>OX422220.1:162027239-166827239 GCA_949130495.1 Sambucus nigra | reverse complement strand
TTGGGTTAAAAAGATAATTTAATTTTAAGTAACTCGTATGACCATTTTGAGTGCACCGAAGAGTCCGGATAGAAAACTCTACCCGGGTGTTTTATTTGGGTTTCAGGGCAATTTAGGCCAAACCGACACCCCAGAGGGGTATTTTAGTCTTTTGAGATTTTTGGGATTTAAAATTGACGAAAATAGAAAATTAAAAAGTAAGAGTACGTGGATAATAGTCTATTTGTGAGTTTTCAAACCTACGTGAGAGAGAGAGAGAGAGAACCAAAGAGGAAGAAGAAGAACTTCATAGAAGCCCAAGGATAAAGACTCAAGCTCTCACGCCAAAAATTACACCAACTCGTAGATCATGAAGAGAGGATCACCCCTATACCAATTTCATTTAGTGAATCAAACTTCACAAAAAGTCAAGTGTTTATCTTGCTAGATTTTTAGAGCATATATGATTCATGTTGATTTAGTTGATGGATTAATCATAATATCACGTAGTTGGGACTGAAATTGGGAATTTATTCATGATGGTGGTATATGAATTACATGTAGTTGAATAACTATTGTGTTGGAGATTAAAAACCTAAGTGATATATTGAAACCATGAAATTTTATCTGAGTTTAATGGATCATTAATGGTGATTATATGAAATTAGGGCCTGTTGAGGATTTAGGAAATTTATCAAATTCATATTGCAATTTTAGGGATTTGATGTTAAAAACGGATGGGAAAGTGTTCTGATACCAAGGGATATAGTTTAGAGTTGTTGAAGTTGAATTATGATGAGTTTTGGGTGATTTTGTTGTTGAATGAATTAGGAAAACGTAACTTTTGGAAGTCAGGGACGAACCTTAAATTCTCATTCGAAGACCTGCCCAGGTCATTCGAACGACCTCGTTCGAACGAGAATTCCAACGAGATTACTAATGATATTTTAGAGTTCGTTCAAAGTGAGAAACTCGTTCTAATGACCTCGTTCGAATGAGAATCCCCAGGTTCTAATGAGATTTCAGAAACTCCAATTTTCACCCAAATGAGTTAAAAATCCTTCTAGGTTCCTCTAAGTGAGAGAATGTGACCTACGCTATTCTAGAGTAGCTTATTTTCATAATTTAGTAGTGAGAGGAATTTTGTAACAACTAAGGGAATGGGTTGGAATGAGAGAACCTTAAAGAGTATATACGATAGAGAGGTAATCGTACAGTTAAAGTATTGTGGGTAGTAGAGACGAATATACTACATATCAATTCGAAAACTTAGGTTGTGTGAATACCTATTGAATACAATAAATTTGTGTGTATACTTATTGATTCAACTATTATGTGTAAGACATACCTATGCTTCTTGCTATCGAGCGGAGGTTACGCATAGTGGGTATTATGTGTACGACATGCCTTGAGGAGCCTTTGGGTAGGATTTTGATTTGTACCACTAGAGCATAAAATCTAGTTATGGGATATTTGTGAGAATGATAGTGATGACGGTCTTATGGGTGCGTAGGTATGTGCATAGCCCATCCGCTTGGAACTATGTTTGCCTCCAATATGTGTGTATGTTTTGATGGTTCGTGAGAGATTGAAGCTTTAGTCCTTTATGCAATGAGTGATGCACCAGGACATGATAGCAGAGTATGCGTGCACCACAACTGTGTCTCGAGGTGCAGTATAAATATATACACTTGTGATATTATCTACCGTGTCAATTAAGTAGACATGAATAATAATGAAATCGGAAAATGAATTACGTTGGTGAACACTTTATCTATATTAAGTTAAAAAGGCGCTTATCCATATCAAAGAGGAATTAATTATAGGTATTATGTCTATTGCGAGGGAAATACATGGGAACAATATTGGGCTATCATTAGATGTTAGACGGGAAATAACTAATTGGTCTGAGAATAAAAGCCAGTAGGGTTTAATGGATCGTTATGCGTGCACATTACATGAGAGGTGAGCATCTCAAGTGAGTACGATAATCTAACATGATTAATATATGTTCTATAAACTTATTTTAAGCACTGACTGATTTTTAAACTGTCTTCAACTCGGGCTCTGACTCATTTTTTGCAAATCTCTTTTCTTGTCGAATTATTTTAGGTTCCCAGCACAGGGACACCAAGCATAGGAGTTCCATTCACTCGACGATCTGTAGCTGCTGCGAAAGTTACATGATCTTGGTACTAGACACCTCTATATCTATCATTCCTTTCTTTTGAGGATTTCATCAGCTAGGGCATGTTGCCCCTTTTCTATTCAGATATTCTGAGATTTTGGATTTAGTGATTTACTTTATTCAGTTATTGAGATTATTGCAATTGGATTATCGTATTTGGGACTTAGACTGGAAATGTTGTATCCAACTTTATTTATTATTGCAGTTATTTCCTATCATGTGAGATTGATGTGAATGGTGAATGTTTAATTATTTCGTTAACCTAGTTTTATGTTAATTAAAAGATAAAATTTTGACATCAACATTTTTAAATATTAGGTGGTTAGTATTTAATAATAAAGGTTTTCGACCGTGATGCATAATCTGAACCAACTGGATATTCTGATTTAATTTAATAAAAGACTGATCAGCCGGTATTTAATTAGGCGTGGTGTCACATACATGTGACAAAAATTTGAACGTTAAGGATTTAAGCTTGTGCGCAGGTTTTTGGGGAGAGAAATTACTAAGTCCAAAATGTGCGGGTCGTGTGTGTGACAACCTATATATTTTAACGTTAGGGCTGATCACTTCCTAACATTAAATATACAACTTGTAACAACAATTTGAATATCATTCTCAGCATCTTTGCAAGCAAATGAAACAACTGACAATATAGGAATATGATATGATAAACCTCAAGTACACAATTTAAAAGATGCATCATCAACTAAGATAGAATATAAGATATCTTTACGACAAAACCCATCTCATCTCAATTGAAATATAAAATGTATAAGCCAACAATCCAGCATAAATATACATGACAACTCCTATCCTAAAAAACTAAACTCTCACAACTAGAATAAAATATATAACTTCATAGAGATGAACCTACGTCAACGCTACTGATGATGATGTCTGAAGGAGAGGGTTATGATATTCTATGCAAGTTGGATAGAAATTTTACTCGCATGCACCACCCCTATCACGATAAAGGTTTTCACGAATAAAACATGTCAAAACCCAGCAAGTTACCAAAGCTACACAACTTAAAAGCAGTAATATATACAAGAGATAATTCATTATTATATGGCCTACTACAATAACCATCCATATGCCATGTAACCTCACAATCCAATTTTAACAAACTCATTTGTATTAACACACTACACCAAAATGGTTAAATTGACACCCTTCAACCGGCCAGCCTTGTCACAATCAATGACCGTAACAAAAAAACACGCATTTTTTGTCACGGTCATTAACCATGATAAGGCCGCGACAAAGGCTTGTCTCGGTCATTGGCTGTGACAAGGCCGTGACAAATAAAGTTATCACGGACTTGTCATAGTCATTGACCGAGACAAGCCTATAAAGTTGTCACGGTCATAGACCGTGACATGTTCGTGACAATTCTGTCATTAAAAAACCCTTCCCTTTTCTTTTTTCCCATCGATTTCTATTCCCTCCATTTCTCTCTCTCTCTACGATTTTGGTACGTTTTCTCTCTCTATTTCTCTTCCATTTGTGTATATGTGTGTGTATATGTGCATGTGTGTATATATGTGTGTGTAAATATGCGTGTTCATGTGTGTGTGTGTGTGTGGGGTGTATATATGCGTGGGGGGGGGGGGGGGGGAGGGGGCAGGGATGGGGGAGGGGAAGGGGTGTATATGTGTGTGCGTGTATGTGTACATATGCGTGTGTGTATATATGCATGTGTGGTGGGCAGTGGTAGTTAGGGGGAGGGGGCAGGGCTAGGGGGTGGGGGTGGGCAGAGGGGCAGGGGGTGGGGGCTTTGTGTGTGTGTGTGTATGTGCATGTGTGTGTTTGTTTTAATTAAAAAAAATGGTTTATTAGATATTTCCCCTCAAATTGTAGTGCCCCTTGTAAAAGAATTGGTTGATTAAATATTGATTGGTTGTTAATTTTTTTAGTAAATTAATAATTAGTGCCCCTTTCATATGCAAGTAGGATTGCCCCTCATTGTAAATTAGTAAATTAATAATTGTATACTTTAATTATTAGTTTAATTAATGACAAGAATTAATTGAGTAGATGAATTAGAAGGAGCATGGGATACACATTTATTGTTGCCATTGCAGTTGGATTGTAGTGGATCGATTTCCGGTTGGTTAATTTTAATATATATATATATATATATATATATATAGTATGATAATTAAATGAAACATACTTGAAATTACATATAGTGCGCATAGACACTAGCCTTCTAGTTCTTATGCATACGCATTCAATAGCCCTTAGACTTGTTCGAGAGTCATTACCCCTGTAATGAGATCTCTCAAATTGTCCCGTTTGGAAAGTTTGGGATTGCATAATTTCTGTATAATAATATTCTTAGTGGCTTAAAGTTGTTACTTTTGGAGGAAGTTCTGCAGTCGTATCCTAATGTTCTCTGGGTACATACTAGATTGAAAAGTGTGACTGTTATTTCAATTGATCAATTGAAATAACACTCACACTTGCCAATCTACGTCGTGTACGTGGAGAACTATGGGGATATGCTGCCGAATTTTTATCAAATCATAACAATGTGCATGAGCTGTTAAGTATATGACATAAATATGCGATCTTGAATAGGATAGGACCACTCACCCTTTAGAGGAGATGGAGGAAATAGGAATTTCTATTATAAATTGAATTTTAATTTGAAATTTAAAAAACGAATATAAATAAGAAATAATTAAATGAAACATACTATAAATCTAAGTTCTGTTTATACTAATCCATGAATATATGTTTCTTACCTTTAATAGATGATTAGTTGTGGTAGCTGTGATGGGATATCCGAAATACAAAGAGTGGATGGGTGAGAGAAATATAATGGGGGATGTGTTTCGCAGAGGTGCTAATAAATTTGTGAAATACGCAAAGAGATTTCATAATGATGAAGAGTTTTCGTGTTCGTGTGCTAGGTGTAAGAATGGTAAGGTGTTTGAGTGGAAAACCATTGAACTACATTTGTTAAGATGGGGTATACAAGATATCTATCAATTTTTGAGTTTTCACAGCGAATTGAAAGTTCCATTTGTCCCCGAACAACCTTCACAACAACCTTCAACAAGTAGGATAGATGTAGAAGGGGACGACGTAGATCATAATATGTTATAGGATTTAGTTGATGATGCATACGGAGTTTATGAAGCGGAGGAGAATGGGGTTATTGATGATATACAAGGTTCAAGTGCTCGTGAAGATATTGTGATAAACCTTGACGATGACTACCAAAGTTTAAAATTTAAGGCGACCCAACCGTTATACCCTGGCCGTGAGAAAGATCGAACAACTTTAAATGCCATGGTTGGTTTGCACAGTTTGAAGACGTAGTACGTTTTGTCTGGCAATAGCGTGATATGAATTCTGAATTGGGTGAAGGGCTTACTACCTAAGGAGAATACGCTTCTAAATAGGTCTCCTATTATGAAGAACAGTTTGAAAGGTTTGGGAATGAAGTATAAATCGATTCATGCTTGTGTGTATCACTGCGTACTATACCGAAAAGAGTATGAAAATCTCGATCGTTGTTCGGTATGCAACGAACCTAGATATGTCCTATCTACTGGTAAAGAAGGCACAAGCTCAAAAGTTCCTCAAAAAGTGTTGAAATATTTTCCCGTTGGGACTAGATTAAAGCGATTTTTCACAGTACCATGGATAGCGGAGGCAATGATTTGGCATGCTAGGCCACAAGTAGGGGTAATCTCATGCGTCATCCTATTGATTCTACAGCTTGGAGGAGGATGAATTATGAGTATCCTGATTTTGCTCGAGAACAGCGTAACATTCATTTGGCTATATCAACAGATGGTTTCAATCCATTTGGAAATCTAAGCACCAATCAGAGTGTATGGCCAGTGATCTTAGCCCCACTCAACCTCCCTCCTTCACAGTGTATGAGACCTGAATTTTCGATGTTGTCTTTGTTGATACTTGGGCTAAAGGAACCAAGTGATGACATCGACATCTGCCTGGATTCTTTGGTAGAAGAATTAAATGAGTTATGGGAAGAGGGTGTGCAATCATTTGACTCTTCTAGAAAAAAGTGTTTACGCTGAAAGCTATGTTGATGTGGGCAATTCATGATTTTTGAACTCATGGGACATTATCCGATTGTGCACTACTCCCGCCGAACATCGTACGCTGAGGTGGAACATAGTATGATGGTAAGATTTAATTTTTCTATAATTACAGAAATATATTATTCTACATTATTTTACTTTGCGGGGGGCAATACTAATTTTGCATTATTTTATTTTAGGGGACGGGGAGTGGCCTTGGGGGTAGTCCACATAGGCTCGATACTTATATGGCTATTCGGACGAAGAAGGGGAAGGATAAGGAGGTGTCCCCGAGCACCGCGTCCACGATTGTAAGTAATCTGATAATTTACTTTTTGTTAATTACGTTATAATTTTTTATTTACTTATTTAACTAATCATGTGCTTTTTGTCGTTTCAGGCAAAGCTTAAGGAAGTGCTTAAGTCGCAGACTGATGCCAACAAGGCATCTTTGTCCACAGATGCACTCAGCCAAGTGCTTGGCATTGATCGCAATGGGGTGAGCTCGCGGGTGGCCAAATCTAGGATCATCGGATTGGAGACAAGCAACATCGGGTTGGATCGAACGGTGGACTCGCATGACGCGAAGCTATCCCGTTTGGAGGCGACGATCCGAGATATGTTCTCATTCATGAAGCGTTCGTTGGGCGAAAACTGTAAGGGAAAAGGGATGGAGAAGGTGGTGCAGGAGGACGATGATGTTGATCTCATTGCTTCATCGCCGACACATGCAAAATCTGATGATCCAGTCCCCTATTTGGCTCCCTTCGACCGACCGATGTCGATACTTGGTTGGTCGAACATGTTTATACAGGATATATCTGATGGCTAGCGGATAGGGTGGGAGATGAGGGACCCAAATATCATCCAGGGTAGGCCAGTTCATGGACGTTCGCTTCAAGACATCGATGCCAAGGTTCTCGTCACGCATGTGATACCCGGGAAGGAGAACTCCCCATTGTGGTTGTGCGAACAATGCGGCACGATGAATATTGCTGGGTGTATTAATTCGTATATCGTGTGGCCTACTCACCTCCTCAGGCCTATCCCAGACATGTAGTGACATTATTTGAATTCAATTGTTTTAAGTTGTTACATTTGAATTATATTTGGATTATATCGTGATGCATATTGTTTTGAATGTATATGTGCATTATCTTTATTTTATTTGGATATATGATATTTGAACAGGTACAACGTTGCTATAACAGGTACAAATATACTGTTGGGCAGTGGCAATGGCCATACTGCCCAAAAGATTTTTTTTTAATTCTGTCCAGAATTGTCACGGTCATTGACCGTGATAAAGGATAATTGTCACGGAATTGTCACGGTCATTGAACGTGAATTTTTTTATTAAATGTCATGGGTTTCTCATGGTTAATAACCGTGACTAATATTGTCACGATCATCGACCGTGACATGACCGTGACAAGTCTAATGAACTTGCCACGGTCAATGACTGTGACAAGTCCGTGACAACAAACGTTGCCACCCCCATATTTGTCACGGTCATTGACCTTGACAAGTTGGACTTGTCACGGTCAATGACCGTGACAATCCGACAGATTTGGTGTAGTGACAATTAATTTATCTCGTAATTATTTAACCATAACCAGCATGTACCCCTTCTCCCCGTCCATCTTAAGAACATGAGGTATGCACACATAAAGACCGTAACACAACCAGATGCCACTTGTCATTCATATGGACTAAAAAATCAATAAAGTCGTGTGACGCATATCACACAACCAGATACCACTTTTCTTTTGCATCGCCGAAACTCTACACATAAATAAATCCTCTGAAGCAACAAAGTTATATATCATCAAAACAACACACCAGCACATTGAGCGGGCACAACCTCATGATAGAATGGCCGATACAAGAAACATCTGGTGTAACACACACATAAAATCTTTCTCCCTCAGTATGCACAAATAAGACCATTCTCTTTTAGCACATACCGATATTCATATGTATATAATCAACTCATTTAGTAATAGTACCATCTTATTATAATTTCATATTTCACATTTATATTATTATAACATTATTATATTCCAATTACTCCACCCCTCAGGTCATACTAAACTAGTCCATAAATCAATCATTACATTATTCCATTAACTTCTAAAGGGATTATCTAATCACTAACGTGATGTATATGTAAGAACATTGTTTTCCTTGTTGTCAAAATTTTGGATCCAAAACGTATTTTAGGTTCGTGTTATTTTGAGTTAAGATCATATACACAACCGTATTTATGTCCTCGACACAATGACATCAACATGACATAAACGATCCATCACACCAACGTTCAAAGCCACACTGGTAAATTTTTTTAATGTTTAAAAAATTATTTTTAAATATTTATAAGGGTATTTTTCTAAGTTTTTTTGTGTTCTACACTACATTTTAGAGAAATAGTTTTGGTGGCATTTTTAATTGTCCATAAAAGGATCCAACCTATATGTATTTCACAAAAACTCGTATACGAGAATCTTTTTGGGCTAGTGTAACGCGCCATTTTATTGCAGCCTATTCGCAAAAATATGAGGCCCACGACCATGTCCCAAAGGCGCGTTACTATGGCCCACCTGAACCCTCAATAGTGGCTCAGTCATTTGCTATAGCGGGCTGACTTTACTGACCATAACGGTTGAAAGCGTAGGGTTGGCTGGGTATATTGCAATTGGTATTGGGTTTGTTTTCTCTTGGATGTGATTCTTCAAAATGTTTTTTATTCATTTATTTTCTATTCTTTTCACTGCAAAAAAACAATCGGATTATCACAGTCCTTGACCAGTACAAAAGGGAATTTTCACAGTTAAGGATCGTGATAAGAAATGTTGTCATGGTCAAGGACAATGACAATTCCTTATTGTCACAGTCCTTTTAGCTCTATAAATTTTGTCAAACTTAGGGGGTGACCATATCTTTTGGGTCAAGGACCATGACAACACATATCTTGCCACGGTTAAGGACCTTTATAAATATTCTCTTATCATGGACTTCTCTTAAGGACTATGACAAATCTGTAACCCGAAAAAATGTCGGGTAGTAGATCCTGCCTAATAGAAGACCTTCTTCAAAATATTTTTAAAATAACTTTTTTTTGTTCAAATAAAATAGAAACAACCACAATATGATATGCAATTAAAAGTAATCAAAGCAAATATGCAATTAAACAAATCAACCCAATTTACATAAAATTCAAGTTTAATCACATCTAAACAAAATACATAATTTTAATTACATTACATCGAATCAAGTTTAACCATAAGTATAAAAGTACAAAATCTCAATAATGCTCAAGGAGAAAAGTCATCCAAACAATAAAAGACCCCACCACGACGTTGATATGTCGAAAACCGCCTTTCTTGTCGAACAAGAAGACCTTGTCCTCTTTCCCCAACAATACCTCAATCACGCTGACATGGGTTTCATAAGGCTATTGTGGATAATTGTGCACCATGGTACCTGGAATGGTGTTTAGATTCTTCTCTCATTTGTCAATTCATGATCATCCAGACATGTCACGAATATAAAATCTCTCCCCACATAGCTCAAAGGGAGTCAGGATAGTGGGGTTAGGGGTAGAGTATCATAAGGGGATGATGAGCCGGTCGACATCGGTGAGGGGGGTGGAGTAGCGGTCCCCTCACCAGCCTTGTCCTTAACTTTTCATTTATCCTTATAATTTCCATTCCCCCTATCCATACATGCCCGTTTGATCCATTTGAAAATATGATTCATTTTTTGTTGGAGATTTTACAACTTTGAGTAAGTGTCCTCTTTGTATGTGTCGACCCTAAAGGACAACCCCCTACGACCCCAAGCAAGGCCTAACAACTTTGACTTTCCTGTCTTGGAGCTGACACCTCGAGCATAATTTTTTTTTATCTTGGCCCAGCACTTGGCTCAGTGCATTATTACTCAATGATGCTCTGTCAGCATCACTTTGGCTAATGTGCATTGCCTTTAGCCTATCCTGAAATAGTATAAAAACACATCCTTTGAAATCGAATAGAAATAAATTACTAAAATTGAGAATATAATTTCAATTATAACTTTCCAAAGTCTCAGCGACCCGTGGATAAGAAGCCTCACCCTTCTTCAGCCAAAACTTTACATAGAAGTCGATCCTATGTTCCTTTCCCTCCGAGCCACTCCTAGACTCTTGCATCGACTAAATTAATAATAAAATATTAATTTGACCATTAAGGAAAATGTGAAAAAAATTAAATCAATTTAATTACCATAATATGCTCTACCTCCATGTAAGATGTCCTCCTAGAGTAGTGCACATCCACTTTCTTTGACCGATTAGTCCTAACTGACTCACGGGTAGTCAACTTTTTCTCAAACGCCTCAAAATATATAAACATGTCCCAATTGGCCAACATGATCGGATCCTTCTCTAGGAAAATATCCTTACATCACAGCATGGGCTCTCGACCCTTCTCGAAATAGGGGATGTACATGTTATTCTTACATATATTCCATTGCTCGCGTATAATGACCAATATACCATCCCGCAATTTTCGGGGGCAATTTATATTGTTTTTGTCCAAAAAACATATAATATAAGAAAATTAGTGAATTATTCAGTAAATATATAATAAAATATGATATGAAAATCATATATTTAATATAAATATTGAGATTTTAATACCTCTAACCCCCCCCCCCCAATGGCCATCTTTAGCTCGTCGAGCACGTTCCTCAAATTATGGTACTCATTATTAATTATTGATTTTATTAATTCTCCCAACCTCATCATTAAATTCGTCTTATTTTCAATGACACTCACATGCTTCTCGAATTTAATGGGGTTTTTATTTGCCAATCCCTCATCCCCCCCCCCCCCCCCACCACACTTTGTGCCGATGTCTGATGGCCGGATGTAGGCATATTCTGCAAAAAATAGGATTCAGTGGCATAATATATAACATAAATCAAATGAAAATACTCAATCAAGATAAAAAATTAAAATAACACAAAACTATTTGTGTCTGTTTTCAATTTCAACATCAATTTTAAGCAACCTAGCACATGTATCAACTAGGTGAAATTATATTAGGAATGTGGATCAATCGAACTCACTCTGTAATTAGGAAATCTAGGTCAATTCACTAGATGAAAAAATCTTAATTTAATTTTTATGGATTTAACAAGATTTATGTGAAATCTAAGTGTAGTGTGTGATGCAAGTGAAGGAGTAATGAGGATTTTAAATTTTTTGAAACGATTACCTATTTTTTGGATTTTTAAAAAAGTTATGCACCTTCGTAAGCATGGTTGACTTTTATCGTGTGCACGTTTTTAGCCAGTATCCAATCATAGATGATATGGTGCGTGGCCATGCACATGGGTCAAATCTGGACCGTGTGAATGGTTTATACGCACAGGTTTAAATAGGACTGTGCGAATGGTTTCAAGTATCATGCATCAACATCACCTATTCAACCCTTTAAAAATAAATTTTATAAAAAAAAAATTAAGTGTATGCATAGTTTTGTGTGACATGATTCACACAGTTGCACTGGTTGTTTCTCTAAGTCGGTTTAGTGTTTTGTTATGTTTGTTAAGTTATGTTTTTGCCGCTTAACACCCTGTTTTCAATCTTAAGCCTTGGATTTTTTATGTTTTAATATAACAACCGACATTAGACTTAACAAATAATATTTTAGAATTTGAGATTCAGAAGAACCTCTAATTCCCAGTCTCTAATGTTTTTGTTTGCTTTAATCCTAAAGAGGAAGATATTGACAATGTATTTTCTTCGGGGGATATCCCTTCTCTAGTTTGGCTCCATTACAACAATAAATTTTGTATTAAAATTCTAAACACTTCAATCAGAGATGTATTAACCTCTTGGTGGTTAAGTAACACTAAACCTCATTTCAAAATTTTTATTCCTAGTTATATCTGTTGGTTTCTTTGATGTGCTAAAATAAAAGAAAAATATAAAAATATTTCTCCCAAAGTTGACCAGATTATCTCTCATATGGATTCTTTCATTGCCTCTCACTCTATACCTTCTCATAGACATAAATTCCTCCAAAAATCCGTTACATGGATCCCTCCTATCCATTCTTCTCTTAAAATTAACATTGCCTGGCATTCGAAGTACCATCCTCAAGGAGTGGGAGTCATAGTTAGAGACCATGAAGGAAAATTTCTATTTGGTTATGCCAGTGATGCGACTATAAATGTGTCTAAATTCCGTGATTATATAGGCTCAAGTGCAAGCCTCTTGCATAATGAATAAACCCGGTAAGACATGGTTGAATCCACAAGCAAATATGACTAATACTCGTGACGACGAACGGTAAGATGATCAAGCCTAACCTGACTCTAAAAAGAAACGAAAAAATGATCGAAGTTCTATAAACTAAATGCAAGTTAATTAAACTAATTATGAAACTAAACATGCAAGAGTAAGCTAATTATGATTTACTAAGTATGAATGGGAAAAATAAGTTAGAATGCAATCCCCCGACCCTATTATCGTCTATAAAACTAGTTATGAATTAAATAATTGATTAAATCAACTCTTTATTTATCTAAATCATTACATATATGAAGGTACTAGCCCTCACCATACATAATCAAAATTAAGAATAAAGTAGTGTCGTGGATCCACATGCGCATTGCACTCTTAAGCATCCCAGTTACCTAGGGCAAACGAGATCAAAAGTCCTACAACGGTTGTGGTCACCACATAAAACGATTCGATCATTTACTTAATTCAGGGAACTAATTTTACACACATGCAAACCACATCGGGTTGGGTTCATGCATCTCAAGACCTAAAAGTCTAGCCTAGCATGGTGCAATTAATAAAAACTAGGGTTTCTACGGTGCATGCAACTGAACTCATGATGAAATTACTTCTAAAGAAGAATAAAGATGTAATATTTACTGGGAATAAACTAATCATGCAAGAATTATTGAAATCAAACAATAGAGAAGAGAAATAAGTCAGCTTTACTACAGAAATTGTAATTAAGAACTAACAACTGTAATTTGTAAGTTTCTAGGGTTCTTCTCTGCTTTCTCTCTCTAAAACTATGTAAAAAGAAGCTCTCCCGTGTTTGGGAATTGTTTTGAATAAATAACCTGCGAAATTACAAGAGTTTTTTAGCCATGCAAGACTCTAGCTTCCAGGGTTCTTCTCTACTTTCTCTCTCTAAAATTGGATAATTATAAAATTCAACCTCTAGACTTTCCTGGCCAGATATTTTCGTTCGGTTCGGTGTATACAGGATCAGTTCGTATTCTTTTTATATAGGATCGATTCTCTTCATAAAGGTTAGACAGTAAGTTTCAAGGGTCCTAACCGATTCATTTTTTATGTAATCCAGATCGATCTGCTTCACCAAACTTAGACACTGGCCTTCAAGGGGGCCCGATTGGTTCTTTCCTAATATTATCCGGAACGGTCCGGGTCCTTGGAACAATTTCTCTTCGTTTTCTCATGATTATCTCTCATCTTTCAAGGCTCATTACTTTTTCTCCGGGACTCGAATTTGGACACCATTTCTTCCTATGTGCTTGTAGACTCGAGATATTTCTTTTCTGATGTAATCCGGATCTGTCCGGGTCCTTGGATCAATTTCTCTTAATTTTCTCATGATTATCTCTCATCTTTCAAGGATCATAACTTTTGCTCCGGGATTCGGATTTAGACGCCATTTCTTCCTACGTGCTTGTAGACTCGAGATCTTCAACTTTCATTTTGGGTCCTCGTCCAGATTCTAGATACAAATTACTCTTTTACCATTTTGAATTTTCTTCTTTTCTTTTCTTTCGGTTTCTTTCTTTCTCCCATGCATTAAATACCTGCAATATTTATGAAAAATACAAAAAACTCTGGGTATTTGTTAGAAGATGTTTGTATCACATATATGAGATAAATCAATGCATTTTACATCGCCGAGGTGACAAAAGACTCTATATTAAAGGGATAAATCGGAAGAATTTATGCCTAAGCAAACCCCTAACTTAGAACTTTGATCGTCCCAAGCAATGTAAAAGAATCAAAAGCATGGTGAAACTCTAACTAGGGATATAATACCTCTTTCGTGGGAAAACGATTGCATTTAGCATATGCAACGAGCCTTTAAAACACTAGGTTACTGTAGTAGGACGAGTTGTATCTCGTGAGGGTTTGCAGTGAATATACCCACAAAATTCATTTTCTACTCGAAAAAATTCAAAATATCTAAAATTTGGACAATTTAAACACCCCGAAAAAAAAGTCACCTTAAAATCATATTCACAAGTCTCAAATCATAGTGTGTGTGTGTGCGTGTGCGAAGCCAAAAATCCAATCGCAATTTTTCATCGATTGATCATTACGTTACTTTCCAAAAATTCCTTTTGATTTCAAAATCTCACGGATACACTCACAAACGAATCACTCAGAATGTGGCTATTTTCTCTCGGTATGCGTGATATATAAGAGTAAATGTAATGGACACGAATTCATGCACAAAATTTGAAAAACACAATATTTGAGGTGAAAAGATCTCTTCATCGAATTATGTTATTGGGAAAAAGGAAACATCATCTCTTAGTCACACCATTTTAATCTCTTTTATTATCTTTCTGTGTCTTGGCTCTCCACGCGGTAATTAATTTCGCGATTCGAACTTGGTTAGGACTTTATCAGGTTGTAAGTTGTATTGGGTAAAATGGGATTGATTGGAAAATTCGGAATTGGAAACTATTCTTAGTATGTCCATTTGGGATTTTTTGGGCTTTTGCTCATTTTCTCTTCTTTTTCTAATTTTTTTCCCTATTTTTCGCACTTTTTTTTCTTGCTATTTTTGTCGAGAATACTTCTATTTTTCTTGCCCCTTTTTGTGCATTTTTTGGACTTTATTTCTGACTTTTTACTTTTCACAATTCCAGGACAAATTGGTTCAATTGGGGTTGCAAAAGGTATGAAATTTTATTAGTCTCAATTGGGGTTGCAAAAGGGATGAAATTTTCATTACTTTTTCTGGTCAATATTTTTTGGTGTCAAACGAGGGCCTACTTCATTAACCAAATTGCTAAATTCTTTACCACATGCGTCTCGATATTAATTTAAGTTTAGAGATATATTTAGTACTCTTTTCGAGACAACTTCGCACACGTTTCCCATAACCGTTCAAAGCAAAGGTATTGAGATCCTCAACGACTTTTTAAAATGCTGAAATGAACTTTGAGTTGACCATGAACTCAAATTGATTTAAAAACTCTCAAAAAGTGATAGGCTCGAATTCTCACTGGGTTGGTTAATCTCCACAATTATTCTTTAAGTCATCAATTTTTGCTCAATTTCCATCATCGGTCAATTTCGACTTTGTGCATTTGATTTTTTTACAACTTGAGGCAAAAAATTTGTGACATTTTTGAAGCTTTTAAATTCCAATTGTCATTTATTTTGAAGAAAAATATTTGTCTTTTTCAAAAAAAAATTTGGGCATTTTAAAAATTTGTGAAGTTTTAAAAATACGCAATTGTCACCCCCTCCCCCAACTTAAACTTTTGCATTTTCCTCAAGCAAAAAGGAAGAAAATCCAACTAAGAGCGAATTAAAAGTGCGAAGAAATAAAACGAAGAAATAGTGAAAATGCAGATTTTTATATAACTAACAAACATGTGTTACAAAAGACAGGGAATAAAAGCAACCAGCAATTATAACTAATCTGAAAATAAACACAAACTACTAACATACAAAACACCATACGAGGGCTTCATTGGGGCGGTGGACGGGAGCTACCGGGCGCGTTAGGATCATATGGCTCATAAAAATATGTACCCATAGACATATGATACATCTCAGCCTAAATACGTGCCATCATACTAGTATCGCGTTGATATGCGTGACGGTTTTCACGGTACTCAGTCATAAACCCCTCAAAACGTGCCTTGAGAGAGATAACCCGGGCGGTGAGTATTCTCCTCCCGGCATATAATTTGAATCGGTATCCTCATCACACTCCTCCTCGCCATCGCCCATCATAATGTCCGCCTCTGCCTCCTCCTCTTCCTTATCGCTCCCATCATCATCACCCTCATCATCATCCGAATAATCCTGATCTTCTCTTCATACCTGGAGAATCTCCCGTTGCTTCTCACTTTTTGTACGTGTGCCCTTTCCAAGAGGGTTAGGAAGCCGAGGAATATTAGTGGGAGGATCAATGCCGGCATTGGCTAGGATAAAAGTGATGAGTCAGACATACGGGAGAGGGGTTTTACCCTTTTGGTCCATGACCGCATAACATATGTCTTTATAAATTATTTGGGCCTGGTGGATCGGGATGTTGGGTTCAAAGAGGTGATAAATAAGGGTTGCTTGACATGGGCGCATGGACGAGTAATTGGAAGTTTTGAGTATATTCGCGCATACAATTTGAAAGGTAAGCCATGCCTTGTCACTTAGCCGGCCCACCAGGAATGTCTCGATACCCCACAGTGTTCCGGGTGCAATGCGATACATGTATATGTCCTTCTCAAGGGGAGGGAGGTAGTTGGGATATATGAATGGGAAAGGTCTTGGAATGTCTTTTGTCGCTAATTTTTTGATGAGAATGTCCAAGGAGAATGGGACGTGAATGCTGCCCACATAAACCTTGGATAGGTTATATCCAGTGCGAACTAGGGAGCCATAAAAAACTTGTACTTGGGTTGCCCACACCGTTTCATGTGGCTCATTGACGAAACAACACCAACCCTTCGCCATGAAAAAAATGGTGACGAAATTGGGCATCTCAGGCCAGTGCACTGTGCGCTCCATTTGTAGTTTATGAGACTGTCTGAAGAAGCACTCACACCATATTCATTCTTGAAGGGAGAGGTGTGCGACCCCGCCATCATTAATAATCTCAATGGAGGCATATTTTTGGGGAAGGGCTTGGTTGGCCATGTTAACTAAAGGAAAATGGGCTTATGGGATAGTGAGAGAGAGTAAGAGCGTGGTGATAAAATGGGGGAGGGGGGAGAGGGTTGTATTTATAGTTGGTGATGGGTTGGTTTAGGAGGGAAAATTTTTGGAGGGAAAGGGGGTGTATTTGGGAGGAAAAAAATTGATGGTGGAATGTGAGGGATGAAATGGGAGGGAAATGAGTTGATTAGGGAGAAGGGAGTGAACCTAGGGAGAAGAAAAGTTACAGATACCGGACAAATCTAGATTCCCAGGACCGGATCGGTCTGAGTCTATTTTATTTTCAAATTTTCCAAATACTAACTGATCCGAGTCCCAGGACCAGACCGGTCCGATTCCCAGAAAGGCTAATTTTCCCCCTAACTTTGAATGCTCTTATCTTTTAAACCTCGGATGTTCCTACCATTATTCCTATACAAGATAGTCCTAAAACCTCCCAATGCTTACTCCGAACCATATACTCTTTCTCGAAATGTGTACTAGTGTTCCTATCCCTAACCTCTTGTGGCTTAACCTATGGACTCTAACTACCCTAATCGACTCATAGCTATTATACACAAGAATTCACCCCATACGCATCGGGAGTGCGACAACCTCTCTATTACAGCTCACTCAACCCCGTAAATGGGGTTCGATAACCAAATGGTGTCAACTTCATCCACACACACCTCTAAATATGGATTTATGGATTGCCTATTTACTTTGAATGTATCTCCCCCCTTTGGACCTTCCAATTCCACAACTCCATGGGTGAATACCTTCCTCACGATGAATGGGCTAGTCCATCTAGACTGCAATTTACCCAGAAACAAATGAAGCCTAGAGTTTTAGAGGATTGTTTTTTTCCCGGAATGAAACTCTTTGCATCGGATAATCTTATCATGTGCAAGTTTCAACCATTATTTGGATATATTAGCATTCTTGTACGCGTCATTGCCTATCTCTTCCAACTCATTCAATTGAATCTTGCGAGCTTCACTGGCTTTATCGAATTTATATTTCAACCTCTTAATGGCCCAATATGCTTTGTGTTCTAGATCCACGAGGATATGACAAGGCTTTCCATACAAAAATTGAAAAGGGGACATCTCGAGGGGGTTCTTATATGCGGTTCAATAAGCCCATAATGAATCGTTCAATCGAAGGGACCAATATTTTTGGTTAGGATTGACGATTTTCTCAAGGATGTTCTTTATTTCAAGATTCTCCACCTCGGCTTTCCTATTCGTTTGTGGATGATAAGTCGTTCCAACCTTGTAGATGATCCTATACTTTCTCATAAGCTTCTCAAACGACTTGTTGTAAAAATGCGTGCCGTTATCACTAATTATCGTATTCGGAGCACCGAAGCGAGAGAGTATGTGTTCTTGCAAGAACTTTATCACCACTTTGTTGTCATTTGGTTTGGTAGATGTAGCTTTCACCCATTTAGAAACGTAGTCTACCGCAAAGAGGATGTATAGGAACCTAAAGGATGGGGAAAAAAAAACCATGAAGTTAACACCCTAGCAATCAAAAATCTCAATAATCAGTATGGGGGTCAGTGGCATCACCTCTCGTTGGGTAATAGCTCCCATCCGTTGATACTTATCGCACGATTTGTAACAATTGCTAACATCGCGGAACATTGTGGTCTAATAGAGGACGCTTTGAAGGGTTTTAGTGGTCATCTTTTGCGTTGAAAAATGACCTCCACAAGCTTCTAAATGATAGAATTGGATTACTTATGGTATCTCATCATTCAGAACATATCGTCGGATGATTTGGTCGGCACAATATTTGAAGAGGAATGGATCGTCATAGAAAAATATGCGTGACCAAGTAATAAGCCTATTCTTCTCTTGCGGTGCCCAATCGAGAGGGATGACTCACGTGACAAGATAGTTAACTTATGTCTGCAAACTAGAGGAGAGAAGATCTAGAAGAGAGTTTCACATCCAAAAAATACTCGTCTATGGTTATGGGATCACTAGGCACGTCGGACGAAAGTTGGGATAAATGATCATCAACGACATTTTATACTCCTTTATTATCCTTAATAGAGAGATTAAGCTCTTGTATGAGTAGGATCCACCTTATGAGGTGCGGTTTTGCATCCTTCTTAGCAAGGAGATATTTGAGTGCCGCATGGTCAGTGAAGCATGTGATGGGAGAACCAATGAGGTACGATCAAAATTTATCTAGGACAAACACTACCGCTAGCAATTCTTTCTTCGTGGTAGAGTAATTGAGTTACGGTCTGGTTAAAGTCCGACTAGCATAGTAGATGACATGAGCTTTCTTGTCTTTACTTTGTCCCAAAACATCCCCTATAGGGAAATCACTCGCATCACACATAAGCTTGAATGGTAAAGACCAATCCGGAGCTTACATGATGGGAGAGGAAACAAGCATGGTTTTCAATTTATCAAAAGCACATTGGCATGCTTCATTCCACTCAAATGGGGTGTCTTTAATAATAAGGTTACTCAAGGATCTAGCCATCGCACTAAAGTCCTTGATAAACCTTCTATAAAACCCCGTGTGGCCCAAGAAAGAATGCACATCTTTTAGTGATTTTGGTGGGGGTAACTCAGTTATGACATCGATTTTGGATCTATAAACCTCAATTCCCTTAGAAGATACTGTAAGAGGGTAGTTTAGATTAGATGGAGGCATAACCCCTTTTGAGTACAGTAATGATAAGTTAACCAGCAACACTATTGATTAATTACAAGACACGCAATCATAACTTAGTGAAGATTAGCTCAGTTTGAACTCACAAGAACTCTCATGTATAACTCAAAGAACAATAATAAAACTCAAAGGTAACTCATTCAGAGGGAGAGAGAAGTAAGCATCATAAATACACCTTGGAAGGCAGACAAACACCCCAACCACCCTACAAAAATCTATCTCAAGTATTAAAAAGCTTCGTAATAAATGGCAATGGTGGGTGAGTGAACTTTGGTTCGAAATAAATCTCTCTTCATGATGTATATTTTATTTCTAGCTATAACTTCTGAACTCTCAAAAAGAACCTCCTTTACTCAGAGGTGGTTGGGGCCCTTAAATAGCCCCTACACCACTCCCGAGATAACTCGGTCATTAATGACTATGAAAGACATCCCTCATACCTTAAGTCACAAACATTAAATGCCTAATGGACTAGTCAGCTCCACGTCATAACCATTAAATGCCAAGACATGCCTTTTCCCTAACCACTGTATGTTAGGGGGCTGTCGTCATAGAGATGGCTCACCAACTGTCTGATATCCCCAAATACCGCAGTGAATTACTCAAGTGCAGATTTCACATTGCCTAGCTGGCTAGTGACATCACATAAGTAGATGTGACATTAAGTAAAAGGTTGTTTGGTTCACAACTCAACGCCCAATGGAACTTAAGGCTGCTCCGCTCGAGGTTCCACAGTCAAGGTCTTTTGGTGTTTTACCAGGTACATTTAAGATGGTCAGAACAAGCCCCAATGGTGCCGCACTTCTCAATCCTCCAAACCAAGTCCCTCTGAAGTTCCGATTGTGAGGTCGTTCGATAGAGCATGAAAGCTCTCCCAGGCCCTATCAAGCCTGGTCTCTCGTGAGTACCGTTCGACCTCACATAGAAGGCCATTATAATTGTTACATTATTACAATCGTTATATCTCATGTTCAATATAAACAAAAGATACAACATGATTAAGTAACGCAACAAAGCTAAAGTATGAGCTTCGATGCTGAGTCATCATGCTAAGTTACCTCACTTGAGCTGCCACGCCTGAGCTGCCTCGCTGTCTTAATCCCAAACATTGTTGTTAATGGGGACTCTAATATCAAGATTACCTTTAAGCCCCCTCTACATTTGGCCCTTCTTGGAGAGATTTGTTGTAGGAACAAGAAATGGCTACACAAAAACTTCTCAATTCGATGAACCTTGGTGTCTCTGTCTTCGTTACGGCCTCTGCCACTATTACTGCCAGGAAAAAGTAAATTCTCCCCGATGTACCTGAACCAAAGTGCTACAGATTGTCGGCGATTTAGCGAAGGGACATCGCCACTTTTTACTGTGGCTGAGATTCAATCGTTCTGTCTTTGCTTCCTTGGCTAATTTAGAATTCTCCCGAAACACCTGCTGACTTTCTCAAGTACCTGCTTTGACTATTAGTAAGTGAAATTCTCCCTTTTGTGCTCTTGTGGAGTATAGTTATAGGCAGTGGGTTTTTCATTGTAAACTTCTCCTTAGAAAATTCTACCTACGTGAAGGGGCTACTTTATTTGGGCTCTGTTGTGTCATTGTTTCTTCATGTTTGAAAAAGCAGAAAAATTCTCCCCGATGTACTTGAGTCATAATTTAAACAACGTTTGGACTTATGGTGAGGGGACATCGTAGCTTTTGGAATCGTTGGGACAGTTTCTGCATTGGGAGCGATTGGATATGTCTGACAAAAATTCTGGAGCCAAAACTCAAACTTGCCGAGGAAGAAAACCCTTTCTATCCCCATGCGTCACTTCATTAATGGTGTGGTGCTGTCTTTTCAACTGTCAGGAAACTCCACTAAGTGCCACATGTACATTTGAAATGATTATAGGCGGCTTTGCACGTGTGTTAGTGGGAAAATTCAAAAGATGGGTTTAAGGGATTGCAAACGTCTATTTTTCAAAACACTTAGATAGTTTCTTCATCTTCTTCAAACTCCAAGCATACTTTAGAGAGAGAAAGTCTGCAAAACACTCCATTGTGATCCAACCTCTCTTCGTCTCTTTCCTCTATAATGACCTTCAACCTCTGGTTACTCCATTGTTAATTATCTGGTAGCACTTTCAAGACTTCTATACCTCGGTTTCATCTGTAATAGTGCGTCTGAAGCTAACACTCCACCTACTACCACCACCTTTGCCGTCGCTGTTACTGAAGGCACCACCTCATTGACTATCGCTCATCCAGAGCAACTGCATTTTTACCGCCGATCCCCCATTTTTGCCAAGGGTGATAATTTTTTTGGGTTTTGCAAGACTTGCGTTTTTAACGCCAAGTGTGATGTTATAGTACTTAGTGATGAGGACAAAAATGCTGCTGATTGGGGCTTTCTCCCCCCCAGAGGGGACTCTATGATTTCTCCTTGGGCGAGGGGACTTCCCATGGGCCCATATTATATTCGAAGGGCCTGGGTGTTCTCCTGCTCACTTTGCTACCTGAAATGCTCACATGCAGAGTTACCATGTTTCCATCCTCACAAAAATTAGGCTTTATCGGGCTAAGTGGTTAGGTGAATTTACTCTGTCAAAGAACAATGTTGCCCTCCCCATCCTGGTGTCTCGCTGAAATGTTACCACTCACACTTTCATTGTTGCTGTTGATACCAAATTTAGTCTGCTGACATGGATCAATAACTTAAAGATGCGTGTCAACCTATGTGGTAAATACAAATACTTTCAACGAACAACACACTGTCACCGAGCTACTCAGGCACTCCGAGCAACTTGAGTATACCTAGAAACTTGAGCATACCGAGAAACTTAAGCGTATCGAGCAACTTAAGCGGTCCGAGCTACTTGGCGTGCAGAGCATCCAAATCAAGAGAATCAAAAAACAACTACGCATTAAATGTGCATTATTATCGTACAGATGTATACGTCTACTGGATAACAGAACATTATCCTTTCATATGTACATCCTCAAGGCTATAAATAGATTGTAACCTCCTCATAAGAAGGGGACTGGGGATCTCTTGGTAAACCTATTATCGAGAATTCCAGGCAAACAATAAACAATACAAAAACAGTGGACGTAGGCCATTCTCATAAGGCTGAACCACTTCAAAAATCCCTTGTCTTATTAATCTGTGATTGATTAATTATCTGTGATTGATTAATTAGATATAATCTAGTTTTTTACGTCAACAGATTGGCGCCGTCTATGGGAAATGACGGTACTTAGCATTTTTTACCAAAACAATTCATCATCAATGGCTGAGAATCCGGAGTCCAGTAATCGAAATACTGGGGTCCCTCCAAACCCTTCTACCCCCCCTAATTTTCAAGATCTGGCTGGTATAATGGCTAATTTAGCCCAAGGGCAAACGGCCATGCAAGAAACTATGCGTCAACTTATACAAACTGTCCAGGGTGGAGTGCTGGCCCAATCAGGACAACGAAGTGTTCAAAGAAATTCCCAGTTTCCATCTTCAAGAACTAGACGAACACTATTCTCGAAGATCTCTCAATCTAGACGTACAGGATCACACCGTACTGGTAGGACTAATGATCCTTCGTATTAACCGGGCCGGACTTCATCAGTACGAGCTACAGACTCTCAACGGAATGTCACTCTCACTCCAGAAAGGACTAGTGATCTAGAAAGGTTGAGTAGCGTCTCTCCTTTTGATCATTTGGGCCCTATGAGGAATAGAAGTCCTCCTAGGATTGTGTCGAGGAACTCTCTACGACCATCCGACCTAAGGGAAGGCTCTTCCCAATCACACCCAACAGCTCGTAATGAAAGATCCCAAGAGGAAAACTCAACGCGATCAGTTACTCGAACAAATAGGCCCGAGGTGGGAAACGATGCATGGAAAGGCTCTATTCAAAGGTTGGAGGACAGATTAGGGGAAATGGCTAAGGCCAAGAATTCTTTACAAATAACTTTTGTCCAAGGGACATCATTCGTACAGGCAATTATGGATTTTCCCACACCATCAAAATTCAAAGCTCCTATGGTGACGCCTAAATATGATGGAAAAATTGACCCTGTCCTTCATATAGAACAATACCAAGCTACTGCTGATATCTATGCGGTTCCAAATGAGATGAGATGTAGGGAGTTTTTAGGAACTCTTATCGGATCAGCTAAGATATGGTACAACAACCTTCCTCGGGGGAAGATCGTGACTTTCTTTCAACTGGCAGAGCTTTTTATAGGGAGTTTCTATTTTGGAGTGAAACCAGTTAAATGAGTAGCACACTTACTGAGTGTTAGACAGAAGCCAGAAGAAGGTACCAGGGACTATATTACTCGTTTCAATAATGAGAAGCTTAAGGTAATTGATTACGAGGAGAAAACAACAATTACTCCTCTGATGAGTGGACTCTTACTAGATAAGTTATACTATACTTTGGCCAAAGATCCGCCTAGGACCATAGCAGAACTAATGGCAAAGGTATCCAAAATCATGAACGCTGAGGAAGCCATGGCTGCAAAGAAGAATACAGACACTAAGGAGACCAAGGTTGAGGCTGGTAAAATCGAGAAGAAGGATCAGAAGAACATTGGTGGCAACAAGCAGTTGAAAGGTAAGAAAGTGCTGGAGCAGATGAGGAAGTATGGAAATTATACTCCCTTGAAGGTAGACATAAATCACATTCTGGAGGAAATCAAGAACAACGAGGAGTTAGCGTGGCCAGGGAAAATGAAGGCAGATCCTAACAAAAGGGATAAGTCCAAATATTACGAATTCCATAAAGACCATGGTCACACGACCAAACGTTGCATAACTCTCCAGAATGAAATTGAAGCACTCATCAGGCGAGGAAAGTTGGCTAAGTATGTTGATCGCTAAAATGGTGGAAAGACCAACGACCGAGGAAGGCAAAGATCTAAGTCTCCTCGTCGAGTAAAAGAAGACAAGAAGAGAGATCACGAAGATGATCCAAAAGATAACCCCGACCTCCCCAAAAGACCAAGACAGCCAGAGCGTGAGGTATTTTCAATCCATTTTGGGTCTTTTGAATGTAATGTTATTACAAGTGGAGATGCCGGAGGTAGAGATCTGACTGCGGAGAGGAAAGCCTACCTCAATGAGGCCCAAGCCTGCTCTTACATACAGTGAATAAACTTGGATGAAGAGGATCGCTCGAGGAAGGTGAATAAGGACAAACTGGTCATCGGTTTCTCTAAGAAAGACCTGGCAGGTGTACTATATCCTCATGATGACCCATTGGTAATCAATATGAGAATGAAGGAAGTGGTGATTCCACGGGTACTGGTGGACAATGGTAGCTCTGCAGACATCATGTTCTACCCATGTTTTGATAGTTTGAACCTGAAGTTAGCCCAGTTGGAGCCCTATTATAGGCCCCTCCTCGGCTTTACTGGAAAAAAGGTTTTTCAACTTGGGATGATCAAGTTGGATATGCTTATTAGTACATGGCCTGCTTGTCGAACAAAAAGAGTATGCTTTTTCGTAATGGATAAAAATGTCCAATCATCTTACAATATCATCATATGAAAGGTAGGTCTGAAGAAGTTCGAAGCAGTACCATCTACTATACATCAGTGTTTAAAATTCCCAACCAATTTTGGAGTGGGAGTTGTGAAAGGCGACCAGAAAGTAGCTCGGTAATGCTACTATTCATCTACCGAACAGGAGGAATGTGAAGAATCCAGGAAGAAGACTAATATTTATCAAGTGGATGAAATAGAAGATACAGAGATTGAAACATTAGACCCTAGAGCTGAGAAGGGCCAAGTCATGGAAGCTACCGAAAATATCGTTCTGGACGATGAACACCCAGAACAAACAACCCAAATTGGTGCGTCATTGGACGAGTCAATAAAAAAGGAACTGATAGCATTTCTAAGGTGCAAGAAACAGACTTTTGCATGGAGTCATGAAGACATGCCAGGGATAGAACCGAATTTACTGGGCCACGAGCTCAACGTGAACAAGGAGGTCAAGCTAGTGAAGCAGCGAAGAAGGGTATTCAACACTGAAAAAGAACCAAGCTATACAGGAAGAAGTAGAGAAACTATAAAAAGTCTTTTTTATTGAGGACATCAAATATCCTGATTGGCTAACAAATGTGGTAATGGTGAAGAAGAAAAACAATAAGTGGATGATATGTGTGGACTTCACTGATCTTAATAAAGCATGCCCAAAGGATCATTTTCCTTTGCCTCGAATCGATCAACTGGTGAATGCTACCTTGGGGCATGAATTGTTGAGTTTCATGGATGCTTACTCTGGCTACAACCAGATTAAAATGAAGCCTGAGGATAGGGAAAGTACCTCTTTTATCACCCCAAGGGGAACTTATTGTTATAATATTATGCCTTTTGGACTTAAAAATGCAGGTGCAATATATCAGCGACTGATGAATAAGGTGTTTGCAGAGCAAATCAGTCATAACATGGAGGTTTATGTCGAAGATATGCTGACGAAGAGCAAGAAAGTTGCTGATCATCTAGTTGACCTAGGTCAGACCTTTGATCAACTAGAGAAATATCAAATGAAGTTGAATCCCACCAAATTCATATTTGGAGTACGAGAAGGTATGTTTCTCGGATATATTGTTAACCAACGAGGTATTTAGGCAAACCCTAAAAAGATCAAGGCCCTATTGGAACTATAATCTCTAACTATGAAGAAGTAAGTGAAAAGTCTCACAGGGTGAGTTGCAGCACTTAACAGGTTTGTGTCACGAACAACAGACAGATGCCTCCTATTCTTCAAAACCCTTCAAAAAACTTTTGAGTGGAATGATGAATGCAAGGAGGCCTTTCAAGAGTTAAAGAAATATCTGGGGACACCTCTATTGTTGTCTAGACCAGTGATGGGAGAAAGATTATACTTGTATCTGGCAGTGTCAGAGAATGCAGTTAGCTCGGCGTTGATAAGATCGGAGGATGGAGTACAAAAACCAGTTTACTACACCAGCAAGGCCTTCCAAGGAGCAGAGATCTAATATCCAAGACTGGCAAAGTTAGCACTGGCACTAATCGAAGCAAGCAGAAGGATGAGGCCATACTTCCAAGCCCTT
This sequence comes from Sambucus nigra, assembly GCA_949130495.1. Lineage (NCBI taxonomy): Eukaryota > Viridiplantae > Streptophyta > Magnoliopsida > Dipsacales > Adoxaceae > Sambucus > Sambucus nigra. The sequence continues at coordinate 166,800,332 of OX422220.1, read as the reverse complement.
ACAATAATAGTGTACACTGATATGCAATTAAGGCAAGCTCTGCATAAACCGGAGAAATCAGGATGATTGATGTACTGGGCAGTAGAACTTGGTGAATATGACATAGTTTATGAGCCTAGGTCCTCACTTAAGGGGCAGGCAGTAGCAGATTTTCTTGCAGAGTTCACTCACTCTAATACATCCGAAGAGCAGGAGGTTAATACAGACCAACCCGTGGATGTTACAAGATCACTGAAGATAGTACCCGAACAACTTCCATCTGTAGATAACCAAGAAAAGATAGTCAACGAGCAGCGAGAAGTGTCAGGGGAAGACAAAAGGAAGCATCAAATATTCCGTCGAGGAACTCTGTCTAGTTAAGAGTTTGATAATGAAGTACCTATGTGGAATCTATATGTGGATGGTTCTTCGTGTGCCACAGGAAGTGGAGCAGGAATTGTTTTAAATAGTCCTAATGAAATTGATATGCAGTATGCTCTACATTTTCAATTTAAGGCTTCTAATAATGAGGTTGAATATGAAGCTATGATCGTGGTTCTAAATCTGTCTAAAACCATGAAGGCAGAGCAGGTCGTTGTATTTAATGATTCACAGTTAATCGTAAATCAAATTCTCGGGGTGTATGAAGTAAAGGGAGAATTAATGGTCAAGTATCATGTAAAAGCAATGCAGGTTGTATCGAATTTCACTACAGTTTAGTTGATCAGAATATCGAGATCGAAGAATGCAAGAGCCGACGCCCTAGCTCTGCTAGCATCAGCCACACACACCGAGCTATGAAGAACAATCCCTATAGAAATCCTGGCTGGTCGGAGCATATACGAAGATTTGATGATGAATTTCATTGCCCTTGACTTGGGACAATCTTGGATGGACCCCATCGGGGCTTATATTGAAGAGGGGGCTTTGTTGACTGATAAACTCGCAGCCAAGAAATTGAAGTTTAAAGTTGATCATTACGTATTGACCAGTGGAATTTTGTATAGACGAGGAGTTATAGCAGGACTACAAAGATGTGTCCATCCCTCCGAAGTGAAATAATTGATTAAAGAGGTTCATGCAGGATCCTATGGGGCCCATGTAGTAGGTCGGACTCTTTTGCAGAGGATAACAACACAGGGGTATTACTGGCCAACGATGAGAGCTGACTGCGCAACTTATGCTAAAAAGTGCGATAAATGCCAACGTTTCTCTTTCATACGAAGAACTCCACATGCATTATTAACACCCAGCACTTCCCCTTGGCCATTCGCCATGTGGGGGATAGACTTGGTCGGGACACTACCGACGACCAAAGGAAGATTCAAATACCTCTTGGTTGCTATGGATTATTTTGCCAAATGTGTGAAAGCTGAACCTCTCATTGATATGACATATGACAAGGTCTATCAATTTATTTGGAAGAGTATTATTTACAGATATGGTCTTCCACATGCATTCATTACTGACCATGGAACCCAATTCGACAACGAAGAATTCGCATATTGTCACCAATCCAATGTATAAAAGATCCACTCCGCGCCAGGCCATCCCCAGAGAAATGGGCAAACTAAAGTAACAAACATAACCCTATTGAATGGTTTGAAAAAACGACTGGATGATGCAAAGGGAAATTAGATCAACGAGCTACATTCGGTGTTGTGGGCTTATCGCACTACACCACGAACAACAACTGGGGAGTCTCCATACATGTTGACATTCGGGAGTGAAGTTGTCATCCTTGCTGAATTGGGTTTACCTACACATAGGGTGCTTAATTTCAATTGTCCCATAAGCGATTTGATGAGGCGTTTAGATTTGGATATGCTCAAAGAAGTTAGGAAAGAAGTAGCAATCAGGAACGCTGTATACCAATAACGAACAACCTTGTTCTACAACAAAAGGGTGAAGCAGTGCGATTTGAAAGAAGGGGATTATGTGCTGAAGAAAGTGATCAAAATCATAACAAACTGGAGGCTAACTGGCATGGACCTTACAGAGTAACTGAAGTTGTTCGTCCTGGGACATAAAGAATTGAAACCTTGGAAGGAGAAGAATTCAAGAACGCATGGAATCCAAAGCATCTGCGTAAGTACTATCAGTAATTAAAGTCCACATGTAACGCAGTTTTTTCAATATAAATAAAAGGATGTTTCTCCCATATTTTCCTCCTTTGTTGAAATTTTTCGAAATATCAGTGCTACACACTACACATTATACACGTTCAGAGCAGCAACCACCAACTCCGGATGGTCGGCAATTCAGTTACCACCAACTCCGGTTGGTCAGTAATTCATTAACCACCAACTTCGATTGGTCGCTAATTCATTAACCACCAACTCCGGTTGGTCGGTAATTCATTAACCACCAACTCCGGTTGTTCGATAATTTATTAACCACCAACTCCGGTTGGTCGGTAACTCAATAACCACCAACTCCGGTTGGTCGGCAACTCATAACCACCAACTCCGGTTGGTCGGTAACTCAATAACCACCAACTCCGGTTGGTCGGTAACTCAATAACCATCAACTCCGATTAGTTGGTACCAAACTAGGCAAGAAGCTGGATGACCTCCCGGGGCATCCACTGTCTAGGTAACAAGGTAATCCAGACGTGATTACTATAACTAAGCAGGAACATGGGATGAAAAATCATTCCATTGCTTAGGCCCAAAGAGTGACAAGTCACTATAATCAAGCAACAAATGCAATAAATTCCATTATCTAAAAATAAAACAGGATATATATGTTCACCAAAGAGTAACAAAGGCATTCTACAAAGGAATGAAATTGTAAAACTTTCTTCATTAAAATCAAGTAGATTACATATGATGTGAAGTTTGAGTTATTACATAAAAATGTCATATTCTATGGGTTTCTTTCCCTCATCTTTTGAAACAGGTTCCACCCCAGCTGGAGGATCATCTAATGCATAAGGAGAGTTTATGAAATTCATATCTCGCAGCATTCTGACATTACTTATGGATGGTCAATCAAGCAAGTGCTCTGAATGAGATATCTCAAAGTTTGAATGAAGGCTGTAATCACCGAGATACTTGGAGATTAAAATCCTAGGAATAGCACGGGCTGGAATCCAATTAAGGTCAAGTTTGAAGGGAAGCACATGCAATTCAAGAACTCCAGGTTCATAATAATCCCACAAGAAATGACCTTGATCCAGTTTCAAAACACATAAGGCATTCGACCATCCTTGCTTATATCCTTCGTTATTCAACTTCTGCAAACGAGCATCAAGGTGATACAAAGCTTCATTATACCCACCCATCCAAAATTCCTTGGGCTGCTTGTGAAATTGATAAGTTAATCTCTCAAGTTGCTCATGGAGCTTCTTCACCAGAATTTCTTTACTTTCCAAAGCAGAACTCTGACTAGAGAGTTGGTCGGTGAAACTCAGAATCTTCTTAGACATGTCGGCCAAAGCTTGATTCTTCGCCATTAATTGAATGGCTTGATTCTCTAAGGCCAATTGAGTTCTCATTTCTTTAATAGTAACCCGACCAGCCCTTGCTCGTCTATGAGAAGAAGATCTTGCTCTGCCATGAGCAGGCATGGAAGATCCTACTCACTTCAAAGTTTCTAACTTATCCCGTAAGTTAGGATTTTCTACTTCCAAAAAGGAAAAACCATCATTATTGATTGGGACCAAGGATCCCGAAGAAGAAGAAGCAGCAGATTTGAGTTGTTTTATTTCCTCCTGCAAAGCGATGTTCCCTTGCTCCAGCAGCTTGGCGATATGTCTATGTTCTTCAATTTCAAGCTTTAACACACTCTCCTTTTTCTCATGAGCAGAAATGAACTTGTCATATCCCTTGTCAGCACTCAACTGATGGTACTTTTACTCATAACCTTAATGTAAAAGTGTAGTAAATTCTTTGTACTGCTGTTGAAGCTCCTCGATCATTCCTTGAAGATCTTCAATCATTTCATAGTAAGCTACATTGTTGGCCACAACACGATCAAGCAGACACTTCAAGTACTGGTGAGCATCAATTGCTCATTAAGAGGCATCTAACCCGAGGATGTTAGTTATTTGGGCCTCAGTAAAGTCTGCATGACCAGCTTTGAAATAGTCATTGCATTTCTTCATCAACTCTATATCATGGGCTGATAAGAGTTCCATCCTGGACACAAACTAGTAAAGATAAAATGAAAAACAAAATCAATAATGATGCGAACAGAGCAAGTAAGAGAGAAATCCCAGACGAACAACAAAATTCCAAATTTTTATTCATCATGGTAAAGGAAAACACAGATCAGGGTTACATTTAGGAAAACAAAAAAATAAATGACCCGAACAACTTTACACCTTCTCCTTATTTCCTATGACTTCTTCTGACGGTTTGGATTGAAGGGGTTGGTTGCTCGAAGAGCAATGGAAGTTGCTCGGTAGATGTGCTGGCATATTGGACTTACTCAAAAGGTTGAACAACAACAACAATAGGGACCTGCTCTCCTGTCATCATGGAAGATTCATCTGAAGCATCTTCATCTTCTTCTTCTCCAGGAGAGGGAGGAGGGCTATGAGTATGCTCCTGGAACAACTCAGAATTTTTAACAACCTTCAATTTCTTCAAGGCTACTACCCATCCGTGCCTAAAATATTTAACATTGGCATACTCCATTTGAGAAGACATAACAACCAGACCCTTGTTCCAACCCTTGTCCCAACCAGCACTAAAAGATTTTTTAATTGCAGCTTTCCTTTTTGCTCTCTCCGTGGAGGTCCTTTCCCTAAGGAGTTCTTCGACAGACTTCATCTTTTCTTCTAACTCTGTCTTATGTCGCTCAACATCTTAAATCTTAGCAACATTTTCCTCAGTAGATTTAAGCTTGACTTCAAGCTCAGTATTATGTTGTTCGGCCTCCTTTAATTTCTTCTTTGACTCTTTGGAGGCAGCCACAGCCTGATCTCTATTTAATTCAATAGATCTGAATTGTTTCTCCCAAACATCTTTGTCTTCCTCGTACTTCTGACGAGATTCCCCCAAAGATTGAGTTAGTCCAGTAAAAGCTTCTTCTACCCCACCCGAGGAGCTGGAAGCCCTGATGGCTTCATCTTTCTTCAAAATACTATTGAAGCAAGTCACGAGCTGAAAAAAGGAAGAATTTTGAGTCAATATATTAATATAGTACTAGAAAATAAAGGAGTCAGGCTAACGATACTCACTGAAGTAATGTGTTGAGCATCCAGTGTAGTAAGTCTCTCGCGAGAACATGTGTCTTCAAGACCTTGGAGTTCAGGGACAGTTCAAGACTTGATCAAGCCCATAGCAGAGCTCGGGGGAATAAAAGCATTAACATTACCTTCAACATTTGAAGGTTGAGAGATAGGGTCAACAAGTCTCTCAGTAGAATTTCTTTTCAATCTCCTCAGAGGAGGAGGAGCAATTTCAAATAAAGGTGTTGTATCTATTGGTGAGATGACAATAGTCTCACTCGAAGGTGTTATCTCTTTTAGAGGAATAGGGGGCTTCTTGCCAGCCTCCTTGGCAGCAGTAGAAGGGGGTACATCTATATTCTTTGTCCCTTCATCTGGTACATCTTGCTTATTCTTCTTTGCCTCTTCAATGGAAAAAGCAGACTAGTCAAAAAATGCAGGAGCTTTCCTCTTCTTCATCAGATCAGTAATAGGAATGCTTTAGTCAGAAGAAGAACCTCCCACACTAGTTTCAGAGGTTGGTATCTGATCAAGATCAACCACCACAGGAGGAGCAATGAAAGATGAAGTGTAGCTTATTTATTGCTACAAATAAGAAGCAGATCTAATGTGCTCCCCAACAATAGATTGATGCAAGCCCCAGATAAGTTTTAAATGTTTTATATTAACCTTGGTTGCTTTTGGAGGTTTCCTTTTACTATCAACTATAACAAACAAAATTAATGTCAGTGATGCATTTCATCGAATACAAAGAAAACAAGATTTCAAAAATAAAAATAACCTATCCCATTTCCATAAGGTGGACACCTGGGACCTTGGTACACATCATTTCCATTTAATGGAGGGTGTTGTCAAATTTTCATCACAACCCCATGATCAAAATAGTCCCTATTGGAATCAGGAAGATTGACAACTAAAGCTCTATTCGAAAACCTAGTTTTTAGATAAAAATTGGTATCACTGGTAACCCATCTATAGCAATACATAATTTTTGGAATCCCCAAACGAGTTCCATGAAGTTGATTCAACCTATATACACCATTAACTACCCTCCATGTATTTGGAGCTACACTTGCAGGTACAATATCGAAATATTGGTAAAACTCCAAACACAGGGGATTTGGCGGGAAACAAAAGCCACATTCGGCTACAAAAAGACTTGGGAACCGGTGTCCCTAAGTCAAAGAAAATAAATCAGAAGGACAAGAAATTTCCTCCAAACTAACCCATGAAGGGATTGAAAACTCAGATCGAAATTTATCCAATGATTCAATAAGATAAACCATGGTGAATAAAGTAAATAAAGAAGAGGGAAGAAAATCTTACAGAAGAAAGAGAGATCAGTTGACAATGAACGATGGAAAGAATGAAGGCACAAGATAGAGAGACAATGAAGAGTTCAAAGATACAGATTTGAAAAGTGAAAGATGATAGGATTTCTGTCGCACTTAAATAATTTACCTTAGGAATAGAGAAAAGCAATGATTACAAGAGAAGAAGTTTGCATTTTCGACGGCTAAAAGAAGAAAAGGGCACAAATATCGAAGTGATCGTGAAAATTCAAAATATTTATGAAGCTTAATATTATGAGATCAAAAAGGAATTATATACAAGGAAAATCTTCCTAAAATTCATGAAGACCATTAATCTAAGAAGTTTTCGAGCAGAATGTTCCACACTCTCCTTCAACCTCAACTGTTAAACATTGGGGGCTTGTGTTGATACCAAATTTAGTCTGCTGACATGGACCAATCACTTGAAGACGCGTGACAACCTACATGTCTAATACAAATATTTTTAATGAACAACACACTGTCACCAAGCTACTTAGGCGCTCCGAGCAACTTGAGTATACCGAGCAACTTGAGCATACCGAGCAACTTAAGCGTACCGAGCATCTTAAGCGGTCCAAGCTACTTGGCGTGCAGAGCATTCAAATTAAGAGAATCAAAAGACAACTACGCTTTAAATGTGCATTATTATCGTAAAAATGTATACGTCTACTGGATAACAACGCATTATCCTTTCATATGTACAGCTTCAAGGCTATAAATAGATTATAACCTCCTCATAAGAAGGGGACTGGGGATCTCTTGGTAAACCTATTATTGATAATTCCAGGCAAACAGTCAGCAATACAAAAACACTGGATGTAGGCCATTCTCATAAGGCTGAACCACTTTAAAAATCATTGATTAATTAATTATCTGTGATTGATTAATTATCTGTTATTGATTAATTAGATATAATCTAGTTTTTTACGTCAACAGTTGCATGGGGTGAGTTCATAGTAACGTTGGAAGACGTTTGTGAACTTCTGGGCCTTGAGGCCACAGGCCTTGATCCCAATTCTAATGAAGCTTTGGACGACCAAGAGGTTGCTGACCATTTAGAGTTGGATAGTATATGTCAAAGGTGCATAGGTTCTTCAAACAAAGCCCCCTTCACTCCCCTCATCAACTATTTCTTTCGAGATCCTTTTAAGGATAGCTCTTCTGAGGATTCCCCTGGTCAAGGTACATCATTAGAACTACCTGCTTACTTCCTTGTCATTTTCTCTCGCTTTGTTTTAATGGGGAAACCAAACGACTAACCCTGAAGGGACCTCATCAACATGCCCGTTCGTTTGGCTCGGGGTATCAGGCTTCCTCTAGCTGCAATTGCCCGGGGATCACTTTATACATGGCTTGATAGAACCCAATTTGACATGGAAGGGTCTCTTGGCCGTTATAACCTGGCCAACTTTTCCAATTGCGTACTTCTTATGGGCTTCCTCTATGTTCATTTCCCCGATGTAGCAACTAAAACGAACCGTCCTCTTTCGAGGGAAACACTTCTGCCTCCTCATTCTTACATTTATCACAAGAGGAAAAGTTGGAAGGAATTAATATATGTTATTGACAAATAAGACCGTTTTGTGATGCGGCCCTATGGAGAGGAAGTTTTCCTCCACACTTGTGATTTTTTCAAAAATGAGCCATGGGTGGCCCAACTAACAACTGTGGACCTTATGGAAGAAGACCCTTCGCTTGCTATGGTTCTTCTGTTCTCTCCAAGTTACTTACCATCCTATACTAAGTGGGGATACACATGAGAACATTAAAACCTCCATCGGTGTGCCCGTCAATTTGGTTTTGACCAAGGGGCTCCTCACCCTAATTTCCAGGTAAACCACCCCAAGGTCACGTTCAGCGAGGCTTGTTCTGTCTTCACTTACACTGCTGCGTGGGGGGTGAGATCCATAATGTCTAACATAGGCACCATCCCAGTATCTTCAGGTAAAGAGATGTGACTTCTTTATTTGCCACCAAGTATTGGCTAAATCAACTGACCCAAATCTTTAGCTTTATTGAGGGGACTCATGTATATACCTCAGTTCTGTTGTTTTCTTCATAGGAACTGGGTTTGAAAGGCAATTCCATTCTAGGAATGGAGTTCTCTTTGAGAAAAAATCCCAAGGAACCTCCTACTGAGTTTCCCCCATATAGTTCCATGATTCCCGTTGCTACTCCAAAGCCCAAGAAAGCCCTGGCACCCAAACTGCCTGCTCCTTCTCAAGGTGTCTCTGGTGAAGGGGTTCCAACTGAAGCAGCTTCTGGCGAAGGACCTTCCCAGCCACCTGTCAAAAAAACTAGGGGGTACAAGAGTGGGAATTCCTCAAAGTTTAAGTCCCAACCTCGATCTCAAGCTCGTTTGGAGGCATTCCCCATTGCCTCCGTTCCTCCTCCTATGTATGCAGAAGTGAGTGAGGAGTTGAGGAAGAAAATTCAGGCTGAGGTGGAGCGAATAAATTCTGAGTTTTGATGACACGCTCCTACCGTTCCTCCTGCTACTGCCTTCCCCACTATCTTAGTAGATCCATCGGAACCAGGGTCAAAGAGGAAGAGGAGCTCAAGGGTTCCTCAAAGTGTTAGTGCTTGATAGATAAAAAAAATTGCGTCTCTAATGTGTTTTTGTCATTGTTACAATTTATTTTCCATCAAAATTCCCTTGAACCTACAAATAAACTCGAAATATGTATAGGGTTAAGTAAGGGAGTATCGATCCAAATCTAAGGGTGAAACACAAAATATGAGAAGACAAAAGTATAAATTCATTTGCATTTTATTATATTTTTCTATTTTCTATTTCCTCTTTTTATATTTTTTATGGATTTTTCAAGGGATTATTAATTAACTAACTATATACTAATTTTTAAAGTAATAACTAAGATGTAAAATCTAATAAAGAAATTAGGTAAACAAACGTGTGCTAAAAAGTAAACTACTAAATTGGACTCATGAGGGCTTCAAAATACATCCCACGAATGGGAGATTAGTCCTCAATAATCATCATCCAAAAATAAAAGTAAACAATAAGATCATGTGAGGATTAAATCAAGAGAAATTAAAGAGGAATATATCAAACCCATTTGTACTTGAATTGGAGCAACTAGTCAATTATACATCAAAATTCTCTCAATCACAATCCCTCACAAATGTATTTATTGAATCTAAAATAAAAACTACAAAACCAAAATAAAATAAAAAGTATAATGGATGAATTCATAATGGACAATTAAATAATAAAAGACATTTGCTAAAAATACAAATCCTAACATTATAAAACTGTACATTAGAACTCATCCAAGGAAATAAATTCTACATCATTACCTTATGTTGAGATATTTGCTAAAAATGCAAAATCTCAACATAAAGGAATGAATTAGAATTTACCTCCCATAAGGAATGAATTAAACCATAATAATCTATTTTGAAATATTTGCAAAAAATGCAAAAAATCACTATAGAGAGTTGGAGTGACATTCATCAGAGAGAAAAATTTCACTACACACCTCTATATTGAGATATTTGCTAAAAATGCAAATACTCTCTATAGAAGAGTGCAGAGAAATTTATCACACTAGAGTTTTAAAAACTAAATTTGAGATCATTCTTCAAAGGCACCAAGTATTGCATTTATAGGTGGAAGAAGCTAGGGGTATTTTTTGACAATGCACACATGTGTGCATATGTGTTGAGTGAGGTAACAATCTGATTTGGGTGAGGGAATGTACATGTGAGGGGTGGGGCATGTGAGGGTATTTTTGGAAAAGGGGATAAGAAGTTAGCTGGGGGTAATATGGGAATTGGGTTAAAGGTTAAAGACATGTGGGTTTATTTGGACAAGTGGGCCTTTAGCTTTTATGATGTGTATTTTGGCAGGTACAATTTTGGAGTGGATAAAGAGGGAAAATGGATTTTGGGTTTAAAATGGGTAATGGGTTTGAAAGTGGAGATGGGTTTGGACATATGTGTGTGGAATCGGGTCATGGTGGGGGAGTTTCGATAGTCGTCGGCGGTATAAGGGGTGGACTGGAGTTAACTCCGAGTTGGATGCAGACAGCGGGTAGATGGAGAGCTGGGCGCGGGTTCGGTTCTGCCCAGTCCGTGACTTGGAAGGTCATCACGGTCGAAGGTGGATCGGGGGTTGTAGAAGTGTGTTCGTGGGTTGAAGATGGGATTCAAATTGGGTTAGAATTCAGGTTAGAAACTGGTAGCAGGTGGTGGCCATCCGGGTTGGGATTGCCGGTGGGTATCAGGTAGGTCGCGGGTTAAGGTCGGGTTGGATTTGGTTGGGGGTGTAGAAATCGGGTTTGGTAATGGAGGTTGTTAATGGAGTATTTGAGGGAAGAGAGAGAGAATGGAGGTGTGGAGATGATAATGAATAGTGGAGAGGTTGTGTTTGTGTGTGGTGAGGTGTACGACATAAGGTGAGGGTGAGAGTGAGTAGGATTTGTGGTGTGTGTGTGTGTGTAATGTATGGTATTTAGGGTGTGAGTGAGTGTGTTGTTTGGGTGTTGTGTGTGTTTAACTTGTGCCCCATTAAAATAAAATAGGAAAATAATAAAAATACACCTCATAAAATAAAAACAAGTAAAATAAAAAACGAAAACTAAAACAAACTAAAAATAAAAAGCCTAGTAAACTACTAAAGACTAATCCTAAAAATAAAAAGAAGTAAAAATAAACATTAAAAATCTAATAAAACTAAAAAAACTAAAATCCTAAATAAAAAATATAAAAGACACAAAATAAAAATCTATTAGAAATAAAATTACAATCCTAATATAATAAAACTAAAGAAAGATAAAATCTAATAAAACTAGAAAATACATTCCTAAAAACTAAACCTAATAAAAAATAAAATAAAATAAAGATAAAAATTTAAAAATGATCAAAATCAAAATCAAAATCAAAATAAAGAAATAGAAAATAAATCCTAGAAAATTCTAAATAAATCTAAAAATAAAAACGAAAGTAAAACGACATGAAATAAAAATTTAGAAAAAAATAAAATAAATAAAAGGTTATAAACCAAACACACACGGGGATCGGGTGAGGGTTTTGGGACAGGATAGAGAGGGTCTATGTTTAAGGTACGGGGATAAGTTATGGGACATGGGAATTAGCTCCATAAATCGCACATTTGCCTTGAAATAAGTGTCTAACATACCTAAACGTCGATTTAGCCTGCACATTAACATTTACGTATATAAGACCCATTTTGTCGAGAATTAGCAACTAAAATATATCTATTTGGGGTATAAAATGTACACTTTTGGGTGCTTATCACACCACCCCCAAATAGAACATTGTTAGTCCTCGAGCAAAATATAAAGAGAAAGAGATAAGAATCCAAAAGTGTTCCACTTTCGCGGGCACTTTCGAATGCACTTAGCATGTGCAACAAGCCATTAAGCCTATAGGTTGCCCTTCAGGACGAGTTATGTCTCGTGAGGGCTTGCAGGGAATGTACCCACAAAATTCTTTATTTAAAAAAGGCAGTCAATATCTTATTAGACATTGAATAATCGCACAATCCATCACGAGAAAAAAATGCTTGAGAAATACAAACTAGAATTGAAAAAAGCATAGCTAAGTAAATACTCAAGGCACGTCCTTCCTAGAACTCAACGTGTGTAGTGTGAATCAGTCAAAACGGGTCGAGTATCATACGAGTAATTTCTAGATTGCCTTTTCGGAATCAACGCTTCGACTTCAAAATCTCACTGGATATAGCTCTCTCAAACGAACTCACGAGATTTGGGTTAGTGTATATCTCTTGTGTGTGAGGATGTGAGTAAATGTAATCAAGGTCAAACGTCTCACACACATATAATAAAGAACGAAGATTTAGAAAGAAAATGATCTCATGAAAGAATGTTAATCACTATAGTGAGAACGTCGAGTTATTCACCACGTTGACTCTCATTTGCCCGAACACCTACGGGAGAATATGGATGTAATGGGTGAGGGGGAAATGAAATGGGATGAGAAGTATATGATCGGTAGGATGGTGATGGATGTTTATGGGTGAGGGGGAAATGAAATGGGAAGGATATGATGGGATGAGATGAGGTAAGGATGGATGCATGGTGTATGTTTGAGAAGAGTTTATTACAGGCACTAATGTCTTTATTTCTAGACTTCAACTTTCTATTTTTCTTCTTTTCCAAATACTCATCAATGTATGAGATCAATCTGCTAAAAATACAAATAACCCCCAACATAGATTTGTATTTAATTTTTCTCCATCTGAAACGACTTTGGGAGAGATATTCGCTAAAAATGCAAACACTCTCTATGATAGATCTTCTTTTTTTTTGTACTTTTTTTTTTCTTCTTCTCCAAATGTGCAATCAATGCATGAGATAAATCTGCTAAAAATACAAATAACCCCAACACAGACTTGTATTTAATTCCTCCCCATCTGAATCAACTTTGGGAGAGATATTCACTAAAAATGCAAACACTCTATTTGACGGATTTTCTCCTTTTACTTTCAACACACTTCCCTTTTTCAACATGGTGGGTGGAAAATGGAATTGGTATCGAAATGGGTAGTATGATATATGGCGACGATATGGAAAATGGAAGTGTATGGATGTATGATAAAATGGAATTTGGTTAGTGTATGGGTGAAGGTCTGGTGATCAGGACAAACTTCAAGACACGTGTTTCTTACAACTCGAAAGTGATGTCGTTCTCAGTGATCAAGCCAAAAATTTAGTGAAGAATAATGAGATTATACAACGATTTAAGTGCGGACCCAATGGAATATGAATCAACTTGTGACTCGAAGATTGCGTAAAATTATCTGAAAGCTGAAAGGAACAAATCTCACACACAAAAGTCTCTACTACTGATCCTTAAGGTTCTGTTGAGAATTATAATACTCTTCAACTCTAAACCTTATTGACGTGATAAGTGCGCAAATGTTGTCGAGTCTAGATATTCATAGTGAAAAATTCCTTGTTACGTATCACATAAGTTATTTAGAAAAAATATATCCTTTAGCTTGATTCCTAGACTTAAAGGATGGATGATAGAAAATTCACGTCAATGAGTGAGATGAAAGAAACTGCACGAAAATTTTAAAAATCAGGTTTAAACTCAAAAATTTTCAAAAGAGGTACGATTTTGATAAAATTTCCCACCCCCAAACAAAAAGGAACATCGTCCTCGATGTTAAGTAAAATGATTTTGAAAATTGAGAGCAGAAGGTAGGAAAGAGATTACCAGAATCAACCGCTAATTAAGAAGACAGATGAAGGAAAAAAGAAACCTGAATAAGTGATAAAATAAGAATGCGTACAATTTTGTAAAGCATGGAAATTATAGGGCGATGTGAAACACCACCCCCAAACAGGATGAGACTCATACAAGAAATCATGGACTGCCTCTCGGTAGCGCTAAGTTTAATGTCTTCATCCAGATCAAACCTATGCTCACCCTAAAGATACAAACTAAGAAATCACGGGGCGACAGAAAAATTGGGTGATGATACTCACCCCCAAACAAGACTGAAGCATCAGCCTTATTGGATCAGGGCTAAGAATGGTCAATGCACTTGTATGGAAAAGTAAATCACACGATGCAAAGCATCGGTGGACCATGGGCATGTGGGTATTAGGGTATAGGGGAGAAAGGAAAGGGAAAGGGTGAAGAGGCACAAGTTACGGGACTTATTGAGCCGGAAGGTGAGGGCAATAAGGGCCCTATGAGAATGGTGCTCTAATTGGTGAGGGAGGAAATATGGCGGGGAAAGTGGAATGGGGTGGGCCTCATATAAATCACACGACCATTCTTTGAATGGACGATGATAATGGTCGCGTCGTGACACGCCAGGGAGCTGTCGATGGGAAAAATCAACACCACAAGAGAGTGTCGAGCATGGAATAATAAGCTCAATATCACGACAGTGGAGAGTAGAACCATAAATACTCTCATGGGTGGGGTATGGTTTTAGGTGAGGATACATATGGTTGGGAACATGAAAGGTACAAAATCTAGATCCAAACTAGGTGATGGGACAATGGGAGGGTCGGGTGGGATAAATGTTGTATCGGGTGGGATAAATGGTGGAGTAAAGGGTGGGATAAGCGGGTGTATCAGGTGGGATAAATGGTGGATCGGGTGGGATAAACGGTGGAGGAATATGATTTAACTCAAGAGTGGGATACACACACTCCTCATGAGGCATGGAGTGATCCTTAAGGGCACTCGCAGGAGGAAGTGTGGTATCTAAAGAGGGAGTGGTCATCTTCTCCACAATAACATCATCGATGAATATGGTGGTTGGTTCAAACGAGGCACCAAGATCGGAGATAGAGGGATCACTAGAAATAATGGACTCAAGATGAGCCAAGCATGGTGGAACAGGATCCATATTCGGAGAGGTAGAGACCATTTTGGATTCAATCTCGAGAAAATGGTGAGCACTTGTAGCCGGAGCTAACCTAGGATGAATTGTTTCCTTGGGAATACAAGGGTGAAGCTCGATAGGTGTAGACTCGGGCATTTTTTTAGATTCAATGGGAAAGTTAATAGGAACCGCAAGTGTGGGTTCATTTGGATATGACGGGATTTGATCATGCTCACTAGCAATGGATAAATCAACACAAGTGTCAACTTGAGGCCCGGACCATGGAATGGTCTCAACTTCGAGTTTCTCAAGATGGTAGGGTTGGTCACACTCAAAATTAGTGGCACAATACAACTCATCATCGTTCCACGTGGGGGCAACAATGGGTTGACTAGGGATGAAATCTTACTCTCTCTCTCCCACACATTCAAATTCATTTAACCTTTGTTCAAGCCTTTGGAAAGCTTCATTTTGAATTTGAGTGGCTTGCTTTTGCTCGAGGATGAAATTTTGCAAGAGGCTTTCGAGAGCGGAGGTGGATGATAGTGGTGGTAGTTGAGGGGGACACAACTCACTATGGACGCTAGGATGCGGAGAATACTCATATGAAGTGTGGGAAACGAGGTCAAATGTGTCATACACGGGAGAAGCATCTCCATGAGAGATAAAAGGCTGATATTCATGGGGTGTATAGTGAGGGGATTGATCGGGGATAAATTGCACAAGGTTTCCATGAAGACTGTTGGAACATGTGAGGATCCATAACATCGGGTTGGGATTCATATTGCGTGGAAAGGTGATCAGGCCTCCACGAATAGCTAGGGTACTCACACAACTCGAGATTGGATATATTTTGATAATAGGCCGAGGTGGGTTTCGAAACAGTGTCATATGGATACACATGTTCGATGGTCGGTTCGTATGGATATGAAAAGTACGGACACTCATGGGACAATTGATCGGCATTTGAACAATGGGTGCACAACAAGGTATGCGACACGTCAACACTTGACACCAAGGGTGATGGAATATGAGTTGCGTGCATAGGAGGTGCAAGAATATCAACGGTACTCGTGAGAGAGGTGAGACCACTAAGGATATCATAAAGAGACGGCTCGGGATCACTCTCACACGTATCGCATGACATTGAGAAATGACCAAAGTAGTCCCATAAAGGACGTTCGTCGGTCATGTGGAGAGAAATATGTTTTTCTTGGAGTTTTAGAAAATATTTTTGGATTTCTTTGAAAATGAAAGAAAGAAAATATTTTTGGATTTTCTAAAAAAATAAAGGAAGAAATTGTTTTTGAATTTTTTTTTCTTTTGAAAAATAAAGGAAGAAATAGTTTTGGATTTTTTTTTTGGAAGAAAAGAGTGGGAAAAAATATGTGGACTCTTAAATTTTTAACGAACTCACTAAAACTGACTACCAAAAAATTAAATTGGACACACACAAGTCAAGGATAAATCCTAATTAGCACATAGACAATTTTTATCTTGAAATTTAGGTGAGAGGGTAGCCAAATTTTAATTAAGTCCGCGAGCAATAAAAATCACAAAAATCATCTTTGTGATTGCCTTTGCGAAAATGTTCTCCTATTGGGCTACCTAGTTGATGGATTTTAATTTTAATGACGGCTAGGGTAACACGCAATTGGTAAGCGAATGAGGAGGGTGATGAAATCCCTTCTCGTGAGTGGCCGGGCATAGGTATTAGTTAATTAATTCATCACACCATGCAAAAATAAATGCAAGAATAAAAAGCACACAAGAGCTTGTAGGGACACACAATATATTGACTCACTAATAGGAGAGATGCGAGTGTTCAAGAGATGTACCTCCCACGGTTTTTACACCGTGGGGTGCCGAAAAATTTGAGCCGGCCGTGGTGAGATTACACTATCTCAGTCGGCCCCAGGAGTCCTACCGACCCAAGGTAGAAAGGCTTCTAAATCCTTGCCTTTGGACGCCCTTTCTCTACCTTGTCCGGTTTTCCTATCACGCTTGTCTTCTTTTTATTTCAAATTTAAATGAAAAATAAATGGTGTCTCTATGCACCGCAATACAAGCCAAGAATAAAAATCCTAATACAAGCCTTCTAAAATAAAGAAAAATGGTACTAAAAAGATAACAAAGTGCGAAAAATAAATGAACTACAAGATGAAATCTGCTCCAAGTGCTTCACGCTCCCAAGAATGGCAACAACGCCATTTGATATAAAATAAATTGATGTCTCTAATGTGTATTTTTGTCGTTGTTGCAACTTCTTTTCCATCAAAATTCGCTTGAACCTACAAATAAACTCAAAATATGCATAGGGTAAGTAAGGGAGTATCAATACAACTCTAAGGCTGAAACACAAAATATGATAAGACAAAAGTGTAAATTAATTTGCATTTTATTATATTTTTCTATGTTTTTGCTTTTCATATTTTTATGGATTTTTCATGGGATTCTTAATTAACTAACTATATACTAATTTTTAAAGTACTAACTAAGATGTAAAAGATAATAAAATATGAGGTAAAAAAATTTGTGCTAAAAAGTAAACTAACTAAATTGGACTCGTGAGGGGTTCAAAATACATCACATGAATGGGAGATTAGCCCTCAATAATCATCATCCAAAAATAAAAGTAAACAATAAGATAATGTGAGGATTAAATCAAGAGAAATTGAAGAGGAATGGATCAAACCCATTTGTACTTGAATTGGAGCAACTCTTCAATTATACATCAAAATTCTCTCAATCACAATCACTCACTAATGTATTTATTGAATCTAAAATAAAAACTACAAAATAAAAATAAAAAAAAAAAGATAATGGATGAATTCATAATGGACAAATAAATAATAAAAGAGATTTGCTAAAAATAAAAATCCTAACATTATAAAATTATACATTAGAACTCATCCAGAGAAATAAATTTTAAATCATTACTTTATATTGAGATAATTGCTAAAAATGCAAAATCTCAACACAAAGGAATGGATTATAATTTACCTCCCATAAGGAATGAATTCAACTACATCAATCTATTTTTAAATAATTGCTAAAAATGCAAAAATTCATTATAGAGGAGTGTGGTTGAATTTATCCTAGAGATAAATTTCACTACACACCTCTATATTGAAATATTTGCTAAAAATGCAAATGTTCTCAATAGAGGAGTGTAGCGAAATTTATCACACGAGAGTTTTAAAAACTAAATTTGAGATCCTTCTTCAATGGCACCAAGTCTTGCATTTATAAGTAGAAGAAGATAGGGGTATTTTTGGACAATGCGCACATGTGTGCATGTGTGTTGAGTGAGGTAACAATCTGATTTGGGTGAGGGTATGTACATTTGAGGGGTGGGGGCATGTGAGGGTATTTTTGGAAAAGGGGATAAGAAGTTAGTTTGGGGTAATATGGGAATTGGGTTAAAGGTTAAAGACATGTGGGTTTATTTGGACAAGTGGATCTTTGGCTTTTATGATGTGTATTTTGGCTGCAACGATTTTGGAGTGAGCTAAGAGGGAAAATGGATTTTGGTTTTAAAATAGGTAATGGGTTTGACAGTGGAGATGGGTTTGGACATATGTGTATGGAATCGGGTCATAGTGGGGGAGTTTCGGTAGTCATCGACGGTATAAGGGGTGGACTGGAGTTAACTCCGAGTTGGATGCAGACAGTGGGTAGATGGAGTGCTGGGCCCGGGTTCGGTTCTGCCCGGTCCGTGACTTGGCAGGTGGTCGCGGTCGACAGTTGGATCGGGGGTTGTAGAATCGGGTTCGTGGGTTAAAGATGGGATTCAAATCAGGTTAGAATCCGGGTTCAAAATGGGTAGCAGGTGGTGGCAATCCGGGTTGGGATCGCCGGTGGGTATCGGGTAAGTCGCGGGTTAAGGTCGAGTTGGATTTGGTTGGGGGTGTAGAAATCAAGTTTGGTAATGGAGTATTTGAGGAGATAGAGAGAGAGAATGGAGGTATGGAGATGATGAATAATAGAGAGGTTGTGTTAGTGTGTGGTCAGGGTGTATGGCATAAGGTGAGGGTGAGAGTGAGTGGGATTTGTGGTGTGTGTGTGTGTGTGTGTAATGTATGGTATTTAGGGTGTGAGTGAGTGTGTTGTTTGGGTGTTGTGTGTGTTTAACTTGTGATCCCATTAAAATAAAATAGGAAAATAATAAAAATACACCTAATAAAATAAAAACAAGTGAAATAAAAAATAAAACAAACTAAAAATAAAAAGCCTAGTAAACTACTAAAGACTAATCCTAATCCTAAAAATAAAAAGAAATAAAAATAAACATTAAAAATATAATAAAACTAAAAAAAAACTAAAATCCTAAATATAAAATATAAAAGACACGAAACAAAAATAAAAATCTATTAGAACTAAAAATATAATCCTAATATAATAAAATTAAAGAAAGATAAAATCTAATAAAACTAGAAAATAAATTCCTAAAAACTAAACCTAATAAAAAATAAAATAAAATAAAGATAAAAATGTAAAACTAATCAGAATCAAAATCAAAATAAAGAAATAGAAAAATAGAAAATAAATCCTAGAAAATTCTAAATAAATCTAAAAATAAAATGAAAATAAAACGGCACGAAATAAAAATCTAGAAAAAATAAAATCAAATCAAATAAATAAAAGGGTATAAACCAAACACACACGGGGCTCGAGTGATGGTTTTGAGACAGGATAAAGAGGGTCTCGGCTTAAGGTACGGGGATAGGTTACGGGACAGAGGAATTAGCTCCATAAATCGCACATTTGCCTTGAAATAAGCGTCTAACTTCCGCAAATGTCGATCAAGCCTGCACATTAACATTTACGCATATAAGACCCATTTTGTCGAGAATTAGCTACTAAAATACGTCTATTCGGGGTATAAAATGTACACTTTGGGTGCCTATCAGTGCTGCGTGTATGAGGAAAAAGATTTTGGGTACTAAGTTCCAGAAGAAACAGGCTTCCGATGTACATCTCTCCCAGTTCCTTTTTCTGCTTCTTCCCCTCCTTCCTCGCCAATGGTGATATCATCCCATTGTCCCTCTGGATCGGAGGTATGCATGTTTTTTTTTTCATCATCATTTTTTTATAACAAACTGCATCTGCCTAACTCTTAGAAACTTTGGTACAGGAAGCTGAAGAAGAAGGGCCCAGCCCCCCAGTGAGTCCTTTTGTGGGGGGGACGTTTCAGTTCCTCTCAGAGCAGTGTCACTCCTCCCCGTTACCCCATGATCGGGCTTACTTACTCTCACCGTTTGTCCTCCAAACGTGCGAAGGATGTTACTGCAGGGGGTGATTCCATTGAATATGTGGGAATTTCCTCTCAACTTGAGGAAGCTCCGCAACTTCCTCTGAATTATCCCCAATCCTAGGTTCCTTTGCCCATCGTTCCAGTTGCGAAAAATTCTCCAAAGGTAGCACATTCTGAACACTGTTAGGTCTGACATCTTTTCTCTCTTTTTTTGTTTGAATTTTAACCTCTTGAGATGCCTCAGGTCGAAGTGGATTCTATATTGGCTAACATTCTTCTTGCATCTGTATTGACAAGACCCATCACTGCAGTTCCCCTCTTTAGCAACATTACTGAGGTAAGCTAATCGTGAAGTGTGTCTCTTTTCTTCTGTATTTATTCCCCACTACTAACACTTTGTTTCATTTTGCAGTTCTCTTCAGGTCTAATCCTACCAAAGTCTATCAGGATTCTTCCAATCCCTAAAGCCATCGTTGACCCCTCTGCCCAGCACCGTGCTTCTTCTGGCACCAAAAGTGTGGGTGCATCCATGGAAGGTCAAATGTCTTCGTCCAAGGCCACCCCAATATTGGCCTTAATACCCTTTGTTGGGGTAGGACCATTACCGAACATTGAGGTTCCTCTACTTGAGGGTGCTGTTAAGGCTTCTTAGGAGATGAACCCGCCCCCAGCAGTCCCCACCATTGCTCCAACCATTGTTGAGGTATTTCGCTAGTTTCTCTTTGTTTCTTGATGTGTGTCCTTTATTCTTGATGATGTACAATCTAGAAGTGTCTCATTTTTCAAACATTCAAACTCCACTGGTAACGATGACTTAATAATAAAAACACTTGTTACGATTTTCCCTTTTGTAAAATTCCACCAATAATGGTGACACCCATAACTGTGACTTAGCAATGACAACCACTTGCTAAGATTTTTCACCAAACTCCAGCAGTAATGGTGACTTAACAATGGTAAACACTTATTCAATATTTTTCGTCAAACTCCACCACTAATGGTGACTGAACAATGATAAACACTTGTTAAGATTTTTCGTCAAACTCCACCAGTAATGGTGACTTAACAATGATAAACACTTGTTAATATTTTTCATCAAACTCCACCGGCAACAGTGACTTAACAATGAGAACACTTTATAAGATTTTTCATTAAACTCCACCAGTAATGGTGACTTAACAATGATAAACACTTGTCAAGATTTTTTTGTCAAACTCCACCAGTAACGGTGACTTAACAATGAAAACACTTGTTAAGATTTTTTTCACTTAACTCATTATTTTCTTGATCTGTCTCTAGGTTGATAGCACGTCCCTTTCAACTAGACAGAGACATCCATCAGTACATTTGTCCATCGCGTCGCCCCATCATGAATAGGCTATTTTGGAAGAATCTAGTCACAACGACCAAGGTTCCACGACAGGTGCTGCAGTCGATAGTGAATCTGGTTGTGAGCTTCCTTTGCCTCACCTGGCTCCTCATGAATTATGTCTCATGGTCCTTCAACGATCCCCCCCAAATGCCTGTCATCCATCATTTGGTAATTGAGCAGAATGCAAACCATCACCCTGAGACTTTTACTATAGATTGTCTTCGCACAAACATTCTGATGATGAGCCACAGGCTTCAAGGTATGGCAATCGTCGTTGTTAATATCGTCAGTACTCCTACTGCAAACATTACCAGGCCCCTCCTCAACCAATTCTTGGGATTTCTAAAGGAGTTGGGTTGAGATGGCTTCTAATTTAATTGGCTCATTGGACACTAAAAAACTTTGAAGAGTCAGTAATTAGTAAGTCAGAGGGAGCTACTATAGAAGCACTGAGATATTCAACGAGCTGAGGAAGCTAGGATGGTCGAACTAACATCTCAACCTAAAGCTGCTAATAAAGAGGTGGGGGATATCAAAAAAGCTTTATGTCTAGCGAAGCTGAGGCGAGAGAAACTCCTCATCGAGCATGACCAAGTTCAGATAAGGCTGGAAGGTTCCATCAATGCTCAGCAAGCGTCCCTAGCAGCTTCCTCGGGTCAGCCTGGAGATTATTTATCTACTCTAGACTTATAGTTCCTCCTAGGTTGATGACCTCTCACTTACTTGTATTAATTTTTCAGTTTTCCTTCTTATGTACTCCTGGGCAATAGTTCCCATTTTTGTAAAACCTCCCAATTTATGAATGAAAGAGAAGTTATGTCTTATTTTCTTATCACTTCTCTTTACTAGAACTATTTGCATAAAATACCAACTTTTCCATCTTCCATCTCACTCTAGTTACAACAAATAAACCTCTTTCGAGAAGAAAAATAATGACTTTATATACATTCATAACAAAAATTTAGATACATTAATGTTCTAAGGTTACTTGCTTTACACATGATAGACCTTCAACCATTTGTTGTTAATCTTAAATGGTTTATCTTCTTCCATCTTAGAAATTAAGCAATAACCTGAATCGTGAACCTCCTTTATAATGAAAGGTCCCTCCCAATTTGTTATAAACTTAGGCATAGGAAGCCCCCTGATGTGCTTTACTATTGCCTTCAAAATGAGGTCTCCATCTACGATCTTCCTTAGTCTTACCAAGTTTCCATACACCCTGGAGAGTTATCTCGTGTACATTTGAAAGTGCTGCATCACATTATCTCTGTGTTTGTCCAATGATTCCAAATGCACATGTATGTTCTGAGGGAGCATGCTACTTCACAAGGCATATCGGGCAGAGCTAACTTTTAACTCCATCGAAAGAATCGCTTCAGCTCCATACACAAGGGAGAACGTGATATATCCCATGGGCTTTCTTTTAGTTGTTCGATAGGCCCACAATACAACTAGTATTTTATCATCCCATGATCCTAGGAAATCCTCCATCGTCTTGGCCAAAATGTTAACCAATGTTTTGTTTGTTGCTTCGGCTTGACCGTTTCCCTTTGGGTAGCCCACCATTGAAGTATGATGAACAATGGAGTAATTGTTTGTGAGTAGGGGTGGCAATTCGGGTTAGTCGTGTTATTTTCGGGTCGCACTGATTTTTATTCTAGTATAAGTTTTGGGTACTCTTAAATCTATACAAGCTAATCGGGTCATGTTCGGGTTATTACCATAAACGGATTATCGGGTCAAAAATTGCCAGCTATATTTGTGAGCATTGTTACCTCTGAATTGATGAAGGGGGTTCTGTTATCCGATAGAATAACCTTTGGAATCCTAAAACGGAAAATGATGTATTCTCTGATGAAGTTGCTTACCACCCCTGTTGTTGCCCTTCTTAGTGGTATCGCCTCAGCCCACTTTGTAAAGCACTCCATTACCACTAGTATCCAGATCTTCCCCCTCGAGGAAGGATGTATTGACCCTACTAGGTCAAACACCCAAGTGTGAAAAGGATAAGGTGTGTCCAGAGAGTGTAGATCCACTGAGGGAGCATGGATCATATTTCCATGTAGTTGGCAAGCTTTACATTTTTGAACGAACTCAGCAGAGTCTTTCTCCATCGTCAGGCAATAATACCCCAACGTAATTAGATGATCATACAATTTTTCCCCTTATATGTGAGTTGGATCATGAGCTTGTTTGAGGACTTCGGCTACTTCCTCCCTTGTGATGCAACGCAATGGCTTGTTGAAGTACCCTCTTCGATAAAGCTGCCCGTCCTGAACGTAGAACCTTGAGGCCCTTCTTTTGAGTCCCATCGCATCAAGCTTCTCTATTAGGACAACTCTATCTTTAATGTAGTCAATATAGGGATGCCTCCAATCCGATTAAGCTTCAATGAAGTGGCATTCAGCTTCCTCAAAGAACAGTTGGCACTGGTCACACTTCTATTGTAGCTCTACTGCATCCTGCTTCATTCTAGGCCAAAAGTATCCCTCCCTCTAAATTCTTCTATAAAGACGGATCTCAGTTGTCTCGTAGTGATCTTTGTGTGTTTTCTTTAGTCTCCACTTTCTTCTTCTGGGCCAATGCATCTTGACAGGCATCCTCCCGTATTTTTAAAGTAGAGGTTTCCCTTATTTGTAAAGTATTGGGTTAATTCTCTCAGTTTAATCGCTCCTTCCTCCAACTCTAATTGTCTTCTAATCTCTCCCCTCCAGTCAGAGTCATCCTCCATCGGCAGAATTGACTGTACCACTGAGGGAGTTGTTCTTCGCTGAATCACGACTGTAGTTGCATCGCCTCTCATGATCATCTTCTGAGCGATGGTGATATAGGAGTCTGTATGATGGTTCATTGTTCAAGGATGCCTCTTAATGTTGGTGCGGTGGAACTGGTTGAGAAGCCTTTGAATGAGTGTCTCGAAAGGTGCCAAACTGAGGTGTTTCAATGCATATTCTCCATTTACTTACTGAATCACCAAGTTCGAATCACCCTTGATGCAGAGTGAAATAATTACCCTTCGAATGACCTCCAACAACCCTAGTACCAATGCCTCGTACTCTGCTTCATTATTGGAAAAAGGGAAGTCTAACGTGTAGGAAAGATAAATTTCTTTCGTGACTCTTGAAAGAATAACTCCTGCTCCTCCTTTCTTCTCTGCTAAAGATCCATCGAATTGCATCATCCATTCCTCTTCACTTGCATCTAAGTGATTAGCCTGCAAATTTTTTCCTGGAATGCTCTCTTGTGATAGCTCAAATATCCCAGACGAAAAGATTACCAAGAGGTCTGCGTATGCCTGGATTTTGATTACGCAAGGGACCACGCATTTTAGGTCATATTCTGAGACGATGGGGAACCAACTAGCTGTCCTACCAATTAATATAGTTATCGTTAATAAAAAATTAATAGGATCACATCTCGTTACAATATGAATTGTAAAAGACAGCATATAATGTCTAAGCTTTTATGCTACAAAGACCAAGGCTAAACAATGCCTTTCTAAGCTACTGTACCTAACCTTTGGCCCGTGTATGATTCTACTAAGGTAGTAGACTGGTCATTCCTATTCGTCAATCTCCCGTGCTAATAGATCTCCAATAGACCTCATAGTGAGTGTGAGGTATAACTGCAGCGGTATTCTTGCCTTTAGAGGAATCATGGTCTTTGGTGAAACGAGAAGCTTCCTCAGCCTAGAGAGACACTCTAGTGAACTTCCTCCCACTTGAACTTTGTGTTTTTTTACAAAAGCCGCATCAACGGGTGTGTTATTTCCGCTAATCCAGGTAATAATCTCCTAAGGTAGGAGACTTTTTTGAGGAAACTCTTGAGCTCCTTCGCCGTGCTTGGACTTGGCATCTCCAAGATCACTCTCTATTTGTCTTGATCCATCTGTACTCCATGTCATTCTACAATAAAACCTAGAAACTTTCCACTGGTTACTCTGAAATGCACTTCAGCGGGTTCATCTTTAATTTGTACTTCCTACATCTGGCAAACGCTTTCCTTAAATCGCTCACATAGGACCCCTCCTTCTTCGATTTGATGACCAAGTCATCAACATAAAACTCCAAAAATTTGTGAAAGAATTCATGGAAAATGGGTATTACTATACGAGCTCCCAGGTCACAGTTGAGGGCCATCTTTTGAGGTTTTCCTCGGATGTATTCTTTTTTCTTTTTATACATTTAATTTTTCCCAAAAAAAATATTTGCCTTGGCACATTGAGGGAACTAATCCTCGGTTGTGCATCCACACTCTTCCTATCAATATATGGTAGGAAGCTGTACTCTTGATCATGTGGAACTTGATGTGGGAACTCAGATTTCCCATTACAATCCCAGCATTCACATAGTCAATGGACCTGGAAAATTGATTGTCATAACCTGAAATCACCAACGGCATGGGGACTAATATTTCTTCTGGGTTGTTAGCTATATGGAATTGATTGGCATGATGTTGATGGATGCTCCCTCATTCATAATATCCCTCGCGAATCTTATCTCGTTGATGCTAGCAGTCACATATAATGGTAGATTGTGAGGAAATATGTGACACCCCGACTAATTAAATACCGGGTAGCTACTCCTTTATTAAATCAATACAAAATGCCAAGTTGGTTCAGTTAATAGCATCACTGTCGAAAACATTTTAATAATTACTAACCACCTAGTATTTAAAAAGTAAGTTGCCAAATTTTAAGTTAAGTCTGATTAACATGCAATAAAAGAATAGTGGAAGAACAACATAAATCCATTCACCATAACGAAGTAATGATATAACCAACAAATAGTAATAAGTCCAGAGGAAAACTCCTCACAACAATCCCACAACTGAAAGTAATATGACAAGTCTGAATCCTGAATTAATTACATGCCAGAAGTCTGAATAACTGAAATAAATGAAATGTCTCTAAAAGAAATGGGCGACATGCCCTACAACGGATAAATGCTGAACATAGAGTCAAGATAGATGAAGCGTCTATAAGCAAAGTCCTATAACTTCCACAACCAGCTACAGCTCGTCACCTGAACGAGGATCCTAAGCATGGTGTCCTTGTGGCTGGGCACCTAAAATGGTTTTTACAAAAAATAGATTTGAAAGCAAACGGGTCAGAGCCCGAAAGTGGAGAGTATTTTGAAAACAACAAGTGCTTTAATAACAATTAAAACAATAAATGCAAAATACATGTTAGGACGTTCTCTCACATGAAATACTCACCTCTCGTCTAACTGTGCACTCCTAACGTTCCTGTACCCATTCATGTGTTTTCTCATAACTATCTAGTTCAAAAGAGTCTCTAACACTTCTACTCGGTTCACGTTTTAATTCCAACCTTAACAATTAAATAGAGAGTTCTACTTTAATTCTCGGATTCCCAATTATTAACAAAACCATTTATTGATATTTGTCCCCTTTTTATCTTTTCATAACGTTACCATAACTATACTCACAATTTAACATAGCAAATTCCTTTCCATTTATCCGTATATTATTCACATCATAAATATACAATACAAGCACCCCGAGGCTAAGCTGCGGTGCACACATACTCTGCTATCCATCCCGGTACATCACGTACATAAGGATCACGTATTCCAAATATCTCAGGAATCGTTCTCAGATAACAACATCACAAACAATGGAGGCGAACACAGTCACATCACATGGGTCACGCACATACCTGCGCTCCCACAATCAGCAGACTTATTAACATCCCAATAAGTCCTTCTCTGACCTATGCTCATCGAGGTACCAATCTAAATCCGGGCAACACAAGGATAAGACGTCCCTAAGCGAACGTAAACCTCCCGTGATAGCAAGTATGGTAGGTATGTCATACACATAAAATTATATGCTAAGCATTCACACATCTTAGATATCTCAATATTAATAAAGGTATACTCTACATCATTATACCATTATTCCAAATTTATATATTTTGAGTCTCCCGATAATATAAAATTTAAACTGTCGACACGTCACACATCATAGTTCTTATACTTAAAACCTATCTTAAATAGATTATTAAGTTCCTATTATTCCCACATATAACATCATCATTCCTAAGGTCCTTACTTCTGCCCCGAACCTCATTTCATCAATTATTCAAATTTACCCTTTTAACCCAAATATTATCTCACTTATCGAATTCCATAAGATTTAAACTAATTCCTCAATTGAATTCTAATTAAGGTCCAAATTTCATAGCCATGCCTACTGGTCCTCCCTAAGTTTAAGGGTATTCATAAGGTCTCCAATAATATTTTCCAAGGGTTAACATCATTAAAATTTAAATAAGGAAAACTTTACTCATTCTGGGAAGGTCGATCGATCGACCTTTACCTTCGATCTATCGATGGTGGTCGATCGATCGACTGATGAATGTCGATCGATCGAACGCACCAGGTATGGCTACGGACTGCTTCGTTTTGCAGTTTTCAAATCATCACAAAACCTCCTTTTAATGCATGAAACTCTAATATAACGTTATAATATCATCATACAACATCCTACAACATTGTTAACATTCTAAAACCAATAATTCATCAACCAAGGACTTTGTTTGGATCAAAACTTCATCAAGAATCCTTAGTTTCCTATTTCTTGCAAGAAAATTAATAAATCTCTTCTTAAATCCGTTTTTAAATCATCAAGGGTCATAATTCTGAATTCATAATTCGTCCAGAATGTTTCTACATGCATTCCCTAACATAGTTCATAGTTTTACATCTTCAAATTCATGGGTCTAATCAATCTTCCAAGATAAATTTGATAATTTCCTAAACATGGAAAAGCATAGCATTAAATCAATTGGAATTAAACCACTTGCCTTAATATTTCTCTGAATTTGAGGTTGAATCTTGAAGGTTGAATCTGTCCTCTCTCTCTCTCTGCAGAATTCTCCTCTTTCTCTCTCTCTCTCTATAAGTTCTTCTCAAGGTGATAATGGAGGTGGGGTTGGTTTTTGCCAAGTTTTAAAGTTTCTAACTTCTCCCGTAGCCCACTACCTAAATTGGGGTTGGAAATGGCTTAGTGGGTTAAGACTAAGTCAGATTTTTAACTCTAATTTTCGTGGGTTTTAATTACCCAATTTCCGAAATTACCAAAATGGCCTTATAAGTTACCGGTATGTCCCAATAATGCCCCGGGACCTAAACTTAACCCCCGGCTAGTGTTTTCTGACTATTTCGACCCTTCCGGACTCGTTGGCGCACTCAAAATGACCATACGGTTGATAAAAATAAAATTCACTTTTTAATTCAAATAATTATATTCCTGACGCGACTATCACGCGCGTCCCAATAAAATTTCCCAAATTGCCGTATTTCAATCTCGCGAGAATTTCAATATTTCCCATATTCATATATTGCCATATATACACATTAAATCAAATACTAACTCACATCTCGTTAATATTTTATCCGGATTAATTTTCAATTAATACACATATAATTTAATTAATCCCCAAAAATAAATATCATGAAAATACGGGGTATTACATACTTCCCCCCTAATAACTGAATTTCATCCCGAAATTCGGAACTAGAAAGTACCTGGTAAGAACAACCCTGGATAACGTTCGTGCATCTCATCCTCGCGCTCCCATGTGGACTCCTCGACATTATGATGTCGCCACTGAACACGCACTAACGGAACGATCTTTGACCGCAGTTTCCGCTCACTTCGGTCCAAAATAGCAATCGGCCCCTCCTCGTAGGAGCTATCAGGCTGGAGATCGATGTCCTCCAAAGCAATATGAGAATGATCCAAATCGTCCCTAAGATATTTCCTTAGCGAGGAAATATGAAATACATCGTGAATCCGATGCAAATGCTCCGGTAACCCAAGCTTATACGCAACCGGTCCAATCCGCTCAATAATAGGAAATGGTCCCACATATCTCGGTGCCAACTTCCCTTTCTTCCTGAAATGCATAATCCCCTTCATAGGAGATACTCTGAGCAAAACCTGGTCCCCCACTTGGAACTCCCTAAAGAACCTCTTCGCATCAGCATAGCTCTTCTGTCGATCCTGAGCTACCCGAATGCGACTCCGAATCAATTCTATCCTCGTCGAAGTATCCTGAATCACTTCCGGCCCAAGTAGTTTGTTGTCCCCCACTTCCAACCAACATGCTGGGGAACGACAAGGTCTACCTTACAACGCCTCAAATGGAGCCATGCCAATGGTGAACTGGTAGGAGTTGTTGTAAGCAAACTCGACCAGTGGAAGATACTGCTCCCATCCACCCTCAAAATCAATGATGCACATACTCAACATGTCCTCCAACATCTGGTTTGTACACTCGGTCTCCCCATCGGTCTGCGGGTGATACCCCGTACTCAACCGCAATTCCGTGCCCATGGCCTCCTGAAAACTTTCCCAAAACCGTGAAACGAATATCTTGTCTCTGTCAGACACGATATTTAGGGGCACACCATGAAGTCTCACTATCTCTGAAATAAAGAGCTGGGCATACTGTCCCATAGTGTAGTCTGTCCTTACGGGTAGAAAATGAGCGACTTTGGTCAACCTGTCCATAATTACCCAGATGGAGTCATGACATCTCTGTGACGTAGGCAACCCCGTGATAAAGTCCATGGATACGCTCTCCCACATCCACATCGGGACCTCCAATGGCTGTAGAAGTCCTGTCGGTCTCTGATGATCCACTTTTACTAGCTGACAAGTGGCGCATTTCGAAACAAACACGGCAATATCTCTCTTCATGCCGCTCCACCAATACTGTCGTCTCATGTCTTGGTACATTTTGTCCCCACCGGGATGTACCGCGAACCGTGAGCCGTGCGATTCTGCCATCACCTCGTGCCGCAATTCCTCCCCTTCTGGAACTACCAATCTCCCATTGAAGCGTAATCCCCCGTCTGAGCTAACGGTATAGGACTCGGCTCCCTCTGCTAGTAATCGAACTATCTGCTCCTGACAGAACGAGTCATTTGCCTGTGCCCTTACTACCTTCGTGACAATCTGAGGTGTAACGGTCATCACAGACATGAACGATTGGGCCACTGCATCCTGGTGTCCCAACTCCTTCCACTTGGCCTTCCACACCCCTGCCACCTCATCAACAGGTCTGCGGCTCAACGCGTCTGCTACCACGTTAGCCTTCCCCGGGTGGTATTGGATATCAAACTGATAATCTTTCACGAATTCAAGCCACCTCCGTTATCGCATATTCAACTCCTTCTGCGTGAATAGGTACTGTAGGGACTTGTGGTCCGTGAACAATCGAAACTTCTCCCCCAAAAGGTAATGTCTCCAAATGCGAAGGGCAAATACTACTGTCGCCAACTCCAAGTCGTGAGTGGGGTAATTCTTCTCGTGAGGCTTAAGCTTACGGGAAGCATAAGCTATGGCCTGACTCTCCTGCTGTAATACACCTCCAAGTCCTTGCAAGGACGCATCGGTGTAAACTAGATACTCACCTCCCGGTCTCGGCAATGCTAACACAGGTGCTGAGGTCAACTTATCCTTCAACTCATCAAATGCCAACTAAGAGGCATCACTCCAGATGAATGGCACACCCTTACGAGTCAGATGTGTCAAAGGACCCGCTATCTTCGAAAATCCCCGAATGAACCTCCTGTAGTATCCTGCTAGTCCCAAGAAACTACGGATCTCCGTCGGTGTCATGGGTTGTCCCCACTCCCTTACCGCGGATACTTTCCCCGGATCAACAGATATCCCCCGGTCGGAAATAATGTGTCCCAAAAACTGGACCTCCTTCAGCCAAAACCCGCAGTTCTCATATTTTGCATACAGCTCGTTTTGACGTAGCGTCTGCAAAACTTGCTTCAAATGCTCAGCTTGCTCCTCCTCTGTCTGGGAGTAAACCAGAATATCATCGATGAAGACAATGACAAACTGATCTAGGAAATCCCTGAACACCCTATTGATCAAGTCCATAAACACGGCTGGAGCATTGGTTAAACCAAAAGGCATAACCCGAAACTCGTAAGAACCATATCTCGTTAAGAACGCAGTCTTCGAGACATCCTCTTCCCTGATACGCAACTGATGGTATCCCGATCTCAAATCAATCTTTGAGAATAAAGAAGCTCCTCACAACTGGTCGAATAAGTCATCGATTCGAGGCAACGGATACTTATTCCGTATCGTGACCTTATTCAACTCTCGGTAATCCACACACAATCTCAGTGAACCATCTCTCTTCTTCACAAACAACACAGGGGCACCCCACGACGAAGTACTCCTCCGTATAAACCCCTGACCCAACAACTGCTCAATCTGATCCCGTAACTCCCTCATCTCAGCTGGAGCCATACGGTACGGTGCGCGTGCTATAGATCTCGTATCTGGTAATAAGTCTATGACAAAGTCTATGTCTCGACTGGGGGGTAGGCCTGGTATCTCCTGAAACACATCTGAGTACTCCCTGACAACTGGGATCGAATCTAAAGGAATCACAACCTCCTTAGAGGTATCCTCCTCTATGTAATATAAATGAGCGGTCAAACCTCCCTCTGGGCGAGGCATCGCCACTACAAACATCTCTTGCCCCGGAATGGCAAAAACAATGCTCCCACCGAAGCAATCAATCATGGCTCTATAATCAGCGAGCCAATCCATACCGATAATCACATCGTGTACATGCATATCTAATACCAACATGTCCGTAGGTAATACCAGACTACCAATCTCTACCCCCACTCCCCCGCATATAAAGAAAATAAGTGACCCACTCCCCAATGGTGAGTCTACACACGTCACTGTGCTCTCTGCTGTGGCTAACAACCCTAAGGCTTTCGCAAAATGTGTAGCTATAAAACAATGCGTTGCCCCCGTATCAAACAAAACTCGACCCATAGTACCATGGATAGGAAACATACCCTCAATCGCGGGTGATGCATGTGGAGCTGCTGCCTGGTGGACGTTATAGGCACGTCCATACTGTAACTGCCCCTGCTGCACAGGAACTGCTGGAATGGCTGGTAGTGCTGGCATCTGGGCTGGAGCTGGGAGGGCAGGTGGAAAAAGTGGCCTCTGTGGCTCATGTCGAGAACCCTGCTGCTGCTGCGGGGCCCTGCCCCTGTCAGGATAGTCCTGGTGTTTATGGCCAGTCTTGCCGCAAACGAAACATTTCCCCGGGAAGTTCCCCCCTCTCTGTCCCTGCTGCCCCGGGCCCTGGTGGCCGTTACCGTTCCTCCACTGGCCCTGCTGAAACTGCTGTTGACCATTCTGACCCTGCTGGTTCTGATGGCCGTTCGGACCCTGATGGCCCTTCCGGAAACCTCCCTGTCCGTGCCTGAAATTTCCCGACCTGAACCTCTTGTGATCCCCCTGCTGGGAACCCTGGTCACCCTATCTTTGCCCCTGAACAGAATGTGCCCCACTGGCACCATTTCCCCCAGTCCTGCCCTGATGGCTGGACTCTCCTGACCTCTTGCCTTCAGCCATGTGAAAGCGATGATCCTGGCAGTGTAACAGTGCAGCGTTAACCATATCAGAATAAGTGGCCAACGATAGGTTCCCCAACAAATGCTGACGGATCCTCCAAGTCAACCCGTCCGTAAATTTCTGTATCTTCTTGTCTTCTGTAGGTATCTCATCTGGGACAATATTCAGTAGATTTGTAAATTCGGCCTCATACTCGGCCACAGTCTTACCCTCCTGCTTGAGGCTCATCAACTTCCTCCTCATTTCCGTGTGAACAGCTGACGGAAAGTATTTGCGGTCGAACCGCACCCAAAACTCCTGGATAGTGAGAGTATCTCTCTCCTCCATGGTGGTAATAGACTCCCACCACTGCAGTGCAGACCACACTAGCTTAAAGGTAGCTAGTATCTGCTTCTAGACATCGGTGCACTCATACATCCTCAGGTGCCGCTGAATGTCCTTTCTCCACTGACTAGAAACCACAACATCGGAGCTACCTGCAAACTCCGTAGGGTGTGCTTTCTGAACAGCATCTCGTACACGTTCCCAAGCAGACGGGAATGCATGTGCCTGAACTGGCGCGGCTATCGGCGCCTGAGGTGGTGCCTGCTGAACTAGGGCAAGTGCGGCATTTACCGCCTGGGCCACAATGGCTGCAACCTCGGCGGCATTCATCATGCCCTGAACTGGTGCGGGCTGTGGTTCTGGCGTTGCATCCCTGGGAATCCTTTGTGCATGTCGTGGAGGCATTCTGAAATAAGAATAAAGTTTATAAGTTCGCAGTTATAAACTCAAAATAGCTGAAGAACGTAGCATATACAAGAGAATACAACAGTCCTAAAATATAGGGCTCTACATCAAAGAAAGCTCAGCGGAAACATAATAAGCCGTACAGATCCTAAAGGACACTAGAACCTGATGCTCTGATACCACCTCTGACACCCCGACTAATTAAATACCGGGTAGCTACTCCTTTATTAAATCAATACAAAATGCCAAGTTGGTTCAGTTAATAGCATCATTGTCAAAAACATCTTAATAATTACTAACCACCTAGTATTTAAAAAGTAAGTTGCCAAATTTTAAGTTAAGTCTGATTAACATGCAATAAAAGAATAGTGGAAGAACAACATAAATCCATTCACCATAACGAAGTAATGATATAACCAACAAATAGTAATAAGTCCAGAGGAAAACTCCTCACAACAATCCCACAACTGAAAGTAATATGACAAGTCTGAATCCTCAATTAATTACATGCCAGAAGTCTGAATAACTGAAATAAATGAAATGTCTCTAAAAGAAATGGGCGACATGCCCTGCAACGGATAAATGCTGAACATAGAGTCAAGATAGATGAAGCGTCTACAAGCAAAGTCCTGTAACTTCCACAACCAGCTACAGCTCGTCACCTGAATGAGGATCCTAAGCATGGTGTCCTTGTGGCTGGGCACCTAAAATGGTTTTTACAAAAAATAGATTTGAAAGCAAACGGGTCAGAGCCCGAAAGTGGAGAGTATTTTGAAAACAACAAGTGCTTTAATAACAATTAAAACAATAAATGCAAAATACATGTTAGGACGTGCTCTCACATGAAATACTCACCTCTCGTCTAACTGTGCACTCCTAACGTTCATGTACCCATTCATGTGTTTTCTCATAACTATCTAGTTCAAAAGAGTCTCTAACACTTCTACTCGGTTCACATTTTAATTCCAACCTTAACAATTAAATAGAGAGTTCTACTTTAATTCTCGGATTCCCAATTATTAACAAAACCATTTATTGATATCTGTCCCCTTTTTATCTTTTCATAACGTTACCATAACTATACTCACAATTTAACATAGCAAATTCCTTTCCATTTATCCGTATATTATTCACATCATAAATATACAATACAAGCACCCCGAGGCTAAGCTGCGGTGCACACATACTCTGCTATCCATCCCGGTACATCACGTACATAAGGATCACGTATTCCGAATATCTCGGGAATCGTTCTCAGATAACAACATCACAAACAATGGAGGTGAACACAGTCACATCACATGGGTCACGCACATACCTGCGCTCCCACGATCAGCAGACTTATTAACATCCCAATAAGTCCTTCTCTGACCTATGCTCATCGAGGTACCAATCTAAATCCGGGCAACACAAGGATAAGACGGCCCTAAGCGAGCGTAAACCTCCCGTGATAGCAAGTATGGTAGGTATGTCATACACATAAAATTATATGCTAAGCATTCACACATCTTAGATATCTCAATATTAATAAAGGTATACTCTACATCCTTATTCCATTATTCCAAATTTATATATTTTGAGTCTCCCGATAATATAAAATTTAAACTGTCGACACGTCACACGTCATAGTTCTTATACTTAAAACCTATCTTAAATAGATTATTAAGTTCCTATTATTCCCACATATAACATCATCATTCCTAAGGTCCTTACTTCTGCCCCGAACCTCATTTCATCAATTATTCAAATTTACCCTTTTAACCCAAATATTATCTCACTTATCGAATTCCATAAGATTTAAACTAATTCCTCAATTGAATTCTAATTAAGGTCCAAATTTCATAGCCATGCCTACTGGTCCTCCTTAAGTTTAAGGGTATTCATAAGGTCTCCAATAATATTTTCCAAGGGTTAACATCATTAAATTTTAAATAGGGAAAACTTCACTCATTCTGGGAAGGTCGATCGATCGACCTTTACCTTCGATCGATCGATGGTGGTCGATCGATCGACTGATGAATGTCGATCGATCGAACGCACCAGGTATGGCTACGGACTGCTTCGTTTTGCAGCTTTCAAATCATCACAAAACCTCCTTTTAATGCATGAAACTCTAATATAACGTTATAATAGCATCATACAACCATCCTACAACATTGTTAACGTTCTAAAACCAATAATTCATCAACCAAGGACTTTGTTTGGATCAAAACTTCATCAAGAATCCTTAGTTTCCTATTTCTTTCAAGAACATTAATAAATCTCTTCTTAAATACGTTTTTAAATCATCAAGGGTCATAATTCTGAATTCATAATTCGTCCAGAATGTTTCTACATGCAGTCCCTAACATAGTTCATAGTTTTACATCTTCAAATTCATGGGTCTAATCAATCTTCCAAGATAAATTTGATAATTTCCTAAACATGGAAAAGCATAGCATTAAATCAATTGGAATTAAACCACTTGCCTTAATCTTTCTCTGAATTTGAGGTTGAATCTTGAAGGTTGAATCTGTCCTCTCTCTCTCTCTGCAGAATTCTCCTCTTTCTCTCTCTCTCTACAGGTTCTTCTCAAGGTGATAATGGAGGTGGAGTTGGTTTTTGCCAAGTTTTAAAGTTTCTAACTTCTCCCGTAGCCCACTACCTAAATTGGGGTTGGAAATGGCTTAGTGGGTTAAGACTAAGTCAGATTTTTAACTCTAATTTTCGTGGGTTTTAATTACCCAATTTCCGAAATTACCAAAATGG
Source organism: Sambucus nigra (assembly GCA_949130495.1). NCBI lineage: Eukaryota > Viridiplantae > Streptophyta > Magnoliopsida > Dipsacales > Adoxaceae > Sambucus > Sambucus nigra. Next base: position 166,763,939 of record OX422220.1, on the reverse strand, counting down.
CCTTATAAGTTACCGGTATGGCCCAATAATGCCCCGGGACCTAAACTTAACCCCCTGCTAGTGTTTTCTGACTATTTCGACCCTTCCGGACTCGTTGGCGCACTCAAAATGACCATACGGTTGATAAAAATAAAATTCACTTTTTAATTCAAATAATTATATTCCTGACGCGACTGTCACGCACGTCCCAACAAAATTTCCCAAATTGTCGTATTTCAATCTCGCGACAATTTCAATATTTCCAATATTCATATATTGCCACATATACACATTAAATCAAATACTAACTCACATCTCGTTAATATTTTATCCGGATTAATTTTCAATTAATACACATATAATTTAATTAATCCCCAAAAATAAATATCACGAAAATACGGGGTATTACAAAATATCACGACCCCATTTGCATCGCTGAACATTATTTCTGACAAAAATTTCTTCACCAGCCTGTCCATGGGCCCCTTCCATCTCAGCAAAGGGACTGCATTCTTCCTTGCAGTATCCATGATTGCTTGGGTTATCTCCAACCTACTTTCTTTTGGCATTCCCACTTGGTCGAAGAACCAAACAAACTTTGGGGACCGTAAAACCACGCAGTACTCCAAGATTTGGTTCATTTCCTCACCTTCAATGTTGTATACATCCTCTATATCCTTGGCACTTTATTTGTCATAGGCTAACACCACATTATCCATTCCTCTGGTACACTCCTCCAAAGCCTCTTTTAACTCCCTCTACTCTGTCGTAAGATCCTTCGCTTTTCTTTCTGCCTTGTCATCATAGGCCACCACCAGATTAGCCCCATGGGCTGGGAGTGGGTTGTCATTAACATTTTGTGAAGGGAATTGCAATGTCCCTGCCTTTACATGTTTATCGATGATTCTCCTTAACATAAAATAACTTCCCGTTAGATGTTGAATCTTTCGATGGATCTGGCAATACTTGGTATCCTCTCTGGTCGTCACATTTTGTTCCATGGTGGGGATGCCCTTAGGTTCATACGTTGTTCCTCCTTGAACCATGGCGTTATAACAACTAAGATCCTCCTCTACTTTATTGGCTAATGGTGGCGCCCTATCTCTCCTAAACTTTCTCTTATTGTCTCTCTTTGCTAGTTTGCCCCCGTTTGCTCCTTTAGTATATCCCACCTATGAGGACTGAGACCTTCCTCCCATAGGTTGTATCGGCTGCCTAAACATCATGGGAACCACCACTAGGTTTGGTTGTACCACCAATTAGATATTCCTTATTTCTTTTAGGGATGCCTCAAAGTCCCCTCGCATGTCTCGTTAATGAGATGGCAGATGTACTTAGGAAGCAGTCCATCTGCACAGATTTGCACTAGTTTGGACTCTTTGTCTTCCTCTCTTACATCGATGGACCTTTCTATAAACCTTCGGATGTACGCCACCACATCTTCCCCTGGTCATTGGTTCTCTCTCCCTAGTTGGGTCAAGGTTAACTCATCTTCTGCCAGAAAGAACTTCTGGATGAACAAAACATGCATCTCCTCCCTCGTGCAAACACTCTTAGGAGCTAGGTGAGAATACTAGTTATATGCCATATCGGTTAAGGATTTGGAAAACTTCCTTAACCCGAGTTTTTTGTTGTTGTAGTGAGCCCCCAAATGTTCAATGAGGCGGTTAATGTGCTCCTTCGGGTTCCCACCCTTTCTTGTGTACTTTTCAAAGATAGGAGGAATATAATCTTTTGGGTAAGGCTCATCGTTATATTACTGAGGGTAAGCTGTCTGAAAGTTGTCATAAACTGAAGCTACCTCACCAATAGATTGCGAGGAAGCTTGCATGAACTTTAGCACCTCCTTCTGCATCTCTTTTCTCATCTCCTCCATGGCTAATACCATTGAAGGAATGACCACAGGGACCACAGGTGGGACGTCTTTTGCACTTGTAATAACCACCATAGTTGGAATGCTTATTACTCATGAGGTTCCCATTATCAGAACTGTAATAGGGGTATGCTTACTGGGGCAATTCCTATTGGAACTGCGCTTGGAGGGGCCATTGGGGCTACCACTGGCATTACTAAGGAGTTGGCCTCAAATCCCCCCAACACCGTTGGAGCTATAGGAGTTTGCAAAAACTAGTAGAATTTATTAATAAGAAGTTGAACTTGAGTTGGTACCAACTTGGCACTCGTGGAATCTTACGTCACCCCTGTAACTCCTATCGCCGTTTGAGCTGGAGGTACCTTCATTCGAGAAGATCCATCTCTAGAAGCCTCAAGCTCCCTCGCCACTTTTTATTTATTGTGTTGAATATCATCAAAGTTAAGTCTTTGATTAACATTATCTTGCGTCATACTCTTTGCTTAGAAGAATACCTCCCTAGCAGAGTTGCCAAATGTAAGAGGGTAGTTTAGATTAGATAGAGGCGTAACTCCTTTTGAGTACAGTAATGATAAGTTAACCATCAACACTATTGATTAATTACAAGACACGCAATCACAACTTAGTGAAGATAAACTCAGTGTGAACTCACAATAACTCTCGTGTATAACTCAAAGAACAATAATAAAACTCAGAGGTAACTCATTCAGAGGGAGAGAGAAGTAAACATCATAGATACACCTCGGCAGGCAGCCAACCACCCCAACCACCATCAAAAGATCTATGTCAAGTATTAAAAGTTTCGTAATAAATGGCAATGGTGGGTGAGTGAACTCTGGTTCATAATAAATCTCTCTTCCTGATGTATATTTTCTTTCTAGCAATAACTTCTGAACTCTTAAAAAAAAACTCCTTTCCTCAAAGGTCGTTGGGGCCCTTAAATAACCCCTACACCACTCTAGAGATAACTCGCTTATTAATTACTGTGAAAGACATCCCTCATACCTTATGTCATAAACATTAAATGCCTGATGGACTAGTCAGCTCCACATCATAACCATTAAATTCCAAGACATGCCTTTTGCCTAACCACTATGTGTTAGTGGGTTGTCATCACAGAGGTAGCTCACCAACTATCTGACAGCCTTAAATACAACAGTGGTTTACTTAAGTGCATATTTGACATTGCGTAGATGGCTAGTGACATCACATAAGTAGATGTGACATTAAGTAGAAGGTTGTTTGGTTTACAACTAAACGCCCGATGGAACTCAAGGCTGCTCCGCCCGAGGTTCCACGGTCAAGTTTTTTTGGTATTTTACCAGATGCATCTAAGATGGTTAGGATAAGCCCCAACTGTGCCTCACTTCTCAATCTTCCAAACCAAGTCCCTTTGAAGTTCCCACGGTGAGGTCATTCGATAGAGCATGAAAGCTCTCCCAGACCCTGCCAAGCCTGGTCTCTCGCGAGTACCGTTCGACCTCACTCTGAATGCCATTATAATCGTTACATTATTAAAATCATTATTGCTCGTGGTCAATATAAACAAAAGATACAACATGATCAAGTAACGCAACAAAGTTAAAGTATGAGCTGTCACGCTGAGTCATCAGGCTAAGCTGCCTCACTCGAGCTGCCACGCCTGAGCTGCCTCGTTGTCTTAATCCCAAGCATTGTTATTAATGGGGGAATTATCTCTAATCTCAAGATTACCTTCAAGTCCCCTCTACAGATATAATGTGGCCAAGAACTATTCCTTTGGTGACCATAAAATGGCATTTCTCCCAATTCAACACCAAGTTCTTTTCCACACACCGGGCAAGTACTTTCTCAAGATTCGCTAGACAAAGGTCAAAAGAGGTTCCAAAAATGCTGAGGTAATCCATGGAAACTTCAAGTCCTCTTTTAACCATGTCGCTAAAGAGACTTAACATGAAACTTTGAAAGGTCGTGGATACATTGCACAATCCAAATGGCATACGTTTGTAGGCAACCGTGCCAAAAGGAAATGTTAAAGTCGTCTTCTCTTGGTTAAGCACATCTACCTCTATTTGGTGATATCTGGAATAACCGTCTAGGAAGAAATAGTATGGGCATCCCGCCACTCTCTCTAGCATTTGATTAGTGAATGGTAATGGGAAATGGTCTTTCCTAGTGCCTGCATTGAGTTTTCGAAAATCAATGCAAACGCGTCACCCGTTGGTGGTACGTTAGGGAATTATCTCACCCTTGGCATTCTCAATCACAATCATACCCAACTTCTTTGGGAAAACTTGTATAGGACCCAACCCTTTTCTATCAGAGATTGGGTAGATGATCCCGCCATCCAAGAACTTAATAATTTTATCTCTCACTACTTTTTTCATGGTAGGGTTCAATCTTCTTTGCATTTCCCTTGAGGGTTTTACGTCCTCCTCAAGGTGGATTTTATGGGTACAAATAAAGGGAATTATAAATTTCAAATCTTCTATGCAACAACCAAAAGAACTTTTGTGCTTCCTCAAAATTTCCAGCAATTTACCCTCTTGTTCTTTATCTAGGCTAGAGGAGACAACAATATGAAATGTCTCATCTTATCCTAAATAAGCATATTTGACATTAGAGGGTAGTTTCATTGATTCGAGGGTAGGAAATTTATCATCGAAGGGAACCATGCGCAACTCCCTTGGTGTTAGTTCCTCGAATCTAGAAACCCAATTTACATCTCTCACTCCTCATTCGACACTCTCTCATCAAGAATCACTCTCAACTCATTTATCTCCCTCTCAAAGTCGATGTACGCCCCCTCACTCTCACTTCTCCATATAAGGCATGTTCCTAAGGCATCTCCACTGAAAATTTCCTCTACGTGCTCCTCTACGATCTCCTCAATAAGATCCACTAAGTGAAAATTGTCCTCATCACCCACATATTGGGTGATGTTGAAGATGTTTATCTCTAAGGTCATGTTCCCAAAAGTGAGTTGCATTTGCCCATTTCGAGTGTTAATCAAGGCGTTAGCCGTAGATAAGAATGGACAGCATAGGATAATGGGAAAATGGTTACTTGAGGTGAAGGAGGGATCTGTGTCCCAAATCACAAAATCTATCGGGAAGTAGAAGATGTCAACTTGGACTATCACGTCCTCCACAATACCTCTTGGTATCTTCACAGTACGATTCGCAAGTTGAAGAGTGATCTTTGTGGGTTTAATGTCCCCGAAATCAAGTTGCCTATAAATGGAATAAGGGAGAATGTTAACACCCTCCCCTAAATCAAGTAAGGCCATTTAAATTGGTTCTTTCTTATGATGCGCGAAATGGTAGGTGCACCTGGATATTTGAACCTTGGTGGAAGATCGTTGAATAGAACAGAGCTCACATTTTATGCGAGGAATGAATTCTTTTTCACCTTTAGCCTTCTTTTCACCGTCAATAAGTCCTTAATGACCTTATCATAAGTGGGAATTCACTTTATGGCATCAAGAAAAGGTAAATTCAGCTTTACTTGCATAAAGAGCTCCAGCACATCATCACGGGGGTTTCCTTTTTGGGGAGAAACAACAGTTGAGGAAATGGCATGGCGGTGAGTGGTTTCACTACTACTTCAGGGGCACTAGTCTCCTTATTTTCACTCTCCTTAAAGGGGACATATTCAACCTCTTTCGTGTCGGGCGAATTCTCCTTGTCCTTAGGTGTATCATGTGGGGGAGGTAATAAATCAATAACTCTCCCACTATGTAGAGTGGTTATGACTTGACATTTCTCTTGATGTTTCGTGGATGTCGAGCTAACACTAATTTTACCTTGAGGAGGGATTTGGACTTGTTCCGGAAACTTACCCTTCTCTTGGATACTCAACGGCGATTGAAACATCGAAATGTTCTCATTTATGTCGGTGAACATGCACTGATACTTAGCATTGGTTGCATTTTGGGCATTAATGAATTGGTGTATCGTATTCTCGAGATTTCTTCACGATGGAGTGATATACGATCCGGGAGGTGGTGCTTTCACATGTCCTTGTATATGTGGTGATTGTTGAAAGTGTGGGGGTAGACGAGGGGCAACGTGTTAATTAGGATTCAACGCAGCATGTTGTTTCCCGTAGCTAAAACCAGGATGGTTTTTCCATAAAGGGTTGTAAGAATTATCGTGCGGGGCACCAAAATTACCCTTAAATCCTCCTACTCCACTCACTTTCTCCTGAATCATAAATTTGTAGGCGGGGTATATTCGAGCATTCCTCTGTTGAATGTCCCGCCTCACAAATATCACACACCTTTTCTACGGGGGCGTGGATGGAGCAGGTTGCTTCTCTTACCCGTACTTTGAGTATTTCTCTAACGCTCCTATCAAATTGGTCAAGTCGACAGTCCAACAAAGTATCTTTGTCTACGTGGTATAAAGCAGACATAAAAGGAGTGGTGGATGCTTCTCGAGGCCGGTTTTGGTCATTAGGATCAGATATGTCCCATGCTTGAGTAGTCTCAGTGACAAACTTAAGGTGGATCTCAGCACCATTAGCATCTAGATCGATAAAGTGTCCATCACACTTCGTTTCAACAAGTTGTTACGAGTTTATACTTAGCCCATTATGGAAGATAGATATAAGTTGTTATTTATCAAGACCATGGTGAGGGCATGAAGTGACTAACTCATTAAAACGCTCATGACATCGATCGAACGACTCATTTTCTAGTTGTCAGAAAGTTTGCATTTGAGCCTTAATGGAGTTCGTTCAATGCGGAGGAAAGAACTTTTTCAGAAACTTATATTGCAACTCATTCCATCACGTAATCGAGTTTTGTGACAAAGACCATAGACAGGTCTTAGCTTTATCCTTAGAGAGAAAGCAAAAAGCTTGAGGAGGATTACATCTTTCGTGGACGTTTGATCGCTAAAGGTCTTGCACACCTCCTCGAACTCACAAACGTGGAGATATGGTTTCTCCGGTTCCATTCCATGATAAGTGGGACGTATTTGGATCATCCCATTCCTAAAGTGAAATTACCCTGCATTGTATGGGAGTATAATGCATCCCAAAGTGACTGATTGCTCAGGATATAAGAATTCTCTCAAAGGGCGATATGGTTCCTCTCCCTCACTCGTGCCATAACTATCATGATCAGACATGTCTCTCTCTTTAAGTGACTCGGTATCCTCACTTGGTGTGCTCGCAGTGTAACTTGAAGTGTAATGACGGGTAACTCAAAGGGTAATTTGAAGGATCACTCGAAGTGTAACTTGCTATGGAGTTTGGCCGTGTAGGATATGGAACCCAAAATTGAGGAATGTTAGGAGTGTGTGGGTTATCCGTATTGTACTCAAATATTAGATTTTCGTGAATACGTGTGGGAGTGGCTTTAGGAGTTTGTTGCGGATTTTGCAAGAACGGGCTTCTAAGAGATGTTGTATCTTTTGGGATTTTTCAAAATTTTCGAAATGTTTTTGGATTTCAATGAATTTTTGGTCAATGTATTAGATTAACTCGATCTAACCTACAGTCTACCTAAATTCCCCGGTAACGGCGCCAAAAACTTGATGCGACTATACATGTGTCTAAACTGCGTGCTTATATAGGCTCAAGTGCAAGCGTCTCGCGTAAGTAATAAACCCGGTAAGACGGGGTCAAATCCACAAGGGAATAGGACGAATACTCGTGACGATGAATGGTAAGATGGTCAACCCTAACCTGACTCTAAAAATAAACGAAAAAAATTATCCAAGTGGGAAAATTTCTATCAAATAAATGCAAGTTAATTAAACTAATTATGAAACTAAACATGAAATAGTAAGGTAATTATGATTTACTAAGTATGAATGGGAAAAATATGTTAGAATGCAATCCCCCGACCCTAGTACGTTTACCGTCTATAAACTAATTATAAATTAAATAATTGATTAAATCCAATCTTTATTCATCTCAAGCATTACATATATGAGGGTACTATCCCGCACCATATATAATCAAAAGTAAGAATAAAACGATGTCGTAGTAGCTACACACGTCGCACTCTTAAGAATCCCGATTACCTAATGCAAACGAGATCAAAAGTCCTACAACGGTTGTGATCACCACACAACACGATTGGATCATTTACTTAATTCAGGGAACTAATTTTACACACATGCAAACCACATCAGGTAGGGTTCATGCATCCCAATTCCTAAAATTCTAGCCTAGCATGGTGTAATTAACAAAAACTAGGGTTTCTACGGTGCATGCAACTCAACTCATGATGAAATTACTTTTAAAGAAGAATTAAGATGTAATATCTACTCGGAATAAACTAATCATGCAAAAAGTATTGAAATCAAACAATAGAGAAGAAAAATAAATCAATTTTACTGCAGAAATTGTAATTGAGAATTAATAACTATAACTTATGAGCTTCTAGGGTTCTTCTCTACTTTCTCTCTCTAAAACTATGTAAAAATAATATCTCCCATGTTTGGGCACCGGTTTGAATAAATAACCTACGAAATTACAAGAGTTTTAGCCATGAAAGACTGTAGCAGGAAATTGGATAATTACAAAATTCAACCTTCGAATCGGCCCGGCCAGATATTTCAGTTTAGTCTGATGTATACCGGATCGGTCTAGTTCACAAAGGTTAGACAGTAAGTTTCAAGGGTTCAGAACAGTTCATTTTTTATGTAATCTGGATCAGTCTGCTTCACCAAACTTATACAGGGGACTTCAAGGGGGTCGGAATGGTTCGTTTCTGATGTAATCCAGATCGGTCCGGGTCCTTAGATCAATTTCTCTTCATTTTCTCATCAGTTTCTCATGATTATCTCTCATCTTTCAAGGATCATAACTTTTGGTCTGGGACTTGGATTTGGACGTTGTTTCTTCCTACATGCTTGTAGACTCGAGGTTTTCAACTTTCATTTTGGGTCCTCGTTCGGATTCCTATTGCAAATTACTCTTTTGCCCTTTTGACTTTTCTTCTTTTCTTTTCTTTCGGTTTCTTTCTTTCTCCCATGCATTAAATACCTACAAAATTTATGAAGAATACACAAAAGTCTGGGTATATCATAGATATGATATAAATCAATACATTTTACATCGCTCGAGGTGATTAAAGCCTCTAAATTAAAAGGATAAATTGGAAGAATTTATGCCTAATCAGCAGGTCATTCTCTTCTTCCTTCTAATTTAGTCCCAATTTATGCCTTATGGTTTACCTTATCTATTTCTGCAAATTCTTCCCAAGCATTACTGTGGAGTCTAGTATTCCATTTTTATGGCACTCAAACCATTTTAAACTCTTATCATCTTGGTTTCATTCCAAATTGCATTCTCTTCAAAACTTGATTTCATCTCATAATATCAACTTCTCATATATCTATTATATAGGAAACAAACCTATATTTTTTATTGCTAAATTTGGTTCTACTTGCACTTTGGATATTTTCTCTACAAAGATGGACTCATTTCCTAAATTACTTAGAGGCTTTATATTCATAGGTAATTTAGGAATGCCTAACTTCCACTCTTAATCTTTAGCTTTTGTTGTATTGCCACTGAGGGTTGTTCTACTTCATTCTATGTTATTTTTCTATTCAGTTAAAAAAAATAGAGCTTGATATCTACATTACATTTAACAAACTACTTACTAGAAATTTTAAATTGAAATCCTCATCATCCGCGCAACTAAAAAATACCATACTAGATCGAGTTTACATTTTACAACCCAAATAAATATACTCATGTAAAGTATCTAGAAATTTCTTCACATTCAATTTTCATTCAAAATGGATTGATAGTCGTTAGGAGTTGTGAGGTCATCCACGCTACTGTTGAGATGATTTGGTGCATGTAGGACAAGTGACCACGATTCATTGTTGATATAACAAGCATTTTTTTCCTCAACTCTTACCAAATCATAGTAAAACACAACCTCTTTGAAATATATATAGTTTGACTAAAAAATGTTTTCAATTACACCATATCAAGTCATTTCTGCTTCAATGAGATTTTGGTCTTTGGCAATATCCCTTAAATATGTACAAGCCTTGTATAAAATGTTGATTTTTCTTAACAAGATATTTTTCTCGTATAACCTCAGCAAGTATACGTAAGCATTTGGTCGATACTTCTTAAACTCGCGTGCCATAAAATTAGGTCCATTGGCCAGATGAGCAAGCCTTGATGTATCATCACCCATCTTCAATAATTGAAATTATAGATTACATAAGTTAATTAGATAGGTTTTTAAGTTGGCAATTATTTATTATGAGTGTGTTTCTCGATGGTAGCTACCTAAAATTTAATTTCCTTGATTCAAAGAAAACAATTTGTTAATTTATCATTATAAAGGGCTAAACAATCCAAAAGTTTACATGACAAAATATTTTACAAAATTTTAGAATTTCAAGTTTTATCTTCTTATTTAAGACAATGATTCTAAAAAGTGGAGAAAGTGTGAAATAGGCACAAGATCATATGTACGAGGGAAAAAGTCACTAAAGGAAAAAACCTCGAGCCCATAAGAACAACAAATGCACTATAGTATATTTTTACAACTAGATGAAATAGAATTACAACCACATGATGACACAACCGACTAGAGACTCTTTCCCACCATAGAGTGCCAACAGATGGAGAATGCTTCTCAATAGCGATAGGATTTTGTCAACAACCAATGCCTATAAAAACCACAGCCAAAAAAATATTCTTTAAAGTTGAAGTAACTTTTTGTTCAGAGACGAAACCTTCAAGAAATTAAAATTTTACATCTAGGATCTTTGAGGTAATCTTGTAGATATATGTGTAGACACCCAATTTTGATACCCCCTAACTCTCCTTAGGTCCCTAGTACCTCCCTTCATCACTACAAACCTAGGTCATACCCCGAGTACTGACCTAGAAGCCATCGGGCACTCCCACGCTCCGTTTAACCAAAAAGTCATACTCTTCAGCTCGACCGAGACTGAAATCCCTTTCCAACGGTCCATCCCGTGCTCGATTTTGACTTACCTTGCGGACGAACGACCCGTTTACGTCCGAAACTTGATCTAGAGGCCACCGAGCGCTCCCGGGCTCTGTTTGATCTAAGTCAACTCTTCAGCTCGACCTAAACTGAATGAATCTTCGAAGGGCACTGAAACCCCTTTCCAATGGTCCACTTCGTGCATGATTCTGACTTACCATGCGGACGAACGATCCGTTTGACTCCAAGAGGTCATCGAATTCTTCCAGGGCCCGGTTGACCAAGGTCAACTCCCCAAATTGGGTCAAACTCTTTGGAATGTTGAATTACATCTCCTAACCTTTCCAACGGTCCACCCCGTGCACGATTCAAACTTACCATGCGGACGAACGGTCCATTTGGGTCCGAATGATTCCCCGTCCAATAGACCGACAAATGCTTCTGAGCCATATTTGACCCGAAGTCAACTCTCAAACCCGGGAGCGGTCCAAAGGACTTTTAAAGGTATCTAAATTATCTTTCCAATGGTCTACTCCGTGAACGATTCTAACCAACGATTTTCCCTCGACAGCCAATTTTCTGAAAAGATATGAAACACACTGCCAAATGGAAGGTTCCAGACCCTACCTATCGGCAGGTGCCGATTGGAAGGACCAGGTCTATACCGATCGGCAGTGACCTGGGCCTATAAAAGGAGGCCTTCACCTCATTTGCAAAGGGAGCCCAGATCTGATAAAAACCGCTCTCAGTGAATCCTAAAAACATATCTCGAAGACAACGCGATTTCAACATCCAAATCCCTGTCTAACTTCCACTTTTCATCATCCTTTCCATCAAACTTGGTGAATTAGCCAGTCTCCATCATCATCCAAGTGCAAGGGCTTCTCTCCAACATTCAAGATCATGCTCAAGATCTTCAAGAAGGTCCAACTTTCTCTTCAAATTCTCTTAAATTCTTAATAACTTGTTTTATTACTTAGCACTTTTATCATCTCATCTCACACATCCTAATATACTTTTTATTTAGTATTATTGCACATCTCTTATTTTCATAAAACCCAAAAAACAAGAAAAAGAGGGTTTGCTCATAAATTCCAAATAGGGATTCTCATACTTTTCTCACACTTTTCTCACAACTAAAACACTTTTTCTACACATACACACACTCACAAATAAGAGATCCCCCATTTGGATTTATGGGATAAACCCCACCCCTCATTTTTTATTCAAACTACGTGGACTTTGATGCCTTTATAGGCTACGTAGGCATCTTGGGGTAAAACCCAAGAATCGAGTCCTATTCTCGCTTTCTCTCTCATTTTCTATCTTCTCTAAATCCAATTTTCTTATATTTTATATATTTGTTCTTAGTGACGTATTACTCCATATGCATAATCGTTCCATTATAACGATCAACGTAAGGGTAATCGCGTAAATCTTATTTTCTAATATCAATTTTATACCTTCCTACGGATGACTCGCTTTATCTCTCTCATGATACAAGTAGAGGATTCCTATCTCCACTATATATATACTCATGCACACATATCACGGGGAAAATACAAAAGGAAAATAGCAAACATCCATGAGAGACCGAAAGGGAGGAATGGGTGCCCAACACCTTCCCATTTCGTAACTTAGCCTCCGAACGCTTCTCGAATCATTTTGGTTTCGTATGCACCAGTATGTCTTTGGATGCCATCCTTCGGGATGGCTTCTCCTTTTTCTTTTATCTGTTTTGAGTAAAATAGACTGGCGACTCTAAATCTCTCTACATTTTTACACATCATCTCAAACGACGCCGGTCAAAGCGCTCCCGAGAGGGACGCCCAGGACCCGAGGATCCTCCTTCACGCACCCGCCCGCGGCGAGGATCGGGGATGGCCACAGTGGCAACTCCACTGGGGACTTGTATGTTTTGAGGGCTTGACTCTATTTACATGGATGGTATATTTGTTTATATTTCCCTTATATCTGCATGTTCCCCTTTTCCATGTGTATCCCATGCTTATGCTTATGTTCACACTCTTGTAGAAAATTCTCTATGTACACTTCACTCCACGTGCACCTAGGATCACATATATCCACATGTTGCATGCATCACCCATCCATACTTGGTGTACCTTTGGTACTTGTAATTTTCTCCCTGTTTGGCATAATCAAGAAAAGCATTCTCATCATAAGATACTAATAAGAGAATCATGCATGATTCCCACGACATCACCAAAGAGCATTGTTATTGACCAAATTTTACCCAGTAACTGGAGGGTCACTTCGTGATGGGCGCTAGTCCGGCAGGGCGCATTTAGCCTAAGCGACATGACTCTCACCTTCCATTGACCAAGTACCTTCAACGTATATCAAACGGTTCCCCCGCATCGTATCGCTTGATCGAAGTCATGATGGGAGGTATATCGTAGGGAATTCGTTCATGTACGCCGAGTATATCAAATTCGCTCTCACACGTACCATCCCCACGAGGTATATAGTGAGGAAAATCACGAACACTCAGGTATATCAAATGGCTTGTCCACACGTACTGATTGCCCGCAATAGCAAGACGTATATCGTGGAAGTCACGCCAAAGGGGGGAACCCATTCCGATTCATCCAACCAACTGCATACCCGCATATAGGTGTCAAACCTAGGACACGCACTTTAAATTGCCGGTTTCAACCCGAAACTCTATCAAAATTTCGGGTCGGCCTGCCGCCCAAATTTTCATAAATTTTTAAAACGGGACCCTGTCCGTGAGCCCGGTTACAAGTCCAGCCGTAGCTTCGCATATATTAAAAAGCCCACTTTTCTAAGCTCGGGTCCCGTCCTGCATTGCATTTAAGAGAATTAAATACAAGTGAGAACATAATAATCATAATAATCATGATGATTTTCATCTCCAAAAACATTTCTCCCTTCTTTATAAAAAATCCAAAAATAGCTTCTTTTCTTTTTCTAAAAAATAAATCCCATTCTACGCCTTCTCAGGTCAATCGCAAGCCCTTGGCCTGGATCCCTATTGGCTTCGATCTTCAATCAAGTCACCCCGAAGTTTCGTCCGTTCCTCTACTACTTCTTCCGAGTCCGGAATCCATCCACTTTACATGGAGAATACAGATCAAGTACCAGTCATACAGTCATATTTGACGGCAGTCCTAACTCAGCTCTTGTCCAAGATTGACAACCTCCAAACCGAGGTCCGAGATATGCAACGAAACCAGGTTCCTATTCCTCAAGATATCGAGGCCCTATTTCCTCATACTATGGGTCCTCCCGAGCCTATCTGAGTTCCTGGAGAATATCAACACACTCCACGTGCCCCTCCTGTCAATGGGTCGTCGCCTGCCTAGCTTCTGATGCCAAACATTACCCAGCCTCTGGCTAACCTGCCTATGGTAACTGATCCAAAAGAGGAGGAGTTGAATAAAGTCAAATAGGATCTCAAGATGCTCACCAAGAAGTTCGACCAAGTAAGAATCTCGAGGAATTACATAGACTACACCCACATGTCTCCTTATCCTAAAGAGAGGTTACCCGAGAAGTTCAAGATGCCAAATATCGAGAAGTTCGGAGGAAGTGGACCCCCGATTGTTCATCTTCACAGTTATCATCATTCCATGACTCTACTAGGGGCTTCTGAAGAAGTGATGGCCCAATTTTTTCTGCAAACTTTGAAGGATAGTGCCCTCCGATGGTTTTTATCTCTCGAGGAATCCAAAATCCGTAGCTAGGAGGATGTAGCCCAAGAATTCATGTCGCAGTATAAATACAACGAAGATCTTGAGGTAACCCATCGTGATTTAGAGATGCTCAAACAGAACTCTGGGGAATCAGTTAGTAACTTCATAACCCGATGGAGGGAGAAAGCAGCTACCATGACCAATCGGCCATCTGAGGAAGAACAGGTCAACATAGTGAAGAAGAACTTCTTGCCCCATGTCCGAGCGACGATGGGAGGACAATACTATCCCCACTTCCGAGCTCTCAGAGAAGCGGGAGTAGAAATCGAGGAAAGCCTTATTAAAATAGAGATTGAACCGAAGAAGGTGTTCGGACAGTTCACCTCTAGAAAGTATGACAAGCCTGCCAGTGCTACAGTCTCAACCATCAACAACATCTCTCAACCAACCACATCATGGGCACCAGAAAGCCGCCCTACCCCCATCCGAAGGGAATACACTGAGATCCATGCTCCCCTCTCCAAAGTTTACCGAGCCCTGTTAAGCCGAAACCTCATCAAACCCTTCGATCCTCGTCTATTGTCAAATCCACTCCCAAGAAACTTCAAGGCCGATGCTCATTGTGCCTTTCACCAAACTGCTGGCCATACCACCGACCAATGCTTTCACCTCCTAAAAATAATCCAATATCTCATTGATCGGGGTACCATCGCCCCACTAACCAATCCTAAGCTAAACACTACTCACAATCCACTCCCAAATCATACCAATGCCATCTTCTTAGAAGAAAACCCAGATTTCGATCCCTCAACTCAAATCACACCCATATACTCTCCTAAACCTCTTTAAATTTACCCATATTTCCTCCTACACCCTACTAGCCTCGCTGATCAAGCACTGTCACTCCTTACCAGAGCATGCATCGTTGTTCGTAGCCATTCTGAAAATAGAAATATGGAATTGTCAGAAGTGTTAAACCAACTCCTGGAGTTGGGGATGAAATTGCCCTCACATATGGTCATCGATTGCCAAAAGTTCAGTACACTGTTCTTGAAAGCACGAAAATGGGCTCGAGATTCATACAAATGGGTGGTATCAATCGATGAAGTCAGCCTAGATGATGTTGTCCAGATTATGGCAGAATTATTCGGGCAAACTAACAACATTTGTAGTATCACCGGGTTACTTGACATTTTGAAGCTACAAGGGCGTTTGGTCCCTTCAACTATACATATCCCCATAGAATGGGAAGACCTATATGAAGAATCCGTTAAAGTTGTGGAATGCATTGACTTTACATGGAAAGACATAATTGTTGCCACCGGATGGGGGGAAGAATTTGAAGATTCGAGTGAAGAACAAGCTTCAGGAAGAACTGGCCCAGTAGCCAACATATGTGGGATGATATCATTTAAAGAACTCCTCAGAGAAATAAAGAGGGTGACAGAACAACCTGAGATTGATGAGGAAATGGGATTCATGTTCTTCCCTTCTTTAATAAATCGCATGACCAGATTAGGGAGACATTACCAGGTTCCAAGCTCACTACCAGTAAATGACAAAGGGAAGGGCGTTGAAAACCTTCCTATGCCAGAGATGACCATCGAGGAGAGAAATATCCTCGATCAATTGAAGAAAACTCAAGCTAACATCACTCTATGGGGGCTTTTCATGTCTTCCCAGCTTCACAGAAATACTTTAATCAAGCTTCTCACTGGACCCACAGTTCCTCCTTCTACCACACCAGAAAAAGTGGTAAATCTGGTCAGATCCTTGACCTCTACCCGAATGCTAACATTTTCTGAAGAAGAAATCCCTAAAATTGGGCCAAATCACAATCATGCACTCAACATCTCCGTCGAAGTTATGGGGAAGGCCGTGCCACTCTCTCTTGTCGATAACGGATACGCCTTGAATGTCTGCCCACTGAGAACCTTCAAGTGTTTAGGCCTGAAAGAAAGCGACCTCGCTCCAACCTCCGCCGCTGTACGTGCCTATGATAACTCCCGTCGGGAGGTGATGGGATCGATAAAACTTGTAATAGGGGTTGGCCCTATAAACCCTGTCATTGAATTCCAAGTCATAGACATCACAGCTTATTTCAACCTGTTGCTCGGATGACCTTGACTTTACAGTATCAAGGGTGTGTCTTCCTCACTCCATCAAAAATTGAAGTTCTTTTCCGACGGGAGAGTCATCACCATTTTGGGCGATGATGAAAATGTCGAGGGTGCAAGCACCAGCAGTCCAATCCTTGAGATACAGCACAGGTAAAATGATATGCTCCTATCAGGATTCCGAGTTGAGCCACTCCTACTCCCGGTAGGGGATGATTTCAAAGAAAGGGTTTGTCCAGAATATGACCCTCATAGCAATGTCATGTGATTCAGATATTCAGAAACATGCACTTCATGCCCGAACTGGGGCTAGGGCAAAGGCAGTAAGGGATACTTGGGCCCATCGAACTGAAGAAAGCTTTCCCTCCTTGAGGCTTGGGGTATTAACCATCAGAACAAGAGCGCAAAATGATCCACCAGTCTCGACCAAAGAGAAGATTAGACTACATCCAAACTATCCTAGGAGACTCCTTGAATAGACGATTCATCAAAGAAGGCAAAGACTTCCCTTTTTGTGGTTTTCCAGAACCATGGTACCACCACACAAACAAGAAGATGAAGCTTGGAATGGAGATCTTTTTCCAAGATGGCTACCCATGGGCCGAAGGTTTCCAACACCGAGTACAACCGCTCATCAAAGATACCGAAGAGACTGAGGAAAGTGATTCCGAAGATTCCTTCAACTTACAGACACTGGGGCTGGCACTCTGCATGGTTCATTAAGGCACTACATTAATGGATCCATCCCATCTGATTAAAGTTGCTGATATACCCCTCCTCAACTTGCATGCTGCACCAGTTCTACCTCTTGAAATCTCCCCTAACCCCAATGCTTACCCTATTTCTTCTTCTGTTGTCTATCCTTATTCCAATGTAATCGAGACCGCTTTTGATAAGGTTCACAATAGTGTTTTTCCTATTAATGAAATAAACGAAGATTTTGAATATCTTTCTATGCCTTACATTAATTTTTTGGATTCTAATCAAACTTTTGATGATGATGATGATTTTGCAAATAAACAATTCTTAACTGATCTAAATAAGGTTAATAATAAACAACATAACCGCGTTCAAGTTAATGAAGAAGAGACTGTTGTCATTAATCTCGGTTCTAGTAGACGACTGTTAGAGATTAGGATAGGGGTCACCCTTGACGAGCATGAGCGTGCACAACTCGAAGAACTGCTAAAGAATTTGTGGATGTCTTCGCATGGTCCTATGATGACATGCCCGACATTGATCTTAAAATAGCTCATCACGAGATCCCCACTCTCCCAAATTACAAGCCAATTAAACAAAATTGAGAAAGCTCCGCACCAAATGGTCACTCAAGGTCAAAGAAGAGGTGGTCAAACAGTTGAACGTGGGCTTCATTCGTGTGATCGAATATCCCACATGGCTAGCTAACATTGTACCTGTGTCAAAATCAGGAGGGAAGGTTCGAATGTGTGTAGACTACCGAGATTTAAACAAAGCTTCTCCAAAGGATGATTATCTGCTACCCAATATCGACATGATCATGGACAACGCAGCCAGTCATGCTCTCAAGTCATTCATCGACGGGTTTACCGGATACAACCAAATCAAGATGCACCCAGACCACCAAGAAAAAACTTCATTCATCACCCCATGGGGAACCTTTTGCTACACCGTTATGCCATTTGGTCTCAAGAATGTTGGGGCCACCTACCAAAGGGCTGCCACAACCATCCTGCACGATCTGATTCACAAAGAAGTCAAGGTTTATGTGGATGATATGATTATCAAATCCAAAACTAGAGAAGTTCTTCGGAAGTTCTTCGAACGACTACGACGGTATCAAATGAGACTCAATCCACAGAAGTTTGTCTTCGGCATTACAAAGGGAAAGCTCTTGGGATTCATGGTCAGTGAGCAGGGGATAGAGGCATATCCCGCAAAGCTGAAGGCCATACTTGAGATGCCACCGCCTTGAACAGAGAAAGAATTCTGAGGTTTTCTTGGGAAATTACAATATATTAGTCGGTTCATCAGCCAGCTAACCTCCATCTGTGAATCGATCATTAAGATCCTCCGAAAGGATTCAACCAAGGTTTGGAACGAGGCCTGCCAAGAAGCATTTAACCGAATCAAATAATATTTGACCCAACCTCTAGTGCTCATGCCACCACAACCTGGTCTCCCTTTGCTCCTACACCTAACCATAACCGACACTACAGCTGGGGCTTTGCTAGCCCAATACCTTGAAGACTCCTGTACAGAAAGAGCCATCTGTTATGGTAGTCACAAATTGATTGGGTACGAGGTCAACTACACTGCTTTGGAAAAGGTGTGTGTTGCACTTGTCTGGGTCACCCAAAATTTACGACACTACATGCTTGCCTTCCCCATCAAACTTGTATCCCGAATGGATCCCATCAAATATCTTCTTGAGAAACCCACCTTATCCAGTCAAATGGCTCGATGGTTGATGCTCCTAACCGAGTTCGATATCATGTACATCACGCACAAATCCATTAAAGGATGAACCATCTCTGACTACCTCGCTGATTACCCTGTAGAAGAAGCAGATGTTTGGATCTTCGAATTCCCAGACGAAAATATCCTCTACACCGCTCAAGACAACCTTCGGTGGCAAATGTTCTTTGATGGCATTGCCAATAAAAAGGGATATGGCATTGGTATACTTCTAATCACCCCAGATGACTCCCACACTCCCATCGCCATCAAATTGGATTTCCCTTGCACAAACAACATGAAGGAATATGAGGCATGCATAGTAGGCCTCAAAGTTGCTCTCAAGAAAGGTATTCAATACCTTGATGTCTACGGGGATTCTTCCCTCATCATCGGTTAAGTGCTCAGAAAGTGGAAAGTCAATGACAAAAAGCTCTAACCCTTCCATGCCCACTTAGAAGAGTTAGCCTCCCGATTCCGAGATATCACCTTCCATTACCTACCTCGAGCAAAGAATAACCTACCTGATGCTCTCGCTACCTTGGCCTCCATGGTCGACATGCCCGAAGGAATAGCAATGACCCCCTTTTTAGTTCAAAAGCATTACAAACCAACCCACTGCTACTAGATTGAGCTTGTCTCCACCGAAGATCCCCAACTAGTCGACTGCTGGTACTATGATATCTAGTGCCTCCTTAAACATGGTAGGTATCCCGAGGGTTCCAATAAGAAAGACCGAATGACCCTATGAAGAATGGCCGCCCAGTACATCATCTGTTATAAAGCTGTACTCAAGAGGAACTTCGATGGAACTCATCTACACTTTATCACAGGGGCTGAGATTGAGAAGATAATGCAAAAGATCCACAGTGAGGAATGCGGGCCCCATATGAGCGATCACATGCTTGCCAAGAAGATCATCCGACATGGCTACTACTGGACCACCATGGCCCAAGATTGCATCGCCTATGTCCGAAGATGCCTCAAATGCCAACAGTTCTCCAATCTTCAACACTTGCCTCCGCGAGAATTATACAACATGACCTCTCCCTGGTCGTTCTCCACCTGGGGTGTCGACATCATTGGGAAGGTTACACCAAAGGCTTCAAACGGACATGAGGTCATCCTAGTTGCCATTGATTACTTCACCAAATTGGTCGAAGACGAGTCATACGCAGTATTAAACGCCAAGAAAGTGGCCAAATTCCTCAAGAAAAATATCATTTATCGATATAGCGTCCCTCACGAGTTAGTGTCAGATAACGTGTTGCACTTCGAAGAAGAAGTCACAGAAGTAGTCAACGATTATGGGATTCAGAGACACAAATCTTCTCCCTACCGACCTCAGACCAATGGTGCAGTTGAAGCCGCCAACAAGAACCTCAAAGACATCATCAACAAGATGACCGAAAGCTGTAGGGATTGGGCCGACCGGATCCCGTACGCCTCTGGGGTTATCGAACCTCAATACGAACCTCTACTGGGTCTAACCCTTACTCTATAGTCTACGGCATGGAAGCAGTCCTACCTGTGGAGTTGGAAATACCCTCACTACGCGTCATGCTCGAAAGTAAAGTTAGCGAAGAAGACTGGTGCCAAAGTCGTCTCGACGAGCTGACCCTCCTAGATGAAAGGAGATTGAAAGCTCTTTACCACATACAGGGGTACCATCGCCAAATAGAGCGATCATTCAACAAGAGAGTCAAGGAACGCGGTGTCCGGGAAGGGGATTTAGCCCTCAAGGAGATAATAGAACCCATCCGGGACCCAGAGGGAAATTCAAGCCCAATTGGAGCGGCCCCTACATTATGAAGAAAATCTTATCCGGCGGTGCCGCCATGCTCACTGACCTAGATGGAGAAGAGATGGATCATCCAGTCAACCTGGATCATCTCAAGAAATTTTATCCCTAGTCTGGAATCTCGGCGCGTTACGACTCACCTCATATCCCTTCTACTCTAAAAAAAAATCTTTTCTTTTCCCTCTACCCAGAACTACGTGGGCCTGATCCTCTGCAAAAAAAATATTTTTCAAGAAAAACAAAGAATTTTCAAAATCTCCAGAGGTACGTAGGCAGCTCATACATCTTACAGGAGCACGACCCTTTCTTTTTCATAAAATACTATTCTTTTCTTATCTCCGAGAACGACAGTTCATTCAAACAAAATACTTGAACAAAAGGATTATGTATGCCTTAACGATCGGTATAGATAATTTAAAAATACAAAATTCATCGAAAGGCACAGCTGGATGATCAAAAACTTACTTATTTCATTAATAAGAAATTACAGCACAGATTACATAAGAAAAGGAACAGATAACTCTCTTCCCCCTACTGCCATAAAAAGCCAAATAAAATTCCCACATCTATTCCCTATTACACAAATAAACTCTCCAAGAGTCGTACCCACAGCTATCAGAGGAGCCTGCACCCTCATCATCTACATCCTGGGGTCCCCAAATTTCCCCTGCTTGAATAAAGTGCCGTAAACACTCCATGGACCAATAAGCCTGAACCAGCTTCGAAAAAACCACAACACCCCCTTCCATGGTGTCAAATAAAACAAACCACCTTTGTCCAGTCTCCACTGCCAACATCTTTCTGACTACTCTCCTCCACAACCACTTCATATAATCCCCAGGGACATGCCAAACTCTCCCAACAGACTGAGAGGGACAGGTCGACGGACGCCGATTCTCCCACAGAGATCCAAGCAACAAACGCAGGCGCTCGGTCAAAATGTCTACCAAAAAGAAATTTAGTGTCCGAGATGGCACGACTTGTGCCCAGCCAAATTGGCGCAGAAGCCGCCAAGGGAAATAAAAAGAGGTCTGTCTGAGGCCAACAAGCTGGACATATAAGTACTCTCCTAGCTCCAAAACAGGCAACAACAACCCCCACCAAGGCACTGACCAATACAGATTCCGGGACTCATTCTCCACAAACCAGTTCTCCCAGCTCTCAATATCCAAGCCAACGCAAAAAGAAGTTCAGTACAACCGACAAAGGATACTCTGGAGGAGTCACCAGGCGGATTCTTTCAGACAACCACATGAACAACATCACGGGGCTACCCCTCAGGAAGTCAGAACGACCTTCTCTCCAGTCATCCAGACCATTCAGCGTCTCCGCCAGTAGCACCTCCACAGGATTGCGACAGTATGACATCCATGAAGTAATGGCTGCAAGTTGTGGGTCCACCA
Source organism: Sambucus nigra (assembly GCA_949130495.1). NCBI lineage: Eukaryota > Viridiplantae > Streptophyta > Magnoliopsida > Dipsacales > Adoxaceae > Sambucus > Sambucus nigra. The sequence goes on along the minus strand of OX422220.1, from coordinate 166,741,733 downwards.
GCAGTTCCCCAGTCACTTGCAATAATTTTGAAATCAGGCCCAGAGCAACGGCTCCAGCATAGTCAGCATCACCTACTTCCCGCAAATGCACAGACTGCAGCACCGTCGGGAGGGATATCATTCCTCCAGAAACCAGTGATATGGCCGCCGAAGGATAAATATGTAGAATCCCGACCAACAAATCCCTGGGAGAATGGGAAAATTTGGGCAAAGCCGCAACAACACTGAGATTTATACCCAACATGGCAGAAAATTCCTCGTAGGTAATACAAACTTCATCCAACCCAAAGCGGAATACATGGTCTTCGGGGTACTAGAATTATACCGCCGCCATCAGCATGTTCCACTCAATAGGTTGATTGTGCCACAAGGAGACGCGACGCATGTTGAAAGCATCGTAGTTGACATTATAAGAGAATATTGCTTCCAAGTCTTCGAGGTAGTTAGCAAACTCAATGCCACCAGGGAGAGCCATCTTGCAAGGCTAAGAGATAGTGGGTAAGTAAGTAAGAATGCGAGGGTGTGATGAAAGCACTCCACCCTTACCGCTTTTTATACTTGAGAACCCTCACAAGAGACATAATCCCTGCAGAAATAAAAGGGAATTCTACCCCATAAAATACAAAAGGTTGAAGAGGGTACCAATCAAAGCTTTGAATTGATGGGACTGGGCTGAACTGCCGATAGGCAGGACAGGGTGCTTGCCGATCGACAACCCCCCCATTTTTAGAAATTTCCCTTTTTTCCTTTTTTGTCAAATCAGAAAACTCAATAAAAACAAATTGATATTCTCAACAGAATTTCAAAATCCCTTTTCCTCCTTATATAATTTCCCCTTTTAATTAAAAACTTTCCTTCAAAAATTCCAAAAATACTCCTTTTTACGGTCTCAGCAGCAAAGTAAAAAGCGCATGTGCATGCATTCATTCATCATTAATAAAAGATAATAAAAAAACTCCATTGCATTGCATCTATTTATTTTCTGTGTCACATCAATTTTGTAGGAAATAAAAAGAGAAAGCAAAAACAATGAGACTCAGCCCGAACCCACATTCTCTCTCTCTCTCACCTACCTTTCTCTCTAAGAGCTTCCATCCCTGCGACGTGCTCTCTTTCCCCTACGGCGAGATGATGAACCACCACTACCCGAGCCAGAGTCTTCTCCGGATGAGGCAAATGGCACCAAACAAGAAGGAACAGGAATCACATCCCGAATATGGGCAGTCGCCGAATATATCCAGTCTCTAATGTCTCCTAGCCAAGTGGTCGACACTCGAACTTGCTACAAGAAAAAGGCAAAATCAGTATCAAAGCAGAGATGGCCAAAATAGAAAAGAAAGAAAGAGAAGAACAGAAAGGTATATCGCAGGTCGGAGGACCTCCTCTGTCAAACCCAATTCTTTTGGATCCATCGTATGAGGACGATGCAGCATAGGCACTATCCCTCCATCATCCTGACAGATGTTGTATGAAGGAGTGTGCAATCGCACGAAAGGAACCTCTGAAGTCACCGCCGCAGATGCCGTCAGACCACCGCCACTGTGGGAAGATCCCACCGCACGACTCGAACCCATAGGAGGGAAAGGTAGGGCATCATATATGCTGGGCGCCATCACCCAGCTCATCACAAAGTCCATATAGTCATACGGCGCAGCTGTATCAGTGTACAACAAGTAGGACTCGCTGATCATCGATGCGATCCTCGCATCCTCCGACAGCAGTCACTCCCACCTCATAGACATAGGAGGCTGCGCTGGTGGCACCACCACCTCCTCTTCAGCAATCTGGCAAACCACCCTCTCCCCGAGATACCAAGAATGGCCGAACTCATGTGCCAGCAAATGCCTCATATGCGCACTCACCCCGGTCATCCCCGCATCCTGAATGGTTGTCCCCTAGGGATAGAAGGTCACCTAAAAATCTCCAAGCAGGAATAAATCAATACAAGATCATAAAGTGCAAAAACCAAGACTGAAAATGGAAAGAGTCTTACCCTACCACTGGTCAGGTCATTCAAGACCTGACACACCGCCTTCAGGGAGAGAGATCCCTTCGACTGTCCATTGGCCTTACGCCATCGATACAATCGGCAGGAGTCCCCAATAGTGTCATCCTTTAGAGCGATCAGCGGGGTATTGCACCCAATCACCTCATAAAACCACGTCTGTCAAAAATAAGAATTCACAAACAAAAAGAGATGCATAAGGGGGCTTCCAGTTCTTAGGAAGAGCCGTACGAGGCAGCTCACATACGGTTCGGGAGCCGAGCCCAGCACAGGGGCTTAGGTCAACACTTATATAATAGCCAGTCATCAATTGGAAGCGGGCAAGATGGTGATGAATTGCGATTGGTCTAAACCTTCGACCAATAACTTATTGCGACCTGCCCAGAATTCCCGTTAGCTTAGTAGCTGTGAGACCTATCAAGTTTCGCTCTTCCCACTTGATCCTACAAACCTATACTTCTTGCTTTGATGACCCTACTCCCAACAAGCAAAAGGAAAATGCCAATGCATGAAAAGAAATGCGCAAAATGAAAAATACCTCAAGAAGGTATGTGGCTCCAGTAAAGGTCTGCCGGCAACACCGGCTGAATGCATCCAGAGAAGAGTAAAGGGTCGCCAGAGTCAGACTCCCCCAATCATAGAAAGGGATGTTCGAAAACATCCTCAGGTACGGCAAGAACCACAAATGGACGACGTCGCCACTCGACGCCACCATGAAACCTCCCAACACCAGCAAAATAAATAACCGGTCCATATGCCTCACTTGTAGCCCATCCTCCACATCAATCACCTTGCCCAATAGGACATCCTTCAGTAGGGACAGATGGATAGAATCCCCAGAAACTATCCTCCCTACATCACCAAGTGTCGCAAGCACTGCCTCCAGTTTCACCTGCAAAGAGCGATCCACCTCTATCTGCTCTCCATCACAATCCATCTCCAACAGCTGTTGCACATCTATGGGAGTCACAGTCATCTCCCCGAAGCCGAAGTGGAAGGTGTGAGTAGTATCCCACCACCTCTCCCCCAAAGCGCACAGGACCGCTGTCGAATGAGGCGTCTCATCCAGCGCAGACGCCAACCTCCTAAAACTCGTTGATGATACCACCCAACGCACCACAGGTGGGAGATACTCCCAGACATCCCCGGGCCTCGTCGTTCTGCGGGCGCACATGTTCTTCAAAGAAATATCAGACTGGCAAAAAGGAAAAATCTCATCAAAAGTCAAGAAAGAAATAAAAATCACCAAAAAGAAAGGAATGCCAAAGGTCGGGTTACTTACATAACCACCAGGATTCACTCTCGAAGAGCGATGACGTGATGTCTCCCGCAGTAAAGTTCGCTCATCCGCAACAGGCTCAAACGCATCAAAGGAGTTATCACTCCCCAAAGAAAGAGGCGCACTGGCCCTCCACTCCATATTCGCCCAGTCATCAACGGTCAACCACTCCCTGTGGACTGCAGTGATCACAAAAGCGGCCATTTCTTAAAGATCAGAATGCTATAACAATTTGCAGAGAAATCGCAAAAAGAGAGAAAGCAAAGAAGCTGTGAAAAAAATGAAGGGATTCGCCCCCTTTATATAGGATGCCAAACGCCATGCCGATCGACACTGACCCCAACCATACCGATCGGAACTGACTCCCTACCTTCCTGAGGTAGTCCAAAAGTCTGTGCCACTACCGAATGGCATCCCTCAAACCATGTCGATCGGCACCCCCCTTAAATTTCGTACAGAAATTCCCAAAAAATACCAGAAAGCCCCGAAAAATCCTCGAAAAATTCCTAAAAATCCCAGGAAGGATTTAGAACATTCTCACAAGGAAAATTTCACATTCCCTCAAAAGGAACCCCTCTCTCCCAGCAAAATCCTCAAAAACCGAGTGAATCTCCTCCTGGAAAAGCCCCGGAGGATCTCTAAGGATCGCCTGATCACTTCCCCAGCGGAGTTTTTACAGCACCAAAATTGGTTGTTCCTCCCTGCGAGGCCTCCTAAAGAAACAAAAGCTTCCCCCACTCAGATCAAAATCACAAAGAACTTTCTCTAGCAGAATTAAAATCCAATCTTTATCCACTCTTAGGTCAAAATTGACCTCGATCTTGGATCATCACCTGAGTTAGGTCAGAAATGGCCTCGGTCCTCGGTCGTCACCACTCTTATTTCAGAATTGACCTCAATCTTGGATCGTCACTTGAGTTAGGTCAGAGTTAACCTCGATCCTCAGTCGTCACCATTCTTAGGTCAGAATTGACATCGGTCTTGGATCGTCACCTGAGTTAGGTCAGAATTGACCTCAATCCTCGGTCGTCACCACTTTTAGGTCAGAATTGACCTCAATCTTGGATCGTCATCTGAGTTAGGTCAGAATTGACCTCGATCCTCGATCGTCACCACTCTTATGTTAGAATTAACCTCGATATTAGATCGTCACCTGAGTTAGGTTAGAAATGGCCTCGATCCTCAGTTGTCACCACTCTTAAGTCAGAATTGACCTCGGTCTTAGATTATCACCTGAGTTAGGTCAGAATTGACCTCGGTCCTCGGTCGTCACCACTCTTAGGTCAGAATTGACTTTGGTCTTGGATCATCACCTGAGTTAGGTTAGAATTGACCTCGGTCCTCGGTCGTCACCACTCTTAGGTTAGAATTGACCTCGGTCTTGGATCATCACCTGATTTAGGCCATAAATGGCCTTGATCCTCGGTCGTCACCACTCTTAGGTCAGAATTGACCTCGGTCTTGGATCATCACCTAAGTTAGGTAATAATTGACCTCGATCCTCGGTCGTCACCAATCTTAGGTCAGAATTGACCTCGGTTATTAGATTTTCACCCTGAGACCGCAGAATTGGCTTTGGCCCGTAGAATCGGTCACCCTTATCACTTAAGCTCACAGATTTGGCTTTGACCAACAAAATTGGTCATCCTACAGCATCACTTTAGGTCCTTAGAATAGACCTAAACCTTTGATCGTCATTCAAACCATCCCCAGCACACCCCTCATGTCCTCAGAATCGGCCTTGACCCTCTAAATCGGTCATACTCCCTCAAAACCATCATGTGGTGTCTATTCAACGGTTATCATTTGTTCCAAACTCACCCATTGAGGGGCTCTATAGACACCCCATTCTGTTACCCCCTAACTCTCCTTAGGTCCCTAGTACCTCCCTTCATCACTACAAACCTAGGTCTACCTAGAAGCCATCGGGCACTCCCAGGCTCCGTTTGACCAAAAAGTTAAACTCTTCAGCTCGACCAAGACTGAATGAACCCTCTAAGGGCACTGAAATCCCTTTCCAACGGTCCATCCCGTGCTCGATTTTGACTTACCTTGCGACGAACGACCCGTTTGCGTCCGAAACTTGATCTAGAGTCCAACGAGCTCTCCCGGGCTCTGTTTGACCTAAGTCAACTCTTCAGCTCGACCGAAACTGAATGAATCTTTGAAGGGCACTAAAACCCCTTTCCAATGGTCCACTTCGTGCATGATTCTGACTTACCATGCGGACGAACGATCCGTTTGACTCCAAGAGGTCACCGAATGCTTCTAGGGCCCGGTTGACCAAGGTCAACTCCCCAAACCGGGTCAAACTCTTTGGAATGTCAAATTACATCTCCTAACCTTTCCAACGGTCTACCCCGTGTGCGATTCTAACTTACCAAGTAGACGAACGATTCGTTTGCGTCCGAACGATTCCCCATCCAACGGACCGACAAATGCTTCCGAGCCATATTTGACCCAAAGTCAACTCCCAAACCCGGGAGCGGTCCCAAGGACTTTTAAAGGTATCTAAATTACCTTTCCAATGGTCTGCCCCATGTAGGATTCTGACCAACAGTTTTCCCTCGACAGCCAATTTTCCGAAAAGGGCTGAAACACACTGCCAAATGGAAGGTTCCAGACCCTGCCCATCGGTAGGTGTCGATAGGCAGGACCAGGTCTATGCCGATCGGCAGTGACCAGGCCAATAAAAGGAGGCCTTCACCTCATTTGCAAAGGGATCCCAGATCTGATAAAAATCACTCTCAGCGAATCTCAAAAACCTCTCTCGAAGACAGCGCGATTTTAACATCCAAATCCCTTTCTAACTTCCACTTTTCATCATCCTTTCCATCAAACTTGGTGAATTAGCCAGTCTTCATCATCATCCAAGTGCAAGGGATACTCTCCAACATTCAAGATCAAGCTCAAGATCTTCAAGAAGGTCCAACTTTCTCAACTTACTCATCAAATTCTCTTAAATTTTCAATAACTTATTTTATTACTTAGCACTTTTATTATCTCATCTCACACATCCTAATATACTTTTTATTTAGTATTATCGCACATCTCTTATTTTCATAAAACCCAAAAAACAAGAAAAAGAGGGCTTTCTCATAAATTCCAAATAGGGATTCTCATACTTTTCTCACACTTTTCTCACAACTAAAACACTTTTTCTACACACACACACACTCACAAATAAGCGATCCCCCATTTGGATTTATGGGATAAACCCCACCCCTCGTTTTCTATGTGAACTACGTGGACTTTGATGCTTTATAGGATACGTAGGCGTCTCGGGGTAAAACCCAAGATTCGAGTCCTATTCTCGCTTTCTCTCTCATTTTATCTTCTCTAAATCCAATTTTCTTATATTCTATATACTTATTCTTAGTGACGTATTACTCCATATGCGTAATGGTTCCATTATAACAATGAACGTAAGGGCAATCGCGTAAATCTTATTTTCTAATATCATTTTTATACCTTCGTACGGATGACTCGCTTTATCTCTCCCATGATACAAGTCGAGAATTACTATCTCCACTATATATATACACATGCACACATATCACGGGGAAAATAAAAAAGGAAAATAGCAAACATCCATGTGAAACCGAAAGGGAAGAATGAGTGCCTAACACCTTCCCATTTCGTAACTTAGCCTCTGAACCCTTCTCGAATCATTTTGGTTTCGTATGCACCAGTATGTCTTTGGATGCCGTCCTTCGGGATGGCATCCCCTTTTTCTTTTGTCTGTTTTGAGTAAAATAGACTGACGAGTCTAAATCTCTCTACATTTTTACACTTCATCTCAAATGACGCCAGCCGAAGCCCTCCCAAGAGGGACGTGCAAGACCCGAGGATCCTCCTTCACGCGCCCGCCCGCAGTGAGGATCGGGGATGGCAAAAATATATGCTGGTTTGCTTGCAAAGATGTGGTGCTTTAAGTCTCAAAATGAGTTTTCCAAGCCATGGAAGAGAAAATATTTACTCAGTAATAGAGATTAGATTTTGAACATAAGGTGAATGAATATACCTCTATTAATGATAATGGCTTGAAGAACATAAAGAAGAGTGAAAAATGTTCTATCAAATATATGAAATATTTTGATTAGCAAAATTATTTTTTCAAATCTCTCACTCTTGGTTTAAAAGAGTAAACAATAGTTAACTTATAGCCTTTTCATTTTGAAAGAGTTAAATTCTCAAATGTTAGGTGTAACGCTATTGAGGTGTTAAATAGTCACATCAAGGTCTAAGTCATCGAAAAGGTGATGTAAAGATCTTATGCAAAAGTGATTTTTGATGCTATCTGATGTGTTTCGTTGTAAGGTCATTGAAACTAGATATTGCTCCATTGCGATGAACCTAAAGCGATTTACGTGGCACCAAAGTCCAAACATTTTTCATGGGGACACACGCGACGAGTGAGAGACTATCGCTACAGCTAAAAAGTTCAATGCTAGGACAATGCTGTGCAAGACAGCTCACACGAGTGTCCAAAATTTTTATCCTGTTTTCCTTAGAAGATTTTTCAAAATATGTTTTGAGATGAACTGTAAGTTTTTTTGATTCAAACATGAAACCCCTTACTTAAAATACATAAAATATTAAATTCTTTTTAAAATAGATTTATCTATATGAAAAATGTATTTTCATGTGTATTTGACAAAATTACAAAACCAAGGTTAATTAAAAATATTTTCCAATTGTAAAAATAGATTAACCAAGGTGAATCTAAGTCATCTAAGTCTTATTCCTTTCCTAAGTGGGATACATAAGATTCGGTATCGAGTGAATGCAGTTCATTAATGAAGTTTTTCGATGACCTTTTTGACAAAGGCTCAAACATATTATGGTTAAGGAAATTAGATAATATATTCTATGGAGAAAATCGAGTATACTATACTCTTATATTCTCCATCTTTGTCGAATTCTGAGACAAAAAATAAAAAGCAAAAATTACAAGCAAATGAAGGAAATATACCATTTTAAGACTCACCTCGCTGAGGGCATATACAAAAATAGAAAATTACATTTGTTACAAGTAACTAATAACTACAAGATACTCAACCATCTTCATGGATAATTAATAAGATATTGTTCAAACCTTTCCCGTCACACACTAGCAAACTCTGATTGTACCAATGTGAAGAAATATGACAAAGAAATATGATAAATATGAACATGTGAATATAGAATTTTGAACATGTGAGTATCATATCTATAAAAAAAACAACTCCCCCTCAAATATACAATTTCTCTTTATAAACATGATGTAGAAACAAATAACTCTAAGCAACCCAAGTTTGTTTAATAACTATACTCCCCCTATCTATAAACTTCTCCCTTTTTGTCACGAAAAGCGACAAAAGAAAAAACTAAGCACATAGTGGAATCAAGTTCTCAATGTATTTTAATAGAGTAAAAACATGCTTATCAAACAAAGAAATAGAGAAGAATCATATAATGAGTGAATAATTAAAATGTTAGTCTAGGTAAGACATATATCAGCAAGTTAAACTACCCACGAAAAGATAAAATATATCTAGCAAAGATATAAGTGATACTAAAAGATGATAAACATTAAAAAAAGTCCAGGAGTTTAAAAGGATTACAATGAATATGATCAAAACAAATCAAAATCCAAATAACTCTAAACTAAGATCAAAATAAACAAATTACATCACTTCTTCTTCTTCTTCAACATCACAAATAGACACAAATCAACAAGCTCGTTGTTAGCATCATGCAAGGCATGCCTAACATTTTACACATGAATATCAAACTTGTGCTTAAAGTCATCGTAGAACTAAGAGTTCATCGAATTACAAAATGGTAAAAAACTAGATCCAATTAAGTAGATATCTTAGAGATGGTATACTCCAATTCATTTTTAGTTACAGGGCATGAACTAGATACTCTTGATGTAGAGACAAGACGAGGAGATAGTGGAGGAAGAACATGTGGTGGTGTGGGTGTGCCACTGTTGTCGCCAAACTGAGCAATTTACATATAATATGAATCAATAGTCAATGCAGATTATGGATTTTCCTTCACTTTATTGGGAAGTAAATGAACTCAAAACTCCAAAATAAAATGCATAATAAAAAAACCGCAAGTCAAAGTCGGAGATTTCAAGCTATCCTTAGTGTGATAAAAAAAACTGTGTCAATATAACACAAATAAATACTATACTTGATCCAATGTCATACAACGATTGTGCATGTTTGAAAGTTACATCGTACAAGTGGTATGTCAAAAAATACAAGAGAACACAACCATGTTTAGAATATAGAAGTCATGAGTAAGAAGTGCATGGGAAAAACTCCTTCCATTCCAAGCCTGACAATGGTTGTTGCCCAAAAGAGTGATTGCATTCTGGTTAAAAGGTTCACTCAAAATCGACTTATAAGGTTAGTAGGGTTAATTTTCTTCAGGGACACCAAAGTGGTTGAGTATTACTTAAAAGAATGTTTTACATCAACTCCCCGTACTTTGGCAAAAATAAATCTAATGTCTAACTTATCCTTACCATCCAAAAGAGTCAAATAAAATTCTCTCACCAAGTTGGGGTAACATGGTCCGATTTGAGAGAAAACACCAATCCAATTGTTCCAATCACCCAAAAACTTGTATAAACTGGTGCCAAAAAAAGATTTCAAATCTATTGACCACTCCTAATGCACAGATTGTATAGTGAAGAGTTCAGCAAATTTGGATTGATTGGTGGAAGTCATGGTGCGTGAGCTTGATTTCGGAGCCCTAAAGTAGCCTAAAATCACACACTAACACACAAGCATAAAATTCTTTTGAGATTATGAAAATGAAAACCAAGGATCCTATACTAACACTATGAGCAAACAACCCCCAAATATATACAGAAAAGATATACACACAAAAAACTACTAAAGATATTCAATTTATACCCAAGATAAGTAAAACTCATATATCATAGAAGAGACATCATAAAAACCAATTAAAACTACAATCACCAAGCCCTAACTCTAAAGAGGAGTAAAAAAGATAATCTATGGATGAAAAACTTATCAAGATGATGTCGTGCCAGCTTCTAACAAACAAAAACTTGTGCAAAAATAGCACCAAAAAATAAGAAAATGTACTATGATTTCTTAGCTAAATGAAGGTGCATTTTAATCCATAAATACCATTTGTAATGACCAAACAAGCTATAAAATATCATACAAATAATCTTGGTCATGCAAATACTCTACATAACGAATGGTTTTAGCATTCAAAGGCCTAAGGTTAAATTAAAGCCATATAAAAGATAGAGTTATTCAAAGACATAACTTGTGATAGGAAAGTGAAAAAAATGAGCCTTGGCCCATAAAATCTAAGAATGAAGATTAATATTTGAACTCGCTTTTGAATTTTTTTAACTTTATGCAACAAAGATAAAGCCTCATTTTTCCTTTAAAATAAAGAAATTTTCAACTACCATTTTTCTCGCTCGTATAACGATTTATGATTAAAACCTTTTAAGTATCCTATCCTTGATGTTACACAATTTTTGGAAAGAAAAATGTCTCTGAGACAATGCTTTTGAATTTTTTTTTGCATGTGGAGACTTTCACTCATTCTTTACAAAGGGTGGGGAACTATTTCCAATTTTTCAAAGGTAGTTCTCACGACCCAAAGTTCTAGCCCTTACCGCATCATCAATTATAATTTTACACAAACACACACATATGTATATATATATTCAATTCCATCTATGATGATAAAAAGTCTCATACAAGAAAGTATTAACACTTACACCCTTTCATCTAAGCATCACATAAAACTTTTAATTTTCAATAAAAGTGGAAAACAAATCCCTTCATTATATTTTGAATGGAAATGCTCAAGTTTTGTGTGATGTAAAGCTCATGAGTTATGACAAATATTATAAAATAGCAAGCTCAATTTACAAAGGAATTTGAAACTGTACAATTTTAAGCATGGATTATTGAAAGCCATAATTAAAACCATTAGTACAATAACTAAGCATGTAGATTTGCATTTAATCTTATGGAATAAAATAATAGCTATCAATCATTAAAGACTGATATTGTAAAAGGCCATAATCCAAAGGTATGAACACACCAAACATCAAATCTAAAAAATAAAAGTAGTGATAGAGAGAAATAAAGATGACTATCCAAAAAGAGTAAACCAAACACTTTAAGACATGTAAACTAAAAGAATCCTATTTCTTCATAAATAATGGCCAAGCCTTGGCACGTTTATCTTAGAATTCTAGTTCTCCTCTATCACTTATTTGTTTTGGAATCCTATCCGATTCAATCTTTAAAGAATTGGATCTAGAAATTGATTTGGGAAGCGTGGGACGATAAAACATTTTTCCTTTTCCTTTTCCTTATGAAGAAGTCTTTTTAGGAGATTACACCTTCTTCGTGTCTTTCCTATCCACCTTTCTACCCTTACTAAAATTACCTAGGTTAAAGAAAAATACAAAACACAAAGTGTCATAACTTATGACAATGTGTGAACCTATAGGGTTGTGGAATGATTGGCCCGACATGATTTGAGTTGTTTCTTATTAATTCTAAAGAATAATATTTCAAGTGTCCTTCCTTTTTACAAAAGGAAAAAAAGAAAGTCACCTTCCCTTGGCTTACTTAGGGTTTAGAATGAGTTGAAGGTTCACTAATGGGATATAGAAAAATTAATTAGGATGATAAGAAAGCTTTGCTAGATATAGAGCCATGATTCTCAAAGTTGAATCCTATTTTATCCATTGTGGACAACTTGGCATTAAAAAGCATCTTATCCAATTTTTGAGACCTACCCTCCAAATTTATCTTGAAAGTGGTCGCAAATAGTACCTCGATATCAAGCCAAAGGATTTGGCCAACTAGGACTATTCTCGAGTTTTCAGTCTCATGTGGGGACATCCTGAGGAACTCAATCTCCATATGAATAAATTTAGTGGAACTTCCTTTGAAAAGTAGTTCACTACTCACCATATGTGGATAAAAAAAATTATCTCACAGTACTCTAACTCACCATATCCATCCTGTTCTCGGCATTGGATTTTTTGGTGGAGAGTTCCATATTATGCCTTTTGAGGCTTATGGAATCTTTTTAAAGCCTAACATAGTCCGCATATCATCTTACTCTTATTTCTAAATAATGCTCAAACTGGGACTAGGAATAGTCATTTATTCTCTGGGTGGAAAAGGACTATCAAAATCCTCTAAATAATCCAACTCATTGAATTTCATTCTCGCCATAAATGCGACATAGTTGCATTCTTGAGTGCCAACTTTGGAGTCCGAGTCATTATCACTAAAATTAGCTTGATAAGCATTTTTTCCACCATTATGACTCATATTTGAGGCACATTTCTTTGACACGTGCCCTTGAGCACCACATATAAAACTCATGAAGGTCTTTGGATAATCATCTTTCTTTTCTCCACTTCCATGACCAATCTCAAGTCTAGGCTGATAGTTTTTGGGTGCGCGTGAAGATTGAAATCGTTTTTGCCACTTCTCATCAAACTTCATGAGAAATACCATATGATCCTCGCTAATATCATGGGAACTGCAATAAAGAGATGCATTCTTATCGTTAAAAGATTTTTCTCCTTATGAAGCACTCCTTTGTCATGCGATAAATTCACCTCATAGGTTTAGAGAGAGATAACCATTTAGTCTACATGTATTGTCTTAGAAATCAAATCTCTAAAATATTTAACGGAATCCACTTTGCAATGAAACCTAGGTGGGAGTGGCCGTTAGATTTTATCCACAATATTATTCTCTAGAATGCTCTTTCCCAAAGCAAAGACAAAGGTAACTACGTCATTCATCTCGGTATAGAACTCATCAAAAGTTTCATTTTCCTTTATGATAATAAATTAGAAATGGGTGGTAAGCCATTTAAGCTTGGAGTGATTCATGATGAATGTGCCTTCGTAGGTCATTTGTAAGATTTCCCACGCCTCCTTAGATGTCGTATATGTGATTATACATCTAAATTCACTGGGAACACAAAACCAAATAAAGTGTCATGTTCCTTCACGTTCCACCCACTTTCCTTCAAGTAGTTGTCATCCAAACTAGAGACAATCTTATCAAGAATAGTTTTCGGAAAAGTCCATCACATAAGAACACTATTCCATGTACGATCATCCCTAGACATTAAATATGATGTCATACGAGATTTCCAATAAGAATAATTACTACCATCAAATGGAGGAGGTCGGAGGGTTGAAATTCCATCCATTACACACAAAAGGATCTAAACCTGGGTTTTTATGCCTAAAACTTGGAGACTTTCTCGGATATCAGTTAAGAGTGTGCCTTTTGATGGTAGCTACCCAAATAAAAATTAATTCAATTAATTTAAGAAAAAGGCTTGTTAATTTATTATTATAAAATGTCTAAACAATGCAAAAGTCTACGTGAAAAAATATTTTATAAAATTTGAGAATTTAAAGTTTTATCTTCTTATTTAGGACAATGATTCTCAAAAATATGGAACTAATAGCATAGGCACAGGACAAAAAAACTTCGGGATGATAATAATGACAAATGCACTATGGTATATTTTTATAACTAGAAGAAATAGACTTACAACCACACAATGCTACAATCGACTCGACACTCTTTCCCACTATATTCTCCATAGAGAGCACCAACAGCGGGAGAACATTGCATAATCGTGAAAGGTTTTGGTCCAAACCAATGCCTTTAAATATTTTCTTCTTTAAAGTTGAAGCAATTTTTTATTCCGATACGGAACCTTCAATCAATTAAAATGCTACACCTAGGATCTTTGAGGGAATCCTATAGATATGTGTGTTGAATTGTTTGAAAATGTGTGGTGCTTTAAATATCAAAATGAGTTTTCCAATCCAAGGAAGATAAAATATTTACTCACTAATGAATATTTGATTTTGAACACACGGTGAGTAAATATACTTCTATTAAAAACAATGGCTTGAAGAACTTAAAGAAGAGGAGTGAAAAAATATTCTCTAAAATATATGAAATGTTTTGATCTGTAAATTTTTCTTTTCAAAGCTCTCACTATTGGTTTGGAAGAGTAAACAACACTTAACTTGTTTCCTTTTGATTTTGAATGAGTTAAAGGCTTAAATGTTAGGTGTCACCATTGTAAGGTGTCCAATAATCACATGAGGGTCTTCATCACCCAAAAACCTATATTTGATACACTAACCAAGAAGATATTTAAGAAAAATGTTGTGAAAAAGTGACGTTCGACGCTGTCAAACACATTTCGCCGTTGCCGTGAACCTGAAATTATCCAGGTCGCGCCAAAGTCCAGGCATTTTTCAGGGGGATGGAAATGACCACCGATACACTATTGCTGTAGTGAAAAAGTTCATCATTGGGGGAAATACTGCAGCGAGATAGGTCGCGCGAGTGTCCAAAAATTTTGTCTAGTCTGCCTTAAAAGTTTTTTCAAAATATTTTTTGAGGAAAACCCTAAGCATATTTGTTTCACACGTGAACACCTATGCTTAAAATACAAAAATGTTGCAATTCATTAAAAAAAATTATATGAAATGTATATATGCATGTGTATTTAACAAAATTACAAAACCAAGGTTAATGAAAAAGATTTTCCAATTATAAAAATAGATTAACCAAAGTGAATTTAAGTCTGCTAAGTCTTATACATTTCCTAAGTGGCGTACTTTAGGTTCAACATTGAGTGAATCTGGTTCGTTGATGAATCTTTTCGATGACCTCTTGGATAAAGACTCAAACATACTTTGGTTAGGGAATTTATGCAATTTATACTATAAGGCATATCAAGTACAATATACTTTTACATTTATCATTTAATAACGGTCGTTTGATGTAATAATTACCGCTTGTGACACCCAAAGTCTAAATTCACCGTTTAAATGTAAAACCGTCATTCATTTTTTATTGTGTCTAGACGCATTATATTTTCTACATTGAATTTAAAAATTTATCAAGATGGGGATCAATTATATTAGATAACATCATGAAGTAAAATCAAAACACGAACTTACTCTCTCCGTTCGTCGACATCTTCATGGATTTCAAACACATAACGAGCCATTTTCTCATATTGTAAACTTGTCAGTTTATCTCATTTGCCCATAACTTGACCAACCTCATCGGCGGAGTCATGTCCATCATCAACAATGTCAGGGTCAGGCATATATTCCCTAATGAACATTGACACCTCCACAGTAATGTATTCCTCCATGATGGATTCTTTAATATACCTCATATTCTTAACATACTCCTTTAATACTTTTATCGAGCTATATATTAAAGTTATTAAAGCGCAACCCCATATATTAAATTAATTAAAGAAATTAAACTATAATTAACTTATATTCGCAAGTATACCTTTCAAATGAGTACATCCATAGATATCTTACTAAGCCGTAAAAACATTCCTCATCGCATAAGTGCACCAACAAGTGAATACTATTGTCAAAGAATGTCAGGGGAAGTACTTATCCAATACACAAGTTACTTATGCTAGAGTTACTTTTGTAGCCATGATGTTCTTCTGGTTGACTACCTTTGCACATAAAAGCGTGAAGCAAAGGCTAATCTGCATAATGTCCCTTCGCAAATCCTTATGCATAAAAAATAATGATTAAAAATCAAAGGGACCAGTTACATGATCACATGTTAATCGTGCAACTTGCACTTTTGTAGATCATGTGTGGAACAATTAATAATCCTTTGCAAATTTGATGAAAAATTATAGGGAAGTTTCAAATTATGCAATGTGTCTTAAATAACCTTTATTTTTTCTCTAGTTAAGGTATATGCCCTAGGGGGAATCGTACTCTTCCCACTACTGTCCTCTTTCAACCATAATTGCGTCTTAATATTCAACACTTTAAGATCATTGTTGTCAATTTATAAAATACCGAAAGTGCATGGGATATTATAGAATATCGAGTGTAAGAACGGGTCGAACCCATAGAGATTTATCAATTTTTTGTTCAAAATAATTATGATTGTCCAACTAGACAAAATGGGTGTAGAGAAGAGATGTAATATTAAACTAAGCTAACAAAAATAAAAAGTGAGACTACGAAAGATATAAACTAGTGTGTGAGAAATTAGGACATTAGATCCATTTATCACGTTTAACTACTACTATGCAATAATTTAAACTCATTATTCCCAAATTTATAACTCAAATTAAATCGACTCTCATTGCATTTAATTCAAAAAATGACACGGTTGCATTCATAATAAAGTTTAACGTCTCCACATTTAGACGGCTAAAATCCATATTCCCTTAAATGTTCATTTTTAAATTTCAAAGTATAGTCTTTAATCATGGACTATCAAAATAATCGAGTGCAAGCATAATCCATCACAAAGTACTCACACTTAAAAATAAAAATATGATTTTTTTTCAAACAAAGCCGAAGGCTTAAAACACACTCTCGTGTCATTTTAAATAAATACCAAATTTTTATAACCTTTTAGCACATATCGGAAACAAAGATGAATTTAAATCGCACAATATTAATCAAACATGACAAATTTCACCTAGTCCTAGTAAATAAATTAAGATATCATAATTGAAAAGATAATAAAATTGCAAGAACGAATACTAATTTTCATTAATAAAACAAACTTACAAATGTTGTCTCTCACAAATAAACTTGAAAACATACCTCCCATAAAGATACAATTCATGGCATCCAAATATAAAGAAAATTCTCAAAATAAAACTACCAATAATTTTTCTAAAGTGTCTCTCACAATCTTCACCGAAATAATGAGCCCAATGACCTTATTTATAGGCTTAGGAATGAGGTATTAGGATTTTGGTGGAACTCTTCCTAATTGGTCGAAACGTGTTAAAACTTATCGCTCCACCTCTTCAATCTCTATATCGGGATAAGGGACCGAATCTCCCCGCACTCGAAAAGTCTTAGATTTTCTTGCTAAACACGCATGCCAAATTTCGTCCAAATCGGAGAATAAAAAATCCCGACTTTTTACGAACGACTGTAAAAAATAGCTTTTTCCTGCCTTTTTCGAGTTGATCATCAATTTGCACCAAATTCCATCATTACCTGCAAAATTTTCACTGGGAAACTTTTTTCACAAATTAGCACAAGAATATTATACATTTATCGAAGTGCCAATTGTTTACTTAAAATTGCCATTTTCAATCCAAATTCAATTATTCTTATATTTTTTCCTTTTTTTAATAAAATGATCCTAAGAACTTATTAAATAAAATAAAATGGGACTAACAAAGTATAAATTTGGGTATAAAATATACAAAATAATGCACTCATCAAATACCCCCAAACCTAAACTGTGCTAGTCCGCAAGCAAAACAAAAAATTTAAAATCTAACTCACTTTTGTAGGAATCACGATTTCACTTAGCATGTGCAACATGCCGTTAAACCCCTAGGTTACCCTAATGGACGAGTTTTGTCTCGTGAGGGTTTGCAGTGAATATACCCACAAAATTCAAAAACTTGACTCAATATAAAAGACTCAAAAGTAATATAACCAAGTTTGAATGCAAACTTCATAAATATAGTAGAACTTCACTTTTGAAGCTCAACTTATCGTGTGTGCTTGTGCATAGCTAATATAACGGTCCATTTCAAAATATTTGATCGTTACATTTCTTGTCCGAATGTTCGTTTTGATTTCAAAATCTCATGGAATGCACTCACAATAGAACACTTGAAAATGGGTTATTTTCTCTCGGTATATGTGAATAAAAGAGTAAATTTAATTGAACAAATTTCACATATACATGATAAAAAATGGAATTTTTTTTATAATGGATGAATATGATCTCATGAATGAAAACTACTTTTTGAAAATGTTGAATCGCACAATAGATCCTATTCATTTTCGCTCCACACCATAACTAACTTCACTTGAGATCAATTAGGACTTTCTTTGGTTATATTGTAGTCTCGGATAAAAATAATGGTTTTTGGAGTTAAAAAATTCTAAGAATATAGAGGTTTTTTTGGTATTATGACTGTTAGGCACTTTTCTTCCAACCTCCATTTTCCTTTTTTTGCTCTATTTTTTTCACGTTTTAACACCTCGTAGTTTGGAGAATATGGAAATTTATAAAACTGGTGATTTAGAAATTTATTTAATTGGGCGAAATTATTTAATTCAGTGATTTAGATTTAAATTAATTCGATTTAAGTTTAATTTTGTGCGTGCCGTATTTTGAGGTGGAAAAAAAATGATTTTATAAAGTGACTCGAATGGTGATTTCAAGGTTACGGATGGTTTCGAAAGGGTCGAAATAGTTGAAAAGGTATACCTAGTTGTATAGTTTTGGTCCCGGGGTATTTTGGACCAGCCTGGCACCGTTTAAGGTCATTTCGATCATTCGGGAGTTTGAGGTATAGAGAACTCCGAAAATTGTAAGTTTATATTTGCCCATTAGAGAGAGGGGCTAGGGTTAACAAAAAGCAAAAGGAAGAGAGTTCATAGGAGAGGAAGAGGAGGGGAGAATCAGCACACCATCATCCCAACAAATTTTAGACCTTCTATTAAGAGGCAAGTATTTAAATGGCAATTTATTTTAAGCACTTTATAGTACCCATGTAGAATAGGGTTTGATTTTATGTTTTTGGAAGAATTAATATGGTTCTAAGGGGTTTAGTTCATGAATTAAGATAGGAATGCATGTAGATATATTCCTTTATGTTTATGACATGAAATCAGAGGATTTGGAGTGATTAGAATGAATTAAATATGGGTTCTTGATGAAAAAACTTGAAGAACACAAAAACTAGGGTTTTATGGGAGTTTTAAAGATAATCTGGTCATGAATTGAATTCGTGATGAATTGATGATAATTTTATGTTGGAAATTATCCTAATATATGTAGAAATGGCTAGGAACAATTGGTTTCAAATTTGGTGAAGAAATATGAAAGTTATATGGGTGTTCATGGTGAAAAGCAATTCTGAAAAATGAAGAAGGCAAAGTGTAGAGGGGTGAACCGGTCCGAATCAGAGGGGAACAGGGCCGGTGCCCAGAAAAATCTAAAAATTCCCTTTTTAACCTAGGACTCCTAAATTGTTGTTGGGGAAACTTTTAGGGCATTATTAGAATGTAATGAGGGGTCTATTGTATTTCAGTAATCTATGATAGGGTTATGGGGATTAAGTTTTATTGCGAGAATTAAGACGATGATTAAATGGAATTAAATGATAATGTAATTAATTCGCAAGAGTGAGAATGTAATTATGGGAAAGTGTGAGTGAGCTT
Source organism: Sambucus nigra (assembly GCA_949130495.1). Lineage (NCBI taxonomy): Eukaryota > Viridiplantae > Streptophyta > Magnoliopsida > Dipsacales > Adoxaceae > Sambucus > Sambucus nigra. The sequence goes on along the minus strand of OX422220.1, from coordinate 166,722,182 downwards.
ATGATATGGACCAGTAGAGTAAGGAAGGCTTAGCTACTGAAATGAACCAAGGGGTAACTAGGGCCCTTAGAATAGAGAATAATACTCCACTAAATGCGATAGTGAGAATAATCGTAAATTGAATGTATGGTGAGTATTCGAGAGATAAATACTACGTACAGATGATTATTATAGGTTGGGTGTATACCTATATAAAATTATGTTTTATGTTTATAGATTTTCGAGAGATAAATACTACGTACAGATGATTATTATAGCTTGGGTGTATACCTATATAAAATTATGTTTTATGTTTATAGATTGAGTGTATACCTATACGGATTATGTTTATTGGTTGAGTGTATACCTATATGGATTATGTTTATAGGTTGAGTGTATACCTATACGGATTATGTTTATAGGTGGAGTGTATACCTATATAAATGATATTCATGGGTTGTGCATATGCCTATGTGCGACATATGTATTAGGTTATGAGAATACCTACTACATGCTTTCATATGTGTGTGAACATACCTACACTTCTTGCTATCATTGAGGTTCCCGTGCAGTGGGTAATCCCACCTTGCCGATTCCAAGGAGGTCTGGATTTGTGCCCCAGAATATAAAACTTAGGGCCGCTCACTATGTGTCGTGTATTAGTGGGACCGACGTGTCATTTGGGTACATTAGGTATGTACGTATCCCTAAGGCGTAGAACTATGTTCGCCTCCATTGTTTGTTATTTGATTTGATTGATGGTTCGAGGAGACATTCTGAACTTATAGTCCATGATTAGGTAGGAGAGGTACTTGGACTGATAACGGAGTATGCGAGAACGCATCGTTATGACCAGATAAGGAGATGCGGTATTATTTATATATATATATAATTTGATACACACACACACACACAGATATATATATATATATATATATATATATATATACTCATAGATGTGGAATCTTACTTATGTGTGATAGTAGTGGGACTAGATAGTGTAGATCTAAAGCGATGATTAATCTACTTACGTGTGTTAGTAGTGAGATTCATAACGTTTAATCTACTTATGTGCGATAGTAGTGAGATTAGATAGTGTATATATAAACAAGGTTTAACCTAGTTAAGTGTGATAGTAGTAGGACTAGACAGTGTATATCTAAACGAACATAAATCTACTAATGGGTAAATAGTAGGAAACATAGGCAGGCATGTCTAAAGCAAGATTTAAGTAGATAAACTTAGGGCCCGTTTGGCAACCCAATTCCAAGGATTGGAATTGGAATTGGAAAGCCAATTTGAATTCTACGGAATTGAAATTGGCCTTCCAATTCCAATTCCAAGCCTTAAAATTGGGTTGCCAAACAGTCCCTTAATGGAAAGGCTGGAGTGATAACTTATGTGCAATGTTAAATTTGGTTTAATAATAACATAAGGGAGATGTTAAAAATTAATTAATTTGATAAAGTACTGTATGGGCGGTACGGGTAAGTTAAGGAGAAACTTAACTAAGGACTTAATGATAATTAAGGGTATGATGTAGTGTACTGTATGGGCGATATGGGTGAGCTAGACTGATTTGAGGTTTGTTAGATACTAGGAGCCTAGTTTTATTGGGTAGAATGACTAGGCGGGGTTAAGTAAGAAATAGATGAGAGGTGAGGAACTCAAGGGAGTGTTCGCAACCTAACATGTGTATCTAATAACTATTCATTTAAACTGCGATTTAAATGCTTGCTAAATATTTCAAATGATTTTTACTTGGGCTCAGAACCATACTTGCAAATGTTTTTTCAAAACATTTTAGGTGTCCATCCACAGGGACACCAAGCAGGATGATTTGTTCCAGGGATGCGTAGCTGCAGCGCTTGTGAATGCTTTCAAGATTTGGACTTAGTTGCTTCAGTTACTTCATTCCTAGTGTAGGGTGCAGTTCAGTATTTCTTTTAAGTGTGTAGCCCTCAGTTATTTCTTTTATGTTAGTTAGACTTTATATTAAAAAATTTATTCATGTTGGACTTTTATATCGGATTTAAGAACCGATGGTTTATTAGGTATTATTTTATTTCAATTATTTGTCTAGTGATGATTCGGATTATTTATTATTGCATGGAATGTTGATAATTGTAATTATTTTCGCTCGTTGTTGTTGCTTAAATAAAAAGATAAAATTTGGCACCGACTTTTTGAATACTAGGTGGTTAGTAAATGTTTTAAAAATATTTTGAACAATGATGCTAAGAATAAACCAAATGCGAATTCTATGTTAATCTTATAAAGGCTTGATCACCCGGTATTGAATGAAGCTGTGTGTCATACACGCACTCATTTTTTTCATCCTTTCTTTCTTTTATTTTCTTTTCACACATCATTCTTATGCAAACTTATTCTTTTTTTTGTTTTTGGCCTTTTTTCTTACCGTAATTTTTCCCTAGTATTCTAAGAAAATGGGTATGGCTTCTTTTCATGTGATTTAAACTCCAAGTTGGAGTTGGGTAAGATAATGGGTTTTCTACAAAAGGCTTGTTTTCTTTTTGGCTCAAATGGGGTTGCAACTAAATAATATAAAAAGGTTGGAGTTTGGGCCTAATTTTTGGGCTTTCAAATATTAGACTAATCTCATTTCTCAAGTTTCATTACGTTGATTTGTGTCTCAAGACGACTTACTAAGACTTCTAGTGCTTAAGATTCACATTTTGACTTTTTGTATTCAATAATGGAATAGAATAAAGAATTTGAGATCATCGGCAAAATTATCACTTAAGGAAAGTTTGAGTTATTTTATCTTAGATTTAAACGATGGTTGGCATGATATCTCAGTAGGTTAGAATCTCCGCATTTATTCGTTAAGCATTGAATTTCGCCTCAATATCCATTTCCAATCATATTATACAGCTAATGTGTAAAAAATTCCATAAGTTGAAGGATCCATGAATTAATTCTATATAAAGAAATCATTTAAAAACTCAACTATATTGAAAATCTTTTTAAATTTCTTGAATTTTTTGAATTTGTTTTTTCAAAAATACCACCCTTATCCCAAACCTAAATTTTACGTTGTCCTCAATGTATATTAAAAACAAGAATATGGATAAGAAAATAAAGTACAGAAGTAAAAGAACGATATTACCCGTGAACTTCCATTTGTGTTACCAACTTCAAACCAATCTCACATTACTTTCATCATAAATCAAAAGTCTGAACAATTGAGAGTCAACCCAATCGACAAAGTATACACATGAAGGCACAAATTGAATGTGGTGAGTGAAATTATTGAGATGCGCAATCACATTATAACAGAGATGGTCAGTCTCGAAGAGACTATCATAATGAAATTCCAAATGACACGCTAAGCCTAGGTTTCCCTCAAACTCGAGAATGAATAAATCGGGCTCTAAATCGGACGATCCTTTACTCATTTACTCAATCTCACTCAAATACTCAAATGACACAAGTGGATGTGGTGGAACCGGACAATGCGGTATGACAAAACATGCGTCACCAAGTGTAAATGCTCGAATAATTTTCTTAATCTCGCCATTGATAGATAAAACCTCACGTGTCATCAAACTCTCAAAAGGTTGGGGTTTTCATTCACACAGAAAGAATTGATCTATCCTATCATCCCAGTCTCTCTCATATAAATGACAAAAAGAATCCAATAAAGATTTGGCTTCAAAATATGATCCTCATCAATCGGACCGAATTCTTTCTCAAAATATTGAAGACTCATATCTAGAGACAAATCAAGTGTCCAAGCACGTAGATTTTTGTCACTATCCCATGGGGCAGTGACATCGTTCACTTCTTGAATGTACTTGCCTTCATTATCTCCCGCATCAGATGATAGCTTCTCTAAAGTAAACATAATCAAACCCATTTTCATGTTCCCAAATGACAGGTTTCGTTGCCCACTAGGGCATCGAATGACAGTGTCAATCGTGGCAAAAAAGGGTCGACCAAGAATGATCAGGACTTGTGTGGATGAGTTTAGTACGTGTTGAGTGTCTGAGACCACAAATTCTACTGAAAAGATAAACTCACAGACTTTAATCAATACATCCTCTACAACACCTCTAGGCACCTTAATGGATCGGTCGGCTAAGGAAAAGGTCATTTTAGTGGGATTTAACTCCCCCAAACCTTCTTTCTTGTACACAGTGTATGGCAAAAGGCTCACGCTTGCTCCTAAGTCTAAGAGAGATTTCTCGAAGTGATGTTTCCATATCTTAATAGAGATTGTCGCCCCCCTGGATCCTTATACTTGAGGGGCATCCTATAGGAAATGACCAAGCTTTCTTACTCGGCGAGAAAATATTTCTTGGGCACATTGGTGCTTCTCTTAAAGGTACATGGGCCCTTAGAAATTTGGCGTAGGATGGAACTTGTTATATATAATCAAGCAGTGGGATATTGATTTGTACTTTCTTGAATACTTCCAACATTTTGTAAACTTTTACCTTTTTCTCTTGGGGCACCGAGCATTGGAGAAATGGAACTTTTGGAGCATAGGTCTCTACACTCGGTTCAGAAGATAAGGGTGGGGAGGAAGTTGGATCCACATGTGGATCTTCCATCTCCTTATGTGTCTCAGATTCACTCTCGATGGGTGGTGAGACATTCTTTTCGACTTCCTTACTAGACTTAAGAATGATGACTTCTTTGACATCCACTTGGGTTTGTGATGAACCGACGTTGTTTTGAACAAAATATTGACCTTTATCCATGTTCCTTTAGGATTGGGCTCAGGTTGACTCAGGAATGTTCCCTGGTTCCTCTCACTCAATGTGTTTGCGAGTTGGCTCACTTGAACCTCGAGTTTGGTTATGGATTGAGTGTTTGTGTGCAAGCTCTATTAGGTGGATTGGATGACACTTTAAATTGACTTCTAGAATTATAGGTTACTTTGAGGAAGAAAATTCACCATATCCTCTAAAGCTTGGATCTTTTGGGATGAAGGATATGTTGGTCTAGGGGCAATCTTTTGGAAACCCGTAGGTGGGTTATTGGAATATTGACCTCCACTTCCTTGGTATTGACCCTTGGACCATGAAAAATTGGGGTGGTCTCGCCACCCTAGATTATACGCATTGGAATATGGGTCATACATTGACCTATTTTTGTAGAGGGCATTGTCTTGCTCGGTAAGTGATTTGTGGGTCGAAAGGGCAGGACATTTCTCGACTAAGTGGTTGAATGCATCACAAAGTACACACATAGGGGAACCTGCATGTTCTACGACTATAGGTGTGGCTCGATTTCCCTCTTTGCTCGTCTCTAAAGCTTCTAAACGTGGGGACAATGTGGTCAATTTGGCGTTTTAATCATGACTTTGTTCGACTTAGTGAGAAAATCTCTCATTGGACATGGTGGACCTAGATTCTTTATTAGGTGCCCATCACTGAGACTTTTTCACTATGGCTTCTAGGAATACCCACGCGTCAACCTCACTTTTCTCAGTAAAATCACTGTTACATAGTGACTCGAGCATAGTTTGAGTATTACAATCAAACCCCTCATACAAAATTTGGACTTGGCATCCCATCTCAATCCCATGGTGTGGGCATTACAGTACCAAATCCTTGAATCTCTCCCAATACATCCACAAGGTTTCTCGCTCCTTTTGGCTAAATGTATTGACGGCGTGACATATTGACACTGCCTTTTGATTGGGAAAGAATTTTTCAAGAATGAGACACTCATTTGGTTCCAAGTGGCGATGGATCCGGGTTTTAACGAGTTAAACCAACTCTTGGTTGTGTCTTTCAATGAGAATGGGAACAATTTAAGTTTAATAATCTCGTCAGTGAGTTGTTCGTATTTAATGGTCCCACATATCTCCTCGAATTCCCGAACATGTAGGTAGGGATACTCTTTTTTAGTATCGCGAAACATGGGCAACATTTGGAATGTTCCCGGATGGAATATGAAATGCATGAAGGTTGACTAGACCTAGTTGGATAATGGTAATCCTTAAGGGCTCGTGGTGCTAATTAAACTCCTATTTCAGTGAATATCGAAAATCTACCTATGTAAGTATCGGGAATGCTAGACTCCACACTCGTTAAACCACCGGTATTATCTCGAAACCAACTTTGCATACACCATGGTCAATCGAATTTTTTCCCCTTTTTTCTTTTTTTTTTCTTTTTTTTTTATGTGAAGAAAATTTAAAAAAAAATATATGACTCAAACCACGTAATTCCAAGCTAACACAAAGCAAATTGACTTATCTTATTTAGGTGAGGAGAATTTGTATTTTAAAATCTAGTTTTCCCGAGATTAATGACGATAGCACGGATCTCCGAATTAATTTCCCTAATTAGACAACTCCTACTATTTAACAATGGAGAATTTAAAAGACGACCAACTATGGCTATCGCCTAAAATCCCTCTTTTTCCTCTAGGTAGGTGGTCGGTACGAAGACTCATTAAAAACCAACAATCCTAGACAAGGTGAAACAGGATCGATTTGATAATTTCGCGTTGGAGTAACTTTTAATTCTAGACTCGTTAAGAGGTTTCCTATGAGCTATGCGATATCCTAAGGCCAATGTCTACTTGATTTTAAATTAAATGGGATGTCTTGGGATATGCAAATGCTTGGTTAATTAGTGATTTTCGGGGAAAGGAAGGGTGATGAAATCCCCACCTTATCTTTCACATGGGTATTGCCCTTAAGTCAATTTATGAAATGTACTAAATTAAGTGCGAAATTAAATCACGTATAAGAACACAAAAATGTACCTCCGACGTAGAATTTTTACAGATAATTGTTAACATCGAGCTGAAGATTAGGTTGACGTCGATCAGGGGAAAATTTGCCAACGTTTCAGTCGTCCCTGAGATTACCCTGTTCTCGTGAAAAGATTGCACAATTTTTTTTCACGTTTGGTTACCGTTGCACACTTTTCCAAAATTTTCTTCACTTGCCCCCCTTTTTTTTAGTGTGCTTCTAAAAAAAAAGAAACTACACTAAGCGTAAAGTGAGACACAAAAAAAATAAAGGAAAAAGGGGAAAAATAACACGACACACGCACTAGTGATGTATTCAACACAAAAAAAAAAATCAAGCCCACTTATGAAACAATTTGTTTTTTTATCTCTTTAATTCTGGAAATTACTACAGGGGAAAAAACTTTTTTTCTCAATTTTCTCAATTTTTTTACGAACAACTTACTACAAAAATGATTCTGTAAATTTCCAATTTTTTTCAATTTTTTTTATGTATTTTAGGATAAATTAGTGCTAAAAGGGCAATTTACTAAAGAAAGCCTCAATCTGATTTTTTACTAACTAAAAACAGAAATATTAGTTGCAGATTTTTTTTGTCTTTTATGAAATGTTTACTAACAAAAATACGAAAAGTAAAAAAAACTAGTTCGAAAGTCGCAACTTTTTTAAAAAAAATCGAACAAATCCCCGACAACGGCACCAAAAACTTCTTGTCAATTTATAAAATACTGCAAGTGCACGGGCTATTATAGAATAGCGAGTGTAAATACGGGTCGAACCCACAATGATTTATCAATTTTTCATTCAAAATAATTGTGACTGTCCAACTGGACAAAATGGGTGTAGAGATGAGATGTAATATTAAACTAAGCTAACCAAAATAAAAAGTGCGACTATGAAAGATATAAACTAGTGTGTGAGAAACTAGGAAATTGGATCCATTTATCATGTTTAACTACTACTATGCAATAATTTAAACTCATCATTCCTAATTTTATAACTTAAATTGAATCGACTCTTGTCGCATTTAATTCGAAAAATAACACGATTACACACACTACAATTTAACGTCTCCAAATTTAGACGGTTGAATTCCCTATTCCCTTAAAAGTTCACTTTTAAATTTCAAAGTATAGTCTTTAAGCATGGACTATCAAAATAATCGAGTGCAAGAATAATCTATCAAAAATTACTTACACTTAAAAATAAAAATATAATTTTTTTCCAAACAAAGTTGAAGGTTTCTTGGCCCTCAATTATAAATAAAACTCTCAAAATAAAACTACGAAAAATTGTTCTAAACTAGCTCTCTACATTCTTCACCGAAATAATGAGCCCAAGGGTCTTATTTATAGGCTTAGGAATAAGGTATTAGGGTTTTGGTGGAACTCTTCCTAATTGGTCTAAACGTGTTGAAACTTATCACTCCACCTCTTCAATCTTTAGATCGGGATAAGGGACCGAATTTTCCCCCACTAGAAAAGTCCTAGATTTTCTTGCTGAACATGCATGCCAAATTTCGTCCAAATCAGAGAATAAAAATTCCTGACTTTTTGTGAACGGCCGTAAAAATCAGCTTTTTCGCACCTTTTTCGAGTTGATCATTAATTTGCACCAAATTCCATGATTACCTGCAAAATTTTCACAAGGCAAATTTTTTCACAAATTAACCCAAGAATATTATAAAATTATCAAAGTGCCAATTTTTTTACTTAAAACTGCCATTTTCATTCCAAATTCAATCATTCTTGCATTTTTTCCCTTTTTTAATAAAATGATCCTAAGAACATATTAAATAAAATAAAATGGGACTAACAAAGAATAAATTTGGGTATAAAATATACAAAATAATTCACTCATCAATCACACCTTGACTTTTCTTCACCCTTTGAATGACTTTCACTTAGGCATGTGCTCATAGGATGATTTTCTTCTCGACATGCAAGATATATAATGCATGGTGCACGGGTTACCCTTCTAATATGAAAAGCAAATTACTATTGAGCTCCTAGACCACTCTTCCCTTTCTCGACTTCATTCTCAGCATGGGTCCTTTTATGGTTGACATTATTGCATTTAGGATTCTTCCCCGACATATTAGCTCCACATTTGGAAGACCTCCTTTAGATTTTTGAACTCGAAAGCGTTCTTGGAGGTAGCCTATGTTCGACCCCACCCAATGAAAAATAAAAACTTTATCGAATCTAAACCTATGATCACTAGGCAATAATCTCCTATAAGAATGATAAATATTTTTTCCACTATCCTTGAGATGTTGAGATCTTATTTCATCTCTATGAATGGGACTCCCAAAATAACTATAAACATTATAGCCCGATAAAGTTCCGTAAGATGGGAAATCATTAAATACCTGAATCAACATAACTTTGTGAGAGTAATTTTTTTGGTATTGCTCGGGTTTAGGCCTTTTCTAATTTAGACTAATTTGGCATATCCTGTTACAAACCGTCATGTACCGTCATGAAAAATCGACTCCAACATTTTAGACTTCCCTATATCCCAGAAAGGTATAAAACAATTGGTGTTTAAAAATTTTCCTAATTTTTTTTGTGATGTTAATTTTTTTATTAAAACTGAAATTGGATGTATTTAGTTTTAAAAATAATTTGTTAACCTCGTTCAAATGAGATGAGCATCTCATTGAACGAAATGGCATTTTTATTTGAAGGGTTGTTTGATCTCTGTATCATACGAACAACTAACGAGGTCTCACTTTTGGAATTCATTAGAAGCTCGTTAGAAGTTGTATCGAATGATATTATTGTCCTATTCGAACGAACTGCAGTTTTCAATCTAAAGACATGCCAATCTTGTTCGAATGAGCCATCGCCTTAATTTTTGTGCGCATCCTATAAATACATGTTTCATGTTTATTTTTCCTTTGTCTTTTACCAGAACGATTTATGCGTACATGTTATAAAAGTTTTAAACTTTTTGTTTATGTAAAACACTTTTGATTCACAAACACATCCCCAAATAGATTTGTGCGAATCTTTTTGAACCTTAATTGAGTTATACTCATTATGGAGAGATCATATCTACGATTGACTTATGAAAAGGGATCACGGCTAAAGACTAAAGACTAAAGGTTCAAGGTCGATCAGTGGATACTGAGGGTGGATCACCGCCTATGTATTGCTCAGGAACGAGTGGTATTATTTAAAGACTCTGCAAAGACTGTACATAATACTTGTGGCTATATCATGTACTATTATAAGTCGACTGTCTTGCAAAGTTTCTAAAGTCATGATATAAAAGTCTTTGCCCCCAAAAGGGATTTTTCCTCAGCTGTCGTGGGATTGCATATTTTATTTATCTGTCTTATTACTTACATGCATGTCTTAGGATAAAAGATAAAATTGGATTTGTGATTGGACATATAATTAAATAAGTTAATCCATTAAGATCGTGTGCACTCTCAAATTGGTATCGCAACAGGTTAAAGTAATCTATAGTGTGATCCTAATTTTTCAAAGAGTTTTTTTTACTGATACCAATTCTCTCAAATTGGTATCAGAGTCGGTTACATAAAAATATTATGTGATCTTTTTTTGTAATTTTTTTTATATCAATTTTTTTTTAAATTTGTTGAATTTAAAAAAGGTTGGATTTTAAGGGATAATTTATATAATCGAATGCCCATTTTTTATGGTTCCAACTATGCATATTGGAAAGCTAGGATGAGGTTAGCTTTAAAAGTAATTAATGAAAGGTTTAGGTTAGTATATGAAAGAGGGTGGACACCCCGCACTGTCATCGTTGATAATGGCGTTGGCACTAAGCTTGTCTGCTAATGGACATAAGACAACTTTAAGTGGAGTAATTTTAACTCTCGAAGTTTGAGTGCCATCTCAGGAGCCATCACCCCTGACAAGTTCCTCCATATTATGGCATGCACTACGTATAAAGAAGCTTGCGACACTCTCCCCCTCACACACGAAGGTACCAACACTGTATAGGCATCCGAACTACAAAATTTGCCCACCAAATTTGGGAGCATTACCATGCTAGAGTTCGAGTCTTTTGATTATTTTTATTTACATTTGTTGGACATAGTTAATTCTAGTTTTAATTTGGGTGAGAAGATTCCGAAGACCATAGTTGTGAAGAAAATTTTGAGGTCACTCCCTGCCCTCTTTATTCCTAAGATAACCATGCTTAATATATTAGGGGTCCTAGACACTTTTTTGTTAGAAGAACTTATAGGAGACCTTCAAACATATCATATTGATATGTTCCCTAAAACTAGTAAACCTAAGGAAGTAGGGATTACTTTAAAAACTTAAACTAAGAAAAATAAGAAACAGAAAGTTTGTGAGTAAGAATGTGAAATTGATTTTGATTTTGATGTCTTGGCCCTTTTTGCAAAAAAAATCAAAAAAATTCTCAAATTTTCAAAAGAAAATTCTTCGATGGAAAAGATTTTTAAAAAAAATAAAAATTAGAATGACTACAAGAGCGAGGTTGAGAAAGAGGAAGATGTAAGGTGCGATGAGTGCGAAGGTAAAAGTCCACAAGGCACATGAGTGTCCCACTAGGCTTATGTGAAAGGGCACGAAAGTTGCAAATAAAGCCACTCTTAATGATAGTGATGTTGAGTCGATTGATTCAGGGGGAGAATCACGACTCCCCATCACCTATGCTATCAAAAAAATTCCCACTCCCCATCATCTCCCTTCATTACCCATCCAAGGTGAAACATTCAATAATCCCACATCCATTACTATAAAACCTATTCAACCAAATAAAACAACTGAAGATCCAACCCTCATTGTCATAACCAATTCCCAAGAAAATAATAACCCCAACATACATAACTGCTCTCCAAATACTTTGCCTCAAGTTTCCCTGCACTGATAAATTTTAAGAAGAGGATTTTGTCAATAGAGATCTAATGGAGAATATGCATCTATCTATAAGAGAAACTGAAGTCTCAGTCTCAACTAAATCAGACCTCCTGCAACCTTTGGGAGAATCTGAAAATGAATCAGATCAAGGTGATGATCCCCCTCCCTTATAGGAATTCCTTGCCTTTTCAAATAATTTAAACGGAGTTAGTAATGCAGCTCAATCCAAGCAGACCACCAATAATTAACATCTAGGAGATCTAATGTATAAAAGTTGTATAAGAGCTTCATCCAAAACCTCAAAAGGTATTGTATAACTTCCTCCTCAATGATTAATTTCATGTTATGAAATATTAGAGGGCTCTCAAATAGGCCCCCAAAGAGAAGTCTTAAAAAACTTTGCAAGATGCATAAATTACCATTCTTTGCAATTTTAGAACCCATACACAAACCTAGTAAATTATAAGAAGGATTATAAGTTTTGAAGGCAGCATTCAAAATTCAAATAACAAAATTTGGTTTCCTTCGAGATATGGGATCACTTGTGAACTCATTTTAGATGCAAAGCAAACAATCTTTGTGAAAATTTTCCACCCCCACTTTCCCACTGAAGTTTATATCTCTATAGTCTATGCTAAATGTACCAGGTATGAAAGACTGCCTCTATGGGATAATCTAAACTAGCAGAGAATTTACACTAATACCAAACCTTGGTTAGTGATGGGATATTTTAATATGGTTACAAAAAGTGAAGAAAAACGTGGAGGTAATGTGGTTGATTTTAATGTTACAGAAGATTTCAACAATTTCACTATGAACTATTCTCTTTTGGTTATTGCCTTCAATGGTACCAAATTTATTTGGCATAATAATAGAGACCAAAATAAAATCTGACCTAGACTAGACAGAGGCTTGGCCTCAATAGAATGGAATAATGTCTTCCCTAATTTTTCCCTATCTCATCTCAACAAATCTTGTTTTGACAATACCCATATTCTTTTCTCCATCATCACTCCTCAAGACTCCATCCCCAAACCATTTATGTTTTAAAACATGTGGTGTAACCACAAGGATAGAATTAACATTATAGAATCCTCTTGGAACTTTATGCCTGTGGGAAATCCCCTCAGAATCTCTTCTACTAAGATGCAAAGGTTAAAATCAGATATAAGTAAGTCGAACAAGAATAGCTTTTAAAATGTTTTGGAGGAGGTCCATAAACTTGAAATTGAAGTGCTTTAGTAAGAGAGAATCTATGAACCATATCCTACCTTAACAAATAGATCCAATTTGGCTAAATTTAAAGCAGACTTGCTTGAATTTTTTAGAAAGGAAGAAACCTTTTGGGGTCAAAAAATGAAAGGGAAGTGGTTGACTAAGGGAGAATAAAATACAAAACTATTCCATTCCCCCAGTAAAATCTAGGAGACTCCATCAAATGATTCACAAAGTTAAAAATAGTGATGACAGCTGGATAGATAAGGAGGAAGATATCAAATAAGCTTTTTTTCTCATTTTAATTTATCTTTTAAATCTTGTGATATAGAGGGGGATGATAAAATTCTTGAAGTCATAGAGAACTCAATATCTCCTACACAGTCCAAGATGCTTGATGAAATCCCTGAGGAAGATGAAATTTGGAAAGTTATTCAAAGGCTTAATAAAGACAACAGTCCAGGGCCTGATGGCTTTGATCGAGTATTCTATAAAAAAATGGACTATCATTAAGACTAACCTCATAAGTGCTATCTCGTATTTTTTTATAGGGGGAGATCTTCCTAAAAATTGGATAAGTACCCATATTATGTTGATTCCAAAATCAAATAATCCTGGTTCATGCTCCCAATTATTTTGTACAACTTCTGCTTCAAGATCATCACCAAAATCTTGGCATACATATTGGTAAAAATCTGTCCTCAAATCGTTGGTCCTTCTCAATAGGGCTTCATCAAAGGGAGACAAATCACTGGTAATATTCTATTGTCTCAAGATCTGATGCAATCCATAAGAAAGAAAGCTTTTAGTTATAATGCAGTGATCAAGATGGACTTATCCAAAGCATATGATAAATTTTCTTGGTTTTTCCTCATCAAAACTCTTAGGAAGTTTAGTTTTTTTTTAAATTTGGATAAACAAAGTTTGGAAAATTATATCCAACAACCGGTTCTCAACCCTTGATAATGGGCGATCAACATCCTTTTTCAAATCCTCTAAGGGACAAAAACAAGGAGAACCCCTTGCTTCTAGCCTTTTTGTTCTTATAGATGAATCCCTAAACAAAGGCCTTCAAAATCTTATTCTTAAAGGTCTAGTCAAACCTTATTCTCTCCCTAAAAATAATCCTATCATTAGCAATCTTAGTTTTACTAATGACACTAACCTATTCAGTAATGGCAGCCCTAACAGTCTCAAAAACTTCATTGATTTCTTGAAAAGTTTTGAAAAAGCTTCAAGATAAGTTATTAACTTCAATAAGAGTATCTTTTATGTCCATCATTCTATGTCTCTCAATAGGGTAAGATATATATCTAAGATTACAAACCCTTCTTTTAAAAATCCCCCTCTGAAATATTTAGGTTCTTCTATTTATTATGGGAGAAGTAAGGATCATTACTTTGAAGACCTAATCCAAAAAATCAGATTAAAGCTTTCCTCTTGGCAGACCAAATTTATTTCTTTTGCTAGAAGGAGAACTATTTCAATTCAGTCCTCCCCTATATTCCCATTCACACAATTGCATGCCTTAACCTCCTAAGAAAACCCTTCTTCTTATCCAAAATATTTTTAGTCAATTCTTATGGGGTGCCTCCAAAGAATATGGTGCAAAACACCATGGGATTAAATAGAAAGATCTTTGCCTTCCTACTGATGAAGAGGGACTTGATTTTTATGCTCTTAGATGATATGTGCAAAGACACAGTTCCAAACTTTGGTGGAACATGAGAATAAAGCCACGACCTATGGTCAAATTACTACTAGTTCAAATACAAGTCTAAAAATAAATATGGTGGCTCTAAAATTTAGAAAAGGCTGTCAGTTATATCTAATATAGCTAATCAAAACACCAGGATTATAGAGGGTTGATATGGACTGCTAGATCAAATGATTTATTTCCATTGAAGTCCTCTTGGAATCTATTAAGACCACTTAAATCTACTTCTTTTCTGTGCAAATTTATGTAGAATCAGGCCTATCCTCACAAAATATCAGTATTCCTATGGAAATGCTATCATCAAATTGTTGCCCTAGATGATAAAATTCAAGAAATAGGCATTCGTATAGCCTCGTCCTGCTCCTACTGCCATAATGATCAAGAGTATTTTGATAATTTATTTTAAAATACATCTATATGTAGATACATATACATGGACTTATTTTGCTAATCTTTTTGGTATGTAGATCTCTTTTCACTCTTTGAAGATTATGCGCCAGTCGTGGTAGCTCAGGAAATCTTCTCTAGACTTTATTCAACATCTCCTCCTCATCATTCCTGGTATTATATTATGGGATATTTTGAAGCACGGAAATAAAGTAGTAGATATGAAGGACAAACAATGAATAAAAATCGCATCATCTCTTAAGTCATTGAAGTTGTTGCTTCTGTATGATCTATTAGATCTTTCTCTTCAAAAGATAATAAATTTTATCATATCTCCTCATGTTTAAGATCCACATAGCAAAGCAAAATCTTCCAAAATTCATTCTTCTCAAATGGCAGTTTCCAAATTCAGGGGAATTAAAGTTAAACATAGATGGCTCTCCTATTTGGAATCCAGGTTTAGTAGGCTTAGGAGGCATCATAAGAGACAATAAAGGGAGATTTATTCATGCTTTCTCTTCCCATGAACGTTTATGCTCCAACAATCAAGTAGAATGCATTGCAATTCTAATAGGTTTAATGCTTTGTCAATCTTTAAATCTTTACCCCATTGTTGTGGAAGCAGACTCTAAATTTCTTATTGATATTTTGAATGTCCATATCAAAGCTCCTCCTTGGAATTTTATTGAATGTATTTCAAATATTAGGAATCTCCAAAAACTTCTTTCAGTCAGATTTATTCATTCTTAGAGAGAAACTAATCACGTGGAATATAATCTAGCTAAACATGAAGATCGTTCAAAAGACTAATCCTTATTTTCTCATATTTCAGACCTTCTAAAATTAGCCAAAGGCAGTTATAAAATGGATATCTTAGGAGTTCAATCTATAAAGATCCTTAAATAGTATAATTATTTTTCTCTTTTTATGTTTCCTCTATCTTGTACAAGCCACCATGGTAGGGCTTTTTTACCATTATTCTAATAAATTTGGGGATGCCTATCCTCTTCCATAAAAAAGAACCGTGTCTTATATTCATGACTAGTCACGTTAGCATTTATAGTTTGTCACATGCTGATGAGCCCATATCTAAACATGAAAGCCTCGATGATGTTTTGAGCCATTCTAGTGAGAATGAGGATGATATTTTGAGTGAGGGAGAAGGTGGTATCCAAAAGGCATTTAGTGATCTTTACACTGAGACTTTAAAAAAATCAAAAAGGTTAATAAGGATTTGTCTCTTAGGGTGTTAGATTTGGAGAGAGAGGCGAATAATAAAAGGGAGTGTGAGGCATTGGTGAGTCAAATCTAGAAGGTGAATGTTTCTTTATGTGAGAAGTTGATCATTTTAGGCCAAAAAAGACCAACTTGACCAATAACGTGGATAGTCTTACTAGAGATCATCAATATTTATTGAAGACTCGTGAGAAGATTTAGGCTCTTGTATCCCAACTCGAGAGCGATATCAAACATTCTCGGGAGGTCAAGGTCACTTTATAGGACATATCTAAAAAGGATGGAAATATGCTCCTCTGTCCCTCTTTAAGTAATGTTGAGAGGCAAGGAATAGGTTATGATGGTGCATGCACTTCCCATGTAGCACTCGAGCCGATTCTCCAGTTTGTGATGGATCCTTATGGCCCTCTAGCTAACCCACATAAGAGAGCTCGTCCTAGATTTTTTAGAAAGATGGAACCAAGCCCATATATATTTGTTCTCATTGAAAACAAACATGGCACCTTAGAGAGTATTATTTTAAGCTAGGGAGAGTATCTTGTAGGTATGTTCCCCCGGTATGCTCCTACACGAGTTCCCGCACGCACTCCCATAAATGTTACTTCATATGCTCCCGCACATCACTTAAGAAATTTTGAGAGTTTTCGAGAGAAAGTAGAGTATTTAGTCAAAACTTCACAAAATTTGATGGTGGAATTTCTTAGGATGTCATCTCTTTTTAGGAGCTCCTCCGGTCATAATGATTGAGGGTGAGACTCATTTCTAGAATAGGGTGATTTTCATGCTCATATCTTATATCCCTATTTCTATTGTGTACTATCATTGTACTTATATTTTTTATTTTGATATATTTTTCAAAAAATCCAAAAGAGTTTGTTTTTCTTGAAAAAATTTAAAAAATACAAAAAGATTTTCGATTTATTTTTAAAAAAAAGTTAAAAAAGGAAAAACAATTATTTTGATAAAATTTTTGAAAAAGACAAAAAGAGTTTTGTATTCTTGTACACCGTATATGGATGGACAATAAAGATGTTTGAGTCACCCATTCATTCCATATTCACGTGACTATTTCGTAGTGTTTTGAGACATGACATCATTACATATATGTGCTTTATAATGTGTGGAGCCATTAAGTCATGATTCAAATATAATTTGTTACATGTTTGACGCATTGTCTCCTTTATTACACATGATCACGAGCTTCTAAGAGTATTGCACGTACCTGTCACATGTTGACCAAGTGTTTTCATCTTAATTTTTCTTTACGACAAACCAAATGTGAAAAAAGAGATAAAAAGTTATGCTTGTGAGAACCATTACCCGAATTTAAATCATTTTCCCAAAAAAATTATTAAATATTAAGCAATGGAAATGCGCTACAAAAGACAAAAGTCTTTTCATTAAAATCCACCATTTGCAATGAAAAGAGCCTAAAAAGATTAGAGGCACATAAAAACAAAAGTAATAGGCATTTGTTTGAACATTGACGCGTTGCTACAAATGAGCATCAATTTCTTCAAAATAATTAAGAGAATTGTAAGGACATAAATTTTCAATTGAGTCCATGTATTGTTTTGACTTAATTCCATGAACAAAACTGTGTTTGTAATATGTCATATGGAGAATTTTATTTTGTCACGATCCCACTTGGTCTATGACGTATCGAAGAAATTGAAGACGTTGCGGCAAAGCTTCAGAGAATTAAATCATGCCGAAGTTTAATTGGTGCAAGTTTAATCGTCTTCAAAGTTAATTTCATTCCGAGATCACTCAGGTATGAATGCGTATAATTTATGATGCTCGAAATTATTTTATAAAAAATAAGGATGTGATTTTTATAAAGAAAAATGTTTTTAAATGTTTTAAAAGAGTTTTAAAGGTTTAAAATACGTTTTATGATGATAAGCTCGTAAAAGAGTTTGACATTTTTGGATCTCTCATTGGAAGAGACGTTTTAAACAAAAAGTCAAAAAAGTCAAACTTTGCGCACTGTCGTTCAAATGACATCCAATCTCGTTCGAACGAGATGGGATGTCGCTCGAACGAGTTCCTCAAGTCGTTCGAACGACCTGTTTTTCGAGGCGGCATTTTAAACCTATTTAAACAGTGTTTTCATCATAATTTTGAAAAGGTGCATTCTAGAAAACAGTTTTACAAACTAGAAACTTGTTTGCACATGTTTTCTAAGGTTTACAAAGCATAAACACATCCTTGGAGTTTGCAAAGATTCAAGTTATCATTCTTATATGTTTAAGTGATCTTGATGCACCAAAGTTATTGTTCTGCACATTGAACATCAAAGGGTTTTGCGGTGAAGAAGCAATAGACATCGTGTTCGACATCGTAGACGATTCAAAGCCATTCGGTGGACACCAAGACATACGTGGACGCGTGTATTGTGGACAGGTATTGTGGAAGATGGAATTTCTACGTGGGCACTATTAAAGAACGGTTGAAGATCAGAAGGAGCGTCATGACCCGTGGGGATCGAGTCTTAGTGTAAGGTTAATCTGTGTTTGTAAAAACATTGTTCATAGTGATTATCTGACTTGGGCCGTCCGAGGTTGTTTTCCCGTTTTGGGTTTTTTCCTCGTACATCCGACATTGTGAGTATTCTTTACTTCACTTGCTTTAATCACTAGATGCATGTTTAGGATTAATCAAGATAAAACTGGTTTAAAGTAAGAATTGAGTTTTTCACAACTTAGTTTGGTGCATAATTAAAAGTTGGATCTTTTTTTAGAGAAAAATTGGTTTTGTTTGAAACACACATAAAGGTCCACTCACACACTTTCAACTTGGTATGAGAGCAAGAAAAAAAATTTATTTTCTTTGTGATCCCGTGTGTTTTCAAAGATGAATTCTGGATATAATGAATTTTCTCGAACTCCTATTTTTTATGGCACTAATTACACTTATTGGAAGATGAGAATGAGATGTGCTTTAAAATCTATTGATGAGCGTGTTTGGCTTGCAGTTGAAAAAGGTTGGACACCCCCTATCACTATTGTAGGTGAGGTCACTAGTTAAAAGCCTGTTGAGTCATGGACCGAAACTGAACAAAGACCTGCACAATATAATTCTAAGGGTCTACACGTTATTTCTGCACATGTCACACAGGAATAATATAATAGAATTATGAGTTGTGAAACATTAAAAGAGGCTTGGGATATTTTGGCATTCACTCACGAGGGCACTATCACAGTTTGGGCGTCAAAACTTCAAAATCTCACTACACAGTTTGAGACCATTAGGATGTTAGAGAGTGAGACCTTTGATGAGTTTTATGCTAGGTTGTCTAATATTGTCAACTCATCGTTTAACCTAGGTGAGAAAATTCCCGACAATCGTGTCATTAATAAAATCCTTATGTAATAGCCTAGTAGATTTGATGCGAAAGTGACCATTTTAAACTCCTTGGGTAGGTTAGAGTCAATGAAACTAGAAGAGATTGTAGGTGACTTACAAACCTATGAAATTGACATGATTACCTCCAAGCAAGTGCCTAAGAAAGAAAAGGGTATTGCTTTGAAAACCCGGAAGGAGGAAATCAAAGTTTCAGATTCCGATTTCGATTACGATTTTGAGGATGTTGCTTTATTGGTAAAGAAACTTAAAAAATTTATAAAGTTTCAAAAGCAATCGAAAGATGCCAAGAAATTTGAAAAATTCAAGAACAACAAAGTAGATCCCGCCTCTAAGGATAAGTATGAGAAGCCTAAGAGAGATGAGTCGGATACGTGTTTTGGTTGTGAGGGGTACGGTCAAAAAGTTAAGGAGTGTCCCACTAGACTTAAGAAAGAGGGCAAGCAACCCATTGTCTATAGTGCCACCTTAAGTGATAGTGAACCGGAAGAGGGAGAGAGTTCCCCCATTGATCATAACTTTGTTGCATTTATGGCATGTCATGTGAGCGACGACGATTCTCATGTGCATGACAGTTCCGAGGAGGTTTTGAGTGTATCTAATATTAGTGAGGGTGAAGAGAGTGACGAGGAGGAGGTTGATGTGATAGAATTGCAAAATGCATTTAATGAGTTGTATGCCGAAATGGTGAAGGTGAAAAAGGCTAACTCAAAATTTCAATCTAAGTTCAATGAGCGTGCCATAGAAAATAATGATAGTTTGATTGAGGATCTTAAGGCACGAGAGAAGAAGTTTAGGGAGAAACTAGAGTTTGTGGACAAAGAGAGAGATAATCTCCGCGGTTTGATGGAGTCCTTGAAAAAGAAGATTTTAGAATTTGAGGAGTCTAGGCGTTTGCTCGAGTCTAGTATTCATGAGTTGGAGGAGAAATTAATAGACTCGTCTGGGGTCATGTTTGATTTGGAGGCTAGGTCGGAGAAGTTAGATAAGATCCTAGGCACCGTCCAAATTAAGGGAGATAGGGGAGGTATATGTTTTGATAAGAGAGTTGTTCCCATTCCACCCGCACATGTGAGAAACACTAGGATGGTTAGAAAAGGTTCACATAAGGGTAATAATTCCCACAACCGCTACACTTGATCGTTTTGTGGTAGGAAAGGTCACCTTAGGCGTTATTGTTACAACCTTAGACAAGCTCCTAGGAAGTTTAAGAATAAAGTTCAACCGGTTACCCAAACCCCCATGCGTCGTTTTACACCTACATGGGTTAGGAAATCGGATTTAGTGGCTTTAGGGATTAAACTTTATGATTCTCATTTGCGTGCACTTGATTCTTCCCATGCTAAATCTAAAGAATGATAGTGTTTCCATGTTTATCATATGCTAGTTTGCTTCATGATATATTCATTGCTAGTATTATGACATGTGTATCATTTTGTATTATAGTTTTCATTTGTTTATGTCCTATTTGAAAAATACAAAAAGATTTTGTTTTTTGGGAAAACTTTTGAAAATCCAAAAAGATTTTGCTTTTTTTTTAGTCCAAATAAGAAAAGCTAAAAAGATTTTCGGTTTTTGTTTTTGAGTTTTCATGTTTGATGTGGCATATTGGTGTGCTTAGACCCCCCCCCCCCCCATCGTTTCATTATCCATGTGGCTAGGACATTTGGTCATTATTATCGATGCTTAGAATGATCTTAACCATTGTTCATATGTGATTGTTTCGAAGTTGATATGCATTTTGATTCGACTTTGTATATATGCCAACATTGAACATTCATGAGTTTATATGAATGTTTGACTTCTCTTGCATATTTGAATTTGGTGAGGTATTCTTATCTCAATCTTGTCATCTATGCGTAAGTAGACTTAAGGAGAAGTGTGCATGTAATAACCGTTTACCGTGAGGATTTAAAATTGGTAAAAATGATGAGTGATTCACGGGAAAGGGCTACAAGAGTTCAAAATTAACTCGTTGTGAAAGACACCAATTAAAAGAGCCCAAAAGAAAACGCAATATGCTGAGAAAAGAGCCTATAAGATTTTCTCTAAGTTGAGAATGCAAGAAACCTCTAAAGATCTTGAAAAAGTATATATATGAGGGAGTTTGGTTGGAGAAAATTTAAATGGGTTTGCATAACTAATCTTAATGTTGAAACATTCCAATTTGACGCTATTGTTTGTAGAATCGTCAAAATTATGGATTTGTGTGCATGTAGTTTGTTTAGTTCATTAAGCTCACACTTTAATTGTCATATGGCTATGATAAAGTTTGATGATTTATACCTATCAATTAGAGCTTCTTGATTGTTTCGATGTGTTGTAATTGTGACTCATTTGTTATAGTTTCACGCCCATTCATTCCATGTCCATGTTTGAGCACATCGGTACTATGTTTGCATGTAACTCACATTTTTAGTTTTTATGAGTTTTTGCGTTTTATGTTAAAAGGCTATTGTCTTAGCTCTGTTTAGCATCTTTTAGGCCCTTCCTGGAATTTTTTTGTGGAAATTTTTTTCACTGGGCAATACTTTATAATATTTCTGGGAATCTGGGAAATTTTGGCAGGTCGCGCGAAGTCATTCAAACGACATCTCATCTCGCGCGAATGACATTTGTACTTCGTTCGAGGGACTTCCTTATCTCGTTTGAGCGAAGTCCCTGGCTCGTTCGAACGACAGAATAAAAATGGCTTCTGATTGGTTTACAGCCCACTGGTTTAAATTGATATATTTTTGGTACTGCGGGAAGCATTTCAGGACTGTTTGGTTTATATGCAGGTGCTTTTATGTTCCATATTGGTATTTTGCATATGAGTTCGTTTATCACACTTGATTTGATTGGTATATTCCTTGTGTGATTCCTTGGGTTACTAGATACTGATTTATCATTGCTTGATCATATTTAGCTGGTTGTTTCATTATTATCTAGCGGTTTCTCAAATTGGTATGAACTTGATTCAAATTGGTTTTATATTCTCATGCTAGATATTTCATATTGGTTTATCTTTTCACCGGATTGTCTATTCAGGATAAAAAGGGGGAGAGATGTATGTGATGTAGGGGGAGATTTGTTGAGCGCTTCTATTGATATCTGGATTTACATATTGTTTGATTATATTTGTTTCAAATTGGTATCAAATAATTGCTCACATGCTTCAAATGATTTGTTCGTATTAGAAATATAAATTGGTATCATTTGTTCCTCCATACTTCACTGGGTATCTGTTTGTCTGTTTCATGTGTGTAGGTATGCTTTCAGAAATTCGAGATTTCAAGTCTACATCAAATTCAGACAGTTCATGCTTGTCGGTGCTACATATTCTAGTTCGTGTCCTGTATTTTTTATTTTGGGTTTATGGGATGAGATTTAGGCGTCATACGTCTTGACAGACCGGTTAGGTATTTCACTGGTTTAGTTTTTTTCCCGGAATAGTCAAAGGGGGAGATTTGTAAGGACATAAATTTCCAATTGAGTCCATGTATTGTTTTGACTTAATTCCGTGAACAAAACGGTGTTTGTAATATGTCATAGGGAGAATTTTATTTTGTCACGATCCCACTTGGTCTATAACGTATTGAAGAAATTGAAGACAT
Organism: Sambucus nigra; assembly: GCA_949130495.1. Lineage (NCBI taxonomy): Eukaryota > Viridiplantae > Streptophyta > Magnoliopsida > Dipsacales > Adoxaceae > Sambucus > Sambucus nigra. Next base: position 166,699,083 of record OX422220.1, on the reverse strand, counting down.
TGAGGCAAAGCTTCAAAGAATTAAATCATGCCGAAGTTTAATTGGTGCAAGTTTAATCGTCTTCAAAGTTAATTTCATTCCGAGATCACTCATGTATGAATGCGTATAATTTATGATGCTCGAAATTATTTTATAAAAAATAAGGATGTGATTTTTATAAAGAAAAATGTTTTTAAATGTTTTAAAAGAGTTTTAAAGGTTTAAAATACGTTTTATGATGATAAGCTCGTAAAAGAGTTTGACATTTTTGGATCTCTCATTGGAAGAGACGTTTTAAACAAAAAGTCAAAAAAGTCAAACTTTGCGCACTGTCGTTCAAACGACATCCAATCTCGTTCGAACGAGATGGGATGTCGCTCGAACGAGTTCCTCAAGTCGTTCGAACGACCTGTTTTTCGAGGCGGCGTTTTAATCCTATTTAAACAGTGTTTTCATCATAATTTTGAAAAGGTGCATTCTAGAAAACAGTTTTACGAACCAGAAACTTATTTGCACATGTTTTCTAAGGTTTACAAAGCATAAACACATCCTTGGAGTTTGCAAAGATCCGAGTTATCATTCTTGTATGTTTAAGTGATCTTGTTGCACAAAAGTTATTGTTCTACACATTGAACATCAAACTGTTTTGCAGTGAAGAAGCGACAGACATCGTGTTCGACATCGTAGACGAATCAAAGCCATTCGATGGACATCGAGACATACGTGGACGTGTGTGTTGTGGACAGGTATCGTGAAAGACGGAATTTCTACGTGGGCACTATTGAAGAACGGTTGAAGATCAGAAGGACTGTCAAGTCCCGTGGGGATCGAGTCTTAGTGTAAGGCTAATATGTGTTTGTAAAACCATTGTTCATAGTGATTGTCTGGCTTGGGCCGTCCGAGGTTGTTTCCCGTTTTGGGTTTTTTCCTTATACATCCGGCGTCGTGAGTATTCTTTACTTTACTTTACTTTCTTTAATCACTAGATGCATGTTTAGGATTAATCAAGATAAACCGGTTTAAAGTAAGAATTGAGTTTTTCACAACTTGGTTTGGTGCATAATTAAAAGTTGGATCTTTTTTAAGAGATAAATTGGTTTTGTTTGAAACACACATATCGGTCCACTCACACACTTTCAAGAATATTCTAAGTTATGTGAGATTTTGAGGGAGTTAAGTCAAAGATCAATGGGTTTGCACAAACTATATAAATCTCAAAAAAATATTACATAGTTTTGGGCGTCATTAGTGTGAAAATCACTTACGATCTTGATTTATTGGTTAGGTTAAGTTAATTTCAAATGAGTTCATAATATTTTACACCTAAGGTAGACTTTGAGATCATTCATTAGTGGCATCTCAAACCTTCTTGCAAATGTGTTATGTTTGTCTACGTTGATTAACATATGGAAGATGTTCACACCCCTACATTTAGCTTCCATGATTAAGGTATTTTTGGGGGTTTGTTGTTTTTGAAAAATCTTATACTGGAAAAAAATTGAAAATTTTGAAAAATAGTTGGTGAAGCCTCTGAGATTATCATTACATGTGTGTTATTTTTATATCTTTATGATGATACCTTACTTCTAATATGTGATTCTTTATACTTCAAGTTTAGATTATACTCCTTTTTTTTTTACAAAAAGAGGGAGAACAAATTAATGGGGAGTTTTATTTTTATTTTAAACTTTATGCGTGTCATGGTATATTTCCTTGCTTCATGTGTGTAGGTATCTAATGTAGAAATCAAGACACACATAATGAAGAGAAATAATCCCAAGGGAAACATAATAAGAGATTGAAGACATAGAGTCTTATGTCGTTCCATTTCTAGGGTTAGGAAAGGTATTAAATATTTTATCATTTATAGGGGTGTTTTATGTAATTTGGATTTCAATTAGGTTTGTATAGTTTTGTACCAGAATATCCAATGGGGGATATTTGTAAGAGCAATTTTTCATACTCCTCATAGTTTAGGCCTTTTCTAGTTTAGTCTATTTTGGTGTATCCCGTTACAAACTGTTACATATTGTCACAACAAACCGACTCCAACATTCAATACTTCCTTACATCCCACAAAGGTATTCAATAATTGGTGTTTAAAATTATTCATAAACTTTATTTGGGATGTTATTTTTAATTAAAACCGAAACGGGATATTTTTAGCTTTAAAAACATTTTTTTTAACTTTGTTCAAATGAGATGCCCATCTCGTTCGAGTGAAATGGCATTTTTGTTTTAAGGGTCGTTTGATCTCTACAACGAACAAACATCTCAGGAGGTCTCATTGTTGAAATTCAATAGAAGCTTGTTAGAAGCTAGTTCTAACAAGATTGTTGTCTCATTTAACAAACTGCAACTTTCATTCTAACGACATGTCATTCTCGTTCAAACAAGCCACTGCCTCGATTTTTATACGCATCTATAAATACCTTTTTCGTGTTTATTTATTCTAAGACTTTTCCCAAAACTATTTCTGCATACCTGTTACAAAAGTTTTAAACTTTTTGTTTATATAAAACACTTTGATTCACAAACACATCCCCAAATAAATTTGTGTGAATATTTTTAAACCTCAGTTAAGTTATACTCATTATGGAGAAATCATATCTACGGATGACTTGTGAACCCAGAGGGCTCACAACTGAAGACTGAAGGCTGGTCGGTGGATACCGAGGGTGGATCTCTACATGTGGACTATTTTGAAATGATTGGTATTCTTTTGAGATTCTACGAAGACTGCACGTAAAAATTTTGGCTGTATTAAGTAGTATTGTAAGTTGACTGTCTTGAAATGTTCTTAAAATGGTTATATAAAAGGTTTTGCCTTGAAAAGGGATTTTTCCTCAGTTTTCTTGTGATTTCATATTTTATTTGACTGTCTTATCATGTAGATGCATGTCTTAGGATAATAAGATAAAATTGGGTTTGTGGTTGTACATTTAATTAAATAATTTAATACAATAAGTACGTCCGCACTCTAAAACTTTCAACGTATACTATTCATGTTTACCAGAGCCAAATGATTTCATTCTCGATACCCATAACTCATTCAATTGTTCTATAAATGGTGCATAGTATACATCAATGTCATCACTTGGTGCCTTTGTCCCAAGTATCAATAAAAACAACATCGAAAATTCTAGTTCATGCACAATGAAGGAGAGAGATTTAAGGGTGAGAAGATCACCGACCATACACTTTGATTGATGGTTAGATTACCGAATGGATTAAACCCATATGTTGATATTGCCAAATGAATATTAAATCTAGGTAATTAAATTTTATACTTTTTTAAACGGTTGATTAAATAGGATGATACATGAGATTATTCCTTATTTTTTCTTTAGCGTGCCAAGTCACTACCTCTGTTGTCCCTGGTATTGTGAAAATCTCTTCAACCTGAACCAATGGGGAAATATTTCAGTTTTTTAAGGAACTTTGGAACCATGATCTAACACATATCTAGGTTCCCGGCATACCAAACAATGATCACGATTTTCATACTCCTTTTGGTATATTATACAATCATACTTGCAAGCATGGATTTCTTTATACTTCATTCGCAAACCTTTAAAATAGCTCTTCATACTTGGATTGTTATTTGGAAGCATATTCTTTTTGGGGAGAAAACCCTTCACCCAATTCACAATTCTAGTAATGTTATTATCAGACATAACAAAATGGCTCTTAAAACTATGCAAACCAAGAATGTCATGTAAAGTTGTTAATTTTTGTCCTTGTTAAGGTATAATAGTTGGGTCAATTTGACTTTCAAACTTTAGTACACATTGTCAAGGTTTATCCTAATACCGTCATGATCATTTGAACCTCCACAAAAAAATTCATTATTTTCTGTATTAGAATCCTCATTGTCTTCAGCCATATGAACTCTATAAGCATATTAGATCATCGAACATATAACCTATACGATATCCTCTTATCCTTCCACCACTATCTTACTTGACGGTTGTACGAGAGGTTGTTTAGGGACAAAGAGACGACATATTTCTCAAGGAAAAACTCACACCCAGTAACGATCTTGCATACCCCATTTAAGAAAATGTAATTCAACTATTTATCACTCCAACACTTTGCCATTTCTACAATGTATGCAAGGACATGACAACTCTTCAACATCAAGTCACCTCTTTGCGAATTTTACAAACTCATTAGCCCCTCTACTATACACATTCCCAAGTCTATTTATCTCACCCATCCACTGTTTATATAGAGGATACCCCATAATACCTTGTAGGAATCATGAGATACTATGTGTAAACAAATGGGGCACTTACACCAGACATAATCATAAACCTAACTAATGACCTATTTACTCAAACACAAGCGTAACCTAACTAACAACTTAATTAAGGAAATTAATAAAAATAAAGAGATTAAGTACTAACAAGTATGGGTTAATAATAATAAAATTCACGAGGCCCATGAAAGTATCATGTTGAAACCCTAAGCTGCATCTACACACTAAAGTGGTTTTAATTACACTTTATAACCTAATCGAATCCAACTTTAAGAACCTTTGTACATTTGAAATTATTGAAGAATGTTCATTGTGTTTTTTGCCATTTCCACCCAAAATACGAAAATACTTCACATTTTTAACTAAACATACAAATTATATTTTTTAACCCAAATGATTACATTTACAACAATTAAACACATTATAATGAAGCCCAAACAAATTTCAAAGTCAAATATTGTAATACCCGCACTTTGAATCAAGATACCCTAATTCTCATATTACCCATCCTAGAATGTATAAACTCAAATGTGTCCAAAATAAGGATAAAACTAGTCTGCAAAACCAATAACTTTACTAAATTATCCAAGTACCTTTAAAGTTTCAAATATTATAAAAATAACCCCTGAACTTTTTAAATAAGCATTACTTAACCCATACTTAAATCCTAAACCTAAACCTTATATCAAATTAAACCTCTAGACATCAACTAACTAAAGTCATCAATTCCATCCCTTACATGTTTTTGAAATTGCAAAAATGCCCCTAAAACTTACAAAAGTAACATTTTTTTATCTAAATAAGTGTATATGCTTTCCACGAACGACTAAAACCTAAACCAAACTTATTTTCACATTCCTACCGCACCACATCAGCCTCCACCTAAGTTAATGAGTCCAAAATCATATGGTATGACCATATAAACATGTGAGGAACAAGGTTCCATGGACTTATCTTCTTGAAACATTGAGGAATCCACCTCTAAACATGACCAATAACATCCTCTTCGTCTACTCTATAAATTGTCCATTCATAGAACCTCCAAAACTCACCACTTCAGTTTACACAAAACTCAAAATTTTGCTCCAAACAAGGTATCCTATCATTTTATGCATTATGTTTCATTCTTTCAATACCAAACGTTTTCTGTGTCAATATTATATATATATCAATCAAAACAGTAGGAAGTTTATGTGGAAAATAGTCCCTGGTTGAAGAAACTCGAAAAAACCTGTATTAAAGCTTGAGCTTTAATGGTGAATTTTTATTTCTTGATTGTAAATAAATTTTGAAGTTAAGAAATGATTTCTTATGAGCTTTGGAGCTCTAATTCATAGCTCATTTGTGAAAAATCATAACTTTTCAGCCTCAATTTCTTGAAGGTGTTTTCTGTTTCTGAAAAAGCAAAACATCAAATTCTCCATATACGGACCACCAAAATACTTCAAACCAAACCCAAATGCTTCCTTAGGATAGCAAAAACACAACCATACTTATAAAAATCTCTCCCATATTCAGTAACGCTTTGAAAGTTTTGTCAAAATTTTGAAAAAAAACACAGGTTCATAACTCGAAGTATGTTGAACCTCAATCAATAAAACTTATATTTTTGGATTCCTTGTAAAAAAATAGGTTGGGTTGGTTCAGAACTCATCTCAAATGGTTTAGAAAATAAAAAGTTATTTCGGGTCAAAGTTTTTTAAACCCTTATCCAACTATTGACAGGTTGAAGATGAACTTTTCAATAAAATTCAATGACCAGGTGCGTGAGGACATGTGGCCATTTGAAAAATTCGGAATTTTTTCCCGATATTTTTATTTTATTTATCTTATCAAAATGGTATAAGGTTAGACTATGCTTGGTTAAACCTAGCCAAAGTTATGAAAAAATAGGATTTTAGGTTTGAAATATTTTTCCTAAAATACAAATTGACCCCTCTTGACCTTTTCAACTTATGAATTTTTACCCCAAATGTCTTTTATATATACTTTAATTTATTTTTAGTCAAAAAGTATTTTACACCAAATTTGGAATTTGATCCCAAGCTTAAGATTTTAAAATCACAAATTAATTAAAATTTAAACCCTTAAACGTTTAATATACACAGTTTTTAGTAAAAATTGGCCAAAACCAACCTTAAATACAATAATTCTTATTCACACAAACATTTGTATATATATATACTCAAGTACTTGCCCCTCTTGACATCCTCTTTTGATCTTTAAGCCCTTTAAAAACTCCTTTCAAGTAGGTCTTTTTACTTCTTTAATATTAAATTTTGGGTACTTGTATAACTGCTATTGATATCATTCAATGGTAGCCTTATTTGATTCCAACTATGTGTAGAAATTACCATAATCATATGTTACTATATCATTGATTGTTTTGCTTATGATCATTGGATCAACTTCAAGACTTCTTATCAATAACTCATATCATGACAATTCGTTGTAGTGATCAAGTTCATGTTGCACTTTTGTGCATTATTATGATTTATTTTAAAAGCATCAGTAATAACTATGGACTAGACCGTCGTGTTATCCCATGGAATTTTATACTTGACCTTTGGTCTCAGATGATTGAGAGACGGAGTTTAGCTAGATACATATGAGTGTCTCCTTAATTGTGTGCCTAGCCAGTTATTTCCTAAAGGTTTTGGATTACTTTTTATTTATGGTTTTACTGATGGCTTATTTAATTCTATACCCACTTTGAAATCTGATAAGTATAGGATTATCAGTTTTAAACTCTTTGACTTTCTTATTAAAGTATACTAAGATCTGAATTTTATACACACTCAACCTTCCACCTATACAAATAGTTATTGTAAAATTGGTAAAGCCCGTTTAACATATATGTGCTAATTCCTTTTTCCTCCAGATGTCCCAGGAACAGAGGATAGTCTCTCTCCTCACCTATTTGTGTATGTAACCGTTTGGACAGAGACTAAACCAGATGGAAGCAAGGAATGACACTTTTTTATTATCTACTATATACTTCTTGTTGACAATAAGATGTAATTCATCCCTACGATGGTAATACATTATGTGTGACATTTTAATGAATAAAATTATGTTTTCCACCTTAACTTTAATTCATTACTTTATATGTACTCTCTTGTAGATTCTTACCAAAAAGCAGGGTGTGACAAGTTTGTATCAGAGCATGTTTTAAAATTAACATTTCCTCGGGTGAAATCCTATACGGGAAACTTATATGAGATACAAGTTATTTTATCTTTTTCATAACTTCTTTTTATCAAATGTTATATAATAAATTCTATTTTGCAGCATGAATACGTGGGACTCTCTTTTATTTAGTTTGGACATTGTTTGTAAAGAGTCAATTTTTTAATCAAATAAATTCAGCCCTTGAACCAATATCTACGTGTGTGTGTGTGTGTGTGTGTGTGTGTCAAACCAACATAAACACAAATATGCTAACTCACAGATTTCAAGGAAAATCCCCTCAGAGCAAAACCGTTTATTTCACTATAATTTGTAAATCACAATTTACATAGATTATAATGAAATATGTAATAAGTTTACCTCAGCAAACCTACATAGATGTGCATTCTAGAGTCAGTAATGTATTCCACACAGCGAGCCCACATAAATCACAGTCCAATCCTCAACAAAGATCCACGGGCATCGAACCTCGATGACCTCAGTCTTTTTGTGTAAAGATGCATTCATCAAAGGTTGAACAATAGCAAAGTATCTTCTTGGGTTCCCAAACAATTCACCTAAACATTGGGATTTTTGTGAATTCAAAAACAAGGGTTTAAAGCCCTAAATGAAGAAGCCAAAAGTGTTTTGCCGATTTACAATGTTTGTGGAATAAAAAATAAAAAGACTTCTTAATGAAATACGCCTCGTTTGACATGTATTTATACAAAACCTTAAGGTGGCAGATCGCAAGAACGAAATCAAATCTATCTCAAACGGTGATAGGTGTCGCTCGAAAGAACTTATCGCGAGATGCCCAGTCGTTTAAACAACATGGGCTGTCGCTTGAACGAGCCTTTTAAGAAGAAATCTTTTTCTTGTCCAAGGAAATGTAGCGCCTTAAAACTTGGAAATTTGTTTTTGACAAAAAACTTAAAAACTACGCTCTAACACTTAGAATTGTTTTGATGAAAAATATCCTAATATTCTAAGTGAAATGCTAAGGAATAAAAACACAGACTTTACCAAATTCATCTCGCGGAGGATTGATTGTTGAAGAAACTTGATATTCGGATCCGTCTTGATGCATATGTGATCTTGAACTTTCTTCGACGATTGAAGCGGTATATGACATACTAATTGATAACGGACATTTATAAACTTATGTCTTTACAAATCCCCCTCTATGTCTATGCCAGTACAAAATAATAACATCCAAATTATCAAAACATAAAATGCCTATACAAATCTAATACCCTCATAAACCCAAAAATGAAAAGGTACTAAACATGTAGGTCTCAAAACTTTTCTTCAAAATCTTCAACATCAAATCTTCAAGCTTTTCTCATTAGGATGTGTAACATATGATCTTCCATTGTTGTACATACACATGAGATAAAGAAAATACCTCGTGACACGTCTACATTGAAATGATATAAAAATACATCAATCATCATTATAAAATCTCCCCCATAATGCAAAAACTCCCACAATTCATTCTCCCCCTTTTTATTTGACCAAAATAGACACGAAAACGAATAAACAAATAAAGCATGGAGTTGTCACGATAAATAAGGCAAACAAACTATTTTTCATTTTTCGATTTTTTCAAATAAAAAAGCCAAAATTTATATTACAAAAATCACACACCATGAATTTACACTAAGATAACCAAATCATGGAAATGGAATGAATGGGTGTGAACGTATTTAATAGGCAAATCAACGCAATCAAACATAACATATGTGCATGATGCATACGTGAACTCCTATCGAATGAATCTCAAAATCGTCCTTAGGTTTTAAAAAGTGTTGAATTTAAATGACATCGACTCAATCCATCAACACATCAAAGTCAAAAATGATTCCCACACCAATAATGTTTAAAACTATTAATGCTTTTCCAAGACACTGTCAGGACTTGCAAACCTGTTTTTCATTTCTTTCCATCCAAACTACCTCATAAATAATTATAATTATATTTTTCTATTCAAGTGTCCCCTTTTTTGCATATTTATATTTTTATTGCCTTTAAATTTTTCGGGCTCTTTTAAAACGACGGCTTTCACCACAAGTCAATTTTACACTCTCGTAGCCCTTTCCCGTGAATCACTCATCATATTTTGTTGCATTTAAATCCTCACGGTAAATGGTTTTTACATGGACTACATCCATTTTGAAGTTTTATCGCATTTGGTTCATTTTAAAGACAAAATAGAGATGAAAACACTCCAACTAATATGCGATAAACAAGTACAATAATGAAATAAATTTGTACAAGTGTACATTAAAGGAACGCATGAATCAAACATGTAGGTAGTGACAACTAATTACATCTTAATGACTCCAGACATTGTAAAGCACAAAAATAAAACGATGGCGCATATCAACACACTATCAAATCATCATGTGGAAATGGAATGGAATTGTGACTCGGTCATCCTAAATGTCCATTCATATACGGTGTAAACAAAACACAAAAATCTTTTTGACTTTTCCAAAAATTTATAAAAATAAACTTTTTGTATTATTCAAATTTTTCAAAAACAAATACAAAAAAATACATACTAGCAATAGGCAAAAAAAAAATATCATCATGCAAATGAACCTATGCTAGAAAATAAGTCTAGACATCAATCGGTAGGTGCGGTGGATTTTTCCAAAGGTGGTGACATCCTACGGAAAACCTCTATTAAGTCATGTGAAGTCTTGACCAAAAACATTACTTGCTCCTTAATATGTGTAAACTCTCTCGTGTAATCATCCGGAGCATCAGGTATAGGTGCGTGTGTGTGAACACGTGTAGTAGAAAAATCTGACACATGACCCAACTTAAAACAAAACTCCCTAAGGTGTCCTCTTTTCTTGTAGCGAAAACATAAACAGGTCTATGTACACCTCTCTCAAAACATCTCCTACGCGCTCTCCTATCAGGTATGGGATGCCTAGGTGGATTGGGTTAAGAGTCATGTGAATCAAACACTAAAGTGGAAATTGGCTCGGCTGCAACATGTTATGTGGAAGTACCGTCGTGACTTATTACTAAACTCTCACCTCTACCCAAAATGGGTTTGAGAACCACCTTTCCTTCCTTCTTAGATGTGTTCTCTAAAGTGACTTTAACCTCCAGGGCGTACTTAAGATCTCTCTAATTGTTACACGCGGATTAGAAGTTCACTCTTTTCCCAACCTAAAGTTATCAACTATTCGCTCGAAGAAACCTTCACTTTCTCGAGTTGACTCCTTTTGCCTCAAATTCCCTCAAAACTTCTAACTCTCTCTCCAAATCTATCACCCTAAGACTCAACTCCTTATTCAATTTTTTAGACTTTAAAATCTCGGCGTACAAATCTCTGAAAGAGATCTTGAGCTCACTATCACCCTCACTAGCGCACTCACTCTCTCCATCTCTAGAAACACTCAAATACTCCTTGGGGGTCCCACGTGGACAAGTATCCTCATCATCATGGGACAAACTGGGTGTGCTCACGTGACTAGCTAAAAAGGCAACAAACTTTCCTTATGAAGACTCATCCCCGAAATCTTTCACATCATCCTCACTGTCACTAAGGGTGACTAGCATAGAAACTTTATTGACCTCTCTCCTAAGTCTAGTGGGACACTCAAACGACTCTTGCCCTTTGACCTCACACTGAAAATATATCACTTTTTCTAAATCTCCCTCATCTTCTTTCTCTTTCTCACAGCTTTCTTTGGCCTTGTCTTTCTTTTTCTCAAAAACCTATTATTGGAAGAATTTTGTTTTGAAAACTTGAGAAACTTTTTGAAATTCTTTGCAAGCATGACCATATCGTCCTCAGACTTGGACTCACAAAAACTCACTTTCTTTTTCTTTTTAGGCTGGGATTTAAGTGCTATCCCTTTATCCTTAGTCTTGACAGTGTTAGGAAATATGTCAATCTCATATGTCTCAAGGTCTCCTACTAGCTCTTCTAACTTTAAATTTATCAAATTACCTATGGTATTTAAACCAATCACTTTAGGGATAAACATTTTGGCAGCGGTCTTAAAATCTTTTTAACCACTCATGCATCAGGTATAAGCTCACAAAGATTAAAACTAGTGTTGACAATGTCAAATAAACTGGCATAAAATTATAAAAACACTTGGTCTCAAGCACGACAATCATTTCAAATTGAGTAGTTAAATTTTGAATTTTAGACTCTTTGACCGTGTTAGTGCCGTCGTGGGTGAGTTGTAAAACATCCCACGCTTCTTTAGATGTGGTGCATGTCATAAGATGTCAAAACTCATCGGGCGTGATGTGTTCAAAAATTGCACTGAGTCCACGTGAATTAAAAGTGCTCCACCTAAACTCATCCTCTGTTCAGTCTGACATAGGTGTTAAATTCGTGACATTATTCATGGTGACAGTGGGAGGAATCCAGCCTCTTTCACAAATGACCCAAACTCTTTCATCGATTGCTTTTAAATGTGATCTCATGCGGGCTTTCCAATAATCATAATTAGACTCGTCAAAAATTGGCAACCAATTATATAAGTTTTCACTCGAAAACATTACGATAATTTTTAAAAATCACATTTTAAAAAAATCAATATCACACAATTTTGCGAAAAAATAGGAATACACAATAAATTATTGTAAACTGCTCTCATACTAATTTGTAAAGTGTCGTTTGCGATAATAATTTAAATAAATTTTCAAATTCCAATTACACACTTATTCTAAGACCAATATCGCTATAGGTGTATCCATACCTTGTCTGAATAAGGGAGTAATACATATTTGAATAAATCCAACATGAATATATTTTATATTCGGATGTTTTTTCTTCTTCTTTTTTTATCTTTTTTAAATCAAATTTTTTATATCTACTAGCTCGTTGTCTGTTGACTCGGAAGTGGTGTTACCATTAAATTGTTCGAATATTCTTGTTGAGAATAACTTGAATTTAGATAATTCATAGACATCTTCCTTTTTTATAAGTTGTCTTTGATTATCAATTTCTTGTAATTGTTCATTGGTAAAAGTTATTTATTCACCAACTATTTCGTGAAGAGTTACTGTTTGTAAATCATCTTCATTACTTCCTCGTACTTATACAGTTTTATACATAAATACGAGTTCTGCATCGGATGATTTCGAATCAGATCCTATTTCATATAAGATTTCATTATTATTTGAAATATCTGAATCAGATAATTCTTCTCGATAACATATTTCCAATTCTTATTCTTCAAGAAATTTTATCATCTTATTTGCACTTTTCCCCTTTTTAGGGAATTCGGGTGCATAGTGGCCTTCTTCATTACATATATAACATCTACACTTCTTTTTCGGAGTTTTTTTTTTAGAAATTTTCTTTTTTCTAATATATTTTTTATTCTTTGAAAAAGTTGACTTCTTTTTCCAAGGTTTCCACTTAAATTTTACTTTTTCGAGAATTTTTTGAAAATTCTAGGAGGTGGATTACATCCTATTTTCCCACTTTCTTTTAGAATTTTATCACAACATTTATATCCGGCTTTGGAATTTGTGATTTGATTTTTAACTTGCTTTTTTTCCTTTATCTCAATACACTTATCAGATATTTGTCCTAATACCCAATTAATTTGGAATCCGAGATTATCTTCCTTATTGATTGTCTTTAACAAACTTGGATAAGTTTTTAAAGACATTTCATCCCATGGGTTTGGGAGTTTGTGAAAAAATTGATCCAGTCAGTGAAGGTTTTCTGGATGTTTTAGATTGAAATAATATTTTTTATATATTTCAACAAATTCTTCAAATTGATAGATATTACATCAATCTAGTTTAGATAATATGTAACATGCATCTTCTTGGATTTTGGGTTCTCCAGTATATTGAATCATATTTTCTTTAATTATATCAACAAAATCTTTTAGTATTTCATCAAAAGTTTTGAAATTTTTTAGGAGTTCAAATTTTTGTTGAGTTCCTTTTTCTGATTTTTCCCATTGTTGCAACCATTGTAAAAAAATCACCTTGGAATGTTGCAGCAAGGTAGTCTAAAAAAATTTCTTTAGACCATGTATTCTTATAATTAGTAATGAGTATGGACATTGATTGTGACCATTCATCTATAGCTTGTTCTTGGTATTTAAGATAAACACCATGTTGAGATATATTATGTTTATTCAAATTATCTCGCTTTAATAAAAAGGGATTTGGTTAATCCTCATTTTTAATACCACAGGTAAATGGTGTAGAGGTATTGTCGGTTTTAGCAAAAACTTCTTTTTCATTTTCATATGCAGGGGTTTGAATATATTCTTCAAAAGCTTCCCAATTTTGAAATTCCTGAAGTGGTTCTTCATCTTTTCTTTTTCCATCACTAATGTTTACTACATGTGGTGGATTTTCTTCATCATGAGATGAATATTGGTTTAATTCATACTGATAGTGTTGTAATAAGTTTTCATTTTCCAAATACGTTTTTTGTATTTGTTCAATGATTTTATTTCGATCTGAAACATTTAATGTTGGATATTTATATAGATGTCTCCAATAGTCTAATATTTCACGAACATTTATATATTTTGTATAATTAAACTCTTCCATTTGAAGAGTTTTAATTTCATTTGTACCTGTAAACACCCCATTCTATTACCCCCCCTAACTCACCTTAGGTCCCTAGTACCTCCACTCATTACCGCAAACCCAGGTCATGTCCCGAGCACTGACCTGAAAGCCATCGGGCACTCCTCGGCTCAGTTTGACCCAAAAGTCAAACTCTTCATCTCGATCGAGGTTGAATGAATCTTCAAAGGGCACTGAATACGCTTTCCAATAGTCCACCCCGTGCACGATTCCGACTTACCATGCGGATGAACGGTCTGTTTGCGTCCGAAACCTGACCTAGAGGCCACCGGGCGCTCCCGGGCTCTGTTTGACCTAAGTCAACTCTTCAACCCAACCGAGGCTGAATGAATCTTCAGAGGACCCTATATACCCTTTCCAACTGTCTGCCCCGTGCGCGATTCTGACTTTCCATACGGACGAACGATCCGTTTGACTCCGGGAGGCCACCGAGAGCTTCCCGGGCCCGATTGACCAAAGTCAACTCTCCAAACCGGGTCAAACTCTTTGGAAATGATGAATTGCATCTCCTAACCTTTCCAACGGTATGCCCCATGGGCGATTCGGATTTACCATGCGGACGAATGATCCGGTTGCGTCCGAATGATTTCCCGTCCAATGGACCGACAAACGATTCCGAGCCATATTTGACCCAAAGTCAACTCCCGAACCCGGGAGAGATCCAATGGACTTTTGAAGGTCTCTAAATTACCTTTCCAACGGTATGCCTCGTGCACAATTCTGACCAACGGTTTTCCCTCGGCGGATGATTTTCCGAAAAAGCCTGAAACACACTGCCAAACGGCAGGTTCCAGAACTTGCCTATCGGCACTTGCCTGCCGATAGGCAGGAAAGGCTCTAAGCCGATCGGCACTCACCTGGGACTATAAAAAGAGGCATTCACCTCATTTGCAGGAAGAGCCCAGATCTGATAAAAACCTCTCTCAACGAATCCCATAAACCTCTCTCGAAGGCAGCGTGTTTTCAACTTCCAAATCCCCTTTTTACTTCCATTTTTCATCATCCCTTTCATCAAACTTGGTGAATTATCCACTCTCCATCATCATCCAAAGTGTAAGGGCTTCTCCCCAACATTCAAGATCAAGCTCAAGATCTTCAAGAAGGTCCAACTTTCTGAAACTCTCTTTAAATTCTCTTGAATTCTCAATAACTTGTTTTCTTACTTAGCATTTTTATTATCCCATTTCACACATCCTAGTATACTTTTTACATAGTATTATTGCACATCTTTTATTTTCATAAAACTCAAAAAACAAGAAAAAGAAGGTTTTTCTCATAAATTCAAATAAGGGATTCTCATATTTTCCTCACACTTTTCTCACAACTAAAACACTTTTTTCTACACACACACACAAATAAGAGATTCTCCATTTTGGGTTTATGGGATAAACCCCACCCCTCGTTGTACATGTGAACTACGTAGACTTTGATGCCTTTATAGGATACGTAGGCATCTTGGGGTAAAACCCATGACTCGAGTCCTCTTTCTCACTTTTTCTCTCATTTTCTATCTTCTCTAAATCCATTTTTGTTATATTATACATATACTTGTTCTTAGTTATGCATTACCCCATATACGTTATCGTTCCCTTATAACGATCAACGTAGGGGTAATCGCGTAAATCCCATTTTTTCTAATATTATTCTTATATCTTCCTACGGACGACTCGCTTTATCTTTTCCATGATACAAGTCGAGGATTACTACCTCCATTCTATATTTATACACATACACACATATCACGGGGGGAAACATAAAGGAAAATAGAAAATATTCATGAAAGACCGAAAGGGCGGAATGGGTGCCTAACACCTTCCCATTTCGTAACTAAGCCTCCAAACCCTTCTCTAATCATCTTGGTTTCGTATGCACCAGTATGTCTTTGAATGCCACTCTTCGGGGTGGCTTCCCCTTTTTCTTTTGTCTGTTTTGAGTAAAATAGATTGGAGAATCTAAATCTCTCTACATTTTTCACACCACAAACGATGCCGGCTGAAGCGCTCCCGAGAGGGACGCGCGAGACCCGAAGGATCCTTTCCTCCACGCGCCCGTCCGCGAGGATCGGGATCGGGGATGGCCACAGTGGCGACTCTACTAGGGATATGTGTTTTTGTTTGTAGGCTTGACTCTATTTACATGAATGCTATATTTGCTTATGTTTCCCCCCATATCTGCCTATTCCCCTTTCTCACATGTATCCCATGATTACGTTTATGTTCACACACTTGTAGAAAATTCTCCATGTACACTTCGCACCACGTGCACCTAGGATCACATGTATATCCCCATGTTGAACGCATCACCCATACGTACTCGGTGTACCTTTTGGGGTACTTGTACTTTATTCCCTGTTTGGCATAATCAAGAAAGGCATTCTCATCATAAGATACTAATAAGAGAATCATGCATGATTCACACGATATCACCAAAGAGAATTGCTATTGACCAAATTTTACCCAGTAACTGGAGGGTCACTTCGTGATGGGTGCTGGTCCGGCAGGTCGCAGTTAGCCTAAGCGATATGACTCTCACCCTCCATTAGCCAAGTACCTTCTACGTATATCGAACGGTCCCCCCGCATCGTACCCCTTGACCGAAGTCATGACGGGAGGTATATCGCGGGGAATTCGTTCACGTATGCCGAGTATATCGAATTAGCTCTCACACGTACCATCCCCATGAGGTATATGGTGAGGCAATTCACGTACACTCAGGTATATCAAATGGCTTGTCCACACGTACCGATTTCCCGCAAGAGCAAGACATATATCGTGGAACTCATGCCAAAGGGGGGAACCCATGCCGATTCACCCAACCAACTGCATACCCGCATATAGGTGTCAGACTTAGGACACGCACTTTAGATTGTCGGTTTCAACCCGAAACTCTGTCGAAATTTTGGGTCGGCCTGGTTACAAGTCCAAACCATAGCTTTGCATATATTAAAACCCCACTTTTCCAGGCTCGGGTCCCGTCCTGCATTGCATTTAGGAGAATTAAATACAAGTAAGAACATAATAATCATAATAATCATGCTGAGTTCCGTCTCCAAAAACATTTCTCCCTTCTTTATCAAAAATCCAAAAATAGTTTCTTCCCTTTTCTCAAAAATAAATCTTATCCTACGCCTTCTCAGGTCGATTGCAAGCCCTTGGCCTGGCTCCCTACTAGCTTCGATCTTTAGTCAAATCACCCCAGAGTTTCATCCACTCCTCTACTACTTCTTTTGAGTCCGAAATCCATCCATCTTCCATGCAGAATGCAGATCAAGCACCAGTCATACAACCGAATCTGCCGACAGTCCTAGCTCAGCTCGTGGCCAAGATTGACACCCTCCAAGCTGAGGTCCGAGAAATGAAACGAAACCAGGTTCCTATTCCTCAAGAGCGCGAGGCCATGTTACCTCGTGTTATGGTTCCACCCGAGCCAATTTGGGTCCCGGAAGAATATCAGCACGCTCCACGTGCCCCTCCTGCCAATGGGCCGCCGCCTGCCCAGCTTCCAATGCCAAACATTGCCCAACCTATGGCTAACCTGCCTGTGGTCGATGATCCAAAGGAAGAGGAGTTGAATAAAGTCAAAGAGGATCTTAAGATGCTCACCAAATAGTTTGACCAAGTCAGGATCTCTGGGAATTACATGGACTACACCCATATATCTCCTTATCCTAAAGCGAGGTTACCTGAGAAGTTCAAGATGCCAAATATCGAGAAGTTCGGGGGGAGTGGTCCCCCAATTGTTCATCTTCGCAGTTATCATCATTCCATGACTCTACTAGGGGCTTCTGAAGAAGTGATGGCCCAATTGTTTCAGCAAACTTTGAAGGATAGTGCCCTCCAATGGTTTTTATCCCTTGAGGAATCCAAAATCCGTAGCTGGGAGGATGGAGCCCGAGAATTCATATCGCAATACAAATACAACGAAGAGCTTGAGGTCACCCATCGTGATTTAGAGCTGCTCAAACAGAATCCTGCGGAATCAGTCAGTAACTTTATAACTCGGTGGAGGGAGCGAGCAGCTACCATGATTAATCGGCCATCCGAGGAAGAACAGGTCAACATAGTGAAGAAGAACATCTTGCCCCATGTCCGAGGGACGATGGGAGGACAATACTATCCCCACTTTAGAGCTCTCAGAGAGGCTGGAGTGGAAATCGAGGAAAGCCTCGTTAAAGCGGAAATTGAACCAAAGAGGGTGTCCGGACAGTTCACCCCTATAAAGTATGACAAGCCGACCAATGCTATAGTCTCAACCATCAACAACATCTCTCAACCAACCACAACATGGGCACCAGAAAGTAGACCTGCTCCCGTCCGATGGGAATACACTGAGCTTCATGCTCCCCTCTCCAAAGTTTACCAAGCCCTATTAAGTCGAAACCTCATCAAACCCTTCGATCCTCGTCCATTGCCAAATCCACTCCCAAGAAACTTCAAGATCGATGCTCATTGTGCCTTCCACCAAACTGCTGGCCATACCACCGACTAGTGCTTTCACCTCCGAAACGTAATCCAAGATCTCATTGCCCGGGGTACCATCGCCCCACCAGCCAATCCTAAGCCAAACACTACTCACAACCCACTCCCAAATCACACCAATGCTATCTTCTTGGAAGAAAACCTGAATTTCGATCCATCACCCCAAATCACACCCCTATACCCTCCTAAACCTCTTCAAATTTGCCCATATTTCCTCCTACACCCTACTAGCCCCGCTAATCAGGCATTGTCACTCCTTACCAGAGCATGCATAGATGTCCGTACCCGTTCGAAAAATGGAGGTATGGAATTATCAGAGGTGTTAAACCAACTCCTGGAATTCAGGCTAAAATTACCCTCACAGATGGTCATCGATTGCCAGAGATTCAGTACACTATTTTTGGAAGCACGAAAATGGGCCCGAGATTCAGACAGGTGGGTGGTACCAACCGATGAAGTCAGCTTAGATGATATTGTCCCGACTATGGCAGAATAATTCAGGAAAACCAACAACATTTGCAGTATCACCAGGTTACTTGACACTTTGAAGCTATAAGGGCGCTTGGTTCCTTCAGTCACACATATCCCCACAAAATGGGGGAACTTGTATGAAGAAGCCGTTGAAGTTGTGGAATGCATCGACTTTACAGGGAAAGACAAAACTGTTGCCATCGGATGGGGGGAAGGATTCGAAGATTCGAGCGAAGAACAAGCTTCAGGAAGAGCTGGCCCAGTAGTCAACATATGTGGGATGATCTCATTCGAAGAACTCCTCAAAAAAATAAACAAAGTGGCAGAGCAACCTGAGATTGACGAGGAAACGGGATTTATGTTTTTTCCTTCTTCAGTAAATCACTTGACCAGATCAGGGAGACATTACCATGTTCCAAGCTCACTACCAGCAAATGACAAGGGGAAGGGCGTTGAAAACCTTCCTATGCCAGAGATGACCATTGAGGAGAGCAAGATCCTTGATCAACTGAAGAAAACTCAAGCTAACATCACTCTATGGGGGCTTTTCATGTCTTCCTAGCTGCACAGAAATGCTTTAATCAAATTACTCACTGGACCTATAGTTCCTCCCTCTACCACACCAGAGGAGGTGGTAAATCTGGTCGGATCCCTAACCTCTACCCGAATGCTATCATTTTCTGAAGAAGAAATCCCCAGAATTGGGCCGAATCACAATCATGCACTCAACATCTCCGTCGAAGTTATGGGAAAGGCCGTGCCACTCTCTCTTGTCGATAACGGATCCACCTTGAATGTTTGCCCATTAAGAACCTTCAAGTGTTTAGGCCTGAAAGAAAGAGACCTCGCTCCAACCTCCACCGCTGTGCATGCCTCCGATAATACCCGTCGTGAGGTGATGGGATCTATAAAACTTGCAATAGGGGTTGGCCCTATAAACCCTGACGTTGAATTCCAAGTCATAGACATCCCAGCTTGTTTCAACCTGTTGTTAGAATGCCCCTGGCTCCACAAGATCAAGGGTGTGTCTTCCTCACTCCATCAAAAAATGAAGTTCTTCGCCGACGGGCGAGTCATCACCATTTTGGGCGACGATGAAAATATCGAGGGTGCAACACCAGCAGTCCAATTCTCGAGATACAGCACGGGTCAAATGATATGCTCCTATTTCAAGTCGATCCATTCCTACTCTCGGCATCAGACCGTTTCAAAGAAAGGGTTTATCCAGAATATGACCCTCATGGCAATGTCAATGTGATTCAGATGTTCAGAAACATGCACTCCATGCCCGGACTGGGACTAAGGCAAAGGCAGCAAGGAATACTTGAGCCCATCGAACTGAAGAAAGCTTTCCCTCCTTGCGGCTTGGGGTATCAACCATCAGAATAAGAGCTCAGAATGATCCGCCAGTCTCGACCAAAAAGAGGATTAAACTGTATCTGAACTATCTCATGAGACTCCTTAAATGGACGATTCATCAAAGAAGGTGAGGATTTCCCCTTTTGTGGTTTTCCAGAACCATGGTACGACCACACAGACAAGATGATGAAGCCTGGATTGGAGATATTTTTCCAAGATAGCTACCCATGGGCCGAGAGTTTCCCACACCGCGTACAACTGCTCATCAAAGATATCGAAGAGACTGAGGAAAGTGATTCCGAAGATTCCTTCAACTTACAGATACTGGGGTTGGTACTCTGCATGGTTCATTCAGGCACTACATCAATGGACCCATCCCATCTGATTAAAGCTGCTGATACACCTCTCCTCAACTGGCATGTTGCGCCAGTTCTACCTCTTGAAATCTCCCCTAAACCCAATGTTTACCATGTTTCTTCTTTTGTTGTCTATCCTTGCTCAAATGTAATCAAGACCTCTTTTGATGAGGTTCTCAATGCTGTTTTTCCTATCAATGAAATAAATGAAGATTTTGAGTATCTTGTTGTGCCTTACATTAATTGTTTAGATTCTAATCGAACTTTTGATGATGATGATTTTGCAAATGAACAATTCTTAACTGATTTAAATAAGGTTAATAATAAACAACATAACCGCGTTGAAGTTAATAAAGAAGAGACTGGTGTTATTAATCTCGATTCTAGTAGCCAACTGCGCGAGATTAGGATAGGGGCCACCCTTGACGAGTATGAGCGCGCACAACTCGAAGAATTGCTAAAGGAGTTTGTAGATGTTTTTGCATGGTCCTATGATGATATGCCCGACATCGATCCTGAAATAGCACAGCACGAGATCCCCACTCTCCCAGATTACAAGCCAGTTAAACAAAAACTGAGAAAACTCTGCACCGAATGGTCGCTCAAGGTCAAAGAAGAGGTGGTCAAACAGTTAAACGTGGGTTTCATCCGAGTGATCGAATATCCCACATGGCTAGCCAACATTGTACCTGTACCGAAATCAGGAGGAAAGGTTCGAATGTGTGTGGACTACCGAGATTTAAACAAAGCTTCTCCGAAGGATGATTATCCGCTACCCAACATCGACATGATCGTGGACAATACAGTTGGTCATGATCTCAAGCCATTCGTCGACGGGTTTACCAGATACAACCAAATCAAGATGCACCCAGACCACTAAGAAAAAACCGCATTCATCACCCCATGGGGAACCTTTTGCTACACCGTTATGCCATTCAATCTCAAGAATGCTGGGGCTACCTACCAAAGGGTTGCCACAACCATCCTGCACGATCTGATTCAAAAAGAGGTTGAGCTTTACGTGGATGATATGATATCAAGTCCAAAACTAGAGAAGTTCATGTTCCCGCTCTCCGAAAGTTCTTCGAACGACTGCGACAGTATCAGATGCGACTTAATCCACAGAAGTGTGTCTTCGGAGTTACAAAGGGAAAACTCTTGGGATTCATGGTCAGTGAAAAGGGGATAGAAGCAGATCCTGCAAAGCGGAAGGCCATGCTCGAGATGCCACCACCCCGAACAGAGAAAGAAGTCCGAGGTTTTCTTGGGAAATTATAATATATCATCCGGTTCATCAGCCAGCTAACCTCCATCTGTGAACCAATCTTCAAGTTCCTCCGAAAGGATTCAACCAAGGTTTGGAACGAGGCCTGCCAAGAAGCTTTTGATCGAATCAAACAATACCTGACCCAACCTCCAGTACTCATGCCACCACAGTCTGGTCTCCCTTTGCTCATATACCTAACCATAAACGACACTGCAGCTGGGGATTTACTAGCCCAATACCTTGAGGACTCTCGTAAAGAAAGATCCATCTATTACGCTAGTCGCAAACTAGTCGGGTACGAGGTCAACTACACTGCTTTGGAAAAGGCGTGTGTCGCACTTGTCTGGGTCACCCAAAAGTTGTGACACTACATGCTTTCCTTCCCCATCAAACTTGTATCCCGAATGGACCCCATCAAATACCTGCTTGAGAAACCTGCCTAATCCAGCCGAATGGCCTGATGGTTGATGCTCCTAACCGAGTTCGATATCGTGTACGTCACACAGAAAGCTGTTAAAGGAAGAGCCATCTCTGACTACCTCGCTGACTACCCTGTAGAAGAAGCAGATGTCTGGATCTCTGAATTCCCAGATGAAAATATCCTCTGCACCACTCAAGACCGCCTTCGATGGAAAATGTTCTTTGATGGCACTGCCAACAAAAAGGATATGGCATTGGGATACTTCTAGTCGCCCCAGATGACTCCCACACTCCCATCACCATGAAATTGGATTTCCCTTGCACCAACAACATGACGGAATACGAGGCATGCACAGTGGGCCTCAAAGTTTCTCTCAAAAAGGGTATTCAGTACCTTGATGTCTACGGGGATTCTGCCCTCATCATCGGTCAAGTGCTCAGAAAGTGGAAAGTCAAGGATGAAAAGCTCCAACCCTTTCATGCCCACTTAGAAGAGTTAGCCTCTCAATTCTGAGATATCACCTTCCATTACCTACCCTGAGCAAAGAATAACCTAGCCGATGCTCTCTCCACTTTGGCCTCCATGGTCGACATGCCCGAGGGAATAACAATGACCCCCTTCCTAGTTCAAAAGCAAGACAAACCGACCCATTGCAGCCATGTGGAGCTTGTCTCCACTGAAGTTCCCGAACCAGCCGATTATTGGTACTATGATATCTGGTGCCTCCTCAAACATGGTAGGTATCCCGAGGGTTCCAACAAGAAGGACCGAACAACCCTCCGAAGACTGGCCGCCCAGTACATCATTTGTCATAAAGCTCTACTCAAGAGGAATTTCGATGGAACTCATCTACACTGCATCGCAGGGGCTGAGATTGAGAAAACAGTGCAGAAAATCCACAGCGGGGCGTGCGAATCCCACATGAATGGTCACATGCTCGCCAAGAAGATCATCCGACAGGGCTACTACAGGACCACCATGACCCAAGATTGCACCGCCTATGTCCAGAGATGCCTCAAATGCCAACAATTCTCCAATCTTCAACACTTGCCTCCGCGAGAGTTATACAACATGACCTCTCCCTGGTCGTTCTCCATCTGGGGTATCGACATCATAGGGAAGGTTACACCAAAGGATTCAAACGAACATGAGTTCATCCTGGTCACCATCGATTACTTCACCAAATGGGTTGAAGCTGAGTCATACGCAGTGTTGAATGCCAAGAAAGTGGCCAAATTCATCAAGAAGAATATCATATGCCGATATGGGGTCCCGCATGAGCTAGTGTCAGATAACGGGTTACACTTCGAACAAGAAGTCACAGATGTTGTCAACGAGTACGGGATTCAGAGACACAAATCTTCTCCCTATCGACCTCAAACCAATGGTACAGTTGAGGCCGCTAACAAGAACCTCAAAGCCATCATCAGCAAGATGAACGAAAGCTATAGGGATTGGGCCGATCGGATCCCATACGCCCTATGGCGCTATCGAACCTTAATTCGAACCTCTACTGGGGCTACCCCTTACTCCCTGGACTACGACGGAAGTTGTCCTCCCTGTGGAGATGGAAATACCCTCGCTACGCGTCATGCTCGAAAGCAAGGTTAGTGAAGAAGACTGGTACCAAAGTCGTCTTGATGAGCTAGCCCTCCTAGATGAAAGAAGATTAAAATCTCTTTATCACATACAGGGGTACCATCACCGAATAGCGCAATCATTCAATAAGAGAGTCAAGGACCGTGGCGTCCGGGAGGGGGATTTAGCCCTCAAAGAGATAATAGAACCCATCTGGGACCCCAGAGGAAAATTCAAGCCCAATTGGAGCGGCCCTTACATTGTGAAGAAAATCTTGTCTGGCAGTGCCGCCGTGCTCACTGACGTAGATGGGGAAGAGATGGCTAGTCCAGTCAATCTGGACCGTCTCAAGAAATTCTACCCCTAGTCCGAAATCTCGGCGCGCTACGACTTTTCTCATCCCCCTTCTATTCTAAAAAAAAAACTCTTCATCTCCCTCTACCCAGAACTACGTGGGTTGATCCTCTACAAAAACTATTTTAAAACTTTTCAAAAAAACCCAGAGGTACGTAGCCAGCTCATACATCTTACATGAGTGCGGCCCTTTCTTCTTCACAAAATACTATTCTTTTCTTACCTCCGAGAACGGCGATTCATTATAAAATTATTTGAACAAAAGGATTATGTATGCCTTGGCGATCGGTATAGATAATTCAAAATACAAAACTCATCGAAAGGCACAGCTGGATGATCAGAAACTTGTTTATTTCATTAATAAGAAATTACAGTACGGATTATATAAGAAAAAGGAACGGATAACTCCCTTTCCCACCACCATAAAAAGCCAAATAAAATCCCCACATACATTCCCTATTACATAAATAAACTCCCCAGGAGTCCTACCCACAGCTACCCGAAGAGCTTGCACCCTCATCATCTACATCATGAGGACCCCCAAGTTTCCCCTGCCTGAATAGAGTGCCGCAAACATTCCATGGATCGATGAGCCTTAACCATCTTTGAAAAGACCGCAACACCCCCTTCCATGGAGCCAGATAAAACAAACCATCTTTGACCAGTCTCTATTGCCAATATCTTGTTGACTAATTTCCTCCATAACCACTTCATATAATCTTTGGGGACATGACAAACCTTCCCGACAGACTGAGAAGGACGGGTCGATGGACGCTGATTTTCCCACAGAGACCCAAGCAACACACGCAGGCGCTCAGTCAAATCTTCTACCGAAAAGAAATTTGAGGTCCGAGGGGGCACGACTTGCGCCCAGCCAAATTGGCACAGAAGTCGCCAAGGGAAATAAAAAGAGGTCTGTCTGAGACCAACTAGCCTCACATATGAATACTCTCCTAGCTCCAGAACAGGCTGCAACTGTCCCCACCAAGGCACGGACCAATACAGCCCACGAGCCCCGTGTTCCACAAACCAATTTTCCCAGTTCTCAACATACAGGCCAACGCGGATGAAGTAACGCAAAAAGAAGTTGGGTACAGTCGACAAAGGATATTCTGGAGAAGTCGACAAGCGGAACCTTTCAGGCAACCACATGAACACCATCACAGGGCTACCCCTTAAAAAGTCAGAACGACCTTCTCTCTAGGCATCTAGGCCATTCAGAGTCTCCGCCAATATCACCGCCATAGGATTGCGACGGTATGACATCCATGAATTAATGGCTGCAAGTTGTGGGTCCACTTGCACCTCCCCAGTCACCGACAACAATTTTGAAACCAGGCCCAGAACCACGGCTCCAGCATAGCCGACATCACCTACTTCTCGTAAATGCAGGGATTGCAGCACTGCTGAGAGGGAGATCATTCCTCTAGTAACCAATGACCTAGCCACCGAAGGCGAGATATGAAGAAGCCCGGCCAACAAATCCCTGGGAGAATGGGAAAATTTGGGCAAAGCCCCAGCAACACTGGGATTCACACCCAGTATGGCAGAAAATTCCTCGTAGGTAGGACAAACTTCTTCCAACCCAAAGTGAAATACATGGTCTTCGAGGTACCGAAATTGTACCGCCGCTATCAGCATATTCCACTCAAAAGGCCGATTGCGCCACAAAGAGACTCGACGCATGTTAAAAGCATCATAGTCGACATTATAAGATCACATAGCTTCCAAGGCTTCAAGGTAATTGACAAACTCAATGCTACTAAGGAGAGCCATCTTGCAAGACTAAAAGATAATGGGTAGGCAATAAGGATGCAAAGGTGTGATGAGAACACTCCACCCTTACCCCATTTTTATACTTGAGAACTCTCACAAAAGACATAATTCCTGCAGAAATCGGAGGGAATCCTAACCCACTAGGTACCAAAGACGGAAGAAGGTACCATTCAAAGCTTTAAAATTGATGGGACTGGACTAAAATGCCGATAGGCAGGTCAGGGTGCTTGCCAATTGGCAACCCCCCATTTTTGGAAATTTCCTCCTTTCCTCTTCTAACAAAATCAGAAAACTAAATAAAAATAAATTGATATTCTCAAAAGAATTTCAAGAATCCTGTTTTCTCCTTATAGGATTCCCCTTTTAAATAAAAGCTTTCCTTCAAAAATTACAAAAAAAAATCCAAAAATATTCCTTTTTACGGTCTCAGCATCAAAGTAAAAAGCGCATGTGCATGCATTCATTCATCATTAATAAAAGATAATAATCAAAAACCTCCCATTGCATTGCATATATTTGTGTTTTTTGTTACATCAGTTTTTCTAGAAACAAGGAAAGAAAATCCAAAAACAACGGGACTCAGCCCGAACCCACATTTCATTCCCTCTCTCTCTCTCTCTCAAGAGCTTCCACCCCCTCGACGCGCTCTCTTTCCCCTACGACGAGACGAAGCACCTCCACTACCCGAGCCAGAGTCTTCCCCGAACGAGGCTAACGGAACCAAGCAAAAAGGAACAGGGACAGCATCCCGAATGTGGGCAGTCGCTGATGATATCCAGTCTCTGATGTCTCGCAGGCAAGTGGTCGACACCCGGACTTACTGCAAGAAAAAGGCAGAATCAGTATCAAGCAAAAGAAATCAAAAAGAGGAAAAGGATAGAAAGGTTTATCGCAGGACGAAGGACCTCCTCTATCAAACCCAGCCCCTCCGGATCCATCGCAAGAGGACGATGCAGCATCGTCACTATCCCTCCATCAGCCCACTGGATGTTGTAGAAGGAGTGTGCAACCGCATGAAAGGAACTTCTGAACTCATTACCGCAGATGTCGACGGGTCGTCGCCGCTATGGGAGGACCCCACTGGTCGACTCGAACCCGCAGGAGGGAAAGGCAAGGCATCATGTATGATGGGCGCCATCAACCATCTCGTCACAAAGTCCATATAGTCATACGGCGCAGCCGTATCAGTGTACAATGAGAAGGACTTGCCGATCATCGCCGTGATCCTCTCATCCTCCAACAGTTATCGCTGCCGCCTCATAGACGTAGGAGGCTGCGCGGGTGGTACCACCACCTCCCCCTCGGAAATCTGGGGAACTACCCTCTCCCCGAGATACCAGGAATGGCCGAACTCATGCGCCAACAAATGCCTCCTCTGCGCGTTCACCCCAGTCATCCCCGTATCCTGAATGGCTGTCCCCCAAGGATGAAAGGTCACCTAAAAATCCCCAAGAAGGCACGAGTAAATACAAGATCAGAAGGTGCAAAAACCAAGACTGAAAATCAAAAGACCTTACCCGACCACTGATCAGGTCATTCAAGACCTGACGCACCGCCTCCAGGGAGAGAAATCCCTTCGACTGTCGGTTGGCCTTACGCCATTGATACAAGCGACAGAAGTCCCCAACAGTGTCATCCTTCAGAGAAATCAGTGGGATGTTGCACCCAATCACCTCATAGAACCACGTCTTAATTCACAAGCAAAAAGAGACACATAAGGAAAATGCGAATGCATGAGAGGAAAATGCGAATGCATGAGATGAAAATATGCAAAGTAAAGAATACCTCAAGGAGATACGTGGCTCCATTCAAAGTCTGTCGGTAGCACCGATTGAATGCCTCCAAAATGAGATCCACCTCTATCTGCTCCCCATCACAATCCAGCCCCAGCAGTTGCTGTACATCTATGGGAGTCAACATCATCTCCCCGAATCCAAAATGAAAGGTGTGGGTAGTGTCCCACCACCTCTCCCCCAAAGCGCACAAGACCGCTGTCGAACGAGGTGTCTCATCCAGTGCAGACGCCAACCTTCCCAAACCCGCTGATGATACCATCCAGCACACCACGGGTGGAAGATGTTCCCAAACATCCTTAAGCCTCGTCGACCCACGGGCACGCATGTTCCTCAAGGAAATATCAGACTGGTAAAAGGAAAAATCTCATCAAAAGTCAAGAAAGAAAGGAAAATCACCCAAAAAGAAAGTAATGCCAAAGGTCAGGTTACTTACATAACCGCCGAGAATCACTCTCAAAGAGCGATGACGCGATGGCTCCCACAGCAAGGTCCGCTAGTCCGTAATCGGCTCAAATGCATCGAAAACATTCTCATTCCCCAAAACAAGGGGTACCATGTCCCTCTAATCCACATTCGTCCAGTCATCAATGGTCAACCACTCTCGGTGGACTGCGGTGCTCACAAAGGCGGCCATTTCTTGAAGATCGGAACGTTAAAACAATTCGCAGAGAGAAATCGCAGAAAGAGTGAAGGCAAGAAGCTGTGAAAAATGAAGGGGATTCGCCCCCTTTATATAGGATGCCAAGCGCCATGCCGATAGGCACCTCCCCCTTCCATACCGATCGGCACTGAACCCTTGACTTCCCGAGGTAGTCCAAAAGTCCGTGCCACTGCCGAATGGCACACCTCTGTCTATGCTGGCCGGAACCCCCCTTAAAATTTCGTACAGAAAACCCTGAAAATTCCTAAAAATCCTCAGAAGGATTTAGAACATTTTCATCAAGAAAATTTCGCACTCCTTCAAGCGGAACCTCAAATCCAATTCTTATCCCCAGCGGAACCCCTCTTCCCCAGCAAAATCCTCTAAAGCTAAGTGATAACTCCTCCCGGTAAAGCACGGGAAAATCCCTAAGGATCACCTGATCACTTCCCCAGCGGAATTCTCTCACAGCACCCAAAATAGGTTGTTCCCCCCTGCGAGGTCTCCTAAAAAGCTTCCCCAGCTATCAACTCCCCAGCTCAGATCAGAATCACAAAGCTCTTTCCCCAGCAAAACCGAAATCTAATCCTCAACCACTCTTGGGTCAGAATTGGCCCCGATCTTGGATCGTCACCTGAGTTAGGTCAGAATTGACCTCGGTCCTCGGTCGTCACCACTTTTGGGTCAGAATTGACCCCGGTCTTGGATCGTCACCTGAGTTAGGTCAGAATTGACCTCGGTCCTCGGTCGTCACCACTCTTGGGTCAGAATTGGCCCCGGTCTTGGATCATCACCTAAGTTAGGTCAGAATTAACCTTGGTCCTCGGCCGTCACCACTTTTGGGTCAGAATTGACCCTAGTCTTGGATCATCACCTGAGTTAGGTCAGAATTGACCTCGGACCTCGATCGTCACCACTCTTGGGTCAGAATTGACCCCGGTCTTAGACCATCACCTGAGTTAGGTCAGAATTGACCTCGATCCTCGGTCGTCACCACTCTTGGATCAGAATTGACCCCGGTCTTGGATCGTCACCTAAGTTAGGTCAAAATTGACCTCGGTCCTCGGTCGTCACCACTTTTGGTTCAGAATTGGCCCCGGTCTTGGATCGTCACTTGAGTTAGGTTAGAATTGACCTCGGTCCTCGGTCATCACCACTTTTAGGTCATAATCGACCCCGATCTTGGATCGTCACCTGAGTTAGGTCAGAATTGACCTCGGTCCTTGGTCGTCACCACTCCTGGGTCAGAATTGACCCAGGTCTTGGATCGTCACCTGAGTTAGGTCAGAATTGACCTCAATCCTCGGTCGTCACCACTTTTGGGTCAGAATTGACTCCGGTCTTGGATCGTCACCTGAGTTAGGTCAAAATTGACCTCAGTCCTCGGTCGTCACCACTCTTGGGTCAGAATTGGCCCCAGTCTTAGATCATCACTTGAGTTAGGTTAAAATTGACCTCGGTCCTCGATCGTCACCACTCTCCACCCTTGGGTCAGAATTGGCCCCGGTCTTGGATCGTCACCTAAGTTAGGTCAGAATTTACCTCGATCCTCGATCGTCACCACTCTTTAGGTTACAATTGACCTCGCTAGACCTTTACCCTAAGCTTGCAGATTCGACTTTGATCCATAGAATTGATCATCCCTAGCACACTCCTTAGGTCCTAAGAATCGACCTCAACCCTCTGAATCGGTCATACTCCCTCAAAAGCATCATGTGGTGTCTATTCGACGGTCATCATTTGTCCCAAACTCACCCATCGAGGGGCTCTGTAGACACCCCATTCTATTACCCCCTAACTCACCTTAGGTCCCTAGTACCTCCACTCATCACCGCAAACCCAGGTCATGTCCCGAGCACTGACCTGAAAGCCATCGGGCACTCCCTGGCTCAGTTTGACCCAAAAGTCAAACTCTTCATCTCAACCGAGGCTAAATGAATCTTCAAAAGGCACTGAATACCCTTTCCAACGGTCTGCCCCGTGCACAATTCCAACTTACCATGCGGACGAACGGTTTGTTTGCGTCCTAAACCTGACCTAGAGGACACCGGGCCCTAGCTATATTGGGCCTAAGTCAGCTCTTCAGCTCAATCGAGGCTGAATGAATCTTCAAAGGGCCCTGAATACCCTTTCCAATGGTCCACCCCATGCACGATTCTGACTTCCCATACGGATGAACGATCCGTTTGACTCTGGGAGGCCACCGAGTTCTTCTCGGGCCCGGTTGACCAAAGTCAACTCTCCAAACCGGGTCAAACTCTTTGGAAATTTCGAAGTACATCTCCTAACCTTTCCAATGGTATGCCCCGTGTGCGATTCGGATTTACCATGCGGACGAACGATCCATTTGCGTCCGAATGATTTCCCGTCCAATGGACCGATAAACGCTTCCGAGCCATATTTGACCCAAAATCAACTCCCGAACCCGGGAGCGGTCCCATGGACTTTAGAAGGTCTCTGAATTACCTTTCCAACGGTATGACCTGTACATGATTCTGACCAACAGTTTCCCTCAAACGGCAGGTTCCAGAACCTGCCTATCGACACCTGCCTGTCGATAGGCAGGAAGGGCTCTAAGCCGATCGTCACTCACATGGGACTATAAAAGGAGGCCTTCACCTCATTTGCAGGAAGAGCCCAGATCTGATTAAAAACCTCTCTCAACGAATCCTAGAAACCTCTCTCGAAGGCAGCATGATTTCAACTTCCAAATCCCCTTTTTATTTCCATTTTTCATCATCCCTTTCATCAAACTTGGTGAATTAGACACTCTCCATCATCACCCAAAGTGTAAGGGCTGCTCCCCAACATTCAAGATCAAGCTCAAGATCTTCAGGAAGGTCCAACTTTCTGAAACTCTTTCTTTAAATTCTCTTGAATTCTCAATAACTTGTTTTCTTACTTAGCATTTTTATTATCCCATTTCACACATCCTAGTATACTTTTTACTTAGTATTATTGCACATATTATATTTTCATAAAACCCAAAAAATAAGAAAAAGAGGGTTTTGCTCATAAATTCAAATAAGGGATTCTCATATTTTCCTCACACTTTTCTCACAACTAAAACGCTTTTTTCTACACACACACACACACACTCACAAATAAGATATTCCCCATTTTGGATTTATGGGATAAACCCCACCCCCTCGTTTTACATGCGAACTACGTGGACTTTGATGCCTTTATAGGCTACGTAGGCGTCTCGGGGTAAATCCCGTGACTCGAGTCCTCTTTCTCACTTTTTCTCTCATTTTCTATCTTCTCTAAATCCATTTTTCTTATATTATACATATACTTGTTCTTAGTGACACATTACCCCATATGCGTTATCGTTCCCTTATAACGATCAACGTAGGGGTAATCGCGTAAATCCAATTTTTTCTAATATTATTCTTATATTTTCCTACGGATGACTCGCTTTATCTTTTCCATGATACAAGTCGAGGATTCCTACATCCATTCTATATATATACACATACACACATATCATGGGGGAAAACCTAAAGGAAAATAGCAAATATTCATGAGAGACCGAAAGGGCGGAATGGGTGCCTAACACCTTCCAATTTCGTAACTAAGCCTTCGAACCCTTCTCGAATCATCTTGGTTTCGTATGCACCAGTATGTCTTTGGATGCCACTCTTCGGGGTGGCTTCCCCTTTTTCTTTTGTCTGTTTTGAGTAGAATAGACTGGCGACTCTCAATCTCTCTACATTTTTCACACCACAAACAACGCCGGCCGAAGCGCTCCCGAGAGGGACGCGCGAGACCCGAAGGATCCTTTCCTCCACCCTCCCGCCCTCGAGGATCGGGATTGAGGATGGCCACAGTACCGTAATACAACCTTGGGACTTTATTATCACCTGAGTAATTCATTCCAGTTTGTTCTGGATTTTGAGCATCTATTTTGGTTAATAGATTTTCTATTTTTTGTTTAGTTTCCTCTTTCAAGTCTAGGTTTGATAACGTTCCGTGTTGACTAAGTTTTTGATCAACTTTGTTTAAGTTAAATTCAATATTATCTAATATTCTTTCTACATAATTTTGATTAACGATCTGATGTTTTTCAGTCCGTTTTACCCATCCAAAAATTGTATCGGTTAAACTACTTAAAGTAGTACTTATTTTACTAATATCATTTTCTAATTTTTTTTATCAATATGTAAGCTATCATTATACACGGATTCATATTTTTATAACCATGGTGCTAAAGATTGTAATAAAACATTATCATTTTGATCATCCATTTCAGATTTCATGGGTACCTAAGACCTCCTATTATATTTGTTTCAGGTGCCTAAAACCAATTTTCCTAACGCCTGATGCTAATTACAGTAGCTTTAATGGCAAATAGAAATATGGGCTTTGAAACAATAATAGGTATATTGATTTTATGAAAGCTTAAAGGATTTTCAAAATAATATTATCACACTACTTAGTTTACTATGATTACAAAACAGATGTGCACACAAGCAGTATATCTATAAATACAAAGCTTAACACAGATATCAAACTTAATCACAAACATAGTTTACATAACAAGGATATGATACCAACCTTTATAACATCATAACAAGGATATGATATCAATTACTCAAGTGAGGAATATATATCTGAATCAAATGTTGGAAATATTTATTGATACAAACTTAATATTACAAGTAGAGAGATTTTTACAAGAGAGAGATTTCTATTAACTATATCATGAACTGAGTCTCGCGGCCTCTTTTTATAGCCATCGGATCTCAACAATTATCAATTGCATTTGATAAACAAAACTCTTTATGGACATTTCAAATTTATCATCATGTCTTTTGGATTAACCAATGCACCCACAGCTTGTATGGATCTTATGCATAGAATCTTTGGACCTTTTCTTGACCAGTTTGTTAACATTTTCATTAACGATATTCTTCTTTCCAGTAGAGCATTCCCAACATCTAGAAACAATATTAGGAACTCTAAGAAACCATACGTTGTATGCTAAGAAGAGAAAATGTGATTTTTTGATGAATGAAATCAAGGACATGATGTTTGAAAATGGAATCCTAGTCGATCCTGCCAAAATTTTAGCCATTTTGGAATGGAAAAATCTTACCAATATCACCGAGATGAAAACTTTTATAACATTATCTAGATATTATTTCCGCTTTATGGAAGTATTTTCTCGCATTTCTCTTAGCTCTTTAAGATAACTAGGAACAAAGTACGATTTGTATGGATTGATGAATGTAATCAATCATTCCAAATTTTGAAGGCCAAATTCACTACTACTCCTGTCTTCACTATTCCTTCTAGTGATGTAAGCTATGATGTATATACCGACGTCTCATTGTAAGGTTTCGGATGTGTTTTAATGTAAGGAGAGAAAGTGGTAGAGTATGAATCAAGATAACTCAAAACTCATGAATGTAATTACCCTATCAATGATCTTGAGTTAGAGGGTGTAGTTTTTTCCTTACGACTTGGCCTTGTTACCTTCATGGTGAAGAATTTTAAGTCTTTTCTGACCATAAGAGTTTAACATGCATCTTCACTCAGAAAGATATAAACTTACGACAACGACTTTGGATGGAATTTTCAGAAGATTATAGATTTAAATTAAACTACCATCCAGGAAGAAGATATTTGGTAGCTGATGCCTTAAGTTTTAATCTAATAGGAAGACTCCAAACTTTATTTTCTTACGATATTGATGTTACCGTAGAGTAATGTGATCTTAAATTGATACCCACTTTCTAAAAAATTTCCAATATAATTCATATTTGAATTTGGGAAATAAAATCTTAACACAATAATCCCAAAACCCTTTTGTCTAAAATCTTCATTATAAAGATCATGGCTTCTCATATGATAAGGAAACATGCTTACGGTTTAGAAATAGATTGTATGTACCTGATAATTTATTTCTTCTAGGAGAAGTATTACAAAAAGCCCATCGTTCTAAATTTATGATTCACCCTAGAAGGTCCAAGATGTACCACGCCTTAAAGAAATAATATTGGTGGCCAAATATGAGAAATGATATTGAGAGTTTTGTAAGAAAATATCTTACTTGTCAACAAGTAAAGATACAACACTAGCATCCTGGTGGACTTCTTCAACCTTTACCAATTCTAGAGTGGAAATAGGATCATATTATAATGGATTTTGTTAGCAGACTACCACATTCGTTTCAACGATATAATTCCATTTGGGTAATAGTAGACTAACTTAACAAATTTTCTCATTTTCTACAAGTTAAAAACATCGATTGTTCTTGAAAGATCAGTAGACTCTACATTTGAGAAATTGTCCGATTACGTGGAATTCCTTTATCCATCATAGCAGAACGAGATTCCCATTTTCTGGGAAAGTTTTGGCTAGGACCTCAAATTGCAATGGTACTACATTCATTTAAATATCGTATTTCACCCTCAAATGGATGGACAATCTCAATGTACAATTAAAACATTAGAAGATATGTTACGAGCTTGTACGTTATATATAACCAATAATTGGAATGAACATTTACCCCTCATTGAGTTTTCTTATAATAACAATTAGCAATCAAGTATTAAAGTTGCCCCAATTGAAGCTTTATATGGGGGACCTTGTCTTTCACCTGCATATTGGATAGAATTTAGAAGTAGTAAATAATTTGGTCCCGAAATAATCCACAAAACCACTGAGAAAATATAATAGATTCGGTAGAGATTGAAGATAGCTCAAGATCATCAGAAAAGTTATGCATACTAGGAAATAAATCCCTTATAATTTCAAGTTGATGGTCGAGTTTTTTTGAAAGCTTCTCCTCGAAAAGGGATTTTACGTTTTGGAAAGAAAGGAAAATTATCCCCCATATATATTAGACCTTTCACTATTTCTAAATGTGTTGGCCCTATAGCCTACCAACTAGAATTATTAGTGGAATTATGAAATATTCACAATATATACCTTGTATCCTAGTTATATTACTATATTCTTGATCTCCCATAGTATTACATGGCAAGAAATTTCTACCCAATCAAATCATGAATTTGAGGTACACCCTATCCAAATTTTGGATCGCCATGTAAAACTTCTCAAAAATAAAGAAATCCCCTTAGCCAAAGTACTTTAGGAATATCAAAATCAACAAGAAGACGCATGGGAACCAAAATAGGCTACGAAAGGCCAATATACTGATCTCTTCCAAGGAAAATTCGAGGACAAATTTTTTTAGGGAGGTACACTGTAATATCCGTACTTTGAATCGAGATACCCTAATTCTCATATTTAACCTCCTAGAATGTATAAACTCAAAAATATCCAAAATAAGGATAGAACTAGTCTGCAAAACCTATAACTTTGCTAAATTACCCTAGTACCCTTGAAGTTTTAAATATTGCAAAAATAATTCTTGAACTTTTCAAATAAACACTACTTGACCTATACTTAAACCCTAAACCTAAACCTTGTAGCAAATTAAACCTTTAGGCATCACCTAACTTAAAATGTCACTTTTTTCATTACATGCTTTTGAAATTAGAAAAATGGACCTAAAATTTACATTTCTACGAGGGACTAAAATCTAAACCAAACTTATTTTCACATTCCACCCTCCCCACATCAACCTCAGCCTAGGATGATGAGTCCAAAGTCACATGGTAGGACCATGTAACATGTGAGGAACAAGGTTTCATGCACTTATCTTTTTAAAACATGGAGGAATCGACCTCCAAGCTAGACTAATAACATCCTCTTCGTCTACCCTATAAATTGCCCACGCATAGAACCTCCAAAACTCACCACTTCAGTTTACACAAAACACAAAATTTTCCTCCAAATTAGGTATCCTATCATTTTATGCATTACATTTTATTCTTTTAACACCAAATGTTTTCTGTGTTGATATTATGTCTATGTCAATCAAAACAGTTGAAGTTTATGTGAAAAATAGTCCCTGCTAGAAGAAACTGACAAAAATCTCCATTAAAGCTTGAGCTTTAATGGTGAATTTTGATATCTTGATTGTAAAACAGTTTTGAAGCTAGGAACTGATATCTTGTGAGCTTATGAGCTCTAGTGCATTACTCATGTGTGAAAAATCATAACTTTTTCAGCCTCAATTTCTCGAAGGTGTATTCTATTTTAGAAAATGAAAAACTTCAAATTCTTCATATATCGACCACCTCAATTCTCTAAACCAAACCCAAATGCTTTCTTAGGATAGAGAAACACAGCCATACTCATAAGAACCTCTTCATATTCAGTATAGCTTGAAAAGTTTAGTCAGAATTTTGGGATAAACACGAGGTTTCATAACTCGATGTATACTAAACATCAATCCATAAAACTTATATTTTTGGATTCCTTGTGAAAAATTGGCTTGGGTTGGTTCAAAAATCATCTCAAATGGTTTAGAAAATAAGAAGTTATCTCAGGTCAAAGTTTTTCAAACCCTAAGTCAATTGTAAGAGGTTAAAGATGAACTTTTCAACTAGATTCATTGACCAGGTGCATGAGGGTTCGTGGCCAATCAAAAAATTCTGAATTTTTTTCAAATATTTTTAATTTATTTTTCTAGTCAAAATGGTACAGGGTAAGATCTTGTTTGGTCAAACCTAGACAAAGTTATGAAAAATTAGGGTTTTAGGTTAGATATATTTTTCTTAAATTGCAAATTGATCCCTCCTGACTCTTTGAACTTATGAATTTTAATCCCAAACTTTTTCTTTAAATACTTTAATGTATTTTGAGTCAAAAAGCTTTATACACCAAATTTCAAATTTGAGGCTAAACCTAAAGTCCCAAATTAATTACAATTTAACCCCCAAAACTTTTAATATATACGTTTTTAGTATAAATTGGCCAAAATCAACCTCAATTCCAACAATACTTATTTACACAAATATTTGTATATAGATACTTAAGTACCATCTCCTCCTGATATCCTCTTTTAATCTTAAAGCCTATAAAAAAATCTATTCAAGTTGATCTTTTTACTTCTTTAATAGTAAATTTTGCGTAATTTTTTAACTGCTATTGATACATTCATTGATAGCTCAATTAGATTCCAAGAATGTGTAGAAATTACCATACTCATATGTTACTATATCATTGATTGTTTTACTTATGATCATTGGATCAACTTAAACCCTTCTTATTTAAATACTGATATCATGTCAATTCATTGTAATGATCCAGTTCAACTTGCACTTTTGTGCATTATTATGATTTATTTTAAAAGCACCGGTAATAACTAGGGAGTAGACTTTCATGTTATCCCATGGAATTTTCTACTTGGCCTATGGTCTCAAAAGATTGAGAGCTAGAGTTTAGCTACATACGTATGAGTGTCGCTTTAATTGTGTGCCTAGCCGGTTATTTTTCAAAGGTTTTGGAATACATATTATTTGGTTTTACTAATGGCTTATTTAATTCTATATCCACTTTGAAATCTGATAAGTATAGGATTATCAGTTTTAAACTCTTTGACTTTCTTATTAAATTATACAGACATCTGAATTCTATACACACTACACCTTACATCTATACATATAGTTGTTGTAAAATTGGTAAAGCCTGCTTAACATATTTGTGCTGATTCCTTTTTCTTCCAAATGGCCCAGGAAAAAGAGGATAGTCTATCTCCCCCTTGTGTGATAGACACAAGTCACCTGTTTGCGTATGTAACTATTTTGATGAAGACTAAACCATATGGGAGAAAGGAGAGGTACTTTTCTATTATCTACTTTATATATCGTGTTGAAAATAAGATGTAATTCACTCATGTGGTGGTAATACACTATGTGTAAGGTTTTAATGAATAAAGTTCTTTTTTCTGCCTTAACTTTAATTCATTGCTTTATATATACTCTCTTGTACATTCATACCAAAAAACAGAGTGTGACAAATATTCATATTCTAATGAAGAATGGTTTGAATATTCAAATGTAGCTTTTGCACAAATTGTTTCCAACAATATCAACTCCTTACATGTATTTACAACTAGTTTACAACAAAGACATTATAATGAATCCAAAACAAGTATATAAAGTCAAATATTCACATTCTAATAAACAATGGTTTAAATGTTCAAACCTAGTTATTGCATAGAAAGATTTCAAAGAATAACACACACACACACACACACACACACAGATATATATATATATATATATATATATATATATATATATATATATATATATATATAAAATCAAACATTTTAAGTGAATGAAAGTGGGGGATTTTGATCAAGGAGGAGAGAGAGCCGAGTTAATCAGAGAGGAGAGGAAAAATGAAAAATGGGACCAAATAAGGGTTTTAAGTTAGTTGTTCTCGTCAGTTTTGTAGTGATAAAAATTCTCATCGCCTTTTCTCAATCCTTGATTATGACAAGAGTTTTCTTGGTCTTGTCACGGTCATGGACCATTGCAATAAACACGTCTTATTTTATCACGGACCTTGACCGTGACAATACCTAGCCAAAAAAGTGGGACACTTTTAAGGTTTGGTGTAGTGTTTATTTAG
The DNA here is from genome assembly GCA_949130495.1 of Sambucus nigra. Taxonomy (NCBI): domain Eukaryota; kingdom Viridiplantae; phylum Streptophyta; class Magnoliopsida; order Dipsacales; family Adoxaceae; genus Sambucus; species Sambucus nigra. The sequence goes on along the minus strand of OX422220.1, from coordinate 166,660,076 downwards.
TCTAATGTCAATCCCTAGGCTTCTAGAATGCGTGTGTTAGATCTATATTTTATTTCTTTTAGTTTGGTTTTTTTTCCTTTTCTACCTTAGCTTCATATGCACGTATCTTTGTAATTTTTATATTATTCTAGTTGTTTGGTATGTCGTGTGGTATTTCTTTTGTCTTATTTTTCTTTTTATATTTGGTTTTGTTTTGGTTCTTTGCTTTTTATATTTGGTTTTAGTTCCTTGTTATCTTTTAGAAAAACACTTTTACAAATAAAATTAATTATTTTAATATTGTTTTCCTGTAACAAAAATTCTCGCAATTTCAATTAAAAATTTGTGGAGGTTTTGGCTTTGGTTGTGATCAAAAAGAGAGGAAGATTTCTAGATTAGTGAGACGATTGAATCTGGTTGCAATAGAAGACATGTTTAAAAGACTAGTGATATAGGAATCAAAGTTGCAGTGGATATTTGTGTAGACACATCCGTTTTAAACGATCGGTGTAAATCGGAACACATTTGTTCCAGTTGATGTTGCGGTGAACAGTGATAGAATTAGTACTACAGAAGTTAAAAGTGTAGAATGAAGAAGATTTGTGGTTGTGGTCAAATTAAGGGTAATAAGTCATGTCGGTAGTTATTGTAGTCACTGAATTTTTTGTACAAGTGGATTTATGTGTGGGGTGGGTGCATGTGGTTTTTCTCTAGAGGGTTTCCACGTTAAATGATTGTGTCTCTATTTGTGTGATTGTATTTATTTTCCAGCGCTATTAGTTTCTATCACCTCATATGAATTTGGACCTAATTAATTAATTTGAAAATTGTAAAAGTCACATAATTAATTTGGTTAGGAATAAATTAAAACTAGTTATCGAATTTGCACCATATTTACACTGTTTAAATTCATTCAAATTGTGAATTAATATATTGACCTAAAATAAATAATTAATTAGTATTAAAATGGGAAATAACTAATTTTGGATTAATTTTATTTATAGGACCTATAGGAATAGACTTTTTCAAGTGGTATGAGAGTAGGTATCTATATTATACTTAGGCATGAATTCGGGAGATTTTTCTATAGAGGGTCAAGCTTTATTTGATGAGTCTAATTACGCGTATTGGAAATCGCATATGAAATTCGCACTTAAGTCCCTTTAGGAGTGGGTATGATTAGCGATAGAAAAGGAGTGAACTCCACCAACTGACATAGGTGATACTCTTATCCCTAAACCCATAGAGAGTTCGGGTGAGGATGACTATAGGCTATGTAACGACAATACTCGTGAACTTAAGGCTTTGTCTTGTTCGGTTACACCAGAAGAGGTCCACCTGATTATGACATGTGAAACGTCTAAGGCGGCATGAGAGATACTCCAAGTTACCCATGAGGGTACCAATACCGTACATGTATCAAATTTATAAAATCTAACAACCCAATTTGAGATGTTGGTGATGCAAGATGATGAGACATTTGATTAGTTCAATGCTAAATTTTTCGATGTTGTGAACTCATGTTTTAATTTAGGCGAGAAAGTTTGAGATCTACACCTCCTAGGTTTTTAACAGACATCATGATCTTAAATATTTTAGGTAACTTTGATAGGATGAGGGTTGAGGAACTCATACGTTTCCTCCAAACATTTGATTTAGAATTTACCCTTATTCCGATGACGAATCCAGAAGTGAAAAAGAATTTACCCTTACGGTTAAAAAGTTTAGAATTTTTTTCAAAAATAAATCTAATTTTCCTAAATCCAAAAGTTTTTAAAAACATAAAACCTATGAGGTTGAAATAGCTTTGGGTAGCCGGGATAGAAAGGATAAGGATTCTAGTAGATGTTATGAGTGTGACTGTGTAGGAAATAGGTCATTTAAGTGTCCTACAAACTAAAACATAAAGGTAAGAAAAAGGCATTAAATGCCACCCTTGGTGATAATGAGTCGGAATTCGATCATAATGAGTCACCCTAAGAGCTTAAATTTATTTCCTTTACCACCACAGTGGACTTTGTTGACTCTAGCATCAAATATTCCTCTTTTGAAGGGGTTGAGGAATTTGGCGATGAATCCCATCCATGTACTCCTGTGATGAGAACACCTTAGACCCTAATGAAGATGATGGCGTTGACATAAAAGAGGCTTACTCTGATCTTTATGAGATGGATATTTAATTAAATAAGGTGAATCTTAAGCTAGGATCTAAACTTAAGATGTATGATCAAGAAGTTTGTGTCCTTGGGAAAAAAGACATATTGGGCACCTTTTAGGGCCATGAGACTACTCTTATAGAGAATCTAAAGGTATTGGGGTTTGAGTGTGGACAAAACCATTTGAGTCATAGGTTAGGACGTGAGTGTGTTGACCCTTCAAGACTATGACATGCTTAATTAAAGACTATAGTGGCCAAGTTTGAACGTTTACATCATCGTGTCATGTTTAGCGCCTTGGTTCATCTTCAACATCTGCGAAATATCAAAAAAATATAGATGTATTTTAGTTTGGTTTTTGGATATCATTGGTTGTTTGTTTTTCTATTTAAGGCTATTTTTCATTAAATAACTTTATGAGAAAAACGTATTTTTGAACAAATTCGTACAAATGAGTTCTTAAAGTTATTCTAAGGAATTCATGTAGTTCGTTCGACCAAGATTTTTTCTTGGTTCAAATGAGATGACTATGTCATTGGAACAACATTCAAATGAGTAACTTTTATCAACAGTGAAAACATCGTTCAACACTCGTTCGAAGTATGTTCAAACGCGATAAGCATGTTCATTTGAACGAGGTTTTGTTTGGTTCAAATGAGATTATGCACTTTATTCGATCGAACCTCCATTTTCATCCAAAAAAGATTCCACTATCTCGAAAATTATGTTTTTTTAAAAATGGGCATGCTAGGAACTATTTAAGCACAAAATTTAGGTGAAACTCATTTTTCAATCATAACCCAAAAGCCTCCAAAACCCTAGTTTTTCCCAAACTCTTTGAGATCTAAGATTTAATCTTTATGCTATTTTGATATATCTAATTTGTGTTCACCAAAAAGGTTTTATTCGTCACCATCTTTGTTGAGTATGTTTCAGATGGTGGTTTTTATATTTGTTATTTATGCACGATGGACTCTGTATTTGTGGTGTTACAGTAAGGAAATCGTGTGTCCGTGTTCCAAATCTGTGGATGGTAGATGAGCCTTATCGGTGGATACTGAGGTGTTTATGTACTTATAGGTTGTGACATTTGCGTGGGTGAACACCCACAAGTCACTTGGAAGATGTTGAAGAGCAAAGAGCATCAAGGCTTGCGAAGGCATCGAGTTTGTCTTATAAGTCTTCTATCGTGTCCTTTGTAATTCCGTACTTAGTGGATTTTGTGTGGTTGGATCATTTAAGGGTTTTCCCATTTGGCTTTTCCTCATACAACGAGTATTGTGTAATTTTTTATTTTCCTTCATCCCGCTATCACCTAGATGCATGTTTTAGGATAAAATAAAATTGGCTAAAATTGGTTCTCACGACTGTCATTTATAATTGGTGATTAAGGTAATGTTGTCTAGGTTTTATATTTAATTTGAAAAAAGAAAGGAATTAGCTCTTGTTTAGATCCTACAACTTCAATTTGGTATTAAAGAGGTAACACTAAGTTATTTTGTTAGATATGTGTTTAAGAATGAATCCTAGAGGTTATTGTATGGAGGGTGAGTCACTCTCTAGGTCATCAATGTTTCATGGGTCTAATTACACATACTAGAAAGCGATAATGAAATCAACACTTAAGTCGATACATGAGCGTGTTTGATAAGAGGTTATTAGAGGTTGGTCCCCAACCACATCCTTAGTAAGTGATCATAGAATTTCCAAAACCATAGAAACTTGATGTGAGGACGAGCATACGTTGGGTAATTAGAACTCGTATGGTTTGAATACTTTATTTTTTCTTGTCATACTAGAGGAGTTTCGTCGTATTATGATGTGTGAAATGTATAAAGAGGCTTGGGACGAACGCCAACTCACCCATGAGGTAACTAGTTCTACTAAGTCTTACAAACTCCAAAACCTCATTACTTAATTTGAAAACATTACTCACCAATATAGGACAGTGAATCCTTTAATGAATTGTATGCTAATTGTCTAAAATTGTGAACTCCTCATTTAACTTAGGAGAGAGAATTAAGGTCCCTTCATAAAAGATGTAATTCAAAAGTAATAGTTTTGAATTCCTTTGATACTTTGGACTCTATGAAACTCGAAGAGATCTTAGGTGATCTTCAAACTTACGATCTTGACATGTCTTCCTCCAAAAAATGAAGAAAGATTAGGAAATTGCCTTAAATGCCAAAAAGGAGGAGACACGTGTTTCAAATGATGAGTCTGGCATCAATTATAATGATATGGATATGTTTGCTATGAAGTTTAGAAAAAAATTTAAGTTAAATAAATAGAAATCCAAGTATGATGAAAAGAAACTTGAGAAGTCTAAGTTTAACAAGGTTGTGAAATTTCCTAAAAATTGTATCGATAATGTTAAGAGGGATGAGTCAGATAGATACTTTGGGTGTGAGGGTTATTGTCAGAGGGAATCTGAGTGTACAACTAAGCTATGGAATGAGGGTAAGAAACAGATTGCATATAATGCCACTCCTTAGTGATAGTTAGCCAGAAGAGGAACCCGATTCCCCTATTGAGTGAAACTACACCTCGTTCATGGCTAGTACTTAAGTTAGTCATAGTGGAGAGAGTGGAGAAGAAGATGAAGAAGAGTAGGAGGATAGTGAACTTCAAGTCGCCTTTCGTGAGTTATATACGGAAATGGCGACACTGAAAAAGGCTAACTTAAAGTTGGAAGCTAAGTTGAAATAATGTTCCACATATAATTATGAGAGTATGTTGATTGAGGATCTTAGGGACCATGAGAAGACTCTTAGGCAAAATCTTGCATTTGTTGAGGAGGGTCGAGATAACCTTCGGTAATTAATAAATATTTTGAAGAAGGATTCCCTAATGTTTTATGAGTCTTGTCATTTTCTCGAGTCTACTATTGTGTAATTATAAGAGAGATTGAAGACTTGAGTAATGTCAAATTTGATTTGGAGTTTCAGAAAAGTTGGATAATATATTAGGCATCGCCTGAATCAATTATGACAATTATGGAATTGTCTTTGATGATCCAAATACTTCCAGTACTAAAGCCAAGACCATTCTTTTGAAAGAGTGAACCATTTCTAGGAACATTAGAAGAGGTCAATTCAAGGGTAACATTCCTCATGTTTACACGTGCACACATTGACATAGGAACGGTCACCTTAGGCCTTTTTGATTTAATCTTAGAAATGGTCTTAGGAAGTCTAAGTATAGTAAGGTTCCCCAAACCCAAGAGTGTCATTTCACACCTACGTGGGTTAAAAAATTAGATTTTTAGGCATGTTAGACTTGTTGATTCTAGAATGATTTCACACGATACTTCTCATGCTACATCCAATGGTTGATTGTGTTCTCATGTTTTCATAGATTGTTTGTGTTTTGACTTTGTTTTCATGTCGTGTCTTTGAAAAAATTGTTTAAAAACTCAAAAAAATATTTTATTTATGTGTAGTTTAGTTTTACACATTTTGTGTGGTATAGCTGTGTGTTTGAATCCATTTTCTTCTAGTTTCCATGTGTCTAGGATATTTGATAATGATTTCCAATGCTTAGATTGTTCTTAATCATGCCTCCATAGAGTAGGTTCGAAAATGACTTGTTTACTAGATTCACTTTGCACATGCCTCTTCACACACATTCATGAGCTCTTTTGGATTTTAACTTCACATGTTATATATGAGCTAAGTGACATGTTCTCCCATTAATCTTGTCATCAACATATATTTTGACTATGGAGAATTTGTGCATGTAATAACCATTGATTGTAAATACGTTGATTTTTTATTGAATATATATGGGTGCACGGGAAAGGGATACAATAGGAGAAAATCTCCTTTGCAGTAAAGCCACCATTGGTAAGAGACAAAAAAACAAGCGGCAAAAAGGCAATATTAAAAGCCAACATGTTTATTTGATTGATTTTCCAAAATGGTATCTTCAAAAATTGAATGAAAAATGTGACAGTTGTTTAGCTTTTGAGGGTGTTATAGTTGAAGATCAACGGGTTTGCACAATGAATCATAGTTATGCTCAACATCTCATGATTTATTTCATATTCAAATTGGCATCATTTATTGCATCAATATTGGTATTTATTGATCATTTTTTGTATTATTTGTGCTTTTGTTTCCATGTTGTGTCTTTTGCACTTTACACCACTGCATAATATTATTCTTTCCTCTACATCTACAATTGTTATTACATGTTATCATATTTTGGGGAATAAATGGTTTATGGGGGATAAATGGTTTATTATGCATTCTTTCTATGTCTATTCCTGAACAAAAAGGGAGAGAAATGGTATCTTCACTTTAGTTTTAGGAAGAGATCTTTACCTTAGGGGGAGACGTCTTACCTAGGTGGGGATCATTATAAATAAGTGGAGTTTTATTGTTATGCATAATTTTTATATTTTTTTATATTCTCTTTGAATTTGAAGGTGTGTGAAAGTGCTATTAGGATAGTAAGGTTCTACTTATGGCAAAGTAGGCAAAACTAAACAAACCAACTATTTTTAAAATTTTCCAATTTTAAGTTCAATTAAATAAGATACCCAAATCAAAATTATCATTAGTTTTAACCAAGTAATGATTATACCGATTAGAAACTTTTATCTTAACTTAAACATGCATATAGGTGAGTGCAGAATAAAATAAAGTAAATCAACTACAACACTCGATGTACAAGGAAATACTAGCTAGGAAAGACCTCGGATGACCTAACCACGAAAATTCACTCTGATACAAAATTACTCAAGATTGATAGAAGACTTACATAATGACCCTATGCCCTTACAAGCCTTGATTCTTATTGAATCTTCAACCGATCTTCTACAGGTCAACGCATGAGTCCACCTACACAACTGTCACAATGCGTGAGTCCACACACGTATCAGTATCCACCAAACAACTCAAAAACCATCACACACGAAGTCCATCATATGTAAACACGTCAACATACACGAAGTCCACCGCAACAAAACAATTCTAAAAAAAAATGTGGAGAATAAACCTTAGTGAACAAAAACTAGATCTCAAAATGAAACTTCAATTTAAAACTATAAGGGCGTAAACTCAGAGCTTGGGTAAAATCGAATAGTTTTTTGAGAGAGTTTGAGAACTCAAAAGAAATGAAAATGAATCTCTTTAAAAATTATGCCCCGCAGTCCTATTTATAGGAGGTTTTCTAAAAATAACATAAGGATGAAAAACTGTTTGGAAAATCTTGAATTTTAACAATAATTCATAGACTCATTTGAACAACTTTGTACCTCGTTTAAACACATATCAAACGATATTCCAGTGAGTGATGAAGTTGGTTCGTTCAAAGTTCGTTGGAACCGGTTCTAACGAGGTACCATATCTCTTGTTCAAATGACATACTAGTGTCATTCTAAAGACCCCTCAAAAAAATATTTTTCTTCTAAAAATTATTAAAAGAGATTAAATCATTTTAAAAATCATTAGAAATAATTTTATAAAATCCTATAACGCAAATATAAAATATCAAAGGATCCAAATATATACGCATCCATCCCCTAGAGATCCTCAAAATGTGTAGACGTAAACTAGCACAAAAATGACATGATGATGTTGATCTTCTAACTTAGTCGTTGCATCTTCAAGAAACCACATCATGGTCTTGAAAGGTCAATATATTTAATTCCTAACCTATGACTCCAATGGTTTTGTACAAACACAGAATAAAGCCAAAATATATGGAAAAAATCCTCTCTTGGAAATTTTTCCTTACAAATCTCCCTCTTTGCCTATATAAGGACAAAAGCAAAAATAAAGTCTCCTATGTGTAGTCAAGTTTACTATGACTCAGTTCCTAACCCCATAAGGAAAAAGTAAAACTCGACTGACACATAAAGCTTGAGTATCTTTTCTTACCTGAATACTTTGCTGCATGTTGCAAACCTACACACATAAACACACCTTTAAATGAAAAGAAAATATAACAAATATACAAATTCTGCATAAGAATAAAACTCTCCCTATGTCTAACGATCCCCATCAAGGTAAGATGTCTCCACCTAAGATAAAGATCTCCTCTTAATACTAAAGGGGAAGATACCATTTTTCCCCCCTTTTGTTCAGGAATAGACAAAGAATGAATGCATAAAAAACTATTTCTCCCCCATAAACCATATCTACCACAAATGTGAGAACATGTTATATCATATGGAAATATAAACAAAAGAATAATATCATGCAATCGTGTAAAGTAAAACAAACACAACTTGGCAACACAAGTAAAAAAATCCAAACAATGATCAATTAATAGCAATATTAATGCAATAAATGATACCAACTTTAATACAAAGTGAAGCAAGGATACCAATGTAAACAAGAAGAAATAGATACCAATACGATCATATAGCATACCCATTTGATTAAAAGATAAAGCACTTGGCAAACATGGATTAAAGGAAAATGCAAAGACTGAAAACAAACGATACCATATACATAAATATGCAATAGATACCAATGACACACAGATACATATATAGATGTAAAAAATTATAAAATGACATAAAACACATTAGTATTACACACTAGCACAATATCGATGTGTCTGAACATGTGGGATGGAATGAAGGGGTGTGAACCAGAAAGCAAATAAAAATGACTGGATCATTCAAAAATGTCCAAGGACTTCTATATGATAGCATTAACTTTATCAAACAAAGATCGAGTCTCAGAGTGACAGATAGTGGACTCATAATGGACAAACAAACACAATGCACACTTGCCTAGAATATATTGATGATTCTCAAACTAATAGCATCAAAGATGAAATAACTAGGACTCATTGTGCAAACCCACTGATCTTTCACTTATAGCACCCTCAAAATTATAGGTATATCATTCTTTTCACTCTCATTTTGAAAATACAAATTTGATTGAATAACCAATGAAATAAAAATTTGGCCTGGAAATATTTTCTTTTTTTCCTCTCAATTTTTTAGGCTTTTTTCCAACGGTGGCCTTTCATGCAAGGAAGGTTTCTCCCTTATGTGATACCCCTTACTTTTGAGCATTTATTTTCAGTATAAAATCACCTTATATGTGTGTGATTTAACATAATTGAGAATTAAAATGGGAATTTAGGATAAATATTAATTTGTGTATAAGAGTTAATATTAATGCGAATTGTATATTCACTAGTGTGATAAAGTAAATAGAATCATACGATATGTTATTTCGTCGTATGTGAGTAGAAGCGGTGGGAATTGATTATTTCTCAACCGGGGCATATATGTGTGACTTATATGAGGTTAGGATAGGACTTTTTATTATCGGAATCTCGGATGACAATTTGGGGTGCACAGTTGATCCGAGATGGGTCAAGATAGTCAAAATGAGTGGTTGGGGGTTGTATTTGGGCTCTGGGGTCTTTTTGGCTAGTTGGACTTGGATAGGGGTATACGAGTCATTTTACGTGTGTATTATCATTTAAAGTTGGGATGAATAGATATATGGGTTATTAGGCTTACGAAAGAGTTAGCCAATCTCATTTTTGAGAAACCCATTTGAGAGAAACCTAAGAGAGAGAGAGAGAGAGAGAGAGAGAGCGAGAGAGAGAAGATAGAAATGTTGGGATTTTCTAGCCAAAGCCACAACTACGAAGAGGATTCAGATTCTACAACTTGAGGCATGTGTTAAACGTGCTAAACGGTTTTTGTGTGTGAATTATTGTATAATAAATTACTGGGTTGTTGTGTTTTCGGTATAATAGGTTAAATCTTAATTTTGTTAATAAATCCTTGAAATTTATGTTAGATATGGTTAAATATTGATTTTATTGATAAATTCTTGAAATTGGATGTTAGATATATAATTTAGATGGTGGAAATATTGGTGGAGTTAGGTTAGAAATGGGTTTTAGAGATTTAGGGTAAATCTCGTAGGAACAAAAACTGAACAGGCCGACCTGGTTCGATTTGTGGTCCTCGAATCGGTTCATTTATGAAGCAGCGGACCAGTTTGTTTTTGGAAATCATCGGTTTGGTTCGCTCGCTTCAATGCAGCGGACCGGTTCATTTTTGGAAACCATCGGTTCAATTCGCATGTCACAAATTTCTAACTCTTGTTTAACTCCTTCCAACTGGGGTTAGTGATTGAGAACCCTCTAAAACTAAGTTATATTAATGTTTATGACTTAAACAGTAGGATAATGATACTATACGATGGTAGGGATACATCGGGACAATTATGGAAGTATATTAAGGAAATTTATACTCCAATTCCTTATTTAAGATATTGGATACGAGCTAGTTGAGAGAAGTCATGTGTCCTGAGTTATATCAAATTTGTGGATTAATCAAATGTGTGATTGATTAGTAAAGCTTAAGTGAGTGATTGAGTAATAAAGCGGATTGGGAATATATGTGAGGAAGTATCGGCTAGTGTAATGAGTGATATACACAGGTAGCTGGGTTTATTAATATATACATTCGGATATAAGATGGTATGTATAAGTATGATGTGTGTGTGTGTGTGTGTCTATATATATATATATATATATATATATATATATATATATATATATATATATATATATATATCTTGTGTGTATGATATATTATGTGGAACATACCCCTCTAGTGCTATCATGGGAAGTTGCGCGATGTGGATGAATCCCCTGGCCAGTGGATGCAGGGAGAGCATAGTCCCCACGTCATAGCGTCAAATATTTTTATAGTGTGACTTTTGTCATGGGTGAGACATCTTGGGTATGATTCTTCTCACTTTCAAGTAAGGAACTATGTCCTCTTCCCGTACGTTTGTGCTTTGTTTTACCAAGTCGGTGTGAGAGTCCGAAGGTTGGTACCTAAGATGGTGTGCGTATCCCCTTGAAGATGGTAGCACTTAGAGACTTCATTCGATGAGCTAAGTCTCTGAGGTATGGTTAGTATACATATAAAGAGTGATACGTATGTGTACTTGATATGAAATGATAAATCACGTATAATAATGAGAGTAATATTATATAGGCTTTAATGATTAATGTGTGAATCAATATGCTTATAACTAGTGAAAGGTATTAGTAGTGAATTGATATATGGCCATTGAAACTGATACTAAAAGAGGTTATGTTGTTATGAACAAGATACGCGAGTGTGGATTAACGCGCAAGCATGAGTTTGGGCTATCCATAGATGAGTCGGGTAGCTTAACTAAGATTTAAAATGCATACGTTAGGTGCACGTTGTAGTTGAGGGGTGAGTATGAGTTTCAAGAGAGGACGGCACCATCTTAATTTTGGAGTTTCGCATTCATAATTATTATGCATTTTAATTAACTTGCTAAAATGTTTTTAAAACCGAGCACTGACCCATATCTATTTTTATTTTTATTTTTATTTTTATTTTTATTTTTATTTTTATTTTTATTTTTATTTTTATTTTTATTTTTATTTTTATTTTTATTTTTATTTTTATTTTTATTTTTATTTTTATTTTTATTTTTATTTGTTGTATCTTCAGGCGTCCCACCACAAGGACGCCATGTATGAGCTTCCATTCCAGTTTATGGAGCTGCCACATATGTGGAATATTGCAGGATTTTTTATATACTCGCATCTCATTTTTGTTAATCTAGTTAAGGACCAGCAGTGTTAATTGGGAGTGTGTTGCCCAAGTGTTGTACTGATGTATATACCTTATATTTCAGACATTTGATATATTGCATGGGACTGTTAACCAATAGCTTATTCGATTATTTTTGTTGTGCAGTTATTGTTACATGTATATATGTTCATGTTTGTAGTTGTTGTTAATGGATTTTAATTGTAATATTTATATAACTGGACTTTTGGCATCCGCTTTATTTTATTTTGGGTGGTTAGTTATATTTTTTATCTGTGTGACAGTAATGCTAAGAATGAGCCATTTGAGATTCCTATTTTATTTTAGTAGAGGGATGGCCACCCATTATTTTAATAAGTGGGGTGTCACAGATGGTATCAGAGCATCAGGTTCTGGTGTCTTTAGGATCTGTGCGGACTTTCTATGCTCTACCGTAGCGTTTTTTATATAAATCCATATTACTAGGATTGATGTGGTCATTGTGCATTTACGATCTTCTTCTATGAGAAATTGCATTAACGATAATCTGATACAGTCTGCTATTATTTCAGATGTCGTCGAAAAGGGGGCAGAGAATGTGGAGCCCCAATTACCGCAGGGAACTATGACTGCAACAGAGGTTGCCAATATAGTGGCTCAAGCAGTCAATGCAGCCTTGACTGCTATGGCTCAACAATTTCCTCAGGCTCAGTAAGAGCCGACAGCACCGGTAGTTCAAACCCACACGGGGCCATCTGCGTGGGAGAGAGTTCATGAAGCCTTCCAAAAAGGGCATCCTACGAAATTTCAGGGCGGAGCCGATGTGATAGTGGTGAGTTAGTGGAAAAAGGATATCCAACATCACCTCTGTATGGTTGAATGTAGTTATGTTCAAAAGAAAATACTTTCCACCTTTAAGTTAGTAGGTACGACTCTTTAGTGGTGGGTGTATATTACTACTTCGGAGCAAAGGGACACGATGCCCATATCGGATTTTGGGATTTGATTTGATCGTAAATATTTTCCTCCTGTGATTCAGACGGAAATGAGAAGGAAACTGTTAGATATAACTCAAGAGGATCGGTCAGTTGCTGAATATGAAGAAGAATTTACCCGACCGACAAATTTTTTACCCGACGATGTAAATATTGAGGAGGAGAGAATATCGAAGTTTATAGGTTGTTTAAATTGGAGGATTCGTCAACATTTATTGGGGAACCCAATATTGTTAACATTTATAGATGTGATGAATGTTGCATTATTACACTGTCAGGATCACCGTCTTCATTTGAAGGGGAATAAGTTACTTGGGGATCCTGGTCAGCCGAGTAAGTTAGGAGGAAATGGTGTCAGTGGGGCACAACAATATCAGCAGTAGGGTAACCATTAAAAAGAGCAGGATGTCCATCCGGGGGATTTGGCTAAGAGACAGCATCCCAAAGGTTTTAGATCTGATGGGAATGGTTTCGAGCAGATCCATTAGGGCTCCCAGTTATAGAAAAATGTTCCTTAGGTCCAATTAGGCCGAGGGAATAACAGGGGAGGCCAACAGGGTGGAGATTTTGAGGGCCAGCGACAAGGGCAGTTTCGAGTCTAACAATATGGCCAGAGGCTGGAGAATTTTGTGGGCCGTTGCTTTCGATGTGGGGAGGAGGGTCACAGGAAGTCAGAGTGACCACAACAGAACAGGGTACAGATACCAGGAGCCCAGCAGGTACAACAGGTGACTTTACCACCTCCAGCACCCGCCTCAGTCGTTCCAACCCAACAGGGACATATGCAGTTTGGGCGAGTTTATAATGTCCAAAATGCAATGTTACCATAGGTGCAGTAACCTCCACCCGCAGTTGATGGTACATTCCCTATCCATGGGCATACGGATCAGGCGTTATTTGATATGAGAGCATCGCATTCATTCATAGTTGTTCATTTTTCACCTGCGAGGGGATTGTTAGAGTCAGCCGATACCCTTTTAATGTGTGTAGATTCTCCCTTAGGTAGTGGGGCGGTTATCCACTCCATATATAGAGGGGTGGATATAGATGTCAGAAGATTGTGTTTAGCAACCGACTTACTTGTGTTACATATGATCGGGTACGATGTTATTTTGGGTATGGACTAGTTGTTACAATACCGGGCGATGGTGGATTATTTAGGGAGATCCATTGTATTTGCCATTCCAGGTCAAAAAATGTTTTTATTTTCCATGCCCCTTCCGGAGGGAGTTTGGAGTACCCATTTCTATTATATCGACGAGGAAACCTCGCAAGAAGTAGTTGTTTCCTTAGACTCAATTTCGGTATTGAGGAGTTTGCAGATGTTTTTCAGGAGATACCAGGCTTACCATCAAGTCGAGAGATCGAGTTCGTTATTGATTGAGCACCTGGGACTATGCCGATTGCATGAGCGCCATATCGTATGGCTCCTTTTGAGTTGCGGGAGTTACGAGACCAAATTTATAAACTTCTGGGGCAGGGTTTCATACAATCGAGTACGTCACCGTGGGGTGCCCCATATTATTTGTGAAGAAGAGGGATGGTTCTCTTCGGTTGTGTGTGGATTACTGAGAGCTGAATAAGGTGAAGATCCAAAATAAATACTGGTTACCTCGTATCGAAGATCTATTGATCAATTAAGAGGGGAAACGTACTTCTCTAAAATAGATTTGAGATCAGGGTATTACTAGCTACGTATCAGAGAGTAGTATGTCTCTAAAACTGCATTTTTGACCCGTTATGGATCCTATGAGTTTTTGGTTATGCCGTTTGGGTTAACCAATCATGCCCCTATAGTGTTCATGGATCTGATGGACAAAGTCTTTCAGGACTTCTTGGACTAGTTTGAGATTGTGTTCATTGATGATATTCTGGTCTATTCTCGAATAAAGAGCGAACATGATGAGCATTTGTGTTTGGTTCTGCAGACACTACGGGACTATCAATTATACACCAAGTTCGAGAAATATGGGTTTTGGTTGCGTGAAATGTAGTTTTAAGGTCATATGGTGTTAGATAAGGGTATTTTAGTGGACCCGAGCAAAGTTACAGCGGTGAGGGAGTGGGGTCAGCCCACGACATCGATGGAAATCCATAGTTTGTTAGGATTGGCAGGGTATTATTGCCATTTCATTAAGGGCTTTTCGAAGACTATAGTCCCATTGACGAATTTAACCCGAAAGGGAGTGAAGTTTGTGATGGATGATTAATGTCAGTTAACATTTGATGAGCTAAAAGACAGGTTGACTTTAGTACCCGTACTCATGTTACCTAAAGCAGGAGTGGAGTACTTAGTATTTACTGATGCATCCCTCCAGGGACTAGGGGTGTTCTACGACAGGATGGTAGGTCTATCGCATATGCGTCTCGCAAGCTCAAACCCCACGAGAGAAATTATCCGCACGTGATTTGGAACAAGTTGCGATGGTTTTTTCCTTGAGAATATGGGGGCATTATCTCCTGGGGGACATGTTTAGTCTTTTCACGGATCACAAATCGCTACAATACTTGTTTACTTAGAAAGATCTCAGTATGAGGCAGCATAGGTGGTTGGAATTTGAGAAAGATTATCAGTTTGATATCTAATATCACCTGAGGAAGGCTAACATGGTAACTGACGCATTGAATCGATGACCCACCGGACAGTTACCGAAAGTGTGGAAAGCCAAGTGGAATGAACTTCGTTAGGATGATGTAGTTGCCAAGGCATGCATAGTAGTGTCGACCGCCACACCCGATATTATGATGCGGGTGGTGAAAGCACAAGACGGGGATAAAGATTGCAAAGACAGGGTGCAATAATTATTTATTGAGGGAGCGAAATCCAACTCTATTAGTTCTGCGGGTGGATTATGTTTTAATGGAAGACTTGTAGTCCCGGATGATGGGGATTTATGGTATGCAATTATGACAGAGTCCTATGGGTCACGATTTACGGTACATCCCGGTGGGGACAAGATGTACCAGGACATGCGTTGATAGTATTAGTGGGCCAGTATGAAAAGGGACATAGCTGAGTTTATCTCAAAATGTGCCACTTGTTAGTTAGGGAAAATGGACCACCAGCGACCTACCGAAATGCTGCAGCCATTAGAAATTCCGGTATGGAAATGTGAAAGTATATCAATGGATTTTATCATGGGATTACCGATGTCGCAGTCAGGTCATGATTCCATTTGGGTTATCGTGGATTGTTTAACAAAGGCGACACACTTTTTACCAGTGTGGACGAATTTCACGATGGCACAGTATGCCCAGCTTTTTATAGCTGAGATTTTGAGGTTACAAGGGGGGCCAATGAATATTGTGTCTGGTCGAGAGAAGATCTTTGTGTCCTATTTTTGGTAGAGTTTCTAGGAGGCAATGGGAACTGAGTTGCAGTTGAGTATGACATATCACCCATAAACTGATGGGCAGACTAAGCGAGTAAATCAAATGTTGGAAGATATGCTCAGAATGTGTATACTTGATTTTTAGGGGAGACTGGGAGCAATACCTTCCGCTGGTAGAATTCGCCAATAATAATTCTTACCAGTTCACTATCGGTATGGCACCTTACGAGGAATTATGTAGTCGACCATGCCATTCACCCGCTTATTGGTTGGAAGTGGGGGATAATAAACTTCTTGGACCTGAGATAATCCAAGATACTTCTACTAAAATTGATCTTATTAGGAATCGCATATGAGTTGTGCAAGATCGACATAAAAACTATGTCGATGAAGATTATAGGCATGTGGAGCTGAAAGTGCGAGACCTAGTGTTTTTAAGGGCATCCCCAATGAAAGGAGTGATGAGATTTGGAAAGAAAAACAAACTTGTGCCAACGTATGTAGCGCATTTTCTAATTATTGAAAGGATAGTGCCTGTGGCATATAGGCTCGCTTTGCCAGAACATTTACAAAAAATTCATGATGTGTTTCACATTTCGTCATTGAAGAAGTATAAAAGAAGTGAGATGGATTATTGTCATATTCCGTTGGAATAAATTGATTTGTAACCTGATATCTCATATGCGGATCAACCGGTTGCCATTTTAGACCATAGTGAGCGTAAGCTACGGTCGAAGGTAGTGCCTTTGGTTTGAGTTAAATGGAAACATCACAACGCCGATGAGTCAACGTGTGAATGAGAGGACGATACGCCAGACAAGTATCCTTACCTATTTTTACCGGGTATGCTTGAATTTCGAGGATGAAATTCCTCCGTAAGGAGGGGGAGTATGTAATACCCCTTACTTTTGAGCATTTATTTTTAGTATTAAATTACCTTATGTGTGTGATGTAAATAATTAAGAATTAAAATGGGAATTTAAGATAAATATTAATTTATGTAGAAGGGTTAATATCTATGTGAATTTTATATTTACAAGTGTGATAAAGTAAATACAATCATACAGTATGTTATTTTGCCATATGTGAGTAGAAGCGACGGGAATTGATTATTTCTCAATCGGGGTATATGTATGAGTTATATGAGGTTGGGATCGGACTTTTTATTATCGGAATCTCGAATGATAATTTGGGGTGCACGGTTGATCCGGGATGGGTCGAGATAGTCAAAATGAGTGGCTGGGGGTTGTATTTGGGATCTAGGTCATTTTGGCTAGTTGGACTCGGATAGGGGTATACGAGTCATTTTATGTGTGTATTATCATTTAAGGTTGGGATAAACAAATAAATGGGTTATTAGGATTACGAAAGAGTTACCCAATCTCATTTGTGAGAAACCCATTTGAGAGGAACCTAACAGAGAGAGAGACGATAAATCTTGGGATTTTCCAGCCAAAGCCACAACTACGAAGAGGATTCGGATTCTACAAATTTGAGGCAAGTGATTAAACTTGCAAAATAATTCTTGTGTGTGAATTATTGTATAATAAATTGGTGGATTTTTTTGTTTTGGGTATAAAGGATTAATCTTAATTTTGTTAATAAACCCTTGAAGTTTATGTTAGATATGGTTAAATCTTGATATTGTTGATAAATACTTGAAATTGGATGTTAGGGATATAATTTGGATGCCAGAAATATTGGTCGAGTTAGGTTAGAAATGGGTTATAGAGATTCGGGGTAAATTTCATAGGAACAAAAACTTAACAGGGCGGATCGGTTCGATATGTGGTTCTCGGATCAGTTCGTTTATGAAGCAGTGGACCGGTTCATTTTTGGAAATCATTGGTTTGGTTCGCTCTCTTCTGTGTAGCAGACTAGTTCATTTTTGGAAACAATCGGTTCAGTTCGCATGCCACAGATTTCTAACTCTTCTTTAACTCCTTCCAACTGGGTTTAGTTATTGAGAACCCTCTAAAATGAAGTGATATTATTGTTTATGATGTAAAACGTACGATAATGATACTATACAATGGTAGGGAGACATCAGGACAATTATGGAAGTATATTAAGGAGATTTATACTCCAGTTCCATATCTAAGATATTGGATACGGGCTAGTTGAGAGAAGTTGTGTGTCCTGAGTTATATCAAATTTGTGGATTAATCAAATGTGTGATTGATTATTAAAGCTTAAGTGAGTGATTGAGTGATAAAGCGGATTGGGAATATATGTGAGGAAGTATCAGCTAGTGTAATGAGTGATATACATAGGTAGCCGGGTTTATTGATATATACATTCGGATATGAGATGGTATATATAAGTATGACGTGTGTACATATATATATTATGTGGAACATACCCCTCTAGTGCTATCATGGGAAGTTGAGTGATGTGGGTGAATCCCCTGGCTAGGGAATGCAGGGAGAGTATAGTCTCCAGGTCATAGCCTCCAGTATTTTTACAGTGAGACTTTTATCATGGGCGAGACATCTTGGGTATGATTCGTCTCACTTTTAGGAGAGGAACTATCATCGCTGCCCATACGTTTGTGCTTTGTTTTACCATGTCGGAGTGAGAGCCCGACGGTTGGTACCCAAGATGATGTGCATATCCCCTGGAAGATGGTAGCACTTAGAGACTGCATATAGTAAGCTAATGCTCTAAGGGATGATTAGTATACATATAAAGAGTTATATGGATGTGTACTTGATGTGAAATGATAAATCATGTATAATAATGAGAGTAATATTATACAGGCTTTAATGATTAATGTGTGAATTAATATGCTTATAACTAGTGAAAGTTATTAGTAATGAATTGATATATGATCATTTAGAATGATACTAAAAGTTGTTATGTTGGTATGAATTAGATACACGAGTGTGGATTAATGCGTAAGCATGAGGTTGGGTTATCCATAGATGAGTCAGGTAGCTTAACTAAGATTTAAAATGCATACGTTAGGTGCGCGCTGTAGTTTAGAGGTGATTATGAGTCACAAGAGAGGGCAACACCATATTAATTATGGAGTTTCGCATTCATAATTATTTTGAATTTTAATTAACGTGCTCAAATGTTTTTAAAACCGTTCACCGACCCATATTTAACTTTTCTTTTTCTTTTTCTTTTTCATTTTCTTTCTATTTGTTGTATCTTCAGGTGTCCCACCACAACGACGCCATGTATGAGCTTCAATTTCAGAGTCTATGGAGATGCAGTATATGTGGAATGTAGCTAGATTTTTTATATAGTCGTATCTCATTTTTTTTAATCTAGTTAAGGACCAGCAGTGTTAATCGGGCATGTGTTGCCCAAGTGTTGTACTGATGTATATACCTTTTATTTCAAACATTTGATATATTGTATGGGACTGTTAACCAACAGCTTATTCGGTTATTTTGTTGTGCAGTTATTGTTACATGTATATATGTTCATGGTTGTAGTTGATGTTAATGGATTTTAGTTGTAATATTTATATAACTGGACTTTTGGCATCCGCTTTATTTTATTTTGGGTGGTTAGTTATACTTTTTATCTGTGCAATAATGATGCTAAGAAGGAGCCATTTGATATTCCTATTTTATTTTAGTTGAGGATTGGTCACCCATTATTTTAATAAGAGGGGTGTCACACCTTCATAACCCTTTCTTGTGCACATTTAATTTTTCAATAAAAGCACAAAATCATGAGAAATAGTTCTTACATGCACAAATTACCCATATATATATTGTTAGAAGTTTCACGTAGCTCATGCTACATATAAAGTTGAAATCCAAAAGAGCTCATGCATGTATGTGAGGAGACTTATGCAAAGTGAATCCATCAATTAAGTCGTTATCGAAGTAATCCTTTCAAGCCTGATTAAGAGCAATCTAAGGATTGTAAATCATAGCCAAATGTCCTAGACACTTGTAAACCTAGAATTAAGTGGATTCAAGTACATCAATATGCCACACAAAATGTGTAAAACTAAGCTATATAGAAATGAAAAATATTTTTGAGTTTTCAAAAATTATGACACCAAAAGAAAAACAAACTCAAAAGACAAACGAATATTTTTGTATTTTTTCTATAAGACTCAATAAATGAAAAATCAAAATACAAAACATGCAAGCAACATACAACTAGAAAACACATAGAACATGAAGTGCAAAAGCTAGTGTATGTAAACATCCGACCACAATCAACCTTTAAATTTAGCATGAGAAGTATCTTGTGAAAGCATTCAAGAATCAACAAGTCTAATATATAAAGCCTCCAAATTTAATTTCCTAAACAATGTGGATGTGGCATGATGCTCTTCGGTTTGGGGAACCTCAGTAACACTGGACTTAGAATTTCTAGATATATTTCTAATATCAAAGAAAAACACACAAGATGGCCTTTCCTACCACAGTGTGTGCACGTCTAGACATGAGGATTGTTACCATTGGGTTGACCTTTTCTAACGTTTGTAGCAACGGTTGACTCTCTCAAAATCATTTTCTTGGCTTTAGTAGCAGAATTATTTGGAATATTGAAGCCAATACCATAATTGTTATCTTTGATTCTAGCGGTGCCTAAAATATTATCTAACTTTAATTATCTTAGACTCCAAATCAAGATAATATTACTCGAGTATCTCAATCTCTCTTCTAACTCCAAAATCCTAGACTTGAGAAAACAACGAGATTCATCAAAAACTAAAGAATCCTTCTTCAAAATCTCCATTAATCCCCAACAGTTATCTCCCTCTCCCTCAGTAAATGCAAGCTTTTCCATAAGAGTCTTATCATGTGCCCTAAGATCCTCAATAAAATCTATCTCATCATTATCTAAGAGATGTTATTTCAGCCCAACTTCCAACTTTAAGTTGGCCTTTTTTAATTTCATCGTTTCCGAATGCAACTCATGAAAGGCAACCTAGATTTCACTCTTCTCCTCCTCTTTATCATCTTATTCTTCTTATACACTCTCTCCACCATCACTCGCTTGGGAATCATAAACAATGTAGTTGAAAGAGTCATGCTCAAAATTATCTTCATGGGAAGATTTTTATCAAGGCTCGCATGACTAGATATGACCCGAGTATAGTTGCTCTCAAAACACTGCTCTTATCTTTCTTTGTCTTTTTGGAAGAAAACATATCAAGCTCATAAGTTTCAAGATCACCTACAAGCTTTTCTTGTTTCGTGGAGTTTAAGGTATGCAAAGAATTCAAAACAGTCACTTTTGAATTAAATCTTTTAGGGAAAGACCTTAGGATTTTCTTGACTACAGGGAAATGGGTATTTTCTCTCCATGTTAAACGACGAGTTCACTATACTAGGCAATTAGTGTAGAACTCATCAAATGATTCACTCTCCTCCTTCCTAATAGTTTCAAATTTAGTGGTGAGGTTTTGGAGTTTGGAAGCCTTAACGGCACTAGTGCCCTCATGAGTGAGTTGGGGTATATCCCATGTCTATTTAGAGGTTTCACATGTCATAATAGGATGGAACTTTTCATGTGTAACGACACAAAATAACGCATTCGGGCCAATTTAATTATAGTTGGACAATTTAAGCTCATACTCACTCTAGGTTTTAATGGGTTTAATAATTATATGATCAACAACTAAGGTTGTGGGTACTACCGCTTGCCATACCCATTCATCTAAAGATTTAAGTCATGATTTCCTACATGCTTTCCAGTATGCATAGTTATACCCATGAAACAAAGGTGGTCCAGAAAACTATTCACCCTCCATATAAGACCCGTTAAAATTCATGCCTAAATAGGAATCTAATATAATAACCTAGTGTTCTAGCTCTGATACCAATGTGAAAGTGATACTAGGCCGGTAGGATTCAAGTTAGGAAAAATGGTGCAAAAAAAACAAACCAACTATTTTTAAAATTTTAAAATTTGAAGTTTAATTAATCAAGATACCCAAATAAAACTTATCACCAGTTTTAAACAAATTCTGATTAACCCGATTAACCAAATAAAAGTTGTTATGTTGTTAATTGACTTTACATCAGGTAAAGCTAACTAGTTGATTATCTATAATTCAACAGATTAGAAAAATAAGTTAAGTTTGAGAATCAAGGAATTGATTAGATGTTGGTTAAAGTCAATTAACAAAAAAATGATTTGACCGAGAGGGTATTGAAATCTTAACCCCAGGAATCACATTACGCACCATAATAAGCTCTGCAAATAAGACCTTATTGTATCCTAGTGACTTTTAAGACAATTAAATTAGAGTGCAATCATAAATATTTTAAGGAAATTATTATGATTAAATCAACAAAGGAATAAATTATGGAATTTATAATTTGAGATTTTTGAGTATTTGTTTGGAAGAGAATTTAATTAAATATCTTGGGTCCCTAGTATAGTCGACATACTTAATTAGTTAGGCCCAGATTCTCAAGAAACCCAGTTTGGCCAAAGCTTACCACTTAAACTAGTATAAATTGATTTAAGTGTGACACCCCGCCTAATTAAATACCGGGTGATCAGTCCTTTATTAAATTAAAATCAAGGTGAGCGGTTGGTTCATTCTTAGCATCACAATCGCAAAATAATTATTTCCAATTTTAGCATCCTAAATAATTAAGGAGTTTCAAAACAATTTAAAGTCTTCATTTATTTAATTCCGTTGTAAAAAAAAATTTAAACAGACACAAATTTAAATAATACAGATGATAAAGATACCAATCATGCAATAAACCATGCCAACTAGATTACTCAAATCCAAATAATTAGCCACAAACCACAGATAATGAGAGAGATAAAATAATCCCAAATGAAAACAGAGTACTGAAATGATAGAATTATGAAATTCCTATCAAGTCTAAACAAGCATGGAAATGGGCGACACATTCCCTAACTAAAAGATATAAACATAAGTCTGAGGAACCAAAGGAGGAAGCATCTACTGCAATGACCTGCAACTCCCACACAAGTTGTAGCACGCCAGTCAATTCATTCTACACCTAACACCCCTGTGGCTGAGCACCTATAATATATACATATATATCTATATATATATATATATATATATATATATATATATATATATATATATATATATATATATATATATATATATATACAAGAGAGAGAGGAAAATGACCGAAAGCGAGTCAGAGCCCGAGCGTAAAACAGTTTTAAAAATAGTTTAGCAAGTATTTAAAATGCTTACTGGCTAATATAACAACCATGTTAGCACGCAACACTCTCTTGAGAATTTTCACCTCTCATCTAGTGTGCATGCCTACCGTACTACTAAGCCCCATAAGTCTATCTAAGTCGTCTCCCGTACATTTTATTTCTTAAAGTCACAAGACTATACTTTTTAGTGTCTCTTAATAATTATTTACGTCGTTTATGTATTTCTCCGTACTATTACAAAGTTCCCGAACACTTACTATAAATAGGGCATTTATTATATTTAACTACTTGTACGCACAGTAGAAGACTTCCATATATACGTATATATATCAATCATTTATATAATATATATCGGCACCCCACATAATATCTATGGTGATGTCATACTCTGCTATCAAGTCCCCATAACACTCGTACGAAGAGAAATACTAGTTCGGAATCACTCTCGAACCGCATTAACACAATACATACCAAAATGGAGGCGAAACATAGTTCCAAGTCACTAAGAGGTCAGCACATACCCCTCACGTCTCTTAGGACCATCTGATTATCATTCTCAGATAGCCTATAACAAGGAATCCTATGTTCTAGGGTACAAGTCAATATCCCCCATAAAGGTCCCATCGAGATAAGACTGTCCCGGCGCGGCAACCTCTGTAATAGTAAGTAGCACGGGTATGATTATTCACAAATATAATATTTAGTATATGCACATAGTCACACGGCCATATATATAATTATTCACATTTTCCAATTTGGTTTGCCCTTGACCTATAATAATATTATTAACCGTATTTAATACAATTTTGCCCAATCTTTACGCATAAAGAACTCATCTCATTTATTCTTAATTACAATCATTTCGTAATTACTTCTCGTCCCTAGAAGTATTCTCTCTTCCTAAAAATAAATTCAGTAGGTACACCCTCTCTAACATACTGGTCTAAGTCATTCACGAATCTCTCAATTTCCTAGTTAACATACGCACGATTTCTAATATGTGTAAAACCCTCGTTAACCCACTGTTACATCCCATATACCATTTCCTTCAACGAAACCTACTTAGGCCCTACGGGTCCTCTTCATGGCCCATTATTATCTTTAAACGATATTTAAGGGTTCCCACGTATTTTATTCGAATTAAAAAAAAGAGGAAAAATATGCAGTTTCCAAGAGGGGTCGATCGATCGATGGAAGGGGTCGATCGATCGATCAGTCGATGGATCGATATTCTCGGGTCGATCGATCGATCAAGCAGTTCTTTCCCAGAAAACTATTAATCCAACCTATGGGGTTCATCCAAGAAAATTCTCTAAAAAACCATTAATGATTCCCAAACAAGTTTAATACTAATGGAATACCCCTATACACATGATTTCCTACGTGTAGCATGTACAAATTCATCAAAGTATCAAATTAGAGGGCCAATTCACTATATTTGTCAAGAACCCTAATTCCATCATAATTTCCAACATTTTTATTCTTTTTCCAGATTTCTTTTATTTAAACCAACATAATTTTGTGGGGAATCCTATACATATAACAAGGTTTCCAGATTTCATGTGTTAATGTCAAACTGGTAATTCTTCACGAACTCCAACCACCTCCTCTGCCTCATGTTCAAATCCTTCTGCATGAACAGATACTGAAGTAATTTATGAGCCGTGAATAAAGTAAACTTCTCGTCTAACAAATAATGCCTTCATATCCTCAAGGAAAATACAACAGTGTCTAACTCTAAATCATGCATGGGGTAATTCTTGTCATGGGGCTTAAGTTTGCGTGATGCATACGCTATAGACCTCTCATCCTACTAAAATACACCCCAAGTCCCTTCAAGGATGCATTAGTGTAGAAAAATATACCACTCCCCCCCCCCTAGTACTGGTGTTTAAGTCAATTTGTCCTTTAGATCATCAAAAGCTAACTGACAATGGTCGTCCCAAACAAACGACAGCCCTTTACGAGTCAAGTTTGTCAACGGACCCACAATCTTTGAGAAACGCTCAACAAACCTCCACTAATATCCTGCCAACCCCAAAGAGATGTGTAGCTCGGACGGTGTCGTGGGCGGTCCCCATTCCCTCACCGTCGAGACCTTTCTCGGATCAATAATAATACCCTTCTTAGACACTATGTGGCCCAGAAACTGCACTTTCCAAAGCCAAGATCCATATTTGCTAAACTTCACATACAATTGATGTTATTGAAGTGTCTGTAAGACATTCCGTAAGTGCTTAACATTCTCATCCTCAGAACGAGAGTAAACCAGAATACCGTCGATAAACACAATCACAAACATGTCAAGGAACTCTCAAAAAACCTGGTTCATTAGATCCGTAAATACTGATGGCGCATTGGTGAGTCCGAAGGGCATCACGCTAAACTCATAGGATCCATATCATGTCAGAAAAGGTCTATGCGCATAGAGCGATCCCAAATAGGAAGTTAATATATGAGACGGCATAGGTGAGAAGGTCACTCAAAAAAGAATCCTGCAATATGATAATCATCAATGAAAAGAAAATGGTAAAGTTATGTTTTTGTTAATGAAAAAATAAATGTATGAAAAAAGAAAGGGTATTCAATAAATACCCCTCAAGAACTAGCCACCATAGTATGGGCCAGGGGTTGAGCTAAAGAACTACTCACTATAGAAGAAGTGGGTGCCCTTGTAATTGTTGTGATATCGGCCATAAAAACCTATAAAAAAGTGTATAAGTCTTCAGAAAATACAAATAATGACTTATGAAAAAGAATTCATTGATGAAGTAACAAATACCTGGAATGAATGAGAAACTACTGAGGAACTCCTTAAAATGGTGGGGAACACCGTAGAGAGCTGTTAGAGAAATCATGGGGAATCAGTTCAAAAAGGCATGAGATTAAAAGATAGGAAGATAAATGCACCTAATGAATATAAAAACCTCTCGTGCGAAGCCCAAAGCAGAGACTACCATGGAGTTTCTCTCATGTTGAAAAGGAGCACGAGGAAGGACAAGAGAGCTGGCTAATGGAGTTACCCTCACCGCAGACAGTCCGCTAGTTTCCACATAAGGCACCAGCTCAAAAATATATTTTTTAAAATAAAAAGAGTTAATAATAACATTAATTGAGAAAGCGGGATGCGATACAAATTTATGAATTCACAAATTTTTAATAGATTGAACTTATTTAATGAGAGTCAATCTTCAAACCAATTTTAATTAACCCTAAACATGCATTTATGTGATGGAAAGCATTAAATCGCATAAGCATGTAAACAAATAATTTTAGGAAAAATCCCCGAAAGGCAAAACCTTTAATTTCATTAATAAAATGTCAATCGCAACTTACAAACTTACAAGTGAAACACTACAATGAATTTTTGCAGAAACCCACAAAGACCGTAGCCTTGAACCAATAATGACTCCCTTGAGAATCACATGAACCACAATTCCTCCTTTAGGAATGAATACCCTCGAGTATCCCAAAGTCAGCAGTATAGACGACACTCCATAAGAGTAAACTTAGAAAAGATGTGTTTGGGTTCCAAAGATGATTCACAAAATTAATTGGGATGTGTCTGTGAATCAAAACGGTTTTTAGCCTTAAAAAGTGAAGATTTAATTGCAGCATTTCTGCAGATTTCGAAAAGTAAAAATCTTTATTGAAAAGCTTCACGAAACAAGTATTTATAGGCTAACAAAAAATTTTGAGGTGACGAAGGTCGTTTGAACGACTTCAGCATGTCATTTTAACAAAATTAAGATGTTGTTTGAATGACCCTAAAAATAACCTACAAAAATTCACTCCAGTACGCTATTGTTTGATGCAAAAAAGAAATGACACATCTCGCGACCTTCGAACGACATGTGAACGTCGTTTAATCAGGTCATTTGAACGACAAGAGCATGTCATTTGAATGACACTGCTATGTCGTTCGAATGACTGGAGTAAAAAAATAATATTTTTAAAGTCCGCCTACAAGTCTTTTAGAAAACATTTTAATTTAGAAAAATGCCTCATTTTGATAAAAAAACAGTTTATAAAAAGTATACCAATATTTATTAAAAAATCTAAGTAACTCAAAATAAAATCTAAACCAAAGTATACCTCATGTCGCGTAGATGTTAAACATGCATGATGTTTGGATCCGGCTTCCTGACTGTGTGAATGTAAACTTTCTTGACGGTTGTAATGAAATGCGATATACTAAATGTAAACTAGGGACTATGGAAAATATGTATTTACAAACATAGTAAAATAGTGCAACAAGCTCTGATACCAATTTGAGAATGAGCTTTAAGGCCATTTAGTGTGTGCTTTAGGTAAAAATAACTTTTTTCAATTTTAGTTAATCCACTTTTATCTTCTTAATCCCTAAACATTCATCTAAGTGATTTAAACCATTAAACTAATAAAGGATGCTGGTAAAAGAAATAATTTTAGGAAAAAACACCTTTCGAGTTAAACCTTTATTTCATTATCAATAGTAAATCACAACTTCCAACATAGAAAAATCTGCAATGAATATACCGTAGAAAATCCACATAGGCACACAGCCTAACTCAGCAAAGGACTCCCACAAGAACCCTCCAGAACCGCAGCTCTCGTCTTCAGCAAGGCAAACCTGCAAGCATCCCTAATGACCGCATTCAACAAACGTGTAATGAATGAAGAACTATCTTTCGGTAAACACGTTCAAGATAACAAGCTTTGGAATTGAGAGATTTGATCTTGAATAAACTCCGGATGATGGAAAACTAATGGGAATTTTTGCAAACTAATCTTATGAAAATGTCTTGGCAAAGTGGTGTATATATTTCTAGGTAAAAAGAGTCCAACAAAATCAAAACACAAAAATCGAGGTGGCAGGTCGTTCGAGCGACATCCCCATATCGGTTGAACGACATGTGAATGTCATCTGAATGATATACAATGTCGTTTGAACGACTTTAGAAACATGATTTTCTTTTTAAAATATTTCCTCGAAATTCCTTAGATTAATTAGACTCAGAAATAGTGAAAATACATTTTCGTAATTATAAATTTAATTCACAATATTTAAAATATTTAAAATAACATTTAAATCATCCATAATTTAAATCAAGATTCTAAATCAGACAACTTCACTTAAGCATTCATACCTGGGTGATCTAGAACAAACTGAATGTGAAGAATTTAACTTGACTTGATATCATCTTCAAAGCTTTGATCTCAGATTCTTCAACTTGTAATGTCGTAGGCTTCAAGGAATCTCAATATAAAAACTATCCTAGACTCAAATTGTTTTGTCTAGAATTAAGACAATTACAAACAAATTGACTCAATTGGAAATTTATTCCTACAAATCTCCCCCTTTGGCTATTCCGGGACAAAATAAAAAATGAAACATGCTAAGCCGAGAAATAATCCCAAAAAACCTATGTCCTATCTCATAAACTCAAAATAGTACAAAATATAGGACATGGAATAAAAACTGTAGAACCGACAAACATGAATCTGAATATGTCTCTGAATGTGATGTAGTAACAAAAATCTGCATCTCTGAAAAATACCTACACACACAAGACAAATAAAAAAATAGCCAGGTGGAGTATGGAGGAACAAAAATAAATCAGTAAATCATGAATAAATAATACTAATAACATTGTAGGCTGATATATGAATTTTAATCCAAAATTTGCAAACGAACCCTAGCTCAACTGATGATTTTTTATCCCAAAAACTAAATGAGAACGAATGATACACATTATCAGTAGTAAAATCGTGTAAACAAAGTGTATATTCACTATAATCAAACCTTGGAATCATAAATAATCAAAACCCAATAAAAACTCAATGAACTTAGGAAAATACAGGAGATGGTACCTGTAAAACGTGAAATATGACCACTGGTAAAACTTTGGAATGAAATCAGTGAGAAAGAGTTAATCTAAGTTTCGAACCAGAACGAAAATGGTAGAATGTGGAGTTATTCGTAGTAAGGAATGAAGAGAGAGAGTTGGTAAAACACGAAATTTCCAAATCGACTCAATGAGTTATTAAGGAAACCCTAACTTTGTTTGAAAGGGTCGCTCGAATGACATACATCGTCGTTCGAATGACAAATAGTATCGCGCGAACAATTATATCAAATGACACAAAAAGCCATTCCAACAGCATATCGTGCGACGTAATGATCAAACAACCTTCGTGCAACCCGTCAAGTGACCAAACACTGTTACTTCCACCAACTTACTTGAAGATCGCGTGATCAAAACATGTCACGACATTGAGGTGTCGCTCGAAAGAAACTAGATTGTCGTTTGAATGACATAAAAAATTCACAATTCCAGCTCCAAAAATGATTAAATTTGGTCCAGTGAAAAATTTTCCTAAAAAAAATAACTGGAAAGAGCACACAACAGAAAAACATACCCAAAACAGAAAAAATAAAATAAGAAAAACAATGTGAATTTCATCCTAACATAGTATCAATGTGCTTAAACATGGATATGGAGTGAATGGGCATGAACTACAACAAATGAATCATAACTTCAACACATTGAAACGTTCACGAATCTGTAATTGATAGCAAGTGTCATCAATCATTGTTTTAGCCATATGTGACAATAAATGAACTAAATGAACTAAACAATCATCATGCACACAAATTTGGAATATTGACGATCCTACAAACAATAGCGTCATGATGCGATGTTTCAACACTAGGATTCGTGGTGCAAAACCCGTTTAAATTTTCAACCATACACCCTAAAATTTATATATACTTTTTCAAATTTTTTGAGGTCTCTATTTTTCTCAACTTAGTGAAATCCTATTGGCCCTATTTTGGCATATGATTCATGTTATTGCCATAATTTTTTCTTTGGGCTCTTTTAAATGTTGGCTTTTATCACGAGTTAATTTTGTACTCTAGTAGCCCTTTACCGTCAACACTCATAATTTTTTTAATTTATGCAATATAAATCCTCACGATAAACGGTTTTTACATGCACACCTTCTCCTATGTTTACTTACGTATAAATGAAAAAATTGAGATCAGAACGTCTCACCGAACTCAAATATGCATGATATGTCAAACATTCATACAAACTCGTTCATGTGTGGAAGAATGGCATATATACAAAGTTGAATCCAAATGCATATCAACTTTGAAACAACCCCATTAAAACAATGGTTAAGATCATTCAATGCATCAATAATTATGACCAAATGTATTAGCCACATGATTAATGAAATGACGGGGGTCCAAGAACACCAATATGCCATATCAAACATGGAAAACTCACGACACAAAAATCAAATATCTTTTTGTGTTTTTCAAAAAAAAATATTTTTGACCCAAAAATAAAATCTTTTTATATTTTTCTCAAAAATATTTAAAACCAAATATGTTTTTGTATTTTTCAATAAGACTCAATTAAGTGAAAAATATAATATAAAGAGATATACATCATAACCCTACAAAGGATATAACATAATAACACACTAGAGTATGAGAAATCAAAAAACATGCTCAACCGAAAGATGAAACATGGGGGGAACCACGCGTATCACCGAGCCTAGTCCCTAAAGCCTCTAAATCCAACTTCCTAACCCAAGTAAGTGTAAAATGACGAGTGGGGGTTTAGGGAACTGGGATGACGTTATTCTTAGACTTTCTAGGAGCATTCTTAATATCATAGCAAAACCGTCTAAGATGACCTCTCCTACTGCAATGAGGGCACATGTAGATACGGTGGGGAGCAATTCTTATATGATGATTATTTCTAACATTCCTAGGTGGCTCTCTCCTAATGTTCCTAAGTGGCTCTCTTGCTTGCATGGTTTTGGCTTTGGGAATGGGTACAACATGATTATCGAAGCCAATACCACACCTATCATCTTTGATTAACCTAAGATGAATCTCTCAATCTTTCCTCAAGCTCACCAATCCTCGACTCAAGTAAATGCCTAGAATCCTCACATTCAAGAAGCTCCTTTTTCATTAGCCTCCATCAGACCTCGAAGACTATCTCTCTCACCCTCAACATATTCTAGATTCTCCCAAAGATTCTTCTCATATTCCCTAAGATCCTCAATCAACGCTTCAGAATTATTATTCTCTATGGCACATTCTTTTAACTTGGATTATAACTTCAAGTTTTCCTTCTTTACTTTCAAAGTTCCTTCATATAACTCATTGAAGGTAACTTGCAAGTCTGTCTTATCCTCACTCACATCACCCTCACTTTCTTGGGCATTACAACATCTGGCTATGGAAGAATCATGCAAAGTATTATCTTCGTGAGAAGATAAGTCGTCGTCACTCACATGATTATCCATGAAGGTGGGAAGGTCTCACTTACTAGCATAAAAATTTTATTCTTCCGGGTCATTCTCACTAAGGGTAGAAACACGATTTCATGGTTTAATAACATTCTTCCTTAGTTTAGTGGGGCACTCATCTATCTTATGGCCAAACACCTTATAGCAAAGACACTTCTCATAGTCATCCTTTTTAACCAAGTTTCTAAAAGTATACTTCATGCATGATTTCCAATTAGACCCTTCAAATATGTGATTTCCAAAATCATCAAAACCTTCAAAAGGAATACCTAAAGTCACGAGATCGCAAACGCAGTAAAATAGTGCAACAAGCTCTGATACCAATTTGAGAATGCACTTTAAGGCCCTTTAGTGTGCTTTAGGTAAAAATAACTTTTTCCAATTTTAGTTAATCCAATTTTATTGTCTTAAACCCTAAGCATGCATCTAAGTGACTTAAACCATTAAACTAATAAAGCATGCATGGAAAAGAAACGATTTCAGGAAAAAAAAAACATTTTGGGTAAAACCTTTATTTCACTATGAACAGTAAATCGCAACTTAAAACATAGAAAAATATGCAAAGAATCTACCGTAGCAAGTCCACATAGGCATGCATCCTAACTCAGTAAAGGACTGATGCAAGAACCCTCCAGAACCGCAACTCTCGTCGTCAGCAAGGCACACCCACAAGCATCCCCAATGACCGTAGTCGGCAAATGTGTAATGAATGAAGAACTATCTTCCAATAAACATGTTCAATATCCCAAGCTTTGGAATTATGAGATTTGAACTTGAATAATCTCCATATGATGGAAAACTAATGGGAATTTTTGCAAACTGATCTCCCGATAACATCTTAGCAAAGTAGTGTATTTATTTCTGAGTAAAAGGAGTCCAACAAAATTGAAAAAGAAAATCGAGGTGGCAAGTCGTTTGAGTGACATCCCCATGTCATTGGAATGACATGTGAATGTCTTTTAAACGACTTATGAAACTTGATTTTATTTTCAAAATATTTCCTCGAAATTCCTTAGATTAATTTGACTAAGAAATACATAAAATACGTTTTCATAAATTATAAATTTAATTCCCAATATTCAAAACATTTAATTTTTTTTAAATCATACATCATTTAAATCAAGATTCTAAATCACACAACTTCACTTAAGTATTCATACATGAGTAATCAGGAACAAACTAAATGTGAAGAATTCAACCTAACTTGATATCATCTTCGAAACTTTAAGTGAAAATTCGTCAACTTGTAATGTCGTAGGCTTGAAGGAATCTCAATATAAAACTAGACTAGACTCAATTTGTTTTGTCCGAAATTAAGCCAATTAGAAACAAATTAACTCGATTGGAAATTTTTTCCAATAATTTTTTTTACAAGCAAAAATAATTTTCAAGAACAAAACACCATGATTTAACACTATGATAACCAAATCATGGAAACAAAATGAATGGGTGTGAACAAATTTGAGGGGAAAACCAACTCTAACATTTATAACATATGCACACGATGAATTTTGAATACTCCTAACGAATGAACTCAAAATCGTCCTTAAGTGTAAAAATGTTAAATTCAAATGAGATTGACGCGATCTAATAAAAAAATTAAAGTCTAAAAGTATTTCCACACCAATAACCTACAAAACTATGTAATACTTTTTCAAGATTTTGTCAGGACGTGCAAACCCATTGATGTAAAAATAATAATGAATTTTATTTTTCTAATGAGGTTCTATATTTTCTTTTTAAGAGATTTCCTATTGGCCCTTTTTTCTCGGGCTCTTTTCAACCGATGGTTTTCACGACAAGTTCACATGCCTCTCACTACCCTTTCCCGTGTTCACTCATATTTTTTTTAATTCTAAACAAATCCAAACACGCAACGGTTCTTACATGCATTATTTTCATTGTCAAGTTTTATCACTTTTGGTTCATTTTAAAGACAGGATTGAGATGAAAACGCTTAGACCAACATGTGATAGACAAGTACAATAATCAAATAAATCCGTGTAAGTTTGTATTAACGGAGACTAAGAGTCAAACATGTAGAAAGTAATCGTCAATCACATCTTAATGACTCCAAACATTATAAAGCACATGGATGAAATGATGTATTGTCTTAAAACACTATCAAATAGTCACATGGATAATGGACTGATATTGTGACTTGGTCATTATAAATGTCCATCCATAAATGATGTAAAAATAAATACAAAAATCTTTTAGTGTTTTTCAAAAAAATTATCAAAATAAAATCTTTTTGGCATTTTCATTTTTTTCTCAAAAAAGTAGAATTTTTTTTTTGTATTTTTCCAAACTTTTTCAAAACAAAAAATCTTTTTGGATTTTTTGAAAAATATATCAAAATGGAAAAAGAAAAATACAATGGTAGTACACACAAGAAATATGCATAAAATATCATCATGAAAATCATCCTATGCTAGCAAACAAGTCTAAACCTCAATCATTAGGTCCAAAGGAGTTTTCCAAAGGTGGTGATATCCTATGAAAAACATCCATCAAATCATGTCAAGTCTTGACTAAATACTCAACTTGCTCTCTAAAATGTGATGTGCGGGAGCATGCAAAGTACCATATGTGGGTGTGCGTGTGGGAACACGTGTAGTAGCATAATGAGGTAAATACCAATTAGACACACTACCCAACTTAAAGCAAAAGTCCCTAAGGTGTCCTTTTTTCTTGCAATGGGAACAAGCATAAACGGGCCTAGGAACACCTATCTGCAATCGTCTAGGAAACACACTCCTATGGGGAAACGGACGCCTAGGTGAGTTAGGTTGAGCCCATATGGATCTACACAAACTCGGGAATTGGCTCGGGTGCAACATGAAAAGTAGACGCACCATCCTAACCTAGTCCTAGTCTCTCACCATTACTCGAAGCGGGATCGAGGAACATCTTTCCAACCTTCTTAGATGTGTCCTCAATAGTGACCTTTACCTCCCGGTCATGTTGGAGGTCTCTCTCAAGGTGGAATAAACGGACTTCTAGTTCACTCTTTTCCCGGCATAAGACGATCAATTGCTCACACAAAGAAACTCTCACCTTATCAAGTTGACTCGCAGATGCCTCATACTCCATCAGAACTTATATCTCCCTCTCTCCAAATCCAACACCTTAAGACCTAACTCTTTATTCAAGTTTTTCATTGTCAACATCTCGGTGTACGAATCTCTGAAATCTTTTTGGAGATCACCTTCACCCTCACTTCCAATCTCACTCTCACACTCATTATCCCCCGAATGGCTTGAAATGTCATTAAGGCTCTCACGTATACAATTGTCCTCGTCATCGTGGGACAAACTAGATGTTCTAATGTAACTAGACATGAAAGCGACGCACATTACATGTGATGGTCCATCCCAAAAATCATTCAATTTGATTTCACTATCGCTAAGTGATATGCCAATATGAGACCTCATCTCGGCTCAAGCCATGCTCAGCTAAAGTCAGCCCTACAAAATGTGATCTCTTGAACCATCCTGCAACAACTGGCTTGTCCTTGTCCAGAGCGGGTTGATACCATATGCCACATTGGGGGCCTAACACCTTACCTCGTCCCTCTCTGGAATACGATACCACATCAGCTTGCTTCCATCTCTCATCTTGGCCTGATGTAAGTCAGTCGAGACTACACGTGGTAATTATCAACATGTAATCCGGTGGAACGTCAGTGGACTCATACTTGGCCAAGCTGACACCTCATCCCAGCAGGACACGATCAATATTTGACAAGGCACATGGAATAGAGCACGGGGGGGAGAGCGCGCATGGACTGCGAGCCCACCTGAGCAAAACCTTTACAACATCATCATCCCCACATGTGGAGAATTTCTCTTAATCATTACTTACATGCATAAGAGACAGATGGCACCGTGTTATTGGACACCACCCTAAACATATAAATACTTGTCTTTTACATCATTGTACAAATTATTAATCCTACAAAAACTCTATCAAAACCATTTCTAGAGATAGAGATCTTGAGTGCTTGTTTCCCAAGGCCATTAGTGCCCCTATTTAATGGATTTCACACACTCACACAGTGGACATAGGCCCTACAAAGGCTGAACCACTTAGATTTGGCATTATCTTCCTCTTTGCCTTATCACTTTGCATATTGCTTATATCTTCTATACTCCATTGTTGTCTAGTTTTGAGCTTGTTCAACACTTTGACTTAGTGATACCATTTTTGGTATTATCAATCTGGCGCCATCTATAAGAACGAGATAATCATCTTCTTCCCTTTCTCTATAGCTACTCTATTGGATTCACTGGTGGTGGTTCAACCTCACCCTTGGTTTAGCTTGAACCTCCATTGATAGAGCTCCGGTTTATGTTCAAGCTTATTTTCATTTCATCCAACTCACTCACAGTACATCACTTGGTTTTTTCAGTCATCAAAACTCTTCCATGGCATTGGATCCTCCTACTATAGGTGGACCCAGTACCAGCCAAGCCCCACCTCAGTCACAAATGGCTGAGGTGCTAGTGACCTTGCACTCCTTAGTGGATAGTCAGCGACAAGTAACTCTTGCTACATTTAGCTAGAACATGGTGGATTGAACTGCCACAGTCGGAGATGAGATCATAGAACCGGCTGCCAAGGAAGGCGTTCCAAACCCAGTGTCTAGGGGACCACCCCGGGCCCCGCTCAAAGATATTCCTCCTTAGCATAGAAGAAGCGATGTGGTTGACCCTAGGCATTTTCGCCTGGGGCGGTCGGGTCATGCATGCCCTGATGATGATAATGAACAGTATGATGATGAGGATGACAGAGAATGTTGGGAGCCTTATCAAATTTCTAGAGGCATTGTGCGACCAATTAGACCCAACCGAGGATTCAATGGCAGGCTGAGTTGAGAATGTAGGCTAAGGGCATCAACTTTTGACACACTAAGTTGAGGGTTGGCCTTTGATAGGCTTGACACGGCAGTAGATGATTTGATAAACTACCTCTTCAGATCTCGGTGCATCACTGGTTTCAAAAGCAATGATAGATGTGATGACCATCGACCTTCTAGAGGTCGAGACGAGGAACAACGAGAGGTAAATAGCCGACGGAGGACAGTTGCTAGAGATACCTCAGTACGTCCAACTGACAGAGAAGGGGCTTGAAATAATGTGGCCAAGCTGAGGTTATAGTTGTGGCCGATAAGACTTGGAATGATTCCATACAAAGGCTGGAGGAAAAGATGGGGGATATTCTGAAAAGTTGAGACCCCTTGTAGAGGGGTTACACTGAAGGCTCCCCTTTTGTTGCAAATATCGTGAGTTATCCAACCCTGATAAAAGTTAAGCCATTGATGGTTATGCCTAAGTACGATGGGAACACTAATCCCATCCACCATGTGGAGATGTACCAACCATCTGCCAATATTTACTCAGTCTCGGAAGAGATGAAGTGTCAGGCCTTACCTAGTACACTTATTGGAGCTAACCTTGTATAGTTCACCTCTCTCCCTAAAAATTCGGTAGAGAATTTTAAGGAGTTAGAAGAAAGGTTTATACAAAACTTTTTCTTTGGAGTAAGGTCCCAGAAGAAGATGACACACATGCTATATGTTAAGCAGGAAAATAATAAAAGTCTGAGGGAGTACATAGAGAGGTTCAATAAGGAGAAATTAGAGGTTGAAGATTACAAAGAAAGCATTGCTATGACAATCCTGATGGTAAGGTTGTAGAAAGGAAAGCTCCTCTTGAAGCTAGACGAGTATCCTCCTAAGTCCATGGATGAACTCTTAGCTACAAACAGGAAGGTCATGAATAAGGAGGAGGCAATGGATGCCAAAGGTGAAGATGGGAAGGGAATAAGCAGCAGAGGTAAGTTCTAAAAAAAATAATAAGGATGGCAAGAAAAGATTGGCAAACGATAAGTTTGCTGATTATACCCCTCTCAAATACAGTTGTGATCACATCCAAAATGAGATCAAGAATGATTGGTTTCTTAGATGTCCTAAAAAGTTGGGAGCTCCTCCTCACAAGAGGAATAAGAATCTGTGGTGTGAGTTTCACCAAGATTATGGCCATATAATCGGCAAATGTTTCACTCTCAAGGATGAGATTGAGAAAATGTTGAAAGTTGACAAACTAAAAAAGTATGTTGACAAGAACAGTTCGAAGGGTGGTCGAGAAGACCCCAAGAAGAGTAGAAATGAGAAGTGAAAGCCTGATGCTCTAGCCGACCATGACGAGGATGACTCGAACGATAATGATAAAGTAGACCCTGACCTACCACCTCCAATCACCGATCATAAGGGTCATCTCCACATAATTTCTCTCAAAGTTAAGATGATATATAGAGGACTTATTGGAGGGGGAAAGGAGATCGCTGACAAAAAGGCTCATGTGGCAGAGGCCAAATATCTTCCTCTAAAACCCAAATAAGTACACTCGGCAATGGTTGAGCCGAAGAAGGTAAAAAGAACCAAAGTTGATATGAATACTTTGATTGTTGGTTTCTACAGACTGGACTTTAAGGGGAACTTAGCCCCTCATGATGACCCATTGGTGATTACCACCCTTGTGCATGGTTTTGAGGTTCCTAGAATATTGGTTGACGATGGCAGCTCGATCTACAAGGGTTTGGGGCTGAGCAAGAAGAGGTTGATCCCGTATCACCAACCTCTTATCGACTTCAGTGGTGAGAAATTGCAACCATTAGGAATTTATGAGATGGACATTAGGATGGGGAATAGATAGCTAAAATGCCTCACAAAGAATATTAATTTCTTTTTTATAGATGAGAATGTCTACTTGGCTTATAATATAATTGTGGGAATGGTATCCCTCAAGGAGTTTGAGGTCGTGCCCTCAATAGTTCACCAGATGATTGAATTCCCGAATCCATATGAGTTAGGGGAAGTTCGGGTTGACCAAGTTGAGGCACATGAATGCTACTACAACTCGATTAAGGAGAGAGAGGCATATAAAAGGGCCATAACAACTTACAACATTGATACTCTTGACCCCATGGATGAGGCTAAGCTAAAAAGGGTAAAGTTGTCGAGGAAGTAGAATCCATCATCCTCAATGAGGACGAGCCAAAAAAAATAATCCAAATCGGCAAAGACTTGAAGAAGGAGATCAAAGAGGATCTGAACAAACTATTGAAGAAGAGGCAGGGTATTTTTGTTTGGAGCCATGAAAATATGCCCAGCATCGATACGAAGGTCCTCTGCCATAAGCTCAAAGTGGTTGAGGATGGAAAGCCGATCAGACAGAGAAGAAGAGTATACTCCAAGGAGAAATATGATGTCATTAGAGAAGAACTGAAGAAGTTGGAGAAAGCCAACTTTATTAGGGACGTCATCTACCCTGAGTGGCTAGCGAATGCTATTATCGTCCCTAAGGACAATGGAAAATGGAGGATGTGTGTTGATTTTATAGACCAGAATAAGGCCTGACCCAAGGATAGCTTTCCCCTATCGAGGATAGACCAGATGGTTGACACCATAACCGACCATAAATCAATGAGTTTTATGGATGCCTACTCAGGCTACAATCAAATATTCATGGATTCGATCGATGCTGAGAAGACATCTTTCATAACTGACAAGGGGGCCTATTATTACAAGGTCATGACCTTCGGCCTGAAGAACGCTGAGGCAACAAATCAAATATTGGTAAATAAGATGTTCGAAGAACA
Organism: Sambucus nigra; assembly: GCA_949130495.1. Lineage (NCBI taxonomy): Eukaryota > Viridiplantae > Streptophyta > Magnoliopsida > Dipsacales > Adoxaceae > Sambucus > Sambucus nigra. The sequence continues at coordinate 166,620,925 of OX422220.1, read as the reverse complement.
GATCGGGAAGACAATGGAGGTGTATGTCAATAATATGTTGACAAAGAGTCTTAAGGTCGAACTCGTGTAGCCGACCTTGAGCAAACTTTTGATACTATGGATGAGTATAGGATGAAACTCAACCCTAAAAATGTGTCTTCAGCATAGGGGTAAGTAAGTTCTTAGGCTTTTTTGTGAATCAATGGGGGATTGAGGCAAACCCGGAGAAAATCAGAGATTTGATGGAGATGAAGACTCCGATAATGATAAAAGATGTTCATAGGTTAACTGGATGGGTGGCAACAATGAACAGGTTTATGTCTAGAGCGGTCGATAAGTGTCTTCCCTTCTTCAAAATTCTTAGAAAATATTATAAGTGGAATGAGGAGTACGATAAGTCCTTTCAAGAGTTGAAGACCTACGTCGGCTCTCCACTACAACTATCAAACCAGTCCAGGGAGAAAAATTGTATATGTATCTAGTAGTGTCAGAATCATCCAGTAGTGTTACCATCGTCAGAGATGAGGATGGTGTACAGAAGCTCGTGTACTTAGACAGTAAGGCCCTCCAAGGGGCAGAGTAGAGATATCTCAAAATGTAAAAGATGTCTTATGACTTAATCCATGCCTCAAGAAAGATGAAGTCGTACTTCCAGGCACATTCTATGGTCGTCCTCATCGAATCTCCTCTCAAACAAGTCGTTCATAAACCTCATAAATCGGGTAGGTTGATAGCTTGGGCAATAGAGTTGGGGAGTTTGATATCATCTACCAGCCAAGAACGGCCATCAAGGGGAAGGCCCTAGCTAATTTTGTAAACGAATTAACATGGGATGAGGCTGATGCGGAATAGATTGGAACTCCAGCTTGTGAGCCAGTAAAAAGAGTGTGTCTCCCCTCGGCTGAGGCCGAGACGAGTACAGTAAGAAGTAAGGTGTCTGATAATGAGGAGGAGAGATATCTCTTGGATAACAGAACCCTGGGAGAGGATAATTTTTCAAAAGATGGTACTATGTGGAACTTTTTTATTGATGTCTCTTCATGTGAGGTCGGAAGTGGGGCAGGTCTGATTGTGTCGGCCCCAGATGGGACTGACATTAAATATTCTCTAAGGTTCAAATTCAAAGCCTCTAATAACGAGTCAGAGTACGAGGCCCTTCTAGAAGGACTCTCCCTTGCTAGAGAACTAAATTTTGGCCAGCTCTTGGTTTATAGCAACTCTAGGTTAGTTATGAATCAAATTTTAGGAGTATATGAGGCAAAGGACGACTAAATGGATAAATACATTGGAAGGGTAAAAGCAACACTGAATCATTTTAGAGAGGTGAAGATGAAGAGGATACCTCGCCTAGTCAACAGCCGATCCAATGCTTTGGTAAGATTATCTTTCGCCATAAGATTAGAAATTCGAAGGTCAATGCCGATTGAGATCTTACATCAACCGACCATTGAAGAGGAAGATAGCACTGTGGAATTTTCTTTAAAGTTGAATATGGGAGGTTCTTGGATGGATCCTATCATCTGGTACATCAGGGATGGAGAATTTATCGATTTAAAATTCGAGAAGAAGAGATTGAGGTACAAAGCGACAAAGTTCTCCATCATAGGAGACATCCTGTATAAGAAAGGATTCTTACTCCCTCTACTCATATGTGTCCATCCGTCTGAGATAGAATATATTTTAAAATACATTCACGAGGGATGGTGCTCTAGTCACATAGGAGGAAGGTCATTAGCGAATAGAGTCATCACTCAAGGATATTAGTGCCCAACACTGGTCAAGGATGCAGCTGCGTATGTGAAGAAGTGTGACAAGTGGCAAAGGTTTGCCACTATCCCTCATCAACCTTATCAGCCTCTTACTTCTATCACTTCACCCTGACCATTTGTAGTATGGGGGATTGACTTGGTAAGACCATTGCTGAGGGCTATGAATAATTACTGCTATCTGATTATAGCTATTGATTATTTTTCGAAATGGGTCGAGGCTGAGGCGATGATAATGATAACGGAGAAGAAAACCTCTTAATTGTTTTGTAAAAACATTATCTACAGATGCGTCCTAACAAACACTTTGATTTTAGATAATGGGAGGCAGTTTAAGAACATCTCCCTCGAGAAGTACTGTGAGCAGGTCGGCATCAAACAATACTTCTCAACTCCTGGCCGACCCCAAACTAATGGGCAGACAGAGGTAACAAATATAAAAACTCTTGATGGAATAAAGAAAAATATAGAAGACGCCAAGGGAAGATGGACTGAAGAGGTGCACACTGTCATATGGGCCTATAGGACAATGAAGAGGACTCCAACGGGGGAAACCCATTCATGCTAGCCTATGGCTTAGAGGTTGTGGTGCCAAACGATATTGGTCTCCCAACCCATAGGGTCTTGGAATATGACCTAGAGTAAAATGTTATAGAATGCAAACTAGATATGGACCTGATGGAAGAAAGAAGGGAGGACGCTGAGGTTAGGCCAGCCGCCTATCAGCAAATGACAACGAAGTTCTATAATAAAAGAGTGAAAGCCCGACCATTGGCAGTAGGAGACCTAGTTCTAAATAAAGCTTGGAATAAGCCTAATAAGCTTCATCCTAACTGGCATAGTCCCCACCGAGTGATTGAAGAGGTGGTTCCGGGAATGTATCGGCTGGAAAATTTAGATGGAGAACCATTCCCCAATCCATGGAATGCTGACCATTTCAAAAAATACTACCAGTAAGAGTTTTGTATTAGTTTCATTTGTCTATGTATATGAGAAGCACATTATGAATGGAAAATTTCCAAGTGTTCTGTCCTATTTTGTTGTATGAATAATTTTAGATTGTATGTATCAACACATCTTAAGCTATAGAACATCATTCATGGTGAAATAACTTTAATTTACTCTCGATGACATGAAAGTCCAGACAGGGTGGACCTTATCCACGGACTCTCGATAATGTCAAGAGAGGGTAAAAATCACTTTATTGTGGTTCATAATTCACATCATTAATTTGGTGAAAATGTTCTCTCGGTCGAAACGACAGTGAATGGATGAGATGACTCCCATTCCTACACTCTTAAAATGATGATAGGGGACTTGTGATGAAAATGCCATAATTTAGTGAATTCAAATTTAAAATCATTTAGTCGTGGTTCATGTCAAGCATCATTAATTTGGTGAAAAAACTCTCTCGGTCGAGGCAATAGTGCATGGACAAGATGACTCTCATCCATACACTCTCAAAACGACAAGAGGGGTCTTGTGATGTAAATAACACAATTTGGTGAATTCAAATTTAAAAATCACTTAGTTGTGGTTCATGTCAAACATCATTAATCTGGTGAAAAAACTCTCTCTGACGAGACGACTGTGCGTGGACGAGATTATTCTCATCCATACACTCTCAAAACGACGAGAGGGGACTTGTGTAATTTGGTGGTGAATTAAAATTTGTATTAAACACCATTATATCTCATCTTATAATGAGACGATGTTCATATTGATAAATTTTTCACTTATACTCGTCTCGTCTAAAGAGGGGACGATGTGTGCATAATTTAGTTATTTGGTGATGTCAAGGTTATAAACCATTTTAATTGTGGTTACTTGATTAAACATCATAAGGAGCCACACATTTAAGTGAATAAGGGCAAATGATAAATATGGTAATGAATACTGTTCATCCATTCAGAGTGTAGTAATAAATGATCAGAGAATTTTTCATTCAAAATATGAGATGATAAGTGTTCAAGAAGAGCTACGGGATTGCTAGAAAATTACAAAAATTGTTGAAGTGTTTTAAAGAGTTAAAAGTATAAGGGTCACTAGGCCATAGGCGGCCGTCCAGAATGGAAAGACTAAAAGACCTAGGCTTGGAGGTTTGTCTCTTCATCATTTAGGTTCTCGGTATCATCAAGAGCCAACACATCTCTAGCTATAGTACTGTCGGCCTCGACATCACCGACGGGCTCTGTCTCATCTGTAAGGTTAGGAGTCTAGGTTGTAGGCTCCTGCTCTGTCGATCCTTCAACCTGACTCAGGTCTATCATGGCAAGCGAGTCGTCCAAGTTGAAGGTCTTCAGTTTCTCAAATAGGTGGGCGATCTCAGGTAACTTCATAGTTGCCCATAGGCAACAAGTGTGAGCATCTCTTTTAAGGTACTGCACACTATAGACCAGGAACTCCTCATAAGATTTAAATACCTCCAAAACCTTCTTATGGGCCTCAGAGATCTTGTTGTCAATAGCTACCCTCACCATCCCAGTAATTTCAGTCGAATTTTGGTTGTTTAGAGACTTGATAGCTTCATCATGAGTTTTGTGTAGATTGGTGATAGCCTCAGAGTGTTGTTTCTTTAGGTTTTCAACCTCAGTCTCAAGCTCTTTGATGTAGCTCCTCTGAGTCTCATCGTTCTTGATAGCTTGACGAGCGTGACGAATCTCAGGGATATAGTTCCCAATCCATTGGTGGATATTCTAAAGGCAAATAGTGTCTACATAAGATAAAATATGTCAGTACAAGATGACCTTATGATGCGACCTTATAGTTGTGACAAAATCTAAAAGAATAATGAATTACTTGGATAGCCAGGTAAAGGACGAAGTCATTCATCAGGGAGATATTGGTAGCATCCATAAATCAACTGTCAGACTCAGAGGGTGTTATAGGCAAGAAACTCAACGGCCTTATGCTTGCTTCCCAAGGCAAAGTCTGCGCTAATTTTCAAATTATCTAGCCGTACATCAAGTGCATCCTGTGAAGATATGGGAATGGCTTGGCTCGACCCTAGCTTGGATGGGACCTCCTTGATTTTCTTGCTCTGATGGGTTTTGGGGAGATTCTCTTGACCCTCATTTTTCTTTCTAGACCCCTCAGCCTGGATGGGGTTGGTAGCAGTGAATTTTTTTATATGAGGCGCAGGGGTCGACTTCTTTCCAACTTGTTTGAGAAAATTATCTATGCCTGGGGCTGCCATGTTCCACACAGCTTCCAGAGTATTTAGCGGTTGGTCTGCAATGAAGAAAGTAGGATCATATGCTCAGACAAAATAGATATGACACAATAGTTAGAAAAAATAATATTAATACTTACATGGCTCAGATAGGGGGTCCACCCCTATACCCATTTGCTCTAAGAAATACGGGGTTATCAACTATTCAAATAGGATAAGACCCCCATTTTTTACTTGTTTCCTAACCTTTTCAAGGTTTTTGGTGGCTTCAACACTCAAGCTCGGATCATCTTTAGCTAATATTGTGGCCTTAGCCCATAGTTCAGGAACACGGGGCTCAAAGGTAGTGCAAGGGACATCGGGACCGAATTCCCAATCTTTCGAGACAAAGAAATAGTGAGGTTTCTAGTTGTGATTGAAAGTTTGGGTAATAACTAAGGCTTTATTTTCAAACTTCGTGGCTACGAGATGATAGTAGACAGGGTGTGTTTTAGGGTAGGAGATAGTGTAGCATCCCTGAACACGTTAAGTGGAAGGTCTTCGTGGTGGCCCCATATATCACTTCACGCCTGGTCTAAATAAATACCAAGAAAACATGTTAAGGGAAAACCCTATTTATGGTCATTGTGCCCTCACTCCCAAAGAGTAGGTACGATCTAAATAGGTTAAAACACCAAGAACAAAATAGTTGTCTAAGGCATTTTAAAGACTCCCCAGGGTCTTCGTTATTTAAGCTACATAAAAAGGCTAATACAGAGAAAAAGAAAAAAAAGTCTCAAAAGGAGACGTACACAGCCCTTATGCACTTCTCCCCATAAAAAGAAATATCAAAAGACTACTCTCCCCTAAAATAACCCCACATCCCAGGATAAAGATCATCGAAATATGAAGGCTCTATAAGGGCTAGCCATAAAACGGCACCCAATTCTGGGTGAAAAGACGTCAGTTCCCATACCATTCCCCTCCGAAACACCCCGTAATCGAGGACAATGACCAAGAGAAACAAACTCACTAAGGTCTCCCAGCAAAATAGCACCCTATTTTTTATAAAAGGATGGCACTTCAATTATAAAGCTACATCAAGAGAATCTCACCATATCATAGACTCAAGAAGGAAAGAAATCTCCCTCTCTTGCATGACATCTGTTCAAAAAGATGTGGCTTGTTATCAAGCAGGTAAAGTTATCTCACTCCATAGCAAAAAAGTCTCAAAAAGATAGGGCACCTTTGTTTCCACATATATATTTTCTTTATTTTATTATCTTTCACCATTTTATTTTATTATCTTTGTCCTTTCACAAAAAATGTATATAAGTGTGTCATTACTATTTTAATAAATAGATACTAGGCTCACTCTGTGTCTTCTCATATTGTTGTGTTATCTGTATTTTATTTTATATATTTTATTAATATATATAAAATAACTTCGTCCCGATTCTGTTTATACTTCACATAATTCATGCATAAATTATGGAAAAGCCAAAAATAATACATAAGCGAAAATAGACCCTCAAAATAGGGGTATCCTTATTTACATTCAAGATGCATGGATTAAGAATGCCCACACAAAACAAAGATGTATTGAGGATTCCTCGTGTTCCTCCTAGAGGAACATACTTTGTTTATGCCCTAGAGTACACCCAAAAAGCACAAAAAGACGTCTTTTTAGGAGGTTATATTAAATCCCACCTAAAAGTCCCACCAAAAACACCATCACCACCCGTCCATCAGATACGGGGCCTCTTCCTCGAACGACCTCCCTCATAACTTATGCCTGGAGCCCTCGAGTCAAGCATCCTAAATTTTGCATTTGAAGCGGGTGCACCAACAGGAGGGACAAAACCAACTGAGCACTGAACCAGTCCAGTAGACAGCTGCAGATAGTTAGCTGTTATATCTTGAGTGACCTCCGCAGCCAATTGTCATATGCCAAGTTTATGGATGACCAGTGCGTTAGGAACTCCCGAATCTGGGTCGCGTCAACCAATACCTATTAAAAAATCCATACAAAAAAAATTCCGTTAAGCATAAGAAATAATGGTAAAGGAACTCGAGAAAAATAAACCAAACTAAAAAATAATACTCACATCGTATAAAAGAAGGGTTGGGTCCAAAACAAGAGCCAACATGCCAAAATCCATATCGCATTGACAAATGTGAACAAATTGGTCCTCACCATGAGAAACCACAGTAAAGGAAGACGGTAGAGCCTAAAGTAGGTAGCGACCAAACTAGGGTCAATAAGTGGCAACTAGGCCCAACGAAAGTTATATTATGTCCTCTGATATTTCCAGAGTAAGTAGAACCGATGAAGAGTCCCGGTGCTGAGAGGAAGACTCCCAGAAAAAGACAGCTAGAAGGGGGCATCGGGCATCCCAAAACTTGAACCACTCCTGTGGTCCTTGATCTCGTCAGAGAAGAATAATAAATATAGCAAATATGGGTGCCAAGTAATCATAAATGGCTGTAAGACCTGAGCAAGCATCGTTGAAAGCAAGACGAGCAATTATCCTAAAATACCAAACTCAAACTACATTAAATACCGTTTTCATGTCAGAACGATTAAATGATTGGTTAATCACTCTACAACTGTTAACCGATCGATTAACTATTCTCATCCCACCATTAACCAACAAGTTAATCGTATTGCAGTTGTAAAAATCTCATTTTTCTCCCCAAAACTTTCGAGCTATCACCCACAGTTCTTCCAAAATTGGCAAACTAATTTCTCAAGTCCTTTCAATTTTGATAAAGAGTGTTTGCACATGCACACACTTAGTCAACTTCCTCTTTGGATACCTCGATCCGTAATCAAAGTTTGATGATGCCTCGTCCCATCATAAACAAGCCCCGAACACGAATCATAAAAAAATCTGTAAAAAACAATTTTCGAAACCTACATTAATGTTCAAAGTGTCCAAAACACTATGTAACAAAGTATATAGGACCAAAATGCAAATAACAAGAGATAAAATAATACATTAAAATAGCAACCAAACAATCCCTTTCGAACAATTAAACAATGGCTTAATCATCCGCCAAACAGTTAAGGGATCGGTTAACCATTTCCTAACACATAATCGACCAGTTATCCGTCCCAGAAAGTAATCATTATGAGATAATTGAAGATATAATATTAGCCTTACGTCTGTCATGAAATCATAACCAATGGTCTCAAATGGTTAACTGATTAGGCACATATTCTTCACATTTATCCCCTTAATTTCGGTATTTTTATGATCCCGTGCAGTGTATTTAGCTTGGATTTGTCTCTTATTTATGCTACTAACCTTTTTTGGCAAGTATTTCGTGTTTTGTGTATTTCTCATGTGTTTTACAGGTATTTCATGCAAGTTAGTGCGAAGGAGAACTCAAAACAGTGAAAGAAACCAAGAAATGGAGAGTTGAAGGGCATTTTCGTAATTTTTCAGCCTTAGTCCAGAGGTGGGGCCAACTAGAAAGTTTAAGATCTCTAAATTACAAGAATACTGGAAAAAACGGCACCTCAATCCGAGCTACGGTGAAGAAGTTACGATGTTTTGAAGTTGTGCGATAATGAAGAGTCTGGATGTGCGGATTTCTGTAATTAATTATGCATTTAATGCAGTGCAACTCTTGGAAAACTTGTGCCACAAGCGAAATTTGATGCCAAATTCGTTCAACTTGGTGCTATAAAAGACCAAGCCCTACCTCATTTTCAAAAGGGGAGTTGCTAGAGAGAGGCTAGGGTTAAGAATTTTAGAGAGAGTTTTTAGATCAGATTTTTAGGTTAAATTTCCATTTCCTTCAAGATTGGCTGGAACCCTAGTTTGTATTCTGAATCTCAATTCCGTTTTTGTGCTGAATTCAAGTAATATCATTCTATTCTCTTTTGCTTTAATTTTTGCAAAGTTCTTACAATGTTCTGCAGTTTCATAATTTCATATGTGAATTTGTTTTTCAACCAAATCATGAGTAGCTAATTTCTCAAGGGTTGGGGTACATGAACTCAATCCAAGGCAAATTATTTGTATGGAAAATTAGAAATTAAATGAAAATATTGGTTGAATCGTGAATGAAAATCATATATGCATTGTCATATCTTTTAATCTCTCTTGCCCTAGGTACTTGGGATGTTTAAGAATGCTTTGTATGTATAATTTATCGTTCACCGCTTTATATTGATCTTTGATTTCATATGGTGCCGGCTTGAACCTCATATATGTAATGCTTAGAGATTATAAAGACTGGATTTAATCAAGAATTTTGATTTATAATTCTAGTATTCTAAAGGATAATTTGTTAAGGATTGAGGGATTGTACCCTACCCTAATTTTCTCTAAATTGTTAAACCCAAATTTTGCTGTTAATTTCCAATTGTTTTTCATAAGTAAAGTTTTAGAAATTTTCCCAAAAATCAATCATCTTTTTATTTCTTTTAAGAAATCATTTCAAGGTTTGGTAATTTTTCTTGTTATTGTTTGGCAATTTTGATCCCTGTGGAGACGATCCCGACTTACCGGGTTACTACTTGAGCGACAAGGCTTGCACTTGAGCCTAGATAAATACGCACTTTTGAGACAAATATTAAGTCGCGTCAAGTTTTTGGCGCCGTTGCCGGGGATTAAAATTGTTAAATTTTCAAGAAAGTTATTGTTATCTACAAGTGATTTCGAAAAGAAAAAAATTGAAAAAAAAATTAAAAAAAATGGGTGTCACGTTCTTGAATTACCCAATTTGAAATGTCTTATTTTAACTCTTTTGGTGGCTTTAATTGTTATGCTAATAGTGAGGAAGAGGAGGCACTCAAGACTTATGACCATTGGATCAATATCACTAAAGATGATTATATTAAATACAAGCCTAGTGCTGAGAAACTCCAAATTTATCAAAATCAATTGCTTGAAGAAGAAAGACTTGAAAAAGAATATCGCGAAAAAAATCGTTATTGGGAGCAAGAGTTAGATGCATTATTTGAACCCAATGAGGATTTTTTTTCCGATAGTTTTGAAGATGAAGTAAGTTTTCAACCAAATGAGGAATTCGAGGTGCTAGAACCAAGAAAGCCTACTTTGGAAGAACTCTTACTTGATCTAAAAAAGCAATCTGATGACCGTGCTGTTCTCGAGTCAAAAATTATAGCAACTTGCAAGGAGTTGAATGATTATTTGGACAACTTAGAAAAGGTCGAGACTTGCGCTTCACCTAATACTTTTGAGAATGAAATCATTGAAATTGATCCAAGTTCTTTTGAATCTCAACCTATTATAAATATTGCAAAATCTACTGAGGTTGAGGATCATTTGTCTCCTTGTGTCCCCACTATTATCGAACCATTAAATCCATCACAAGAATTGGATGAATGTCTTAAGGATGTTGATCCGCTTCTTGTATGGGAATGTTATTTTGAGATGCTTCATCTTACGGGCCACACACTCAGAAGTGTCACTCCACCAGATCCAATTGAAAATTTTGAGGGAAAAAATTTTGAGGACACCAAGCAAGAGAGAGAGCTAGAGGAGTTGAGCCTAGCAGAGTTTGAGCGCGAGTTCGGACCGGTGGATGCGAGCCTAAATGATGAAGTCCAATCTTTCTGGGCCTCATTTCGTCATTTAGACGAAAGCGAGTGGGACAATAGAATTGATGAATTTCTCCTTCCTAAACCTCCACCCATACCATTTGAGTCTTCGGAGGTACTTGAAGATACGACTCAAATATCGTCCGACTTAGAGACCAACACACGTGCTACGCAACAAGAGGATCATTTTCCGGTTTATGAGGACAAGCACTCTATGCTTAAATTGTTTTCTAATATGGATTGTTCCTTTTTGTGTGCCCCTCTCCCCATACTACTTGAAAAATCTTTGGAACGTGATTCTATATTTCTTGGATCCCAATGGGACTTGTCCTCTTTTGCACCAAAATCCTTCATTATCCCCCTAAATTTTGTAATTGGTGATGGTTCATTTTTTAAACTTTTCACATGCCTTCCGTTTTTCAAACGGAATTCTTACTTTTCGGGAGGCATGCATCCTAATGAGGGTACACCATTAATCCCTCAAAGTCAAATTGTATTTTGGGTGGACCCTCAAATTTTTCGACTTTTAGTGTATGATTTATTAGCTGTTCAAATGTTAGGTTGTAAATAGTTAGTTTTCTTTTTCTTTTTCTTTTTCTCTTTTATTATAGTCTAGTTTTGAGAGTTAGAATTTTTGTTATTCTTTTTGCTATGCTTGGTTCTAACATGTTTTGTAGATTCAATGGACTCGCACTCATCGGGGATCGCTCCATTTGGGTAATATCTTTCTTTTCCTCTCTTTATGTTGTGTTCTTGATTCGCATTGAGGACAATGCAACATTTAAGTTAGGGGGTGTGGGATATTCTTCCCATTTATTGTTTAGATTCATTGATTCGATCACATGTTCTTTCGAAGTGTGTTTTTTAGAAAATTTCAAAAATTTCAAAAAAAAAAATAAAAATAGAAAATAAAAAAAAAATTGAAAAATTTAGAAAAAGCCAAAAATATTTTTGTTCAAAATAAATAAAAATTGGAATTTAAAATTTTTCAAAAATATCACATTTATTCTATTTAAAGTCTCAAATTGTTAACAATCATAATGCACTAAGCCAAAATTGACCGAAGATGGAAATTGAAAGAAAATTGACGACTTAACGAATAAGTGTGGAGATTGATCAAACCGGTGAGATTTCGAGCCTATCGATCTTTTTGAGTTTTTAAATCAATCCGAGTTTATGATTAACTCACAGTTCTTTTCAGCGTTTTAATAAGTCGTTGATGATCTCAATCCTTTGTTTTGATCGGTTATGGGAAATGTTGAGATGTTGTCTCGAAATTCGTGCTAAATATATCTCTAAACTTTATTAATCTCGAGATGCATATGGTAATGTGATTAGCAATTTGGACGATGAAGTAGGCCATCGTTTGTTACCCAAAAATATTGGCCATAAAAAGATGTGAAAAATTATCCCTTTGCAACCCACTTTGAGCCAAATAAAATTTTTCCTTTCGTTTGATAACCCGAAACCCGAAATTGTGAAAATTGAGAAAATTCATCAAATAAAGTCCAAATTGTGCAATAAAAAGGGGCAAGAAGAAAAAAATAGAAATGCAAAACAAAAAAAAGAAAAATAGCAAGAAAAAAAATGAAAAAAAAAGAGAAAAAGAAAAATAGCAAGAAAAAAAATGAAAAAAAAATGAAAAAAAAAAGAGAAAGAGAAAAATGAGCAAATGCTCGAAAAAGCACAAATGGACGTCATAAGGACATTTTCCAATTCCGAACATTCCGTTTATTCCCATTTTTACCCTTTACACCTTTTAACCCAAAAAGTCCTAACTGAGTCCGAATGGCGAAATTAATTACCGCATGGAGAGCTAAGACATGAAAAGATAATATGAGAGATTAAATGGTGTGAACTAGAGGTGATGTTCCCATTTCCTAATAACTGTAATCCGATGATGAGATCTTTTCACCATATATTTCCTTCTTTTCAATTTTGTATGCATGAATTTGTGTCCATTATATTTACTCTTTATATCATGCATACCGAGAGAAAATAGCCACAATCCGAGTGATTCGTTTGTGAGCGCAATCCATAAGAATTTGAATCAAAACGAATTTTCAGAAAGTAACGTAATGCTCAATCGGTGGAAGTTTGAGGTTTAATTTTTGGCTTTGCACACACACACTATGGTTTGACACATTTGAATATGAATTTATGGTGATTATTTTTCGAAAAGTTTAAATTGTACAAGTTTTAAGTATTTTGATCTTTATTTGAGTCAATAAAGAATTTTGTGGGTGTATTCACTGCAAACCCTCACGAGACAAAACTCGTCCTACTAGGGTAACCTAGGGGTTTAAAGGTTTATTGCATACGCTAAATGCAATCGCTTGCCTGCGAAAGTGGAATTTTATTTTAATAAAAGAATTTTCAAGAGTAGAATTTTGGCTAATTTCATTTACATTGCTCAGGACGCGCAAAGTTCTAAGTTAGGGGGTGTGATTAGGCACATATTCTTCACATTTATCCCCTTAATTTCGGTATTTTTATGATCCGTGCAGTGTATTTAGCTTGGATTTGTCTCTTATTTATGCTACTAACCTTTTTTGGCAAGTATTTCGTGTTTTGTGTATTTCTCATGTGTTTTACAGGTATTTCATGCAAGTTAGTGCGAAGGAGAACTCAAAACAGTGAAAGAAACCAAGAAATGGAGAGTTGAAGGGCATTTTCGTAATTTTTCAGCCTTAGTCCGGAGGTGGGGCCAACTAGAAAGTTTAAGATCTCTAAATTACAAGAATACTGGAAAAAACGGCACCTCAATCCGAGCTACGGTGAAGAAGTTACGATGTTTTGAAGTTGTGCGATAATGAAGAGTCTGGATGTGCGGATTTCTGTAATTAATTATGCATTTAATGCAGTGCAACTCTTGGAAAACTTGTGCCACAAGCGAAATTTGATGCCAAATTCGTGCAACTTGGTGCTATAAAAGACCAAGCCCTACCTCATTTTCAAAAGGGGAGTTGCTAGAGAGAGGTTAGGGTTAAGAATTTTAGAGAGAGTTTTTAGATCAGATTTTTAGGTTAAATTTCCATTTCCTTCAAGATTGGCTGGAACCCTAGTTTGTATTCTGAATCTCAATTCCGTTTTTGTGATGAATTCAAGTAATATCATTCTATTCTCTTTTGCTTTAATTTTTGCAAAGTTCTTACAATGTTCTGCAGTTTCATAATTTCATATGTGAATTTGTTTTTCAACCAAATCATGAGTAGCTAATTTCTCAAGGGTTGGGGTACATGAACTCAATCCAAGGCAAATTATTTGTATGGAAAATTAGAAATTAAATGAAAATATTGGTTGAATCGTGAATGAAAATCATATATGCATTGTCATATCTTTTAATCTCTCTTGCCCTAGGTACTTGGGATGTTTAAGAATGCTTTGTATGTATAATTTGTCGTTCACCGCTTTATATTGATCTTTGATTTCATATGGTGCGGGCTTGAACCTCATATATGTAATGCTTAGAGATTATAAAGACTGGATTTAATCAAGAATTTTGATTTATAATTCTAGTATTCTAAAGGATAATTTGTTAAGGATTGAGGGATTGTACCCTACCCTAATTTTCTCTAAATTGTTAAACCCAAATTTTGCTGTTAATTTCCAATTGTTTTTCAGAAGTAAAGTTTTAGAAATTTTCCCAAAAATCAATCATCTTTTTATTTCTTTTAAGAAATCATTTCAAGGTTTGGTAATTTTTCTTGTTATTGTTTGGCAATTTTGATCCCTGTGGAGACGATCCCGACTTACCGGGTTACTACTTGAGCGACAAGGCTTGCACTTGAGCCTAGATAAATACGCACTTTTGAGACAAATATTAAGTCGCGTCATTAACCAATCGGTTAATCGATGGGCCCAGACCCCTATAAATATAGGTGCCCACCCACCATTTCAAAACACCCCCAAAACCCGACCTCGATTCGATTTTTTCAAATTCTTCTCCCTGACCGTCAGAGATACTCGAGCTCATTTTGAAAGTCGAAAATAAGATCGTACTTCATAAAAAGTTATTTTTCCCATAGGAATAAATTATACTTTTGCAAAGTCGCTTACAAGTCCTAAAAGGAGGTTCGTACTTCTGAAAAGTCACCTACCTCTACACAAATTCTGCAAAATCTAGCAGTTCTACACAAGCTCTGCATAACTGAAAACACCTCAAAAGGGGACACACACACCCCAAAAAAAGCTCAGTTTTCTTCGCGAGGGTAAAGAACCTTTGCATAAAAATCTAGTTAATACTCGACACATATATTATGATAAATTGTACATACCTGTTTATTTTCTTTAACTTGACCCCTGTTTAGGGGATTGGGTTTGTAATTTACAGAGTTCAATAGTCGGGTTTCTAATCCATCACCTCTACTTGTGTAGTATATTGACATACATATATGCTAAACAAACACAAATCAAATGTCATAATTCCAAAATACATCAACATGAAAACATACTTTTCAAAATACGTTCTCGAAAAAGTGCAAATGAGTTGTGTTAGCCTGAAACTTTGTAGGCCAAGTCTAAAATTCAGCTACTCTCACCACTTCTCTGAGAAAACTAAGCCCATCAAGGCGGTGGTACCCCGAATATGTTTTTTCATACAAATACTTTTCAAACATCTACTTTTGGTCAATATATTTTCTTAACATATAAATATACCAATCCAACATAACAAAAATTCTATATTATAGACCAGGCTGAATAAATATCGCACCGATGTAACTTGTATACCTAGTCTTGCACGGTCTACACCTGTAAATATGTTTCGTCTGTTGGAAATATGTTGGATTTTATCCCAAGTCTTATTGGGTATGTCGTAAAGCCCAAACCAATAACATACTATTGATAATTATAAGCCCAAACCAATAAAATCCAACATCATAACGTACTATAAGGTTGGATTTTATCCCAAGTCTTATTATCTACTGGGGATGCATCCATCCTCAGTCCTGAGCTCCCACGAATTCTCCTAGTCCACCCCAGTACTAAGATGTAGTGCTTTTATATGATTCTCCATAATAGAAAATTATAACCTTGATGTAAATTCCTCTCTTCACAGCCGAACTTATCTTGGTTCTTCACCTCCAAATAAGTCTGAAGGACAACGCCTTTTGACTTGTAATCACCCAGATATTATAAGGTTATGTTTCAATATCAGACATATGAGTATTCAATCCCATCTGGATATTCCATACACCATCCATCTCCCTCCCAAGCTAACTCTTACATTTTAACACACATCATGTTTGAACATGTGCATGACTGAACTATCTAGGATTTGATCCCAAGTCTTTTTGGGTACGTAGGCCCAATATCGAATCTTTCTCGTGATCTCGATCCTCAATAATATGTCATTGGGTATATTATCTTTACTAAGATGCATCCTTCTCTTGACTTTCACACCTTATCACTTATCCAATTCATACAAAATATCAAACTATCTCAAGGTGTGATCTCCCAAATATATTAGCATTGCTCACATGCATATAAATATGCAAACACATATACACTAATCACAATAGGGATGAACCTATCTCTCACATTTTTATCTCTCCTCAACCCACGAACGAGATATCAAACTATCTTAAGATCTAACTCTCTCGCACACTTACATACATTATGATGCCCATCTGTTATACAAATATAAAGCATAGAGTCATACATGAGTAATCCTGTGTACTAGCATTGGTTCAAGTGACGCGTCCATAGCTCTCACTGATACTATTTTCCAACCAAAGCACCAATCTACATTTCAAGAGACCCTCATGTTAAGTTATCTAACACGTTCTAAAAATAAATAAAAAGTAATTGATTAATGTAAAGAGTTATAATAAGAATTAAGGAAGCAAACAGCATAAGTGTGGTGCCTAACTCCTTCACCACTCATAGCCTGATCCCAAACTTCAGAATAAGAATATCTGGATTAACTATAGACTTTAAAACCTGTCTTGGGATTATCTCAAAAGGGCTAGCCCGAACCATTTGGTTTTTTATATAAAACAAACTAGCGATTGTGAATAACCCATAAAACCGCTTTTTTGCACGAGAGCAACACTTATCATAAGCAAGTAAAAATTGGACATCGTTTCAAAATACATCCCAGGGTAAATCAAGGACCCAAAATGTTAAGCCGATAACTTGACCTCAGGGATATGTGACATAACGGGAGACAAGCATTCTCGCATCCATCATTACATAAGATTTCCCCTCGGGCGCATCCATAGCTCACTCGGGGATCGCAACACCACACATACCATACTTGAGTCCAAGGAAAGGATGTAATGAAATTAATTATGTTGTGTGCACACTTTCACTCTAGAACTGGTAGTGGCTAGAGCAATCTTATTGGCTTTTGATATTTTACCTTTGACCTACTTCCATGTCAGGCACTTGGAAATATCAGAAGGTAAAATCTTTCTTCATCACTGATTACAAGTAATCAAGGCACAAATCCCTATACATCTTTGTGCTTCCAGTGTGAATATTGATTTTTGACTTGTGTGCCGCCAACATAAATTCCTGTAGAAGTTCCTCAATGGTGGGAATAATCAACCTTCCCCTGAAGTGTACCTTGATATCCTTATTAAGAGTGAGGTCCATAAATGTTTCTCCCTCCTGAATGCAACCCCAAAAATACATAAGCTCATCATCAGACATCTAAGCTTTCAAAAATTTACTATCTGAAACAAGTCTTTCCACCATATTATAGACATAGGCAATTATGTTCTTGTCTTCAACTTCATAACCTAGGATTAAAAGGTCCCTCAACATCTTGGGTCGATGGAACTTCAACACTGCTAATGAAACATCCATATTTCTACAAAGAGCATTAGCTACCACATCGGCTTTACCCGGGTGATACTATAGTGTCAAATCATAATCCTTTAATATCTCAATCCAAAGCCTCTGACGCAAGTTAAGATCACGCTAAGTGAAGATGTACTGAAGACTGTTATGATTCGAGAATACCTCGAACCCATACCTATAAAACTAGTACCTCAAGATTTTTAGATCAAACACTATAACCACATGTTCCAGATCGTGGGTGGGGTATTTTCGCTCATGGGTAAAACTATCAAGAAGCATAGGCCATCACTTGGACATTTTTCATTGACACTCCTCCTAAAACTGTGTGAGATGCATTACAATATATCACATACCCTTTTCCTCTTTTGGAGGAGAACAAGGACTGGTGCAGATGTGAGACTCTTATTTAATTCTTGAAAATCTCCTTTTCACTCCTAGGTCCACTCAAAGAGAACATATTTCTGAGTGAGTTGGGTCAAAGGAAACAGTATGCTATATAAATTCTGGAAAAAATGTCGATAATAACTAGCTAGTCCTAAAAGGATTTTGATATCTGTCACACTCTTTGGATGCTCCCAATATAACATTGCTTGAACCTTTGAGGGTTCAAAAAATATCCATTCACCAAAGACAACACGTCCTAAAAACTTCGCCTTATTCACCAAAACTCGCACTGTTTGAACTTAGCATACAACTGGTTCTCGTGGAGCACTTATAATGCAGCTCGCAAATGCTCGTTGTATTCTTTACCTGACATCGATTAATTTATAATGTCATCCACAAACATGACAACCAATCCATATACGACGGTTAAATTCAATTAATTTAAGTACATAAATTCGGCACGTGCTTTTATCAAGCCATAGGTCATGACTAAGAACTCGAAGTGTCCATATCGTGTGCAAAAGGCTATTTTCTAAATGTCTTCCTCATGAACCCACAACAAATGGTACCCAGAACAAAGGTCAACCATAGAGAATCTTCCAGAACCACACAATTGATCAAAAAGATCATCAATCCTGGGCAAAGTATTTTTATTTTCACTATGACCCGGTTCAACTATCAGTAGTCAATGCAGAGTCCTAATGAGTTATTTTTCTTCTTGTCAAAAAACACTAGTGCTCCCCAAGATAACACGTTGGGCTGAATGAAACTCTTATTCAATAAGTTCTCCAATTATACCATGAGCTCTCTTGGAGCTCTGTTATAGTCGAACAGTGTGGAGGCATGGATTTAGGATATTTCCATAATGCACTTCAATATAAACATCAATCTCCTTCTGAGGTGGTAGACCGGGAAGGTACACTGGAAAAATGTAAGGAAATTCCCACGCAATCGAGTAATCTAAGAGCATAAGGTTAGGTGACTTTTGTACCACAAGTCTAGATAACAAACCGAAGTAATTCTTCTGGTTTTTAACACAAGGAGACTTATATAGGTAATCTATCGCTTTCTCATTGTTAAAGTGATACCATGAGTTGTTAAGGAGAAGAATGAACATGTTGTGCCAATAAAATTCGATGTTGGCACTAAAGCAATAAAGCTAATCTATACCCAAGATTACCTTGAAATCCTACATATCCATTATAATTAAATCATACTCTAGAACGGACTCCCCCACAATGATAGCACAAACTCTACACATTTTATATAAATAAATACCCCCACCTACCTGGAGTCCCATAAAAATAAGAGGATAAAGATAATTCACCACTAAACCTAAACCAAATGTAAGCGAACTACTTATTAATGATTGAAAAGATCCTGACTCAAATAAATCTTTTACCCAAGTGTGAAACACCAAAATCATACCTTCCATCACTAACGTATCCAACTGTGCAGTTGATTGGAAAATAGCATAAGCCCTTCCCTGTGTAAATTGGATCCCCAAGACACTTGGCACCTAAACCTTCCCTCAGGCTCCTCCTTTCCCATAACATCGGCTTGAACCATATAGATAGTGTCGAGGATTTTAAAAGCCTCCCTTATAATGGGGTTGTTGGGTAAGAACCGTATAACTTGAGTTACATCCTCATACAAAGTTAGAAGTTTGGTTGTAAGGTTATTATTATTCTCTCCTCTTCCTTTGAGGGCAATCCATTTTGATGTAGTCAAATGCTCAATTGTCATAGAAATCCTAACCCATCGGAGTTGATCCTTTAAGGTACTAGATCATTTAAGAGGAACTAATCCCTATAGCCGCCTTCAACTTTACAAACAAACCATGGTAACCACATTTACGATGATTTTTCCCATCACTACTCTGACTACTACAAGTTTATTTTTTCATCCCTTTTATCTAACTACCATCTTAAAATTCTAACTCAAGTCTAATGGCTTTTTTCACTACCTCCCTAAAGCTTCAAACATTGTACCCCACTACCAACCTCTTAATTGAAAGATTGAGACGCCTTATGAATAGTTGGGTTTTTCCCTCCTCATCATTGGCTATGAAAGGGACATACTTAGATAGTGTCAACACCACCTTCTAAAACCCACTAAGTCTCTCCTTAGGTCCATAGAACCTCCCCATTTCACTATAAACCCTAGGTCATACTCCAAGTACCGATCTAGAGGCCATCAGGCACTCCCAGCCCTATTTGACTCCGGTAAACTCTATCGTCAGAGAGAAAGCTCAATGAATCTTCAAAGGTCTCTGAATCCCCTTTCTAATGGTTCATCCCGTGCATAAATACTCATAACGGTTTGGACAAACGGGACATTTTTATACCAAAAATCGACCTGGAGGCCGTCGAGCACTCTCGAGCCCCGATTTGACCCCAATCAACTCCAACGTCAGAGCGAAAGCCCAATGAATCTTTAAAGGTCTCTAAATCCCCTTTTCAAAGGTCCGCCCTGTGCATGAAATGGCATAATCGTTAGAACGAATGATTCGTTTTCCCCTAAAAACTAATCCAAAGGCCACCGGGCTCCCAGGCTCTGCTTGACCAAAGTTAACTCTTAAGCTTGAATGAGACTGAATGAATCTACAAAGGCCACTGAATACCCTTTCCAACGATTTACCCTATGCGAGAATCATCCTTACGGTACAATCGAAGGACCCATTTTACTCCGAAAGGTCACCGGGCAGTTCTAGGCCCATTTGACCAAAGCCAACTCTTTAAATTGAGCGAATCTCTTTGTAACGTCGAAGTACCTTGCATAAACTTTCCAACGGTCCACCCCATGCACAATTTTGACTTATGGTTTGGACGAACTATGTATTACCATCCGACAATCTCCCATCCAGAGGACCAATGGGCACTTCTGAGCTCCGTTTAACCCAAAGTTAACTTTTAGACCCAGGAGCATCCTAAGGAATCTTTAAGGTCTCTGAATTACCTTCATAACTATATGCCCCGTGCGCAATTTGAATTTACGAATTACGTTCTATGATCATTTTTTGGAAAAATTTGCACGAGCCTACCGATTGGCAGGTACATTTCCCTACCAATCGATAGTGTCTCTCGGGTCACCAATCAATTGGTCGAGCTAGGGGTATGCCGATCGGAAATCCCCCTACCCTATATAAGGAGGGCATGATCTCACTCCCAACACACCTCATATCCATCAATATTAGTGATCTTAGCAACATTCTTCTGCAATCAGCTAAGTTTCCTTATGGGAAATTCCTTTCCATCTTTCATCCCCATTATTTTCATACTCAATTTCACAAAACTATTATTCTCTCTCATCCAACATTCATCTCAATTTTCAAGGGAGTTCATCAAGGATTAAGATTAATCCTCAAGTCTCCAAAGAAGGTCCAAACATCCTTCTATCTCTAAATTTATTTATTTTCGCATTAGTTATATAAATGCTCAATTTATCTTTTACTTTAGATCATACACATTAACATCTCATATTTTATTAGTTATATTACACATACCTTATTTTCTATTAAAAAAAAGGGGGGGGGGGGGGGGGGGGTTACACCTATAAATTCCAATGGGATTATTCACCACATTTTCTCAAAATTAAAATATCTTTTCTACACACACACATAATAAACACCTGTTTGAATCTATGGGATAAACCCCACCCTTGTGCCTTATGCGAACTATTTGGACTTTGATGCCTTCATAGGAAACGTAGGTGTTTCAGGCTAAAACCCGAGACTCAAGTCCAATTTTCCTATTTTCCTTTTCGTTTTTTTCCTATCTTATCTATATATTATTCATATATATCATGCTAGTGATTCATACTTGCGGATATAATCTAACAAATATTGTCATTTCATTATAACATTCAATATATCGATAAGCGCACACATCATATTTTCTAATTATTATTTTGGGGACAATCCTTTGGATGACCTCAGTATATCTTTCCCATGATATGAGTCAAATGATTCCGATCTCCATTTATATATACACGCGCATACTTTTTATGAAGAAATTAAGGAAATAGTAGCATCACCCCATGAGAGATCGAAAGGGAAGGATTGGTTCTTAACACCTTCCCATTCCGTAACTTAGTCCCCTAACCTCTGAACTATTGGTTTCATAAGCATCAGTTTGTCTTTTATGCCTCTCTCTTGAGGCGACGGCATGTTCTTTTGCCTATTTTATGCAAAATAGGCCAGTGACTCCATATCTTTAAATCACCCCACATCGACGACGGTCAGAGCGCTCTTGAAAAAGGGGTGAAAACCTTCTTCCCCACGCTCCGATCACGCGCACGCAAGTGCTTAAAGCACCACCCGAGATGGGAAGGAAAAATCCCACACGGGAGGGATGGCCACAGTGGCGACTCTGCTGGGGATCTTCTTAAGAGGACTAGACTATGTTTGCATGGGTGTTATCATTTTTTTCTTGTGTGCTTATGCACCTACCTGTATTTTCCCTTTTTTTCTCCTCTATTATTTCTTGCATATATCTACCTCATGCTTATATCACTCCTCACACACTTGTAGATACCTCCATGTACACTTCACATTATCACACACCACTTAGAATATCCATGCGTAGGTGTCAATAGCACACACCTCCACTTATCACACTTATATGTATCCATGCTCACTCACATTTGTCACACACCACTTGTAGTTGATCCATGCTTAGGTTCACTACCATACACTCACTTATAGATATTTACCCATCACTCACTCTCACATATCCATGCTTAGTGTAATCCTCATGCTCCATGGTAGATTTACTTTTCATGATACTTGTAAACTCTTCCCTATTATTATAGTGCTCATCATGCCAAATAAAAATACTCTCTCCATAATATAATAACCAAGAATCATGCATTTTGCACACTACATCACTAAATAACTATTGTCCAAATTTTGTCCCATAACTGGGGGGTCACTTTGTGATGGGCGCTGGTCCGGTAGGTCGCAGTTAGCCTAAGCAATATGACTCTCACCTTCCATTGGTCAAGTACCTTCGACATATATCAAAGGGTCCCCCCCCCCATCGTACCGCTTGAGTGAAGTCATAACGGGAGGTATATAGCAGGGAACTCATTCACGTACGTAGAGTATATCGAATTCGCTCTCACACCAACTGTCCCCATGAGGTATATAGTGAGGCAATTCACGTACACTCGGGTATATCAAATGGCTTGTCCATATGTACCGATTACCCTCAAAAGCAAAACGTATATCGTTGAAGTCATGCCAAAGGGGGGAACCTTTCCACTAACCCAACAAATGCATACCCTCATATAGGCGTCAAACCTAGGACACTCAACTTTAGTTTGTCGGTTACTACCCGAAACTCTGTCAAAATGACGGGTCGGCATGCTACCCAAATTTTCATGAGATTTCATCTTTTTCAAAACAGGACCCTATCCATAAGCCTGGCAACAAGTCAAACCATGTTTTACATATTTTTCAAACACTGTTTTTCTAGGCTCAGGTTTCGTCTGGCATTTCTTTTACATGTAGGTAAACCTAATAATAATAATAATAATAATAATAATAATAATAATAATAATAATAATAATAATAATAATAATAATAATAATAATAATAATAATAATAATAATAATAATAATAATAATAATAATAATGTTGAGACTCCTCTCTCGTTTTTCCCTCTTTCCTTACAAAAGTGTCAAAAACATTTTTCCCCTCTTTTCAAAATACCAAAAATATTTTCCTCCTTTTGTCAAAAAAACTAAAAATATTTTGTCCTTCCCTTTCCAAAAAAAATTTGTCAAAATTTTTTTCCTCTTTTTTCAATAATAAAAGTTTTTCCCTCCACTCTTTCAAAAATAAATTCGAATCATTTTTCCTTCTCAGGTCGATCGCATACCTAACCCTTGACTTGGCTCCCTATTGGATTCGGTCTTCCGTCAAACTGCCTCGTAGCTACGTCAGTTCTCCTGCTGCTACCTCTGAGTTCGAAATTCTCTTTCACCCACTCTCCATGGAGAATGAAAACCAAGTGTCGAATGTGTAGATTAATTTAATGATGGTCCTAGTCCAACTTACTGCCAAGATTCACAACCTTCAAACTGAGGTTTATGAGATGTAGTGAAACTGGGTCCCTATTCCTGAAGAGCCCGAGTTCCTCTTCCCTCACGCTATTGGTCTGCCCGCACCTGAGACTATTTGGGTCCCAGAAGAGTATCATCACTCTCCACGTGCCCCTCCTACCAATGGGCCACGGTCATCTCAGCTCCCTATGTCAAATCTTGCTCAGCCAGGGGCTAACCTGCCCTTAACCATTGATCCGAAGGAAGAAGAGTTGAACAAGGTCAAGGAGGACCTTAAGATGTTGACTAAGAACTTTGAAGAAGTTCAAATCGCTCATAACTACATGGATTACACCAATATGTCTCCTTACCCTAAAGAAAGGCTACCGAAAAAGTTTAAGATTCCCAACATTAAAAAGTTCAGAGGTAGAAGACCCCTAATTGTCCATCTCCGAAGTTACCACCGAGCTATGACCCTCCTAGGTGCCTCCGAGGAAATAATGGACCAAATGTTCCAACAGACTTTGAAGGACAGCACTCTTCGCTAGTTCTTATCCCTCGAAGAATCCAAAATTCACAGTTGGGAGCATGTTGCTCATGAATTCATGTCTTAGTACAAGTACAACGAGGAGTTGGAGTGATTTAGAACTTTTTAAGCAGAACCTCGGGGAAACTCTTAGTAATTTCATAGCAAGGTGGAGAGAGAAAGAGGCCACCATGACTAACCGGCCTTCTAAAGAGGAGAAAGTCAATATTGTGAAGAACTTCTTGCCCTATGTCCAATCAACGATGGGAGGATAGTATTACCCCCATTTTTTAGCCCTCTGGGAAGAAGGAGTAGAAATCAAAGAAAGTCTCGCCAAGACAGAAGCTGAACTAAAGAAAGTATCCAGAAAGTTCACTCCCAGAAAGTATGAAAAGCCTGCCAATACCACAGCTTCAACCATCAGTAACATCTCTCAACATGCCACTTCATAGGCACCAAAAAGTCGTCCTAACCCGATTAGAAAGGAATACACCGAGCTTCATACTCCCCTCTCCAAAGTCTACCAAGCCCTTTAGCTGAAGTCTTATTAAGCCATTGGACCCTCGTCCATTACCAAATCCACTTCCCAAAAATTTTAAACCCGACTCCCATTGTGATTTCCATCAAAATGTCGATCATGCCACAGATTTGTGCTTCCATCTTCGAAATGTAATCCAAGGTATGATTGACCGATGTGTGATCCCCCCACCAGCCAATACTAAACCCAACACTACTCACAATCCATTTTCAAACCATACAAATACTATCTTCCTAGAAGAAGACCCAGAATTTGACCCGTCTACCCAAATTGTACCCAATAAATCGCCCATCACACCCATATATTCACCTAAACCCCTCAAAATTTGCTCGTATTTTCTCCTATATCCTACCTATTTTGCCGATCAGTCCCCGTCACTTCTTACAAGAGCATGTATTATCGTTCATACCCAGTCCAGAGGGAAGGACATGGAATTGCCAATAGTATTAAACCAGCTCCTAGTGTTTGGGATGAAACTGACCTAAAAATGACCATTAACTACCATAAATACAGTGCACTATTCATGAAATCCCATAGGTGGGCTCATGAGTTAGATAATAGGGTAGTACCCACTAATAAAGTCAGTTTAGATGATGTTGTCCAGATTATGGCAAACTTGTTCTGACAAATCGATGAAATTTGTAGTATGTCCGAGCTACTCGATTATTTGAAAGTACAGGGGCACTTGGTCCCTTTACTTCTGCATATCCCCATTAAATGGAAGGATCTATACGAAGAGGTCGTTGAGGTTGTAGAATGCATTGACTTCTTGTGGAAGGATGACATCGTTGCCATCGAATGGGGGGAAGAATTTGATAGTTCAAATGAAAAGCAAAGCCCAAAAAATAGTAGGGTAGTAGTCAATATATGTGGAATGATATCCTTTGAGGATCTGCTAGGAGAGATTAACAAAGTGGACAGACAGCCCGGGATAGATGAAGAAATAGGGTTTCTGTTTTTCCCCTCTTCTGTGAACCATATGACTAGATTTGGGAGGCATTACTAGGTTTCGAACCCTGAATCAGTAACGAAAGATAAGGAAAAAGGTGTTAAGAAACTCCCTATACGGGAAATGACCCTCATGGAGAGCGAGATCCTCGATCAGTTGAAGAAAACTCAAGTTAACATCACTCAATGGGGACTCTTTATGTCTTCGCAACTGCACCGAAATGCCTTGTTAAACCTCTTATCGGGCCCATAATCCCTCCTTCTACCACTCCAAAAGAATCCATGAACTTCATCGGGTCCCTAACCTCTGCTAGAATACTCTTCTTCTCAGAGGAAAAAATCCCTAAGTTTGGTCCAAATCATAACTATGCTCTCAATATCTCTTTCAAGCTCATGGGTGTGACACCCCGACTAATTAAATACCGGGTAGCTACTCCTTTATTAAATTAATACAAAATGGCAAGTTGGTCCAGTTAATAGCATCACTGTCGAAAACATTTTAATGATTACTAACCACCTAGTATTTAAAAAGTGAGTTGCCAAATTTTAAGTTAACTCTGATTAACATGCAATAAAAGGATAATGATAGAATAACAACATTCACCATAACGAAACAATAGAATAACCAACAACATAATAATAAGTCCGGAGGAAAAAATCCTCACAACAATCCCACAACTGAACTAAGTAAAACAAAGTAATCTGAATAAATTACATGCCAAATAGTCTGAAAATCTGAAATAGGAAATGTCTCTAAAAGGAATGGTCGACATGCCCTACAACTGATGAAATCTGAATATAGAGTCAAGATAGATGAAGCGTCTACTAGCAAGGCCCTGTAACTTCCACAAACAGCTACAGCTCGTCACCTGAATGAGGATCCTAAGCATGGTGTCCTTGTGGTTGGGCACCTAAAATGGTTTTTACAAAAATAGGTTTGAAAGCAAATGGGTCAGAGCCCGAAAGTGGAAATCATTTTAATAACAGCAAGTGTTTTAATAACATTAAAACAATGAATGCAAAATACATGTTAGGACGTGCACTCACATGAAGTACTCACCTCTCGACCAATTGTGCACCCCTAACGTACCGTACCCATCTAAGTGACATACATAACTATCCAAACCGTAATAAGTTCTACCCCTTACTACTCATTTCCCATTATACTTTCTAGTGTTATCAATAATATAGCGGGCTATACTTAACTCATATTCTCAATTATTAGCATTATAATTCACTATCGATTAACCCGTTATGTTTTCTTAAAACATTACCATAATTACATTCACAATACCAACATGAAAGTTCCCATTATTTAAGTGTATATTATTCACGTCATAAATATCCGATACAAGCACCCGAGACTAAGCTTCGGTGCACACATTCTCTGCTATCCATCCCGGTACATCACGTACATAAGGATCACGCATTCCGAATCTCTCAGGAATCGTTCTCAGATAATAGCAAATCACAAACAATGGAGGCGAACACAGTCACATCACATGGGTCACGTACATACCTACGCTCCCACGATCAGCAGACTTATTATCATCCCAATAAGTCCTTCTCTGACCTATGTCCTCGAGGTACCAATCTAAATCCGGGCAACACAAGGATTAGAGGGCCCTAAGCGAACGTAAACCTCTCGTGATAGCAAGTATGGTAGGTATGTCATACACATAAAATCACATACATATACTAAGTATGCACACATCTTAGTAATCACCATAATTTATTTGTGGTACACTTCTCATTCTCGTACCGACTTATAATGTCACACAATTACATATTCCCGGTTAATATAATTATTTAAGCCGTCAATTGTCCTCACGTCGTAATAGACACTCACGTCTTAATCCATAATTTCCATTGGTTCAAGTCACCCTTCTATGTTTTACTCCTCATTATATCCCAAATATCTCAACTATACCAATTTATCATCAAGGGAATGGTATCTCTACAATTAAACAAGGTTACGGGACACGCGAAACCAAAACAGGCCAAAAAGCCTAAACTGTCAGCCCGTTAGAAGTCTCGTTCGAATGAGGCTGTTCGAACGAGAGTTCGTTCGAACGAAGTGGGCCTTCTAACGAGATCTTGTTCGAACGAAAGTCATCGAATGAACATCCCTCTCGTTAGAAGTCAAACTGTCAACTCGTTAGAAGCTCGTTCGAACGAGCTCGTTCGAACGACCTGGGCAGGTCTTCTAACGAGAGGCCAGTTTCGAGCCCAGATTTTCCCAAATCCGTTTTTCCAACTTTTCTTCACCTCTAACCTCATCTAAACATCAATCCAACAATTGTTCATGGTTTCTAATCATTCCTAAACATACTTAGGTCATATATTAATGTTTATATATAGCCAATTCTTCCTAAACATCATTGAATCATCAAATCCCTTCATTTATCCCCAAATCACATAAACATGAACCCTAAAATTTTAAAGTCACCAATGGGCATAATTAAATCCGTTTTGTTATGAACAAGGTGTATTTCCATCAGAATAATCCTCCTAACACAATTCTACATGCAATCCTTTCATCAAAATATAAAGTTCTAAATCCAATTAATGGGTTTTTATCAAACTCCCAAGAACAATACAAATTTTGTCAATTTCCTACGCATGGAAGAAACATTCTTTGTAATAAACGAAATTAAACCACTTCCCTTATGTATATCTCTGATTTTGATGGAGAATTGATGAGTTTCTCTCTTTCTCTCTGCAGAAATCTCCTCTCTCTCTCTCTACAAGTCTTCTTCTCCAAGGTGACAATGGTGGCTAGGGTTTGCCTTAGGAACTAATTCTAATAACCTCCGTAGCCCATTATGTCATAAGGTGTAGTTAGTGGGTTTAGTGGGTAATTACCAAGTCTAATTTTTAATTCCTAATTTTCGTTGGTTTTTAATTCCCAAAAATCCAAAATTACCAAACTACCCTTATACGTTGCTGGTATGGCCTAAAAATGCCCCGGGACCCAAACTAAACCCCCGGCTAGTGTTTTCTGACTATTTCGACCCTTCCGGGCGCGTTAGCGCACTCAAAACGACCATACGGTTAATAGAAATAAAATTCACTTTTTAATTAAATAATAATATTCCTGACGCGACTGTCACACGCGTCTCAACAAAATTTCCAAATTGCCGTATTTCAATCTCACGACAAATTTCATAATTCAATATTCATACATAGCCATATATACTCATTAAAATCAAATACCAACTCTCATCTCGCTAGTATTTTTATCCGGATTAATTCCCAATTAATACACATTTAATTCAATTAATCCCATAAATAAATATCATAAAAATACGGGGTATTACATACTTCCCCTCTAATAACAGAATTTCGTCCCGAAATTCGGAACTAGAAAATACCTGGTAAGAACAACTCTGGATAACGTTCGCGCATCTCATCCTCATGCTCCCATGTGGACTCCTCGACATTATGATGTCGCCACTGAACACGCACTAACGGGACTATCTTTGACCGCAATTTCCGTTCACTTCGGTCCAATATAGCAATCGGCCCCTCCTCGTAGGAGCTATCGGGCTGGAGATCGATGTCCTCCAAAGCAATATGAGAATGAGCCAAATCGTCTCTAAGATATTTCCTTAGCGAGGAAATGTGAAACACATCGTGAATCCGATGCAAATGCTCCGGTAACCCAAGTCTATACGCAACCGGTCCAATCCGCTCAATAATAGGAAATGGTCCCACATATCTCGGTGCCAACTTCCCTTTCTTCCCGAAACGCATAATCCCCCTCATAGGAGATACTCTGAGCAAAACCTGGTCCCCCACTTCAAATTCCCTGAAGGACCTCTTCGCATCAGCATAGCTCTTCTGCCTGTCCTGAGCTACCCGAATGCGACTCCGTATCAGCTCTATTCTTGCCGAAGTATCCTGAATCACTTCCGTCCCAAGTAGTTTGTTGTCCCCCACCTCCAACCAACATGCTGCGGAACGACAAGGTCTACCGTACAACGCCTCAAATGGAGCCATGCCAATGGTGAACTGGTAGGAGTTATTGTAAGCAAACTCCACCAGTGGAAGATACTGCTCCCATCCACCTCCGAAATCAATGATGCACATACGTAGCATGTCCTCCAACATCTGGTTTGTACGCTCGGTTTGCCCATCGATCTGCGGGTGATACGCCGTACTCAACCGCAATTCCGTGCCCATGGCCTCCTGAAAACTCTCTCAAAACCGCGAAACAAATATCTTGTCTCTGTCAGACACGATATTTAGGGGCACTCCGTGAAGTCTCACTATCTCTGCAATAAAGAGCTGGGCATACTGTCCCGTAGTGTAGTCTGTCCTTACGGGTAGAAAATGCGCGACTTTGGTCAACCTGTCCATAATTACCCAAATGGAATCGTGACCTCTCTGTGACGTAGGCAACCCCGTGATAAAATCCATGGATATGCTATCCCACATCCACATCGGGACCTCCAATGGCTGTAGAAGTCCTGTCGGTCTCTGATGATCCACTTTTACTAGCTGACAAGTGGCGCATTTAGAAACGAACACGGCAATATCTCTCTTCATCCCGTTCCACCAATACTGTCATCTCATGTCTTGGTACATTTTGTCCCCACCGGGATGTACCGCGAACCGTGAGCCGTGCGACTCTGCCATCACCTCGTGCCGCAATTCCTCCCCTTCCGGAACTACCAATCTCCCATTGAAGCGTAATCCCCCATCTGAGCTAACGGTATAGGACTCGGCTCCCTCTGTTAATAGTCGAACTATCTGCTCCTGACAGAACGAGTCATCTGCTTGTGCCTTTACCACTCTCGTGACAATCTGCGGTGTAACAGTCATCACCGACATGAATGATCGGGCCACTGCATCCTGGTGTCCCAACTCCTTCCACTTTGCCTTCCACACCCCTGCCACTTCATCTACTGGCCTACGGCTCAACGCGTCTGCTACCACATTAGCCTTCCCCGGGTGGTATTGGATATCGAACTGATAATCCTTCACGAACTCAAGCCACCTCCGTTGCCGCATATTCAACTCTTTCTGCGTGAATAGGTACTGTAGGGACTTGTGGTCCGTGAACAATCGAAACTTCTCCCCCAAAAGATAATGTCTCCAAATCCGAAGGGAAAATACAACTGCCGCCAACTCCAAGTCATGAGTGGGGTAATTCTTCTCATGAGGCTTCAGCTTACGGGAAGCATAAGCTATGGCCTGACTCTCCTGCTGTAATACACCTCCAAGTCCTTGCAAGGACGCATCGGTGTAGACTAGATACTCAACTCCCGGTCTCGGTAATGCTAACACAGGTGCTGAGGTCAACTTATCCTTCAACTCATCAAATGCCAACTGACAGGCATCACTCCAGATGAACGGCACACCCTTACAAATCAGATGTGTCAAAGGACCTGCTATCTTCAAAAATCCTCGAATGAACCTCCTGTAGTATCCTGCTAGGCCCAAGAAACTACGGATCTCAATCGGTGACGTGTGCTGTTCCCACTCCCTCACCGCGGATACCTTCCCCAGATCAACAGATATCCCCCGGTCGGAAATAATGTGTCCTAAAAACTGGACTTCCTTCAGCCAAAACCCGCACTTCTCATATTTTGCATACAGCTCTTTCTGACGTAGCGTCTGCAAAACCATTCTCAAGTGCTCTGCATGATCCTCCTCTGTCTGGGAGTAAACCAGAATATCATCAATGAAGACAATGACGAACTGATCAAGGAACTCTCTGAACACCCTATTCATCAAGTCCATAAACACTGCTAGAGCATTGGTCAAGCCAAAAGGCATAACCCGAAACTCGTAAGAACCATATCTCGTTAAGAACGCAGTCTTCGAGACATCCTCTTCCCTGATACGCAACTGATGGTATCCCGATCGCAAATCAATCTTCGAGAAGAAAGAAGCTCCCCTCAACTGGTCGAATAAGTCATCGATTCGGGGCAACGGATATTTATTCCGTATCGTGACCTTATTCAACTCTCGGTAATCCACACACAACCTCAACGATCCATCTCTCTTCTTTACGAATAACACAGGGGCACCTCACGGCGAAGTACTCCTCCGTATGAATCCCTGACCCAACAACTGCTCAATCTGATCCCGTAGCTCTCGCATCTCTACCGGAGCCATACGGTACGGTGCGCGTTCTATAGGTCTCGTATCTGGTAATAAGTCTATGACAAAGTCTATCTCTTGACTGGGAGGTAGGCCTGGTATCTCCTGAAACACATCTGAGTACTCCCTGACAACTGGGATCTAATCTAAAGGAATCACAACCTCCTTAGAGGTATCCTCCTCTATGTAATACAAATGAGTGGTCGAGCCTCCCTCTGGGCGAGGCATCGCCACTACAAACATCTCTTGCCCCGGAATGGCAAAAACAATGCTCCCACCGAAGCAATCAATCATGGCTCTATAAGCTGCGAGCCAATCCTTACCAATAATCACATCGTGCTCATGCATATCTAATACCAACATGTCGGCAGGTAATACCAAACTACCAATCTCTACCTCCACTCCCCGGCATATAAAGAAAATAAGTGACCCACTCCCCAATGGTGAGTCTACACACGTCACTGTGCTCTCTGTTGTGGCTAATAATCCTAAGGCTTTCGCAAAATGTGTAGCTATAAAACAATGCGTTGCCCCCGTATCAAACAAAACCCGACCCATAGTGCCATGGATAGGAAACATAACCTCAATCGTGGGTGGAGCCTGTGGAGCTGCTGCCTGCTGAAGCTGGTATACTCTCCCATACTGCAGTTGTCCCTGCTGGACTGGAACCGCTGGAATGGGTGGTAATGCTGCCATCTGTGGTGGCGCCGGGAGGGCGCCGGGAAACATGGGTCTCTGTGGCTCCTGTCGAGCACCCTGCTGCTGCTGCGGGGCCCTGCCCCTATCAGGACAGTCCTGGCATTTATGGCCAGTCTTGCCACAAACGTAACACTTCCCCGGGAAGTTCCCCCCTCTCTGTCCCTGCTGTCCCCGGCCCTAGTGGCCGTTACCGTTCCTCCCCTGGCCCTGCTGAAACTGCTGTTGACCATTCTGACCCTGCTGGTTCTGATGGCCGTTCGGACCCTGATGGCCCTGTCGGAAACCTCCATGTCCGTGCCTGAAATTCCCCGATCTGAATCTCTTGTGATCCCCCTGCTGGGAACCCTGGTCACCCTGTCTCTGCCCCTGAACATAATGTGCCCCACTGGCACCATTTCCCCCAGTCCTGCCCTGATGGCTGGACTCTCCTGACCTCTTGCCTTCAGCCATGTGAAAGCGGTGATCCTGGCAGTGTAACAGTGCAGCGTTAACCACATCAGAGTAAGTGGCCAACGATAGATTCCCCAACAAATGCTGACGGATCCTCCAAGTCAACCCGTCTGTAAATTTCTGTATCTTCTTCTATTCCGTCGGTATCTCATCCAGAACAATATTCAACAGATTTGTGAATTCGGCCTCATACTCGGCCACAGTCTTACCTTCCTGCCTGAGATTCATCAACTTTCTTCTCATTTCCGTGTGAACGGCTGACGCAAAGTACTTGCGGTCAAACCGCACCCAAAACTCCTGGATAGTGAGAGTATCTCACTCCTCCACGGTGGTAATAGACTCCCACCACTGCAGTGCAGACCCCACTAGCTTAAAGGTAGCTAGTATCTGCTTCTGGACATCGGTGCACTCTTACATCCTCAGGTGCCGCTGAATGTCCTTCCTCCACTGACTCGAAACTACAACATCGGAGCTACCTGCGAACTCCGGTGGGTGTGCTTTTTGAAAAGCATCACGTACACGTTCCCAAGCAGACGGGAATGCATGTGCCTGAACTGGCGCGGCTACTAGCGCCTGAGGTGGTGCCTGCTGAACTACGGCTAGTGCGGCATTTACCGCCTGGGCCACTATGGCTGCAACCTCGGCGGCATTCATCGTGCCCTGAACTGGTGCTGGCTGTGGTTCTGGCGTAGCATCCCTGGGAACCCGTTGTGCACGTCGTGGAGGCATCTGAAATAAGAATAAAGTTTATAAGTTCGCAGTTATAAACTTGAAATAGCTGAAGAACGTAGCATATACAAAAGAATACAACAGTCCTAAAATATAGGGCTCTACATCAAAGAAAGCTCAGCGGAAATATAATAAGCCGTACAGATCCTAAAGGACACTAGAACCTGATGCTCTGATACCACCTGTGACACCCCGACTAATTAAATACCGGGTAGCTACTCCTTTATTAAATTAATACAAAATGGCAAGTTGGTCCAGTTAATAGCATCACTGTCGAAAACATTTTAATGATTACTAACCACCTAGTATTTAAAAAGTGAGTTGTCAAATTTTAAGTTAACTCTGATTAACATGCAATAAAAGGATAATGATAGAATAACAACATTCACCATAACGAAACAATAGAATAACCAACAACATAATAATAAGTCCGGAGGAAAAACTCCTCACAACAATCCCACAACTGAACTAAGTAAAACAAAGTAATCTGAATAAATTACATGCCAAATAGTCTGAAAATCTGAAATAGGAAATGTCTCTAAAAGGAATGGGCGACATGCCCTACAACTGATGAAATCTGAATATAGAGTCAAGATAGATGAAGCGTCTACTAGCAAGGCCCTGTAACTTCCACAAACAGCTACAGCTCGTCACCTGAATGAGGATCCTAAGCATGGTGTCCTTGTGGTTGGGCACCTAAAATGGTTTTTACAAAAATAGGTTTGAAAGCAAATGGGTCAGAGCCCGAAAGTGGAAATCATTTTAATAATAGCAAGTGTTTTAATAACATTAAAACAATGAATGCAAAATACATGTTAGGACGTGCACTCACATGAAGTACTCACCTCTC
The DNA here is from genome assembly GCA_949130495.1 of Sambucus nigra. Lineage (NCBI taxonomy): Eukaryota > Viridiplantae > Streptophyta > Magnoliopsida > Dipsacales > Adoxaceae > Sambucus > Sambucus nigra. Next base: position 166,586,364 of record OX422220.1, on the reverse strand, counting down.
GACCAATTGTGCAACCCTAACGTACCGTACCCATCTAAGTGACATACATAACTATCCAAACCGTAATAAGTTCTACCCCTTACTACTCATTTCCCATTATACTTTCTAGTGTTATCAGTAATATAGCGGGCTATACTTAACTCAGATTCTCAATTATTAGCATTACAATTCACTATCGATTAACCCGTTATGTTTTCTTAAAACATTACCATAATTACATTCACAATACCAACATGAAAGTTCCCATTATTTAAGTGTATATTATTCACGTCATAAATATACGATACAAGCACCCGAGACTAAGCTGCGGTGCACACATACTCTGCTATCCATCCCGGTACATCACGTACATAAGGATCACGCATTCCGAATCTCTCAGGAATCGTTCTTAGATAATAGCAAATCACAAACAATGGAGGCGAACACAGTCACATCACATGGGTCACGTACATACCTACGCTCCCACGATCAGCAGACTTATTATCATCCCAATAAGTCCTTCTCTGACCTATGTCCTCGAGGTACCAATCTAAATCCGGGCAACACAAGGATTAGAGGGCCCTAAGCGAACGTAAACCTCCCGTGATAGCAAGTATGGTAGGTATGTCATACACATAAAATCACATACATATACTAAGTATGCACACATCTTAGTAATCACCATAATTTATTTGTGGTACACTTCTCATTCTCGTACCGACTTATAATGTCACACAATTACATATTCCCGATTAATATAATTATTTAAGCCGTCAATTGTCCTCACGTCGTAATAGACACTCACGTCTTAATCCGTAATTTCCATTGGTTCAAGTCACCCTTCTATGTTTTACTCCTCATTATATCCCAAATATCTCAACTATACCAATTTATCATCAAGGGAATGGTATCTCTACAATTAAACAAGGTTACGGGACATGCGAAACCAAAATAGTCCAAAAAGCCTAAATTGTCAGCTCGTTAGAAGTCTCGTTCGAACGAGAGTTCGTTCGAACGAAGTGGGCCTTCTAACGAGATCTCGTTCGAACGAAAGTCATCGAACGAACATCCCTCTCGTTAGAAGTCAAACTGTCAACTCGTTAGAAGCTCGTTCGAACGTGCTCGTTCGAACGACCTGGGCAGGTCTTCTAACGAGAGGCCAGTTTCGAGCCCAGATTTTCCCAAATCCGTTTTTCCAACTTTTCTTCACCTCTAACCTCATCTAAACATCAATCCAACAATTGTTCATGGTTTCTAATCATTCCTAAACATACTTAGGTCATATATTAATGTTTATATATAGCCAATTCTTCCTAAACATCATTGAATCATCAAATCCCTTCATTTATCCCCAAATCACATGAACATGAACCCTAAAATTTTAAAGTCACCAATGGGCATAATTAAATCCGTTTTGTTATGAACAAGGTGTATTTCCATCAGAATAATCCTCCTAACACAATTCTACATACAATCCTTTCATCAAAATATAAAGTTCTAAATCCAATTAATGGGTTTTTATCAAACTCCCAAGAACAATACAAATTTTGTCAATTTCCTACGCATGGAAGAAACATTCTTTGTAATAAACGAAATTAAACCACTTGCCTTATGTATATCTCTGATTTTGATGGCGAATTGATGAGTTTCTCTCTTTCTCTCTGCAGAAATCTCCTCTCTCTCTCTCTACAAGTCTTCTTCTCCAAGGTGACAATGGTGGCTAGGGTTTGCCTTAGGAACTAATTCTAATAACCTCCGTAGCCCATTATGTCATAAGGTGTAGTTAGTGGGTTTAGTGGGTAATTACCAAGTCTAATTTTTAATTCCTAATTTTCGTTGGTTTTTAATTCCCAAAAATCCAAAATTACCAAACTACCCTTATACGTTGCCGGTATGGCCTAAAAATGCCCCGGGACCCAAACTAAACCCCCGACTAGTGTTTTCTGACTATTTCGACCCTTCCAGACGCGTTGGCGCACTCAAAATGACCATACGGTTAATAGAAATAAAATTCACTTTTTAATTAAATAATAATATTCCTGACGCGACTGTCACACGCGTCTCAACAAAATTTCCAAATTGCCGTATTTCAATCTCACGACAAATTTCATAATTCAATATTCATATATAGCCATATATACTCATTAAAATCAAATACCAACTCGCATCTCGCTAGTATTTTTATCCGGATTAATTCCCAATTAATACACATTTAATTCAATTAATCCCATAAATAAATATCATAAAAATACGGGGTATTACAATGGGAAACATAATCCCGCTTTTTCTTGTCGATGACGGGTCAGCACTTAATGTTTATTCGTTAAGAACCCTCAACTGCCTGGGACTGAAAGTAAGTGACCTTGCTCTGACTTCCTCTGTAATGCGTGCTTATGAAAATACTCGTTGGGAAGTGATGGGATCCATAAATCTTATAACATGGGTTGGCCCTATAAATCCTATTACTGAATTCTAAGTCATCGATATAACGGCTTGTTTCAACTTGTTGCTTAGACAACCATGGCTCCATAGTATCAAGGGAATGTCTTCCTCTCACCATCAGAAACTGAAGTTCTTCGCCAAGGGGTAGGTCATCACCATCTTGGCCAACAATGATAACATTGAGAATGTAAGCACCAATAATCCGGTACTAGAGATACAACATGGGGTAAATGATATGCTTCTGTCAAGTTTTCAAGTCGAACCGCTTCTGCTCCCAACAGGGGATGATTTCAGAGATAAAGTCTATCCAGAGCACATCCCTCACAGAAATGTCAATATGATACAAATGTTCAAAAATATTCACTTAATGTGCAACTTGGGATGGGACGACGATAACAAGGAATACTGGGGCCCATAGTGCTAAAGAAGGCCTTTCTCCATGTGGCATGGGTTATCAACCAGCATCAGAGGAACTCAGAATGCTCCATCAACCGCAGTTAAAGAAAGTTCTAAAAAAGTACCAAGACTGTCTCAGGGGATTTCTTAATTGGGAGATTCATTAAAGAGGGTGAGACTTCCCCTTTTATGGCTTTCCTGAATCATGGTATGATCATATGGATAAGAAGATGAAGCCATGAATGGAGATATTCTTCCAAGACAGCTATTGATGGGATGAAAGTTACCAGCATCATGTACAACATCTTATTGAAAAGACCACAGTTGTTACCAAAGATTCCAAAGTAAGTGACTTTGAGGATTCGTTCAACTTGCAGACACTTGGGCTGACAGTTTGTATGATCCACTCAAGCACCACATCATCGGATTTGTCCATCCTGATCAAAGATGCTGATACACTCCTCCTCAACTAGAATGCTTTACCAGTTCCTCCCGCTGAAATGCAACCCGATCCAGATATTCATCCCATTTCTTCTTTTATTGTTCTTCCTTGTTATGATAATAATGTAATCGAGACCTCCTTTGATGAGGTTCTCAGCGTTGTTTTTCCTAAGAATGAAATAAATTAAGATCTTGAGTATCTTGTTGTGCCTTACATTAATTGTTTTTTTTCTAATCAAACTCTTATTGATGATGATTTTGCAAATGAAGAATTCTTAATTAATCTTAATAAGGTTAATAACAAACAACATAATCGCGTTCAAATTAATTGTTGTTATAAATCTCCATTCTAGTAGCCACCTGCACGAGATTAGAATAGGTTCCACCCTTGACAAGCATGATCACACGCAACTTGAAGAACTATTGAAGGATTTTATGGATGTCTTTGCATGGTCCTATGATAACATTCCCAGCATTGATCTCGAAATAGGTCAACACAAAATTACAACGCTCCCAAAATGTAAACCTGTCAAACAGAAACTATGAAGTCTCCACACCGAACGGTCGCTTAAGGTTAAGGAAGAAGTGGTCAAACAGTTGAATGTGGGCTTCGTCCGAGTGATTGAATATCCCACATGGTTAGCTAACATCGTGCCCATGCCAAAATTAAGGGGAAAGGTTTACATGTGCATTGACTATTGAGATTTAAACAAGGCCTCTCCAAAGGATGATTATGGCTAACATGGTCAGTCACGCTCTTAAGTCATTTGTTGATGGGCTTGTCAGAAATAATCAGATCAATATACACCCTCATCATCAAGAAAAAACCACATTCATCAGCCATTGGGGAACCTTTTGTTACACCGTTATGTCATTTCATCTCAAAAATACAGGGGCTACCTACCAAAGGGCTTCCACAACCATCTTGCATGATCTGATACATAAAAAAGTCGAGGTTCACGTGGATGATATGATTATCAAGTCTAAAACTCAGGAAGGTCATGTTCCCACTTTTGAAAGTTCTTTTAACGACTGTTGCGATACTAGATGCAACTTCACCCGCAAAAATGTGTTTTTTGCATTACCAGAGGAAAGCTTTGGGAATCATGATTAGTGATAAGGGGATTGTAGTAGATCCTTCCAAACTAAAATCCATACTCAAAATACCACCACCCCGAATGGAGAAGGAGGTATGGGGATTCCTAGGAAAATTGTAGTATATCAATCGGTTGATCAGCCAGTTGACGTCCATTTGTGAACCCGTTTTCAAAATTCTCCAAAAGTATTCAACCAAAGTTTGGAATGAAGCTTGTGAGGAAGCCTTTGACCAAATCAAGCAGTATCTAACCCGACCTCCGATACTCATGCCACCATAACCTGGTCTCCCCTACTCCTATACTTGATCATAAAAGATATTGTAGCTAGGGCTTTGTTGCCCAATACCTTGAAGAATCTTGCAAAGAGAGGACCATTTACTATGCCAGTCACAAGTTGGTCGGCTAGAAGTTAACTAACTACCTTGCAAAAGAAAAGTGTCACCCTTTTCTGGGTCACTCATAAATTACGGCATTACATGCTCGCTTTTCCTAACAGGCTTATGTCCCAAATGTAACCTATCAAATAACTGCTCGAAAAATCTGCCCTATCTAGCCGAATGGCTCGATGGTTAATGTTGCTAGCCGAGTTAAATATTGAGTATGTCACGCAGAAAGCCGTGAAAGGGAGAGTTGTCTATGAATACCTTGCTGACTACCCTACGGACGAAGCCGAAGTTTCGATTTTTGAGTTCTCAGATGAAAATATCCTTGGCACTGTAACACCCCGTAATTTTGACGATTTAAATTTAATTATTTTTTGGAGTAATAAAAATATATAAAATGGAGAAACTTAAATTCATGAGTTGGAGAATTTATTTGAGTGAGCCGAATTAATTATAATTGGTGACTTTAGGTTTAACTATTCGTATTAATGTGTGTCACATTTTGGGGTCGAAATTTGGAAATGTCAGAAAGTATTTCGGATGGCAATTCCGAGCACGCAGTTGCGTTCGAATGGGTCGAGATAGTCAGAAAAGAATACCTGGGGGTGGTAATTGGGTCTCGGGGTAATTTTGGGTATAGCCGGGCCCACATAGGGTGAGTTGGGCCTTTTTAATTAGGTCCACATGGCCAAAAACGGGATTTAGTGTTTTTAACCTAACTAAGAGATTAGGGAACGGCAGCCAACAAACCTCTAAACCTAGGGTTTGAGAGAAAATTGGGAGAAAGCAAATCAAGAGCCAAATTGGGGATTTTGGAGCCAAATTAAGGGACTAAACCAACGGATCAGACACTACGAACAATTCCGGGCAAGTGGTTAATTGTTCTGATTTCTAAATATGATAATCAATTCATATCATAGTGATGTGTAAATCAAAATTCATTTTGGGGATAAATGGGTACAAAAATGGGGTTTTTGTTCATGGAACCTCTTAATGAGATTCAAGGTAAGAACTTAGGTGTATTATGTATCTCTAAGTATAGATATCTGATTTGAATGAGAAACCCAGAATATAGATGGGTGGTATTTAAATCTGGAATTTGAATTGTAGAACAAAGTTCATGGAAATTTATGGAAAAATCCAATTCGTGAGTAAATGAATTGTGGTGGGGATAAAGGTTAGTTATGGTTATATCCCTATTGTAAATTAGTTTAATAAGGGGGTTTAAAAATTTTGTTATGTTTGGTCAAGGATGGAAGGGAAAATCAGAGCTTGAAAGCTTGTTAATGGTGGAAATTTTCGTGGGGAAGAAGAACTGCCAGGGGACGATCGATCGATCGATCGAGGGCTATCGATCGATCGACGATGGCGAAATTCTGGCAAGTCAGGTTGGGTGCTATATATGCCCTCATTTTTTGTTTGGATTTTTGGGTATAATTTCAAATGGGTGAAAAATTATAAAGAGTTTAATAGCTAGCGGCTCAAAGATAGCCATTAGGAATTGACCAATTAAGTTAACAGTTGGGACTTAAAATAAGAATTTTGGGTGAAACATATTCAATTTAATTATGGACTAAGTGGGCGAGTCCGAGTATGTTGGTAATTATAGGTAACTATAATTAAGAAATTGTGGAGATGAATGTGCAACACATTATGGGCGAATATGTGGGAATGAAATTATTAAATGTAAAATGGACCAAGTGAGCGAGTCCGGGTATGTTGATTAAGTGACACCAAAGTATTAAATTAATTATTGAGAGAGAGTAATTAATTTGGAGTCGGAACATAGACTCGGGAAATATTAAGTTACGGACCAAGTAAGTGAGTCCGAGAATAATGGTTGGGTGAAACCAAGTTATTAAATTAATGGATGTGATAATTAATGAAAGTAGACTCGGAAAAGTATTAAATTAATTGATGTTGTAATTAATTAATTTAGAGTCGGATTGTAGACTCGGGAAGGGTATTTATTAATTAATGTGTAAATTAATTAAATGAGAGTCGAACCACAGACTCAGTTTGGTAAGAATTAATTAATGTGTAAATTAATTATGTCAGAGTCGGACCACAGACTCGGATTTGTGTTGATTAATTAATGTGTAAATTAATTAAATAAGAGTCGGATTGTAGACTCGGGTAGGTATTAAATTAATGGGTGTGTTAATTAATTTAATGAGAGTCAGATTGTAGACTCGGGTAGGTACAACTTAATGGGTGTGTTAATTAATTTAATTAGAGTCGGATTGTAGACTCGGGTAGGTATTAAATTAATGGGTGTGTTAATTAATTTAATGAGAGTCGGATTGTAGACTCGGGTAGGTACTAAATTAAAGGGTGTGTTAATTAGTTTAATTAGAGTCGGATTGTAGACTCGGGTAGGTTTTAAATTAATGGGCGTGTTAATTAATTTAATTATAGTCGGATTGTAGACTCGGGTAGGTATTAAATTAATGGGTGTGTATTAAATTAATGGGTGTGTTTATTAATTTAATGAGAGTCGGATTATTAGACTCGTGGAGGTATTAAATTAATGGGTGTGTTAATTAATTTAATTAGAGTCGGACCATAGACTCGGGGGAAGTATTATATTAATTGAGGCGTGAATCAATTATATTAGAGTCGGACCATAGACTCGGGAAGATGATAAATTATTAAGTGAGAAAATTAATTATGTTGAGTCGGGCCACAGACTCAGGAAATTACAGGCAGTGTACGGGATTTTGAGTACACGGTAAAGCCGGGGTTTATTTTATATATATACGGTGTAGTGGTAGTATATATATACGTGTATATATTGTGTGTAATATTAAATATCAGTGACTAGATATTTATTAAATTTATGTACTCTAGTGCTATCAAGGGAGGTTGCGCGGTGTGAGTGAATCCCCTAACTTGAGGAGTAGAGCGAGTATATCCCCAGGTCATAGCGTCCGGTATATATGGGTGAGGGATTTATCGCACTTTCAGGGAAGGAATATGACCGCCTCCACCACATTTATATTTTAGGCCAAGTTGGTGTGCGATTCCAACTTGGGGAACTAGGTTTTGTGAGCACACCTAGTGAGATAGCATTTTAGAGGAAATCATCCGGCGAGGGTATACTCGAAGGGATGGATATACGTATGTTATATGTGTGGATGTTGTGGTAAAGGTACGTATATAATGGTAGAAAATATTATATGCGGGTAATAATACAGTGTGTGATGTATTTACTTTATATAACTTGTGACATGGTTATATGCTACTATTTAAGAGGGATTAATTAAGTTAATTGTGATATAACTTATAATTCAAGAATCATTATACTCGGGTTAGAGTAGTATGGCAAGGGGAGGTTATACCGGGACAAGTTGGATGGGATAGTGTAACTAGGTGGGGTTAAGGTAACCGTTAGGTGTGCACATTAGTGGAGGGGTGAGAATGTCCACAAGGGAGTGCGACACTAACTTAAATATGAAGCGCATTCATGCATTTTAAATTACTGTAGTTAATTCACTTGCTAAATATTTTCAAAATGTTTTGGGTTCTAACCCTTGCTATAAAACTATTTTCAAAACCTTTTAGGTGTCCAGCCACAGGGACGCCATGATTGATATTCTATTCCAGGGATACGGAGCTGCGGCATTTGTCGATGCTAGCAGGAGTTTGGATTAGACGCATCATTCATTCATTCCTAGAGTAGGAATCTTGTATCAGTTTCAGTTTTATTTAGGGCTTGTCGCCCAGACTTCTCCGTACAGTTTTCAGATGTATTTTATTCAGGTGTTGGATATTTGTTTTGGATTATTTCACTTTAGTGGCCGATGGTTTATTCGGAAAATTGTTAAATTATGATTCAGTTTATTTTCATTCAATTGTGTGAATGGTTTTTATTTAATTCCGCATGTACTGTTTTGTTTAATTAAAAAGTTAAAATTGGCACCACCTTTTGGAATACTAGGTGGTTAGTAAGTTCTAAAATGTTTTCGACAGTGATGTTAAGGATGATCCAACTAGGATTCCTGTTTTAATTTGGTATAGGACTGATCACCCGGTATTTTATTAGGCGGGGAGTCACAGGAACCTCCCAAGAAGACGTCCGATGGAAAATGTTCTTTTACAGTGTTGCCAACAAGAAAGGATATGGCATTGGAATACTTTTGATCGCCACTGATGACTCTCATACTCCTATTTCCATAAGCTAGATTTTCCCTGCACTAACAACATGACCGAATATGTGGCGTATACCATAGGCCTCAAAGTCGCTCTCAAGACTAGAATCTAACGCCTAGATGTCTATGCGGATTCAACCCTCATCATTAGCCAGGTCCTTAAAAGATGGAAACTTAGGCATGAGAAGCTCCTACCCTTCCATGCCCACCTATAAGAGCTGGCCTCCCAGTTCTAAGATATCACCTTCCATTACTTACCCCAAGAAAGGAACAGCTTTATCGATGCCCTTACTACTTTAGCCTCCATAATTGACATGCCTGAAGGAATAATGATGGCCCCTTTCCTAGTCCAAAAATAAGCTAAAACATCCCACTACTACCACATCGAGCGCATCACAAAAGAGGACCTTGATATGGCTAAGTGATGGTATTATGATATTTGGTGCCTCCTCAAGTATGATAGGTATCCCCAGGATGCCAATAAAAATGACCGAGAAATCCTCAACAAACTGGCTGCCAAGTATATTATTTGCGATAAAGCGCTGTTCAAGAGAAACTTCGATGGAACCCACTTACATTGCATCGTAGGGGATGACATTGAAGAGATGATGAAAAAAATCCATAGCGGGGAATGCGAACCCCACATGAATGGCCATATGCTTGCCAAGAAGATTATCTGATAGGGTAACTATTGAACTACCATCGTTTAGGATTGCACTGCCTATGTCCGGAGATGCCTTATAAAATAATAGTTTTCCAATCTCCAACACTTGCCTCTGCAAGAATTATACAACATGGCCTCTCTTTGGTCGTTCTCTACATGGGGCATTGATATCATAGGAAAAATTATGCTCAAAGCCTCCAATGGGCAAGAGTTCATCATGGTTGCCATTGATTACTTCACCAAATGGGTCGATGTCGATTCATACATCTTGTTGAATGCCTTAAAGGTAGCCAAGTTTATTTAAAAGAACATCATCAACCAATATGGGGTCCCGCATGAGCTAGTTTCAGACAACAGGTTGCGTTTCAAGGCAAAAGTCACAGAATTAGTCGATGAGTACGAGATTTAGAGACACAAGTCTTCTCACTACCGACCATAAACTAATGGTGCAGTTAAAGCCGCTAATAACAACCTCAAAACAATCATTAGCAAGATGACTGAGAGTTGTCAAGATTTGGTCGATCGAATCCCTTATGCCCTCTAGGGATATGGCACTTCAGTCTGGGCATCTACTGAGGCTACCCCTTACTCTCTAATATACGACGTGGAAGCCGTCCTACCCGTTGAACTATAAATACCTTCACTGCATGTCATGCTTAAAAGCAAGGTCAACGAGGAAGATTGGTATCAGAGTCGTCTTGACGAGTTGCCATCCACTACAAGAAAAACAGTCATTTATGTCGGTCAAAAACTGACATAAATGACCATTTATGTCAATTTTAGAATTTTTCCAAACTGACATATAAAGCCCTGACATAAATGTTCGTAAAACTGATATAAATAAGATGACATTTATCTCAATTTTTAAAAACACAAAAAAAACTGCGACATTCAGCATGCTTTTAATCACATTTTCATGAAAAAATGACAAAAATAACATCACATTTATCTCAGTTTTAGCAATTTTATGAGAGTTTTTTCAAAACTGACATAAATGTTGATATAAAAATTAAAAAAAATTATTACTTCATCAATAGACAACTATTATTTAAGATTAAATCAACCCCTGTAAATAGATATTAATCAAGGTTATAAATACCACAAGCTTGATATACATCAAGATACTTACAATAAAAAAATATTGATACAGCATATCCAAAAGCTAGCTAGTGTGTGAGCTACGTGATGATGTCCAAAAACTAGCGAACGTCTAGTTATCTACGTGATAATATCCTAAATATAGTGATGATACATCACAACATCCAAAAACTAACATTTCGAACTACATCATAAGATCTACAATCCAAAATAATATTCAAGCTAGGACACGTCGAACGTAATACTCGATAAAGTTAATTCTCATGCTATCCAACCCAGAATGAACAACCCTGCAATCAAATATAATCAACATAATTTTCATCATAACACATTCATCTCAATAAATTGTCATTATGACGTAACAAATACAGTTATTTGAAAGTACCTAATATATATAATTCGTAATGAACTCAATGAACTCCATTTGAACCTCATTTAGCTCATTCAACGTGTACGCCGCTTTATCGAGCAATCTTCTCATCTAAAAAATTGAAGATAATATTGAATTTATTATTGGGGTATATAATAGTTAATAACTAACAATATTTTATATAATAGGAGAAAAAGAGAAAACAATGGTAACATACATTTGTTTCAAAAGGTATGGAAGGATCCTCCGTGAAGATTATCATTTCCTTGCATTGGGCACTAGTTAACACAAAACATTATTACCGAACGAATAATAAAAGAGTACAAGTCAAAAAGATTTTTTATACAACATAAACAACTATAAAACATTTAAAAAATTTGGGTAGAGTTTCCTCTATTTATAGGACTATTCACCCTGTTTAAAAAATATAAAATACCCCAACAACATTAATAGTTCATAACAACAATACCAATTACTCGTAAAGGCAAAAAAAAATTAACTGACAAAAAATGTAAGACATATTGAATTGAAACTTCACCAATGATCCTAACATTCCAAAATGTAAGACATAACAGTTGTTGTTATATATATATATATATAGCATTATGTATCTATATACAGCAGGGCCGCATTATGTATGTATATGCAATAGGGCCACAGGGCCGCATTTTGTATGTATATGCAGCAGGGCTGCTATATATATATATATATATATATATATATATATATATATATATATATATATATATATATATATATATAATAACGAAATGCATGGCGAAACTTTCCAGAGTTTGTAATTGGAAAATGGTAAATATTTCCAAAATACGTATTCGCAATACGGTAAAAATTTTGTTCCCCAACAATTTTATTTCATAAATAAATAGACATAGGTGGCAAGAACTTTATTTCACATATATAGAGATAGGTAGCAACAATTTTATTTCATACAATAATAAAATATACACATCAAAGTAAAATAGTATCCTAAATTCCTTTCAATACATTTTCTTCACAAAAAATATCATATCAAATCTATTCCAATAATAAGCCATATTCTCAATAATACTATTTCATTGTACAACGTTAGCTTTCTATTCCTAGAGGCTCCAAAGAAGTTGTCACTGAATGTGAAAACTCATACTTCCATGAAAACTTTGTTTCCCAAAACTCATATTTACATGAATATGTTCAAATCCTTTAACATTCTCAAGCATAAAGAGTCACAAACAGCACTGCACTAAATGATCTATGCGTTAATTCATTTGATTCATACACCTTATATATTGTTATCTTATAAATTTTACTCCATGCTAGGAATATCTTAAATTTATCAACCATTTTGACTAAAAAGCATAATAGTATTAAAAAGCATAATAGCATAAAACACCTGGATTTTTAGAAGACTAAAATATGCAAAATTGAACCAATCTAAGTGGGATCGAATCAATCCATTCGCACACAAAGGAAGGAATATTTCACATTCACACCATCTTCTGTCCAAAATTGAAATCAAGATTTAAACAAAAAAAATTAGTAAATGTGAGAGATAGAAGAGTCGATGAACAATTAAAGCTTGTGTGATAGATAGGACAAATGAGTACCAGCAACAACACCCAAAAAAATTCTTAGAGGCCTCAAATCTAGAAGAAAAAATCCTTAAAACTTATAAGAAACAATAAACCCATAATAAATAGACACAGTAGAGTAGTAGTTTTTACATAGATGGACTTTTATATAAATCCATTAAAGTTTAATGCAAAGATTGACAAAAAAGGTCTTTGAAAAGAAAGCGGGTCAGATTTTTGGTCCCATGGTGTTTTCAACACTCGTTTTTTGTAGATATTTGCTAAATCACATCAAAAGAATCCCCCAAAATAGGTACGTGAACAATATACATTAAAAATAATTCCCACTATTTGCAGTTATAAACCAACTATTCCTAAACTACAATACTATTTGGTTATTGTGGTAAGTAAACCAACTATTCCTAAACTACAAACTTTAAAAACTCACACAGTCCTGTCACAACACCAAAAGCTTCTATATCAATATTAGTTCCCAATCATCTCAAATAAATCAACCACCTTGTATATTGAAATGTTATCCTTACTGTGCGCTTAGACGCAGAATAGTTATTTGGGAAAACGAGAGATGGTAGAGGCCAAAGGAAAAGAATAAACTCAAACTTCATAGCTTGTGTTGAAGTTTAAGTTTCAGTATACACATTTGCGCATTTTCATATAACTATATGTATACATGAGGAAATGTGTATAGCTAACCTGTGTAAAACCTTCCACTAAGATTCTGAAGTGCTTTTGATACGAGTTCTTCCTCTTGAAACTAGAGTTAAACATTCCCCACCTAGTTTACAAATTGGAAAAGTGTGAAACTGAAACACAATTGAAGTACAAAAATGAAAAAATAGAGTTGGAATAAAAGAAGATATACCATGTGATCTGTTGAATTATCACAAATGTTGAGGCTCTCAACCTTTCCATACTTGCTACACTCCTCAAATAAATCTTCATAAAAATCCTCGAAGTAGTCTTGTATTTTTCGAGGGTCGTGGGGTTATCCCTGAGGGTCAACACCGGGAGTGATCATTTGGTACCTGTTAGAGAGTAATAACAAATTTCTGTAAACACGTATAAGGGATAAACTCAAAATTTCTAGCTTAAATGAAAATTTATGTAAACAGATATAAGGGATAAATTTATGTAAACAGGTATAAGGTACAAGTCAAAGAAAGGATAAAAAACTATTTATAGGAGAAGCTAAAAAACAAACATAAAATTTCTCCAAAAAGTATCAATAGTCCAATGTCTTAACTCAGATATTTGACTATAAATTTGTTTAAATTAACTAAAACATTCCGCTGGGAATAACGCGGCCTAACTGGTTTGATCATGGCTCATACTCGGAAGATCAGCATATACCTAGTCTATTAGAACCGTATGTTCCTAAGATTGAATCATCATATACCTGGTACTTTTCAATTTACCTGACGACGAGAAATATCACTGTGAGGTTCACCATATACTGCACTATCAACATGTCCCAAAGTGTTCCACGGATTGTGTAGGCTGCATGTCCAACCATAAGTCAAGAAAATCAGGCAAAAGCACATAGTAGTACTCATATTTGAGGGGAGGAATTCTTCGATTGTCGGCTAGGCTAATTCCGTTCAGAAAAAATTTCTTGTAAGCATAGAAAAATAATTAGGACCTATAAAAAGGGGGGGATAAGTTGCGTAGCATAATGAAACAACCCCATCAAGTAAAAAAAATAAAAAAATAAAATACATTATCTGTATTGATCCAACAAGTTGTGTTGGCCCAAAAGTGTCTTAACATACAGATTCAAGCAATTGAAAACAGAGTTCTTCCAAAAAAATCATGTGCTTAAAAAATTCAAAGCTCACTCAGTATATAGAATCCGATATTATTAAAGAGAATTAAGGAATGCAAAAAACAAAAGTCACTCACACTGTGACCTTTTAACTTGTTACTATAGAAAAAAATATTAATTTCAGCAGATTCAAACAAAAATAACCTCCTAATTTAGGCCCATTTTATGTCCCACACAACATGATCTGCATAGGGATTAAAAAAACTCATGAAATCCAACTATAGACAATATTTCAAACTTAAAAAGAAAAGTTAGATCACCAAATAGCAGGATCAAGCTCTACAGGAGATCAACTAAATAAACTCAGTCATTTAATGTATGTTGTTCTTTTATAAAGCCACTCCTAAAGTCACGGTTAATAATTTTCCAAACATATTAATACATATATACAATGTGTCTGACATGAATGTTGAACCCAAATGACTCGCATTTCAATGTACACATATTGATCTAAACACTTGAAACATCGGTGTCAACATTCAATTGGCCTATTACTTTTGTCATGAATGTGATGACACAACATACATAATGAACAATGATGAATTATAATTGGCTAGCTTCATGTTTCTATTCATCTTTTTTTGGATCAATCAAACGGATAAAAACATGACAACTCTCTGTTTATATGTCAATAATGGAAATAATGGTAGCAACGAAAAGCCATTTGTGTAACTCAATAGAGTAATGAAAAGTCACACACAAAGAACATCGAATAAAATACCACTTAAATGGTCCAAACATCACCTGTAATAGAACATGATAGATGTATATAACCACTTCAAGGGAGATGTCAAACCTTGCCATTTCTTATCAGTAGCTGAGCTGCGGGAAAGTGTTCCAAATAGATGGAGAACTTATCCATGTTCAGCAGCAAAACATAAAGTCGACGCATTTTTTGCCCCAATACGAACTATAATAATGACATTTACTAATGGTATAAGCACGTGAAGTATTCTTGAACTAGACGATGAGTATCTGAGGCCCTGCATTGACCTGACTTATTGACTACCATCTGAATTCAAGCTGCCATGCGTTTTAACTACACTATCACACAAAAACATAATGATGTGGTGCTAGAGTTGATTGATAATAAATTATTCATAATAAATAAATAAAAAGGTAAAATGGTACTCATAAATTAACACCTTACAAAAAAAATCCTTCAGTTTTTCTACTAGTTCTTTCTCCACTAGGGAAGCTATATCTAATTTTGCAAAGGCTTCGAAAGAGATGCATCCATTCTTCTTAGCATCTAAAATTGTCCCAGCTGTACTGTAATCCCCATGAACCGCATCATGAGATCCATTAGTACCAAATACCTTATTATTATTTAATTAAGGGTAGAAATGGAAGATAACTTGGTAGGAGGGGGACGCCTAGGGTTTAAAGAGGTCTCCGACGTTGTGCTTGATTCCATGTTGAGTAATCCCAATTTAGCGCTTTGTAGGCTAGTAAAATTAAGTTCAAGTACCACCTAAATATGTCAGCTCTCATATTTACAACATGGTATTTGTGCCATTGAAAATAGCAACATAAAGATGATGGTTGTAAAAAACAATCTGGAAGCTCAAGCCACTCTCGATATATGAGACTACAAGGGCACAAAACCGATGTACAAGTACTAATTCTCAGCAATTAATAAAGAAGGATGTACAATACAGTAAATTAAGAAGTTATTACAAAAAAAAACATGGCAATCTAATTGATGAGATGCAGATGCAGCTGTTTTGCCCATAACAATTTATTTTGTCAACAAGATCAATTATTAGAAAAAGGCTCATTGCTTTTAAAGATGCAAAACTTTCATGATCAAAATCTACAATCTAGTGTCTATATATTTTATGGCCCCATCCCGAATTAAAAGTTCCTAATTAAAAATGATAATTTTAAGGATATACTTAATCAATTTCTAAGAAAAAAGTTGCTCATTATGGAATTTGGTTCATTGATGTTGTCCAAAAACTGAAAACGGAGCATTTAATTTCAAGCATCCCAAAAAGGAAAGTAAGGCTCTTAATTTTGGACAAAAAGGAGTATATAAATATCAACAATATCTACTGTTCGAATAGAAAACTAAATTGGCAACCCGAAAATTATCTACATTTTAAAAGAAATGGTGACATCAATAGTAAGCTACATTTACAAATTAAGCCTACCATTCCACAACTCAAGAAACAAATTTTTATTAACACTACAGTGAACCCTATTTCAGGAAAAAATGTAAACTCTATAATAGCTTCATTTTTTCTTTTGTTTACCTTAATCTCTGTAATAGCTGGAATTAAATTCTAGAATACAAAGCTAGATTTGGCATGCATATCATCCCATAAGTGCACAATTTTTTTTTGAAAAAAATATAGTGAGCCCTATTTCATAAAAACAAATGTCAGTTATACAATAGATATTATTGACATTTTAGAGAACTACAGCTTTGGCATGCCTGTCTGTCTCAATCTCAAAAGTAAAAAAATTATCCCCCCCCACACTTCGCAATTTTTAGATTTGAAGATATATCCCCTACCCAAAATAACTTAAAAAAATACTATCCTATCTGCATCCACTCCACGTTTAAAAGTTCCTCCACGATAGCTGGAGTGGTCAATGTACGAAATTGTGTTGGCGGATAAGCCAGAGTTAGTAGAACAATCATTCATAGCAAATGAAAAAGAGTACCACTATGTGCAAGTTCATGACTATGAAGGCACGTAATTCAGAGAAGGTAATAGGTTTGAAACAATCAACAAGAGTTGTGACAATATCTTTGAATTCTGATCATAAATACAGATATTTTAGAATCAGCAGTAGCAAGAGGTCTATCGGAAGCCGAAGTTCATTAGATCAGAGTTTAACTTTTTGAAGATATTGATATTCAAACTTGTCTCATTGAGAGTTATATTCTATATCTAGACGGAGGTTATAAATGCGAATAAAGTTCATGGAGAATGTTTACAGAGATAAATTATCTCTTCTTTCTATGGTTCTAAGCCATAGCGGCAATCGCCACATGGCTTCGACCTCAGCCATGCAAGGTCCCACTACTTCTTCAACCTCGGTTCTACTCCTCCCCATCAACAAAACCATATTCTGGCTACGTTCTTACGAATTTCTCATATGTGGCTCGCAAATAGATCTTGCCTCTGCCACCTCTGGATATGGATGGATCTAAGCTTCCTCCACTAATAGTGAAACTAGTGGTGACTCTCTCAGAGGAGGTGTATGATAAGTTTTCAGTATAGTTCCATAGCAATCTTATTGGACAGATTTTACTCCCTAGGGGCTTTAAACCCCTGTCTCTCAACCAGTTACCCATGAAGCTGTCAGACATCTAGGAAACCAAGTGGCCATGGAGCATAATTCCCTTCAACAAAGGTTACTTCGATAACCACTTCGCTATAGTGGATGGGATGCTCTGCATTCAAAAGAGGAGTTACTGGCCCCTTGATAATGAAGGTGTGTTCCGGGCCCTTCCATTTTTATGTTCCAAGAGAGAACAATGCTCTGATACCAATTGATGTATACACAATGGAAGCAAGAACAATCAATCAAACATAACACACATAACTACTCCATAACAAATCTAGGGCTTTATTCGTTCAAGAAAAAGCTTCAGTTAAAAGACAATAATAATGGACTAGGCTATTTAAACTGAGAGAGACAATAACTAATTAAACAAAAAAAATAAAGGGGGCGCGACCGAATGGGAGTGTTGCTGAATGGGACTAGCCCACTCAATTTCAATGCCTCGTCGTCGCATCATAAACGCTTATGCACAATCCACCTAATTGCTCACAAATAATGCACCGTCTTTTCGCCATCCCCCAGGAATCACACACTTACGCGAGCTGTTGTTCGAGGTCACCAAATGATTCAGCACAACCCGTTGATTTACTCTTCGCCTTAACTTGGCCACTTGATGTCGCTTACTATGCTTAATTTTCTATGTAGTTTGTAACTTAGTTTGACTAATAAACTGATATCTACAACCACTATTTTTTTAATAAATTATCCCAGGGAGAGGTTTAACATGTGGGCCCACTTTAAGACTGAATTTGAAAAACCGCCCACCCATTACCAATAGGAGCCCACCTCTTTAGACGAAACTTCAGTGTCCCTGTGGTGGTCCATCTTACGGTTTGACGTATGTAAGAACATGAAGGCTAGTTCCAAAGTGAGAAACACAATTGCCAAAAAAACCCAGCCACCACCCCTTACAATCTTTGGGATCAAAAAATACTGCAGAGCTTGAATCCTCCATAATTTGGACTTGAAGAAAGTTATCCAACTGGTTAGTTCCACCACTAACTCCATGTTTCTTCATCTAAGTTTACGAAACAACCCACCCCGACTGCACCATAGTTGGTCAAACAAAGATTAACCAATAATGGCAATGAACAAGAATGCATAAACCCATTGCTTCTCTTAATCATCTTGAATGCTCGACTTCCAATGATGAGAACTACGGAGATCTCAAAATATTTGAACCTGCTTAAAAGATATCAAAATGAAGATTATGTTCTCTCATAGTTTACATCTCCTCTCTTACTGGTTATGGTTTTCACCAATGCTCTCTCAAAGCTTCTAAGCTATAGAAACTCATTTAAACAAAGTTATTAAAATATATCACCATATAATTGTGCAAATAATCAATCTTTTAAAGGGGGAATGAGGGAGAGATGCTTGCGCCTTGGAGGGTACGCAGTTGTTTCGGCGATTTTAATTTTTATTAATCAACTATTTAACAACTAGGCATAAAGTCGAAGGTAGGTAGGTAGGTAGCACCTTAGAGAGTACGCGGCTATTTCGACAATTTTAATTATTATTAATTAACTATTTAACAACTAAGCATAAAGTCTAAGGTAGGTGGGTGTGTGGGTGGGGACAGAGCACTAGCAAACGCCTAGGCAGGAATTTTTAGAACGTTGGTTGTAATGCCTTATCTGTCGGAGCTTTGTTTGCTATGATTACACATACTGAGCCAACTTTAGTATTTATTTTTCATAGAAATCGATCTCTAGTATTTTCTATCAGCATAGTTAAATATTGAGGTGGAAGGTCCTTGGCACACTAACAAGTGGGTTAAAACGCCCCTGAGTTGTGAGGACCTCAACCCTCAGGGAAAAATTTGTCTAGTGCCCACACCGGCAAGAATAGTAGATGAATGTTATTCCAGATATGCTATCTACTATATTATCCTCTTCAAACTGTTCCTTGGGAGGTTGTATTTATTATCAGTAGCACAAGGATCAATAATCATCATTTCACGGTACATTATTTGGCATACGCTTTCATATTAATGTAATATACTTACCTCTTTTATCTATCCCGGTGATATACACTTGTTTAATACACTTTCACACTTGAATTGTTGGTATTTGAAGTATGATAAAATAATAGACACCAAAGATGTGCCACATGTCCCCATAATAGTTTACCTCTCCCTTATAATTGGGATGAGCTCAGACTCTACACCAGATATACTCTAGGTCGGACACATTTTATGATGAAAGCCAACCTAGTGCCATTGTAACCAGCACACGACCTTCACCAGAAGTGGTGTAGGTCGGAAGCTAACCCAGCCTCTAGACATTGATAACTATGAGTGGACAGTCCTAGTTTAACTACAATTGGGACTCTGGAAATCATAATGGATTGGACTTTACCTATAAGCTACAGTCCTATTAAAAGTGGAATCATATCCTGATTACTGGGATAATCACTAGGACTCCTAGGTGTAAATTAACTGTATCACTTACACTATATATAGATGACCCCAAACAATTATAAGGTGCATCTATCATTCATTCTTATACTTGTGACGATTGAGATATTCAATGGCAAGAATCTGGAAGATATTGTTCCTTCATCTCACAATCGTGATGTCCCTCATGTCAATCGTACTGATTATCATCAGCTAATCAATATCTCTGAAGATGGTTTTGTTAGTCTTCTGACTAATAATGTAAACACCAAAGATAATTTCAAGCTTCTCACCGATGACAATCTGCTCACCCAGATTAAAGATGTGTTTGCCGAAGGGAAGGATTTAGTGGTCAGTGTGATGTCGCGAATGGGAGAAGAGCAGATTAATTCCCTCAAATATGTTGGCCGTAAAAAGTAATATGTTTCCTTTTAACAAAGAATTATATTCACTTTATATGGGTTTAAAACAAACTATTATGACGATGGTCTTATTTTTAGCCGTGTAATTCAAACTTATTTTCTGCCTTTCAAAAAGGGTGAACGAATGTGAATGAGTTTCATATCCTTTAGGGGATGGGACCTTGCTTTTACACCAAGATGAAATCTATATACAGAGTATTATTACTATTCTCTATAAAAAGAATACTGATAAGAAATCATAAGTAATATCCTTACCATAAGGTATTGTAACATAAGAAATCAACCACAATTGAGAAACACAATACTTGAGTAAGTATTGCATATGTTTCATTGATCTTATCTGCCTCGAAAGATTTTACCAAAGGGATAAAAATTGTAAGGGCAAGATCATTGTATAACATGTCAGTCATTACCACCACTCTCTCCCATGTCATGCCCGTAATGCCAAATGACATTGCGGTTCCGTAATGTCATATAGAATAATGTAAGTCCACTAAATTGACCAATAAATCGTATCGAATACAAACTTGAAGCAATAGAACATACATCCCCTGGGATTACTCATCATGCCAAGAAATAATTGTAGAAAAAGTAGCTCGGTAAAGAACAAAAATTAAGGAAACATGAAACCTCCAAGATATTACCTCATCATAACTATAAAAATTGTTCATCAACAATTAACATGTATCAAAAATGCGTGAGTCCATTAATAATATCAAACTTACTTAGAAAATATTTGTCGCAAGATGCGCATACTATCACTCTTCATGTTACTCCCAGAACTAAACGACGAACAAAAAGAAATAAGAACATCAATAGGAAAATGAGCATTGTTATTAACTAATTGAGGCTTTAGTAAATAACATAATTTAGTGTAAAATGTCAAGCTTATAATCCCATATAAACATCCACAAATAAAATCAAATAACACTTATTTATGTGTTTTGTATATAAAATGTATGTTAAATATTGATCATGAGAAAAGCCAAATTATGATGTGAAAATATAGAAAATAACAATTGCTTAATTAGGTTATATAGTAAAATTCACACACCAAATATGTTGGTGCAGAACTTCCTCGCCAAATAGTAGCTCATTACCTATTATAGAGATCTGTTGTCTCAATAAATATATACATGAATTTGAAATTAAACATGAGGAAAATAAGCAAAATGAAACATCAATAACTTTAATGTGCATTCTAAGCAGAGTATGTGCACACATTGAGAAGGAATGCAATTACACATAGAGGTATACAAGTTCCAGGACCATTGTAGAGGATCACTTGGGGTCGGAGTTTCATCATTAGCCACAAGGCATGAGCCGTAGCAATAATAATTGTTCCAACACACATACACAAATCAAATCAACAAATCGCAACCTATAGAAAAAAATTCTTACAAATACATATATATACACAAATTTGACCAATCTGCATATCTATATAGATTCAAATCCAAAAATAATAACAAAATCAAGAACAAATCAAACATAGATTAGAACTCAATCTGGGAACCCTAGAAATTTAAGACAAAATGCAAGCTTTTTGTACATACGCCGTAGTGGAGCCTTGCCGGTACCCTAGAAATCTACGTGATCTCTCTAGAGCAAAGAGAGAGAGAGAGAGATGTCAATCTACCATCGAGCGAGAGAGGGAGTACAAGAGCCAGCATTTGAGAGAGGCATGTAGAAGTGAGCGGGGAAATATTTTGACAAATGAAATTTGGGGCGGGAGCGGAAAAAAACAAGCCCCGCTCCTTTTTATCCATTTATGCCAATTTTAAGTTAAAATCTAAAATTACAAAGGTATATTTATATCATCTATATATAAATATGAGATAAATGATTTATTTTTTATCTCAATTTTACTTAAATTGAAATAAAAAAATTTCTTCAAAGTCAAATTGACATAAATACATATTATTTATATCAATCTACATTTGTCTGACATAACGTCAATTTTTAAACTAACATAAATGACATTTTTTCTTGTAGTGATCATTATACGAAATGAGGATAAATGGTCTATATCACATACAGGGGTACCATCACCGGATAGCATGATCATTTAACATGAGAATCAAAGATCGTGGTGTCTAAGAAGGGGATTTAGCCCTTTAAGAAATCGTAGAACCCATTAGGGACCCCAGAGGGAAGTTCAAGCCAAACTGGAGTGGCCTCTACATTGTAAAGAAGATCATGTTTGGTGGCATCACTATGCTCACTGACCTTGACGGAAAAGAGAGGGCACGTCCGGTCAACCTGGATTATTTTAAGAAATTCTACCCCTAGTCCGAAATCTCGACACACTACGACTCCTCTCATCTCCCTAAAAAAATTCTTTATTTTCCTCTACTCAAAACTACATGGGACTTAATCCTCTAAAAAACCTTTTTGCTTTCAAAAATAAAATTCAGAAAATTTTTAAAACCCCAGAGGTACGTAGGCAGCTTATACACTTTACATGGACATGACCCCCTTCTTTTCGTAAAATGTGTTTTTTTTCTTACCTACGAGAACGATAGTTCATTTTATCATTTACATATACAAAAGGATTATTATGTATGCCTTAGTGATTGGTATAGATAGTTCAAATGTAAAATCATCAAGAGGCAAAATAATATAAATAAAATCCCTTTTTATTCCATCATGGGAAAATTCGGTACGATTACAGGAAATATCAGCATAAGGATCCCAACAACTACACCCACCAACCTTATTATCCTAAAAACAAAACCAAAAGAAAACTAACCAAACTTTCCCAATTTATTTCCACAACTAAAAGAAAATCAAACATATAACCATCATAACAAACTTCACAAATACCATCAGCTTCATAAAAGACCCTACCCGCAACTACCAGAAGATCCAGTCCCATCATCATCTATATCTTGAGGTCCCCAAACTTCTCTTTCCTGGATAGTATGTCGAAAGTGCGCATGGAATGATAAGCCTGGACCAGCCTGGTGAAAACCACTACACATCCATCCTTAGTGTCAAACATGGCAAACCATATCTGATCGGTCTCCTCATCCAACATCTTAGCCAGTACCCTCCTCCACAGTTATTTCATGTAATCCCCAGAAACATGCCAAACTCTACCAATAGATTGGGAAGGACGGGTTGACATCCAACGAATCTCCCACAAAGAGCCCAATCGCATGTGCATGCCCTTTATAAAACCCTCTACAGGAAAGAAGTCCAAGAGACGAGAAGGCACAATCTTCTCCCATACGACATGATGCAAGAGCCGTCATAGAAAATAAAAGGAGGTCTACCGAAGGCCAACTAACTGAACATACTGGTATTCCCCCAGTTTTAGAACGGGATATAACTGCCACCACCAGGGTATCGACTAGCACTGACATCGAGCCTCGTGCTCTATAAACCAATTTACCCAATTCTCGATGTTCAGGCTAAAATTGATGAAATAGCAAGTGCAAAAGTTCGGCACGGTTGCTAAGGGATATTCAAGAAAATGCCAAATGGAATCTCTCATACAGCCACATGAACAACATAATCGGGCTACCTCTCTTATAAATCAAAATGACCATCCCGCTAAGTATCTAGACCGTTCAAGGTCTCCACTAGTATCACCACCACGGGGTTGTGACGATATGACATCCACGTAGTAATGGCAGTAATTTGAGGATCCACCAGCAGCTCCTCAGTCACCAATAGTAGCTTCGAAGTTAAGCCAAGCGCGACAGTTCTAGCATAACCCGCATCATTGGTATCCCACAGACGTGTGGAATACAATACAATTGGGAGGGAGAACATTCCTCCAGTAACCAATGATCAAGATGTTGAGGTGAGATATGGAGAAATTTTGCCAACAGTACCCATGGAAATCGACAGAATTCAGGCATGGCCGCCGCCACACTGGGGTTTGTTTACCCCCAACATAGCAGAAAAATTCCTCATAGGTCGGACATACCTCGTCCAAGCCAAAATAAAAAACATGATCCTCGGGGTACCATAATTGTACTACCACTGTTAGCATGCTCCAGTCAATGGGCCAGTTGCGCCATAAAAAACCAACATAGGTTAAAGGCATCATAGTCTACATTGTACGAACACATGGCCTCTAAATTATCGAGATAAGAAGAAAATTCAGCAATTATGCAAGGGTCCATTTTGAAAAAAATAAGACACAAGACAAGAAATAAGTAAGAGAAAGAATATACTTGAAAATTTTGGCTAAAGACAAGGGTCCTGCAAAATCCGGATGAAATACTACCCCATTAAGGAAAAAGTAGTTGAAGAAAGTGCAATCAAAGCTTTGGGGTGATTTGACTGGACTGGCCTGCAGATAGGAAGGATAAGGGGTATGCCGATATGCATCCCCCTATTTTCAGAAAATTCCATTTTTCCTTTTTTTGTCAAAATCAAAAAACTCAAATAACTTTTCTTCTAAAAAAATTCAGAATTCTTCTTTCCTTATATTTAACTCATACTATTTCAAAATAAATTCTCTTTTAATTAATTCTTTTTGCGGTCTCAGCAAACAAAGTAAAAAGTACATGTAGATTAAGTCATTTAAAGCAAAGATAAATAAACAAAATCCCATTCATTTCATATATACATTGTTATCACTGCATGTTTTTTGCAAAAAAAAAAACAACGGGAATTAACCCGATACCCCCAAAATTTCTCTCTCTCGCCTTTCTTTTTCTCTCTCTCTCTCTATCTCTATGATCCTGCATCCCTGCAACGCACACGCTTCCCTCGATGACACACAGAGGAGCCTCTGCTACCCGATTCAGATCACTCATCAGACGAAGCAAATTGCACAAAACAGGAAGGAATCGGGATCAAATCCCGAATATGAGCCATCACGGAAGCCACCGAGTCTCGAATGTCCCTCAGTCAGGTAGTCAACACTCGAATATGATGCAAGAAAATAAGAAAGAGAAAATCAGTCAGTCTGAAGCCAAAAGAGAAATTAGAAAGACAAAAGGCAAAAGGATAAAGATATACGTTTGGCTGAAGGATGTCCTCCATCGGCCCCAACACCTACAGGTCCATCGCATTAGGGAGATGCATCATACTCACCGATCTCCCCAAAGTAATCTAATATTGTAAGAGGGAGAAGCAAGTCGGTGAAAAGGAACCTTCGACGTCACCATCGCTGCTAATGTAGATGCACCATTCGTGCTGTGGGTAGAACTCATTGGTCGACTCGTACCCCCACCTGAAGCCATAGGAGCCGAAGGAATATTCTCCACGTCGTAGATACATGACAGGATTAGCCAGTTCATCATTAAATTAAAGTAGTCATAGGTCACCACTGTATCCGTGTATAATTAATAAAGCTCGCTGATCATTGTCGTCATTCGGGCCTCCTCCGACATCTCTCGAACCAACCTCGTATATCTCAGGGGCATCCTTAGAAGGACCACCACCTCATCCTCTACAATCTGTCAGACTACTCTCTCTCCTATATACAAGGAGTAGCCAAACTCGTGCGCCAACAGTCGGCCCATCTGCGTATTCTCTCCGATCACCCTCGTATGCTGGATGGTTGTCCCCCAACGATAGAAGGTCACCTACATTTTTCCAAGATAAAGTCAATACTCACACAAAGTAAATAAAAAAGAAGGGGACTTAAAAATAGAAGAAGATATAACCTGGTCGTCCGTCAGGTCAATCAGAACCTGACGCACCACAACCAAGGAAAGAGACCTCTTTGACTGTCGGTAAGACTTTTGCCACTGGTACATTCGGCAGAAGCCCCCCACTGAATCATCGTGCAAACCAATAAAGTGGTAATTAAGCCAAATCACCTTATAGAATCACATCTGCAAAAGGACAAGAGTCAACAATCAAAAATTAAAAAGGAAATAAAGGGAAATGCATAAAGGAAAAATGCAAAAAAAGAAAATTACCACCAGAAGAGGGCTCCAGTAAAGGTCTGTCGGCAGCATCGGCTGAAAGCATCCAAAGACGAATAAAGGGTCACCAAAATTAGGCTCCCCCAGTCAAATAAAGGGATATTCGAAAATACCCTCAAGTATGGTAGAAACCAAAAGTGGACAACGTCGCCGCTCGACGCCACCAAAAATCCTCCCATCGGTAAAAGAAAAAATAAATGAGCCATTTGACGAACCTACAACTCGTTGGTCTCGTCAATCTACCAGCTTAACAAAACCTACTAAAGAAGAGATATACGGATCACGTCCCCCGAGACTATCCATCCAACATCATCCAGTGCCCCCTCCACCGCCGCTGGTGTCACCTTCAGCGTGCAATCCACCTCTATTTGGTTCCCCTCACAATTGTACATCAATAGGGGTCACTATTATCTCCCCAAAACCTAAATGTATGGTGTGGGTAGTATCCCACCACCTCTCCCCCATAATGCATAAAACATCCATCTAGTGGGGCATCTCATCCAATGCAGACGCCAGATGATCGAAGCTCGCAGAAGAAAACACCCGATGCACCACTGTAGGAAGGTGCTCCCATACATATCTGAACCCCGTCATCCCTCGAGAGCAAAGACTCATCACATTAATGTCAGCCTGTCAAAAGTGAAGAGAGGCCTTTAGTAAAAAATAAGAAAATGCCAAAGAAAAATGCAAAAAGGAATACAAAACTCACGTAATACTTACATAACCCTCAAGGTCCCTCACCCTAGATGAACAATGGTGTGAAGGCTCACGCAGAAGAATAAGCTCGTCAACAACAGACTCTAATAGATCAAAGGCATTCTCATTGCCCAATGTTAAAGGAACCCTAGCCCGCCACTCCAAGTGGGCCCAATCATTAACACCTAGCCACACCATGTGGATATTGCAACTTGAAAAGTTTTCCATTTTGAGGAAAGGATGTAGGAACGGATCATATAAGAAAGAAGTAGAAGATAAAAAAGAATGAAGTTGTGAAAAATGAAGAGAATTCGCCTTTTTCATAGGATGCTAAGGGATATGACAATCGGCAGTCCCCTGACACCCGTCGATCGGCACTATCCATTCCCCTTCCCTAGGTAGTACAAAACACTACGCCACTGCCATTTGGTAACCCTACAACCTACCGGTTGACAACGCCCTGAAATTTCATACAAAAAATCCAAAATTTCTTGGAAAAATTACCAAATGAACATTAGAATTTTTATTCACCAAGAAAACCATTTTTCAAGATCATAAATCCCCAGCCAGGATTAATGCCACATTTCCATCTTAAAACCCTAAAATCAGCGCACTCGCATTTACCTCAACTCCACAGCGAAAGCACAAATAAACTCAGCAAAAATGAACGTCTCCTTTATAGAGCTACCCATTTTCCAACAAGAAATTGCCGAATAAAACTCTTTCCCAGAATAATTCCAAAGCAAAGTTTAAACTCTCCCCATCAACGCATTCCCCCGCAGAATCCCAAAACCTCAAGTTACCAACCGTTTCCCCAAAATGGAATTTCAAGACTAATATTTTTCAGCTCCTCTCAAAAGGACAAAATCCCCAGGAATATGTCTCTTTCCCAATAAAGTCTATAAAGTTCAAGATTCCCCAGGAGAGTTATCCCTACTTAAGGTCCTCGGAATTGACCTCAACCCTCAGAATTGGTCACTCCCACTCTTAAGGTGCTCAGAATTGACCTCAATCCTCATAATTGGTCTCTCCCACTTAAGATCCTCAGAATTGGCCTCAACCCTCAGAATTGGCCGCTCCTACTTAAGGTCCTCAGAATTGACCTCGACCCTCGGAATTGGTTGCTCCTACTCTTAAGGTCCTCAAAATTGACTTCGACCCTTAGAATTGGTCGATCCCTACTTAAGGTCCTCAGAATTGACCTCGACCCTCAAAATTAGTCGCTCCTACTCTTAAGGTCCTCCAAATTGACCTCGTCCCTCAGAATTGGTCACTCCTACTCTTAACGTCCTCAGAATTGACCCCGACCCTCAAAATTGGTCATTCCTACTCTTAAGATCATAAGAATTGACCTCGACCCTCAGAATTGGTAGCTCCCACTTAAGGTCCTCAGAATTGACCTAGACCTTTAGAATTGGTTGCTCCTACTCTTAAGGTCCTAAAAATTAACCTCGACCCTCAAAATTGGTCGCTCCCACTTAAGGTCCACATAATTGAGGACATCGACACTCAAAATTGATCACTTCTATGTAAGGTCCTCATAATTGACCTCGACCCTAAGAATTGGTCGTTCCTACTTTTAAGGTCCTTAGAATTGACCTCGACCCTCAGAATTGGTCGCTGCCTACTTAGGGTCCTCATAATTGACCTCGACCCTCAGAATTGGTCGCTCCTACTCTTAAGGTCCTCAAAAATGACATCGACCCTCAGAATTGGTCGCTCCCACTTAAGGTCCTCAGAATTGACCTCGACCCTCAAAATTGGTCACTCCTACTTAAGGTCCTCAGAATTGATCTCGATCCTAAGATTTGGTCGCCTCGAACTTAAGGTCGTCAGAATTGACCTCGATCCTCAAAATTGCTCACTTTTACTTAAGGTCCTCAGAATTGACCTCGAACCTCAAAATTGGTCACTCCTAACTTAAGTTCCTCATAATTGACCTCGGCCCTCAGAATTGGTAGCTCCTACTTAAGGTCCTCAGAATTGACCTTAACCCTCATAATCGGTCGCTCCCACTTAAGGTCCTCAAAATTGACCTCGGCCCTCAATATCGATCGCTCTTACTTAAGATCCTCATAATTGACCTCGACCCTCAGAATTGGTCACTCCTACTTAAGGTCCTCAGAATTGATCTCGACCCTCAGAATTTGTCGCTCCCATCATAGGTCCTTAGAATTCACCTCGGTCCCTAGAATTGGTCATCCCCAGCATTACCTTAGGTCCTCAGAAATGGCCTCGACCCTCTAAATCGGTAATCCTCATCCTTTTAGGTTCACAAAATTTATCTCATTCCCAAAACATTATGTGGAGCCTATTTGACAAATTTCACTTGTCCCAAGCTCACCCATCGAGGGGATTTGTAGACATAACATTTTAGGACCCCCCTAAGTCTCTCCTTAGGTTACAAGCACCACCCCATTTTGCTATAAACCCTAGGTCATATTATGATAATCGAGATCTAAGTTCCCTTTCCAATGGTCCATTATGTACATGAATCGGCATAAAAGTTTGAACTAACAGACCATTTTTTAGTAAAAATTGACCTGAAGGCCATCAGGCGCTCTCGGGACCCAATTTGACCCCAATCAACTCCATCGTCAGGACGAAAGCTCAATAAATCTTTTAAGGGATCTGAATCCCATTTCCAATGGTCCACCTCCTGTTTAAAATGGCATAACAATTTGGATGAATGATCCATTTTCCCTCGAAAACTGATCTGGAGGCCACCAAGCTCTTTCAGGCTCCGATTGACCAAAGTCAACTCCATAAATAAAATGATACCAAATGAATCTTTAAAGGGAACTAAATACCCTTTACAAATTTCCACCTTGTGCATGAATCAGCCTTACAGTACGGACGAACCACCCATTTTACTCCGAAAGGTCACCGACGCTTTCGAGCCTCGTTTGACCAAAGTCAACTCTCCAAACCAAGTGAATCTCTTTGTAACATAGACATAACTCATACCCCATGCACGATTTTGACTTACAATTTGGACGAACGATCCATTATCGTCCAACGATATCTCGTCTAAAGGACCAATGGGTGCTTCCAAGCCCCGTTTGACCCAAAGTCAACTCTCGGACCCAAAAGTGGACCAAAGGACTATTGAAGTTTTATTAATTACCTTTCTAACGGTATGCCCCATGCACGATTTGGATTTATGAATTGCGTTCTACAACCATTTTCTGAAAACATCTACATGAGACTACTGATTGGCAGGTCCATTTCCCTGCCAATCGGCAGTGTGTCTAGGATCACCTATCGATTTGTAGGGATAGGGGTATACCAATAATTATTCCCCCTACCCTATATAAGGAGTGCATGATCTCACTCCCAACACACCTCAGATCCATCAATATTAGTGATGTCAACAACATTTTTCTGCAATCAGCGAAGTTTCCTTGTGTGAAATTCCTTTCCATCTTTCATTCCCATCATTTTCATACTCAATTTAGAAAAAAATTCCTTCTCTATATTTTAACATGCATCTCAATTTTCAAGGGAGCTCATCAAGGATCATGATCAAGCCTCAAGTCTCCAAAGAAGGTCCAAACATCATTTTCTCTCTAAATTTCTTTATTTTTGCATTAGTTATATAAATTATTAATTTATCTTTTACTTTAGATCATACACATTAACATATCATCCTTTATTGGTTGTATTTCACATACCTTATTTTCTATTAAAAAAAGCCCAGAACAAAGAAAAAGAGGGTTACGCCTATAAATTCCAACGGGATTATTCATCACATTTTCTCAAAATTAAAATGTATTTTCTAAACACACATATAATAAACTTTCATTTGAATCTATGAGATAAACCCCACCCTTGTGTCGCATATGAACTACATGGACTTTGATGCCTTTATTGGCTACGTAGGCATTTCGAGCTAAAACCTGAGACTCGAGTCCAATTTTCCTATTTTCCTATTTTTGTCTTTTTCCTATCTTATCTATATATTATTCATAGATATCATGATTATGATTCATACTTGCGAACCTTATCTAACAAATATTTTTGTTCCATTATAATGACCAATATCTTGATAAGCGCATACATCATATTTTCTAATTATTATTTTGGGAACATTCCTTTGGATGACCTCACTCTATCTTTCCCATGATATGAGTCGAATGATTTCGATTTCGCTTTATATATACATGCGTACACATTTCATCGAGAAATTAAGGACATAGTAACATTATCCCATGAGAGACCTAAAGTGAGGGATGGGTGCTTAACACCTTCCCATTCCGTAACTTAGTCCCCAAAACTCTTAACTATTGGTGTCGTAAGCATTAGTTTGTCTTTGATGCTGCTCTCTCTAGGAAAAAGGATGGTCTTTTACTTGTTTTGTGCCAAATTGGCTGGTGACTCCATATCTTTACATAACGCCACATCGACGATGGCCAAATCTCTCTTAAAAAAAGGTACGAGACCTTCTTCCTCCCGCTCCGACCCCACGCATGCGAACGCCCGAAGCACCCCCCCGAGACGGCAAGGGAAAAGCCCACACGGGAGGGATTGCCACAGATAGGCTTTCAAACTTGATTTCATATGCATTCACTGACATCTTCCCCTAAATAAAATGCATGAACTCATCTTTATCGATGGCTCCATATGACTTTACAAAATACCTTTCCAAAAAGGCCTTACAAAATACTTCCCATTTAGCAGTGTTCCTTTCGATTGCCTAATAAGTAAACCACCACTTCTACTGTTGATCTATCAACTAAAAAGTAGACACCCTGACCTTGTGTCCTTGAGTAACCTCAAGAACCTCTAGAATTCGAGTGGTGTGCTTTAATCAGTCTTCATCCATTTAAATCCCAGTGGTGCAACAGAACGTGGGTGGGTTCAATTTCTCGAACTCCTTCAGTATTGTAGCATAAGTGTTTTTGGAGATGGATCCACTGTGCAAACCCTATCCATCTGCTAGGAGAGGTCATCTTCCAACCTACTCATAGATTATTGCATCTAACATAACTCATTGGTGTTTCTATCTCCTCTTGTTAATCCACAATGTGTTAAAATTCTAAAAAAAAAAAGACATTTCAGTACGACATAACAAAATATATGAACTAGCTAACTAAGGAAACTGTAATAAATCACTTTGACATTCTCATAATAATAAAGTATTATATTCTCTAATACCAAGTTGAAACGCCTTGAGTCATATTTAATTCATTCATTTGGACCAACTCGTATCGGCTCTAAGGTGTTAGGAGATTTAAAACCTTTATAAGTGGTGAGATGCACACTTAGCACTCTAATTCAAAATATCATATTTAAATAGAAATTTTCATCTAATTATTATTGTGAAAAGTGTGGCCACTTGCATGTTGTTTAATTATCCAATCAATTTGTTTAGGAAAATATTTTGGAGAGGTAACTTAATAATATAAAAACCTTTAATTTAAAACAAGTATTACAACTTTATTGCATTGTTTTCAAATGACCAATGAAATATAGTACGACAATCATAAATAGCCAACCACATTAGGATATGTCACGGTAGTCAGAGCTTTCTAATTGTCGTTTCACTTACATGTTCCTTTGTTTGCATCCTTGCCAAAGTACCTAAGGGAATAATAACATAGTATACTAGTATAAGGAAATACATATATACACCATTTATTATAATTATGAAATCATTTTCATTTGATTTAATCTTTCAAATGAAATCTATGACACAACTCATACTGAAATTTATAAAACATTTTGCGAGTATAAATGTCAACCATTTGAACCAAAACATAGTGCAGTAGTTTTGGTGTTGGCTTCTCTAACAAGTCTTCTTAATCGGTGAGCAACTTTTCATGACGTTGACATATAAGCCCCCTACCAAACTAGATCATAAAATTAACAAATGAGTTCTTCTTCGAAATAAATTTTTAAAAATGAATGGTCACTTTCTTCTCGTTGAAAACTTGATATATTTGTGGAGAAAACATGATTCACATATGCCAGGATCGATCTCGAATGAATTTCATATATGAAATGAAGCCACTTGTTATCATTTAACTCACTCTTGCTCACAAGATCAAGCCACTTGGAGTCAAACTCCTCCTTCATCTTTGAGTTCCATATACAATCCAAAATCTCCCTGTTGTAAGCATTAAATTTCATCGAATCTATCTTCTCGGAAAATTTCATCAAAATGTGCCAACTGTAACACCTATGATATGTCTGTGGGAGAGCTATATATATAGCTTTTGTCATAGGCAGATCTTGATCGGTTATAATCATTTTAAGTGCATTCGAGACATTGCTTCCAAAAAAAATGTTGAAATGCCAAACAAATGAATTTATGGTCTCATAACCCAAGAATGCATAACCAAATAAAATTATCAGACCATGATTATTTACTCCCATAAGTGGTGAAAACATCAACCCATACATATTAGTATTGTATTTGGTATCAAATATAACAACATCACCATAAAAATTGTAAGCTCGTCTACAATTTTCATCAACCCAAAAGCACTGCTTAATCCATTATTCATTATCTGCTGCGATTTGAAAAGCAAAAGACAGATTCTTTCTTTGTTATTATTTCAAAAAACCATGCAACATATCTCCATCTTGACTCTTCAATTCATCGTATCTATCCCTTTCTTGGTTGTACAAATCTCTTTGAGTGCAGCCAATGTTCTCGAACTTGCCCACTCGCATTTGGAGCAAAGTGAATTATTAATTCTAAGGAACATTAATCATACTGAGTTGTTGAGTCAAACACTTTTGGACATTTGAAACACAATATGTAATGAACATACCCTTTCCTTGCTTGAAACATCCATACTTCTTTCTAATTATCTAATTTGTTACTTTACTCTTCTTAACAGATGAATTCCGAACACTAAATCCAGCTTCTTTAGCAAATTCATTGTAAAAAATTCTAACTTCATCCAGTGTTTGGAACTCTTGCCCTATTTTTGGCGTGAGTTCCATTGCTACTTGAGGGTTGGAAATATTATCCACTTCACAATAATTTGATGTCACACCTTGTTCCTCTCCTACACTCTCAATTTTCACATTCAATTTTTTCTCAATCTCAATTTCAAATTGCATATTATCACTAATCCACAACTCTTTGTTCATTTCCAAACCTGAATTATCCATTTTTTTAAATAAAGTACAAATCAAATCAGTAAAAAAAATTACTGAAACAAAAAAAAATAAAAAATAAATAATAAATGATCTTTTTAACCTCCAAAAAAATGGGTATCTCATATTCAGTCAAAATGAAAACCCTAGTTGTAAGAACAATTTACCAATATTAAAAAACATTAGCAATCCAATCTAATAAAATCTAATATCAAAATGAAAATATGTTTGGAAAAAATCTTAAAGTGTGTTTGATATTTAATCATAGCTATAACATAAAGTAGTGCACATCTTCAACTAAAACTTAAGAATATCGAAATTAATTAAAAATCATCGTATTAGCATTCATTGAAAACAAGAAAACAAGAAAATAACTTAAAGGTTACCTAGGATGGATCCGTTCACGGGAGTGAGTTAAGGCACATAACAGTTTTGGGTTTGGGTGGGAAGGAGTTTGGGAGTTAAGGTCTCTACAGGTGTGGGTTAAGGTAAAGAAGGGTAAATGAATTGGGTGGGAAGGGTTTTTGGGTGTACATGTGTGCATGTGTTGTGTATCCTTTTTTTTAAAAGTCAATGTTATCAGCTTGGAGGTTGGCCAAAACGCTTGGTTTTGAGTCCTTTTGGGCAGTCATTTAAGACCGCAAATGAATATCGTGGGAGAATCGTGTTCTCTCTCTCTCTCTCTCTCTCTCTATATATATATATATATATATATATATATATATATATATATATATATATATATATATATATATATATATATATCTGTGTGTGTGTGTGTGTGTGTGTGTGTATGTGTGTGTGTGTGTGTGTGTATAATAAGGAGTAAAGCTTATGTATGTCATAAGATTAGCTTATGATGTCATAAGATGTATTTTTTCTTGCAATACCCATTTTGCCCCTCAAATCTTTGATTTCCCCCTATTTTCTTTCTCACAACTCAATTACCCCTCTTTCACTTTAATTCAAACCCAAGGTTATTTTGGTAAACACACACCACCTTCTCACCACACTCTCCAATACAATCACCCAAACCCCACAATCTACCTTCTCCGACATCATCCTCTCTTTTACACACACATGCACACAAAATCGCACCTTATCTTCCTCTCTCTTACACACACAAAAAATCATACCATCAGATGTATTTGTTTCGTGGGTGCTATATTTCATTTCTTATGGTTTATTTTCAATGGTACGATTTGTGAAGTTCTGATGGTTCGATTTTTTTTCACACACACACGTGATGCTTCCATTTTCTTCAAATCTGTCAACACACACATTTGAATGATTCAAGGCGAGTATTTGATTTGTTGTTGATTATTTTGTTAATTATTTCATGTATGTGGCAACGTAATAGGGTTTGGGGTGGTGCGATTTTGTCATAAAACTGATTTGGATTAAACAACAAACTCATCAGTAACAGGTACTAACTTTTCAACTTTGGGGGGATTTTATCTTGATTTTATTTATTATTATATTATCTGAATGGTTCTAAGATCGATGGATTTTTAATTTTTTTTTAATGATATTTTGTGTAGTCAGTATTCGTCTAAGTTATTGGCTGAGAACCAGAAGCTTGGGCCATTCTTACAACTGCTTTCGATATGCAATTGACTTCTGAGTTAAGGTTAGTTTCCTATTCACTATTTGTTTCATCATTATTGAATCTAGGTTTCTGAGTTTGTATCGGTGCCAGTTGTATTTTTTTATCATTATTGAATCAAAGGGTTCTGTTTGTTGGATGTGTATTTTGATTCAAATAATGTAGTTATATATATAACTTTCAAGTAAATAAGGGTGTATGTAATTTAGGGTGTTGAACTACACATTGATCAGTTAGTTGTGTATATATAAATCCTTGATTCTCGCTTTTTAATTATTTATGTTATGATATATGATTACTGGTGCATAATTATCTTGATTATTGTGTTTAGTATGTTTTGATGTGATTGGCTAGGTATGTTTTTATGTAATCGGAGATTTGGAGAGAGTTTCGGGTGTCCCTCACAAGTTCTTTAACGATTGATGGAGTTCCTATTAACTCATACCTCACCAAGTAATGTCGTTTGATGATTTTTCCAATGTGTGTGTTTTAGATATATGATTGAAATTTGAACCTTTGTGATTTTGTAGATTTGTGTGGGATGAAGATAAGTACCCGACAATGTCTCCTCATTGTTGGTGGAATTCATATACAAGTAGCTAACACAGAGGATGAGTAACTAAGTATCTAACGGCTTCACGCATCTCTGGAAGGTGATTGTCCATGACTGCCCAAGACTCGGGCCCTTTCGAGACATAACAACAAAAGATATGCGGAGCCACAACAACAACATAGGCCACATAGAAAGACTTTATCATCATAAGGAATTGTATATTGATTATTGCTCATCTCTGATGTGACTTCCTAAATGCCAAAATTTCCCCATCTCCCGTGTTTTGACTCTAAAGAACTATAAAATTTCTCCCTTTTTGCTACATAAAATGTGCTAACTACATTATTAGTTCACGGGTGTAATTTTTTTAACGATTTGTTATTTAAAAAATTAATTTTGCAGGTAATTTAATAATGAATGACCATTGGAAATTTTTAATGTTAGACACAGCATATTTGAACATCACAACCAACACAGTAGCAGATCCCATGTATGTTGATTTATATTCGTTGGCTTTTATGTTTAGAAAATAGTTATGAAACCTTCACTTATGCATTTATTAGTTTCACCTCCATTTTTTAAATACTCTTTCTAAAGGGATCGATGGACTGGAGTTTTGAAGTTTTATTCATTTATTTATCTTCAATTCACGTTTTTATTACCCTTTTTTGTAGGATGTTCTAAAAATACCTCTCGAGTCTCGCACAGTCGGGAGAACCAGTTGGTGTGATTGCTGCTCAATCGTGCCAAAATCAAAATCAAAGGATGAAGATGAAATGACTGACGACATTGATTTCGAAGTCTGAAAAAGGAGACACTAATCACAGATGAGATGGATTATGATGATGGTTCTGAGGATCATGAAATTAATGAAGAGGAACCTGCAAAAGAAACATATCAAGCTGATGATGGAGATGAAATTTACAAAAGGTAAAATTGGGGATGTTGATGTTGTAAAGACGGATGTTCCATAATAGATTATGATCATTAAGCATGTTGTACGGTGCGTAAGAAAAGCTGGATGTATAAATGACAAGCATCGGACTCACCATTTGTGTTGAATATGGATGAACTGGACTTGAGAATGAAATAGAGAATCAAAGGGGAGAACATATATCTTGATGGTAAAACATTTACATCAGCCTCTACCTTGAGCCAAGTTGTTCAAAATTTGTAAGCCCAAACACGTTTTCATCTCATCTCCATTTACATTTACATACATATATATATATTACTGTACCTATGCATGGATTACTAATTTTTTATATTTTTTGAGCCGCTGAAGAATTTGGGAAATGGTTAATTTTGACAGATTGGACAATAAAACACATGTTTACACAGAGGGGAAATGGTTACTACTGTACATATTTTACATACGTTGTGTGTATGCATATTTAACTAGGAGAATTTTATGGAATAAGTTAGGAATCCATCAATTTTCCTATCATAATTGTTTGTTATACAATAACTTCTTTGATGGTAAATTTCTAACTTTTATGCTATGGGAACAGGTTTTAGATTTTGGAATTTCAGTTGGTTTTGTTGTTGCTAATTTTTAATGTATTTCTTAGTTTCATTCAATTATGGGTTTTGACATGAAAGAAAACTTTGGGCAGGTATCACAAATCATGAAAGAAATTTGGGGGTTTGATTATATATGCATTTATGGGTTTTTGGAATTAATGTTTAACTCTGTACTTCTCTTGGTGTATACATATACACTGTCTCATATATGATTTGTGTTTTTTCCTTTTTTCTGATTGGTGTCTCAGCAAATGATAGGGTATTTTTTTATAATTGTTATTAGTTTTATACATTTATTATTGTTATTTACTCAAATGGATTACATTACAATTGCGATGCATTAGTTGCAACTGATTTCAGCAAAGTAGGCACACTACCTGTCTGGTGCGAATCTATTCAGGCACATTGTTTTACTAAAATGTATAACAATTGCTAGGCATTGTTATTTACTCAAATGGAAATAATAAGAGCTTTTTATTATTGGTGTCTCAGCAAAGAAATCAGTAAAGCAGACACACTACCATGTATCCGTGTTCTAATTGGGATATGATGCTTCTATAGGTTCAATCAAGAAGGATATTACACTACCTATATAGTGAAAATCTATTCAGCAACACTTCTTTATTGAAATGTATAACAATTTTTAGGCATTGTTATTTACTCAAATGGAAACAATAAGATCTTTCTATGATTAGTGTCTAAGCAAAGAAATCAGTAAAGCAGACACACTACCATGTATTTGTGCTCTAATTTGGATATGATGCCTCTATAGGTTCAATCAATAAGGATCTTAATGTTTTTTGTTTTGATTATAAAGGATTGCAAATTATTTTTCCGTGTTTTCAATGAGTATTTTGGATTTTTCAGTTTGAATGTTTAGTTGTCACGTACTTTTGTCTAAACTCTTACTCATATTTTTTACATTTAGCATTTAACATTTCTCACACTAGCTTGTCGCAACTGTTCTTAATAATCTTGGTTGTCTCACTAATTTTATCCTTTTCATGCCCGAATATAACTTTTATTGTATCTCCAAGCTTAACGTGCATTTTGGGTATCACCGGAAGAGTGTTTGGTTTGCATATCATCTGCTTCCATCACTTTAGCTTGGCGATAATAGAACATGGATTTTCTGTAGATTTGACCAATGGTGAGCAGAGAGATGGTAAGGGTGAAAAGCAATTGGGCTAAGAAGGAGTTGGAAGAAACAGAAAGAGAAGTAAAGGAGCTTTGGAGAACACCCAATGATGCCATCATAAATGGTGAGAGAACATTCGGACAGGTCATAAAGATTACTACCAGTAATTAGAAGAGCACCGGTGCGTAGATCTATAGTAAAAGCAAAACGGAGAAGAACCCAGTACGTAGATCTAATCTTCTTTTATTTGATTTTCCATCATTATACAAGAAGTGTTCATTTTGTTTTTTAATGGATTCAAGAGATACTCCTCAGCTAAGAAAATGGGAATATTTTGGCTTGGCTTTTACATTTATAAAATGGGAATCTTTTGGCTTGGCTTTTACATTTATCTGCTACAGTGATGGTAGTTCATGTTGAACATGAAACAATCCAATATCAGGGTATTAGTATGACCTTTCATTTCAAGAAGCAACTATTCATTTCGTGCCAAAACAGATCATTGCAAGGAGAAAATATTATTACTTTTTTCTCATTTTAGAATTACTCATTATAATTTATTATCAAAATTAATAGAAATTATTCATTTATTCTTTGATTTGAATAGCCAATATATGAATGATTTCGAATGCGGTTTTGTAAAAAATAATTTTTTTAAGTTTTGTACATGGTTGTCCTCAATATATATTTTATAATATATGTAGTGTAAGGTAGCTTCTTTTGAGCAATATAAATCAAGTTTGGTAATGGTGTTAGCAAAATTAGGTTGTTTTTTATATGTTCACATTTGTTGATATTTTAATAAGCGCATCTCCACGATATTAAAGTGTTGCAGGCATTTCCAGTATTACATACACATCTTTACTCAAGAAAAAAATTCCGTCGTGCCTTCAGGCACGGGCATACCTTAGTGTGTGTGTGTGTTGTCTTTAAATGATAAATGACATGCTTGACATATTTTCCCACAGAAAATGATAACTTGTAACATATTTTCTTCACATGAAATAATATAATATTTACTTAAATATAGGTAGGATGTTGATAAGTCATAAATATAATAAATATCTACCCTAACATATTGTATATTCATTTCTAAAAAAATTAATATCCCCTACCTCAAATTAAAGAAAAGCTCTTTGAAATGGTGTAGAAAATAGGCTCCAAAAACTCTCAAAAATAATCCTTAAAATGTTCTTAGAAAACTCTCTCAACTTGCTCCCTAAAATTACTCCAAGCGTGCTCCTAAAATGACCCCAACAAAACTCTAAAGCACTCACATTTTAAACTCACTCAAAGATATATTTTATGGTTGCAAAGAAAATAATGAGGAACACCATCTACTAGTGTTGGTTTTATAGACAAAAAGGGTTCCACTCTGCTCTATGTAAAATGGTAATGTGTCGGATGAAGTTAAGAAGAAAGGGAATAAATATAAGAGGTAAAACAGGCGAACCATTCAATTGATAATAACACACCAAGTAGGTTTGATTTTAAGTTTAAAGGAGCATAGAGAATTTGTCGGTTGCTTATCTTTAGGGGACAAATATATTAGTTATAAGGATCTAGAACCACAAAAATTTGACAATCCATCAAACCACTTGGAACACCTTATAAATTCCTATTTTTTGATTGAGTAATAACCGTAAAAGCGGTACAAAACCACACCCATATAGCTTAAATTGGCCACCAAAGCAGCTAAACAAGAACCCTACCACCTCGAGCTGCCATAGTGGTTTAGGTGACCGACCATAGTGGTTGGGCACCCACTATGGTTGGAAACTCATGGCCCTTTTACACTTTGTTTTAACTATTTTCTTTCCCATGAGTATGACTACAGGCACACTCTCCTTTTAATTCTCGAACATGCCTGCGGGTACACTTAATTATTTTTTTATATTTACTTTATATTTTCACACATTAAGTAATTTACTTCTTACATACTTTAAACTCGTCAATTTTCAAATATTTATTCCAAATACTAACTTTGCACCCAAGATCATTCTTTTATTAAATTTGTACTTTGATTTTATTTACTTTTCATTTCAGACTCTTAACTTTGAAAATTCTCATAGTAACTATACTAAATCAATATATTTATACTTTAAAACTATTCTCTAAGATTTCAACCTATTTTTAGCATTACTATGTTAATTACATATTCACCCCCAATACTAATCAATTTAACTAACAATAATTAATTAGTGTCATTAACTACCATTATTATACAACTAAATGCCACCCATATGCAATCAACAACATTACTTTACTATAATTACCACATAAACATATATTGAAAATTCAGGTTGTTACAGTTCTTCTTCCTCTTCACGGTCTTTTAATGCTTATCAATAGAACACTTCAATTCATATGGATTAAGTTAGGGACACCTTTCAAGTTGTTCTGTTAAATATTTGGGATATTGAATGTTTGATAAAGATTAGGAAAGGAGAGTGAGAAGTATTTTTTATTTGGTCTTTGTGTTTTGTGACACTACACCAAAACACCCACATTATCTCACTTTTACGCATGGGTTTGTCACGGTCAAGGACCATGAAAAAAACACATATTTTTTTCGTGATAAGGTCAGGAAAAAGAATCTTGTCACGGTCAAGGACAATGACAAGCCTGTGACTATTCTAACTGCACCAAAACCCAAAATAAAACTCTTTCTCATCCCTCTTTTCCATCTTCTCTCTCCCTCTCTTTATGTCCTAGGTGATGTATGAGTTACACACACACACCGTGTGTGTGTGTGTGTGTGTGTGTGTGTGTGTAGTTCTCCAATATGGGTTGTAAGCTAGTTTTAGCTTCATATTCTTTGAAATCAATTTTTGCAAAAACTAGATTTGAACATTAAAATTATTCTTCATTAGAATGTGAATATTTTACTTTGATATTTGTTTGGAATTAATTATAATGTGTTTTCTTATTATAAACTAGTTGTATATACATGTATGTCTTTGATATTGGTTGGAAATAATTTGTGCAAAAACTAGGTTAGAACATTCAAACTATTCTTCATTACAATGTGAATTTATGACTTTGAAATTTGTTTGGCCTTCATGATAATGTTTTTCACTGTTGTAAATGTAATCATTTTGTTTAAAAAATATAATTTGTGGGTTTATTTCAAAAATGTGATGGATTTGGGGATTTTGGATGAAAATGAAAAATAACACAATGAACATTCTTCGATATTTTTTATAATTCTTCGAATGTGCATCAGTTTTGAGAGTTGGATTCGATTAGGTTATAAAGTAGAATTAAAATAAATTTGGTATGTATATGTGGCTTAGGGTTTCAACATGATAGTACCATGGGCCTCACGAAAAACATTAATATTAACCCAAACTTGTTAGTACATAACCTCTTTATTATTATTATTAACCCATACATGTTGTTGGCATTTTGCGGGGGTTATTATTGGGTTGTTGTTGGATTCCCATTAATTAAGTTGTTAGTTAGGTTGTTGATTAGGTTTTTGTTGGGTTTAATTTGCGATTGTTAGGTTGCCCTTGTGTCTGATTTTAACTAATGATTTAACTACCCCATTTGTTTACATGTGGTAGGTAATGATTCCTACAAGCGGTTATGGGGTATCATCATGGGTCAGATAAATATTTCTGAGCATGTGTATCATAGTGGTGCTAACTAGTTTACAAAATTCTCAAAGAGATGTCTTAATAGTGAAGAGTTCGTATGTCCTTACGCACGTTGTATAAATGGTAAACTATTTGAGTGGAAAATAATTTAATTACATTTTCTTAAATGGGGTATGCAGTACGATTACCGGGTGTGGGTTTTCCACGAGGAAATACATTATCCCTATGTCCTTAAACAACCTCTAGTACAATCATCAAATAGTTTAGGAATGGAATTACAAGAGGATATCATAGAGCATAATATGTTAGATGATCTAATAGACGGTGCTTATGGAGTTAATATGGTGGAAGACAATGAGGATTCTAATACAAAAGATAATAAATCTTGTGATGGACATTCTAATGCTCATAACAGTGTTGGGATAAACCTTGACAATGACTACCTAAGTTTTAAACCTATATAGACCCAACCATTGCACCCTAACCATGAAAAATATCATGCATATTTGTATACCATGGTTGGTTTGCATAGTTTCAAGAGCCATTTTGTTTTTTCTGAATTTTCGAATTGGATGAAGGGTTTTCTCCCCAAATAGAACACGCTGCCAAATAACTATACGAGTATAAAGAACAATTTAAAAGGTTTGGGAATTGAGTATAAATAAATTCTTGCCGGAAAGCATGATTGCATACTATACCAGAAGGAGTAAAAAACTTATAATCATTGTTCGTTTTGTGGAGAACCTACGTATGTGCCAGAGCACGATTCAGATGATAAGAGAGGCGCACTTTCAAAAGTGCCGAA
Source organism: Sambucus nigra (assembly GCA_949130495.1). Taxonomy (NCBI): domain Eukaryota; kingdom Viridiplantae; phylum Streptophyta; class Magnoliopsida; order Dipsacales; family Adoxaceae; genus Sambucus; species Sambucus nigra. The sequence goes on along the minus strand of OX422220.1, from coordinate 166,542,884 downwards.
AAACTATTCAAATATTTCCCCATTAGTGCCATGTTGAAAAGATTTTTCATAGTACCATGGATAGCAGAGCCAATGACTTGGCACGCTAGAGTAGAAGAAGGGGATAATCTCATGCGTCATCTTATTGACTCAACCATTTGGAAAGTCCCTAGATTTCATCGATGAACAACATAATGTTTGTTTGGTCGTATCAACATATAGATTCAATCCATTTTATAATCTAAGCAGCAATCAAAGTGTATGGTCGGTGATCCTAGTGCCCAAAAATCTCCCTCCTTCATTGTGCATGAGACTAAAAATTTGTATGTTGTATTTGTTGATACCTCAGCCTAAGTCACCAACTGATGACATTGATATCATTGTCATAGTAATCTTTCCTACTGATCACAGGTTTAGATTTGATAAAAAAATTAACTTTTTATTGGGTGGGGTCGAACATAGGCTACCTTCTAGAAATCTTTCAGGTTAAAAAATTGAAAGGGGGCATCCAAATATGGAAAAAATGTTCTGAGGAAGAATCCTAAATTCAAGAATGTCAAACCTAAAAAGACCCCTACTGAGAATGAAGACAAGAAAAGGAAGGTGTGGTCTCAGAGGTCAATATTATTTTACTTGTCGTAGTGGAAGGGTAACCTCATGTGCTATGTATTAGATAACATGCATGTCGAGAAGAACATTAGTGAACATCTTATGAGCACATACCTAAGTGGAAGTCATTCAAAGGATGGTGTAAACTATTACAAACTAAGCTGTAATTATGGTTGAAAGAAGGTACTAAGGGGGAATATAATGCCCCCTGGGGCATATACTTTAATGAGCGAAGAAATAAAGGACACACTGCATAATTTGAAAGCTCCCTCAAATTTTTAATCAAATTTTTAGAGGATTGTGAGTTATACCACACATTATCTACACAAGTGCAAGTCTCATGATTGGCATGTGATCTTGCAACTGGTCCCTTTATTGTTTAAGCATTATTTCTCAAAGAATAAGGATTTATGGAGGGTCGTTATGCATATTAGCCTTTGTTTCACACTATTATGTGCAAAAGTAAAAATCGAAAGCACATCGTAGCTGCAAAATAAACTCTTGCTGAAGCAACTTGTGTATTTGAGAAGTACTTTCCCCTAACATTCTCTCATATTAGTATTCACTTATTGGTACACTTATGTGATGAGGTGCTTCTTTGTTTCCCAGTAAGATATCGATGGATGTACCATTTGAAAGGTATACTTTCTACTATAAGTTTATGGTAATTTAATTTACTTTAATTACTTTAATATATGGGTTGCCAATTTTTTGTTACTTTTATATATAAGTTAATGAAATTTTTCAAAGATTATATTAGGAATACAAGGTACGTTGAAGGATCCTTCGCAAAGGAATTCATTATTTTAAAGGCATTCATGTTCTTCTCTAGATAATAATATTGTAGATGACGTAGATGAGTTGGTCGATAAATGGGAGCAAGTCATGCGCAAACGAGTTAAACTGACAAGTTTACAATATGACTAAGTGGCTTGTTATCTGTTTGAAACCCTATATGTCGACGGATAAAGAGAGTAATTTCATGTTGTAATTTTACTTCGTGTTATTATATAATATACTTGATCACCTGCATGATAAAATTTTCAAATCAATGTAGAAAATATAATGCGTCCAAGCATAACAAAAAGTGAAGGACAGTTTCACATTTAGACTTTGGGTGTCACAAGAGGCAATTATTGCATCTAAAATCCCTTATTAATTAATAAATGATTGTAAGATTTAAAAAAATATCTAGTTAACTTGTGTAATCAATCATTTCAGTTGTTGAAGATGGGTGATGCCACGTCAAGGCTTGATCTTCTCGCTAATGGACCTGATTTCATGGAACGCGAGTTTAAGAAGTATCAATTGAATGGTTATGTATTCTCGTCGAGGTTGCATGGGAAAATGCTTCATTACAAAATAACGGCATTTCATATAAGGCTCTTACATAATTTAGGGTAAGTGCCAAAGATAAAAACCTCGTTGAAGCATAAATGACTTACTATGGTGTAATTAAAAATATTTTTTAATTCGACTATATATATTTCAAAGAGGTTTTTTTTTACTGTGCTTGGATAAGATTTAAGAACAAAATTCTTGTAAAGTCAATTCTTCTACTAATGTGATAATGGTAGACTTGTCCAAAATAAAGAGCAAGAAGCATATGGATAATGAATAGTTTGTTTGTGCATTTGAAAATCTCAAGGAAATGTTTCACTCAGAGTATATCAACAACGGACTATGATCAGTCATCTTACACGTGACAAATCATCTCACTAGTAGTGTGGATGGCCTGATAGCTCCAACTGACTATATATCCATTTTGGATGATAACCCGAACTTAAAGTAACTTCTAGATTCTCCAAATGAGTAGAATTATTTGGGTTGTTAAAGGTAATATGGATCTAGTTTAGTAATTTTAGTTAGGAGGAAGATGAGGACTCTAATTTTTAATTAGTAGTATGTAGTTTATTACAAAGTAATATGAATTCCAAACTATATTTTATAGTTTGTTAAATCCAATGTGGGTTGTTATATTAAAATGTTAAAAAATTTAAGGGTTAGGGGTGAAAACATAATTTAATAATAAAATTTCTCGATAAGAGGCACGATCACCTCACACGGGACTAAACTAACTTATAGAAATAACCCATTCAGTCATGTGACTCACGGGGTGAGAATTGAATAAAAATTCCAAAAATTTAAGGCTAAGCTTGAAAATAGGGCGTTGGAGGGGTAAAACATAATTTAAAAGTTAAAACTTCCTGCAAAGAGGCGTGATTATATCACACGGGACTAAACTAACTTATATAAATATCTTATCTAGCTGTGTGACTCACGGGGTGGGAATTGGGTTAGATTTTAAAAATCTAAGGCTTAAGCTTGAAAATAGAACATTAGAGGGTGAACACGTAATTTAACAAAAAAAACTAGCCGAAAAGAGGTACGATAAAATTATATAGGACTAAATTAACTTGATACGTTACTTTGTGTTCATATATGCCTTTATTCTCAGATTTTGAAATTTTGCTATTTTCTTGCTTAAGTTGGTTGCTACTTTAACGGTACATATATACAAATTGGGGAATATGATTGTTTTGTTGATAAAATTGGTATTGATCAAGGGTGATCAATATTCAAGTTTTTATTTTTTGCGAATTTTGACGTCTAAAACTAGTATACGAATTTAGTCTTAGCAAATGTATACTAACTATAAACAATAACGGATAAAGAGATATAATCACAAAAAAGATCATTTATAGCAAACAGTAGAGAATGAAACCATATTTACATTGTTCTACCCAAAGAGGTGACTAAGTTCATAGATGCAGTTTTGTAATGTACTAATTCAAAGGGCAAAAGCCATGGATGAATAGAGGTTACAAGCTCCCAAGTTCACTCTAAACTTGGACAGCATAACGGCATGAGAATAATATATCGATCATTTTACAATAAAGGATAAGGTGTTATTTGTAGGCTATTAGAAGAGAGAGAGTAGAGAGGGATATGTATCATACCTTTATAAGTTAGGCAAGGTCACCTTTTATATGTGGGAGAACAATCATAAAGTTTGTTACAAAGCACATGAGGGAATATTTGCATATCTCCCCCATATGGTGTTAAACTACTGTGAGATGGTTGGCTTAAACTCACTATCTGTGATACCGAGGCCGACCAGAATTTCCTTAACCAACCATTTGAGTAGCTAAGCCGACCACCTTTCTGGGAGAAACAAATTTAGTTGTCATCATCTTATTGGTCCATAAGATATACCATATTCATAGTACAATAAAATCCCCCACGATTAAGGATTGCATTGGATCCTCTGAAGTATTGTATCTTCTGAGTATGTGCTGAGCAGATTGAGTGAGTAAAGTGTTAATTGATGAACATCATCGGCCTCCATGATTCTGGTTGTCTTTGAAGCTTCTTGGCGCGCATGATCATATTAACTTGTCAAAAAATTTCCTTAGATTTGAACTTGGCACATGTCAAATGTTGGGAATGGAATCTGGTGCAATTATGACACTCATTCTTGGGGTAGCGTGTGTCAATTTACGAAGCGTCAGTTCCTCTTCCCAGGTGTGACGTCATGCCCTGCTTTAATATGGGCAATGATTACCACCTAAAAGGTAAAAAATAAAATTTTCAAATTGGTTTAAACTTTTTTAAATCATTTCCAGTACGCAATAGTTTTATAGAGAGAGAAAACTCTTCCCATTCTTGAACCCTTTCTTTTCCTTACAACTCTTCCAAATTTTTGCCATCTCGGACTTGTTCCTTGCTTGGAAACTATATTCCAATGAACTTTTTAGTTTCCTTCCATTCATTGATAGAGCTTAAGTGCCATCCTATTTATCTTCAACACTTTTAGGTTTCAAGTAGGCCATTTTTCCTTTTGTATCTTGTTAGGGTTTTCTTCTGAGATTTTCTATAATTTCTTCAATTCTAGCTGTGATTTCTTATTGTTTTTTATTGTTGTGTGTGTCCTTATGGTTGGAAAAATTACCCTAATAGGTGGTCATTGAGTTAGTTGGCCTAGGGTTTTGCAAGTTTAGGGGTTTTAAGTGTTCTTGGATTTGTTTTTCCCAAATTCTTCTTTTCTAAAACCAAACTTCTCCATGCCTTTGTTTAGCCTAGAATTTTATCATTTTTGTCACTAATTAAGCCCCCAACTTTGATTTAACCTTTATGAGTGAACATTCTGGGTCAACATGTGGTTAAAGAACATTAAGAGGTTGGATAGGGTTTTCCCTGGGGTTCTGGCAGAGAGGTTTCCTATTACCCTAAATGTAGTCTGACGTGAGGATAGTCCTTCTCATCCTTGCTTTAACTACTAAGATCAATATTCTACTAGGACTGCTCCATAGCTTCTGGATGTGAGTATCATTGTCCTGAGTTTGTGGGGCCAAATATAATTAACGAGGATGATCACCAATCTGGTGGCAGAAATTTCATGAACACGATTAAAGATATATCGATTATTTACTTGGAGGTTTTGATTTAGATAGTCATGTCTGATAAACTTGCTCCTTCCATCTCTCCTATTGATGTATCTTCTACCTAGGAGAGCACTTCTGGGATCTCCACTGACTCCTACGACCGTGTGAACACTAAAGTCATATGGCATGTATATGATGTCCTTGAGTATGAATTAGATGAACTGAGATATCATTACATCATCCCCACCACTATCACGACAAGGCTTCTTGACTGCGACGAGAGGGTTTAAAATCGTCCTAACGTTGACGAGATTTTCTTCCCCCTGTGGACACTATTCAAGTTGGGTTTCATATTTCCTGACACCCTATTATAAGGTCCATCCTAAAGGGTTATATAGTTGCTCCTACCTAACTTCCCCCCAATGCCATAGAACGATTCTTGGAGCGATGATGTTTTGGAGGTCACGAATCATCTTTGGTCTTAAAGGGGATACAATAAAATGGCTCATAGGTACATTACTTTACTCCCAAGAAGTAATATTTGAGAATGGTGAAGGTTGTTCAAACTAGCAACCATAGTTAGAAAAATCAGTTTGAGAATGGTGAAGTAATATTCGACTAGTATTGTGCTAATACCTTTGTTCAACCTTTTCAGTGAAGAAATATCCCGTACTGCCCTCTATACTACGAGACATGCTTAAAAGCTTCTGCGTGCCTAACCCCCCAAAATTTGAGGATCTCTTCTCTATATCCAAGTTCATGAACCTTGGGTAACACATTCTTCCTGGGGGCACGCTTCCTCAAGATACCTTGATTCCCTTGGTAGCGGAAGGACCTATTAAAGCCAACCAGGGGGTTAAGTCCAAAGTTGAAGCATGTGACAATATTTTTCTACATCAAGTCCCCTTTTGTTTATGCACTGTAATATGAATGGTTATTGAATTCTTATGCAACTTATACTCCCATTACCTCAGGTTTTATTACTGAACCTTCTTACGGGATGGCACCTCAGACAATTGATCATACTTCCATGGAGGTTTCTCACCGTAAAAAAATTGAGTGAGTGGTTAAGAGGAAAGACGATGATGATGCTAAGGCTAAAAAGAAGGATGACGGTCAAAAGAGTGTCAAGGCTGAGGACAGAAAGAAAGATGAGATTAATGCTTGAAGGAAGGCCGAACCTGATGTCGCTATCAAGACAAGTCCAGGGGGAAATTTCCCACTCCTTCAGATCCTCCAGATTCTAGTGACAAAATGCCTCTCGAGGCCAATAGGGTTTGTTATAGAGAGGATGTAGATCAGAAGATGTCCTTCTCGACAGCTTGTTCGTGGACCAGGGTCCTCCTCCCGTTATGGAAAGGTGAAGGATTTCAAGTTTGATCTTAATATTCCTGTCATGTTCGATGACCTGAAGAATGACCCAAACTCAATCTTCCATTATATGAATAATGTTATGGACTTGCTCGTATGGATGAAATTTAACCCGACTAGTAGAAGACCCGACTCGACCCTAATGGGGCGGATGAACTAGGAGTGGGAATGGGTTTTAAAATAAAACTCGTCTAATAAATGGGGTGGGTCAGGAGTTCATTTAAATAAAATCATCCTACCCCGCCCCATTTAACTATGCCTGTATAAATACCCTTTATATATATGTTAGTTACAATTAAACAATACATACATATATATACTGTTTTGTGTATTTTTAAGATCTGTTTTGATTGATTTTGAAAAATATATGTGTGGAAACATGGATTGACAATAGGGGGACTGTCTTATAGATTGAAACACATAGGAGACCCGATCCAACGTGACGATTAATGAATTAGGAGCGGGTATGCATTTAAAAAAATCCATTTATTAAATGGGACGAGTTAGGAGTTAAATTTATATAAAATTTCCCCGTCCCGCCTCGTTTATTAAATGGGGTAGGTTAGGGTTTTTGAAAACCTACCCCATTGCCATCCCTACTTGCTCGACTACCATGGGCATAGTAAACACTTTAAATTCCTGAGGGGCGTTGACCCTAATGCACTGTGGATATTAGTTCAACATCAACTATCAGTGGTAATTTTCTAAATTTGTGCTCATTTTCCACTACCAAATAATTTGTTACTTTCTGATCCATTTATCTTTTCTTTCAAGGTGAAATGGCTACCACTATCCTTAGAGAGCAAGTTGTGATCAACCATTATGCCTTCGAGGAGCAGAAATACCATCACAATGCTAACTGAGAAGAATACCCAACTAAATAAGGATTTGAAATAGTCTATCGATGAGCTAAAAAAACTTACGGTGAGCTTCAAGAGAGAGATGACCAGGTGGTCGCAAAAATACTGGCTCTCAATAACGCAGAGGAGGGGAATAAAAAGTTGAAGGACCAGTTAAATTTCAAAGTTTTGAGGAGGCTCTTAAAAAGTCCAATAAATAGATCATTAAGTTTAATTAAGAGCTTAATATGGCCAATTTTGAGCTTACTAGGATCAATTTGAAGCTTGTTAAGGCCAATAAGGCATTAATTGATGATGGGGATATTGGGGTTGCCAAGTTCAAAACTTTTCCAATTATAACATAGAAACTATAACCTTATTTCTTGATTTCTATAAGGAACTCAAAACGAGGGTTATGAAATATTACCCTGAGATTACTGATGTTGTTGGCAAATAATAGGGCGACAATGAGGAAGCCATATCTTTAGCACCTGAGTACCAGATGGAGATGGACGAGTCTATTGTAGAAGATTATAAGATTAGTGAAGCCAATTAGGCAATTGTTGCGGAGACCACTCTTCCCCTAGCTCCTGAAGTTGTTCATGACATTATTATGGCTAATGCATCTATTGACACTACTCTTTAAGTCAATCCAGAGACTATCCCAACTCCTCAAGCTACCCAAGGAACTGAAAATGTTCATGTGGCTTCACTCCTTAATTTTATGTCTTTATGAAGCTTTTGTATTCTCCATTCAATATTTTAATGAACATGTATAGTTATGGTTGCTTAATTTTGAGATAAAATATCATTCAACTTTTATCTGCATGCATGTATATGTTTTGACTTTCTGCCAGTTATTTTTCTCGGCTAAGTGTTTAGCCACCACTTGTAGTTAAGTGTTTATGTGAAAATACTTTTGACAAGTAAAAGTGGTCAGATCTTGTCGACCTCCCAATTAGTCTTAGTCTTATGAAATTGCAGTGGAATCTTATCCACTGCCATGTCAACTTACTACCTATTTAGTATTGAGATTGGTTTGGCAGTAGTTTAGTCTTAGGATTATGTGGTTGGATCTTTTTTACCTGATCTACCTTACTAGCTACCAGTTTTAGACAAACCTGGGTTGTCTTAACGTAGGGTCTGCTAATGCTTGTGCCAGCTTACTCGTCATATGAATAGATCTGATCGTCCTGACCATGTGTTAGCATTGGTTTCCAGAGTCGACCAAATGGACTAGGATCTATCTCTGCATTAGTTAGTTATGGTCAAATCTTTTCATCCATATGATCGCACTGAATTTCCCAAATTTGACTAAACTTTGATCATGACATGTTCAAGGACAAGGCCATATGTGAAGTATAGTTTTAATCCTGTATTTTGATATGCTCGGCTCTGAGATGTCATTGGTGTGGGCTACTTGCACATCTCTCACACCAATGAAACAAACATTGAATAATGTAGAAAACTTAAAATAACAACATATGTATAGAAGGAAATTTTGATTCTCATTCATCTTTGAAAACTGATTACAAGGAAATAGAAACTATTTACATGGTATTTTGGCCTTTCGAACTATAATCTACTCTTCATCACTGGTAATACTTCCTCAGGTACTCGACATTCCATGGATTCTTGAACTATTCCCCTTTCAAGGTTTTGATCAATAAGTCCCAGGTTGCACAATGGAAAAAACATGTATGGTCCATGCCAATTTGGTTCTAACTTATTCCTTTTTTGGATAACCTCCTTGAGCAAGTAGTCTCCTTCTTTCAAGGTGCACGGATTTACCCTTTTATTATAAAACTGAGCAATTAATTATCCGTATAATACTACTCAAAGTGTTTCATGATCCTATACGTCCTCAACCAAATCCAGGTCGAGTCTTCTTATTAAGTCACCCGTCGATGACTAGAAGTTGAGTATTCGATGACTGGATAATCCTATCTCCATTGGCATCACCGCCTCTGTGTCAAATGCCAATATAAATGGGGTCTTGCCTATCGCAATCCTTAGAGTGGTTCGATAGGCCTAAAGTATGCTTTGATGTTTGTTGATCCAGTTCCCTTTGGCGTCATTAAGTATTTTCTTCATTCCATCCAAAAAGGACTTGTTGGTGACTTATGTATGCAAATTGCACTATGGGTGACCAGGTGCCGAGTGAAGTTTCTTGATCTTCGAATGTATATAATAATCCTTAAACTAGTTGTTGTCGAACTGCATATCATGGTATGTGATGAAGGCATACATCATACCGTATTAAAAATGATGTTTTCCATATAAAATGGAACACCGTCTCATACAACATCACCAGCAGTGGCTCCTTTTCCACCCATTTAGTGAAATAATCCACCGCGATAACCATATATCTATATCTTCCCTTGTCTTTGGCAGTGGGCCGACCAGATCAATTCCCCACATGGAAAAGGCCAAAGGGAAGTAATTGGTGCGAATGCAATCCTAGTATTTTATGTATCACGACATACCTCTGGCACTTATCACACGTCTTTGCATAGTTGTCACAAGCTTCCTCATTATCGGCCAATAGTATCCTTGCATAATGGTCCACTTCACCAATGACATGCTTGTTGAATGGACTCTACATGAGCCATCGTGGACTTCTTTGATCAGATCATGGTCTTCCATGGGATGAACACATCTGAGCAATGACAACAAATCTCTGTCTAAACAGTTTTCCTCCTTCGAGCACGTATCTTATCACTTTGTAGCGGACTCTCCTTGCCTCCTTTGGATCTTTCGATACTACGCTGATTTCTAAGTACACACGAATGGGATCCGTCCAAGATAGCCCCATATCTAAATCCACTATCATCACGCATTCTTCTTCAATAGTGCATTGGAATAATATTGTAACTGGTTCGAAGCTCAGTTCGAGTAGCTGATCCCAGATGAGAAAGTGCATCTGCTTGGGCATTCTCAGCTCTTGAGATGCTAACCATATGTATGGTTAAGAACCTTATCAATAGTGTTTTCACCTTCACTAGATACTTCAACATAGACTCCTATCTAGATTCATAAATGACCAGGAATTGATTCACTACTAATTGAGAGTCATTGTGTGCCGACAACTTCTCTGCCCCTAATAATAGTGTTAATCCCAATCTTGTGACCAAGGCTTCGTACTTGGCCTCATTTTTAGAGGCCTTAAAGTTTAACCTCAGTGTATACTCAATGTTTGTCCCATTATGTGTGTTGATTATTAGTCATGCTCCGCTTCTAGTGGCACATGATGAGCCATCTATAAAAAAATTCCACACGGGAGGTTCATTTTTAAAATTGCCTTTGACTAAACATCTATTTTTGAATAACTTTTTCATCTACTGCAAATCATGGGTCCTTTGTTCCTATCGAGCTGGTGAGTCTGGTCTATCATTGATCTTGTCAGGTGACTTTATTATTGAGCTCTCTTTCATAAAAATATGCTCAGTTGGCTTTACTACTAAGCTCTTTTCTGCAGAAGTCAGCTTTATTATGTTTGTTGTTGAGCACTTTTCTATAGAGATCTACTTGATAATCTTCTCTTCTTAGGTAAATTCGACATTGTCTATCCTTTAATTGATGTTATGGGTTCATACAGTATGCAATACTCTCCTAGTTTAACAGCTCAAGCCAACAGTCTTCCTGATTTCTCAAGTTTATGTGCAACTTGTCGTGGAGGAAGGTCTGTATAAATGACAATTGTATGTGCTTGAAAACGGCTTCATTCTGAGAGAAGTTTCAATCAAAGTCGACTTTAACTTCTCTTGCCTACGGTATCAGATTTTAGCCCTACGGTAGACCTTTCTAGTATAGAAGACAAGATTTTGTATTCTACATTATTATCAAGCCAATGCCAAACTGACTATTGACTCTGATACCACCAAGTATGATAGAGCTTTTCACCTAGCTGACCTTAACAGTAAAGGAGCAGATCATAAGTACTTCTTTAATTACAGGAATGTTTCTTCACACTTGTCGTTCCACTCGAAGGTCTTTCTGATAACCTTAAACAATGGACGACATATATGAATGGCTATTGAAACAAAATGATTCAGCACTGCTACTCATCCCATCAACCTATGGATCCCCTTTTTATTATTGGGAGGCAGAATGTTTATCAACACCAAGACCTTATCAGGGTTAGACTCTATGGCCCTCTAATTAATGGTGAAGCCTATTAACTTTCCTTCACGAACTCCAAATACACACTTTGATGAATTTAACTTCATTTTATACTTCTCTAAGTGGTCTAACTTTTAGCCGAGGTCACTGATGTGATCAGTTGCCTTATTACTCTTTGTCAGCATATCATCCACATATACTTCCATGGTATTTCCTATATAATCTTCCAAGACTTTATTCACAAACTTCTTATACACTTCTCCAATGTTCTTGAGCTCGAAGGACATAATATTGTAGCATTATGTACCCCAGCTAGTGAAGAATGAGGTTTTCTCTTTGTCTTCTGGTTTCATCCCGATCTTGTTATATCCCGAGTAGGCGCCCATAAAACTGAGCAACTTGTGCCCAAAAGTGGCATCGACGAGCTGATCAATCCCAGGAAAAGTATAATAGTCCTTGGGGCAAGCTCTATAAAGTTCGGTTTAGTCGACGCACACACACCACTTAACATTCTTCTTTAAAACCATGACAGCGTTCATAAGCCATTCTGAGTACTTAACATCTTCTATGAAATCTACCTTTCTTAGCTTGCCAACTTCCTCTTAGATGGCCATGTTCTTCTCTTGAATGAACACACAGTGCTTCTGTTTGACAGGCTTTGTGTCTTTCACTATATTGAGCCTATAGTAGAGGAACTATGGGTCTATCACAGGTATATTTTTGTGACTCCATGCAAACATGTTTTTTCTTTGCCATAGAAAATCATCCAGTACCTTCTTGAAGGTAGGATTTAGTTTGAACCATCCTCTCCGGATGCTCATTGTTTAAAATCATCGATTCAACCTACTCCACAACCTCTTCTGTGACCAGCATATCTTCATCTCGGGGACCTAAAGTCTTGATCTGATAAGTAGTGGTCAGTTTTTTCTGCTCTTCATGTTCTGCATAGGTATAGTAGTATTCGCGTGCTTATACTTGCTTACCCTTCATCGCACCATCTCCATAGTGCATGTGAAATTTCAATCATTAATAGATAGTGGAATTCACGACTTCAAACTTCTTCAGACCAATCCTATCGAATATAATAATGTAGGTCGAGTGAACGTCCTCGTCTAGGATAAAAAAAACATATAATCTCTATTCATCAAGTAGGCCATGTGCCGATGATAACCTTAAGATCAATTATTCCCAAGGGGAACACTTTACCCGTCAAAAAACTAATGAGAGGTTCGTGGTATGCCTCCAAGTTCCATTCTATCAACCTCAACTTCTTAAAATAGTCGTAGAATAGAAAACCTGAAAAAAATTTATTGACTACCAAATTCCTTGCTACCCGTATTTCATGCACCGTCATGGTGATAACCAAAGGGTCTTTGTGGAGATAAAATACACCTAATAAGTCATCTTTTGAAAAACCAATAGTGATGCTATCTTTTTTTACCTTTCGAGGATGAGACTCCACAACTTCGGCCAGTTTCACCTCCATGAGGTAGGCTTTCCTCTCGATTATTCCATCTCCATCATCAGCGTCACCTCTACCTATGAAGTGACAACCAAAAGAAATCATGTTAATGTCATTCACAGCCTCCTTAGGCTTCTTAGGAAAATTTAGATCATCCTTTGAATCTTCATCGCGACCAGTGTTCTTCTCATCTGCTTTTTTACAAGGGGACTTTGATCGTCTCCTTGGTTTTTGCTCATCATGTCTATCTGGTTAGTCACCTTTATCAACAAAATTCATCAATTTTCCTCGTATGATCAGATTTTTAATCTCGTCCTTTATGTCCAGACTACTGCCAGTGTCGTGGTCGTGATCTTTATGGAATTCACAGTATTAACTCTTATCCCTCCGATTTGGTGGAGCTTTTGATTTACCCACTCATTTCATATCGTTACTTCCTCAAATCTCATCGAGGATTTGGTGCACACCAAAGTCAAGTGGGGTGTACTCATCATACTTCTTCAGCATGTATGCCTTCTTATTCTCCTTAGACTTTTCCTTCTTTTCTAAGCTCTTGCCAGTGTCATATTTAGCATGGATTAATTCCCTTATTACCACATTCATATTTTTTATAGCCTTGGCCAAAAGCTCTGCCAATATTCTCGGTGATTCTTTAAATAGCTCACAATATAACTTCCTAGGCAATAGACCACTCATAATCGTCGTGATCGCTATCTTCTTATCATAGTCAACTACTTCAAGATTTTCGGTATTAAAGAGTGTGATAAACTCCCTAGTCGTTTCATCCATTTTCTAACGAACGCTTAGCAAGTGAGCCACCCTCTTGTCTGGCTTTGTACTGAAATAGAAATTACTGACAAAGAGATCGGTCAGCTGCTATAAGTTTGAGATATGCCTTTTGGGTAAGCCATTATACTAAATTTGATCCAATCCGGTGATGGTACTGGAGAATCCTTTGCAGCGCATTTCATCTGGGATGGAATCAATATCCAAAGCAAACCAATACTACTCCATATGCAGTATGGGATGGGACTAGCCATCATATTTAGAGTGATGAAAGAGGATTTGAATTTTACGGGAATTGGATATCCCACAATAGATGATGTGAATGGTGAACTATAAGGAAAATTTTCCAATTGAGTCAATTTGTAAGTGTTAGCTTAATTCCAAACAAAACTATTTGAGTCATAGGATAGAAGTTTGTGACCTTTCATGCCTATGACATTTGAGTTGAAGACGTAGTGGCTAAGTCTAATGAAGATCACATCATGTGTTGCATTTCCTGCCATGTGTCATCATCAACTTTCCAAAGATCTCTCAAGTATGAATGACTATGTTATATTGAGACTTGGATATATTTAGTGGTTGTCCTTCATTGTGTAAACATATTTTAAAATGACTTTTCTATTTTTTTAAGAAAAAACTAGTTTTCTAAAAAGTCGTTTGATAAAGTCGCTTGAACGATCTCGTTTGAACGAGATTCCTAGGTCATTCTAACGAGGTATCTAACGAGGCTACACTAAAATCTCGTTTGATTTGCCGTTTGTTTTATCGTTCGAACAAACTTTATTTTTGGAGATTTTGTCTTCTCGTTCAATATGTCATTCAAATGACACTAATTTTTCATTCGAACGACCGGATAGTTCTGGTCATTTTTTAGCAGTTTTCTTTGGTAACTCCCCACTAATTTCCCACCCATTTTAATAGCTCGGGACTTAATTTTTTCAGATAACTTTTTCCACACACTAAGACTAAAAACATCTATCCTAAAAAAGTCCTTTGGTTTGTGTGAATCATAAATGATTTAATTTCCATACAAAAACAAGTTTACATCCATATAGTTTCGGTGTTTCAAGTTCCTTCATAACATATGTTTTGAGATCATCATTTTAGCACCGGGTTTATTCTTTACACTATAGAGATTGTTTCTTATGAAGTATTTCATGTACGTGGATTTCCATATGGTGGATTCCATGTGCGTGACGGTAACTTTGCCCTATCGGTGGATTTCGAGACTTAGGTGGACTCTTGCGTTGTTATAAGGCGGAGGTGGAAGGAAAAAAGAGCGTCAAGGCTTGCGAGGGCATCGAGTCATTGTGTAAGTATTCTGTCATGTCCTTTGTAATACCATAATTAGTGGACTTGTGGCTAGGCCATCCTAGGCTTTTCTCGTTGTGGGTTTTCCTCGTACATTGCGGCGTTGGGGTTGTGTTTAAATTATCTTGCAATTTCATCTAGATGCATGCTTAGGTTTAACAAGATGAAATTTGGTTTAACCACAAAAAGTTGTTTATTTGGTGCTTAATTAAGTTTGGTAATTTTAGTATACTTTAATTCAAGTCAGAATTATAAATTCTGCAAAATTCATGTTAATCTTGAATTAAGCATGTTTTTATTTAGGTTTGTGAATATTTGAACTTTAATTGAAGTTGTGCTTTAGAAGAAGATAATTTAATTTTTGAAAGAAATTAAAAATTAGAAATATTCGATTAACCATATATTTTTAATCTAAAAATTGGTATTTTTTGGGAACCTACTTTCCAATAAAGTGGTATCAGAGCTTATAATTTAAGAAATCACATTCTCATGAACCTTGAACGAAACCCCTCTGCAAAGGGTTCTTTATCTTTATAATCACGCCCAAACGATCCTTTAGTCATTAGATAGACCCCTTCCATGGTTGTTCCTCCTACTCACCTTTAACAGTGACTGTCTTTTCTACTCGGCTTCAACTTTCGTATGAGCTCTCTTCCTGAAAAAGTTTGCTTGACTTTAGCTAACCCTCACATGCTTGATCTTGACTTGGTTGATCATTCAACCCTTCTTGTATTAGTTTTCCTGGGTTCTCCCTCGGATCCCTTGAGTCTCTATGCACGTGGGCCCTCATAGCTCTTGGGCCTAGTCGATCAAAAGCAGACCCTCTCCTGAGCCCTTTCAAAATGCTTGGGCATTCCATGAAATAAGTATGTCCATAGTCATATTTAACTGATCTAATGGTGGATGTTTCCCTGGGAGATAGGATTTGTCATCGCGCTATGATCCAAAGTATTTGGACCTGCTAGATTCACCTTTCGAACCCAATTCTAATTGCCTAGGATTTTTCACATATCTTTCATGACGCGCCTGCCTTCTATCCCTTTGTGGGGCTGGAGGAGGTATATCTTGCCTTCTACCAGAGCTTTCATGCCTGTTGGGTAGCTGGATTCCCTTCAGGCCTATTCTGGCCTTACAGAATACTCTTAAGAAGAGTATATTAATTAGTCTTAGAAAGATTATATCAATTATAAATAATAACCGATAAAGATATATAATCACAAAAAAAACTAATTTAGAGTGAATAGTAAAAAGGGTTGAGAGATAGATAATGAAACCAGATTTACGTGGTTCGGCCCAAATAGGTGCCTATGTCCAAAGGTGCATATGGGTCTAATTTATTGATCAGAGGGCAAAATTCATGGATGAATAGAGATTACAAGCTTTCAAGTTCACTCTAGACTTGGACAGCATAACAGTATGAAAATAATATCTCAATCCCTTTACAATGAGGGATAGCATGTTATTTATATAGGTTGTTAGAAGAGAGAGAGAGTATAGAGGGACATGTATCATGACTTTATATGTTAGGCAGGTACACCTTTTACATGAAAGTTAGTGAACAATCATAAAGTTTGTTATAAAGTACATAGGGGAATATTTTCAAATTTCCCCAACATGGGGTGTGTTACTGACGCAATCGAATCACACAATAGATACTTACTTTGAAGAAGTTATATAATGGAGTTAAAATATTGCAAGTTGGATGGGATAAACTCATTCTTTGTGATATTGGGGCCGACCAAAATTCCCCTGGTCGAGCAGGTGGATAGCTAAGCTGACCTCCTTTCTTGGAGAAACGAATCCAGTTGGCGTCGTTTGATTGGTCCTTGAGCCATACCATATTCATACTACAACATAAAAAAACCTTGAATTTTTTCTTCAATATATAACCCGTCGAACTTATTCGGGGCTTCAAGCTTAAACATGTTATTTATAGTCTTGTTATTAGGCTAGGAACCCCAATGAGTTATTATGGCTATATTTTCAAGAAAAACTTCAAGGGTGATCACACAAAACTAAAACTAGATTTATGAGTTCCCTTAAACAATACATTTCTTCTGAATAAAACAATCACATTCCCCCATTTGTATACATGTACTATTAAAGTAGAAACCAACTTAAGCAAACTAGGGACCCCGAATGGGCTGGATTAGTTTTTTGTTATTTATATTCTTATATCGAGAATGATTATTATATGAGAGTAAATCCTATTTTTTGTAGAATATGTCTAATCCAATGCAGGTGGCCATCGTACCCCGGGTCAAAGTGGGGGGAACAAGGTCGTCAAATAAAAACCTGTTATTTTCAGCAAAGACCGGATTCGTCATTCAGAATAACACAACTTTTATGATGAGGTTGTCAGAATTAATGAAAGAAATAATTGGACTTGGGTACGAGAACTGGAGTAACGGGACCGAGGAGCTAAAGATGGACATTGGGGGGTGAGGTATTTAAATCCTAAAATTCATATTAAATCTATGACTTTTATTTTGGATATTACTATATGTTGGTTGAATGTTAATTAACTAACTTTATTATATTATATGTCTGTTAGACATAAACAATTCGACTAGGCCCCCGAACAGAGGGACAATATCTTGGTCACTATATAAAAGCAGTAGAAGATGTGGTAAAAGAATCTATGAAGTCGTTATCTCGGGAAGGACCGAGAGGTTGTGATGAAATCGAGAGACCAAGTCCCAAATAAGGAGAGATTGACGTTGGCCAACTGGAAAAATTTTATAGACTTTGAGGCATTTGATATCAAATTGGCCACCCGAGAGCCGATGAGGACTAATCGGGAAAAGAAAGTGGATGTGCATTACTCGGGGCATACATCTTACGCAAAAGTAGAGCATAACATGGCAAGTACATTAGTTATATTGGACACATTTTGTTGAATGTTCAAATAAAATTTAGTGATTAATTTAATATGTGATATAGTCTAGAAATGTCCCACGGGAAAGCAACATATGATCGGCTCCTATGTATAAGTTTGGCTAAAGAAGGGCACAACTGCTAATCCGCAAATCACTCAGACTTTGATAAATTAGAATTTAAATTATATGTCAATTTTTATTAATATTCGTTTTCAAGGCTAATGATGTGTTTTATACTATTTTAGGAGTGGCTAAAGGGGCTACACAACAAGTAGAGTGATGCTGACAAGGCATTTTTTAGTACAGAAGCACGGAGTCAAGTGCTGGGCCAGGATAAAAAATTTCTTACTCAGGGTGTTATCTTGTGGATAGGAAAGTTGAGGTTGATAGGACTTTCTTAAATCCAACGCACCCTATCTTTGAAGATCGACATGTATAAATCGGAGATGGACTCAAAGTTGGACAATCTCCAACACACCATGAATCAAATGTTCAAATGGGTCAAAATGGAGCTTCGATGTGAGAGCAAGGATAAGGGTAAACAAAAGGCAAAGGATAAAGGAAAGGATAAGGAGAAGGTTGGTGAGGAGACCGCTACTTCATCCCTCTCACCGATAATGGCTGACTCGTCATCACCTTATGACTTATACACTACCCTAATTGCACTATCACAATGGCATTTGAGCTAGCTAAATAGAGACTCTATATCGGTGACATATGTGGAGGATCACGAATTACAAAGGGAGAGAAGTATGATCATGTCACTACACGTACCTTAGTCCACGATCGCCCACTTCAACCTTAAAAGTCCGAGTCCAAGTCATTCAGGTGTTACCGGGAAAGAGGATGAGATCCTGTGGCTGAACTAGCAAGGAGGTGTAAGACATATCAATGTCATGGTGGGTCGTATGCTGTTTGATTGAATTTTCTTCTAGAGCCATATTGAGCTTTTGTATTGATGGACTTATGACTTACGTGATACATTGTAATTAAAATTATGTTTTGTTGTAATTTAATTGGTTTGATTAATTTTAAGTTATTGTATTTGGTTTGATTCACACTGCAATGTTGTAGATGTTGTTGTTTTGAAGAATCAAGAGTAATTTTTTTCGGTCGTTTGAAGTAGGTTTTCTACTGGGCATTAGTTGTTCCCCAACATTTTTTTTTGTTCTAGTTTTATCACAATCAAGGACTGTGACAAGTCCATGATAATTTTTTTAAGGGATTATCACAGTCATGGACCGTGACAATGTCAATGGTATTATCATGGCCTTGATCATGATAAGACCATGACATTATCTATGTCAGCCCTTTATTCGAACAAAAGTCTAGGATAAAAAAGGGCCATGACAACAAGGACTTATCACGGTCAAGGACCGTGACAAGGCTTATTTTTGCGCCCTAGGGTGTTATAATCCTTGAACTTGACAAGTTTTTTTGTCACGATCAAGGGCCGTGAAAAGTCAGTTATATTGGTGTAGTGAGAGTTAGGATTTAACTATCATTCGACTGTATCTTTTGTAATCCTATAACTCTAGTTTGTTTTAAATGCTTATCATTTGTAATCATGAGTTCGATATATATGTATATATATATATATATATATATATATATATATTCTATGATATATTGTATATTTATGTGTAGTTATTGATGTGTTTATCTTAGGCATGTTTATCACATCTATCATATATACCATAGATCTTCATATTGATTGCTCACTCACAATATGGTTTACTCGCATTTTGTTAGTATAATTAGAAATTTTACTCTCATTAAATACTTAATTATATTTCATCTCATTATATGATTAGTTTTTTTATTTTATCCATGACAAAAGGGGAAGAAGTTTATAGAAAAAGGGAATAAATAGTTTTGATCATGATGGATTGAGGAGAGTGTTTGTATGCTATCATGTTTATTTAGAGGAAATGCATAGTTTAGGGGGAGTTACTTTAATAGTTTGCTGATCACATGTATAGATTGACATATTCCATTTGTAGACACCAAGTTCTAGGACCCCGTAAGTCTATCCTTAGGTCCCTAGCACCTCCCCATTTCACTACAAACCTTAGGTCATACTCCAAGTACCGATCTAGAGGCCATTAGGCATTCCCAGTCCCCGTTTGACTCCGATCAACACTATCATCGGAGCAAAAACACTTTAAATCTTCAAAGTTCCCAATCCCCTTTCCAATGGTCTACCCCGTGCGTGAATCAGCATAACGGGTCTGATGAACAGACCATTTTACTACCGAAAATTAATCTGGAGGCCACCGGGCACTCTCGGGCCCCAATTTGACCCCAATCAACTTCATCTTCAAAGTGAAAGCTCTTTGAATCTTCTAAAGGCACCGAAACCCCTCTCCAAGGGTCTGCCCCGTGCGTGAAACGACAAAGCCGTTCGGACGAACAATCCGTTTTCCCCTGAAAATTGATCTAGAGACCATCCAGCGCTCCCGATCTCTGTTTGACCAAGGTCAACTCTTCATCTTGAACGAGACTGAATGAATCTTAAAAAGGTCACTGAATACCCTTTCCAACAATCCACCCCATGCGTGATTCTGACTTACAATACGGACGAACGATCCGTTTTACTCCGAGAGATCACCGAACGCTTTCAAGCCTTGGTTGACCAAGGTCAACATTCCAACCGAGTGAAACTATTTTAAATGTCAAAAAAAATCTCCTAACCTTTCCAACGGTCCAGCCCATGCGTGATTTCTGACTTACCATGCGGACGAACGAGCCATTTCCTTCTGACGATCTCCCGTCCAAAGGATCGACGTGCGCTTCCGAGCCACATTTAACCAAAAGTCATCTCCCAGACCCAGGAGCTGTTCAAGTACTATTGAAGGTCTCTGAATTAACTTTCTAACGGTATGCACTGTGCGCGATTTGGATCAACAAATTGCATTCTACGATCATTTTTTCGAAAAAATTTGCACGCGATTGCTAATTGGCAGGTCCATTTCCTTGCCTATCAGCAGTGTGTCTAGGGTCACCTGCCGATGGGTAGGGCTTGATCCATGTCGATCAGCACCCCCCCCCCACCCTATAAATAGAAGGCATGACCTCACTTCCAGGACACACCTCAGATCCATCAGCATCAGTGATCTCAGCAAAATTCTCTCAAAATTAGTGAAGTTCCTCCATGTGAATATCCATTCAAGCGTACATTCCCATCCTTTTCATACCCAATTTGGAAAAATCACATTCTCTATCATCCAATATTCATCTCACATTCAAGGGAGCTCATCCAAGATCAAAGATCAAGCTTCAAAGAAGGTCCAAATCCTCCCCCCCTTCAATTTCTTGTTTGCATAAATTGCATTAGATTCATAATCTAGTTCTTACTTTAGTTCATACACATTAATATCTTACACTTTTATTAGTTTATTGCACATACTTTATTTTCTATAAAAAAATCCAAAACAAATAAAAAGAGGGTTACACCCATAAATTCCGAACGGGATTATCCATCACACTTTTCCAAAACTAAAACACATTTTTTTACATACACGCCTATAATAAAATCCCATTCGAATATATGGGATAAACCCCACCCTTACACCGCATGCAAACTACGTAGACTTTGATGCCTTTATAGGCTACGTGGGCATTTCGAATTAAAACCCGAGACTCGAGTGCAATTTTCTAATTTTCCAATGTTCCAATTTTCCAACTTTCCAACTTCCCAATTTTCAACTTTTTCCAAAATTATTCAATTTTCTAATCTTCTAATTTTCTAAATCCCCCATTTTCGCATTTATCATATTCTTGCATTAGTATATATATTATGTTTGTTAGCATTTCATCCAATATATATTATCGTTTCATCATAACGATCAATATCGCGATAAACACATAAATCATATTTTCTATATATTATTTTGGGAACATTCCTATGGATGAACTCACTATATCTTTTCCATGGTATGAGTTCCAATCTCCATTATATATACACACACACATGCACACACGCTTCACGAAGAACTAAAGGAAAACAATAACACAAGCCCATAAGAGACCGAAAGGGCAAGATGGGTGCCTAACACCTTCCCATTCCATAACTGAGCCAAACCTTCTAACTACTGGTTTTCTATGCATCAGTTTGTCTTCAATGCCTCTCTTTAGAGGCGGCGATATGTTCTTTTGCCTGTTTTGTGCAAAATAGGCTGGCGACTCCATCTCTTTACCTAAATCCCACATGACGATGATTGAACGTTCCTAAGCAGGGAGTGATACCTTTTAATCCCCCTTTCCTTCTCTATTTACTCCCTTTGGGAAGCAGAGGAGACGGGGAAGGGCGTGCTCTTTGATCGGGATGGCCACAGTGGCGACACTGCTGGGGAGACTTTTTTCATAAGAGGGTTAGACTCTGTTTGCATGGGTGTTTTGTTTGCTTGTGTGCGTATGCACCTATCTGTATGTACCCTTTTTTCTACTCTATTATTTCTTATACATATATACCTCATGCTTATATCACTACTCATTCACACTTACAGATATTCTATATGTACACTTCACACCACGTGCACCTAGGATCACTTATATCCACAAGTTGCACACACCACTTAGAATATCCATCCTTATGTGTCACCAACACACACATCCACCTATCACACTGGTATATATCCATGCTCACTCACACTTATCACACACCACTTATAGTTGATCCATGCTTAGGTTCACTACCACGCACTCACTTGTAGATAGCTACACATCACTCACTCTCATATAATCCATGCATAGTATAGATTTATTTTTTACTTGTACATTATCCCCCGCTTGGTATGATGCTCATCAATAAAGATACTCTTTCCA
The DNA here is from genome assembly GCA_949130495.1 of Sambucus nigra. Lineage (NCBI taxonomy): Eukaryota > Viridiplantae > Streptophyta > Magnoliopsida > Dipsacales > Adoxaceae > Sambucus > Sambucus nigra. The sequence continues at coordinate 166,520,314 of OX422220.1, read as the reverse complement.
TAATATACGAGTCAAGGATCATGAATTTTGCACACAACATCACTAAAGAGCATGGCTATTAACCAAATTTTGTCCCGTAACTGGGGGGTCACTTCGTGATGGGCGCTGGTTTGGCAGGTCCCAGTTAGCTCAAGTGATATGACTCTCACCTTCTATTGCCCAAGTACCTTCGACGTATATCAAACGGTTCCCCCTGCATCGTACTTCTTGGCCAAAGTCATAACGGCAGGTATATCGCAGGGAACTCATTCACGTACGTCGAGTATATCGGATTCTCTCTCACACGTACTGTCCCCACAGGGTATATAGTGAGTCAATTCATGTACACTCAGGTATATCAAATGGCTTCTCCACACGTATCGATTTCCCTCAAAAGCAAGACGTATATCGTGGAAGTCATTCCAGGTGGGGGAACACCTTCCAATTAACCCAAAAACTGCATACCCTCATATAGGTGTCAAACCTAGGGCACGCATATTTAATTTTTTGGTTTCTACCCGAAACTCTGCCGAAATGATGGGTCGACATGCCGCCCAAATTTTCACGCAATTTTCAAAAATGGACTCTGCCCATGAACCTGGTAACAAGTCCAACCATAGTTTTACATATTTTTCAAAACCCAATTTTTTCAGGATCGGGTCCCGTCCGACGTGTTTTTTGCATTTAGGTAAGCCTAATACAAGAGAGAACACAATAAACATAATAATAATCATGCTGAGATCCGTCTCTCGTCTTTCCCCTTTCTATACCAAAAAGTGTCCAAAATATTTTTTCCCTCTTTTATCAAAAATACCAAAAGCATTTTTCCTTCCTTATACCAAAAATATTTTTCCTCCCTTTTACCCAAAAACATTTTATTCCCCTATTTTCCAAAAAAAAAAATTGTCGAACATATTTCCTTTCCTTTTCAAAAAACGATAATAATAACAGTTTTTTCTCTCTTTCAAAAACTAAATTCGTATTTTTTCTACTCCTCAGGTCGATCGCATACCCTTGGCCTGGCTCCCTATTGGCTTTGGTCCTCAGTCAAACCACCTCGAAGCTCCGTGAGTTCCCTCGCTACTTCCTCTGATTCTGGAATTCATCCGCTTTCCATAGAGAATACAAATCCAGTACCGAATGTGCAGTCGGATTTGATGACGGTTCCAGCACAGCTCACTCCCAAGATTGATAACCTTCAAATCGAGGTTCATGAGATGCAATGAAATCGGGTCCCTATTCTCGAAGAGACTGAGGTCCTGTTCCCCCACGCAATGGGTACTCCCGCACCTGAGCCTATTTGGGTCCCGAGGAATATCATCATTCTCCATGTGCCCCTCCTATTAATGGGCCACCACCTGTCCAGCTCCCTATGCCGAATCTTGCCCAGACAGGGTCTAACTTACTCGTGATCATTGATCCAAAGGAGGAAGAATTGAATAAGGTCAAAGAGGACCTCAAGATGTTGACCAAGAAGTTTGACAAAGTCAGAATCTTATGGAACTATATGGACTATACCCACATGTCTCCCTATCCTAAGGCAAGGTTGCCGAAAAAATTTAAGATGCCCAACATCAAGAAATTCAGGGGTAGTGGACCTCCGATTGTTCATCTCCATAATTATCACCGATCCATTACTCTCTTAGGTGCCTCCAAGGAAATAATGTCCCAAATGTTCCAGCAGACTTTGAAGGACAGCGCTCTTCGTTGCTTCTTATCCCTCGAGGAGTCCAGGATCCACAGTTGGGAGGATGTTTCCCGCGATTTCATATCAAAATATAAGTAAAAAAAAGAGTTAGAGATTACCCGCCATGATTTAGAGTTGCTCAAATAGAACCTGAGGAATCAATCAGTAATTTCATAGTAAGGTGGAGAGAGAAAGCAGCCACCATGACCAACCGGCCATCCAAAGAGGAGCAAGTCAACACTATCAAGAAGAATTTCTTACCCCATGCTCGAGCGATGATGGGAGGACAGTTTTACCCTCATTTCTGAGCCCTCCGAGAAGCAGAGGTAGAGATCAAAGAAGGTCTTGCCAAAACAGAAGTTGAATTGAAGAAAGTATCTGGATAATTGACTCCCAGAATGTATGAAAAATCTGCTAGCACCACAGTTTCGGCCATCAATAACATCTCTCAGCCTGCCACTTCATGGGCACCAGAAAGTTGCCCTAACCCAGTCCAAAAGGAATACACCGAGCTTCACGCTCCTCTCTCCAAAGTTTACTAGGCCCTTTTAAGTCAAAATCTCATCAAGCCATTGGACCCTCATCTGTTACCAAACCCACCTCCTAAAACTTTCAAACCAGATGCCCATTGTGACTTTCATCAAACTGCTAGCCATACGCCTGATCAATGTTTCCACCTCTAAAATGTAATCCAATGTCTGATTGATCGGGTTATCATTGCCCCACCAGTCAATTCTAAACCAAACACTACCCACAATCCACTCCTGAATCATATAAATCCCATTCTGCTAGAAGAAGACTCAGAGTTTGACCCATCTACCTAGATTGCACCAAGAAAATCGCCAATCATACCCATATATTCTCCTCAACCCCTCCAAACTTGCCCATATTTTCTCCTACACCCTACCAGTTTCACCAATCAGACCCTATCACTCCTTACCAGAGCATGCATCACTGTTCGTACCCGTTCTTGAGGTAAAGATATGGAATTGTCAAAAGCGTTGAACCAACTCGTAGAGTTTGGGCTAAAATTGCACTCCCAAATGAACATTGACTGCCAGAGATTCAGTGTACTATTATTATAAGCTCGAAAATGGACCCGAGAGTTAGATAATTGGGTGGTATCGATCGATGAAGTCAGCTTAGATGATGTGGTCCCGATCATGGTAGACTTATTCCAACAGACCAGTGAAATTTGTAGTATATTCGAGCTACTTGATGCTTAGAAACTATAAGGGCACCTGGTCCCTTCACTTCTACATTTCCTCGTCAAATGGGAGGATTTATACGAAGAAGCCATTGAGGTTGTAGAATGTATTGACTTTTCATGAAAGATGATGTCCTTAACACCGTATAGGGGGACAAATTCAATAATTCAAATGAAGAGCAAAGTCTAGAAAAGACTAGCCCAATAGTCAACATATGCCGGATGATATCATTTGAGGAACTACTAGAAGAAATCAAAAAGGTGGCTAAATAACCTGAGATCAATAAGGAGACGGGGTTTCTATTTTTCCCCTCCTCTGTGAACCAAATGACTAGGTCAGGGAGCCACTACCAACTCCCAAACCTGCCACCGCCAGCAAACGACATAGGAAAGGGTGTTGAGAATCTTCTTATGTCTGAAATGACCCTCGAGGAGAGCAAGATCCTCGATCAGTTGAAGAAGACCCAAGCTAACATCACTTTATGGGGACTTTTTATATCTTTTCAGCTACACTATAATGCCTTGATCAAGTTACTCACAGGACCCACAGTTCCTCCTTCCACCACGCCAGAAGAAGCAGTGAATCTGGTCAGATTTCTAACCTCTACTAGAATGTTCTCCTTCTTCGAAGAAAAAATCCCTAAGATTGGGCCAAACCACAACTATGCTCTTAATATCTTTGTCGAAGTAATGGGAAAGATTGTCCCGCTCTCTCTTGTCGATAATGGATCAGCTCTAAATATCTGCCCATTAAGGACCCTCAATTATTTGGGCCTAAAAGTGAGCGACCTTGCTCCAACCTCTGTCGCTGTACGTGCCTACGATAATACTCATCGAGAAGTGATGGGATGTATAAAGCTTGCAATAGGGGTTGGCCTTATAAATCCGATTGTTGAATTTCAAGTCATTGATATCCTAACTTGTTTCAATCTGTTACTTGGATGACCTTGGCTCCATAGCATCTAGTCTGTATCTTCCTCCCTTCATCACAAACTAAAGTTCTTCTCCAAATAGGTAGGTCATCACCATCTTAAGCGATGATAATAATGTTGAGAATTCAAGCACCAGTAATCCAGTACTTGAAATACAACACGAGATGAATGATATGCTTCTATCAGGCTTCTGATTTGAACCACTTCTACTCCCAGTAGGGGATAATTTCAAAGATAAGTTTTTCCCGAAGTATAACCCCCATGGAAACGTCAATGTAATCCAGATGTTTAAGAACATGCACTATATGCCCGGACTAGGTCTAGGACGAAGACAACAGGGGATACTTGAACCCATTGTGTTGAAGAAAGCTTTTTCTCCTTGTGGCCTAGGCTATCAACCATCAGTAGAAGAACTCTGAATACTCCACCCGCCTCAACTGAAGAGAAGGCTAGAAAGAACCAAGTTTGTCTCAAGAGAATCCTTGAACGGAAGATTCATCAGAGAGGGGGAATATTTCCCCTTTTCTGGCTTTTTTGAACCGTGGTATGATCATATGGATAAGAAGATAAAACCCAAAATGGAGATCTTTTTCCAAGACAGCTACTCATGGGACAAAATTTCTCAACATCATATGTAACCACTCATTAAAGAGACCATAGCCGATATCAAAGATTTCGAAGAAAATGACTCTGAAGATTCTTTTAATTTACAGACAATGGGGTTGACACTCTGCATGGTCCACTCAGGGGCTACATCATCGAATCCATCCTTCCTGATCAAAGCTGTAAATACACCTCTCCTCAACTGGCATGTTGGACCTATTCCACCTGCTATTATTAAACCTAACCCTAATGTTTATCCCATTTCATCTTCTTTTGTTATTCCTCCTTACTCTGATGTAATTGAGACCTCCTTTGATGAGATTCTCAATGTTGTTTTTCCTATCAATGAAGTAAACGAAGATTTTGAGTATCTTATTGTGACTTACATTAATTGTATTGATTGTAATGAAACTCTTGATGATGATGATTTTGCAAATGAATAATTCTTAACTAATCTTAATAAGGTTAATAACAAATAACATATCCGCATTCAAGTTAATAAATATGAAACTATCATTATTAACCTTGGTTCTAGTAGCCAACTGCGTGAGATTAGGATAGGGGCCACCCATGACGAGCATGAGAGCGCGTAACCCGAGGAATTACTAAAGGAATTTGTGGACTCTTCGCATGGTCCTATGATGATATGCCCGGCATTGATCCTGAGATCGATCAGCATGAGATTCTAACTCTCCCAGAATGCAAACCGATCAAATAAAAACTATGAAAGCTCCGTACCGAATGGTTGCTCAATGTTAAGGAAGAAGTGGTCAAATAGTTGAACGTGGGTTGCATTCGTGTGATTGAATATCCCACATAGCTAGCCAATATCGTACTTGTGCCGAAATCAGGAAAGAATGTTCGCATGTGCATTGACAATTGAGACTTGAATAAGGCCTCCCCGAAGGATGATTCCTCGCTACCCAATATCGACATGATTGTAGACAACACAGCCAGTCATGCTCTTAAGTCATTCATTGATGGGTTTATTGGATATAACCAGATCAAGATTCACCCAGATCATCAAGAGAAAACCACGTTCATCACCTCTTGGGGAACTTTTTGCTATACTGTTATGCCATTTGGTCTAAAAAATATTGGGGCTACCTACTAGAGGGCTGTCACAACCATCTTACATGATCCAAAACACAAATAAGACGAGGTCTACGTAGAGTCTAATACTAGAGAGGGTCATTTTCCCACTCTCTGGAAGTTTTTCGAGCGACTGCGGCAATATCAAATGTGACTTAGCCCACATAAATGTGTCTTTGGTGTTACCAAAGGGAAGCTCTTGGGATTCGTGGTTAGTGAGAAGGGGATAAAAGCAGATCATGTCAAGCTAAAAGCCATACTCGAGATGCCACTACCCCTAACGGAGAAGGAATTCCGAGGATTCCTTAGAAACTTATAATATAACATCCGGTTCATCAGCCAGTTGACTTCTATTTGTAATCCCATCTTTAAACTCCTCCGAAAGGATTCCATCAAGGTCTGGAATGAAGCTTTCTAAGAAGCCTTTGACCGAATCAAACGATACCTAACCCAACCTCCGATGCTCATGCCACCGCAGCCTGGTCTACCCTTACTCATGTACCTACTGTAACTGACACTGTAGTTGGGGCTTTGCTAGCCCAATACCTTGAAGAATCCCACAAAAAAGATCCATCTACTATGCTAGTCGCAAGTTGGTTGGATATGAAGTTAACTACACTGCCTTGGAAAAAGCATGTGTCGCTCTTGTCTGGGTCCCCCAAAAACTATGGTACTACATGCTCGCCTTTCCCATCAAACTTGTGTCCCGAATGGATCCTATTAAGTACCTACTTGAGAAACCTACCCTGAGTTGGTTTATGCTTTTACCAGAGTTCGATATCGTGTATGTCACACAGAAAGCCATGAAAGGAAGAGTCATCTCTGACTACTTCGTCAACTACCCTATGAAAGAAGTCGATATCTGGATTTCTGAATTCTCGGATAATAATATCCTTTGTACCTCCAAAGAAGATTTTCGATGGAAAATATTCTTTGACGACGCCACCAACAAGAAAGGGTATGGCATTAGGATGACTTTCACACTCCCATTGCCATTAAGTTGGATTTTCCCTACACCAACAACAAGACTGAATATGAGGCGTGAACGGTAGGCCTCAAAGTCACCCTTAAATAAAGGAATTCGATGCCTAAATGTCTATGGGGATTCAGCCATCATCATCGATGGAAACTCAAGGACGAAAAACTATTACCCTTCCATGCCCACCTGGAAGAGTTAACTTCCCAATTCCAAGAAACCTAGTTAATGCCCTTGTTACCTTAGCCTCCATAATTGACATACCCGAAGGAATAATAATGGCCCCTTTCCTAGTCCAAAAGCAAGACAAACAGAACCACTGCTACCACACTGAGCTCATCATAAAAGAAGACACTGACATAACTGACTGCTAGTACTATGATATTTGGCACCTCCTCAAGCATGGTAGGTATCCCCAAGGTTCTGATAAGAAAGACCGAGCAACCCTCCGCAAACTGGTTGCCCAGTACATTGTTTGCGATAAAGCACTGTTCAAGTGAAACTTTGATGGAACCCATTTGCACTGCATCACAGGGGCTAACATTGAAGAGATGATGTAGAAAATCCAGAGCAGGGAGTGAGGACCCCACTTGAATGTCCATATACTCACCAAGAAAATCATCCGATAGGGTTACTACTGGACTACCATGGTTCAGGATTGTATCACCTACGTTCGGAGATGTCTCAAATGCTAGCAATTTTCCAACCTACAACACCTGCCTCCGTAGGAATTATACAACATGACTTATCCCTGGTCGTTCTCCATATGGGGCATCGACATCATAGGGAAGGCTACACCCAAAGCCTCCAACGGGCATGAGTTCATTCTAGTTGCCACTGATTACTTCACCAAATGGGTCGAAGTTGAGTCATACGCGGTTCTAAATGCCAAGAAGGTGGTCAAGTTCATCAAGAAAAATATCATCTGCGGATATGGGTTCCCGCATGAGCTGGTGTCAGATAATGGGTTACATTTTGAAGCAAAAGTCGCAGAATTGGTAGACGAGTATGGGATCCATAAACACAAATCTTCTCCCTACCGACCTTAAACCAATGGAGAAGTTGAAACCGGTAATAATAACCTCAAAGACATCATCAATAAGATGACTGGGAATTTCCAAGATTGGGCTGACCGGATCCCTTACTCCCTCTGGGGCTACCGTACTTCAGTTCAAACATCAATTGGGGCTACCCCTTACTCTCTAGTTTATGACATGGAAGTAGTCCTACCTGTGGAGCTAGAAATTCCTTCACTACACGTCATAATTGAAAGCAAATTCAACGACGAATAGTGGCATCAGAGCTATCTTGATGAGATATTATTCTTAGATGAAAGGAGACTAAAGGCTCTATATCACATACATGGGTACCATCGCCGGATAGCGTAATTTTTAATAAGAGAGTCAAGGATCATGGTGTACAAAAAGGGGACTTAGCCCTTAAAGAAATTATAGAGCCCATCTGGGACCCCAGATGGAAATCAAACCCAATTGAAGGGGCCCCTACATCGTAAAGAATATTATGTTAGGCGGTTCTGCTATGCTCACTGAACTTGATGGAGAAGAGATGGCCCATCCAGTCAAACTGGACCGTCTCAAGAAATTTTACCCCCAGTTTGAAATCTTAGCGCGCTACAACTCTTCTCATCTCCCTTCAATTCTAAAAAAAAATTATTCATTTCCCTCTACTCAGAACTATGTGGGGCCTGATCCTCTAAAAATCTTTTTACTATGAACTTCAGAAAATTTTCAAAACCCTCAGAGGTAAGTAGTCAGCTCATTCGCTTTACCTGAGAACGACCCTCATCTTTTTCACAAAATGTCATTCTTTTCTTATCCACGAGAATGACAGTTCACTTTATCATGGGCAAAAAGATTATGTATGCCTTAGCAATTGGTATAGGTAATTTAAATACAAAAATCATTAAGAGGCAAAAAATATAATTAAAATTTTCTTTATTTATTAATAAAATTTTGTTTCGCTTACATCGGTATAGGGAGTCAAACGAATTCCCTTGTTAGCCTACTCCTACCTTCCTAAAACCAAAATAAAAATAAGCCCCACTACACCTAAAACAACCCTCCCAGATTTATCACCAAACACATAACAAACCACCCATTACAAAAGCTTCACAAATAAAAAGGGTCCTACTCGCAGCTGCCAGAGGAACCAACCCCATCATCGCCCACATCCTAGGGTCCCCAAACTTCTCCTGCCGGAATAGAGTGTCGTAGACATTCCATCGAAAGATAAGCCCGGACTAGCCTGTGGAAAACCATAACACCTCTCTCCATAGTGTCAGATATGGAGAACCACCTTTGTCTAGTCTCCACAGCCAGTATCTTGGCAACTACTCTCCTCCATAACCACTTTATGTAGTCCCCAAAGATATGTTAGACTTTACCAATAGGATGGGATAGATGGGTCGACGATCGACGATTCTCCCACAAAGAGACAAGCCATATGCGCATACGCTCTTTTAAATCCTCCACAGGAAAGAAGTCTAGTGTCCGAGGTGGAACACTCTATTCCCAGCCAAATCGGTGCAGAAGCTGCCAGGGAAAGTAGAAATAGGTCTGCCCAACCAACCTAACATACTGGTACTCCCCCAGTTCCAGAATTGGCAGCAATTCTCCCCACCAAAGCACTAACCAACACAAGTCTCGGGCCCTGTCCTCCACAAACCAATTCTCCCAGCTATCAATGTTTAAGCCTACATTGATAAAGTAATGTGAAAAGAAGTTTGGCACAGCCAACAAAGGATACTCGAGTGGGACCTCCACACGGAACCTATCTGACAGCCACATGAACAACATTACAGGGCTACCTCTCAGGAAGTCAGAACGACCTTCTCGCCAGGCATCCAGACCATTCAAATCTCCGCCGATATCACTGCCATAGGATTGTGATGGTACAACATCCAAGAAGACATGGCTGCAAGTTATGGGTCCACCAGTAGTTCCCCAGTCACCAACAACAGTTTTGAAACCAAGCCCAGGAGAACAGCTCCAGTATAGCCAACATCCTGCAAATGCATAGAATGCAGCACAACAGGAAGAAAGATCATTCCTATTGTAACCAGTGACCTAGACGTTGAAAGCAAGATATGGAGAATTCCCGCTACCAACTCCCTGGGGGATCTATAAAATCTAGGCATAGCTGCCGCAACACTAGGATTTATCCCCAACATGGCAGAAAACTCTTCATAGGTCGGACAAACCTCGTCCAACCCAAAGAAAAAGACATGGTCTTCAGGATACCAGAACTCTACCGCTACCATCAGCATGTTCCACTCAATGAGCCGATTATGCCACAAGGAGACTCTACACATGTTGAAAGCATCATAGTCAACATTATACGAACACATTGCTTCCAAGGTGTGACACCCCGCCTAATTAAATACCGGGCGATCACTCCTTTATTAAATTAAAAATCAAGGTGAACAGTTGGTTCATTCTTAGCATCACTGTCGTAAAGATAACTTTTTCCAAATTAACACCCTAATTAATTAAGTTAAGTGTCAAAACCATTTTTTTCAACATTTCTGACCAATTTTATTTTTAAAGGAAAATTATTTATTTAATTAGTAACAACATTTTCAATAAGTAAGAATCATACAACAATTATCCTGGAACATAATCCAATTACTTTAAACATTCAACATCCAGAATCCCAACATTAAAACTTAATGTAAAACATACATGCTGAATAAATCCCAAAGTAACAGTACTAGAAATAACTGAAATATAAATGTCCCAACAAAACAAATAAATAGTGGAAAGGGCGACACATGCCCCAATAACTGAGAATCATAGGAGTGGAATCAAGTAAATGAAATCGCCTAAGCAAGTGGCCTGCAACTCCCACCTAAGCTGCAACACGTTCCTTCCAAGGGATCCTAAGAAAGACGCCCCTGTGGCTGGGCACCTGTAGTACATACATATATATACAAAAGAGAGAGAGAGAGAAAAACGGATCAGATCCCGATAGTGTATATGGTTTAAAAATTGTTTAGCAAGTATTTAAATTGATACAGGCCAATGCAACAACATATTAGTGCGACACTCTCTTGAGAAATTCTCACCTCTCTTCTATGCACACCTATCGCACTAACCTTCCCAATGGTATATCTCATCATATAACACGCTATCCTTTCCCAATGATTTAACTTATCTCAGATTATTCGCAGGATTCAAAATTTAACGATTCAATTGTTTGAAAAGAATATTTCAATTAGTAACCAAAGTTCTCATTTTGACTTTATTAATCAATAAAGTTTTCCAGTGTCATATTATACTTTCTCAAAACAAGTATTTACAATTCGAGTCATCAACCATGTCCTACATATCACATCACAGTAGGCAGTTCCAGATTTCAGAATTTCATATATATATTAACTACTCATAAAATATATATATATCACAACAGCACCCCAAATAAAAACTATGGTGCGGGCATACTCTACTATCCAATCCCCGTATCACTCGTACTAAGGGAATACAAATTCGGAATCACTCTCGAACTGTATTAACACATACTCAAACAATATTGAGGCGAAGCATAGATTCCAAGTCTCTAAGAGGATGGCATATGTCTGCATCTCTTAGGACCGTCCGAACCATCACTGCGATAGCCTGTACCAAGGATATCTACACATAAACAATATGAGGCGAAGCATAGATTCCAAGTCTCTAAGAGGAAAGCACATACCCGCGTCTCTTAGGACCGTCTGAACTATCATTTCGATAGCCTGTACCAAGGATATCTATCTTCTAGGGTACAAGTCAATATCCCCCATAAAGGTCCCATCGAGATAAGACTGTCCCAGCACGGAAACCTCAGGGATAGCAAGTAGCGTGGGCATGATTCTCACACATAGATAGTATATGCATACACAATCATATAACTATACTAATATTACCATATCAATAATGGGTAAATTCTCAATTCCCATAATTACGACATTTGTATTTATTTCTCATTATTTAGTTATCACGTATAACCATTCACATCTTACTTTAATTTGAGGAACTTTTCCACTTACTACATAACGCTCATGGATTCTATCCTCCCAATTATAAAATTCAGTAGGTATACACATTTGTCCCAAAGTAACTCTCTTACGTGTCTCTCTCTTTAAATCATAAATTCACCGACCCTTATGTAATTATCCCAAAATACAATCTTTGCCCGACATCAAGGGTCCCAAAATCTATTCACATGTCCTACTGGTCTTCCCTATCTCCCAAAACATTTTATTAAGGATGCCCAAGAATTATCTCACAATAAATTGAATTTAACTCATTTAAAAAGGAAATAGGAGTTTGCCAGGAGGGGTCGATCGATCGAGGTCTGGGGCTCGATCGATCGAACCTTCGATCGATCGAAGCTCTGGGCTCGATCGATCGATCAAGCAGGTATTACGATTTCTGCAGAATTGCAGTTACGGGTTCTAACACATTTCTTCATCCAAATTTAAATTTTACATTCCCAAACGTCCAAAGATTCATCCTACTAACATTAAATCATCATACTAAGTATTTCCAATGTAAAGCATGTGGATTTCTATCATTATACATGGATTAACCAACCAAAAATTATTATAATTATCAAGAACCCTAGAATTCTCTTAAACATGGTTCTAACAAGTATTTCCAGCAATTTCCTTCTTGTAAACATCATAATTTCGTGGGTAATTCCTCTACATGGCAAGGGTTTCCAGAATTATCAATTTATTTATCACTACATGCAATTTCCTAACTCATATCTTAGGTTTCTTCCATAAAAACTCATTCTAATTACTCCTACACTAATATGAAAGATGCACCAACGAAATAAGAAAGATAAACACTTGCCTGGGATTTTTGGTGTTCTGATTTGCAGATGATTTTGGTGTGGTTGCATAGCCCGTCGCGCGATCTACGCGTTGGTGGTGGTGGCGGTGCAAACGGATGGCTTTTGGGCCTTGGATTGCCTTGGAAGCTCTCTTCTTCCCTCTCCTATGGCCGTCACTTGCCTTTGGTTGTTCTAACCCTAGAAGATAACCTTAGGCATCTGATATAACCCTAAGAATTTCGTGGGTTTAATTACCCATAATTGTGAAATGTCCAAAACGCCCTCCCGGGGTACTAATTAGGCTTAAAAACGCCTCGAGACCCAAACCAAACCCCCGGGTATACTTTTCTGACTATCTCGACCCTTCCGGACGCGTTGGCGCACTCAAAACGACCATACGAACGACTTATAAAATATTCACTTTTATTTTTCACTATTTAGTCTCGACGCGACACGGGCGCGTCCCGATCCAAATTTCCAAAATTGTCATTTTATTCACTCGTGACATTCAATATAACCAATATTATATATTACTTTGCTCATTAGTAATATTCAACAAATTTTCCATAATTACTAACTCTCGTCACGTTAATAATTATAACATAATTAATTTTCGGATTTTTATTAAATAATTAACTCACATAAAATTTCATAAATCCCCAAATTAATATAGCATAAAAATACGGGGTATTACACAAGGTTTCAAGATAGTTGGCAAACTCAACACTACCCGGGAGAGCTATTTCGCAAAGAAAGAAAAGAAGAATGCAAAAGGAAAAGAATGTGGAGTTATGAAGAAAATGCTCCACCCACACCCATATTTATACTTGAAAACACTCAAACAAAGATAAGGAACCCTACAGAAATCGAAGAAAAAATGACCCCACGAAGTACCAAGCAATTGAAGAAAGTGATATCAAAGCCTTGGATTGATTGGACTGGACGGATATGCCGATAGGCAGGACAGGGGTCATGCCGATAGACAGGACACGGGAAATTCCAATTGACAACCCCTATTTTGGGAACTTTCCCTTTTTCCTTTTTTGTCAAAACCAAAAAACTCAATAAAAATAATTTATATTCTTAAAGAATTCCAGATTTCTTCTCCGTATGCTCCTTACTTGTCTTGTTTTTTATATAAATTTTCTCTCAAATCTTTTTCTTTTTATGGTATCAACAACTAAGTAAAAAAAAGCATGTGTATTAAGTCATTAAAAATAAAAATTAAATTAACAAAAACTTCATTTTATTTGCATAAATATTTCTTGTGTTACATCGATTTTGTAGGAAATAAAGAAAACATAACGGGACTCAGCCCGAACCCACCTATATTATTTATTTCTCACCCGCTCACATCATCTCTCTCTCTCTCTTCACCTATAATATCTCTCTATTTCTTTCTCTCTCTCTCTCTCTCTCTCTCTCTCTCCCTCTCTCTCTCTCTCTCTCTAGGAACCTTCTTCCCTGCGGCATGCTCTATTCATCCGGCGACGAGATGACGTACCACCACTCCCCGAGCCAGACCCTTCCTCAGACGAGGCAGACAACACCAGATAAGAAGGAACCAGAAATGCATCCCGAATGTAGGCAGTCGCCGAAGATATTCAATCCTGAATATCCTTCAGCTAGGTGATGGAGACTCGGATATGCTGCAAAGAGAAACAGAAAAAAATAAATCATTCAATCTGAAGTAAAAAATCAGAAAGCCAAAAAGTCAAATAGATGAAAAGTATAACGGTGGCTCAAGGACCTCCTCAGTCAAACCCAAATCCTCCGGATCCATCGTATTAGCACGGTGCAACAAACTCACCGACCTTCCATCAGCCCGTCGAATGTTATAAGAAGGAGGGGCCATCCGCTCAAAAGAAACCTCTGAAGTCATCGCCGCCGCCGATGCCGACGCATCACCTGCGATGTGGGAAGACCCACCGGCCGACTCAAAGACTGAGGGAAAGGCGTCACGTCATATATGCTAGGCGGCATCAACTAGCTTGACACAAATTCCAAGTAATCATACGCCGCCACCGTGTCAGTATAGGATGAGTAAGGCTCACCCATCATCACAGCTACCCACGCGTTATCCTCCATCAACGACACTCGCCTCATATACACCAGAGGCCTCGTCGGTGGAATCGTAACCTCAGCCTCCATAACCTGTCGGACTACTCTCTCCCTAAGGTACCAAGAGTAGTCAAACTCAGGTGCCAACGAATTCCGCATTAGTGCGTTACCCTCAGTCAACCCTATGTGCTGAATGGTCGTCCCCCACCAAATGAAGGTCACCTGTAAAATCCCCAGTAGATAAAGGACAATATCAGAAAAGATCATAAAGGGAAAATGATCTCAGAAGAGAAAGAAGGATTTACCCGCTCACTCATCAGGCCATTCAAGACCTGACGCACCGTCTCTTGAGAGAGAGACTTCTTCGACTGCCAGTTGGACCTTCGCCATCGATACATCCGGAAGAAGTCCCCAAAAGACTCATCCTTCAAAGCTATCAATCGGGTGTTAAACCTAATTACCTCATAGAACCACATCTGTAAAGGACAAAAGGTCAGCAATCAAGAAATCGAGAGTAAAACGCATATAGGAAAAATACGAATGCATAAAGGAAAATACGCAAAATAAAAAATACCTCAAGAAGATACGTGGCTCCAGTAAAAGTTTGCCAGTAGCACCGGTTAAATGCATCAATAGAAGAATAAAGGGTTACCAAGGTTAGGCTCCCCCAGTCATAAAGAGGGACGTTCAAAAACACCCTCATAAAAGGTAAAAACCACAAGTGGATGATGTCGCCACCAAGAAACCCTCCAACACCAGCAGAATAAACAAACGGGCCATCTTCCTCACCTACAACCTATCCTCCTCATCAATCCTCCTACTAAAAAATAACTCCCTTAGAAGAGACAAACGAAGAGAGTCCCCAGAGACTATCCTCTCCACATCACCTAATGTCGTCGTCACCGCCATTGGCGTCACCCTATCCACCTCAATCTGCACCCCCTCGTAGTCCAGCCCCAATAGCTACTGCACATCTCTCAGAGTTACCGTCATCTCCCCAAAGCCAAAGTGAAAGGTGTGGGTGGTGTCCCACCATCTCTCCCCCAAAGTATAAAGAACGATCGTAGAATGAGGCGTCTCATCCAATGCAGATGCTAGTCTCCCAAAACCGGCTGATGACACCACCCAACACATCACCAATAGAAGGTGCTACCAAATATCCTTAAGCCCCATCATCCCTCGAGCATGCAAAGTCAACATAGAGACATCAGACTGTCAAAAGCAAAAAGAAAAGACCCTTGTCAAAATTCAAGAAATAAGGAAATACCACCAAGAAAAAAGAAAAGAATACCAAAGGTCATCAATACTTACATAGCCACTAGGGTTCACCAACCTAGAAGAATGATGATGCAATGACTCACGCCAGAGGGTCTGCTCATCTACAACAGGATCGAATGAGTCGAAGGAATTCTCGATACCCAGTGCAAGGGCCGCCCTAGCCCTCCATTCCAAGTTTGCCCAATCATCAACATTGAGCCATGCCATATGTGTCGTACTTCTTAAGAAATCAGCAATCTCTTAATTTTGGAATGCTAAAACGCTTCGTAGAAGGTAATTGCAAAAAAAGGCAAGTTAGAAAGCTGTGAAAATGAGGAGAACCCGCCCTTTTTATAAGAGGCTAAGGGGCTTACCGATCGGTATCTCCCTGCCACCCACCGATCGGCACTGTCCCTCCACCTGCTTGAGGTAACCCAAAAGACCGTGCCACTACCGTTTGGAACCCTTCAAACCATGCCGGTCGGCACCCTCTCTAAAATTTTGTACAAAAATTCTTAAAAAATGCCAGAAAATCCTGAAAAATCCTCGAAAAAATCCTAAATATACCAAATGAATTTTAGAACCTCTTTCACGAAAAAAAACATTTTACCACACTCATAACCCCTTCGGAACCATAAGATACATATCCTTAGTGGAGTCCCCAATTTTTTCCAAGAAAACTTAAGCCTGTAGAATTGGCTTTGACCCTCAGAATTGATCATATCTACCTAAGCTCGCAGAATTACCTTTGACTCGCAAAATTGGTCATCATTATCTTAAGCCCATAAAATTATCTTTAACTCATAGAATTGGTCATCTCTATCTTAAGCCCGCGAAATTGGATTCGACCCTCAGAATTGGTCACTTCTACTTAAGCCCTTGGAATTGGCTTCGACCCTCAGAATTGGTCACTTCTACTTAAGCCTGTAGAATTGGTCATCTCTATCTTAAGCTCGCAAAATTGGCTTCGATCCTCAAACTGGTCGCTTCTACTTAAGCCCTCAGAATTGGCTTTGACCTGCAGAATTGATCATCTCTACTTAAGCCCGCGGAATTAGGTTCGACCCTCAAAATTGGTCATTTTTACTTAAGCTTGCAGAATTGGCTTTGAACTGCGGAATTTGTCATCTCTACTTTAACACTCAGAATTGTCTTCGACCCATAGAATTGTTCGTTTCTACTTAAGCCCTCAGAACTGGCTTCGACCCGCAGAATTGGTCGCTACAACTTAGGTCCTCCAGATTGACCTCAGCTCACAGAATTGGTTACTCCCTACCCTTTGACCTCAGTTATTATCTCCTTAAGGTCCTCAGAATTGGCCATCCCCAGCATCACCTTAGGTCCTCAGAATCAACATCGACCCTCAGAACCGGTCATCCGCATCCCTTAGGTCCAGAGAATCGACATATTTCCAAAACATCATGTGGTGTTTATTCAACAGCTTTCACATGTTCCAAGATCATCCGTCAAGGGGCTCTGTAGACACCACATTATAGGACCCTATAAGTTTCTCCTCAGGTCCCTAGCACCTGCCCATTTCATTACAAACCATAGGTCATACTTTGAGTATCGATCCAAAGGCCATCATGTGCTCCCAAGCCCCATTTGACTTCGGTCAACTCTATCATCAGGTTGAAAGATCTTTGAATCTTTGAATGGCCCTAAATCCCCTTTCCAATGGTCTACCCCATGTGCGAATTGGCATAACGGTACGGACGAACGGACCATTTTACTACCAAAAATCAATCAGGAGGCCACCGGGAGCTCCTGAGCCCCGATTTGACCTCAACTAACTTTATCATCAGAGAAAAATCTGTTTGAATATTCAAAGGGCACTGAATCCCCTCTCCAACGATCTACCCCGTGTGTGAAACGACATAATCATTTGGATGAATGATCCATTTTCCCTCAAAAACTAATTTGGAGGCCACCGGGCTCTCCCGAGCTCTGTTTGACCATGGTCAACTTTTTAGCTCGAATGAGACTAAATTAATCTCCAAAGGGAACTGAATACCCTTTCTAATGGTCCGCCCCATGTGCGATTCTAACTTACGGTATGGATGAACGATTCGTTTTACTCCAAGAGGTCACCTGACGCTTTCGAGCCCCGGTTGACCAAGGTTAACTTACCAAACCGAGCGAAACTCTTTGGAATGTCAAAATAAATCTCCTAACCTTTCCAACAGTCCACCCCGTGCATGATTCTGACTTACCATGCGGACAAACGATCCATTTTTGTCTGACGATCTCCCATCCAAAGGATCAACGTGCACTTCCGAGCCACATTTGACCCAAAGTCAACTACCAGACCCGAGAGCGGTCCAATGACTCTTGAAGGTTTCTGAATTACCTTTCTAACGGTATACCTCATGCGTGATTTGGATCAATGGAATAAGTTCAACGACCAATTTTTGAAAAAATTATGCACGCGATTGCTAATTGGCAGGTCCATTTCCTTGCCTATCAGTAGTGTGTTTAGGGTCACCTGCCGATGGGCAGGGCTAGGGACATGCCAATCGTCACCACCCCTCACCCTATAAATAGAGGGCATGACCTCACTTCCAGGACACACCTCAGATCCATCAGCATCAGTGATCTCAGCAAAATTCTCTCAAAATCAGCGAAGTTCCTCCATGTGAATATCCATTCAAGCTTACATTCCCAACCTTTTCATACCCAATTTGTCAAAATCACATTCTCTCTCATCCAATATTCATCTCACATTCAAGGGAGCTCATCCAAGATCAAATATCAAGCTTCAAAGAAGGTCCAAATCCTTCCCCCTCTTTCTATTTCTTGTTTGCATAAATTACATTAGATTCATAATCTAGTCCTTACTTCAGTTCATACACATTAATATCTTACACTTTTATTAGTATATTGCACATACTTTATTTTCTATAAAAAAACAAATAAAAAGAGGGTTACACCCATAAATTCCGAACAAGATTATCCATCACACTTTTTCAAAACTAAAACACATTTTTCTACACACACAACTATAATAAAATCTCGTTTCAATCTATGGGATAAACCCCACCCTTACGTCGCATGCGAACTACATGGACTTTGATGCCTTTTTAGGCTACGCAAGTGTTTCAGATTAAAACCCGACACTCGAGTCTAATTTTTTAATTTTCCAATTTTCTACTTTTTCAATCTTCCTATTTTCTAACTTCCCAATTTTCAAATTATTCAATTTTCTAATCTTCTAATTTTTCTAAATCCTTCATTTCCGCATTTATCATATTCTTGCATTAGTATATATATTGTGTTTATTAGCGTTTCATCCAACACATATTATCATTTCAACATAACGATCAATATCGTGATAAACGCATAAATCATATTTTCTATATATTATTTTGGAAACATTCCTATGGATGACCTCACTTTATCTTTTCCATAGTATGAGTTGACTGATTCCAATCTCCGTTATATATACACGCACACACGCTTCACTGAGAAATAAAGAAAAATAATAACACAAACCCACGAGAGACCAAAAGGGCGGGATGGGTGCCTAACACCTTCCCATTCCGTAACTTAGCCCCCGAACCTTCGAACTACTGGTTTCGTATGCACCAGTTTGTCTTCAATCCCGCTCTCTCGAGGTGGCGGCATGTTCTTTTGCCTGTTTTGTGCTAAATAGGCTGGCGACTCCATCTCTTTACATAAATCCCACACTGACGATGGCCGAAGCGTTCCCAAGCATGGTGTGAGACTTTCCAATCCCCTTTTCCTTCTCCATTTACTCCCTTTGGGATGCAGAGGAAACGGGAAAGGGCGCACTCTTTGATCGGGATGACCACACCCATGGTTCATATTATTACTCATATTTTTTTGTGTTTAGATTACACATTGGTAAATAATGAGCTTGCTAGTGTGTGGCAGGATAAAAGGTACATAAGGATCTTTGGAGAAGTCATTGAGCATCTTGGCTTTATTTTGCTTTTAATTGTACGTAATACGCCTTTGGAATTGAAAATCGTGTCTTAGGTGATAGCTTTTATTCATTTGCTTGTAATTTTTGGTTTTGTTTGTTTTGTCACAAAATAAACAAAAGGGTAAATTGTAAGAGTATATATATATATATATATATATATATATGTCCTACATCAATTGACTATTCGTATCCCATTTTACAGAATGCTCTTTGAGTCTAGTCCAACAGGTCTCTGTAAAGCATCATCAAATTCATATCAAATAATTCATGACATTTCCTAGAGTTAATCACTTAGGATAAATGTATATATTATAGAGGAGTTATATTCACCCCACGGTTAAATGTTTTTCTAAATTGAAAAATCTTTTAAATTTAAGTTTGAGGTTTTTGAGATTTCCAAAACCATGATGCAATACATTCTCCCTATATAAAACTTATGTTTAAAATGCATATTTTGTATTTAAAATTTATTTAGGATGCTTTATACCCATTATTGATTTAAAAAGGAAATTATTGATTTTAAAAGGAAATTATCTTTTAAATTAGTTGTTAATTTTTAATTGGGTAGCTACCATTGAGAGCTTGCACCCTCAAAATTTATCCACCATATCTTAGATGGTAAATCCTCACTTTGAATGAATATTGACCTCATCAATTAAATGGTCCCATTGCTCGAGGTGGAAACCTATCCTAAAGTAATTAGAGCCAACGCTTTAGAGTCAACCTTGAAAGATCTAGAATAAATAAAGGAACAAAGACAAAAAAGAACAAATTCAAGGAAAAGTAAAAGTATGAGGATTTCACTCTCCTAATCTACAATCTATAGACCATCATTTGCACCATCAAATAAGAGGAATACTTGAGGTGTCCCCCAAAGATAAAATCCCATATGTAGAAGCTAGAGAAGGGGGAATGGTGTTATTTACACCTTGACATGACCATGACACAAATGCTTAATTTAATAAAATGATATGATATAGAAAGGTTAGTTAGATAAGGAGTTAGGTCAGAATATTTGATAAAGACACAACCCTATTATCCTAGTCAATAAGCACTATGAGCTAAATAAGAAGGACTATTAAAAACCACGACCATCTGTTATGAATTAGTAAAATATTGGGGGCCTAATTAATTATATTTTGCATATCCTTCAAGGCTGATCTTGATAAAAAAATATACTTCCCAAATTCCAATATGATGAGTGTTAAAATTGTAAGTGACTTTAGAGCCTCAGGTGCCCTCCTTTAGACTTTAAATGGGTAATAGGAGAGATGCGCCAATGTAAGAGACAAATGTTTAATGTGGTTCGGATCTTAGGAAATGGTCCTACATCCACAGTACAAAGGTGTTATACCTATTTATTATAATGTGGTTGAGTATTACAGTCTGGGAGACCCCTTAATATTTGGTCAATGGAGTCTGAGGTCTTACGAGTTTTGTCAATGGTACAGAGGACCTTAGGAAGTAACTGAATGACTTCACTAAGTATGCCTAGGTGCTGTTTTAGGGCTCCTGTAAGATGTAAACGTGTATGAACAATGGAACTAGTCCAAATACAAGTATCAGCCTTACAACAATGGGTTACGAGTATAAAATATGGTGGGAACACTTGTGAAATACTTAAATCTTGCGAGTAAGATTGTTTGAATGCTATAACATCTTTTAATGATAGATATCCATACCCTTCAACCTCCTCCATCCTTCTATTTATAGGAGAACTCTAGGTAGGAGAACGAATGAGTTGTCCGGGATGATTATAAAAATTTTGAGGTCTGACGGTTCCAGGAGGGAATTGGAGTGCCTGGAAAGTCTTTACAGGTGGAGTACTTAAGTTATTGGGTGCATTTAATGCTAATGGGAACACTCAATGCAAGTGGAGTTGGATAGTTATGGTAGGTGGAGAAGTGCTCTATTTCTACCTACTCTTCCCAAACTGATCTTAAAGGTAATGACAAAGGCATCCTGAGCTCAAAACCTTCCACTAGTTGGCATTAGGATATTATCGATATGCCTTAGGCTGATCACCTTGGTATATAAGTCTAAGAAGTCTGAGGGAGGTCATTTTCCCTAGGCTAAGGTCCGTCATAGGTATCAAACTTGATGGAACCTTGGTTCTGGGGTCTTTGAGCCATCTTGGGGAGGTACTCTGGAATGATTGAATTTTCAATGGAAGTAAGGTGTGTATTTGGGGTCTATTGGATTGCCGATTGACCCTTATGGATAGCAGAGCTCTTAGGTTACATTATCCGAGGTTAGTGGTCACTTAAAGAGTTTATTTTCTTGTCGGAGGGTTCTTGAAAAGGTTTAAGATATTCAGTCGGGTTTATGGTTTAACAAGGTGTCATAAGTATCCCCTTGTTGCAAGAATTTTCAAAGGGAAATACTTATCCTTTTAACCTAAGCTAAGGGCATCACCATAACTTAGCATAGATATACCCGTTGGGGAATTGGTAAAGAGGATTTATGTCATTGAGAACATTAATGGGACACTCCTTAAGGATATTGACAAACTGAAGTGTCATGTTTTGGGGGCTATAAAGGAGCCACTTGGGAGTGCCTGGGCTTTTCCCCATTCACACAACCTTTCTTCCGTCTTCCGAATCAAAAGGTTTATTATCTTTCCCTTTCTTTTTATCGAAGATGTGTGTTGTAAATGTTTACCCTTCTGAAGTTTCTGATGCTAAGCCTCTCTTTGTTGTGGGCCCTCGTGTTTTCATTTCTTAATTGGAGAGAAAGATGTCAGGACACGTGAGGAGGCTTATATGGGGGTGGATGATCCTAACTTCATCAGAAGAGCCTACTCTTCTAGTCGAATTACTTATTAAGACCTGATAATCATCGGGAGGGCCTACTAAATACCTGATTCTGTGATCTTGAGTCCCTCTAATCCCAATGAAAGGACCTACTCCTTGGTCTCTGTTCATATTTATTTCAATGAATTTTCCTTGCAGTATGGGGATAGATTCCCCGTACCTCTGTCAGTGACAAGGATTATAAGGGCCATTGGGATTGCCCCTTCCCTTCATGGAGAACTCTTGGAGATCACTGATGTCCATAATATTAGCTTTCAAGGAGGTTAGTGATGGCCAAAGAGATGTGATCTTGGCCCATTTCTTCGAGTTACACTAGGTTCAAGAATAAAGCAAGCCCAAGGATAAGGGATTAAAATATCTTTCCCCGAAAGCCATTATGGTATTTTCTAAAGATGGGCATATTTCCACTAAGTACTAGAGAGATAAGTTATTCTTTGTAAGTGGTGCCTCGGACACCTCTGACCCTGATGATCTATTGGGTTATCCCACCTTTGAAATTACTCCCCTAGCTTTGGGTAAGCCCTTATCCTCTTTTATGCTTTGAACTTAACCTTTGGTTTTGACCTCACCAATCCTCTTGCTTCATTTGCAGTGATTGCTCAGACTTTTAAGCAAGAGAAAGAGCAGGCGAAGGAGGCATTGAAGCTTTTTTTTACCCTATTTGAGTCCTTTGTTAAACTAAATGCCTTTTTAACAGTGGACTGGGACCTCAAACTAGGTCGGTGACCTAGGAGGCTACCATTCTTCTCCCAAGCTCATTATTAGGGACTTGTCAAGGTCTGAGTTCTTATTTGTGGTCTTTTAGAAGAGGAAAGATGTTACCAAGTGGTGTCTAAGGTCCTCGAGACTTCTGATGAGGCGAAAGGTTAATTTTTAGTCAAAGCTAAGTCTCCTTCTGTGGTTGAGGGGCCATCATGCTAGGTTATACCTCAGCAGGGGTTATTACTACCAGGGGAAGATGACCCTCTCCACTAAGAAGTTGAATCTTGATAGGTCAAAAGGCTCCCTTACTCCCGAGGTTGAACTGGTAAAGGTGGCAGAGCCAATGATCAAAATCTTGCCCTTGCTGCTAGTGTTATTAGTGGCAAGTGGAGTCTCAAGGGGAACCTAAGGCCATTATTCTATTCCAGGGAACTTGCAACCTTTGGTCTCAATAAGTAAAGGAAATGAGAATGTGACTTTTATAGAAAAGGAAGGGGTCCTGAAGAAGGGTGTTGGAACCCTTATCCATTCAGAGGGGATGACTACGATTGGGAGATATTCTCGACCTCCTTCCATTGAAGAGCAAAACTCTTATGCTTCTTTTTTGGATGGAATCCACTCAATAGATAAAATAAAATGTTCCCATGTCGTGACCAAACTGAGGGTTGGGGAGACCTATGTTAATGTTGAGGAATTAGTCCACTTATTGGGCAAGGTATCTTCATAGTTATTCTGATTTTTTTAGTCCATCTACGTCATGTGCTCATATTCTTACATTTTCTTACCTTTTATAGGCTCAACACTTCACTGAGGCTCTTCTTTCTAATGACCTTGACAACATCAAATGGTGGAATAAGGCTGTTGAGATGATGGAGGGATGTGTGCTCACCCGGATGGAACTTGAGGGAACGATCAATGATCTGAGGGTAGTGGACGATGTCCTAGGGAAGGAAAAAGATGACATGATGACCTAACTCACTGTTCTTAAGCAAAGGAATCTTTAGGATGCCAATAATTCGAGGGACTGTGCTTCTTTACTGGTTGTTGTGAAGGATTCTCTGGCAAAGGTAAAAGAACTTCACTCCCTTAGCTAAATTTATCTTATAAAGATGGTCAAGACTCTTCGGGGCCATAATTATGAGGTCCAAGGTTTAAAGGAAAAAATCCTTCATGCTGACAATGAGGTGGAACTACTACAATCATCGGTTTGGGAGATTACTTTAATGAAGGAGGATTTGACCTCCCGGGGTCAGGAGCCTAAAAAAGCATGCTAAGGTCTCCTTGCTTTATTCCACTCTTCAAAGGGAGGTTCAAACTATCGTTAAGAAAAATGTGGATGCCTATATCAGGTCTGAGACATTTAATAAGTAACTCTTTTAGAATTGTATCTCTGGATTTGGTGCTTACAAAGCAAAGGTCTAGAGATTGTTCCCTGAAGTAGACATTTCTTGCTTATTTGTTGAGGCCCCTGAATCTGGTGAGGAGAGCTCAGACGATGACGGTATCCCTTTTGGAAGGAAAAAGCTTAAGGCAGATGCCTCCAACCTAACCATTAAAGCCCCTACGGATCTCCAAGATAACAAGCCTTGAGTGACTTTTGTGAGACTTTTTTGTTTTGAACTATTGATGTATATTTTTTTCCTTAAATGATAGTAGTAAGTGGAAATGTGCCTTCCTTCAATATTTATTTCGTTTACGCTTTCTATTTTGCTTTGTTAAGGATTTTTGTGCTGTCTTCATTATGACCGAGGTTTTGCCTAATATATAGTACACCTTAGCCCCCAATAATGATTGGTGAAGTGAAATAGCTGGGGATTTCGAAGTTAAAAATGAAATTTGTAATGGGTCTTCAGACCTTAGGCTTGCAATATGGATTTGAATGTGTGCAATAGTAAGTCCTTATAAGGGTCCTCAGACCTTCGGACTAAGTAAAGTTAAAACCTAAAGAACAAAGGGTCCTAAGGCCTCTAAACTTAGGTAATTTTAAATTTTGGATTCCTTATAAAGGTCGTAAGACATATGGACTTGGAAAATTTTAAACCCGAAGTCCCACAAAGGCTCCTTAAACCTATGAGTTTTGGTAATTTATAAAATTTAGAGTCCCTATAAGGCTCGTAAGACCTCCGGATTTAGATAAATTTTAACTTGAAGTCCCACAAAGGGTCCTAAGACCTTTAAACTTAGGTAATTTAAAATTTTGGAGTCCTTATAAGGGTTATAACCTCCGAACTTGAAATTTTTTAGCCTGAAGTCCCACAAAGGGTCCTAAGACCTCTAAACTTAGGTAATTTAAAATTTTGGAGTCCTTATAAGAGTTGTAACCTTCGAACTTGAAATTTTTTAGCCTGAAGTTTCACAAAGCATCCTAAGACCACTGAACTTAGGTAATTTTTAAATTTGGAGTCCTTATAAGAGTCGTAAGACCTCCGGACTTGGAAATTTATTTAACCTGAAGTCCCACAAAGGATCCTCAGACCTCTGAACTTAGGTAATTTTTAAGATTGAGAGTCCTTATAAGGTACGTAAGACCTCCGAAATTGGAATTTTTTTAACATGAAGTCCCACAAAGTGTCCTAAGACCTCTAAACTTGGGTAATTTTTAAAATTTGGAGTCCTTATAAGGATCGTAAGACCTATGGATTTGGAATTTTTTTAACTTGAAGCTCCGCAACCTCTGAACTTAGGTAAGTAAAATTTAGAGTCCTTATAAGGGTTTTAATACCTATGGACTTTGAATCCAAGGTTGAAATCTTTATAACTCTTAAAGATACTGATGTTGAATGCACCATGAGTATTAAAAAATTTCATTTCATTTCATTTGAGTACTGAATACATCATTGGTAGTATTTTTTTAGGTGTTTTACATTCTAGGGATGAGGGAGATCATATCCCTCTATGTCTTTGAGGTAATAACAATCACATCTTGTAATTTTGGTCACCACATATGGGCTTTCTCGGAGGGGCCTAACTTCCCTTCACCGGGATTTTGGGTTGCTAGAATGGCCTCTCTTAGGACCAAGCCTCCCATCTTGAATTCCCTATGGAGGACTTTTTTTATTGAGGTAAGAGGCTATTTTTTGCTTGTAAGCTTCCATTCGAACTAGTGCGACCTCTCTTCTTTCTTTTAACTTGTCCAAAGATGCCTTTAAACTTTTTTCATTAGCCCCTAACATAAATTGAGATACTCTTTGCGTCAGTATTTCAACCTCAGTTGGGATCATAACTTTAGTGCCAAAGGTCAAGGAGAAAGGAGTTTTGTGACACTCCGCCCAATTAAATATCGGGTGATCAGTCCTTTATAGAATTTATAACAGAATGTTCGGTTGGTTCATTCTTAGCATCACTGTAAAAAACTTAAATCCAATTAATTACCGAACATTTAATTAAGCTAGTGTCAAAACTATTTTCCAATTTAATTTGAAACCAATTAATTCAATTAATTTCTTAACATTGAATTATAAACCATACACAAGAAAAAAATGTTGACTGAATCAAATACTGAATAATTAAGACTGGATAAAATCTTCCAGTTCAAAGTCACAAACCAAACAATAATGAATACTCAATCCAACTGAAAAGAACTACAAAAAAACTGAGTACAACCCCGCTAAGGAGAATGGTCGACACATGCCCGAACTGAACTATCTGAACTAGGACCTGAATAAAATGAGACAAGCGTCTAATCTCAATGACCCACAACTTCCACAACAGTTGCAGCTCGACAAACCATCTGAGTATCTAGAACCGGTGTCCTTGTGGCTGGGCACCTATACTAATACGTATATATATATATAGCAAAAAGAGAGAAGAAATGCAAGAGACGGGTCAGATCCTGATATTTTAAAAAGATTTATTAGCAAGTATTTAAAACT
The DNA here is from genome assembly GCA_949130495.1 of Sambucus nigra. NCBI lineage: Eukaryota > Viridiplantae > Streptophyta > Magnoliopsida > Dipsacales > Adoxaceae > Sambucus > Sambucus nigra. The sequence goes on along the minus strand of OX422220.1, from coordinate 166,493,352 downwards.
GCATTAAAGCAAGTATTATATGCATGTTAGTTCGAACTCTCACATGAGATTCTCACCTCTCGACTAGTGTGCAGGCCTAACGTACATCTAATCCAACCTAGACATCTGACACATTCCTAACTAGGAAAAATGATGATCCTTCTAGTTACCCTTCGTAGTAATATTCCATATTTGGTCTTAACATTTATCATTTTAAATAAGTGTTATCACACTAAAGTTAAGTATTTACTATTTACGTTATTGAAGATTTCACTATCTTAATAGTCTGCAATTATCTCATTGTAGATATACCATAAGCATACATATATATATATATATATATATATATATATATATACTAACACAGCACCCCAAGGATACACCTGTAGTGCATTGCATACTCTGCTATCATGTCCAGGTACATCTCGTACTCAAATAAGGACTATCGGTTCGAAAATCTCCCACGAACCATATAAACAAATCACACATATTGGCGGCGAACATAGTTCACATACCTATGCTCCCATAGTCAGCTGACTTATCAACTCACAAATCAGTCTTCACAGTCCTATGTTCTGAGATACAAGTCAAATATCCCCTCGAAGGTCACTCAGGATAAGACCGTCTCTATACAACCCCCCTCGATAGCAAGAAGCTAGGTATGTCATACACATAATATCAAATATAGGTATACACACAACCCATCAATCAAACGGTATACACATAACCAATTTTAATATTTCATACATAGTATTTTTATCACTAAATACTATCAACGTATTTTTATCACTAAATACTATCAACATATTTTTAAATTACGATATTCCATCTCTCGTAATATTATATAAGGATAATATGACACCCGAAAATCCTTAATACATAATCACAAGAAGTCCCACAAGTAACCACTAATCTTTTTTTCTTATAAGTTCCATATCTTCAGAACTAATATCGTAAGTATTTATCACGTAATACTTTCGACGCATTTACAATTACGATTATATCTTTCTCGTAATCTTCAAGGTAAACTCATCGTCCCAAATATTTAAATCGTTACACCTAAACAACTCCTAATAATTCTGCACTATTTTGGGTTCATCGAATACTAATTTTTTTCCTCACTCAAATTGACAATTTACCAAGTAGGGGCAAAATAGAAAATTCTCTGAAAATTAGAAATCTCGCTCAAACCAGAATAGGATCTCACTCGAACGACATACACATGTCGCTCGATCCAGCTTCGCATGACATCTCTATCTCACTCGAACTACTTCGCGCGACTTACTGATCTCGCTCGAATGACCCACTTCGCACGACTTCGTGTGACATCTCGCGACCTGGGCTATTTCGTCCCCTACCTCCAGATTCAGCGTTTCCCCACCATTTTTACTCCTAAAACCTCTAAAGATCAATCCCAAACTTCCAACAATGAATACCAAACATTATTCTAACATATATATGTGATTTCCCATAACCTAACATCATTAAATCACCACCAATCATCCATATAATTCGAAAACCCCAATTTATTATCAATAACCCTAGTCCTTAATTTGATATGCATAACGTCTAAATTAAACCCAGATTTATTCATAGAAATCATCATAATTTTATAGGCATCATCTTATCTACATATGGGATTCAAATTCTTATCAAATCAGCCCTAGTTTATGATATAGTTCTCCAATTTCACCCAAATTAACTTCATGACAAAGGTTTATGAACCTAGACTAACATGAACACAGTTATCGCTAAAGAAATCAAGGAATTAACACTTGCCTCGATTTTAAAGGTCTGATCCGTTGGTGTTGTTGGTATGGATGCGCTCCTCGCGTTCCAATCTACACGATGGTGGTGGTGGTTGTGCAAGGTGGTGTCAATTGACTCTCCTCCTTTGGAATTTTCTCTCCCTCACCCACTTTGGCTCTCTCTTAATTTTGGTGTATCATAACCCTAATTGTCCCCAATTAGCTGATATAATATTTCTCCAATTTTCGTCCATTTAATTCCTCCAAAAATCCAAATTACAAAACGACCCCTACGGGGTGTCGGCTTGGCCTAAAAATAACCCGGAGTCCAAATAGAATACTCGGGTAGAGTTTTCTGACTATCTCGACCCCTCCGGACTCAACGGCACACTCGAAATGATCATACGAGTTACTTAAAATAATTTACTTTTTTTTATTCCACTTATTTAGTCCTGACACATCACACATGCGTGTCCTGACTTAATATATCAAACTGTCGTATTTCTCTCTCATAACAAGTTATATAAAATTTTCATTCCATATTACTTATTCTCACAGTAATATTAATAATTACTAACTTCTCGTCACGCTAATAAATATTAAATTTTAATCCGGATTAATAATTAATTCTCACGTTTTAATTTAATTAATCCAACAATAATAATAAATCACATAATTATTTAAATCGTCAAAAATACGGGGTGTTACATACTTCCCCCTCTAATAACGGAATTTCGTCCCGAAATTCAGAAAATAAGGCATTTCTGGTAAGGACAACTCCGGGTATTTACCTCACATCTCATGTAATCTACACTGTACCGCCCATACAATACATTACCGAATACCCTTAATAATGAATGCCTCATTGATGTTATAATTTACTCTCCAAGCCTTACCATTTAAGTTTCACCACTTAAATTTTAGATAATTACTATCTAGCCTCTTACTACTCACGCTAGTAGATTAATCGATATTTAGATATATACGAATTTGTCTTACTACTATATTTCATCACTATTTATTCTTACTTGTACGGTATATACTTTACACACAATACATACTATAAATGTTAACACATTTTCGCCATACTGCCTCTGCAAGGGACTATGGAACCCAAGCCTGTACGCTACTGGCTCAAACTTAACAATAATCGGAAAAGATCCCACATCACTCGGTACCAATTTCCTTCTTCCAACATGCAATAATGCAACTCTCAATCATTTCCATCCGGGTTAACGGGCCCTAAAATTCCTCTGGACCTAGTAGATTATTGTCCTCCCCTCTATCCAATAAGCACAAGAATGACAAGGGTTGACATATAACGGCTCAAATGGAATCCTATCGATAATGAGCTGAGGGGAGTCGTCTTACACTAACTCCACTAGTGGAAGTTATTACACTAAACCTTCCCATAATTGGAAATACAACATACCTCGCAATGAGTAACTAGAACTCTCAGTTTGTCCGTCTGCCTGTGAGTGTGTTAGGCCGGATACGTTCGCATCTCGATATTCATGGCCTCCCAAAAACTCTTCCCAATAATCGAGTCATAACTCTCTTGACTCTATCGGATAAAAACTCTAATTGTACCCCATATAACCTTACAATCCCGGGAATAGTGGTTGGGGTTTACTGCTACACGTTATGATTGGTCCTAACTTGGCATAACGTGAGCTATTTTAATTACACAACCCTTTCACCCACATAGGGTCGTGATCCCGTTGCAAAGTAATTAACTCTGTAATGGTCCAGGGATTCACTCTTCTATTACTACCAAGGAATTCCTAATGCTGAAGGAACTCTATTATTTCCTGATGGTCCACTTCCAATTGGAGCTAAGCAATGTCTTGTTTTTCTTATGCCATCACTCCTACGGCTTTATATCATTACACATTTTACCTATCTTACAACCACATTCACATCTATGGCTCAGGCGACAGTGTCATCACAGCAGGTCGCAAGTCCTCCCTCTTCTCTTTAAGCTTCAGATTCTCATGAAACATGTTCTCTCCATGTCCTATCAAGTAAGTTTCAACCTTTCCTGAGTTAAACTTTATCGAATTCTTCATATACCATCCTCGTGGAAAATTTGGGAATTAACGGTACTAACTGACCTAAACCATCAAACAGCTAAGTCCTGAAGTCAAAACATCTACATTCCGTTACCTCCAAAATATGCATTGTGTCACAATCTTTCACTTAAGGAAGAAAAATTTATTACCCAAATATCTAGGACGCCCATACATCCTATGCTTTGTGCATTGCAGCACCACCGTACTAGACATGTTATATAAATATCAAATTATGCCCCACATACTTGCATGACTATATGGTAAGGTTCTACACAGCCACCCTACCTTTTCTAGCTAATAATATCTTAGGTTGTCCCACCGGCCTGCTTGTGGTGTCAACGATTGGTGACATTATCACATATTAATCTTATACGGCTCTATCGGCCTTGGTCTGTAATATAACCATTATCTCACAGTTATAACTACGTATACGGGTAATCATTTCGACACTAAATACATGTACTAAAGGAAAACTTCTCCCAACTTCCAACGTTCGCTAAGTTTTATGCGTGGGATGTCTCGCAAAGCTAAATCCAAACAAGGAACCCCCCAATACACTACTACCTAACACTGCTGGTCGTCGGGATCTATTAAGTCCTTAATCCATAACATATATCTCTGAATTTCCATCTACGAACATAAAAATTCTACTCATCCACTCTCATGTCACTAAAGACGGCATACAATGCAACGCTCTCACTATCACAAGTTATTAGCGCTATGATTAATAAGCTATACCTATCCTCTCTATAATAAGTCAATATACCCTGAATCACATCAGTAAAACATCCCTGCTCACCGGGATCAACATATTAAGACATCATACTCATCGAAGTCTACAATATAATACAACACATATGTAGGCTCAACCGTCTTTCAGATGATGCCTCGTTAAAACCATATTTTTAAAATTTGAAATTTTTAGTACGATAGTCTTATCACACAATTTACTAACGTTCAAACCCTCGGTAACCAATAACCATACAATATAATAATAATGTGCTCTACTATCATAAAGCTCAAAGGAGCACGAATCGTTACATAATACCATATACAAATTTCTCTTAGTGACCAGACTTGTTCCTCCCCGCACATGGTACAAAAAGTCTCGCTACCCAAATGGTAGTCACCTATATAATAAGGCTGATATCGTTAGCGTACCCACTAAACCGGATGCACACTCGAATCCTTAGTGTTAACTATTCACATATGACGTGACACACCCATGTCACTTGAACTCATCATTTATTCACAAGGATGAAACAAGGCTTCATCAGTCTAGCCTGATCGTAGGGTCCCCACACGCACTTTTCGTGACCCATAATTATCTACAATCGTTATACCTTTTGGATTCCACTCATTTGTTTTTTTTCCTTTCCTCGTTGTGGGTACATTATTCTATATTACGGCTTACCCGCCCGACATTGATACATTGACCCCATATCTCTAGGCCTCAAATATGGCCTTATTGGCCTTCCCTTTATTTCCTGGGTCCCCTCGACCCTGAAATACGATATGCTATAGTTATTGAGGACTACATTGGTTCTTCCTAGACCTACTACTCTCGGGTTATTAGTTCCTGGGTCCAATTCTCTTAACCCGATTCCTACACTAGATATTTTACTTCTCCAACTAGTATGCCTTACAGGCACGGTTTATTATTACCGATACTATCAATTTCACTTCTCACATGGACACATTCAATACTGGTAACCCTTATCTCTACATGCAGGGAAATTTCCCTTTCACTAGTCCTCCCGGCCTTATTGGGATGTCCTTCTCTCAGACCTGGCAGTCTTAACTCCCAATTGTTATTTTCGTTGTTCCTTGCGCTCTACAGGGCATATGGAACACATGGTCGACCCGCTGGTCCTGGCTGAATACATCCATTACGTTAAGATTTAATCATATCATTTAAATAGGTTTTCCCCCCACTGGGTATACCTTCTGGTGATGTTTTACTAACACTATTGAATTCAACCTTTCCCTTCGGTTAGGTATCACAACTCTACTGGCTCCCTTTCTTCTGGGGCGTTGACATATTCTAGTAAACATATACTTTGATGACATTGACATTAGTCACCTTAGTCGCACCTCCCATTCACACTAGAGTATTCCACCCACGAGTCCATTTTCAACTTACAAACCCTTTTTATCTTCCATGACTCCTACTTCGGTTATGAAGTTCGCTTACCAAGTTAACTCATCATTTACGGTCGGTCTCTACCCGACTTAGTGATGATAAGTTCAACATCTCTTCCGTATCTCTGTCTGACTAGTGGACGGAAAATTTAAACTGTCCACCTGTACCCAATATCTCGATTTGATTTTCTATTCTTACTCTTTGCCGTTTCTCCGAGCTAGAAAAAAATTTCTTTTGAATTTAAAATTCTGAGTGTCACTACACTCTACTTTACATTATTTCCTTTGAATTAACTCCCTCCATTGGCCCATCACACTTAGATATTACACTACACCAAATCTGCCGAATTGTCAAGGTCATTGACCTTGACAAATCCAACTTGTCAAGGTCAATGACCGTGACATTTCGAGGCGAGACAACTTTTTTTATCACGATCGTGTCACGGTCGTGTCGCGGTCAATGACTGTGACACGTTTGTCACGGTTTATAACCGTGACAAAGCTGTGGCCCTTTTTAAAAAAAATTGTCACAGCCATTGACCGTGACACGTCCGTGACAACTTTTTGTCACGGACGTGTCACGGTCAATGACCGTGACAATTCTGGGCAGAATTTAAAAAAAATCTGCTGGCTAGTATGGCCACTGCCACTGCCCAGCAGTATATTTGTACCTGTTATAGCAACGTTGTACCTGTTCCAAACATCATATATCCAAACAAACTAAAGATAATGCAAATATATATTCATGATGATTCAATCCAAATATTCAAAATAGAAATAATATACATGACGATATAATCCAAATATAATTAAAATGGACAAACTTAAAAATAATGTTACTACATGTCTTGGGTAAATGTGAGGAGGTGAGTAGGCCACACGACATACGAATTGACGCACCCACTAATATACGTCGTGCCGCATTGTTCGTGCAACCACAATAGGGAGTTCTCCTTCCCGGGTATGACATGCGTGACGAGCACCCTGGACTCCATCTGTTGAAGCGCACGTCCATGAACTATTCCACCCTCGATGATATTCGGGTCCCTCAACCCCCGCCCTATCCGTTGGCCATCAAATACGTCCAATATGAACACGCTCGGCCAACCAAGTGTCGACATTGGTCTGTTAAAGGGCGCCAAATAGGGAAGTGGATCATCGAAGTACGAACGTGTCGGTGATGAAGCAGCGAGGTCCACATCCTCGTCATCCTGCGCCTCGTCCTCCCGCACCTCCTCCTCCACCGCCTTCTCCTTCCCATTCCCTTTCCCTTTCCCTTTACGGTCTCCGCCCAACGTACGCTTCATGAATGCTTACATATCTTGGACCGTCGCCTCCAAACGGGACAGCTTCGCGTCGTGTGAATCCACCGTTCGAGCCAACCCGGTGTCGCTCGTCTCCAATCCGATGATCCTAGATTTGGCCACCCGCGAGCTCACCCCCTTGTCCTCCCCTTGCGATCAGAGCCAAGCACTTGGCTGAGTGCATCTGTGGACAAAGATGCCTTGTCGGCATCAGACTGCGACTCATACACTTCCTTAAGCTTTGCCTGAAACGACAAAAAGCACATGATTAGTAAAATAAGTAAACTAAAAAATTATAACGTAATTAACAAAAAATAAACTGTCGGATTACTTACAATCGTGGCCGCGACGCTCGGTGACACCTCCTTGTCCTTCCCCTTCTTCGTCCGAAGAGCCACATAAGTATCGAGCCTATGTGGCTTACCCCCTGAAATAAAGTAAAGTAAAATTAGTATCGGCCCCGCAAAGTAAAATAATGAAGAATAATATATTTCTGTAGTTATAGAAAAATTAAATCTTACCTGCATCCTATGCTCCACCTCGGGGTAAGAGGTCCGGCCGGAGTAGTGCACGTCCGTCTTTTTTGCCCGATTTTCCCTCCCCGATTGGCGAGATGCCAATTGTCGATCCTCGATCTCATTGTCAATGAACTTCTGCCATTGTACCAATGAGATCGGCTCCTTGGGGGGGACAGATTCACGCCATTGGATAATCGACTCTCGTGTTTTCCCAAAGTACCGTGCCCGCATATTTTTTTTCCACGACTTGAGTTGCTCCCTAATCTGCTCAAACACGGGATCGCGTAGCTTTGGATCCAAGTTGAATTGTTCCTGTCCAAAAAATACAATGTTAGTTGCGAATAAATATAAATATAAATATTCATATAAATATAAATATAAATATATTACCTGTAGTGCCGCCCAAACAGCTAACTTGAGCTCATATGGCACCTCCTTCAAACTCATAAACCCCGGGCCGATGACCGTCTTTAGCAGCTCGAGGGATCTCGCTAATAGCTCCGATTTGTTCTCGACGGTAATCCCAAATTTTCCATATTTGGGGAGCCTAGGGGCGCCTCCGCTACCACCGAGCCCAGACGACATCATCATAAACAGCATCATCATCTTCGCCTTAATATCTGAAGGAGACATTTGCTGTAAAAAAATGTTATTAGTACAGATAAAAAAAATGTTAATAGTGCACATACACACACCCCTACCCCACCCCACCACACACACGCACACGTCATGCCACTTTTAAAACTAACCAACCCAACATTTCATCAATTAAACTAACAATTAAAGTATACAATTATTAATTTACTAATTTACAATGAGGGACAATCCTACTTTCATATGAAATTGGCACTAATTATTAATTTACTTTCATCTAAAACTATACAATTAAAATTACAATTAAAGCTATACAATTTCTTAATTAAAGATATACAATTGTTAAAATTGCCCCTCCACACCCTCCACACCCCACCCCCACCCCCACCACACCCCTTGCCCCCCTCCCCCCGCCACGCACACACCTACGCACACACACACACCCCACCCCCACCACCCCACCCCCACCCCCTCCCCCCACCACGACCGTGACAACTACATTTATTGTTTATCAATAAAATTATGACATGAGATAATTATAATTGGAGCATAAATTTCGTTATCATAAAGGGATAAATCCAACCAAGTACAGAGATTCTACAAATTAAAGTGAGAATTAAATTTAAGACTTTCTAACAACATGCATGTGTATGGATTCTATATAGTTGGGCACGAAAGTAACTAATGATATTCCTAAAAACATACAATTGGCAACATTTTGTGAATTTACTAAACTTTATATAATATTATCAAATTCTGTTAAAAAATTATCTAGGGTTTTACCTAATTGAATTAATTTCATGAATAAAATTATTATCAATTTAAATATTTATATAATTAAATTTAACATATGAATTCTAGAACTTTTCTAACATTTACACAATTCTAACTATCACTAACCTTGCATTCATACTAAGGTTTACATAGTTTTAACAAATTATAACAAAATATTATCATATTTTTAGTTAGAAAATTCCACCCCCACCCCCTCCCCCCACCACACCTGCACCACCCCACCCCCATTACCCCCTTCCCCCCTCCCCCACCACACACCACCACACACATATATACACACACATACACATATACATATACACACATATATATACACACATACACATACATATAGAAATGAAAGAGGAAGAGAGGAAAAAAAAATATACCTTAGAGAGAGAGAGAGCAGAAATCGCGGATGAGAGAGAGAGAGGGGGAAAACCAAAAAAGGTGGGAAAAAAGAATCCTAGGGCTTTTTTTGCTGCAAAAGTTGTCACGATCGTGTCAAGGTCATTGATCGTGACACAAATCTCGCGTTTTGTGTCACGGTCGTGTCAAGGTCAATGACCGTGACACAAAACGCGAGATTTGTGTCACGGTCAATGACCTTGACAAGGGTGGCCGGCTGAAAGGTGAAAATTTGGCCATTTTGGTGTAGTGTTACTTTTGGTGACTTCTATCGTGATCATCGTTCCCCGAATGCTTCACAACTTTCAATTGTTTTCCTCCTCCTGCAGTCCCATTAACGGCCTTCGCTGGTCGTCCCATATTATTCGGAGTACGAAGTCCAATCACTCTCGCATATGAATTGGATTCACTAAACTAAATCGCAGGAGAGAGTAAATCGCATACGCAGTGGAATACAACAATCCTAGAATAAGGCTTTGCATTAAAAAACGCCAAGCAGAAACGTAATAAGCCGTACAGATCCTAAAAGACTCTAGAACCTGATGCTCTGATACCACCTGTGACATCCCGCCCAATTAAATATCGGGTGATCAGTCCTTTATAGAATTTATAGCCAAATGTTCAGTTGGTTCATTCTTAGCATTACTGTCGAAAACTTAAACCCAATTAATTACCTAACATTTAATTAAGCTAGTGTTAAAACATTTTTCCAATTTAATTTGAAACCAATTAATGCAATTAATTTATGAACATTGAATTATAAACCATACACAAGAAATGAATACTGACTGAATCAAATACTGAATAATTAAGACTGGATAAAACCTTCCGGTTCAAAGTCACAAACCAAACATTAATGAATACTCAATCCAACTGAAAATAACTACAAAGGAACTGAGTACAACCCCGCTAAGGAACTGAACTATCTGAACTAGGAACTGAATGAAATGATAGAAGCGTCTAATCTCAATGACCCGCAACTTCCACAACAGCTGCAGCTCGACAAACCATCTAAGTATCTAGAACCGGTGTCCCTGTGGCTGGGCACCTATACTAATACGTATATATATAGCAAAAGAGAGAAGAAATGCAAGAGACGGGTCAGATCCCGATGTTTTAAAAAGATTTATTAGCAAGTATTTAAAACTGCATTAAAGCAAGTATTATATATATGTTAGTTCGAACTCTCACATGAGATTCTCACCTCTCGACTAGTGTGCACGCCTAACGTACATCTAATCCAACCTAGCCATCCGACACACTCCTAAATAGGAAAAAAAGATTATCCTTCTAGTTACCCCTCGTAGTAGTATTCTGTATTTGGTCTTAACATTTATCATTTTAAATAAGTGTTATCACTTTACTATTTACGTTATTGAAGATTTCACTATCTTAATAGTCCGCAATTATCTCATTGTAGATATACCATAAGCATACATATATATATATATATATATATATATATATATATATATATATATATGTATTAACATAATCCTAATAGCCTACAAATATCACATTGTAAGTATAACACAAGTATACATATATATCCACCACTATATATATATATATACACTAACACATCACACCAAGGATACACCTATAGTGCATTGCATACTCTGCTATCATGTCCCGATAAATCTCATACTCAAATAAGGACTATCGGTTCAGAAATCTCCCACGAACCATATAAACAAATCACACATATTGGCGGCGAACATAGTTCACATACCTACGCTCCCATAGTCAGCTGACTTATCAACTCACAAATAAGTCTTCATAGTCCTATGTTCTGAGATACAACTCAAATATCCCCCCGAAGGTCACTCAGGATAAGACCGTCTCTACACAACCCCCCGCGATAGCAAGAAGCTAGGTATGTCATACACATAATATCAAATATAAGTATACACACAACCCATCAATCAAACGGTATACACACAAACAATTGTCATATTTCATATATAGTATTTTTATCACTAAATACTATCAACGTATTCTTAAATTACGATATTCCCTCTCTCGTAATATATATATAAGGATAATATGTCACCCGAAAATCCTTAATACATAATCATAAGAAGTCCCACAAGTAACCACTGATTGTTTTTCTTATAAGTTCCATATCTTCAGAACTAATATCGTAAGTATTTATCACGTAATACTCTCGACGCATTTACAATTACGATTATCTCTTTCTCGTAATCTTCAAGGTAAACTCACCGTCCCAAATATTTAAATCCTTACACCTAAACAACTCCCAATAATTATGCACTATTTTGGGTTCATCGAACACTAATTTTTTTCCTCGCTCAAATTGATTATTTACCAAGTAGGGGAAAAATAGGAAATTCTTTGAAAATTAGAAATATCGCTCGAACCAAAATAGGATCTCGCTAGAACGACATACACGTGTCACTCGATCCAGCTTCGCGCGACATCTCTATCTCGCTCGAACTACTTCGCATGACTTACTAATCTCGCTCGAATGACCCACTTCGCCCGACTTCGCGCGACATCTCGCGACCTGGGCTGTTTCATCCCCTACCTCCAGATTCAGCGTTTTCCCACCATTTTTACTCCTAAAACCTCTAAAGATCAAGCCCAAACTTCCAACAATCAATACCAAACATTATTCTAACATATATATGTGATTTTCCATAACCTAACATCATTAAATCATCATCAATCATCCATATAATTCGAAATCCCCAATTTATTATCAAGAACCCTAGTTCTTAGTCTGATATGCATAACTTCTAAATTAAACCCAGATTTGTTCATAGAAATCATCATAATTTCATTGGCATCATCTTATCTACATATGGGATTCAAATTCTTATCAAATCAACCCTAGTTTATGATATAGTTCTCCAATTTCACCAAAATTAACTTTCATAACAAAGGTTTATTAACCTAGACTAACATAAATGCAATTATCGCTAAAGGAAGCAAGCAATAAACACTTGCCACGATTTCGAAGGTCTGATTCATTGGTGTTGTTGGTATGGATGTGCTCCTCCCATTCCGATCTACACGATGGTGGTGGTGGTTGTGCAAGGTGGTGTAAATTGACTCTCCTCCTTTGGAATTTGCTCTCCCTCACCCATTGTGGCTCTCTCTTGATTTTGGTGTATCATAACCCTAATTGTCCCCAATTAGCTGATATAATATTTCTCCAATTTTCGTCCGTTTAATTCCTCCAAAAATCCAAATTACAAAACTACCCCTACCGGGTGCCAGCTTGGCCTAAAAATATCCCGAAGTCCAAATAGAATATGCGGGTAGAGTTTTCTGACTATCTCGACCCCTCCGAACTCAACGACGCACTCGAAATGATCATACGAGGTACTTAAAATAATTTACCTTTTTTTTATTCCACTTATTTAGTCCTAACACGACTCACACGCATGTCCCGACTTAATATACCAAACTGCCGTATTTCTCTCTCACAACAAGTTATATAAAATTGTCATTCCATATTACTTATTCTCACAGTAACATTAATAATTACTAACTTCTCGTCATTCTAGTAAATATTCAATTTTAATCCGAATTAATAATTAATTCTTACATTTTAATTTAATTAATCCAATAATAATAATAAATCACATAATTATTTAAATCCTAAAAAATACGGGGTGTTACAAGTTTCATATGTTGGACCTCTGACCGTGGTCTTATAAGCCCACAAAATGCTCGATAAGTCCACGGCCCATAGTCCCTTAGCTTTTTCAGTCTCTTCTTTAAATTATGGAAGATTATTATGTTGGTCACTTCAACTTGACCATTAGCCCAAGGGTGGCCCAAATACGAGTAATGATTACTTATCCCATAGCCTGAGCATAACTCCCTGAATGCTAGGCTGTCAAACTACTTCTCATTTTTTGAGATGATGGCCTTGGATAGGCCAAACCTACATATGATGTTTTTCCAGATGAAGCTGATGGTCTTATTTTTAGTAATGGTGGCTAAAGGTTCAACCTCAGCCCACTTGGTGAAGTAATCAATGACTATTATGCAAACTTGTTTTGGCATTTGATGAGGGGCAGAGGTCCTACTAAATTCACACCCATTGAGCAAAGAGCCATGGACATATCATCAAATCCATTTTTTTTACTGTCTGCTTTGGAACAAAAGCAAATTTTTGGCACTTTTCACAGTTTTGCACTGCGTCATTGGCTTCCTTTCCCAATGTTGGCCAAAAATATCCATGCTTTTAAAACTTGTAGACTAATGTCTTTGGGCCAGTATGGGCACTGCAGAAACCTTCGTGGAGGTCTCTGAAGACACAATTAGCTTCCAACGGGCTTAGGCACTCTGAGGTGCTGAGCAATATTCATTTTTGTACAGTACCCCATTTTTTATGTAGTACCTGAAAGTTATACACTTCACCCGTTTAGCCTGGAGCATGTTTTTGGGCAGCTCACCATTCCTGAGGTAGTCTTTGCTTGAAGCGATCTACTATGAGCTCTGATCGATCTTTATTATGTTGATCTGCAGCTGTGTGATGCTCGACTGGTCTAGGGTGACAACTAGGACCTCTGGATATTTCTAACAACTAGTCCATCTGGATTTATCTCATCTGACGATTCCATATGTTCAAGGTGGCCAGCTTCTGAGTCTTCAGCCTAGGGGACCTTTCTGATGCAAAACTTAGGTATCCTCTTGATGAGGTACTGTATAATTGTCAGGTACCCTACAATCCTGTCACCTTTGGCTTCATAAGCCTCAGTGATCTGACTGACCACCAGTTGGGAGTCATTGATAGCTTCCACCCGATGAGCTTTTAAATGGATGGTAAGGCCCAATCCTGCACCAAGGCTTCGTACAATGCTTCATCATTAAAGGCTTTAAATTTAAAGCGAAGAACAAGATATATAATACCTTCTTTCGGTGCTGCTAGGTGGAGCCTTGCTCCACTGCTTGAGATATTTGAGGAGCCATCCACGTGTAATACATAGGTACGAGAGCTGGGGTCTAATTATTGGAACATGGATTTCCTGGGCTCCTGGGCACTATCGCGACCTTGGCCCCAAAACTTATTAGCGATTTTTCCACTTCTTCCAGGTTACTGAACTCTGCAATTAAGTTAGCCATGTGTGAACTTTGATAACACTTCAAGGGTGATACCTGATGTTAAACTCGCCTAACTCCACATATAACTTGATGAGCATTCCTGTGATTTTAGATTTGTGGAGGACCATCCGAATGCGTTAATCGGTCATAATTACGATATAGTGGGACTAGTTGTAGGGCGGGCCTCAATCATTATGCTAAAGTGATGAAACAGAAATCTAACTTATTTATTCTTAAGTACTTGCCTTCATCCCCTTGGAGGAACAGCTGGCGTAATACACGGGGGTATTATACTCCAAACTCTTATGCGATCAAAACGAAGCTGACAGTAGTAGGTGAGACAGTAAGGTACAATTACAAGTTTCAATCCATAAGTGCTCGGGACAGTAGTGGTGCGAAACCTAGGTTTGTTTTGAGGTTTTGAAATGCCTCTTCGACCTTAGGAGTCCACTCAAAGTCTTTCTTTAGCACCTTGAAGAAAGACAAGCACTTGTCTGTTACCTTAGAGACGAATCGATTAAGGGCGTCAACCCTTCCAGCTAGGCTTTCAACCTCCTTTACTGTTCTTGGAAACTACATATCCAATAGGGCTTGGAGTTTTTCTAGGTTGGCCTCAATTCCCCATCTGGTGACATTGAACCTAAGGAACTTGCCTCTAGTTATACCAAAAGCACACTTCTTCGGGTTGAGGCTCATTTGGTTCATTTGAAGGACAACAAAGGTCTATTTGAGGTTTCAAACATGGTTTTGAGCCTCTAAGCTCTTGACTTGCATGTCGTCAACATAGACCTCCATGCTTTTACCAATGAGATCCTTGAAAGTGAAGTTCACCACCCTCTGGTAAGTGGCACCTGGATTTTTTATCCTGAAAGGCATAGCATTATATCAGTAAGTACCTTTATTCGTGATGTATAATGTATTTTCTTAATTGGCAAGGGTTATCCTAATCTGGTTATAATCAGAATAAGCATCTATGAAAAAGAGAAGTTCGTAGCCACCCATAAAGTCTATCAAGGTGTCTATTCGAGACAGTGGATGGTAGTACTTCGGGAAAGCCTTGTTGAGGTCATTGAGATAGACAGATATTCTCCATTTCTTATTGGCTTTGGGCACAAGTACCATGTTTGAGAGCTTGACCTTTCTAATGAAGTTGGAGGCTAGGAGCTTATCAACTTCATCTGCTGCGGCATTATTCCTTTTTAGGCCAAATAACCTTTTTCTTTTATCAAAATGGCTTATGATTTGGATCCATGCACAGGTGATGGGCCATGACTCTAGGGTCCACCCCGATCATATCAGAGTGGCTCCATGCAAAGACGTCCTTATTTTCCCTCAGGAACTCGATAAGTTCTTCTTTGAAGGAGAGGAGGAGGCTGACCCCAATATTTACTTCTTTAGTTGGATCTTTCGCATCAATGCATGCGGTGATCTTAACTTCGACATGCTCATCGTTTTGCTCTTTCTTCTCATCGCATGGATCTACAATGCCCACGTCGAGCAATTATATGCTTGAGCCTTTAAGGGGGGATACTTTGGTTGAGCTTATGCTCATTTGGGAGAGTGAGACATAACAGTACTAGTTGATATCTCGAAGAGAATAATATGTGTTTTAGAGGAAAATGGAACTTGTCATTCCCATAGATGGAGCCAAATTGATGAGTGTTAAAATCATAAGTGACTTTAAACCCTCAGTTGCTCCCCTATAGACCTCAAATGTGTAAGATAAGCGATGTGTCAATGTAAGAAAAAAAGGTTAAAAGTGGTTCGAACCTCAGGAGATGGTCCCACGTCCAATATATAAAGGTGTTGTGCCTATTTATTATAATGTGGTTGAGTATAACAACCTAGGAGACCCCTTCAGCTTTGGTCAAGGGAGTCTTAGGTCTTGTGAACTTTGTCAACGGTAAAGAGGACCTTAAAAAGTAACTGAAGTACTTATCTCTAAGGAAGCATATGTACTATTTTAGGGCTCTTGCAAGATGTACAAAGTGTATGAATAATGGAACTGGTCAATTACAAGTATTAGCCTCGCAACAGTAGGTTATGAGTATAAAATAAGGTGGGCACAATTGTGAATACTAGAGTTCTTATGAATCTGATTGTTTGAATGCTAGAGATTTATCCCCTTCACCCTCCTCAACCTTCTATTTATAGGAGAACCCTGGGAAAGAGAATGAATGGGCTATCTAGGTATGGCTTTAACAGTTTTGAGGTGTGACGGTTCCAGGAAGGAGGTGGAGTGTTGGAAAAAGTATTTGCAGGTAGAGTACTTAGATTATTGGGTGCATTTAATGCTGACGGGAACACTCATTACAAGTGGAGTTGGATAGTGGTGGTAGGGGGAACAGTGCTCTAATTTTTACCTACTCTTCCAGATTGATCGCAGAGGCAATGACCGAGGCCTCCTGAGCTCAGGACCTACTAGTGGTTGACATTAGTCTATTCTTGAGGTGCCCTGGGTTAACCACCTTGGTGATGACTAAGCAGTCGAGGAGGCTATTTCCCTTAGGCCAAGGTCTGTCCTAGGCGTCAGACTTGACAAAACCTTAGTTCTGGGGTCTCTAAGCCTGCTTGGGAAGGTACACTCTAATGATTGTTAATGGAAGGAAGGTGAACATTTGAGGTCTAGTGCAGTGCCGCTACTAACTCTTTCAGATGGCAGAGCTCTTAGGTTACACTATTTGATGTCTGAGGTCGGTTACACTATCCGAGGTCTAAGGTCACCTGAAGAGTTTATTTTCTTATCTGAGGGTGCCTTAGGAGGTTTAAGATCTTTAAATAGTTTAAGGTTTTAATGAGGTGTCATCACAATTATTGAAAAGACTATTTTAGTTGCATAATTTTTATCTAATCCTATTCTCAAAGGACCTCAACAATCCTTAGCAAATAGAGATCCGAATGGCCTCACGACCTTAGTAGGGATATTACATCACATCAAAGGACTCAAAAGCCATATTAGGTGATGTGGAGTTAACTCAAAGTTATAATAAAACATATATGGTGATAGGAACTATATACATGCTATGATAGGCATTTGAAAGCCATTATAATAATCAAAGTCCTAAGTCATAAGAAGCGGATAAAAATATAAAGATCAAACTTAGCCCTTAAGGAGATCTAAGAGACATAAACCTAGTGCTAGTGGAAATTGGTCAAAAAATCAACAATGAAAAAAACTAGATAGGAGGGAATTTTCTTAACGAGATTTAAGGGTTGCTCCGAATAGCATACAATTCGATGATGAAGCCCTGAAACCTAGTGAAAGGGCCACATGTAAGTCTAAACTCCAAGTTTAATAAAAAAATCATTAGGGTGACATCTTAGTATCTTTTAGCATGAAGCCATGGTGGGCCACATAATAGGTTGAAGCAATCAGAAATGTCAATGACTTAAAAATTAACCTTGGGGTTGATGGACCAAACTCCTATCGTTATGATAATAAAATCCACGACCTCTCATTCGATGTTATCGTATGCTCGAACAACTCAACTTGCTAGTTATTTGGTAGGGGGGTGGATGCGTGAAATCTCCGTGTTATGCCTTATATATGACGTCTATGTGTTTATATCTGCATGAGAAACTTAGAGAGTTGTTGCGTGTGACGAATCTTTGTTAGCATAATAGTGAGGCTTAGGGTGATAACTTGTGGGGTTATGTTGATATTATTTTAAAATGGAGTGTGATTCAGGGAACATGTAACACATTAGTGTTAAAACCTTGTGATGTGATAGGGATTTAAGGTGGGTACTTTATATTAATAATAATTAACTTAACAATTATAATATAAACTGTTATTGGGTCTTTTTATGTGATCAATAAATTCTCTTGCACTGGGTTTAACGCATGTTTCTTTGATAACACCCCTTTTGGGATCCATCGATTTTCTAACACTAGAGATACAATGGTGCATATTTTGGAGTTAAGTTGTCGTTCGATGTTGTTTAGTAGATGTTTGTTATTTTTGACATTTCAGATTATTATATCAACATTCTTATATTTATTTCTAAAACTGTGGTTTATGGGATTTCAAAGTTACGAATGCTACATTTGGATTTTGTTTATTTGAAATCTTGGATATTTCGATTTTATCATTACGTATGGTTTGAGATACTCATTATATTTATTTGACATTCTCTGTGACTTTCCACATGCTTAGAATAATAGTAGCTTGTTAACACATGTAACCCTGGTATTTAGGATGAACAACCTACTTATGAAAATTAAGGGTTTATCACACTCTAAGTTGTTCTTCTCAAATCCACGCAATTAAGAGTGTAAGAGGGTACTTTAGATTATAGATGGAGGCGTAACCCCTATTTGAGTATGGTAATGATAAGCTAATTTGGCCAAAGCTTTGGATTAATGATAGGACACACAGACACAAACCCAATGAAGATAAACTCAGTTTAAACTCTCAAAACTCTCGTGTATAACTTAGGAAATAGTAATGAACTTTAGAAGTAACTTAGCTAGAGGGAGAGAGAAGTAAACACCCTAGGTAGGCAGGTAGAAACACAGCAAACACCCCCAAGAAATCCCTATCAAGTATTAAAAGCTTCGTAATAAATAACAATGGTGAGTGAGTGAACTCTTTGGTTTGCAATAACTCTCTCTCTCTCTGATGTGTATTCTCTCTAGCAATAACTCCTCAATCCTCAAAAAGATCCTCTTCCTCAAAGGTGGTTGGGGTCCTTAAATAGCCCCCACACCACCCCCGAGGCAACTCAGTCATTAAAGATTATGAAAGACATCCCTCATACTTTATATCACAACATTAAATGCCTGATGCACTAGTTGTCTCCACGTCATAAACATTAAATGCCAAGACATACCTTTTGCCTAACCACGGTGTGTGAGGGGGCTGTTATCGCAGAGGTGGCTCACCAACTGCCTGATAGCCCTAAATACCATGACGGTTTACTCAAGTGCACGTCTGACATTATTTAGCTGGCTAGTGACATCACCTACAGTAGATGTGACATTAAGTAGAGGGTTATTTGGTTCTCCACTCAACGCCCGATGGAACTCCAAGCTACTCCGCCCGAGGTTCCACGGTCAGGGTCCTTCGGTATTTTTACCAGGTGTATCTAAGATGGTCAGTACAAGCCCCAACGGTGCCTCACTTCTCAATCCTCCAAACCAGGTCCCTCTAAAGTTCCCACGACGAGGTCATTCGATAAAGCATGAAAGCTCTCCCAGGCCCTGCCAAGCCTGGTCTCTCGCGAGTACCATTTGACCTCACACTAAAACTCATTATTATTCTCTTTACATCATTACAACCGTTATATCTTACAGTCAACATAAACAAAAATGCAATATGACTAATACAACAAGCTGAAGTATGAGCTGCCACGCCAAGCTGCCTTGCTGAGTTACCACGCTTGAGCTGCCTCGGTTGCTTAATCTCAAACACTATTTCCAATTAGGGAATTATCCCTAATCTAAGGATTACCTTCAAGCCCCCTCTTCATTTGCCCCTTCGTGGAGAGATTTGTTGGAACAAGAAATGTCTGCACGAAACTTCTCAATCCGATGAACCTTCTTTGTGTGAAAAAAAAAATTCTGGCCTCCTTTCCCTCTTTAGAACCGCAGCATTATAATCTCCTAGAAAAAGTAAAATTCTCCCCGATGTACCTGAGCCGAAGCGTCATAACTCATTGGGGCTTGGGCGAAGGGACATCGCCACTTTTAACTCATACGCTCAACTGTTCTAGCTTTACTATTTGGAATTCCCCCGAAAGGCCTATTATCCTTCTCAAATACTCGTTTGGACTCCTGGTAAGTGAAATTCTCCTCGATGTAGCTGAGTCACAATTTAAGCAACGTTTGGACCTGTGTCGAGGGGACATTGTAGCTTTTTTGAAACCGTTGGGACATCTTCTTCGTTATAAGTTTATTAGATATGCCTGACAAAAGCTTCTGGCACCAAAACTCAAACTTGTTTAAGAAGGCGACGCTTTTTGTTCCCTATGTGTTAACTCATTAATGACGTGGCGTTGTCTTTTCAACTGCCAAAGTAGTTCCCAAAGTGCCACATATTCGATTGTAATGATTATAGGCGGCCACACACGTGTGATGGTGGGAAACTCTAAAAGTCAAACTTAGAAATTTCAAACGGCCATATCCAAACACTTAAACCCTTCTTTTCTCTTTCTTTGCCTTCGTCTTCTTTAAGCTTCCATTTACTTTAGAGAGAGAAAGTTTGTGAGAACTCCATTGTTGCTGGGTCATTATCTACTTTCTTCCCTTCTGATCTTCTACACCAACACCTGTGGTTGTGCTCCTCCATTCTTGTTCTCAGACCTTTCTTGCTTGAAGCTTTTCTTCTATTTTATCCATATCTGTTATGGCATCTTCAAGCAACCCCACCAAGTCTGCCACTAGCGCTCCGCCTGCTACCTCTACCCCTGCCACTACCCTGGATGCTGCCCGCCAGGAACAACTAAGGTTTTACTGTCGATCACCTATATTTGGAGAAGGTGATGATTTTGTTGATGCATGTAAGGTGGTCCATTTTTCTTCTAAGTTTGACCCTTTATTGCTGGGTGATGAAGACGAAGCTTCTACTGAGTGGGGCTTTCTTCCTCCCGAGTGGACTCTCAGATTCCGTTTGGATCGAGGGGACTTCCCGTGGTCCCACATTGATTTCGAAGCACCTGGAGGTTCTCTCGCCTCCCACATGCAGAGCTCCTATGATGAAACGCTCACCAGGGTTGGGTTGTAACGGGCCAAGTGGTTTGGTGAGTTCACTCTCTCCAAGAATAATGTTGCCCTTCCTATTCTGGTGTCTCGTTGGAACGTTACTACCCATACGTTCATCGCTGCATGGGGTGAGTTCACCGTAACATCGGAAGATGTGTGTGAGCTCCTAGGCCTTGAAGAAACATGCCACGAGCCTTATACTGACGAGGCTCTAGATGCCCAGGAGACAGCTGACCATTTGGAGCTGGACCGAATATGCCGAAGCTGCACCGGTTCCTCGAACAAGGCCATTTTCTCCCCACTTATCAATTACTTCTTCAAGGATTTTATTGGAGGTAGTTCTTCTGGAGGTGACCCTGGTCAAGGTACATCGCTGGAACTTCCTGCCTACATCCTTGTCATTATTTCTCATTTCCTTCTACCGAGAAAACCCAACGATCAGCCCCGAAGAGACCTTATCAACATATCCCTTCGTTTGGTCCGGGGTACCAAACTTCCTCTGGCTGCAATCGCCCTAGGATCTCTCTATACATGGCTCGATAGGACCCTCTTCGACATGGAACGATCTCTTGGTCATTATAACTTGGCGAATTTCGCCAACTGTGTCCTTCTAACGAGCTTCCTTTATGTTCGTTTCCCTGTCACAGCGACCAAGATCAACCGCCCTCCTTCTGGGGGAATAATCCTGCCCCCACGCTCCTATCTTTATCATAAGAAACTGAGTCAAAAGGAGTTGATCTCTGTGATTGACCGTTTTGAGAGCTTCGTGATGAGGACCTACGGAGAAGACGCCTTCGTTCATAACTGTGACTTTTTTCAGCATAAACCCAGGGTAGTGGAGGTAGGCGTAGATATTGAAGATCCCTCGCTGGCTGTGGTTGTTCTATTCTCACCTGGGTATCTGCCTTCTTATACCTAATGGGGATATACTAGCGAGCACTACAATCCCAACCGATGCAGCTGCCAATTTGGTTTTGATCAGGGGGCTCCTCGCCCAGTTTTTCAATCATCAAACTCCAAGGTTTCTTTCAGCGAGGCATGCTCCCTGTTTTCTTCTACTGCTGCATGGGGGATAAGTTCTGCAATGGCTGGGCGAGTCACCATTCCTAGCAACAAAAGGCAAGGGGACGTGTCCACTTTGTTTGCCACATGGTACTGGCCGAAACAATTGGCTAATATTTCAGAGTTCATCGAGGG
This sequence comes from Sambucus nigra, assembly GCA_949130495.1. Lineage (NCBI taxonomy): Eukaryota > Viridiplantae > Streptophyta > Magnoliopsida > Dipsacales > Adoxaceae > Sambucus > Sambucus nigra. Next base: position 166,470,835 of record OX422220.1, on the reverse strand, counting down.
GGGATCCCGTATATCCTCCACTTCTTTCCTTTGCTGCGTTGGAGCTGGGTTTAAAAGGCAACTCCATTCTTGGGGTTGAGTTCCACCTGAGTAAAACCCCCAAGGTACATCCCGCTGAGCTTCCTCCCCTTTGTTCCATGATCCCTACCGCCACGCCCAAACCCAAAAGCGTTGCAGCCTCCAAGACAGCTGCCCCTTCGACCAAAGCTGCTATCGGTGAAGGGCCTTCGAAGACGAAGAGTGGGACTTCTTCCAAGCACCAGTCCCAGGCAAAATCCCGAGCTCCCTTGGAGGCATTCCCCATTGCCTCCGTTCCTCCTCCCATGCGTGCAGAGAAGGCTGAGGAGTTGAGAAGGAAAGTTCGTGCTGAGGCAGCACGTACAGACGCTGAGTTCCAACGGCGTGTTCCAGTTATTTCGCCACCGGGAGCCTTCCCCACAATCTTAGTTGATCCCACCGAGCCCACGACGAAGAGGAGAAAAAGTTCAGGTGTTCTTCGAAGTACTGGCACTGGTGCATCAGGAACGAGGAAGAAGACTCTGGGTACCAAATCCCAGAGGAAACAAACTCCTGAGGTGCGCCTATCTCCCGCCCCCTCAACTGTTACCTCCCCTCCTACTTCGCCGGTAGTTATATCCTCTGCCTCTCCTGTCAGATCTGAGGTATGCTCCCTTGTTCTATTCTCATTTCCCATTTGCTTCAGGAAAACTACATTTGCTTATTCTTTTTATTGGTAACTTTGATGCAGGAGGTTGAAGAAGAAAATACCAATCCCCCCTTTTGTGGGGGGGCGCTTCGGTGTTTCTCCACCCGATGTGACTCTTCCTCGATCGCCCATGACCGAGCTTACCTATTCCCATCGTTCAACCTCTCAACGTGCAACGGGCGCCACAATGGAGGGTGATGCTCTTGCTTTGGTGGGGATCTTTGTTCAACTCGAGACAACTTCCTCAGTCCCCTCTGGTTTAACTTCCACACTTTCTTCTGCCCCATCTCCCCCAGAGACAACCCTAGACCTGTCCGTCGTTCTATCTGCAGGAAGTGACCCCGAGGTAAGATTTTGTCTACAGCTTGTTTGGCCTGACGTCTTTTCTCTTTATACTGCTGACCCTTAATATGTTGGGGTGCCCTAGGTCGAAGTGTCCTCGTTGTTAACTAACATTATTCTTCCAACGACGCTAGCGAGACCCCTGACTGCGATCCCCCTTTTTTGTGCCCTAACTGAGGTAAGTAACGCCTAGAAGTGAGAAATTGTAGATAAAATTTGATGTGAATAACTAATGCAAAAAGAGTTTGATGTGAGAAATTGTAGATAAAATTTACTAAACCTAAGAACTATAATACAATTAAACAAATTAAGATACTAATCAAAATGTTCATTATAAAACAATCTTCTTTTTCAAACAACTATTTTAGAATTTAAACTACCAATTATATATATTCGACATAAATAATACGGGCTTTGTTGGAAAATGGCATAATAGACGTAACAAATATTAAGATGACTTCAAACTTACAGACCTCAGGTAACACTAAAGATCCAATTGTTTAAGAAAATTTAACACCTATTTAGCGTCATAAAAGAAGGAGAGACTTAATAGTAAAATTCGATTAAAAAAATTAAACAAATAACTTATGTATTGATAAAAATACACGCATTCGTTGTTGACATGCATATTTATAGCAACGATAAAAAATAGAAAAATGATATATTTAATAAAAGGTTAATTTTTTATTTTTTAATTTTATCAAGTGTCTGAACAGCTTACGCATATTTTAATTAATTTAATTAAATATTATTTTGACAATATCAAGAATTGAAGAGTTCAATCGACTCCAAGACGGTTCAATCACAATCTTATATAACAATGGGTCAAGAAAAGTTCATGGAAACGGCGGAGAACGTTACGAAATGAAAACGCAAGAAGGATAATGGCGTAATTTGGGATTACGTTAGTGGCAGTTCACAGAAGAGTGTTGTGATTTGACAATTGACAACAAAATAAAACGTACATCCAAACAAACCCCACTCAAATTTTCTGTTGGAAACTAACCCCACTCGGCATTCAATAGAATTAAAATTAGTGTCCTGTTTCTCTCTCTTTACACTCTGTCAAATGACGGGGTAACCGGTCAAGCCGGTGAAGTCGCGGGCGTAAATAAGGACACTAATCACTTTTCATAAGAGGTTGAAAATGATTAAGAAGTTGGTTATAATATATTTAGTAGGGAGTTAAAAATGATTTAATTTGAAAAAAAAGTTGGATGGGTTTGAGGGTGGGATGTGAAAGCATTGAAAATAAAGAATAAAGGACGCGGTTAGAGAGAGGAAATTGAGGGATAAATGAAAGAGAAAGTGGTGGGTTTTGAGCTGTGATTTAGCTGTCTTTATTTGGAGTTTATTCTATTTCTATATTCTCTGGCTCTCCTTCCCTTCACACACACAAGACAAGACGCTCTCCCAAAATCCCTAGAAAAAACCCCTACGTTTGATCGTCTCTCTCTCTCTCTTTTGAAACAGCATCACACAACTTGGCAAGTGAGAAGGGTAAGAGTTGGTGTGGCATGAGATAGATGTCTGATGTGAGATGAAGAAGAAGAGCACTAGACAGCATTTCATCTTTTGTATCTTGTTAGTCTTTGTCGTGGTCCTGTGTGAGGCTGAGGCTGAGGCTGTTAGCAATGGGCCTCTCACAGACGCGGAGACCATGTACATCAAGCGCAGGCAGCTCTTGTACTACAGAGACGAGTTCGGCGACAGAGGGGAGAATGTGACTGTGGATCCTTCTCTCGTCTTCCCAAATCCTAGACTCAGGGACGCCTACATCGCTTTACAAGCATGGAAACAAGCTATACTCTCAGATCCATTTAATCTCACTGCTGATTGGGTCGGATCTCGGGTCTGCAACTACACTGGCGTTTTCTGTGCACTCGCGCCTGACAATTCCTCTTTTTTGACCGTCGCCGGGATCGACCTCAACCATGGAGACATCGCCGGCTACCTTCCTGAAGAACTAGGTCTCCTCACGGATCTCGCTTTGTTTCACATCAATTCTAACCGCTTTTGTGGTACGCTTCCCCAAAAGTTGAGCAACTTGAAGATATTATACGAGCTGGACATCAGCAACAACAGGTTTGCCGGCAAATTCCCTTACCTTGTTCTTGGTTTACCCAAATTAAAATTCTTAGATCTTCGATTCAATGAGTTTGAAGGAAATGTACCCAAGGAACTTTTTGATAAGGATTTGGATGCTATCTTTATCAACCACAACCGCTTCGCCTTTGAGTTACCCGATAACTTTGGCAATTCTCCTGTGTCTGTGATTGTGTTGGCCAACAATAGGTTCCACGGGTGTGTCCCTGCCAGTCTGGGCAACATGTCTGATACCCTGAATGAGATTATCATGATGAATAACGGCCTCCGCTCATGCTTGCCCCCGGAGATTGGGTTGTTGAAGGAGTTAACTGTGTTTGATGTTAGCTTCAATGAGCTCATGGGCCCACTCCCGGACACCCTCGCGGGGATGACCAGCTTGGAGCAGCTCAATGTAGCCCATAACATGCTCTCTGGAACCATCCCCCCCTCTGTATGTCAACTTCCCAGCTTGCAGAATTTCACATTTTCCTATAATTTCTTTACAGGAGAGCCCCCGGTCTGCCTCAATTTGCCTGATTTCCAAGATAGGAGAAACTGCTTGCCCGCCAGGCCAGCTCAGCGATCCTCCAGGCAATGTAATGCCTTTTTGTCAAGGCGGGTTGATTGTACTTCCTTTATGTGCACCCCATTTACTCCGCCACTGCCCACTCCTCCCCCGCCTTCTCCTCCAATTGTTATGCCTCCCCCTCCCCCTCCCCCTCCCCCTCCATCGCCTGTTTACACCCCTACATCACCCCCACCTCCACCACCTACCTACTCTCCACCCCCACCATCTCCTCCCCCTCCTATTTCACCATCACCTCCGCCTCCACCCCCCCCACCCCCTTCACCTTCACCTCCACCCCCATCTCCGCCACCACCTTCGCCATCACCTCCACCTCCACCTCCACCTCCACCCCCACCTCCATCTCCGCCACCCCCTTCACCGTCACCTCCACCGCCATCTCCACCGCCTCCTTCACCGTCACCTCCACCGCCCCCTCCATCGCCACCACCGCCTTCGCCTCCGCCTCCGCCTCAATCTCCCTCACCTGTGCCCTATTGTGTCCGCCCGCCCCCACCTCCACAAAATTCTCCACCACCCCCACCTTTGTATAATTCTCCCCCTCCACCCATTCCCTACTATTACAATTCACCTCCTCCCCCTCCTCCTCACGCATCACCTCCACCCCCACCTGTTTATTTGTCACCGCCACCCCCACCGCCTTCTGGCAACTCTCCACCTCCCCCAGTGTATTCCCCTCCACCTCCACTGCCATCACCACCTCCTTGTATAGAACCACCACCACCACCACCTCCTTCTCCCCCCCCACCCTGTGTTGAGTATTTGCCACCACCTTCCCCATCCCCTCCACCTCCAATTCCCCACTCATCGCCACCTTCTCCCATTTATTCCTCTCCACCTCCACCAATTCCCCACCATTCCCCACCACCTCCAACAGTTCACTATAATTCTCCACCACCGCCCCCATATGTCTACGAGAGCCCACCGCCTCCTGCTCCAGTCTACGAAGGGCCATTGCCTCCAATTCATGGAGTTTCATATGCATCTCCTCCACCTCCACCCTATTATTGATTCTTTTGAGAATTTTCCTCTGACCTATTATCCTCAAAACACAAACAAAACCTACAATTACATTACCAGTCGTTGCTTCTATATCCTCATGTTTTACTTCTCTCGTTTCTCTCCTTCCAATTCCATTTCTCATCACCGTGATGAGAGTATTTGTTTAAGAAAACACAAAAGAAAAAAAACAGGAGAAAGAGAGGACACAACGAAAGCTGCATACACCAGCAATGGATATTCTCTCTACTAAGGACATTGGAGTTGTTGAAGAAGAAACAGAGAAGATATGTGTCAGAAAAAGAGAGGAGGTAAGAGGAGAATGTCTCTCTCCAATATCTATTCCAATTGTTAGCAATATTTTGAGGTGAAATAAATTGGCAGAGAAAGAGGAGGTTGCAGGGAAATTTTATGTATAGAGACCATAATCAGGGCTAGAAGCCAGTTGTAGTTTCTTCTGAGCTACTTCTGGTTTGTGGGTTTATTGTTATTCTCTCTTTTATATCATACTTTTGTTTCTTTTTTCGCTTTCCCATTTATAGTATAATCTCTGAACATTTTACTTGTATTTATTTCGGTAATCAGATCATTCCTTTATCTTCTCATCGTGCATTTGTTCTTTCCTTTTGTGAGGTTGGAAATATCAAAGTTTGAATTAGGATCGCATTTTCTTTGCGTTGATCGCATACCCTTGATGGGTGCTAAACTTCAATTCTGAGTTGGATCCTCCTCCTCAAATTCACCTTTTTGTCATAAAGAATTCTGATTTCTTGGTCTAGCATTAGTTTAAAACACATCCCAGTTACATTGACCTGTTTTTTTCTAACCTCCTGCAAATTGATTCACTATTGCTAACACATCCCATTTGCATTGACTTGTTTCTATGCTTCTTCTGGTGATTGATTCACTTGAATGCGTAGCAAAAGAATGTTAATACCGATTATAAAAGTATTACATCAAAGTATTGTAGTTGGTGAATCTTCAATTACATGAACTTGCATAAATGATATTATTGAGGAAACTAGTGGATGGTTTTGTTGTTAGGTGCATTCGCAGTCTGCATATAAAACCTTGTGTAGCCGAGTCCGTATGATTCATCTCCATAAAACGTTTTTATGATTCATTTTCAAACGCGTGTCTAGTTGTTAAACGGAATACAAATGTTAAATAAAATAGATTATAAACTTTTAGGTCTTCTAATAACCATGGTTATGGTTATAGGATATTCATCTTTTTAGTTGTCTCTATTTTCCTGTTTTATATATTAAAATATCAAATTGTGTTTAAAAGATTAGTCCGTATTTTTTCGGATCATTTTCTTAGAATTTGTTGTTCTTATTATTTTACTTGATTACCCCATCTTAATAATCTACTTCCGCACCCATTTAAGCTTTCCCCGTACCCTTTATATGTCTAAGGACATTAATACCCTTATAACCCTTTTAGCATCCCTTTTCCCAAACCACTTTCTTTTTATGCATTTTTCGATTCTCTACAGAAGTCCATTTCATATTTCCTTTTCCCGTATTAAAAAAATAATTTTTTTAAAACTCTTTTAAAAAAGAAAAAAAACATTTCCACTGTCATAAAAAAATTAATTCCTTTTTTAAAACTTGTTTATAAAAACTAAAACAATGTTCTATATAATATTAAAGACATTTTTATTACAAAACTAAACTGTTTTAGCTGTTAAAATAATATTTTATATATAAAAATTTGTACTAGAGTGATCCAAATTTTATCTATTTTTTTTATTAAAAAATTGTTTATAAAACATAAAATTTATTTTTTTTTGGTTTACAAATTTTATTTTTGGTTAAAGACTGTTTTATTTTAAAATCAATATTTTTACTGTTTAAAAAAAAATAGTTCGTGCCAGCGGTAGTATAGGTGGTTGGACTGCCTATACATGCGTTGATGCGAATCAACATGTAGTAAAAAATGGTTTGCGCAAGCGGTATGTACAGGTTGTTATCCGCTGGCGCGTATCATTTTTTTTAAACAGTAAAAATATTATTTTTAAAATAGTACAAAAAAATAGTTTTTAACCAAAAATAAAATTTGTAAAAAAAAAAAACACTTCTTTAGGGAAACAATTTTTTAAGAAAACAAATTTTATGTTTTATAAATAGGTTTTTAATAAAATAAATAAATAAAATTTGGGTTGCTCAATAGTACAATTTTTATATATGTAAAAGACTATTTTAATAGCTAAATAAATTTATTTTTGTAATAAAAGTGTCTTCTATATTATATAGAACATTGTTTCAGTTTTTATAAACAATTTAAAAAAAACGGTTAATTTTTTTTTAAGACAATGAAAATATTTTTTTGTAAAACAGACAAAAAACATTTTTCTTTAATACAATGAAAAAGGAAAAATGAAAGATGAAATGGGTTTTTGGAAAGAATCGAAAAAAGCATAAAAATTGAGTAATTTGAAAAAAGAGGTGTTAAAAGTTTACAAGAATATTTACGTCCTTAGACATATAAAGGGTGTGGGGGAAGTTTATGGTCAAGTAAAGCACGACTAATGACTATTTGCAAGTAGTTGCTAGGTATTTTCAATACAAATACGTAATGAAAGTCACATACCTGTAGCAACAAAAAGATTTTAGCAAATCTATATTTACAAAAGTAGTTTGCTAGGTAGTGCCACATATGTATCAATGAATAAAGAGTAATGGTACACATATTGACTCCTAGTACCAATCGAGTACCGAATGTGCTTTAAATGTATTGTACCATAGTGGGCTTCACGCTTTGAATGGTGGAATCCACACTTTGGTACATGCATTTAAAACACATTCGGTACTAGATCGGTACTAAGAGTAGGTATATTTATCTTTATTTATGAATAAATATAACGTAGCATTTTGTTTTGTGCATTTAAGGTCTATATTGTAGCAACAAATTTTGTTCTGCATTAGAAGTTTAATGTATTTATATGAATGAAAATAGAAGAAAGATTATATGATTTTGATTTGTTCATGTAACATAATCATTTAACATCATGTGTATTGGAACTTCTTTCGTGGGAGAAGTAAAGAAGTCAATTATTGAAGAACTATTTATACAATATTAATATTCGAAGTCCTATTTGTATAATGTAATTACTAACATTACCTATTTTCCCCGTACTCCAATTTTAAATTATGGCTATAACTTATCGTATCGTGTCGTATCAAAACATGATTCATTGATCCGTTTTGCCACCCTTAGTTATAAAAGGCAATTCATGTGTTATTATGCCACAAATATTGGGTAACTAAAAAACCGAAACATTTGTAAAATGAATGGGGCATAGATAAATATATATGCCGACGATCTTCAGAGCATCGACACATTTTGTTCCACCACAATGTCCTAGTGTTATTTTGCTTTTAAAAAACTAGCGAACTCCAAGCATTAAAAAAAATAAATGACTAAATAAACTAAGGAGACAATTGAAATGCCGAGCTTTTAGATAATTAGTAAACTTCATAGCATTAAGCAAAATAAATGACTAAATAAACTAAAAAAAATCTCGCGAGACAACTGAAATCTCGCAATACTTTCAAAAGAGCAATTTAAGACCAGTTTGCTCACTTTTTCAGGAAATTATATTTTACTACCAAAATAGCGATGGCCTAAGTGTATTACAGTATCTCAAGATGAGGTGGACATTTTGCCCAGGGGTGCTTCTATACTGATGTACGAATTGGACACATTTAAAGTGATATGTTGACGTGTCGCATGGATACTGACTCGTGTTCGGCCTCCACAACACTGGAGCCAAGAGCCAATATTAATGCGACACGTCAGTGTGTCGTAACAAATGTGTCAAATTTGCGTGTCAGCCTAGAATTATTTATCCTTTTGCTCAGATTGGCTTTTGCAAAATGATAATATACTATTAAAAAAAGTGATTGGCTTTTGTAGAATGATAATATACAATTTAAAAAAAGTGATCTAATACGCAGGCATATTAATTAGTGGGAAAATGTTAGGGATACCCCTTTTTGTTACCCCTACCTTTAAAGTGTTGTACCTTGCTTTGTCTTTACTTTTATGGGTCCCTTCAGGACATAAAAAACCAAGCAAGGTACAACACTTTAAAACTAGGGGTAACAAAAAGGGATCTCCCTATCACAACTCTAATTAGTGGCATTACATTTGAAGTGTTGTGATTCTTACCATTACCCACCATGCTAACAACGTATCCCAACTATTTTTTTTAATATTTCTTTACATATCCTTGAATTTCATCAATTACATTTTTCCATAGTTAAACATTTATTCTCTTAAAACATTAAAAGTATGTCTTCTTTACCCATGCATTGTAGACAAAATATAAATATTAAATGAAACAACTTATAAGCGATGACTATTTTGATCAAGATACACCATCACGAGCATTACACAAAAACATCTATTACCTTAATTAAATGTAATACCCCGTATTTTATGCTATATTAATTTGGGGATTTATTAAAGTTAATGTGAATGAATTATTTAATAAAAATCCGGAAATTAATTATGTTATAATTATTAACGTGACGAGAGTTAGTAATTATGGGAAATTGGTTGAATATTACTGTTGATGTAAAAAATTAGATCACTCTAATTATTCAATCACAGATAAATAAATGAGACAAAGAATTTTAAAGTGGTTCAGCCTTATATGAATGGCCTACGTCCACTGTTATGTTATTGCTGAGTGTTTGAGAATTCTCGATTACAAGTTCTATCAAGAAATTCCGGTCCCTTTGAATGAGGGTGATACAAGGTATTTATAGCCCTTAGGCTGTACATGAAAGGGTGTTACATTAAATGATACACATATGAAAGGGTAATTCATTTAATGCTCTTCAAACGTGTGTGTCAAGATGATAAGCATTCAATGAATAGTTGAACTGTTGATTATCTGGCAATTAATGCTGCGGTCGAGATGCAGTTCGAACCGCCTTAGTTGCTCGTCGTTCAAGAGTTCCTCGGAGCGTTGGAGTTCCTCGGAGAGTTGGAGTTCCTCGGAGAGCTGGAGTTCCTCGGAGTATACTTGTTGCTCGGAGTGAGTCTGACTTGGTCAGGGGAATAGACTTCCTCGTTGCTATTGTGCCACGTAGATTGACACGTGTCTTCTTGTTATTCGTCCACATCAGCATACTAATTTTGGTATCAACAGAAGCCCCCAATGTTTCATATTTCGAACTTTGAGGAGTATGGAACATTCTTTCTCGGTATATGGCAATATTAAATGACTTTCCTGGGTTTTAGGAGCCTTTTCTTCCTATTTAAATTTCCTTCCAAATTCGCAGAATCCGCCTTTTTGCATTTTTATAAGCGCTTCGATCTTCGTGCCCTTTTTGTCCTTTTAGCCGCCGGTAGCGTAATAGTTTCTTTTTTGTAATCATTTCTCTCGCCGTTTCCCAAGGCAAAGTATTTAAGCTTCAGAGGCAATCCCATCGTCTTCTACCTTTTCAATTTCTGCTTTCGAGTTTTCTATAGCTTTTCTCTCTCTTGTGCGTTCATCCCTTCCTTCGTCTGTTTGTCAACAGATCTCCTCTTTCCTGTAAGATTTTCTTCCTTCTTCTTCATTTATTTTTATTCACCATGGTTTATATTATCGAATCTCTTGAGAAGTTCCGTTCTGACTTTTCTATTCCTTCTTGGGTAACTTTGGAGAGTCTTTCTGAACCTTCAACTTATTTTAATTTGGCTGAGGGACATTGGTTCCCTAGCCTCTTTATTGCTGAATGTGGATTTTCTTTTCCACCAAACCCTTTATGTTTAGAGTTCTGCCAGTATTTCGATGTTGTCCCTGCAAAAATAGCCCCCAACACATGGAGAATAGTTAATGGGGTGTATAGGTTAAATCAGACTCATGGAACTCGTATAGGAATTTCTGAGATTATGTACTGTTATAGATGGGCTGTTTTAGACAATGTTTTTTTATTTAAAAACTAGGTTTTTGAATAGGGCCTTAGTATTCAACCTCCCTGATGCAAACAGGGATTATTTTGAACATGGGGTAGTTATAAAAAATTGGCAACATGCCCCTTTGGTTGGAGATGCAGTATATGAGGGTCCCAGATGCCCCCCATATGGCAATGGGATAGGTTATTTTCATCTTATTTTGTTTTTGAAATTATGATTTCATTGTGTTTGACAAAATGTATGACTGATATTTCACTATGTATTTGTTTGCAGTTGACAGTAAGAGAAAAACTCCAAAGGAATCAGAAGTAAATATTAAACATTTGAAACATATCTGGAATTTGCATCGAAGAGTTGCAGACGAGCACATCAGGTCTGCTTCATATTTGCTGCAGTACAGGAGCTACACATCATCCTTTACTGCTCGTCCTGTGGTCAGCATTAGTGACCCATTACCAGCTTCTGAGGAATCTTCACCAGAATCTCACATTCCTTTAAGTCAGAAGATGGGCAAGAGAAGAGTTCCTGCTATCTTCGAGGAGTCTTACTCTGCTGGAGATGGAAAGAGAAACAAGGTTGAAGTCCCAAAGGGGACAAAGAAAGTAGATGGTGCCTCTTCTGTTGCTCCTCAGAAGGCTGCCGAGAAGCCCCCAGTGGCTCCGAGTAAGAAGAATGCACCTGTGGAAGTGGTCCCAACCAAAAGTTCTTTGGTTGAAACTGCTGAAGTGCCACTGAGGAGATTGAAGAAATCCTCCTCGGTCACTTTGACTGAGACTATTCCCCAGCTCCAAGCTAGTGGAGCTGGTGTTCCAACCATTATTCCCCCGAGTTCTGCGATGAGCTCGGTAAAGACTTGGACTATTCCTGAAGTCCAAGGGATAGAAGAAAACATGTCTAGGGATATGCTGACATCCCTAGCTACTCGTCACATTGCTTCAGTAAGTTTCTCTTATCTTGAATTTTTCTTTCTTTACATTAATTCATATATCTCGGCACTGACTTATCATTATTTTCTTTTTCAGCTGGTGAGTTGTTTTAACACCATAGTGAAGAAAGATGAAGCAATCAAGGCTTCCAGCTCCTCGTTTGGAGTAGAGGATGCTTTCCAGGGCTTGGCCCAATCTTTGAAGGATTCTCGTCAAAAATATGACGAGGATAGGGGTGAATGGGAGAAGAAAATGGCTGCGTCTGAGGCAAAGAAGATACAGTTGGGAAATAAGGTGAAAGACTTGGAGAGAGAGAATAAAAAATATGCCAAGAAGCTCACAAGTTTTGGGGAGCTTGAGAATAAATTGAAATCAGCTGAGGAAGAGCTGACCCTTCTGCGAGAAGTAAATCGCCAGAAGGAGGAGGTGGAGGCTAAGTTGAAAGCCACCAAGGATCTTCTATCCGAGAAGCTCTCCTCGGAGAAAGTGAAAAGGAAAATGGCTGTAAAGAAATCTTTTCGTACCGGATGGGATAAAGGATGGGACAGGGGGGTAGCAGCAATGATGACCCAGGTCAAGTATGGGAGTTTGAAATACTTCCGTGATGGTTGGGTTGCTGCCTTGCAAGAATTGAAAGTGAGTGAGGACTCTGAATTATTTCAACAACATCTTCCTGGCCCTACTCCTGTAATTGAAGATGAGGATGAAGACGAAGCTGCATCTGAAGAGTCTTCAATGACAGTGGGTGATCAAGTACTTGCTCCACAACCCAACCAGACAATCACCGAGGAGATTTCGTCCTTGCCTGCTCCTCCTGAACAAGTCCCAGCTTCTGTCAATCAAATCATTGTTCCCGCCAAGCAACCAAGCTCCTCGTCCCAGCCTCCCGAGAAAGTCTTGGGAGACAAGGAAAAGGTGTGAAGTTGTTCGGTATTCTCTTTCTGTTTTTCCTTTTACTTGTACTTTGTATCCCAGATCTTTGTAACTTTGCCTTATGATCTAATAAAATTTGAGTTCTTTTCTTCCATATGATTGTCTCTTCTCTATCTGCACTCTGTCTTGATCTTCTTTTTCTTTCTCTGTTAGTTTCTGGCCAGGATGGATCTGCTGTCTGCTAATGACACAAAGTTGATGCAGCAATGCCATGAATATTATAAAGCTGGTCACACAGACCTAAGTGCATCAGAAGTTGCTGACATCCTTGGCCATGGTGCTTCAGAGCAGGCAGTAGAAGCTTATCAATACCTGAAGGGCTTACTTGATCGAGCTGTGGCCAATAACGTGGCTTACTATGGCATGATCGAGGAGCTTCAATATACTTTAGAAGATCTTCAGACTCAGTACAAGGAATCAAATGCCTTGTTACATGAGGGGTATGAAAAGAAGTATCAACAATTTTCTGTCGAGAAGGGCTACGACAAACTCCTTACTGGGTATGATGTCAGGGAGAGGACCCTAAAGGGAGAAGTTGAAGCTTGTAGACAAATTGCTGAACTGCTGGAGCAAGAGAATAATAATTTGCAGAAAGAGCTGGCACAATATAAGTCCGCAGCCTCTTCTTCAACAGCGGTAATCCCAGTGACTGATGAGGGATTTTCCTTCTTAGAAGTTGAGAATGCTAAATTAAGGTAAGAGTTGGATATCCTGAGAAGGTCTGGTACTTCTACTTCTACTCGGGGACGAGGAAGAGGTTCTCGTGGGCGAGGAAGAGTTGCCCAGGATGTTGTCGAGGAACGAAGTACTCCACCTGCTCGGAGTCGATCAAGAACTCCTCGTAGTATTGAAGAAGCTCGTACTCTGTCAACATTGGAAACTCAAGCGTACCAATTGAATGCAAAAGATCGGGCTTTATCTGAAATGTCTAAGAACATCCAAACTCTGGAAGATCAACTTGCTTCGACCAAGTCTGCTCTGAAGAATAAGGATGTTTTTGCCAGGAACCTTCATGAGCAGTTAGAGAGAATAACTTTCCAATTCTACAAACAACCTCGTGAGTTCTGGAATGCAGGCTACAATGAGGCCCTTTATCACTTGGATGCTCGCATTGAAAATGCCAATAATGAAGGTTACAAACAGGGATGGTTTAACGCCCTGGGAGTATTAAAACTAGAGCAGGGCCATTATTTATGGGATTATCATACTCCTGGGCTACTAGACTTGCCTGTGCCACCTTATAAGTTGGACATGGAATGGATCCCAGCCCGTGCCATTCCTCGGAGCTTAATTGCAAAATACCTCGGTGACTACAATCTTCATTCTCAGATCGAGGTATCTCGTCCCGAGCATCTACTGGATACACCTTCTGTGATGAACGTTAGGATGCTGAAGGATTTGAACTTCATTAACTCTCCTCAGACTTTAAATGATCCGCCTGCTGGCGAGGAACCTATTTCAAAAGCTGAGGGAAAGAAACCAATAGAGTAGGGATCTCAATGTAATAGTTAGTACACATATGTAAATTGTAATTCGTTTTGAATTTTAATGAAAGACTTTCATTTTCTGTTTGCAAATCTGTATTGCTATTGTTTTGTTCTTGTAAAACACTTTATATTTGTGCATATGTATAAGTTAAAAAGATAACAATATTGTGTTGTTCATCGACCAACTTGGTAATAAAAAAGTTACAAGTATTAGTAATGTTGCTCGATCACTTAATAATAAAGTAATGAGTATAAAAATGTTTAAAATTTTTCCAACCAACCAAGGTTGTCAAATTGTGCTCGTCGACCAATTATAGTTAGTGAGAGTTTTTATCCCCGACTAACCATACTTGGTAAATTTTTGTCTTTTTCATAAAATGTGCCCGACCAACCAAGGTCAAAGATTTTTCCTCGTCGACCAACTACAGTTAGTGGGTTTTTATCCCCGACCAACTATACTTGGTAAATTTTGGAATATTTGTTCTACGATGAACTTTTATGTAATAAACTTACTTCCCGATCAACATAAGTTGGCATTTTGAGATAATCTTACTTCCCGACCAACATAAGTTGGCATTTGAGAGCATGTCTTGTTTCCTAACCAACCGAGATTGGCCTTTCGTCGATCATCTTTTGTTCTCGCCCTTTTATCAACCGGAGTTGGTCGTGGGTTTGAACTATCATGTCCACTAGCTCTTTTACCAACCTTAGTTGGCCACACTAGTGTATGCCTCCTAACCAAAGGAGTATAGTTTGTTCTCGCCCTTTTACCAATCGGAGTTGGTCGTGGGTCTGAACTATCATGTCCACTAGCTCTTTTACCAACCTTAGTTGGCCACACTAGTGTATGCCTCCTAACCAAAGGAGTATAGTTTGTTCTCGCCCTTTTACCAATCGGAGTTGGTCGTGGGTCTGAACTATCATGTCCACTAGCTCTTTTACCAACCTTAGTTGGTCACACTAGTGTACGTCTCCTAACCGAAGGAGTATAGTTTGTTCTCGCCCTTTTACCAACCTTAGTTGGTCGTGGGTCTGAACTATCATGTCCACTAGATCTTTTACCAAAATTAGTATGCTGATGTGGACGAATAACAAGAAGACACGTGTCAATCTACGTGGCACAATAGCAACGAGGAAGTCTATTCCCCCGACCAAGTCAGACTCACTCCGAGCAACAAGTATACTCCGAGGAACTCCAGCTCTCCGAGGAACTCCAACTTTCCGAGGAACTCTAACGCTCCGAGGAACTCCAACGCTTCGAGGAACTCTTGAACGACGAGCAACTAAGGCGGTTCGAACTGCATCTCGACCGCAGCATTAATTGCCAGATAATCAACAGTTCAACTATTCATTGAATGCTTATCATCTTGACACACACGTTTGAAGAGCATTAAATGAATTACCCTTTCATATGTGTATCATTTAATGTAACATCCTTTCATGTACAGCCTAAGGGCTATAAATACCTTGTATCACCCTCATTCAAAGGGACCGGGATTTCTTGATAGAACTTGTAATCGAGAATTCTCAAACACTCAGCAATAACATAACAGTGGACGTAGGCCATTCATATAAGGCTGAACCACCTTAAAATTCTTTTTCTCATTTATTTATCTGTGATTGAATAATTAGAGTGATCTAATTTTTTACATCAACAGATTGGCGCCGTCTGTGGGAACGATTTGTTATTATCATTTTTCACCAAAAATCATTCATCATCAATGGCAGATAATCCGAAAACCAGCAATCGAAACGCTGGAAATGCTGGGAATCCTCCAAATCCCTCTGCACCTCCAGATCTGGCTGGGATTATGACGAATCTGGCTCAAGGACAAACCGCCATACAAGAAACAATGAGGCAACTCATACAGACCCTTCATGGCTGTGCACCTGCACGTTCAAGACAACGAAGTGGTCAGAGGCAAACTTATTTACTTTCTTCACGATCCAGGCGTACTGAGTCATATCGTAATGAGGAATCTGATGATTTCTCTTATCAACCTGGGCGAACTTCGTCAATAAGGGCTACAGATACTGATCAACGTATCACTCTCTCTCCAGAAAGACCCAGTGCCTTGTAAAGACTGAGTAGGGTGTCTCCTTTCAGTCGATTAGGCCCTAGGAGGAATAGGAGTCCACCTAAGACCATGTCGAGGAGTTTTCGACGACCATCAGATCTAAGAGAAGGATCAGCACAATCACGACCAGTTGCTCGTCAAGATAGATCTCAGGAGGCCACATCAGAATAATCAATTGCTCGAACTAATAAGCCCGAGGAAGGAAACGATGCGTGGAAGGGTTTCATTCAGCGCTTGGAGGATAGATTGGGAGAAATGGCTAAGGCGAAGAATCCCTTACAACGAACTTTTGTTCAAGGGACACCTTTTGTCCAGGCCATTGTGGGTTTTCCTACCCCGTCAAAGTTTAAAGCACCTATGGTGATCCCCAAATATGATGGAAAGACAGATCCTGTTCTTCATATAGAGCAATATCAACCTGCCGCCGATATCTATGCTGTCCCTGACGAGATGAGATGTAGAGCATTCTCAGGAACTCTTACTGGACCTGCCCAGATATGGTACAACAATCTTCCTCGGGGTAAGATTTCAACTTTCTTTCAATTGGCCGAGTTGTTCATCGGCAATTTCTGTTTTGGAGCAAAGCCAGTAAAAAGAGTAGCACACTTATTAAGTGTTAGACAAAAATCTGGTGAGAGTACTAGAGATTACATAACTCGTTTCAATAACGAGAAACTGGAAGTCATAGATTATGAAGAAAAGACAGCAATCACCGCCTTGATGAGTGGGTTGTTGCCTAATAAGTTGTATTACACTTTGGCCAAAGATCCACCTACAACTATGTCAGAGTTGATGGCAAAAGCAGCCAAAATCATGAATGCCGAGGAGGCTATGGCTGCGAAGAAGAATATGGATAAAGAAACCAAGGTGGAAGATGACAAATCCAAGAAGAAAGAGCATAAGGGCAATGGCGGTGACAAGCATTCCAAGAATAATAAATCGTCATGGGAAGTCCTGAAGAAATTCGATAATTATACTCCTTTGAAAATGGGTATTAATCATGTCTTGGAAGAAATCAAGAATAACGAGGAAGTAAAGTGGCCAAAGAAACTGAGGTCAGACCCTGCCCTGAGGAATAGGGATAAATATTGCGAGTTTCATAAGGATCACGGCCATATGACCAAAAATTGCATAGCTCTTCAGAACGAGATTGAAACACTCATCCGAAGGGGGAAACTAGCAAAGTATGTTGATCGGGGAGGCGAAAGAAGAAATAATGACCGAACTAGAGAAAGGTCTAGATCTCCTCGTCGAGCAGAGGAGAAAAAGAAAAGGGATCATGAAGATGATACAGAGGATGACCCCGATCTTCCCAAGAAACCAAGGCAGTCAGAACGAGAGGTATTTTCAATACGCTTTGGATCATTTGATTGTAATGTCATTACAGGAGGAGATGCAGGAGGAGGAGACCTTACTGCAGAAAGAAAAGCTTACCTCGGTGAGGCTCAGGCTTGCTCATACATTCAACGGATAAATTTGGCTGAAGAGGATCGCCCGAGGAAGGTAAACAAAGAGAAGCTGGTCATTGACTTTTTAAAAAATGACCTGGCAGGTGTTCTTTACCCTCACGACGACCCTTTGGTGATCAAAATGAGGATGAAAGAAGTAGTGATTTCAAGGGTGCTGGTAGATAATGGTAGTTCGGCAGACATCATGTACTATTCATGCTTTGACAGTTTAAATTTGAAATTATCTCAATTAGAATCTTATCACAGACCTCTATTGGGTTTTGCTGGCGAGAAAGTTTTTCCACTTGGGATGATCAAGTTGGATATATTCATTGGAACTTGGCCTGCTTGTCGAACAGAAAGAATACGCTTCTTTGTGATGGATAAGAATGTGTAGTCAGCTTACAACATCATCATGGGAAGAGTTGGTTTGAAGAAGTTCGAAGCAGTTCCATCTACAGTACATCAGTGTTTAAAATTCCCTACAAATTTTGGAGTGGGAGTTGTGAAAGGTGATCAGAAAGTAGCTCGGGAATGTTATTATTCGTCTGCCGAGCAAGAGGAGCTTGAAGAGTCAAGGAAAAAGACTACCACCTACCAGGTGGAGGAAGGTACAGAAATTGAAACACTTGATCCCAGAGATGAATCCCAACTTGTAAAAGGACAGGTGGTGGAATCTACAGAAAATGTTATTCTGGACGACGAGCACCCTGAACGAGTAACCCAGATAGGTTCATCGTTAGATGTTTCAATAAAATAGGAGTTGATAACTTTTTTGAGAAACAGAAGGAAAACTTTTGCATGGAGTCATGAAGACATGCCAGGAATAGATCCGAACTTCTTATGTCATGAGCTCAATGCGAATAAGGAGATCAAGCCTGTAAAGCAGAGAAGAAGAGTGTTTAGTCCCGAGAAGAATCAGGCTATACAAGAGGAGGTCGACAAGCTCCAAAAAGCACAATTCATTGAAGATGTGAAGTATCCAGACTGGTTGGCAAATGTGGTGATGGTGAAGAAGAAAAACAATAAATGGAGAATGTGTGTTGATTTCACTGATCTCAACAAGGCCTGCCCAAAGGATCATTTTCCATTGCCCAGAATTGACCAACTAGTAGATGCTACCTCGGGACACGAGCTGCTCAGCTTCATGGACGCTTACTCTGGTTACAACCAGATCAAAATGAAACCTGAAGACAGGGAAACCACTTCTTTTACTACCCCTAGGGGAACTTATTGTTATAATGTTATGCCTTTTGGTTTGAAAAATGCAGGAGCGACATACCAGCGACTGATGAACAAGGTTTTTGCCGAACAAATCAGTTGCAATATGGAGGTCTATGTCGACGATATGCTGACAAAGAGCAAGAAAGCTGCTGATCATCTAGTTGACTTAGGTCAGACCTTCGATCAACTGGATAAATATCAAATGAAGCTCAACCCGATGAAGTGCACCTTTGGAGTACGAGAAGGAATGTTCCTCGGGTACATCGTCAACCAGCGAGGCATTGAGGCAAATCCAGCAAAGATCAAAGCTCTTTTAGGGTTGCGATCTCCAACAACGAAGAAAGAGGTGCAGAGTCTTACAGGACGAGTTGCAGCGCTCAACAGATTTGTATCCCGAGCAACTGATAGATGCCTCCCATTCTTCAAAACACTTCGAAAAACTTTCGAGTGGAATGATGAATGTGAAAAAGCGTTTCAAGACTTGAAGAAATATTTGGGAGCACCTCCATTATTATCCAGGCCAGTAATGGGAGAGAAATTGTACTTGTACCTGGCAGTATCAGAGAATGCAGTCAGCTTGGCATTGATCAGATTGGAGAATGGAGTCCAGAAGCCAATTTATTACACAAGTAAGGCTTTCCGAGGTGCAGAGATCAGGTACCCAAAGCTGGAAAAATTAGCATTGGCATTAATTGAAGCCAGTAGAAGAATGAGGCCTTATTTCCAGGCCCATACCATCGTCGTGTATACCGACATGCCATTGAGACAAGCCCTTCATAAGCCAGAAAAATCAGGGAGACTGATGTATTGGGCAATAGAGCTCCGTGAATATGATATTGTGTATGAACCCAGATCATCATTAAAAGGGCAGGCTGTAGCAGACTTTATAGCAGAATTTACATATCCTGATACCCCCGAGGAACAAAAGTTGCTCGCAGACCAACCTGTGGATGTTACAGGATCAACAGACATAAGTCCAGATCAACTCCGGTTGGTAAAAGGGATTGTGGATGAAGAAAGATCATCAAATTCAAACCCAGACCAACTCCAGTTGGTAAAAGGGCGAGAAGAGATGGTCGACGAAGAGCGAAAAATACCAGGGGAGGATGAAAGGAAACAGCAGATATTTCACCTAGGAACTCTGTCAGATAAGAAATTTGAAGACGAGTTGCCTACATGGAGATTATATGTAGATGGGTCATTTTGCACAACAGGTTGTGGGGCAGGGATTGTTTTGAAAATCCCAGACGAGATTGACATGGAATATTCCCTGCGATTCCAATTCAAAGCTTCCAATAATGAGGCTGAATATGAAGCCTTGATAGCAGGTCTTAATTTAGCAAAGATTATGGAAGCGCAACAAGTAATGGTATTCAGTGATTCTCAATTAATTGTGAATCAGATGATGGGAACATATGCAGTTAAAGGAGAATTAATGGTCAAGTATCATGCAAAGGCGATGGAGTTATTGGCAGAATTTGATGCCATTCAGTTGATCAGAATACCAAGAATGGAGAATGCACAAGCAGACGCACTGGCCCGACTAGCATCAGCTACTCGTACCGAGCTGCGAAGAACTATACCAATTGAAGTATTAGAAGCTCGGAGCATAGATGAAGACCTGACGATGAATGTTATTACCCTTGATTTAGGACCATCTTGGATGGATCCCATCAGGGCATATATTGAGGAAGGAGAATTTCCGGAGGATAAGATCGCTGCCAAGAAATTGAAGTTTAAAGCTGCTCGGTATGTACTAACTAATGGTGTTTTGTATAGACGAGGAATTATGGCAGGTTTGCAAAGATGTGTGCATCCCTCCGAGGTGAAGGAATTGATTAAAGAGATCCATGAAGGATCCTGTGGAGCCCATGTAGCAGGTCGGACACTTTTGCAAAGGGTGATGACACAAGGATACTACTGGCCAACGATGAGGGCTGATTGTATAGCCTATGCTAAGAGATGTGATAAATGCCAACGTTTTTCCTCCATCCGACGAACTCCACAAGCATTGTTGACACCCATAACTTCCCTTTGGCCTTTCGCCATGTGGGGAATGGATTTGGTTGGACCACTGCCAACGACCCGAGGAAGATTCAGGTACCTCGTCGTCGGAGTAGATTATTTTACTAAGTGGGTAGAAGCTGAGCCTCTGATTGATATGACATACGAGAAGGTGTACCAATTCATTTGGAAGAACATCATCTGCCGATATGGTCTCCCTCATGCCTTCATCACAGACCATGGAACACAATTTGATAACGAGGAGTTTGCCGCCTATTGTCATCAGTCAAACATTTTGAAGGTTCATTCAGCACCAGGCCATCCTCAAAGCAATGGGAAGACTGAAGTGATGAACAGAACATTATTAAATGGTTTGAAGAAGAGGCTAAGTGAGGCTAAAGCTAATTGGATTAATGAGCTACAGTCAGTATTGTGGGCTTACCGAATAACTCCCCGAGCAGCGACTGGAGAATCACCATATATGCTGGCATTTGGAAGTGAGGCTGTAATACCTGCCGAGTTGGGTCTTCCAACACACAGAGTGATGAATTTCAATTCCCCAGTCAGCGACTTGATGAGGAGATTAGATTTGGACATGCTCGAGGAAGTTAGAGAGGAGGCAGCCATTAGGAATGCTGCTTATCAACAGCGAACAGCCCTGTTCTACAACAAGAGGGTGAAAAAATGTGACTTAAAAGAAGGAGATTACGTGCTAAAGAAGGTCATTCAGAAGCACAATAAGTTGGAAGCAAACTGGCATGGACCTTACAGAGTTACTGCAGTTGTCCGACCAGGAACTTACCGAATAGCAACTCTAGAAGGAGAGGAATTTAAGAATGCATGGAATGCTGAACACCTACGCAAGTATTATCAGTGATGTAAAATGTAAAGCAGTTCCATCAATATGAATAAAATGATGATATTTCACAATCTTCTCTCCTTTTATTGAAAGTTTTTCGGGGAATACTAGTGTGTTTAACACTACGCTGCTCGGCACACAACGCTGCTCAGCAGTAAAAAGAAGACGATAGTTCAAACCCACGACCAACTCCGGTTGGTAAAAGGGCGAGAACAAACTATACTCCTTTGGTTAGGAGGCGTACACTAGTCTGACCAACTAAGGTTGGTAAAAGATCTAGTGGACATGATAGTTCAGACCCACGACCAACTAAGGTTGGTAAAAGGGCGAGAACAAACTATACTCCTTTGGTTAGGAGACGTACACTAGTGTGACCAACTAAGGTTGGTTAAAGAGCTAGTGGACATGATAGTTCAGACCCACGACCAACTCCGATTGGTAAAAGGGCGAGAACAAACTATACTCCTTTGGTTAGGAGGCATACACTAGTGTGACCAACTAAGGTTGGTAAAAGAGCTAGTGGACATGATAGTTCAAACCCACGACCAACTCCGGTTGGTAAAAGGGCGAGAACAAAAGATGATCGACGAAAGGCCAATCTCGGTTGGTTAGGAAACAAGACATGCTCTCAAATGCCAACTTATGTTGGTCGGGAAGTAAGATTATCTCAAAATGCCAACTTATGTTGATCGGGAAGTAAGTTTATTACATAAAAGTTCATCGGAGAACAAATATTCCAAAATTTACCAAGTATAGTTGGTCGGGGATAAAAACCCACTAACTGTAGTTGGTCGACGAGGAAAAATCTTTGACCTTGGTTGGTCGGACACCAATCTGTTGATGTAAAAAATTAGATCACTCTAATTATTCAATCACAGATAAATAAATGAGATAAATAATTTTAAAGTGGTTCAGCCTTATATGAATGGCCTACGTCCACTGTTATGTTATTGCTGAGTGTTTGAGAATTCTCGATTACAAGTTCTATCAAGAAATTCCGGTCCCTTTGAATGAGGGTGATACAAGGTATTTATAGCCCTTAGGCTATACATGAAAGGGTGTTACATTAAATGATACACATATGAAAGGGTAATTCATTTAATGCTCTTCAAACGTGTGTGTCAAGATGATAAGCATTCAATGAATAGTTGAACTGTTGATTATCTGGCAATTAATGCTGCGGTCGAGATGCAGTTCGAACCGCCTTAGTTGCTCGTCGTTCAAGAGTTCCTCGGAGAGTTGGAGTTCCTCGGAGAGCTGGAGTTCCTCGGAGTATACTTGTTGCTCGGAGTGAGTCTGACTTGGTCGGGGGAATAGACTTCCTCGTTGCTATTGTGCCACGTAGATTGACACGTGTCTTCTTGTTATTCGTCCACATCAGCATACTAATTTTGGTATCAACAATTACTAATGAGCAAAGTAATATATGTTATTGATTATATTGAATGTCATGAGTGAGTTAAATGACAATTTTGGAAATTTGAATCGGGACGCGCCCGTGTCGCGTCGAGACTAAATTTTGTTAAATAAAAAGTGAATATTTTATAAGTTGTTCGTATGGTCATTTTGAGTGCGCCAACGCGCCCGGAAGGGTCGAGATAGTCAGAAAAGTGTACCCGGGGGTTTAGTTTGGGTCTCGGGGCGTTTTTAGGCCTAATTGGTACCCCGAGAGGGCAATTTAGTCATTTCACCTTTTTGGGTAATTAAACCCACGAAATTCAGCAACCTATATCAGCCATTTGGGTTAGTCAGCTAGGGTTAGAAAATAAAAACACAAGTGACGGCCATAGGAGAGGGAAGGAGAAAGCTCCAAGGCAATCCAAGGCCCCAAAAGTCACCGGTTTGCACCACAACCACCACCACCGCGTAGATCGCGAGACGAGGAACGCAGCCATACCAAAATCAGCCGTGAATCTGTATACCAAAAATCTCAGGCAAGTATTTCTTGTGTATTTTCGTTGGTGCAATCTTCATATTAGTTTAGGAATGATTTGTGATGAAAACTATGGAAGAAAAACCCAATTTATGATAGGAGAATTCATGTAGAATTGATTATATGAAAATTCTGGAATCCTTGCCATGTAGAGGCATATAACCCACAAAATTTTGATGATATATTAGAAGGAAATTCTGGTAAAGACAGATATTAACCATGATTAAGAAAAATTCTAGGGTTCTTGATGATTAGATGAGATTTTGGGTTAATTATCCATGTTTAATGTTAGATATACACATGCTGTACGTTGAAAACATCTGGTATATTGATATAATGTTAGTAGTAGGATTTTTGGGACATTTAGAATGGAAAAACATGGTTTTGGATGAAGAAAATTGGTAGAACCCGTAACTGCAATTTTGCAGATTTTCGCAGACCTGCTTGATCGATCGATCGAGCCTAGAGCTTCGATCGATCGAAGGTTCGATTGATCGAGCCCCAAACTTCGATCGATCGACCCCTCCTGGCAGACTACTATTTCCCTTTGTTAATGATTTAAAAATTTAATTGTCGTGATATAATTCTTGGGCATTCTTAGTATAATGATTTGGGAGACATAGAGGACCAGTAGGGCGTATAAATAAATGTTGGGATCATTAATACTCGACGAGAATGGTATTTATAAGATGGTTACTTTAGGGTTAGTAAATTGATATGTTAAAGTGTGAGGCGCGTAAGAGAGTTACGATGAAACGTAGATGTGACACTTACTGAATTTCCTACTTGGAAGAATAGAGTCCACGAGTGTCATGAAATAAGTGAGAAAACCCTTCGAGTTAAGGTTAGAGATGAAACCTTATACGTAATACTAATAATGTGAAATTAAGGATAAATGTTGTAACTATGGGTGACGAGAGGAACCTATATTAAATTGATAAAAGTGGTATATTTATATGATTGTGTGTACATATATTATATACATGTGAAAAACATACCGCGCTACTTGCTATCCTTGAGGTTACCGCGCTGGGACAGTCTTATCTCGATGGGACCTTTATGGGGGATATTGACTTGTACCCTAGAAGATAGATATCCTTGGTACAGGCTATCGAATCGATAGTTCAGACGGTCCTAAGAGAACGAGTATGTGCCATCCTCTTAGAGACTTGGAATCTATGCTTCGCCTCGATATTGTTTGTGTATGTGTTAATACAATTCGAGAGTTATTTCGAATTTGTATTCCCCTTGATATGAGTGGTATGGGGTTTGGATAGTAGAAGTATGCACACACCATAGTTTTATGTGGGGTGCTGTTATTTTATATATATTATACGAGTAGTTAATATATATATGAGATTTGAAAATTTGAAAATGCCTACGATGATTTGATAAGTAGGACATGGTTGATGACTCGAATGGTAAACACTTGTTTTGTGAAAATATAATATGACACTTGGAAACTTTATAAATTAATTAAAGCTAAAACGAGAATTTTGCTATAATTGGAAGTATTCTTTTTAACAATGATATTGTTCGGTTTTGAAATCTTATGAGTAAGTTAAGATAAGCTAAGTTATTGGGAAGGTTAGTATGATAAAATTGATAAGTTAAACCGTTGGGAAGGTTAGTGCGATAGGTGTGCACATTAGAAGAGAGGTGAGATTTTCTCAAGAGAGTGTCGCCCTAATATGTTGTTGCATTGGCCTGTATCAATTTAAATACTTGCTAAACGTATTTTAAATCAAACACACTTTCGGACTCTGACCCGTTTCTCTCTCTCTCTCTCTCTCTTGTATATATATGTATGTATTACAGGTGCCCAGCCACAAGGGCGTCTTGCTTAGGATCTCTTGGAAGGAATGCGCTGCAGCTTAGGTGGGAGTTGCAGGTCTCTTGATTAGACGACTTCGTTCATTCGGATCCACTCTTTGTATTCTTATTTAGTTGAGCATGTGTAGCTCTTTCCATTATTCCATTATTATTGGGATATTTGTATTTCAGTTATTTCCAGTATTGTTACTATGGGTTTTATTCAGTTTGATTGTGTTACTTTATATTTCGCATGTTGACATTCGATTGACGAATGTTTTAATTTAATTGGACTATGTTGCAAATATTTAATGTGGTGTGATTCTTACTTATTGAATGTTGTTAATAAAATAAATGTTTTTCTTTAAATAAAATTTGGAAAGTATGTATGAAAATGGTTTTGACACTTAGCTTAATTATTTAGGGTGTTAAATTGGAAAATTTATTTTTATCGACAGTGATGCTGAGAATGAACCAACTGTTTACCTTGATTTAATTTAATAAAGGAGTGATCGCCCGGTATTTAATTAGGCGGGGTGTCACAGGTGGTATCAGAGCATCAGGTTCTAGTGTCCATAGGATCTTTACGGCTTATTTCGCTTTCAGCTTGACGTTATTGCTATAGAGCCCTATTTTTTAGGATTGTAGTACTCTTGCTTTTACGTTTAAGTCTTCAGCTATTTGAGATTTGATAATAACTGTAGACTAATAAACTTGTTCACGTTTCAGATGCCTCCGAGACGTGCTCCGAAAGATAGGCGTGCCCAGGCCGAGCAACCAGCAGCTCCGGCACCAGGCACAATGAATGCAAATGAAGTAGCCGCCATTGTTGCTCAGGCGGTGAATGCCGCGGTAGCGGTGATTCAGCAGGCTCCACCCCAGGTTCAGGCAGTGGCGCCAGTACCAGCACAACTTCCATCTGCATGGGAGAGGGTTCAGGATGCTTTTCAGAAAGCGCATCCCCCTGAGTTCTCTGGTAGCTCCGATATTGTCACAGTTAGCCAATGGAAGAAAGACATCCAACGGCATCTCCGTATGTATGAGTGCACTGACGTGCAAAAATAGTTATTGGCTTCCTTTAAACTGGTGGTAGCCGCATTGCAGTGGTGGGAGTCCACTACCACATTGGAGGAGAGGGACACGATCCCTATTCAGTTGTTCTGGGAGCGGTTTGACCGCAAGTATTTTCCACCCGCCGTTCAGACTGAGATGAGGCGGAGATTACTGAACCTGAAGCAGGAGAGTCTTACTATAGCGGAGTATGAGGAGGAGTTCACGAGACTTCTCACCATTGTGCCAGATGAGGCACCTACTGAGAGCAAAAAGATTTTGCTGTTTGTCGACGGGTTAGCTTGGAGGATCCGTCAACACCTTATTGGGAATTTATCCCTGAGTACTTTCACTGATGTACTCAATGCCACATTGCTACATTGCCAGGATCACCGCTTCCATCTGCAGGGAAGCAAGAGAGAAGGAGAGTCCAGCCAACAGGGCAGGACCGGGGGTAATAGTGCCAGTGGGGCACCATCTCAGGGACAGACTCGTCAGCACGAGCAGAGTTCCCATCAGGGGGACCCTGCTAAGCGATTCCATTCAGGTGATTCTAGGCAGGGATATGGGGGCTATAGGCAGGGCCAGCCTAATTAGCAGGGCCAACACCGACAGCAGGGGCAACAACAGGGCCATCAGGGCCAACAGCGTGCACATCAGGGCCAACAGGGCCAGTGGCGTGGAGGTAACGGCCAACAGGGCCGTGGACAGCAGGGTCAGAGGGGAGGAAACTTCAAAGGCCGATGTTTTGGGTGCGGTAAACATGGCCATAGACGTCAGGATTTCCCAGAGGGCGATAGGGCCCCACAGCTGCAGGGAGCCCGTAATGAGCCACAGAGGACACTATTTCCACCTGCCCTCCCAGCTCCAGCCCAGGTGCCAGCCCTACCAGCCATTCTAGCAGCTCTAGTGCAGCAGGGGCAATTACAGTATGGACGTGTCTATAACGTCCACCAGGCAGCAGCTCCACAGGCACCGCCCGCGATTGAGGGTATGTTTCCTATCCATGGTAATATGGGTCGGGTTTTGTTTGATACGGGGGAAACACATTGTTTTATAGCTACGCATTTTGCGAAGGCCTTAGGGTTGTTAGCCACAACAGAGAGCACAGTGACGTGTGTAGACTCACCACTGGGGAGTGGGTCCCTTATTTTCTTTATATGCCGGGGAGTGGGGGTAGAGATTGGTAGTTTGGTATTACCTCCGGACATGTTAGTTTTAGACATGCACGAGCATGATGTGATTATTGGTATGGATTGGCTCGCAGCTTATAGAGCCATGATTGATTACTTCGGTGGGAGCATTGTTTTTTCCATTCCGGGGCAAGAGATGTTTGTAGTGGCGATGCCTCGCCCAGAGGGAGGTTTGACCGCTCATTTGTATTACATAGAGGAGGATACCTCTAAGGAGGTTGTGATTCCCTTAGATTCGATCCCAGTTGTCAGGGAGTATTCTGATATGTTTCAGGAGATACCAGGCCTACCCCCAAGTCGAGAGATAGACTTTGTTATAGATTTATTGCCAGATACGAGACCTATAGCACGCGCACCGTACCGTATGGCTCCGACAGAGATGCGAGAGCTATGAGATCAGATAGAACAGCTGTTAGGTCAGGGCTTCATTCGTAGGAGTACCTCACCTTGGGGCGCTCCGGTTTTATTTGTGAAGAAGAGAGATGGTTCACTGAGATTGTGTGTGGACTACCGGGAGCTGAATAAGGTCACGATACGGAATAAGTATCCGTTGCCTCGTATCGATGATCTGTTCGACCAGTTGAGGGGAGCAACTTTCTTTTCGAAGATAGATCTGAGGTCGGGGTACCATCAGTTACGTATTAGAGAGCAGGATGTTTCAAAGACTGCCTTCTTGTCGAGATATGGGTCCTATGAGTTCAGGGTGATGCCGTTCGGACTCACAAATGCCCCAGCCATTTTCATGGACTTGATGAACCGAGTATTCAGAGAGTTCTTGGATCAGTTTATCATCGTCTTCATAGATGACATCTTGATATATTCACACTCCGAGGAGGAGCATGCCGAGCATTTGAGGCAAGTTCTTCAGACTCTACGAGAGCATCAGTTGTATGCTAAGTACGAGAAGTGTGGATTCTGGTTGCGAGAAGTACAGTTCTTGGGCCATGTTGTTTCTGAGCAGGGGATATCAGTTGACCCAAGTAAAGTATCAGCGGTGAGGGAGTGGGGACAGCCCACGACATCGACAGAAGTGCGTAGTTTCCTGGGGTTAGCTGGTTACTACAGGAGATTCAGTCGGGGATTCTCCAAAATAGCGGGTCCATTGACCAATCTGACTTGCAAGGGAGTACCATATGTTTGGGATGACGCTTGTCAGTTGGCTTTCGACGAGCTGAAAGACAAGCTTACTTCAGCGCCAGTCCTTGCGTTACCGCAGTTGGGTATGGAGTACCTAGTTTACACCGATGCGTCCTTACGGGGACTTGGGGAAGTACTTCAGCAGGAAGAGAAGGCTATAGCTTTTGCCTCCCGCAAGCTTAAGCCGCATGAGAAGAATTACCCCACCCACGACCTGGAGTTAGCAGCGGTCGTTTTTGCATTGAGGATATGGAGACACTATCTGTTGGGAGAGAAATTTCGTTTGTTCACAGACCACAAGTCGTTGTAGTACCTGTTCACTCAGCGAGAGCTGAATATGCGTCAGCGCAGGTGGCTAGAGTTTGTGAAGAACTACCAGTTCGATATACAGTATCATCCGGGAAAGGCCAACGTAGTTGCTGATGCGTTGAGTCGTAGACCGGTAGACGAGGTAGCGGATGTCTGGAAAGCAAAGTGGAAGGAGTTAGGCCACCAGGACGCAGTAGTAGCCCGTTCTTTCAGATCCGTGATGTCAGTCACACCCGAGATTGTTACGAGGGTGATACAGGCACAGACCACAGACCCGTTTTGTCAGGAGAAGATTGTGCGACTTCTAACCGAGGGTGCTGAGTCCTATTCTGTTAGTTCTGATGGAGGTTTACGGTTTAATGGGAGATTGGTGGTTCCAGAAGGAGCAGAATTACGTCATGCAGTGATGACTCATTCTCATGGGTCCCGATTTGCAGTACATCCTGGAGGAGATAAGATGTACCAGGATATGAGGAGGCAATACTGGTGGAGTGGAATGAAGAAGGACATTACTGAGTTCGTGTCCAAGTGTTCTACCTGCCAGCTGGTAAAGGTAGACCATCAGAAACCGTCAGGATTGCTTCAGCCATTGGAAGTACCCTCGTGGAAGTGGGAGAGTATTTCCATGGACTTTATTACAGGGTTGCCCACATATCAGCGGGGCCACGATTCTATCTGGGTGATTGTAGACCATTTGACCAAGGTGGCTCATTTTCTGCCGGTGCGAACAGATTACACCACGGGTCAGTATGCTCAGTTGTTCATCGCTGAGATTGTCAGACTACACGGGGTGCCCCTGAATATTGTGTCAGATAGAGACAAGATCTTCGTGTCACGTTTCTGGGAAAGCTTTCAGGAGGCTATGGGTACTAAGTTGAGATTGAGTTCAGCTTATCACCCACAAACAGATGGACAGACATAGCGTACTAATCAGATGTTAGAGGATATGCTACGCATGTGTGTTCTCGATTTTGGAGGAGGTTGGGAGCCACATCTTCCACTGGTAGAGTTTGCTTATAATAACTCTTATCAGTTCACGATTGGCATGGCTCCATTTGAGGCTTTGTATGGCAGGCCTTGTCGTTCTCCAACTTGTTGGCTCGAGGTGAGGGATAACAAGTTGCTAGGACCAGAAGTGATTCAGGAGACCTCCGCGAGGATTGAGATAATCAGGAGTCGTATTCGGGTAGCCCAGGATAGGCAGAAGATCTACGCCGATGCAAAACGGTTCTTCCGAGAGTTTAGTGTGGGGGACCAAGTGTTATTGCGTGTATCTCCTATGAAGGGAGTGATGAGATTCGGGAAGAAGGGGAAGTTGGCTCCGAGGTACGTGGGACCATTTCCCATCATCGAGAGGATTGGGCCGGTTGCATACAGGTTGGGACTGCCAGAGTATTTACATCGCATCCACGATGTATTCCACATCTCGTCGTTGAGACGATATCTTCGGGATGATATGGCCCATACTCACATTGCGATAGATGAGATCGACTTACAGCCTGATAGCTCTTACGAAGAGAGACCGGTGGCTATCCTAGACAATAGTGAGAGGAGATTGAGGTCGAAGATAGTTCCACTTGTGCGGGTCCAGTGGGAACATCATAATGTGGAGGAATCCACTTGGGAGCGAAAGGCAGATATGCGCGAGAGATATCCAGAGTTGTTTTTACCAGGTATGCCTTATTTTTCGAATTTTGGGACGAAATTCCTTTATTAGGGGGGAAGTATGTAATACCCCGTATTTTTATGCCATATTAATTTGGGGATTTATTAAAGTTAATGTGAATGAATTATTTAATAAAAATTCAGAAATTAATTATGTTATAATTATTAACGTGACGAGAGTTAGTAATTATGGGAAATTGGTTGAATATTACTAATGAGCAAAGTAATATATGTTATTGATTATATTGAATGTCATGAGTGAGTTAAATGACAATTTTGAAAATTTGAATCGGGACGCGCCCGTGTCGCGTCGGGACTAAATTTTGTTAAATAAAAAGTGAATATTTTATAAGTTGTTCGTATGGTCGTTTTGAGTGCGCCAACGCGTCCGGAAGGGTCGAGATAGTCAGAAAAGTGTACCCGGGGGTTTAGTTTGGGTCTCGGGGCGTTTTTAGGCCTAATTGGTACCCCGGGAGGGCAATTTAGTCATTTCACCTTTTTGGGTAATTAAACCCACGAAATTCAGCAACCTATATCAGCCATTTGGGTTAGTCAGCTAGGGTTAGAAAACAAAAACACAAGTGACAGCCATAGGAGAGGGAAGGAGAAAGCTCCAAGGCAATCCAAGGCCCCAAAAGTCACCGGTTTGCACCACAACCACCACCACCGCGTAGATCGCGAGACGAGGAACGCAGTCATACAAAAATCAGCCGTGAATCTGTATACCAAAAATCCTAGGCAAGTATTTCTTGTGTATTTTCGTTGGTGCAATCTTCATAGTAGTTTAGGAATGATTTGTGATGAAAACTATGGAAGAAAAACCCAATTTATGATAGGAGAATTCATGTAGAATTGATTATATGAAAATTCTGGAATCCTTGCCATGTAGAGGAATATAACCCACGAAATTTTGATGATATATTAGAAGGAAATTTTGGTAAAGACAGATATTAACCATGATTAAGAAAAATTCTAGGGTTCTTGATGATTAGATGAGATTTTGGGTTAATTATCCATGTTTAATGTTAGATATACACATGCTGTACGTTGAAAACATCTGGTATATTGATATAATGTTAGTAGTAGGATTTTTGGGACGTTTTGAATGGAAAAACATGGTTTTGGATGAAGAAAATTGGTAGAACCCGTAACTGCAATTCTGCAGATTTTCGCAGACCTGCTTGATCGATCGATCGAGCCTAGAGCTTCGATCGATCGAAGGTTCGATCGATCGAGCCCCAAACTTCGATCGATCGACCCCTCCTGGCAGACTACTATTTCCCTTTGTTAATGATTTAAAAATTTAATTGTCGTGATATAATTCTTGGGAATTCTTAGTATAATGATTTGGGAGACATAGAGGACCAGTAGGGCGTATAAATAAATGTTGGGATCATTAATACTCGACGAGAATGGTATTTATGAGATGGTTACTTTAGGGTTAGTAAATTGATATGTTAAAGTGTGAGGCGCGTAAGAGAGTTACGATGAAACGTAGATGTGACACCTACTGAATTTCCTACTTGGAAGAATAGAGTCCACGAGTGTCACGAAATAAGTGAGAAAACCCTTCGAGTTAAGGTTAGAGATGAAACCTTATACGTAATACTAATAATGTGAAATTAAGGATAAATGTTGTAACTATGGGTGACGAGAGGAACCTATATTAAATTGATAAAAGTGGCATATTTATATGATTGTGTGTACATATATTATATACATGTGAAAAAAATACCGCGCTACTTGCTATCCTTGAGGTTACCGCGCTGGGACAGTCTTATCTCGATGGGACCTTTATGGGGGATATTGACTTGTACCCTAGAAGATAGATATCCTTGATACAGGCTATCGAATCGATAGTTCAGACGGTCCTAAGAGATGCGAGTATGTGCCATCCTCTTAGAGACTTGGAATCTATGCTTCGCCTCGATATTGTTTGTGTATGTGTTAATACAATTCGAGAGTGATTCCGAATTTGTATTCCCCTTGATATGAGTGGTATGGGGTTTGGATAGTAGAAGTATGCACGCACCATAGTTTTATGTGGGGTGCTGTTATTTTATATATATTATACGAGTAGTTAATATATATATGAGATTTGGAAATTTAAAACTGCCTACGATGATTTGATAAGTAGGACATGGTTGATGACTCGAATGGTAAACACTTGTTTTGTGAAAATATAATATGACACTTGGAAACTTTATAAATTAATTAAAGCTAAAACGAGAATTTTGCTATAATTGGAAGTATTCTTTTTAACAATGATATTGTTCGGTTTTGAAATCTTATGAGTAAGTTAAGATAAGCTAAGTTATTGGGAAGGTTAGTATGATAAAATTGATAAGTTAAACCGTTGGGAAGGTTAGTGCGATAGGTGTGCACATTAGAAGAGAGGTGAGATTTTCTCAAGAGAGTGTCGCCCTAATATGTTGTTCCATTGGCCTGTATCAATTTAAATACTTGCTAAACGTATTTTAAATCAAACACACTTTCGGGCTCTGACCCATTTTTCTCTCTCTCTCTCTCTCTTGTATATATATGTATGTATTACAGGTGCCCAGCCACAGGGGCGTCTTGCTTAGGATCTCTTGGAAGGAACGCGCTGCAGCTTAGGTGGGAGTTGCAGGTCTCTTGATTAGACGACTTCGTTCATTCGGATCCACTCTTAGTATTCTTATTTAGTTGAGCATGTGTAGCTCTTTCCATTATTCCATTATTATTGGAACATTTGTATTTCAGTTATTTCCAGTATTGTTACTATGGGTTTTATTCAGTTTGATTGTGTTACTTTATATTTCGCATGTTGACATTCGATTGACGAATGTTTTAATTTAATTGGACTATGTTGCAGATATTTAATGTGGTGTGATTCTTACTTATTGTATGTTGTTAATAAAATAAATGTTTTTCTTTAAATAAAATTTGGAAAGTATGTATGAAAATGGTTTTGACACTTAGCTTAATTATTTAGGGTGTTAAATTGGAAAATTTATTTTTATCGACAGTGATGCTGAGAATGAACCAATTGTTTACCTTGATTTAATTTAATAAAGGAGTGATCGCCCAGTATTTAATTAGGCGGGGTGTCACATTAAAGGCAATAGTTCACTACTATTTTGGATATAGTATATGTAATAACCCGTCCTTTTTGGAGACGATTAAATCCCATAATTAAGTATAATTTGGAATTTGGAGAATTTCTCGAAATAGTAATTTTTGGGATTTTCGAGGATTTAATAATTTTCGAAGGATGTTGTGATTATTTTGGGGACTATGTAGGTCGAAATAATTTAATTATATGTCGTCGTTGAGTAAAGCGACACGAGGTAAGATTTTTAATGGGAAAACCCGCATTTAATTATTTTGGGTTGGAATAGTGATTTGCGGTCAAGTACCTCGGATGGAAATTTTGACTGCGCCACGAGTCTCGAAATGTCCGAGATAGTCGGAAAAGAGTGTCCGATTGTCGAAATTGAGTTCCGGGTAATTTTGGAGTTAAATAGGCTCGTAATTGGGTAAACGAGTCGTTTTTGGGTTTTAAGGGTTTAAAACCCTTTTTCTCTTATAAAAAGAGGGAGAGAGGGAAAGAAAAGATAAAGAAAGAAAGGAAAGAGAGAGAAGAGAGAGAGGAGGAAGAAAGGAGGAGAAAAAGGAAGATTCGGGCCAAACTCCGTCGGATTCGACTCGAGGTCGTCGGATTATATCCACGAGGCAAGTGTTTACTTGCTTTATTTCCTTTTTTGCATAAATATCTCATACCGTAGTTTGGTATAAACAAACCCTAAAGATTTTGGGTTCGGTTTTCGTGGATAAAACGGGTTTTCGGGAGATAAAACGAATAAACCCCTAAAATTTGTTAATTGGAGAAACTTAGGTTTTAACCCAAATTAATTGGTGGTTTAAGGTTCTAGGATGTTTAGAACCCTTAAAATATGTGTATTTGTAGTTGGTTGAGGTTGTAGGACGTTGGGTTAGGCGACAAAAGCTTGTGTAGATCTTTTCGACGCGGTCGCGTGGGCGCCGACCGCGCATTTTTCTGATTTTTTTTGGATTTATAGTGATTTTTCTACGGAAAGCTGTCCGAGATTGAAATCATGAGTTAGAACTTATTGGAGATAGATGTTAGGGGTTCTTAAAAGGATTATTAGGACCTCTAAAGAATTTGAGGAGACATAAAAACTTTGGGTTTGTAGTAATAAAACCAAGTTAGGATTTAAATGATTATTTGGACTAGGTATAGTCTTGGGGTTTAAGGAAATGAAATCCTTAACCCATTAAGTTAAAGTTGTTCGGGTGAGGTAAATCCTGAGGATGATTCTCGTAGGCATATAAGCCTATATAATTATGCTTATAGAAGGCATAATTATATCGATTACGGTTGAGTATTTCCTAAGAGACAATTAGGATAATTTAGGAGTATGTATATATATATGTATATACATATACTTCACTTTGAGGAGAATAGTATCATTGGAGTTATCCAATAAATCCTTAGAATGGGATTTAAGTATATAGTGATTATTAAAGTAAGAAATACTTTGGATGTAGAATCATGCTAATATCAAAGCATGATTATGATTCCCGGAGGGAATCTTTGGGATTATTATCATCGTTAGATGCTATAGACCATTATGGCCGTTTATATATATTCTAGGAAGAATATGTAGGATATATATATATACTATGTGTTTTAGGTATATATATATATGATGATGGAATGATTTTGAAAATATATAAATGAATATTTTCAAAATGGAAATGTAAATGATTTTCATAATTAATAAAATATGGATTACACACCTCTCTAAATCGCTATCATTTGGGAAGTTGCGTTCGTATGGTGAAGCCCCCTGGCTAATGATGCAGGGTGGATATAGTCCTATAGGCCATGTGAGCGTTTGTTGTTATCTTTTCTGCGCTGGTTAGGAGATTCCGGGTGTGGTCTTGACTATCCCGCAGGCACATGGTCGCTTCCCGACGTCTTTCGATATAGGATCCCAGGTTGTCTTGGAGGCCCTGGAAGATGATAGCCATTTAGGGGCGCGCACAATGGAGAAATCCGGACGGGCGGTCTTAGAACGCGTTTATTAAAGCAGTTCATAATAATGGATTTGCTTTAATTACATTTCCTGGATATAGGAAGGGAAATGGGTTATATATAAAGTGGCTTCGGTAACACTTCCCGGATGGAAGAAGGGATGTGGAAGCATATGGTCAAAGCATTTTTATGATAATGAAAATGTCTTTGAATACATTTCCTGAGTATAAAAAGGGAAATGGGATATTTTGATAAGGAAAAGCTTTTTATGTTAATAAAACTGGCTTTCAAAAGGTATATGATTTATTAAAGCAATTCATGATAATGAATTGGCTTTTAAATACATTTCCTGGATATAAGAAGGGAAATGAAAGTTTTTGAAATGAAAAGGATAAGTATTGATAAATACTTTGTGTATAGAATACACCTCAGTCCGGGAGATAGATCCGGATGTGTATTATAAAGATACAATTGATTTGGAAATCCTCAGTCCGGGTGATAATTATATTACCCGAAAGTATATTGTAGACATATGTATATGTATAAACTGGGTGCCGAGGGTCTAATGAATCCCGACGATCGACCGTGCCGCATAGTAGTGTATCGGGGGGGTTCCTTGTTTGGATTTCGCTTTGCGAGACACCCCACGCACGAATATGGCACTGTGTTGAGACTGGGGAGAAGTTTAATCCTTAGTGCTCTTATTATTAAATATCTATGGTATATATATTATATATATCTTTCTGTACTGAGGGACTAGCGGATCTCAAAGATCGACCTTGCTGCATAGTAGTGTATCGGGGGGGTTCCTTGTTTGGATTTCGCTTCGCGAGACACCCCACGCACGAACATGGCATAGCGTCGAGATTAAAGTGAAGTTTAGCCCTTAGTACATCTGTTTGACTATCTAGGTTAGATAGTGGTTGGGTGTTAGATTAGTCTAGCAGGGTAGCTTGACTATGAGGTTTAAGGGATGCGCTAGGAGTGCACTGTTAGAGGAGAGGTGAGGGGTATCTCACGAGAGTGCGATACCAATTTAAATATGAGATAAAACTATTTTTCAAAAAATAAAGCATTTATGCACTTGCAAAATATTTTCTAAACATTCGGGCTCTGACCCGTTTGTCTACTCTCCTTTCTTTCTCTATATTGTATATATATAGGTGTCCAGACACAGGGACGCCTGGATGGAAACTCTTTCGAGTCAGACGTCTGCTGCAGCAGCTGTGGATGCTTGCAGGTTATCGGTAGACGTTTCCTTCCTTGTACTCTAGATAGGAGTTATTGTATAAACACTCGAGCCAAAGGCTCAATTGCATTTATTTATTCTTTCAGTTCAGCATTCGATATGGTTGTATTATTTGGACCGAGTGTTCGGTTATTTTTAGTTCCTTTATTTTCTATTTCAGTTCATTACGCATTTAATTGTAAATGTTTTAATTTGTGCGCTAAAAAGAGTAGTTAGATAAAAGTTTTTAACGGCCACCTAATAGGATATTAGTAATTAAATGGATTTTCGACAGTGATGCTAAGAATGATCCATATGGAACTCCTGTTTTAATTTATATTGGAGTGATCGCCCGGTATCTTATTAGGCGGGTTGTTACAGTATATTTTTTGTAAGATGCACACAATGACTTGAGTATCCTTCAAGAGTTTATCCTGTTCGTAGATGTGAAGTTATTATACCATCAACACTTGTGAATATGACATGGATTACTGCCTTGTGAGCAATCCTTATTTAATGCTCTAGGGCGTCACCGCAACGTTATGCTTGATTCCTTAAATCGGTGGCGATATTTTGTGCCATGACGAGTTTTTTGCAATGTCTAAGGTGGCGGTGGAGTTGCCGCCCGATTGGCTAGGAGGGTTGTGATAAGATCACGCAAGGCTTGGAGAATCCATTGTAGCGTGGAGGAGATTATGTCGATGGCGAGTTGTTCACTAGGGTCATGGGATGGCCGCTTTGATGGCGGTTGGCGTCTTTCTTTTGACACGCGTGATCAATTTTTCTATATATCATCATAATTTCTAATGTTAGAAAAACGCCAACAGATATTTCAAAGATTTACTAATAATAAAAAGATATCATTGGAAAATAATGACACGCCAGCCATTGTGGTTTTCCCTCATATAAATACCAACATCCACTTTGGGGATGAGGGATGATTACACTATTGTAGTAAAGGTGCAATTACTAAGGTCTAGAGCTCACAAGTGATCTCACAAGAGTTGAGAACTGCAAGAGTTTGATTCTAGAGATCATCTTGCTCGGAGCCTAGAACACCTTTATACAAAGATAGGTGTCCTAGTGACAAGATAATTCATAGGCTATTCTAGTAAGATTAATAGCTATTAGTGAATTTATAATTAGAGAGTTCTATTGAGAGCTCTAGGTTCCCATATTATCACAACTAGTTGACCACAAGTGTTTAGCTGGATTTTTTCGTCTTAAAGGATCGTGGATCTTTACACCATATCTATGTCTTTGACAAACACCTAGCCTCATGGCCCAATTAATGAAATATCATCTCATCACTCTCATTATTGATTAACTCAATTGTTTTTATAATAATAAAATAATAAAAAATATGTATTTATCTGACATTTTAATGGACCGACTGAGTTTTGGTCAACTTTGAGCCATTATTATTGGGGCCCATACGTAAAATGTGTCGTGATCAAGCACATACACGTTCATCTCCGCAGAGTGAGTAACATGGTGTACTCATTTAGTCAAAACAAATAAGATAATGCGAAATTTGATTTCAAAGTACCCCATTTGCACATGAACTACTTGGTGTAGAAATATTTATATCCTGTTATCACCTAAAACTAGTGTACTTGAAAAACAGAGTGGTCCGATTATATGTAAAAATCGTATATTAGGTCACACACACACAAGTTAAAATCAATTTTGTCCAAGTTTTATATTGATAAATTAGGTGAACCTAAACATACAAGATATAGAAACTAAATCGAAAAAAATAAACCACACACCAAGAAGACAAAAGATGAAGAAAAACCTCCTTTAGGTAAAATCCCTTTCAGGCAAAACCTATATTCAACACTATTACAACTAGGTATTATAGAAAGGCCATGAATAGACATAAAAACCATAGAATCCAATATGCAACGCAGTTTTATTTTATGTGCCGACATCATCTTTTAGGCTCTTGCCAATGGTGGCCTTTGACGCAAAGAAGACTGATCCCTTTCCATTGCATAAATATAAATTAATTTCTCGGTAAAAAAATTCGACCAATGGTGTTACATACACAATTAGTTCCTAGTACATTCGGTTCGTTATTAAGCACGATTAAGATGAGAACATTCTATTTGACATATGACAAGCAAGCACAATGTTCAAAAGTTCGTGCATGTGCGCAATCAATGAGATATAAAGAGTCTAGTATGAAGGAAGTAATCAACAAAGAACAACACAATGCTAAACATGCATTTTTAAGCACACAAAAGAAACGAAGTCAAGTCTCATAACACCATAAGTAAGTCACATGAATGGATGAAATTTAATTTTGATTCGAACATCTTAAATGCGCATCCATATATGGGGTAAAACAAAACACGATTTTTTTTTTGAATTTTTTATCACAAAAAAATATTTTCAAATTTTTTTGAGACAGTCTAAAAGAAAAGAAAATATTTTTTGATTTTAAAAGTATAAACATACAAATACAATCTAGTTATAGGTGCAAAATATAGTAACATAAAAGACACCTAAAACTAGAAATAAGTCTTGACCTCAATCATTAGCCCGAGAGTTGTTCTCAAAAGGAGTAGACATCCTTTGAAATCCCTCCATCAAATATTGAGAAGTCTTGACTAAAAACTTCACTTGATCTCGAAGATTGGCAAGGTCTCTGTTATGGTGTGTGGGAGCATATGTGTAAGAAACTCTTCCTAGCTTAAAAAAAAACTCCCTAAGGTGACCTCTTTGTTTGCAATGGAACAAACATAGATTGGTTTGGGTCAATCTTTATTAAAATACTTAGGACGAGTTCTCCTTAGTGGGTTAGGTCGAGGCCCATAAGGCTCTAACATAAACTTGGCAATTGGTTTAGGTGCGGTATTGGAAGTGGATGCACTATCATAACCTATGCCTTTCCTCTCTTTAAAACCTAACATGGGACCTGGAAACATCTTTCCAACCTTCTTAGGTGTGTCCTCAAAAGTGACATTGACCTCCTGGACACGTTCGAGATCTTTCTCACGGGTCTCCAATTAATCTTGAAGATCTCTTGTAAGACTAACCACTTTGTTGGTCAAGCCTTTCTTTTCCTTTCCCACCGAATTAAGTTCCTCACTCAAAAAAATTCTCACCGAGATCTCATTCTCTCTAAAACTTTTAAATCCTTCTCTAAAGCCAACACCCTAAGAGTCAAATTTTTATTTTTCCTTTTAGTTTTTAAAGACTCGGTGTAAAGTTCGGAGTATGCGCATTGGAGACCTTGTTCTCCCTCAATCAAACCATTACCTTCACACTCTCCAAAATGGTTCGACACATTGTTGAGGCTATCACGTTTAGAATTGTCCTCATCGGCATGAGGCAAACTAGTAGTGCTAATGCGACTAGCCATGAACACACATAAATTAGATTCGTGTGGTGATTCATCCCTATAATCCACTTACTCAACATCACTATCGCTTAGAGTGACATTATATGTAGCTTTGCTTTTTCCTTGACTTTTAAGACTAGTGGAACACTCGTGGGTTTTTTGACCTTTCCCCTCACACTCATAGAATCTATCCGATCATCTTTCTTAGGATACTCACATCTAGCTTTTTCTTGATCATCCTAAAAGAAATTCTTACCCGTTTTGTAATTTTGATATTTGAATTTGAGATTTTTTTTGAAATTTTTAGCAAATGGGTAAAGATCATCTAGATTAATTTTAGAATCGGAGTCAGAAACCTTTTCTTTTAATTTAGCTTTTAAAGCTATTCTTTCTTTTTTCCTTTTGGTTTCAGAAAACATGTCTATATCATAAGTCTCAAGATCACCTACGAGCGTCTAGCCTAATCATTTCTAGTATTCCCAAAGAGTTAAGGACAGTGGCTTTCGTACTAAAATGAGGTGGGCTACATTAGAATTTTCTTAACCACTCTCACTTTCGAAATTTGCTCGCCCAAGTTAAAACTAGAATTCATAATATCTCACAATCGTGCATAGAAATCATCAAAAGTGTCAGTTTCATGTATGTGTATACTCTCAAATTATGTGGCGAGGTTGTAAATTCTTAGAAACCTTCACAATATTGGTACCCTCGTGTGTGAGTTGGAGGATGTCCCAAGCTTCTTTAGACGTGATACACGTCATGATGCGATGAAATTCCTCTGGTGTGACAGCAAAAAAAGTATCATTTAAACCTCGAGAGTTAAAATTATAAAGTATAAGATCATCCTCAGTCCAATTAGTGATTGGCTTGAGACTAATGACATGTTCATTAGTCACAGTAGGATGAGTCCAGCCCCTTTCAATAGAAAGCCTGACGAGCTCGTCAATCAATTTTAAAGACGATCTTATTCGAGCTTTCCAATAGGCATAATTTGAGCCATAAAAAGAACTGTCCTATTGTACGAGTTATCCATATAACCATCAAGATTCATCTAAATAACTTGTAGAAACAAGATCTAATACCAATCTGAAAAACGAAGTGGTCCGATCATATGTAGAATCGTATATTAGGCCACACACACAAGCCAAAATCTATTTAGTCCAAATTTTATGATGATAAATTAGGTAAACCTAAACATGCAAGATATATAAATTAATCAAAACAAACCACAAACCAAGAAGACATGAGATGAAGAAAAATCCCTTTCAGGCAAAACCTATATTCAACACTGAAAAACTAGGTATTATAAAAATGGCACATATAGACTTACGAAACATAGACTCCACTAAGCAACACAATTGTGTCTTCAATCCTTGTCGCTAAAAACAACGATACAGATCTAGCAAAGCTCCATAACAAGCT
Organism: Sambucus nigra; assembly: GCA_949130495.1. Lineage (NCBI taxonomy): Eukaryota > Viridiplantae > Streptophyta > Magnoliopsida > Dipsacales > Adoxaceae > Sambucus > Sambucus nigra. The sequence goes on along the minus strand of OX422220.1, from coordinate 166,429,100 downwards.
CTACTTGCCTTGGCTCCACCGATGAGCGTAAGGAAACTATATTCCTATCTTCAACAATGGAAAATCAACTCCACTAGATTATGAACATGGTATGTGTTCTTCAAGGGTTTGATAATATGCTCAAAAAAATCATCCAAGGGGTTTGGATTGAAAAATAAAAGCTTTTTTATAAAACTAGGGTTTGAAGACCTTTTGGATATGTATGGGAAAGTGATTTTTGCCAAAAGTCTTGTGCAAAACTGATCCTAAGACCCCTTATATAGAAAACATGATGTTCAAGGTAGTACAAATTTTGAGGACTTTCATTCGAATGAAAATAGAAGTTTCTTTGAACAAAAATGCTAACTCATTCGAGCAAAAATAAAACTCGTTCGAACGAGCGACCAATCTCATTCGAACGAGCTTTGAACAACATTTTGTGACACCCCTCCTAATTAAATACCGGGCGATCACTCCTTTATTAAATTAAAATCAAGGTGAACAGTTGGTTCATTCTTAGCATCACTGTCGTAAAAATAACTTTTCCAATTTAAACACCCTAATTAATTAAGCTAAGTGTCAAAACCATTTTTAAACATTACTTTCCAAATTTTATTTTGAAAATAAATATTTAATTATTTACAACAATTCAATATTTAAAGAATCACACCACAATAATCCTGGAACATATAATCCAAATAATTTAAACATTCAACAACTAAATCCCAACATTAAAACTTAAAGTAAAACATCCAGACAGTAATAAATCCCAAAGTGATAATACTAGAAATATCTGAATCACAAAGTCCAAATAAACAACTGAATAATGGAAAGGGTGACACATGCCCCACTAAAAAAATATGCTAGGAGTGGAGTCAAATAGATGAAGTCGTCTAAGCAAGAGGCCTGCAACTCCCACCTCAGCTGCATCACGTTCCTTCCAAAGGATCCTATGCAAGACGCCCCTGTGGCTGGGCACCTGTAATATATACATATATATACAAGAGAGAGAGAAATAGAAACGGGTCAGAGCCCGATAGTGTAGATGATTTAAAATTCGTTTAGCAAGTATTTAAAATGTTTACAGGCCAATGCAACAACATATTAGTGCGTCACTCTCTTGAGAATTTCTCACCTCTCTTCTAATGTGCACGCCTATCGCACTAACCTTCCCAATGGTTTAACTTATCTTAGGTTACTCGTAAGATTCAAAACCGAAGAATATAATTGTTTAAGAAAATAACTTCATTTGATCACATATTTCTCATTTAAAACTTATTTGCTAATAAAGTTTCCCAGTGTTCCATTATACTTTTTCAAAACAAGTATTTCCAATTTGAGTCATTATACATGTCTTACTTACCATAACACAGTAGGCAGTTCCCAAATTTCAAAATTTCATATATATATATATATATTAAATACTCGTATAATATATATATTCTAACAGCACCCCACATAAAAATTATGGTGCGTGCATACTCTGCTATCCAATCCCCGTATCTCTCGTACTAATGGAAATACAAGTTCGGAATCACTCACGAACTGTATTAACACATACACAACAATATTGAGGCGAAGCATAGTTTCCAAGTCCAAGAGGTCAGTACATACCCTCACGTATCTTAGGACCGTCTGACTATCGATCCGATAGCCCGTACCTAGGATTCCTATCTTCTAGGGTACGAGTCAATATCCCCCATGAAGGCCCATTCGAGATAAGACTGTCCCAGCGCGGTAACCTCAGGGATAGCAAGTAGCGCGGGCATGATTTTCACATGTATATAATATATGCATACACACAGTCATATAAATATACTACTTTTATCATATTAATTTAGGTTCATCTCATAACCCATAATCACGACATTTATCCTGATTTTCCCATTATTAGTTATCACGTATAACGGTTCATTTCTAACTTTAATTCGAGTGATTTTTCCAACTTACTACGTAATACTCATGAACTCTATCCTCTCAAGTGTAAAATTCAGTAGGTATTCATTTATGTTCCATCGTAACTATCTTACGCATCTCTCTATTTAATACCTAGTTTCATCATCCCTTATATGTAAGTATTCTAAATTACAACTCTCGTCTTACATTAAGGTCCCAAAATTATTCATATGTCCTACTGGTCTTCTTTATCTCCCAAAACATTTTAATAAGGGTGTCCAAGAATTATTTCTCATTAAATTGAATTCAACTAATTTAAAAAGGAGAAATATGAGCCTGCCAGAAGGGGTCGATCGATCGAGGTCTGGGGCTCGATCGATCGAATCTTCGATCGATCGAAGCTCTTGGCTCGATCGATCGATCAAGCAGGTATGGCGAATTCTGCAGTTACCAGTTACGGGTTTTCTCACATAACTCCATCCAAATCCAAACTTTTCATTCCCAAACGTCCAGAAATTTGTACTACTAATAATATAAATCCATTCCATACATCTTTTACGTAAAGCATGCAAATTTTCATTAATAATCATGGATTAACAGGCCAAAATTCATGTAAATCTCAAGAATCCTAGAATTCTTTTTAACATGGTTCTAATCAGTCCTTTCCAGAATTTTCTTCTTCTAAAACATCAAAATTTCGTGGTTTAATCCTCTACATGTTAATGGGTTTCCAGATTAACATTCAAATCATTACTACATGCGATTTCCTATCTCAAATTTGAGTTTTCTTGCATAAAACTCATCCTAATCATTCCTAGACTAACATGAGTGATGCATTAACAAAAATAAGTAAGATAAACACTTTCCTAGGATTTTCGACGTTGTGGTTTGATGACGAATTTGGTGTGGTTGCGTTCCCCGTCGCGCGATCTACGCGTTGGTGGTGGTGGCGGTGCAACCGGGTGAATCGTTGGCCTTGGATTGCTTGGAAAAGCCTCTCCTTCCCTCTCCTATGGTCGTCACTTGTCTTTGGTTGTTTTAAACCTAGAAGACAACCTTAGACATCTGATATATCCCTTGAATTTTCGTGGGTTTAATTACCCAAAAATGCAAAATGTCCAAAATGCCCTCCCGGGGTACTAATTAAGCCTAAAAACGCCCCGATACCCAAACTAAACCCCCGGGTACACTTTTCTGACTATCTCGACCCTTTCGGACATATTGGCGCACTCAAAACGACAATACGAGCGGCTTATAATATATTCATTTTTATTCATCAATATTTAGTCCCGACGCGACACGGGCGCGTCCCGACTCAAATTTCCAAAATTGTCATTTTATTCACTCGTGACATTTAATATAACCAATATTATATATTACTTTGCTCATTAGTAATATTCAACAAATTTTCCATAATTACTCACTCTCATCACGTTAATAATTATAACATAATTAATTTCCGAATTTTTATTAAATAATTAATTCACATTAAATTTAATAAATCCCCAAATTAATTATAGCATAAAAATACGGGGTATTACACATTTGTTTTGCTAGTAGAAAAATCTCGTTTGATGTTTATTTGAAGTTCATTTAAACGAACTGTCAATCTGGTTTGAACGAAGACTTAAAGTCCTTTGAACGACTTAAAAATAAAAAAATATTTTTCTTTAAAAATCATTGTAAAATTAGTCCTTAAATATTTTATAAAAACAACCCTTGAATAAAATGTTTATACATAATCAAAACCATATACCTTCTCTGATGATTGAAGTGATGATCTCAACTCTTTCGATCTTCAATTGTTGCATTCGGTCACTAACTTATCTTCACTTGAAGCTCTTCAGAATGTACATGATGGTGAAGGTTTAACGTAATATGCCAAACTTAAAAACATGATGATAAATCTCACTCTTCTTATATTGAATATACTAATTATAAGCAAATAACAAATAAGAGATCTTAATTACTGAAATACTAAACTAGAGAAAAAAGTAAAGAGATGAGAGAAAGAGAAAAAGAATTGAATTTACATTGATCGACCCAAAGAGGTACCTATATCCATAGGTGAAGTGTTTATTGTACTAAATTACTGGGCAAAAGCCATAGACAAGTACAGTAGTAAAGCTCCCAAGTTCTCTTTAGATTTGGATAACATAACAGTAAGGAAAATATCTCGGATCCCCCTAAATTTGGGTGGTGTGTGCTATTTATAGGCTGTTAAAAGAGAGAAAAAATGTTTTCACGTGGCTTACCTTTATAGGTCAGGCAAATACACACCTTACATGTGAGGTAAGAGAATAATCATAAAGTTAGTTATTGGCACATGGGGGGGATATTTGCATATCTCCCCCACGTGTATACACTGCTAGCGTCATCCAATCACGTAGTACATTCTTGTTATAATAGAGTTAATTAACAGTGTTAGCCGACGGCTAACTAACGGGGTTACATGAGCTATCAGGACTAGCTGAGCCGACCTCATTCTGGGGCCAAGAAGGTTATTAGCTTGGGCAGACCTCCTTACTGCTGATGTACAAGTCCAAATGTCTTCTACTAATTAGTCCACTAGTCATCACATATTTATGGTATAATAATAGCCCCCAAGATTTTGCTCACGATTGACACTTGTAGCAGATTCTCTAAAGTGTTATATTTTTTGGGTAGATGCGAGGCGAACTGAGTTAGTGAAGTTTTAATTGTACTATCTCATCGGCTCGGAATGTCCTTGACTCATCTGGGTCCGATCACATTAATTTATGAGATTTTCAATTTTTTTTAGGGCTTGAGTCTGCCACGTGTCACACGCTGGCAGTGGCAACAAGCTTAATCAATGCGCATGTGCCTGGGGCAGTGCTTGCATAGTTACCAAACGTCAATTGTCTTTTCGAGGGTGACATCACACCTATTTTCGAAAAGTGCAATCATTATTGCGTAGAAAGTATTAATAGCTTGTTTCAAATCAGACCAACGTTTCCCATTTCATATTTTCACGTGCAAGTCTTTAGAGAGAGAAAATCCTTCGCCAAAACCTTTTATCTCCTATAATCCATTGCCTACGTCTTCGACTGTTCCTCGATCCAAAAATCTTCCTTTCAACGAAAATTCCTCCTAAAAATGCTTGCAGTTCACTTTGTGACGGCTTCTCTAGTATTTCCTTGTTGTTTTGGGGTTCCAAGTATCAACCTTCCCATTTCTCTAGTATTATAGGTTTTCTCTATAATTTCCTTATTTTCTATTACGATTTGTTGTGCGTGCGTGGTGCTGTTGTTGATTTGATTATTGATTAATGTTTGGTTGTTGGATTTTGTGATTTTAGGTGGCCATTGAGTTGGTTGGCCTAGGGTTTCCTAGATTTGGGGTTTCATTTGAATTTTTATGGCTTTCTTTGCCCAAATCCCTCTCTTTTAACCTTAAACAACTCCCAAGACAGAGCTTACCCTCTTCAAAATGTTCGGCTTAAGGATGATTCATCTCACCCCAAATTTACCTCAAAAGTATCATCTTCTATGCCATTAATGAATATAAATCCTCCACTAGCTTCACTATTAAGAGGATGATTTTCTTTGCAGATGTCTACGATGAACTGAAGAATAGGGGTTATAAAACATTTTCTTGATATTAATGAGAAGTCATCCAATAAGAAGGTGACGACGATGAGTCTAGAGCCTTAGCTGCCGAAGAGGCTAAAATGGAAATTGACGAGTTAACTGTTAAGGATCAGGCCGTTAGTTAAGTCGAGCAGGATGTTGCTAATGATCCTATACCTCCTATCAATCCTGAAGTTTAACTGGATCCAAAAGATACTCCTATGATTGAGGCTGTTAACACCAATGTTCCTCAGGTTGTTCCAGCTAACCTGGAGACTCCTACAACTTGAACTTCTTGACTTTAGTTCATATGAAACTCTACTTTGTAATTGTTCTTAACAGTTTTTGATCTGTATGTTCTGATAACTATTACTGATGGTTAAAAATTTAGTTCTGACCATGTGATATGTTAAAACATTAGTTTCCTAGGTCGGCTAACTTCTCGATCATGACCTGTCTACGATGAGCTCCTCTAAGAAGTGTGGTATGGTCGTAGTAACACTGAGATGTATTTAGCCCGAGCTTCTTGCAAATCCCTTATATTGATGAATTTTGAAGTAGATAAACAAAGAGCTTAAAATAATAATATAATGGAGATGAAACTGTTAATTTTTTAATGTTACTTTGAAACATATTTCAAGGAATTGAAATTGTTTACATAAACATTTTTATCTCAAACTGCCATCTGTTCATCTTTAGAGTTCCAAGGGTTTTTGAATTGCCCACCTTCTAGAGTCTCAATATGATAAGTCCCTAGCCTTACATCTGCTGAAACCCTTTAGGTGTGATTCCAGTTTAGTTCCAACTTATTTACCCTTTAGATCACCCTCTTCAATACGTAATCCTCTTCTTTTAAAATACCCAACTTCACTCTTTTGTTGTAAAACCGTGTTGTCCTTTACTGGTACGCTGCCACTCGTAAAGATGTATGTTCCTTAACCTCTTTGACCATTAAGTCTACATATGAGATCTCTCATGGGTGAGTCAAAGTTTAACACCCTATGACTTGGTAGGATGATATTCGTGGGTACCACCTCCTTAGTGATAAATGCTAACATGAAATGAGTCTCACCCCTAGCTGTACTCAGAGTAGTTTTATAATCCCAAAGCATACTCTATAGCTCGTTGATCCAATTACCTTTATCATCATCAAACCTTCTCTTCATTCCATAAAGTACGATCCTATTAGTAATCTGAGTCTGCCCGTTGCACTGGAGATGGGTAAGTGTTTAATTAATAGTCTTCGAATTAATCATTATCAAACTGTGTGCCATTATTGCTAATGAATGTTTATGGCATCTCGTACTGGCAGATAATGTTCTTCATACGTAATGGAAGACTTTATTATAAGGCTACTCTACCAAAGGCTCAATTTTCACCCACTTCGTAAAGTAGTCTACTAAAACAACTAAGTACTTGAATCTCGTCCTCGTCTTCGGTAATGGGCCGACCAGATCAATACCCCACATGGGAAAAAGCCATGGGGATATGATCAGCGCCAGGGTTGGACCAGGTATTTTGTGGATAACCCCATATTATTTGCATTTGTCACATTTTCTGGTGTAATCGACGTAATCCTCCTTTATAGTCGACCATTAGTACCCCGAGTAGCGACTTGCCTGCTGAATGTGTTTCGCACAAGCCTTCGTGAATGTCATTGAACAAGCCGAGCACCTCTCTAGGATGAACACACATCAATAGGGACATGGAAAATCCTCAAATAAAACTCCACCTTTCAAAAAATATCTTGTTACTTTGTAGTGAAGTCTCCATGCTTTCTTGGGGTCTTCAAGTACTAAGACGATATCTAAATATGATATGATGGGATTCATCCAAGATAAACCCATGTGTAATTCTATCACAAGCACACAATCTTCTTCAATTCTGCGCTATAACAAAATCTTGAGCTAATTCATTTGCATGGGCATTTTTAATTCTTGGAATTCTGATCATCTGCACGACCACAAATATTATCAGTAACACTTTTACTTTCTCCAGACACTTTGCATAGTATCTTATCTCACTTTTTATATTTTGAGCACTTGATTCACAACTAATTAAGAATCATTCTACTACAGCCCTTCCTATCTGATAGAAAAGGATCTCATGATCTTGAACCGATCTTACCTAGGATTGTAAATCCTAAGTTTTTCTATAAAGCGTAGATTTAATTGTATTAGTTTATATATTTAATAGACTATGTAATACTAGTGGATAGGGCCTCATTGGTAAGTTCTACAAGATCTCATGCATTAGAACCCATGGTTATGGACCGAAAAAGTGAAAGAGTGAAAAAGTGCATTCGTTTTTTGATAATTTCTCGACCCATAGTGACGATGCTAGGCCCAAACTCGTAACTAACGATTCATATTCTTCCATGTTATTAGAGGTTTCAAGGTTAAACCTGAGGGCATATGCCACATCTGCCCCATTAGGTGTTGTAATCATCAGTCTAACCCCACTACCGTTTGCATAAAATGAGCTATTCACAAATAATTTCCACGCCAGAAGTTCTTTCTCAAAGCTGCCTTTAACTAAGGAACCTTTTTGAAACCCTTTTTCATTTTCTCCAAATACCGAGCTCTTTCTTCTTATCGGTCTGATGACTTTAGTCTCTCACTATTATAATCGGCTGGTTCAGTACTGACTGCTTGGATGGATTCTGTAGGTGAACTCAACTATGAAATTGTCCACAACTTAACCCTAGATTTCTATTATTGGTTTATTATCCTACCATATTTTTTAGGTTTATTGATGGCTTGTTAGAGAGGCAGGTTTATGGACACCACAATTGTATGAGCCGCCTGAAAGTATGGCTTCATCTTTTGAAAATCCTCGATCAGAGCCAACGCTAATATTTCCAGCATCATGTACCGAATTTCAGCATCACGATATGCTTTGATGGCGTGGGTACCATTTTAGCCACCCCGGGCCTAGACGAGTAGCCCACTAAAGGACCAAAGTCTGGGAGCTCCGCATCCCTACCGAAATTAGTTACAACTTAGTCTCTTCCTAAAATCTCGTAAAGAGATATTCTAGGAAGTGATGGAAGAATGTGGGGGAGTCCAACACCCCCACTCCCCCACTCCCCAAGAACAAGCATGTATATAACAAACCCTAAGCCTGGGGCAAAAGGCACACATGGTATTTTCTGTAAAACACTCCCCGGAGTATAGAGAAATAATACGAGAGCACCACCGTGGATGTAGGCATTCTTGCTGAACCACGTACATACTGTGTTATGTGATTGACATTCATTGCATTCTTTATTTGCTTTGGTGATCGTCTTTTCTTGTTAACTTGTGTTGAACATAACTGTCACCATAATTGGCGCCGTCTGTGGGAACATTTTTCTTCCTTTAAGAAAGCCCTCACCAACAAAGAATTTGGAATTTCTGGACACAACAACAATGCCCCATAAGAAGGGGATATCCAGGAGCAGCCTGCCCTTCGGAGGATCAGATATGAAGTTTGACATTCGGATCAAAGGGGTCGCCCAGAGCGACATGCCTCTGAAGAAAGTCAGGTACCAACGATGACACACCCCAACCCAGTTACTTATAATTAAGTTTGAAAGTCAAAGTGAGTCAAATCATAATTACCTTAACCAAACCATCTTCACGAGTATTATTTTTCATTTATTAACATGAAGCAATAAAACTAGAACCTTTCACAATGTTAACATAATTATGCTTATTCAAACTTGCTTAAAGGATAAGTAGGATTAAATTACTCCTTTTTCATTTGACCAAAATTATGGTTTTATGCATCCTTTGATAACCCAACCCGAGCTCCTAAATTTGGCAGTGACATCATGCTACCTGAAGCACATAACCATAATAACCGTGAGCAAAAGAGTCCAGTGAATGCATCACTACTAAACTATTGCATAAAAGTAAATGCAATAAATCATATACATGTGATAATACATATGTACTTATCCGACTCATTAACAATTATGTATTACTTATCCGGTCCATTCATAAAGAATTACCAATTATATACTTACCCAACTCATTCATAAAGAATTTTCAATTATACACTTGTCCGGCTCATTCATATAGAATGACTAACTTATTCTAATCATGATTCACATATCCTGTCTGCAATAGACAATTCTCCCCCATTCCTGGTCGAGGAGTAACCCCTCATTTCGGTAAATCGAAATGAACAAATTCATATTCAATATTATTCTGATCATATCCATAACCATGTATAATACATCTTACCAGTGAGTGATATTCATATCATATCCATAACCATGTATAATACATCTTACTCGATGATTGATATTCAAATCATCTCCATAGACATGTATAATACATCTTACCGGTGATTGATATTCATATCATATCCATATCCATGTGTAATACATCTTACCCGTGATTGATATTTAAATCATCTCCATGTTCAGGTATAATACATCTTTTTCCAGTGAGTACACTCATCTTGACCACTTCATGTGTTTTTCCCTTGTCTTTGTCTGGTACTTGTTAAACCGGTTCTTCTTCCCTTTCAAATATAATTTCTTACAATATTAGTATCATCATTAGGATATTAACAATCCAAATAATACTTAAACATAACTCAATTCATACGCATCATATGATTCCATTCGCATTCATATTACGATATCCAATATATATAAATCATAACCCAAACATACTTTAATTTCTTCTTGATAACCCAATTACTATCATATTAGGTTCCCAATATAAAAGATAACACATCATTTCAAGTTTCCTAGAGCAAGATGTGTTCATTTATTAATTACAAATCAAATATGCCCTATTGACTCTTTTATCGTGCAGTCAACTTCAAAGAATTTTCATAATTTTTTTGCATCATAACTTCCTTTGATATTTCACCCGACATCCATAAACATATGTAAGAATACAAAATTAAAGTTTCATAATTTTTAAAGTTCATTTGCTATGTCAAGCAAAACATCGAACACATGGCGGGCATACTTTCACTCTTGGGCAGATTTCATACCCGAACTTCAAACTCTCGCCAAAGACTCATTTCTTGGTATTTTCATATGTTTTTCGGACATGTGACACACATATGAGTCCTTGTTAATCTCCAATTTGAATCAATCAATTCTAGTAAACATACAAAAAGATATGGAAGTTTGAACACATAAGGGTTCTAAACAAGGCCATCTAAATGATTTATACCTTCGGCTTCCTTTAAATGTGTATCCATCCATGAATACCCAAAAAGGCATGAAATTTTAATAAACAATTGATGATTTATATCCTTTCAATCATCTCGTTTGAACCACTTCGCGCGAGATCGCGCGAGATTGCACTGTTCGTCTTCTTCACCAAACTTCAACGTTTTTCACCATTTTTGAACCTAAAAACCTTTAAGATTCAATTCCCAACAACTCATCATCAATACCCATCAACTCCTAACAGGTTATAGATCATTTCTATCATCCTAGGATCCTTAATTCGTCATTAATCATCATAATTACATAAATCCCCAAATTAATTCACATGAACCCTAGTTTTCCAAATTCCAATTCAAGAACCTAATCAACCCAGATTTGTTCATCAATATATAATCCGATCCCATGATTAATCCTCTACATACATGAATGAATTCCAACCACTAATTAAACAAATCCTTAATCATAATTTAAATCTCCAATTTTTACCCAATTAACATATAAATCATTATTAATTCCACCTAGACTAACATGAGCATGATTATTGCTAAAAGAAAGGAAGTAATAAACACTTGCCTCGAATATGACGGTCTGATCCGTTGGTGATGTTGGTATATACGCATTCCTCTCTTCGCGATCTACGCGTTGGTGGTCACGGTTGTGCAAGGTGATGCCGAATGAGCCTTCTCTCTTGGAAGTTGGTTCTCCCTCACACCCTCCATGGCCGTTCTTGATTTGTGTAACCTATTAACCCTAATGGACTTTCCTAGGCTGATATAATTACTCTTAATTTTCATCCATTAATTTAGCCCAAAAATACAATTTACGATAATGCCCTCTCGGGGTGCCGGTTAGGCCTAAATCGCCCCGGGACCCAAACTAAACACCCGGGTATACTATTTTGACTATCTCAACCCTCCTGGACTCAATGGCGCAATCGAAATGACCACACGAGTTAATATACATAATTTCTCTTTTTGTTCTATTCAATTAGTCCTGACACGACTCACACGCATGTCAGACTTAATTTACCAAACTGCCGCATTTCTCACTTCCGACAATTTATCAAATATCATAATTCCATATTACATATCACACAGTAATATTTAATAGTTCACAACAATAAGTATTAACCCTTGGCACGCTAGTTAATAATTATTTTAATCCGGATTAATAACAAATTAATTTCTCACATTTTAATTTAATTAATCCAACAATAATAATTAATCGCATATTTATTCCCATAATAATAATTAATCACATAATTATTTAAATCATAAAAAATACGGGGTGTTACAGGTTAGTGAAATCGACGCACTTGCGCCATTTGTCATTCTTCTTTGGGACCATCATAACATTGGAGAGACAATATGGATACTTCACATCATCTTTAAACTTTTCTTTCTTTAATTTGTCGACCTCTTATTGAATAGCCATATTCTTCTCCTGACAGAACACACGACGTTTCTGCTTAACGGACTTCGCATCTTTCACAATGTTAAGTTTATGGTAGAGGGTAACTGGATCTATTCCAAGCATGTCCTCTTGGCTTTAGGAGCACACAGTCTTCCCCTATCAAAAGAAATATGCCAATTATTTCTTCAGAGATGGATCCAGGGATGAGTTGATTTGGGTTGTTCATTTTATATATTTGTCATCTATCATCACTGGCTCAACCTTCTCTACTACTTTGCATGTGACCAGTTTATCTGCATGTCAAGGATCTAATGTCCCAATATGATAAATAATGGTCATCTTCTTCTGTTCCTCATGCTTTACTAATGTGTAGTAGCATTATATTTCTTGTACTTGGTTTCATTTCACTACTCACACACCATAGTTCATCAAGAAATTTAAATCTTAATTATATTATAAGTATTCGCTCCACCTATGTGTATATATATCAACAAATGGGTATACACTCACCCCATACATAAATCCCACACATAGTATATTTCAAGTTTATCCCATAAACTAATAATTCACATTTTATTCACATTTACCATTTCTCCTAACATCTCTTATTAACTGAAAGGATTTAATTAATTATTCCAGTTGCTACCTTCAACCCATACTTAATGGTCCAAAACCCAGACTCATTATAACAAGCCCGAATTATATTTTAATTCCCAATAATCCTTTTTCTAGATAAAGTTACATTCTGCCAAAAATATAAAATTACAATTTGAGGCTTTTCTGCTCCGATTTTTAAAAAACTTAAGACTAAAAAGTTGTGCATAACGTGATTTTATACAAAAATTCGCGAACACACTACCAATTTCCGCTTAAAACAATCCTAAAATTATCATACAATGTTCGTCCTTTTTCTACATATTTCTACCTACGGGTTGTAACATAATTCATCCTCAAAATCTCTACCAAATGATCCCAAACTCCTTCTAATTAATCCAAAAGTATGTACATGATTTATAATATCAAATCATATCAAAATCATCATGGAATTTCGATTAATCATGCTAATCCCATTTTAATTCAGAAATTCTGCATTTTATCATTCTTACTCAAGAACACGTATAAACCCCAAATTTCTTCATCAAATAAACCCAAGTTTTGCGATGTTAATTCCAATATCAACAAGGGATTAATCCTACATGGTTTCCATTTCAAGGATGAAATCAAAATCATCAAAATTCATCTTTGATTTATAAAACTTAAAAAAAAATCTTTTTCTATCTTCCATGTACAACATACATGCTATAGATTGCTAGAGTTAAAATACTTGCCTTTGATTTTGTAGGTCTGAACCTTTGGGGAAGATGATGCTATGGTGTTCCTCTCTTTTTCGATCACTCTCCGGTGGCGGCAGCGGTTGTGCAAGGAGTCTTTGTCCCGTGGTTTTCCTAGAACAACCCTTCCTCCTCTAGAGAAATCTTTTCCTTTCCTTAATGAATGTCTCTTAGAGTTTTGGTGAATAAAACTTTGGCTAAAATATCTCTTAACTTATATAAAAATACTCAAATTTCGTAAGTACTATTCATCTCCCAAGTAAAATGACCAAAATACCTCTTTCGGGTGTCTATTCGGTTCCAAATTGTTCCGAGACCCAAATCAAACCCCCAGGCAGACTTTTTTGAACTTTGGTGCACTTGAAAGGACCATTTAGATGGCATAAAAATAATTTACTTTTCATTGCATTCAATTACAGTCTCGGCACGACTCACACGTGCGTCCCGACTTAATTATTTTAATTGTCGTATTTATAAATCTTAAAAAATTTTATAAAGTCATAATCATATATTACTTTTAATCACTAAGTAATATGTAATATCAATCACATATTACTTTATTCTAGTAATATTCAATCCGGATTAATTCCAATTATTTTCACATAAATAATTCCAATTAATCCCCATTGATTCAACCCATTTACTTTTAATTTATCTCATTTTAAAAGTCATTAAAAATACGGGGTATTACATACTCCCCACCTTCTAACGAAATTTTGTCCCGAAATTTGAAAATTTAGGCATATCTGGTAAGGACAATTCCGGGTATTAATCTCACATCTCATGTAACCTCCGCCATACCGCCCATACAGTACATTACCAAATACCCCTAATAATGAACACCTCATTGATGTTATACTCCATGATATGAACCCCACCAACAATTGTGATGAAACCCAATAACAATGATGGTTAAAGAACCTAAGATCGTATAAACAAAGTTTGTTGAGCCTTGACCCGTTACCTACTAAAATAAGAACCAAGACTACAAAGGATTAAAACGCCACACCAAGAAACCCAAGAATCTTGCACGAATCAAGGTGATAAGTTTGGTTGTTTAAACGCCACAAGATTAACTTGATAAGTTCAGAAAGTTTTCTACAGAACCAAGAGGAACAAAAATACCTCATAATAATATTAGTTTATGTCAAAAAGTGCTTACAAAATTCGTAGATCCCCTCCTTTATACTTGGAACAACCCTCCAAGAATAGGAAATGAAATAAATACAACATTAAAACAACACAATTGTCCAAGTAAAAGTTCCCACATTTTTAGGCCACTTGGACTTGGAAAACAATGAAATATGACTAAATGACTAAGTTCAATATATTTAAAGATAACCAACCAAGACTAGATTCATCCCCCATTTATTAACCTTGAAAATAGATAAATTTATGCCCATTTGTGGTGTGAACATGATGTTCACGTTTTTGCATGATACTTAGTTCCCCAAATTGCTTTAATGACATAGACTAAGCCTTGATTATCATTTGGTCCCATCTTGGTCTCCATATTTTCAGAATCAACCCACTTCTCTTGGATCATCCCAATAAGTGCTTCCTTAAAACGTTTGGCTCTAAGTCTTGTAATTGGACCACTAGAAAGTGACGAAAGGGTCTTGTGCAAATTTTCTCCACTCCCATGTGTGTGATCAAACCCGCATTCATCTTCAGCATATTCAGCTCCTTGAATTGCATCATTCTCCCCCTCTCTAGAAGGTTTTGTCATCAAATCATCACCTGCATCAAAAGGAGATAAATCAGCAACATTAAAGCTTGTACTAACACCGTACTCACCTGGTAAGTCAAGCCTATATGCGTTGTCATTGATGCGTTCCAAAACTTTAAATGGTCCATCACCCCGAGGTAGAAGTTTTGAACGTCGTTTACTTGGAAAACGTTCCTTCCTCAAATGCAACCAAACCCAATCTCCTGGTTTAAACACTACCTTCTTGCATCCCTTGTTGTATTGATGGACATATTGTTCAGTCCTCCTTTCAATGTTCATTCGAGCCTTTTCATGAATCTTCTTTACAAATTCATCCTTCTTTTTGCCATCTATGTTTACCTGTTCACTTTCAGGTAAAGGAATTAAATCCAAATGTGATAAGGGATTAAACCCATACACAATTTCAAATGGTGAAAACTTAGTTGCTGAATGTATACTTCTATTGTAAGCAAATTCAACATGTGGAAAACAATCCTCCCATGCTTTCAAATTTTTCTTAATGATAGCACGCAACAAAGAAGACAAAGTTTTGTTCACTACTTCAATTTGGCCATTAGTTCGTGGATGAAAAATAGTAGAAAACAATAACTTGGTTCCCAACTTTCCCCATAAAGTCTTCCAAAAGTAACTCAAAAACTTTGCATCCCTATCAGAAACAATGGTCCTAGGCATGCCATGTAACTTAACAATTTCTTTGAAAAACAAATCAGCTATATGCGATGCATCATAAGTTTTATGACATGCAATGAAGTGTGCCATCTTAGAGAAAATATCTACCACCACAAAAATTGAATCTCTCCCCCTTTTAGTCCTAGGTAAACCTAAAACAAAATTCATAGAAATATCAGCCTAAGGTTCATTAGGAATAGACAAAGGGGTGTACAAACCATGGGGTTTCAACTTTGACTTGGCCTGTTTACAAGTGATACATTTCTCACAAATTCTTTCCACATCATGTTTCATATGAGGACAAAAAAAATGATCATGTAAAATTCCTAAAGTCTTAGCTACACCAAAATGACCCATTAAACCACCACCATGAGCTCTCATAAGCAATTCATGCAAAGAACACATATGCACACATAATTTATTTTCTCGAAACCAAAATGCATCATGCTTATAAAACTTTTTAAATGCCACTTTTTCACATGCATTGAACACATCACTAAATTTAGAATCTTGCTCATATAAATCCTTAATTTATTCAAAACCAAGAAATTTTGTGTCTAAGATGGAAAGTAAAGCATACCATCTGGATAATGCATCAGCCACCATATTTTCCTTACCTTGCTTGTATTTGATCACATAAGGAAATGTTTCAATTAATTCCACCCACTTGGCATGACGTTTGTTCAACTTTTGTTGTCCCTTCAAATGCTTCAAGAATTCATGATCTGCGTGAATCATAAATTCCTTTGGCCATAGATAGTGCTGCCAATTTTCCAAATCCCTCACCAGAGCATACATATCCTTATCATAAGTGGGATAGTTTAGGACTGCGCCACTCAACTTTTCACTAAAATAGGCGACTGGACGACCTTCTTGCATCAAAACAGCTACAATATCTAATACCCCTTGATTTTTAATGATTTTTAAAATGGTTATATTTTAAATTAATGGATTAATTGGATTTTATTATTAATTAATTCATTTGGGTTTTATCCGGATTGTGGACATTAAAATGGATGATTCTGAATATTACTTAAAGATATTTAGGTAATATATGAATATGATGTCATTGTTATGACGGTGTGATATAATTTCGGTAATTTGAATTTTTAGTCAAACGCGATATGGGACGTGTCGGGACTAATTTATTAAATTAAAAAGGAAATTTATTTTCTATCAACCTTATAGTCATTTCGACTGCGTCGTTGCGTCCGTAAGGGTTGAAATAGTCAGAAAAGTCTATTTGGATGTTAATTTTGAGTCTCGGGTCATTTGGAAATGAATAGACAACCCAAAAGGGTATTTTGGTCATTTTTACAAGGGGGATGGATAGTGATTTCGGGTTTTGTCTTATTATAAATATTTGGAGATTAGTGTACGTAGGTTCATTTCATCTCTTCTACACAAAATTAAAAAGTCATCTTCCTAGAGAAAATGAAAGGTTGCTTGGGAAGAGAAGAGTTTACTTGGGAAGGAGAAGAACCAAGAACCAAAGGTCACCACCACCATCACCACCTGTGTTATTCAACTCCAAAGGATCAGATCTTCATTAGAGGCAAGTGTTTGATATTTGTAATTTAAGTTCGTATATTGTCCATGTTAGGATAGTTATAAAAAGAGATGATTTTCATGCTTGGAAGATGAAAGGATATAGTTGTTAATGGATTTTCAGGAAACTGAAAATGAATAGGAATCAAACTCTTGTTGTAGGATGATAATAATTCACGAAATAATCATATATCTATTGAGGAAATTCTGAAAACCATGGTTGTATTCTTGAAGATATTAGTTTTATAATTTTCTAGAAATAAGGACAGAAACATGCTTTTTAATCCAATCTCTTGATGATTCTAGGATGTTTAAAGTATTATAAATCGTTCATATATGTTGGTATATCATGTAGTAAGGATTATAAATCATTTGGGATGTTCATATGAAGGTTATAATGAATAAAAGTGGCTAAACCCGTAGTTGTAGAAATGCAGAAAAACCAGGATGTGACCTGAGTGATCGATCGATCGACCCCCTGCCTTCGATCGATCGACCTCCCCAGAATTCCTAAAGTTGCTTCTTTTTAATGTTGATTCTTATCCCAAAACTTTGGTATATCTTTGGTGATTATTAATTGGATATTATAGGACTTAGAAAAGATCAGTAGACCCTTGATAAGACTTGGATTAATTTTATTGGGGTTTAATTGATAAAGAATAATGATAATTAATTTAAAGGAATTTCGATTGCTAGATTCAATTGTTGGATTCTTATTGGTATGCATGAGGATTAAATATAGGACCAGTAGGGGTGATTGAATATAATACCTGGGTATCCTTAAGTTTACAAGAGGAAGAAGAGGTGTTCATAAGAGAATTGAAACTATCGGTTTTAACCCTAATTAAAAGGAGAGTTTAATTCGTAGTAATTTGGGAGATATGACGATATGGACCAGTAGAGTATTAGTGACTTCTTACTGAATATATGTTCAGGAAAAACCTATTTGAATCTTGAGTAATGAGTGAGGCTCGGGGGTAACTAAATTTAAGAAGTAAAGTTATGATAATTTAATATGTGGGAATTAAAGTGATATAAAGCTACGTATGGGAATAATCTAAGGGTTATGTGAGTACCTTATTGATATTATATTATAGGTACGATAATGCCTATTTGATTGATTAATGATTATGTGTATGACATACCTAGCTTACTTGCTATCGACGGGAGGTTTGCGCGTGAGGGCAGTCATATCCTGATGAATCCATGGGATCTTTGATTTGTCGCTCGAGAACATAGGTCTATGAAAGACTTATCGGGGAGTTGATAAGTCCGCTGACTGTGGGTACGTAGGTATGTGCGTGACCCATGGATACGAGAACTATGTTCGCCTCCAATGTTTCTGTTATTGTTTATGGTTTGAGGAATCCTTACTGAACCTTTTGTCCACTATTCGGCGACCAGCGATGATGGGACATGATAGCAGAGTAATGCATTGCACCGCAGCTGTGACTCGGGGTGATGTATTATATATGTATATATATATATATAATGAATTAAATGAATGAATGGATTTATTGTGGTTAAGTCATCTACTGTGTGATAATTGTAGATAATGGCAAATTGAGATAAAGAACTGAAGTAAGTTAATGAATGTTTATTCTTAAAGAATTGAAAAGCTTGTTTCATGTTAATGAGAAACAATTCATAAATGAAAGATGTATAAGAAGAATTATATAACGTATGGTATGGGACATACGGGGTTATGATATGGGAATGGAATTATATTATGGAACTAGTGAGAAGGAACCATTAACTAGGAGGTTAATAGGAGACGTTAAGTGTGCACTCTAGTTGAGAGGTGAGAATGGCAAGTGAGAGTTGGGTCTAACATGTACATAATAAAAGATTTATTGCACTTGTTAAATACTTGCTGTTTTAAAAATCATTTACACAATCGGGCTCTGACCCGTTTCCTTGCATATTTAGTATCTTCTATATCAGGTGTCCAGCAGCAGGGACGCCAACCTTAGTGAATTTTGACAAGCTATGGATTTATGGAGTTTTGCTTAGACGCCTATCATCTTTTTGATTCACAGTATTCTTAGTTAGGGCATATCGCCCAAAGGATTCAGCTATCTTTTTCTATCGGGGTCAAATACTATTGTATTCGTGTCTTTTTAATACATTTGATATTGTTGGGATTATTGTAATGGATTTATATTATTTGGGAATGTTTATTCCAATTGTATTTAAATTCTTTTGTGTTATCTATTTGGTTATCAGTGTTGTAGAATAAAATGTGTTGTGTTATTCTTAAACTGGAAGTGGATTTTGTTGAATTAAAAATTGGAAAGTTTTTAACATCTGCTTAATTGGGTATTGGGTGAGTTGTTAATGTTTTCGACAATGATGCTAAGAATGAGCCAACTGTATATTCTATTTTAATTTGGTATGGGACTGGCCACCCGGTATTTAATTAGACGGGGTGTTACACAATACCTATTCCTGAAGCATCACACTCAATTTCAAATGTTTTACTAAAGTTAGGTAAAACAAGCAAAGATGCATTAGTTAACTTTTGTTTAATCAAATTAAATGCCTTTTCTTGTTCCTTTCCCCACTTAAACGACACATTTTTCTTGATGACTTCAGTGAGAGGGGCGACCAATCTACAAAAATCACGCACAAACCGTATATAAAAGCTATCTAGGCCGTGGAAATTCCTCACTTGGTTGATTGTTGTAGGCGTTGGCCACTCTTGGATTACTTTCACCTTTTCCTCATCCTCTTCAATTCCTTTAGCACTAACAACAAAGCCAAGAAACACAAGCTTATCCTTGCAAAAGGTGCACTTTTTAAGGTTAGCAAACAACTTTTCTTTCCTTATCACATCTAGAACAAATTTTAATTGTACTACATGTTCTTCCAAGCTTTTTCTATAAATTAAGATATCATCAAAATATACAACTAGAAATCTGCCAATAAATGCATGCAAAGCATGGTTCATCAAACACATAAAAGTGTTGGGAGCATTAGTTAAACCAAAAGGCATTACTAACCACTCATACAATCCATATTTAGTTTTAAAGGCAGTTTTCCATTCATCACCTTCTTTCATCCTAATCTGATGATATCCACTCTTATGATCAATTTTTCTAAAAACACAAGAACCATGCAATTCATCCAGCGTATCATCTAATCTAGGAATGGGATGAAGATGCTTTACCATTATGTTGTTGATAGCTCAACAATCAACACACATCCTCCATGTTCCATCATTCTTAGGAACTAGCAGCACCGGAACCGCACAAGGACTCATGCTTTCCCGCACATACCCTTTCTCCATTAATTCACTTACTTGCCTCTGAAGCTCCTTTGTTTCTTCTGTATTGGTCCTATAGGCAGGTCGGTTTGGAAGTGATGCACCAGGTATGAAATCAATTTGATTTTCAATTCCTCTAATTGGAGGTAAGCTATGAGGTACCTATTTGGGAAAGACATATTCAAACTCTTGCAAAAGAGAAACAATATTGCTTGGTAATAAACCGGCCAAATCATTAGTACATAAAAGAGCCTCCTTGTACATGAGTACTATAAGAGGTTGATGTGAAAATAATGCTCTCTTGATCTCACTTTTTTTTGCAATGTAATTGAATTTCTTCCCTCTTTCTTTATTTTCAGATTTTTTTTCTCAACTTCTTTTCTCTCAATTTCTTTTTTTTCAACTTTTTTCTCTCAATTTCTTTTTTCTCAACTTCTTTTTTCTCATTTTCTTTTTTCTCAACTTCGGCCTTCCTTTCTTTTTCTCTCTTCTTTTCATTTGACCTTTGCAAGTTCAGTTGGTCCTCCATAACCTCTTTTGGTGTTAATGGCACACGGGTGATAAGTTGATTTTTAAGTGTGAAAGAATACTTATTTGTGAACCCATTATGCGTTACCTTTCGATCAAACTACCATGGCCTCCCTAATAATAAATGACATGCTTGCATAGGAACCACATCACAAAGCAGCTCATCCTCATATTTGCCAATGGATAATGCCACCAACACTGGCCTCGCCACCTTGATTTCACCACATTCATTTAGCCACTAAAGTCGATAAGGGCGAGGATGTTTCAAGGTTGTTAATGCCAATTTCTCCACCAAATCAGTGCTGGACACATTTGTGTAACTCCCCCATCAATAATAACGCTGCAAACTTTCTTATTTATAAAGCACCTAGTATGGAATAAGTTCTCCCTTTGGTTACATTCTTCTTCTTTAAACTGCACATTGAGAACTCGCCTTGCTACTAATAAATCTCCAATAACATCATTTTGCTCATCATCAATGTCTTCCAAAGGTGGCATGTCATCATCTACTTCTTCTTCATTCTCCGACTCAATCTCTCCTTACACATTGATCACCATCTCCCTTTTGTTTACACATTGGCTGGGTACGTGACCTTGTCCCTAACATTTAAATCACTTAATATCGCATGTTTTAGAAGTAGAAGTATCGGTGTTACCTGAAGTTGTGGTTGTTGCTGACTTGGCATTCTTAAAGGGTTCAAATTTTGGCTTATTTTGTACATTCTCATATCTTTTAGGGGCTGTTTTCCATGTGTTGCTGGTAGACACAAATTGTCCCTTCCTTGTTAACCCCTTTCGCTTGAGTTGTTCCTCGACCTTTATCGCTTGATGCACCATATCCGACAACTCAACTTAGTGTTGTGACTCGACTATATTAGTAATCTCACGATTTAAACAGTGCAAAAACCTAGCCATGGTGGCTTCCCGATCCTCTTCCACATTAGCTCGGATCATAGCTACCTCCATCTCCTTGTAATACTCACCCACACACTTGGAACCTTGAGTTAATCTATGCAATTTTTGAAACAAACCCCTATAGTAGTGGTTGGGTACAAATCGCCTCCTTATAAGCATTTTCATCTCCTCCCAAGTGTCAATGGGTGGCTCTCTAATACTCCTCCTATTAATTAGTAATTGATCCCATCAAATAATGGCATAATCGGTGAATTCAATTGCAGCCAACTTAACTTTCTTTATCTCTGAATAGTTGTGATAATCAAACACCATATCCATTTTAGTTTCCCACTCCAAATAAGTTTCAGGATCATTTTTACCTTGAAAAGATGGGATTTTAATCTTTAAGTTTCCTAAATCATTATCCCTCCTAGGTCTAGCCATCCTAACATCTCTATTCTCATAACCACACCCAAACCAGCCCCGATTCACATTTGGCACATCAAACTCCTCCACCAACTTTACTTCTTCCTCAACATTTCCCCATGGAACACGTCTGCCTTGGTGCATATTGGGAATGTCTTGTTACTACCACCTAGGTGTTCCTGCTTCTACCCTATCCAACCTCTCTTGAATAGGTTCTAATTCAGCCCTCAACATCCGCCTCATCTCCACTATCAATGCTTGCATTTGAAGGTTCGGAACAGATGGTCGTTGAACTTCTTCGATTGTGTCTTCTTCTTGAATATTGGACATGTTTAGAATCTGTAAAGATAATAGAAACCTCACGCTCACTCCCTCGAGTGTTTCACTCACACTCGTGTTTTCACTCAAAATGGCTTTTACCCTCTTATGATCTCACACTCTCTTGCCTTTTCCACTCTTTTGTGTCCTCTTTAGTTCTTAATCGAAGTCAATAAACAAATTCAAATTAACCACCAACAATTCAGATTGAGAAGCAACCAAAACTCATCACAAGGTAAGGAATTTGATTGCGGGAGAAAAAAAATTGAATTAATCACATAGTTTCTAGGGTTTCAGCAATACGAAAAGAAAAGAATGCATACAATTTTTTTTGTGTTTCAATCTTGTTTCTCATCTCCTAAAACTCCTTGTTTTTTATTTTTCATTTTCTTTATTTTATTTTCTTCTTTTTTTCATTTTTTTTGTTTTTTTTTTCATTTTTTTCCTAAAGGAGGAAACAAGAAGAAAAAAAGGATAGTCAAACTTGCCTTAGAAATAGGCTCTGATACCAAATGATATGAACCCCACCAACAATTGTGATGAAACCCAATAACAATGATGGTTAAAGAACCCAAGATCGTATAAACAAAGTTTGTTGAGCCTTGACCCGTTACCTAGTAAGATAACAACCAAGACTACAAAGGATTAAAATGCCACACCAAGAAACCCAAGAATCTCGCACGAATCAAGGTGATAAGTTTGGTTGTTTGAACGCCACAAGATTAACTTGATAAGTTCAAAAAGTTTTCTTAAGAACCAAGAGTAACAAAAATACCTCACAATAATATTAGTTTATGTCAAAAAGTGCTTACAAAATTCGTAGATCCCCTCATTTATACTTGGAATAACCCTCCAAGAATAGCAAATGAAATAAATACAACATTAAAATAACACAATTGTCAAAGTAAACCAGTTCCCACATTTTTAGTCCACTTGGACTTGAAAAACAACAAAATATGACTAAATGACTAAGTTCAATGTATTTAAAGATAACCAACAAAGGCTAGATTCATCCCCCATTTATTAACCTTGAAAATAGATAAATTCATGCCCATTTATCGTGTGAACATGATGGTCACATTTTTGCATGATAATTAGTTCCCCAAATTGCGTTAATGACATGGACTAAGCCTTGATTATCATTTGGGCCCATCTTGGTCTCCATCTTTTCAGAATCAGCCCACTTCTCTTGGATCAGCCCAATAAGTGCTTCCTTAAAATGTTTGGCTCTAAGTCTTGTAATTGGACCACTAGAAAGTGATAAAGGGTCTTGTGCAAATTTATCTCCACTCCCATGTGTATGATCAGGCTTGCGTTCATCCTCAGCATATTTTGCTCCTTGAATTGCATCACTCCAAGCCTTACAGTTTAGGTTGGACTACTTAAATTTTAATTTTAGACAATCACTATCTATCCTCCTATTATTTGCAGTTATAAGATGGTAGTTTAGATTAGATTGAGGCGTAACCCCTTTTGAGTATAGTAATGACAAGCTAATCGAGAACACTTCTGATTAATTACAGGACGCTCAATCACAATCCAGTGAAGATAAACTCATCTTGAACTCACAAATCTCTCGTGTATAACTTAGAAGATAATAATGAACTCAGAATTAACTCATTTAGATGGAGATAGAGGTAATTACCCTAGATATACCTTGGCAGGTAGCCAAACATGACAACCCTCAAAGGTCTTCAGTCAGATATTAAAAGCTTCGTAGTAAATGACAATGGTGGATAAGTAAGAACTCTGGTTTTGCAGTAACTTATTTTTCTCTGATGATGATCTCCCTCTAGCCAAAAATCTCTAGAAAAGAACTCTTTCTCTTAGAAGTGGTTGAGGCTAATAAATAATCCCCACACCACTCCCGAGATGCCCTAGTCCTTTATAACTATGAAAGACATCCTTCATACTTTATGTCACAAACATTAAATGCCTGATGAACTAGTCAACTCCACATCATAAACATTAAATGCCATGATATGCCTTTTGCCTAACCACTGTGTGTTAGGGGGATGTCATCACATAAGTGGCTCACCAATTGTATGACACCCCAAATACCATGGTGGTTTACTCAAGTGCATATTTGACATTGCTTAGATGGATAGTGACATCACAAAAAGTAGATGTGACATTAAGTAGTAGGTTGTTTGGTTCATAACTCAACGCACGATAGAACTCAAGGATACTTCGCCCAAGGTTCCACGGTCACAGGCCTTCGGTGTTTTACCAGGTGTATCTAAGATAGTCAGGACAAGCCCCAATGCTGCCTTACTTCTCAATCCTCCAAACCAATTCCCTTCGAAGTTCCCACAACAAGGTCATTCGATAGAGCATGAAAGCTCTCCCAGGCCCTGCCAGGCCTGGTCTTTCATGAGTACCATTTGACTTCACACTAAATAACATTATAATCGTTACAACTCATAGTCAATATAAATAAGAGATATAACAAGACTAAGTAAAAATAACAAAACTAAAGGATGATCTCTCTCGGCCAGTTTCTTCGCTGGAAGATCTACCTGGGCTGCCACGTTGAACTACCTCGCTTGAACTGCCTTGTTGAGCTACATCGCTTGAGCTTCCTTACTGAGATGCATCACTTAAGCTACCTCGCTGAGCTGCATCACTACCTTAATCCCTTGAGTCTGTTGTATTAGCTGCGGGGATTATCTCTAATCTCGAGATTATCTTCAAGCTCCCTATATTTGCCCCTTCGTGTAGAGATTTGTTGTGGGAATAAGAAATGTTTGCATGAAACTTCTCAATCCGATGAATCTTCTATTTGAAAAAATTCTGGCATTTCTGTCTTCATTACAACTTCTACCATTATCATTTCCAGGAAAAGTAAAATTTTCCCCGATGTACCTGGACCAAAGCATTGTGAATCAAATTCTCCCGATCTGAAGGTACTGTCTCATTGGGGTTGCCCCTAATGGTACAAATTCTCTTTGTTGTCTCTGTGGCCTGAGTCAAAGCTATCTGCATTTGGCCTGTTAGCGTGGTGACAACGTGATCATTTGAACTATGCTTGCAAGTGAATTCTCCCCAAGATACCTGAAGTTTGGCGAATATCATTTCATGTTGTTCAAAAAGCAAAATTCTCCTCGATGTACCTGAGTCACAGCGAAACCCCGTTTGGACCTATGGTGAGGGGACATCGTAGCTTTTTTGAACCATAAAAATAGCCTCTGTGTTGTGGGACATTCGGTGTGTCTGACAAAAATTCTGGCGCCAAAATCATAACTTGTTTTGGAAGGAGCCCGTTTTAATCCCCATGTGTCACTTCATTAATAACGTGCTGTCATCTTTTCAACTGTAGGAACACTCCCCGTAGTGCCACGTGTCCATCTAAAATGATTATGGGCGGTGGCTTTGCACATGCGGTAGTGGGGAACTCAAAAGCTAACTTACGAATTTCAAACGGCTATTATTCAAACACTTAGTTATTATCTTCATTCACATTTCCTTCATCTTCGTCAACCCTCAGAGTATTTAGAGGGAGAAACTCCTCAAACTTCCATTGTTACCAAGCTTTTCTCTGGTTTCTTTTCCTTCGTCTTCTTTTTCACCACCTCCTGCGGCCATACTCCACCATTTTCGTCCCTATATCCTTCCTGTCAAGATTTCTTCTTTCATTGCTACCTATCATGGCTTCTTCAAGTGTTCCCAACACGCCTACAACCAATGCTCCGCCTGAAACAACCCTTGCCCCTGTTGCTGCCTCCGCCCTAGATGCCACTGCACTGGTGGTAGCGCACATAGAACAACTCTGCTTCTATCATCGTTCCCATATTTTTGGTGAGGAGGATAATTTTTAGGGTGCTCTCAAAACTTGCAGTCTATGTTCCAAGTACGACCCTTTGCTTTTGGATGATGAAGACCAAGATTCCACGTCTTAGGGTTATTTTCCTCCAAAGGGGACTATGAGGTTCCGTCTTGACAGAGGTGACTTCTCTTGGTCCCACATTAATTTTGAAGGACGTGGTAGTTCCCCTTCCCACTTTGATGCTTGGAACTCGTTTATGCAGACCACTTACTCTGACACACTTTCCAAGGTTGGTCTCCATAGAGCTATCTGGTTTGGGAAGTTTACTCTCTCAAAATAAAATGTTTCTCTTCAAATCTTGGTCTCCCATTGGAACATTACAACTCACACATTCCTTATTTCATGGGGAGAGTTCACCATTACACTTGAGGACGTTTGTGAGCTTCTTGGGTTTGAGCCTATAGGGATTTTGGCTTATCATGACGAGGCTTTGGACGCCAAAGAGATAAAGGCCCGAGCAGACTTGGTTCAGATTTGTAGTAGGTGTATCGGTACTTCCAACAAGGCTAACTTCACTCCCCTCATAAACTACTTTTATCGTACTAACCCCACTACAGAATTTGGCCCTAACAAAGGTACATCTCTTGAGTTACAAGCTTACATACTCGTGATTCTTTCTCATTTTGTCTTGCCTGGCAAACCCGATGATCAACCACGTATTGAATTGATTAATCTGTCTGTCCATTTGGCTAGAGGATATAAGATTCCTCTGACAGCCATGGCCTTAGGGTCACTTTATACATGGTTGGACAGGACCCATCTAGTCATGGAATGGTCCTTGGGCAGATATAACTTGGCCAACTTTGCCAATGCTATTATTTTGACTAGTTTTCTTTACTTCTGTTTTCCCGAGATATCTGCCAACTGTGTTCCCCTTCGTTCTGGGGAAATCATCAATCCCCATTGCCTTTTTTTCTTTCATAAGAAACAGAGTAGAAAGGATCTTTTGGGCATTTTTGACAAAGCAAGATGCTTCGTGATGAGGCCCTATAGTGAAGATTCCTTTGCTCATACTTGGAACTTCTTTGGTCCTGTACCTAGGGTGATGGGGCCCACTTAAGAGGATCTTATAGCGAAGGATCCTTCTTTTGCCATCGTTTTAACCTTGACTGGCAGCTATCTCCCCTCTTACACTGAATGGGGATATATGTCTGAACATTACAACCCCAATTGTTGTAGCTGTTAGTTTGGGTATGACCAAGGGTTTCCTCGATCGGTGTTTTAAGATTCTCACCCCAGGGCATCTTTCCCTGAGGCCTGTGCCTTTTACACCGTGTCAGCTGCTTCCATAATTTGCTCAGCCATAAGTGGTCCTTCTATCATTCATGCACTTTCTAGGAAGGGGGATGTAACTAGTGATTTTGCACTGAAGTATTGGCCAAGACAGATAGCCAAAATTCACAAATTCATCCAAAGTCCCCCTATTTACCCCATTATACAAAGTTTTCCTCCTTTAGATCTGGGGCTAAAGGGGAATTCCATTCTGGGAATTGAGTTCCCTCTCAGCCGAACACCGAAGGATCCTCCTAGCGATCTGCCTCCATACTGCCCAGAAATCCCCGTTGCTATAGCCAAGGCTAAGAAAGATTCAATGCCTAAACTCCCTACTGGAGGTGCTTCTACCGCTGTAGCTTTTGGTGAGGGTCCTTTGCAATCCCTTTTGCAAAAGGAAAGGAAGACCAGGAGTGGGGCCTCCTCGAAGCCTAAGTCCCCACACAAGTTCCAAGCCCCTATAGATGGTTTTCCCATTACCTTTGTTCCTCCCCACCCTGATGTGCCTGAGGAAATACGGGAGGCGATTAGAAAGGAGGTAGAACGGCTACAACATGTATTTTGACAAACTGCGCCATCAGTTCCTCCTCCTGAGTCATTTCTCACTAGCGTGGTAGATCCTACTGAAGGGACTCCACGAAGAAAAAGGGGTTCTCATTGGGAACTGAGGCAAGTAAAAGGCAAGCCTTTATAGTGCAATCTACAACAGTTACCCCTACTCCTGGAGGTTCTACTTCTCATTCTCCTTCTCCCGATGGAGTTATATCACTTGATGATAACCCTGAGGTTACAGCTGATCTCATCGAGAGGGCTTCTCCTCATTTTTCTCCTCCAGCTTTTCCTGTTGTCGTACCATCACACTCTTCTTCTGAGCACACGGTTAGTCTTCTCACACTTAGTCGTTTATACCTTAGTGAATTCTCTTCTCTTTTCTGACACTTGTTCTTTATTTCTTATTTTCGTTAGGAGGCTGATGAAGAAAGGCCTTCTCTTCCCATCAATCCTTTCATGGGAGGAAACTTTGGTGCTTCTATGATCGAATCATCTCCTACCCATTCTCCCATAATAGGCCTTACTTATTCGCATCGTTCGCCCTCTAGTCATGTAGAGGAGGCTGGAAAGAGGGCTGCTATGCTCGTCGAGTCTGTGGGGGTTTCCTCTCATCTAGAGGAGACTCCCTTAGCTTCTTTTAGTTCACTCTTTTTGTCGGTAGTTCCTCTGGCTGTGATTCCAGTTTTGCTAAGCTCTCCCGAGGTAATAAGTGCTAAGTGGTTGGTAGATCTTTCTTCTATCTTTCCTTCTTTGATGTATCTTCTAAGTGTTTTGTTGTGTTTCAGGTTGCAGTTGCTTTGTTACTAGCTTCTTCACTGGAAGATGTCCTTCTTCATCCTCCACTATTAAGGCCCATCACTGCATTGCCCCCTGTTTCCCATATCATTGGAGTAAGTTAAATTTATAATGTGCCCTTACTTTCCATGTTGTTCTTTACGCCTAACACTTAGCTTTGTGTCTGTACCTTTCTCGAGGTTTGATTCCACCATTATCCCTCAAGAATCCACCCATTTTTAAGGCTTTCTTTGGCTCATCTACTCACCCTGGTCCTTTTTTTGTCCCCACAAGGGCTGATGTATCTGTGGAAGATCAAATGACTCCTTCAAGCTCTACCCCAACTTTGGCCCTAATTACTTTTGTTGAATTAGGAGCTTCATCAAGTGTTGATGTCCCTATGGCTGAGGTTCATCTAGCTGAGGGTTCTGCGAAGGTTCCTAAGGAGATGAGCCTGCTCACTACGATGCCCACCATTGCAGCTTCTTTCATATCTCCCGTTCATGCTCCAACAGTTATTGAGGTATTTTGACATTTTCTCTTTGTCCTTCATCTTAACAATGTGCAATCTCTTTGTTTAGAAGAATCTCATTTTCAAACGTTCAAACTCCACCAGTAACAGTGACTTAACAATGAAAACCACTTGTTAAGACTTTTTGTGAAACTCCACCAGTAACGGTGACTTAAAAATGAAAACCACTTGTTAATATTTTTCATCAAACTCTGCTAGTAACGGTGACTTAACAATGAAAGCCACTTGTTAAGATTTTTTGCCAAAATCCACCAGTAACGGTGACTTAACAATGAAAAAGACTTGTTAAGATTTTCGTCAAAACTCCACCAGTAACTGTGGCTTAATAATGAAAACCACTTGTTAATATTTTCGTCAAACTCCACCAGTAACAGTGACTTAACAACGAAAATCACTTATTAAGGTTTTCATCAAACTCCACCAGTAACGGTGGATTAACAATGAAAACCACTTGTTAAGATTTTCCATCAAACTCCACCAGTAATGGTGACTTAATAATGAAAACAACTTGTTAAGATTTTTCATAAAAATCCACCAGTAATTGTGACTTAACAATGAAAACCACTTGTTAATATTTTTCATCGAACTCATTATTTTACTTATCTGCCCTCAGGTTGCTAGGGAGTCTCTTCGTGCTGAAGAGCAATCCTGACAATCTCCTTCACCTATCGCCTCCCCTCATCCAGAACCAACTGTATCTGAGGAATCAAGTCATGATGACCAAGGTTCCACGACGGGTGCTATGGATGATAGCGAATCCGACTGTGAGCATCCTTTACCGGCACTGTCTCCTTATGAGTTTTGCCTCATGGTTCTTCACCACTGGCCTCAAATACTTGTCTGCCATTGTTTGGTTATTGAATGAGTTGCTACTCACCATCCCAAAACTTTTACCGTTGACTGTCTTTATTCAAATATTTCAGTAATGAGCTATAGTCTTCAAGACAGGGCGATCATTATTGCTGAGCTTATCAATACCCCCACTGCAAATGTCACTAGGCCCCTCCTTAATCAATTTATTGGCTATTTGAAGGAGTTGGGAAGAGATGGCTTCCAATTCAATTGACTGATCGGACACTTGAAAACTTTGAAAAGTCAGTAGTTGGAAAGTCAGAGGGAGCTGCTACAGAAGAACTTGAAAACTCAAAGGATTGAAGATCCAAGACTGGCTGAGTTAATACCTCTACTGGAAGCTGCAAATCGATAGGTGGAGGATATCGAGGAAGCTTTTCGTCTGGCTAAGTTAAAATGAGAGATATTGCTTATCGAGCGGGCTCAAGTTCAAACGAGGCTGAAAGGTTCTATAGTGCCCAACAGGCGTGCTTGGCAGCTTCTTCGGGCTTGCCTGGGGACTTTTTCTTTGCCCCAGACTTATGGTTCCTCCTAGGCCAATGACCCCCCCAACACTTGTACAAATTTTTATTTTTCTTCTCATATAATTATTGGGAAGTAGTTCCCAATTTTATAATACACTCCCCAATTTATGAATGAAAGAGAAGTTTATATTGTTTTCTTGTCACCTCTGTGTTATAACTACTTACAAAAAATAAAGTTTTACAATTTTCCATCTCACTTTAGTCGCTACAAATAGTATAACATCAAAAACGTCTTGTATATTCATGAAAACTAGATACATCGTCTTTCTAAGGTTACTCGCTTATACATGATAGACCTTCAACCATTTGTTATTAATCTTAAATGGTTTATCTTCTTCCATCTTTGAAATTAAATAGTAACCTGAATCGTGAGCCTCCTTCACAATGAAAGGTCCCTCCCAATTCACTACAAACTTAGGTAGAGGAAGCCCACTGATATGCTTCATCGCTGCTTTTAGAACAAGGTCTCCTTCAGCGAACTTCCTTGGTCTCACCAAGCTATCATATGCCCTTGAGAGTTGTTTCGTGTACATTTGGAAGTGTTTCATCGCATTATCTATGTGTTCGTCCAATGCTTCTAACTGTACATGTCTACTCTGTGGGAGCATGCTGCTTCAAAGGGCATAACGAGCGAAAGGAACCTCCAATGCTATTGGAAGGATTGCTTTATCTCCGTTCATAAGAGAGAACGACATGTCTCCCATGAGTTTTCTTTTGGTCATTCAGTATGACCATAGTACTACTGGGATCTTGCCATCCCACGATCTTGGGAAGTCTTCCATCATTTTGGCTAAAATAATGACCAAAGTCTTGTTAGTCGCCCTACCTTGTCCATTTCCCTTAGGATATGCCACCGTTGAAGTATGATGGATGATGGAGTATTTGTTAATGAGCATCGTTACCTCTTTATTGATGAGGGTGGTTCCATTATCGAAGAGGATGACTTTCGAGATTCCAAAACAACAAATCACCTATTCTCTAATAAAGTTATCCATCATACCCACCGTTTCTCTTCTGAGAGGTATTTCTTCGACCCACTTTGTAAAACACTCCATTGCTACCAATATCCAGATCTTTCCTCTTGATGAATGGTGTATCATCCTACCAGATCAAACGTCCAAGTGTGGAACAAATAGGGAGTGGCCAAAGAATGTAGATCCACCGAAAGAGCATGGATCATATTCCCATGCAGCTGGCACGCATTGCACTTTCGCACAAACTCAACAAAGTCTTGTTCCATAGTTGGCCAATAATACCCCAAGGTCATCAGTTGATTATATAACTTTACCCCTCCAATGTGATCAAGGTCATGAGCTTGTTTCAACACTTCGGCTGCCTCCTCTTTCACGGTGCATCTCAACGGCCTGTTGAAGTATCCTCTTCAATCGAGTTGTTCATCTTGGACATAGAAGCGTGGGACCCTTGATTGGAATCCCATCGTATATATTTTTTCTATAGGGACAACTCCGTCTTTGATAAAGTCAATGTAAGGTTGCCTCTAGTCTGTTTGAGTCTCAACGAAGTGACATTCAACTGCTTGAAAGAAGAGCTATAACTTATTACACCTCCATTGTAATTCAAATGCGTCTTATATCATCATTGGCCAAAAGTATCCTTCCCTTTGGATTCTCATGTACAAAGGAATCTCTGTTGTTTCATAGTGGCTCTCGAGCGTCTTTCTCAGTCTTTGCACTGCCTCTTTTGGGACAACTCACCTTGATAACCATCCTCCCGTGTTACTGAAGTATAAGTTGCCATGATCGACGAAGTACTGCACTAGCTCTCTCAGCTTTATCTTGACTTCCCCAAACTCTATAGTAGTTTTATCGGTCTTTATAATCAGCTTTTACGTAATGGTGGGATAGGCATGAGCATGTCGGTTCATCGTTTTAGGATGTCTTCTTATCTTGACCTGATGGAATTGGTTAATCAGTCATTGAATGATCATTCGATAGGGCACTAAACTGAGGTGCTTTAACGCATACTCCCCATTCACTTGTTGAACTACCAAGTTTGAATCTCCTTTGATACATAGTGAACGGATGCCCCATCAAAGGGCCTCTAGTAGCCCAAGTACTAATGCCTCATACTCTGCTTCGTTGTTGGAGAAAAGGATACTTAATTTATAAGAAAGGCAAAATTCCTCCTTTCCCTTAGAGAAAATAACCCCTGCCCCTGTTTTCTCTTTTGCCAAAGAACTATCGAATTGCATCGTCCATTCTTTAAGGTCAGCCTCCAGAAAGTTTGCCTGCAAGTCATCCACCGAGATGTTCTCTTGGGGTGTTTCAAATACTCCAGATGGGAAGATTTCCAGCAAGACCGCATACGCCTGGCCTTTGATTGCTTGAGGAACCACGCACTTTAAGTCATATTCTGAGAGAATAAGGATCCACCTAGATGCTCTTCCAATCAAGATAGTTCTTGACAACAAAAACTTATTTGGATCACACCTTGTCACAATATGAATCGTAAAAGATAGCATATAAAGCCTAAGTTTTTTTTCTATAAACACTAAGACTAAACAGTACCTCAATACATTACTGTACCTTGCCTCTGGTCCATATATGATTCTTCTCAAGTAATAGACTGGTCTTTCTTGCCCATCGACCTCCTATGCCAAGAGTTCTCCGATGGACCTGGTGGTAGACGTAACATAGAGTTGCAACAGTGTTCCAGGCTTTGGAGGGATCATTGTCTATGGATACGTTAGCAACTCCTTCAACTTGTTTAGAGATTCCTGATGTGCTTCCTCCCACTTGAACTTCATGCCCTTTCGACAGCTCCATCAATAGATGAGTTATCTCTGCCAATCTCGGAAAAAATCTCCTGAGGCAGGAGACTTTACCGAGGAAACTTTTCCGCTCTTTCGTCATTTTTAAGCATGGAATTTCTAGGATAGCTCGCTACTTGTCCTGGTCCATCTGTACTCCCTGTCGATCTACCATGAACCCTAAGAACTTCCCACTAGTGACCCCGAAGGCACACATTAGTGGGTTCATCTTCAGCTTGTATTTTCTACAACGAATGAACACCCTCCTTAGGTCGTCTATATGGGAATACTCCTTCTTCGATTTGATGACCAAATAATCCACATAGAACTCTAGGAATTTGTGGAAGAAATCATGAAAAATGGCCATCATCATCCTTTGATACATCGCCCCAGCGTTCTTTAATCCAAACAACATTACCTTGTACATGAAGTTTCCCAATGGGGTTTGGAATACTGTTCTCTCTGCATTAGCTTGATCCATCTTGATCTGGTTATACCCTACATACCCATCCATGAAGCTGTACATTTCATGACCAGCTGTTGCGTCAATGAGGCTATCAATGGAAGGTAAAGGGAACTCATCTTTCGGGCAAGCTCTCTTTAGGTCCCTGAAGGTATACACAGACCCTTATTTTATTCTTATCCTTCTTTCCTACTGGAACGATGCTTGAAAGCCATAGTGGATGTTGGATCGACTCAATAAACCTTGCTTCCAGCAACGATTGGACCTCCTCCTTGATCTTTAAATCTAGCTCTGGATTGTATGTTCTTGTGGCTTACTTCACTGGTATGGCTGAAGGTATAAAGTTTAGTTTGTGGCAACCAATCTCTTCGTCCAACCCTTCCATCTTTGTGTACTTCCACGTAAGGACATCCCTGAATTCCCAAATTAACTCAATCAAGGCTTCTCTCTTTGCTGCGCTCAGATCCTTTAAAATGAAGATGGTCCTTGCATCTTCTCCATCTTTGACTAGGTTCAACTGCTCCAACTCTTGCACTTGGGGTTTCGGGCGATCCATTATGTAGTCTGGTTCTTCGCCTAAGTCCTTCATAAACTCCTGTATATTTGAGTTATCAATGACCATGTACTTCCCTTGCTGGTCCACCACGAAGCACTCATATACCGGGTCAGCCTCTAAATCAGCTTCTTCGACTGCCCACTCACACCCTTATAAAAGGTAGATCACTCTTCCATCCTCAGTATTCTTCTTGCACTGTCTGCTCATCATTGCGATTGCCCTTCTTTTTCTCTCTTTTGAAGCCTCAACCAACTTATTCCCTGAAAATCTGCTGAGCATACTCAGCCGTTGGGTCTCGTGATCCATCGAATCCATTTTGGGTCTCATCCTATCTCTAAGTTGCTTTGACATATTTTTCTTCTTGGGATTAGCTAAGTGAACTTCTTCCATTACTACCTTTCCCTTTGTTCATTCGCTTCCTTGGCCATTCACAGGCCCTATCCTTTACCTGATAGAGGTAACTCTTGCTCCTTCCATCCTTCTTGTCAGCACCCTGTAATCTTTCTCTAACTTTATATAAAAGGCTGCATCTACCAAATGAGCTTCTTCGGTGGAAAAAGGCTTCTTAGTGGCCCATATCATGATCTCAGTCCCTTTAACATTTGCCTTTGCGCATTAGTGATACGTCAAAGGGACCAAACCCTGTGCATCCATACTCTCCATATCAGTAAGTGGTAGGAAGTGGTACTTTCAATCGCATGAAACTTGATGTGTGAGGTAAGGTTTCCCATTATGATCCCCACATTCACGTACCCGACGAATTTGGATGACTGATTATAGTAACCAGAAATCATCAAAGGCATTTGTATTAGTCTTTCCTACGGAATATTGACTATCCAAAAGGAACTAATAGGCATGATGTTTATCGATGCACCTCCATCCATTAGTGCCCTCGTGAAGCTTACCATGTTGATACTTTCCGTCACGTACAGGGGCCTGTTGTGTGGAAATCTCACGACCCTGTCAGCATCACTAAAAGTTACTTCGGATAAGAACTTTCTCACCAGTCTGGCCAAGGGAACCTTCCATCTTAAAGAAGGTACTGCATTCTTCTTTGTGATATCCAAAATTTCTAGTGTTACCTCCAAACGGCTCTCCTATTGTATCCCTACTTGGTCATAGAACCACGAGAATTTGGGCGACTGCAAAACAACTTTGTATTCCAAGCTTGGGTCCACCCCTTCCACTTCTAGGTTGTATACCTCCTCCACGTCCTTCGTACCTTTCTTCGTTTGTGAGTGTATACACTATTCTTTCCTCTTTGAAAATGTTGAATTCGTTGGTAATCTCACTATTCTTTCATTTGATCATTCATCAATGGAGTTCATATATGAAATCTATTACTTCATCATGATTTTCAAAGTTTGTTTTGACTCGAGAATTGCGTGAACTTTAGGAAATGATCATACGCAATCTTTGTTCTATCACCCATATTAGCCTTGGCCTCACCTTAAATGTTTTTCCTTGTTAACCCCTTTGAGCGTAAATATAGCATTTCGTTTCATAACCCAAATCCCAAAACCAACTCCAAATTGGAGTTATATACCATACATACACCTTCCATGCCTTTGTTTGTAATGTTTCTTGGGATTGAATGATGTTGTCGCGTGGTTGCAATTTAGGTATGTGAGAGTGAGAAAAGTAAAGAAAAGAAAGTAGTGAAAAAAAGAAAAAGCAAAAATCAAAAGAAAAGAAAAGAAAACATGAGAAAAAGAAGAAAATAAAAGAAAGACAAAGTTGTATATGTTGTATATAGTGGCCAACAAGCTTTGTTTACTCTCCCCATTATTATATTCAATGCCTTTTATGGATTGCATTTTCCAATTTTTGAAATTGCCCGCATTTTCCATTATCTCGAGTTTTCATCTCCGAACACTTTGAATCCGTACATAGTCCCGTCATTTCATAACGATTAACCCCAAACCTACACTATAACCCTATCAAGTCCTATGTGATCTTAAGGTGCATTTAATTTAAAAGTTGAAATAGTTTTGATAATCTGTGAAAATGGATTTTGCCTCCTTTAATGAGCGGTATCTTTCATTGAGATTACAATTTTTCATTTTATATACATCATTCTTCATTTGTGACATGTGCGCGACCTAGTTTTCATTTACATTTACTCTTTATGCCCGCATGTTTCATGTGTTACCTCCCTGTTTTGAGTGAAATCATTTGATGATGTAATGCCCATGAGGATTGAATATACGCATGTTTTTATTTTTATCCGATTTATTTAAGTTTTGGACAAATCATACTTTGCATGTGCTCACTCCCCTCCCTCATTTTAAGGTTTCAATTCAATGAAGTTCATTCTATAATGTTAATAATACGAACTTCTGTGTGAATTCGTTCACTTTGCTAATAATATGTATGAAATCTTTTTCGTATTGTTTGGGCTTGTCGCATGTGATTGGGCATAATTTGAGGAAACCATATGATGTTTGTGGGTTTCATCTCTGAAAACCCTCACGAGACGACACTCGTCCACTAGGGTAACCTAACAGCTTATTGCATATGCTAAATGCAATCGTGTTCCCTACGAAAGTGACTTTTATATTTTAATGCATATATACGTTTTGTATCGCGTCATGTGGACTGGGTTTGTTTGTTTAATCATTAGGGACTAGCAATATCTTAGTTAAGGGGTGTGATACGTCACAAATATTGCATATTTGCGCCCTTTATCTTTGTGCATTCTAGTACTTTTATGTTCTTAATTCCTCTATTTATGCTCATTAACCAGACAACCTCAGATTTGGACATATATATGTTTTGCAGGGGTTAATTGTGCTTTTGTAAGTATTGGAATGCTAAAAGTGAGGATCGGTTGCATTTCGGAGAAGTTTCATCACCGGACGCTACTTCAAGGGATTTTTATTTAATTCACTCTTCATATCCATCTCAACTAATTTCCACATATGCGTAGCTCATTGAGTTAGCTTCGCGTGGCCATAAACGGTGCGACATTTCGAGTTCAGATGAAGATGTTATGGCCATTTTCGTACTGAAGCGTTCCCCCCATGTGAAGACCAAAGGGCACCAAAAAATAGAGTATCGATCGACCGTGCCCTGGGGGCCGGTCGAGCTTGTACTGGGATTTTTCCTTGTGAGGGAACCAGTGGGCATCAACTTAAGAGACCGGTAGACCGGCCCCCTGGCCGCAATCGACTGGTAGCAGCAGATATTTGGCAACTTGTTCCTTTTCTTTTCTTTTTCCTCTCCTTTTCTATTTTTATTCCGAACTTACTATATAAGAGAACCTTTGTTATCTTTTGTAGATATCTTACATTTTACATTAGGTTAGGGTTTGTATTGGGAGCTTTGTCCTACCACATTTCCTTTGGGTGTTTTACCCATTTTTATGTATGTAAGCTTCATGTCATTTGTCTCTTTCATTTGTATAATGCTTTCTTTACTTGCTTCC
This sequence comes from Sambucus nigra, assembly GCA_949130495.1. Classification (NCBI taxonomy): domain Eukaryota; kingdom Viridiplantae; phylum Streptophyta; class Magnoliopsida; order Dipsacales; family Adoxaceae; genus Sambucus; species Sambucus nigra. The sequence continues at coordinate 166,390,787 of OX422220.1, read as the reverse complement.
TTTTATTTACATGACTAGTTAATATTCATTTCTTCTTATTTATTGCTTTGCTAATTAGGTTTACTTTCTTGATTTTTATTCATGTCTAGCTAATTTAATCTAGGTTGTGTTGGATTGAACTCACCTATGGGTTGACGGGTTTCTTTGCTTTGGTGATGGAGTTTTACGGGTCTATTTCGAGTGGGTTATCCTAGTGATTACGCCTAGGAGATTTAACGGGGTATATCATGTATGCTCCGTATTTACGACCTTACGTGCATAATTTTCGGGGTATTTGTTGATGCTAAAATCTATTAGACCTTTATGCGAATTTAGGGGTGTGGCCACTATTGATTTAATTAATTGTCGAAACGAGACTCAATCTTAATAACTCGTCGACCCATGTAACCATTTTATACTAATTAACTCTAGGTGAGGGATATCCGACGCAACCTATAGTTTTTATTCTCTTTGTTAACTTAGTTTAATTTAGACTCGCCTAGTTTAATCTTTCCCTTTTTGCATCATTTCCGTTTTTTTTATAATTATCTTTTACACTTTTATTTTAGAAGTATTAAACCAATTAAATTCTAACAACTCGTCTTTGTGGATTTTTTGATACCCGGACTGGCCGCTATACTCCCTTAAAAGTGTATAGTCATAGTTTTGGTTTTTGTATAGAGTTAGTGAGTTGACTATAACAAACCACCAGAGTCGGTGACGCGACACCGCGATAAAAACCCTGCCTATCAGTTGCCACGCTGAACTACCTCACTCGAGCTGCCTCGCTGAGCTGCATCACTTGAGCTGCCTCGCTGAGCTACATCGCTGCCTTAATCCTTTGAGTTTGTTGTATTAGCTGGGAGGATTATATCTAATCTCGGGATCATCTTCAAGCCCCCTACAACACTATAGTTGATTAATCAGTCTTTAGATATATACAAACTCATCGTACTACTATGTCACATTAGTAGTTTATTCTTGTTTGTACAGTATATAATTCACACACATTATATACTATAAATGCCAACACATTTTAGCAATACTGCCTCAACAGAGGACTATGAAACCCAAACCTGTAAGCTACCGGTCCAATCTTTACAATAATAGGAAATGGTCCTAAGTATCTCGGAGCCAATTTCACTTTTTCCAACATGCAATAACGTAACACCAAATCATTTCAATTTTGGCATATGGGCCCTAAATCCCTCTATCCCGAGTAGCTCATTATCCTCCACCTCTAACCAATAAGTAGAAGGACGATAAGGTCTTCTATATAGCGCCTCAAACAGAGTCATACAATAAATGAGATGAAAGGAGTTATTGTACACGAACTCCAAATATGACACTAAATTTTCCCATAATCGAAAATACAACATATCCCTCAATATGTAACTATAATTCTCAGTCTGCCCATCCATCTGTGGCTGTGTTAGGCCGTATACATTCGTATCTCGATACTCATGGCGTTCCGAAAACTCTTCCCAATAATCAAGACATAACTCTCTTGTCTCTATCAGACACAATGTCGAAATGTACCCCATATAACCTTACTATCTCAGGAATAATGATTGGGGTATACTGTCACACGTTATGATTAGTCCAAACTGTCATAACGTGAGCTACTTAAATTACCCGACCCACTATCACCCATATAGGGTTGTGATACCTTTGTGAAGTAATTAACTCTATGATAATTTAGGGATACGCTCTCTCATTTCTACCAAGGAATTCCCAATGAATGAAGGAACCCTATTAATTTCTGATGGCCCACTTTTAATTAGAACTCAACAATGACTTGCTTGGTTTTATTCCATCACTACAGTTTTATATCAGGAGGCATTTTATATTTCTCACAAACATATCCACAACCATGACTCGTGCGACAATGCCATCACTACATGTCGCAAGTTCTCCCCCTCTCTTCAAATTTTAAATTCTCATGAAATGTAGGCCGCCACATACCTTACCATGCAAGTTTCAACTTTCCCGAGTTAAACTTTATCAAATTCTTCCTATACCATCCTCGTGGAAAATTTGGGGAGTAGCGGTCCAAACTGACCTAAACCATCAAACAACTAAGTCTTGAAGTCACAACTTCTACATTTATTTACCTCAAAAATACGTATTGTGCCATAATTCTCAATTATGGAAAATACTACAATCCAACTATCTAGGGCTCCCATACACCCTATGTTGTGTACATTTCAGCATATGATCTAAATGGATGTGCTATCATACACTAGACGTGATTACTCTGTAGGGTTACACTACCAACTTACAATATAATCCGTATCACATTGGTTTTTACATTCACATTTGGCGACTCCACTGGCCTCAAATCATACTATAACCCATAACTCTCATTTTTAAAAGATACATATTATAACAAAGGTTCTAAACCCATATCCTAAAAACCCAACTTACTTCGACTCCCAACGTTCGCTAGTTTCATACGTGGGGTGTCTCGCAGAGCGAAATACAAACAAGGAAGCCTCCCGATACACTACTACCTAACCTAGTCAGTCGTCGAAACCCTTCAGGTCCTTAGTCCACAATATGTACCTTCCCAACAGGTTTTGTCTGTTTATATAAAAGTCTACTCATCCACTCTCATGTCCCTTAAAGATAATATCAAACATGGCGCTCTCACTAACACAAGTTCTTGGTGCTATAAAATAACGAGAAATATCTCTCTCTGCACGAATTAAGAACACAATATATCCTGAATCACATCAGCAACAAGTCCCTACACATCGGCATACTCATAAATGCCAAGTATAGAATGCCATCTATAAATTTGTACACTTAGGCCCAACCTTATTTTAGGTGGCGCCTAACAGAACTAATACAGTTTACTCTGAAATAACAAATGCGATAGTCTTATTACACAATTTACCATCGTTTCAATACTCGAAAATCAATCACTACACATTACCATAATCAATCCTACAGTCCTCACTCATAAATGTAGTATATAATAACATAATTCTTAATTATCCTACCCATTTCTACCTACGGGTGTCAACAACGGGTTTCTCTACCCCATAAACATATATGATGATATCCATACCTCGGGTTCACATCTACTGTTCCCAGTCTCCTGGGTCCCACTCACTTTCTATGGACTCATTCAATATTAATAGTCCCAATTTTTTTTCTACACATGGAACAACTTTTTGTGTCATTTTCCCTGTCCCGGGTCCTATAAACCATTTTGAACCTAATAATACTACCATCAATTGTTGCTCTACTGATTTCTTCGGCTCCACTTTCCCTATGGAACTCATTTTCGACTATACTAATCTTGACTGAATCCACCTACACTTAGTAGATATTCAATTAAACCATATATATGGGTTCCCCCCTTCCTGGGTATGCCCCTAAGTGGTGTTCTACTATCCTCGTTCACCCTAGTCTCACTTTTCGACTAAATTCTCCAACACCCTTGACTCCCTTCTCACAAAAGCATTGGTATTGATTCATAAATGTATACACTTGATGAAAACATCACTAGTCATCTAAATCTGATTTTCCATTTACACATGGGTATTTAAATCATGAACTCTTCAACAAAAAGTAACTTATTTTTGTCAGGTACATCCCATTTATGATACGGTCCAAAATTTCATAATTTCATTTGCATCTCTGCTACAACAGTAGATGGGGGATTTCATGGTCAAATCGTACCCCAAATTCCATATTTATCTCAATACCAACTTTTTTATATACAAAGTCTAATTTCCATCACTTAAGATTGCTCTTATGAGCGAAATGTTGTCGAAAATTCTTAAATCCCAGGTGTTGCTACACTTTACCCTATACAATTGCCTTTGAATTTCTACTTCCATTAGCCCCTCACTCTTCTTCCTTCACACATTTTATAAATATTCTTTTTGATAAAATCCTTCCAACTCCGCCACCCTTAATCGATAATGTTGGGTGAGTCTAGAATGGAACCATCGTCACCAATGACGGTGTTTAAGGAAACTGATGTTCCCAAATGATTTCTTTATTGTCGTCATGTTAAACAATAATTATGGTGAATTTTACCTTGATCAACATTTTCCAAAATACATTAAGTCTCCTGTTGAGTCTTTCCTCTTGCATTTTATCGAATGGCCTTTGTTGGTCGTCTAATTCTGTTCAGCGTACGAAGCCCGACTGAACTTGTATAAGAATTTCACCACTTATGTTTAATAGCAAGAAAACGTAAATCTTCATACGTGAAGGGATACAATAATCCTAATCATAAGGCTCTACATCAAAGAATGCTACGCTGAAACGTAGATAGTCGTACAGAGCCTAAAGACTCTAGAACCTAATGCTCTGATACCACCTGGCTCAATTAAATACCCGGTGATCAGTCCTATATGCAATTAAATCAGAGTATACAGTTGGTTCATTCTTAGCATCACTGTTGAAAAACATTTTCTTTTTGTTAATCACTTAACACTCAATTAAGCTGGTGTTAAAACTTTCAAATTTTAATTTAATACAATCTCATTTTACCATTACAAACAATTTCATGTAATCCATCCCACAACAATGCATGATTGATAAGTAACATCACAACTGAATTAAATGTAACTAGAATAAACTTCCAAGTTTAAATATCTCAATACAACAATCTAAATAAACTGAATGTATCAAAAGTGACATAAGTAATACCACTGTCCGAGATAGAATAGAAATAACTAGAATCCTTGAGCGACATGCCCTACATGAACTAACTACTACGGATGTTTGAATCAACAGAATGAAAGCGTCTAATCAAAGTCTGCAACTCCATAGCATCCATAGTACGTCAAGTATCCAATCCTCTATGCCTGGCGTTCTTGTGACAAGACACAAAATATAGAATATACAAGGGAGGTAAGAATATGCAAGAAAACTGGTCAGAGCCTGATGGTAAAATATTTTTAAAAATAGCAAGTGATTAACAACTGCAATTAAACAATTATTATGCACATGTTAGATTCTCGAACTCTCTCTTGATATTATCACCTCTTATATAGTGTGCACGCCTAACGTACCTTCAAACCCTACTAGTTACTATTCCCATGCTAACTAGTTCTTTCCAATATAACATCTAAACATAGCCCATTATCTCGCAATATAAGTAAAATACATATATATCCAATTTCTCTTTAACATGGATAAACACTTTTTCAATTTAATATAATTAAGTGTTCACCAACTTAATTCATTTCAGATTTCATTATCATTCATGTCTACTTAATTCACATAGTAGATAATATCGCAAGTATATATATATATATATATATATATATATATATATATATATATATATATATATATATATATATAACATTGCACCCCGAGACTCAGCTGCGGTGCAAGCATACTCTGCTATCATGTCCAGGTACATCTCGTCACTCTTCAAAGGACTGTCTGTTCGGTATATCCCTCGAACCATAAATAACAAACACAAATATTGGAGGCGAACATAGTCCTAAGCCTTTGGGCTAAGCACATACCTATGCACCCAAATGGCTATTCAATACCATTATTTTCACACATGTCAATCCAACCTAAGTCCTATGTTCTGAGCCACAAGTCAAAAATCCCCCCTAAGGCTCCTCAGAATATGACCGCCCTCAGCGCGCAAACCTCCCGTCGATATCAAGTAGGCTAAGTATGTCATATGCACAAATCATCATATAGGTATACACTCAAACTATACATACATACATACATACATACATATATATATATACAAGAATACACACATCCCATATTACAAGTCTCATACATAGTATAATCATATCTCGAATATCCTACGTATCATGGTATTTTAAACCTCAATTATATTATAGGTATTCGCTCCACCTATGTATATATGTATCAACAAATGGGTATACTCTTATCCCATATACAAATCCCACACGTAGTGTATTTCAAGTTTATCCCATAAACTAGTAATTCACATTTTATTCACATTTCACATTACTCCTAACATGTCTTGTAAACTGAAAGGATTTAATTAATTATTCCAGTAGCTACCTTCAACCCATACTTATCCAAAACCCTGACTCATTATAACAAACCCAAATTATATTTTAATTCTCAATAATCCTTTTTTCTCGATAAAGTTACATTATGTCTAAAAAGCTGTGCATAATGTGATTTTATATAAGAAATCGCGAACACACTACAAATTTTAGCTTACAACAGTCCTAAAATTATCATACAATGTTCGTCCTTTTTCTACATATTTCTACCTTGTAACATAATTCATCATCAAAACCTCTACCAAATGATCCCAAACTCCTTATAATTCATCCTAAATGATATACACAAGTATGTACAGGATTTATAACATCAAATCCTATCAAAATCATCATGGAATTTCAAATAATCATGCTAATCCCATTTTAATTCAGAAAATCTGCATTTTATCATTCTTACTCAAGAACATGTCTAAACCTCAAATTTCTTCTTCAAATGAACCCAAGTTTCATGATGTTAATTCTAATATCAATAAGGGATTAATCCTACATGATTTCCATTTCAAGGCTTAAATCAAAATCATCAAAATTCATCTTTGATTTATAAATCTTTTGAAAAAATCTTTTTCTATCTACCATGGATAACATACATGCTGTAGATGGCAATAGTTAAAACACTTCCTTTGGTTTCGTAGGTCTGAATCTTTGGGGAAGATGATGCTATGGTGTTCCTCCCTTTTCCGGTCACTCTTCGGTGGCGGCGGTGGTGGTGCAATGTGACTTTGTCCCTTGGTTTTCCTAGAACAACCTTCCTCTCCTAGAGACATCTTTCCATTTCCTCAATGAATGTCTCTTAAAATTTTGGTGAATAAACCTTTGACTAACATATCTCTTAACTTATATAAAAATACCCAAATTTCGTAAGTACTATTCGTATCCCTAGTAAAATGACCAAAATACCTCTTTGGGGTGTCTATTCGGATCCAAATTGACCCGAGACGCAAATCAAACTCCCGGGTAGACTTATCTGACTATTTAAACCCCTCCGGACACTTTGGAGCACTCGAAACGATCATTCGGATGACATAAAAATAATTTACATTTCATTTCATTCAATTATAGTCCCGACACGACTCACACGCGCGTCCCGACTTAATTACCATAATTGTTATATTTATAAATCCCGATAATTTTTATAAAGTCATAATCATATATTACTTTTAATCACTAAGTAATATTTAATATCAATCACAAATTACTTTATTCTAGTAACATTCAATCCGGATTAATTCCAATTATTTTCACATAAATAATTCCAATTAATCCCCATTGATTCAACCCATTTACTTTTTAATTTATCTCATTTTAAAAGTCATTAAAAATACAGGGTATTACAACAGCACCGTCAAAGAACATTTACCACCGAAGTTGTTCTTGGGAGTTACAAAGGATATTTTGATTCGGGAACTCGAAAATCCTAACATCGGTTTCTTCCATTGGGTAGTCAGCAAGGTAGTCAGAGATGGGTCTCCCTTTCATGGATTTTTGCGTGACATATGCAATGTCAAATTGGGCTAGCAACATCAACCATCGGGACATTAGTCTAGACATGGAAGGTTTCTTTAATAGGTATTTGATAGGATCTATTCGGGATACAAGTCTGATGGAAAAAAAAGCATGTAATGTCGTAATTTTTGGGTGACTTAGAGAAGGGCGACACATGCTTTCTCCAAAGCAGTGTAGTCAACTTTGTACCCGACCAACTTGCAATTGGCGTAGTAGATGGCTTTCTCTTTGCAGGACTGTTGAAGGTATTGGGCCAACAAATCCCTAACTGCGGTGTCTGTTACAGCCAGGTATAAGAGTAGGGGTAGACCAGGTTATGGTGGGATAAGTACCAAAGGTTGGGTTAGATATTGATTAATTAGGTTAAAGGCCTCCTAGAAAGCTTCGTTTAAAATCTTAGTTAAATCCTTTCAGAGGATTTTGAAGACGGGTTCATAAATAGGAGTCAATAGGCTGATGAACCGACTGATATACTATAATTTTCCCTGGAATCCCTGGACTTCCTTCTCCCTTCGAGGTGGTGGCATTTCGAGTATGGCTTTCAATTTGGCAGGATTTGCTTCAATCCCTTTCTGGAGAACCATGAATACCAAGATCTTTCCTTTGGCAATGCCAAAAACACATTTCCATGGGTTAAGTCACATCTGTTATCATCATAGTCACTTAAAGAACTTTCAGAGAGGGGGAACATGACCTTCCCGAGTTTTAGACTTGATGATCATATCGTCTACATAGACATCAACTTCTTTGTCTATCTGATCATACAAGATAGTTCTAAAATCCCTCTGGTAGGTAGCCCTTGCAATTTTGAGACTAAACAACATAACAATGTACCAGAAGGTTCCCCAAGGGGTGATGAATGCAGTTTTCTCTTGATGATACAGGTGCATCTTGATCTGATTGTATCTGAAAAAACTGTCAATGAATGATTTAAGAGTGTTATTGAATGTATTGTCTACAATCATGTCAATATTGAGTAGCGGGTATTCATCCTTTGGAGAGGCCTTGTTCAAATCTCGATAATCAATGCACATGTGAACCTTTCCTCTGGATTTCGATATGGGTACAATGTTGGCTAGTCATGTGGGATATTTGATTACACGGATGAAGCCTATGTTCAACTGTTTTACCACTTCTTACTTAACCTTGAGTGACCATTAGGTGCGAATCTTTTGCAGCTTTTGTTTGACCGATTTCCATTCTGAGAGCGTTGAAATCTCGTGCTGAGTATCTCGGGGTCAATACCGGTCATATCTTCATAGGACCATGTAAAGAAATCCCAAAATTTCTTTAATAATTCTTTGAGTTGCGTGCGTTATTACTCGTCAAGGGTGGACCCTATCTTAATCATGCGCAGTTGGCTACTGTAATCGAGATTAATAACAATAGTTTCATCTTCATTGATTTGAATGCAGTTATGTTGTTTATGATTAACCTTATTAATATCAGTTAAGAATTGTTCATTTGCAAAATCATCATCATCAAGAGTTTGATTAGAATCAAGATAATTAATGTAAGGCACAACAAGATACTCAAAATATTCGTTTATTTCATTATTGGAAAAAATAGAGTTAAAAACCTCATTGAAGGAGGTCTCGATTACATTATGATCAAAATAGGGAGGAACAACAAAAAAAGAATAAATGGGATAAATATCTAGGTAGGGTCGTATTTCAGCGAGTGGAACTGATATAGCATGCCAGCTAATGAGAGGTGTATCGGCAGCTTTGATCGGGATGGATGGATCTGATCATGTAGTGCTTGAGTGGACCATACAGAGTGTCAGCCCCAGTGTTTACAAGTTGAATGAATCCTTGGAGTCACTTCCCTTAGAATCTTCGGTAGTATCTACAGTCTCCGTTTGCACATGATGTTGGGAACCTTCATCCCATGAGTAACTGTCTTGGAAGAAGATCTCTATTATTGGCTTCATCTTTTTGTCCACATAATCATACCATGGTTCAGGAAAGCCACAAAAGGGGGAATCTTCACCCACTTTGATGAATCTTTCGTTCAAGGAATCCGCCGAGACAGTCTTGGCACTTTCTAGTATTCTCTTCAATTGAGGTTGTCGAAGTATCTCGATTTCCTTTGCCGAGGGTTGATAACATAGGCCACAAGGAGTAAAGGCCTTTTTTTAACACTATAGGATCTTTTATTCCCTATTGTCATCATCCCAGCTCCAATTCGGGCATGAAGTTCATGTTTTTGAACATCTGTATCACATTGATGTTGTCATGGGGGCTGTGTTTTGGACAAACTCTATCTTTGAAATCATCCCCTGCGGGGAGCAAAAGTGATTCGCCCAAAAAACCTCACAGAATCATACTATTTGGCTCATGCCGTATCTCTAGTACCGGATTACTGAGGCATGCATACTCAGTATTATCATCATCGCTCAAGATGGTGATGACCTACCCTTTGGCGAAGAACTTCAGTTTCTGATGGAGGGAGGAATACAACCCTTTGATACTGCAGAGCCATGGTCATCCGAGAAATAGGTTGAAATAAGTCGGATGTTGATGACCTAGAATTCAGTAACGAGATTTATAGGGCCATCCCCTATTGTAAGCTTTATGGATACCATCATTTCCCAACGAGTATTATCATAAGAGCGCACTGCGACAAAGGTTGGAGCAAGGTCGCTTACTTTTATTCCCAAGCAATTGAGGGTTTTCAATGGGAAAACATTAACATTCGATCCATTATCGACAAATAAAAGTGGGATGGTCTTTCCCATGACTTTGATAGAGATATTGAGAGCATAATTGTGACTTGGTCCAAACATAGGGATTTCTTCTTTTAAGAAGGAGAGAATTCTAGTAGAGGTCAGATATTCGACTAGATTTACTGCTTCTTCTGGCATGGTGGAAGGAAGGACTTTGGCTCGATAAGTAGTTTAATCACGGTATTTCGGTGTAGCTGGGAAGACATAAATTCCCCACAGAGTGATGTTAACTTGGTTTTATTCAACTGATTGAGGATCTTGTTCTACTTGAGGGTCATTTTCGGTATAAGGAGTTTCCCAATACCTTTTCCCTTGTCGATCGCTGATGATTTCAGGTTCTAAACTAGTAATGCCTTCCTGATCTAGCCATATGGTTCATAGAAGATGGGAAAAAAGAAACCCCCTTTCCTCATCTATCTTGGGTTGCTCGATCACCTTATTAATCTCTCCTAGGAGCTCCGCAAATAATATCATTCCACATATACTGACTACTGGGCTAGTCTTGTCTGGGCTTTTCTTTTCATCTTAACTATCAAATTCGTTTCCCCATCCAGTGGCAATGACATCATTTTTTTGTGAAAAGTCAATGCATTCCACAAACTCAATGACCTCTTCGTATAGATCCTCCCACTCAACGGGGTGATATAAAAGAGAGAGGATCAGGCGCCCTTGTAGTTTCAAAGCATTAAGTAGCTCGAACATGCTGTAAATTTCACCGGTCTATCGAAATAAGTCCGCCATGATCTGGACGACATCATCTATGCTTACTTCATCTGTTGGTACCACCTAATTATCTGAATCTCGATCCCATTTCTGAGCTTTTAAGAACAGTGTACTGAATCTCTAGAAGTCAATGGTCATCTCTAAGGGCAATTTCAGCCCGAGCTCTGGAAGCTTGTTCAATACTGCTGATAATTCCAAATTTTTCCCTCCGAAATGGGTACAAACAAAAATGCATGCTATTGTAAGGAGTGATAGAGCCTTTTTGATAAAATAGATAGAACGTAAGAGAAAATATGGGAAAAATTGGAGGGAATATATGGGTATGATGGGCGATTTACTGGGTATAATATGGGAAAATGGAATAAATTCTAGGTCTTCTTCTAGGAAGATAGTATTTTTATGCTTTGGGAGTGGATTGTGGGTAGTGTTCGATTTAGGATTTCCTGGTGGGGCGATGATACCCCGATCAATTAGACCTTGGATTACATTTTGGAGGTGGAAACATTAATCAGTGGTATGGCCTGCATTTTGCTGAAAATTATAGTGGGCATTAGGTTTGAAATTTTTAGGAAGTGGGTTTGGTAATAGATAAGGGTCCAATGGCTTGATAGGATTTTGGCTTAAAAGGGATTGGTAAACTTTAGAGAGGGGAGCATAAAGTTCAGTATATTAGTTTTTGACTGGGTTAGGGCGGCTTTTTAGTGCCCATGAAATGACAGGTTGAGAGATGTTATTGATGGTTGAAACTGAGATATTGATAGGCTTCTCATACTTTTTAGGAGTGAACTGTCCGGATACTTTCTTCGGATCAACTTCTGTCTTGACAAGACTTTCTTCAATCTCCACTCCTACTTCCTGAGGGGCCTTAATGGGGGTAGTACCATCCTTCCATTATTACTCGAACATGGTGAAAGAAGTTCTTCTTCATAATACCGACTTGCTTCTTTTTGGAAGGCTGGTTGGTCATGGTGGTCGCTTTCTCTTTCCACCTTGCTATAAAATTACTAATAGATTCTATAAGATTTTATTTAAGAAGTTCTAAATCATGACGGGTAACCTTTAACTCTTCGTTATACTAGTACTGTGACATGAATTCTCAGGCAACATCCTCCCAACTACGAATCTTGGACTCCTCGAGAGATAAGAGCCAGCGAAGAGCGCTGTCCTTCAAAGTCTGTTCGAACTTTTGGACCATTATTTCCTCGGAGGCACCTAGGAGAGTCATGGCTCAATGGTAACTTAGGAGATGAACAATTGGGCATCCACTACCCCCAAACTTCTCAATGTTAGGCATCTTTAACTTTTTTGGTAGCCTTGCTTTAGGATAGGGGGACATATGGGCTTAATCCATGTAGTTTTTAGAGATTCAGATTTGGTCAACATCTTAAGGTCTTCCTTCACCTCATTCAATCGTTCTTCCTTCGGATCAACTGTCACATGTAGGTTAGCCCCTGGCTGGGCAAGATTTAATATAGGGAGCTGAGTTGACTGTGGCCCATTAGTAGGAGGGGCACGAGGAGCATGATGATATTCCTCGGGGACCCAAATAGGCTTAGGTGCGGGCGAACCCATAGAGCGAGGGAAGAGGACCTCGGGTTCTTCGAGAATAGGGACTCAATTTCGTTGTATCTTATGAACCTTGATTTGAACGTTGTCAATCTTGGTAGTGTGTTGGGCTAGAACCGTCATCAAATTCGACTGCACAGTTGGTACTTGGTCGGTGTTCTCATGGAAATTGTATGAAAGTGGATTCCGGACTCGGAGGAAGTAGCGAGGTAACTGACGGAGCCTCGGGGCAGTTCGAAGGAAGACCGAAGCCAATAAGGAGCTAGGCCAAGGGCCGGGTATGCGATCGATGTGAGAAGGGGAAATGATTCGAATTTATTTTTGGAAAGAGAAGAAGGAAAGTCTTTTATTATAGGAGGGAAATGTTTTTGACATTTTTGAAAAAGAGGAGGACAAAATGTTTTTGGGTATATTGATAAAAGAGGGAAAAATTGACACATCGTTAAGGAAATAGGAAAAATGAAAAAAGGGTCTCAACATTATTATTATTATTATTATTATTATTATTATTATTATTATTATTATTATTATTATTATTATTATTATTATTATTATTATTATTATTATTATTATTATTATTACTATTATTATTATCATTATTATTATTATCTTCATTATTATTATTATCATTATCATTATCATTATAATTATTATAATGATAATTATTATTGTTATTGTTATTGTTATTATTATTATTATTATTATTATTATTATTATTATTATTATTATTATTATTATTATTATTATTATTATTATTATTATTATTATTATTATTATGTTCTCACTTGTATTAGGTTTACCTAAATGCAAAAAGAAATTTCGGATGGGACACGAGCCTAGGAAAGTTGGGTTTGAAAAATATGTACAACACGGCTTGACTTTTTACCAGACTCATGAAAATGGTTCCATTTTAAAAAAAGATGAAATTGCACAAAAAATTTGGGCGGCATGCCGACCCTTCATTTCGGAAGAATTTTGGGGAGTAATCAGAGCAAACTAAATATGAGTCCCTAGGTTTGATGCCTATATGAGGGTATGTAGTTGTTGGGTTAATTGGAAGGGTTCCCCCCTTTGGCATGACGTCCACGGTATACGTCTTGCTTTTGAGGGAAATAGGTACGTGTGGACAAGCCATTTGATATACCCGAGTGTACTTGAATTGCCTCACTATATACCTCATGGGAACAATATGTGTGAGAGAGAATTCGATATACTCGACATATATGAATGAGTTCCCTCCTATATACCTCCCGTCATGACTTTGATCAAGAGATATGATGAGGGGGGAACCATTCGATATACGTCGAAGGTACTTGGCTAATGGAAAGTGAGAGTCATATTACTCAGGCTAACTACGACTTGCCGGACCAGCGCCCATCACAAAGTGACCCCCAGTTTCGGGACAAAATTTGGTCAATAGTCAAGCTCTTTGATGATGTAGTGTGAAAAATGCATATTTCTTGATTAGTATATTATGGAGAGAGTATTTTATTTAGCATGATGAGCACTATACTAATAGGGGATAATGCACAAGTATAAAAAGCAAATCTAGCATGGAACATGAAGATTATACTGAGTATGGATATGTGAGAGTGAGTGATGTGTGAATATCTACAAGTGATTTTGTGTTAGTGAACCTAAGCCTGGATTAACTATAAGTGGTGTGTGATAAGTGTGAGTGAGCATGGATATATACAAGTGTGATAAGTGGAGGTGTGTGATAGTGGCACCTAAGCCTGGATACTCTAAGTGGTGTGTGAAACATGTGGATATAAGTGATCCTATGTGTAAGTAGTATGAAGTGTACATGGGAAGTATCTACAAGTGTGTGAGTTAGTAGAGATATAAGCACGAGGTCGATATGTATAAGAAATAATAGAGGAGAATAAAGGGAGCATACAGGTAGGTGTATATGCACACAAGCATAAAATAATAACACCCAAGCAAACAGAGTCTAGCCCTCTTAAGAAGATCCCTAGTGGAGTCTCCACTATGTCCATACCTATGCGTCTCTCCCTTTGTTGGGGGTGTGGGTGTGGGTGTGGGGGTGAGAAAAGGTCTCGCGTGCTCTTCCTCAAGGAGTGCTTCGGCCGTCGTCGATGTGGGGTGATGTATAAAGATGGAGTTGTTATCATATTTTGCACAAAAGAGGAAAAATAACATGTCGCCGCCTAGGGGGAACGACATCATGCCAAACTGATGCTTATGAAACCAATAGTTGAGAGGTTCGGGGGCTAAGTTATGGAATGGGAAGCTATTAGGCACCCATCCCGCCCTTTCGGTCTCTCATGGGCTTGTGTTACTATTGTTCTTAATTTATCCGTGAAGTGAATGTGCGTGTATATATAAATGGAGATTGGAATTGCCCAATTCATATAATGGAAATGATAGAATGAGGTCATCTATAGGAATATTCCCAAAATAATATCTACAAATACGATTTATGCGTTTCTCAAAATATTGGTTGTTATGATGAAACGATAATATATGTTAGATAAAACACCAATATGGATCACAAATATATATATATATATATATATATATATATATATTAAAATAATGTATAGATGAAAAGGATACAAATTCGAAAAATGAAGAATTGAAAAAGAAAAATGGACTTGAGTTTTGGGTTTTAACCCGAAATGCCTATGTAGCCTATAAAGGCATCAAAGTCCGCGTAGTTTGCATGCGGTATAAAGGTGGGGTTTATCCCATAGATTCGAACGGGAATTTATTATATGTGTGTGTGTAGAAAATATATTTTAGTTTTGAGAAATTATGGTGGATAATCCCGTTGGAATTTATAGGTGTAACCCTTTTTTTTGTTTTTTTTATAGAAAATAAATTGTGTGAAATATAACTAATAAAGGGTGAAGTATTAATGTGTATGAGCTAAAGTAAAAGCTAGATTAAGAATTTATGTAACTAATGCAAAAATAAAGAATTTCAAGAGAGAGAAGGATTTTTGGACCTTTTTTTTGGAGAATTGAGGATTTATCTTGATCCTTGATGAGATCCCATGAATGTTGAGATTAATGTTGGATGAGAGAGAATGAAATTTTGCTAAATTTGGTATGAAAAGGTTGGCAATGAAAAATGGAGGGGAATTTCACTTAAGGAAACTTCGCTGATTGCAAGAGAATGTTGCTCTGATATTAATGGATCTGAGGTCTTCCCTGAGGGTGAGATCATGCCCTCTATTTATAGGGAGGGGGTCCGATCGGCATAGCCCTACCAATTGGCGGGTAACCCTAGACACACTAACGATAGGTAGGGAAATGGACCTGCCAATCGGTAGTCTCGGGCAGATTTTTTGGAAAAACAATTGCAATTCATAAATCCAAATAATGCACAGGGCATACCATTAAAAAGATAATTCAGAGACCTTCAAGGATCCTTTGGGCCTCTCCCGGTTCCAAGAGTTGACTTTGGGTCAAACGGGGCTCGGAAGCAGTCGTCGTTCCTTTAGACGGGAGATCATCAGACTGTAATGGATTGTTCTTCCAACTGTAAATTAGAATCGCGCATGGGGCAGACCGTTGGAAAGTTTATGAGAGGTACTTCGACATTTCAAAGAGCTTCGCTTGATTCAAAAAGCTGACTTTGGCCAACCGAAGCCTGAAATCGCCCGGTGAACTTTCAGAGTAAAATGGGTCGTTCGTCCGTACCGTAAGGCTGATTCGCGCACAGGACATACCGTTGGAAGGGGGTATTCATTTCCATTAAAAGATTCATTCAGTCTCATTCAAGCCGAAGAGTTGACCGTGGTCAGATAGAGACCGAGAGCGCCTGTGACCTCCATATCAGTTTTTGGGAGAAAATGGATCGTTCGTTCGAATGATTATGTCATTTTATGCATGGGACAGATCGTTGGAAAGGGGTTTTAGTGACCTTTAAAGATTGAAATATAAGAAGATGAAGTTAATTGGGGTCAAATCGGGGCTCGGGAGCGCTCTGTGGCCTCTAGATTGATTTTTGGCAGTAAAATAGTCTGTTCGTCTGAACCGTTATCTCGATTTGTGCACGGGTCAGACCATTAGAAAGGGGATTCAGAGCCCTTTAAGATTCATTGAGATTTCACTCTGACACCCAAGAGATCCCGATGGCCTCTAGATAAGTATTTAGAGTGTGACCTAGGATTTATAGTGAAATTGGGAGGTGCTAGGGACCTAAGGAGAGACTTAGGGGGTTCTTGAATATGGTGTCTACAGATATTAGATGTACAAGTCTACATAGACTTTGAAAAACTCCCCACAAATTATTTAATTCTAACATGGCGATGTATCATACTTTCCAACTCTAATCCTATATTAATCCAATATCCATTTACCAAAGCTTTAATATGAAATCACTAAAAATAAATCTAATATGATTATCAATTAAACACTACTTATAGATTAAGATGTGTAAATCGTATCTCAGTTTCAACACATCAAGGAATTTATATGAGTTTAGATTAAAACACTAATTGTTTCCACTCAATTTTAATATTGTTGTATTAGTTTAGTTGAATTTAGCATTATATATATAAGAGTGTAATGATAACTTGCCTTCAATTGCCCAAAAATAAAATTAAATTGTTCAATTGTTGAATCCTTGAAAATAACCTTGAATTCATTAAAAACTCTTATTGAATTACTTGAATTAGTTTAGCTCCTCATCTTGAATTTTATCCTTCAATCTTTCATTTTAGTCTTGATATTTGATAATGGAATGAAGATGTATTTGAGGGAAAGGTTATAGAGAAAGTAGGGGATTGTTTAAAGTGGCGAAAGATTTTGAGTGGAGTACTGTGTGAAAAATAATCTTTTCATGCATAAGAAGAACAAAAAAGGGCA
This sequence comes from Sambucus nigra, assembly GCA_949130495.1. Taxonomy (NCBI): domain Eukaryota; kingdom Viridiplantae; phylum Streptophyta; class Magnoliopsida; order Dipsacales; family Adoxaceae; genus Sambucus; species Sambucus nigra. Next base: position 166,373,415 of record OX422220.1, on the reverse strand, counting down.
AAATCCTTGCTAAAATTTTCATAGCCACTATAGCAATGATTAAGCCAGCTATAGCGGTGGCCTACCTGCCCTAATGGCGAAACAAGACCGCTATATGAATGGCCAACTCAACTTTAGCGGTCCTGAGTTCTTAGCTTGTTTTGTTTTGTTTTCTCATATCTCACGTGTTTCTTCCTCTTAAACCCTCAACTTGCTTAAAAAAAATGTTCCAATGACCATAATGTCCTTGGAATTTTACCAAAATCCCCCATATACCCAGTGTAAAGTGTTATAGCCTAAATTAATCCCATCTAAGGCCCAGTTTTTAAACCAAAGGCCATAATACTTTAACTACTTATAACTTAAATTCCACAACTTCAATTTAGCCAATTATAAGTACAATTTTATATATAATGATTAATTAATAATTTTTTTAATTTTAAAATCCTTAAAATCCAAATTTTCCTTTGAAATATTATTTAACTATTTTAAAAATACGGGGTATTACACCATAAGTAACACAATTGGGGAGGGCACTCCTCATCACCAAAATCTCAAGTCAAGTGTTTAAAAAAGGAAATATATGGCTTGGGTAAATGCAACAACTCGAGATTTTTGAGACAATAATTTTATTTTTTGGGAGAAAAAAGTATTAATTTAATTGGAGAATAATTAAATTGGTATTTGAGGGAAAAAAATTCAAAGATGTTAGAAAGTAATTTGAATGATGATTCTGAGGGTGCGGTCATTTTCGGAAGGGTCGAGATAGTCGAAATGATTGTACTTGGGGCTTATTTGGGTTTCAAAATATTTTAAGTTGGTTTGGCTTGAATTAAAGTGACCGAGTCATTTAAAGTGTGTATTATCATTTAAAGTTGTGTATTTTGGAGATAAGGCTTAAAAAGCCTACGGGAGATAGAAATCTCCTCAGAGAAAAGATAAAGAAAGAGAGAAAGAAAGGGAAGAAGAAAAGAAGAAGAGAAAGAGGATAAAAGTTGGATTTCCGTCCAATCCGCGATTTCGAGGACGAATCAGACAATACAAATTTCAGGCAAGTGATTAAACTTGCTAAATAATTGTTGTGTATCACTCATTTCATGATTTGTGGACAAAATTATGGATTTTGGGGATAAAAGGCTAAAACCTAAATTTTGGGTAAAATCTTAGATTTGATGTGTATATATGGATTTGAGGTTATAAATTAGTTGAGGTGTGTTATTTGATGAGTTTTGATGTGGTATATATGTTTGGGTTGAAGAGAAAGGGTTAGAAGATGATAAAAATGGTTTTGGGGAATTTTGGCTTTTTTAGAAATATAATCCATTTCGTAGCTTGCTGAACCAACCGAATCGATTGGCCCCTTCTGAATTGATTCGGCCTGTTGCAGAACCTACAGGTCTTTAGGGATGAATCGATTCACCCCTTGCGAATCGATTCGGTATGTAACAGACTTACAGGTCCTTTGGAACGAATCGATTCGGAAATGAGGCTGTTTTGCGAGATTTTTCTAGAGTGAGTTTCGCTCCGTTTCCCTTAGGTTTATCGATTGGAAATATCTATAGGAGTTATGGGAAGTGTGTTTAGGAGACTTTTAGGGAGTTTCCTTTATGAGAAATTATTGGACTCATCTTGACTTAATTCGAGAGAATACTAATTAGAGAGTATCGTGTCGGCAAAGTGGGGAAGCCCACTATCATTGAGAATTCAGTGTGGAGATAATTATGAATTTATAAGAGAGAGTTAGGATACGCTTAGTGATAATGGATTTGAGAATAAAATCCCAAATGGGATAATTTTAAAGGTTCATATGATTGATTGAACCATATTATGGATTGAGAATAATAATGTTGATCGATGTGCATACGAATATAGAGAATATCCTTAACGTAGATAGAATTGAAAGATGATTAATAAATAGAAGTGAGGTGTGAACTTCAAGAGAGAAATAGTATAGTGTATGCTAAGTGGGGAAGTTATGTGAGTTATTGACGAATAGTATATCGAGAGTAAAATATACTAAATAATGATATTATTTCATCTACGCCTAAGAGTGTAATAAGAGTATGTAAATAGTGTGATATGTATACCTTGTGTGATGGTATACAATTATATGATGTGATGATGTATGTATATCTTATGTGATTGATATATATATATATATATATATATATGTGTGTGTGTGTGTGTGAAGCATACCCTCTATGCTATCATGGGAAGTTGCGCGATGTGGGTGAGGCCCCTGGTTTGAGGAGCATGGCGCTTATAGTCCCCAAGTCATAGCGTCCATTTATTATTGTGTGATTTTTATTAGGGGTGAGAAGTGGTGGGTATGTTTCATCTCATTTCTGGGGAGGAACTATGACCGTTTCCCGTACGTTGTGATATGGTTTTTGCTAAGGCGGTGTGAGATTCCGACCGTTGGTAACCAGGATGATATGTGAGAGATTCCCTGGTAGATGATAGCATTGAGAACCTGCATCCTCGAGTTATAGCTCAATGGGATGGTTATTATTATAATTGTGTGAATAGTATATTAATTGTATATGATTATGTGATATGATTTATCTCTAGAGTAAAGAGATATAAAAATATTGATTGAATCTCATTCCGGGATATTTTAACCGGACAATTTGTGATGAATATATTAAAGTGGAATTGTAGAATAAATAATTATATGAGTAGATATAGTACTTTGGGTATCGAGGGCATAATGGACCTCGACGACCAACATTGCCAAGGAGTAGTGTATCGGGGGTTTACTTGTTTGGATTTCGCTTGCGAGACGTCCGACGCACGAAACGCAGTGCAATGTTGGGAGTGAGGAGAAGTTAGTCCTTAGTGATCATATTTATATACTAGTATATCTCAAGAATCGACAGTGCCAAGGAGTAGTGTATCGGGGGGGGGGGGGGATTCCTTGTTTGGATTTCGCTTGCGAGACGTCCCACGCACAAAACGTCGTGTACTGTTGAGAATTGAGAATAATAAATCAGGTATAAGTATAAGAGAATTTGGGTTATACGCATCATGCATTAAGGTCATAATAAATCTTAATAATTAATAATGCCAAGGAGTAGTGTATTGGGAGGGTTCCTTGTTTGGATTTCGCTTGCGAGACGTCCCACGCACGAAACGTAGTGCAGTATTGAGAATTGGGACAAGTTAAGTCCTTAGCACTTAGATGCTAATAACTCATATATATATATATATATATATATATATATTTATTATTGTCAATAACTAGAATATGAGAACTTCTAATAAAAGAGAATGTTTATGTATATTTTATATGTTTACGAAGTGGACGAATAGATGAGAGTGGTAATAATTGAAGTTGAGAGATAATTTAGATGGATTTTAATTGAATATAAAATTTGGGAGTAAGTTAGATTAATTTTCCCCTAGATAGATTTGGTCAATTATTTGGAGATCATATGCACACGTTAAGATGCGCGCTTTAGATGAGAGGTGAGAGAAAGGTATGGATAGTGCGACTCCACTTTAATCATGTTATAATGCATTTATAATTATTATGCATTTTAATGCACTTGTTACAAAATGTTTTCACATCTCGGGCTCTGACCTGTTTATATTTTCTCTTTCTATATATGTATATTGTATTATTCTAGGTGTTCCTCCGCAAGGACGCCATTGATGTTATCCATCCAGTGTAGTCGTGGAGCTTTAGCAGTAAGAGACTGTTGCGGTATTTTGTTATAGTCGATTCCTATCTTTTGTGTATCTAGAGTAGGATTCAGTTTGTGTATCGAGTTTATACCCAAGTGTTGTAGAGTAGCACTTTTATATTTTCTCTCTCAGATTTATGGATTGTCTATGACCCGACAACATATTCGGGTATTTTATTTTGTACATTGTGTTGTACTCCTTTATTAGTATCTTTTATATTATTTTGTGTACGTTTGTATCTCTCATCATATTTAGAAGTTATGATGTTGGTTATTTGTTGCATAGTTTGTTTTAGTAAAGTTTTTAATAAATGTTTTAAAATTTTGGTACCCTCTTTTTGTAGTAATGGGTAGTTAGCCGTGTTTATTTTAGAATCATCAGTAGATACTGAGAATGATCCACTTGAGATTCCTAATTATATTAGTATAGGGCAGGCCACCCGTTATTTTTTTGAGCGGGGTGTCACATGTGGTATCAGAGCATGAGGTTCTAGTGTCTTTAGGATCTATGTGGGTTTAATGCGATCTTCCGTAAGCGTTCTTGATGTAGAGCCCTATTATTAGGACTGTTGTGTTCATATGTCCATATTTTCTTCTGTGATGAGAAAACATTTGAAAGGCGTTCTGATACAATTGTTCTTATTTCAGATGCCACCGAAGAGAAGTCGTTCAGGCGGGGAAAATAAAGGGGCTGAGAGTGTGGAACCCCAAATGCCTCAAAGGACTATGACTACAATTGAAGTTGCCAGTATTGTGGCACAAGCAGTAACTGCTGCCATTTCTACGATGGTGCATCAACCTGTAGTTCGAGCAGCCCAAACCCTTTTTGGACTGTCTTTGTGGGAAAGAGTAAGGGAAGATTTTAGTAAGGGTCATCCTTCAGAGTTTTCAGGGGGAGTTGATGCAATGGCTGCAAGTCAATGGAATAATAGTATGCAAAGGCACCTTCGTATGGTTGAATGTAGTGAAGTGCAAAAGCAATTTCTTGCCATCTTTAAGTTAACGGGAGTAGCTCTCCAATGGTGGGAGTCTGTCACCACATCTGAACAAAGAGATACATTGCCTATAATAGATTTTTGGGAATTCTTTGATCGAAGGTATTTTCCTTCCCCGATTCAGAAGGAAATGAGGAGGAAATTAATGGATGTGTTTCAAGGTAATAGGACGGTGGCCGAGTAGGTAGAATAATTTACTCATTTGGCAAATTTAGTACCCGATGAGGTCAATACAGAAGAGAATCGAATATCGAAGTTCATGCGAGGTTTAAATGGGAAAATTCGACAGCAATTTTTAGAGAACACAACGTTAGTGATTTTTGCCGAGGTAGTGAGTGTGACACTGTTACAGTGTCATGAATATTGTTGATGCAAAAATTCTCCATCTATGAGGACCAATCAGAAAAGGACACATGTCATCCTAAGTGGCAATATTTATACTTATTCGGCACCCGAGGAGAGTTAGTCGACACCCGAGGAGAGTTGGTCAGCATACCAACCAACACATAGCATACCAAGCAACTCAAGGAAGATCAACCATCCTAGAAGACCAACAGTTAGATTCATTGTATATAGACATAAATGTCTGAAAGTATAAAGACATTGTATCTCATTAACTCCCATCACTATAAATACATGTATTCCCTTAGCCAAAGGGGGAAGGACAACTAAGAAACACCATACACAAGATACAAATTCTTTCTCTCTCTACACCATATTATGCTATTGTAAACCCCTGGGAATAAAATAACAGTGGACGTAGGCTTTATTAATAGCCGAACCACTTTAAAAACCTTTTGTCTCTTATATGTTTGATGTGAATGTTTATCTTCATCTTCAATCTCATCCTCATCATTTATCAGCTGCTGACGCCACTAAAATGGCATAGGCCATTTTCTGTCTTCAACAAATTGGCGTCATCTGTGGGAACGTGTTACAAGCATTGTTCTCCATCAAAAGATAAGTTTTTATTTTCTCAACGTATAACTAGTTATATGCATGCATATTTTTGTTCAAATCATGAATCTCATATGTTTAAATCCATAAACATAGAGATCAAATCAATTATATATTGTGCATACATCTTTTTGTTCAATCATGATTTTATATTCACAAATTATTGAATCAATTTTTACAAATCTGCATAAATGTATATTTTATAATCACAAAGTTTGAGAAATTTGTGTACATATTATATTATTTCTCATTTAAGGAGATAAAATAATTTCTCTGTATTCATAAATATCTTTTATATGAGTATATACATATTTGATTCATTTGGAAATCTTTTAATTTAGTCATAATTTTTATATGCACTAACCATGTGATTGATTTCAATTTGGGGATCTGGTGAATTTTAGACTCATAAATATTAAACAAATCCTTACATATATGGATCCACTTGAAAATTGTCTGAACGGACGCTTAAACATGGATTAAATCAATTTGTTGAAATCCAACGTGTTTCCCATTTTTATAATTTTAGGAGATGAAAAGACAATTTTCCTTAAAAGATTTTTCTGTACATCAGAAATAAGAATTGGTATTTTTTAATCCTCAGGGATCTTCTAGATCAAATATTTTATTATATTTTTGACAAAGAGATAAACATCGGCGAATTTATCACCACAAATCTGTATTTGGTTCTTATATTAGATCTTGATTTGAAACCTTTATCAAATTAATAAAGCAAAAGTGATCACTAATTCGATCTAGAAATCGAACCGGCAAACCAAATATATATATGATGATAAAGCTCTAAGGGAAGCTAAATCAACATAAGAGATCTAGACGAAATGGAGAAATGTTTATGAATGACTTCGAAACCGCTGGTTTGATAGATATCTCATTGGCCCAATTTTAACAAGGGCACAAACTCAAGATGGTGAACAGAGCATCAAAAAATTTCGTTGGAATTCTTTTTAAACAGGCCATTTTCTTCATTGAAGAGTCACTAAACGCATTTTCAATCAAGTCCTTGTGGTCAACGACCCATTGGAAGAGGACAACAACAGTAAAAATAAAAGACAACTGTTCAAATGTCTCTATTACTGTTTGACGGAGGATTAATAGGCGGCGGAGTACTGATTAGAGATTCATTGGTCAGTGTCACTTGGTATGATGCCAGTGTCACTTGGTATGATGCCATTATCCAGATAATGGATCTCAGACTTGTTGATTAGCATCATTGTAATACAACGAAGAAGCAGCAGTTGAATCATAAGATCAAGACATCTCCACCATGCTTTGTTGTTCAGAGGCACCTATTTCTAGTCGAAGACATGGCTACAGTAATCAGGATCCATTAAATCAAGATTTGCATAGGACAGGTGCTGGGGGCTTCCCCATAGCTGATCGGCGACAGCTGGGGTCCGACCAACTCACCATTCATATTAAGGGAGGTTACCGACCTCCTAATAGTTGGTCGTAGACATTTTTACAGATCGGCAACCATGGTCGACCAATTACAATTATCGCAAATATTTTCTTAGTCAATAAACCCTATTTTTTAGTCGGAGGTTTCGTTTTGTTCGTCGACACTATAGCCGGATCCCTGTTTCTTAGTCGGAAACCAACATATTACAGCTACAAAGTCATCCAGGTCGGCGACAAGGACTAATGGTTGGCATCACTCTAACTTGGTCTGCTCCAGAACATCTATAGTTGGTCGGGGGCAAATCAATTCTTGGTCGACATAAATATAGTTGGTCGTGGGCAAATCAATTCTTGGTCGGCATAAATATAGTTGGTCGGCAACGTCAATTATTGGTCGGGGCTAAGTTTTGCATATGGTGAAAGGCTCCTCGACCACTTATAAGTTGTTCGGTACAAGAGGACTTACAGTTGCTAGTCAGCGATTGTTGGTAGGCTGTTGTTGATGGTTAGTCGGCATGGTTGGTGATGGCTATTGCTGGTCGGAGTGTCGATTTTGTTCTCCAGATTTTGCATTTTGACAAAGTCAAAATCATTACCTAGATGTTAAAAGAGGAGATAACACCCATATCCTTTATACCTTATCATTATTTATCTTGAAATAATTTTCAAAAACAAACTTAAATTTAGGCATTTGCTTAAAATTGAAATTATTTGGTAAAAAGTCCAAATCAAACCTCATATCTTGCATATTTGATAAAAAAATCTGCTCACATGACACACATTTGGCACAAAACATATTATTTCATATTTTGAAATTGATATTTATTTTCTCAGCTTATTAATTTTGACAAAGTCAAAATCATTACCATTGCTACCTACTTTTTTTTAACTCACACTCCTCTTATAAATTAATTTTTTTAAAGTTAAATAAAATATACTCCAAAGCTTTATTTTGGAATAAATTTTCTGAACCAATTTATATTTGGCCTTTTGTTTAAAATTTAAATGCCTGGCATTTTTTATAAAAAATTGATCACCTTGGCACACGAAGTCGACACAACATATTATTGTTCGAGCATATACACATCATATATTGTTTGGCTGAATAATTATTCTCATGACAATAACTGTCTGATCTAGTCTCAACATGTGCTCGAGCTACTTATTAAAATTACACAAGTACAAGATTCAATGCCGACTAATGCTCAGAAACAATCTTTAACTTCTGGAAAATATTATCATTGCCCGGCATTATGAAATTTTACATTAGCGAGGCACTATGATTGTATTATTGCTATGAAATTTGCTCAAGCACAAATTATTTTATATATCCATTCGGATTCATATCCTATACTCATCTCAGCATGGAGCTCGACGAGATACTTATTCAGTTCCGAGGAGAACTACAACATTTGTTATATTTCACCTCCAACGAATAGTTGGTCGGGGTAATTCTTATTTATATTCAGGCCCGACAAAGTACCCGACCATTTTCTTATATTCTGGAAAATATTATTCTTATTCGGTAGTATGAAATTTTGCCTCGACAGATCAGCGAGATACTTTATTATTACTCTGAATCTTTCTTTATCTTAGCATGGAGCTCGGAAAAATATTTATTATCATATATTCAGCTCCAAGGAGGTCTCTAGCATTTATTATATTTTATCCCCAACGAACTGTTATTCAGGAAAATTCTTTTCTCTATATAAACTCAATTACCACCAACTCCAGTTGGACGGGAACTCAATTACCACCAACTCTGGTTGGTCGGGAACTCAATTACCACCAACTACGATTGGTCGGGAATTCATTAACTACCAACTCCGATTGGTTGGTACCAAACTAGGCAAGAAGATGGATGACCTCCCGGGGCATCCACTGTCTAGGCAACAAGGTAATCTTAACGAGTAAACTACAACTAAGCAGGAACATGGGATGGAAATTATTTCATTGCTTAGGCCCAAAGAGTGACAAGTCACTATAATTAAATAGCAGGTGGAGCAAGTTCCATTATTTATGCAAAACAGGATAATTTGTCCTTCTATAGATATATACATATATATATTCATCAACAAACAACAAGGAAAGAATCTTATAAGGTACTTCCAAGAAAATGAAAATGCAAGCATGTAAAGATCTCAGGGAATCATTTCAGGGAACATTTCCTCGGCCTTATTTTTCTAGCAAGACCAACATACTTCAAGGCTGAGAAATCATTCAAAATGCATATTCCACACTTGGGGGCCTCTATTACAAATTCAGTTGTTCATTCGGTGTCACATTCTCATAACATCATGCAGTCGAACATCAAATTCAACTCCACAAACTTACATAGTCGAGGCCCCGACTAATTATCATTCAGAAGTTGTTTTTCTTGCTCAGGAATTAGTTTTGATATTGAAGTTCAGGAGGCATATTGAAGTTCAGGAGGCGTATTCAGAAGTTCAAGAGGCATATTCAAAAGTTCAGGAGGCATATTCAGGAGTTGTTATGCACATGCTATTGAAGTTCAAGAGTCAAATTCAACATCTACAACACTGAGATCTTTACTACTACTCTCCCGACGAATATTGAAGAAAAAGTTGTATGAAAATGTTTCGAAGTCCACCACTAGCTTGGTACTAATCAGATTGAAGAGTTATGTTCAAAAACTAGTATGTTACTCGACAAAGTATTCAGAGGATCATAAATCAGAAAAATCAAGCACGTGAAGTTAGCATTCAGTTACTCGGCACAGTTAGAAGTTGGTCGGTTAGCAAACCAAACAACATACTTGAAGATTATGACAAGCTACAAGCTACATACTATGGCATGACTGCATCCAAATTCCCAGGGGTGATACATAACACACGTTCGCTCGACGAACAGAGTTCCTCAAAAGAAAGATTAGCAACCATCAGTCAGCCTGCATTATATGTCGTCCAGGAGATAATGCATTTTATGTTAAACAAATTAAGAAGATAGATCAAGAATTTCATGAGCACCGAGCAATACTGCAGAATAAATACTCCATCCTTTTAGTGAACCATCAAGCATGGAGCATTGGGGGCTTCTGTTGACGCAAAAATTCTCCATCTATGAGGACCAATCATAAAAGGACACATGTCATCCTACGTGGCAATATTTATACTTATTCGGCACTCGAGGAGAGTTGGTCGGCACCCGAGGAGAGTTAGTTGGCACCTGAGGAGAGTTGGTAGGCATACCAACCAACACATAGCATATCAAGCAACTCAAGGAAGATCAACCATCCTAGAAGACCAACAGTTAGATTCATTGTATATAGACATAAATGTCTGAATGTATAAAGACATTGTATCTCATTAACTCCCATCACTATAAATACATGTATTCCCGAAATGGGATAAGAACTTTAGATATTCGGGTTCATCAAGTAGGTCGATCGAAGAGAATACCAGTAATGCCAGTGGGTATAAGTCAGATTATCGAGGGTCGTAACGGTATTTTGTTCCTCAGGAAGGACAGAGAGGAATTGCGGGTAGATGTTTCTTTTGTAAAGAATTAGTCCATAGAAAGAGTGATTGTCCTAAAAGAAGTAGAGAGCCACATTTTGAGGAAGTTTTGGAGGTGCAACCCTTACAGCAGATTCGAGGTCATTTTAGGCCAGGGGACTTTGTGTGGGAACCCAATGATGAGGAGATGAAATCAGAGTAGAGAGGTATGATGTAAGTTATTTTCCTTTGTGAATAGGATTATGCTATATGAAGCTTTCGGAATATCATATGGGAGATAATTATGAGAGGGTAGTGCTATAAGCCTATTATGTATGAAATAACCCGAAAGGGAATGTTGAGCAAGTGAGGCTCTTATATTATTATCTTTTGAGAGAATAGATTATTTTGTAATGTGCTAATAGAAAGCTATAACTTTGTTGTGATTGTAAGAATTGGTAAAATGTGTTGAGTAGTAATGATAAAGCTACTTATTTTTATAGTCGTGTTAGACTTATATAATTATTGTATTCCAGTTATGGAAGAGCCTAGTGAATGGCAATATATCATTATGATGTGAGAGATTGTAACTGAAAAGAATTCAGAATTTAGTAGATTATTATTAAGCGAGAGATTTTAGCACATAATTATGCAAATTTTGAGAACTATATATTATTATGAATATGAGAATTGTTAAAACCTTGTGCCTCGAGCATACGGTATTTTATTTAAATGTCGAAAGAGATAAACTGTTTTAAAATAAACTGTTTTCAAAATAAACTTTTTAAAGGCCTTTTGGCCATATCAAAATGATTTACACACAAATATTTTAAACTCTTGTACCGATCTAACAAACTCTCAATCCCCGACGTCGCTACACATTAGTGTATTGGGAGGGTTACTTGTTTGGATTTTGCTTGCGAGACCTCCCCCGCATGAAAGTAGCGAATGTCAGGAATTGAGAGGAGTTAAATCTTTGGACCTTTCAAAATTGTTATATTATTAGTATGTTAGTATAATTTAATATATTTTTAGAGTTATAGTACTAGTTAAGGAAAGTGAAGCCTAATTGTGTTTATACGAGTAGAGCTCGAATAAAGGGTGTATGGGTGCCCTAGTAGTTATAATTGGTTTTATATAAATTAAAATAATTCGTCGTGAGAAGTAGGAGGATTGGGTATAGTGTTAGTGAGGATAAGGGTAGTAGGAACTAGTTGAGATTTGGATTATTAGGCTTTACTTAATTTTGAGGGCGAAATTCTTGTAAGTGGGCAAGTCTGTAACAACTCGAGATTTTTGAGACAATAATTTATTTATTTTTGGGAGAAATAAGTATTAATTTAATTGCAGAATAATTAAATTGGCATTTGAGGTAAAAAAAAATTCGAAGATGTTAGAAAGTGATTCGAATTATGATTGTGAGGGTGCGGTCATTTTCGGAAGGGTCGAGATAGTCGAAATGACTATACTTGGGGCTTATTTGGGTTCTAAAATATTTTTAGTTCGTTTGGCTCGAATTAAAGTGACCGAGTCATTCAAAGTGTGTATTATCATTTAAAGTTGTGTAATTTGGAGATAAGGCTTCAAAAGCCTATGGGAGATAGAAATCTCCTTAGAGAAAAAGAGAAAGAAAGAGTGAAAGAAAGGGAAGAAGAAAAGAAGAAGAGAAAGAGGAGAAAAGTGGGATTTCCAGCCAATCCGTGATTTTGAGGATGAATCAGACTCTACGAATTTTAGGCAAGTGATTAAACTTGCTAAATAATTGTTGTGTATCATTCATTTCATGATTTGTGGACAAAATTATGGATTTTGGGGATAAAATACTAAAACCTAGATTTTGGGTAAAATCTTAGATTTGATGTGTATATATGGATTTGAGGTTATAAATTAGTTGAGGTGTGTTATTTGATGAGTTTTGATGTTATATATATGTTCGGGTTGAAGAGAAAGGGTTAGAAGATGATAAAAATGGTTTTGGGGAATTTTGGGTTTTGAAGAAATTTAACCCATTTCGTAGCTTGCTAAACAAACCGAATCGATTCGCCCCTTTCGAATCGATTCGGCCTGTTGTAGAACCTACAGGTCTTTAGGGCCAAATCGATTTGCCCCTAGCGAATCGATTCGGTATGTAGAAGACTTACAAATCCTTTGAACCGAATTGAGTCACTAGGGTCGAATTGATTCGCTGATTGGGACTGAATCAATTCGGAGGGGCCGAATCGATTCAGAAATGAGGCTGTTTTGCGAGATTTTTCTAGAGTGAGTTTCGCTCCGTTTCGTTTAGATTTATCGATTGGAAATGTCTATAGGAGTTATGAGAAGTGTGTTTACGAGACTTTTAGGGAGTTTCCTTTATGAGGAATTATTGGAGTCATCTTGACTTAATTTGAGAGAATACCAATTGGAGAGTATCGTGTCGGCACAGTGGGGAAGCAAACTATCATTGAGAATTTTGTGTGGAGATAATGATGAATTTATAAGAGAGAGTTCGGATGCACTTAGTGATAATGGATTTTAGAATAAAATCCCAAATGGGATAACTTTAAAGATTCATATGATTGATTAAACCATATTATGAATTGAGAATAATAATCCTGATCGATGTGCATATGGATATAGAGAATATCCTTAACATAAATAGAATTGAGAGACGATTCATAAATAGAAGTGAGGTGCGAACTTCAAGAGATAAATAGTATAGTGTATACTAAGTGGGGAAGTTATGTGAGTTATTGACGAATAGTATATCGAGAGTAAAATTTACTAAATAATGATATTATTTCATCTACGCCTAAGAGCGTAATAAGAGTATGTAAATAGTGTGATGATATATATACCTTGTGTGATGGTATACATTTATATGATGTGAAGATGTATGCATATCTTATGTGATTGATATATATATATATATGAAGCATACCCCCTCTATGCTATCATGGGAAGTTGCGCGATGTGGGTGAGGCCCCTGGATTGAGGAGCAGGGCACGTATAGTCCCCATGTCCTAGCATCCATTTATTATTGTGTGATTTTTATTAGGGGTGAGACGTGGTGGGTATGTTTCGTCTCATTTTTGGGGAGGAACTATGATCGCTTCCCGTACGTTGTGATATGGTTTTTGCCAAGGCGCTGTGAGATTCCGACCGTTGGTACCCAGGATGATATGTGAGTGATTTCTTGGTAGATGATAGAATTAAGAACATGCATCCTTGAGTTATAGCTCTCTCAGATGGTTATTATTTTAATTGTGTGAATAGTATATTAATTGTATATGATTATGTGATATCATTTATCTTTAGAGTAAATAGGTATAAAAAGATTGATTGAACCTCATTCGGGGAGATTTTGACCGGACAATTTGTGATGAATATATTAAAGTGGAATTGTAGAGTAAATAATTATATGAGTAGATATAGTACTTTGGGTATCGAGGGCATAATGGACATCAACAACCAACATTGCCAAGGAGTAGTGTATCGGCGGGGTTCCTTGTTTGGATTTCGCTTGCGAGACGTCCGACGCACGAAACGCAGTGCAATGTTGGGAGTGAGGAGAAGTTAGTCCTTAGTGCTCACATTTATATATTAGTATATCTCAACAATCGACAGTGCCAAGGAGTAGTGTATCGGGTGTGTTCCTAGTTCGGATTTCGCTTGCGAGACATACCACGCACGAAACACCGTGTATTGTTAAGAATTGAGAATAATAAATCATGTATAAGTATAAGAGAATTTGGGTTATACGCGTCATGCATTGAGGGCATAATGAATCTTGATAATCAATACTGCCAAGGAGTAGTGTATTGGGGGGGTTCCTTGTTTGGATTTTGCTTGCGAGATGTCCCACGCACAAAATGCAGTGCAGTATTGAGAATTGGGAGAAGTTTAGTCCTTAGGACTTAGATGCTAATAACACACACACACACACACACACACACACACACACACACACACACACACACACATATATATATATATATATATATATATATATATATATGTATATATATATATGTATATTTATGTCAATAACTAGAATATGAGAACTTCTAGTAAAAGAGAATGTTTATGTATATTTTATATGTTTAGAAAGTGGGCGAATAGATGAGAGTGGTAATAATTGAAGTTGAGAGATAATTTAGATGGATTTTAATTGAATATAAAAATTGACAGTAAGTTAGATTACTTTGCCCCTAGATAGATTTGGGAAATTATTTGGAGATCATATGCATACGCTAAGATACGCGCTTTAGATGAGAGGTGAGATAAAGGTTATGGATAGTGCGACTCCACTTTAATCATGTCATAATGCGTTTATAATTATTATGCATTTTAATGCACTTGCTATAAAATGTTTTCACACCTCGGGCTCTGACCCGTTTATATTTTCTCTTGCTATGCATATATATTGTATTATTCTAGGTGTTCCTCCGCAAGGACACCATTGATGATATCCATCCAGTGTAGTCGTGGAGCTTTAGCAGTAGCAGACTGTTGCGGTATTTTGTTATAGTTGATTCCTATCTTTTGTGTATCTAGAGTAGGATTCAGTTTGTGTATCGGGTTTATACCCAAGTGGTGCAGAGTAGCACTTTTATATTTTCTCTCTCAGATTTATGGATTGTCTGTGACCCGACAGCATATTCGGGTATTTTATTTTGTACATTGTGTTGTACTCCTTTATTAGTCTCTTTTATATTATTTTCTGTACGTTTGTATCTCTCATCATATTTAGAAGTTATGTTGTTGGTTATTTGTTGCATAGTTTGTTTTAGTAAAGATTTAAATAAATGTTTTAAAATTTCGGTACCCTCTTTTTATATTAATGGGTAGTTAGCCGTGTTTATTTTAGAATCATCAGTAGATACTGAGAATGATCCACTTCAGATTCCTGATTATATTAGTATAGGGCTGCCACCCGTTATTTTTTGGAGCGAGGTGTCACAGGAAAGTCTTGAACATATTCCCAAAGAAATCTAATGATCTTTTGAAAAGATCTAATTTATAGACATAAAACATTGTCGCGGTTAGGAAAAAAAGTCACCAACGTAAACCACTTGCGAGGAGGGAGGTCGTGCAAAACATATGCAAAAAATCTCCAGAACTGACAGCGACTAGTGAAGAGAATTCAGAAACGTGAATGGTCTTTTTGCTGACATGACCAAGTCACGAGAGATCCCTGACTATTTGGTAAGGGAATAACAACTATGTATGTTTTGAACCTTCATAAAAACTACATATGATATATTCTTGCAATGTTCCTTTTGACAAAAAATTTGTATGAACATATCCTTGCATACTTATATAACTAATACCAAATCCATATCAAAGCGCGCACACACACAAAAAAAAATCAATTATGAAGAACTTAATTTTGTGTATGACAAAAGTGCAAGTCTACTAAATCCATTACCTCAACCTAAGTGGAATTCCAGCGAGTGTGATCATATACGATGATGGGTTGAGTTTTGATGAAGCTTTTCTATGAAAGATATTTGGCGTGATGCGATGCCAGAATGACCTAAAGAACAAGAGACTCAAAGTATATTTTCTAACTTGGAATATGACAATCCAATTGTCGAGGGAATATTAGTATATAAATACTCTTACACTCTTCTTTTTTATCTATTTTGTGACAATGTATATGAAATAAAGATTACAAGAAAAAGATAGTGAATCTAACACCCTATGACATAAGATAAAGTCCGGATAAAGGAAAATATCAAATTTAACAACCTATAACCTCAATATCAAGAACCTAAAAATAAAAGTGAGCACTTGGTCTTGTTAGCCTATTAAACACTTATCAAAGAGGATCACAATACCAAATGTATACAATGGCAGTTAAACATAATGCAATAAGGTGAACGTTATATATATAAATAGTCACATGAAGTATATCAAGAAGTATAGTACTATGAGTATACCTTGTGTGATGGTATACATTTATATGGTATACATTTATATGATGTGATGATGTATGTATATCTTGTGTGGATGATATATATATATATATATATATATATATATATATGAAGCATACCCCCTCTATGCTATCATGGGAAGTTGCGCGATGTGGGTGAGGCCCCTGGCTTGAGGAGAAGGGCGCGTATAGTCCCCAGGTCATAGCCTCCATTTATTATTGTGTGATTTTTATTAGGGGTGAGACGTGGTGGGTATATTTCGTCTAATTTCTGGGGAGGAACTATGACTGCTTCCCGTACGTTGTGTTATGGTTTTTGCCAAGGCGGTGTGAGATTCCGACCGTTGGTACCCAGGATGATATGTGAGTGATTCCTTGGTAGATGATAGCATTGAGAACCTGCGTCCTTGAGTTAGAGATCTTGGGATGGTTATTATATACTTGTGTGAATAGTATATTAACTGTATATGATTATGTGATATCATAATTGTCTCTAGAGTAAAGAGACATAAGAAGATTGCTTGAATCTCATTCCGGGAAATTTTAGCCGGACTTAAATTTTGATGAATAAATTATGTGGAAATGAAGAGTAGTTAATTATATGAGTATATGTAGTACATTGGGTATCGAGGGCATAATGGACCTCAACGACCAACATTGCCAAGGAGTAGTGTATCAGAGGGGTTCCTTGTTTGGATTTCGCTTGCGAGACGTCCCACGCACGAAACGCAGTGCAATGTTGGGAGTGAGGAGAAGTTAGTCCTTAGTGATCATATTTATATATTAGAATATCTCGACGATCGACACTGCCAAGGAGTAGTGTATCGGGGGGGGGGGGTTCCTTGTTTAGATTTCGCTTGCGAGACGTCCCACGCACGAAACACCGTGCACTGTTGAGAATTGGGAATAATTAATTACATTAAATAAGAATTGGGTTATATGCGTCATGCATTGAGGGCATAATGAATCTTGATAATCAATACTGCCAATGAGTAGAGTATCGGGGGGTTCCTTGTTTGGATTTCGCTTGCGAGACGTCCAACGCATGAACCGTAGTGCAGTATTGAGAATTGGGAGAACTTTAGTCCTTAACACTTAGATGTTAATAACTCATATATATATTTATATATATACATATTTATGTATACAACTAGAATATGAGAACTTCTAGTGAAAGAGAATCTTTACGTATATTATTTATGTTTAGCTAGTGGGCGAATATTTGAGATTGGTAATAGTAGTAGGTGAGAGATGATTTCGATGGTTATTAAATGAGTATAATTTGGGAGTTAGTTAGATTCCTTTGCCCCTAGATAGATTTGGGCAATTATTTGGAGATAATGTTCATACATTTAGTTGCGCGCTTTAGTGGAGAGGTGAGTTGGATTTTATGGAGAGTGCGACTCCACTTTAATCATGTCATAATGCATTTATAATTATTATGAATTTTAATGCACTTGCTAAAAATGTTTTCACACCTCGGGCTCTGACCCGTTTATAGTTTCTCTTGCTATATATATATATATATTGTATTATTTTAGGTGTTCCTCCGCAAGGGCACCATTGATGTTATCCATCCAGTGTATTCGTGGAACTGTGGCAGTAGCGGACTGTTGCGGTATTTTGATATAGTCGATTCCTATCTTTTGTGTATCTAGATTAGGATTCAGTTTGTGTATCGGGTTTATAGCCAAGTGTTGTAGTGTAGCACTTTTACATTTTCCCTCTCAGAGTATTGTATTGTATGTGACCCAACAGCATATTCGGGTATTTTACTTTGTACATTGTGTTGTACTGTTTTATATATTAT
The DNA here is from genome assembly GCA_949130495.1 of Sambucus nigra. Lineage (NCBI taxonomy): Eukaryota > Viridiplantae > Streptophyta > Magnoliopsida > Dipsacales > Adoxaceae > Sambucus > Sambucus nigra. The sequence goes on along the minus strand of OX422220.1, from coordinate 166,355,194 downwards.
TTTGAGCATGTGTGTGTCTGTTATCATATATAGAGTTATGTTGTGGGTTAGTTGTTGCATGGTCTTGTTTTAGAGATGTAAATAAAATGTTTTAAAATTTGTTTGATACCCTCTTTTAGTTATAATGGGTAGTTAGCCGTGTTTATTTTAGAATCGTCAGTAGATGCCGAGAATGATCCACTTGAGATTCCTGATTATTTTAGTATGGGGCCGGCCACCCGTTATTATTTTGAGCGGGGTGTCACATTATAGTGATGGGTATTTTGTAGAGTTACATCATGATATATACGAGTGATAATATGAACCGCCGTGTTATAATGATGCATGGAATATTGATGAGTTGTGTTGGGTGGCATACCATGGTGTGTGTAATACCCCATAATTTAGGGGTATTTATTAATAGTCAAATATTAAATTTTGTGAAATTTTATTGATTAAATTTTTATTAATTTATTTGATTAATCCAATGGAAATTAAATTTAAAATATTAAAAAATGTGAATATTATTTACTATTTAACATTGGATGCTTACTATTCAAATAGTATTTACTACTGACATAGGATGCTAAATAGTAATTACTATTCATATAGTATTTACTATTCACATAAGATGCTAAATAGTATTTATTATTCACTTAGGATGCTAAATAATAATTACAATTTAAGAATTTAAAATAAAATGATGAGCATAGAATGCTCATTCTTATAAACTAATATTTCTCTTCATTCTCCTCATTATCTACTACTATTATCATTTCAATACACAACTCAACCCAAAACATAATCCATTTTCACCCAAATTATAACATTACATCTAAACAAATTATACTCTTTTATTGTAGTAAAAAATTATATATAAATTTTTGGAAAATATTTGGGATAACTTTGGATCAATTCTAAAGGAGTTTCTGAGGCCCAATTCAACTCCCTTTCAATAAGGACTTCTTCTAAACATTTGGGGGATTATTTTCATAAATTGAGGAGCAATTTTGGAGGGACTTTCTTCTACGACATTTTCTTATTATTTTTGGAGGTTTTCTACATCGAGGCAAGATTCTACTCTCTCCTCTCATAAGATAAATAGTATTTTTTTTTATCTAAAGAGGTTTTTTAGATAAATTCTAAAAGTTGTGTAAATATAATTAAGGTTTATCTTGCTTTGATCAACCCTTTTTAAATTTTGATTTTTGGTGAATTAATTAATGAATCTAGTTCATGAAATTGTATACTTGATTAATTTATTCTAATGTGGTATAATTGAATTTGATTATGAATTATACATTCTTGGTATAATTCAAATGTTAAATCTATCATTGAATGAATTATATGTGTTAAAAATCATGATAGTAGATTAAATTCTTGTCTTATTATGTTAAATTATATCTTTCATACTTTTAGGAATTGGGGTTTCAATAAATATTAACTTCTTCATTTTTGAGTTTACGAATTATGTTGAAGATCTGAGATAGTTTCAATTTAAAAAAAATACTAACTATGCTAAAAAAATTATGAAACTTCATAGTCATATGTAAAATATAAGTTTCTAAAAGTTTCATTTTAACCAAAATCCTAAAAAGGTCATTTAGAACCTGAAAAATGAGAAAAATCAGGCTAGGTGTATTAGTCGATGTGTAGTAACATTATAGAAAAGTGAATTTTTTCAATCCCTGTAAAATTCATAAATAGAGACGTTTCGTGAGTTTTTTTTTATAGGAAATAATGTTCTAGGTTTGTTTTGTGTTTTGAATTTTCCCGAAATTCGATTAGAAGGGGCCCATATTAAAAAAATATTATTTTGCCAGCATAATGTTTTCAATATCCTAAATGAGTATAATCCTAATTTATGGGCATTGGAAAATATGCCTAAAATTTATTTTTATATGATATAAGTGTAATAACTTCTTCTTTTTTGATTTTTGTGGAGAATCTATGCACCCCCCCCCCCCTTAAAAGTAGTACACCATTCAGTAGTGATGTGTGGAATTTAAATTATGGAATTATATCTATAGTGTACAAATATTACTCTTATGTTGATGACCCTATGCTGGAGGCCACTATTTCACCCCGCTTAATTAATTACCGGGTGATCATGCCTTTATTAAATTAAAATAAAATATCCACTTGGTCCATTCTTAGCATCACTATCGAAAACTTTTTAATATTTACTAACCACCTAGTATTTGAAAAGTTGGTGTCAAATTTTATCGTTTTAATTGACATAAACCAAATAGATAATAATATCACACTCCACCATTTAAGTATCAAACTCACAATGAATAATGACAGAACCGTAAATATGTCTGAATCACATAATTCAGTCTAAAATATAAATATAGTAATCCAAAATAAAACTAACTACATAGTCTAATACATCACAATAGTATTCGAAATCCCTGAACGACAATAAAACATAAATGGACAACATATCCAGTTGAAATAAATGCTCAAAATAAAAAATAAGGAGTACTGAGGCATCTAATATCAAGTACCTGCAATTTCCACAACTGCTGCAACAAGCCAAAAGATAGAACCTGCTAAGTTTGGTGTCCCTGTGGCTGGGGACCTAAAATGTTTTGCAAAAATAAAAAAGGTTTGGAGAACACGGGTCAAAGCCCGAGTAAAATAGTTTAAAAATTTAGCAAGTGTTTAAATGAAAAATTAGCAAATATTATATGCATGTTAGGCTTACGTGCTCTCACTTGAGATGCTCACCTCTCATCTAATGTGGATACCTAACGTGTAGATTTAACCCGTCCTAGTCATGCTACCCCGCTTAACTGGTCTAAACCAAATTTAGTACTACACAACAAACTCGTAATATTTTTCCGTATCGCCCATACAATACGTTCTTGCATTCTTCCTATCCATACGACAATTATAAATTCCGCATTTTATAGTTAATTACTCACATCCTCGAGTTATCTTAAATATCATTATCTTTCTCTTCTACTAGGCACACACAGTACAATAAGTCAATAATATATATATATATATATATATATATATATATATATATATATATATATATATATATATATATATATATATATATATATATATATAGCAAAATTTGTGAGACCCCGCCTAATTAAATACCGAGCGATCACTCCTTTATTAAATTAAAATCAAGGTGAACAGTTGGTTCATTCTTAGCATCACTGTCGTAAAAATAACTTTTCCAAATTTAACACCCTATTTAATTAAGCTAAGTGTCAAAACCATTTTTTTAACATTACTTTCCAAATTTTATTTTGAAAATAAAGATTTAATTATCTACAACAATTCAATATTTAAAGAATCACACCACAATAATCCTAGAACATATAATCCAATTAATTTAAACATTCAACAACTAAATCCCAGCATTTAAAACTTAAAGTAAAACATACATGCTGAATAAATCCCAAAGTAACAGTACTAAAAATAACTGAAATGCAAATGTCCCAATAAAACAGATAAATAGAGGAAAGGGCGACACATGCCCCAATAACTGAGAATGATAGAAGTGGAATCAAGTAAATGAAATCGTCTAATCAAGTGGCCTGCAACTCCCACCTAAGCTGCAGCACGTTCCTTCCAAGGGATCCTAAGCAAGACTCCCCTATGGTTGGGCACCTGTAATATATACATATATATACAAGAGGGAAAGAGGAATAGAAGCGGGTCAGAGCCCGATAGTGTATATGATTTAAAAATTCGTTTAGCAAGTATTTAAATTGATACAGGCCAATGCAACAACATATTAGTGCGACACTCTCTTGAGAAATTCTCACTTCTCTTCTAATGTGCACTCCTATCGCACTAACCTTCCCAATGGTTTATCTCATCATATATCACACTATCTTTCCCCAAGGATTTAACTTATCTTAGGTGACTCTCAAGACTTAAGATTTAACAACATCATGGTTTAAAAGGAAAATTTCATTTAGTACAAAACGCTCATTTTAACATTATTGATTCATAAAGTTTTTCAATATCATACTATACTTTTCAAAAAAAGTATTTCCAATTTGAGTCATTATACATGTCTCACTTACCATAACACAGTAGGCAGTTTTCCAAATTTCAGAAGTTCATATATATATATTAAATAATCGTATAATATGTATATTCTAACAGCACCCCACATAAAAAATTATGGTGCGGGCATACTCTGCTATCCAATCCCCGTATCAATCGTACTAAAGGGAATACAAGTTCGGAATCACTCTCGAACTGTATAAATACATACACAAACAATATTGAGGCGAAGCATAGTTTCCAAGTCCAAGAGGTCAGTACATACCCTCACGTCTCTTAGGATCGTGACTACCGATTCGATAGCCTGTACCTAGGATTTCTATCTTCTAGGGTAAGAGTCAATATCCCCCATAAAGCACATGAGATAAGATCGTCCCATCGCGGTAACCTCAGGGATAGCAAGTAGCGCAGACATGTTTTTCACACATAGATAGCATATGCATACACAATCATATAACTATACTAATATTACCATATCAATATTGGGTATATTCTCAAATCCCATACTTACGACATTATTTCTCCTATCTCATTATTTGTTATCACATGTAACAGTTCGTTTCTAACCTTGATTCGGTATTATTCCAACTTACCACATAACTCTCATGGTTTTATCCTCCCACCTATAAAAATTCAGTAGGTATTCATCTATTCTCTTTCGTAACTATTTTACGTAATCTTCTCACTTTAAATACATAGTTTTATCGTTTCTTATATATGAAATCTCCCAAGGATACAACTCTCGTCTAACCTTAAAGGTCCCAAAACTTATTAATATACCCTACTGGTCCTCTTTATCTCTCAAAACACATTTATAAGGGTGTCCATGAATTATTCCTCATTAAAGTGAATTTCAACTAATTAAGAAGGGAAAACATGAGTCTTCCAGGAGGGGTCGATCGATAGAGGTCTGGGGCTCGATCGATCGAACCTTCGATCGATCGAAGCTCTGGGCTCGATCGATCGATCAAGCAGGTCTGCGAAATCTGCAGATTTGCAGTTACGGGTTTCATCTTCTAACCTCAACAAATTCCATATTTTTCATACCCAAACGACCCAGAATTCATACTACTAATATCATATCATCATATTAAGAATTCCCTACGTAAAGCATGTGGGTTTCTATCACTAATCATGGATTAACAGCCCCAAAATCTTATATAAATAACAAGAACCCTAGAAATCTCTTAAACATGGTTCTAACAATTATTTTCCAGAAATTCCTTCTTATAAACATCATAATTCGTGGTTTAATTCTCTACATGACAAAGGGTTTCCAGAATTTTCATTCAAACCATAACTACATGAAATTTCCTAACTCAAATCGGGTTTTTCTTCCATATAAATCATCCTAATCATTCCTAAACCAATATGAAAGATGCATCAATGAAATAAGCAAGGTAAACACTTGCCTGGGATTTTTAGAAATCTGGTTTGGTGTTGAATTTGGTGTGGTTGCGTTCCCCGTCTCGCGATCTACGCGTTGGCGGTGGCGGCGGTGCAAACGGGTGAGTTTTGAGCCTTGGAATGCCTTGAGAGCTCTCTCCTCTCCTCTCCAATGGCCGTTCTAGTGTTTTGAGTTATCTAACCCTAGGAGATAACCTAAACATCTGATATAGCCCCTTTAATTTTCGTGGGTTTAATTACCCAAAAATACAAAATGACTAAAATGCCCTCCCGGGGTACTAATTAGGCCTAAAAATGCCCCGAGACCCAAATTAAACCCCCGGGTATACTTTTTTGACTATCTCGACCCTTTCGGACGCGTTGGCGCACTCAAAACGACCATACACACAACTTATAAAATATTTACTTTTATTTATCAATATTTAGTCCCGACGCGACACGGGCGCGTCCCGACTCAAATTTCTAAAATTGTTATTTTATTCACTCATGACATTTAATATGACCACTATTATATATTACTTTGCTCATTAGTAATATTCAACAAATTTTCCCATAATTACTAACTCTCATCACGTTAATAATTATAACATAATTAATTTCCGGATTTTTATTAAATAATTAATTCACATTAAATTTAATAAATCCCCAAATTAATATAGCATAAAAATATGGGGTATTACAAAATTACACCTTTAGGCTGAGACATCTTAGTGTATGCATACGCTGCTATCATGTCCTGGTACATCACGCACTGTATAAAGGACTGTTGGTTCTATATATCTCTCAAACCATAAATACAAATCACATATATTGGAGGCAAACATAGTCCCCAGCCAATTGGGTCACGCACATACCTACGCTCCCATTCAATCGTCGAAAATATCATACTCTCCGATAGCACGTATCCAAGGTCCTATGTTATGGGTACAAGTCTTAAATCCCCTGAATGGGCTCATCAGGATAAGACCATCCACGACACGAAACCTCCCCCGATTGTAAGCAGCGTAGGTATGTCATACAAAAAATAAAATAGGTATTCACACAATTTACCTATTTATATCATTAGTATAGGTATACGGGTACATGCTCCATACATAATATATCTATATCCCCCAAATAGTCTATGTATTAATTAATTTTAATTATACTTCTCACCGTACACCCCGAGTATCCTTTTCTACTCGAAATATTTGAATAAATCATCAAACTATTTCAGTAGGTAAATTGTCCCTCAGCCGCTGGTCTGATCTTAGGTTCACTCATAACCTTCGCGTTCACTCAAATATTGGTAATATTATTTAACATTAAATAATTCCCATAGTTAGCACACATTCTACGTAACTCACTTAAATTCTCGTGAGGTCAAATTACATCCAAATCGACCCCAAGGTTTCAAAACTCGAATATCTCTAATTGGGAACAAATTATCAACACAAATCCCTAAGAAGGTTTAAGCAAAAAGACGCATTCGGAATCGGTCCGGTGAACTGTAAGTAATAGCACTTCGAACTGGTCCGGTGGACCTGAGGTCGTCTCCTTTCTTATGTAGTTACGATTTTCATCCATTTTCTTAACTAATTTCTACTGGATATATACCAAATTAAAAACCAAGGTTTACAAACATCATGTAGACATATATGGGTGATTTCCAATGTAAAAATATTATCAAAACATCATGTAGACATATATGGGTGATTTCCAATGGGTGATTTCTATCTTTTTAAAGATATCACACTTTGATGATCAATGAAAAACTATGGCCTTGGTAATTTTTTCTTTTCTTTTCTCTGGTTCTTGCCAATGGTAGACTTTCACGTAAAAGATATTTACTCCCTTTGTATTCCTTTTCTAATGCACTCTCGTATTTTTTAAACAATAGATGAACTCACGATAATGACTTCACTCTATGGACAAGTATAAAGCCCAACCACCAAATAACTTACCTTTTAGCACTGATGCTTGGGGTAATTTTGTTATACCCAAAATATGTCAACCAATAGACATATGACACATGGCATAGAAACTTATATAGGCACAATGTAAATATATCAATGTACTGACCAAAGGACACAGACTTTTATACATTCGAGGAGATAGGTCGCGGACCCTATAGCATGTCTACATCGAAGGGCCATGGCTAGGCCGAGGTCCCGCAACCTTAGCACACCTGATGAACTTGTTATGAACCTTGACACTTCATCAATAACTTGCCAGCTGTCAACCTACTAGAAATATAACATTTGATCCACACTTATCCATAGGTCACGTGCGTTATGCACGTGACTCTCCCACTAACTACTATAAATGGAGGTCCTCACCTACTCATTTGACAAGTTACATTTTAGGCAACACAACTCTAATAAATTCTCTCCTAAATCTCTTTACACCTCAGAGCATACTAAGGGCGCCTACTTTGGTCATCTAAACCACATCTAGTCACGACCTATCTTCAATTTTCACTATATGGTCGAAGCCTCTACAACATAGAACTTGTATTTTATGCATTTATCCTCTCTCATTCTCTCTTTTTTATGACTCTAAGGCATCCTAAACTTGTACTATTATACGTATTTAATGATAATCAAGCTCCATAGTGGACGTAGGCACATTTCCATGGACTAACCTTTCTAAATCTCAATTTTACCACTCTTTATATCTATTTTAGTCTATTGCTATACTTTAACTATTGTGCATTGCTTTGATGGCATGGTCTACTCTAGTAGATCCATTTTTTTACAACAGCAGTGACGTTCAAATCTTCGAATTCAATTGATTAGTATTTTAATATTGGTTGATCTATGTACATGACCGGGGTGAAATCATTTTTCACCGCATTTAATGACTATGATGGTGGTATGGTCACTTTTAGGAATGAAAATAAATCGTAGGTTAGTGTTAAAGGTTTGGTGAAAGTTATCGAGAGAACGACCCTTTGTAACATGCTTTATGTTGAAGTAATTTTCGCTAATCTCATTAGCATAAGTCAACTTTGTGACGATGGACACTTTACGAGATTTTCCAACGGTAAATACTTTGTTCAAAAAGAGGCGAGCGGAGATTTGATGAGAGGGGTGCACTCAAGTGAGAATTGTTATGTTATGGTAAGTGTGTCGAGCATATGTGTGTCAAAAAGCTAAAGTTGAATCAATTTATTTGTGGCATCAAAGGCTTTGGCAGATAAACTTTAGAGATTTAGAGAGTTTATCAAAAAGGGAGAGAGTGAAGGGTTTTCTATGGTTAGGGAACCCGAGAGTAAAGTGTGTGATACTTGTCAAGAGAGGAAACAAACCAAGAATTCCCATAATAAGTTGAATGAAATAACTACCAAAAGTTAGTTAATGTTGGTTTGGTGGGTCCTTTAAAAATCAAAAGCACAGGTGAAAAATATATTATTTTTTAATGGTTGGTGATTACTTTAGGTTTACCTTTGTAGGGTTAATGAGAGAAAAGAGTGAGTCATTTGACATCATTGTGTCATTTTGCAAAAAAAATTTAAAATGAGTAATAACTTACTATTGCTAGGTTAAGGAGTGATTATGGCTATGAGTTCAAAGACTCAAAGGTTGAAAAATATTATGATGAGGTGGGGATTTTGCCCATCAGTTTTCAATAGTTGCAAATCCGTAACAAAATGGATTTATTGAGCATAATAATAGAACATTTAAGAAATGTGTCATTTCATGCTATAAGTAATAACATGCCAAAAAGGTTTTGGGCCGAAGCATTACAAATGGTGTGTCACGGAGAGAGGTGTTCTGACTTCAGTTCAACATGAACGCACTCCGACTAAAATCATTTGTTATATAGAGAGTAGGATTAATACATGTAATCAATTGTTAAATGAACTCAATTTACATTACTTTACATCCACAATTGAGCCTAAAAATATCAAAGACGCAATGTTAGATGAAAATTGGATTGAAGCGATGCAAGAGGAATTTAACAAATTTGAGATGTTAAAGGTATGGGAATTAGTGCCACATCCTCAAAATATCAATATCATTGGTATTAAGTGGGTGAACAAGAATAAGTTAGATGAAAATAGGATAATTTTGAGAAACAAGTCACATCTTGTAGTTCAAGGATTTTCCCAAATCGAGGGGATCAATTTTGATTAAATGTTTTCACCCATTACTAGGTTAGAAAGCATTAGACTTTTACTTGCCATTGCATGTTGTTTGAAATTAAAACTTTAACAAATGGATGTGAAAAGTTGATTTCTAAATGGTGTGTTAAAATAAGAAGTTTCTGTTTAATAACCTAAGGACTTTGAAGGTCCTAAAATGCGAAATCATGTTTTCAAACTTCACAAAGCTTTGTATGGTCTCAAACCAGCCTCGAGAGACTGGCATGAGGGATTGTCATCTTATTTTTTTTTTAAAAGTTGGTTTCAAACATGGTGCAGTTGATATAAATCTACTTGTGGAAGGGTCAAGGATCACATCCTTATGGCACAAATTTATGTTGATGATATCATTTTTGGTTTAACAATGGGGAGGTATGCGTTAATTGTTTTGATAGAAATGAAATATGAGTTTGAAATGAGTATAGTCGGAGAGCTTACATTTTTTCTTGGCTTGAAAGTGAGGCAAATGCCTAGTGGGATGTTCATATCTCAAATAAAATATGCCAAGTAGTTAGTGAGTAAGTTTGGCACAGAATTTGCAAAATACGTGAATACGCCGATGGGTATAGATTCAAAGTTGACTAAGGATGTAGGAGGAAAGACTCTATCAGAGTATAATAGGGAGTTTATTGTATTTGACTGTGAGGAGACTTAATAATTATTATACCATAGGTGTGTGCGCGCAATATCAAGCAAAACCTAAGGAATCACATCTCCAAGTAGTGAAGAGAGTCATTATGTATGTGAGTGGAACTCAAAGGTTGGGTTATGGCATTCCTTTGATACTAATGACTTATTATGTGCTTTTTTTGACTTTTAGTGGGAATGAGACGCCATTGATCCGAAGATTACCTTCGGTGGATTTTTTTACTTTGGGACGTCTTTAGTCTCATGGTTATCAAAGAAAAAAATTAATTTCATTATCCACGGCTAAACCAAAATATATTATTATAGAGAGTTATTGCACATAACTCTTATGGATGAGGCAAATGTTGAATGATTATGGGATGGATGGAGGGACAATGTCACTCTATTGTGAAAATGTGAGTGCCATTTACGCTTCAAACAACACCGTAAAACACTCAAGAACCAAGCATATCGAGCCGTGTTAGCATTTTATTAGGGACTTAGTAAAGAGAAATGTCATTTCTATGAATTATTCTCCTACAAAAAACCAATACGCAGATATTTTCACAAAACCATTAGACATCAATAGTTATTATTACCTTAGGGGTTATTTAGGTTTAGTTAAAAGGGAGTTATCTATTCGATTGTGAGTGGTAAGGTGCATCTAATTTTTCATATTTGCACAATTTTTTGTTTATTTTTTATTCATTTTTGCTCATATTTTTGAAAAATACGAAAAGATTTTGCATTTTTAGTTGTTTTTGGTAAAATCCCATACAGACATGTGGCTTGTATCAATGAGATTGCATATCATGATGTTGTATTACTTTTGAGATATGTTGATGACTTGAATTGTTCAACATGTACTTGAATTTTGTCCTTGATGAATTAAGTTCTTGTTCACACTTTAAACTGCATGAATCCACAATTGATTGTTTCAATTAACATTTCTCAAGCATTTGCAAACTTACTTGAAAACAATCTTGCATGAGTTTCAAAAAATTGCTCAAAAGGTCCACATATGAGATTTGTAAGTTTCTATATGGGTTGGAGTTGAAAATGTACCATTTCAAAGCATTGATAAGGGCTAACATTTGTGTAATAATGCCCGAATTGAATTTTAGTATCATTGGTGTCAAGTAGCTGTGTGAAAAGTCAATCAACGATAAAAGCCAATGTGTTGAAAAGACCTACAAGCCAAGATCTTAAAGGGCATTAAAAACAAGATAGGGGTTTAGCGTTTCAAAAAAGAAACTTCTTTTTTGTTTGGCTATAAAAATATTATAAAACAACACTTACCAAGGGAGATTTGTGGATGGAGTTAAACTTTTAAGACTAAACTCATGAACGTATTGCTATTCTCATTAAAAGTTCATCTTAAACGTGTCAAGTAATGCAATTTGAAAAATAGCTATTGTGTTATTGCATTTCTATGCATGTTCAAGACTATAATTCTCAACTTACTTTAGCTGTGTTTCAAATTTGTAATTAAAATGTCTTAAATTGCTTAACCATTTGTAAACAGTTTGGATTTAGTTTGTTTAAAGTGGTTTCACATTTAAGCATATTATGACACCCCGCCTATTTTAATACGGGGTGATTAGTCCATTACTAAATTAAACACGAATCATTAATGGTTTCATTCTTAGCATCACTACCGAAAAACTTTTTAATTACTAATATCCTATGTCAAATTAAGCTGGTGTCAAATTTTATCTTTTATTATGAACACATGTGTAAATAAATTAAATGAACTAAACCATTCACACATAAATATGGGATGAACAATCATAGGACATATATATAAATAAATGAGACCGATTAAACCATCGGTTCTCCAAGTACATAATCCAACCGCAATAAGTAAAATTAAATTGGAATATAGTCTGATGTATAACTGAATAAAATAAGGCAACACGCCCAAATGAACTGATAAGGAGCTTCATATCAAGAATGAAAGAGCTGAAGAATCTAATAGAATTCTCCTGCAAGCTTCCACACTGATGCTGCTATTCGTCTCTGGATAGGATCTCTAAGCTTGACGTCCCTGTGGTTGGACACCTAAAAGGTTTTGAAAATATTTTTGACATGGGTTAGAGAACAATTAATACATTTTGAAAATATTTTGCAAGTATTTAAATGTAATTTAAATCAGTTATTTATTACACGTGTATTATCCACGTACATTCACTTGAGATCCTCGCCTCTCAACTATTGTGCACGCCTAACATATTATACCTAACTAGTATCCCTTTCTCATCTAGATAATGTATATTAATATTCTCATTAAGTCTCATTCCCTATTATTTCCCCATACAATATAATACTACAGTCTCAATGTATTGATCAGTCATTTAAGTTTCAGTACTTAAATTATTTTAGATATACGTCATATATCAATTCTACTGTCTCACCAAAGTAGTTATATTACACTAGTATATATTCATCGCACATATAATATATACACAAATATATCTTCCCCAGAATGCTCCCTCGTGATGCTGGCATACTCTACTATCAAGTCCATGTACCTCTAGTACTCAATCAAGGACTATTTGTTCGGCATGTCTCCTCGAACCCAAAATAAATCAACACAACGGTGGAAGCGAACATGGTTCTTATCCTTTGGGATATGCACATACCTAACATACCCAAATAACACGCCAATCCCACTAATACACGTCACATGATGGGCCTCCCTAAGTTCCATGATTTGGGTCACTAATCCAGACCTCACTAGAATCGTCAAGGTGGGATCGCCCTCTACTTGCAACCTTCTAATAACAGGCAACGTAGTTATGTTCACACACATAATCAAATCATATTTATAGGTATTCACACCATATATATATATATATATATATATATATATATATATATATATATATATATATATATATATATATATATATATATATATATATATATTATATTCAGTAGGTATACACACAAACCAATTTCATTAATTTGTACGTAATATATATCGCTCGCATATTCGACGTACCATTAATTTCAATTAAAATTCCAATTCATATAATTTCAAGTATCCTCACTACTTTAAGGGTCCTACTTACCCCTTAATTAATATGGAGTTATTCGCATCATCAACTACTGGTCATCAACATAAATTCACTCACTCCTATGTGGCCTGTCTTGAATTTCAATTATTCATCAAGAACGAATATTTTCTCAATTTTCTTGAATCCTTAACTCGTCTCAACTTGCGTAAACATAATCTCCACTATAGGCCTATTAACATTTTTCCATAATTTAAAAATGTCCCAAGAGTTCCTTCATAAATTATCCAAAATTTCAGGGTTTAAATCAAAAAGGAAAAATTTTCAATTTTGGGCAAATAGAATTGATTTGCCTTTGGGCCAAATTGATTCAAAATGTATCAGATGTCTTCTTTCAGTTTACTGTTACATAAGTTTCCACTATTCAAGTCCTCAAACCTTTATACAACAATCCTAAACTCCCAATAAATATAAATATACATCAAATATGCATAAAGGGATAGTTTCTAACGTAAATCATGTATAAAATCCATACAATTTCATCAAATAATCATATTTCAATTCCATTAATCATTAATCCAACCTTTATATGTTTCTCACATAAGTTCATCAATAAAACCCCTATTTATCCCATGATTTAAATCCCATAACATTTGATTACGTTTGATTTTTACAATTGGGTTCATTATACATGAATTCCTATTCCCAATTACAAGTTATATTCATCAAATCTCCAAAATAGTGTCAATTATTCTTAATTTTAAGACCTACTCTACATGGGTATTATAACTCATAAAAATTTGCAAGATAAATACTTGTCCTGTAGGAAAATAATCTGATTTGGTTCTCTTAATGTCGCTTCTTTTCAAATCCACCCTCCAAAAATGGTTGGGATCCAAGAACAAGGGTAACTTCTCCAAGAATCACCTAAGCAGGGTAACTTCTCTAAGAATCCTCTCTTAGGCTCCAAGAAATCTCTTCCTCTCCTCTCTAATGGCCTCCATGTCTTTTCTATTTCATTTACCCTAGCCTCACACGAATACAAGTTTATATAACCTTTGCAAACTCATAGCTCCCTTAACCCCAGACTACAAAATGACTCTCGGGGTGTCGGTTTGATCTAAAACTGTCTCGGGACCCAAACTATACACCCGTATATTATTTTGACTGTATCAGCCCTTCTGGACCCAACCGTGACTTCAAAATCATCATTTGAGTTACTTGTAGTTAATTTTCTATCTCGGCCTCATTTAGCCCACACACGATGCCCGGTTGAGATAAAATACTATCACGTCACTATCACTTGTTGAGACGTAAAATATGTAGTCACTATTCACTTAGTACTTTGATTTGATAAACATTAATCATTTGTCTTAGAAAAATAATTTAATTAACCCATAATATTTAATTTCCATTAAATTACGTCAAACGTGTGATTTCTCTCCCATTAATAATTTAATCAACCCATAATATTTAATTTCCATTAAATTACGTCACACGTGTAATTTAAATTTAAACGAATCAATTCATTTTTAATTCTTAAAAAATATGGGTTCTTACAAACTTCACCCATTACAAGGAATTTCTTCCTCGAAATTGGGACATACAAGTAGTGAATAACTCTGGATACTGCTCACGCATGTCATCCTCCCGCCCCCAAGTATACTCGTCTATGTTATAGTGCCCCACTACACTCTAACCAAGGGTACCACCTTAGACAACAGTTTATACTCACTACGATCAAGTATCGCCACTGATCTCTCCTTATATAATATGTCGAGCTACAAGTCGATCTCCTCTAATGGAATGGGCCAAAAAGCTCTCTCGCTCCTCTGGTATCTCTTCAGTAATGACACGTGAAACACACCGTGAATTCGATGTATATGCTCTATTAGTTTGAATCTATAAGCCACTGGTCCCACATATCTCGGTGTCAATTTTCCTTTTTTGCCGAACCTCACAACCCCTTTCATATGAGACACTCGCACCAACACTTGGTCTCTAACTTCAAGCTTAATGTGACTCATGTCTACATCAACGAGACTCTTCTGCCTATCTTACGCTATTCGGATTTTCCCTCGAATCAAATCAAACTTGGAAGTGGTATCTGGAATCATCTCTGGCACTAATAATTTATTTTCCCCTACCTCCAACCAGCAAGTAGGTGAACGACAAGGCCGAACGTACAATGCCTCCTATTGTGCCATGCCTATGGTGAATTGGTAGGATATATTATACACAAACTCCACCAAAGGAATATACTTCTCCCATCCTCCCCTAAAGTCGGGTATACCATTCTGCAGCATATCCCTAAGCAGCTGATTAACCCTCGCAGTCTGCCCATCTCTATGGGTGATATGATGTACTCAACCATAAATTGGTGCCCATTGCCTCTTGAAATATCTTCCAGAAATGGGATACAATGATATTATCCCGATCAGATAAAATATTAATCGAAACCTCAATAATCATACTATCTCAGTGATAAATAACTATGCACACTGCTTCGTCTCAAAATCCATACGAATGGGAAGGAAATGAGCCACCTTAGTTAGCTGATCCACTATCAACCATATGGAATCATGACCTCGCTGCGATAATGGTAACTTAGTGAAAAAATCCATGGAGATACTCTCACATTTCCACATGTAACATCCCTGGTGGTCTACCTTTACTAGTTGGAAGGTAGCACACTTTAAGACAAACTCTGCTATGTCTCGCTTCATCCCCGACCACCAATACTATCTGTGCATATCCTGGTACATTTTATACCCATTGAGATGTACCATAAATTGGAACTCGTGAGCCTCGGACATCACTTCATGTCTCAAATCATCATCCTATGGAACCACGAATCTCCTATTAAAACACAGACCACCCTCCTAACTGATCGATTACCCATCTACCCCATACTCTAATAATTGGCAAACTTTGTCCTAGAAATATTGGTCCTCTATCTGTGCCTTCACCACCCTCATCACAATCTCAGGAGTAACAGCTAATATGGACATACAAGCTATAGAAATATCATCATCATATTGAAAATCTCTCCACTTTGCTTTCCAAACCTCTGCTAGCTCTCTAGTAGGTCTTTGGCTTAATGCGCCATCCACCATGTTAGCCTTCTCATAATGATACTGAATATCAAACTCGTAATCCTTCACGAACTCCAACCACATCCTTTGCCTCATGTTCAGATCTTTCCTATGAACAGGTACTAAAGCGATTTATGGTCAGTGAATAAAGTAAACTTCTCGCCCAACAAATAATGCCTCAAGATCCTCAAGGAAAATACCACTGGGGCTAACTCCAAGTCATGCGTGGGGTAATTCTTCTCATGGGGATTAATCTTGCGATACACATTTGCTATGTGTAATACCCCTTACTTTTGTGTATTTATTTTTATATTAAATTATCGGGTGTGGGTGATTGAATATAATTGAGAATTAAAATAAGGATTTAACATAAATATTGATTTGGGTAGGATAGTTAATATTGGTGAGCATTGCACATTTACCAGAGTGATATGGTAAATATAGTCTTGATTGTATGCAATCTCATCGAATATCTATGTATCGGCGATGGGAATTAGTTATTTCTCAACTGTGGCATATTTTAGTGAGTTATATGAGATTGGGAGATGGTTTTAATATTTCGAGTTTTGAATGCAAATTTAGAGGGCATGGTTGATTATGGAAGGGTCGAGAAAGTCAAAATGACTGCCCTGGGGTTTTTATTTGGGTTCAGGAATGTTTTTGACTAGTTTGACTTGAATTGGGGTACCCGAGTTATTTTTATGTGTGTATTATCATTTAAAGTGGGGATTATTAATGATAAGGGTGTTATTAGGATTAAAAGAGTAATTAATCTCAATTAAGAGAAAACCCATTTGAGGGAGAGAATGAGAGAAGAAGAGAAAGAGAAGAGGAAGCTCGAGGACCTTAGAAATATTGTATAATCTGTGACTTTGAGGAAGAATCAAACCCTACATCTTTAAGGCAAGTGGATGAACTTGCTAAATGCTTATTTGTGTAATTTATTTCATAATTTGTGGAAAGCTTTGGGTAATATTAGAGATATATGTTAAACCCAAGACTTTAGAGTAGAAGTTTAGTCTTTGCAATGTGTATATGCGTTCCAAGGTGTAGAAATGGTGGAATTCATAATTTTGGGCGGGTTATGATGTTCAAATATTGTAGAAGAAGGGTTTGTTAGAGAAATAGGAAGATTTGGTATGGTTCAGAACTGAGCAGTTAGGACCAGTTCATTTTCTAAGGATATTATATTGGTCTAGAAGTTAAAAGTTTTCTATCAAATTTAAGGAGAAAGATATCGGATTGGTCCGAAAGTTGAAAGTTTTCTGTCAGTTTTTAAGATCCGGACCGATTCAATTTTGGGGACCTTCGGTCCGTTCTGGTTACTGCAATTGGGAATTCGTGTTTTATTCCTCTCTAGTTGATTTTTAAATACTTAGGAACCCTTTAATATTATTTGGGAAACATGTTTGTGAGGCATAATGTGGGTACGATATGACTCAATGGAGGGGCTACTTTGGGGCTATTATAGGAGAATACTTGAGAGGGTATTATGTTATTTTCTTTTTGAAAATGCTCCAAAGAGTGGGGACTCTTTCGAGGAGTTGCGGGCTAATGAGTGAGAGTTCATGGGTCCTTAACGACGATGAATTTGAGGAAAAATCATTATAGGTGTGTTTTAGTATCAATAATGAAGTAAGGGAGTAAATTATTATATGAACTTGAAATGATTGTGTGGATCATTAGCTAGAGTAAGGTGTGATATTTACATACAGCTAGGATTATTAATATATATACATTCTAAAATGTGACGATTTGTATATTTGATGTGAAAGTATATTGGGTGTGTATGATATATACTATGTGGTGCATACCCCTATTGTGCTTTCATGGGAAGTTGCGTGATGTGGGAAAATCCCCTGGCTTGAGGATCAGGGAGAGTATAGTCCCCAGGTCATAGCGTCCAGTATTTTACCGTGTGTGAGGCAGGGATAAGTTATCTTGGGTATGATTCTTCTTACCTTTAGGTAAGGAACTATGGTCTCTTCGCATACGCTTGTGAATTGGTTCTATACTAAGTCAGTGTGAGAGTCCGATTGCTGGTAACCCAGAATGATATGTGAGTAATTCCTTGGAAGATGATAGCATTGTAGAGAATGTTAGTATATGTGTACAATGTGTGTTATGTATTGCCCTACCCATATGATATGTGTGTTATATATTGCCCTTTTTAGCATAAGATTGGATAAGTATGCTTTAATGTTTGTAGACTGGAATTTAGGAGTACGTGCTATGGACCGAGGGCCTAATGGATTTCCACGACTAGCAATGTTAGGTAGTAGTGTATCGGGGGGTTCCTTGTTTGGATTTCGCTTGCGAGACATCCCACGTACGAAACCTAGCGCTATGTTGGAAGTGGGCAAATGTTTGGTCATCAGTACATGGGGTATTTGAATTTGTATAATTAAGGGTAATGACATCTAATTATGATAATAAGTTACAGTTACGCTAATGGGAGTTATGCATAGGCATGAGGGGATATGATCCATAGATTTCACGGGGTAGATTAATTTAAGATTTAATGTGTACATTTAGGTGCATGCTGTAGTTAAGAGGTGAGGTCGAGTCTCAAAGGAGTGCGACTCCACATCAATTATGAAATCTTGCATTTTTAATTATTATGCATTTCATCCACTTGCTATAACTATTTTCAAACCCAGGGCTCTGACTCGTTTATATCTTTTCCCTAGTAATATATATTGTGTCTATTATAGGTGTTCCTCAAAAGGGATGCCAATGATGGTTATCTGTTCCAGAGTTTTTGGGAGTTGTAGCATGTGCAGGATGTTACATGACTTTTGTTATAGATGCATCTCTTTTTTGTAATCTAGTTAAGAATGTCACAATTGTAAATCGGGTGTGTACACCCAAAGGTCGTATATGTTGATCTCTTATATAGTTGTCTCTTGATATTGTATGGTCTGTTGCGTGACAGCATATTCGGGAATATTCTTTTGTATGACTACTAATAGAATATTAATGATCTAGTCCCTTATTTGTATATTATGTTTATGCTTCGTAGTATGCGAATGATTTATTGTGGATACACTTTATAAAAAGAAATTTTTTTGGCACCTATTTATTTTATATAGGGTGGTTATCGGTTATATATGTATTCGACTATCGGTGCTTAGAATGATACACTTGAGATTCTTGTTGTATTTTAGTATAAGGACACCTGTTATATTGAATAAGTGGGGTGTCACAAGTGGTATTAGAGCATTAGATTCTAGAGTCTTAGGATATGTGCGGACTTCTACGTTCTACCATAGTGTTTGTTATATAGAGACTTATTATTAGGATTGTTGTGTTCATATTTTGTCATCGATCTTTTGCTTGATTAATTGCTTGAACTGTGTGTTGATACAGTTTGTTCTTTCTCCAGATGCCACCAAAACGTGGTCACCCTACTAGGGAAAATAGAGGAGTCGAGAATGTGGAACCCCAAGTGCCTCAGGGGACTATAACTATTGCAGAAGTTGCCAATATTGTGTCACAAGCTATTAATACGGCGATGATCGTGATGGCACAATGGTATCCACAGGCTCCGCAATAGCCTGCAGCTCCAGCAATTCAAACCCACCCGGGGCCATCCACATGGGAGAGAGTGCAAGAAGAATTCCAGAAGGGTCACCCTCCGAAATTCCAAGGAGGAGCTGATGTTATCCTTTCTAGTCAGTGGAAAAAGGATATTCAAAGGAATCTACATATGGTTGAATGCAGTGATATTCAACAATAAATACTCACCACTTTTAAATTAGTTGGTGCGGCTCTCCAGTGCTGGGAGTTGGTTACTACCTCTGTACAAAGAGATACGATGCCCATAGCCAATTTTTGAGTACTTTTTGATCGTAAGTATTTTCCTTCGGCAGTTCAGATAGAGATGACAAGGAGGTTGTTGGATGTAACCCAAGGGGACCGAACTGTGGCTGACTACGAAGAGGAATTTATCCGCTTAGCAAATTTTGTTCCAGATGAAATCAATACCGAGGAAAAGAGAACCTTAAAGTTTATGGGAGGTTTGAATTGGTGGATTCCGCAACACCTGTTAGGGAACTCGACTTTGTTAACATTTGCATTTCTAATGAATGTTGCATTGTTACATTGTTAGGATTATCATTTTCATTTGAAGGGGAGCAAGAAATTGGTGGACTCGGGTTCATCGAGTAAAATGGGAGTAGATAGTGCCAGTGGGGCATAGCAGGTGCAACAACAAGGGACTAAGCAGAGGGAGCGGTATCTCCTTTCGGGGGATTCAGCAAAAAGGCAGCGTTCAGGAGGCTCTAGATTTAATGGTGGTGGTTTTAGGCATAATCTTCAAGGGAACCAATAGCAGTAACAATAAAATGTTCCTCAAGGCCAAGCAAGTCGAGGGAACAATGAGGGAGGTCAACAGGGTCGAGGTCGTCTGGGCCAGTAACAAGGACAACGCAGATTTGGGCAATAGGGCCAGAGGCCGGGGAACTTTATAGGCCATTGTTTTCAGTGTGGTGAGGTGGGTCAGATGAAGATAGACTAACCATAGTAGAATAGGGTACATGTGCTAGAAGCTCAGCAGGGTCAGCAAGCACTTTTACCACCTTCGACGCCCGTTCAGATTAACCCACCTCCACAAGGATAGTTGCAATATGGGCAAGTGTATAATGTTC
The DNA here is from genome assembly GCA_949130495.1 of Sambucus nigra. NCBI lineage: Eukaryota > Viridiplantae > Streptophyta > Magnoliopsida > Dipsacales > Adoxaceae > Sambucus > Sambucus nigra. The sequence continues at coordinate 166,334,253 of OX422220.1, read as the reverse complement.
AAAATGCAGTGCTACCGTAGGTGCAACAACCTCCACCAGCCATTGAGGGTAAGTTCACTATCCATGGGCATATGGGTCGGGTATTATTTGATACTGGAGCATCTCAATCCTTTATAGCTGTTCATTTTTCCCGTGCGACGAGAGTGTTAAAGTCAGCTGATACTGTTCAAATGTGTGTAGAATCTCCCTTGGGCTAGGAAATGTTTGCTATTTTGGTCCAAGAAATGTTTCTTGTTTCTATGCCTCTTCTGGAGGGAGGTTCGAGCACCCATTTGTACTATATCGAGGAGCAGACTTCGAGGAAGTGGTTATTTCCTTAGAATAAATCCCAGTGGTTTAGGAATTCGCAGACATTTTTTAGGAGATTTTGAGCTTACCTCTGAGTCGCAAGATCGAGTTTGTTATAGATTTAGCGCCAGGGACTAGGCCGATTTGGTGAGCTCTATACCATATGGCTCATGTGAAAATGAGAGAGTTATGAGACCAAATCCAATATCGTTTGGGACAAGGTTTTATTCGTTGAAGTACATCACCTTGGGGAGCCGCTGTGTTGTTTATGAAGAAAAGGGAAGGTTCTCTGTGGTTATGTGTAGATTACCGAAAATTGAATAAGGTGACAGTTAGAGATAAGTACCCGTTGCCTCGTATTGATGATTTATTTGGTCAGTTGAGAGGAGCCTCTTACTTCTCAAAATTATATTTGCGTACGGGGTATCACCAGCTTCGTATTAGGGATAATGGTATCTCTAAAACTGCATTTTTAACTTGATAAGGATCCTATAATTTCTTGGTTATGCCATTTGGGCTAACCAATGCCCCTGCAGTGTTTATGGATCTGATGAATATGTTATTTCGGGATTTCTTGGACCAATTTGTAATTGTTTTCATTGATAATATTTTGGTATATTCTTTGAAGGAGATCGAACATGCTGAACATTTGAGGATGGTTCTACATACATTATGGGACCATCAATTATACGCCAAGTTCGAGAAATACGAAATTTAGTTGCGAGAAGTGCAGTTTTGGGTCATGTAGTGTTGGAGAAGGGTATTTTTGTGGATCCAAGTAAAGTTACAGCGGTGAAGGAGTGGGGTTAGCCCACAACACCGACGGAGATTAGGAGTTTCTTGGGTTTGGCGTGTTATTATCATCATTTTATAAAGGGCTTTTCTAAGATTGTCGGCCCTTTGACGAATTTAACCCGAAAGGGAGTCCAATTTTTGTGGGATGATTCCTGTCAATTAGCCTTTGATGAATTAATGAATAGGTTGACATTGGAACTCGTTCTTGCATTGTCTAAAGCATGAGTGGAGTATTTAGTCTTTATCGATGCGTCTCTCCAGGGTTTAGGAGGCGTGCTTCCATAAGATGAGAGGGCAATTATGTATGCATCTCATAAACTCAAACCCCACGAGCATAATTATCCTACTCATGGCTTGTAATTAGCTGTTGTAGTCTTTGCATTGAGAATTTGGAGGCTTTATCTACTGGGCGAGAAGTTTAGACTTTTCACGGACCATAAGTCGTTGCAATATTTGTTTACCTAGAAGTACCTTAAACATGAGGTAGCGTAGGTGGTTAGAGTTTGTAAAGGATTACCATTTTGATATCCAATATCATTCGAGAAAAGCTAATGTTATAGCTTATGCGTTGATTCGTCATCCCACTAGGCAGTTAGTAGAGGTATGGAAAGCAAAGTGGAAGGAACTTCATCAGGATGATGCGGTGGCCATGGCTTGTATGGTCGTGTTGTCAGTCACACTCGAGATGGTGATGAGGGTTGTGAACTCTCAATATGAAGATGCGGATTGTAAGGTTATAGTACATAAATTACTGACCGAGGGAGAGGAATCCTACTCCATCAGTTCTGAGGGTGGATTACGATTCAATGGTAGGTTGGTAGTCCCGAACAATTTCAATTTGTGGCAGGCTGTTATGTTAGAATCTCACGGGTCAAAGTTTACTATTCACCCAGGCAGTGATAAGATGTATCCATATATACGTCGGCATTATTGGTGGGCAGGTATGAAGAGGGACATAGCTGAATTTGTCTCCAAATGCACCACTTGTCAGTTAGTAAAAGTGGACCACCAGCGACTCTCGAGAATGTTATAGCCGTTGGAAATTCGTGTATGGAAATGGGAAAGCATTTCCCTGATTTTATCACGGGATTAACAATGATGCTCGGTAGCCATGATTTCATTTGGGTTATCGTGGATCATTTGATGAAGTCGACACTTTTTTTCGGCGAGGACAGACTTTACGATAGCACAGTATGCTCAACTCTTTATTGTAGAAATTGTGAGGTTGCATGGAGTGCCGATCAATATTGTGTCTGACCGAAATAAAATCGTTGTCTCCCATTTTTGGCAAAGCTTTCAGGAAGTCATGGAGACTGAATTAAGGTTGAGTACGACATACCATCCCAAGACCGATGGGAAAACAAAATGAGTAAATAAAATGTTGGAAGACATGCTCCGAATGTGTATGTTAAATTTTGGAGGAAGTTGGGAGAAACACCTACCATTGGTAGAATTTATTTATAATAATTCGTACCAATTTACTATAGGTATGGCCCCTTATGAGTCATTGTATGGACACCTGATAGATCGGGTTTTACCGCGACTCGAGAGTCACCTACACGCCGGTCATTTTATATTCGGCTCACCAATTCTATGCAAAAACCTAAGTTATGACTACACTTGCGATACAAGTATAACGGTAAGTCGGGTATCGAATCCACAGGGAGTGTTAGTATATCTCGTAATCGGATTGTTGATTCAGGAATAAAATTGTAAAAGGGTGATGTATGCTAGTAAATAAAAGAAAATAGAGAAGTTAAAGATAAAGAAAGGTAAAGCGAGGATCGGGATAACATCCAACCATACGGATCAAAACAACTACTAATCAGCATTGCGGCTCGAGAGCAATTTAATCGAGCATTATCAATTAATCATAAACTTCACACACACTAAGGATTTAAAGCCAAAGTTGCGAGAATAAACATTAAACTGAAAATTGCTCGCACGCGGATTAGATTCAGATTATCGCTATAAACACTAACGTTGCATGATAGAGAAAGTTAAACCCGTAATAATTCTACTTTAATTCGCACGGGTTCAATTAAACGCAATTTTGCAAAAAACCTAATTTTCTGAGCTCGGGGCCCGTTAATGGCAAAACGAAATCCCGACCCTATTTATTTAAGGGCAAGACATGAATTAAACTAAATTATAACTAATTAAAATAGGAAAGCAATAAATAAAGCAATTAAACTTATTAACAAAGCATGAAACTAATTTACAAAGCAAGGAAAATAAAGAACAAAACTATATTAAAGGAGATGATAATGAATAGTTCAATCTTACAAAACCAAATGGATGTCACCCCAAGAAGAGACGAAGATGAGCTCTCAAAACCAAACCCTAATCTAAAATGTCTTCTAAAACTAAGTATATCTGATATTACAATAAAATTGGGTTATATAGTAAGTTGGGAGAAAGGAAAAGAAGAAAGAAAAGAAAAGCAAAATATCTCAAAAAATAGGGGATCGATCGATCGACCCATTTGGTAGATCCATCGATGGCAAAAAACCATGCCCACTGCCTCAGTTCGATGGAAAAATGTGAAGGATCGATTGATCAATGGGGCTTGATAGATCGATCGATGAAGCAGGTGTGAGCCCCCTGCATTCGTTTTCCTCCTCTTTTCTCCTCTTTTGGTTTCATTATTTTTCTCTTCTGCCAAAAGTGCTATAGCTTCTTCTTTAGGGATGCGAATCACACACCGTTCACTGCCATACGAAGCTTGCGAGGAGGGCTAAAACTTTCGTGATGTTAGGTCAGGTGCCCAAGATGTGAAAAGACTAAAATTCCCTTGAACGTGCGATTGTGAACGGAACTTGAGCGAAATGAGTCCGAACTCCATACTTAGTACCTAAATACCTACAAAAGCCCAATTATACCTCATATAGCATGTTAACAATATAAACCAAGGTTGTATACTTAACGGGCTTAAATATAGAGATTAAGGCACCCGAGGGGGCTAAAATGCGTAGGTTCGAGAGATGAAATACGCAATATTTGCGTATTATCACACCCCCTAACTTACACATTGCTAGTCCATAGCAATGAAATAGGATGCAACAAGAAATACAAGCAAACCAAAAGGAGGATAAGTACAAAAATATAGTATAAAAGCATAAGGCCACTTTCGCGGGTGATTCGATTGCATTTAGTGTATGCAATAAGCCGTTAAAACCCTAGATTACCCTAGTGTATGAGTGTCATCTCATGAGGGTTTTTAGGGATGAAACCCACAAACATCCTAAAGTTTCCTCAAAATATGCCCAATCACATGCGACAAACTCAACAATACGAACAAGATTTCATACACATTATTAGCAAAGTGAATGAATTCAAACAAAAGTCCAAATCATTAACATTATAGAATGCACCTCATAGAATTGAAACCTTAAAATGTGGGAGGGGAGTGAGCACACGCAACAAATGATTTGGCAAAAACTTTAATAAATCGGATACTAAATATCAAAGCATCTATAAAAGTCAATCCTCATGGGCATTACACTCATAAAATGAAATCACTTGAAACAGGGGGTAATTCACGGGACATGCGGGCATAATGAGTAAATGTAAAGGGAAACTAGGCCGCGCACATGTTACAATTGAAGAACACTATATAGAAAATAAAAAGTTTAATCTTAGTGAAAGATACCGCACATAAAAAAAGAGGCGAAATGCATTTTCACAGATTATCAAAACTATTTAAACCTTTGAATTACATCTACTTAAGATCACATAGGACTTTAATAGGGTTGTAATGTAGGCTAGGCTAGGGTACGAAATGAAAGAGATGTATATATGGATTCAAAGGTGTTTGGGGATGAAACTCGGGATAATGGGAAAATGCGGGCAATAACAAAATTGGACAATTGATTTCCAAACGAGCATTAGATATAACAATCGAGAGAGTAACAAGGATTATTGAATCACTATAAACAATATATACAAATTTCTCTTTCTTTTCTTATTTTTGTTTTGTTTTGTTTTCAACTTTCTCTTTTTCTTCTATTTTTCACTACACTTTCTTATTTTCTCACTCTTTTCATGCTTAAATTGCAACCACAATACACAATATCATTCAATCCCAAGTAACAAATCAAACAAGGGTATGTAAGTTAATATGTATGGTTTATAGCTCCAATTTGGAGTTGGTTAGGGGATTTTGGGTAATGAAATGAAAGGCTAGTATTTAGGCTCAAGTGGGTTGACTAGGGAACATATAAAGGGTGAGGTCAAGGTCATATGGGTGATATAAAAAGATGGCCTATGATCATTTCATAAAGTTTAAGCAATTCTCGAGTCAAAACAATATATGAAAATCGTGCTCAAGCAATACATTTTATATATTAACTCAATTAATGAACGGTCAATGAAAGAATAAAGAGATTACCAATGACTTTAATGTTTTCAAAGAGGAAAGAATAGTGTATACACTCACAAATGAAGATAAGTCTGTAATCTCACTCCGTGTAAGTATATACAATGCAACAAAAGATTACCGGGTTATAAAAATTTTAAACCAAATCAATATAACAAGAAAAACACATGTGCTCATGGGATAAAGTTTAATTCACTAAGTTATTCATAATATTAATGATTTGAGGACTAAAGTCTAATAACTTCTAAAATCGAGAACATGCATCATTGGCTGTCCATTGGATCGGGCAATTATTGAAATTTATCATCGAAAACAAAGGAAAATGCCCAATAAAGGAGAAAAAAGAAAGAAAATATTTTTGAAAATTTTCAATTTTTCTAAGAAAAGAATACTAAGTAACTAACATGTGAGCAAAAACATGGACTAAATAAAGAAATGGATAGAATATTCCACATCCCTAACTTAAAACTTGACATATTCCTCAATGTGAATTAAGAACTAAGTTAAAAAGAGGAAAAGAGCGATATTACCCAAAAGTGTAGCGATCCCCATAAGAACAAGTCCAAAGAATCTACAAAACAAGTTAGTACCGAGCATAGCAAAAACAAATAACGAAAAGTTAACTAATTACACTAGACTAAAATAAAAAGAAAGAAAGAATAAAAAGCTAACTATATACAACCTACTATTTAGGCTTCACACTAACTGTACACTATAAGTCTAAATAGCTGAGGGTCCACCGTGAAAATGATTTGACTTTGGAGGATAACCAGTGTACCCTCACATACAAGCATGCCCTCCGAAAAATAGGAATTTCATTCAAATGACGGAAGGAATGTGGGTGGTGGAAAAGGTGAACCATCCCCAATTAAAAATTTGGGAGGGAGGATGGGGGATTTGGATAGGACGGGTGACAAATACACAAGGGGAAAAAAAACTGAATTTCCTCCCAAAGATTTAGAAAGTGGAATGGGAGGTGGCTCACATGAGGGCAAAAATGCCTTCATGGAAAGAAACTCGAGCAAGTACTCTCGTCAGTGAAAGGGTTGAACGTTTTAAAGTTCGGTACCAATTCATCGGGTAGTTGAGACGCTGTGATAACGGAGAATGAAAATGGAGAGGAATGAAATTCAAACTCAAGAGATGAGTTATCATCACTCAAAGTTGGAATTTCAAAGGAGATAGGATCATTTTCAATGAAACTTTTTTCTTTGGGATCCAAAGAAGAAATCATCTCATTGCAAATAGATGCTACATCCATTTCATCCTGGCTTTCATTCTCAATTACAAGATGGGCCAAGTGACGAATGGTTTGTTCCAAAGTAGGCACAAAGTCCTCAATTGGTTCAAAACATTCCTCGACTTCAAAAGTCTCAGAAGATAAATCATCATCTGATTCGAATAATAAATCCAAGTCTTGCTTTCAACAACGCTGTTCTTCTCGATAACGTTCTTCATACCTCTCGTTCTTAAGCATAAGAAAACCCTCATCGAAAGTCATAGGACGATGTGCGGATGCTTGAAAATAAGGAGTTTGAAAATCATTATCGGCACAAAAGTTAAACTCATCATTATAGGAGTTTTGAAAACTATTGCAATTCATTTCAAAATTCCTATTATAAGGAGGTAAAGGCCCAAAATCATTATTATCATCCTCAAAATATAAGCACTCCAAAGCTTGACTTTTATAATACTCGCCCAAAGTCATTCTTGAATTTGCAATTTTTAGGACTCTAAGTATTGGCCAAAAGTCAAAAGAGTACGGGGATTTTGATAATTATCATAATGATTACCAAAATGATTTGAATAAGACATGCTTACCCAAAAGATGGCTCGAAATGGCTATTTCCACAAAGATGATGTGCGCACGAGAAAATTCAAGTATTTCTAGGCGCTCAAGTGTAGAAGTCCTGCAAAAAAAGGTTAAAAGAAAGAATAAAAATACAAAAGAAAGAATACTACGAAATAATAAGACAATTACAATCTATAACAAAACATTCCCCGACAATGTCTCCATTTGATAGATCGGGTTTTGTCGCGACACAAGAGTCACCTACGCTCCAGTCTTTTTATATTTGGCTCACCAATTCTATAAAAAAATGTAAGTTATGAATACACTTGCGATACAAGTATAGTGGTAAGTCGGGTATCGAATCCACAGGGAGTGTTAGTATATCTCGTAATCGGATTATTAATTCAAGAATAAAATTGTAAAAGGGTGATGTATGCTAGTAAATAAAAAAAAAAGAGAGAAGGTAACTCTAAAGAAAGGTAAAGCGAGGATCGGGATAACATCCAACCATGCGGATCGAAAAAACTACTAATCAGCATTCCGACTAGAGAGAAATTTAATCGAGCATTATCAATTAATCATAAACTTCACACAATAAGGAATTTAAGCCAAAGTTGAGAGAATAAACATTTAACTGAAAATTGGTCGCACGCGGATTAGATTCAGATCATCACTATAAACACTAACGTTTCATGACAGAGAAAGTTAAACGAGTAATAATCTGACTTTAATTCACGCGGGTTCAATTAAATGCAATTTTTCTCAAAACCTAATTTTCGGAGCTCGAGGCCCGTTAATAGCGGAACGAAATCTCGACCCCATTTATCAAAGGGCAATACATGAATTAAACTAAATTACAACTAATCAAACTAGGAAAGCAAGAAATAAAGCAATTAAACTAATTAGCAAAGCATGAAACTAATTATAAAGCAAGTAAAATAAAAAACAAAACTATATTAAAGGAGATGATAATGAATAGTTCAATCTTACAAAACCAAATGGATGTCACCCCAAGAAGAGAAGAAGATGAGCTCTTACAACCAAGCCCTAACCTAAAATGTCTTCTAAAACTAAGTATATCTAATATTACAACAAAATTGGGTTATATAGTAAGTTGGGAGAAAAGAAAAGAAGAAATAAAAGAAAAGAGAAATATCTAAAAAAAAATAGGGGATCGATCGATCGACTCATTTGGTCGATCGATCGATGGAAAAAAACCAAGCCCACTCTCTCAGCTCGATGGCAAAATGTGAAGGATCGATCGATCGATGGGGCTTGATCGCCCGATCGATCAAGCAGGTGTGAACCCCCTGCATTCCTTTTCCTCCTCTTTTCTCCTCTTTTGGTTTTATTATTTTTCTCTTTCGCCAAAAGTGCCATAACTTCTTAGTTAGGGATCCGAATTGTACACCGTTCGTGGACACACAAAGCCTTGTGAGGAGGGTTACAACTTCCATTATGTTGGGCTAGGTGCCCAAGCTGTGAAAAGACTAAAATGCCCTTGAACGTGCGATTACGTACGAAACTTGAGCGGAATGCGTCCGAACTCCATACTTAGTACCTAAATAACTACAAAAGCCTAATTATACCTCATATAGCATGTTAACAATATAAACCAAGGTTGTCTGGTTAATGGTCTTAAATATAGAGATTAAGGCACCCGAGGGAGCTAAAATGCGTAGGTTCGAGAGATGAAATATGCAATATTTGCGTATTATCAATGCCCATGTCATTCACCCACATGTTGGTTAGAAGTTGGCGACAACAAACTCCTTGGCCCAGAATTGATCCAGGATACTTCAACAAAGATTGAAGTGATCCATAACCGTATACGTGTTGCACATGACTACTAAAAAAGTTATGCCAATGCGGACCGTAGGCATGTGGAGTTTGAAGTGGGAGACCAAGTGTTGTTAAAAGTGTCTTCCATGAAAGATATTATGAGGTTTGGCGAGAAGGGCAAACTTTTGCCTAGGTATGTAGGGCATTTCCCAATTATTGTAAGGATTGATCCTATGGATTATAGACTTGACTTGACAGATTATTTACAAAGAATTCATGATGCTTTCCATTTTTCCTCCTTGAAGAAGTATAAAAGATGTGAGGGGGCTCATTGGCTTATTTCATTGGAGAAAATTGAGTTGCAACCTAAAATCTCGTACGAAGAACGATCAGTTGCCATTTTAGATCATAGTGTGAGCGTAGGCTACGATCGAAAGTAATGCCTTTAGTTCGAGTCCAATGGGGGCACCATAATGTAGATGAGTCAACATGGGAACGGGAGGATGATATGAGAGCCATGTACCCTTACCTCTTACCATAAGGTATGCCTAAATTTCGAGGACGAAATTTCTTTTAAGGGGGGAAGTATTTAATACCCCTTACTTTCATGTATCTATTTTTATATTAAATTATCAGGTGTGGGTGATTTAATATAATTGAGAATTAAAATAAGGTTTTCACATAAATATTGATTTGGGTAGAATAGATAATATTGGTGAGAATTGCACGTTTACTATAGTGATATGGTAAATATAGCCTTGATTGTATGCAATTTCGTCGCATATGTGTGTATCGACGGAGGGAATTAGTTATTTCTCAACCGTGGCATATTTTAGTGAGCTATATGAGGTTGGAATATGGTTTTTATATTCCGAGTTTCAGATGAAAATTTAGAGGGAATGGTTGATTCCGGAAGGGCCACGAAAGTCAAAATGACTGCCCTGGGGTTTTTATTTGGGTTCCGAAATCTTTTGAGTAGTTTGCCTCGAATTGAGGTGTATGAGTTATTTTTGTGTGTATTATCATTTAAAGTGGGAATTACTAATGATAAGGGGGTTATTAGGCTTTAGGGAGTAATTAATCTCAATTAAGAGAAAACCCATTTGAGAGAGAGAATGTGAGAAGAAGAAAAAGAAAAGAGGAAGCTCGTGGACCTTGGAAAACTTGTATAATCCGTGACTTTGAGGAAGAATCAGACCCTGCATCTTTGAGGCAAGTGGATTAACTTGGTAAATGCTTAAATGTGTAATTTATTTCATAATTTGTGGAAATATTTTTGTAATATTAGAGATATATGTTAAACCCTAGGCTTCAGAGTAGAAGTTTAGACTTTGCTATGTGTATATGGGTTTGAAGGTGTAGAAATGGTGGAATTCATAATTTTGGGTGGGTTATGATGTTGAAATTTTGTAGAATAAGGGTTTGTTGGAGAATTAGGACGATTTTGTAGGGTTCAGAACTGAGCAGTTCAAACCGGTTCGTTTTCTAAGGATATCGGATCGGTCCGGAAGTTAAAAGTTTTCTTTCAAATATAAGGAACCGGAACGGTTCATTTTCTATGATAATAAGTTAGATGTCATTCCTTAAGCGGGTTATTATCAGAGGCTTATTATCATAGTTATTATGCATGGGCTTATTATCATAGTTATCATAGTTACAAATTCAAACTATGATAATAACAAATTCAAACATAATAAGCCTATGCATTTGTAACTATGTTAATACGCCTATGCATAATAACTATTATTAGTGCATAGATGTCATTCTTTAACAAATTCAAACCTTAAGGGGAATGACATCTAACTATGATAATAAGTTACAGTTACACTAATGGGAGTTATGCGTAGACTCGAGGGGGTATGATCCATAGATTTAATGGGGTAGCTTAATTTATGATTTATTGTGTATGTTTAGGTGCTCATTGTAGTTAAGAGGTGAGGTCGAGTCTCAAAGGAGTGCGACTCGACATCATTTATGAAATCTTGAAATTTTAATTATTATGCATTTAATTCACTTGCTATAACTATTTTCAAACCCAAGGCTCTGACCCGTTCATATCTTTTCCCTTACAATATATATTGTGTCTATTATATTGTATATTTTACCTTACTATTCACTTAGTACTTTGATTTGAAAAACATTACGTGTTTACGCGTGGAAGCATTATCTATTGGGTTAAAAGTTTAGGATCTTCAATGACCATAAGAGCTGATAGTATTTTTTACACAGAAAGATGTGAATATGAGATAGCATAGGTGATTTAAATTCATTAAGATTATCAGCTCATGATCCACTACCACCTGGGGAAGGCTAATGTGGTTGCAGGTGCATTGAGTCAATGACCTTGTAGTGGCCTATTAGTCCTACAATTGGCCGAGTGGTTTTCAGTTGAGATGATTAGGGAACTAACTAGAGCTTTTATGGGTATGCTCAATTACTCTTAAGAATGTGATGTGGATAATGAGGGAAGTCACAGGACATGATGTGTAAGAGGAAAGTGACAGAGATTCTCACTACAGGTGCCCCTTTCTTTATGTGGAATCCGATGGCTGGTTACACTACAAGGGTTGATTGGTGGTACCCTCCAATGAGGATTTGAGACAAGTTGTCATGGAGGAGAAAAACAATTCACGCTTTTTGGTACATCTTAGTGAGAATAAAATGTACCAAGATATGAAACAGTAGTTTTGGTGGGATGGTATGAAGAAATTTATAGAGGAGTTTGTACCTAGATATGAACATTTATCATATGGTGGCACACTTTTTGGACATACATATTGATTACTCTACTGAACAACTAATGCAGTTATAAGTTGACAAAATAGTCCATTTGCATGGGGCTCCATTATAAATCATATCGGATCAGGGTCCTACATTTGTGGTACACTTTTAGGAGAGTTTCTAGTAGGATATGGGGACTCATCTACACCTTAGTAGTTCTTACCATCCGCAGGCAGATTGACAGACAAAGATGGTCAATTAGGCATGGAGGACATGTTGCGTGCACGTGTTATGGTCTTCAAGGTCATCTAGGAGAAGAATTTTACCCATTGCAGTTTGTGTAAAATAACAGTTATTAGAAGTCCATTTCCATGGCACTATACGAAGCTCATTATGAGCGACAAGTCAATCACTGGTATATTGGTTGGACCTATGCGAGGGAAGGCAATTGGGGCCATAACTCGTCCAAAAGATGACTGATAAGATCAATTTGATCAGAGAGAGGATTAAAATCGCTCAGTATTGATAAAAAAGTTACACAAACCAAAATAGGAAACCCATGGAGTTTCAGATAGGGTAGCAAGTCCTAGTTCGGGCATCCCTTATAAAAGGGGTGATGATATTCGAGAAGAAGGGAAAGTTAGCTCTACATTACATAAGTCCAATTATGATAAAAAAGAAGGTGGGAAAAGTCAGGCACCATTTAACACTCCCGGATCACTTGGATCGGGTGCATAACGTGTTTTATATTTTCTTATTGCATATATTCATATATCCTAGAGAGACCAATCAGCATCAAGCTCTTCATAAGGTGAGAAACCTGTAAGGATTTGGATAGACGAATTCAAAAATTGAGTTCCAAGCAGATACCACTAATGCGTGTACAGTGGAATCACCACAATGAGCGGGAGTCCATTTAGAAGCGCGAGGATTTGATAAGACAATAGTATACACATATATTTTGAGTCAGGTTTAAAATTTTATTTGTGAATTTTGAGGATGATTTTTTTTTGTTAGGGGGAATATTATAATACCCCATAGTTTTATGGAAATTATTAAATAATTAATTGTTGAAATGGCGCATTTTTTTATAAATTATTTAAGTTTAAATTAAATTTTATATTGAATTAAAAAAAATGTATGTGCTTATTCATAATTGAATTAAAGTTAGAGTTTTATTGGCATTTTATGTAAAGTAAATGAAGAATCGAACTTAAGAGGAATTTTGGTATAAGAGTAAGGGTAAAAGAGTAGTTATGTAGTCACTTTGGGAACACTTTAGGGATTAAGGGCAAATAAGGAAGAAAACAAAATAATAAATAGGGTTTTATCATAGGCTTGGGCAGCTGACCAAACTACAATTGTTTTATTTTGTATATATATAAAGGGATGGTGGGCATAGCTGGCTGAGAAAGGAAGCCACTATAGCGGCGTAGTACAAAGGGGTGCATGGAGTGGGGTTATAAAAATGGGAGGTAATCATTTTTTTAAAGATTTCTTCATTCCCTTTCTCTGCTACATCTCTATAGCCCCCTAAAAACCTACCTACTACCCTATTACACCAATACACAATCCCACCTCAAAACCTAGCCCAATTACCAAACTGATTATATCAATACAACCCTAAAAATACACTCAACAATTAAACAATAAATTCACACATATTTAGGACACTTTTTGGAGAATTTCTCTTTCAAGAGAATTTCTCTAAATTAATTGTTTCAATTTTGTGTATTTCAACTGTAACGGAAGTTAACATTCTACTCCTCCCCTTTTATGCATTTATACCTCAACTAAATTTTTTATAATTAAAAGCAATCAGAAATTATTAGGAGTATACTCTCTAAATTGTTAACTTATTCAAATTTGTATTTAAATTTAAATTATAAAATTTTGATAATTACGAAATTGACAAACTAATAAAGTTTTATAGATTGAGAAATTGATTAATTAAAAAAGTTTATAATTTAACGAATTGATAAATAGTGTTAGATAGAATTTGGATAATGTTACATGAAATTCTAATTGTACCCTCCTATGTTCTTATTAGTAATGAAATATCCCAAATATTAATATTAGTGAAATGTAGAATTTAGTAATTATTACTATAGGAATGGTGAATTAAGGCACCTATGATTGTGGAATTGTTAATATGTGAATAATGGTCACTTGTATGATTTTTTTAAATCCCATATATAAAATTCTTGTTGCACAAGTATGAATAATTTTCTCCATATGTATACTTGATAGAATCATAATAATTGAATAGTGATGTTATGTTGAGATTTATGTTATCCCCTCATAATTCAGAATGCTGCCATTGTTAGTGCAAAATGAACGTTATGAATAAAATATATCATGTACACATAATATAATTTATCAACACGAATAGTAAATTTATATTTGCAAAAAATTATTAAATCATAATTAAGGTATTTTCCTTATTTAAGTTTTCATGTAAAATTTATGCCTCGTCCCCTTTCCCTTTTAATATTAGTATACTTATGAGAAATGATTTAAGAATAAAAGACGTTGAAATACATTAGCGACATGTGAATTGAAAGTTTAAATTTTTTTCAAGAGTGGGATAATACTACTCTTATACTTACGAACCTATTAATGTGGCCTCTTTTGTTATACTGTGATCAAGAATATGTTTGGTGAATAAGGTGGGATTCATATCGCGGGGATTGGCGACCCAAGGGGGATCGGGGGTCAGACAAGATTATGATGATTTTATTATTGGTGGTGGATAAGGAGAGCTTGGATTTGTGTGTATGATGGGGATTTATTTATATAATGACTTGCATCCTATTTATATGCATTAGTTGTTATGTACACTAACGGGCTTTGTTTAGAAGTGAAAGATTAAACTGATTATGTATATGTGTGTATATATATCACAAAGGCATGTTATGCGTTACGAGTTAGATTATTAAAACTGGAGAATTATCATTTATTTTCGTAACTGTTATTGGGTGGCATAACTATGTTAGCTTGCATTGGATTGACCATCGTTGTTGAACTCCTAATTAAGTTCTCGTGACTTTCTAACTCATATTTCTAGTCCTTGATACATCAATTCCTATCGGAGTCTCATAACCATTTGAGTAAGTAGGTCCTAGTCTATTTATTTACATCAATTTATGCTTTGATAGATGCAAGGATTTTGACTTCAATTCTAGCATGTACTCTTTTAGATGTTGAGTTTAGATTTCTAGTCAGTTGGCGTGTGGAGGTTTATCTATAATGATTGGTTTGGGATTTATTATGTATTAATGGGTTTTAGTCTATGTATCATTAGAGTTTGGTGGTTATGTCTTTTAATCCATCTAATTTATGGGATTTATCTTATCGGACTCTTATTGAATTTACTATATCATTTGTTTTCCTCTCATGCTAAGGATGGATTTTAAATTATTTAGAGAAACTTTAATGTTTAATAAATAAACTTGATCAACCTAATTATTAAAACTTATAGGTGTCTAACACAACATTAGTTTTTGGGGAGAAGTTTTGCAAAAAATAATTTTAGAGATAAATCAAGAGACTCCCAAAACCTAGTTTACACCCAATAGTTTGAGATCTAAGATTCAAGATCATATGTCTATTTGGGATCTAGTTTTTCTTGCACCAAGACGGTTTACTCTTCATTGAGAGTTTATTTTAAGCGATGGATTCTTTTTTTGCGATTTGACAAGGTGGATTATGTGTTGTTGGTTGATTGTTGGAGCTAGTCATGCAATTGTAATATCAGTGTGATATCGAAACATGGGAAGAGACTGCGTTATGATTACCATTGGAAGGCATACAACGATGACTATGAAGAAGGTTCAAGGAGCAAAGAGAGCATCAAGGCTTGTAAGTATTGAGTTGGTTGAGTAAGTCTAATTTGTCCTTGTGTTCGGGGTTTTCCCATTGTGGGGTTTCCTCGTACATCGTCATGTTCTAATTTTCTTTATTTTACTGTTACTTATATCACCTCGATGAATGTTTATGTCAAGATAAAATTGGTAAAATGTTTACACAACACTTTGGTTTAATTGGTGTAAAGTTAAAATTAGTTAATTAATTTGGAAAATTAAAAAATCGTGTTTATTTGGCTATCCATACTTCCCTATGTGAACTTAGACGCTTTTCAAATTGGTATCAGAGTAGGTTAAACTATGTTATCATTTTAGGTCCATGTTTAATGTTGTTTAGGGTTTTTGTTTGTCTTTATTATTATTATTATTATTATTATTATTATTATTATTATTATTATTATTATTATTATTATTATTATTATTATTATTATTATTATTATTATTATTATTATTATTATTATTATTATTATTTATTTCTCTCAATGGGTCAACATAGTGTTAAGTCAACCGTAGTCTTGAATGATGAGGATGATTTTGATATTCGAGAGGAGTTGAATGAGCTTCATCGGCATTATGAAAAGTTAAATCCTTTATATTGAAGTTTGCAAAAATAGTTAAATTTCTTGAAAAGGAAATTTTTTTCTTAAAAGTTGAAATTGAATTTTTGCAAACTATTCAAAGTCAATGAGATATTCTTTATGAGAAACTCAAGGACATGAAATGTGATTTCCATCATTTATAAGCGTCCAATAAATAGAGTGAGACTAGAGTTCGTGTATTAGAGATTGCGTTAAAGGACTCTAAGAATGTAGAGACATGGGTGAAAGACCGTGTCATAAAAGAGAATAATAAATTGATGCCAGATTTAAGGGTACGTGGAAGACTGTTATGGATAATTCGCTTACAATGAGGGGGGAAGAGATACCATTTAGGAATTGTTGAAATTATGAAAAACGACTCCTTAAAGTTTAAAGAGTCTAAGTATTTTCTTGAGTCTTTTATCTTGAAGTTAGAATATGAATTAAGAGACTCAAGTCTTGTCATGTTTGACTTGGAATCTAAGTCAAAAAAGTAGGATAAGATTTTAGCATTGTCCAAATTAAAAATGATAAGATAGTAAATTGCTATAATAATCCGAATGCTTATGCTTCTAAAGCCAAGACCATGTGTTTAAGAGTGTCAAACATTGCCAAGGACATTAAAAAAGTTCCACCCAAAGGTCGTCTTCCTCATGTCTACACATGCACACACTATGGTTAGAAAGGTCACCTTAGGGCATTTTGTTATAATCTTTGAAAAGGTTCTAGGAAGTTTAGCTATTGTGTAACTATGGTTCCCAAAATCCAAGGTGTTAAATTTATATCCATTTGGGTTAGGAAATTGGATTTGGAGACTTTGAATATTAGACTTGTTGATTCTCGCATGCTTTCACGTGATTTTACACGTGTTAAATCTTATGGCTGATTGTGTTTGCATGTTTTTCATACACTAGTTTTGTGCTTCACGTTATATGTGTTGACTAGTTGTATGATGTTTGCGTCTTTTGTATTTTGATTCTTCTATTTTTAGTATATATATGAGAAAAGTACATAAAGATTTTGTTGATATTTTCAATCATTTTGAAAAATGTTTTAAAGTCAAAAATAATTTTGCTTTATTTTGTGTAATATTTTTACACATTTTGCATGGCATATCAGTGTGTTTGAATCCCTTTCATTCCATGTTTATGTGGATAGGATATGTGATTATGATTTATAATTCTTTGGATTGTTATTAATCATGCTTGGATTGATTTGTTCGAATTTGATTTGTTTAATGGATTCATCTTTACATATGCATCCGCCCACATTTTCACGAGCTCTTTCAGATTTTAACTACTTATATTGCATGAGATAAGTGAGGTGTTCTCTTATTAATCTTCTCATCTACATATATATTTGATATAGGGATATGTGCATGTGATAACCATTGGGGATTCGGCCACGCTTGAGGTGATTGAAGTTGACCGTTGATGCTAAGATATTGTGAGTTCCACGGCGTAATAGTTCGAGCATTCCAAATTCTGCAACTGGTCATCTTTCCAAGACCATTTATATAAATGGGCTGAGTCCAAGGCCTCATCATCTTGTTCCATACTAAGAGAGAAAAAATAGAGGCGGTTTTGGGTAGGCCTCTGACGGATTCTCCGATAACTTATTTTCTTCAATCCAAGTTGGTTTTCCATGATTTTATTGCAATTTCATCACATTTTCAATTGCAATTGTGTTTTCTTTCACTTTCACAAAAAACCTTTCTTAAAATCGATGAAATATAGAACAAGGGCTTTTCTAGGTTTGTGTTCTTGAACACTCCACTCACAATCTTAATATTGATCCCAAATAATGAATTTTTACCTAAGTTTGAATCAACTTAGACCCGAAATCACATTTAATCTTCCAAAAATCCAACAATGAATCTTCTAAAAATCATTCTTAGGTAAAGGCAGAATTGCATTTTAACATTTTCTGGGTTTTCGGTGATTTTTGGGATTTCGTTGGGTTTGGAGGTTTGGTTGCTAATTGATGTTAATTATGTTTTTTTGCATTTGATATAGGAGTTGTTTTGAAGGATTTAGGATCAGTTATGTGGAATTTTAGGCGAATTTTGGGCTAAGAACATGAACTACTATTTATGGAATTATCTTGGTCCAAACCCTAGGTTTTCCCCACTTTGACCTTTCCAACCCACTTAATCTAGGAGCTCGGGTGTTCGTCTGTTCTTACTGTGGCCTTTTTCTAATGGTTGTGGCATTGTTCATGATGGTGCCAGATATATAGTCAATGGCCTTTGATTAATAACTGCAACCTTTGGAACCTTTACCATTTTACATTGCACCAATGCGAACCTGCTTTAGCTATTTGAATACTTTGCAAATTAGGTGGTAAATGCCACAGATGTATAGAATTCCATGGCTTTTATGCTATTTATACCCTCCTTAGGATCGTCTGTTTAATGCCGCAACCTTTGTTTATGAGCACATGGTCTTTGAAACTTGTGCTTCCTCTATTTTACTCATAACGGTTGAGGCCCTTTAACCATGGAGCTCCCTCTATTTTTATAGGTTCCTGCCACGACCTTATGCATTCGAATACTTGGGTGTACTTGGAGGATTTATGGATTAGACATTTTAATGTTCCTCCTACAGCAGTGTTTCACATAAAACCATTAAAAATAAGTGGAATGTGTAAGCCAAAGGGGTCTCTAACCTGTATATGAATTGATTATGACTCTATAGAGTCTTCTAACTGTAGGGGTCCAATAGAGGCTGCATAGGGTAGTCATAGAGTTTAGGAGGACACCTTCTCCATAGAAACTTAGGTGCCGATTGATAGTTCAGCCGCGGACCCAACTATAAAAGCTCATACTACGAAGGTAAAAAATACTGAACTTGGGCCATCTAGTTGCAGCACAGAGACTATGAGGGATCCCTCAACCATTAATTATCCTTATACCATGAACAAGGATTGGTGGTTTCAGTTGGCTGAGGCTTGTGTGACACCCCGCCTAATTAAACCTTGGGTGATCAAGCCTTATTTTAATATAAACATGTTTCTTAAATGGTTCATTCTTAGCATCACTGTCGAACGCCTTTTAAAAAAACTAACCACCTAAATGAAATTAAAACGGGTGCCAAATTTTATCTTTCTTAAACAACAAATAATCCAAACCACACATTACCAAAACTAGATATGAATGCTCAGTACACAAAAATAATCTAAAAGCAATTAAAGTCTTGCCGTAAACCACGGCCCAAAAAGACAACTACAAATCCATAACTAGAATAAACTGTAATAATAAAGGTGAAACTACATGTTCCAACTAGAAATAATAAAACTGAGATCCTGCACTAGAAATGAAAAAGAGGAAGCGTCTAAACAATCCCTGCAACCTCCACACTGGCTGCAGCTCCCAAATCTCTGACATGAAATCAAGCTGGGTGTCCTTGTGGCTGGGCACCTAAAAGGTTTTTAAAATTTTACATAGCAAGAGTTAGTACTCAAAAACATTTGAAAATATTTTGCAAGCCGTTATCATAATTAAGTTATTGATTACACATATTAAGGTTTCGCACACTCCCTTGAACTTCCTCACCTCTCTTACGTAGTACGTAACTATCGAAGATACTTAGTCTACCTAATTATACTTTCCATAATCGTAGTTAACTCATTTACTGTTCGTTGTCCTTATTCATGTAATAATTTCATCATGTTATAAATTATTACTAAGACATTTACATATCGTCATTTACTACTATTCTCAATTTGTAGATTATGCACATAGAAACATTTTGTCCCACAACAATGTATTTAATATTAGTTACCTCTAATATATCCTTTTATTACACACAAAGGACCCTTGGCTCGGAATAATTCATCGACTCCAAGTGAAAGTTGGTTCGGAATGATCCATCGACCCCAGCTATCTACAAATATAAATATATACACATATTCTGGTTCGGGACTCTTTCATCGCGGCACCAGTTCAAAGTTTGGTTCGGCATTAACATCGACCCCAAATATATGATAACTTTATGTTAGTTCGGAATGTCACATCGACCCTAACATAATTAGTTTAGGTAATATTCTCTTAACCCAAACCTATTTATATAGATATAGTAGGTACACACTCGACCTAATAAATCATACCCGTACGTAATATATTATACTTATATTCTCCGTTCTTATTAATTACAATTTCTCTCACTATTGTATTTATTCGAGTATTCGCGTAACTCTAAGGGTCCTAGTTACCCCTCCCTTAATTCAGTAGTTAAGTTAATTTTAACCTACTGGTATTTTCTTTCCGGAATTAAGTCTCACTCTTTCCGTAATTAAATTAACCATTTCGACTCACGGCTAAGTCAATCGTTCTATCGTCATTTCCATTTCTCCAACATTCCTACTCAATCATTAGTGGAGGAACCTAATGGTACACCTACTGGTAATTTCCAAGTCCCCTCATAGGTAAAATATCAATTCTAAGGTTCCCATTAAGTAACGGCAATTAAAGAAATTTCTACACAAATTTTCTATAGTTCAGACAGGGTCGATCGATCGAAGGAAGATGGTCGATCGATCGACTGCTTCGATCGATCGACATTCCAGGGTCGATCGATCGATCGAGCAGTGACAGACCCAGTTCATCTTCTTCCTACGGGTTTCACCATTTTACACCTCTAACTTTCATGATAGGCCATCATATTCACAACCAACAATTTCTAATCATTCCTACATATTCTGGGATGATTACTAACGATTTAAAACAACAAAATCATTATAAATCTTGGCCAAATTCACTGAAAATCTCACTAATATTCAAGAACCCTAAAACTGCATTCTTTATATTTTTCATCCAATTTCCAGATTTTCTTACGAATTTCTCATCAGGTTTTTCTATGATATAAACATACTTGGTAATTCAAAAACGTCCTACATGCAAATCCTAATCAATCATGGATTATTATCAATTGTTTGTTCCCAAGAATATCATAAAAATCATGTTCTTCCTCAAGCTTAATCATGGATATTATAACTCAAGTATTTTGCAAATAACCACTTGCCTTAAGATTTGTAGGGTCTGATTTCGTGGTTGTTGATGATGATTGCTGATATTGATACTCCAATCCTCCTTCCCAACAATCCTTGTGGTGAAATCCTCCTAAGATGATCCCTCCTTCCTACTTTTGCCTTAGGAATTTGCCTCTCTCTCTCCTCTCTAATGGCTATGGTGTAACTCTCATTGCCTAACCCTAGCCACCACTCTTATAATCAGATTTAGGGCTACAAAATTCGTAGGTCTGCTTTCCCATAATTGTAAAGAGACCAAAATGCCCCCGAATGGTTCCGGTTTAGTCCGAAAATGACCCGGCACTCAACTAGTACCCCCGGGCACACTATTTTGACTAATTCGACCCTTTCGGAATCAACTGTGGACTCTAAATTATCATTTGAGTCTCGTAAACATTTTTCTACTCTCATCCCTATATTTTGACGAGATACTTCCGGTACGTTCATATAGTCACTAGACCGTACATATCAATATTGAAAGTTACTACTCACCTTAGTAAATTTCCTTTAACACATATACATCTTTATTAACATAATATCTATTTAAATTACTCTACTCACGTAATTCAAATCAAACATATTTAATCACATTTAAATTACTCTACTAACGTAATTTAATTAAAGCGCCCATTTAATCCCATTAAATTACTCTACTTACGTAATTTAAAATTTAGCAAAATTATGGGGTATTACATACTTCCCCCCTTATAATAGGAATTTCGTCCTCGAAATTAGAAAAATACCAGCTATGAATAATTCTGGATACTGTTCTCGCATATCCTCTTCCCGTTCTCAAGTGGACTCATCCATATTGTGATGTCACCACTGTACTCGCACTAAGGGTACCACCTTGGATCTTAGTTTGCGCTCACTATAATCCAAGATAGCCACGGGTCTTTCTTCATACGAGATATCTGGCTGCAAATCGATCTCCTCCAGTGGAATGTGCCAGAAGGCTCTCTCGCTCCTCTTGTATTTCTTCAGCGATGCCACATGGAACACATCGTGTATTCGCTGAAGATGCTCAGGGAGTCCCAATCTGTAAGCTACCGGTCCCACTCTCTCAATGATAGGAAACGACCCCACATATCTCGATGCTAACTTCCCCTTTTTGCCAAACCTCGTAACCCCTTTCATAGGAGATACTCGGATTAACACCTGGTCTCCCACATCTAATTCCACATGTCTCCTGCCGGCATCATCATAACTCTTCTGCCTATCCTGGGCTATTCGAATACGTCCTCGAATCAACTCTATTTTGGAGGAAGTCTCCTGTATCATCTCTGGCCCTAAAAGTCTGTTATCCCCCACCTCTAACCAACAAGTGGGTGAACGACAAGGCCTCCCGTAAAGCGCCTCCAATGGAGCCATGCCAATAGTGAATTGGTAAGAGTTATTATACGCAAACTCCACCAAAGGAAGATATGGCTCCCAATTTCCCCCAAAATCTAGAATACACATTCTCAGCATGTCCTCTAACATCTGGTTTACTCTTTCCGTCTGGCCGTCCGTCTGTGGGTGATATGCTGTACTCAATCGTAAGTCGGTGCCCATGGCCTCCTGGAAACTCTGCCAAAAGTGCGACACAAATATCTTATCTCGTTCCGACACGATATTAATAGGAACTCCGTGCAGCTTAACAATCTCAAAAATATAAAGTTGCGCGTATCGCATCGTATCGTAATCCGTACGAACCGGTAAGAAATGTGTGACCTTAATCAAACGATCCACTATCACCCATATGGAATCGTGGCCCTTGTGCGAGGTTGGTAACCCGGTAATAAAATCCATTGAGATACTCTCCCACTTCCACACGGGAATCTCTAGTGGTTGTAGCATCCCTGAAGGTCTCTGATGGTCGACTTTTATGAGTTGGCATGTAACACACTTTGAGACAAAATCTGCAATATCTCGTTTCCTACCTGACCACCAATATACTCGTCGCATATCCTGGTAATTTTTTTCCCCACCTGGATGTACCGAGAATTTTGACCCGTGTGACTCTGTCATAACGGCATGCCTCAAATCATCATCTTCGGGTACTATCAGTCTACCGTTGAAACGTAGTCCACCCTCTGAACTGATGGAGTAGAACTCTACCCCCTTGGCCAGTAACTGCCGTACTTTATCCTGACAAAAAGGGTCTTCTGCCTGTGCCCTCACTATCCGCGTAACGTTTTCGGAAGTGATAGCTAGAACTGCCATACATGCTCTCGCCATATCATCCTCGTGTCGGAGCTCACTCCACTTTGCCTTCCAAACATCTGCTAACTCTCCGGTAGGTCTTCTACTTAGCGCATCTGCCACCACGTTAGCCTTACCAGGATGATACTGTATATCAAATTGGTAGTCCTTCATGAATTCAAGCCACCTTCTCTGCCTCATGTTCAGGTCCTTCTGAGTGAACAAATATTGCAAAGACTTATGATCCGTGAATAACGTGAACTGTTCGCCCAGAAGATAGTGTCTCCAAATCCTCAAAGCAAAAATAACTGCTGCCAACTCGAGGTCATGGGTGGGGTAGTTCTTCTCATGTGGCTTTAGCTTTCGTGACGCATAAGCTATAGCCTTCTCCTCCTGCTGTAACACGCCCCCAAGTCCTTGTAAGGATGCATCAGTATAGACTCGGTATTCCACTCCGCTCTTAGGAAAGGTAAGAACGGGGGCTGATGTCAACTTGTCTTTCAATTCATCAAATGCTAGCTGGCAACTATCACTCCATATGAAGGGAATCCCCTTCCGAGTCAGATTCGTCAATGGTCCGGCAATTTTTGAGAATCCCTTGATGAAGCGACGATAATAACCAGCCAATCCCAAGAAACTGCGAATTTCTGTCGGTGTCGTGGGTTGTCCCCACTCCCTCACCGCTGATACCTTACTCGGGTCAACAGCAATGCCCCTGTTAGATACGACGTGGCCTAGGAACTGCACCTCCCGAAGCCAAAATCCACACTTCTCAAATTTGGCGTATAACTGATGGTTCCGCAATGTCTGTAGGACCAATCGTAAGTGTTCCGCGTTCTCCCCCTCCGTACGGGAGTAAATCAGAATGTCGTCTATGAATACAATCACAAACTGATCCAAAAACTCCCGGAATACCCTGTTCATGAGATCCATGAATACTGCCGGTGCATTAGTTAGCCCAAAAGGCATCACTCTGAACTCATATGACCCGTACCGCGACAGGAAAGAGGTCTTAGGTACATCTTCTTCACGAATGCGCAATTGGTGGTAACCCGATCTCAAATCGATCTTTGAGAAGTATGCAGCCCCTCTCAATTGATCAAACAAGTCATCAATCCTCGGTAATGGATACTTATTACGTATCGTTACTTTGTTCAGCTCTCTGTAATCTACGCACAGACGAAGTGAACCATCCCTTTTCTTCACAAACAGTACTGGCGCACCCCATGGCGATGTACTCCGTCGAATAAAACCCTGTCCTAATAGTTGCTGAATTTTCTCTCTCAGTTCCCGCATCTCTGAAGGAGCCATGCGATATGGTGCTCTGGCAATCGGTCTCGTCCCCGGTGTTAGATCAATCACGAACTCTATCTCTCTGCTAGGTGGTAACCCTGGTATCTCCTGAAAGACATCCTCAAAATCCCTCACCACAGGGATTGAGTCCAGAGAAACGACAACCCCATGTGAGGTCTCCTCCTCAATATAATATAAATGAGTTCGCGATCCTCCCTCAGGAAGTGGCATTGCCACAAGGAACATCTCCTGCCCCGGGATGGAGAACACGATGGTCCTCTCATAACAATCTACCATTGCCCTATTATGTGCCAACCAATCCATGCCTAGGATGACATCATATCCCTCCATATCCAGCACTAGAAGGTCCGTCGCTAGACTCAATCTCCCGACCATAATGTCCACACCCTTACAAATCGAGTGTATAAGGGATTCACTACCCATCGGTGACTCCACACACATAAGATGAGTGTCTGCTGTCGCTAATAGGCCAGCTGCCCGTGCAAATCTAGTGGAAATAAACGAATGTGTCGCCCCTGTGTCAAACAAAATATTCCCCTCAAGCCCATGAATAGGAAACATACCCGCAACTGCCGGTGGTGCTGGCGGTGCCGGCTGAAATGGAATGTCACGGATGTTGAACACACGTCCGTACTGCATCTGCCCTGGCTGTGGGGCCTGTACTACTGCTGGGGCTAACGGTGCCTGCTGCCCCTGTTGGGCACCTTGCTGCTGTGCCCGGTCTTGCTGTGGACAATTTCTGCTCTTGTGACCCTGCTGACCACAAGTGAAGCACTGCCCCTGAAACTGTCTTGGTCCTTGGCCCTGTTGGCCCTGACGTTGGCCCTGTCGCCCTTGGCCTTGTTGTCCCCCATTTTGATTACCCTGGCCCTGTCGACCCTGAGGGACTGGTTGCTGAGGACCCTGCTGGCCCTGCCGGTCGAAGCGATACTTCCCGTGCTTAAACTTCTTGGCAGGGTTCCCCTGTCGGGAATCCAGCCCCAACTGTCCCGCTGCTGCCACTACCTCCATCCACCTTGCCCGGTTGGCTAGGCTCACCCCTCTTACTTCCCTTAGTATGAAAATGGTGATCCTGACAGTGTAGTAGAGCGGAATTGACGACATCTGTGTAGGTTACCAATGCCGGATTACCAATTAAGTGCTGTCTGATTCTCCAGGTTAGGCCCTCCATAAATTTGGACTTCTTCCTCTCCTCATTGCTCACCTCGTTTGGCATAAAATTGGCCAAGCGGGTAAACTCCTCCTCGTAGTCAGCAACTGAGCGATCACCCTAAACCACTTCGCTGAACTTCTTTCTCATCTCAGACTCTACCGCTGGAGGGAAATACTTGCGGTCAAACCGCACCCAAAACTCAGATATAGACAAAGTATCTCTCTCCTCGGTGGTGGTAACTGACTCCCACCACTGTAGGGTCGCTCCTGACAGACGGAAAGTGGCTAGCATCTGTTCCTGTACTCCGGTGCACTCTAGCATACGCAAGTGGCGCTGGATATTCTTCTTCCAGTTGCACGCTTCCACTATATCAGTACTGCCCTGAAACTCGGGTGGGTGCCCCTTCTGAAATGTCTCCCTGACTCGTTGCCAAGTAGATGGTCCTGTCGGAACTTGCACTGCCGGTGCCACAGGGGGATGTACTTGGGGCTGTGGAAAGTGGGCTGCCATTGCCCTCATCGCTGTCTCAACTGCCTGAGCCACTATCACTGCAACCTGAGTAGTGGAGATTAGCTCAGGTGGGGGTGGTGGTATCGGTACCTGTGGCTCCTGATGAGCCTCCCTCACCTCCTCTCTGGCTTCAGCCCTCTCTGCTCTCAGTCTCCTTGGAGGCATCTGAAATAAGATTCAAATTGTATAAGTACACAGTTTATACAAAATTTAAGAGCAGAAGTACGATAACGCAACAGTTGGAATTTTTTTTTCAACAATCCTAATAGTAGGGCTCTAATACAACAAACGTAACGCTGAATCGTAGTAAGCCGTACAGATCCTATGGACACTAGAACCTGATGCTCTGATACCATCTGTGACACCCCGCCTAATTAAACCTTGGGTGATCAAGCCTTATTTTAATATAAACAGGTTTCTTAAATGGTTCATTCTTAGCATCACTGTCGAACGCCTTTTAAAAAAAACTAACCACCTAAATGAAATTAAAATGGGTGCCAAATTTTATCTTTCTTAAACAACAAATAATCCAAACCACACATTACCAAAACTAGATATGAATGCTCAGTACACAAAAATAATCTGAAAGCAATTAAAGTCTTGCCGTAAACCACGACCCAAAAAGACAACTACAAATCCATAACTAGAATAAACTGTAATAATAAAGGTGGAACGACATGTTCCAACTAGAAATAATAAAACTGAGATCCTGCACTAGAAATGAAAAAGAGGAAGAGTCTAAACAATCCCTGCAACCTCCATACTGGTTGCAGCTCCCAAATCTCTGACATGAAATCAAGCTGGGTGTCCTTGTGGCTGGGCACCTAAAAGGTTTTTAAAATTTTACATAGCAAGAGTTAGTACTCAAAAACATTTGAAAATATTTTGCAAGCAGTTATCACAATTAAGTTATTGATTACACATATTAAGGTTTCGCACACTCCCTTGAACTTCCTCACCTCTCTTACGTAGTACATAATTATCGAGGATACTTAGTCTACCTAATTATACTTTCCATAACCATAGTTAACTCATTTACTGTTCGTTGTCCTTATTCATGTAATAATTTCATCATGTTATAAATTATTACTAAGACATTTACATATCGTCATTTACTACTATTCTCAATTTGTAGATTATGCACATAGAAACATTTTGTCCCACAACAATGTATTTAATATTAGTTACCTCTAATATATCCTTTTATTACACACAAAGGACCCTTGGCTCGGAATAATTCATCGACTCCAAGTGAAAGTTGGTTCGGAATGATCCATCGACCCCAACTATCTACAAATATAAATATATACACATATTCTGGTTCGGGACTCTTTCATCGCGGCACCAGTTCAAAGTTTGGTTCGGCATTAACATCGACCCCAAATAAATGATAACTTTATGTTAGTTCGGAATGTCACATCGACCCTAACATAATTAGTTTAGGTAATATTCTCTTAACCCAAACCTATTTATATAGATATAGTAGGTACACACTCAACCTAATAAATCATACCCGTACGTAATATATTATACTTATATTCTCCGTACTTATTAATTACAATTTCTCTCACTATTGTATTTATTCGAGTATTCGCGTAACTCTAAGGGTCCTAGTTACCCCTCCCTTAATTCAGTAGTAAAGTTAATTTTAACCTACTGGTATTTTCTTTCCGGAATTAAGTCTCACTCTTTTCGTAATTAAATTAACCATTTCGACTCACGGCTAAGTCAATCGTTCTATCGTCATTTCCATTTCTCCAACATTCCTACTCAATCATTAGTGGAGGAACCTAATGGTACACCTACTGGTAATTTCCAAGTCCCCTCATAGGAAAAATATCAATTCTAAGGTTCCCATTAAGTAACGGCAATTAAAGAAATTTCTACACAAATTTTCTATAGTTCAGACAGGGTCGATCGATCGAAGGAAGATGGTCGATCGATCGACTGCTTCGATCGATCGACATTCCAGGGTCGATCGATCGATCGAGCAGTGACAGACCCAGTTCATCTTCTTCCTACGGGTTTCACCATTTTACAGCTCTAACTTTCATGATAGGCCATTATATTCACAACCAGCAATTTCTAATCATTCCTACATATTCTGGGATGATTACTAACGATTTAAAACAACAAAATTATTATAAATCTTGGCCAAATTCACTGAAAATCTCACTAATATTCAAGAACCCTAAAACTGCATTCTTTATATTTTTCATCCAATTTCCAGATTTTCTTACGAATTTCTCATCAGGGTTTTCTATGATATAAACATACTTGGTAATTCAAAAACGTCCTACATGCAAATCCTAATCAATCATGGATTATTATCAATTGTTTGTTCCCAAGAATATCATAAAAATCATGTTCTTCCTCAAGGTTAATCATGGGTATTATAACTCAAGTATTTTGCAAATAACCACTTGCCTTAAGATTTGTAGGGTCTGATTTCGTGGTTGTTGATGATGATTGCTGATATTGATACTCCAATCCTCCTTCCCAACAATCCTTGTGGTGAAATCCTCCTAAGATGATCCCTCCTTCCTACTTTTTCCTTAGGAATTTGCCTCTCTCTCTCCTCTCTAATGGCTATGGTGTAACTCTCATTGCCTAACCCTAGCCACCACTCTTATAATCAGATTTAGGGCTACAAAATTCGTAGGTCTGCTTTCCCATAATTGTAAAGAGACCAAAATGCCCCCGAATGGTCCCGGTTCCGAAAATGACCCGGCACTCAACTAGTACCCCCGGGCACACTATTTTGACTAATTCGACCCTTTTGGAATCAACCGTGGACTTTAAATTATCATTTGAGTCTCGTAAACATTTTTCTACTCTCATCCCTAAATTTTGACGAGATACTTCCGGTACGTTCATATAGTCACTAGACCGTACATATCAATATTGAAAGTTACTACTCACCTTAGTAAATTTCCTTTAACACATATACATCTTTATTAACATAATATCTATTTAAATTACTATACTCACGTAATTTAAATCAAACATATTTAATCACATTTAAATTACTCTACTCACGTAATTTAATTAAAGCGCGCATTTAATCCCATTAAATTACTCTACTTACGTAATTTAAAATTTAGCAAAATTACGGGGTATTACAGCTTGTGAGTTTCCTAAGGGAATAATTTGTACACTTCCCTCCATGGACTAACGGTCCTATTTTGCGATCTCAAATTATAGGGTCTATTTCCCACTACATGCCTTCTTTTTAGGACTATGACTTTTAGTAACAATACAAGACAAGAAAATTTTGAAGGTGTTGAATCTAATCGCAGCATCCCAATGGGTGGAGGTATATATTAGCATCCTTAGTAGTTTGGAAAAAGAAATTTAGGAGAGATATTACTGCCGCGGAGTTCTTAGATTTTTTATAGGTCAAAAGAGAACTACGTGGAGAATCTATGGTAATAATACATGGGGTAAGGAATGGTAATAGATACCGAATAATGGGGAAACCTTCCAGTAAAAAAACTGTAAAGGAAAGTATTTTTACATCTTGGGGAGAATTGGGAGGTTTACCCCGTGGAGTCTGAGAGGGAAAAAACTCATAAGCTTCCATGGTCTAGGGGTCATCCTCCAGGGGAAGGTAAATTATTCATAAGCATCAACGGATGAGGATTGAGGCTGAAATCTTAATTTTTGACAAGAAGTACTTTTCTACGGTAGTTACTCTCAAAACACTACAAAAAAGTAACTTTTGAGACGGTGACCTAACAGTCCCAAAATTTGGTTTATCTATCTCAAATACTTTTTGGGACGCTATTTGGGACGGCCAGGGGGTATTTTTGATAGGGGGTTATAAATACTTTTTGTGACGCCATAGCCGTCTCAAAAGAGTTTTTTAAGACAAGAACATATCTGTCTCAAAAGGTCCTCATTTTATATGACCCTTTTGAGACGACACGAGAGCCGTCACAAAAGAGTGTTTTTGAGACAAGAATTAATCTGTCTTAAGAGGTTACTATTTTAGAAGATCTTTTTGAGACGACAACATAGCCTTCTTTAATATATTTTTTGGACAGTTGTAACCATCCCAAAAGAGGTGAAGAGATCTTAAAATTTTTGCAGCAATAAATTATGGACAATAAAATCTACCGCTAAAGTTTAATATATAATTGAATTACATTTGGACAATTTATTAAAGCATCGCCGAATGATAAAAAATATATAACACATAAGACGATTTTCATCCAACACAACGAATCATTTTCATTCAACAATAATTAGAGTTCATATAAGCATCTCTAAATATTCATCACAACAAAAATTACAACACTAAGTTCAAATATTGGAATTGAAAACAGAAATACATTAAATTCCTATACTCGAAAATACAAAATGATTTTATCAAAGTGATCCCGCAATCTTAAAGCCGTACAATCTCCAAAATCACTGATTAGCATTGCATGTTCTACAAAAGTTGTCACCTGCAAAAACAAAAGTGTCAATTACCTCAAAATTAATATCCTACTCATTAACAATACAAGCTGCAATGAATCAATATAGTATATTCTCATCACAAATAATAGAGATTTTAGACCATGATATCTTTTTAATAAATATCTAATATGTTTTTTTTAAAATCGACGGAATCTCCTTTGTTTATTCATGAAAACCACAGGTAGCCAACCTGTTTAAACATTAAAATTGATTATAAGAATACTATACACCAACCAATAGCAAATTCTCACCGCTACCATAAAAATTTTTCACTACCAACATTGAAAATTTAAATTTAAAATAGAGAATTATCCACCTGAAAATCTCTTAACATATTTAAGTAATTATATGTATGGATTATATAATAATACCCAGTTGGCCTGAATCGTTGAGTGGTAAATACTAAAAAAGGATTTTCTATCTCATACCTCGTATATCTTGCAACATGAAAATCATCCATTTGAAATGCCATAAACATTGATCTTTCTCTATACCTTGTGAAAATCACCACTACTTTGCATATATTTTCACCTGTAAAACAAAGTAAAAAATAAATATTAGAACATATGGAATGAACAGTATGGGGAAGGAGGAAGCATGAGATGTTACAAGGAAATAAATAATAAGGTATGCCAATAAGTAAAATCATATTTGGTTCTAATTGAAGGAAAACCCCATTTATCTATTCGGATATGGAGATAAATAATGAAACGAATTTTGTCCTTATTAAAAATGGGGGTATTATTAGAAGAAAAATTAGCTAAAGAGTCAACAACATTGTTTGCTTATCTATAGCAGTGAGAAATAGTACAATTCGTCTCTTTAAACTTTCCTTGGCAAAGATAATGAGTGAAGTAATTCCAATGCACTTTGACCAATCCAAGAATAGATTTCACAACTAAATCTGAATCCAAATTGATCTCCTCTTGATTTATCCCTAATTCTTAAACCATCAATCAAAGAACATAATTTTGACATATTATTAGATTGAATACCATAGAAAACAGAAAATTCTCCTATGAAATCCCCTTTGTCATCTCGAATAATACCAGCACCTCCAACAGAGCCTGGGTTTCCTTTAGAACTACTATTACAATTAAGCTTATAACATATGCTTTGGAGGAATCCATCTAATAGAAAATTCTCCTATGAAATCCCCTTTGTGATCTCTTAACCATTCAGAGTTATTGGGTGGAGATAGAGATGCATTTTTTTTACTATAAGATGTGAAAGTAACCAATTACCAACTCCAGTGAGAGTTTATATGATCTTGAAACAGTGGGGGATTCAGGATTTAAGGTCATATTTAATTACAGAAATCATTTGCAGCTTTAGAAAGTATGCAAACATGTTTTGTAAATTTGAAGAACTGGATTTTATTTTTCCAGAATTGAAGAGACATAATTATATCTTCTTAGGATCTCTATTTTAGAATTTTAATTTGATTATTCACTTTATTATATAATGTTCTACAGCCGGATTAGTGATAACCACTTCACAGAAAGCATAGTTCATTTTTTTAGGTTGATATACTTGGATATGCGTACAAACATACCTGGTTTCACATTTTCAGCTGCTGCATTGATTTCAATCACATTCTGACTTTTCTCCACAGAAGCACACCCTGCACAATACCTAGAGGTTTTCTATTAGGCTTCTCTATTCTTGTTGGATTATGTCGTGTTACTTTGTATGATGCTAGCATCTTGAAAAGTAGTGACCACCAAATGAGTAAATTGTTCCTCTTACACTTTATCCATTTTGAATATATCCTCTGCTTCACCCTACTGTGCTATCAAGATTTCCATCATTGCAATCTAAATTGGTCTTCTAATCTGTGTTAGTAATATGCCACAGAGTATCACAATCTTTGGTGAAGGTATAAATCATGGCTAATGAGATATAGGCGGGGGATGTACAAATGAACTATAAAAAACTGGTAAAAAAAGATGTCAATGGTGATGACTCATTGTCATATCAAGAACTATAATGTTATGTAAATAATGTAAGGTGTTCTAATCCCAGATCTGTGTTTTAACATAAAGTAAATACCTATCCTTACTGTAAAAAGGTTTGCATAGGTCATTAAAACATGGATATTGTATGTATCATCTGAAGAACTACCTATCCTTACTGTAAAATCAATGTAGTTAAGGGGGCCTTTGACATTAAAAAAAGTTGAGAGAAATTTCTTGCTAAATCAATTTAGTTTAGGGGCTTTCTGCACTTTGCTCACGAAAACAAACTATGATCCCAAATCTTGAATTACCCTGCGGTGATCTGATGAGATACGAGAAGATGAAATCCAACCCATCCCCAAAATTTGCCTTTAAGAGATGTCTCGGTGACTCTCATCCAGTCTTCATATTATTTCTCCCGGGGCCCAATAATTACCTAAAATACATATTGCACCAGCTCACTTGTGTTACAGAATATTTTTGATATTCGAAAAGGAATATGGGTTGCCCATATAGTAGTAAAAATATTCGTCATTGGAATATATTGGTCAACTAATGAAATTCATACAAAAATACATTATTATTCAATATCTTAACATAACTTTACATCTCACACAGCACAAACGTGTCAGCCTATCAGGAGGTATACTCCTATTTTATCAAAGCATTAGAGATTGAAGGGATATTTACAGTGACTTCCCATCTGTTTCGGGTTTATTACCCAAACTTCCCAAGTGCTTTGGAAAATCATAATGACCTATCCTCATATGTTGGTTCAGGGCATTCGGGATTGCGACGGTAACCTCCCTCTGTGTTTGTTAAAATTCCGTTCTAATATCTAAACTACATCACATAGGTAATATTCTTTATATGCTAAGATCCATCATGATGAAAAATATATGTTGATAAGGAGAACATAAAGGAGGTCAATGTAATTTCTCAATGATAGGAGAGGTCGGTGTAATAAATAAAAGTTATATGGCCGTAGCTTTTTAGGTTCCCATTTGATAACACTGGGCTGTAGCTTTTTAGTGATATCGTAATGCACAAACCAAAGTTAGTTGAGCTGGATCTGGTTTAAGCTTATGCCCAGCCTAGTTCAAACCGGCATAAAAAGTAATTAAAATAGAGTTGAATCTCTCTCCCTCTCTCCCTGGTCTACATTTTTCAGTGCATTGGGCTATGATCTTGTTCACTGCTCCTGTGAAATTATATTTCTCTTATTTACAGCACTATCATTTTATATTCGAGTTAACAAATTTTCCTTCCCATGTAATCTATAATCGAGCATGCCTATTGAGCTTGCTGGCCCATAATAATAAAAAGAGCATCAAGAAAGAATCTTGCTGGACAATCTCAAACATTACTTCTTGAAATAGAGATCAGATACAATTAACTTTTGAATTTAACCATGTATTTGAAAATTTAAGCAATGTTAGATTGCAATGTTAGACATTTCCTCTTTAAATTTTTACGGTATGTATATATGTAATGATTTTTATTTTGAATGAGCACCCCATCCCCTTTTGTTTGGCTCTCACCATCACTCCAAGGGAGAAAAATTTACAAACCTTCCAAAATTTTGAAAATGTGGACTCATCATGACGAGTTCAAAATTGTGTGGCCTCTGTTTGGGACTCTTCATTTTATGGGTCTCCACTTCTTACGTTGTAATGTAAGCTCATCAAAGTGATAAAAGCTCTTTTTACTTGGAATTGGGAAGTCTTTGGCAATATCAATACAAAAATATAGACTTTTTAAGAATAAATTTCAACTCTAGAGGTCGATTTCCAAGGTCGATGGTTAGACAATATTCAAAATGAGATGGATAGTTGCAAACTCCAACTAACCAAACTTTTGGATGAAAAATATATCATGCTTAGAGAAAAGTCTAAACAAACTTGGATCCAACGAGGAGTATAAATTGAGCCTTCTATCATCTTCTATTAAGGACTGAGCTTCTGGATAAGAAACCTCATGATTAAAAGGGGTATGGGTTCATCACTAGTTCTGATAGCACATGACAAGGAGTTATGGATTACTTTTCTAGAATTTTTGGAGGTTTTTCATTCTCTGTTCGCATTAGAGGTGAATGATAGTCTATGCGTGATTCTTAATGCTGCAAAGGTGAAAAATGCTACATTTAGCCTTGATCCCGATAGCTCTCAAGGTCTGAATGGATTCTCAAATATTTCACCAGGTATATTTCGAACCTGTATAATAAATCTCATGTAACCCCAAACTCATAAGGCCATGTTAAAATCCAGAACAGACTCTCTATCAATAGGATTACCTCCCCATTTTTCATTTTGATAGAGATTCCCATAAGTCCTATCTTTCCTCATGAATATATTTTGCATATATCGCAGTGAATTTTTTTTAGAGACTTTATGATAATGTTCAAGCTCAATCAGTGAACGTAGTCAATAGAGTTATTAATTTAACTATTGATATATGCCACAATAAAATTTTCAAGGATAGGTGCCTTCTTAAGGATCATTTCATCATCAATTAGTTCAATTTGAATGTATGCCCAAAACAAGTCATGTCTTATGAATGTGTTTGGTCCTAGCTCCTATAGGGACTTCAAAATTAAATATTGATAATGCTTCTAAAGGTAATCTAGGTCCAAGTGGCATTGGGGGTGTAAATCCAAATAATAGGGGTTTTTTCATAGCTAGATTTAGTATGGATCTGGGATATAATTCTTCCATATTTGTTGAAGCTAAGGTATTAGAGGTGGTGTTAAAGCTTTGCTCTCAACTAAACATTGAAAATGTACTGATCGAAACAGACTCAAAAATCCTTGTTGATATCATTGCAAACCTTGTTTTTCCCAATTCTTTTAACAGAAGGAGCAAATTATGTCAGCATAACTGGTTCCACACTTACATCTAAGTGATTTAGAGATGCTAAAAATCTTACCAAGGCCCTCTTCTCCTTCTCCAGCAAGCTAGCTCCCATAATTATTTTTGTTGATGAGGTTGATAGCTTGCTGGCTGCGCATGGTGGTTCTTTTGAGCATGAATTGATTAGAAGAATGCAGAACGAATTTATGGCAGCCTGGGATGGGTTGAGATCAATAGATAACCAAAGAATCCTCAGCCATGGTGCCACAAATCGACCATTCGATCTTGACGATGCTGTCATTCGTCGTCTACCAAGAAGGATGTAATACCCCATATTTTTATAGCTTTTAAAATTATGGGATTTATTAAATTTAATTGAGATAAATTAATTTTTAATCCGGAATGTTGCTTTGAATATTTACTAGCGTGACGAGAGTTAGTAATTATTGGAAATTTGTTATTTGTTGCATATTACTGGATGAGTATAGTAATATATGAGATTTATGTTTATAATGTTGTCATGAGTGAATTAAATGACTATTTCGGAAATTTAAGTCGGGACGTGCCCGTGTCACGTCAGGACTAATTTTGTTAAATAAAAAATGAATATTTTAGAAGTTGTTTGTATGGTCGTTTTGAGTGCGCCAACGCGTCCGGAAAGGTCGAGATAGTCAGAAAAGTGTACCCGGGGGTTTAGTTTGGGTCTTGGGGCATTTTTAGGCCTAATTGGTACCCCGGGAGGGCAATTTCGTCATTTCACCTTTTTGGGTAATTAAACCCACGAATTTCAGCAACTTATATCATCCAACTAGGTTAGCTTTTAGGGTTAGAATATCCAGAAATCAAGTGACGGCCATTGGAGAAGAGAGGAGAGAGCTCCAAGGCAATTCAAGGCCAAGAAACCACCGGTTTGCACCGCCGCCACCACCACCGCGTAGATCGCGAGACGAGGAACGCAGCCATACCAAAATCAGCCGTGAATCTGCATACCAAAAATCCCAGGCAAGTATTTGACTTGCGTATTTTCATTAACGCAATCTTCATATTAGTCTAGGATTGTTTAGAGATGGAAACTATGGAAGAAAACTCAATTTGTGTTAGGATAATGCATGTAGTTTTGATTATATGGAAATTCTGGAACCCTTGTCATGTAGAGGAATATAACCCACGAAATTTTGATGATATAATTGAAGGAATTTATGGTAAAAACAGATTAGAACCTTGATTAAGGAAAACTCTAGGGTTCTTGATGATTAGATGGGATTTTGAGTTAATTACCCATGTTTAATGATAGTTATACACATGCTTTACGTTATAAACACCTGGTATAATGTTATAATGATGATAGTAGGATTTTTGGGACGATTGGAATGGAAAAACATAGTTTTGGATGAAGAAGTTTAGTGAAACCCGTAACTGCATTCTGCAGAATTTTGCCCAGACCTGCTTGATCGATCGATCG
Organism: Sambucus nigra; assembly: GCA_949130495.1. NCBI lineage: Eukaryota > Viridiplantae > Streptophyta > Magnoliopsida > Dipsacales > Adoxaceae > Sambucus > Sambucus nigra. Next base: position 166,297,131 of record OX422220.1, on the reverse strand, counting down.
AGCCTAGAGCTTCGATCGATCGACGATTCGATCGATCGAGCTCCAAGCTTCGATCGATCGACCCCTCCTGGGAGGGTTAGTGCGATAGGTGTGCACATTAGAAGAGAGGTGAGTATTTCTCAAGAGAGTGACGCACTAATATGTTGTTGCATTGGCCTGTACCAATTTAAATACTTGCTAAACGTATTTTAAGATCAAACACACTTTCGGGCTCTGACCCGTTTCTTTCTCTCTCTCTCTCTCTCTTGTATATATATGTATGTATTACAGGTGCCCAGCCACAGGGACGTCTTGATTAGGATTTTTTGAAGGAACGCGCTGCAGCTTAGGTGGGAGTTGCAGGTCTCTTGATTAGACGACTTCGTCCATTCGGATCCACTCTTAGTACTTTCATTTAGTTGGGCATGTGTAGCCTTTTCCATTATTTCATTTGTTATTGGGACATTGATATTCAGTTGTTTCCAGTATTGTTCCATGGGATTTATTCAGTTTGGATTTGTGACTTTAGTTTTCATATGTTGACATTCGATTGACGAATGTATTATATTATTTGGTTTACTGTGATGTGATTCTTAATTGTAGAAATTTTGTTTTTAAATAAATAAATCTTTTTCTTTAAATAAAATTTGGAAAGCATGTATGAAAATGGTTTTGACACTTAGCTTAATTATTTAGGGTGTTAAATTGGAAAATGTATTTATCGACAGTGATGCTGAGAATGAACCAACTGTTTACCTTGATTTAATTTAATAAAGGAGTGATCGCCCGGTATTTAATTAGGCGGGGTGTCATAGGTGGTATCAGAGCATCAGGTTCTAGTGTCCTTAGGATCTGTACGGATTATTATGCTTTCAGCGTTACTTTGTTTGTTATAAAGCCCTATGTTTAGGATTGTCGATTCCTTTGGCGAGATTTCGTTCTCCTGCTATAATGTGTATGCATTAGTGAATTCTAATTTCGTTCGGATGTGTGCGTGTGCCGAGCGATGACGGATGTCAGAATAAGACCGTTAAGTGTACATCAGGAGGCAGGGCTCAGTTGAGATTAGGAAATATATTCGAGGATGACGACCGTAGTCGAGGTCACCTCCATTTTGGCACGAGAAGCCAAGACTTGAAAGGCGACTAAGGTGCAGCAATGATTTTCAAATGCTGTTACAGTCAAATGAGGTACGGGGGGGGGGGGGCAGGGGGGGTAAACTTACCCAACGTTTTACAAAAACGTGTAGAGACTATCAACGGGAAATTTTAGAAACGCGAAAATTTTATGTGTCTTTACCAAAGGCGGTAAAGTATCCAAAGGCTTAAATGTAGAACAGAGTGTGGCAAACCGAAAGAGAAAATTTAGAGAAAAATTTTCTTGGCTTTCGGGGCGAAATTATAATGGTTGGAGACAACCACCAATTTTAGAAGTGGAATGCTATGCCTATAGGAGAACCGGAGGTACAGTGTTGACCGTATGTTCCTTCCTTAACTGTTCAGAATGAGAAGCAAATGTGGTTCTGAACTCTTTGAGGGAGGGCATATCAGGGGTCCATTCGTGAATTTGGATCTTAACCGTTATCCAATTTTGTATCAGAAGATGTAGATACAAGTGGGGGGGAAATGACTCCAAGTGGAAGACCAACTCGTAATAATAGTTGATAAAACTCGAGGAGGAAATTCTGGTGGATGAACGATCCAGAGGTTGACATTGTCATATTGTGTCAGAACAGATGATAACGCTTCTTTGTGGAGGAAGTTAAAGGAATCGAAGAATTTAGTCGAGAATGAGACTGAATGCAACGGTGGTGGTATAGCACCACAAAAGGATGTGGATACACATCAGGAAAACCATTTAAATGCTTCAGACAGTTAAATTCTTACCAAGTGATGGTAAATTCAGTAAGTACTAGTATAGATAGTAACATGATCTTTATGGCCTAAGAAGGCTATGGAACAACCGGGATGGTTAACAGAAATCGAGTCTACTAATGTCCGAGGAAAGGGCAATCCTAACCTGGTTAGTAGGACAGGTGATAGGTGAATTATGTGTTGAGGTATTTTGTGCGGAGTGAGATCGCTCACGATAATATGTTCCGAAGTAAGTATAAGGGCAAAAATACGGTGCCTAGTAAAAAGGCAACGAGTAAAGTAATTTTGTCTTGGTTTGGGCAGACGTGTTACGTCCGAAAACCATTTGTGCAGTCAAGACGATTGCCAGGATGGAAGTATAAGTTGTATCCCTATAGGATGCGGCGTGTTTATGTGACCCGAGCCAGTCACCATATTTTGTTCATTTCTAGATTAGCATGTGAGACGAGTTTAATGCATATAATTAGAAATGTTACCATTGTGTGAATATTTTTCCTTAGTGTAGCGGGATTTTCTTTAGAGCTATCCGCGGAGGATGGGTGAGTATATTAACAGTGTTTTATACTTTATGGAGATTGCTTGTTGTAGTGATGCGATACACGAGTATGATTTTATCTTTGTTAAAATGTTATAAAAATGGGCAGTATGATAGTGGGCATTTATTGCGAGGCTATTGGAGTAGTATGATATTGGAGTAGTTGCATTGGTACAACATGTTTCATGTTTGTTTTGGCGAGGCTTACCTGTAAGAAAGTTGGACTCGCACTTATATTATCTATCCTAGAGACTTCGGAGGAGATAGTGGGCTCGAGATATTCGATGCCAATGTATGTATATACTTTATTAGTATAATTCCGTATGTATCGGGATTTACCGTCGAGCGAAAAGATTTGACTCAGTATTATGTTTAGCACTCCGAACTTAGTGATAGGAAGAGTGCATTTTTATATTTAACCTTTAGAGATGTGGGAGTTAATCTTTATACCTCTATTATTAGGGAAAGGAATTTATAGAATTCCGATTGTATGTATTCGAGGTTCCTGGAATGCTATTACCATCAACCAATACGATAGTGAAAATTGGTGAAACGTTCTTTATTAAGCATAATTACGGGAGAATTGTAACTTTTCTGTCAAGAGACGGAATAAAGGGGTACATACCACGGGCGGAGGACCTAACGGATTTCGATGACCGACAAAGCTAGGTAGTAGTGTATCGGGGTGGTTCCTTGTTTGGATTTCGCTTTGCGAGACATCCCACGCATGAAACTTAGCGTATGGTTGGAAATAGGGAGACGTTTGGTCACTATTCCACGAGTTTGGTACCCTGGTCGAAATGGGATCAAGTAATTATGTATGTAAGTTGGAAGTTGAATTTTGTTTTAAGGTTTTTGGAGCCGGATCTTGTGGTAGGAAAACATTGAAAGTTATCCCCACAAGTTGAGGGGTGGAACTTTGATAAGGAGAATTTAAGAATTCTGATTTCTAGGGTGATTGGGAGTACCCGAATACCATAACCGCGTACAGAACACAAAGTGAATAAAGAGTTGGAATGTTTTTAGCATGGATTATCTGGAAAGAACTTTATACTATACATAAGAGATGACCTATAATTATTTTGATGAATGGAGCGTTAGTGATTTACTTTAGTAGTTGTACCTATTTGGGAAGATTGTTGTACTTATCTGAGGAAGTTTAAGAATTATTATTCCTCTTTTATTGTCATGGAATTTGAATGCCCTATTCCTTCTATTCCGTTGAATTTAGTTAGTTCTACAGATGAGTAGCACGCCGTTCGCTCCCCTAGGGCGGTCGGAGTGTTGCAAAAATGTGGGCATCTTTCGAATCGAAGGGACGTGAAAATAGACGTGTGAAATATATGTTTGTGGGAATAGTATGACGAAGTGGAAGTGATAGAGTGGATTAAATGTCACATGAGGGGCGATAATCCATACATAAGTGTGCAATTAGAATAGCACGCCCTAACTTGATTGGAAGGCTGTGGAAGCCGTTCAAGAATTGTTATTCCTTGAATAGAGTAGAATTTAATGATTATGAAGAACACCCGGAGCGGAGTTGTTATTAGTCAAGTGTGAGAGCGACTTGCGCATACAAAGAGTAAGAATGTTAGTATGGTATAAGAGATCCAGAAGTGCACTTCGTGGAGAGAAGAGCACGGGTCAGAACTTTCGGCATACTCCAAGGAGGAAGGAAAGTATTACGTGTCACTTAATGTGAGACATTTCAAGGGAAGAATTAATGTTTAGCGAGACGTAGTGAGTAGTCTCTACATGCACCGCCCATAAGTAAGGTTTGGTTGAAAGCGGAGAATCAACCGAAGAATTTTGTGTTTATCGACAATTCCTGAAATTGGAAGAGGTCGGTAAAGTTGGTACAGTCCTTGGATGGGTTGCCATCCTCAAAACAAGATCAAGGGTTTATCCCGAACTTGTGAATTAGATCGCCAAGAAGGAGGTGATTGATATTCCTTTGGGCTGGCTTACAATATTAACTAGTATGCCCCAGACTTCCTTCGAAAGGAAGGATCGCGCCAGTGCATGGTTCGGCGCAGTATGAATTTCTGATTCAGGATGAGATTGGTGAATCCCACCTTTGAAATGGGATTTCAGGAACCAGCGGAGATAAGATTTCATTCGAGTAGGATGTATCACCCTTAGCCAGGGAATAAGCGCATGGTGATTAAAGATTAGGGGAGCCACGTGAAGGAGATTCTGGAATCTTGGTACGATGATTTCAAGCATGCTCGGTAGAAACACTCGTACCTGTTTGTCGTGAAAAAGGTACTTATTTAGGTTTTGTTATGGAAGAACCTCGACTATTCTCCTTCCGTATGATTAGAGGAGAGTAGGTAATCATAATTTTTGGATCGGTCAGAAGAACTTTCGATAAATGTGGTAGAATTCCACGACTGTATTAGGCGAGCAAGAGTGATCAAATGTTCGTAATATTTTCTCAGAATGGAAGTTTTGTATATAAATGATCCCAGTAATTGTCTATAGTAGGGTGCGGCCTCCTAATGTTAGTGAGATAATGAAATGTATAACGTATAAGCGTGACTTATGCGAATGTTGTCAGTCGGGAGCACAAGGTGAAGTATCTCTAATGAGAACGTAAAACAATGTTGCTGTGAAGAAAGGGCTATAGTAATTGAGCGCCGTAATGTGTAGTTAGTTTGTGTACGGAAAAGGATATCCAGAATTGTACTATCGGATAGGACTTATTTTCCGAATTTCGGGACGAAATTCAGTTATTAGGGGGGAAGTATGTAATACCCCGTATTTTTATAGCTTTTAAAATTATGGGATTTATTAAATTTAATTGAGATAAATTAATTTTTAATCCGGAATGTTGCTTTGAATATTTACTAGCGTGACGAGAGTTAGTAATTATTGGAAATTTGTTATTTGTGTATATTACTAGATGAGTATAGTAATATATGAGATTTATTTTTATAATGTTGTCATGAGTAAATTAAATGACTATTTCGGAAATTTAAGTCGAATTTAATTGAGATAAATTAATTTTTAATCCGGAATGTTGCTTTGAATATTTACTAGCGTGACGAGAGTTAGTAATTATTGGAAATTTGTTATTTGTTGCATATTACTGGATGAGTATAGTAATATATGAGATTTATTTTTATAATGTTGTCATGAGTGAATTAAATGACTATATCAGAAATTTAAGTCGGGACGTGCCCGTGTCACGTCAGGACTAATTTTGTTAAATAAAAAAATGAATATTTTATAAGTTATTCGTATGGTCGTTTTGAGTGCGCCAACGCATCCGGAAGGGTCGAGATAGTCAGAAAAGTGTACCCGGGGGTTTAGTTTGGGTCTCGGGGCATTTTTAGGCCTAATTGGTACCCCGGGAGGGCAATTTAGTCATTTCACCTTTTTGGGTAATTAAACCCACGAATTTCAGCAAATAATATCAGCCAACTAGGTTAGCTTTTAGGGTTAGAATATCCAGAAATCAAGTGACGGCCATTGGAGAAGAGAGGAGAGAGCTCCAAAGCAATTCAAGGCCAAGAAACCACCGGTTTGCACCGCCGCCACCACCACCGCGTAGATCGTGAGACGAGGAACGCAGCCATACCAAAATCAGCCGTGAATCTGCATACCAAAAATCCCAGGCAAGTATTTGACTTGCGTATTTTCGTTAATGCAATCTTCATATTAGTCTAGGATTGTTTAGAGATGGAAACTATGGAAGAAAACTCAATTTGTGTTAGGATAATGCATGTAGTTTTGATTATATGGAAATTCTGGAACCCTTGCCATGTAGAGGAATATAACCCACGAAATTTTGATGATATAATAGAAGGAATTTATTGTAAAAATAGATTAGAACCTTGATTAAGGAAAACTCTAGGGTTCTTGATGATTAGATGGGATTTTGAGTTAATTACCCATGTTTAATTATAGTTATACACATGCTTTACGTTATAAACACCTGGTATAATGTTATAATGATGATAGTAGGACTTTTGGGACGATTGGAATGGAAAAACATAGTTTTGGATGAAGAAGTTTAGTGAAACCCGTAACTGCATTCTGCAGAATTTTGCCCAGACCTGCTTGATCGATCGATCGAGCCTAGAGCTTCGATCGATCGACGATTCGATCGATCGAGCTCCAAGCTTCGATCGATCGACCCCTCCTGGCAGACTCCTAATTCCCTCTTTAAATGAGTTAAATTCAAATTGTCGTGATATAATTCTTGGGCATTCTTGATAAAATTATTTGGGAGACATTGAGAACCAGTAAGGCATAAGAATAAATGTTTGGACCTTTAATCTTCAACGAGAATGGTATTTATGGGACATTTACTTTAGGGTTGGCGAATTCATAAATTTAAAGGGTGAGGTGCGTAAGAGAGTTACGTTAGAACCTAATAAAGACACTTACTGAATTTCAGATTTGTGAGGATATAGTCCACGAGTGTCACGTAATGAGTGAGAAAACCCTTCGAGTTAAGGTTAGGAACGAAACCTTATACGTAATTCTAAATGTGAAATTAAGGATAAATGGTATAATTATGGGTGACGAGAAGGACCTATATTAATATGATAAAGTGGTATATTTATATGATTGTGTGTACATATATTATATACTTGTGAAAATCATGCCCACGCTACTTGCTATCCCTGAGGTTACCGCGTTGGGACAAGTCTTATCTCGATGGGACCTTTATGGGGGATATTGACTTGTTCCCTAGAAGATAGATATCCTTGGTACAGGCTGTCGATGTGATAGTTCAGACGGTCCTAAGAGACGCAGGCATGTGCCATCCTCTTAGAGACTTGGAATCTATGCTTCGCCTCAATATTGTTTGTGTATTCATGTTAATACAATTCGAGAGTGATTCCGATTGTATTCCCCTTAATATGAGTGATATGGGGTTCTGGATAGTAGAGTATGCACGCACCATAATTTTATGAGGGGTGCTGTTATCTTATATATATTATTCGAGTAGTTAATATATATATGAGATTTTGAAATTTGAAACTGCCTACTATGATTTAATAAGTAGGACATGGTTGATGACTCTTATAATAAATACTTGATTGTGAAAAATAATAAGTCACTGAGGAACCTTATAAATTAATAAAAGCTAAAACGAGAGTTGTGCTGCTAATTTGGAAGTATTCTTTTTAAACAAAATATTGTTCGGTTTTGAAATCTTATGAGTAAGTTAAGATATGCTAAATTATTGGGAAGGTTAGTCTGATAAAATTTGTTTAGGATAAACCGTTGGGAGGGTTAGTGCGATAGGTGTGCACATTAGAAGAGAGGTGAGTATTTCTCAAGAGAGTGACGCACTAATATGTTGTTGCATTGGCCTGTACCAATTTAAATACTTGCTAAACGTATTTTAAGATCAAACACACTTTCGGGCTCTGACCCGTTTCTTTCTCTCTCTCTCTCTCTTGTATATATATGTATGTATTACAGGTGCCCAGCCACAGGGACGTCTTGATTAGGATTTTTTAAAGGAACGCGCTGCAGCTTAGGTGGGAGTTGCAGGTCTCTTGATTAAACGACTTCGTCCATTCAGATCCACTCTTAGTACTTTCATTTAGTTGGGCATGTGTAGCCCTTTCCATTATTTCATTTGTTATTGGGACATTGATATTCAGTTGTTTCCAGTATTGTTCTATGGGATTTATTCAGTTTGGATTTGTGACTTTAGTTTTCATATGTTGACATTCGATTGACGAATGTATTATATTATTTGGTTTACTGTGATGTGATTCTTAATTGTTGAAATTTTGTTTTTAAATAAATAAATCTTTTTCTTTAAATAAAATTTGGAAAGCGTGTATGAAAATGGTTTTGACACTTAGCTTAATTATTTAGGGTGTTAAATTGGAAAATGTATTTATCGACAGTGATGCTGAGAATGAACCAACTGTTTACCTTGATTTAATTTAATAAAGGAGTGATCGCCCGGTATTTAATTAGGCGGGGTGTCACAAAGGATTATGTTGACATGCCATATGCTGATAATCCTTTAAAGATACCTAAAATATTTCTTGATCAAGAGCATCTAGAACCTGGATTTCAATTAGAAAATCTAGCGAATGCAACTGAAGGATACTCGGGCAGTGAGTTAAAGAACCTCTATATTGCTGCAGCATATAGACCTGTTCAAGAACTTTTAGAGGAAGAAAATAAAGGATATGGAAATGGCGTGGCTCCAGTATTAAGACCACTCAAATTGAATGATTTTATCCAATCCAAAACCAAGGTGGGGCCGTCGGTATCGTACGATGCTGCGAGTATGAATGAGCTGAGAAAATGGAATGAACAGTGTGGGGAAGGCGTAAGTAGGAGAAACTTGTAGATAAAATAAATTTACTTGGTAGTGGCTTCCCAATCAATAATATTATATTTCACTTATGAAGTATGATAACTGTAAAGGTAAGCTGATAGCAATATGAGGCATATAAACTAGCTAAAAAGGGAATTTATCAAAATCATTTAACAAGCATTTATATATGCATAGACCTAACAATTACAAAATTAAGAGTCGACAACAAAACACCAATAGCAAGGAAATATAACATGTGGGTTGATAATCACCTCAAATATGTTTTGCATCTTTAATGTCCCCTACAACTTCGGTTCTAATAATTTGCCCGTTGTTGATGACAAGTATATTAACACTCTCCATGACATCTAACAACACTTGAACAAACAAGACAACAATATTAATATTTTATGTATTAAACCACTACCAAATGACTCACGCAAGCAAACCTACTTCATTGTTGTATTGTATAAACATATATGTAATGCCATTGTCATAAATAACTATATTTTGAGTGTCCGGATCTCCCTAAACAGATGAGAATACCATCCCAAACAATTAATACGTTAGTTTAAGATCAAATCACTCTTAATTCAAAAAGTACTACAAATGAACAAAAGAAAGCGAACAATGCACGTGATAGAAGAACTAGTTGGAAAACTACTATATTTGAAGCAAATACCATCTAAATCCATATCAATATAAATACTAAATTTCAATTATCTCCAAAATCTAGCTTAATTTAATATCATATAGTTTTTACCCTTTTTGAATCTTAGTAAATGAAAAAAGCTACGTTCGACTCGGCATGATTCAACCAGTAAAGTCATGCATCTGTCATTTAATCTACGTTATCATGTTGTATAAACATATATGTATACAACTGGATATTGAGAATCCGTATCTCCCTTATGTAGATAAAAATATCATTAAAAACCTTGAATACTTGAATTTAAGTTCAATTCACTCTTCAAATACAAAACTATCTGAAAGAAGAAAAAAATGTAAATGTTACTATAGTTGTAGCAAAAATCTTCTGAATCTAGCTCAATAATGCTGAATTTCTTCATAGTCTAATATTCAACTTATTTTAATATAATAACACTATTGTCCTTTTTAAAACACAATAAATGAAAACTCTCTCTGCATGTATTCAACATAATTCAATAAGTGAAGTCTAGTCTTTGCCCTTTGATATACACTGTTATTTTGCATAAACATATACAACACAACCAAAATCTTGATTGTCCTAAAGTAGATGAAATATCACAACATTATACATAGCTTCAGCTAATAATAATAATACTTTAGGACAAAATTAAATTGAAAATTGTATATCAATAATCAATAATCAAGAACTGTGTGCATTCGTCCCTGTAAATACTTTATGTATATCAATAATCAATAATCAATAATCAAATTGAAAATTAAAATGAAATTTAGGGTTTTCATTTTATGTATATCAATAATAATAATAATCAACCATATAATAATACTTTATGTATATCAATAATAACAATCAACCATATAATTTAGGGTTTTCATTTTATTATATGTATACCCAACCATATAATACTTTATGTATATCAATAATCAATAATAAAATTAATAATTAAAATGAAAACCCTAGATTTGAAGATTGTAGTCGTCCCTATAACTACCCAACACAAAATTAAATTTAAAACCCTTACTTTAAGATTTGTGTTCATTTATATGTGTGTGTGCATCACTGCGTGTGCGTGTGTGCGTCACTGTGTGCGAGTGTGGGGGAGAGAGAGAGATGGTGAGTAATGAAATGATGTGATTGTCGGCCCATCTCAAAGTGACGGGAGAGATGGTGTGAGGGTTGCCGATTGGGTTTGTAAGAGGAAGGGTACAATTGGGTTTGTGAGAGATGGTGAGCGCGTGTGTTACTTTTTTTTTTCTTTTTTTGGGTAAAATAAGGCAGGAGATGAAAAATGATTACGGTGGGAACATAGTTTTTTTAGCCGTCTTATTTGGTATATCTTTTGAGACAGCAAACATTTATAGTCTTATTTGGTTTACTTTATAAAATGGGAATAATTAACCGTCTCAAAAAGTGACCTCTTTTGAGACGGGTATAATTAGTAGTCTAAAAAAATAATAGTTTTTGAGACGGCTAATTATACCCGTCTCAAAAAGTATGTTTTAAAGACTATATTTTGTCTGTCTTAAAAATAGGGTATTAAAAGCAACTTTTTTTTTTTGTAGTGAAACTTTATTTAAGCTTGTGCAAACTCCAATGAGATAGGCTATCACAGTAACTGAAACCATTTCTTCCCTTAAATAGGCAGCTGATGTATTTTCTTATTATTCACGTTCTTATTTCAGACGCACCACTCTGGGGAGAACAACATATGGAGATTAATAGGGATTTTTTTCTCTCTTAATTAGATGAGTTGGAGGATATCTTTCAAACTTTGAACTAGGCGGCACAGAAACGTCTATTAAGAAGAGGAAGAGGGTGGCGAATAAAGATGCTGATCCAAAGGCTTGAGCGCCTGTTGGGACACAGACTGAGGTCGTAGCTGGGGATCCCCATATTCTTTTATCTGATGATGTCGCGATAAATGCTTCTAGGGCTTGCCTAGCTTCCCCCATTGGTGGGAAGAAAAATCAAGGGCCATCTAACTCTGGTCATATTTCCATTTCACCATCGCCACTGCGAACTACAGTTCCTGTGAATGCAAATGTGCCCACTCCACAAAGTAGGGCCACTCCTTCCTGTGCATAGCCTTGGATAAGGTAATCTAACCCAATGTCCCCATGGGTCACTAGTCTTACTGCAGTGCCCTTGATGAGGGGGTCGCAGACCTTGAGGTTTGATGAAGATGCTGAGGATTTGGAGGAATACATGATCTATTGACTTCTTAGGGTAAGTTTGTTTATATCTTATGCTTTTCCAGCTTTGTTGTAAGGACATAGTCCATCACAATTAATTATGTCGTATACCGCTATAAGTCGTCGAAGGATTGAAGAAGACTATATCTGCAAAAGACGGATCCGAATTTCAAGTGGACTTCAACATTCAGTCCGAACAAGATGATTTTGGTAAAATTATGTTTAAGTTCCATTTACATTTCATATTAAAAGTGTTGGGATATTTTTCAAATTATAAAATATGGTTTTTGAAAATTTTATAATTGATTTTTATAAAGTTATTATTTTCAAAAACATTTTCTTATAAGAGATTTTAAAAAAAGTTCTCTGATCCCGTAACAAGTTTTGGTTTTTGAGGTTTCCAACTTGTTTCAAAGTCTGAAGTTTTTTTTGGGATCACTGCCTGGTCGTTCAAACGATGATGGTATCGCTCACATGACAATGTATGTCGTTTGAACGACACTTCTTTTAGGCTGACAAGCCAGTGAATCAATATTTATTATATAATGGGTGTCGGACTATTTGTTTTAGGTGTTGAGAAGCACTGCTTTTGACAGAATACCTTTTTCTAGTGTTTTTATTCTTCTCCAACCATTATATAATAAACTCTTTACTAGAATTTATATTTTTATTCTGCATCCTTATATGCTTTATTGCTTTGCATTTCCTTTTTAACTTCAGCAAACTTTTTGTGTATGGTAGATTTACTTGCTTATATTTGTAGTCTTATAATTTATTCCGGACTTGGTTCCAACCGCTTGGCTCTATTGTGTCCACAACCTTAAAAATGAAATTGATGTAGATAGTACTTTCGTAGACTTAAGAGGTATGATGACCACATGACTTAGATATTTTGTCTTCATTTTTGCAACATTATATTAATACAATGATATTTTAGGGCCTACGGATTTAGACTACACTTTGCAAACTTGAGGGGCACAGTGGACAATTAAGGCAAGTGGGATCTCAATTTATATTATGGCCGCAGACTCAGTAGTGCGATCTTGTCCAAAGTCTTCATATTAAACTCTATAATTTTGAGGGGAATAGTTGTTGCTCAAGGCTTTGGTGATGATGATTTTTCATAGCCGCGACCATTAGGATGATGTCTTTAACTGTTGTGGTCTTCAATTGCTACCATGCTCTTTATGCTTTTCAAATCTTTAAATCTTTTGGGGTAATATTAGGAGCAACCCAAGGTTATATTGGGGTTTTAGGAGCCAACGAAGGCTATGTTGGAGTATTATTATCTTCCTAAAGATATGTTGGGGTATTAGGAGCCACCCAAGGCTATATTGGGTATTATGATCCACCTAAGGCTATGTTGTTCTATTTTGAGTCAGCCTTGAGTATTTGGTAAAAGCCTCACTCTAATCAAGTAATCGCCATCGTAGAGGATCCGACTAGAACCATGTGGCCATCCCTCGATCCTCGTGGTGGGAGGGCGTATGAGGGAGGATCCTAGGTCCCGCGTGTTCCTCTCGAGAGCGCTTCGGCCGGAGTCATTTGGGTGAGGTGAAAAATGTAGAGATATAGAGTCGCCAGTCTATTTTACTCAAAACAGACGAAAGAAAGGTAGCCATCCCAAAGGATAGCATCCAAAGACATACCGATGCATACGAAACCAAAAGTGATTCGAAAAGGGTCCGGAGGCTAAGTTACGAAATGGGAAGGTGTTAGGCACCCATTCCACCCTTTCGGTCTCTCATGGGTTTTTGTTATTTTCCCCGTGATATGTGTGCATGTGTATATATAGTGGAGATAGGAATTATCGACTTGTACCATGGAAAAGGTAAAGCGAGTCTTCCGTAGGAAGATATAAAAATATTAGAAAATAGGATTTACTGGATTATTCTTACATTGATCGTTACGATGGAACGATAATGCATATGGGATAATACTCTACTAAGAATAAATATATGTATATATATAATATAAGAGAGTGGAGTTTAGAGAAAATAAAAAATGAGAGAAAAAGTAAAAATAGGACTCGAGTCTCGGGTTTTACCCCGATACGCCTACGTAGCCTATAGAGGCATCAAAGTCCACGTAGTTCGCATGCAAGATGAGGGGTGGGGTTTATCCCATAAATCCAACCGGGGGATTCTCATATTTGTGTGTGCGTGTGTGTGTAGAAAAAGTGTTTGAATTGTGAGAAAAGTGTAAGAAAAGTATGAGAATTCCCGTTTGGAATTTATGAGCAACCCCCCCTTTTTTTTGGGGGGGGGGGGGTATTTATATGAAAATAAGAGATGTGCAATAATACTAAATAAAAAGTATATTAGGATATGTGAGATGAGATAATGAAAGTGCTAAGTAATAAAACAAGTTATTGCAAATTTTTGAGAATTTAAGGAGAGAGTTGGGAAAATTGGACCTTCTTGAAGATCTTGAGCTTGATCTTGAATGTTGGAGAGAAGCCCTTAGACTTGTATGCTGATGGAGGGTAGTGAATTCACCAAGTTTGATGAAAAGGATGATGAAAAGTGAAGGTTGGAAAGGTATTTGGGTGTGGAAATCAAGCTGACTTCGAGAGAGGTTTTCTGGATTTGCTGAGAGTGATATTTATCAGATCCGGGCCCCTCTTGCAAGTGAGTTCAGGCCTCCTTTTTGTAGGCCCAGGGCAATTCTGATCGGAATAGCCCTGTTCCTGCCAATGGGCAGGTGCATTTAGGCACACTGCCAATAGGCAGGCTTTGGGACCTGCCGTTTGGCAGTGTCTTTCAGGCCTTTTCGAAAAATCAACCGCAGAACACAAACTGTTGATCAGAATCGCACACGGGGTGGACCATTGGAAAGGTAATTCAGAGACCCTCAAAAGTCCTTGGACCTCTCCCGGGTTCTGGAGATGACTTTGGATCAAATATGGCTTAAAATAATTCGTCAGTTCATTGGACGGGGAATTTTTGGACGCAAACGGATCATTCGTTCGCATGGTAAGTACGAATCGCGGACGGGCGGATCTTTGGAAAGGTTAGGAGATGTACTTCGACATTCCAAAGAGTTTGATCCGGTTCGGGGAGTTGACTTTGGTCAATCGAGCCCTGGAAGCATTCTATGACCTTTCAGAGTAAAACGGATCGTTCGTCCGTACCGTAAGTTGGAATTGTGCACGGGACAGACCGTTGGAAAGGGGTTTTAGTACCCTTTGAAGATTCATTCCGTCTCGATCAAGTTGAAGATTTTTGACTTTTGGTCATAAGGAGCCTGGAAGTGCCCGATGGATTTTAGGTCAGTACTCGGGGTATGACCTAGGTTTGTAGTGAATAAGGGAGGTGCTAGGGACCTAAGGAGATTTTAGGGGGTAACAAAATGGGGTGTCTATAGAGCCCCTCGACGGGTGAGTTTTGAACAAACGATAGCCGTCGAATAGACACCGCATGATGCTTTTGAGGGAGGACAACCAATTCAGAGGGCCGAGGCCGATTCTGAGGACCTAAGGGAGCAAGGATGACATTTAAAGGGTTGAGGCCGATTCTGAGGACCTACGAAGTGTGCTGGGGATAACCAATTCGGTGGGTAGAAGTCGATTCTACGGGCTTAAGTTGAGATGACCAATTCTGCGGGTCAAAGCCAATTCTGAGGGCTTAAGTAAAGATGACCAATTCTATGTGTCGAAGATAATTCTACGGGCTTAAGTATAAGATGACCAATTCTGCGGGCTTCAAGATGAGGTGACCAATTCTGCGAGTCGAAGCTAATTCTGCGGGCTTAAGTAAAAATGACCAATTCTACAGGTCGAAGCCAATTCTGCGGGCTTAAGTTGAGATGACCAATTCTACGAGTTGAAGCCAATTCTGCGGGCTTAAGTGGAGATGACCAATTTTGTGGGTCGAAGCCAATTCTACGGGCTTAAGTAGAGATGCCCAATTCTATGGGCTTAAGTAGAGATGACCAATTCTGTGGGTCAAAACCGATTCTGTGGGATTAACTTGAGATGACCAATTCTGTGGGTTGAAGCCAATTATACAGGCTTAAGTAGAGATGACCAATTCTGCGGGTCGAAGCCAATTCTGCGGGCTTAAGTAGAGATGACCAATTCTGTGGGTCGAAGCCAATTATGTGGGCTTGAAGATGAGGTGACCAATTCTGCGGGTCGAAGCCAATTCTGCGGGCTTAAGTAAAAATGACCAATTCTGTTGGCCAAAGCCAATTCTGAGGGCTTAAGTTGAGTTGGCCAATTCTGCAGGCTTAAGTAGAGATGACGAATTCTGCGGGCTTAAGTTGAGGTGACCAATTATGCGGGTCGAAGCCAATTCCGTGAGCTTAAGTAGAGATGACCAATTCTGCGGGTCGAAGCCAATTCTGCGGGCTTAAGTTGAGATGACCAATTCTGTGGGTCAAAGCCGATTCCGTGGGCTTAAGTTGAGATGACCAATTGTGCAGGTCGAAGCCAATTCTGCGGGCTTAAGCAGAGATGACCAATTTTGCGGGCTTAAGTAGAGATTACCAATTCTGTGGGTCGAAGCCAATTATGTGGGCTTAAGTTGAGATGTTCTTGGGGAACTCTGCTGGGGAGATTTATCTTGTGGTTTTGTTTTGGGATGGGGAGCCGACTGCCGGGGAAATATTTTGCATCCTCTGAAGGAAACACCAAAATTCCACTGGGGAGATTTAGGTAGCCCAGGGTTTAGATGTATTGCTTGGGGAAAATTGAGGCCTTTGGGACGTAGGGGTGATCTTTAGAGATCCTCCGAGGAGGTTGCCGGGAGGAGTTTTACTTGGTTTTTTAGAGTTCCACTGGGTAAATAGGGGTTCCGCTTGAGGGAGTGCAAAATTTTCTTGGTGAAAATGTTCTAAATCTTTCCTGGGATTTTTAGGAATTTTTTGAGAATTTTTCAGGGTTGTTTGGTATTTTCTGGGAATTTTTATAGGAAATTTAAAGGGGGTGCTGGTTGGCATGGTTCAGAGGTGCCATTCGAGAGTGACACGGACTTTTGGACTACCTCAGGAAGGTAAGGGGTCAGTGCCGATCAGTGGGTGGGGGGTCAATGCCGATCGGCATGACCCTTGTGACGCGACTCAGAAAGTGTCTCTAATGTGCGTTCTCTCTAGGCTCAAGTGCAAGCCTGTCGCGTTAGTAATAAACCTGGTAAGTCGGGATCGTATCCACAGGGAAATAGGACAACATAGTTATAACGACGTTGGACAGACGAAGGAATCCTAACTCTGACTCTAAAGGAAAAAGAAAAGGTGATTGGATGGTGAAATGGATACAACTATATGCAAATTCTAAATTACTTAAAAGACTGAAGATGATTAAACTAAAACTTGAATTATATGATGAGAAAAATAGGTTGGGAATACAATCCCACAACCTTAGATTATTGCTGGTATAAAACTAATTGTAAATTTAAGTGATTAATTAGACCCATAATTTAGTACTCCCAAGCATTATGTATATGAGGTTCAATCCCGCACCATACTTAATCATAGGATGAGTAAATCGGTATTGCGATAGTTATACTCAAATTGCATTCTAAAGCATCCCGGCTACCCGGAAGCAAACGAGATCCATAGATCTACAATTGTCGCATTTCTATGCAATATGGTAGTAATCAAATCATTAAATTTAGAGGATTACTTTTATACACATGCAACTACCACATCGGGTTGGGTTCATGCATCCCGACCTTAGAAAACCTAGCCTAACATGCTGAAATTAATGAAAACAAATTTTGAATTGCAAGAAATAATGATTAAACTAAGGGACAGTTGAAGAATGATGGAGACGGAAGATAAGACAGAGGAAATTAATCAACTAACTCACCAAAGTGCTGAAATCATCAACTAAAATTACTTGTGATCATAGAAATCTGAACAATCTTAAATCTTGGAATTAAAACTATAATCTATCTTCAAACTAGGGTTTTACTAAAAAGAATGGAAAATTAGATAAATTATCCCATTTTTTATAATGATAATAAATCGGGTTTAAATACCCTACAAGGCTCCAAGTGTTTTAGCTGAACTAGGACTCTCCATTATAGGAAGAGTAAAAAATCAAAATTCGACAATTGGATCGGTCCGGGCCTTCTTCGGTTCGGTCTGTCTTAAATCTGGATCGGTTCATTTATTTCTTGGCTGGATCGATCCGGTACGAATCGGTTCGTTTATTTTCCTTCAGCATCGATCCGTCTTTGGTCCGGGGTTCTCTGGAAATTGGCATTTCGGATCGGTTCGATCCAGATCGATCCGAGATTCCTTTGACTTTTTCTTCAAGATTTGACTGCTCATAACTTTCACAGTGGGACTCCGATTGAGGTGCCATTTCTTCCTATGTAATTGTGATCTTGATATCTTCAACTCTTCTTTAGATGCCTCATCCGAATTCGGGGTAAAAATTATAACTTTGCCCTTTTGACTTTCTATCTTTTTTTTCTCGATTCTTTCGGTTTCTTTCTTTCTTTCTTTATTGATATCGAATACCTGTAAAATTAGTATGAAATACCCGAAACTCGGGGTACTCATTAGAATGAGTCAGTAGCAAGATTATGACATAAAATCAAATCGATTACGTTGTTTGAGGTGCTAAAAGTAACTAAATTAAAGGGATAAATTTGGAAGAATTTATGCCGAATCACCTTGGCATCCTATATAAAGGGGGCGAATTCCCCCCATTTTTCATAGCTTCTTGCTTTCTGTCTTTCTGCAATTTTCCTCGGTAAATCGTTCAAGCGTTCTGATCTCTAAGAAATGGGTGCCTTTGTGAGCACTGCAGCGCATAGGGAATGGTTGACTATTAATGACTGGGCGAACGTGGAGTGGAGGGCCAGGGCGTCTCTTGATTTGGGGAGCAAGAACTCCTTCGACGAATTCGAGCCGGTTGTGGATGAGAGGACTTTTCTATAGGAGCCATCGCGTCATCGGTCTTCTAAGGTGGTGAGCCTCGGTGGTTATGTAAGCAACCTAATTTTTGGCATTCTTGATTTTTCCTTCCTTTTGAATTTTGACAAGGTTTCTTCTTTTGACAGTCTGATATCTCTTTGAATAACATGCGTGCCCTTGGGACGACGGGGCTTAAGGACGTCTGGGAGCATTTTACACCTGTGGTGAATTGGGTGGTATCATCAACGGGTTTTGGGAGGTTGGCGTCTGCGCTGGATGAGACACCTCGGTCGACAGAGGTCTTATGCACTTTGGGGGAGAGATGGTGGGATGCTACCCACACCTTCCATTTTTGTTTTGGGGAGATGACCGTGACTCCCATAGACATGCAGCAGCTACTGGGGATGGATTGCGATGGGGAGCAGATAGAGGTGGATCGCTCTCTGAGGGTGAGGCTGGAGGCGGTGAGGGCGGCGCTTGGTAACGTAGGGAGGATAGTTTATGAGGATTCCATCCGGTTGTCCTTGCTGAAGGATGTCTTACTGAGTAGGGTAGTTGATGTGGAGGATGGGCTGCAGGTGAGGCAGATGGCCCGGTTATTAATTTTACTGGTGCTGGGAGGTTTCATGGTGGCGTCGAGTCGCGACGTCATCCATTTGTGGTTCTTGCCGTATTTGAGGATGTTTTCGAACGTCCCTCTCTATGACTGGGGGATTTTGACTTTGGTGACCCTCTATTTTTCTTTGGATGCATTCAGCCGGTGCTGCCGACAAACTTTTACTGGAGCCACGTATCTCCTCAAGGTATCCTTTAATTTTGTGCATTTTCCTTTCATGCATTCACATTTTCCTTATGCGTCTCTTTTTTATTACGAATTCCTATCTTTGGTAGACGTGGTTCTATGAGGTGATTGGGTGCAATACCCAGCTGATTGCCTTGAAGGATGAGACTGTTGGGGACTTTTTCATATTGTATCGATGGCGCAAGGCCAATCGACAGTCGAAGGGAACTCCCTCTCTAGAGGCGGTGCATCAGGTCTTGAATGGCTTGACCAGTGGTAGGGTAAGACTCTTTCCTTTTCATCCTTGGTTTTTGGCAAGTTTTGATTTTGTATTGACTTATGCCTACTAGGGATTTTCAGGAGACTTTTTACCCTTGGGGGACAACCATTCTGGATACGGGGCGACCGGGATTAATGCGCAGATGAGGCGTTTGCTAGCGCATGAGTTCGGCCATTCCTGGTATCTGGGGGAGCGGGTGGTTCGCCAGATTGCGAAGGAGGAGGTGGTGGTGCCACCTACTTAACCTCCTACCTCTATGAGGCGGGAGCGGCTGCTGTCGAAGGATGCGATGATGGTGGCTATAATTGGCAAGTCCTACCTATTGTATACTAATATGGCTGCGCCGTATGACTATATGGACTTTGTGACGAGCTGGGTGATGGTGCCCAGCACATATGATGGCTTGCCCTTCCCTCCTGCGGGTTCGAGTCGGGCGGTGGGGTCTTCCCACAGCGGTGGTGATCCGTCGGCGTCTACGGCGATGGCGACTTCAGAGGTTCCCTTTATTCGATTGCATACCCCTTCGTACAAAATTCAATAGGCTGATGGAGAGATGGTCCCCATGTTACATCATCCTCATGCGATGGATCCATTGGAGCTAGGCTTGACAGAGGAGGTTCTTTATCCTGCAGTATACCTTCTTCTTCTTTTTCGTTCCTTTTTTATTTTGATCCCTCTTTGATACTGATTTTGCCTTCTTCTTGCAGCAAGTCCGTGTGTCGACCACTTGGCTGAGGGACATCAGAGATTTGATATCTTCGGCGACTGCCCATATTCGGGATGCAGTCCCGATTCCTTCTTGCTTGGTGTTGTCTGCCTCGTCCGGGAAGGACTCTGGATCCGTTAGTGGTGGTGCATCGTCTCGCTATAGGGGAAAGAGAGCATGTCGTAGGGGTGGAACCTCTTAGAGAGAGGGGTGAAGGGTAGGAGAGAGAGAATGTGGGTTCGGGTCGAGTCCCGTTTGGTTTTTGCTTTTCTTTTATTTCTTGCAAAATTTATGTAACACAGAAGAATATATATATATATATATATAGATATATGCAATTGTAATTTTTTATTATCTTTTGTTAATGGTGAGTGAATGCATGCACATGCTCTTTTTACTTTACTACTGAGACCGTTAAAAGAGACATTTTTAGGATTTTTTTTAAGGAAAGTTTTAAAAATGGGAAATTATATAGGGGTGGAAGAGGATTTTTTTGAAACTCTGTTGAGAATATCAATTTTATTTTTATTGGGTTTTTCTGATTTTGATACAAAAGGAAAAAGGAAAATTTCCAAAAATGGGGGGTTGCCGATCGGCAAGCCCCTTGCCTTGTCTATCGGCAGTCAAGTCCCATCAATTCAAAGCTTTTAATTAGTTCCCTCTTCAGCTTCTTGTATCTTGTGGGGTAGGATTCCCTCCGATTTTCGTAGGGGTTATGTCTTTTGTGAGGGTTCTCAAGTATAAAAAGGGGTAGGGGTGGAGTGTTTTCATCACACCTTCACATTCTTACTTACTTGCCTACTATCTCTTAGTCCTGCAAAAATTTCTCTCCCTAGTAGCATTGAGTTTGCTAACTACCTCGAAGCTTTGGAAGCGATGTGATCTTATAATGTCGACTATGATGCTTTCAACATGCATCGAGTCTCTTTGTGGCACAATCGGTCCATTGAGTGGAACATGTTGATGGCGACGGTACAATTTTGGTACCCCAAAGACCATGTATTCCTCTTTGGGTTGGATGAAGTTTGTCCTGCCTATGAGGAATTTTCTGCCATGCTGGGGATAAATTCCAGTGTTGCTGCGGCTTTACCCGAATTTTCCCGTTCTCCCAGGGATTTGCTGGCTGGGCTTCTTCATATTTCGCCTTCGATGACTAGATCACTGGTTGTTGGAGGAATGATCTCCCTCCCGGCGGTGTTGCAGTCCATGCATTTGAGGGAAGTAGGTGATGCAGGCTATACTGGAGCCGTTGCTCTGGGCCTGGTTTCAAAATTTCTGCTGGTGACTGGGGAACTGCTGGTGGATCCTCAACTTGCAGCCATTACTTCATGGATGTCATACCGTCGTAATTCTGCGGTGGTGATACTGGCGGAGACCTTGAACGGTCTGGATGCCTATCGAAAAGGTCGTTCTGACTCCTGTGGGGTATCCCCGTGATGCTGTTCATGGGGTTTCCTGAAAGACTCCGCCTTGTGACTCTTCCAAAATATCCTTTACCGGCTGTACCCAACTTCTTTTTGCATCACTTCTTTAGCATTAGCCTGGATATTTAGAGCTGGGAGAATTGGCTTGTGGAGCATGGGGCTCATAATCTGTACTGATTAGTGCCTTGGTGGGGACAGTTGCTGCCTGTTCTGGAGCTAGGAGAATACCTGTATGTGCAGCTTTTTGGTCTCAGCCAAACCTCTTTTTATTTCCCTTGGCGGATTCTACGCCAATTTGGCTGGGCACAGGTCGTGCCACCTCGAACACTAAATTTCTTTTTGGTAGAGGATTTGACCGAGCGTCTGCGTCTGTGGGTTGGCTCTTTGTGGGAGAGTCGACGTCCGTCGACCCGTCCCTCTCAGTCTTTGGGGAGAGTTTGGTGTATTCTGGGGATTATTTGAAGTGGTTGTGGAGGCGAGTAGTTAGCAAGATGTTGACAGTGGAGACTAGAAAAAAGTGGCTTATCTCTTTTAACACCATGGAAGGAGGTGTCGTGTTTTTTTTAAGCTCGTTTCAGCTTATCGGTCCATGGAGTGTCTGCGACACTCTGTTCAGGCAAGGGAAACTTGGGCACCCCAGGATGCAGATGATGACGACAGAGCAGGCTCCTCTGGTAGTTATGGGTAGGATGGTTTATTTTGTAATGGGGAATAAATGTGGGGATTTCATTTGGATTTTTTAGGAGGGTAGGGGAAAGGGAGTTATCCGTTCCTTTTCTTACATAATCTATACCGTAATTTCTTCTTAGTGAAATAAACAAGTTTCTGATCATCCAGCTGTGCCTTTCGATGAATTTTGTGTTGTTTGAATTATCTATACCGATCGCTAAGGCATACATAATCCTTTTGTTCAAATATATGTTAGAATGAACTATCGTTCTCGGACGTAAGAAAAGAATAGTATTTTGTGAAAAAGAAAGGGCTGTGCTCATGTAAGGTGGATGAGTTACCTACGTACCTCTGGGGTTTTGAAATTTTATACTTTTAAAAATGGTTATTGCAGAGGATCAGGCTCACGTAGTTCTGGGTAAGGGGAAATGAAGAGATTTGTTTTAGAATAGAAGGGAGATGAGAAGAGTCGTAGCGCGCCGAGATTTTGGGCTAGGGGTAGAACTTCTTGAGACGATCAAGGTTGACTGGACGAGCCATCGCCTCCCCATCTAAGTCGGTAAGCATGGCGGCACCACCGAACAAGATCTTCTTGACAATCAGGGAGCCATTCCAATTGGGATTGAATTTCCCTCTGGGGTCCCAGATGGGTTCTATGATTTCTTTGAGGGCTAGGTCCCCTTTTCGAACACCGCGATCATTGACTCTCTTGTTGAATGAATGCGCTATTCAGCGATGGTACCCTTATATGTGGTATAGTGCTTTTAATCTCCTTTCATCTAGGAGGGTCAGCTCGTCAAGATGAATTTGGCACCAGTCTTCTTTGCTGACCTTGCTATCAAGCATGACGCACAATGAGGGTATTTCCAGCTCCATGGGTAGGACTACTTCCATACCATAAACCAGAACATAAGGGGTATCCCTAGTAGAGGTTCGAATTGAGGTTCAGAAGCCCTAGAGGGCGTACGGGATCCAGTCGACCCAATCCCGATAGCTTTCGATCATCTTGCTGATGGTGGCTTTGAGGTTCTTGTTGGCTGCTTCAACTGCACCATTGGTCTGAGGTCGGTAAGGAGAAGACTTGTGTCTTTGAATCCCATACTCATTGACCACCTCTGTGACTTTTGCCTGGAAATGCAAATCATTATCTGATACTAGCTTGTGAGGGACCCCATACCGGCAGATGATGTTTTTCTTAAGGAATTTGGGCACTTTCTTAGCGTTCAGCACTGGGTATGATTCTGCTTCGACCCATTTAGTGAAGTAATCAATGGCAACTTGGATGAACTCATGCCCATTGGAAGCCTTCGGTGTAACCTTCACGATGATGTCGATTCCCCAGGTGGAGAATGGCTAGGGAGAGGTCATGTTGTATAATTCATGTGGAGGCAAATGCTAAAGGTTGGAGAATTGTTGGCATTTGAGGCATCTTCGTACATAGGCAGTGCAATCCTTGGTCATGGTGGTCCAGTAGTAGCCTTGTCGGATGATCTTTTTGGTAAGCATGTGACCATTCATATGGGGTCCGCATTCCCTGCTCTGGATCTTCTGCATTATCTTTTCAATGTCAGTCCCTACGATGCAGTGCATATGAGTTCCATCAAAGTTCCTTTTGAGCAGTGATTTGTGACAGATGATGTACTGGGCGACGAGTCTTTGAAGGGTTGCTCGATCTTTCTTGTTGAAAACCTTGGGATACCTACCATGCTTGAGGAGGCTCCAAATATCATAGTACCAACAATTGTCTAGCTCCAGATCTTTTATAGTGATGAGCTCAATGTGGTAAGAGTGGGTTGGTTTGTCTTGCTTTTGAACTAGGAAGGGGGCTATAGTTATTACTTCGGGCATGTCGACCATGGAGTCCAAGGTAGCGAGAGCATCGACTAGGTTACTCTTTGCTCGAGGTAGGTAATGGAAGGTGATATCTTATAATTGGTAGGCTAGTTCTTCTAAGTGGACATGGAAGGGTTGGAGTTTCTCGTCCTTGACTCTCCACTTTCTCAGCAATTGACCGATGATGAGGGTGGAATTCCCGTAGACATATAGGTATTGAATACCTTTCTTGAGAGAAACTTTGAGGCCTACTGTGCATGCCTCGTATTCAACCATATTATTGGTGTTAGGGAAATCCAACTTAATGGCGATGGGAGTGTGGGAGTCATCTGGGGCGATCAGAAGTATCCCAATGCCATATCCCTTCTTATTGGCAGCGCCGTCAAAGAACATTTTCCATCGAAAGTTGCCTTGACCAGTGCAACGGATGTTTTCATCTAGGAATTTAGAGATCCAGACATCAGCTTCTTCTACGAAGTAATCAATGAGGTAGTCAGAGATGGCTCTTCCTTTCATGGCTTTCTGCATGATGTACACGATATCGAACTCGGCTAGGAGCATCAACCATCAGGCCATTCGGCTGGATAAGGTGGGTTTATCAAGTAGGTATTTGATGGGGTCGATTCGGGATACAACTTTGATGGGGAAGGTGAGCATGTAGTGCCGCAACTTTTGGGTGACCCAAAGAAGCGCGACACATGCCTTTTCCAAAGCAGTGCAGTTGACCTCGTACCCAGCTAATTTGAGACTGGCATAATAAATGGCTCTTTCTTTGTAGGAATCTTCAAGGTATTGGGCTAGCAAAGCCCCAGCTGCAGTGTCAGTTATGGTTAGGTATAGGAGCAAGGGGAGACAAGGCTGTTGTGGCATGAGTACCGGGGGTTGGGTCAGATATTATTTGATTCAGTCAAAAACTTCTTGGCATGCCTCATTCCAAACTTTAGTTGAATCCTTTTGGAGGAGTTTGAAGATAGGTTCGCAGATGGAGGTTAGATAGCTGATGAATTGGCTGATGTATTACAATTTCCCAAGGAAACATCAGACTTCTTTCTCTATTCGGGGAGGTATGGTTTTTAGCTTGGCGGGATCAGCTTCTATCCCCTTCTAATTAACAATGAATCCCAAGAGTTTTTCCTTTATAATGCCGAAGACGCATTTCTATGGATTGAGTCTCATCTGATACTGTCACAGTTGTTTGAAGAACTTTCGGAGAGCAGGAACATGACCCTCTCTAGTTTTGGATTTACTAGTCATATGATCAACATAGACCTCAACTTCTTTGTGAATCAGATCATGCAGGATGATTGTGGTAGCCCTCTGGTAGGTAGCCCCAATGTTATTGAGACCAAATGGAATGATAGTGTAGCAAAAGGTTCCCCATGGGGTGATGAATGTGGTTTTTTCTTAGTGGTCTGGGTGCATTTTGATTTGGTTGTATCCAAAAAATCCGTCGATGAATGACTTGAGAGCATGACTGGCTGTGTTGTCTATGATCATGTCGATATTGGGTAGCGGATAGTCATCCTTTGGAGAGGCTTTGTTCAAATCTCGATAGTCTACACACATTCGAACTTTTCCTCTTGATTTCGACACAGACACTATGTTGGCTAGCCACGTGGGATATTCGATCACACGAATGAAGCCTACGTTCAACTGTTTGACCACCTCTTCTTTGACCTTGAGCGACCATTTGGTGCGGAGCTTTCTCAACTTTTGTTTGACCGTCTTATAATCTGGGAGAGTGGGAATCTCATGCTGAGCTATTTCAAGATCAATGCCAGGAATATCGTCATAGGACCATGCGAAGACATTCCTTTAGCAATTCTTCGAGTTGTGCATGCTTATTCTCGTTGAGGGTAGTCCCTATCCTAATCTCGTGCAGTTGGCCACTAGAACCGAGGTTAATAACAACAGTCTCTTCTTCATTAACTTGAACGCGGTTATGTTGTTTATTATTAACCTTATTTAGATCAGTTAATAATTGTTCATTTGCAAAATCATCATCATCAAAAGTTTGATTAGAATCCAAACAGTTAATGAAAGGTACATCAAGATACTCAAAATCTTCGTTTATTTCATTGATAGGAAAAACAACATTGAGAACCTCGTCAAAAGAGGACTCGATTACATTTGAACAAGGATAGATCACAGAAGAAGAAAAGGGGTAAACATTAGGATTAGGGGAGATTTCAACAGGTAGAACTGGCGCAGCATGCCAGTTGAGGAGAGGTGTATCAGCAGTTTTAATCAGGTGGGATGGATCCAGTGATGTAGTGCCTTAATGAACCATGCAAAGTGTCAGACCCAATGTCTGTAAGTTGAAGGAATCTTCAGAGTCACTTTCCTCAGTCTCTTCGGTATCTTTGATGAGAGATTGTACTAGGTGTTGGGAATTTTTGGCCTATGGGTAGCTGTATTGGAAGAAGATATCCATTCCAGGATTAATCTTCTTATCTGCACGGTCATACCATGGTTCTAGAAAGCCGCAAAAGGGGAAGTCCTCACCCTCTTTGATAAATTATACATTCAAGGAGTCACCTGGGATAGTCTGGATGTAGTCTAGTCGTCTATTTGGTCGAGAGTGGTGGATTATTCTGAGCTCTTGTTCTAATGGTTGATACCCCAAACCACAAAGAGGGAAAACTTTCTTCAGTTCAATAGGCTCGACTATCCCTTACTGTCTTTGTCCTAGCCCCAGTACAGGCATGAAGTGCATGTTTCTGAACATCTAAATCACATTGACGTTGCCATGAGGGTCGTATTCTGGACAAACCCTTTCTTTGAAGTCGTCCCTTATCGGGAGTAGGAGTGGTTTAACTCAAAATCCTAATAGGAGCATATCATTTGACATGTGTTGTATCTCAAGGATTGGACTGCTGGTACTTGCACCATCGGTATTGTCGTTGTCACACAAGATGGTAATGACCCGTTCGTCGGTGCAGAACTTTAATTTCTGATGGAGTGAGGAAGACATGCCCTTGATACTACGGAGCCAAGGTCATCCTAGAAATAGATTGAAACAGGTTGGGATGTCAATAACTTGGAATTCAATGATAGGGTTTATAGGGCCAACCCCTATTACAAGCTTTATGGATACCATCACCTCCCGATGGGTATTATCGTAGGCACGCACATCAGTGGAGGTTGGAGCGAGGTCACTTTCTTTCAGACCTAAACATTTGAAGGTTCTCAGTGGGCAGACATTCAAGGTGGATCCATTATCGATAAGAGAAAGTGGCATGACCTTCCCCATAACTTCGAGGGAGATATTGAGCGCATGATTGTGGTTGGCCCAATCTTGGGGATTTCTTCTTCGGAAAAGGATAGCATTAGGGTAGAGGTCAAAGATCCGACCACATTTACTGCTTCTTCTAGTGTGGTAGAAGGACGAAGTGTGGGTCTAGTGAGCAACTTGATCAAAGCATTTCTATGTAGCTGAGAAGACATGAAAAGCACCCATAGAGTGATGTTAGCTTGAGTTTTCTTCAGTTAATCGAGGATCTTGCTCTCCTCGAGGGTCATTTCTGGCATAAGAATGTTTTCAACGCCCTTCCCTTTGTCATTGGCTGGTAGTGAGTTTGGGATCTGGTAATGCCTCCCTGATCTGGTTATGTGATTTACTGAAGAAGGGAAAAACATGAATCCCATTTCCTTATCGATCTCGAGTTATTTTACCACCTTATTTATTTCTCTAAGGAGTTCTTCAAATGATATCATTCCACACATGTTGGCTACCGAGCCAGTTTTCTCAAAATCTTGTTCTTCATTCGAATCTCCGAATTCTTCCCCCCATCTGGTGGAAATAATTCTGTCTTTCCATGTAAATTCGATGTATTCCACAACTTCAACGACTTCTTCATATAGGTCATCCCGTTCTGTGGGGATGTGTAAGGATGAAGGGACTAGGCGGCCCTGTAGCTTCAGAGTATCAAGTAACTTGGTCATAGTGAAAATGTTGTTGGTTTGCCTGAATAATTCTGCCATGATCTGGACGACATCATCCAAGCTGACTTCATCGGTTGGTACTACCCAACTATCTGACTCTCGAGCCCATTTCTGTGCTTCCAAGAACAACATACTGAACCTTTGGCAATCAATGATCATCTATGAGGGCAATTTCAGCCCGAACTCTAGGAGTTGGTTTAAGACTTCTGATAATTCCATACTTCCATTTTCAAAATGGGTATGGACGGCGATGCATGCTCTAGAAAGGAGTAACAGTGCCTGATCAGCGAGGCTAACAGGGTGTAGGAGTAAGTATGGGCAAATTTGGAGAGGTTCAGGAGAGTTTATGGGTGTGATTTGAGTTCAGG
Source organism: Sambucus nigra (assembly GCA_949130495.1). Lineage (NCBI taxonomy): Eukaryota > Viridiplantae > Streptophyta > Magnoliopsida > Dipsacales > Adoxaceae > Sambucus > Sambucus nigra. Next base: position 166,268,707 of record OX422220.1, on the reverse strand, counting down.
GATCAAATTATGGGTTCTCTTCTAAGAAGATGGCATTGGCGTGATTTGGGAGTGGGTTCTGAGTAGTGATTGTCTTAGGATTGGCTGGTGGGGCGATGGTACCCCGGTCAATTAGACCTTGGATTATGTTTTGGAGGTGAAAGCATTGGTCGGTGGTATGGCCAGTAGTTTGGTGAAAGACGCAATGGGCATTTGCCTTGAAGTTTCTTGGGAGTGGATTTGGCAATGGACGGGGATCCAATGGTTTGATAAGGTTTCGTCTTAACAAGGCTTGATAAACATTGGACAAGGGAGCATGGATCTTGGTGTATTCCTTTCGAACTGGGACAGGGTGGCTTTCTGTCGCCCTTGAGGTGGTTGGGTGAGAGATGTTGTTGATAGTTGAGACTGTAGCACTGGCAGATTTGTCATATTTTCTGGGGGTGAACTATCCGTACACCTTCTTTGGTTCGACTTCTATTTTGGCAAGACCTTCCTCAATTTCTACTCCTACTTTTCTGAGATCTCGAAAGTGGGGATAGTATTGTCCTCCCATGGTTGCTTGGACATAGGGTAAGAAGTTCTTCTTCACTATGCTGACTTGTTCTTCCTCGGAAGGTCTATTGGTCATGGTTGCTGCTTTTTCCCTCCATCGGGCGATGAAGTTACTGACCGATTCCCCAGGGTTCTGTTTGAGCAGCTCTAAATCACGACGGGTGACCTCAATCTCTTCATTGTATTTATACTGTGACAAGAATTCCCGGGATACATCCTCCCAGCTATGAATTTTGGACTCTTCGAGAGATAAAAACCATCGGAGGGCGCTATCCATCAAAGTTTGCTGAAACAATTGGGTAATCACTTCTTCAGAAGCCCATAGTAGAGTCATGGAATGGTGATAACTTCGGAGATGAACAATCGGGGGTCCACTTCCTCCAAATTTCTCGATATTCGGCATCTTGAACTTCTCGGGTAACCTCGCTTTAGGATTAGGAGACATGTGGGTGTAGTCCATGTAATTTCTTGAGATTTTGGCTTGTTCAAACTTCTTGGTGATAATATTGAGGTCTTCTTTGACTTTGTTCAGCTCTACTTCCTTCGAATCAATGATCATAAGCAAGTTAGCCCAGGTTGGTAAGGTTCGGCATAGGAAGCTGGGTAGGCGATGACCCATTAATAGGAGAGGCACGTGGAGCGTGCTGATACTCTTCGGGAACCCAGATGGGCTCGAGTGGATCTGTAGCATGAGGGAATAGGTCCTCAAGTTCTTGAGGAATGGGAACCTGGTTTCGTTAAATTTCTCGAACCTCAGTTTGGAGGTTTTCAATCTTGGACACGAGCTGATCTAGGACTGTCGTCAGATCCGACTGCACAACGGGTATTTGATCTGTGTTCTCCATGGAAAGAGGATGGATACCGGACTCGAAAGAGGTAGCAGGGGAACAAATGGAACTCCGGGGTGCCTTGACTGAAGATCGAAGCCAATAAGGAGCTAGGCCAAGGGTTTGCAATCGACCTGAGAAGGCGCAAAAATGAGATTTATTTTTGAGAAAAATGGATGAAATTTGTTTTCTTTTTGAGTTGAAAAGACGATTTTTTTTTGGATTTTTGATAAAGAGAGGATAAATGTTTTTGGATTTTGGATAAAAAAAGAGAATTTTCTTTTTGGAGACGGTCTCAACATGATTATTATAATTATTATGTTTTCACTTGTATTAATTCTCCTAAATGCAAAATAAAATGCTGGATGGGACCCGAGCCTGGAAAAATTGGGTTTGTAATATATGCAAAGCTATGGCTGGACTTGTGACCAGGCTCACGGGCAGGGTCCCATTTTTAAAAATCTGCGGAAATTTGGGCGGCAGACCGACTTGGAATTTTGACAGAGTTTTGGGTAGAAACCGACAATCTAATATGTGTGTCCCAGGCTTGACACCTATTTGCGGGTATGTAGTTAGTTAGGTGAATCGAAAAGGGTTCCCTCCTTTGGCGTGACTTCCACGATATACGTCTTGATCTTGCGGTCAATGGATACGTGTGGATAATCCATTTGATATACCTGAGTGTACTTGAATTGCCTCACCATATACCTCGTGGGGACGGTACGTGTGAGAGTGAATTTGATATACTAGGCGTCGTGAACGAGTTCCCAGCGATATACCTCCCATCATGACTTCGGTCAAGCGGTACGATGCGGGGGGAACCGTTTGATATACGTCGAAGGTACTGGGCCAATGGAGGGTGAGAGTCATATCGCTTAGGCTAACTGCGCCCTGTCGGACCAGCGCCCATCACAAAGTGACCCTCCAGTTACTGGGTAAAAATTTGGTCAATAACAATGCTCTTTGGTGATGCCATGTGAATCATGCATGATTCTCTTATGAGTATCTTATGAGAATGTCTTTTTCGATTATGCCAAACAAGGAGCAAAGTAAGAGTACCAATGGTTCACCAAGTATGGATATGTGACCCTAGGTGCATGTGGTGAGAAGTGTACATGGAGAATTTTCTGCAAGTATGTGAATAGAAGCATAAGTATGGGAGATACATGGAAAAGGGGAACATGCAAAAAAATGGGGAAAATATGAACAAGTACAAAATCCATGTAAATAGAGTCTAGCCCTCAAAATAAACATATAGTCCCCAGCGGAGTTGCCATTGTGGCCATTCCTCGATCCTCGTGGCGGGAGGGCGCGTGAGGGAGGATCCTAGGTCCCGGGCGTCCCTCTCGGGAGATTTTCGGCCGGCGTCATTTGGGTGAGGTGAAAAATGTAGAGAGATAGAGTCGCCAGTCTATTTTACTCAAAACAGACAAAAGGAAGGGAGCCATCCCGAAGGACAGCATCCAAAGACATACTGATTCATACAAAACCAAAAATTATTCGAAAAGGGTCCGGAGGTTAAGTTACGAAATGGGAAGGTGTTAGGCACCCATTCCGCCCTTTTGGTCTCTTATGGGTTTTTGTTATTTTCCTTTATTTTCCCCGTGATATGTGTGCATGTGTATACAGAGTGGAGATAGGAATTATCGACTTGTACTATGGAAAAGGTAATGGGAGTCATCCAAAGGAAGGTATAATTTTTTTAGAAAATAGGATTTACGCGATTATCCTTACGTTGATCGTTACGATGGAAAGACTACACATATGGGCTAATACGCTACTAGGAATAAATATATGTATATACATATAATATAAGAGGGTGGAGTTTAGAGAAAATAGAAAATGAGAGAAAAAGTAAAAATAGGACTCCAGTCTCGGGTTTTAACCCGAGACGCCTACGTAGCCTATAGAGGCATCAAAGTTCACGTAGTTCGCATGCAAGACGAGGGGCGGGTTTTATCCCATAAATCCAACCGGGGGATTCTCTTATTTGTGTGTGTGTGTGTGCGTGGAAAAAGTGTTTGAGTTATGAGAAAAGTGTAAGAAAAGTATGAGAATTCCCGTTTGGAATTTATGAGCAAACCCTCTTTTTCTTATTTTGTTGGGTTTTTATTTATATGAAAATAAGAGATGTGAAATAATACTGAATAAAAAGTATATTAGGATGTGTGAGATGAGATAATGAAAGTGCTAAGTAATAGAACAAGTTATTGCGAATTTATGAGAATTTAAGGAGAGAGTTGAGAAAATTGGACCTTCTTGAAGATCTTGAGCTTGATCTTGAATGTTGGAGAGCAGCCCTTAGACTTGGATGATGATGGAGGGTAGTGAATTCACCAAGTTTGATGAAAAGGATGATGAAAAATGAAGGTTGGAAAGGGATTTGGGTGTGGAAATCACGTTGACTTCGAGAGAGGTTTTCTAGATTTGCTGAGAGTGATATCTATCAGATCCGGTCCCCTCTTGCAAGTGATGTTAGGCCTCCTTTTTATAGGCCCAGGGCTATTACCGATTGGCATAGCCCTGTTCCTACCAATCAGTAGGTGTGTTAAGGCACACTACCGATAGATAGGGTCTGGGACCTGCCGTTTGGCAGTGTCTTTCAGGCCTTTTGGGAAAATTGGCCGCAGAAGGCAAACCATTGATCAAAATTATGCATGGGATAGACCGTTGGAAAGGTAATTCAGATACCTTCGAAAGTCCTTTTGACCTCTCCCGCGTCCAGGAGATGACTTTTGGTCAAATATGGCTCGAAAGCATTCGTCGGTCCATTGGATGGGGAATCGTCGGACGCAAACGGATCGTTCATCCGCATGGTAAGTCCGAATCATGCACGGGGCGGATCGTTGGAAAGGTTGACATTCCAAAGAGTTTTATCTGATTTAGGGAGTTAACTTTGAATAACCGAGCCTTGGAAGCATTCTGTGACCTTTTGGAGTAAAACGGATCGTTCGTCCGTACCGTAATCGGAATCATGCACGGGATGGACTATTGGAAAGGGGTTTGAGTGCCCTTCAAAGATTCATTCAGTCTCGATCGAGTTGAAGACTTTGACTTTTTGTCAAACGGAGCCTAGGAGTGCACGATGGCTTCTAGGTTAGTACTCGGGGTATGACTTGGGTTTGTAGTGATGAAGGGAGGTGCTAGAGACCTAAGGAGAGTTTCGGGAGTAACATAATGGGGTGTCTACAAACCACAAGCATGCAGTTCTTTTCGTTGGGATCTCAGTGCAGACTAAGTCTGGTTTCTTGATTTAGGTTTTACTCTTTTCTGGTTATTAGTTTAGCTATCTTTCAAAGAAGTTCGCTACACTTATTCTACTACCCTAGCCATGGATTCGGTGAGGCCGAGATATTCTTGTGATAGGCTTATGGATATTTAAGTATTCACGACTATTGATAAGTTTGTTGGGAATTTTTGCCTCTCCGACCAGGGTCTTGTTGTGGTCTGGGACCACGGACCTCACAGCTGTCTTAATGTGTGTGTGGCTAGGTGTCTTATTAAGCATGTTGGATAACAATTTTATAAAGGAATTAAATTAAAATGTAACTTTTCTTTGATGTATATGTCTAGGGTATACAAAATTGACATATAGGTCGTAGTTTTGTAGTGATTTGTAAAAGTAAAAAATAAACTCCCTTATAATTTTCGTAGGACTACAGCTAATCTCAGTTAAGTTGAAGGATACAACCTCTGTGAATTACTATAGCATTCCTTGTTTGGAAATACTCTCAACCTCATTCTTTAGACAGTGGAACTTGTTGGTCGAGCCGAAATCTTTATGAAAGTTGCACCACTTGCTTTTCTCTCTCCTATTAGTAGTGGATTTCAGCTTCCCCAACCATTTGAGGAGGTTATCTCCTTCAATGTTGGCTAAAATATACTATAGGTTATTATTTAGAGGGGTGAGCTCCTCATATGGCATTTTTGGGTAGTCATCATTCTTTATTTTCTTCCTTTAGACTGATTTTGCCATAGTCTTCCACCCAAAGGCCGCAGACACTGTCTTTGCCTTGGGATTTTTGGCATTCAACGTGTTGGTGAAGGCCCCTGAATTAAGAATCATAATCCTTTCTCAGAGGAGGTTAATTTGACCCTCGAGAGAGGCCTGACCCTCAAAGAGATGGTTGATGCACATCATCAAATGTGCTATGTCTTCAGTCTGTTGGGGGGGGGGGGGGGGTGATCCTGAGCTGCCTTCCATGATTCTTCTCTTTAGATTGTTAGCTATTTAGAAAATCTTTTCTCTGAGAAGAACTAAATAAAGTGAGAAATCCAAGTCTCATAGAGTAAGCATGAGAAATGAAAAATATTATTGCCTCGGTGGTTGTCACAAATTTCCAATTTTAAACCAATTTTAGTTCATCCCTAAAATATGCAACTACGTGTCAAAATAAATCAAGTAAGCATGCGACATAAAATTTTGGAAAAATACCCAAAGGGAAAAACCTTTATTTCTAGAATTTTGACAAGTTTATAACACCATTGAATTACATACAACCTGGTAATCGCCCACAAGTGTAACACACGATGTCTTCAACAAACCTTCAAAGAAACGACTAGAAATCAACAATGGTTCACATGTAGCTATACCATAAGGACACGCAGTCTTCAATAAAAAATCAACACGCAGAAGATCCTTAATCAATGTCAGTCATAAACTTCGTAAAGACTCCATCCACAATAGCATGCAGGTATTGGTTGTAGATATCTCCCCACAATGGATGAATAATAGCAAACTATGCTTTGGGTTCCACAGAAAAGAACTCACACAAAAGCAATTGGGATTGTGAATTGTAAAACAAAAGTTATGAACCCTCAAATGGTTGGAGAATAAACCAAAACACTCAAAATCATATTTTGTTTAAAACCAGTGTTTCTCCACATGAAATTAAGAAGCCTGACACCCTTATTTATATTAAAAATCAAGGCGGCGACGTGTCAGCTTAAACCACATCTCGTTCAAACGACACACTCTGTCGTTTGAGGGAGATACGATCTCGTTCAAACCATATATGATGTCGTTCGAACGACATCATACACGTGTCTCAAAAAGCTTCAGTCTTTTAAATATTTTGGAAACCTCAAAACTTAAGGCTCTTTACATGATCTAAAAACATTTATCCAAAACTTTTATGATAAAATGGTTCTTTTTAAATAAAAATCATTTATTAAAAATTTCAAAAATCATTTTAACTTTTATAAAAATATCCCAACACTTTTAATGTGAAATGTAAATGAAACATAAACACATTTTACCAAATTCATCCTTGTTGGGATTGAATGTTGATGCCTTCTTGTAATTCAGATTCATCTTTTGTAGATGTAAGCTTCTCAATCCTTTGACGACTTGTATCAACTTGTAGCGGTATACGACATACTAAATTGTGATGGACAATGTCCTTATGAAGCAGTCAAATATCGAGCTGATAATAATAGCATAGTGCATCCGTTCACTTTGAGTCTTCATCCTGTTAGGTCAAGAGAGGATGAGGCCATGTCCTTTGTCCTTTATAAGGAGATTTTCAATGATAATTGATATGATCAAACACGGTTTTTTCCTAAATGGTATTTATCTGGTGGAAAATTTGCCAAGCACACGCTCTTTAAAGGAACAGTAACTAAAAAGTTAGTAAATGCATCTTAACCTATCATGAGTGGTCTATCAATCTTTAATGCAATAGACTTGTCGGAATTTTCTCGTTGAATCATCGATTTTCAATCATTTGTCTTATCTTTATGCGATTTAGCCCAAACCGTAAACCAATAAACATGTTGCTGGGGTTTTTAGCATTTTGTGGCATCCTTGGTCTAAGATAAAATAATTCTTTGAACATAATTACTAAATATGCCAAAAAGAGTTAGATTGGACTTAGCTATTAACTGGAGGCTACGACTTATAATATGATAACTTGGACTAGTCATGAAAAATAAGGGACAATACGTAGGTTCCAAATCAGATTTGCCCAAATGTGATTTTACAACTTAAGGCCATCCACAATGGGATCCCATAAACTTATGGGTTTATGGGATAAGTTAAAGGGTGAGTCCCGTAGTGTGGAGCCGGTAAAAAAAGGATGGGGCGAGAAACTTTTAGGCATCTGGGCCAGGTGGACAAAAGTCATGCGCCCGACCTACGTGGAAAAGTTACCGTTGCATAATATAGTCATTGAAGAGATATTTTTTATTTATAAATTTAACCCCTTTCATTTACTATAAATACCCAATTTCTAACTCATTATTTCTCACACCTTCTTTCAACTTTTCTCAATTCTTCTCTTATTAATTTTTAATTTATAGTTTTATAATTATAAATTAAAATTAATTGTTATTTTATTTTGCATTTTTAGACCTTAAAAATATGGAGGTGAATATTTGGTTGAATCGTTATTTTGCTCGTAAAAGAGCGGAATCAATTCGTGACATTAACCAACCTCAAGCCCCTCACCGAGCCGAGGTAGATCAAGGCCGTCATTATTTACAAGAACTAGGCGCGACCAATGTTACCGTCTCTATTGTCTAACTAACCGCTTCTCCCGATGAAGAATTTATTACGAGCATTTGGAATATTGCAACAAAAAATCCATTTTATTAAAAACCCGATTAGATTATGGAAGTAGAATGACTTGAAGGTTATTATGATCCTAATTGACATATTGAATTTGATCCTACTGAAATGCCGTTGACTAGCCACGACACTTTGGGGAATGCGTATGAGTACTGAGTGCGTGAGGCATTGATGTACAATAAGGAAAAACACAATCATCTTAGGGATGAACTTGTGGAACATATATGGAATATAAATGCGAAGGCTGAAGTGGACGAGTGAAACGTCTAAAAATTTTAATTTATTGTTCTTTAATTTCCGGTTAATGAAATTGAAGGCAATGAATGATATTTCAATAAAGTTGGTTATTTTAATTATGAATACTATTCAAGTTTTGAAACAAATATCTCATTAATTGGAAAATGAAAATATTAAATGACAATTACAAGAAAAAAATTCAAATAAAAATAAACATTTAATTGCCCCCGGATAGTGGGTTTCGTCGAGTTTAGGCGAGTCTACGCTACAGTATCTGGTTTGTTTGTAATTCATGAAGTTGCAACTGAATCAAAGATAAGTGCGAGGTATCCATGAAAATTATAGAATTCTGAATCTCCTATTTTTGTAGAACAATTAGCTCGTCCAACTTTGAATTGAGCTCCTCTTGAGTGTGCTGGTTTGCTACAAAAAATTCCTTCTACGAATCAGTAAAACGCTCTGAATTCTCTATCAGCACGGTGTGAGATTTTAAACTGATAGACACTGCCTTGCATTTAGACCTCTATTTTTTGGCCTATGCCCGATTGGTAGTGGGGTGTGCCTGGGTTTAAAGTCCTCACCCAAGTCAACATCCTCTCGCCCATTGATGTCGCTAAATCTTCCTCCATGAATTGGGTAGAAGTGTTTGTGAAGTTATACTTGTACACATCCTTTAAAATGTCAAAACAATGATCATATGCAAAATTTCTTCCGTTTTCATTTTTAAAATCATCAACGGCACGTTTAATCTGTCCAAAAATAACATGATAAGAATGAATTAATTCATTATAATAAAGGATGACAACACTAAATTTTAAATTAAAAATTAGTATAAAAATTAAATTCTGTGCATACCCACTCATCCCAAAATGTACTGCTCCCACAAGTCGCGCCAAATGCACGAGTCATCTTTGTAGAGTACAACATACAATCTCGATTAATGAACGTCCACTTGCCTTGCAAGACTATTATTAATCGGTGATATAATACACCTTCGGTATTATAGAACTCCGTTTGAATCTTCTCTCACATCGTTCTGCCGCGTTGGTTAGTGCCCGTCTTTCCGTCGATGAAATATTTACAATATGCATGGCACAATACGACTTCATCAAACGAGCTCGAATTGGGAAGTCTCGATGTTTGAGAGAGAGAATCCATATGGAATTTGTTATATTTTTTTTGGAGTAAATAAGGATAAGAAATTTGAGAAATTTTAGAGTGAAATTATATAGGGTAAAAAGTTAAATATTTATCGGGGAATAAGGTAAAAGAGACGTTTGTAGCCGTTGCCACCAGGCGGACAACTGTTGTGCGCCTGGGCATGGGACGAACAACAGTTGTGCCATTGACATGGCATGAACAAAAGTCTCCCCCCTCTGCCACTCTATAGGATCCCATATCCCTCCTGTCTGCTTATGGGACGTTAAGCGGCTCCCCTCCAAATTCTACCGAATATGCTGCCCACTATGAGTAAAAAATTATCAAACTAAAGTATCCACAATGGTATTAGAGGATCCATTGTGGATGGCCTAAGAATTGGAATAAAAAGTCTTTGGGTGGTGATCCCAGAGAACACAAGTCCTTATGCACACCATAACATAAGTTTAGCAGCAAGGTCTTAATATATAAGTCATAGCATGGCATAAAATTCCCAAAAGTGTCGGGAAAATAGAAAGTATGCGCATCCCTAGCTCCGATTCCTTATGAGGCAGTGGCCAGTCAAGCTTCTTAGCAAGATTTGTACGTGGAAACATCATTAGGGTTGGTGGATCTGTCCAAAAAATATCACGTTTGGTTTGAGAAAATAGATTTGAAAAGATGAAGATACCTTTAATGAGTTTATATGCAAGTATGGATCTAACCATCAAAATCTCTCCCATAAGATGTAGATCTGGAGATCCTTATAGATGAAATAAGGCATAATGAACCCAATTTATAAGAAACTCGATAGAAAACCTCATTTCCCCCAAACGATGCCAAACTGTTGTTGTCACTAGAGTATACCATGCCATCAAAGCTATACACAATAGTCAAAGTAGAGAAATAGAGTAAAAAATTGATAAAAAGTGATAAGCACGAGATTTAAAGTCGTTTGACCATATAAATGAGCCTACGTCCACTTGGAGCCCGATTCTCATTTAATACACGTATTTGTTCAAGTTTGGGAGGACATAGGGGCATACAAAATGGGGGAGAGAGGCTAAAGGCAAAACATACAAGTTCTATGTTGTAGAGGTTGTGGCCTTGTAGTGCAGATTGATGAGAGGCTTCTAAATATGGCTCAGATGACTATATTAGGCGACCTGAGTATACTCTCAAGTTTAAAGAGACTAAGAAGAGAATTTGGCAGAGATTTTCCACCTAAAATATAGCTTGTCAAATGAGGAGGTGAGAACCTCTATTTATAGTAGTTGGTGGGAGAGTCATGTGCATAGTGCACGTGACTTTTGTATATGTGTGGATAATATGGAATCTTTCTAGTAAGTGGACAGTTGGAAGGCTACTAATTACATCTCAAGGTCGGCAGTAGGTACATCTGGTGACGTGTTGATCGCAGTCTATTATAGGCATGACCCTGATCCTTTAATGCAGTCATGCTATAGGGTACGTGGCTTGTGCACCAGGCCATTGGATTAAGTGTATAAAAAGGGGCAATAGAATGAATGCCATGACCTGGTTAGTCACAGTTCGTGGCATTTGGTCAGTACTTTTGCATATCTCCATTATGCCTACGTGGGTTTCCATACCACATGTCATATGTCTATTGGTTGATATATTTTGGGTATAACATCCTCAATCATATCATTACACTCATGGTTTTCCTTTCTTACCCATTTCGGTATCACACTTGTGCTTTTCTTCAAATCACTCACCTCCTTTTGAAGTTTTATAAGTTCGTTCTTAAGTCTCACGTTGTTTCCTTGATAATAATTTCTCCTTTGGAAATTGGGATATGATAATTGCTCATTTCATTATAATTTGAATTTTTTTTTCCTTAAATGACCTCTCTGGTTGCAATATGTGCACTTGTAGGTTTCAAAATATTTAGGATAAAATTTCACATTCCTTTGTTCAAAATATTGAACTTTGTGATTTCGATAAATTCTCTCTCTCTCTTAGAAATGATTGGGTATATTCTAAAATTAAGTTTTTGAAAAACTTTTCTTTCAAAATGTTGCTTTTGTGGGTTTTCACCAACTTTGGATTGTTTGACATTTTGATTTTTCCAAACTTTTGCAATAATCACATTTGTACTCTTGAGAAACAAGACATTTTTTTCCAAAAGTTCCTTGTAACAACCCGCCTAATTAAATATCGGGTGATCATCCATAATTTAATTAAATAAGAATATCCAGTTGGTTCATTCTCAACATCACTGTAAAAAACAATTACTTTATTAATCACCTAATAGTTAATTAAGCAAAGTATTAAAAACTTTTTCCATTTTTAATTTAATTAAAACTATTCCACGACACGGAAGTAATAATATGCAACAACACATCACAACTAAATTAATTACAACAAGAATAAATGTGACTGGAATAAATCTCCAGTTAAATTATAACATTTATAGTAAATAAAACTGATATCCACAATGCTTACATACATAATTACAACCTCGAGAAGCCTGGGAAACATGTGCTAAATGGAGTAAACTCTAGAGATGAATGAATTAATAGAAAGGAAGTGTTTAAACAAAATCTGCATCTCTGCTAGTAGCTATAATCCATTGGAACATCCATAATCTATGCTTGACATCCCTGCTGCTGGATATTTGATGTACAAGATATAGTAGAGAAAAGAATATGCAAGGAAAAGGGCAGAGCCCGATTGTAAAAGATTTTAAAAATAGCAAGTGCTTAACAATTACAATTAAGCATTTATTATGTACATGTTAGTTTCTCAGGCTCTCTCTTGAGAATTCTCACCTCTTATCTAGAGTGCACACCTATCGTATCTCAATAACTTCCTAGTTAAGGTTCCCTCCTAACTAGTTCCCACAACATAATTTTAACACATATCATAACCCCGTATGTCCCATACCATACGTAATATAATTATTCATATTCATTTCTCTTTAATATGAACTAGTCTTATTACAACCTTGGAATTAAGTGTTTACTTACTTAATTAAATTCAGATTTCATTATTTACTTCAATCTACAACATTACACAGTAGATTAAATCACAGTTTATATTTTTAATCTAGAATTTCACACAAAATATTACATATCTATATCTACGATGTCACACAGTATATTACATCATCGTTTATATATATAATATCACACTGATTATATATATACTAATACAACACCTACCGAGTCATAGCTACGGTGCATGCATACTATGCTACCATGTCCTGATACATAATGATACTGTATAGAGGACCATTGATTCGGCGTCTCTCACGAATCATATCACAACACAAATATACTGGAGGTGAGCATACTCCCCAGCCAAATGGGTCATGCACATACCTACGCTCCCATTCAACCGTCGAAACTATCATATACACCCATAGCACGTGTTCAAGGTCCTATGCTCAGGGTATGAATTTAAAATTCCTCCCAATTGGGCACACAAGGATAAGACAGTCCACAACGCGAAACCTCCACCCCGATAGCAAACAGCGTAGGAATGTCATACATATAAATAATAATATAGGTATTCATCACACCTATATAAATATAACATCAATAAGGTATTCACACAACCATATGATGACAATAGGTATTCATATCACTTAATAAATATAATAACAATAGGTATTTATCTCACCTATACATATCCATAGGTATACGCACAACGCATATAATAAATCCCATACGTAGTATAATTATATCCCTAATATCCTACGTATTTGTCGATTATGACTTTAATTCTTAAAGTATATATATTTTCGAACTTATCTATCTACACGATGATGATCATTTAATCCTTAAATAATTTCAGTAGGTAGTCATCACGTCCTACAAATCCATGTCATCATGACTCCCAAATTTAAATTCACTTTAGTTAGGTTTATTCCTCGATAATCCCTAATTCACTCTTAACCCTTTATTCCATCTCTTAAGGTTAATACCAATTATACCTAAGGTTATACCGATAATTTATAACTCTCTTACTACATGTCCTAACCTTAAATTATCTTTTATCCGATTCAAACCCCAAGAAATATAATTCTCTAAAATATCTCGTTTAATTAAACACTCGATGATTTCCCCTCGTTCACAATCCCAAAACAATATTTTTTGGGTCTTAAGTATATCCTACTGCCCTTCCCTAAGTCCCATTAAGTTCATTTAATCATCATCAAAGGTTCCTCAAAGATTGGGATTTAATCAACAATTAAAAAGGAACAAGTTCATTTTTTGGGGGGAGGTCGATCGATCGAGCTTCATGGGTCGATCAATCAGTCACCCAGATATCAACCTAGATTTCTGCATCTTTTATCCTACGGGTTTCACATCTTTTAACCAATAAAACCTCTATTTTAATGTCCCAAATTTCTTATAATCCATACCACATGATATATCAACATATGTAAATGATTCCTACTGATCTAAACAACCTAGAATCATCAAGAGTTTGGATTAAAGTGCATATATTTCATATTTTCCAGAAAAACTAAAATATATGCTAACTCAAGAACAATCCTATAGCTTTCTGAATTTCTCCAAGATGTGATGTTTATTTCGTGGATTAATGTCTACCACCAACATGATATTTATCCTACTTATTTCTTCTTTCTAGAAATGAATTAAAACCTAACTAGTTTATCTCCAAATCATGAAATTTCTCATAATTTCTAGTAAAATCACATTTTATTATTTCTCCAAGAACATCATATAAACTAAGATTTTCTTCACCAATAATTCCCAAATTTCGTGGGTTAAATTCTATACTCAAAAGAAAATTAATCCTACATCATTCTCCTTTCAAAGATTCAATTAACATCACCATAATTCATCTTTGATTATGCTTATTTTTAGAATTTTCTAAACATCCTTACATGGACAATATACATGCTAAATTTACAATAATTAATCATTTGCCTCTAATTCGTAGGTCTGGTCCATTGGTGATGATTGTCCACTGGTGGTTCCTCCCTTCTCTGGTCAACTTTCGGTGGTGGTGACTTTTGGCTCTTGGTTTTCCCACAATGACTCTTCCCTTTCCCCAGAGAAACTCTGCACTCTCTCTCAATTTCTTTCTCTCTATGTTTGTAGAATGAATCAATAATCTAAACCCTTTAGACTTATAAATAATCTCCGAAATTCGTGAATACTATTCACCTTCCAAGTCAAATGACGATATTACCCCTATGGGGTGACTATTCAGCTCCAAAGTGCCCCGAGACCCTATACAAACGTCCGAGTAGACTTTTTTGACTATTTGAACCCTTTCGGACATTTTGGCACAGTCAAAATGACCATTCGGATGACATAATAATTTACTTTTATTTCATTAAATTATAATCCCGACATGACTCAAATGCGTGTCCCGACTTAATTAGCATAATTGTCGTTCACATAATTCGTGACAATTTTATAAATTCATAATTTGTAAAGTCATAATCATATATTTTACTTTAATCACTAAGTAATATTCAACATAAATCACATATTACTTTATTCTTGAGTAATATTTAAATTCGAAATAATTTCCAATTATATCACAATTAATTCTAATTAATCCCATTTTAAAAGTCATTAAAAATGCGAGGTATTACATACTTCCCCCCTTACAACAGAATTTTGTCCCGAAATTTGAAAAACAAAGGCATAGCAGGCAAGAACAATTCTGGATAAGTATTGTGCATCACATACTTGCGCTCCCAAGTAGACTACTCTGTACAGCTCATACAGTATGCTATCGAATACCCCAAATAATGAACACCTCACTTATGATCATTTTAACCCCAGGTTACCCTATCACGTAGGTTCTTATCTAAGCCTTACAATTTAAGTTTCACTAAGTATATTTTATTCTAGATATTCACTATCTAACCTTCTACTATATGCACTTAAATAGATTAACCGTTCTTTAGATAAATACCATCTCGTTTTGTAATTATCATACACAAGTAGGTTAATTGTGCAGTATATATTACTATATGTTTCAAAGCATCTCTACTATTCACAATAGTTCCCGGTTCCTCACTTTTATCCCACAATTAGGGGAAACAATAAGACTTACCGTACCGTACTTCAACTGACACCATGCCCAACAATAAACTTATAAGAGTTATAGTACACCAACTTCACTAGTGGAACGTACGTCTCTCATCCTCCCTTAAGATTCAAGGGCACAAACATAATTTATCTTCCAACATCATATTTGTCCGCTTAGTTTACCCATTATTCTGCTGATAATAGATCATACCCAATCACAACTCGGTACCCATGCCTCGTAAAAATTCTTCCAAAATCAGGAGGCAAAGTCTCGTCCTAATTGGACACAATATTAAACGGTACCCTATGTAACCTCACTATCTTGGTTATATTAAGATCAAAGCATATTGTCTTGTAGTATGATCAACCATAACTGGCCTAACGTGATCTACTTCAGTTAACTGATCCATTATCACCCATATAGGATCGTAACCATATTCGCGATAAAATCCTTACGAATACTCTCCCAATACTACTTAGAAATCCTTAACGATTGGATAAACCTCTGCTGGTTTCGAATGGTCCACCCTAATTCCAACAGAAAGGCACCCTGCTACAAGAGGAATCTATCCATACATCTTTTCATTTAAATCCTATTATCATAGTCATGTATAGCCTGATACATTTGTTATTCTACCGACTATATCTCTAATCATCATAAATGACAGGACATTCAAGTCCCAATATCTAAACCTTTATATTTATTTTCCTTATCCCATATCTCCAAAATGGGAAACAATATCAGATTGAATTACCTAGGGTGCCCATAGACCTTATATTTCTCGAATTGTTGCATAAATAACATATACTCTTCTTAAATCAATTTTCGCTCACTTGGCGTACTGATATAGTAGGGGTGTAATCAATCACCCCACTAGTCATAACTAAATCACTCTATCAGTGGCATCATTGTTCTATTGATAATGTTACTAGGACTGGGCAACTCTTAAGTTATAATAGAATTATCAACTCTAAATTTATGTTTGTATATTTAAAATGACTAAGGCATGAACTTATTTACAATCTACCAAACTTCTCTCCCACTCCCAACGTTCGCTAGTTTCAAGCGTGGGATGTCTCGCAAAGCGAAATCCAAATAAGGAGCCCCCCCGATACACTACTACTTAACATAGTCGGTCGTCGAGATCCATAATGGCCCTCAGTCCATAATCTGTACCTTCCTATAATTTCTGAATGTTGACAAAAATTCTTCTAGTCCATGCTTATATAGCCAAAAAAATAACATAAACCATGATGCTCTTACTATCTCAAATTCCCGGTGCTATATATAATGAGCTATTTCTCGCTGTTCGACAAAAACATAATATATTACCTGAGTCACATCAGTAAAATAAATTTCTATGCACACATAAATAGACAACATTTTCACTAAGGTATATGATATCATGATATGTAGGCCCAACCCTATTTCAGTTGGCGCCGCACAAAATGATTTTTACCCTCCCCGGAGTATCCAGCACGATAGTCTTATCACTCAATCTACTATCGTCTAAACATTTAGTAATATATCACTGCCCATTACCATAATAAGTTCTATTATGCTAACTCAAAGAAATAGAAGATTATAATAACCAAAATATACTCTTAGGACCCACCAGTTCACTCACGAGCGACACCAAAAAGTCTCGCTATCAACGAGAAATATTTTGTAACCAGACTATTAAAATTATCGTTTCCACTAACCTCGACTCGCACGGGAATTTAGGGATTTCAATTTATATATGACTGTTGTGATACACCATGTCACTAGAATTAATCCTTTATTCCCAAGGATGAAATAAAACTTCATCAGTCTCTCCTGATCATGTAGAGTCCTTACATGCACTTCTCACGGTCAAAATAACTCACGATCACTTGCTCCCATTATACATCTAGGGTTTCATCCTATAGTTGTACACACCCTTTGTGGACAAATTATTCACTCATGTGGTTTACACACCCATTATTGAAACGTTGGCTCAACATATCTAGGCCTCAATTATGGTCTTACCGTCCTCCCTTTTTTCTTCTTGGACCCAACCGACCTTGAAAATACGATATGCTACAATTATCGAGGACTCCACTGTTCCTACCACTCTTGGGTCATAAATTTCCTGGGCCTAATTCTCTTGACCCAATTACTCCCCTAGGAGTCTCACTCCTCCAGTTTTTATGCCTACTTGGTATGGTCTACTATTCCCAAAATTTATTGGTCTCACTACTTAATGTGGACACATTAACACTTAATAGTTTCTCTCTACACATAGGGTAATTTACCTTACTATATCGTCATTACTGACATTTTGAACGTCCTTCTCTTGGACTTATCAATCTTAACTCCCAATTCTTATTCCCATTATTCTTTTGGCTCTACGGGGGTCCTATGGGATACATTGTTGACTAAAATAGTCTTGGTTGATTTCATCACCACTAAGTAGGGGTTTAATCATGTCATTTTAAATGGGTCCCCTACTGGGTACACCTTCCGAAGATGTTTCCTTAACAATGTTTAATTTAATCTTGCCCTTCGGCTAGGTTTCCTACCCCTTCTAGCTCCTTTTTATTTGGAAGCATCATTAAATATCTTGGTAACGTTAATCCTAGTCATTTTCATAAGATTTCCACTCACACTAGAGTATTTCACTCACTAGTCCTTTCACATAATGAACTCTATTTATCTTCTATGTACCCCATTCTTCCTAGAGTAAGGAGTTCGTTAAACAAGTTACTTCTCTCTTTCTTGCCCATAAGAGATCAGTTTCGACATTCCATTCATATCCTGATTAAAACATCAAATGAACGATTTCACTATCGAACCAGACCACATGTTCTTCATATGTGATGTCTAACTCTCATCACTTAATTTTGTTCTTCCTTTACTTGAAATTGTTCAAATCCTGGGTGTTACTGCACTTGACCCTTCATAATTATCTTTGAATTTCTTCCTTCGTAAGAGTCCTTCCGACTCCCTCACCTTTCACATAGAGTGTTGGGGGAGTTAAGAACGACACAATTATTAACTATGATGATTTCTATCTCTAACACAATTTTACAAATTACTCTATATCTTTGGTTGAGTCCTCCTTGTGATGTCCTTCTAACGGCTCTTGCTAGTCGTCCAAATGTGTTTGGTGTACGATGCCCGACCGAACTCGTACAAGCATTACATCTCACATACATCATGGCAGAGAACATAAGTTGAAATACGCACGAGAATTCAACATCCTAATAATAGGGCTCTACATCAAAGAACGCTACACTGAAACTTAGTAAGCCGTACAGATCCTAAAGACACTAGAACCTAATGCTCTGATACCACCTATAACAACCCGCCTAATTAAATATCGGGTGTTCAGTCCTTCATTTAATTAAATCATAATATCTAGTTGGTTCATTCTCAGCATTACTGTCAAAAACCATTACTTAATTAATCACCTAATAGGTAATTAAGCTAAGTGTAAAAAACTTTTTCCATTTTTAATTTAATTAAAACCATTCCACAACACGGAAGTAATAGTATGCAAAAACACATCACAACTAAATTAACTACAATAAGATAAAATGTAACTGGAATAACTCTCCAGTTAAATTATAACATTTACACTAAATAAAACTGATATCCATAATGCTTACATACATAATTACAACCTCTAGAATCCAGGGCGACATGCCCTAAATGGAGTAGACGCTAATAATGAATGAATTAATAGAAGGGAAGCGTCTAAAAAAAATCTCCATCTCTGCTCGTAGCTATAATCCATCAGAACATCCATAATCTACGTTAGGCATCCCTGCTGCTGGATACCTGATGTACAAGATATAGTAGATAAGATAATATGCAAGCGAGTTAGAGCCCGATTATAAAAGATTTTAAAAATAGAAAGTGATTAACAATTACAATTAAGCATTTATTTTGTACATGTTAGTTTCTCGGGCTCTCTCTTGAGAATTCTCACCTCTCATCTAGAGTGCACACCTATCGTATCTCAGTAACTTCCTAGTTAAGGTTCCCTCCTAACTAGTTCCCACAACATAATTTTAACCCATATCATAACCCCGTATGTCCTATACCATACGTAATATAATTATTCATATTCATTTCTCTTTAATATGAACTAATCTTATTACAACCTTCGAATTAAGTGTTCACTTACTTAATTAAATTCAGATTTCATTATTTACTTCAATCTACAACATTACACCGTAGATTAAATCATAGTTTATATTTTTATTTCACATAGAAGATTACATATCTATATATACAATGTCACATAGTAGATTACATCACCGTTTCTATATATAATATCACACTAATTATATATATACTAATACAACACCTCCCCACTCACAACTGCGGTGCATGCATACTTTGCTATCATGTCCTGATACATAATGTCAGTGTATAGAGGACTATTGATTCGGCGTCTCTCACGAATCATATCATAACACAAATATATTGGAGGCGAGCATACTCCCCCGCCAAATGGGTCATGCACATACCGACGCTCCCATTCAACCATCGAAACTATCATATACACCCATAACACGTGTCCAAGGTCCTATGCTCACGGTACGAATCTAAAATCCCTCCCAATTAGGCGTCCAAGGATAAGACCGTCCACAACACGAAACCTCAGCTCTGATAGCAAGCAGCGTAGGTATGTCGTACATACAAATAATAATAATATAGGTATTCATCACACCTATATAAATATAACATCAATAAGGTATTCACACAACCATATGATAAAAATAAGTATTCATCTCACTTAATATATATAATAACAATAGGTATTTATCTCACCTATACATATCCATAGGCATGCGCACATCCCATTTAATAAATCCCATATGTACTATAATTATATCCCAAATATCCTACGTATTTGTCGATTATGACTTTAATTCTCAAAGTATATATATTTTTGAAGATATCTATCCGCACGACGGTGATCATTTAATCCTCAAATAATTTCAGTAGGTAGACATCACATCCTACAAATCCATGTCATCACGACTCCCGAATTTAAATTCACTTTAGTTAGGTTTATTCCTCGATAATCCCTAATTCACTCTTAACCCTTTATTCCATCTCTTAAGGCTAATCCCAATTATACCTAAGGTTATACCGATAATTTATGACTCTTTTCTTACTGGTCCTAACCTTAAATGATCTTTTATCCGATTGAAACCCCAAGTAATATAATTCTCCAAAATAACTCGTTTAATTAAACAATCGTTAATTTCCTCTCGTTCACAATCTCAAAATAATATTTTTCGGGTCTTAAGTATATCCTACTGCCTTTCCCTAAGTCCTATTAAGTTCATTTAATCATCATCAAAGGTTCCTTAAATTTTGGGATTTAGTTAACAATTAAAAAGGAACAAGTTCATATTTCTGGGGAGGTCGATCGATCGTAAGTTAGGGGTGGGTCTATCGATCGATCAGTCGATCGATCGATCTTCATGGGTTGATCGATCGATCACCCAGATATCAACCCAGATTTTTGCAACTTTGATCCTACGGGTTTCACATATTTTAACCAATCAAACCTCCATTTTAACGTCCTAAATTTCTTATAATCCATACCACATGATATAATAACATATATAAACGATTCCTACTGATCTTAACAACCTAGAATCATCAAGAGTTTGGATTAAAGTGCATACATTTCATATTTTCCAGAGAAAACTAAAATATATGTTAACTCAAGAACAATCCTATAACTTTCTAAATTTCTCCAACATGTGATGTTTATTTTGTGGATTAATGCCTACCAACAACATGATATTTATCCTACATAGGACCTTGGACACGTTAATTCACCCCTAATTAATCCAATTTTAAAAGTCATTAAAAATACGGGGTATTACATTCCTTTCCTTCTGAGATCACTTTATCTTTGTTAGATTGAGTAGAAATCTATTTTACATCATTCTTATCCTCTCGCACAAAATCCATAGTGTCATTAGTAGGAGGATTAAAGTGATCAAAACCAGTCCCATTATCTCCAATCGGAAAAATAGATTTAGTAAAAAGCATTTTATTCATTTTATTCGTACGATCCTCAAAAGAAAATTTGACTTTTGAGGGATTTAACAATTCATTCTTAAGATAAATAATTTCATTTTTATACTCTATTTCCTTGAGTTTAAACATTTTTTGTTCCATTTCAGGTTAGTATTCAATTTAAGGAAATCATCTTTTTCTTTTACAAACAAAGAGTTTTATTTGTTGACTACCTTTAACTCATGCTTAAGTTGTAAAACCATTTTATCTTTAGCTTTCATCAAAACAATTTCTTTTTCAAATTTTTTTTTATCTTTTTACGCATATTAATATTTAATTTCTTCAATTTAAGCAACTTGTGAAACAATTTGTTATAGTCATGATTGGTCTCACTCAACTCTTCATCATCACTCTCTTCATTCTCATTGTGACCAACTTCATCACTAGACGTAAGTCAAGTGTTCTTTGCTCATGAATTAGATGATGAAGTGTTCAAATTATCAATGCTAACACAAAATCTGTATATATAAGACAAATCCATGATTATACACAAATAAGGATCTAACTCTAGCACATTAATTCTATAAAGATGAGAACCAATGCTTTGATACCAAATGAGAATTATGTGTCAATAACTAAAACCAAACATGGGGGGTGAATATGTTTGTTATCTCCATTTGTCCAACTTTTAAATTTCCAAAAATTTCTTTCAATCAAAAATCACCTAAAACACAAAATAACAAAACTCAATACAAAAGTCTAATAAACATGGTCAGTTATGATCGAAATCCAATCGCCCTAATAGATCAGAATTCCTCCTTTTTAAGATCTAGGTAGATGAACATAACATGGCTAGTGATGTTCTCTTAAAAATTCATTCACAAATGATGAAGATCCAAGAATAGATCTAGGTTTTTTGGAAAAATTTGAGAAAAAAGTAAAAACCTAGAATGGAGGGAAAACATAAAGATCTCAGCTCCTAAAATACGTTCAAAAAGGTATTCCAAATTAGAAGGAAAAAGGCCTTTATATAGGATTTTTTTGAAAATTTGGACAAGCCGTGTACACGGTCAGATCTGGCCGTTTGTATAATTTGTCCCGATGTGAAACCAAAGCCACAATTGTGCGAATGGTAAAGGATAAAAGTCTCACTAAACTTTTAAAACAATCTTAAAACTTGAAACGCCTTCTCAAAAAAAAAATCTCCAAAACTTATGAAATAGTTTACAATAAAACATAATCCATAAAATAAAATACCTCACATATTTTAGAAAAATGATTTTAGTGCATGTGTGTGTAGCCAATGATAGTTCACATTTAACCTTCAAAAGAACATGTCTTCAACTTTAAATGGATGTGAATCCGTGATAAACAAAACTTACATGAGAGGATTCAGAGGTATTCAATGTTTTCCAAGGTTGAATCTACACTCAAAATCGTGCCTCTATCATGAAACATGTCTATGTGATTTGATTGTCACAACCGTTTTCATATGGGAATTAGCCAATATAAACCCTATACAAAAGATATAAATTTACATACTCTATGTAGACTTATTGGATTTAATCCCCGTTCTTGAATTTGTTTTCTAGAGGTCTTATGTCATTGTTTCTATTAAAAACTTGGACTAATCGTTAGAGGAGTATATCTAACAACATTGTATTTATCATTCCCAGAGTATATGCATTGTGCAATGTCACTCCTTTACATCATTTCATTTATTTCAGTTAAGGCAATTGTAATTATTTCAGTTTATCTCGGGTCAAAGAAATAACATGATGTACTTGTATTCCGAGGTGGATATTGTATAAGTTGGGATTTTATATTCCAGAGTTGGATTCTCATGGAAATAATGGTATCAAAGATGTTGTATTTGATTTACAAGGTTATTATCTTATGTTTATTTTACATACTTCATTTTATTTTATTTGTTATGCTGAGAATATTACAAAATGTTTTTGTTAACCGTAATTTTTGTATTAAACCTGATCAATCTATTTATGAATTTAAGGGGCGTCCCATTATCTTTGGCACTCGTTAGATTTATAAAAATTACTAGGTTAGACAATAGTGGATTTGTATGGTTCCTTATTTGGGTTTCATTTATGATACGTCTCACCATGAAGTCTAGTTTGATTAGGAGTTAAAAATGATGGGGGCGATATAATAAGATTATATATGACGGGTAATGATGTTTTATAATGGTTAATTTATTAATCTCGTGAGAGGATAAAGTTGGGAATAGAATAGAGTTAATCCATGAATATGATGTTAAACAGTGCATACGATAAAGGAAACACATTTGAGTAATTGTCCTAATTATGGGACTAATGGTTAATTATCTAAGTGATATATTCCTAAAGAGACAAATGTGTAAAAATACTAAAATCATTTCAAAAGGAAATAACGATTTTATGTACAATGATATAAGAAATTTTGGTAAGGGTGCCTAAGGGCAATAAAGTCTAAAAAGTGAATAACATGAAAGTAAAATTTAAAAGTACATAACCATTCTAAAAGTGACGAACATGATACTAATGGTAGTTCCTAAAATAAGGAATTGGTAATGGATACTAATGAGTAGTATTATACTAAATCAAGTTTGTATGACAAAAGGGAACACTCTATTCCTTTATGCCCGAGTGGTTCAATGAGCCATGGTTAGTTATTATTGTATATCATGATGTTTCATGTCTCCATGATGTGTAATTGTTTTCTTTTATTTAAAAAATATTGGATGGGTTGCACGTCATGGGGCTACTTACCTCGAGGGGGAGTGGGGGACTATACCCGATCACGGTCTTGGGGTGTTTATAATGGAGGTTGAACTTTTATATAATGATGTTATGGAGCGACTATGCTAGAGGTTGGACTTGGTTATGATGGGTTACGTGTCGTGGGGCTAGTTACCTCTAGGTGGTTGGGTAACTAGACACGATCACAATCTTGGTGTGTCAATGGTGGAGGATGGTTTTCTTTGCATATTGTGAGTCTAGTGACTAGATAAGATTACGATTTATATATTCTGGCGATATTTTGGGGTGTCTATGGTGTAGGTTGGACTTTGTTATATGTGGCGTGGGTCTAGGTTCCTCGAGGTAGGGAGGGTGGATATACATGTTCACATTTTTTAAGAATGATATATGATGTGTGTAAAAATCGTATGTGACTTCAGACCCACAAGTGATCCCCTCTGGACCTCAGACGACTAAGAGGAGAGGTGTTTTAAGTGTGAGATAATTATTTAAAGTGGTTCATACCTCAATTAAGTGTCCCACGTCCAATGTCAAAGTTCTTAAACTGTTTAATAGATCATACAAGAGTTTTTATACTCAAAGGGATCTCTTGAGCTTTGGCCAAAAAAGTCTGATGTCCTGTGGCCTTTATCAATAATCTAAAGGATATTAAGAAGAAATTAGTGGTCTTCTCTAAGGGTTCCTAAGTATTAATTTAGGGCTCAATGAGATCTACAAAGTAAAAGATAATCTGTAAAGGATATAACTTACAAATCTATGCTCTCAACAGTGGGTTTAGAAAGTGTCAAATAAGAGTGAACACTTGTGAATGCTTTAAATTCTAAGTTTTGGGAAGTGTAACTCCTTGAGCCCATTAATCTATCAGGTTTTTCAAGATTAGTTACCTTGAACCATTCACTATCCTTCTTTTTTTATGAAAACTAATGGAGAAAGAATGAATGGACTGAATGTGGTGCTTTTGAGGTTTGATGGTGTTAGCAAAATGGTGGAGTGTTAGCCAAAGGATTAGAAGGTGGTGTAAGGTAGTTTATGGTAGAATTAAATCATATGGGATCTTTCAATGTAAGTGGAGCTCAGTAGTGATTGTTGGTAGAATATTGTTATTCTTTCCACATACTCATCAGTCTAATCCCAAAGGCTATATCAGAGGCTTAGGAGTGTGGTAACTGTCATGGGATGGCCATATACCGACTTTAAGGTGTTATGCAATAATTTAACTCAATGCTGAGGATTGAGAGACCTTGGGAGGTCATTTTTCTTTAAAATCGGGTCTTTTATAGGCGTTAGACTTGGTGGAACCCGGGCGTTGTGATCTTTAGGCTTGGTTGAGGAGACCTATTTGAATTAGTAGACCTTATAGGAGGAAATAAGGATGACTAATATTTGTTATAGTATTATGCCTTTTATTGGAGATCATAAGAGGTCTGGGGACTAAGCAACGATCTACCTGAGGCCAGAGGTCAGCCTTATGACCTCTGTTCTTACCTGAGGGTAATCGAGGGGAGTCTTCTATATGCCAAGTGTTAAATAAGGTATCAAAAATATAAGAGATAATTTTTAGAAATTATAGATATTAGTTAATGGACAACGAGGAACATTTTACAATACGAGTATGTTATATTATATCTTATCTCTTATTCATAGAAATCATTTTTTTCTTTGTACTTATATACTATTTGTTTAATTTAAAGCCTCTAATGTGGTATTTAGTAAGTAGTTGTGATTGGGATCATGTACCCTAATTGGGACCACATAGCTAATATATTTACGTGGTTTTGATCAACTTTTCATTCACTAACATTTTAGGTTTTGTTTAGAGTTAGATTGCACCAGTGGAGTAATATTGTATTTGAGATGCATGAGCAACATTTGGGAGTGTTAGAACATTTGAGATATTGAGATTATTTATTTGTACTCTTTACTTTCCCTTTTAGTCATTTTATACGAGACACAATTTTATGGTTTAGTCACATTATATTATTTTGAGATAGTAGTCTGGATGTATTTGTAGTATTTCAATTAATGGAAAATTTTATATGATCGGATTCAATGGTGCATGGTTATTTATAGTGTGTTTATTAATCAATTTTTTTTAACAAAATTTGAAATTGTCTCATATTAATATCACAGGCTGAGGGTGACATTTTAATTTTTTCCACTTTCGAGTATTTATTAATTAAGCACGACTAACTTAATTAATATTATTCAAGGGTATTACAGATGGTATCAAAGAATGTTCCTAGGTCTCACGAGTTATAGGATCATGTACTATTCCATGCGTCGATCTTTAATATGTTTTTGGATTTGTATTATAGTAGGTTTCTCTCTATCATATGAGAGTCCTAGGGAAGTATAACCTACAGTGTCTCAGAAGTTAGAGTCTCGATAGAAGTAAGGAATATTGTTTGGGTGGGTATGTTTGATCTATAATTTTCTTATTGGAGATTTACATATATTTAAAAGTTGAAGAGTTGACAAATTATGACATATATTGGTAATTGAAGATAACCTTATTTCAAGTGGATGCTAAAATGAGATTTACCATAGGTTGGATTTTTAGTTGAATAGTGGTATATGGATTTGAGAATACGATATGACGATACTTATCTATTTTGTTATACACCATGTATAAGTTGGTACTTTAATATTTAGGTATATTAATTTGAGGAAATTCTGAATATTATATGAATGATTGGTTATATGGTAACACTATAAGAATAATGAATGATATGATTTGAAACTTTAGATTAAAGGTTAACATGGGATTATATATGAACTTCAAGAATGAAGGAATATGTTGGCATGTAATGATAAATATGTAATGAGATATTTTCATATGTAAAGTTATTGGTGAATTCATTATAAGTCATAAGAATGAGTGTATGATATGCTGAGTTAATGAGTACTAGAAAGGGTACTGGATAAATAAAATTTTAAACTTTTGATAAGGATGGGCTTCATAATATTAATACAAGGGTTGTAATTATTATTAAACATAAGTTAAACCATGATACTATATATGCCTATCACAATATAAAGTGATTAGTTGTATAAAGGCCATTAAACACGATAATAAGCTAAAATTAAAAGTTCCTATATTTTATAAAATAGCTTGAAACATTAATGTTTATGAAAGCCGCAAAAATGTTGACAAAATGAACGAATATGATTTACATATGTGCAAATCGTGATTTTATGCAAGTGTAAGAGGGTAATTCTCTCTGGGTTGTAAGAAGAAGTAAATTCTCTTGTCGCCTGGGTGCTTGTAGTGAAAACTAAGGCATAACTTTAATTGATGGTGATGGAGAGTATGGATCGCACAAATGATAATGAGAAACCTTAAAAATGATGAAAGTATACTCAATATAGAGAAAATAAACTATGAGAATGCAATATTAACATGGTTCACCCACATTTGGCTACGTCCACAGAAGCTCAAGTTTTATTTCGCTTTAGAGACTGAAAATATATGTTTACAAGCACTAAATCTTAATAAAACTTCTCCTCTCAAGTGTATGACTATTTAAACTTCTCAAGAACTCCAGAAAAATCTCTTGCCTCTGTCTTATCTTCATGTTATTATTATCGTTTTATATTGTTCTCCTATCTCCTCATTTATGGATTTTTTGTGTTTAATGCATTAATGCAAATATATAGTTTCAACCTTATCTCATGGAACCTTGAGTGTCTCTTTCCCTTTTGGAATATTCTGCTGGCATACCACCACCAGGAGATTAATGGGGAACAAATTCCTTAAGCACGGGTTAAAGTCTGCCTTAAAACACGGTTGAAAATATTACTTTAACTAAAAGTTCTCTAGCTTTAGCATGTGGCTTAGGCACTTTTCCTAATATATAATAAAAATTCTACACACATGGAATCATGTCAAAAAGGAATATTTCTTTATGTCAGGTAGCGCTCTAAATGTCAGCACCTTTTATAACTCATTAATACTTTAATCGATTAAGCTGATGGTTGCTCACAACATGCTTAATCGATAAGTTATTTCACAACGTGCTCAATCGTTCATAGTTATTTAGAAATTTGCTCAATCATGCAGAGCTGTTTCTCTCCCGGTATTCTCCAAACTAGTTTTCTTGGTGACCTTACCATCTTGGTTACTTAATGGAGCATATGAGCTTTCTCGATTATGCCAGACTTGGTCTTTTGCATGAGCACAATTAACCTCCTCCATATAACACAACTTGTATATTCCTAAGTTGTAAATATGATTGGATTCAATAGGTCTCCTCAATCGTTGAATGGACTCCCTTTTGCCTTGGTGTTATTATAACTCTCTTGTTGAGGTAATTTATTTATGAGTAGAGAGTTTGACAAATAAGCCCTTCCTACATTTGCACCCTTATAGAGAAAGTTGTTGTGAAAATAATAAGTTTATGTATGAAACAACTCATTAATATGAACCATAAAATCCCTTAAATGGACAAATCATTAAGTCGAAGCACCTCAAATCAAAATAGATGTTTTGCATGCAAGTCTGTTGGGCTTTTAAAAATCTCTATTCAAAACACCCCACTTTCATTGATTGAACTATAGTTTGAGACATCTTGAACAGATGAACCTCAAGCCAAGGAACTTTTATTCGATAACCTCAAATTGAGGTATCTTCTCCCAAGGAACCTCAAATCAAAAAAATCTTATTTGAACATCTGTCAATTTAAATCCACTTGCCTCCTACACATGTCAACTGATCGTTTTCATATCTTTATCATTAAATTATAAGAATACTCCTTATGACATCGTATTCACTTTTTTCCACATGTAGTCATGAGATGATTTTTAGGACATTGGGTTTTGAAACCATTATTTTGCCCCTAATTTTTGATAGCCGCGTGGTATAGTGAACCATCAAAAGATTTTTAAAATGACTATTTTATTCAAAAACCTATAAAAATGTATTTTTTTCATTTCCCCCCAAATCTTCCAACTCTTTTACCGCCATTAAAACTCGAGATTCAAAGCATTGTAGAGAGAGAAAGTGTTATTTGTTGCTTAAGTCTTCAATCACTTATCTGTTTGTCACTGATCATCTTCTTCTACATTTCCACAACATTTTCCTCGTCTTTTCTTCATAATAATATTTTCTTTGTAATAATGACTCCACCGAGAAATGTTATGGAGGTTTCCAGTAAGAACACAGGCGGAGCTCCATCATAAAAATTGGCAGAGAGAGAGAGGCTCTGTTCAGCCATTACCATCATGCTCCATTCCTTTGGAGACGAGGACAAATTTTGGGAATAGAGTAAAGATTTCTCAGCAAATTTTTAAAAATCAAATAATGGTTTAGTAGTGGTTGATGAACCTTAAAACAATATCGATGAAGGTTATCTTTTTCCTTATGGTATTTTGAGATTTTGATTAGACCATGGAGACTTACCCTACTTCAACATTGAGCTCGAGGCACCTGGTGGTTTACTTGAGCATTTTTTTGCTTGGACAAACTATATTTATAAAAAATATGATAATACTTTAAATAAATTTGGCATTTCCAATCTTGCCTATTAGTTTGGAGACTTTACCCTCTCTAAAAGTAACTCTGCACTCCACCTTCTAATTTCAACGTGGAGTTATTTGTTTAATACTTTCATGGCATCTTGGGGTGAATTAACGATCACCTTAGAAGATGTGTGTAAAACGATGGAATAAAGCATTATGATTCTATTCCTTTTGATGATGAAATACTTGACAAAAAGGAAGATGAAGCTGGAATGGATCTTGGTAGATTTTTTCACACCCTTATTAGAGATTCCTCTAAGGCCAATTTTGGTTAATTGATCAAGTATGTTCATAAGGATCACGTGAAGCTTTCGAAGGACTGAAAGGAAAAACGTATTGTACCCAATACTCTTTTTGGTGTTAGTAAAGGTCTAAATTTAGAACTAACTGCCTATATTTTATGCATGATTTATTTCTTCTTCTTGCTTGGAAAACACAACAATCAGCCACATATGGGCTTGATAAATTATGGAATTAGATTGGCTCACGGGGTTAACATTCCTTTGGTTGCTATAAAGTTGGGCTCTTTATACACTTGATTAGATAGAGCTCATTTAGATATGGATCATCCAGTTGGCCAATATGATGTCTCTAACTTTGAAAACATGATCCTCTTGATGGGGTTCCTCTATAGTAGGTTCCCCAAACTTGTTCCAGTAGAGCTCCTAATTAGAAAATTTCCAAATGGGTTTTCAAGATTGATGCGTTAGAATAAAAAACAAACTAAGAAAGACTTTCTCACTCTGATTGATGACCATAGTTCTTTCATGGATAAACCTTATTTCAAAACAACTTATGCCAAAACCTTGTTATTCTTAAAGGATTAAACTTACACAGTTAATTTGATAAACTCCTAAGCATTTATGAATGAAGATTTGTCAATGGTTGTTGTACTTGTGTTTACACGCAACAAACTTTCATCATTTACTGAATTGGATAAATAAAGTGATACCTATAAACCTCATTGTTAGGATAGGCTATTCAGTTTTGACCAAGGTATCCCCTACAAATTTTCCAAAATAACATAATTATTAATTCTTTTAAGCTGTATGCCCTGACATCACTCGTCGTTGTCCATTTTCTCTTTACATAGAGTTTAACAACAAAATGATTATTCCTCGTAAAAGAAGGCATGGTTATGTATCTATGGGTTGGTTTTATCACGTTTGGCCGACCCAACTCAGGTAGTTTAGGTCATTCATTAGAACTCAGCTAGTCTATCTTAATATGGAATGTTGTGGGCCAAACGAGTTTGGTCTTAATTTTTTTTTCCATTTATGGTTTAGATTTTAAACTAAGAACCACCAATTTAAAACCACTTAAAGAGTTACCTCCTTTGGCCCCAATCAATGAGATTGTTTAAAGGGGAAATAAAGGCAAGAAATGAGGTGTTTCGACTACTGTTAGTGCAAAAAGAAAGATCCATTGTATGCGGATCCCCAAAAATCCAAAACTCCTAAGAAAACAAAGGAAACTCAAGGTTCCTCTGAGATGGTTAGCATACCCCCAGAGTCCATTGGCCCAATCACATTAGACCTCTTTAATAAGTTGAGATTAATGGTGGCCCGTGTTCTATCTAGAATGAATCTCATTCCTATTAATGCAAATGATGCTTTAGCTAGTTTAGAGAGAAGTCATTCAGCCGATGATTTTATTATTTCTCAAGCTCATCACAAACAAGTTGCTCCAAAAGTTCCCATGGATAAAGGATATCTTATTGATATGCATCTTCAATGGAAAAAAATAAGCAAGAAAGTGAGTCAGACACGTGTGTTAATAACTCCAACTCCTTCTCCCCCAAGTTCTTTTAGGCAAACTTTAATCGAAAAACCAAGTGATTCTATCGAGGTTGTTTTCTCTCATGATGCTATATCTAAGAAACCTCAGCAAGCCAGATCGATAATTATTTTCTCTAAGTGTGTAGGTATTTCTTTGTGAAAGAAGTATCCTTTATAGATTTTTTTTATTATCCATTTGCAGGATGTCCCCTTCTTTGGAGTGGGTGTTTTAAATATTGATCATATGACTCCGTCAAATAAATAATTTAGTCCAGTTATTAAAGACACCAATGTTGCACCTTCTCCATTACCCCTTCTTCAATGACTAGACTTACTTATTCTTGACGGTCCCCCTTTGAGTATCCTACTACCATGGCATAATAATTACATATAGATGAAGAAATAGTGAGAGTTTAAAATTAACTCTTTTGAATCTTCCAATCCCCCAACTCCTTTGACTTCAATAGAGTTACCACTGGATGTGGTCCCTCAAACTAGTTTTGTCGAGGTAGTTTGAAAATGAATTTTATCTTGTCTATTATTACATCATCTTGGTATGTGTGGATTATCAATACTTAGATCAATGTTTTAATTATAGGTTAATGTAATTTCTATAGCCGTGCTTCCCTTGGATAGACTTCCTCTTTCTCGGGAAATCATTATTGAGGTAATTTCCTTCTAAAAACTAAATGTTATTCTCTATTTTTTAAGACAAGAACTTTATTTGTGAGCTTCTTAATCTTTATGGTATTTTAGCATGATAAGGGTGACAAAAGGGAGCAGACAACTACTTTGGCTGAGGTTTATCTAATTTTGGTGGCAACTACTCCTTTGATAAGAGAGACCGAGCTTCGTCTAGAAGAGACAACTTACTTGACTCGTGAGGCTGTTGAAATCGCTAAATCTCAAGCGCCATTGGAGGATGTATTATTTACCTCATCCTCAACTATCTTTCTAATTGTTGATGAGGTGTTTTTCCAAACTCTTGTATAATTTTTTTCGTAACTTAGTTCAAATTTAGCTAAGGTTTGTCTGAATTGTACACTTTGTAAGTCAATCTGAGCACCCAACTGTTAAGGTTTTCTCATTTGTAAGTCAACTTAGTAACTTACTACTAAGTTTTTTTTCTTCTAAAATTACACTTTGTAAGTCAACTTAGTAGATTACTACCATGGTTTTTCTGCAAAGGAAGTAAACGTAGTAGCTTACTACTAAGGTTATTTTAAATTACACTTTCTAAGTTGACTTAATAGCTTACTACTAAGGTTTTTCTTCAAATTACACTTTGTAAGTCAACTTAGTATCTTACTACTATTTTTTTTAAAAATTACACTTTGTTAGTGAACTTAGTAGCTGACTATTGAGGTTGTTCTTCAAATTATATTTTGTAAGTCAACTTAATAGCTTACTACTACGCTTTTTAAAAAAAAACTAATTACACTTAATAGCTTACTACTAAGGTTTTTCTTCAAATTAAACTTTTTAAATCAACTTAGTAGCTTAATACTAAGGTTTTTCTCAATAAATACACATGTTTGGCGACTTAGAACAAATATTTATAAGGTTTTAGCTAACTCTTATGTCTTATCTATCTTTGCAGTTTGTCATAGGAAACAACCCTCTCGAAGAACCTCAATAAGTTGTGTCTATTGCCGAGATTGATTTAGCGACTCCCACTCATTCTAACTCGTCCTCTCACAATTATCAAGGTTCTATGACTATCATTAAAATGGAGGAGAGTGATTCTGGTTTTGAATCTCTTTTGCCAAACGTGGCACCAACTCAGTTTTATCGATAGGTTCTTAAGAATGGTACTATTAATCAAATCTCACTTCGTTTTATGCTGAATCTTCTGGTTTCTCACCCTGAGACATTTATTGTTGTATGCGTGAGACCTCACAACTTGATGATGTCCTATCTTTTATAAGGGACAACTATCGTGGTAGCTGAGATTGAGCATATTTCACCATCTTCCCTTGAAATATCTATACTGAATCGTTATATAAGCAATCTGAAAGCTTTGAGAAAGGATTATTTTGATTTTATTTGGCTAATCAAAAAGATGGGAAATTTGAAAGATCCTTAGTTTGTATCCTATCATTCTAGATATCTCAAAGTTATGGATGATCTTAAAATGGAAGAAGGCAAACTAAGAGAGCTTGGGTTGAGAAATATGATCAAAAGTTGGATGCCGTCGAGGAGGCTTTGGATGCTGCTAAAAAAGAGAATGAGATCGTTCTTAACCAAAAGGATAAGCTTAAAGTGAGTATATCTTCTATGTCTAAGCATCAATGAACGGTTTCTCAAGATATAGTTTCTTCAGTTGGGGAGGATATTTTCACTGCTTCCAGCTTAGGATTTTTGTTAGAATAAGTTCATCACTTTGTATCTTTGGGAAATAGTACATTTTGAAATTTAATTATCTTCAAAGTGAAATACAAAAAAAAACATTTTTTTCTTGAATCTCAAGTGCATACTTCATTATTTGCTTCAACGCTTAGTTCACATATATTACAAACTAATGTGTTTCTTCGAGTTTCTTCATGTACTAAATCGTGAATGAAAATTACAAGTGTCTTTCTCAAACATGATAAATTTTTAGCCACTTGTTATTATCTTTGAAAGGCTTATCATCTAAAATTTTTATATTTAAACAATAATTTGAATCAGGTGACTTTTTAACAACATTTGGTCCTTTCGAATTTGCTGAAAGGTTTAGTAGAGGGAGTCCTCTAATTTTATTGATAACAACTTTCAAGATGAAATTTCCTTCCACGAAATTTCTTAGTCTCACCAAGTTCTCATAAGATTTGGAGAGTATCTTTGTATAGACCCGAAGGTGCTTCCTCACGTTATCTCTATGTTCATTTAGTGCTTTTAGTTGAACATGCCTACTCTGAAGAAGCATGTTGCTTCACAAGTCGTATCTGGAAAAAAGTGCTTCTAACTCCATTGAAAGGATTGCTTTATCTCCACAAACTAAAGAGGAAGGTGTAAACCTGTTGGCTTCCTCTTGGTTGTTCGATAAGCCCAAATTAGCATAGGCAAATTGTCATCCCACACTCTAGGAAAGTCCTCCATCATCTTTGCCAAAATATTGGCCAAAGTTTTATTTGTAGCTTCTGGTTGACAATTACCATTAGGATAAGCCACTATTGAGGTTTGGTGGATAATTGAATATTTGTTGATTAACATTGTGACTTCTTTGTTGATGAATGGATTTCCATTATCTGAAAGAATAACCTTATGAGTTTCAAATCATCAAATGATATATTCTCTAATGAATTGTGCTACCACTCATGTTGTTGCTCTTTTAAAAGGTATTGCCTTTTCCCACTTTGTAAAGAATTAAATTTCCACGAGAATCTATATTTTTTCCCCTATATGGAGGTTTTATTGTTACCCCGAGGTCAAACACCCAGATGTGGAATGAATATGGTGTTGCCAAGGAGTGTAGATCAATCAATGGAAGACGAACAAGGTTATCATTAAGTTGTCAAGCCTTTCATTTTCAAACAATCTCAGCTGTATCTTTCTCTGTTATTGGCTAATAATAACAAAGTGCCATAAGTTAATCATGGAATTTGGCTCCTATAATGTGAGCTAGATCACCACCTTGCTTGATGACCTCTTTTGCTTCTTTTGTGGTGATGAATCATAAAGTTCTGTTGAGCTATCCTCGTTGATAAAGATTTTCCTCCAGCAATAGAATCTTAGGGCTACTCTTCTGACTGGTATGTATGGTTGCCTCCAATCCATTTGAGCTTCCAAAAAGTTGCACTCATCTAGTTGGAAGAAATTTTGACACTTAGTACATTCTCTTTGTATTGTTACTGCATCTTGATTCATCGAAGGCCAAAAATACCCCTGTCTTTAAATTCTTCAATATTGAGGAGGCTCAGTGGTCTCGCAATGTTTCTCATGAGTTTTCTTTAATCGCCTTTGAGATTTCCAGGGGCTAATGTATGTAGCCAACCATCTCCCAGGATTCTTATAGCACAAAATTCCTTGAATAACAAAGAATTATGCTAACTCAATGAGGTTCATCAAACCATATATTGTATCCAACTACCTTCTCACCTCCAATCCGAGGCATCATCGGTAGGAAAGATCTGAGCATAGATGATGGAGTTGTCTTGTGATGGATCATCATAATTATATACTCACATTGTACAACTATCCTTTGTGCAATCGTTGCATAAGCATTGGCTTGACAATTCATCGTTCTTAGATGACTCTCCACTTTCACCTCATAAAATTGGTCGATGAAACTCGATATGATTGTTCAATAAAGGGCTACACTGAGATGTTTACAGACATATTCACCATTCACTTGTTTGACTACCAAGTTGGAATATCCTTCGATGAAGGTGAACATATGCCTCTTCGAAGGGCCTCACATAATTCTGAAATTAAAGCTTCCTATTCAACCTCATTGTTAGAAAAAGGAAGTGCAATTTTTATGATAGAGAAGTTGCCTCCTTTCCTCTAGACAAAATCACACCATCTCCTCCTTTTCCTTAAACCAATGAACCATCAAATTCCATAGACCGTTCCTCCAGGTTTACCTTATAGAGGTTTACAAGCACATCATCACCAGGTAAATCCTCAGGAGGTGTTCGAACAAACCTGAAGGAAAGATAGATAATAAATTTGCATAGGCTTGACTCTTGATTTCATGAGGAACCATGCACTTCAAATCATACTCAGAAGGAATGATGAACCACCTTGTTTTTCTCCTAATTAAGATAGTTCATGCTAGAGAAACCTTAATGGGATCACATTGTGTTACTATGTGAATAGTAAAAGATAACATGTAGTGTCTAAGTTTTTTAACCACAAAAACCATGGTCAATTAGTGTCTTTCTATAATTGTATATCTTGTCGTAGGACCATGGACAATTCTACTAAATTAGTAGACAAATTTGTCTTGTCCCTTAATCTCTTGTGCCATCAATACACCTATGGACCTTGTAGTACAGGTTAGATAAAGAAAAAAATGTACTCTAGCCTTGGGTGGAATCATCTTTTGAGGAGAAGTGAACAATCTCTTAAGCTTGTCAAAATCTATCTAGTGTATTTCCTCCCATTTGAACTTCATGGTTTTTTGAAGGAGCTCCATAAATGGGTGAGTAATCTCAGATAAAGTTGGAATGAATATCCTCAAAGAAATATTTTTGAGGATGGTCTTAAGCTATTTCTGGATTTTTGGGCAAGGCATATGAAGACTAGATTTCTGTTTGCATTGGTCCATCTGCACACCTTGCTAATCAACCATAAAACCAACGAATTTACCACCCGTTACACAAAAGGTACATTTGTCTGGGTTCATATTTATCTTGTACTTCATTTGTTGAAAACTCTTCTCAAGTCCACTAAGTGAGAATCCCCTTTCTTTGATTTAATATATAATCACCCGCATGAAATTCTATAATGTCGTGGAAAATGTCTTGTAAAATAGCCACCATTATCCTTTGATAACATACAACCGCATTTTAAAAACCATAAGGCATTACATTCTATATTTAATTGCCGAAAGGAGTTCTGAAGGTTGTCTTCTTCGCATCATGTAAAACTCGCGCCCTAGATTTATACCTCATCCCCTATAATATGTACACCTTTGGGACATGAACTGAAGATAATGGATGGATGTTAAATTTAAACTATCCTTGTGGACTTTATGCAGTTTCAATTGGGAATTGATGGCTTAAAGTTGATGTGCAAAATTGTGGCTGTTGTTCGAACGAGTGGTCATTTCGTTCGAACGAGGATGTTTCTATCGTTAGAATGAGGTTCAAAAGACCATATAATGACAAGGACCTAAATGATTTCCATCATTCTATGGAATCTCATTGGAATGCCCTCGTTCGAATGAGGGGCTGTATATCTGTTTGAACGAGTTAGTGTTTGACCCATTTATAGCCTACGTTTGACCCTCATTAGCACTCTCATTAGAACTATCATTCGAATGAGTTCTAGAGTCGTTCGAATGACCGAGCGGAAATAAATTTTTTTTGCACATTTTATTGTGTTGTCAAGACGTGGAATGTTGGATTAGATGAGTTATTGAGCTTTCAATGCCTCATATAAAAACATGGGACAATATGGGGGGGGGGGGGGGGGGGGGAGTAGATAATGGGTTAAGTGTTTCTGGGTTTAAATAGAGGTGGGAGGGGATGGAGAGGCCATCCCCATCAGATTTTTAGTCTCTCTCTCTCTATGTCTCTAAGCTGCGCTCTTCCATTTCCAACTTATTTCCTCTATCCCTAAGGTTAACCCTTCCATCCCAAGAATTTTTCAAGCTATTCTAAGGCTAAATATACCCATTTTAAACCTATATTGAGGAATAAGATGTGTAGTAGAAGATATTGTTTGATCTATCCTGAAGAAGTTGGATCTTTCTTCGAGCTTTGGAGTTTAAAACACCTTTCAAGTCATTCCCTTTAGTTTTTCCTCTTCAAATCCAAGGTAGGGTTTTTCTTCAATCTGTTTTCAAGATTAAAAGCTGTAATACTCCTATTTTGGAAGAATGTATTCAATCAAGAGTTAATAATATAATGAATGAAATGCTTAGTAACAATTGTGATTTTTTTACTTGTGTGTTAGTAAGTAAACACGAATTAAAGGGGGTAAGTTATTGAATTTAATGATCATAGCTATGTTGGTTTAATTGGTTAGATTAAAATCAAAATCTTATTCAAAATTATCAATTGATTTAAATTAATGTAAGTGGATAAATATGAATTGGGTCCATTCAATTATTTTCCAAAAAAAAAGGAAATGAAAAATTGGATATTTAAATTACAAGCCCTTTAATTGTTTTGGGCCCTTTTAAATGATTGTTCTTAATGACCCTCTCAGCGCTAAGATATGAGTTATTGGACCGAATACTGGTGGGGTTTGCAGTGTTTAATAAAAACTACAATCTTATAAGAAAAGAGAATGGGACAACTACCTTCTCCTGTATTGATGCAGCGCTGAAATAGATAAGAGAAAGAGAGGAGCTGAACGATTCAAAGCCCCTTGGAATTTTCGGCAGCCATTTTTCCTGTGGTGGTGAACCTCAATTGGATGGAGTATTGGAGGGAGATTGGCCAAGGACTGACCACATGGCGAAGGCAGACCACACGTGTCCTCCATATTCTCTCTCTCTCTCCCTCCCCCCCTCTCTTCTCTCTCTCTCTCTCTCTCTCTCTCTCTCTCTCTCTCTCTCTCTCTCTCTCTCTCTCTCTCTGTTGTGGCAGTTATGAATCTGCCTCTCCTTTCTTTTTAGTCGTCGACGCCATAACAGGTAACCAATATATTTGGTTACTTGTTGTTATATATATATTTTTTATAAACTCAGGCCCAATATATTTTTTCATTACTTCCATTTTTTAGAAGACTTAGAGGTAAATTTCAAGGAGGTTTGAAAAGGAAATTTTGCCACCACCTAGGGAAGAAATTTCTGAACGTTTTACCAAGCAAGTAATTTTCTACTCCTCTCCTTTTATGTGTGTATTTTCTGATTTCACCAAAACTAAATTTTTGTGATAAAATTTATTAGTGGCCCTTATAAAAATGTTCAATTTTAATTCATGTGATGTTACGTGAATTGAAGTAGTGTTATGGACCTAAAAATTCATATCAAGCCTATTAATTTGCAAAAAATAATTATTGACCCAGTGACCTTTAGAAAAGTGTGAAATTCTAATTTATGTGATATTAGGTGAATCTAAATGGCTGTATATTCCTAAAAATTCATTTCGAGCCTATTAGTTTGACAAAATTAATTATTGATCCCAAGGGATGAAATGTAATTTTTTATAAGTGGACCGTGTTGGTAGAATTTGATAATCTGCGATACGAGAATAGACTATGTGAAATTTATTTAGAAGTAAGATATTCTAAAAGTTCAATTGTGTAGTAGGGTTCTACTTTACACATCAGAAGTACTACTTTTGATATATATGCTCCAAATAGATGAGAATTGTGGCGAGACTCTTATTTATGTTATAGTAACCAATATGAGAATATTGTAAATAAGTCGGGACAATTGATACGTGTGACACCCCGACTAATTAAATACCGGGTAGCTACTCCTTTATTAAATTAATTCAAAATGCCAAGTTCGCTCAGTTAATAGCATCACTGTCGAAAACATTTTTATTATTACTAACCACCTAGTATTTAAAAAGTGAGTTGCCAAATTTTAATTTAAGTCTGATTAACATGCAACAAGTGTAAAGAAATAAGTAACACCATTCACCATACTGAAGTAAAACGAATAACCATCACAATAGAGTAAATAAAGTCTGGAGGAAAACTCCTCACTACAATCCCACAACTGAAATAGATAAACTGAAACAATACATACTAAAGTCTGAAAACTGAAATGTAAAAGATGCTCTAAATAGAAATGGGCAACATGCCCTACAACTGATAGATAGCGACTCTGGAATCCAAAAGATAGAGGCGTCTATAAGCAAGTCCCTGTAGCTTCCACAAATAGCTACAGCTCGTCATCAGAGTGAGAATCCTATGCTTGGTGTCCCTGTGGCTGGGCACCTAAAATGGTTTTACAAGAAAAAGATTTGAAAAGCAAACGGGTCAGAGCCCGAATGTGGAGTTATATTTTAAAAATCTGCAAGTGCTTTAAAAATATTTAAAACATTAAATGCAAAGTACATGTTAGGACGTGCACTCACATTATATTCTCACCTCTCATCTAACTGTGCACTCCTAACGTAAGTACCCATCTATAACGACCCATACTACTAGCTAAGTGACAACATAACTAGCTAGACTGCCAAAGGTCCTACCCATATTACTCGGTTCCATTAACATATAACGCTCGTAATTAGATAGGGATTTAACGTAAACTCAGATACTCAATATGCAATATATATAACTATCAGTTAACTCGTTATATTTCTCGAAACAATTTACAACATTAACATGAGGATTCTCAATAATTAAATGTATATTAATCACATCGTAAATATACAATACAAGCACCCAGAGAACTAAGCTGCGGTGCACACATACTCTGCTATCCATCCCGGTACATCACGTACATAAGGATCACATATTCCGAATCTCTCAGGAATAGTTCAGATAACACAAATCACAAATAGTGGAGGCGAACACAGTCACCATCACGTGGGTCACGCACATACCTACGCTCCCACGGTCAGCGGACTTATTAATATCCCAATAAGTCTTACTATGACCTATGTTCATCAAGGTACCAGTCTATATCCCCCCCCCCCCCCCCCCCCCCGTAGGCACACAAGGATTAGAGGGTCCTAAGCGAACGCAACCTCCCGTGATAGCAAGTATGGTAGGTATGTCATACACACAATCCATATACCAATACTAAGTAAACACACATCTTAGTAATACCGTATTTTAATCGTAGTACATATTGCATTCTCGTACTAACTTATAATTATCACAAATTGTACTATTCCGGTTTGTAATCATACGCACCATAATTTTCTCACGTCGTAGTATACACTCACGTCTCAACCCAAACCGTCCATGTAATACAACTCTCGTATGTAAATTCCTTCTCATAAATACCCAAATGTCCCAATTCTATCATTACTACATCTACGGAATGATATCTATGTCCTCGAACAAGTTTACGGAACTCCAAAAATCAAAACAGTTCAAAATAGCCCAAACTGCCGGCTCGTTAGAAGTCTCGTTCGAACGAGACTGTTCGAACGAGTTTGGACTGTCAGCTCGTTAGAAATCTCGTTCGAACGAGGCTGTTCGAACGAGATCCCAGTTCGTTCGAACGAACTGTCCCTTCTAACGATATCTCGTTCGAACGAGATATCGAACGAAATCCCTACTCGTTAGTAACGACTGGTCAACTCGTTAGAAGCTCGTTCGAACGAGTTCGTTCGAACGACCTGGGGGCTGCTTCTAACGACTGACCAGTTTCGGCCCAGAATTTTCCCAATTCGTTTTTCATCCATTTTTACTCCTCAAACCTCTTCTAAAATTCGTTCCAACAATATATTGAGTTCTCTAATCATCCTCAAACATGCTAAGGTGCTATACTAACATCATTAAAGGGGTTTAATACCTTCTAAACAGCATTAAATCACAAATTTCTACATTAATTCCCAATTTTCTTCAAGAACATAAACCCTAGGTTCT
This sequence comes from Sambucus nigra, assembly GCA_949130495.1. Lineage (NCBI taxonomy): Eukaryota > Viridiplantae > Streptophyta > Magnoliopsida > Dipsacales > Adoxaceae > Sambucus > Sambucus nigra. The sequence goes on along the minus strand of OX422220.1, from coordinate 166,227,147 downwards.
TCTCCTCAAAATTTCCCAGATTTTAATCCGTTTATACATCACATAGATATGAAATCTCTGAATTAAATCTTCAAACAATGTTTCTACATGCAAACCTATCCCAAAATTAAACAACAATCTTCCAATTTCATGGGTTTTCTTTTAACTCTTATATAAGATTGATTGACAAGGTTTCTAACATGGAAAAAGCATTCACTGCATAAGGAATGTAATTTAAATCACTTGCCTTGGTTTGATTTCTGATGTTGGTGTGGGTTTGATGAAGTTTTCTGCAGAAATTCCTCTCTCCAAGCTCCTTCTCCAATGGTGGCTTAAGGTGGCTAGGGTTTGATTTGGGAAAACTTAGAAAACCTAAATGACAACCTACGTAGCCTTCTAGGTTAATATGGGTTGGTCATGGGCTTAGTGGGTCAAATCCACATCAGATTTAATTAACCAAATTTTCGTCACTTTTAATTCCTCAAAATGTAATATTACCAAAATACCCTTTAAGTTACCGGTAAGGCCTAAAAATACCCCGGGACCCAAACTATACCCCCGGCTAGTGTTTTCTGACTATCTCGACCCTTCCGGACGCGTTGGCGCACTCAAAACGACCATACGGATTATAGATTTTAAATTCACTTTTATAATCGAAATATTATACCGTGACGCGGCGGTCCCACGCGTCTCAATAAAATTTCCAAATTGTCGTATATAAATCTCACGACAAATTTTATAATACCAAGTTCATATATAATCATATATGCACATAATCAAATACCAACTCGCATCTCATTAGTATTTATAACCCGGATTAATTTCCAATTAATACGCATTTAATTAATTAATCCCATAAATAAATATAGTCAAAAGTACGGGGTATTACAATACGCTTTAACGGACCCCTTATGATGTAACATACTCACATAAAAATAATTATGTGTCCCTTTTATGTGAGAACTCAATATGAACCCATATTCTAAACATTGTAATTGTTGATGTGCATTCTATTAAGTAGACATTAGAAGGGGTACGGGAAATTATGTGATTGGTTCGGTTGATTGAATAGTAGCGTGGATTAATTAGGATATTTCACACATAGGCATTTAAATTCTTGCCCTACTCTAGCATAACAAACCTTAAATGAATTGTCTTAGTAAGTACTCTATCTAAACGTTAGTGTATCGGGAGGGTTCCTTGTTTGGATTTTACTTCGGTGAGATGTCCCACGCATGGAGTTTAGAGACGGGTTATCGTGACGACTTAAACATAAATAAAAATTATAAACTTTACACTTTACACTTTGTGTTATGAAGAATGACTTGCATAATGTTTGTTCCTCGACACTCTATAAAATTGTTTAACATATAGATAATGAATCCTAAATCGTAGAGCTGAGTCGGGGTAACTGGGGATAAAATGACAACATTAATTGAACTTTCTAATATGGAAATGATTGGGTGGGTACTGTGGAGGGACACCCCAATATTATGCTGTGTAAATTCCCGGTCATGCAAATACCAGGTGGTGTTAGGGTGTAAAACATGATGTTTATGGTTTAGTATGATATGCTATTCTCATCCATTCGAATACCAGGTGGCGCCAGGGTGTGATATGTTAAGGTTATGAATATTGCGTTATGTGATTTCCCAGCCAAGCGGATACCAAGTGGCATCAAGGCGTGAAATGTGATTACTTGAATCGGTGTACCACATGTTTAGGAGATGGCCTAGATGAAGGGGCGCATGTCGGTTATGTGATAATAAATAAATAAGCATAATTGACTAATGAAAGTGATTAAGATTAATAAATGTGATTATATAAATTTAGCGTACCACATGTTTATAAGATGGCCTAGATGATGGGGCGCATGTTGGTTACATGGTAATTAATTAGTGAGTCATGTTGGTTAGGTATGAATGAATTATTAAGCATGTCGGTTATATGTTAATAAATTATTGAGCCCATCAGTTACGTGTTAATGAATTATTGAGCCTGTTGGTTACGTGTTAATGAATTATTGAGCATGTTAGTTACGTGTTAATGAACTATTTAGCATGTCGGTTACTGATTGATTAGTTAATGAAAAGGATTAATTAATGGTATGAAATGAGATAATTCTAGTATATTGTGAGACTATGTTTATGGGTTGGGTCGTTCACTAAATTATTAAACTGTGACTTTATCATTTATGCGTATAACTTCTTTGAGTTGCGTAGCTAAGTTACTTGCTAGGGTTTTAACCCCCCTTTTGTGGAAACCAGGTGCTAGGGCTGGACCTCACACTTAGATGTCATTCAATCCAGTCAACGCATGATATACAACTCTCAGGGTTTTAGCTCGATAGATATTGGAGTTCTCTACCTCCTCGTATTATTATTTATCTCTTTAGTCGAGCTTATATTGAAATGTCTAGTTGTATGTTTAGATCTAGATGGCTTGTAATATTTATAGACTCTTTGGAGATTTTATTTATATAAATTTTGAGACAACATTATTTATAGATTTGGTTATTGGACATTATGAGCTATACTTGAGGATCTTCTCATCGGTTCAAAATTATTGCCCAATTTTCATTTGATCTCTTCATGCTAAGAATGATATTATTTTGTTTTTGTTATCCCATAAGATTTTATATTTATAATTGATCAACCTAAATATTAAATTACACGGGGTATTATAGTTGGTATCAGAGCATGGTCTTGGGCCTCGAGGGTTATAGGTCCTTTTAGGCTTCTGCATAGTGTTCTTTGATACGTTCCTTTCTTTGTAATCTCATTTGTATTTCATTACTGATAGGATTTCCATCCTAAATTTTATAAGTTTCTTTATAGGATATTTTCGGTTATCCCAAGCAAGTGAGGTAGTCTGATTTTGCAGCTCCGCACCATAAACACTCGTATTACCTGGTATTTCAACTCTGATTCCCAAGGGTGGTATTACCTTGGGGAAAGACAATTCGTTAGATTTGACCACCTAGGAAATCCATGAACACTTAGTTACACTCAGGCATTGGATACCACCTTCAGTTACTTTGCCTGTAGCCTAGACCATTAAGGGAATAAGAAGGGTTAAGAGAAATCATTTCAGACCTAAGTAGGACATGTGCCAGCAACTGAGATAGATAGGGATGCATATGACCCCATTTGAGGTGGTATGGTTTATTTATGGGGAAAGATAGAAGAAATTTTTAGGTTTATCCCAATGAGAAATTCAGAGACAACGATATTTGGGCCATCCAGGCCAGAAGCATGTCCACTATCGTCAACTTCAAGGATAGTTCGAACATGTCCCTTAGCACCGATAATAACAATATTTAGTGACTAATCCACATCCGGTATTAGTGCTACCTGCATCATCGGTTGCACATTAGTAACCCCAGCTTTAGTATGGGAGCATTTATTAGATGGCATAACCCTAACAGGAGGATGAGGGGAAGATCCTAGTGATGTACAATACGTTTTATGTTGTGGTCACTTGAGACAGATATTTGCTGGACACTGATGATACACACTCCTTCATGTCACATTGTTTTATTGGGAGTATTAGTTAGATTCTTATGCGTTGTGATGGATCTTTATTAATAGCTACTCCTTTATATGCACCTACCCATATTTTCAAGATTTGTAATGATGTCGAGATTTATATTGGTATATGGAGTTTTGAGGCTGATTTGTTAGTTTTAGACACCCATTTTATGATGTGATCTTGGGTATAAGTTGATATGTGAAATATATATATATATATATATATATATATATATATATATATATATATATATATATATATACAGTCAGGCTCCCGTGCGGGAGCCCAAAATGAGGGATCCGTGCATGATCTTTTTTAGAAAAAAAAATATTTTTTATTTTTTTTATGTGGGTTGTAAACATTTCAGTGCACCCCTGTAAAAAAAAATCAACTCAAAATAATACTTTTTGGTATTTTAAAAAAATGGGTCAATTTTTTACAGTATTTTAAGCAGCTTAAGTACTGTAAAAAAATTGACCCATTTTTTTAAAATACCAAAAAGTATTATTTGGAGTTGATTTTTTTTTATAGGGTTGCACTGAAATGTTTACAACCCACACAAAAAAAAATAAAAAATAAAAACAACTTTTTTTTTTATAAAAGATCCTGCACGGGAGTCCCACATTTGGGCTCCTGCACGGGAGCCTGACTCTCTCTCTCTCTCTCTCTCTCTCTCTCTATCTATCTATCTATCTATATATATATATATATATAGATATATATAATAAAGTAGGAAATTTATATATGTCACAAGCTTGATCGATGACATCGTCTATATAAATTTTTTCTATATTATCTTTTTTACCCTTGAAAATTTTGAATTCCCTCTCTTTCAATACACTATAATTTATTTTCCTTCTTTTCTTCAAAATTCAAATATAAAGGTGCAATGGTATTTTCTTCAATATTACACAAAGACCCACTTTCTCTCTCAACCCCTATGTCATTTTCTCTCGAAGCACAAACTCAGGAGGAGGAGATTTATGTCTTTGTTATCTTATGTCCCATCTCAATCTTTGAAATCCCGTCTAAATCACCTCAACTACAATTTTTTAATTAAATTTTAGCTCGAGCCTATCAAAATTTAAGATTTTACCTCGAGCCTCTAAAAAAAGTCTCGACTCCTCACGCACACTCCCCCATCATCTATTACAGACCCTTTCTCTCTCTGCACACAAAAATAGTTTCATCTCCTTTAAAGGAAACAAAACACTCTTCAACCCTCTATTGTTTCATCATTGTGGGATAATATTGTTGAGATCTAGATCCTCATCAACTATAAATTGAGGTCCACTTTGACGGGTCACGAAGGGTGAGTTTTTATCGTGTTGGATTTCTTCTTTTTAGTTGCTAAGAAATTCAAAGATGAAATTCGGGTTGCGGTTGATTTCTTCTTTTTATTTGTTGGTCTTTAGTTTAAAGGTTCCTTAACAAGTATTGATTCAGTTGGCGGTAGTGATATCTTTAAAGTATTGGTTCACGTATACTCGGTATAAATTTTTGAAGTATTGGTTTCTGAAGTATACGTTTCAGTTGTATAAATTTCTGAAGATAGAATCAGGTATACTCGGTATAAATTTTTGAAGATCGCATCAGGTATCTTCAAAGTATTTATTTTTTCTTTTTTTGTTTTAAAAATTAACATCTCATTAGGTATACACGGTTGTCCCCGCTTCACTAATTTATGTTCGTTTTTATTGTTGTAAACTCCATCTTTATCTCACCAGGTATATACTCTTAGTTCTCTTTTTTGTCTTTTTTGTTGATTATTGTGGATTTTAATCCGTAACAGGTGTCTTGAGGTTTTTTATGTGCAAGATTCTCATCAGGTTTCTCTCATCAAGACCCACTTTTTGTTCTATGTTTTATGGATGGTTACCCACAAATGATTTTCTCTCTCTTAGACAACAACCCACCACAAATCCGTACCAAACTTCAATCCTCCATTACAGTCACCATGACGAATGGTCAGCTTATGTTTAGATATGTTCTCCATCTAAATCTCACCAAGCCCAAGTTTTCTAAGAGACTTTGGATTTTGAATTTTGAATTTTTTTTATTCTGTGTGTTAAAAAGAGTTTCACTTTTCTTTCTCTCACCATTAGTTTTACAGGTACCATGAAAGAGTAAACGATAAATGGGTGATGGTGGGCGACTTTGGATTCTGTGTCAAAAACTTTTGGTGTTAAAATTTTCTTAGAGACATTCTTTTGTTGTAATCTCACTCTGTTTGACTATTTTTTTTCTTTTTCTTTGTGTTTAAATCACACTAGAGACATCATATATACGATTGAAAAAGGTATATGTTCTCTCTCTTGCTTGGTTTTTTTTTTTTTGCAGGGGTTAAAAATGAGAATACTTGTTTTTTTTGTAGGGGCTAAAAATGAAAATCTTTTGGGTGAAACCCAAATTTACAAATCTTTCAAGTTGTAAATATAGTTGTATTTTAGTTGGTTAGTAAACTCAGTTATTGTATTTTAGTTGTGTTCTGGATGCCATAATTTTCATTATTTTCTCAATTTGAAATATATTTTCTCCCATTTGTGATAGGTGCTAACATTTGAAATCTGAAATTGAATTTTTTACCTAATGCCACAGGTTTATAAGTAGGTCTGGCAAATATTGATGTGATAACCCGTTTATGGTAATAACCTGAAATGATCCGAACATGACACAATTAGATACTCAAATCAAAATCAACGTGACTCGAAAATGACACGACTAACTCGAATTGCCATCCCTATTTTTAAGGGACAAAGAAAAAAATCAGGTTGGAGGGAAATGTGTATTAATATGTTTCTATTAGATGTTTTTTTTCTATTAACTAACAATGTTTTGTTCATTATTTTTTTGTTCATTTATTCTGATAATGGTTGGTGTTAACTGTTGGGTGGAGGGTAAGTTTTTTTTTTGTTATTTCGTGTCATGAAATTAGGAAAGTTTTAATTAATTTTCAAATTTAAATATTAAAATGAATATTAATGTCCATATTAATCTGATCATATTCACCTTTTAACTTAAACATTGTGTGGATTTGCAGTTGTGAATAAAAAGGAATATTGATGTGAATACGATGTTTATCAAATTATATTAAAAATATTGGTGGTGTAAATATGAATTGATTTTTCTCGAACCTAACAATGATTTCTCAAAGGTAGTGTGTGTTAAAGATTAAAATCTTACATGTCATCCTCGAGCCTCAAAAATATTTTATCAAAAAAATCAAGGTATGACAACAAGATATCATGGAATCTGATGTTTGGCCCATTGCCTTTACCCAAATTGCTGTATGGTAGAGGTCTAAAAATTCGACTGAAAAGAAATCAGTGTGGGGTCCATTCGAAATAGTGTCTAATATCACTTCATGTCCAAAAGCATATTTGGAGTTTAAAAGAAAGGTTGGACTACTTAGTGTTAGTGGTACTTTCATAACTGACATAGTTATTTTTTTTAAGGTCACGGAGACCCTACTTAGTGTTGCACTTAGTTTTGCTTCTCGTGGTGATTTGACCTTACTCTCTTTGCATAGAAATAGAAAAATGATAGTTTACCACAAAAAAAAGAAAAGAAAAATGGTAGAGAGGCTTGACTTAAATCACACAATACTCATTTATCCCAAAACTTTTATTTATTTATTTTTTCTTAAAATCTGACTTTCAAGTTAAAAAAAAACTGTCCAATTAAAAAACATAAATATACACTATATATAAATATATGTAAAAATATCTGTTTAAATTATGTGTGAAATACATCATTGTGTTAATTTTTTTACTTAACACAAACCAATTTAAAAATTACACAATGTGATTATGAATCTTTTATTTTTTTAACTAACACGATCACGACTCAAATAAAATGTGACGTGACATGGAGTTGATTTTATTCATACTGCTGGTGTGGACCATTTTTTACTATTTTGAAAATAATCTTTACTATTTAGAAAAAATGGTCAACACCGACATTAAAAAAATACGATTCCATGTCACGTCGCGTTTTATTTCATTCGTGATCGTGTTAGTTAAAAAATGAAATATTCATAATCGCATTGTGTAAATTTTTTAAATGATCCATTATCAAAAAGTCCCTCAAATATTTTTTAATACACATTTAAACAAAGCATTTTTATTTTGTTCCAAAAAGTCCATCAAGCATCCATTTAATTAATATTTTCTTATTTTTAAAGGTCCGAGGCAATGACACACATTGATTGTTTTTATGTGGTGAATCACCTTTTGAAACAAAATAAAAAAGTTTGGAGTAAACGTGTATTAAAAAATATTCGAGGGACTATTTTGTATATGATTCAAAAAATTAACACAATAATGTATTTTAACACATATTTTTTATATGTATAGCGTGTATTTATGTTTTTTAATTGAACTATTTTTTTAACTTGAAAGTTATATTTTAGAGAAAAAATGAATTTATAGAATGACAGAATAACTAAATAAATATTTTTGTTTTTACTGTTAGGATACACTTAAGGAAAAAAATGGGTATTATAGGATTAAAAGACATGCTGGTGGTATATTAATGATGTGGAAATGCCACATCATTAAGTTTGAGATTTATGTCCAAAAAGAGGGTTGCTGTAATTGTGCTCATAGAAATATAGTTGCTTTGTTGTATTTTGATTCAGTTGGGGATAAAGAGGAGACAACTTCATTAATTTCAAAATGCATACCACTATCCATGAAGGTTTCGTTTATTAAGAAGCCAAAAGTGAGTCAATGAGATCCCCTGTGTTCAAGGGACCAAGAATATCATCTGTTGGAGTTGACAGTTTACGAAGCACATCAGCTAGCGGCAGTAAAAGAATCACAGAGCCGTGTTTCGGGAATAAACAATCGAAGAGACTAGATTCGTGCGTATTACTTCTTATTTACATTTTCATTTCAGTTTACTATTTTTTCTTATGTTTTGATGTCTTATGTACTTAACTTGAAGATATGTATCTAGAGTTGATATGGTTGTGTTTATCAAGTATGAGAAGGGAATTTTGAGCAAGAAATGTGCAAGAAACCCCATTTTTATCAGAACCAGAAATCAGAGTTTTTTTGTTGCATTGAAATGAGCAAGAAATCAAGTATGAGAAGGGGAATCAAAGACTAATTGTAAATATGAGAATCTAGGAACACATGTGAAATGTTCAAATAGTAGCAAAACTATATGTTGAAAAGGATATTTATATGTCCAAATACTTTTTGACTTATTTTCTAATTTTCCATTTGTTTTCCTCACAGGTGTTTTAGACAATATATATACGAATTTGTAAATATGACAAATTTGTTTATAAGACTATTAGTATCGTTGTTGTTCGAGTGTTTTTTATTTCTTAAACAAGGTAGATAGTCATATAAACAAAAGAAGTTTTGTCCAAATTTAATTTATTTATTGATATATTAGTTGTATTCAACAAGTTGAGTTAAATTGATGTTGTTTGTATGAGGTCCAAGAAGGACTAAATTTTCTAAATTGTTTACGCATTTGTGTTGTACAAAAAAGTTTGACTTAAATTTACACGATTCAATACCTTGAAAATATACACTTATAATATATAAAACATTTATTATTTACATTCAACACAATTGAATACTTTTAACAATTATCAGCGTGCCTTCAGGCACGGGCATACTCTAGTGTGTGTATATATATGTATTGTAGGAGTCGGACTATCCTTTTCCCGATATTGAATTAGGAGGGTATAACTATGCGTAGGTGAGAGTGTGGTGCCCTTATACACTTGTATTTCATTGATGTGATGACGTCGGATGGGGCTACCATTTCATTAGATTCTATTTAGATTGTTTGAGATTTTTCTCGCATATTTGAATCAGTGCCTGGGTTGCTACCAACTCAAAAGTTTAATGTTGTGATTGATTTAGATTCCGGTGCGTCGCCAATTGCTAAGACACCGTACCTTATGGTTCTTATGGAAGTGAGGGAGTTGGGGGGGGGGATTAAGGGGCTATTACAATAAGGGTCCTTATGAGTTCAAAATCATGTCATTTGGATTAAGAAACACCCCGTCGTGTTCATGAATTTGATGAAATGGGCGTTCCGACTGTATATAAGTCAGTTTATCATCATCTTCATTGGTGACATCTTGATTTATTTGTGGGACAAGGAGGAGCATGCCAAAAATTTGAGGGTTTTAACTTCATATGTGGTGAGAGAATAATAATGATGCGAAATTCTCTAAATGTGAGTTCTGAAAATGAGGGGTAAAATTTATGGGCAATGTGGTTTAGGAGTCGGGATTATCAGTATATCTTAAGAAGGTTTTGGTTGTTTGCATTAGAAATAACCCATAACATTTCAGAGGTTCGTAGTATTTTGGGATTGGATGTTTATTCGAGGATTTTTTTAAGATTGCAGGACCGTTGGTCGAGTTGACTCGGAACTAATTTAATTCATTTGGACAGAGGTGTATCTACAGGCCTTTGTCACTCTCAAGGAGAAGCTGGCTTTGACTCTAGTTTTTACCCTAGAAGGAGTGAGCTTGCGTATTTAGTATTCAATGATACTTCCTTACAGGGATTAGGTGGAGTGTTGATGCAGGAGAATATATTGCCTATGCATTACAGAAGGTAAAATCCCACGAAGGTAACTATCCGACATGTGATTTAGAGCTAGTAGTGATAGAATTTGCACTACACATTTGGAGATATTATTTGTGCAGTGAGAAGTTCATGATTTTCCTAGAGGTTGCAAGCGTCTTCATTATTGGTTCCCATGAAAGGATTTAAATGAACGACATCGAAAGTAGTTTTAGTTTACAAAGGACTAGCAGTTTACGAATTAGCATCACCTAAGAGAGGAAAATGTGGTGGCAGATACTTTGAGTCAACAAGCCTAATGGTAGTTTGTAGCCACTTCATGTGATAGAGGTGGGTTTGTTCATGAGATTAGTGAGTTAGCTGATGCATTCATGAGGATGCTCACCGTAACTCCCAACATGCTTCTAAGGAACATTGGAGGAAGGACAAATAACGTGTTTTGAAAGGGGACGTTAGTTGTGTCACCAGGAGAAGAGTTATGTTAAATCATTATGTAAGGGTTCCATAGATCGCAGTTTTCAGTGCATTTTGGTAAGGATAAGTTATATGAGGATATAAAGAGATAATATTAGTGGTCTCAGATAAGGTTGGACGTTACTAAGTTTGTGTCCTTGTATATGGTGAAGTTCAGTCGTCAGCGACCGTCCGATAAGCTTTTACGTTTACACATTCTCGAGTGGAAGTGGGGTAACACTTTGATGGATTTTGTCATCAAGTTGCCTTCGACACCAAGGCATCATGATTTTTATTTGGGTTATAAAGGACCTTTTGATGAGAGTGGTGCACTTCTTTATTGTCCACACACATATTTTAGCAGATTAGTACACTCATTTTGTATGTAGCATGTATTATTCGATTACATGAAGTATCATAGGTGATCGTACCAAACAAGGATACGACTTTTGTATCTTGCATTTGGGAAATTTCTTAGGTGTTTGTGGGGACTAAGTGCACGTGAGTATCTTATACCATCCTCAGATGATAGGAAGACGAAACGGGTGAACCCTATTTTCGTATAATATACTTTGGGAATGCACATTAAATTTCAAGAGTAGTTGAGAGACACACTTATCTTAGTTTGAGATCACCTATCACAATAATTACTTGGTATGACACCGTATGAGGTGTTGTATGAGTGCCCATGTGGGTCCTCGGTGTGTTGGTTGGATTCAAAACAGTAGCTTTTCGGGACTCAAGTTCGTTTAGGGGACTACAAATAAGATCGAGATGATTCATGAGCGAATCAAGACAACCCAGAGTAGGCAAAATAGTTATGTGGACTTGGATCAGAAAGGCATGGAGTTTCAAGTGGACAACTAGGTAATTCTCAAAGTGTGACCCATTAATTGAGTAATGCATTTTGGGGGAAGAATGGCAAGTTAGCCTCGACATATGTAGGGAAATTTATGAGCACGGATTGTGTAAGGTCACTCACTTACCGTTTAGCAGTACCACACCATTTATCTCAGGTGCACCATGTGGTTCGTGTATCAATGTTTTGTAAATCCTTATGGGGAAATGATATGTTACTATATGTCGATGTCTCATATGCTAAGGAGATAATCCGTATCATATATTATAGAGTCCACATTTCGAGGACTAGGGAGGTTCAATTGGTTCATTTCAGTGGGGTTAACACAGTGAGAATATATCCACTTAGGAGATTGAGGACACGATAATAGAATAATGTCCACAATTATTTTGAAGCGGGTATGTGTTAATCTTCTGTGAATTTCAAGGATAAAATTATTTTTTTTAGAGTTGAAGAATGTAATACCCCTAATAACCAATTAAACCATGGCTACTAGATCTAGTTCTCATTCCTTAATGCTTAATCGATCCATACATTCCACCTTAATTTTCCTTTCAAATACATATCATTATCTAAGGCTTAAGTAGTCAGGGAAACAACATGACTATTGTAGTTCCTCAGCATATGTTCTACTAGGACCGACCTAAAGGTTTGATAAAACTTCTTACTTTGTCTCTATAGGCCATTAATCAAGGATCCCTAGCTCTATACATGTTTGTGATCTGATTTCTGACCAGGCAATAATCACAATGAAGGGAAACATCCCTTACCCCTACTGGGGATTTTCTCTTTTGGTTAACTATTATTACCCCATATTCCTTTTCATTATTTTGGTTGACTATTATTACCCCATATTCCTTCTCTAACGTCAGTTCCTCATTCCATCAATGAACAACCTCCTCTTGGAAAGATAACCGACTATTTTCTTAAGGGACTGACCCCTTAGATCGATGTCAGACATTTCCAAGAATGGTATAGACTTGATTACCTTTATTTTAGGTTGCATGAGAACTCTACAATGAAATCAGTAAAAACCTTCCCTTTGATGGAAAGTTTGGGCTCATAGTTTATGTCAAATTGTTCCAAATTTAAAGACCATTTTGTTACTTTGTTAGAGAGGTCAACCTTTTTCAAGACTTCCTTAAAAACATGAAAGTGAGGATGACTATAGAGTGATCATAGAAATAATGCCTTATCTTCTTAGACAAAAACACCGGTACTAATAATATATTCTCAAATGCCATATATTTCCTTTTAATGTCATGGGTAATAGATCCACTATTGTTCACTGTAGACACCCCATTCTATTACCCCCAAACTCTCCTTAGGTTCCTAGCACCAACCCTCATCACTACAGATCCAGGTCATACCTTGAGTACTAACCTAGAAGCCATTGGGCACTCCCAGGCTCCTGACCAAAAGTCAAACTCTTCAGATAGACTGAGGCTGAATGAATCTTCAAAGGTCACTGAAACCCCTTTCCAACGGTCCATCTTGTGCGCGATTCTGACCTACCATGCGGACGAATGACCCATTTTTCCCGAACCTCAATCAGGAGGCCATCGAGCGCTCCCGAACTCCATTTGACCAAAGTCAGCTCTTCAGCTCGACCGATACTGAATGAATCTTCAAGGGGTGCTGAAACCCCTTTCCAACGGTCCGCTCCGTTTGCAATTCTGACTTACGGTACGGACGAACGATCCATTTGACTCCGAAAGGTCACCGAATGTTTCCAGGCGGCCCAGTTGACCAAAGTCAACTCCCCGGACCTGATCAAACTCTTTGGAATATTGAATTACATCTCCTAACCTTTCCAACGGTCCGCCCGTGTGTGATTCGAACTTACCATGCGGACGAACGATCTGTTTGCGTCCGATGATCCCCCGTCTAATGGACTAACAAATGCTTCCGGGCCATATTTGACCCAGATTCAAGCCCCGAACCCGGGACCAGTCCAAAGGACTTTCAAAGGTCTCTAAATTACCTTTCTAATACACATGTTAGATTATCGTTTTCAACCCAAAACTCTACCAAAATTCTGGGTCAGCCTGCCGCCCGAATTCTCGCACATTTTCAAAACGGGACTCTATCCGTGAGCCTGGTCACAAGTCCAGCCATAGCTTTGCATATATTACAAACCCAATTTTTCTAGGCTCGGGTCCCGTCTGGCATTTCATTTTGCATTTAAGAGAATTTAATACAAGTGAGAACATAATAATCATAAATAACCATGCTGAGATCCGTCTCCCGAAAAAAAATCAAAATAAAAAAAAAAACATTTCTCCCCTCTTTATGAAACATCCAAAAATATTTTGTCTTTCAATCTCGAAAAAAAAAATTTCATCCCTTTCTCTAAAAAATATATCCCATTTTACGCCTTCTCCGGTCGATCGCAAGCCTTTAGCCTGGCTCCTTATTGGCTTTAGTCTTCAGTCTTCAGTCAAGTCACCTCGAAGTTCCGTCCATTCCCCTATTACTCCTTTCGAGTTCGGAATCCATTCTCTTTCCATGGAGAACACATATCAAGTACCAGTTATGCAGCCAAATCTAATGGAAGTCCTAGCTCAGCTTGTGTCCAAGATTGACAACCTCCAAACCGAGGTTCGAGAGATGCAACAAAACCAGGTTCAAATTCCTCAAGAGCTCGAGGCCTATCTCCTCGTGATATGGATCCACCTGAGCCTATCTGGGTTCCCAAAGAGTATCAACACGCTCCACGTTCCCCTCCTGCTAATGGGCTGCCACCTTCCCAGCTTTCGATGCCAAATGAGAGAGTATGCGCTTGCGTTCAAATGATAAAATTATATATTAAACACCTTTTAACTCAAACAAACCTTAAATATGCAACAATATGTGATTGAATACGATAATGAACTAAGCAAGAACATTCAAACACATGGTTGTGAGGAAAAATCCCCCAAAGGGGCAAAACCATTTATTTTCATTATAATATTGTAACTGTACAATTTCGGATTACAATGAAAATACAAGTGACTAAGAATTACCCTCAGGTGTCGGATTCTGTAGTCGGCGGCTGGAGTTATCCCTTTCCAGTAGGGCTGCAATGAAGAAGAAGAACGGTCTTCTCCACAATGGTATGAACACCAAAAGTGCATTCCTGGGTTGCAAAGAGTTTCACAAATGTTTGGAAATTTGTGTGAATTTAAAACCTAGAGTCTTGGGCTCAATAGGTGAAGACTTAGAGTTTTTTGTACTCTGGAAATCGTGTGTAGAAGTCTTAGAAAACCACTTTCCGTAGTGGGATTAAATAAGAAGTCTTGGGCCTTAAAAATATGAACACGATCTGTTGAAGTTTATCCCAGGCGGACCGGTCCGGGTCTGAGGCGGACCAGTTCTTTTTATATCTGGCTTCTTCAGTTCGCTTGCGGTCCGGGGTATACTGTCTTTCAGCAGGCGGACCGATCCGGGTCTGAGGCGGACCGGTCCGCAGGCAGATCGGTTCGTTTATTTTGGGCGGACCGGTCCGGCCTGTCAGACTTTGATTCCTTTTCTTCTTTTGATATTCGGATCCGTTGATGACTGTATGAATCTTGAATATCTTCAACGGTGTAACGGCATGCGACATAACAAATTGATAATGGACAAAAATGTCCTTATAAATCTCCCCTATGTCTATGCCGGTACATACATAAAAACAAACATCCGAATTATCAAACAACTAAAAATGCCTATACAAATCTACCCTTCCATGAACCCAAAACTGGAAAGATATAATTGAATAAGACTTCAACGTTTGCTCTTCAACTCGTCAGGAATCTCAACACTTTTCTCATCAGGGTGTGCAATCCAATGATAATCCATGTAGTACCTACACACATGAGAAAAGACAAAATACCAAGTGACGTATCGAGTTTGAAATGAGATAGATATATATACCAATTTATGAGAAAACTCAAACTTTCAAATCTCCACCATAATAATATAATTCATTCTCCCCCTTTTTATGATGTTCCCAAATAGACAAATGAGAGAAATAAATCAAATAAGCAAGTATGGAGTGTCACTAGGATAAAATCACACCATGAATGATCATAAAAACAACCAAGTCGATGATAGCGTAAATGAAGTGGTGTGATAAAATTCGATAGGAAAATCAATGCATACAAACATGACATATGTGCACGATGAATATTGGATACTCCTAGTGAATAAACTCAAATGCATGCTTTGGTGTAAAATAATGACAATATAAGATATTGACTCAATCAAATCAACAAATCAAAGCTCAAAGTGATTTTCACACCAATAACGTCCAAAACGATTTTATGTTTTTTCAGGACTTTCAAGGAAGTGCAAATCCGTTTAATGATTCTCCAACCAAGCTCCCTCAGATATAATTTTGAATATAGGCATTCTAAATTCTCAAACTTTGGAGAATTGATGGTGAAACCTAAGTGGCCCATATTTGGCATGAAGTAATTTTTATTGCCTTTAAATTTTTTCGGGCTCTTTAACCTCTTTGGACCTCGGATATTAAAATTCCTCCATTTTTAGGTCCTTTTTAACGGTGGCTTTTGCGCAAAGGATAGATGATTACCTTTCGCAGCCCCTCCCCGTTATGCAAAAGCACACAGTCTCACCAAAACGGTTTTTACATGCATTCCAATCTTGTCAAGTTTTATCGCATATTGTAAGTTGTATAGACATAATTGAGATGGAAACACTCAAGCCAATATGAGATAGACAAGTGCAATAATCAAATATAGCTGTGCATGTGTGTAATAAAGGATATAGGAGTCAAACATGTAGGAAGATATCACTAATTACATCTCAAAGACTCCAAACAATGTAAAACACATGGATGAAATGATGTAGCCTCTCAAATCTCTATCAAACAGTCACATGGATATATGGAAAGAAGTTGTGACTTGGATATCTTAAATGCTCATCCATAAAAGGAGCAAAAACAGAAATCTTTTTGGATTTTTCAAAAATTTTAGTAAAAATAAAATATTTTTGTATTTTTCAAAAGAAATATAAAAAGCAAAAATAATAAATAAATAGTTGTACAACAAGCAATGGTACATATAAAACAGACTAGCAATAGGAAGCATATGATATGAACATGAAGAAACATCCTATTCTAGACGTAGACCAACCCCTCAGTCAACTGTGCAAATCCCCAAAGACTTCCTAAGACTCTCAAATCTAAGGGCATCTAAAGGTTTCGTGAAAATGTCGGCTAACTGACGGTCGGTGGGAACAAAACTCAGAGATACATTGTTCTCCTCAACTAACTGACGAATAAAGTGCTCACGTATCCTGATGTGCTTGGTGCGCGAATGCTGAACTGGATTGCAGGATATGTGTATTGCGCTCGTGTTATCACAAGAAATGGTCATGGTGTCCTGTGAAATCCCATAATCCTCCAGCATTTGCTTCATCCACAAGAGTTGTGTGCAACAACTCCCGGCGGCTATGTACTCAGCCTCCGCAGTGGACAAAGAGATGGAATTTTGCTTCTTGCTCAGCCAGGAGACAAGAGCAGAACCAAAATAGAAACACCCACCAGAAGTGCTCCTACAACCATCTACATCCCCGGCCCAATCGGCATCCGAATAGGCGGACAAACGGTCATTGGTATCAAAGGAATACCAAATATCGTAGGAGAGAGTCCCACTCACATATTTAATAATACATTTTAGAGCAAGTAAATGTGACTCTTTCGGGGACGCCTGATATCGCGCACAGACTCCAACACTAAAGGCGATGTCGGGACGACTGGCAGTCAAGTAGAGAAGACTACCGATCATACTCCGATATAAGGTTTGCTCTACGTCCTTGCCTGAAGTGTCCTTACTAAGCTTGGTAGTGGTACTCATAGGTGTACGTGCATGCTTAGCGGAGTCTAAACTGAATTTCTTTACTAGGTCTCTAACATACTTGGATTGGGAGATGAACATCCCATCCTCTAGCTGACAAACCTGGAGACCAAGGAAGAATGTAAGATCACTAACCATGCTCATTTCAAACTCACTTTTCATCTCCTCCTCAAAGTGGTGAGCATGCTGGGAGCATGTGGAGCCAAAGACTATGTCGTCCACATAGACTTGGGCAACCAAAATAGCACCGTCATCTCTCCTGACGAACAACGTCATATCTACTCCTCCTCTATTGAAGCCACGAGCTAAGAGATAGGAAGTAAGCCTCTCGTACCAAGCACGGGGTGCTTGCTTCAAACGATACAAGGCATTCCTCAGATAGTAGACGTGCTCCGGGTGCTGAGGGTATTCAAACCCTTTTGGTTGTTCCACATAAACCTCCTGTAGAATGCCATTCAGAAAGGCACTCTTGACATCCATCTGATATAACTTGAAGCGCAGATGACATGCGATGGCGAGCAGAAGACGGACGAACTCAAGCCTCGCAACAGGAGAAAATGTCTCCCCAAAGTCTACACCCTCTATCTGTGTGTAGCCTTGAGCGACCAACCTAGCCTTATTTCTGATTATGGTACCATTTTCATCCATTTTATTCTTAAAAATCCACCGAGTACCTATCACATTAGTCTCACTAGGTCGGGGGACTAGTTCCCAGACATTGTTCTTTTTAAACTGATGCAACTCATCCTGCATAGCAGATATCCAGTGTTCATCCTTGAGTGCTTCTTTATGGTTCTTGGGGTCGACTTTGGACGTGTAGGAAAGATGGCTAACAACGTTCTCTAGCTGAGCACGAGTCTTGACCCCTAGAGTGGGATCACCAACAATGGCAGAAGGGTCATAACTCTTGCGAACCCAAGCAGGTGTGTCCCCTAGCGCAGGAGTAGGGTCCACAGAGTGTGAGAGAGGAACAGGTAAATCGCTGTCAGAATAATTCTCATCCTCACACTGAAGGTTAGGATCAATAACCGTCGGAGGTTCGTCATCTTGCACGGTGACGTTTATTGATTCCATAACCTTAGAGGTCTTCAGGTTAAAAACCCGGTATGCTCTGCTATTTGATGAATATCCTAGAAATATTCCCTCGTCGCTCCGGGAGTCGAACTTTCCTAATTGCTCTCTATCCGGTAGGATGTAGCATTTACTCCCAAAAACACGGAAATATGCCAGGTTGGGCTTCTTGCCAGTCCACAACTCATAAGGAGTCTGAAGTGTGTGTGGACGTAAATAAACCCTATTCACCGTGTGGCATGCAGTAGACACTGACTCTGCCCAAAATCTCCTGGAAACTTTATGACCTAGAAGCATAGATCTAGCCATTTCTTGGATCGTTCTATTCTTTCTCTCAACAATCCCATTTTGCTGAGGAGTTCTCATAGCAGAAAACTCATGTTTGATCCCGAGGCTATCACAGTAAAGATCTACTTTTGCTTCTGTGAATTCAGTTCCATTGTCACTACGCATCCTATTAATAGTGACACCATGTTGATTTTGCAGGACACGGCACTTGGTCATTAAAAATTCTACAGCATCAGATTTCTCTCTCAGAAAACCTACAATGGAGTACCTAGAGAAATCATCTACCATCACGAGGATGTACCTCTTACCACCTAGACTCTCAGTGCGAGTGGGACCCATAAGATCCATGTGAATCAACTCAAGAACACGAGAGGTGGTAATGGAATGAAACTTCCTATGGGGACTACGGATTTGTTTTCCCATATGACAGGGTCCACAAATGGTCGAAGTTGACTTTCCAAGAGATGGTAAGCCACGTACTAGGTCCTTTTTAGCTAGGCGGTTGAGATCTCTAACGTTCATGTGACCTAGACGTTGGTGCCATAGATCCATAGGAGTGATCGTGGCGCTGTTGCAGACAAGTGAGGATGTGGGCTCAGTCCCATAGCAATTATCCTCGGTCCTCACCCCTTGCATCAAAAGTTTACCGGCTTGATTGTAGACTTTACACGCGTCCCGGTCAAACTTTACTGCAAAGTCAGTGTCGCACAGCTGGCTAATGCTGAGAAGGTTTGCTTTCAAACCTTTGACGTACAAAACATTTTCTAGCTTAGGGAACCCAGGTAACTAGACAGTACCACGTCCTATAATCCTAGATTTTCTCCCATCTCCAAAGGTGACTCTGCCATCCTGATAATCCTCAAGAGTCGTAAAGAATGAGGCATCACCTGTCATATGTCTGGAGCACCCACTATCAAAATACCACTGTGAGGTATTGTGTGCTTTGAGAGGAACATGAACAACGAAGGCCTTTTTATCTTTCTTAGGTACCCAAGCAGAGGTGACCTTTTGTTTGCCTTTGTTGTTGTTGGTTTTAGCTGGAATGTGAGAAGCATTCACTAACGGCAAAGACATCCGTCGGAATTCTTCCATCAAACTCTGAGATGTGGCAGCTAAGAACTCAACTCGCTCTCTCAGACTAGAAAACCAATCAGTATGACGTGGTGGAGAAGTAGTACGTTGTGTACGACCCATGCTATAGCAAAACTCCCTAAGGTGGCCTTTTCTTTTGCAATAAGTACAAAAGAACACAGTCAAAGGCGGACCTTGGTTTGCCTTTCTTGGTCGAACTCTCCTTCGAGGTTTTTGACGATGGCCATAAGGAGTCGTAGAAAACTCAGGAACTGGTCCAGGTGCAATTTGGGATGTGGAGGCACCATCATAACCAATTCCTTGCCGATCACCAAAACCTAAAGCGAGGCCGAGGAGCATCTTTCCCATCTTCCCAGATCTGTCCTCGATTTGTACCTTGACTTCTCGTGCTTTCTCAAGATCATGAGTCAGCTGGGCAACCAGGGCTTCAAGTTTTTTTCGAGTCTCCACGTAGGAATGGAGCTGACTCGTAAGACTAGCCACTTGTTTAGTCAAGTCCCCTCTCTCTTTCTCTAAAACACTATCTCTCTCTCTAAACAAACTCTCTTTCTCGACACAGGCAGATTCTCTCTCTCTCAAGGCAGTGAAGGTGGAAGACTCTCTCTCTCTTGTCTTTCTTAAATCTTCCTCTAAGCCGGTGATCTTAAGAACTAGCGCTTTGTTACGTTTTTTAGTTTTAAAAGACTCAGAATATAACTCAGCGTAGGCGCGTTGAATATCACTCTCGCTCTCACTTGAGTCATCCTCCCCCTCACTCACATCGATCTCACTATCGAGGTGTCCCTGTGAAGCATCACCCTCATTGTTGTGAAGAGAACTAGGAGTGCTCACTTGAATGGCCATGAATGCGGTGAAGTTACACTCATGCGGTGACTCATCTCCTGAATCCACCGTCTCGACCTCACTGTCGCCGCTTAGGGTAGCATTAAGGACAGCTTTCCCTTTCTCTCTGTTAAGACGAGTGGCACACTCAAAGGCTCTATGACCCCTACCATTGCACTCAAAGCATCTCTCACTATCTTTCTTAGGAGGATCTTTAAAAACTTTTTCATTTTTCTTTTCAAACTTATTTTTCTCAAATTTCTTTTTATCTTTAAAATTGCCATTTTTCTTAAATTTGAGAATCCTCTTGAAATTTTTTGCAAAAAGAGCCAAATCATCTAAGTCAAAATCACACTCAGAATCAGACGTGTCAGTCTCTCTCTTTCTAGATGACTCTACCCTCTTTCTAGCCGACCCCTCACTCCTTCTCTCTTGGGCATTAAGTGCAATTCCCTTATCTTTAGATTTAGCAGTTTTATGGAACATATCAATTTTATATGTTTGCAAATCTCCTACAAGTTCTTCCAATTTTAGCGTATTTAAATTACCCATAGAATTTAGCACAGTGACTTTAGGGATAAAACGCTTAGGCAAAGAACGAAGAATCTTTTTAACAACTCTAGCATTAGGAATATGTTCACCAAGATTAAAGCTAGTATTCACAATGTCAGAAAGTCTAGCATAAAATTCATCAAAGCATTCAGATTCATGCATGGTGATGGTTTCAAATTGAGTTGTTAAATTTTGCAATTTAGACTCTTTCACAGCATTTGTTCCTTCATGGGTGAGTTGTAAAACATCCTTTGCCTCTTTTGACGTGGTGCACGTCATTATTCGTTTGAACTCATCAGGTGTGACAGACCCAGAAATAGCACTCAGACCCTTAGAATTAAAAGATGACCATTTAAATTCTTCTTCAGTCCAAGAAGTGACAGGTTTCAAGTTGATTACATTATCAACAGTCACGGAGGGAGGTGTCCACCCTCTTTCAACCAAAATCCAGACACGCTCATCAATGGATTTTAATGCAGATCTCATACGGGCTTTCCAATAGGCATAGTTTGTCCCGTCAAAAACTAGCATTTTATTATATAACTTCTCCATTTGAACACGCACTTTTTCAAAAATCATTTTTTTTTTAGAAAATTGATATCTTAGAAAATTTTTGCGGGAAATAGGAATACGCGATAGATTAGCGTAACCTGCTCTGATACCAATTTGAGAGAGTATGCGCTTGCGTTCAAATGATAAAATTAAATATTAAACACCTTTTAACTCAAACAAACCTTAAATATGCAATAATATGTGATTGAATACGATAATGAACTAAGCAAGAACATTCAAACACATGGTTGTGAGGAAAAATCCCAAAAAGGGGCAAAACTATTTATTTTCATTATAATATTGTAACTGTACAATTTCGGATTATAATGAAAATACAAGTGACTAATAATTACCCTCAGGTGTCGGATTCTGTAGTCGGCGGCTGGAGTTATCCCTTTCCAGTAGGGCTGCAATGAAGAAGAAGAACGGTCTTCTCCACAATGGTATGAACACCAAAAGTGCGTTCCTGGGTTGTAAAGAGATTCACAAATGTTTGGAAATTTGTGTGAATTAAAAACCTAGAGTCTTGGGTTCAATAGGTGAAGACTTAGAGTTTTTTGTACTCTGGAAATAGTGTGTAGAAGTCTTAGAAAACCACTTTCCGTAGTGGGATTAAATAAGAAGTCTTGGGCCTTAAAAATCTGAACACGATCTGTTGAAGTTTATCCCAGGCGGACCGGTCCGGGTCTGAGGCTGACCGATCCGGGTAGGCGGACCGGTTCTTTTTATATCTGGCTTCTTCGGTTCGCTTGCGGTCTGGGGTATACTGGCTTTCAGTAGGCGGACTGGTCCGAGTCTGAGGCGGACCGATCTGCAGGCAGATCAGTTCGTTTATTCTGGGCGGACCGGTCCGACCTGTCAGACTTTGATTCCTCTTCTTCTTTTGATATTCGGATCCGTTGATGACTGTATGAATCTTGAATATCTTCAACGGTGTAACGGCATGCGACATAACAAATTGATAATGGACAAAAATGTCCTTACACCAAATCTTACCCAGCCTGGGGCTAACTTGCCTATGATCATTGATCCGAAGGAAGAAGAGCTGAACAAAGTCAAAGAGGACCTCAAGTTGCTCACTGAGAAGTTTGACCATGTCAAAATTTTAGGAAATTACATGAACTGCACCCACGTGTCTCCTTATCCTAAAGCGAGGTTACCTGAGAAGTTCAAGATTCTAAATATTAAGAAATTCAGAGGAAGTGGGACCCCGATTGTTCATCTCGGAAGTTATTACCGTTCCATGACTCTACTAGGGGCTTCTGAAGAAGTTATGGCCCAATTATTTCAGCAAACTCTGAAGGATAGCGCCCTTCGGTGGTTTTTGTCTCTTGAAGAGTTCAAAATTCGTAGCTGGGAGGATGTAGCCCTAGAATTCATGTCACAGTACAAATACAATGAAGAGCTTGAGGTCACCCGCCGTGATTTAGAGTTGCTCAAGCAGAACCCTGGAGAATCAGTCAATAACTTCATCACCCGATGGAGGGAAAAAGCAGCAACTATGACCAATCGGTCGTCCAAAGAAGAACAAGTCATCATAGTAAAGAAGAACTTCTTACCCCATATCCGAACAACGATGGGAGGACAATACTATCCCCATTTTCGAGCTCTCAGAGAGGCAAGGGTAGAAATCAAGGAAGGTCTTGCCAAGAATGATGTCGAACCAAAGAAGGTGTTCGGACAGTCACCCCCAGAAAATATGACAAGCCTTCCAGTGCTATAGTCTCAACCATCAACAACATCTATCAATAAACCAAATCATGGGCACCAGAAAGCCGCCTTGTCCCAGTTCGAAAGGAATACACTGAGCTCCATGCTCCCCTCTCCAAAGTCTATCAAGCCCTGCTAAGCCGAAACCTCATCAAACCCTTGGATCCCCATCCATTGCCAAATCCACTCCCAAGAAACTTCAAGGCAAATGCCCATTGCGCCTATCACCAAACAACTGGTTATACCACCGACCAATTCTTTCACCTCTGAAACATGATCCAAGTTCTGATTGATCGGGGTACCATCGCCCCACTAGCCAATCCTAAGCCAAACACTACTCACAACCCACTTCCAAATCATACCAATGCCATCTTCTTAGAAGAGAACCCATAATTTGATCCCTCAACTCAAATCACACACATATACTCTCCTAAACCTCTCCAAATTTTCCCATATTTCCTCCTGCACCCTGTCAGCCTCATTGATCAGGCACTGTCACTCCTCACCAGAGCATGCATCGATGTCCGTATCCATTCTGAAAATCGAGGTATGGAATTATCAGAAGTCTTAAACCAACTCCCAGATTTCGGGCTAAAATTGCCCTCACAGATGATCATTGATTGCCAGAGATTCAGTACGCTATTCTTGGATGCACACAAATGGGCCAGAGAGTCAAATAGTTGGGTAGTACCGACCGATGAAGTCAGCCTGGATGATGTGGTCCAGATTATAGTAGAATTCTTCAGGCAGACCAACAACATTTGCAGTATCAATGAGTTATTCGATGCTTTGAAGCTACAGGGGCCCCTGGTCCCTTCACCCTCACCTATCCCCATAGAATGGGATGATCTGTATGAAGAACTGTTGAAGTTGTTGAATGCATCGACTTTACATGGAGATAAAATTATTGTCAGCGGATGGGGGGAAGAATTCGAAGATGTGAATGAAGAGCAAGCTTCAGAGAGAACTCGCCCGGTGGACGACATGTGTGGAATGATATCGTTTGAAGAACTCCTCGGAGAAATAGAAAAGGAAACGAGATTCATGATTTTTCCTTCTTCAGTAAATCACATGACCAGTCGGGGAGGCATCACCAGATTCCAATCTCACTACCAACAAATGACAAGGGGAATAGCGTGGAAAATCTTCCTATGCCAGAGATGACCATTGAGGAGAGTAAGATCCTCGATCAACTAAAAAAAACTCAAGCTAACATCACTATATAGGGGCTTTTCATGTCTTCTTAGATGCACAGGAACGCGTTGATCAAGTTGCTCACTAGACCCACAATTCCTCCTTCTACAACACCAGAAGAAGCGATAAATTTGGTCGGATCCTTAACCTCTACCCGAATGATATCCTTTTCCGAAGAGGAAATCCATAAGATTGGACCAAACCACAATCATGCACTCAACATCTCCATCAAAGTTATGGGGAAGGTTGTAACACTCTCTCTTGTCGATAATGGATCTGCCGTGAATGTCTTCCCATTGAGAACCTTCAAATGTTTAGGACTGAAAGAAAGCAACCTCGCTCCAACTTCCACCGTTGTGCGTAGCTATGATAATACCCGTCGGGAGGTGATGGGATCCATAAAGCTTGTAATAGGGGATGATCCTATAAACCCTGTCGTTGAATGCCAAGTTATTGACATCCCAGCTTGTTTCAATCTATTGCTCGGACGACCTTGGCTCCATAGTATCAAGGGTGTGTCTTCCTCACTCCATCAGAAATTAAAGTTCTTCGCCAACGGACGGGTCATTACCATCTTGGGTGATGACGACAATGCCGAGGGTGCAAGTACCAGCAATCCAATTCTTGAGATAAAACACGGGTCAAATGATATGCTCCTATCGGGATTCCAAGTTGAACCACTTCTACTCCCGATAGGGGACGACTTCAAAGAAAAGGGTTTGTCAAGAATACGACCCTCATGGCAACGTCAATGTGATTCAGATGTTCAAAAATATGTACTTCATGCCCGGATTGGGGCTAAGACAAACACAACAAGGGATACTTGAGCCAATTGAACTAAAGAAGGCCTTCCCTCCTTGTGGTTTGGGGTATCAACCATCAGAACAAGAGCTCAGAATGATCCGCCTGTCTCGACCAAAGAGAGGACTAGTCTGCGTTCGGACTATCCCAGGTGACTCCTTGAACGGATGATTCATTAAATAGGGCGAAGACTTCCCCTTTTGCGGCTTTCATGAACCATGGTATGACCCTACAGACAAGAAAATGAAGCCTGGAATGGAGATATTTTTCCAAGACAGCTACCCATGGGCCGAAAGTTCCCAACACCATGTACAATCGCTCATCAAAGATACCTAAGAGATTGAGGAAAGTGACTCCGAAGATTCCTTCAACTTATAGACACTAGTTCTGACACTCTGCATGGTTCATTCAGGGACTACATCACTAGATCCATCCCAACTGATTAAAGCTGCTGATACACCTCTCCTTAACTGGCCTGCTACGCCCGTTCTAGCTGTTGAAATCTCCCCTAAATCCCAATGTTCACCCCATTTCTTCTTCTGTTGTCTATCCTTGTTCAATTCTACTCAAGTCCTCTTTTGATGAGGCTCTTAATGTTGTTTTTCCTATCAATGAAATAAGCGAAGATTTTGAGTATCTCGTTGTGCCTTACATTAACTACTTGGATTCTAATCAAACTTTTGATGATGATGATTTTGCAAATGAATAATTCTTAATTGATCTAAATAAGGTTAATAATAAACAACATAATCGCGCTCAAGTTAATGAAGAAGAGACTGTTATTACTAACCTCGATTCTAGTAGCCAACTACGCGAGATTAGGATAGGGACTACCCTCGACGAGCATGAGCGTGCACAACTCAAAAAATTGCTAAAGGAATTCTTGGATGTCTTCGCATGGTCCTACGAAGATATGCCCGACATCGATCCTGAATAGCTCAGCACGAGATTTCCACTCTCTGAGATTACAAGCCGGTTAAGTAAAAGTTGAGAAAACTCCGCACCGAATGGTCACTCAAGGTCAAAGAAGAGATGGTAAAATAATTAAATGTAGGCTTCATTCATGTGATCGAATATCCCACATGGCTATCCAGCATAGTGCCCGTGCCAAAATCAGGAGGAAAAGTTCGGATGTGTGTAGACAAACTATCGGGATTTGAACAAAGCCTCTCTAAGGATGATTATCCGCTACCCAATATCCACATGATCGTGGACAACACAGCCAGTCATCCTCTCAAGTCATTTATCGACGGGTTTACCAGATACAACCAAATCATAATGCACCCAGACCACCAAGAAAAAACCACATTCATCACCCCATGGGGAACCTTTTGCTACACTGTAATGCCAATTGGTATCAAGAATGTTGGGGCTACCTACCAGAGGGCTGCCACAATCATCCTGCATGATCTGATTCATAAAGAAGTTGAGGTTTATGTGGATGATATGATTATCAAATCCAAGACTATAGAAGGTCATGTTCCTGCTCTCTAAAAGTTCTTCGAATGATTGCGACAATATCAGATGAGACTCAATCCACAGAAATGTGTCTTCGGCGTTACAAAGGGAAAATCTTAGGTTTCATGGTCAGTGAGAAGGGGATAGAAGCAGATCCTGCCAAGCTGAAAGCCATACTTGAGATACCACCTCCCTGAACAGAGAAAGAAGTCTGAGGTTTCCTTGGGAAATTGCAATACATCAGCCGGTCCATTAGCCAGTTAACCTCCATCTGTGAATCTATCTTCAAACTCGTCCGAAAGGATTCAACTAAAATTTGGAACGAGGCATGCTAAGAAGCCTTTGACCAAATCAAACAATATCTGAATCAACCCCTGATATTCATGCCACCACAGCCTGGTCTCCCCTTGCTCTTACACCTAACCATAACTGACACTGCAGCTGGAGCTCTGCTAGCCTAATACCATAAAGATTCCCGCAAAGAAAGAGCCATCTGTTATGCCAATCACAAATTGGCCGGGTACAAGGTCAACTACACTTCTTTAGAAAAGGCGTGTATCGCACTTGTCTGGGTTACCCAAAAGTTACGGCACTACATGCTCACCTTCCATATCAAACTTGTATCCTGAACAGACCCCATCAAATACCTGCTTGAGAAACCCACTTTATCCAGCCAAATGGCCTGATGGTTGATGCTCCCTGCTGAGTTCGATATTGTATACATCACACAGAAAGCCATGAAAAGAAGAGCCATCTCTGACTACCTCACTGATTACCCCGTGGATGAAGCCGATGTCTGGATCTCTGAATTCCCAGATGAAAACATCCTTTGCACTGCTCAAGACAACCTTCAATGGAAAATTTTCTTTGACGGCGCTGCCAATAAAAAGGGATATGGCATTGGGATACTCCTGATTGCCCCAGATGACTTCCACACTCCTATCGCCATCAAATTGGATTTCCCTTGCACCAATAACATGACTAAATAGGAGGCATGCACAATTGGCCTCAAAGTTGCTCTCAAGAAAGGTATTCAATGCCTAGATGTCTACGGGGATTCCACCCTCATCATCGGTCAAGTGCTCAGAAAAGGGAGAGTAAAGGACGAGAAACTCCAACCCTTCCATGCCCACTTAGAAGAGATAGCCTCCCAATTCCAAGATATCACCTTCCATTACCTACCCCGAGCAAAGAATAACCTAGCCGATGCTCTCGCTACCTTATCCTCCATGGTCGACATGCCCGAAGGAATAGCTATGACCACCTTTCTAGTTTAAAAGAAAGACAAACCAACCCACTGTTACCATATTGAGCTCGTCACCACAGAAGATCTCGAGCTAGCCAATTGCTGTTACTATTATATCTGGCGCCTCCTCAAGCATGGTAGGTATCCCGAGGGTTCCAACAAGAAAAATCAAGCAACCTTCCAAAAACTGGATGCCCAGTACATCATCTGTCACAAAGCACTACTCAGAAGGAACTTCTATGGAACTCATCTACACTGCATCACAGGGGATGGCATTGAAAAAATAGTACAGAAAATTCACAGCGAGGAATGCGGACCCCACATGAACGGTCACATGCTTGCCAATAATATCATCCAAAAAGGTTACTACTGGACTACCATGACCCAGGATTGCACCGCCTATGTCTGGAGATGCCTCAAATGCCAACAATTCTCCAACCTTCAGCATCTGCCTCCGCGCGAATTATACAACATGACCTCTCTCGGGCCATTCTCCACCTGGGGCATCGACATTATAGGGAAGTTTACACTGAAGGCTTCCAATGGGCATGAGTTCATACTAGTTGCCATTTATTACATAACCAAATGGGTTGAAGCTGAGTCATATGCAGTGCTGAACGCTAAGAAAGTGGCCAAATTCATCAAGAAAAATATCATCTACTGATATGGGGTACCGCACGAGCTAGTGTCAGATAACGGGTTACATTTTGAGGAAGAAGTCACAGAAGTGGTCAACGAGTATGGGATTCAGAGACACAAATCTTCTCCCTACCGACCTCAGGCCAATGGTGCAGTTGAAGCCGCTAATAAGAACCTCAAGGCCATCATCAGCAAGATGAACGAAAGTTGTCAGGATTGGGCCGATCGGATCCCATACGCCCTCTGGGGCTACCGAACCTCAATTCGAACCTCTACTGGGGCTACCCCTTACTCTCTGGTCTACGGCATGGAAGCAGTCCTACCTGTGGAGTTGGAAATACCCTCGCTACGCGTCATGCTTGAAAGCAAGGTCAGTGAAGAAGACCGGTGCTAAAGCCGTCTTGACGAGATGACCCTCCTAGAAGAAAAGAGATTGAAAGCTCTACCACATACAAGGATACCATTGCCGAATAACGTGATCATTCAATAAGAGAGTCAAGGACCGTGGTATCTGAGAAGGGGACCTAGCCCTCAAAGAAATCATAGAAATTTAAGCCCAATTGGAGCGGCCCCTACATTGTTAAGAAGATCTTGTCCGGTGGTGTCGTTATGCTCACCGACTTAGATGGGGAAGAGATGGCTCGTCCAGTCAACCTGGACCATCCCAAGAAATTCTACCCCTAGTTTGAAATCTCGGCGCGCTACGACTCTTCTCTTCTCCATTCTATTCTAAAAAAAATCTCTTCATTTCCTTCTACCCAGAACTACGTGGGTCTGATCCTATGCAAAAATCATTTTCAAACAAAGTATAAACTTTTCAAAAACCCCAGGGGTACGTAGAAAGCTCATACACCTTACATGAGCAAGGCCCTTTATTTTTCACAAAATACTATTTCTTTTCTTATCTCTGAGAACGACAGTCAATTACAACATATACTTAAACAAAAGGTTTATGTATGCCTAGCGATCGGTATAGATAATTCAAACAAACACAAAACTCATCAAGGGCATAGCTGGATGATCAGAAACTTGTTTATTTCTTTAATAAGAAATTTTGGTACAGATTACATAAGAAAAGGAACAGATAACTCCCTTCCCCCTACCCTCCTAAAAAAAAGCCAAAATGAAATCCCCACATTTATTCCCCATAATAAAATCTCCAAGAGTCCTATCCACAGCTACCAGAGGATCCTGCTCCGTCATCATCATCTACATCCTGGGGTCCCCATGTTTCCCCTGCCTGAACAGAGTGTCACCGACACTCCATGGATCGATAAGATCGAATCAGCTTCGAATAAACCACAACACCTCCCTCCATGGTGTCAAAAGAAACAAACCACCTTTTTCCAATCTCCACTGCCGACATCTTTCTAACTACTTTACTCCAAAACCACTTCATATAATCCCCAGGTATATTCCAAACTCTCCCAACAGACTGAGAAGGATGGGTCGACGGACGCCGATTCTCCCATAGAGAGCCAAGCCACATGCGCAGACGCTCGGTCAAATCCTCTACTGAAAAAAAATTTAGTGTCCAAGGTGGCACGACCTGTGCCTAGCCAAATTGGCGCAGAAGCCACCAAAGGAAATAAAAAGAGGTCTGGCGAAGACCAACCAACCGCACATATGAGTATTCTATTAGCTCTAGAATAGGCAGCAACTGTCCCCACCAAGTCACTGACCAGTACAGATTTTGAGCCCCATGCTCCACAAGCTAATTATCCAAGCTCGTAATATCCAGGCCAACATAGAAGAAGTGACGCAAAAAGAAGTGGGGTACAGCCGACAAGGGATATTGTGTAAGAGTGACCAGGTTGAGTCTTTCAGACAACCACATGAACAGCATCATGGGGTTACCCCGCAGGAAGTCAGAACGACCTTCTCGCTAGGCATCCAAACCGTTCAGGGTCTCCGCCAGTATCACCGCCTCAGGATTACGACGGTATGACATCCATGAAGTAATGGCTACAAGTTGCGGATCCAGCCGCAGTTCCCCAGTCATCATCAATAATTTTGATACTAAACCCAGAGCAAAGACTCCAGTCTAACCAGCATCTCCTATTTCCTGCAAATGCATGGACTTCAACACCTCCGGGAGGGAAATCATTCCTCCAGAAATCAGTGATCTAGCCGCCAAAGGCGAAATGCAAAAAAGCCTAGCCAGCAAATCCCTGGGAGAACGGAAAAATTCAGGTAAAGCCGCAACAACACTGGGATTAATCCCCAGCATGGCAAAAAAGTCCTCGTAGGTAGGACAAACTTCATCCAACCCAAAATGGAACACATGGTCTTCGGGGCACCAAAATTGTACTGCCTCCATGAGCATGCTCCACTCAATGGACCGATTGCGCCACAAAGAGACTCGACGCATGTTGAAAGAATCATAGTCGACATTATAAGAGCACATTGCTTCCAAGGCTTCGAGGTAATTAGAAAACTCAATGCTACTAGGGAGAGCCATCTTGCAAGACTAAGAAACAGTAGACAAGTGAAGGTGTGATGGAAACACTCCACCCTTCCCCTTTTTATACTTAAGAACCCTCACAAGAGACACAATCCTTGCATAAATCAGAGGGAATCCTACCCCACACGGTACAAAAGGCTGAAAAGGGCACAAACCAAAAGCTTTGAATTGATGGAACTGGACTTGACTGCCGATAGGCAGGACAAGGTGCTTCCCGATCGACAACCCCCTATTTTTGGCAATTTTCCTTTTTCCTCTTTTATCAAAATCAGAAGCCCAGTAAAAATAAATTGATATTCTCGACAGAATTTCAAAAATCCTTTTCCATCCTTAGAAAATTTCCAATTTTTAACATTCCTTCAAAAATCCCAAAAATATTTCCTTTTTACGGTCTTAGCTGCAAAGTAAAAAGCGCATGTATTCATTCATCATTAAAAAAAGATAATAAAAAATCCCATTGCATTGCATATATATAGAGTCCTCCCCGAATGAAGAAGAAGGCACCAAACAAGAAGAAACTGGGACCACATCCCGAATATGAGCGATCGCCGAATATATCCAATCTCTAATGTCCCTCAGCCAAGTGGTCGACACCCGGACTAGCTGCAAAGTAAAAGGCAAAATCA
This sequence comes from Sambucus nigra, assembly GCA_949130495.1. Lineage (NCBI taxonomy): Eukaryota > Viridiplantae > Streptophyta > Magnoliopsida > Dipsacales > Adoxaceae > Sambucus > Sambucus nigra. The sequence continues at coordinate 166,195,407 of OX422220.1, read as the reverse complement.
GTATCAAAGAGGGATCGAAACAGAAAAAGAACCAAGGAAAAGAACATAAAGATATAACTCAGGTCGAAGAACCTCCTCTGTCAAACCCAACTCCTCCAGATCTATCACATGAGGACGATGTAACATAGGCACCATCCCTCCATCAGCTCGCCAAATGTTGTACGAAGGAGTGTACAATCGCACGAAAGGAACCTCTGAAGCTCCCGCCGTCGTCGGACGACTGCCACTGTGGGATGACCCAACCGCCCTACTTGAACCCGCAGGAGGGAAAAGAAAGGCATCATATATGCTGAGCGCCATCAACCAGCTCGTCACAAAGTCCATATAGTCATACGGCGTGGACGTATTAGTGTACAACAGGTAGGACTCACCAATCATCGCCGCGATCCTCGCATCCTTCGGTAGCAGTCGCTCCCGCCTCATAGATATAGGAGGCTGCGTGGGTGGCACCATCACCTCCTCCTCAGTAATCTGCCAAACCACTCGTTCCCCCAAATACCAGGAATGGTCAAAATCATGCGCCAGCAAATGCCTCATCTGCGTGTTCACCCCGGTCACCCCCGTATCCTGAATGGCTATCCCTCAAGGATAGAAAGTCACCTAAAAATCCCCAGCAGGCATAAGTCAATACAGAATCAGAATGTACAAAAATAAGACTGAAAGGAAAGAGTCTTACTCTACCACTGGTCAGGCCATTCAAGAACTGACGCACTGCATCCAGAGAGAGAGATCCATTCGACTGCCAATTGGCCTTTCGCCATCGATACAATCGGCAAAAGTCCCCAATAGTATCATCCTTCAGAGCGATCAATGGGGTATTACACCCAATCACCTCATAGAACCATGTCTGCCAAAGATAGTAATTCACAATAAAAAAGAGACGCATAAGGAAAATGCGAATGCATGACAAGAAAATGTGCAAAATTAAAGGATACCTCGAGGAGATACGTGGCTCCAGTAAAAGTTTACCGGCAGCACCGATTGAATGCATGCAAAGAAAAATAGAGGGTCTCTAAAGTCAGGCTCCCCCAATCATAGAGAGGGATGTTCGAAAACATCCTCAAGTACGACAAGAACCATCATTGGACGACATCGCCACTTGACACCACCATGAAACCTCCCATCATCAGCAAAATGAACAATCGGGCCATCTGCCTCACCTGCAGTCCGTCCTCCACATCAACCATCCTACCCAGCAGAACATCCTTCAGCAAGGACAATCAGATGGAATCCCTAGAAACTATCCTCCCCACATCACCGAGAGCTGCCCTCACCGCCTCTGACCTCACCCTCAGGGAGTGATCCACCTCTATCTGCTCCCCATCACAATCTAGCCCCAACAACTGCTGCCTGTCTATGGGAGTCACGGTCATCTCCCCAAAACCGAAATGGAAGGTGTGGGTAGTATCCCACCATCTCTCCCCCAAAGTGTACAAGACCGCTATCGATCGAGGCGTCTCATCCAATGCAAACGCCAACCTCCCAAAACCTGTTGATGATACCACCCAACGCACCACATATGGAAGATGCTCCCAAACAACCTTAAGCCCCGTCGTCCCACGGGCACCCATGTTCTTCAAAGACATATCAAACTGTCAAAAGAAGAAACCTTGTCAAAATTCAAGGAAGAAAGAAAAAATCACCAAAAAGAGAAGAATGCCAAAAGTCAGGTTACTTACATAACCGCCAGGGTTCACCACCCTCGCAGAGCAATGATGCGATGGCTCCAGTAGCAAGGTCTGCTCATATGAAAATTTGTAATTCTTTATAGGGGTGCAGGCAACGAGGGATCTCAGTGATGGAGAAGTGTTTTTATGTGGGCCATCACAACAAGGCAGCAATAGTAGCAGTAGGAATTTTAGTTTTATATTTTTGTGAAGAGAATAATCTAATTCTAATATGTTGTTTTCATGTTCCTAACATTATAAGAAATTTGATTTTGGCTTCTAAACTGGTTTTTAAGGGATATTTGGTTTATCTTAATGATGATGTTTTTATTAAAAATGGCAAACTCTTATATGTTCTGGTATATTAGAAAATGATCCTTATAATACAAGGCATGTATCACCGATACTGATTAATACTGAATTGAATGACTTAAATGGAAATAAACCTAAAAGAAGATAATGTTCTAATTTGAACCAAACATATATTTGGCACTTTCACTTAGGTCATATGAATCTAAAATGAATTCACAAACTACCTTCAAATGGACAGTTGCGTTCATTAAAAGTGGAGGCAGCCGAAATGACCAAGAAGACTTTCACGACTAAGGGCTATAGAACCAAAGATGTTTTGGAATTGGTTTATTCTGATTTGTGTAGCCTAATGATTAACTCGGCAAGAGATTTTTATGAGTACTTCATCACATTTACTTATGACTACTCGAGATTTATGTATGCTTACCTTATCTATCACAAGTCTGAAGACGTTGATAAGTTCAAAGTATATACGGTTGAGGTGGATATTAGTCATTGTAAACTAATATGAACACTATGATCTAATTGTGGAGGAGAGTACCTCTTCGGAGAGTTTAGGAATCACATATCGGATATTGGGATTACATCCCAATTTTTTACCGTAAGCACCCCACATCAAAATGGTGTAGGGTAAAGAAGTAACATGACTGTATTGGATATGGTTAGATCCATGATGAGTTATTCCAATTTGTTGGATTGTTTTTGGGGTTATACATTAAAGATGACCATTATTTACTGAAATAGTTCCTTCTATGTTAGTCTTAACAACTCCTACAGAATTTTGGAATGGGAGCAAAACAAGTCTAGGACATGTTCAGATTTGGGGTTTTCTAGCACATGTACTAAGGAAGGAGCTCGGTAAGTTAGAATCAAGGAGATAAGTATGTCTCTTTGTAGGTTACCCGAAATGAACTAAATTTTGTTTATTTAATAATTGTAATAGCCCTGCATAATATTAAGTAAGGTGGACATACTTAATTAATGAGTGATCAAAGGTGGAACAAATTAAAATGCCATCCTTAGTATGTGATTGAATTATGAGACAATTTAAAATTTTCTTAAAAAGAGTAATAGATGAATAAAAAACACTGTAAATAAGCATGCACCATACATCAGATTATATAAAATTTTCCATTAATTGAAATACTACAAATACATCTGATTACTATCTCCAAATAATATAACGTGACTACACTATAAAAACTATAAAGTCATGCCTCATATAAAACAACTAAAAGGGAAACTAAAGAGTACAAATAAATAATCCTAATATCTTAAACCTACTAACACTCCCAAATGTTGCTCACGTGTCTCAAATCCAATATTACTCCTCATATGGAATCCAACTCCAACCTATACATGTAATGTTATTCAATGAAAAGTGACTCAAAACCCCACAAAGATACTAAATACATGATCCCAAATAAGTTACATGCACCCAATAATAACTACTAGATTTACTAAATACCACAATAGAGTAATTTAATTAAACAATGGGTATATAACTATAAATCAGAAAAGAATTCCTACAAATAAGAGACAAGAAATAATCTAACATACTCATATCATAAAAACATTCCTCATTATTCATTAACTAACAATTATAATTTCTAAAAATTAATTTATACATCATCCTTAAAAACTGTGAACGTGTATATCCTCCCACCCCTCTTGAGGAAACTAGTCTCATTCCACGCATAACAAAGTCTAACCTCTACCATAGACACCATAAAATATCGCCATAATATAAATCATAATTGTGTTAGGACCCCAGTCCCCATTGGTATTGCCAGTCACATAATATTCAATACAGAACCATCCTCCACAATATACATCCCAAGATCATGTCTAGTCCCCCACTCCCCCTCGAAGGAACTAGCCTCACGACATGCAACCCTCCATACAAAGCCCAACCTCCACCATAAACACTCTCTAAGATCATAGTAATGGCCCCTACTCCACCTCTAGGTAAATACTCCCATAACAAGTGACCCATCGGATATAAGTAAAATAAGACTCCAAACAGAGACATGAAACACTACAATATAGTAATATAACTAACCATGGCTCAGTCAACCACTCGTACGAAATGAATAGATTGTTCTATTTTGCCACAGAAACTTGAATTAGTATATTACTACTCATTATTATCCATTCTCAATTCATTTGTTTTAGAACTACCATTAGTTCCATGTTCGCCACTTTTTAGCACAATTATATACTTTTAAATTATACGTTCATTTTATCCCCTTTTTAGACCTTATTTCCCTTAGGCACCCGTACCAAACTTTCATATATCTTTGTATATAACATTAGCATTGTAACACCCCGACCTGGATTTATGGGTTACCCATGAGTAAACTCGGTCCAACCTTAGCGTTAGGTGTGAAGTGCAATGAAACAACCTAAATAATGTTGCTAGTCTAGTTTTATTTTAATTAGCATTTCACTTGTTAGCATGCGATTCCAATTTCGAGATGAACTACGTGAGGGACCCATGGGGAACACCTCGGAGTCCAAGTAAAAAGAGATACTAACGTAAAATATAACTAAGATATACTTACTTGCATAGCGATCTCAAAATACGAAGTCTTTCTCAACCTGCCGTAACAAAGTGGGGATGTGAGCCTATCCCCAGTGGCATTTATATAAGCAGTATAGAAACGAATGACTGAAAGGACTAATCACACGCTACAAGCACATGCATGCGAAAATATGTATATATCTACAAATGTATACCTTTGAAAAATACATATTCCAATGCATCAATCAATTTATTTCTGAAAACCTTACTTGCCAAGATTAATTAACCTTAATCTTATTTATGGTTTTCTTTAATCATACTTAGTATTCTCACTTTTTTTAACGCACCCGGTTCAACACCTAATAATTTTCCACGTAATTTATTAAAACCATTCCCTTACCGGAATTTACCCTTTTTATTCATTCCAATTCCCTTTTGTATTTTCATTGAAAATTGCCACTTCAACACACGCAATTCCCACGTTAAAAAAAATACTTATTTAATCTTTTAAAATCCCTTTCACGATACATTCTAGTGTTAAATATGGGTTTAACTATTAAGGTTGCTTAACCACCCGTTTATTCACTTTCTTTAACCCTTTTCCCTTCCTTCATGGACATTAATAGATTTACACATTTACTTGTCCATTTTACCTTTACCGTAACATTTACTACATTCATTCCAGTTAGGTTGTATTAACACATTTTTCCACACAACCCATTTCTTGATATGTTCCATATTTTCTTTATTTTTTGTTGGGATCTTCCTATACCTCTTACTTATAACACCCCGTAATTTAATTCAATAATTATTTAATTAAATTCAAAAATTTGAGAAAAATAAAATTTTGGGATTTAATTATTTTTATTCATTTAATATGTTGGTTTTTAATATTGAAAAGCAAAATTTCAATCGGAATTAAAATTGGAGTTAAAATAGAGATTTTATAAAATTTTACTTATATATAAAAACTGGCGGAACTGGCCATATGATCAGGGCCGAACTGATTCGGCTTATGGCCAAATCAATTTGCTTTTCGTCAGGGGCGGTGGGGAGTTTGGTTGTGATTAGGACTTTTTTATTAATCAAACTCTTAATCCTTTATATTTTAACACAAATTCGAGGATGGACTTTTAAAATCACTTTTTCACAAACTTTTCAACCAGAAGACCTCTCCACAATCATTCCCTTTCAAACCATAGCCCCAAACTTATTCAAGATTTTAACCTAAGATTTGAAGGCTTACTTGGGATTTTCTCAAGATTGTTCAAGAACGACTCTTTGTTAATTTTTCGAGAGGAATTCAACCGTCTATTCAGGATTTTCAAATGATTTTTACTCTAGCATGGATACTCTATTCTCTTCCTTTAGTATTATGCATTTTAAGTGTCACCTAAACACTTAGTTATATGTTTTTCTTAAAATAAATTAGAAACTTAATTAGAAAAAGTGAAAACTAATTATGGTACTGTTTTATGAAAAACTTTTAATATGGAATAAGATTGGAAACCCTTGGGTGCATAGGTTAGGGTATTGAGTTTTGGTTATTTTGGGTGTAGGTTTGCATGTTGAGGTTTATGGAGTTTATTTAAGTAATAAGCGGGGCACGTACACACTCATATAATTTTGTGGTTGACAAAAGTGGACAATTATTACCCATTGGACAAATTTGCATGTTGATTAATCAAAAAATATTAGATGGAAATAATTGTGTCGAGAACAACGACGGTGTTATTAATTAAATTAAATTAAATTGGGCCATTATGATTAAATTGCCTTAATGTTCATATAAATTGTGGAATTGTGGAATTAGTTATTATTCATTTTCCATCGCGGGGACAACGGGACTTTTGGGTAGTATGTTCTCACCTATATTATAGGATTCTTTCTAGGTATGGGACTAGTGGGTAGGCCTTGGTTGTGATTTACGCAAATTTAAGATTTTAACACAAGATTTGAAGGCTTAATTGGGGTTTTCTCAAGATTGTTAAAGAACGACTCTTTGCTAATTTTTCGAGAGGAATTCAACGATCTATTCAGGATTTGCAAATGATTTTTACTCAGACATGGATACTCTATTCTATTCCTTTAGTATTATGCATTTTAAGTGTCGCCTAAACATTTAATTATTTGTTTTTCTTAAAATAAATTTGCAACTTGATTAGAAAAAATGGAAACTAATTATGGTACTGTTTTATCAAAACTTTTAATATGAAATAAGATTCGAAACCCTTGGGTGCATAAGGTATAGTATTGAGTGTGACTCCCCGCTTAAAATAATAACGGGTGGCAAGCCCTATACTAAAATAATCAGGAATCTCAAGTAGATCATTCTTAGCATCTACTGACGATACTAAAACAAACACAACTAACTACCCATTACTACAAAAAGAGGGTGCCAAAAAAAATTTAAACATACAACGCAATAACCCATAAAAAACACCACTAAACATGATGATGAACTCACACGTGCTAAAATAAAAGAGAATACTTCTATATACACCAAAAATACACAAAAGGAATTACCCGAATAAGTAGTCGGGTCACAGACAATACAACAGTCCCAAGGAAATAAATATAAACAAAATGCTATAACTACAACTCCTGGGTGTAAACCCGATATACAAACTTAATCCGAATCAAGATATATAAAAGATAGGAATCGACTATATCAAAATCCCGCAACAGTCCGCTACTGCCACAGCTTCCTCGAATAAACTGGATAGATAACATCAATGGCGTCCTTACGGAGGAACACCTAAAATAATATAATATATATATAGCAAGAGAAAAATATAAATGGGTCAGATCCTGAGGTGTGAAAACATTTTAGCAAGTGCATTAAAATGCATAATAATTATAAATGCACTACAACATGATTTAAAGTGGAGTCGCACTCTCCTGAAAATCCAACTCACCCCTGAACTAGAGCGCGCACCTAAACGTATGCCCATGATCCTCCAATGATTACCCAACTCCTCTAGGGACAATTTTTAATCTAACCTATGCCCAAATCCACACTTGCATAAACCTTCATTTCAAACTTAATCATAAACATTCGATTCTCCTGTAACCCAAATATTCACCTACGCTTATTTTAATTCATAAATATATATATATATATATATATATATATTCTCTTACTAGAATTATCTGATTCTAGTTATTGACATACACGAGTAATGGTTGAGTTAACAAAGAATTATTTTGTCGGTACGAATTCATAAAATTTATCTTTTTTCCATTATTTTGTAGAAAATGGATAGTTCGAGCATTAACAGAGAAATGTGGGTCGGAGAAAATATGGCTTTTGAGTTTGAGATTGAGCAAAATGTCAATTTAGATATTCAGTGTGATAGAGGGGAACAATGTGATACATTGAGTTCGAATGATAATGATAAATATTTCAACCCACACGTGCGGGATGAACTTAAGCCACAAATAGGCCAAGAGTTCCAAACACTTGATGAAGTGAAAAGTTTTTACAACGTATATGCAAAGGCAGCCGGGTTTAGTGTTCGTAATTGGTCTGAAAAGAAGGATATAAAGAGTAACTTGGTCATACGGAAGGAGTATGTTTGTTTCAAACAAGGAAAGGGCAATTTTGTAGAGGTCCCGGGGACTTCTAGACGTCGGGGTTCCATTAGAGAGGGGTGTAAGACAAAAATTGCAGTTGCGATGCATTCGAGTGGCACATACAAGGTTATATTATTTGTGGAGGGTCATAGCCATCCATTGTCGACATTAAGGAAAACACATTTTTTGAGATCTAATCGGAGCGTATCGACTGTCCAAAAGTGATTAAATCAACAACTTGGAATGATCAATATACCACCGAACCAACAATTCAACTTTCTTGGAGTGCAAGCGGGTGGCTTTGAAAATATCGGGTTCACGCAGAAAGATTTATATAACCAAGGGAGGGATAGACGGAATGAAATGAAAGGGCATGACTGAGAAATGTTGCATAAGTTTTTCAAACTAAAAGAAGAAAATAATCCGTCTTTCACTTACCTAATTACAACGGATAGTGAACAAAGAATTAAGCATTGTTTTTGGGTCGATGCAACTAGCAGACGAGATTACAAGTGTTTCGGTGATGTTGTCGTATTTGATACCACGTACAATACTAACCGGCATGGTATGATTTTTGCGCCACTGATGGGAGTGAATAATCATGGGCAAACTATTTTATTTGGTTGTGATTTTCTGAGTGATGAGACCGTAGATTCATTTATTTGGCTTTTCAATCATTTTTTGGAAGTAATGTCGAGCGATGCACCGAAGATGATATCACAGATCAAGATCCAGCTATGACAAGAGTAATATCAGAAGCCCTCCCACACACCTATAACAGGGTATTATAGGTGGCACATTTTAATGAAATTTCTTGAAAAACTTGATTCGTTGAAGTTTACTGTCTATTATAAAGAGTTTTCTGATTGCATATGGAATTCGGAAATGAGGGAAGAGTTTGATGCTAAATGGATTGATATTGTTGACAAGAGTGGTTTAACTGATAATAAGCGGCTCCGTTCAATGTTTGAAATCCGTTCCCAATGGGTTCCTACTTATGTAAATCATATTTTCTCCGCTGGAATGTCAAGTAGCCAACGAGCTGAAAGTGCCCATGCATTTTTAAAAAAATATGTTTCAAAACAGAACTCGCTTGTGGACTTCATGATCCAATTTGGTAGGGGGCTTATGCGTCGACGTCATGAAGAGTTATTTGCCGATCATAAAGACCTCACCGAGAAGCCGAAACTAAAACTATTTCATGACGCTTTGGTGCAGATGGTTGGTATTTATACAAATGAAATATTCTATAAATTCCAAGATGAGATGTGGGAGATAATGAGTTACAAGATTGAACCGGTGAAGGTGGAAGGAAGTAAATGAGTCTATTCAATTCGAAGGAAGACCGGTGACACAAAAAAGGTACGAGATATTGTTTACGACACTAATTTGCAATTTGCCTCGTGTACTTGCAAGATGTTTGAAAGCGCTGGGATCCCATGCTGACATGTTTTGGCTTATTTGCAAAAGTATCATGAAATAGATGCCTTACCGAGGCAATACATTTTGAAGAGATGGACAAAAATAGCAAAGTCAGTAAATGCAAAGGAGGTGAATCCCAGTGGAATCAATATAACTGATGACAAGTCATTTTTTCTTCAGGGAAGTCAGTAGGTACAAAGATCGTTGGATGCTGTCGATAAGGCCCTCACTAGTTCCGAAGGAATTAAAATTTACAATGAAGGTATGGATGACATACTTGAGAGAATAAACAAAGTTGTCTGTATTGGTTCGAATGCTCGAGTTTCTGTCAACCCAAGTGCAGGCATTTCGGTGAACATGAGTAGCAATCATGAAAATGTTTACAAAGAACCACAAAAAGTAAGAGCCAAAGGATGTGGCAAAAGGCTTAAACTGATGTTTGGTAAAATGTTTGAATAACTGATGTTTGGTAAACTGATGTTTGGTAAAATGTTTGAATAACTGATGTTTAGCAAATGTTGACTACACTGATGTTTGAATAACTGATGTTTAGTAAAATGTTTAGCTTCCTTTCAATGGACTGTAAAATGAGTAAATTGATTGTAAAATGGACTGTAAATGGACTGATACGCTCATATTTGAAATAACTACTGCGCTCATATTTGAATAACTGCTGCGCTCATATTTTAACTGAGTAAATGGACTGTAAAATGTACTGTAAAATTTGGTTGCGCTCATATTTTAAATGGACTGTAAAATGAATAACAACAGCAATGCTATAACAACAGCAAAAGTTATAACAACAACAATGTTATAACAGTTGATATCTATTGTCAATGTTATACACCTGATATATATTGTCAATACACCTGATATCTATTGTCAATGAACTAACAGCTAATACACCTGATATTTATTGTCAATGTTATAATAGCAGCAAAAGTTAAATGGACTAACATTAACCTTCTTTATTAATACCAAAATGGAAAATTAATTCGTTGTCCATTACATATCGTAATAAAAAATAGGACATTACATAGCTCCTAAACCTATTACCTAAACCAACATCCTGAAAATCAACACAGCTACAATAACCACAACAACACAACTCCAACAAAAATAGAACTTGTTAAACTTCTTGTCCCACTCGTCAAATTTTGCGGCAATCTTTATCTCTTGTCGAGAAAAATTTTCGTCAAGCTTCTTCTCTAATTGGACAATTTTCTTACCCAACTCCATTATCATGACAACAAGATCGTGATATTCAATTTCTTCTGAATTTTTTGTCCACCGATGTTTGTGTATCCCCTCGTTTATCAGCATCAACCCATCGAAAAAACCCTCAAGAATTATTTTTATAATTACGGCACGCAATAAAACGTCATCCCAGATTCGCCCTCGTCTTTGACATTCGCATCTCCACATGGTCTGCGCAATTACATAACATATTATACTCAAATGAACTTTGTTGGGACTCCATTACCTGAAAATAAAAATACATAATCATTAAAAAAAACTGATATGAAATCTATCAAATTCAGCAGCAATAGTTTTTACATATATTCAGTAGCAAAAGTTCATGCCTATACTCAGCAGCAAAAGACCCAACTTGGATTTTGTATTCCTAAAATTAAAAAGAAACAAAGTTCTTTTTAATACGAAATTAATTTGAGCCCTAGAAAAATGCTTTTTAATATGAAATTAATTTCAGCCCTAAAATTAATTTGAAACAAAGTGCTTTTCGTATACCCTACCACAGTTCGTATGAGTAGAACCTTAGAAAATTGCTTCGGTTTGAGAAGAGAATGGAGAATTAGTATGGTGCGCCCAAGTTGGGGTTTTGGAGAAGATAATGGAGAATCGGGTATGAGAAACAAGGGTTGAGACAAGGGTTTTTTGTGGTTGGAGCAATTTCGGGTATGAGAAACATGTTTTGGAATGACCTAGTTGAAGGTTTGTTGTGTCCAGCAAAACGGGAATGATAGGTGTCGTTTTGTTCATATCATTTTTGTTCGTACAATGGTGCGCACCAAATGGTGCGCATGAGAGCCAATCTCTCTCTCTCTCTCTCTCTCTCTCTCTCTCTCTCTCTATATATATATATATATATATATATATATATATATATATATATATATATATATATATTCTCTTACTAGAATTATCTGATTCTAGTTATTGACATACACGAGTTATTATCATATAAATGATAAGGACTAAACTCCTCCCAATTCTCAACACTGCACTGCGTTTCGTGCGTGGGACATTTCGCAAGAGAAATCCAAACAAGGAACCCCCTGATACACTACTCCTTGACAGTGTTGATTATCGAGATTCATTATGCCCTCAATGAACGACGCATATAATCCCAATTTACTTATTTAATGTATTGGACTAAACTTCTCCCAACTCCCAATAGTGCAATACATTTCATGCATGGGACGTCTCGTAAAGAGAAATCCAAACAAAGAACCCCTTGATACACTACTCCTTGACACTATTGATTGTCGAGATTCATTAGGCCCTCAATGTACGATGCATATAACATAAACCACTTAATTAATATATTACTCCAGTTTATTCTCATAAAACTTTATTTTACTATAACATATAAATCTGAGTACTAAGGACTAAACTTATCCCCACTCCTAACATTGCACCGCGTTTTGTGCATGGGACGTCTCACAAGGGAAATCCAAATAAGGAACCCCCCTAATACACTACTCCTTGACAATGTTGGTTGTTGAGGTCCATTATTCCCTCGGTACCCCAAAATTTCTACGAATGCATATGGGGAACAATAATCCCTTATCACATAAATAAAATAATGCTCCGAAATATTTAGGTCTATAACATTACTCTAATTATAAAGCACAAGCATTCAATCTCAATAATTAAGTACACATAACACACTTAGTGTACATATAAATATCCAAAATCCAAAATCCAATCACACATGGATATACAAAATACTTCACAATGCTATCATCTTCCAGGAATTACTTAGTTTATCCCAGGTTACCATATATCGGACTATTATCACACTGCCATGGTAATAAAACAAATCACAACGTATGGAAAGCAGTCATAATTCCTAACCGAAAAGTGAAAACGAATCATACCCAAGACTTCTCACCCCCGAATAAAATCACACAAATAATAATGGACGACTATGACCTGAGGACTATACGCACCCTACTCCTCAAGGCAGGGGCCTCACCCACATCGCGCAACTTTCCATGATAGCACTGGAGGGTATGCTCACACAATAAATATACATATATCATTCACACAAGATATATATACAATCATATCATATAAATTCAACCCATCACACAAGGGATATACAATTACGCCATATAGGAATACATACTATATTACACCCATATGTAAAGGAAATGAATTCATTTATAGTATATAACTCTCATTATACTAACGGTTGATAACTCGCTTATCATCCCACTATTCTTCACAACACGATCACTCACTCGAAACCTTCTTATCCAATCACACCTATTAATATAAATAGTCTCCTAATTCAGTCAACATTAAGGATACCATCGATATCCGAAAACACTCGATCAATAATCATCATCCCCAACCCATATTATGGTTCAATCAATCATATGAACCTTTAACGTTAGCACATTTGTGATTTAATAAAAAATTCCAACATCACCAAGCGCATCCTACCCCTCTCTTGTGGACCCATAACTATCTCTAAATAGAAAACTCGATGATAGTGGGATTTCCCACTAGGCTATACGATAATCCTCGAATTTATTTTCTCTCGAAATAACTCAAGATGACCCCATCATTTAATCATAAAGGAAACTCCCTAAAAGTATTCAAAACATTCCTCTCATAACTTATATGAAGGTTCCCAATCGATAAACCCAAACGAAATGGAGCGAAACTCACTCTAGAAAAACCTCACAAAAGCAGCCCTATTTTCGAATCGATTCGGCCCAACGAATCGATTAGAAAAAGTGGAAACTAAATATGGTACTATTTTATCAAAACTTTTAATATGAAATAAGATTGGAAACCCTTGGGTGCGCAGGTTAGAGTATTGTGTTTTGGCTATTTTGGGTGTAGGTTCGCATGTAGAATATTATGAAGTTTATTTAAATAATAAACAGAGTGCGTACACACTCATATAATTTTATGGTTGATCAAAGTAGGCAATTATTACGTATTGGACAAATTTTCATGTTGATTAATAAAAAAATATTAGATGGAAATAATTGTGTTGAGAACGACAACAGTGTTATTAATTAAATTAAATTAAATTAAATTTGGCCATTATGATTAAATTGTGTTATTGTTCATATAAATCGTGGATTTGTGTAATTAGTTATTATTCATTTTCCATAGCGGGGACGATGAGACTTTTGGGTAGTATGTTCTCACCTATATTATAGGATGCTTGCTAGGTATGGGACTAGTGGGTATGTGTTGGTTGTGATTTACGCTTTCTAGGTACGGGACTAGTTAGTGTAGATTTTTATGGATTTGATATTCTGGGGTGGGATTGATTTTTATGTTGTGTCATCTTTGCGCTAGCCTAGGACTAAAGTTAGGGAATGATAAGTGATTGAAATTCATCCCATAAATAGCGTAGGGCGTATTGGTACTTTGGGGACCCTTAGGTATGGGACTAAGGGGTATTTTGAGGATCTCACGTCGATAATAAGGGTGGGGTTGATTATATAAAATAAATGAGAAAGATGAGAAAGTGAGAATTAATACCTAAGATAATAAAAGAGGTATTAAAATGTATTTGTGTCGTTAATAATTACCGAACCGACAATTTAAAATGGAATGGTTGACTATTGCGACGTGTGGGTGTGTGGCGTCTGAATAATTGAAGGGCTAATAGTTTAAATGGGTTGATTGGCTATGAAGAAGTGTCGTGCATGAAACCTCACACATAATTGCAGGGTTAATAGTTTAAATGGACCGGCTGGCTATGGCGAGGGGAATGGGTGTGGTGTGGAACAGCGGGAGTCGCGTAACTAAATAAATAAAATGAGATAAAGATGTAAGTGAGAGTCCCTCATGTGATATTAATGATGACAAAAATTTAATAATTGGATTAACTTAAATTAAGTTAGATGAGTGGATAATTGGACTTAGATTTTGAGATGGTTCCAACATATATTGTTTAATTACTCGCATCATTATCAATTATCTCGTTTAATTTAAAATATTCTATTATGATATTTTTCATGTATAATGCTACTGTCTGATTCATGGATCCTATTTGAGGGGATTAATGTATTCATGCTCGAGTCTCTGACCTAGTGCGTTGACTAACCTTTTTTTGGAATTTAGTATTTGAGTAGATTCAAAGGAGTTTGAAGTTATATCATAGAGGTGCGGTTGGAGTTTATTTTTTCTGCTTAATAGTTAAGTGTAGTTCCCATTCCTTCGCATTTTTTATGAGACTCGGTTATGGATTTGGTGAGCCATTCGATTCCAGAGTTGTTTATTATTTTATTCATGGGTTTAGTTTATTGGAGTTTATATTTAATTTGAGGATTGGATTATTTGGAGTTTAGCTTGGTGATGGATTTTATATAGTATGGATGATTATTTATTGGGATCAATTTAATTATTATCTTTTGGAATGAATTTTATTATGTCTCATATCTGTCACATGCTAAGAATGATAATTCATTTAGTAGCGCCCAACATAGTTTTGGTGGCGGTTGATGCAAGAATTATGCGGGTTGTTACAATACTTACACGGGCTCCAGACCGATGACTATGTGCACCATATGCTCTGGTTAGTGAGTTAGGGATTTTCACCCAAGGGCTCTGGACCCTTCTTGATTTATCCCGGTGTCATCCGAGTTTCATTCACGTGTTTTAACATTTTACAAATGTACACATTATTCTATTTCTTTACTTTTACCTGGTCGAAGTCAACCGTCCGTTTTTCCATTAACACTTGGAGAAATGATTTATGTCTCCATTAAGTCCTTTATTCACACACACATCGATTTTATTCCAAAATCATTTACGCATTTTACGACTTAATTCAATTTCAACCATACTAATGTAATAACATTGATTAATATTTTTATTCCATAAAATGTTCCAATTTACCTTTTCCATGCCAAATTTGCAATTTAATGGTCTGGAGTTTATTTATTTTCTGCTTAATAGTTTAGTTTAGTTCTTGTTCCTTCACTTTTTTTTAGACTCAGTTATGGATTGGTGAGCCATTCGGTTCTAGAGTTGTTTATGGTTTTATTCATGGGTTTAGTGTAATACCCCGCACTTTTATGGATAATTAAATTTAATAAGTGTAATTAGGAAATTTGAGGAATTACCGTGAATAATAATTTTTGGAGTTTATGAGGGTTATATGATTTTCGATGTGTGTTATATTTGCTTTTGTGATTAAGTGAATGAGTCGGAGCATTTTAATTATATGTCGCAATTGGGGAAAGCGACAAAGGATAATATTTTAATTGGAAAACCCGTATTAAGTTGTGTCGGGTTTAATTAGTTAATTGTTATTAAGTGACTTGGATGGATATTTTGAGTGCGTGATTGGTTTTGGAATGGCCGAGATAGTCAAAATAGAGTATCCGAGGGTAGTATTTGGGTTTTGAGAATTTTTGGACCAGTAGAGACTCGCAATTGAGTAAATGAGTAATTTTTCGGTTAATAAGGGACAAGCCCTTATTTATCCCTTATAAAGGCAGGAGAGAGGGAGAAAGAAATAAAGAAAAAGATAGAAAGAAAGGAGGAGGAGAAAGGAAGAGAAAAATGGGAGATTCCGGCCAAACTCCGTGGGATTCGACTCGAGCTCGTCGAATTCTATCCTCGAGGCAAGTGTTTACTTGCTTTATTTAATTTAGTGTACACATCTCATATTATAGTTGGTAAACTACATAACTTTGGGTTAGAACCCTTAAAATAAATTTGCATAGTTTGAGTATGAGTTTACAAATTGATGTATTGTAAACTCTTAGTGATTGTTAGTGTTAAAACAATGTTAATGGAGTGTGGCAATGAATTGAAATGGGAGAAATGATAAAACTAGGGTTTCAATAGTTTTTGGTTTTAAATCCAAGAAAAATTGGTTTAATCCTCTAAATAATTGAGATGTTAGCTAGAGATCAATGATTTGATAAGTGTAGTATTGTTGGTGGAGAATAGAATCATAGAAACGGAGTTTGGGTTGTTGTTGGGAATTTTGGAGAACTAATTTTTGCAAGAACCAGTGTGACCGGTCGAACGCGCCCCTATGGCCGGTCGATCGGGTCAAGGAAAAAGGGGCCACTGGTTGTCTCGTTAGGCATAATTTCAACCCACGGTCGACCGGGGGTCAGGGGCCAATCGACCGACACTCTATTTTCTGCTCAAGAATTGGATTTTGATTCCTTTTCTCTTTGGGTTTAAAACAAAAAAGGGGCCTTCTTAATTATAGTATTAGGGATGGTTATGACCTAAAGGATTTGAGTAGTTGTATATAAATCGTGGGTTAGTTAAGGGCACAATCCGGAGTGTGTACCTAACTAATGTTTGGGACGAAGTCATTTGGGAAAATTATTCAGCAAGCGTACGCATGAATATTTATACGGATAGGATAAGTATGGGCCGATTGAAATGGAGTAAATCCTAGGACGTGATTAGGATGGAATTTAGGATATGGGCCAAATAGAATTGAGCGGTCGTCCTACGTCTATTGACGACTACTAATATAGGTGATGTGACACCTATGAAACTAAGTAAATAAATTAGTATACTTGAATAGTTAGTACGAATTAGTATATTCGAGATTATATGCCTATTCTTAAAAGTGATTAAGGTACCAGTTATATATCAAGTGAGAGAATACTTATCGGTTTAGTATTTTTAGTTTACAAATACTTATATATATATATATCTATATATATATATATATATATATATATATAGGTGTCCAGACACAGGGATGCCTGGATGATGATTCCTTCGAGTCAAACGTTTGCTGCAGCAGCTATGGATTCATGCAGGTTTACTTTTAGACGCTTCTATTCTTGTGATCTAGATAGGAAGCATTGTAGTAACACTCGGGACGAAAGCCCCATTGTATTCATTTATTCATTTACCTCCTATTTAGTGCGACATTCTATTTAGTTGTTTTATGTAAACTGAGTGTCCGGTTATTTTATTTCATCTCAATTTCATTTATATTTAAACTATATGGATGTTTATCTGGATGATTTGATTAAAAAGATTAGTTAAATAAAAATTTGACACCAACCTAATAGGTTATTAGTAATTAATTTGGTTTTCGACGGTGATGCTAAGAATGAACCATATGATACTCCTGTTTTAATTTAGTACATGATTGATCGCCCGGTATTTTATTCACATTTAGTTTATATTCAATTTGAGGATTGAATTATTTGAAGTTTAGCATGCTGATGGATTTTATATAGTATGGATGATTATTTATTGGGATCAATTTAATTATTATCTTTTGGAATGAATTTTATTATGTCTCATATCTGTCACATGCTAAGAATCATAATTTATTTAGTAGCGCCCAACATACTTTTGGTGGTGGTTGATGCCAGAATTACGCAGGGTGTTACAATTCTTACACAGGCTCCACACCTACGACCATGCGCACCATATGCTCTGGCTAGTGATTTAGGGCTTTTCACCCAAGGGCTTCGGACCCTTCTTGCTTTATCCCCGTGTCATCCGAGTTTCATTAACGTGTTTTAATATTTTACAAATGTCCACATTATTCCATTTCTTTACTTTTACCTCGTCGAAGCCAACCGTCCGTTTTTCCATTAATACTTGGAAAAATGATTTCTGTCTCCATTAAGTCCTTTATTCACACACACATCGATTTTTTGCCAAAATCATTTACGCATTTTAGGACTTAATTCAATTTAAAGAATACTAATGAAATAACATTCAGTAATATTTTTATTCCATAAAATGTCCTAATTTACCCTTTCCATGCCAAACTTGCAATTTAATCCTTTAACAAGTGTTATTTTCTCAATAATGGTTATCAAGTTTCCAACTTAACATTTTAAACACCTTTTTAATCATTTTAACACTTGTTCAATATCACAATTACCCCACTTTCTTACTTGTTTCTTTAACATATTTAATATATAAAATCACACCTTTTTACGTATTAAAGTCCCATTTTCTCAACATTTGAATTACATACTTTATTTATGAAAATTGGCATCTTAACACCCACTTCACTTCTATTAAAACATTTAACCCCTTAAACTTCCATTATTCACTTCTACACCGCAATTTATGTAAAATTATATTTTCACACATTTCAACATTTAACCTACTTTACTTTTTAAACGAATTGTACATACTTTAAATATGCATTAAACATGAGAATTTCCTTTTCTTATACATTTTCATTTATCAACATAGGAAATAATCCTTTCATCTCACAAAAATGGTACAAGCAAACCAAATACATTTTTATTGACTAAAATTACATTCTTTTCCTCAAAAACATTATTATAACACATTTTTCTACACAAAATGTTTAAGACATGTATTCTGAAATTTTCTACACTTTAAACCCATTTTAAATCCACCATTTTGAAACCCATTTTCATACAAATGATAAGATGACTACTAGCCAACACTTTTATATAAACTAACTTCATTCCTATATGTATTTAGTCCGATATATGCCACTAAACATGTTGAATTTACACTATACTAAACAAACATGAATTAAAGTTAGTTTACCCACCTTGATGAGCTCCAAAAATAGTGGAAATAGTGAAGAAGATGGAGGACCTCCACCACTAAAGGTGTCCTCAGGGGAGGTCTCTAAAATCCCTCTCTCAGGATTAACTCCATAGATGCTTTAAGACTGCTCCAAATGATTTTATTCTTCCTCCTCAAACACCCTCTTCAAGAACCCCTCATAATATCAAGAACTTCATTTTCTCCATTACAACAAGGTTACCTAGGGTTCACTAAGGTAACATAAGGTGGTTATAAGCTTTATAGTGGTGGTTTACATGGTGTACATGAGGTTAGTGTGGGTGGTGTATGACCAGAATAGGTCTGTCCAGAAGCTCCATCCATGGAGGTTTCATCTTAGAGAGAGAAAGAGAGACTACATAAAGAGAACAAAAACTCTCCCTTAGCATCCTATACTTAGACTTAAATACTACCAAAACCTACCCTAACATCGAGATCATCTTGCATGGGACCCACAAGGATTCGACAAGTGTCCAATCCAAGGGACCATACTGTGACAGCGCTTAAAAAAGACATCTCGCCCAGATACCTACCAGGCGCGGTCGACTGGCCAGGACCCTGGTCGACCGGCCCCTGATGGAAAAAAGTTTTTTTTTCTTTAAATTTTGCCCTATGATATTTTTGTATATATTTTCAGTACCCTAAAAACTTAGTTAAATAATTTTTATAGCCAAAGGGGAGCCTTATAAAAATTGCACAAAGCTCCATCTTGTGGTGTCGCGTACCGTCGCAATATTACCTTATATTAATCGTGTCTGTGTCACGTCCATTTCTCAACAATTTCAATTCTTACTCTACCAACTTATTAAGTATAATTATTTGAACCTAAATTTCCCTCCATGCAGACCATGTGACATGAGATTTTCCTTTTAATCCCTACATGAGACGTGTCACCTTTTGTACAATTTGGTCTAATTCCTTATGCATTTGTTTCTCCAATAATTTTCTCCGGATAAAATAATCAAATTAGAATTAAAATATTTATTTATAGCGCGGGGTATTACAATCATGTCCTTTTGAAAAGATTCTTGTATTATTACACAATTGTCTCTTTAGAAATATTTCACATAGATATTAGTTACGAGTCCTATAAACAGGGAAATTAATGTGTCGAGTTTCCTTTATCATATTCATTGTTTAACATCATATCCACCGATTAACTATATTTCATTCCCAACTTTATTCTCTCATGAGATTAAAAATTAACAATTAAAAAACATCATTACCTATCATATATAATCTTATTATAATGTTCCCATTTTTTCCAACTCCTAATTGAACTAGACTACATGTTGGGACGCCTCATAAATTAATCCCTACTACCCTCTCACCTAATTGTATAGAACTAACGAGTGACAGATATCACGTGCCCCCATAAGCACTAACCCAAAAAATCCATTATGTGTATGGCTATTACATATTTTATTATTGTACCCTATCATCTTACCATTTTACTTTAAGAAGTACTTACACATTAACTTCCACATCTACGCCTCGAACCTAACATATTATAATCTTACCATTTTACTTTAAAAAGTACTTACATATATTATAATACATTTAATCTTATCATCACAATATTCCATTTATTTCCATTAACATTCTCTCTTAGGTATTCTAGTATGACGTGTACTACCTGCATTCTTGTGTCCTAACTAACATTTATATAACTTAATCATATTATATCAACTTCCTTTAATTATAGGAACATTTAATATATTAATGATTAGTGTGATGCAATATTCACTTATCACTTTAATCCATCCTATTGACTTTAAATTTCTTTATTTGTCAAATACTTGTAAATTTCCATTTTGAGGATACCATATTTCACACTAGTGCTAAAAATCTCTTCTAACTCCGGAACTGCCCCCAAAGTAGGGAAAAGGTCCCAACCTTAGACATTAACCTCATATGGACCCATTGCTTATCTTATAAGGCCTTCGATACCCTCAAAGGTAGGATATAGTAATAGGGCAGACCTCAGTCACGCATCATTTCTATGGAAAAGGTCGGTTGCTCGAGCATACCCATTCAGCAACCTGACAAACCTCAGTATTACGTTTTGATTATGGTCTTCATTCTAAGCCAAACTCATATTGATGGGTAATTACCTCCAACAGTCACCCAGACCTCAGTCCTAGGATATGGTGAAACGTGGTACTTCAGGATCCATTCCCATCAACTCCACGATCTCTCCATCCCCCTTTTTGACCTCCGTAATTTCCCTTACAAGCTATCTGATGGGGTAGGTGATAAGTAGAACACTATTCCACCTACCACCACTACATATCTCCACTTGCATTTAATGCTCTAATCATCATTACATGCATTAAATAATCATCTTACTCCACCGGCAAATACTTTGCCCTACACTCCACCTTAATACTGACCTAGCGAACCTCAGAGCTATCAAAGACATGATGTGGTAATCCACTCATTATCTCTCAAAGATTTCTTCCATAAATAGAAGGTTGTTAAAAGGTGTAAGGGGAAAGATCTCGAGCATCCAAAGACAATAGAGCAATCAAACAATCAAACATGCAAGAATCATATCATTCCACAAGTGTCTTCATCTTGATATACACTTATAACCCATTGTTGTGGGGTTTATATTTGTATTTAGACCAGTTCCATTGTTATTACACTTTGTATATCTTGAAATAGCTCAAAAATAGTACCTGGGCACCCTTAGAGAAATTATTTAGTTATTTTCTAAGGTCCTTTCTACCGTTAAGAAAGGCCGTAAGACCTCAGACTCCTCTGACCAAAGCTCTAGGGTCTTTCAAACTATAATACTTGACAAAATTATAATAAACATGTATAAAACCTTTGTACAGTTAACTTAGGACCATCTCCTAAGATTTCAACCACTTGAAACTTATGTCTCACACTCGACACTTCCCTCCTCTTACCCGTCTGAGGTCTAGAGGGGAGCACTTGTGGGTCGAAAATCACTTATAAGTTTAACACTCATCAAATTTACACCCTTTGTGGGAATGACAAGTTCCATTACTTTTAAACACACATATTATCCCCGTTAAAATGGTGACTAATGTTGCATTAGCTATTTCTTTTAAGAAAATTGATTCCCAGTAAAAAAATTCTCTAGGAAAAACTTGCCACCATCCTCAGTAAGCTTCATTTACCTCCAGTGGTAGAAGAACCTAAGGTACCAAAACATAGCAACACTGGGAAAAACCACAGCCTCCATTTAGTGGGAGAAAATGATCTAGAAATTCTTCCCGAGGCTTCTTAATGATTGACAACTCGCATCCCTATTAAGGAAAGGTTATCACTCCTCGAAGACCCTATTATTACTTCATCACATTTATTACTGACTATTCGAGGTTTGGGTATGTTTATTTTATCCATCACAAGTTTGAAGCCTTTGATTAGTTAAAATTTTATAAGGCTGACGTGGATATTAGGCATTGTAAACTAATCCAAACTATATGATCTCATCGTGGAAAAGAGTGCCTCTTGGGAGATTTTAGGAATCACAAATTAGATATTGGGACTACAACCTAAATGTCTGCACTGATAACTCCACAACAAACAGTGTAGCATAAATAAGGTACATAAATCTTTTGGACATGGTTCGTTTGATGATGGGTTATTTGGATATGTCAAATTGTGTTTTAGGTCATGCAATAGAGACGACTACTTATCTAAACTTAGATACTTCTAAATCGGTCTTAGCAAATCCCATAGAATTTGTGATTGGAAGGAAAACTATTCTAGGACATGTTCAGATTTGGGGTTTCCCAGCACACGTGCTGAGGAAGGATCCGAGTAAGTTGGAATCAAGGATAGAAGCGTGTCTCTTTGTAGGTTACCCAAAATGAACCAAATGTGGTTTATTTAATTATTATAATAACCTCGAATAATATTAATTATGGTGGCCATTCTTAATTAATAAATACTTGAAAGTGGAACAAAATAAAATGTCATCATAAACATGTGATAGAAATATGGAACAATTTAAAATTTTCTTAACAAGAATAATAGATGAATAAACAACACTATAATGTATCGGATCATATAAAATTTTCCATTAACTGAAATACAATAAGTACATCCAGATTACTATCTCCAAATAATAAAATGTGCCTAAACTCTAAAATCGTGTCTTGTATAAAATGTCTAAAAGGTAAACTAAAGAGCACAAATAAATAATCCTAATATCTCAAATGTATTAAACCTGACCTGAACCTGGAATGTTAGTCAACAAAAAGTGGGTCAAAACCACACAAGTATACCCATTATGTGATCATAAATAGGGTACATGCACCTTATCATAACTACTAGATTTAATAAATCCACAATAGTTTTTTTAATGAAATAACGGGTATATAACAACAAAGCATAAAAGATTCCTATGAATAAGAGATGAGCAATAATCTGACAGACTCGTATCGTAAAAACATTCCTCACATTTCATTGACTAACAATTAATTTGTATATCATCATTAAAGACCGTCAACATGTCTATCTCTCTCTTCCCCTTCGAGGAAACTATGACACCCCGCCTAATAAAATACCGGGTGATCAATCCTATACCAAATTAAAACAGGAGTCTCATATGGTTCATTCTCAGTATCACTGTTGAAAACCAACTTAATTACTAATAACCTATTAGGTTGGCGTCAAAATTTTATTTAACTAATCTTTTTAACCAAACCATTCAAATAAATCAATCACAACAGTTTATATACACGAACTGAAATGAGATAAAAATAATCTAACACTCGGTTAACATAATACATCCAAATTGAATGCCGCACTAAAAGGCGGTAAAAGAATAATTGAATACAATTGGGCTATCGGCCCGAATGTTACTACAATGCTTCCTCCATAGATCACAAGAATAGAAGCATCTAAAATAAACCTGCATGCATCCACAACTACTGCAGTGAACGTCTGACTCGAAAGAATTATCATCCAGGCATCCCTGTGTCTAGACACCTAATATATATACATATATAGCAAAAGAGGGAAAATGGAGAAAACAGGCCAGAGCCCGAGTTTTGAAAATGTTTAGCAAGTGCATAAATGCCATATTTAAAAAATATGAATTCATCTCATATTTAAATTCATATCACACTCCCATGAGATACCCCTCACCCCTCTTCTAATAGTGCACACCTATTGTATATCTTTTAAACAACCTAGTTTAGCTACCCCGCCTAAATAAACTATTCAACCATCCTCTAAAAATACTCGTACCCAAGTACTAAGGGCTAAACTTCTCCCCATTCCCAACCTTGATCTACGTTCGTGCGTGGGGTGTCTCGCGAAGAGAAATCCAAACAAGGACCCCTCGATACACTACTACCTGGCAATGTTGATCGTCGGGATAGTAGCTCAAACCTCTTTAGCCCATAGGTACCGCATGACCTATAATAATAATTGTCAATAAAGACATATCGAATTGTAGCTTAAACCTCTTTAGCACATATATTAAATCCCATCCTACTCGTAATCTAGAATTCACTCAAATGTAATTGGTCCATATTTATTCTCTACGCATAAATATATAAACCCACTTACAGAAGACTTCTCTCAAACGTTACCTATCGTAAACAGTCATTTAAAATATAGCCCAAATTTATTTTATGAACCCAAGGTTTTTATATTTCCTCAAGTCATTTAGAAGTCCTAAAACTTTATTTAGGAACCCCTAATATTTATCTCCAAATAATTCTAGCCTTAATTCTCTCAATTTCCGGTTTGATTTCCAGACTAACGATTTCAATCTCGAACATCCTTCCATAGAAAAATCATTATAAATCCAAACAAAATAAGAAAAATATGTGGTCAAAGCCCACACGACCGTATCGAAAAGATATACAAATTTCATTTTTTGACCAAGAGCCTAATCGACTTTCTTCCTAGTCGAATTAACTCCGTAAAGTGTTGCATTACTATTCACTTTCTTCTCCAAATTACAAATATCCATTAATGCACCTCCAAGATTTTTATCTTCTCTCCCATCATCGTCCAACCTCAACCAACAATATATACATCTCCACATAATGATATAACCCACACATCAATTAAAATCAAGGGATTCAATCCTTCAATCAAAGATTTAAACCCATAACTGAATTAAACCAAACTTTCTCAATCTTCCATTTCTAACCATATATACACACCATTAAATGGGTTTAACACTAGAATTCATAAAGAGTTAACAACACATCAATTAATGAACTCAAAATCAAATCTCCCAAATTTATTTCAAAGGTTTAAACCCAAAATACCACCTATAATATGAGATACACACACAGTGGAATAAAGTGAGTAAACACTTACCTCATGGATAAAATCCAACGACCTCGACTTGAATCCCACGGAGTTTGGCCAAAAATCCCGTTTCTTCTTTCTCTTTTCCTTCCTTTCTTCCTTTCTCTCTTTTCTTTCTTCTCTTTCTCTCTCTTAGGGCTTTTAATTGCGAAAATAAGGCTTCTCCCCATTTTAAACCCGAAATTGGGTGTATACCCAATTGTAAAATTACTCGTGTACTTAAATGCGAGTCCCGACTAGTCCAAAAAGCCCCCGAAACCCAAACATTACCCCCATGTACTTCATTTTGACTACTTCGGCCCATTCGGGATCAACAGTGCACTCGAAATCACCATCCGAGTCACTTATCAAAAATTTACTTTTTGAACCCAACACAGCTCTATACGTGTGTTCCGAATAAAATATTATTGTTTTATCGCTTCACCTACCCACGACATATAATAAAATAATTCAACCCATATACTTACACCCGTAAGAAGAAGTACTCCATGTAAATATTAATCCGACACCATCAAACTAATATTTACTATTCACTTTAAAATTCTCAATTATTAAATTTATACTTGTAAATTCAAAAATTACTATTCACAATAATTTCCTCTAATTACCAAATTACACCACATAAGTAATTTAAATATCCATAAAAGTATGGGGTATTAAATTCTCCCCCCTTTACAATGGAATTTAGTCCCCGAAATTCGGATACGACTGGTACTACCAACCTAGGATCGCTAATCACACTTTATTCTGGTACACACAAGTCGAAAGGTACTGTAACACCCCGCATTTTTTGAGATAATTAAATTTCATAAATGGGTGTAATTTGGAAATTTGATGAATTTCTCTGATTAATAAGTTTTGGAATTTATGAGGGTTAGATGATTTTAGAGGTGTGTTTCATTTACTTTTGGGATTAAGTAAATAAGTCGAACTATTTTAATTACATGTCACAACTGGGTAAAGCGATAGAGGATATTATTTTATTTGGAAAACCCGTATCGAGATGTGTTAGGTTTAATAAGTGAACTTGCATTTAACCGACTCAGATGGATATTTCGAGTGTGTGGTTGGTTTCGAAATGGCTGAGATAGTCAGAATAGAGTATTCGGGGTATTGTTTAGGTTCCGAGAATTTTTGGGCTAATAAGGATTCGTAATTGAGTAAACGAGTCATTTTTGGGTTTCAAGGGTTAAACCCTTATTTCTTCCTATCTAAGGTATGGGAGAGGGAAAGAAAGAAAGAAAGAACAAAGAGAGAAAATAAAGTGGAGAGGAAAGGAAGAGAGAAAAGAGAAAGAAAAGGGAGGTTCCTGCCAAACTCCGCGAGATTCGACTCGAGGTTGTCAGATTTTATCCACGAGGCAGGTGTTTACTTGATTGATTTCCTTTTGAGCATAAATCTCATATTATATTGTGGTAATAACAAATTAGATGATTTTGGGGTTGGGTTTTCGTGAATCAAAACAGGTTTTCGGAAGTTAAACGAGTAAACCCCGAATAATAACCAATTTGAGAAACCTAGGATTTAATTAAAATTGATTGTCGGTTATGGGTTCTAGGATGTTTAGAACCATTTTCATTTGTGTATATATAGTTGATTGAGGTTGTAGGACATTAGGTGAGGAGATAAAATATTGAGAGAAGCTTTAATGGCCGAAACAGCCCCTCGGAGAAGAAGCTGTCCTGAGCGATCGATCCATCGATGGGCTAGGGTCGATCGATCGATCCTTAAGGATTTTTGGAAATATTGTCTAGGGATAATTACATTGAATAAATTCCAATTTTAACTGATTCTATTTTATTTAACTAAGTAAATGAAGATTCATTTAGGGAATTAATATCTAGCAATTTGAGGAAATTTATAGGGGCTAGGAGGGTGCTATGATGTGCAGCACTAAAAGTACAATTTCGAAGAAAATAAATAGATTGAGGAATCAAATGTTTATGGCTCCTAAAATAGAGTGGGGACATCTAAATAAATTTCAGAACGGTATGTAAACTTTAGGTTCATGGAAAATGGGATCAATCACTTATTTAATCGAGGGTGTTTAAGATGAGTAACACTCGAAGGAATATTTCAGTGGGCGATTATATATAGATAATTGTGCGCATAGATAATGTAAGTATATGCCGACTATATTGAGTAAATCCTATGAGGGGACTAGGATGGAGTTTGGGTTATAGGCTAAAGGTAAGTTGAGGGTATACTTATATAAGGATTATGAATTGGGATATTTGGAGAGTATATAAATCCCTAACAACGATCAAGGAGTGAGGTATTTTTATATAAGGGAATACTTAAATATCATTATCAGATTGGCAATTATATCCATGTATACAGTTGAGAAGTGATAAATGTGTATGTATATATATATATATATTATATGACACGGATACATATATATTTGTGTGTGCTTGGTTTATGTGTATTTAGAGGCTGATTCCACGACATTTCCTTTGGCGTAGGGTTGGAACAGGCAGATATTTATTTTTCTCTAGTGCGATCTAAGGAGGTTGCGCGATGGGGGTGAATCCCCTGGCTTGAGGAGCAGGGTGACTATATCCCCAGGTCATCTCGTCACACATGGGAGTGCTATGTGTATACTCCACTCGCAGGGGAACATGACCGCCTCCACCGTTGTGTATTGGTTTACCATGACCGTGAGAGAGTTTGGCTTGGTACCGTGGTATAGTCATTAAACTCGAATTTTGGATAGGCACTATTAGACTACATCCTCGAGTTATAGCTCAGTTGGATGGTTATTATACTTATGTTTGTGATAGGTATAAGCATATACTGGTTGCGTATAGTATATTATTTGTATATGAAAATGAGACATCATATAGTAAACTTATGTATATAAAGTGAAAAGCCTAATAAGGTGTATTTTCACTTTTTGGTTGATTTATATATGAATTTATATCAATATGAATCAGAAGTTCTAGTAAGAACTATATGTATATGTATACATGAGTCTTATATACGCATCAGGTGCTGAGGGCCTAATGGATCTCGACGATCAACATTGCCAGGTAGTAGTGTATTGGTGGGTTCCTTATTTGGATTTTTCTTTCCGAGACACCCCACGCATGAACATAGAGAAGTGTTGGCAATGGGTAGAAGTTTAGCCGTTAGTACCCGGATTAACTATGATTTTTAGAGATTGGGTGCAATGGATTAGTTAGGCAGGGTAGCTTAACTCGATTGTTTGTTATGTATGCGATAGGTGTGCACTATTAGAAGAGGGGTGATGGATATCTCATGGGAGTGCGATACAAAATTTAAATATGAGGAAAACATATTTTTAAAAATATAACATTTATGCACTTGCAAAATATTTTCACTACTCGAGCTCTGAACCGTTTATCTATTTTTCCCCTCTTTTCCTCTCTCTCTCTCTCTCTCTCTCTCTCTCTCTATATATATATATATATATATATATATATATATATATATATATATATATATATCTTTATGCGTCCAGACACATGGACGCCTGGATGACGATTGCTTCGAGTTAGACGTTTGCTACAGCAGCTGTGGATGCATGAAGGTTTCTTGTAGACGCTTCCATCCTCGAGATCTAGATTGGAGGTACTATAGAAACATTCGGGCTGATAGCCCAATTTTATTTATTTATTCTTTTACACCCTTTTTGTGCGGCCTTGGATTTGATTGTATTATATTTAACCGAGTCTTCGGTTATTTTTACTTCTTTTTAGTTTCATTCATATAAACTGTGTGAATGTTTTAATTGATTTATTTGTTTAAAAGATTAGTTAAATAAAATTTCGACACCAGGCTTATAGGTTATTAGTAATTAATTTGGTTTTCGATAGTGATGCTAAGAATGAACCATATGCGACTCCTGTTTTATTTTGGTACAGGAGTGATCGCCCGGTATTTTATCAGGTTCTAGTGTCCTTAGGAATCTGTGCGGACGTACTACGCTTTTAGCGTTGCTTTCGATTTGATATAGAGTCGTTGGATTAGGATTATTGATTCCTCTTGTGAGATTTCGTTCTCCTTCCATTTCATAAGTTATGGTAATCTTTTACGCGCTCGTTCGAGATTTGTGTGCTGATCGATGAAGGACGACCACTAAAGGCCATTGCAAGGGTACCAGAAGGCGGGACTTATGGGAGCGGATAGTTGAAGTCGGAGACTAGGACCACAGTAGAGGTCACTCCCTTTGTGTTATTATCGAGGATTGTTGCAATGACTACTAAAGTATAATAGATGTAATCATCC
This sequence comes from Sambucus nigra, assembly GCA_949130495.1. Classification (NCBI taxonomy): domain Eukaryota; kingdom Viridiplantae; phylum Streptophyta; class Magnoliopsida; order Dipsacales; family Adoxaceae; genus Sambucus; species Sambucus nigra. The sequence continues at coordinate 166,165,575 of OX422220.1, read as the reverse complement.
AAGTACCGTTGTAGTAGCGAGTGGTGCCAAAGTTGATTTACCCCGGAAGTTAAGTAGGGGGAAAAAAGTTTGAAGGGATATTTGATAAGGACCATATATTGAAGTTAAGTCATGCGAAGGAAGTGTAGCATTACTTAGTGGAAGTAGAAGGCACCGAAGTTTTAACTTAGATCAGGGTATGGAAATACCCATATGTGAAAATTTGAGGAAACGTTTTCACTCGTGGGAGTAGTATTGAAATGGTGGGAACGGTGGTCATCATATTCAGGGGAGCAGGATGTGTTGCTCATAGAGGAATCTAACGACCTATTTTAATCGCAAATTCCTTTCGTTTATTAGGAAGGAAAAGAATATAGTTTGGATTATTCAAATAAGGATCGTCCAGAGACTGACAATGAATAAAGAGGAATAGAGAAGTGAACTTAATACCAAAGTAAGGTAGGTACAATGGAGACAGAGTCCTCAAGTGAAATGATAGGCTCGCTGGGTAAGTGTTGCTAACACTTGTGGAGAGTTTGTGTCCTTGTAACCCCATTGGTGGACATCCACCCCGAGAATTTATTGAACCAGGGCTATTGAAGCCGGTAGTGGAGTTTCCTTTTAACGAAGAAGTTAACAAAACTATGAAGGTGATTATCAGGATCAAGGCTATAGAGTCCAAGATACTATAACCTTCACCTGGTCAGGGTGACCACAAGTGGGGAATGTTGCAACGTGGAATGAAGAACCACGCGATTTGACCTTGCCGGATAGGAGTTAAAGGATAAGAATAGGGTGCCGAGGTGGGAACCTGAGTAAAGTATTTTTGTTTCAGTTAGGGCAAGTATATCATGTTCGGGAACAAATTGGAGTAGCCAGAGTAATTGGCAAGAATATTTTTATGAGTTTCACCTCGGTTGAAGGAGGCATACCTTACGTGGCTAGATAGAGTCACAATATTTCATTAACCCTAGATTCGTATGTGCAATTTCAGCTTTCTGGGGCTATTAGTAATAATATATAGTGTATGTCTATGTGTTTTTCCACGGTAGCGGGATTCTATTTTGAATTTGTATATGGTTTGTACTACTCGTTTCATATGTGTTGTACGAGTATAGTACTATTATAAGAGTTATGTTATTGTATTATCGGAGCGATAGCAGGCTAATGATTTCACGATTATCATGTCCACGGTTTCAGGGTGGAACAGGTTGTTATTGCGATATCTCATCTGGATACAGATTGAGCTCCCTTTTATTTTTACGTTTAAATGGAACTTCGGTGAGTAATGTTTCATTATCATGATTTGAGTGTGTGGCTACCTTATAGATGTGATTTAAGGTGTGCCGGATTTATTTGTTAAGCTATGAGTTTAAGATTGTTATTGTTTGCGCAAGGACATAATGTTAGTACGAGCGCTTGGTGGTGTGGCTCCTGGATAGAGATAGGAGTTCAGACCACATTTTGTTGAAAGAGGGGATAGGGTTATCCCGGTTGCATATTTAAAGCTAACGGACCTCAACGACCGACAAAGTTAAGTAGTAGTGTATTGGAGGGGTTCCTTGATTGGATTTCGCTTGCGAGACGCTCCACGCATGAACCTTAACAACGTCGGGAGTGGAGAGATGTTATGGGACGCAAGGATGCTGGTTTTGTTAATGAGTTACCTAGTGTGGAGAAAATACTATGGACTGAGAGCCGTGTGATGATTACATATTTATGGAGATAGAAGTGCTATGGAAGAGCGTTGAAATGGCTCTTTCACCACAAGTAAGCGGGTGAGGTGAGGTTAAGGAATTGATTTGAGGCTTATAGCCAGACCTTGAAAAAAAGGCAAATTTTGGAGGTAGCATCTTTAGAATATAATGTTTGTAACACCTTTGTAGATAGTAGGCGCCTCGATTAGTTAGACTTTCCTTTTCGCCAAGGCGGAAGGATAGAATAGTAGATGAGCGTTAGTAGGTTAGAGAGGTAGTACTTAGGACATCCCGTCGGTGTGCCTTAGGCCGTTATATCTCAATGACTGACGACACGAGGGAGTAGTGTAATGGGAGGGTTCCTTTTTTGGATTTCGCTTTGCGAGACGTCCCACGCATGAAACCGAGCAAATGTCGGGAGTTGAGAAAGGTCTTGGGCACTAGAGACACAATTTAGGTTAGTACTCATTTTACGTATGTAGGAAAACACTTAGATCGTAGGATTATTAGGGAGTGAGGCCAGAAGGGATAGTGGAGCCGTTATGAGGAAGATTGTTGGGAGTTAACCACAAGAAGATTAGCTGGTTAACCTTAAGAAGGATTGGATTTCCAAGTATAGGAAGAGTTGAATTTTGTAGGTTAGGAAAACCCATGTGTGAGTATTACGCAGAGGAAATAAGGCCCATTGTTTAGAGAGAGTGTACATATCGGACGTTTACAATGGTTATGGATATAATCACGGGTTAAAAAGGTGTATGTGCACCCTGGTAAGTTGGTTTTCTATACCGCCTGAACGAGAAGGGGCATAGTACATAAATTTGAAGATTATGCCGTGAGGTAGTCATGAATGGATCTGGAGTGTGTTGGATGAAATGTCGTAAGAAGTACGCGATAATCCAATTGTATAGGCCCAATGAGAGTTAGCATACCTTAGATAAGTGAGAAGACTAACGGGAATAGTCAATTGCTAGTGTAGTTTTTCCTTTTGGGGAAATTCGAAATCACGTGGTGAGCAAACGAACTCTTAGAGTAGAGCAGCAAGCATAGTCCCGTTTCCTTTGGATGCGGCTATAGAAGCACTAGGCGTGATGTGACATTAGAGTTAACTTTACGACCGAGGTAGCATTATCGCATATGGAGATTTAGATAACCTTGTGGTCAAGCTAGTACGTCAGAGCATACGCCTTGAGATAGGTGGAATATGGTAGGGGACCATTGTGTTAGTACCTTTCGACTTTGGTATACTAGGACGTAGTGCAATTGGCGATCCTAGGTTGACGGTGTAGGTTATATCCGAATTTCGTGGACGAAATTCCGTTGTAAGGGGGGAAGTATGTAACACCCCACATTTTTTGAGATAATTAAATTTCATAAATGGGTGTAATTTGGATATTTGAGGAATTTCTCTGAATAATAAGTTTTGGAATTTATGAGGGTTAGATGATTTCAGAGGTGTGTTTCATTTACTTTTGGGATTAAGTAAATAAATCGGACTACTTTAATTACATATCGCAACTGGCTAAAGCGATAAAGGATATTATTTTATTTGGAAAACCCGTATCGAGATGTGTTGGGTTTAATAAGTGAACTTTCAGTTAAGTGACTCAGATGGAGATTTCAAGTGTGCGGTTGGTTTCAGAATGGCCATGATAGTCAGAATAGAGTATTTGGGGGTATTGTTTAGGTTTCAGGAATTTTTGGGCTAATAAGGACTCGTAATTGAGTAAACGAGTCATTTTTGGGTTTAAAGGGATAAACCCGTATTTCTCTCTATATAAGGCACAAGAGAGGGAAATAAAGAAAGGAAAAAGAGGGAAAAGAAAGAGGATAAGAAATGAAGATATAAAAGAGGAAGAAAAGGGAGGTTTCGTCCAAATTGCGTGGGATTCGACCTGTGGTCGCCGGATTTTATCCACGAGGCAAGTGTTTACTTGCTTTATTTCCTTTAGAGCATAAATCTCATATTATAATTTGGTAATAACAAATTAGATGATTTTGGGGTTGGGTTTTCGTGAATCAAAATAGGTTTTCGGAAGTTAAACGAGTAAACCCTGAATAATAACTAATTTGAGAATCCTAGGATTTAATTAAAATTGATTATTGGGCATGGGTTCTAGGATGTTTAGAACCCTTTTCATTTATGTATATGTAGTTGATTGAGGTTGGAGGACATTAGGTGAGGATATAAAAGCTTGGGAGAAGCTTTAATGGTCGAAACAGCCTCTCTGAGAAGAAGCTGTTCGGAGCGATCGATCGATCGATGACCCAGGGTCGATCGATCGATCCTTCAGGATTTTTGGCAATTTTGCCTAGGGTTAATTTCATGGAATAAATTCCAATTTTAATTGATTCTAGTTTATTTAACTAAGGAAGTGAATATTCCTTGAGGGAATTAATATCTAGCCATTTGAGGAAATTTATAGGGGCTCGGAGCGTGCTAAGATGTGCGGCACTAAAAGTACAATTTTAAGGAAAATAAACAGATTGAGGAGTTAAATGTTTAGGGATACTAAAATAGAGTGGGGACCTCTAAATAAATTTCGTAATGGTATGTAAACTTTAGGTTTATGGAAAATAGGATCCATCACTTATTTAATCGAGGGTGTTTAAGATGAGTAGCACTCGAAGGAATATTTCGATGGGCGATTATATATAGATAATTGTGCGCGTAGATAATGTAAGTATATGCCGACTATATTGAGTAAATCCTATGAGGCGATTAGGATGGCATTTGGGCTATAGGCAAAAGATAAGTTGAGGGTGTACTTATATAAGGATTATGAATTAGGATATTTGGAGAGTATATAAATCCCTAATAGCGATCAAGGTGTGAGGTATTTTTATGTAAGGGAATACTTAAATATCATTATCAGATTGGCAACTATAGCCATGTATGCAGTTGAGAAGTCATAAATATATATATATATATATATATATATATATATATATATATATATATATATATATATATATATATATATATATATATTGGCAGATATATATATATTTTTCTCTAGTATGATCCAGGGAGGTTATGCGATGTGGGTGAATCCCCTGGCTTGAGGAGCCGGGTGAGTATATCCCCATGTCATCTCATCCCGCATTCGAATGAGATGTGTGTACTCCACTCGCAGGGGGAGCATGACCGCCTCCACCATTGTGTATTGGTTTACCATGACCATGAGAGAGTCTGGCTTGGTACCGTGGTATAGTGAGTAAACCCGAATTTTGGATAGGCACTATGAGACTGCATCCTCGAGTTATAGCTCGGTGGGATGGTTATTATACTTATGTTTGTGATAGGTATAATCATATACTAGTTGTGTATAGTATATTGTTTGTATATGAAAATGAGACATCATATAGTAAACTTATGTATATAAAGTGAAAGGCCTAATAAGGTGTATTTTCCCTTTTCGGTAGATTTATATCCGGATTTATATGAAAATGAGTCTTATATACGCGTCAGGTGCTGAGGGCCTAATCGATCTCGACGATCAACATTGCCAGGTAGTAGTGTATCGGGGGGTCGTTGTTTGGGTTTCGCTTCGCGAGACACCCCACGCATGAACATAAAGCAGTGTTGGGACTGGGGAGAAGTTTAGCCCTTAGTACTCGGATTAACTAGGATTTTTAGAGATTGGGTGCAATGGATTAGTTAGGCAGCGTAGCATAACAAGGTTGTTTGTTAGGTATGCGATAGGTGTGCACTATTAGAATAGGGGTGAGGGGTATCTCATGGGATTGCAATACCAAATTTAAATATGAGGTAAAACATATTTTTAAAAATATCGCATTTATGCACTTGCAAAATATTTTGACTACTCGGGATCTGACTTGTTTATCTATTTTTCCCCTCTGTTGCTATATATATATATATATATATATATATATATATATATATATATATATATATATATATATATATATATATATATCATTAGGTTTCCAGACACATGGACGCCTGGATGACGATTCCTTCGAGTCAGACGTTTGCTGCAGCAGCTGTGGATGCTTGCAGGTTTCTTGTAGATTCTTCCATCCTTGAGATCTAGATAAGAGGTACTATAGAAACATTCGTCCTGATAAACCAATTGTATTTATTTATTCTTTTATCGCCTTTTTGTGCGTCCTTGGATTTGACTGTATTATATTAAACAGAGTGTTCAGTTAGTTTTACTTCTTTTCAGTTTCATTCATATAAACTGTGTGAATGTTTTAATTGATTTATTTGTTTAAAAGATTAGTTAAATAAAATTTTGACGCCAACCTTATAAGTTATTAGTAATTAATTTGGTTTTTCGACAGTGATGCTAAGAATGAACCATATGCGACTCCTATTTTAATTATGTACAGGAGTGATCGCCTCATATTTTATTAGGTGAGGTGTCACAGGTACGGTGCCAAATGGTACCCTACCATATGATCGTTCACGGTACCCACCTATATCAAGACTTATACTTCAACACACTAGCTTAACAACAAGCTTATCTAAGTCTCCATATGCTACAACACGACCTCGGTCGTAAGGTTGACTCTAATAACGTCACATCGTACCTAGAATTTCTATTACTATATATGAAGAAAACGAGTCTATACTCACCGCTCTAACTTATTAATCCCATCGGAGATCCGTTACTAGGCGTCCACTCATCTACATCAGGATATCTAATTTAATTATAGTAACGCTTAACTACTCCCGTCAGTATCATTGCTTAGCTTGGGCGTGATACCTCTTATTGCACCTATATAATTGGATTCTTGCGTACCCCATACGGTATTCCATCCGATAAACTCCAATCTCATTTATAATTGCCCCAAAGCATATTCTTCATCTTTATATTTTTTTTTGGTAAGTAAGAAATGTCTAAATAAAAAAAAATAGGTACAAACAATAGAGAGGGCATACCCTCCCGAGACTAAAGAACATACGGCTACTAGACAACAAGAAAAACATGAGCCAACCAATATAAGCTCACGATAGAAAACCTGACACTCGGGGTAAGAAAACCCCAACCTAACCAAAAATTATGAAAAGGAAAATAAAACAAAGCAACAAAGTAGTCGTCGATGGGAATAAAAGCCCAAAATAAAGAATCCCCAAATAAGGGAAAAATAACAACATCAAAGCCCAAGAAAGGGGCCCCAAAAAAATGCAGCAACCAAGAAGGTAAAGCCCCTAAGCAAAGTCGGCCCAAAATTCCCAAACGTCCAACGGGAAAGGAACGACTCCAACCTAAAATCCACAGCCGTTACCGATGCAAAACTCCACAATGGCAACATAGACCCAGTGGAGAAACTAGCAACGGGATAAACACGAGAGATACCAGCAACGGGTCCCAAAACCATAGCTCAAGCAGAGCAACGAAGCAAGCACCCACCAAAAGTGGTGAACAAACCAGACCTGGTACGCAACTTCAGCATCAGTGAAAGGCAACCAAATGAGGCATATGAGAAAACCCAACCCGCAATCCAAATGCCTGAGAGGAGCCAAAGAAGATGATCCAAATGCGAGACCCCATCCCCAAATCGCACACACAACCAATCCAAACCACAACACATCTCCAAAAGAACTCTCTAGGTACACCGAAAAAGGCTCTACCATGGGCCTGACATGAAGAACGTTGCCCAGAGTGGCAGGCCAAAGTAGTGGAAAATACAGCGACGGGGAGGTTGGAGTCAACTAATGGAGACCACACCCGAACATAAACCCACCTGAACCAAGCGTCGGTGAGACCACCACGTCGGAGCTCAGCACGCTCGATCTGACATGAAGCAAACCAAGAAAAAAAACCCATTAGCTAAAAAGATAGCGATTGAGACCGACATCCAACTCAAGAGAAGGTAAGACCATTGCGGTCACCACCCGAAGGGAGAAACTTTCCCACGAACCAAATCTGACTTGAAGCAAATAGGGTAAAGAATAGCGATTTGGAAAGGGTAATTGGATCTTCGGTATGGGGAATGGGGTAGATGGTCGGAGGAGGAAGAGGGGGTTGTGAGGCGGCAGGGAAATGGGGTCGCATGAAACCCTAGAGAGAGAGTCTCTCAAAATCGTCCGAGAAAGGACTAATTTTTTTTCATCTTTATATACTACGCCTTTTCCGTTTCGGCCGGTATATAAAATCAACTTACCAATGTGCCCACACACCCTTTAATCCGTGCTTATTAGCACACTATTGCAAACGTCATAGACGTAGCACTCTCTCTAAAAATAGGCCTCACATTCTTTTTGTCCTGGTGCTAACACGTGGGCATTCCTAACCCGAATAATTCGAAATTCAATTCTTCCTATATCAGTGCCACTTGCCCTACTGACCTTATCTCTTAATAGTCCTAAGATCGGTGTGTTTTCCTACACACGTAAAATGAGTACAACCTAACTATATCCCTAGTTCCCAAGACCTCTCTCAACTTCCGACATTTTCTCAGTTTCATGCGTGGGATGTCTCGCAAAGTGAAATCCAAACAAAGAACCCTCCTGTTACATTACTCCCTCGCATCGTCGGTCATCGAGATAATACGGTCTAAGGCACACCAATAAAACGTTTTAAATCCTACCTTGTTAACCTACTAACATACTTTTACCACTATGTATTTCCATCTTGACGAAATGGAAGTCTAACTAACCGGGGCGCTTATTCTCTGCAAAAGTGTTACTAACATCATACCCAAAACACATTTCCTCTGAATTTGCCTTCTATTTAAGGCCTGACAATAAGTCTCAAATCAATTTCTCTAACTCCTTCCTCACCCACATACTTGCGGTGAGAGGAACATTCCCAGTGCTTTTCCAACGCACATCTACTTTTTATTAACCCCTAATCATCACATGACTTTTGGCTAATTTCACCCAAAATTAACATCCTAGCATACAGTAACATCTCTCCACTTCCAACGTCGTTAAGGTTCATGTGTGGGGTGTCTCACAAGCGAAATCCAAACCAGGAACCCCTCATATACACCACTACTTAACTTTGTCGGTCGTGGAGGTATGTCAACGTAAAACAGGTTAAATAATAAATACTGCATATCTCCATGCACTCAAAATCATGCTAGTGAAACATCTACTCATCGAAGTTCCATCTAAACATATAATAAAGGCAATCTCAACCCATATCCAAGTGAGATATTGCAACAATAACCAGTTCCACCATGGAACCGCAGGTACGATAGTTTTGCAATCATTAGCCTGCCATCACTCTGATCAACCAAGAACATATTGTACTCATCATTGTACTATACTCGTATAACACACAAAACGAGCAGTGTAGACCATATATAAATTGAAAATATCAACACCCTCTTTTATAGCGAATGAAGGAGCATAGATCCCCGTTACTGCGGAAAAACACATAGACGTAGACTATATAATATTTTCGATACTATTAGTAAACTCGAATCACACACACGAAATACTGTGACTCAGTCTTACAACATTGTTGGAAATTACTCCTGCCACTTCAAATGGTTCCCGGACACGGTACACTTTCCCTAACTGAACCAATAACTACTTTAATCGATGCCCCACTCCGGTACCCTATTCTTGTCCTTTAATTCCTACTAGGCAAAGACTAACTGTGTGGTTCTACACTCCACATTACAACATTTCTCCATCTATGGCCACCCTAACCTTGTTAAGGTTATCAGTATTTCATACTCTTAGCCTCGATCCTGATAATCGCCTTCATAGTCTCCATAACTTCTTTGTCAAAAGGAAACTCCACTACCGACCTCAACAACCCTGTTTCAATGAATTCTCCGGGTGGATGTCCACCAATGGGGTTTCACGAACACAAATTCTACATAAGTGTTAGGAACACTTATCCAGTGAGCCTATCATTCCTCTGAAGGACTCTCTCTTCATTATACCTACCGATCCTTATGTGAATAATCCAGAAAATACATTCTCTTCCTTCCTAATCAATCAAAGGAATTTGCAGTTCAAACCGTCCGTAAGATTCCTCATTGAGCAAAACATCATGCTCTCTCTTAAACATGGTGACTACCATTCCTACCATTTCAATATTGCTCACATGAGTGAAAAAATTTCTTTAAATTTTCACATCTGGGCATTTCCATACCCTGCTCTAAGACTAAAGCTTCTGAGCCTTTTACTTCCAGTGAGTAATGCTACACTTACTTCGCGTAACTTAAAATTCAACGAATGGTCCTTATCAAAGACCCTTTCAAACTTTTTCCCAATTTAACTTCACTAGGTAATTTATGTTTAGCACCACTCTCTACTATAATACCCTATTATTTTGAGGGTTATTTATGAATATTATACAAGATTTCAATAGTATTATTATTTTATTAATCAGGGATAAAACAATTTATTTTGGTTTGAAATTGAATCAAACATTTAAATTTAAATTATTTTTGGACATTTTATAATGGTTTAAATACGTAAAGTTGATAATTTTAAATTAAAGGGCAATATAGTAATATAGGTTAGCTTAGGCACTAAGCTAGGGTTTGAGAGAGGGGTTATATAAGGAATATTATAGGTGATTATAAGGAAAGGGAGTTGAAAAAGAGAGGCCAAAAACGAAATTCAAAGAGGCAAAAACGAGTGGAATGAGAAGAGCCAATTTGTAATGTTTAGATCTTCTTTTTGAGTGCACTTGGATGAGATTTGAGAAAAACTCAAAACACATACCTAACTCAATTTTTCGTGTAGAATCCAAATCTGAAGTCGGATTAGGGATTCAAATAATTTTCGATCTAATTTTTTTGGGTTTTTAAAATAGGACTATTTGGGGTTATCTCATGTTGGGGATAGAACATGATTTGATTATTTTTGCGAGAGGGACTTGATGGTGCGATCAGATTTTGAGGCTGAATTTATGTGGCGATTCATGCAATAATTTTAAGGTATGGGGTTTTACATAATATGCTCCTTTAAATTTCTCGCAAGTTTATTCTAGATGATTTCATGTTTAATTGAGCTCATATTTGAATTGATAAATTCTTGTAAATCTGGAAAAATAATTGTTGGAATTATTTTGATTCATGTGGTATTATTCATGTTTTTGTTGAGCATGTTGTCATGAGATTTTAATTTGGCACGAAGGTTGGGTACCCACCAAAATTCCTGCTTCTAGGGGCTATGTCTTGATAAAGCATATGTGGATGGGGTGAGGCCTGGTGACCCATTGATGTGTTGTTGAGAAATTTATTGATAAATGCAATTGAGATTCACATTTGGTTTGAATATTCGTACTCGTGTTACTATGCTTTATTCATCGCTAACATATATTTGTTGAGCATCTTTCCTGTCGTATTGTGTACTTCCCCATATTTTTTTTAGTTGCCAGGTTAGAGTGGATTGGGACGCTATGGACCAATTGGGATGATTTTAGTGTGGATTATTTTAGGAAGAATAGTTTTTGGAAGATTTGTATTATTTTATTGTGTTTTATAGAGCATTGGTGATTTATATTATTTCAAGAGATTGTGTTGTATTAATTCGAAGAATTGAGATTAGTGGTTTCATTTATATTGTGGGATTCTTTTACATGCCCTATACCTTGCTATTAGCAAATATGGTTAGTTTTATCGATAATGGCGCTCCGCTCCGCTCCGCTCTCCTCGGGCGGGCGGGGTGTTACAAGTGGTACTTGGATAAATATAACTACTATACTTTAGTCGTCATTGTAAAAATCCAAGAAAATGCCACGAAGAGAGTGACCTCTACTACGGTCCTCGTCCCCAGCTTCAACTTATAGCTCTAACTAAGCCCCATCTCCTGCTGGCTTCATCACAGCTTTCCTGGTCTCCCTTCATCGATCAGCACATGAATCTCGAATGAGCGCACAAAATATTTACTATACTCTTACATAATGGTAGGAGAACGAAATCTCACAAGAGGAATCAACAATCCTAATCATAAGGATCTATATAAAATCGAGAGCAACGTGTAATACCCCGTATTTTTATGCTATATTAATTTGGGGATTTATTAAATTTAATATGAATTAATTATTTAATAAAAATCTGGAAATTAATTATGTTATAATTATTAACGTGATGAGAGTTAGTAATTATGGGAAATTTATTGAATATTACTAATGAGCAAAGTAATATATATGATATTGGTTATATTGAATGTCATGAGTGAATTAAATGACAATTTCGGAAATTTAAATCGGGACGTGCTCGTGTCGCGTCGGGACTAAATTTTGATAAATAAAAAGTGAATATTTTATAATTTGTCTGTATGGTCGTTTTGAGTGCACCGACGCGTCCGGAAGGGTCGAGATAGTCAGAAAAGTGTACCCGGGGGTGTAGTTTGGGTCTCGGGGTGTTTTTAGGCCTAATTAGTAACCCGGGAGGGCATTTTGGTCATTTTACATTTTTGGGTAATTAAACCCACGAAAATTAGAGGGACTATATCTTATATTGAGGTTGTCACCTAGGGTTAGAATTCCCAAAACCTAGAACGACAATTGGAGAAGAGAGGGGAGAGCTCTCAAGCAATTTCAAGGATCAAAACTCAACGGTTTGCGCCGCCGCCACCACCAACGCGTAGATCGCGAGACGAGGAACGCAACCACACCAAAATCAGCCGTAAATCAGAATACCAAAAATCCCAGGCAAGTGTTTATCTTGCTTATTTCGTTGATGCATCTTTCATATTAGTTTAGAAGTAATTAGGTTGAGTTTTAATGGAAGAAAACCCAATTTGTGATAGGAAAATCCATGTAGTATTGGTTTATATAATGATTCTGGAAACCCTTGCCATGTAGAGGAATTTAACCACAAAATTTTGATGATTATAAGAAGGAAATTCTGGAGAAAATTTGTTAGAAACCTGTTTAAGAAAATTCTAGGGTTCTTGATAATTAGATAAAACTTTGGGTTGATAATCCATGTTTAAATGATAGAAATACACATGCCTTACGTTGGAAATATCTGGTATATTGATATAATGTTAGTAGTAGAGTTTTTGGGACATTTGGGCTTGGAAAATATGGATTTGGATGAAGATAGGTGGTAGAACCCATAACTGCAATTCTGCAGAAATCGAAATACCTGCTTGATCGATCGATCGAGCATAGAGCTTCGATCGATCGAAGGTTCGATCGATCGAGCCCCAAACCTTGATCGATCGACCCCTCCTGGCAGACTCATGTTTCCCCTTATTAATTAGTTGAAAGTCAGTTTAATGTGAAATAATTCTTGGGCATCCTTAATAAAATGTTTTGGGAGATATGGAGGACCAGTAGGACATATGAATAATTTTGGAATTCTTAATATGAGACGAGAATTGAACATGTGGGATAATTACTTGAGGGTTGATGAATTTATGAATTAACGGGAGTGTTGCGTAAGAGAGTTACGTTGGAACATAGAAAGGACCCTTACTGAATTTTATACTTGGGAGGATAGAGTCCATGCATGTTACGTATTCAGATGAGAAAACCCTTCAAGTTAAAGTTAGAAATGAACTCGTATACGTAATACTAATAATGAGAAAATTAAGGACAAATGTTGTAATTATGGGTGATGAGAGGAACCTATATTAATATGATAAAAGTGGTATATTTATATGATTGTGTATGCATATATTATATACATGTGAAAACCATGCCCGCGCTACTTGTTATCCCTGAGGTTACCTCGCTGGGACGATCTTATCCTGTGTTGCCTTATGGGGGATATTGATTCGTACAGTAGGAGATAGATATCCTTGGTACAGGCTATCGAATCGATAGTTCAGACGGTCCTAAGAGACGTGAGGGTATGTACTGACCTCTTATAGACTTGGAATCTATACTTCGCCTCAATCTTATTTGTGTTTATATGTTGATATAGTTCGAGAGTGATTCCGATCTTGTATTTCCCTTAGTGTGATCGATACGGGGATTGGATAGCAGAGTATGCCCGCACAATAGTTTTATTTGGGATGTTGTTATTATATATATATTATATGAGTAGTTAATATATATATGAAATTATGAAATTTGGTACTACCTATTGTGCTATGGTAAGTAAGACTGATATAATGTCGTAAATCGGAAATACTTGTTTGAAAAGTATAATATAACACTGGGAAGCTTTGTTAATAAATAAAGTAAAAATGAGAGTATTGTTATTAAGCGAAATCCTCCTTTTTAAACATTTACACGGTTCGGTTATGAAATCTTACAAGTAATCTAAGATAAGTTAAATCACTGGGAAGATTAGTGCGATAAATGATAAGACAAACCGTTGGGGAGGTTAGTGCGATAGGTGTGCACATTAGAAGAGAGGTGAGAATTTCTCAAGAGAGTGTCGCACTAATATGTTGTTGCATTGGCCTGTATCAATTTAAATACTTGCTAAACGTATTTTAAATCAAACACACTATCGGGCTCTGACCCGTTTCTTTTTCTCTTTCTCTCTCTTGTATATATATGTATGTATTACAGGTGCCCAGCCACAGGGGCGTCTTGCTTAGGATCCCTTGAAAGGAACGTGCTGCATCTTAGGTGGGAGTTGAAGGCCACTTGCATAGACGACTTCGCTTACTTGATTCCACGTCTATCATTCTCATTTATTGGGCATGTGTCGCCCTTTCCACTATTTATCTGTTTTATTGGGACATTTGTATTTCAGTTATTTCTAATACGGTTACCTTGGGATTTATTCCAGCATGAATGTTTTACTTTAGGTTTTAAATGTTGGGATTTGAATGTTGAATGTTTGGATTAATTGGATTATGTTCCAGGATGATTGTTGTATGATTCTTACTTATTGAAAATGTGGTTAAAACTAATTAAATAAGCTTTTCTTTAAAAATACAATTTGGTTAGAAAGGTTAAAAATGGTTTTGACACTTAGCTTAATTAATTAGGGTGTTAATTTGGAAAAGTTTATTTTTACGACAGTGATGCTAAGAATGAACCAACTGTTCACTTTGATTTTAATTTAATAAAGGAGTGATCGCCCGGTATTTAATTAGGCGGGGTGTCACAGGTGGTATCAGAGCATCAGGTTCTAGTGTCCTTTAGGATCTGTGCGGCTTATTTTGCTTTCAGCGTTGCTTTCTTTGATATAGAGCCCTAATACTAGGAATGTTGTGTTCATCTCTATACATTGGAAATTCGTGCTTCTGCGATTTGTTTATTTGAATGATGAACTCATCCAAATTTATTTAAATTTTCAGATGGACCGTCAAGAAGAACTCGCTAGAACGGTTAATGGAGTCAACGAGCAGGATCGACTCACACCTCAGGTACCCCTAGAGAGACTATCAACCGCCGAGTTAGCAGGTATTGTGGCACATGAAGTTACCACTGCAGTTTTACAGTATCAAGAACGCAACACACAGCTCATGGGGGGCAAAAGATCTAGAGAGTACAGTCAGTCTGTCGTGACTGGTAATAACAAGTGCGTGAAGATACAAAAATCGCGACAACAAGCTCCTCAGGCCAGTAAAAGCCACGAAGGTAACCAATTGTGCGGAGAAGCCCAAAAGCGTCAGGGTCAACAAAACCGGGGGCCGAGTGAAGTCACAAAGAGGTGTTTTAAATGCAGTATGGACGATCATGAACGTCGAACTTGCCCGAATCAGTCTGGAAAAGAACTTCAACCCAACTAGAGAGAACTTTCAGGACTCTGCTATAAATGTGTACAGCCGGGTCACATGTGGAGGGATTGTCCTCACCTTAACAAAGTCTTTTCACAAGTTTTCCATCAAGTCCAGCAAGACCAGGGAAAAAGAGAAACTAGTCAACAAAGTAATGAAGTGAAGAAGTTTCGAGGGAGGTGCTTCCAATGTGGCAGAAATGGCCATAGGTGTCAGGATTGCCCAGAGAAGAATAGGGCCCCACGACAGGAATGTGCTAGTAATAAACCAAAGAAACCAGCTCCAGCACCTTTTCCAATAGCCCCAGTGCAGCAGGGGCAGTTACAGTATGGACGTCTATATAACGTCCCCCAAGCAGCAGCTCCACAGGCACCACCCGCGATTTGGGGTATGCTTTCTATCCATGAAACTTTGGGTCGAATTTTGTTTGTTACTGGGATAACACATTGTTTTATAGCTACGCATTTTGCGAAGGTCTTAGGGTTGTTAGCCACAGCAGAGAGCACAGTGACGTGTGTAAGCTCACCACTGGGGAGTGGGTCACTTATTTTCTTTATATGCCGGGGAGTGGGGGTAGAGATTGGTAGTTTGGTGTTACCTGCAGACATGTTAGTCTTAGACATGCACGAGCATGATGTGATTATTGGTATGGATTGGCTCACAGCTTATAGAGCCATGATTGATTGCTTCAGTGGAAGCATTATTTTTGCCACTCCGGGGCAAGAGATGTTTGTAGTGGCGATGCCTCGCCCAGAGGGAGGTTCGACCGCTCATTTGTATTACATAGAGGAGAATACCTCTAAGGAGGTTGTGATTCCGTTAGATTCGATCCCAGTTGTCAGGGAGTATTCCGATGTGTTTCAGGAGATACCAGGCCTACCCCCCCGTCGTGAGATAGACTTTGTTATAGATTTATTGCAAGATACGAGACCTATAGCACGCACACCGTACCGTATGGCTCCGGCAGAGATGCGAGAGCTACGAGATCAGATAAAGCAACTGTTAGGACAGGGCTTCATTCGTAGGAGTACCTCACCTTGGGGCGCTCCAGTCTTGTTTGTGAAGAAGAGAGATGGTTCACTGAGGTTGTGTGTGGACTACCGGGAGTTGAACAAGGTCACGATACGGAATAAGTATCTGTTGCCTCGGATCGATGATCTGTTCGACCAACTGAGGGGAGCAACCTTCTTTTCGAAGATAGATCTGAGGTTGGGGTACCATCAGCTACGTATTAGAGAGCAGGATGTTTCAAAGACTACCTTCTTGACGAGATATGGGTCTTACGAGTTCAGAGTGATGCCATTTGGTCTCACAAATGCTCCAGCCGTATTCATGGACTTAATGAACCGAGTATTCATAGAGTTCTTGGATCAGTTTGTCATCATCTTTATAGATGACATTTTGATATATTCACACTCTGAGGATTTGAGGCAGGTTCTTCAGACTCTACGAGAGCATCAGTTGTATGCTAAGTACGAGAAGTGTGGATTCTGGTTACGAGAAGTACAGTTCTTGGGCCATGTCGTTTCCGAGCAGGGGATTGCAGTTGACCCGAGTAAAGTGTCAGCGGTGAGGGAATGGGGACAGCCCACGACACCGATGGAAGTGCGTAGTTTCTTGGGGTTAGCCGGATACTACAGGAGATTCATTCGGGGATTCTTCAAAATAGCGGGTCCATTGACGAATCTGACTCGCAAGGGGGTACCATATGTTTGGGATGACGCTTGTCAGTTGGCTTTCAACGAGCTGAAAGACAAGCTTACTTTAGCGCCAGTCCTTGCTTTACCAAGGCCGGGTGCGGAGTACCTGGTTTACACCGATGCCTCTTTACGGGGACTTGGGGGAGTACTTCAGCAGGAGGAGAAGGCAATAGCTTTTGCCTCCCGCAAGCTTAAGCCGCATGAGAAGAATTACCCCACCAACGACCTGGAGTTAGCAGCGGTCATTTTTGCATTTAGGATATGGAGGCACTACTTGTTGGGAGAGAAATTCCATTTGTTCACCGACCACAAGTCATTACAGTACCTGTTCACTCAGCGAGAGCTGAATATGTGTCAGCACAAATGGCTAGAGTTTGTGAAAGACTACCAGTTCGATATACAGTATCATCCGGGAGAGGCCAACGTAGTTGCTGATGCGTTAGGTCGTAGACCGGTAGACGAGGTAGCGGACGTCTGGAAGGCAAAGTGGAAGGAGTTGGGTCACCGGGACGCAGTAGCCCGTTCATTCATATCCGTTATGTCAGGCACAACCGAAATTATTACGAGGGTGATATAGGCACAAACCACAGACCCGTTTTGCCAGGAGAAGATTGTGCGACTTCTAGCCGAGGGCACTGAGTCCTATTCTGTTAGTTCCGATGGAGGTTTGCGGTTTAATGGGAGGTTGGTAGTTCCTGAAGGGGATGAATTACGTCATGAAGTGATGACCCAATCTCACGGGTCCCGGTTTGCAGTGCATCCTGGAGGGGATAAGATGTACCAGGATATGAGGAGACAATACTGGTGGAGTGCGATGAAGAAGGACATTGCTGAGTTTGTGTCCAAGTGTTCTACCTGCCAGCTGGTGAAGGTGGACCATCAGAAACCGTCAGGGTTGCTCCAGCCATTGGAAGTACCCGCGTGGAAGTGGGAGAGCATTTCCATGGATTTTATTACAGGGTTGCCTACATCACAGCGGGGCCATGACCCTATCTGGGTGATTGTAGACCGTTTGACCAAAGTGGCTCATTTTCTACCGGTGCGGACAGATTATACCATGGGTCAGTATGCTCAGCTTTTTAGTGCCGAGATCGTCAGATTTCACAAGATGCCCCTGAATATTGTGTCAGATAGAGACAAGATCTTCGTGTCACGCTTTTGGGAAAGCTTTCAGGAGGCTATGGGTATTGAGTTGAGGTTGAGTTCAGCTTATCACCCACAGACAGACGGACAGATAGAGCGTACTAATCAGATGTTAGAGGATATGCTACGCATGTGTGTCCTTGAATTTTGGAGGAGGTTGGGAGCCACACCTTCCACTGGTAGAGTTTGCTTATAATAACTCGTATCAGTTCACGATTGGCATGGCTCCATTTGAGGCTTTGTATGGCAGGCCTTGTCGTTCCCCATCTTGTTGGCTCGAAGTGGGGGATAACAAGTTGCTAGGACCAGAGGTGATTCAGGAGACCTCCGTGAGGATCGAAATGATCAGGAGTCGCATTCGGGTAGCCCAGGACAGGCAGAAGAGCTACGCCGATGCGAAACGGTTCTTCTAAAAGTTTAGTATGGGGGACCAAGTGTTATTGCGTGTATCTCCTATGAAGGGAGTGATGAGGTTCGGGAAGAAGGGGAAGTTGGCTCCGAGGCACGTGGGACCATTTCCCATCATCGAGAGGATTGGGCCGGTTGAATACAGGTTGGGACTGCCAAAGCATTTACATCTCATTCATGATGTATTCCACAACTTGTCGTTAAGACGGTATCTTCGGGATGATATGGCACATACTCACATCGCGATAGATGAGATAGACTTACATCCTGACAGCTCTTACGAGGAGAGACCGGTGGCTAGCCTAGACTATAGTGAGAGGAGATTGAGGTCAAAGATAGTTTCACTTGTACGGGTCCAGTGGGAGCACCACAATGTGGAGGAATACACTTGGGAGCGCGAGACAGATATGCGCGAGAGATATCCGGACTTGTTCTTAACAGGGATGCCTTTTTTTCCAAAATTTCGGGATGAAATTCCGTTATTAGGGGGGAAGTATGTAATACCCCGTATTTTTATGCTATATTAATTTGGGGACTTATTAAATTTAATATGAGTTAATTATTTAATAAAAATCCGGAAATTAATTATGTTATAATTATTAACGTGACGAGGGTTAGTAATTATGGGAAATTTATTGAATATTACTAATGAGCAAAGTAATATATATGATATTGGTTATATTGAATGTCATGAGTGAATTAAATGACAATTTCGGAAATTTAAATCGGGATGTGCTGGTGTCGCGTCGGGACTAAATTTTGATAAATAAAAAGTGAATATTTTATAAGTTGTCCGTATGGTCGTTTTGAGGGCGCCAACGCGTCCGGAAGGGTCGAGATCGTCAGAAAAGTCTACCCGGGGGTGTAGTTTGGGTCTCAGGGTGTTTTTAGGCCTAATTAGTAACACGGGAGGGCATTTTGGTCATTTTACATTTTTGGGTAATTAAACCCACGAAAATTAGAGGGACTATATCTGATATTGAGGTTGTCACCTAGGGTTAGAATTCCCAAAACCTAGAACGGCCATTGGAGAAGAGAGGAGAGAGCTCTCAAGAAATTTCAAGGCTCAAAACTCAACGGTTTGCGCCGCCGCCACCACCAACGCGTAGATCGCGAGACGAGGAATGCAACCACACCAAAATCAGACGTAAATCATAATACCAAAAATCCCAGGCAAGTGTTTATCTTGCTTATTTCGTTGATGCATCTTTCATATTAGTTTAGAAGTAATTAGGTTGAGTTTTAATGGAAGAAAACCCAATTTGTGATAGGAAAATCCATGTAGTATTGGTTTATATGATGATTCTGGAAACCCTTGCCATGTAGAGGAATTTAACCACGAAATTTTGATGATTATAAGAAGGAAATTCTGGAGAAAATTTGTTAGAAACCTGTTTAAGAAAATTCTAAGGTTCTTGATAATTAGATAAAACTTTAGGTTGATAATCCATGTTTAAATGATAGAAATACACATGCCTTACGTTGGAAATATCTGGTATATTGATATAATGTTAGTAGTAGAATTTTTGGGACGTTTGGGTTTGTAAAATATGGATTTGGATGAAGATAGGTGGTAGAACCCGTAACTGCAATTCTGCAAAAATTGAAATACTTGCTTGATCGATCGATCGAGCATAGAGCTTCGATCGATCGAAGGTTCGATCGATCGAGCCCCAAACCTCGATCGATCGACCCCTCCTGGCAGACTCATGTTTCCCCTTATTAATTAGTTGAAAGTCAATTTAATGTGAAATAATTCTTGGGCATCCTTAATAAAATGTTTTGGGAGATATGGAGGACCAGTAGGACATATGAATAATTTTGGAATTCTTAATATGAGACGAGAATTGTACATGTGGGATAATTACTTAAGGGTTGATGAATTTATGAATTAACGGGAGAGTTGCGTAAGAGAGTTACGTTGGAACATAGAAAGGATTATTGAATTTTATACTTGGGAGGATAGAGTCCATGCATGTTACGTATTCAGATGAGAAAACCCTTCGAGTTAAAGTTAGAAACGAACTCTTATACGTAATACTAATAATGAGAAAATTAAGGGCAAATGTTATAATTATGGGTGATGAGAGGAACCTATATTAATATGATAAAAGTGGTATATTTATATGATTGTGTATGCATATATTATATACATGTGAAAACCATGCCCGCGCTACTTGCTATCCCTGAGGTTACCGCGCTGGGACGATCTTATCCTGTGTTGCCTTATGGGGGATATTGATTCGTACCCTAGGAGATAGATATCCTTGGTACAGGCTATCGAATCGATAGTTCAGACGGTCCTAAGAGACGTGAGGGTATGTACTGACCTCTTAGAGACTTGGAATCTATACTTCGCCTCAATCTTGTTTGTGTTTATATGTTGATACAGTTCGAGAGTGATTCCGATCTTGTATTTCCCTTAGTGTGATCGATACGGGGATTGGATAGCAGAGTATGCCCGCACCATAGTTTTATTTGGGGTGCTGTTATTATATATATATTATACGAGTAGTTAATATATATATGAAATTATGAAATTTGGTACTACCTATTGTGTTATGGTAAGTAAGACTGATATAATGTCGTAAATCGGAAATACTTGTTTGAAAAGTATAATATAACACTGGGAAGCTTTGTTAATAAATAAAGTAAAAATGAGATATTGTTATTAAGCGAAATCCTCCTTTTTAAACATTTACACGGTTCGGTTCTGAAATCTTACAAGTAATCTAAGATAAGTTAAATCACTGGGAAGATTAGTGCGATAAATGATAAGACAAACCGTTGGGGAGGTTAGTGTGATAGGTGTGCACATTAGAAGAGAGGTGAGAATTTCTCAAGAGAGTGTCGCACTAATATGTTGTTGCATTGGCCTGTATCAATTTAAATACTTGCTAAACGTATTTTAAATCAAACACACTATCGGGCTCTGACCCGTTTCTTTTTCTCTTTCTCTCTCTTGTATATATATGTATGTATTACAGGTGCCCTGCCATAGGAGCGTCTTACTTAGGATCCCTTGAAAGGAACGTGCTGCAGCTTAGGTGGGAGTTGCAGGCCACTTGCATAGACGACTTCGCTTACTTGATTCCACATCTATCATTCTCCTTTATTGGGCATGTGTCGCCCTTTCCACTATTTATCTGTTTTATTGGGACATTTGTATTTCAGTTATTTCTAGTACGGTTACCTTGGGATTTATTCCATCATGAATGTTTTACTTTAGGTTTTAAATGTTGGGATTTGAATGTTGAATGTTGAATGTTTGGATTAATTGGATTATGTTCCAGGATGATTGTTGTATGATTCTTACTTATTGAAAATGTGGTTAATAACTAATTAAATAAGCTTTTCTTTAAAAATAAAATTTGGTTAGAAAGGTTGAAAATGGTTTTGACACTTAGCTTAATTAATTAGGGTGTTAATTTGGAAAAGTTTATTTTTACGACAGTGATGCTAAGAATGAACCAACTGTTCACCTTGATTTTAATTTAATAAAGGAGTGATCGCCCGGTATTTAATTAGGCGGGGTGTCACACAACGCTAAAAGCGTAGTACGTCCGTACAGATTCCTAAGGACACTAAAACCTGATGCTCTGATACCATCTCTGACACCCCACCTAATAAAATACCGGGTGATCAATCCTATACCAAATTAAAATAGGAGTCTCATACGGTTCATTCTTAGCATCACTGCGAAAACACACTTAATTACTAATAACCTATTAGGCTGGTGTCAAAATTTATTTAACAAATCTTTTTAACCAAACTATTCAAATGAATCAATCACAACATTTTATATACACGAAAACAAATGAGATAAAAATCACCGAACACTCGGTTAACATAATACATCCAAATCGAATGCCGCACTAAAAGGCGATAAAAGAATAAATGAATATAATTAGGCTATCGGCCTGAATGTTATTACAATGCTTCCTATATAGATCACAAGAATAAAAGCATCTAAAATAAACCTACATGCATCCACAGTTACTACAGCGAACGTCTAACTCAAAAGAATCATCATCCAGGCATCCATGTGTCTGGACACCTAATATATATACATATGTAGGAAAAGAGGGGAAAATAGAGAAAACGGGTCAGAGCCCGAGTTTTGAAAGTGTTTAGCAAGTGAATAAATTCCATATTTAAAAAATATGAATTTATATCATATTTAAATTCGTATCGCACTCCCATGAGATACCACTCTTCTAATTGTGCACACCTACCACATATCTTTTAAACAACCTAGTTAAGCTACCTTGCCTAACTAAACCATTCAACCATCCTCTAAAAATCCTCATACCCGAGTACTAAGGGCTAAACTTCTCCCCATTCCCAACCTTGCTCTACGTTCATGAGTGGGGTGTCTCGCGAAGCGAAATCCAATACAATACTACCGAGCAATGTTGATCGTCGGGATTCATTAGGCCCTCAGCACATAACGCGGATATACATATGTAGTTTGCATATATATATATATATATATATAGATAAATAGAGAGATAGATAGTTCTTACTAGAACCTATAATTCATTTTCATATAAATCCGGATATGAATATACCGTAAAAGGAATCACTCTTATTAAATCTTTCACTTTACACAAGTTTACTTTATATAATTATTCATCTTCATATACGAACAATATACTATACACAACAAGTATAATTATACCTATCACAATCATAAGTATAATAACCATCCCACCGAGCTATAACTCGAGGATACAGTCTCTCAATGCTATCATCTTCCAGGGAATTACTCACACATCATCCTGGGTACCAACGGTCGGACTCTCACATCGACATGGTAAAAATGAAATCACAACGTATCGGAAGAGGTCATAGTTCCTCACCAAAAATGAGAACGAAACATACCCACCACGTCTCACCCCTAGTAAAAATCACACAATATAAAATGGACGCTATGGCCTGGGGACTATATGCTCCCTGCTCCTCAAGCCAGGGGCCTCACCCACATCGCGCAACTTCCCATGATAACATTAGAGGGGTATTCTTCACATAAATATACAATTCACACACATATATATTTATAATTATATCATATATATATTGTAACAACTCTCGTGTAAATAGTATATATCACTTCTCAATATATATGACTGATGATACGAGAAATCGTCCACTTGTTGTTCTCGTACCAGCAAATCAAGAGTAAGTGTATAATAAGTAAACAGAGCGAGTAAATAGACATGAAAACAAGATATAGAGTGGTTCAGCCTCTAAAATAGGCCTACGTCCACTGTGTGGCTCCATTCTCATTATATGCGTTGCATTGTACAATATAAACGTGCCCAATGAGGCGTACAAGTATGAGAATAAAAGAGAATACATGGTTGTTGCGGTTTCGGGTGTGCCGGAGATCTGGCCATGATGTAGATGAGTAACCTCAGAGCTACATGCTGAGGTTGTATATAGGGAGAGTGTGACAATGTTTTGCTAAGTGTTGTCGAAACCGTCTCGAGGGAGGGGATCCCCTTATTCGAGGCAAGGTCCTCTATTTATGGGAGAACTGCCCACGTGCTTTTGCCACGTGACGTATATAAAATCTGGAGTTGCTGTAATGGAGAGGGATGCGGCTTGTAAGGAAAGTAATGTGAATGTTGCATCCTGTAACAAGCTAGAGCCAAAGGTCCCGCACCTCGTATTGAGAAGGGCCGCGCCCTGTGCTGATAAGATTCGCGGCATATAATCATCTGCAGTGCCGATAACCCTTCGCGGAAAGGTGCTATATTTGTATTATCAATGGCTATAATTGCCAAACTCTTATAGCGATAGCCAAAACCTCGAATGTTCCCATTCGTAATAGTATATAAGTATTTATATGCTCAAACTACTAAACCCACAAGTATTCTCTTACTTAAAATATAACCCGCACCTTACTCATTTTTAATGATTATAATATAAACCCAAATATACCAATTCGTAATAATTAAATAAGTATACTAACTACTTATTTTAATTTCCATAGGTACCGCATTACCTATAATAATAATTGTTAATAAAGACATATCAGATTGTAGCTTAAACCTCTTTAGCCCATATATTAAATTCCATCCTACTCCCAATCTAGAATTCACTCAAATGTAATTGGCCCATATTTATTCTCTACGCATAAATATATAAACACACTTACAGAAGACTTCTCTCGAACGTTACCCATCATAAACAGTCATTTAAAATATAGCCCATATTTATTTCTACAAACCCAAGGCTTTTATATTTCCCCAAGTCATTTAGAAGTCCTAAAACTTTATTTAGGAACCCTTAATATTTATCTCCAAACAATTCTAGCCCTAATTATCCCAATTTCGGGTTTGAATTTCGGACTAACGATTTCGATCTCGGACAACCTTCCATAGAAAAATCATTATAAATCCAAACAAAATCAGAAAAATAAGTGATCGGAGCCCGCACGATCGAGTCGAAAAGATATACAAATTTTATTTTTTGGCCAAGAGCCGAATGAACTTTCTTCCTAGCCGAATGGACTCCGTAAGGTGCTTTATTACTATTCACTATCTTCTCCAAATTACAAATCTCCATTAATGCACCTCCAAGCTTTTTATCTTCTCTCCCATCATCATCCAACCTCAACCAACAATATATACATTTCCACATAATGATATAACCCACACATCAATTAAAATCAAGGGATTCAATCCTTCAATCAAAGATTTAGACCCATAACTTAATTAAACATAACTTTCTCAATCTTCCATTTCTAACCATATATACACACCATTAACATGGGTTTAACACTAGAATTCATAAAGAGTTAACAACACATCAATTGATGAACTCAAAATCAAATCTCCCAAATTTATTTCAAAGGTTTCAACCCAAAATAACAACTATAATATGAGATACACACACCCAGTGGAATAAAGCGAGTAAACACTTGCTTCGTGGATAAAATTCGACGACCTTGAGACGAATCCTGCGGAGTTTGGCCGAAAATAACCTTTCTTCTTCCTCTTTTCCTTCCTTTCTTCCTTTCTCTATTTTCTTTCTTCTCTTTCTCTCTCTTAGGGCTTTTAATTGGGGAAATAAGGCTTCTTCCCAGTTTAAACCCGAAATTGGGTGTATACCCAATTGCAAAATGACTCGTGTACTTAAATGCGAGTCCCGACTAGTCCAAAAAGCCCCTGAAACCCAAACATTACCCCCGGGTACTTCATTTTGACTATTTCGGCCCATTCGGGATCAAAAGTGCGCTCGAAATCACCATCTGATTCACTTATCAAAAATTTACATTTTGAACCCAACGCAGCACTATACGTGTGTTCCGAATAAAATATTATTCTTTTGTCGCTTCACTTACCCATGAAATATAATAAAATAATCCAACCCATATACTTACTCCCGTAAGAAGATGTACTCCATGTAAATATTAATCCGACACCAGCAAACTAATATTTACTATTCACTTTAAAATTCTCAATTATTAAATTTATACTTATAAATTTCAAAATTACTATTCACAGTAATTTCCTCTAATTACCAAATTACGCCACTTAAGTAATTTAAACATCCATAAAAGTACGGGGTATTACAGAAACTAGTCCCATGCCACACATAACAAAGTCAGACATCCAACATTGACACCCTAAAACATCACCATAATATAAATCGTAATTGTGTCTGGTCCCTAGTCCTCATTGGGGTCAGTAATCCCATGATACAAAAAACAAAACCATCATCCACCATAGACATCCCAAGTTGGGATCGTGTCTAGTCTCCCACTCACCATCGAGGGAACTAGACTCAGACATGCAACCCATCATAACAAAGTCCATTCTCCACCATAAAGACTCTAAGACCATGATCGTGTATAGTCCCTCACTCTCCCTCGAGGCAACTAGACTCAAGTCATGCAACACATCCAATATAAGTGAAATAATAGAAAACTACAACTCCTAGCAGAGACATGAAGCACCACAATATAGTAGAATAATTAGCCATGGCTCATTAAACCACTTGTGCGTAAATGAATAGATTGTTCTATTTCATGAAAAAAATTTAAATTAGTATATTACTACTCATTATTATCCATTCCCCCATTCATTTGTTTAGGAATTACCATTACCATCCTATTAACCACTTTTAGCACAATTATGTACTTTAAAATTACACTTTCATGTTATTCACTTCTTAGACTTTATTTCCCTTAGGCACCCATAGCAAAATTTCATATATCTTTGTATATAATGTTTCCATGTCCTTTTTATATTATTCTTGAATCATTACACATTTTTCTATTTAGCAATAGATCACATGGATAATTAACAATAAGTCCCACAATTAGGACAATTACTCAACCGAATTTCCATTATTATATTCATTATTTAAAATTATATTCATTGATTAACTACATTTCATTCCCAACTTTATTCTCCCATGAGATTAAAAAATGAACCATTATAAAGCATCATTACCCATCATATATAATCTTATTATACTTCCCATATTATTTCAAAATCCTAATTGGACTAGACTATATGCTGGGATATCTCAAAAATGAAATCCAAGCAAAGAACCCTCCTAATACACTACCATCTCACCTAGTTAGTTATATAGCTCTAACAAGTTCCAAACATCACGTGCCTCCATAAGCACTGACCCAAATAAATCATTATATGTATAACTATTGGGTATTTTTTTCGTGTATCACTGTCATCTTACCATTTTACTTTAAAGAATACTTACATATCCACAACTATGCCACAAACCTAACATATTATTATAAATCTAATATTGTCATCACAACATTATATTTATTTCCATTAAAATTCTCTCTTAGGTATTCTAGTATAACCTAGATATATGTGTACTAGGCGCATTATTGTGCCTTAACTAATATATGTATATAACTCAATCATATTATATCAACTTCTTTTAATTATAACCACATTCAATATCTTAATGATTACTCTGATACAATTTTCACTTATCACTATAATCTGTCCTATTGACGTTAAATTTAATTATTTGTTAAATACTTATAAATTACCATTATGATGATACCATATTTCACACTTTGTATTTAAAATCTTTTCTAACTCCCAAAGTGCCCCCGAGGTAGGCGGAGTCCCTAAGGTTAGCCACTGACCTCAGATGAATTAATACGTTTCTCGTAGGGCTTCTGATACCCTTAAGGTTAAGCTATGGTACTAGGGAAGATGTTAGCTGCATCTTTTCCATAGAGAAAGTTTCCAAAATACCATCTCTAGCAAGCTCAGAGACCTAAACATCATGTTTCCATTATGGTTTGTTTTCTTAACCGACCTCAAATTGAACAGTAATGACATCTAGAGGTCACCCAGACCTCAGTTCTAGGACATGGTGACACTTGGTACTTCAGTATCCATTCCCATAAACTCTACGATCTCTCTATCCCCCGCTTTGACCTTTGTCAATTCCCCCGCAAGCTATCTGACATGCTCCCATTATCTCCACTTGCATTAATGTCCCATTAACATTAAATCAACCATCTTATTGCACCTGCAAATAATTTTCCCAACACCCCACCTTCCTACCAACACCGTCGAACCTTAGAGTTGTTAAACCCATGTTGTTCCACTCCACTCAATCTCTCTCTGAGAGTTCTCCTATAAATAAAAGATTATTACACGTTGAAAGGGGATCGATTCGATCATCCAAAGTGATTAGAGCATTCAAACAATGAGATGCACAATAATACTAACATTCCACATGTGTTTCCACTTTGTTATATACTCGTTACCTAGTATTGCAAGGTCTATATTTATATTTAAACTAGTTTTATTGTTATTACAAGTTGTATATTTTGCAAAGGCCCTAAAATAGTACATAGGCACTCTTAGAGAAGCCATTCAATTACTTCCTAAGATCCTATGTATCATCAACAAAGGCCATAAGACCTTAGACTACCTTAACCATAGCTAAAGAGGCCTCTTAGACTGTAATACTTAACTAGATTCTAATAAACAGGCTCAACGCCTTTATACAGTGGATGTAGGACCATTTACTTCATTTCGAGCTACTTTAAACCTTTGTCTTAGAATTAACACTTTTATTCTCTTACCCGCCTAAGGTCCATAAAGAAGCACCTAAAAGTCATTTACGATTTTAATCATTAATTTGGCGTTGTCTATGGGAACAACAATTCCCATTAGTTTCAAATGTGTAATTTATTCCCTTTTAGAATTGTGATTAATGTTAACTTAGCTAGTTCTTTGAAGGAAATTGAGGCCCAATAAAAAATGCACCAGGAACAACTGACCGCCATCCCCAGCATGATTCATTTACCTATAGTGGTAAAAGAACCTATGGTACCAGAACATAATGATATTGCAAAAACCATAAGCCCCAGTTAGAGGGAGACAATGATTCAAAAGGTTTGAACAAGACTCCATAAAAATCGATAACTCACATCCCTATTAAGGAAAGAATATCACTCCCCAGAGACCAGTCTCAGGGAGGTTCCAGGGAAGCTAAATCCTAGGATTATGATAAGAGCCATTATAAGGACTTATAATGTCCATCCTAGGACTAAGGGGGAAAACTAAGCATTGGTTTACCAAACTCAAACTAAGAACCATTATAAGATTTATAGAGTTGGAAAGGTGATTCGTCAGCCATTTCATCGAAGATCAAAAAATGAGGGAACCTATCACTTCCCTTCTCAACTTCAAATAGAAGGTTAGGGAATCCCTCATGGATTATGATAAGAGGTTGGACTAGGAATATATATTGGTTGATGACTTTAAAGACACCATATGTGTCGTCATCTTCATCTTTGAACTTATCTTGGAGGATTTTCTAAGATCCTATCGAAAGAAGCCTCCCAGGACCATGGCTAATTCGCTCGAAATAGCTCAAAAAGTACTTAATCAATGAAGAGGGCATGGTAAAACCTATCCCCATTAGGGATAGAGAAAATACATCTTCTACCACCTTAACTAGACCCTAAAAGAAGTTGAGGCCAAAAGGAAGAACATGGCCAAGAGAAGTTATCCCCTATAGGCCAAACACATCATGCACCTCACGACCACGGTGGAGGAGGTCTATGCAGTTGTAGAAAGGAAAGATAATTTACCTCATCCAATCCTATGAGTATGGGGGATGACAAGGGAGACATGTCCAAATATTTTTGGTTCCATAGAGATCATGTCCAAAACACCAATAACTTCTTCATACTAAAGGAGGCTATCAAAGGCGTGATCAAGTGGGGCTACCTCAAAGAATTTGTAGTCTATTACGCTGGAAGTGGTTAGTGCAATAGAAACAACATCATCAATGACAATGGAAATAAAAATTATGCCCCTTTACTTAGTGTCCATTGCATCTTCGGAGGATTTTCCGGAGGTGGGCTCTCTTTCAGAATCAGAAAGGCCCACCTCAGGAGTTTCTAGAATGACAGGGTACAAGTCAACCATGTTTATCTCCCACATTAAGCCCCCAAGGATGCCCCAATGATGGTCTTCCTAGAAACATACCTCAGAAGGAGGTCACAATGATGTTTTTTAAGAAATAAACCTCATAAGGGTCCACATCAACCTCACAATGATCCTTTCATGATAACATGAATCATGGGGAATGCCAACATGACCAGAATTTTAATTAATATAGGAAGATCTTTAGATATCCTGTTCTTAGATGAATTTGTGACTATGGGCCTTGACACAAACACATGAAGCCGAACACTATCCCTCTTATTGGATTCAATATGGATCGGACCTAGTCCTTGGGGTATGTCACTCCCTCCCAATCTTTGGTTCTAACAAGTGTTGAACCATTGTTAGAAAAAATTCATAGTGGTGGACCTCACCTTAGCCTACAATATCATCATGGTCAATTCCACTCTCAAGGATTTGGATGTCGTTATCTCAACCAGCAGGCTGGTAAAGAGGTTTCCAACCTCTAAAGGAGTGGGAGGGGTCTTTGGAGACAAGAAAAAGGCTCAGGAGTGCTACATCATGTCCATGAAGGATAATAAGAAGTTTCTCAATCCACCATAAATCTTGGCAGAGGCTCCAATAAAGCTCTAGAAGATCTCTGACATCTCAATAGAGGTCTTACTTCCACCACCACTAATGCCTGAGATCCCTGTAGAGAGCCTATATGTAGGAGCCTCAATTCCATGAAATGAAGATGGTTACTACTACAGCTGAGAGCACCTGGAGCACCATAGGCCACAAAAGATTTATGTTATCCCCCAAGAATCATTATAAATCATCTACTCTATCGTTTCAATGAAAAAATGAAAATTTTTGTTACTCATGATATAATCTTTGTAAAACAAAGGTCTTAGGACCCACCATTAAATTTATAAGGACTTAAACCATAGCTTAAGACTAATAATCGAAGGTCCTAGGACCCTAAAAAGACTACCTCAAGTTGAAATAATCCAAAAAGCATAGTCAAAAGGTCTCCGAACCGATAAGAGATTAAAATAATTATTATGATTTTCATCCATAATTCCAAAAGGTTAAGGTCTAAGGACATGTGACTAGCCCATTTATTTATAGGAAAACCTTTTTTTGGCCTTGAGTTATACAAAAAAGACATACAAACGTTATACCCTTAAGATAATAAAATGTTTCAATCCAAAGGTCTCAAATCCTTTAAAGGACTTCAAATTATCAAATTTTTCCAAGTGTGGAGTTCCCAAAACCTTATAAGGACTTCATATTACAAAACAATTTCAATCTATAGGTCTCCGCTCCTTTCAAGGACTTCAAAATTTCAAATTCCTCTAAGTCCGGAGGTCCCATACCCTTATAAGTACTTTAAATTATAAAAAAAAGTTTAGTTTAAGGATTCTGACCCTTACAACTTCTAAGTCTAGAGGTATACCCCTTATAAGTACTTCAGAATACAAATATTTTCAGTTCGGGGGTCTCAAAACCTTACGAGGACTCTAAAATTTCAAACATTTTCTAAGTTTTGATGTCCCAAACCCAGAATTTTATATTGCATTTTTCTAAGTTTAAAAGTCCTAAACCTTTATGAGGACTTCACATTACAAACAAAAGTCACTCCGAAGGTCTCAAACCCTTACAAGGACTTTAAAATTTTAATTTATTTCTAAGCCCGAAGGTCCCAGGACCTTATAAGGACTTCATATTATAAAATTTTTTAGCTCAGAGTTCTCATACCCTTACAAGGATTTTAAAATTTTAGAAGTTCCCAAGTTCAGAGGTTTTAGAAGTCAAAATCTCCTAAGTTCATAGGTCTTATGACCCTTTGTGGGACTTCAGGTTTCAGTTTTTCTTAGTTCGTAAGTCTTAGGACCCTTATAAGGACCATGTATTTTTAAGTGTTCAAGTTCAACTTTTAAAACCTAAGATCTTACGACACATTATAGGTTTTACTTCTTCACATTTACTCTCAAACTTTCGGGGGACTAATTGCTTGTATAAAAATTATGGGCTTCTAATCACACAAAAGCATAAGAATCAAAAGTGCTAAGGTACTAAGGCTCAATGCCCCACTACAAAGCTACAATCTTGACTTCAACAAACTGTGCTAGTGTGAAGTAAAGGTCTCAAGGCCCTCATATCTACTTCAAAAAAATTGCTTCCCCAATTTTCTTACTTTACTAAGGAATATTGGGGGGTATACTACATGCAGGTAAGATCTCAAGCATCTAAAGTACTAAATAAAAATCTTTAGTAAAGAAAAAAAGTAAAGCAAGCATGGTGTGAAGATTGAAAAGTAGTGGATTTCCACTTAAAAATACCTCTTCATTGAAGGTAAAAAGATAGATTACACCGTGACCCAGGGCTAATCAGTAGTTTAGAAAAAAAAAGATTACATAAAAAGTCTTTTAAGGCTTGAGTACTTGGGGGCACATGGGCTTAACTCATTATAGGTAGAGA
The DNA here is from genome assembly GCA_949130495.1 of Sambucus nigra. NCBI lineage: Eukaryota > Viridiplantae > Streptophyta > Magnoliopsida > Dipsacales > Adoxaceae > Sambucus > Sambucus nigra. The sequence continues at coordinate 166,133,180 of OX422220.1, read as the reverse complement.
GGCATAGGTCTCCTTTGAGGTCTCTCCCCCTTTGGCCCTAGAAGTGGAGGCATCTTCATTATCATCACCTTTTTTTCCTTCATCATCACGACTCTCTTTCTCCAACTGTGGGGCTTAAGAAAATAGACCAGAGATGTCCACCTCTGGACTTGGACACTAGGCTTGAAATCTTCAAATCCAACACATAAGTTTATAAAAAAGTATCTTGTAAAAACCTCAAACTCTAGATAGGCCTTCGGTTGGATCTGAACTGCAATGCTCAATATGGTCAAGGGCGCACAACTCCTCAAGCTTGGCTAAATACTCTTGGGCAATATCTAGTAAAAGGCACTATCACTAATAATCTTCTCATTAAGGAGCCTCCCATGTTCCGAAAGGGCAGCCTAAGTCTTCAATGTGTCCCTTTCTCTTATGAGCCTCTATCTGAAGCTGTTGGCCATCAATCATCTGGTCCAAGTACTACCGAGTGAGGTACCAAATCTCAGCCATATCACTTTCCTTTTTCATGTTGTATTGTCATTAATAGTATCGGCTAAGAGAGCCTCTATTGAGTTTTAATACAACAAAAACAAAAGATATGAATACAAGAAACAAAATGAATGATAAGTAAGGACCCAGGAAATAATACAAGTACCTTTCCCATCAAGTGAACCAATTCCTCAACATTGGTAGGAGTTCCCCTAGCCCTTAAGGTGTCCACCATGTCTATTTGTCTTCTCCAGAACATGTAGGGATGCCGCCGCCAAGGTATGAGGGTCCCCCTGATGTAATGGGCACTTAAGTTTCCCCTTGAAAATTCCCCTTCACGTGAGGGGGCACCACATTCCCTATAACATCATCTTTTGATACTAATGGATGTGATTCCTTTGGAATTAAAGGATCATCCTGGGTTACCCCAAATGTCCCACCTACCCACAGTTCTACTTGCAGTAGGGGTAGAGTTTTATAGAGCTCCAAATGTGAGTCTCCAATAAGGCCAGACCCTAAGTTGTTTGCCTCCACCAGTTTGACCCTAGCAGTCAGAATGTCCACCGGGGTACCAAACCTCAAGAAATGGATAGTCTTGGTCCTCTTTTTTCTATTGATCATGACCTCTTCAAGAAGTATCCATTCCTCCTGTTCACGTACTAACTTGAATAAATGTCAGAGTCGGCCATTAAAGAAGTAATAAATATGGTAAAAAGAAAAAGTACGGACTACTTATAAGGAGAACAATCAAAAATTAAAATGGGTGCATCTGTTAAATCAGAAGCCCATGCGATCTATGAAATGCCATCCCCATATTTGACCCAATCATCCTCGCCTTCAGAGGCAAATAGAAACTCAACCATAACTTGATAGACGACCTTCCTCTTTAGACAGATCGAAATAAAGGGCCCGTCCTCCAGAGTGGTCCTCATAATAATTTTAGGATCCTCGGGAACTCTTATAAATGTCAAAGGCTTGGGCTCATATCCCATCCCATGATTGAAAAGCAACTAACAGTAACCAAGGCCTTGAAAGGGTGGAGGTCAACTTCTAAGACTCAATAATTTTATTATACTCTGATATAGTAGGCTCAAGAACCAGTGAAAAGGGAAAGTAAAAATTTTAAATCTCAAAGAAGAGGACAGTTAAAGCAATGAGATGAAAATAAAGTGTCAACTTACCCACGGGCTGAGGAAGGAAGTAAAGAGTGGGACAACACATGGGATAATTGGGATTTTAAGTATCCCAAGCCCCCTAATAAATAATAATTTTTCCCTTCAATTTTTGGGGGAATTGTCTTACTCCTAAAGCCCAGGACGTTGGGCCTAAGGATAAATACTTTAGACCTCTATTAGTAGGCCTGCGGTGCTCTTGGACATTATATAGTTTGAAGAATTGGGTTGGTGAGACATTGCATTTTCTCAAACTTGATATCTTGAGGTCCAGGACCATGGCCATCAATGTCCTCCATGACTTAGCCACAAACTGAGAATGGGCTATGCTCATGTCCTTCAGAATTTCTATCATAAACCATGGTAGGGGGAATCTGGCCCATATTCAAAGAATGGCTCATTGAAGCACACGTGGTCAGCCATCATGGAGAAGGCCCAATCATTGGGTTTAACATCCCATAGAAGGACAATTCCCATGAATTTGATAAGATCTTCAGAACTTGGGCATATCTTATTTAGTGACCCATGAGGCATGGTAAACCCCAATAGCAAAGTCAGGGTAATAGACCCCCTCATAGTTAATCACCATTGTGCTTAGTGGAATTGATCCACTGGGAGGATGAGCCGACGACTCAACTTTTAACACTATAAACAAAGGCAGAGAACTAGTGGCCCTATAACAGATAAAGGCTTGGGGTCCAAAAAATTAGAAGGGGAAATCTTCTCAGAAGACATTTCTTACTTAAAATAACAGGCTCGTTTGATCCTGGTAGTTTTAAAAAGAAATAAGGTAAAAGTTAGCAGTGAATAGTTTTACTCGGCCCAAGGGGCTTTTTTATATCCTCAATGGCCTAGGGTTCTTACCATTGCTATCCCCCAAAGTCAGACACCTCAATCACATCAAAATTATTAATTTCCAACACATGTCCCTAGTCATGTTCAATATTCTTCCTAAAACGATCTAATAACGAAGGAGATCTTGGTGGTAAATTATGACTCTGCCTCTAACTATCACAGAGGTTAAGTTTTACCCCTTACAACCCTTACAATAAGCATAAAGGGGCTACTGATGATACTATATTTCACACATGGGGTTTAAAAGCCCTTCTAACTTCCCAACTACCATCGAGGTAGGTCAGAGATCCCAAAGTTATTCACTGACCTCAGACGTACCATTATTTATTTGATAAAGACCTCTGATACCCTCAAGGGTAAGTTATGTTATTAGGGCATACCTCAGTCAAGCATCATTTCCATAGAAAAGGTTGGTCACTCTAGAATACCTCCTCTAGCAACCTCAGATACCTCAGACTTAAGGTTATATTATGGTCTGCATTCCCAAACGACCTCATATTGAAGTATTATGACCTCTTTTGGTCACTCGGACCTCAATCCTGTGATGTGGTTATACATTGTACTTCAGGATCCATTCCCATCAACTCCACAATCTCTCCATCCCACCTTTTGTCCTTCGACAGTGCCCCTGCAAGCTGTCTGATAAGTTATGTAAGAAGAAGAACACTATTCCACCTACCACCACTACACAACTCCACTTGAATTTAATGATCCCATTAGCATTAAATGCACTCAACAACCATCTTACTCCACCTGCAAATAATTTTTCCAACACTCCACCTTCCTACTGAGCCTGGAAAACCTCAGAGCAGTCAAAGACATGTTGTGATAGTCCACTCATTCTCCTTCCAAGAGTTCTCTTATAAATAAAAGGTTCATAAAAGGTGGAAGGGTATCAATCTGGAGCATCTAAAGAGAATTGAGCATTCAAATAATCAGACACATAAGAATCCTAGAATTCCATAAGTGTCTCCACCATAATATACACTTGTAACCCATTATTACGGGGTCTATATTTGTATTTTGACCAGTATAATTTTATTACACTTTGTATATCTTGAAAGAGCCCTAAAAACTACCTAGTCACCTTTAGATAAGTCATTTAGTTCCTTCATAAGGTCCTTTGTATTGTTAATAAAGTTGTAAAACCTCAGACTCCCTTGACCATGCTAATGGGATCTATTTGCCTGTAATACTTAACTACATTCTAATAAACATGCATAACACCCTTTTACAATGGATGTAGGACCATCTCATGAGGTCCAAACAACTTTCAACCTATGTCTCACACTTGACATTTCTCTCATTTTACCCGTCTGAGGTCCAGAGCGGAGCACCTCTGGGTCTAAAGTCACTTATGATTTTAATACTCATCGCATTTATTTACCCCGTACATTATTATTTATAAATACCTTCTTTTATATAGCCACTAGAATTAGTGTGGGGAGGGGGGATTTGTATATCGAAATTTTATCCATTTTGAGGGGGTAGTGATACCGGGCTCAATGAATGTACTAAAAGGGTGAGGCATGACCAACTAAAATGGAAACTATCTTCAAGAAAATAGTACTTCAAGATTAAATAACATGGCAAAAACTAAACTTTCATCTATAAAAATGGGATTCTAATTACAAGAATGAGGGATTAACGATTGAATATAACTTTTAATAATAAACAAAAGGATGAACACTCTTGAGAGAGGTGATTCATTGAGAGTAGAGAGGTAAGCACCTCATACTTTAGGAAAGAGTAGGGAGAGAATATATGTGTGAGTTTGTGCAGCATAGTAGTGCTTGTTCTACTCCGATCAAAAGATGCATAACTAGTGCCCTATTTATAGTAAAACTTTAGGGCTGATGTGGCATGTGCACGCCAAAGGAATATTCTTAAGAATCTTTTATCCATATATTTATTTGTTAATTTTTATCCCTAATATGTTAGTTTTTATGACATATATGGCGTGGTAGTGGACAAAAAGATGATCTTGTCGACCTTAGCGACAAAAAGATGCTATTTTGGGTGCATATAGAAAATTTCTTGGGCAGTAAGTTTGAAAAATTGTGAGTGACCTTGAAGGTCACTCGCCACTTATAATTTTAAAATGACTTGCGAGCAGCAAATGACTCCATATCGTTTTATAATGTAAAAAAGTGTGTAGTGTGAGTGAGCACGAGTGACCTCTTGGTTGCCTCACCTCAATATTCTCTCTTTTCCAAGATATTGAAGTGGTTGATCTTTAGCTTGCTCAACAAAACTTACCTCCTAGCCTCCAAACCAAAACTCTGAAGAGGTCTCAACTATCCATCTACTTAAGCCTTGCTTGTTTGGCTAAGGCTTCTTTACTAAGAAAACCCATTATATACGTCAAAACTAAGTGTTAGTGAGAGAAGTGCTTACCCACTTATTTGTATACTATTTGAATGATTTCTCGTGATTCACTTCCTTAGGAAACAAATTTACTGCTCTTGATTCACTTCCTTAAGCCTCCAAGTGACTGTTCATGATTCACTTCCCTAAGTAACCAAATGACTACTCGTGTGCTTGCTCATATTCGAGGGATTTATGGCTTGAGGTTTCTCGTACATTATCCATTATAGCATTGATCCCATAATTTATAGGATGCAAAGGGTTTGCTTTTTTTACTATCCCCTCTTTGCGAGTTTTATGCCTTAGGATTACTCACAAATCCTCTTTATTACTGGCATAAATATTTGATGACTTGGGGTTGCTCGTGAAGACCCCTTATTGGTCACTTCTCATGTGACTCACTGGTGACTTGGACTTGCTCGTACAATATTCTTTATTGGTCACTAATCGTATGAATCACCAGTGACTTGGACTTGCTCGTTCAATAACTTTTATTAGTCATTGCTCATGTGAATTACTAAGCGAATTAGACTTGATCATCTAACATTCTCTGTTAATAACTTCTCGTCTAACCCTTCATTGGTTATGGGGTTACTCTTGTACCCTTTTGTATTGGGTGTCTCTTGCATCCTCCCTACTTCTCCATTATTGCTTGAATAGTTTTTTTAGTTAATGGACGGGTTCCTCACTAGCACCTCTATGATAAGTTGTTTGAGGGGTTGCTCATGCACCTCCCTACTTTTTTTTACCATTTCTTACTTCACCTTTAGGTAATTAAGGGGTTATTCGTGTACCCCTCTATATTATCCCCCTAGTACAAACATATCTTATTTGACAAGAGAGGTATGTACGCACAATCTGAATAATATGACTATTTTCATATTTTTTAACTTCTGTTGAGCATAACAACCTTAACATTGTTGTACATTCATCTCTACATTTTAGGTGCCCAAATGGGACATATGTTGCTTAGGGTAAAACTCACAACTTATACTTTGTTGTTTTGGGACCCCTCTACATTATGCCCCTCATAGAGAAGTATCTTTTAGCAATGAGAGATTTGTGTATGAAATATCAAATCCTTTATTATTATCATAATCAAAATAATACTCTTTGTTCACTTGCTCGAGGACTTCTCTACATTATCCTCCTTGAGAAAAATGCACAAACCGTTTTAAAAGTTAGGTGGATTAAATTATTCCTAGGGGTTATAATTACCCTTTTGTTTAGAACTTCTTTATTTCCACCCATTATTTTGTATTTTCCTTATACTGTGGGACTATCTGCTCACGAATCTTTGTAGAAAAAATATTTTGCGAGTAAATACTGATATTTATATTGCTTTTTTCTTATACTACGGAATTTATCTATTCGCGGGACATTGACTTGAAATTATATCCCCTTGAAATTTAATGATAAAAAGTAAACTTATAGAGGCTTATGTCTTGGGTACTTGAATATTTTGGAGTCCTAAGCCCAATATTAACTACACCTCTACTTTGTGTTTTGAATTTTAATACTTCCTTGCATTACTCAACCGTTTTATCGGGTTGAAGCTAATGCTAAAGTTTATCTTTTGGTTACCCACGCTCCTGTGGAGTCCTGGGTACATAATATGCTAGGACTCATACTTTTTTACTTTTAATTTTATCACATTTGTCAATCATGTTTCCTTATTCTTAGATTGAAGAATATGTTAAAACAGTTAACCTGGATGCTCGCATACCTTTGGAGTCCCTATAATATTTACTTACACTTATACTTTGTTCTGCATGCATACTTTGCAAATTTGTATTCATGTTATCAACTTGCTTTTTTTCAGACAACAAATATATTGAGTTTGAGTGCTATTACAGATGTGCATCCTCTAGATATAAATTTTCATACCTCTTTGTTCTTTTTCTTATACTTTGTAAATATTTGCGCGGCTTCTCAGACAATTTCTTAATTTTCAGGTGAGCACCACGAACGCTCCTATACATGTGGGGTCTCAGGTACTAAATTTTCGTACCAATTATATACTTTTATTTATACTCGGCACTTTCTCGACTGCACAAGCTATTTATTTGTTTTCAAGTTAATATTATGAGTGCTCATATGCCCTTGGAGCCTCAGGTACTAAATTATCGTACCGTCTGTATTGTTTTATTTATACTCGACACTTGTTCGTATGCACAACCTATTTCTTTATTTTTAGGTTAATACTATGAGCCGTCACGACCCCGACCCAATAGTAGGGAAAGAGTGTCTTGACGTGCCACCAAGGCAACAAATACTCTAACTTGAAAATTTCTCTTAAAATATATGTATCGAAAATACAATCACATAGTTATGAATCGTAAAATAAAGAAAGTGAAGGAATTACATCATCATTTATTTCTAAAGGAAAATTCATTTATATTAAAAGTAACAACGATTTGCAACTTAAGACATAATTTAAAACCTATTACATGCTTTATTTGATAAAACAAATATTTTACTTAAAGTAACAAAAAGAGCTCAAAAAGATAAATCTTTAACATAGTCCGTTTATGTTCCAACAACGAACCAAATTATTTGCTAAAAAATTATTAGTCATACAACATCAGCTAAAAGAGAAATGAGATTCAATCTCCAGACGTTCCAGGATTTTAGGAAAATTTAGAACATAAGGCATATATAGAGAGATAGGAGTTTAGAGTAATATATATAAAGTAACTGACAATATATATTTTCAGAATAAACGGTTCATATCAAAATAGATAAAGAAATTGCGCAATATGTAAATTAGTCAGTTTTATTTTAATGTCCATGTATGCTCTAGTACCCAGATAAATAGTGTTACCAAATATTTCCATCCTGTAACATCACAGACAGAGAATCATGATTTCTGAAACAATGCCTTCTTTAGGACACACCAACGATAAACTAGCTGAAAAGGTACCACCCAAATATTTTCACGTGATAATCAAGGCCAACATAGTAAGAGAGTTTCTATAAGCCGAATCAATAATTTCATAATTCAAATCAGGTGTTTATATGGAGATATACAAACAAATAACAAACGACAAAATCCTTGGTATCAGATGCATTTTGAGAATAAAAGCATTTCACAAAATATATATAGTTTGAATAATGTCATATAATTAAATTTCCAAGAAATCGTATAAAGTACTCACCCAAAATAGAGGTTTGAAATGACAGATATTGAGTCTTCAATCACACGTTAATCTAACAAATATGATAAAGTTTTAAGTTCACGTTCTAAACAATGTCCGGTTTATATACTGTATTTTAATAATAACTTGCTTTAAAGGATTACTAAAATCCATTTTTTCAACTTTTAAAATGAATCATTTCAAAAGCCCGTATACAACTTTAAACAAGTTTCAACTCGTAAAATAAGTAAATTCAATCATAATTGTAATTTATCGATTTCGCATTTGAAATAAGAAATATTAATTTTGATCACAAAAACTATCAATTCATTAGCGAAAATCCCTTTTAAAACTCAATAATTCATTATGAATTTAATTCAATTGAGAAAACTTTACAATTTTATGTTCAGTAAGATGGATCTTTAGTGTTTTACCATCATTTCTACTTAGTATAGCAATAAAAAAATAAATTAAAATTATAAAAATGAATTATAATAATACACAAGATTACCTTAATATGAATATCCTTAGGAACTTTAAGAACTTCTTCTCAAACTTTCCCACAATTTATCTCACTATTTTTTTCTATAATTATCAAGAAATTGGTTTGAGTTCAAATGGTCCAAAAGACCCCATTTATAGTTTTCCAAAGATACTATGGCGTTGACACGTGGCTAGGTGACTAAGCTTTTATAGTGGCGAGTCAGCATCGAGATGTCCCATAACAGAGGGGTCTTGTAGTCTTATTTCACCAAATGGTGACATGTGTTTTAATTTTCTCTCTAAAGACGACACGTGTAAGGTGGTGATGGAAATATAAAGCACGAGGTGGAAAAGTATTAAGGGTATAAAGGTCATTTTACACTTGAAGGGGAATTTGGTAATTTCACATTATATATTTTTAATATTTCTTAGAGGTACCTGAAATAATTTATTTACAAAAAAGTTCTTTTCATTTTTCATTTTGGTCCTTGAAACTTTTTTCGTTAAAACCAAGTCCCAAAAATTTCAATAAATTATATTTTCAATCCCAAAACTTATCCTTCAGCTTAGGATGTGTTATAATACTTCAATTTGATACAATTCATAGTTGATTCTTCATATTTAAAAGTGACTTTTGTCATTTTAATAACCCAGAATACCAGATTTGAAAATAAAACATTTATAATATAATAAGTAACACACAATTGTAAAAACAAACTATATACGAGTATAAAAAAGTGGTGTCATTACATCTTACCTTCCTCATAAGAAGTTTGGTCCCCAAACTTGACTTACATTACTTTCCAAACCAGTATGCATATCTCTCCTTTGTTTCATTTTCTCACTCCCATTTTGCTTCATCAACATAATGGTTTCGCCACAATACTTTGACTAGTGGAATTACCTTGGATCGTAATATTTTATCTTTATGGTCCAAAATTTCTACTAGACGATCAATGTATGTTAAATCTTCTCTAACCCGAAGATGTTCATGACTTAATATATGAGTTTGATGTGGGGTGTATTTCTTCATCATTGTTACGTGAAAGACATTATGCACACTAGAGAGTTGAGGTGATGATGAAGCTATTTTATACACAACAGCTCCTATCATTTCAAGGATTTCAAAAGGTCATATATCTTGGATTCATCTTCCCTTTCTTCCCAAATCGAATTACTCCCTTTTCTGGTGATACTCTAAAGAATACATAATCTCCTATTTGAAATTTTAACTATCGGTGTTGATTGTTGACATAAATCTTTTGACGACCGAGAGCGATTCAAAGTCAGTCTTGTATCAATCTCACTTTCTCTATTGTGATCTGAATAAATTCTGGTCCAACAATTTTCTTTCCCCAACTTCTACCCAACATGAAGGAGAGAGACAACTCCTACCATAGAGTTCCTTTTGAATACTTTCTTGATAATTATTATTATATGCAAAATCTTGTAACGGTAAATGATCATCCCAATTCCCCTTCAGATCAAGTACACATGCCCTACGCATATCCTCTAAGATTTCAATGGTTTTCCCAGATTTTCCATACGTTTGACGATGAAAAGTAGTGATAAAATTCAATTTTGTTCCCATGGCTGCTTGTAGGCTTTTCCAAAAGCGAGACACAAATCTAGGGTCACGATCAGAAATAATTCAAATTGGGGTTTCATGAAGCCTCATAATTTCCCGTACATATATCTTAGTTAACTTTTCTAAAGAATGTATAATCTTAATGACAATAAAATGAGTAGATTTAGTTAACCTATTAATAATTACCCAAATAGAATCATTATCATTTGAACTCCTTGGTAAACCTGTCATAAAATCCATAGTAATATGTACCCATTTCCACGCAGAAAATAGGTAGGGGTTATAGTAATCCTAATGGTTTATTATGTTCAGGTTTTACTTATTGACAAACCAAACATTGAGATACAAATTCTGGTGTCTCCCTCTTCATGTTATTCAACCAAAATACTTCTCTAAGATTCATATATATCTTTGTACATCCAGGATGAAATGTGAATCTTGAGTAATGACCTTCCTCTAAAGTTTGCCTCTTTAGTTGGGCATCATGTGGAACACACACTCTATTTTCAAACCTTAATATAACATCTCATATCATAAATTCAATTTTCTTCCTTTTAATAACTTCTTCTCTAATCTTCTTCAGTTGTGGGTCATTTACTTGTGCAATTTTGATCATTTCCATCAACAAGGGTTGTACTTGTAAGTTTGAAATTATTCCTCCTCTATTATAGATACGAACATTTATTTTTGTACTTCTTAAATCCTTTAACAGAGCTTCCTGGATTGTAATAAGACTGTTAAAGTTGGTGTAGACTTTCTACTTAAAGCATCAGTTGCTACTTTAGCTTTCCTCGAGTGATAATGAGTATTTAAATCATAATCCTTCATTAATTCTAACCACCTCCTATGTCTCATGTTCAATTATTTTTAAGTAAATATATCTTTCAAACTCTTATGATCGGTATACATCTCACAAGTCTCACCATACAAATAATGTCTCCAAATCTTAAGAGCAAAAATTATAATCGTTAATTCTATGTCATGGGTTGGATAATTCTGCTCATATAATTTTAATTACCTCAAGGCATAAGCTACTACTTTTCCATTTCACATTAGTGCACATCCTAAACAATTTTTAGAAGCGTCACTATAAATCACAAATCCCTCTGTCCGAGAATGAATAGTCAAATTTAGGGCAGTTAGTAATCGATTCTTAAGTTCTTGAAAACTATTCTCAACTTCCTCAGACCATTCATATTTCACCTTCTTTTATTTTAACCTAGATAGAGGTTTGGAAATACTAGAAAATCCTTCAACAAATCTTTGATAATAACCGGCTAGTCCAAGGAAACTACGAATCTCAGTCACATTAGTTGGTCTTGGACAATCAAGTATAGCCTTGACCTTTTGAGTCTCAACTCACACTCTCTCCTTAGATATGACATATATTAGAAAAGAAACACTAGGTAACCAAAGCTCATACTTATTTAATTTTGCATATAATTTCTCTTTCCTAAGGATTTATAATATTACCTCTAAATACTTCTCGTGTTCTTTAATAATCTTGGAATAAATAAGAATGTCATCAACGAAAACAACAACACATTGATCTAAATATTTCCTAAACAGTTTATTCATCATATCCATAAAAGAGGATGGTGCATTAGTTATTCCAAATGGCATTACAAGAAATTCAAAGTGACCATATCTAGTACGAAAAGTTTCTTTTGAATTATCCTCTTCCTTAATCTTTAATTGGTGATAGCTTGACCCAAGGTCAATCTTAAAAAATACTTTTTCACCTTACAGTTGGTCAAACAAATCATATATGTGAGGAATGGGATATTTATTCTCAACAATCACCTTATTTATTTCACGATAATCTATACATAGTCTCACCGACCTATCCTTCTTTGTAACAAAAAACACTGGAGCACCCCAAGGCAATATTTTGGTTCTCATAAAATATTTGTCTAAAATGTCTTGTAATTGAACCTTTAACTCTCTTAGTTCTAAAGGTGCAATAAAATATGGTGGTTTTGAGATTGGTATAGTTCCAGGTATAAGGTCAATGGAAAATTATATTTCTCTATTAAGAGGTAGGCCAGGTAAATCATCAGGAAAAACATTTGTAAATTTATTAACAATGGGAATATCTTCTAAGATAGGCTCTATCGTTTGTAACCTAGTAACCGGTGTTGGAAATCCTTGACATGCCTTCTTAAAAAAACTATAGGCTTGCATTTTATAAATAATACACATCGGAGATATGATGTTAGTTCCTTCAAAAGTAAATTTTGGTTGGTGAGGAATTTAGAAAGTAACAGTCTTTTCAAAACAATCTACCTTAGCATGAAATGACGATAAATAGTCCATCTCCAAAATGACTTCAAAATATCTTATGTCTAAAACTATCAAATTGGCAAATAGGTTATGATTATAAATATCTATGGGGCAAGCCTTGTATACTAATTTACCCATCAATGACTCACCAGAAGGTGTAAAAACGTGTATGTTGTGATTTAAGAGTTTAGGCCTATTATAAAAGCAATTTAATACACGTATAGATACAAATGAATGGGTTGAATCGGGATCTATCAAATCTTGAAAAGGTTGTACACATATAGAAAGTGTACCTAACACTCATGCGTTAGAAGCTTAGGTATCAAAAAGTGAAAAAACTCTAACCTGTCTGCCTTGATCCTTCTTTCAACCTATAGGCTTTATTGGAACCCTTTTTGGAGTTGGGCAGTCTTTTATCTGATGTCCGTTTTGTCCACATCTAAAACAAGCTCTCGAATCCTTATAACAAGGTCTTCCTTTATTCATCTTTTGTTATTATACAGTTTGTTATCACTAGCTCCCCCAACATTGGATGTACTCCTAAAATTATTTCTATTATTCGGGTTCTTCCCTATTTGTTCTCTAAATTTTGCCATCCTTCGCAACTAGCGTATCCCTAGTCACGATTCCAACATATGATGTCAATTTCAGGATGGAAATTCGACTATGAATATTCAACCTTAACCCATGTTCAAACTTATTCTCTTTTAAAACATCGGTTACCATAACATGAGGTGCAAAACGTGATAACTTAGCAAACTTTGCCTCGTATTGACGGACCATCATATTCCTTTGCATTAGGCTTATGAAGTCAACTGTCATTTCATCTTTCACCGTTTCAAGAAAATATTTCTCATAAAAGATCACTAAGAAGTCATTCCAACCCATGTAAGTATTAATTTCCTCGTGTATTCTCCTAGTCATTCTCCAACAATGTTCGGCTTCACCTTCTAACATAAATGTTGCAAATGAAACCCTTTGTCCGTCGGTACAGTTAAGAACATCGAGTATCTTTTCCATATGCACCACCCAAATTTTTGTTTTAGTTGGGTTAGGAGTACCTTTAAAAGATGGAGAGTTAAACTTCTTGAAGTGTTCCATAGCACATTTACTTAATTTAGGATTCCTTGGTACTCCATTATTCACCTGATGCTCCACAATCTTTTCTAGACTTTCAATCATCGTGTATGCACCTTCCAGTCCATCCATACTTGAATCATTAGTTCATGTAGTTGGTCTTTTCTTTGTCATTTTCTCAGTCATGGCCAAACATAAGATGTACTATACTATATCAAGATTCTAAATTAAAAGATTAGTTATAAATAATAAAACACATATGGAGGGTTATCACATGAATAAAATATTTAATATTATATACTTAAAATCTATAATGTTTAAAACTGATGTTCAGTAGTTTACGAGTTCATAACCTATTCTCTGATACCACCTCTATCACGACCTCGACCCAGCAGTAGTAGGGAACGAGTGTCTTGACATGCCACCAAGGCAAAAAATATTCTGACCTAGAAATTTTCGCTTAAAATATATGTAGGAAAAATAAAATTACATGGTTATGAATCGTAAAGTACTGAAAGTGAAGGAATTACATCATCAAAGCTTTTTAAAGGAAACTTCATTTATATTAAAAGTAACAACAAGTTACAACTAAGGAAAAAATTTAAAGCCTATTACATGCTTTATCTAATAAAACAAACATTTTACTTGATGTAACAAAAAGAGTTCTAAAAGATAAATCTTCAACATAGTCCTTTTACGTTCCATCCTTGAGCCTAATTATTTCCTGAAAAATTATTATTCATACAACATCAGCTAAAAGTGAAATGAGATTCAATTTCTAGACGTTCTAGGATTTTTGAAAAATTAACGCCTATTTAATTTATAACATAATGCATATATATAGAGATAGGAATTTGGAGTAATATATAAAGTAACTGACAATATATATTTTCAAAATAAACAATTCATATCAAAACAGATAAAGCAATTGAGCAATATGTAAATTATCCAGTTTTATTTTAATGGACATGTACGCTTTAATACCCAAACAGATAGTGTTATAAAATGTTTCGACCCGGTAATGTGACAACCCGCTCCAAATAATAACGGGTGGCCAGCCCTATACTACATAAATCAGGTATCTCAGATGGTACAGTCTCAACATCAACAATTAAACACTATAATATAAGGCTAACTACCCACAATCATTAAGTGCGAATTGCCAAAAAATTTAAAACTTTTATTTATAACAACAACAACAAAACCAATAATGCACACAACCAACAAAATACATATAACTATAATGAGTGAACTTTGCATGCTCCAAATATGAAAGAGTACAATACATTGTACAACAAGATCTCAATAAAGAAATACCTGAATATGCTGTCGGGCAATAGACAATACAATAATCTGATAAATAAAATATGAAAGTGTTAATCTACAACACTTGAATACTAACTCAATACAACTGAATCCTAATCTAGATGTACACTAGATAGGAATCGACTAAAGCAAAGTGCCGCAACAGTCCGCTATTGCCACAGCTCCACAAATCCTGAATGGAGGGACATCAAAGGCGTCCTTGCGGAGGAACACCTAAAGTAATACAATATATATACATGGAGGAGGAAAATATAAACGGGTCAGAACCCGAGTTTGAAAAACAGTTTATAGCAAGTGTATTAAAATGCATAATAATTATAAATGCATTATTACATGATTTAGTTGGAATCGAAAACTCCATCAAAATTCGACTCACCTCTCATCTAAAGCGCGCACTAAGCGTATGCACGTGTCTCCAAAAGGATGTACGATTCTAAATAGGTAAGAGGATTCTAACTTAAACCCAAATAAAGTATTTAAGTGAAACCATCTAACCTATCTCCCAATTCTACATTTATTTCTATACTTTAAGTTATATACATTATCTTTAATGTAATTGTTATAGTTATCTTTATAATGTTCATT
Organism: Sambucus nigra; assembly: GCA_949130495.1. Taxonomy (NCBI): domain Eukaryota; kingdom Viridiplantae; phylum Streptophyta; class Magnoliopsida; order Dipsacales; family Adoxaceae; genus Sambucus; species Sambucus nigra. The sequence goes on along the minus strand of OX422220.1, from coordinate 166,117,839 downwards.
TGTTGAACATATAAAGTTACATGATCCAATCATGTCCACATCATCACAATACATCAACAATATCATTTACTAGAATTTATATTCTAGTGATGCCCATATAAGGCATGAAACCATATATAATTATTATAGATGAGTTATTAGCATCAAGAGTTAAGAACTAAACTCCTCCCGATTATCAACACGGTACTGTGTTTCATGCGTGGGATGTCTCGCCGAAGCGAAATCCAAACAAGGAACCCCCCCGTTACACTACTCCTGACCGTATCAATCCTCGGGGCTCATTATGCCCTCAATGCAAGATGCATGTAACCCAAATGATTATTATCCAATTTTAATTAATTAATATTCCCCATTCTCAACAGTACACGGCGTTTCATGCGTGGGACGTCTCACCGAAGCGAAATCCAAACAAGGAACCCCCCCCCCCCCCCCCCCCCGCCGTTACACTACTCCTGGCACTGTCGATTGTCGGGATAGGTGATATATATGTATATATAATGATGAGCATTAAGGACTAAACTTATCCCCAAGTTCCAACATTACACTGCGGTTCGTACGTGGGACGTCTCGCCGAAGCGAAATCCAAACAAAGAACCCCCCCGATACACTAATCCTGGCAATGTAGGTCGTTGAGGTCCATTATGCCCTGGACGCTCAAATACAAGCACAAGCAATAATAACCATCCAACCGAGCTATAACTCGAAGGACGCAGGCTCACATGCTATCATCTTCCAGCAGCTCATATACGTAGCAAACTGGGGCCACCTGGTGGGGTTCAACGACACCCACCTCATGATCAACTCACGCACACGACGTCCCGGGAAGCAGTCATAGTTCCTAACCGGTAAGTGAGAGCGTCACATACCCCCAACCTCTCACCCCAAAAATAAATAGATATATATATCATAAATGTCATTTGCTGACCACAAAGGACGACTATGACCTGGGGAATATCCACATCCTGCTTTTCTAGTCAGAATGCTCACCCTCTACGCACGAAACTTCCCAATGATAGCAAGGAGGGGGTATGCTTAACATGTATATACACCATCATATAAGGTATACATACATCCCACATAATAAAGATATACCATTTTATATAAGGTATACCTGCAACATCATATTCATTTTCATATTCATTATACGCTCTTAGGCGTAATTTGATTAACATCATTTGTTTTGTATATCTCTCTCAATTGATACACTAACCGTCAATACTCCCACATTTTACCCCACTTAGTATATGCTATACTAATTCTCGCTTGAAGCTCTCATGTCGCCTCTAGTATGAATTGTCTTTCAATTCTATTTAAGTTAAGGATATTCTATATCCTAATGCACCTCAATTATCATTTCTCATTATATGAGATTTCTCCCAAATAAATCATTAATAAGGATATTTCTATATCCATATGCACATCAAATAGCATTCATAATTCTCCCTCCATTATAAGGTTCAACATAGTTTATGAACCATTAAAGTTATACCAATAGGGATTGGATCCTAAGATCCGACATCTCAAAGTCAACCTCATCTTCAAGTCGTGAAGTTGTTAACATTACCAAACAAACGTCAAATAAAAGTGGGCTTCCCCACTTAGAAAAAATACCAAAGTCTCTAATCGGTATTCCTCAAATTTAGTCAATATGACTCCAAAATTTCTTTTAGGGGAAACTCGTTAAAAGTCTCCAAAACCTGTTCCAAATACCTCCTATAGAGATCCCCGATCGATAAACTCGAAAAAAACGGGATAAATTTCTCTTTAGAAAAAAATCCCTCCAAAATCCCTGTTTCCGAATCGATTCGGGCTTATTCCGAATCGATTCGGCCCAGCGAATCGATTCGGCCAGGAAGGCGAATCGATTCGGGTCATCAGACCTGGGACTCTGTCTCAGGCCGAATCGATTCGGCTGGAGTCCGAATCGATTCGGTCACTCAGACCTGGGCACCTGCATATTTCCGAATCGATTCGACTTGGGGGCCGAATCGATTCGGCCATGCTGAACCTCGAAAATGGCTACTTTTTAAGTAAGACAAAATACCCAAAAATCATTTTAATGGTTTTCTCTCCATTTTTCTTCAACCCAATCACAAATATAACATCAATAATCATCCTAGAATACATATAAACTAGTTTCTATCCTGAAATCAAAGATCTACCTATTAAATCTAAGATTATACCCAAAAGTTAGGTTTTGTAAAACTAAACCTAAATCCCAAAAATCAATCCACAAATCATGCAATAGATGGTACACAACAATTATTTAGCAAGTTTAATCACTTGCCTCGGGTTCGTAGGGTCTGAATCCGCGGGAAAATCCTCTTTCTCCCTCTCTTCTCCTTCCTTTTCTTCTTCTTCTTCTTCTTCTTCTTCTTCTTCTTCTTCTTCTCTCTTTCTTTCTTTTCTTTTTCTCTTTCTCTCTTTTTCTCTCTTTGGAGAATTGTTTCTCCCGTAGGCTAATTTAGCCTAATCTCCCAAGATACACATCTTTAAATGATAATACACACTTTAAATGACTCGGTGACTTTAATTCGAGTCAAACGGTCCTAATTTATTTCGGAACCCAAATAGACCCCAAGTACAGTCATTTCGACTTTCTTAACCCATCCGGAAACAATGGTACCCTCAGAATTGACATTCGACACTCTTTCTAACGACTCTAAATTTTGACCTCAATTGCCAATTTAATTATTTCTCCAATAAAATATTATTTATTTCTCCCAAAATAAATAAATTGTCGACTCCAAAACCTCGGGTTGTTACAAACTTCCCCACTTACAAAAATTTCGTCCTCGAAATTTAGCTAAGCCTAATTCTCCAAAGCTCAACTACTTCTATTCTACCCATCATCATTAATCCTATCTCCAAACATCTAACCTCCCACGACGAATTAATTTAATTTATTTTATTTTAAGTTAATTATGCATTAAATAAAACCAATCTCCACAACAAGGGAACCCATACACCCTTTAAATTTGAGCTTTGTGCTCACAACAATCATAATGAGGCTTTATTTGCCTCGAAAGTTCCACAATTCCAACAATAAGTAATACTAAAAATTTTTAATAAAACAAAAATTTGAATGGTCCAAAGAAATAACTCCTCTCAATTCCTGACAATCGCCACTTTCGTGCGGGGGACGTCTCCCAAAAGCGAAATCCAAACAAGGAACCCTCCCAATACACTACTGTGCGGCGACGTCGGGGATTGAGAGTTTGTTAAATCAGGACTAGAGTTTGAAAATATTTTAGTGAATTTTTTTTTTTTTTTAGTTTGAAAGGGCCCGAAGGCCAATAAATGTTTTATTTTGAAAATAGTTTATTTTGAAAACGGTTTATATATATTATGATATAATATAAAATGCCTTATGTCCAACACAAGGTCTTTATAGATCATCATCTATATATAACATGTCTCTCAGAAATATCATCATACTCATGAGCTAAAATTTTACCTGCGTCCCATCATTCCACAACCTCAACTTTCAAACATAAACATCATCATACATCATTTCAATATATATAGCCTTATATAAGGCAAATCCATAACTCGAATACAACCATCATAATAGTCTATCATGACTATATAAAAGAAGTAGATTTATCATAACTACTTATCACCATAACCATTCTTCCCTTTACTACAAGGTTTAAAGCTCTTTATGAGCACCTTGCAAAATCACCAATCCTTTTACAAAATAATAGAATAAGAGCTTATCTTGCTCAAAATTCCCCTTTTTGGGTCATTACATACCATACACAAACAAAAAGGGCTAAAGCACTACCCAATATATACATATCTCTCAAACGATATTTCCAAAACATTACATCGTAATAATCCTATTTATAAAGGAAAATTAACTTACATCATCCATCTCTAGTCCGATTGCCCATCCTCATCAACGGGCTCCCAAACATAGCCCCCCGGTCTAAAGCGACCTCGAATCTGCTGTAGGGGTTGCACTTCCAAAATTTCATCAAAACATGGTCCTTTACTTCTTTTAGGACAATCTCTCTTTTTATGACCTATTTCTGTACAAAAGAAACACTTACCCGCAAATCCTTTCTGCGCTCTCGCATTACTGGCACTCTCTTTGCCAAACTTACCTGATGAACTCGAATCTCCAAAGTTCTTACTCTCTTGAGAACGAAAACGATGTTCATGACACTTTAATAGGGCCGCATTCACAACCTTGACGAAAGTCATTAACTTAGGACTTTCTAACAGATGTTGTTGGATTTTCCAATCTAAACTTCGAACAAACTTCGATATACGTTTCTCTTCCGTATTTACCTCATTAGGTACTAATCTCGCCCATAGAGAAAAATCTTCTTCATATTCTTCCACCGTCCTATTTACTTGAAAAATCCCCATATCCTGAGTAGGGGAAGGTGTAATACCTCGTATTTTTATGCTATATTAATTTGGGATTGAATTTAATGTGAGTTAATTATTTAATAAAAATCCGGAAATTAATTATGTTATAATTATTAACGTGACGAGAGTTAGTAATTATGGGAAATTGTTGAATATTACTAATGAGCAAAGTAATATATTATATTGGTTATATTGAACGTCATGAGTGAGTTAAATGACAATTTCGGAAATTTAAGTCGGAACGTGCTCGTGTCGCGTTGGGACTAAATTTTGATAAATAAAAAGTGAATATTTTATAAGTTGCCCGTATAGTCATTTTGAGTGCGCCAACGCGTCCAAAAGGGTCGAGATAGTCAGAAAAGTGTACCCGGGGGTTTAGTTTGGGTCTCGGGGCGTTTTTAGGCCTAATTGGTACCCCGGGAGGGCGTTTTGGACATTTCACCTTTTTGAGTAATTAAACCCACGAAAATACCAAGGGTTATATCAGATATCTGGATTGACATCTAGGTTTAGAAACTCTAAACACAAGTGACGGCCATAGGAGAGGGAAGGAGAAAGCTCCAAGGCAATCCAAGGCCCCAAAAGTCACCTGTTTGCACCACAACCACCACCACCGCGTAGATCGCGCAACGGGCTACGCAACCACACCAAAAACATCTGCAAATCAGAACGTCGAAAATCCCAGGCAAGTGTTTATCTTGCTATTTTCGTTGGTGCAATCTCCATATTAGTTTAGGAATGATTAGGGATGAATTATGTGGAAGAAAACCCAATTTGTGATAGGAAAATCCATGTAGTATTGGTTGATATGATGATTCTGGAAACCCTTGCCATGTAGAGGAAATTAACCACGAAATTTTGATGATTATAAGAAAGAAATTCTGGAGAAAGATTTGTTAGAAAACTGTTTAAGAAAATTCTAGGGTTCTTGATAATTAGATATAATTTTGGGTTGAAAATCCATGTTTAAATGATGAATATGTACATGCCTTACGTTAGAAACATCTGGTATATTGTTATAATGTTAGTAGTAGAATTCTTGGACGTTTGGGTTTGGAAAACATGTATTTGGATGAAGAAAATTGGTAGAACCCGTAACTGCAATTCTGCAGAAATCGAAACACCTGCTTGATCGATCGATCGAGCATAGAGCTTCGATCGATCGAAGGTTCGATCGATTGAGTTCCAGACCTCGATCGATCGACCCCTCCTGGCAGACTCCTATTTCCCTTGTTTAATTAGTTAAATTTAATTTATCGTGAAATAATTCTTGGGGATTCTTAATAGAATGTTTTGGGAGATAGGAAAGACCAGTAGGACATATGAATAAGTGTTGGGAACTTTATTATAAGACGAGAATTTTTCTTTTGGGGTAATTATATAATGAACGATGAAACTACGTATTTCAAGTGAGAGATTACGGTGAATAGATACGATAGTGAATAGAGTTATACCTACTGAATTTTCTACTTGGAAGGATAGAGTCCACGAGTGTCACGTAATAAGTGAGAAAACTCTTCGAGTTAAGGTTAGAGATGAAACCTTATACGTAATACTAATAATGTGAAATTAAGGATAAATGTTGTAATTATGGGTGACGAGAGGAACCTGTATTAATATGATGAAAGTGGTATATTTATATGATTGTGTGTACATATATTATATACATGTGAAAAACATACCGCGCTACTTGCTATCCTTGAGGTTACCGCGCTGGGACAATCTTATCTCGATGGGACCTTTATGGGGGATATTGACTTGTACCCTAGAAGAGAGATATCCTTGGTACAGGCTATCGAATCGATAGTTCAGACGGTCCTAAGAGACGCGAGTATGTGCCATCCTCTTAGAGACTTGGAATCTATGCTTCGCCTCGATATTGCTTGTGTATGTGTTAATATAGTTCGAGAGTGATTCCGAATTTGTATTGCCCTTGATATGAGTGGTATGGGGTTTGGATAGTAGAAGTATGCACGCACCATAGTTTTATTTGGGGTGCTGTTATTACATATATATTATACGAGTAGTTAATATATATATGAGATTCGGGATATTGAGACTGCCTACTGTGATTTGATAAGTAGGACATGGTTGATGACTCAAATAATAAATACTTGTTTTGAGAGAGTATAATATGACACTGGAAAACTTTATTGATTTTATAAAGTTAAAATGGAGAACTTTGGTTACTAATTGAAATACCCCTTTTCGAAATGGAATCGTTAAATGTTGAATCTTACGAGTAATCTAAGATAAGTTAAATCATTGGGAAGATTAGTGCGTTAAATGATAAGATAAACCGTTGGGAAGGTTAGTACGATAGGCGTGCACATTAGAAGAGAGGTGAGAATTTCTCAAGAGAGTGTCGCTCTAATATGTTGTTGCATTGGCATGTATCAATTTAAATACTTGCTAAACGTATTTTAAATCAAACACACTTTCGGGCTCTGACCCGTTTTCTCTCTCTCTCTCTCTTGTATATATATGTATATATTTCAGGTGCCCAGCCACAGGGGCGTCTTGCTTGGGATCCCTTGAAAGGAACGTGTTGCAGCTTAGGTGGGAGTTGCAGGTCACTTGCGTAGACGGCTTCCTTTATTGACTCCACTTCTAGCATTCTCATTTATTGGGCATGTGTCGCCCTTTCCATTATTTCATTATTATTGGGACATTTGTATTTCCAGTTATTTCTAGTATTGTCACTATGGGATTTATTCAGTTTGAATTGTGTTACATTATATTTCGCATGTTGACATTCGATTGACGAATGTTTTAAATTAATTGGATTGTGTTCCAGGTTTATTGTGGTGTGATTCTTAATTGTTGAAATGTTGTTAATAAATAAATAAATCATTTTCTTTAAATAAAAATATTTGGAAAGTAATGTTTAAATATGGTTTTGACACTTAGCTTAATTATTTAGGGTGTTAAATTGGAAAGTTTATTTTTACGACAGTGATGCTAAGAATGAATCAAACTGTTCACCTTGATTTAATTTAATAAAGGAGTGATCGCCCGGTATTTAATTAGGCGGGGTGTCACGGGTGGTATCAGAGCATCAGGTTCTAGTGTCCATAGGATCTGTGCGGCCTATTATGCTTTCAGCGTTGCTTTCTTTGATATAGAGCCCTAAATACTAGGAATGTTGTATTCATCTCTATACATTGGGAATTCGTGCTTCTGCAATTTGTTTATTTGAATGATGAACTCATCCAAATTTACTTAAATTTTCAGATGGATCGTCAAGAAGAACTAGCTAAGACGGTTAAGGGAGTCAACGAGCAAGATCGACTCACATCTCAGGTATCCCCAGGGAGAATATCAACCGCCGAGTTAGCAGGTATCGTGGCACAAGCAGTTACCACTGCAGTTCTACAATACCAATAACGCAGCCTACAATGTTAAGGAGGCAAAAGATCTAGAGAGGTTAACCAAATGCATGTGACTAACGTTGAGAATTGTGCGAAGGCACCGAATCTGCGACAACAAAACAATCAAGATCGAGTCAGTTCCAGAAGTAACGATATTTATGTACAGGGACAAAAGCGTCAGGGCCAACGAAGTCAGGTTCAGAATGAAATCACCAAGAGGTGTTTCGGTTGTGGAATGGACGTCAAAACGTAAATCTTGTCCAAATCAGACTGGGGATAAACTACAATCTGACCAGCGAAGAATTTCGAAACTCTGCTATAAATGTGTACAACCGGGTCACAAGTGGATGGATTGTCCTCGCCCTGACATAGTTTTTCCACAGATATCCCCTTAAGGCCAGCAAGACCAGGGAAAAAGCGAGACTAGTCAATACCGTAAGGAAGGGAAGCAGTTTCGAGGGAGGTGCTTCCAATGTGGCAGGAATGGCCATAGGCATCAGGATTGTCCAGAGAAGGATAGGGCCCCACAATAGGAATGTGCTAACAATGAACCCCAGAAGCCAGCTCCACCACCCTTTCCAACAACCTCAGTTCAGTAGAAAAAGCTACAAGGCAAACGTGTCTATAACTTCCCACAGGCAGTAGCTCCGCAGGCACCACCCACGATTGAGGGTATGTTTTTCTATCCATGTTACTATGAGTCGAGTTTTGTTTGATACTGGGGCAACACACTATTTGATAGTTACCTATTTTGTGAAAGCCTTAGGGTTATTAGCCACAACAGAGAACACTGTGACATATGTAGACTCACCACTAGGAAGTGGGTAGCTTATTTTCTTTATATGCCGGGGAGTGGGGGTAGAGATTGGTAGCTTAGTATTACCTGCAGACATGTTAGTTTTAGACATGCACGAGCATGATGTGATTATTGGTATTGATTGGCTCGCAGCTTATAGAGCCATGATTGTTTGCTTCAGTGGGAGCATTGTTTTTGCCATTCCGGGGCAAGAGATGTTTGTAGTGGAGATGCCTCGCCCAGAGGGAGGCTCGACCGCTCATTTGTATTACATAGAGGAGGATACCTCTAAGGAGGTTGTGATTCCCTTAGATTCGATCCCAGTTGTCAGGGAGTATTCTGATGTGTTTCAGGAAATACCAGGCCTACCCCCAGTCGAATATAGTTTGTCATAGATTTATTGCTAGATACGAGACCTATAGCACGCGCACCGTACCGTATGGCTCCGACAGATATGCGAGAGCTACGAGATCAGATAGTGCAGCTATTAAGTCAGGGCTTCATTCGTAGGAGTACCTCACCTTGGGGCGCTCCAGTTTTGTTTGTGAAGAAGAGAGATGGTTCACTGAGATTATGTGTGGACTACCGGGAGCTAAACAAGGTCACGATACGGAATAAGTATCCGTTGCCTCGAATCGATGACCTGTTCGACCAGTTGAGGGGAGCAACTTTCTTTTCGAAGATAGATCTGAGGTCGGGGTACCATCAGTTACGTATTAGGGAGCAGGATGTTTCGAAGACTGCTTTCTTGACGAGATATGGGTCTTATGAGTTCCGGGTGATGCCGTCCGGACTCACAAATGCTCCAGCCATTTTCATGGACTTGATGAATCGAGTATTCAGAGAGTTCTTGGATCAGTTTGTCATCGTTTTCATAGATGACATTTTGATATATTCACACTCCGAGGAGGAGCATGTCGAGCACTTGAGGCAAGTTCTTCAGACTCTACGAGAGCATCAGTTGTATGCTAAGAACGAGAATTGCGGATTCTGGTTGCAAGAGGTACAGTTCTTAGGATATGTTGTTTCTGAGCAGGGGATAGCAGTTGACCCGAGTAAAGTATCAGCGGTGAGGGAGTGGGGAGAGCCCACGACACCGACGGAAGTGCGTAGTTTCCTGGGGTTAGCTGGATACTACAGGAGATTCATTCGGGGATTCTCCAAAATAGCGGGTCCATTGACGAATCTGACTCGCAAGGGGGTACCATATGTTTGGGATGACGCTTGTCAGTTGGCTTTCGACGAGCTAAAAGACACGCTTACTTCAGCTCCAGTCCTTGCGTTACCGAAGCCGGGTGTGGAGTACCTGGTTTACACCGATGTGTCCTTACGGGGACTTGGGGTAGTACTTCAGCAGGAAGAGAAGGCTATAGCTTTTGCCTCCCGCAAGCTTAAACCGCATGAGAAGAATTACCCCACCCACGACCTGGAGTTAGCAGCGGTCGTCTTTGCATTGAGGATATGGAGGCACTATTTGTTGGGAGAGAAATTCCATTTGTTCACAGACCACAAGTCGCTGCAGTACCTGTTCACTCAGCGAGAGCTGAATATGCGTCAGCGCAGATGGCTAGAGTTTGTGAAGGACTACCAGTTTGACATACAGTATCATCCGGGAAAGGCCAACGTTGTTGCTGATGCGTTGAGCCGTAGACCGGTAGACGATGTAGCGGGCGTCTGGAAAGCAAAGTGGAAAGAGTTGGGTCACCAGGACACAGTAGCATGTTCTTTCATATCCGTGATGTCAGTCACACCCGAGATTGTTACGAGGGTGATACAGGCACATACCACAGACCCGTTTTGCCAGGAGCAGATTGTGCGACTTCTAGCCGAGGGTTCTTAGTCCTATTCTGTTAGTTCTGATGGAGGTTTGCGGTTTAATGGGAGATTGGTAGTTCCAGAAGGAGCAGAATTACGTCATGCAGTGATGACTCATTCTCATGGGTCCCGATTTGCAGTACATCCGGGAGGCGATAAGATGTACCAGGATATGAGGAGGCAATACTGGTGGAGTGGAATGAAGAAGGACATTGCCGAGTTCATGTCCAAGTGTTCTACCTGCCAGCTGGTGAAGGTGGACCATCAGAAACCGTCAGGATTGCTTAAGCCATTGGAAGTACCCGCGTGGAAGTGGGAAAGTATTTCCATGGATTTTATTACAGGGTTGCCTACATCACAGCGGGGCCACGATTCTATCTGGGTGATTGTAGACCGTTTGACCAAGGTGGATCATTTTCTACCGGTGCGGACAGATTACACCACGGGTCAGTATGCTCAGTTGTTCATTGCTGAGATTGTTAGATTACACGGGGTGCCCCTGAATATTGTGTCAGATAGGGACAAGATTTTCGTGTCACGTTTTTGGGAAAGCTTTCAGGAGGCTATGGGTACTGAGTTGAGGTTGAGTTCAGCTTATCACCCACAGACAGACGGACAGACAGAGCGTACTAATCAGATGTTAGAGGATATGCTACGCATGTGTGTCCTTGATTTTGGAGGAGGTTGGGAGCCACACCTTCCACTGGTAGAGTTTGCTTATAATAACTCGTATCAGTTCACGATTGGCATGGATCCATTTGAGGCTTTGTATGGCAGGCCTTGTCGTTCCCCAGCGTGTTAGCTCGAAGTGGGGGATAACAAGTTGCTAGGACCAGAGGTAATTCAGGAGACCTCCACGAGGATTGAGATGATCAAGAGTCACATTCGGATAGCCCAGGACAGGCAGAAGAGCTACACCGATGCGAAACGGTTCTTCCGGGAATTTAGTGTGGGGGACCAAGTGTTATTGCATGTATCTCCTATGAAGGGGGTGATGAGGTTCGGGAAGAAGGGGAAGTTGGCTCCGAGGTACGTGGGACCATTTCCCATCATCGAGAGGATTGGGCCGGTTGCATACAGGTTGGGACTGCCAGAACATTTACATCGGATCCACGATGTATTCCACGTCTCGTCGTTGAGATGATACCTTCGGGATGATATGGCCCATACTCACATTGCGATAGATGAGATCGACTTACAACCTGATAGCTCTTACGAAGAGAGACCGGTGGCTATCCTAGACTATAGTGAGAGGAGATTGAGGTCGAAGATAGTTCCACTTGTGCGGGTCCAGTGGGAGCATCATAATGTGGAGGAATCCACTTGGGAGCGCGAGGCAGATATGCGCGAAAAATATCCAGAGTTGTTTTTACCAGGTATGCCTTATTTTCTGAATTTCGGGACAAAATTCCGTTATTAGGGGGGAAGTATGTAATACCCCGTATTTTTATGCTATATTAATTTGGAGATTTATTGAATTTAATGTGAGTTAATTATTTAATAAAAATCCAGAAATTAATTATGTTATAATTATTAACGTGACGAGAGTTAGTAATTATGGGAAATTGTTGAATATTACTAATGAGCAAAGTAATATATTATATTGGTTATATTGAATGTCATGAGTGAGTTAAATGACAATTTCGGAAATTTAAGCCAGAACGTGCTCGTGTTGCGTTGGGACTAAATTTTGATAAATAAAAAGTGAATATTTTATAAGTTGCCTGTATAGTCGTTTTGAGTGTGCCAACGCGTCCAAAAGGGTCGAGATAGTCAGAAAAGTGTACCCGGGGGTTTAGTTTGGGTCTCAGGGCATTTTTAGGCCTAATTGGTATCCCGGGAGGGCGTTTTGGACATTTCACCTTTTTGAGTAATTAAACCCACGAAAATACCAAGGGTTATATCAGATATTTGGATTGTCATCTAGGTTTAGAAACTCTAAACACAAGTGACGGCCATAGGAGAGGGAAGGAGAAAGCTCCAAGGCAATCCAAGGCCCCAAAAGTCATTCGTTTGCACCACAACCACCACCACCGCGTAGATCGTGCAACGGGCTACGCAACCACATCAAAAACATCTGCAAATCAGAACGTCGAAAATCCCAGGCAAGTGTTTATCTTGCTATTTTCGTTGGTGCAATCTCCATATTAGTTTAGGAATGATTAGGGATGAATTATGTGGAAGAAAACCCAATTTGTGATAGGAAAATCCATGTAGTATTGGTTGATATGATGATTCTGGAAACCCTTTCCATATAGAGGAAATTAACCACGAAATTTTGATGATTATAAGAAAGAAATTCTGGGGAAAGATTTGTTAGAAAACTGTTTAAGAAAATTCTAGGGTTCTTTATAATTAGATATATTTTTGGGTTGAAAATCCATGTTTAAATGATGAATATGTACATGCCTTACGTTAGAAACATCTGGTATATTGTTATAATGTTAGTAGTAGAATTCTTGGATGTTTGGGGTTGGAAAACATGTATTTGGATGAAGAAAATTGGTAGATCCCGTAACTGCAATTCTGCATAAATCGAAACACCTGCTTGATCGATCGATCGAGCATAGAGCTTCGATCGATCGAAGGTTCGATCGATCGAGTTCCAGACCTCGATCGATCGACCCCTCCTGGAAGACTCCTATTTCCCTTATTTAATTAGTTAAATTTAATTTATCGTGAAATAATTCTTGGGGATTCTTAATAGAATGTTTTGGGAGATAGGAAAGACCAGTAGGACATATGATTAAGTGTTGGGAACTTTATTATAAGACGAGAATTTTGCTTTTGGGGTAATTATATAATGAACGATGAAACTACGTATTTCAAGTGAGTGATTACGATGAATAGATACGATAGTGAATAGAGTTATACCTACTGAATTTTCTACTTGGAAGGATAGAGTCCACGAGTGTCACGTAATAAGTGAGAAAACTCTTCGAGTTAAGGTTAGAGATGAAACCTTATACATAATACTAATAATGTGAAATTAAGGATAAATGTTGTAATTATGGGTGACGAGAGGAACCTATATTAATATGATGAAAGTGGTATATTTATATGATTGTGTGTACATATATTATATACATGTGAAAAACATATCGCGCTACTTGCTATCCTTGAGGTTACCGCGCTGGGACAGTCTTATCTCGATGGGACCTTTATGGGGGATATTGACTTGTACCCTAGAAGATAGATATCCTTGGTACAGGCTATCGAATCAATAGTTCAGACGGTCCTAAGAGACGCGAGTATGTGCCATCCTCTTAGAGACTTGGAATCTATGCTTCGCCTCGATATTGTTTGTGTATGTGTTAATACAGTTCGAGAGTGATTCCGAATTTGTATTCCCCTTGATATGAGTGGTATGGGGTTTGGATAGTATAAGTATGCACGCACCATAGTTTTATTTGGGGTGCTGTTATTACATATATATTATACGAGTAGTTAATATATATATGAGATTCGGGATATTGAGACTGCCTACTGTGATTTGATAAGTAGGACATGGTTGATGACTCAAATAATTAATACTTGTTTTGAGAGAGTATAATATGACACTGGAAAACTTTATTGATTTTATAAAGTTAAAATGGAGAACTTTGGTTACTAATTGAAATACCCCTTTTCGAAATGGAATCGTTAAATGTTGAATCTTACGAGTAATCTAAGATAAGTTAAATCATTGGGAAGATTAGTGCGTTAAATGATAAGATAAACCGTTGGGAAGGTTAGTTCGATAGGCGTGCACATTAGAAGAGAGGTGAGAATTTCTCAAGAGAGTGTCGCTCTAATATGTTGTTGCATTGGCCTGTATCGATTTAAATACTTGCTAAACGTATTTTAAATCAAACACACTTTCGGGCTCTGACCCGTTTTCTCTCTCTCTCTCTCTCTCTTGTATATATATGTATATATTTCAGGTGCCCAGCCACAGGGAAAGGAACGTGCTGCAGCTTAGGTGGGAGTTGCAGGTCACTTGCGTAGACGGCTTCCTTTATTGACTCCACTTCTAGCATTCTCATTTATTGGGCATGTGTCGCCCTTTCCATTATTTCATTGTTATTGGGACATTTGTATTTCCAGTTATTTCTAGTATTGTCACTATGGGATTTATTCAGTTTGAATTGTGTTACATTATATTTTGCATGTTGACATTCGATTAACGAATGTTTTAAATTAATTGGATTGTGTTCCAGGTTTATTGTGGTGTGATTCTTAATTGTTGAAATGTTATTAATAAATAAATAAATCTTTTTCTTTAAATAAAAATATTTGGAAAGTAATGTTTAAATATGGTTTTGACACTTAGCTTAATTATTTAGGGTGTTAAATTGGAAAGTTTATTTTTACGACAGTGATGCTAAGGTTGTTCACCTTGATTTAATTTAATAAAGGAGTGATCGCCCGGTATTTAATTAGGCGGGGTGTCACAGAAGGCAAATACCTTCGATCAAAAAGTTCCCAAAATGTTGCTATAGGTAAAGTATCTCTCTGTTCAGATGTGGTGACAGATTCCCACCATTGAAGAGTTGCACCCGATAACTTAAAGGTGACTAAAAATTGTTTCTGCACCTCACTACACTCAACCATACGAAGATGCCTCTGTATAATATTTTTCCATTGACTTGCAACCATTGCATCAACTCCCCCTGCAAACTCGGGAGGATGCCCCTTACTAAAATCTTCTTTCACTCTCTCCCATAAAGACAATCCTAAATGGGGTGGGGCTGCTCGAGCGACAGATTGCTGAGCCATCGTAGAAATGGCAGCAGTGACCGCTTGTGCCACAATATTGGCAACATCATCCGTAGTCATGTTCCTTTGAGGCATTTGGGGTTGCCCTTTGTTTTCCCTGACTGAACGACCTCCCTTCGGTGGCATCTGAAACAAGAATAATTGTATCAAAACGCCTTTCAAATATTTTCGAATCACAGAAAGATATGGACGTATGAATGTAACCGTCCTAGCAATAAGGCTCTATATCAAGAACGCTTACGGAAGATCGTAGTAACGCACACAGATCCTAAAGACACTAGAACCTGATGCTCTGATACCACCTCTAACAACCCGCTCCAAATAATAACGGGTGGCCAGCCCTATACTACATAAATCAGGTATCTCAGATGGTACAGTCTCAACATCAACAACTAAACACTATAATATAAGGCTAACTACCCACAATCATTAAGTGCGAATTGCCAAAAAAATTAAAACTTTTATTTATAACAACAACAACAAAACCAATAATGCACACAACCAACAAAATACATCTAACTATTTTGAGTGAACTGTACATGCTCCAAATATGAAAGAGTACAATACATTGTACAACAAGATCTCAATAAAGAAATACCCGAATATGCTGTCGGGCAACAGACAATACAATAATCTGATAAATAAAAAATGAAAGTGTTAATCTACAACACTTGAATACTAACTCAATACAACTGAATCCTAATCTAGATGTACAATGGATAGGAATCGACTAAAGCAAAGTGCCGCAACAGTCCGCTACTGCCACAACTCCACAAATCCTGAATGGAGGGACATCAAAGGCGTCCTTGCGGAGGAACACCTGAAGTAATACAATATATATACATGGAGGAGGAAAATATAAACGGGTCAGAACCCGAGTTTGAAAAACAGTTTATAGCAAGTGTATTAAAATGCATAATAATTATAAATGCATTATTACATGATTTAGTTGGAATCGAACACTCCATCAAAATTCGACTCACCTCTCATCTAAAGCGCGCACTAAGCGTATGCACGTGTCTCCAAAAGGATGTCCGATTCTAAATAGGTAAGAGGATTCTAACTTAAACCTAAATAAAGTATTTAAGTGAAACCATCTAACCTATCTCCCAATTCTACATTTATTTCTATACTTTAAGTTATATACATTATCTTTAATGTAATTGTTATAGTTATCTTTATAATGTTCATTTGTTGAACATATAAAGTTACATGATCCAATCATGTCCACATCATCACAATACATCAACAATATCATTTACTAGAATTTATATTCTAGTGATGCCCATATAAGGCATGAAACCATATATAATTATTATAGATGAGTTATTAACATCAAGAGTTGAGAACTAAACTCCTCCCGATTCTCAACACGGTACTGCGTTTCATGCGTGGGACGTCTCGCCGAAGCGAAATCCAAACAAGGAACCCCCCCGTTACACTATTCCTGACCGTATCAATCCTCGGGGCTCATTATGACCTCAATGCAAGATGCATGTAACCCAAATGATTATTATCCAATTTTAATTAATTAATATTCCCAATTCTCAACAGTACACGGCATTTCATGCGTGGGACGTCTCGCCGAAGCGAAATCCAAAAAACGAACCCTCCCGTTACACTACTCCTGGCACTTTCGATTGTCGGGATAGGTGATATATATGTATATATAATGATGAGCATTAAGGACTAAACTTATCCCCAAGTTCCAACATTACACTGCGGTTCGTGCGTGGGACGTCTCGCCGAAGCAAAATCCAAACAAGGAACCCCCCCGATACACTAATCCTGGCAATATAGGTCGTTGAGGTCCATTATGCCTTTGACGCTCAAATACAAGCACAAGCAATAATAACCATCCAACCGAGCTATAACTCGAAGGACGCAGGCTCACATGCTATCATCTTCCAGCAGCCCATATACGTAGCAAACTGGGGCCACCTGGTGGGGTTCAACGACACCCACCTCGTGATCAACTCACGCACACGACGTCCCGGGAAGCGGTCATAGTTCCTAACCGGCAGGTGAGAGCGTCACATACCCCCGACCTCTCACCCCCAAAATAAATAGATATATATATCATAAATGTCATTTGCTTACCACAAAGGATGATTATGACCTGGGGAATATCCACATCCGGCTTTTCTAGTCAAAATGCTCACCCTCTACGCACGAAACTTCCCAATGATAGCAAGGAGGGGGTATGCTTAACATGTATATACACCATCATATAAGGTATACATACATCCCACATAATAAAGATATACCATTTTATATAAGGTATACCTGCAACATCATATTCATTTTCATATTCATTATACGCTCTTAGGCGTAATTTGATTAACATCATTTGTTTAGTATATCTCTCTCAATTGATACACTAACCGTCAATACTCCCACATTTTACCCCACTTAGTATATGCTATACTAATTATCGCTTGAAGCTCTCATGTCGCCTCTAGTATGAATTGTCTTTCAATTCTATTTAAGTTAAGGATATTCTATATCCTAATGCACCTCAATTATCATTTCTCATTATATGAGATTTCTCCCAAATCAATCATTAATAAGGATATTTCTATATCCATATGCACATCAAATAGCATTCATAATTCTCCATCCATTATAAGGTTCAACATAGTTTATGAACCATTAAAGTTATACCAATAGGGATTGGATCCTAAGATCCGACATCTCTAAGTCAACCTCATCTTCAAGTCGTGAAGTTGTTAACATTACCAAACAAACGTCAAATAAAAGTGGCCTTCCCCACTTAGAAAAAATACCAAAGTCTCTAATCGATATTCCTCAAATTTAGTCAATATGACTCCAAAATTTCTTTTAGGGGAAACTCGCTAAAAGTCTCCAAAACCTGCTCCAAATACCTCCTATAGAGATCCCCGATCGATAACCTCGAACAAAACGGGATAAATTTCTCTTTAGAAAACAATCCCTCCAAAATCCCTGTTTCCGAATTGATTCGGGCTTATTCCGAATCGATTCGGCCCAGCGAATCGATTCGGCCAGGAAGGCGAATCGATTCGGGTCATCAGACCTGGGACTCTGTCTCAGGCCGAATCGATTCGGCTGGAGTCCGAATCGATTCGGTCACTCAGACCTGGGCACCTGCATATTTCCGAATCGATTCGACTAAGGGGCCGAATCGATTCGGCCATGCTGAACCTAAAAAATGGCTACTTTTTAAGTAAGCCAAAATACCCAAAAATCATTTTAATGGTTTTCTCTCCATTTTTCTTCAACCCAATCACAAATATAACATCAATAATCATCCTTGAATACATATAAACTAGTTTCTATCCTCAAATCAAAGATCTACCTATTAAATATAAGATTATACCCAAAAGTTAGGTTTTGTAAAACTAAACCTAAATCCCAAAAATCAATCCACAAATCATGCAATAGATGGTACACAACAATTATTTAGCAAGTTTAATCACTTGCCTCGGGTTCGTAGGGTCTGAATCCGCGGGGAAATCCTCTTTCTCCCTCTCTTCTCCTTCCTTTTCTTCTTCTTCTTCTTCTTCTCTCTTTCTTTCTTTTCTTTTTCTCTCTCTCTTTTTCTCTCTTTGGAGAATTGTTTCTCCCGTAGGCTAATTTAGCCTAATCTCCCAAGATACACATCTTTAAATGATAATACACACTTTAAATGACTCGGTGACATTAATTCGAGTCAAACGGTCCTAATTTATTTCAGAACCCAAATAGACCCCATATACAGTCATTTCGACTTTCTTAATCCATCCGAAACAATGGTACCCTCAGAATTGACGTTCGACACTCTTTCTAACGACTCTAAATTTTGACCTCAATTGCCAATTTAATTATTTCTCCAATAAAATATTATTTATTTCTCCCAAAATAAATAAATTGTCGACTCCAAAACCTCGGGTTGTTACAGGTAACATCACAGACAGAGAATCATGATTTCTGTAACAACGCCTTGTTTAGGGCACACCAATGATAAACTAGTTCGGAAGGTACCACCCAAATATTTCCACTAGGTAGTCAAGGCTAACATAGTAAGAGAGTTTTCATAGGCCGAATCAATAATTCATAATTCAAATCAGATGTTTATATGAACAGATACAAACATATAACAAATAACATAATCATCAACATCAGATGCAGTTTGAGAATAAAATCATTTCACTAAATATATATAGTTTGAATAATGTAATATAATTAAAATACCGAAGAAATGGTATAGAGTACACATCCAAAATAGAGATTCAAAATTATACATATTGAGTCTTCGATCACACATTAATCTAACAAATACGATAAGTTTTAAGTTCACATTCTAAACAAAGTTGAGTTTATATACTGTAATTTAAGAATGACTTGTTTTGAAGTATTACTAAAAACCATTTTTTCAACTTTTAAAAAGAATCATTCAAAGCCCATATACAACTTTAAACAAGTTTCAGTTCGGAAAATAAGTAAATTCAATCATAATTGTAATTTATCTATTTCGTATTAGAAATAAGAAATATTAATTTTGATCACCAAAACTATAAATTCATTAGGGGAAATCCCTCTTGAAACTCAATAATTCAATTTAGAAAAATTTATAGTTTTATGTGCAGTAAGATGGATCTTTAGTGTTTTACCAACATTTCTTGTAATAACCTGAAATTTTATTTAAATTTAATTATTTATGTGTCAAAATGACCTTTTAGAGACTATTAACAAATTTCACGACGCTTGTGACTCGTACGTATGTCCTGTAACATGAAAATAAGGTCACCACATTTAATTTCATATTCAAGTAATTAATTTTCATATAAACGAATAGTAGAACGAGATTAAAACGAATAATTTTAAATTATTATTCGAATTACAAGTGTGTATAGATTAGCGCAATTCAAAAGTAATGTCTATGCGAAAAAAATACAAAAACGTGTCCTATGCGCTCCAATATTAATTTATAGTTGGTTGGAATTTCAAAAATTATAAAAATTTATACATGTTAAAAATTATACGCACGTTCCATATAGACTGAGTTGCATAGTTATCTTAAGGTGACTGTACCCATCTAACCCTTATTAAAGAAACCTCACCCCCTTTGTATTTCATATCAAACCAACAATTACTCTCTCTTGCTCTACAAAACCTCCGCCAAACGAAAAAAATCCCAAACCCGATTTCCCCAAACCCCTCAACCTTTGCCGATTTCTCTTTCCCTCACCCGAGCCACCGCCGACTTCTCCTTTTCCCCTCTTCCCACTACCGACCAGCCACCCCCTTCTTTCTCTCCCTCATGCCGCCGACATCCCTGTGCCACCGGCGACTGTTCTCCTTCTTCTTCTTCATCTATTTTATTCTCCCCTTTTCTCTTGCTGCCATAACGAAAGTTTTAAGCTTCGATTTATATATATATATATACACTAGGGTATGCCCGTGCCTCTGATAATCGTAAACGGTGAAAATTTTCAAAGTACCTAATTGTAAAACGGAAAAAATTTCGTTCCCGAACAAAACAAAGTATAATTTTAAAAAAATGATCATAATTTCCAAAGTCGTGTGCGTCTCTGAATACACGACAACAATTCCCCAGGGTATGAATTGTGTGGTCAAGTCATAAAAGTTTTGTAATGTAGTACAATTTTCGAAAATATCAATCGTGATTAATTTTTCTGAAGGACATATATTTTTCAAAATTATTTAATCGATGCTAATTTTCGAAAGTGTACATCGTTGATAGTAAGTCGTGCTTTTGTGCAATGGTAAGTGGCCTCGCCAAAAAATGCGATTTGTCACACCTATTCAATTTTGAAAAGTATAGGTCGTTTTTTGGACCAGACGTCGTATTTAATTCGCAGCAATAATAATAGTCCAACTTGGACCGCGTGCAAACATCATAATTTAAGTGAAAAAATTACAACACAACTAAGTGTAAATAATAAATATTTTGTATATTATAAGCCTAAATTTTCAAAGTATTGAATCATATAAATTTAAGTCATAAATTTTTTTTACAACGCATGTGTAGTCTTATGTAATAAATAGATTTCTAGTCTTGTACAGAGCAAATAGCATTGCAAAAAAAAATGTACATCATGATCTAACATGTACTCAGTATGATGGTGGATGTTATTATTATGCTGGGAGTACAATGTCTACAAAAGGTTGAGTATTAGAAAAATAATCATTGAAAAGCGATGTTTCAGAATTTTTGTTCTAAAAAAAAAGAAGACATACATTTAAAGTCAATTAAGGCATAGATTTTTTTTCTTCAAAATATTGGATCTTGTATAATTTATGTTAATAAATTTTTTTGTATCAAAAATAAGTGTAAACAATTTAGAAAATTTGGACAACATTTACTTTGTTTATATGACTACCCATCATGTTTAACACATCAAAAATACTCCAACAACAACAATATTAATAGTTTGTGGTGGACCTCTTATAAACATCAACGATTTAACCATTTCATGACAATAATACCAATACGAATATTATTCTAAACAACTTATTGCTATATTAAGGGAAAACTAATACATTTGTGCATGAATAACCATTAATAAGGTAATGAATATAAAAAAAAAACACAACCAATATACTATTATTCATTAAAATAGAAAATCTACATTACAAAATTGGTATCATGTATGAGAGACCAATTTTGAAAATTAAAGTAGCAATAGGTGATTCAATTAGTCCTAAACATCAACATCTTCTAAGACATAGTCAGGGAATGCGTTTCTCTAGGGAATACGTTTCTCTGCACATACTCTTGTTCAATTTACAACTAATATGATATGAATATACAAATCAATCACCCTATATGAAAATAGAAACATAGATGCAAATGAATAGTCAGGGAAAAAAATCGTCGTGTGTAAAATTAGAAACATAGAAACCTCCCAATTAAAATTATCCTTTTACACAATATTTGTGTCCAACCTTCATAAATTAATATATATATATATATATATATATACATATATATATGGTAATTTTTATTTTCGAACTTTAAACAACCAATATTTCAGTTGTTTTTATCTCAATGGTTCAACCAATGACTTTTTTGGGGAACACAACAAATTGAAGAACAATATTAAAGTCATAAATAAAGTGAAACACCCAATTTCTATCATGGTGTGGTAACTCTGAGAGATGAGTGATGTCAAAGTCCATGATTTGAACCCCAAAGATGAAGAGAGAGAGATTTCAAAAAACCAATCGGAACTATCTCACCAGATCTGAACCGTAAACTTCCTGAACCGGCACACGATATGAACCGTCACCTCCTCTGATGTAAACCGGCACCTCCTCTTATCTGGAAAGTGGGTTGAGAGAGAATACATTTTTTTAGCCTTGTGCTCTGTATTGTATATGGATATGCATGTGGCAGCTAATATGGTTCTAGGGGTAATGGGTCTACTAATATATGTAACCTATAGATGGGTCTACTAATTAAGAAGAGGAATTGAGAGAGACGGGAGAAGAAGTATAATAAAAGAGAGAGGAGAGAAGAAAAAAATGGAATTATTATTTTTGGAACACAGGTCCCAGTTACATCGAAACTTGAACTTAACATAAAACTGCTAAAGTTTCACGCTAGTACACAGGTCCCATGCTAATATATGTAACCTATAGATGGGTGTGCAAAACGTGATGGCTCTGTATTCCACTAATATATGCCCTGTACAAAGCGTTAGTTTTTAGAAAAATGAGTGATGGGAGTGGACGGCACTCTATCATGTTGTACACCCATTTTTTTTTAAATAAACCTCAAATATCCCTGCGTTTAAGAGATGACTTGACATCGTTAGCCTTTAAAAAAATGAGTGATGGGAGTGGACAACACTAACGTGTTGTACACCCATTTTTTTTTTAAGAAACCTCAAATCTCCCTGTGTTTGATAGCTGACTTGACATCATATATATATATATATAAAGTCATGTTTGGAACCCTTAGAAACTCGAAATAGCTGTAACACCAAACATAAAAAGAGTAAGATCTGCCATTCAAGATAAGCTAAACAAACAAAATAAATACCATATATAAGCAACCAAAAAAAATTAAGCAAATAATTTACAGACATCTTCGATGGGTTGTGAAAGAGGTGGATCAACCTCCACAAAGTTAGAACTTTACCTTTACCAAATTAGAGATATGCGAGTATTTAAAAGCATATTTACATTGAAAATGGCGTGTAATAATTTCCACTTCGGATCTTGATTTGAGGGAACACACACTTACGGATCTTGATTTGAGGCTTAAAAGGACATTCCAAGAGGGGGATAAACAAAAATCATCCATAGGTAGAGTCCACTGCCCACCCAACACCAACCATAAAAGCGGAAACAAACCTGATATTTTTTAGAAATCGTGCTCTTATTTTCACCCTTATCGTCCTGGCCGCGTTTATCTTTGAACCCTATAACAACAAAAAAATATACACAGAAAAAACTAAAAAACCGAAAATCGAAACGTTCGGAAGTTTAGGGCAATCAAAGGTAACAAAACATAGGGAAAATGAAATAAAAGTGAATAATACATATACTTACAATTCCAGCGAGATCTGTTTTTTCTTGGTTCACTTCAACTTTCTAAACAATCAAAGGTAAAAAAATAAAAAGATCATTATGCTTCTCATTTTTTAACCTTACAACAACCAAAAAATATACACAGAAAAACTTATAAAATCAAAAACCGAACTCGTTCAAAAGTTTTAGACCATAAGTCGTGAAAGGCCCTAAAATCATATACCCAAAACCAAATAAAATGAACACAATAAAGTTTAATTTGTAAATATGAGAGAGAGAGAGAGAGAGAGAGAGAGAGAGAGTTCATAAATGCTCACAGTTTTCTTTGGGAAGAATACATGACATGAGGATAGATGTTAAATTGATTGAAATTAAAGAACGAGAGAAAATGAGTGTATTATGGCGATTTCATGTGGCCTCGGTTATTGTTAGCCTTCCATCAGAAGTCAAATTTTTCCTTCAATCGCCACCATACGTTTCTTGTTTTGGAGTGTAGGAGAGGGAGTTTACTAATTTACCCCAATTTTGAATTTTGATGTTGGGGGGGAAAATAAATTGGAGTGTATTAAAAGAGGGGGAACTCAAATGTTTGAAGGGCAAAATAGGTAGTGCAAAAAAAACTCAAATACATGACATCATCTTTTGATCTTATGACATACATAAGTTTGCTACTTTATTATATAGATATATATGTTTTACCCCAAGAATCCGTTGAATGAAAATTATTAATTTGGGTTGGAATTTCATCAAGATTCGGGTACGATTCCATCACCACTCGGGTTTGATTTTTTGGGTATCCTAATTGGGTATTTGGATTGTACGAGGAAACACTTGGAAATTTTGGTGTCGATTATTATTTACACTTTGTTTTTGTATAAAAATTATCGTAAACACGAGATCTCGTACGTACGAATAAACGTCCATTTTTCAGTTGTCATTTTATTTTTAATAAAAGTGTCCCTTTTCTTTTTGAAATATATTTAATCGAGTCAAGACACCAAATTACTTGAGGCTATGTCATTTTTACAACTCGAGAGTATATTACGAGTCATATTTATTAAAAACTGTGATTATGCAGGTGTTGGATTATTTATTTGGTTGTGTTGGATAATTTTGAAAGTCGCACGATCACTGGTTTATTGTCCAAATAAATTAGGGAATTTTCAATGTTTTTCTAAAATTATTTTATGTCATGAACATTAATTTTATAATTACTCGTACCGAATGTTTGATACTCAAATAATAAAAAACAAATGGCAAGCGGGGACAACCATTTTAATTAATTTAATTACGCAACTAATTTTGGACCAACTTTGGAATTTAATATTTTCAAATTACATATTAAGATAATACCTAGAAATATGTCTTTATATGGAAATTTTGTTGAAATAATTAAATCGAAAATTTTACTCGGATAGTATTTTAATAAAATTTTAAATTGTTATTTATTCAATTTATTTAGACCAATTAAAATCATTTGATTCCATTTAATGATTATTTTTCCAGAAAAATGATATTATTCAAATATCGAGTTATCATATGAGCTTTATTTACAAAATTCAGAATATTACTTATTCCATCAACGAATTAGAGAAAGTTTGTTGTGGCACTAAACGTACTTACGAAAAATATATAAACGACATTTATATATTAAATTCTTGTCGTAATATGAGTTTTATTCATATTTACCGAATAACGCAAGTTATCATAAACCGAAACAATTCTTCCCAAACACCGATATACCCACTTTCATTTAAACCCCATAGAAAAACTCTATACGGGAACTGGAATACAACAGTAGAACATTCTCAAATCTCAACGTAAAGCTCGTAAACACTGGTAGGTGATTTATTATTCAATATTATTTCTCGCAATGCTATTGAATTCTGCCTATTATTGATATCACTTTGTGATAGACCCATATATCTTATTCTCATTGTGGAACTCATTTGAGTAGTTCTAATTGTTTACGTACAATTGATTCATATTTTGAAATGACTATGTCATCATATTATTTCATATGATGCTTTTTAACCCCGTTACTTATTTATAGCATACATTACAATCAGGGAATAATCTTTCGTTATACCCACGACTGTATTATTTGGCCTGAAGGACTCAGATGATTGAAGGCCTGGATTTTTTCTACCATATGGAATGTCATTTAATGACTTAGCACTGTTATTTTTATCTTCAATTATCGGTATTGATTATCTCTAATTTAATTGGATTGATTTTCTTGTATATATTTGTTATTTCCCTAACCCTCTGGTCAGATAATTATGGGTTATTTATTTCGAAACCATCTGCAGCCTTTAATCTAATCTAGCCTTTGATATTTTTATTTTTAACAATATCATCATGCATCATTATGCTTATCTCACTGTGACTGTTGAATCAAATTTCTTTTTGTACTCCTGATGTCATTATCATCAAAAGCAAGATTCTATCTTGAAAATTATTTTTATACTTGTTATAAAATTAGAATCATCTACTGGGCAATGTTTTTCTTATTCCTTATTTTTCAGTTATGTTTATCAGGTACCTATAGGCTATGATGAATATTTTAGAGATCAGTTGATACCTAGAAGCAAGGAAAAGTCATATTAGAAGAAAAGGACCATAGTTTGGCAAGATAAATATTTTTGTCTAGAAGTCTGTAATAAAGAATAAATTCTTAGAGTTTAGTTGTAACCCATTTGAGTATTAATAAATGCCGCAGTTATTTTAGTATTTCATATATATTTATAATTTAGAATTATTATAAGGTGACCCTCATGCTTGGGAACCCGGGACGCGACAATATGGTATCAGAGCACTAGGTTCATGCTCCTATGCGGGACATAATTGGGTTTCCTACTAGGTTAGTTAGATCGTAGGAATAAGGAGAATAAAATACTTAGACGAGAATTAAGGAAAGTTGATTTTCAATCTACATGACGAATATATGAAATAGTAGGACTTTGCTTAGGGGAAAGATATTAAGGATATGATTGGTAATGATCAGATATTTACATAGATGGATTACGAGAATAAATCCTTTTTAGAGATATGTGATTAGTTTTGATATTTAGATGTACGTGATGGAACAAATCAGTAAGAAATTGTGGATTTCCACGATGTGATTAAGGATTTAGAGACATACTGAGAATGTTATCTTAGGATGGGATTGTATACAATATACTCCATAAGTCAATACGTACAACACTGTTTTTTTTTCTACATTACTCAATTGACCCTCTTCTTGAAAATGAATTACTTCGTTTGAAATTCCTAAAAATTTTATCTTGAAAGTTATTTCATTTCTCTATTTGAACTTTTTTTTATCAGCTTCCGCATTGTACTCTTGTTATACTGAATACTATTCCCATTAGATTACGAGAAGATACTTATGTTAGAATGGTGCCTGTTTAGGAATAGATAAGAAACTATTCAAAATGTTCGTTAGTGAATATTGGGATTTTTTTTTAAGAAAGTAGGCATTAGAAATATTATGATTGACCGTTCTACTTTTTAGAATGTAATGATATTATTTACTAGATACTAACCAATGATTATAATTTTCCTGAATCTTACATAAATTGATTTTACATTCTAATTATTGCACCAATACTATATACATCATAGCCATTGTTAAATATTTTTCCAGTTTACTGTGATTAAAGATAATACTGAAAATTGTATCACCATAAATACTACGGTCTCAGTAGTGAAATATAAATTTTTATTCCATACAACGAGCCTAGTTGTAATTATATGAAAGCTTATTTCATACCCCTACATGACTTAGATATCCGAAATATATTTTTCCTATAAACCATTTTTCAAAAGGAACGTTAACATGCAACTGGATAATTTTTCTATTCGACAATACGGCTTTTCACCCCTGGTATGTAAATGATAAAAGTAATAGCCTCCCTTATTTTTCTAAGTTTCTAAAAAGAAAAAGGAATAAACCATGAGAATGTTACAAACACCCGCGTTAATGACTTTTTTGCATAAATTATCAAGACAATCTGAGCCCTACTTGAAATAGCAGTCATTTACTTTAATCAACTTAAGTTTAATATCTTCTGAAATCCTTAGTTACAGGTTAAATGTTCTGTTTCTTATTAAATTATTTTGAAATTATCAGAAAATAATTATATGTTAACAATAATCTAACGTATAGATTATTACTTGAACTTTATGCCTTAACTATATAGATTCCATAACTACATCCGACAAGTTATGTTCGACAACATGTATTCCTATTATGTTACGATAAACTTTACATCAGCCAGCCCCTTATTCGGTGTAGCTCAATTACTTGCAATGTATATGAGATCCTTTAATCGATAATTGAATTGGTGACCCATTTAATTTTAGAATTCAAAATCATCAACGGAGTAGGAATAAACTTGAATCCTTTAGCATCCGAAATTTTTATACATTTCGTTATCAGGTTGCGCACTATAGCTGTCCAAATTAGGATCATCATCGATTCAGACATTGTTACATCTACTTACGTGCACCCTATTACAATGCTTTAGATATCTAGTTAGCTTCACCGAAAGAATACTTTCTAAGTTTCATATTTGTGTTATCTTTGGATAAATATAGGAGACCTTAATCTTATAATCAATGATTATAATACCCAGTAACTTCAGGTCACCCAGGTTTGAAATATGTCTTCATCGGATAGGACTAGAGTTGGAAGCATAAACGTGGAATGGAATGAGTACCAAAGAAAGTTAGACTATCATCCTGAAAAATAAATTTTGTATCTGACACCTTATATTATAACCTTTATGTCCTTTAGTGAACCCCACACTTTTTCCAAATGTCACCAGTACCATTGCCTATCTGAACTTGAGAAAGAAAACCTTAGAACGATAGTCTTCAGTATCCTTTTTTGATGAAACACAAACCATAGGAATAGATTACATGCCCTGATCAATATCATCGGAAGTTCACCATTCAGATTTAAGATACACCTCAGAAATATAAGAACATATTATGCAGAGAAGAAATATCATTAGTGGCCAATATAAGAATGATGTTAAGAATTTTTCTAGGAAATATTGTATTTTTCACCAAGACTAAATAAGAAAATAGTATTTCTATGAATTTCTTTAACTCCTTCTAATCCCGAAAGGAAAATAGGATCGCATCACAACGAATTTTACGTTTCATATGGCTCAAGGATACAAGTGAGTATGAATGGTAAGTAAACCGACTCATCAATTTTACCTTTGTCTTCCAAGGAAAACTAGATAATTATTTTTTGAGTAGAGAAATTTATAGTATTTTAGTTAGAATGAGAAAATCTAGTAGCTCATAGCATAGAAACACAAATGTATTTATAAACTCAAATTGCATGAAATTATGGGATGAGAAAATACTCTTTTAGATTATACCTATTACTTCAAATACATGAGCTTAGACAAAACCTCCTCAGGATTTAAATAGTATCCTATCTTTATTATACGACCCAATTCTATTCCACCCAAGTGTTAGAGACTATGACTTCAGATACATCAGTATATATATCAGTTGAGAGCAATACAGCCTTATAAGCATATTCCCGATAATAGTATCTTATTTCTCAGTATAGATTTTAGCGACTTCGTTGTCATTATTGTAAGAACTATGTGTAAATAAATTCTTTTCATCCTCAATACCACATCTTGGATTATAAAAATCCTAGCTATATATGAGATTCAAATTTTCCAAATTTATAGAATAACCCTGATGTACCTTGAAGAATCCTTTTGTCTTGTATGATTACAGAAGATCTCCGAAAGGTAATTCTACACTATTAGACATCATACATGTATTGACCTATAGTAAATTCATGAAAATCGATGACTAGTCAAATCAATGTACGTACTTAAAATACTTAACCCTTATCAGACATTGTCTTATGGTAACTTCGTAAGAATCAAATTCTACAAGGACATTAATCTAATGATTCATGAAGTTAAATCGATATTACGTCAAAAATTCTAGATACATTCTTCTATATGTGAAACTTTAAATAAACCTCTCTCAGAATTACAAAGCATCGTGGATTAAAATATACCCTTGGTATTTAAATGAAACAAAAAATTCAATTTAGTAATCTTAATCAACATTTTATCAACGCACTTTCCCTATATTTACTGTAATTAGTAAAGTTTGAAATCATTAGAAGTTTTAAGTCACCGTTAGCATAATTCTAAATTAATATCTTTCAACTTCAAAGACAATTGCCCTTGTAATTTATTTACTTTTACCATATGACTCCTAGAATTAGTAAACTTTGAATCAAAACTTGACGAAGTAGTCGAGAAAATCTTTCTGATTTTAAAAATGAAGGTTAAAACATTTCGAATCGATCAAGTGACAATTAAAAACACATATCATTAACCTAGAACATGAGACTTCTTTCGATTAATTACGAGGATCCTAAAAATATGATTCACGAGTTAGTTTATATTAACTTCGTGTGAATCAAATTTGGAAAGCCAATCTTTAAATTCTCGAATATAAACTGTTGAATCTCAACCAATATTTTTAAAATACATATTGTGCAAACAACTATGCAATACTGTTATTACAAGATCCATGATTCAACCTATAGTATCATCTTAACCATACCCATTCGTTTAGTATGACGGAACGCATTGTATGGAATGAACTTCAGACCCTATACGAACCCATGCCTATACGAACCATACATCAAAACCTCTGTTTCGATACACGATACCAACAAAAGCTTGTAAAAATGCCTATTAATTATTTGAAACCTCTCTTCGTTTATATTCCTGATTATGTCATTTTCCCTTATATGAGTATGTTATATCACTAATTGCGAGAAGACCAACCTTGGTCAATTCTAAACTCATAAACTATTTTTTCAAATATGCTATATACCCTAGACGATGTACACACTATTAAACATTGAAACTTCAGGATATCGGAATTTCGAGGATGAATTTTTTTTAGGTGGGTAGATTGTAATAACCTAAATTTTCGGGTTAAGGAGTTTTGGGTAAAAAGGGACTGATTGGGGAAATTAAAAAACGCAAAATTTTCTTATGATGCCGCTAGGCTCTTTTCTAGACTTTTGCTCCTTTTCTTTTTGTTTTCTTCTATTTTTCACATTTATCTCATTTTTTTTATTTTATTTTTCATTTCTTACTATTTTTGTTGAGAATTTTTTTCTCTTCTTTTCTTTCCCCTTTTTATGCACCATTTGGACTTAATTTTATGAATTTAACATTTTCACAACTCCAGGCCATTTGGATTTTCGGGTTACAAATGAAAAGGGTATAAATTTATTAGGCTCAATTCGGCTTGAAAAAGGATAAAAAATTCACAACTTTTATGGCTAATATTGTGGGTAAGAAATGATGGCCTGATTTCATTTATTCGAATTATTAATTATCTTACCATATGAGTCTTCAAATTAATTTTAATTTTGAGACATTTTTAGCACATTTTAAAAATAATACCTTACTCGTTTTTCGTAACCGATCAAGCAATAATTTAGAGATCATTAACGAGTTTTTAATCACTGAAAAGAACTTCGAGTAAACTTTTAACTCGTATTGATTTAATTACTTGAAAAAAAGTAATAGGCTCAATAATCTCAGCGGGCTAAAAATATCCACAATTATTCGTTAAGTCGTCAATTTTCGCTCAATTTTCATATTTGGTCAATTTCAGCCTAGTGCATTAGATTTTTACAAATTGAGACTTCAAACAAAGATTTAGTGATATTTTTGAAGAATTTAAATTCCAATTTTTATTTATTTTGAGACTTCAAGCAATTTAGGGATTGAAGTTTTTGACATTTTCTCATTATTTTGGGCATTTTAAAATTTGTGAAGTTTTGAAAAACACATTGTCACCCCCTCCAACTTAGACTTTTGCATTTTCCTCAATGTATTGGACTGAAATCTAAATAAGAAAAGAAAAAGTGAAAAAATAAAAATGACCAAATAAATAAAATGCACCGTTCATTTATAAATTACTCAATTATAATACATTCGAAGGATAGAAAATTACATAGCTCTTTAAAAGAAAAAATATCAATAAAAGTATAAGAACTACCTAATAACAGAACCACAAATAAACCATGAGATTTAGTGTGAAGGCCTAGGAGCGTTGGGGTCATGAGGGTATGGATCGTAAAAATGTTGTGTGAATTGCCATTGGGCCCTAATTGCAAGCGGCACATATTCGCTTGAGGGCGCCTCATTAGGCTCATATCACGCTGATAGCCCTCCTATCAACCTCCAACTCCTACCGATACTCTGTGATAAAGCCGTTAATACGGGTCTCCAAATCGTCAATTCGGCAATTCATAACCGCAATTTGATATGTTCTCTCATCAAAATCAAACTCGTAGTCCATGTCGTCCGCCTCTTCATTATTACCCCCTAACTTGAACATTTCCACCCACTCCTTATCACCGCCACCCTCCTCCATCTCGACATCCTTAACAATAGGTGACGGAGGATACACATTCCTCAATTGCCTCATACTTCATTCACTGTAGGAAGCATTGATGGCTTTGGTTATGCGGGTGTATGTACCTCCCCCTTTGACACGGGCAACAGTGCAAAGGTTGAAAATAAACCTTGCGTAAGGAAGAGACATCTTTCCCTTTTTGTCAAAGGCTACGACAATAATTTGTTGAAGATAAATGTGGGCGAGGACAATTTGACTTTGCGCGTTGAGTAAATGGTAGAGAAAATTACCTTGTCGGAGGCCGATGGTCGAGTTATTTGTGGTGGGGAGGATGGTGCCACATGTGATGAAGTGGGCATATTTTATTCTTTTGGTAAGTCGACTAACGGGAATAATGTCCATAGACCACCCCTCCTCGAGTGCCCACCGATCAATGCAACTTGCTTGGAAAAGAGGGGGTGATTGTTCGGATACGTGTGACTTTACAGAATGATCACCCCTGCGGGCCTCATGTTTCATTGGATAATGGCAAGGGATAATGGACCTCATTTCCCATAGACATAGGCATCGTATTGGACTTGGGATCTCTCAACAAGCATCCCATAGAAAAAGCGCACAACCATATCGGACACGAAGTTGGTGGATGGTTCTCTCCTTCATCGATGATGTCAAGGGATTCATATTTTTTGGGGAGAGTCATGGTGGAAATTTAGGGGAAGGGACTTGGATGAAAATTTAGATGAGAAGAGTATGAGTTTGGAGTGCGAAAATGGTGGGGTATCTATAAGGGGAGGGTGGGAAAGTGAAAAGTTTGGGTGGGAGGATTTGGAGTGGTTGAATTGGGTTATTTTTTGGGTGGGAGGGAGTTATACGGTTGGGAATTTCGGATATGAGGGAAAGGGAAAGCATGGGGTGGGGGGAATGAATATGGTGGGGAAAAGGAGAAGAAAGCTATATTTTCGAGCAGGTTTGACAAATCAGTTCGAACATGGGGCGAATCGGTTCACCAGATTCTTCTGCCAAACATTAGTTTTTGCTCCATTTTACATATGCTAAGTATTGGGAAGGGTATTTTTCCAATAAAACCTCCCTTTCAACTCTGGTCATTGGGTGATCTCGAAATCTCTCTGTTTCAAAACATTCGCTCACTCGGGAATGGTTAGGACAAATTTCATGTACCTAATGCTTTCTAATGCGTACTTGACTGACTCCTAAATGCCCTATAACATACAATATGAAATAAATTTAACCCACACGCATCGGGGGTACGATGACCTCTTTATAAAACTCCTTTATCCCTGTATACAAGGTCCAACAACCAACTGGTGTCGGCTTCCTCAACACACGCCTCAAGATATATCTTTAGGAATTGTCCATTGATTTTGAAAGTTTCCCCACCTTTAAGATTATCCAATTCTATCGCACCCTAGGGAAACACTTATCTCACGACGAACGGGTCGGTCCACCGTGATCTTGACTTGCCAGGAAATAAATGGAGCCGTGAGTAGTACAAAAGCACTTTTGACCCGGACAATACTCTTTTTGATTGATATTTTTCTCATGTTCGAGTTTCATCCTTTATTTGGTAATGCGAGTGATTTCATACGCATCATTGTGTATTTCTTTCAACTCATGCAATTGCAATTTTCGCACTTCACCAGTTTTTTCTGCACTTCACCGTCTTTGTCAAGATTGTAGCTTAACCTCTTAATGGCCCAATATGCTTTGTGCTCGAGTATGACGGGGAGATGGCAAGGCTTGCCATAGACAAAGAGGAATAGATAGAATTATAGGGGCTTCTTATAAATGGTCCTATAAGCCCAGACTCTATTGTAAATTCAATCTCTCTCTGTGGTAGTAACCCTGGAAGCTCCTCCGAAAACTGGTCTGGGAATTCTCGCACACTTGGATAGTCCAAGATCATATGGTCAGGAGTATCTAGTGCCATAAGGCTCAAAAGTCATCAAAAGTTATTATGTTGTTCCTTAATGTTAGTTTATTTGCAAGGATGATCCACGAATTATTCATTGTTAAATATTTGGTTTGATCCATCTAATAATAACATCAAAACAATATGCTGACGACATTCTATCATCGCATTAAAATAAGATGGCTAGTCTATTTCGAGGATTACCTCGAAACCTTCCATGTCCATGACAATGAAGTAATACTCAAGAACATACTCCCCCGAAATGATAACGCAATTACAAAAAATATGGTTTAAAGAAATTCCTCTACAAATCGAAAGTCCCATGAAAATAGGGGATAAAGACAATTAACCTTAAGACCCAAACTACAACCTAAAGAAATGGATATGAATGAATGTGATGAACCAGAATCAAACAATGCTCGAAACCACGTATGGTAAATATAGATCACACTTTCCATAACTTTAGCGTATGGCTGAGTTGTTGGTCATGTAATGGAATAGGCACGCCCGTGGTTAAAACTATTGTTCTTATTTCCTGGGTGATTTGATTGTCCATGTCTACCATACCTCTGGTTAGGACGTGAACCATCATTGTTTTACCGACCATAATGGAATCCACCAGAGTGTTATGGATTCTAGGTGGGTCTACTAAAATTTTAGTTCTTTAGTGGCTAGATGTTGGAGCCCTGATTGCATATGTGTGGGCACTCTTTATTGAAATTGTCAAGGGCTCCACATACAAAATAAATTTTTCCTTGTTTCCTAAACCCTTTAGATCCACCCTTGTTTTTTCTGTAGATAACTGACACCAACTGTTGCCTTTAGTTTTGCAAAGTGGATTATCTTTAGGTTTCTTTCCACCACTATTTTTCGCACCATCGGACCCTCTTCTCTTTTTTTATTAGTTTATCATCCTCAAACTCCATCTCTATCCTGATGGCTTTGGTTACCATTTCCCTGAACTCACGAACTTCTTGTCCAATTATGAGTATTCTAGTGGACCTATTTAGACCCTATATAAACCAATGAGTCTTTTTTTCCTCATCACCCGTACATACTTGTCATAATCTGATAAATTTTCAAACTTCACCTAATATTCATAAACGAACATCTTCCCTTTGAATAAGTTAGGAAACTCATCCCTCTTTCCATCACGGTATGTTCTGGAAAGTGTCAGTACGTAAATTCTGCCAAAAAATCTTCCCAAATAATTGCCTGATTTAAACTCGTGTGATAGGACATCCACCAGTTTTGGAACAAGTCCATAAATTTAAACGTAACCACATGGACCTTGTAAGCTGGAGACACTTCAAGTACCTCAAAATATGAGTGACGTGCTATGGACACTCATTTGCCTCTTAAGGCCATACAATAGAACTAAACATAGGGGGATTGAGTTATTTAAACTCCTTTAATATAGTGATATCTTTGTTGTTCTCCCCTGAGATACTATTTTAATCACCTTATATCTTTGACTCATTTGAGTCTGGATTATATAGGATCTCATCTAGTTTGGAAATAGTGATAAAATTTTGTCTATCCCTAGATGAACCAAAAAGCCTCAGAACTTTCATAGCTACATTGATATTCCTCAACAAGTTCTTGAAGGTATAACACATACACCACACACTAGGACTGCATATATATAGTGTTTTATTCATGTGATGACCTTGTGCGAGTTAAATCCCCTTAATATGATTTTTAAATAATTTTTAGGATTTAATTAATATTTTCTAAGAATTTTAAATATTTTTGTGGAATTTAAAATTGGAACTTAATAAAGTTCTTGGGTTGATTTGTAAATATATTTTATACCTTAAAACTGTCCTGGTTAGAAACCAAAAGCGACAGAAACATTTGTGGGTGGAACTGGAATTTTTACAAACTTAAAAACACGCGTTTGGGAGTTAATCTTGAGCCTACATATGTTGCACACACAACGGGTCGATTTTTGTTTCTTATAACTCACATACCTGTTAGTTTTTTTGGACCTTTGGATCATCTTAATCTAAGGTCTACATGTGTTTGGAATCAATCCAAGTGCGTTGGTTTTAACCAATCAGAGTTGGCTATTGCACCACTTTCTGTGAACCCTTAGATTTGCATCTACTTAACTTCCATTAATCTCAGACCTTGAAATTTAACCATCACTCCAGATCCTTCTATCACCTGTATAAATATATGCCTTGGGTGAGGCAATTAGATACTTTTGTGATTTCCTCATCTGAGAGAACAAAGAGAGAATAGAAAGAAGAGTGAGAAAGGTTAGAGAGAGAAATAGAAACCCTAACCCAAAGCTTCATCAAACCCTAATCCATAAATACTTTTGTGAGAGATTAAACTTGAGTGTTTAGTTCCTAGTTTTTAGAAGATAATTCTCTCTTGTTCTTGATCATCCTTCCAACTTAGTCACGCTGGTAGAGTTTTTAGTTTCTCTACATAGAAACTTGAGATCGCGTCTCTGTGATACCAATCACATAGATTGATTACTATCTTGATTTCTTATTTCGAGAAAGCTTACTTGTTGGTTATTTTGAAACTGATTTTATGTTTTCGAACCCTAAACCAACAATTTTCATTCTGATTTCATTTCACTCAAACTATCAGGCTGAGATCTAGTTTCGAGATCTTAATTGGGAATTGCACTTTCCATCTTTAATATTTTTAAAACCATAAAGTGTTAGGATCTTGGATATTTCGCAACAAGATTCCCTCTTGATCTGTAGTTATTTTGAAAGGTCTAAAAGTCTGATTTAGTGTTGAGTAAACTGATTTTAGAATATCTTGCATATCTAGTGATTCTGTAATTTGTTAAATCACTCTGTTTGTATTAAGTGTGAGTGTGTTATATCCATATGTTAGAGATCACATCACCACTACACTTTCACTCTACCACACTTAAAGTGTTGGTTGAATGATCTTGAACTTGTTTAAGTCGACGTAAAGACTGGAATCAAGTAAAGTTACGAAGCTGGAGAGAACATCAACAACAACAACCTTCATAGAAGTCAAATCTAATCCAAAGGAGTGGGTAACTATTCTGAACTTAGTTTAGGTGTGTTTGTGTGGTTTGATTGTTAAAAACAGCTTGTAATTTGTTACTCTGATTTTAATGGACTTTCATTTTGTGACGTAGAGGTCACCATGGATGTTTCCCCAATTGGATGGGGGTTTACCACGTTAAAAATTACTTGTGCACTTCCTCATTTTCTCATCACCTTCTTCTAAGTTGTGCTGATTTAATAGTTTAAGTTTTGTTTTTCAAAACTGGTTCATTCTAGATCTGAAATAACTCGTTCAAACTATTTTGATAATCATTTTAAACACACCTTGTGTTAAGTTTTGTTTTGATTAAAAGAGTTACTTCAACAAACAGTTCGGAGCCATTTTAATAGTTTAATCTTGTATTAAACGTCTTAAGTGGCATTTTTTCAATTGGTATCAGATCTTGGCTGTTTTAAAATCTTTTAGATCATGTGTTTCTGAAATTGTTTTTTCAAAACGAAAGTATGGATGAGAAATTTGAGAGACTAGGTAACCTGTCTAGACCACCTCTCTTTGATGGAATAAATTTTCCTTACGGGAAGGTAAGGATGATTTCATTCATTCAAGGAACTCTGGAAGATGAAGTCTGGGAAGTTATAGAAAATTGTTACACTTTTCCTACTAAACCAGCTATTGAAGGAAGTATTGTGAGATTCAGGAAGTTACTAAGTGAATTTACTAAAGATGAGAAATAAATTTCACTATGTAACAATAAAGTCAAGAATGTCATATTTATGTCTATCAATGAACATGAGTTTAAGAGGATCTCATCTTGCACAACTTCTAAGGAAGCATGGGATATTCTTGTAACTGCACATGAGGGTGATACGAGAGTTAAAGCTGCTAAAACTCAAATGCTTTATCCAACATTATAACTCTCTTGTCATGTATGAGACTGAATCATTTGATGATTTCTATATTAGGTTAACTAACATTGTAACTAAGTTGCATGCAAACCGTATAACCTATCATAGGAAAGAAATTGTTTCAAAAATTCTTAGATCACATCCACAGAAGTTTGATAATAAAAGATATGCCATTAAGGAAACGGAGGATCAAAATCTTACCCCAGAACGCCTGAGTAGTAAACTAAGAATTGTGGAGATGAAACTTGAATTCAAGAAACAATTGATCCAGACCAATAAAAAATAAGGTAGTTCTAATCTTATTTTTTCATCTAAGTTGATCAAACCTGACCTTAACATTGACTTTAATGAGGACTGTGACTTGGATAACTTGGATAATCAGATTGCTTTTATGTCTAAGTAATTCAAAAAGATTGTAAACTTTAGAAACAAAGTTTCTTATAGACAAGGGAAACCTAATTACTCCAACACTTATTATAATAGTCTTCATGAGAGAAGAACTTACAAACAAAATACTGATTATCACAAGAGTCCTCAGAAATACCTTAAAAATGTTGAATGTTATAGATGTCGAAAATTAGGACACATGGCTAGTGACTGTAGGGTTAACTTAGACAAAAACCCCAAACATAATAGGGCTCAGCTATGCAAGACTTAGAATGACTCAAGTGATTCTGAAAATGATGAACCTGAGTAATCTAACTGTTAGTACCCTTGCATGTCATTCTTTGCTAAGATAATCTACAATTATGATGAGGAAATTGATCATACCGTCATTGATGTTGCTTCTACTGATGTGTCTCCCTTAATGTTTGAGAATGATTGTAGTACTAAAAATCGTGTGTATGTGGGTCAAAGTGAACGCCTTATTGATAATGCCAATGGGTGTATGATTCCTAAAATTGAGTTGATAGGGGACACATCACACAGCTCACTTGGTGACTCCTATAATGAGGACCTTCCTGACAATCACACACTTTACACTAAGACACTCAAGAAAAGAGCTAGATTAGAGAATCTTGTCAAAGATCTTTCCAAGAAATTAGAGTCCTTAAACCAAATAGTTAAACAAAATGCTGAAGAGTATACGTTTCAAAGTTTAACTCGTGATGAGGAAATAATGGTTTTTGAACAAAGAGTGAAAGACTTGACTGATTTCAATAATGTTTTGGAAAAGAAGTATAAATGATCATTATTAGAATTGGAGCAAACAAAAGAAAAGGCTTCAAAAGTCTTCAAAAAACTTTCAAAATTTGAAAGCAATTCTAATTGTTTTGAGGACTGTGTTGTTGATTGCATGACCAATTTTGATGATAGATCTGGAATAGGATTTTGTACCAAAAAATTCAAGCAAACCAAACCTTTTGAAACCATAAAGTTTGTTACTGGTGGGAAAAGACCTATGGAAAATTTTCCAGGCTTTCAATCTTTGAAAAATAATTTTGGTAAAAACCATTAACAGTTAAACATTGATGAGACAAGTACCTTTAAGCATAATGTTCAACTTAAAGCTAAGTATGTTTGTCCTCCCATTAGAAAGAGTGAGACCTCATTTCAAACTGTTCCCTTTAGAAATAATTCCAAAAGTAATAAGTGGCATTTCACATTTTTCACTATTGCCAAAAGTCAACATTTTAATCTTGTATTAAACGTCTTAAATGGCATTTTCACTATTTCCTTGGTGATGTTAAGAGATGGAATCGGTCAAATTCCTGATTTCCTGAGTCATTTGACATAACTCATTAGTGTCTCCACCAGTACGTCCGCCTCCTCAACATATAGACAATCTAAAGAGAGAATGACAATTTAGAACGAGATAGAATATAAAGAATTACTATTAAAGGAAATGAAATATAAAATCACACTCCGACACTCATAAAACCTATTTTCTGATACCAGGTTATGACACCCCGGTTATGCATTTGGGCTTTCCCGAGGGCTTACCCTCACCCGAGTGGAGGTGTCAATGCAGAAAGCCTTTTTACTTTGATTTCATTTAAGAAAATCCCTTTTAATGTATATGTGCTTTATTGATTTGTGTAGAAAAATATAATTCGTTGGTGTTTATCAAACAGTAATCATTTATTAGGTAGTATCATTTATGATAAAAGTACTTCCAAATTTAAAGGAAGTGAACATTATCATGTCTTATTACAAACCAAATTAAAAGTACTTCCAAATCTATATTATACCTATAATATGAAAGTATTAGAGGTTAATGTGACATTAATTGTTAAATCCAGCCACATAGTTGATGTTTCAATTTTATTTTTTATTTTAACTTTTTCATCTCTTTATTCTGTATTTACTTGGTTAATCCAACCGTGCCCGACGATTTCTCTCCACTGTTATAAAATGGGTAACTAGCCCTCACATCTCACAAAAAAAAAGCTTCACAAAGAAGAGAGATTATAGAACCTCTGACATCACCAATACCAGCATCAACATCGGGAAATGGGAACCTAACTCAACAATGGATGTTGGCATGGATGAGGCCTGTGACAACCCGCTCAAAATAATAACGGGTGGTCATCCCTATACTACATTAAATCAGGTATCTCAGATGGCACAGTCTCAACATCAACTGACAATACTAAGTAATATAAGGCTAACTACCCAAAATTATTAAAAGAGGGTGCCAAAAATTTAAAACATTTATTTAACACCGAGTAAAACCAACCATACAACAAACAACCGACAATACTACATCTAACTATGATGAGTGATGTATGCAACTACAATAATATAAAAGAGTACAATACAATGTACAACAAAATCTCTACAATGAAATACCCGAATAAGCTGTCGGGTCATAGACAATACAAATGATCTGAAAGAGAAATGTAAAGGGGATATTCTACAACCCTTGAGTCTAAACTCAATATACAAATGGAATCCTAATATAGATATACAATAGATAGGAATCGACTAAAACAAAGTGTTGCAACAGTCCACCACTGCTACAGCTCCACAAATGCACTAGATGGATAAACATCAATGGCGTCCTTACGGAGGAACACCTAGAGTAATAAAATATATATACAAGGCAAGAGAAGATATAAACGGGTCAGAGCCTGAGTTGAAAACATTTTATAGCAAGTGCATTAAAATGCATAATAATTATAAATGCATTATGACATGATTTAATGGAATCTTTCTCTCCATAATCATTCAACTCACCTCTCAGCTAGAGCATGCACTAACGTATGCACGTGGTCTCTAAATGAATGCCCAAATATAAATTAGGCAATAAAATCAAACTAGATCCCAAAATGAAGATTCGATTAAGATTATCTAACTTATCTCGCAATCTACCCTTATCTAAGTTCCATCTACAACATTACTTTATATTAAATGTTATAGTTCTCTTTATATTTGTTCATTTATTGAACATATAAAGTTGCATAAACATCCTCATAACAACATAATCACAATACATAAACATTTTCTTACTAGAATTTCGTATATTCTAGTTATGCCCTCATTTTGGCATGTAATCATATATATATATGAGTTATTAGCATCAAGTGCTAAGGATAAAATTTCTCCCGGTTCTCAACACTGCACTGTTTTTCGTGTGTGGGACGTATCGCTGAAGCGAAATCCAAACAAGGAACCCCCCATTACACTACTTCTGACAGTATTGATCTTCGAGGTTCATTATGCCCTCAATGCATGATGCATGTAACCTAAATTACTACCCAAATTTTAATTAATTAATATTCCTAATTCTCAACTGTACACTGCGTTTCATGCATGGGATGTCTCGCCGAGGCGAAATCCAAACAAGGAACCCCTAGTTACACTACTCATGGCACTGTCGATCGTCGGGATAGGTGATATATATATAAATATGAGCATTAAGGACTAACTTCTCCTCACTCCCAACATTACACTGAGCTTCGTGCATGGGGCGTCTCGTCAAAGCGATATCCAAACAAGGAACCCCTCCCCCCTCCCGTTACAGTACTTATTGGCAATGTTGGTCGTTAAGGTCCATTAAGCCCTCGATAACCAAATACCAATCACATACATAACATAATAACCATCCAACCGAGCTATAACTCGTGGACGTAGGCTCACATGCTATCATCTTCCAGCAGCCCATACACGTAGCAAACTGGGGCCACCTGGTGGGGTTCAACGACACCCACCTCATGATAAACTCACGCACACAACGTCCCGGGAAGCGGTCATAGCTCCTAATCGAAAGTGAGAACGTCACATACCCCCAAAAGAATGCATATATATATATCGCATAATAATCACAATGGACGACTATGATCTGGGGAATATCCACACCCTGCTCTTTGAGCCAGGATGCTCACCCTCAATGCACGCAACTTCCCAATGATAGCAAGGATGAGGTATGCTTCACTATATATATATATATATATATATATATATATATATATATACCATCACTTAAGGTATACATACATCATCACATCATATAAAGATATACCATCGTATAAGGTATACCTGTCACATTATTTTCATATTTACTATACGCTCTTAGGCATAATAGAATTAATGTCATTATTTAGTATATTTCCCTCTTGATATACTAATCGTCAATTCTCACACATCTTCACCACTTAGCATACACTATACTATTTCTCGCTTGAAACTCACATGTCGCTTCTATTTATGAATTGTATCTCAATTCTATTTATGTTAAGGATATTCTCTATATCCTAATGCACTTCAATTAGCATTTTTCATAGTGTGAGACTTCTCCCAAATTAATCATCATTAAGGATATTTCTATATCCATATGCACATCAATTATCATTTATAATTCTCCATCCATAACAGGGTTCAATTCGTTTTATGAACCTTTAAAGTTATTCCATTTGGACATTGGATTCTAAAATCCATTATCATTAAGCGTTTCAAGTTGATTATATATTTCATAAATATCTCCAAATAGAAATCTCAACGGTAGTGGGCTTCCCCACTTAGATGATACCAAAATCTCAAATCGGTATTCCTTAAATTAAGTCTACATGACTCCAATAATCTCTTATAAGGGAAACTCCCTAAAAGTCTCCAAAACGTACTCCATACGATCCCTATAGAGGCTCCCAATCGATAACCTCAAACAAAACGGAATGAAATTCTCCCTACAAAACATCCTTCGAAAATCCCTATTTTCGAATCGATTCAGGCCAATTCCGAATCTATTCCGCCCATCGAATCGATTCGGCCTCCAAGGCGAATCGATTCGAATCATCAGACCTGGGACTCTGTCTTAGGCCGAATCTATTCGGCTGGGGTTCGAATCGATTCGGTCACTCAGACCTGGGCACCTGCATATTTCCGAATCGATTCGGCCTACCTGGAGGCTCGAAAATGGCTACTTTTTAGTAAGCCAAAAATCCCAAAATTGATATTTATCATTTTCTCTCCATTTCTCTTCAACCCAATCACATATATATCATCAATATTCATCCTAGAATACATATAAACTAATTTCTATCATCAAATCCAAGATCTACATAACAAATCTAAGATTATACCCAAAAGTTAGGTTTTGATAAACTAAACCTAAAACCCAAAGATTTAATCCACAAATCATGAAATAAATGGTACACAACAATTATTTCGCAAATTTAATCACTTGCCTCAGGTTCGTAGGGTTTGATCCGTCCTCAAAATCGAGTAGATGCCGGAAATCTCCACTTTATTTCTCTTTTCTCGTTTCTCTTCTTCTCTCTTTCCCTCTTTCTATTTCTCTTTCTCTCTAAGGAGAAATAAATCTCCCGTAGTCTTTTAAGCCCTAACTCCCAAGATACACGCCTTTAAATGATAATACACACTTTAATCTCTGCCACTATCTACTGTCTCTGGCAGGAAAGGAATTGCAGACTTCACGATAGGGGCCATTCCACTGAAAACAAGGTGATAAGGAACATTGAGGAGTTGGTGCAAGGTAAGACTACCAGATGGAAGAAATCCCGAAGATCCTACTCCAATTGGATGACGTGTAACCTATGGGGATTACCCTATTCTCTTATGTATGACTAAGTGTTGTGTTTATGGTCTCTAGAAGCTTGTTTCTAGTTGACCCTTTGGCCTTTTGGCTTTGTATATTGGCTCTCTGTTTCTAATACATTTAATTACCGAAAAAAAAAATGACTCGGGAACTTTAATTCGAGTCAAACGAGCTTAAATTATTTCGAAACCTAATAGACCCCAAGTACATTCATTTTGACTTTCTCGACCCTTCCGGACACAACTACACCCTCAGAATCGCCATTCGAAACACTTTCTAACGACTTCAAATTTTGATCTCAATTTCCAATTTAATTATTCTCCAGTAAAATATTATTTATTTATCCCAAAATAAATAAATCCTCATCTCTAAGACCTCGGGTTATTACAAGGCCCTCCTTAACTTCGATGCTTTCCCAGTCCATAACAAAAACTCAATCGACATTGGATTTGTAATTGAATGTTGGCGTCAACATAATGAATGAGGAAAAGGAAGTTATTCCAAACACAATTATGGGAATCGATGAGAGGGTGGTGCTTCTATGATGACTTCATCAGATTCTTTTAGCGTGGTTCATGCTTTGTATGTGGATCTAATTTAAGATTATTTTGAGTCCTATGCTGAGTTGGTGGTTCAATATTTAGGGTTCAAAGTTTATGTTATGAGAGTTTTGTTTAAGGGACGGTTTGGTTGTCCCCTTTGCAATGATTTTGTGTTTCAATTCTTTTGGCGTGGTTCATGGTGTGTATG
Organism: Sambucus nigra; assembly: GCA_949130495.1. Classification (NCBI taxonomy): domain Eukaryota; kingdom Viridiplantae; phylum Streptophyta; class Magnoliopsida; order Dipsacales; family Adoxaceae; genus Sambucus; species Sambucus nigra. The sequence continues at coordinate 166,073,171 of OX422220.1, read as the reverse complement.
TGGATTTATTGTTTTCAAGGATTTATAATATGTTTATCTCTTTTTTAAGTAATGAGTTAGTATGTATATCATGTTATTTTATTTGAGTTATAATTGTCTAAAAATACAAATTATCAATTAAATATATATGATAATAAAAAAGAGATAATTTGAAAAAGAATTGTAAGAAAGTTACACAAATTCTCATATGTTCAATGTTCCATTTTTATTTCATTGTCCCTCCCAAATTCCAAGTAGTTATAGTGCACATCTCAAAACATCAAAAAAATTCTCAATAGTCTCGGAAACACATCAAGAAAAATAAATTTTAGTTGTACCTATTTTTCTATGATTTTGATTTGGTGGATTGGGAGAGAGAAAAATATATTCATGTATTTGTTTTTTTCATAAAAAAAATAGCTGTTTTTTTTATGAACTTTGTGAATCTATGATTTCTTATTCGTTTAAATCATTTACCTCCATCCATAAAAAACAATATGTTTATACTTATTTTTTTTTGGCAGGAGTATATTCATTTCTTGAATTATCTTTACTACATATTTATGACCATAAAATCAAATTGGTTCTTAAGAAAATTTTAAAATGTCGCGCATTGCGCGGGGTACTTGCTAGTAGTTTCAAATAACATAATCAAAATTTCCATTTAAATTGCACATTTAATGAAAATAGTAAACGTAGCTCTACTGGTGCATAAATCCTTCCTTTCCTCTCACTATTTCCTTACCTATATCTTTCCCTGAAGTATCTTGGGGGTTGGAAAAATGGCGGGGTATGAACTTGCGCCTAATAGAAGAAATATTAGAAGCGTATTATGTACAAGGAGATTTTATATATATATACACATAATGTCTTTTAACAATTATGAAATAAACGTTTATTTGATTTAGTGTTATCACCCATGTTGTATCGTAACCATGAGATTGACATTTGACTATGCAACCTAGGCAATGAGCCCACTCACACTTTTTTTTAATACTACCCGTACCTCTTTAATTTACCCGTGAACGTACTTTAATACTTTTCAAGTTGTTTCATAAGATTGTTTTTACATTAATGAGATCCTTTATCAAAGTCATCTTTTCACTTTGTTAATGGAGGTCATCAATCCCATTTGTATTTATGGACTTTCACCCAATGGCATAAATGCTACACTATGTCAGTGGTTTTGGGTCTCAGCCGAAGTTGCACCCCAAGGTTCTGGGCCCTTCTTAAATTTCTATAGTTGCACCGAGTATCTTTCAATTGGTACATCTTTGTAATACTTTCCTTTTTCTTTTCATTCTCCTTTTCTTTTTTATTTTCTTTTTCCTTTTATCCTTTGTTTTAAGCCTTGGTTGATGAGGCCACAATACTCAAGATGAGACTAGTCCCGACACACTTTATTTCCAAGTTTCACATTTTATTAAGATACATGTTTTCAATTTAACTCAAACTTGATGTTTTATTTTAGGAAGCAAATTTTATTTTGTAACTCTTTTTTAAACTTAATAATTTAATTTTCACATAATTGTCATGCACTTTTCACATTTATTTTCATTATTCATGAATAGTAGTAAACCTTTATTTTTATTACAATGCCAAAAATACACTTTTTTGCCTTTACATTTCAAAATACTACTTTTCATTTTTACTTTCGAAAATATGAGTTTCCTCACATTCTTTAAAACTAACTTTCCATTTAGTGTCCAATTTAGTCTAGGAAGTTTATATTTAGGTCCAAGTACTTTACACAAATGACACATTTGGGGAAAAAACATACTTTAGCATTTTTAAGACTTGACATACATTTTGATAATTTTACATTTTCCACTTTGCATTCTTGTCGTCTTATGTGTAAATATTACGAAATTTTATGATTTAACCCTAACATTTCACTATTTTCTCTTTTAGTCCCTCACTTCTTAAATCTTAGACCTTTTTCACTTAAAGTAGCGTCAATTTATGTGAGTAATATACTGATTTTTCCAAGGTTATTATTTCATCTTCAAAGGCTTGTTTAAATGCATTTTTAAGACATTAAACTCATTTCCCATAAATACATATGTTTCGGTTCATGAATGAAAGTATTTATATTAATAAAACCTATACAAGCATCCTAACATTTCTTCATTGTGTTCAACTTAACATTTGGCAGTAAATAACTAGTTTGAACATGATTTTCATAAGGAATGACCACCTTAAACATTATGAGATTTTGACTTAATTCAAACTTTTATTCTTATAAATTATTATCACATTTTCATCATCATGTATTCATATAAGATGATAATATCATAACTAAACATGTTAATCATACATATACATATATCTAACATGATTGGATTTAAACTTAAAAATAGTTTAGGTAGACCCTACCTCTTGAATATAACAAATCCTTTGAAGAAGAGGTAGAAAGAAATCCCAATAATCTCTTATATCCTTGCAAGCTTTCTTGTCCAAATTAGCACCTTCAACGCCCTCTTTAACCCTTGATAATGGAATAGTGGAATGGTGGTGTTGCAAGATTATAGTACAAAGTTAATATGAGGACCTTCGATTACTGAAATGGGGGAGGAAGAAGACTCTAAAGTCTTGGTTTAGTGGTTGATTTTTTTTTTAGATAGATGAGGTAAAAGTGTACGCAAAGTCTCTCATCCCTCTCTCTAATAATGCCACAAATCCTATTTTAATGATCCCCCATCACTCAATAATGTTACCACTTGGTCTAATGATGTAGTAAGCCAAATACCATGGCTTAAAAATGTGGGAGGATTGATTCCTTTACACCCCATTCCTTTGCACATGTTAACAACTCAAAAGGAAATGTAGACGGATGTCTGAGGTGTGACGGATCAATTCAAAATCATTTCAGATCGATATTAAATTCATTAATATTGTTTGAATTTCTACTTTTTCCCCACAATCTTTGTAGCTTTAACAACTAGGTATTAATTTTTAGTAAATTCATTTATACCCACAAAATGGTTAAAACTCTAAAAAATTATTAAATGCGAATGCCCAAAAGATGCTACTTTTTGTTTAATAGTGGGGGGTGTTACAATAGTAGAGAGCCATTCAATAAACCTAGTAGTTCGAATGAATTTGGCTTTCTATAGTGTTTCAATTTCTTCTTTTATTTTGTTTGTAACCTCTAGAGTCATTTTCCATGGAAGTTGTTTAACATGTTTGTAGCCCTTTCTGATTGGACGTATGTGATCCACCAATTTTCTGTCTAAGTGAGGCAATTTATCATATTCCCAAGAAAATGAGTCCTTGTACTAGTATAGAAGGTCTATGACCAATTATTGGTCTTCTTCGTTGAGATTAACACTGATATAAGTGAATCTTTTATTTTGTTATATCCCAAAATTTATTTCTATCAGAGGATTAAGTTGGTTCACCATTAGTTCTTCATACCTTATTAGTGAACTTGCTAATTTACCATTGTGTCGAGTAGTTTCATTCTCTACATCTTCTTCGAAGACATAGTCAACCCAATTGATGGTCTTTTTTTCACCAAGTCGTGTGCTTAATTCCAAATCCTTAACCCAATTGATGGTATTTTCTTCACCAAGTCGTTTGCCTAACTCCAAATCCTTAAAATGATATAAACACATGATAAAACTTTCATTGGCTTGCTGAATGTCATTGGCTGTATCAATCACTAAACAATTGTTTTATTTTCTTTAGTTTTCCTCACAAGGGCAACAAATATATCATTCCAACTGTCTTCTGAAATTTCTCCTTTTGATGACTCTAGCACCAAAACCTCTGCTTTATTGGCCCCACATTCTAGTGGTAGAGCTCTTATTCGACATAGTTGGAACTAGCATATAAAGGTCATGTATTAGCTTCCACTTGTACTTTCTAATGCATATAAGAAGGAATGGATTTGTTATAGTAATATCTACCTAGTATTAAATTAAAGCTTGGTATGACTTCAATAATAAAGAAAGAAGTTTTTAGACTTTCTAGGGACTATTTCAATATCAACTAGTAGTGCACCTTTGGTAGAGTTCTTATTTTCAGTAAAATTAGAGATAATCATCTGAATTTGGTCCAATTTTGCATTTTTTTAATTAATTTCAGATAACAATGAAAGTGGCATTAAGGTTATTATTTCACCATTATCAACCAATATTTTATTGATAAGGACACCATTTATCAAAGCTTTTATAAATATAGGCTTTATATGGTGAGTCATGTGTTTAGCTGGTTCTTCGAACGCATATATATTGTCAAGAGCAGAGACAAATAAGTCAAAATTATCTCCCTATGATTATCTTTCTCCATACACTTCCATGGTAGGTACCTCTTGATCTTCTTCAAATTCTAACCTCTTAGGAAGGATCATAACCCTATTGATGGGCTCTTACTCAGGCAAAGAACCAAATGGATTAATTGATATTGTTTAGACTCCTAAACACGTGTGGTGTCATCAACTACCATCATTTATCTATTTTTTCTTCATTTGCAAAGCTTTCCTTCGATGGCTTCCTTCATACATGCTCATAATCTTCTCTAATTCCTTTAGCCTTTCTTCTGAAATTTCATAAGAGGTTTGACGTCCCTCTAGTTCCCTGTGAAACCTTGGGTTTGGCTTTAAGGATGAAGAAGCAAAACCTTTGGATAAACTAGGTCACATAATTTCAAATGCCTTTTTTCAGGACCTATACTTTCTCTGGATCCTTCTTTGTTGAGTTTGAGAGATCACAACCTCAGGCTCTTTTCCCTTTCACTTACGATGTTGCACTACGTGCGACATGTCAGGAGCCACCTATTTAGGTGTGACTATCTTTGGTCTTTTGGCATATCATTGAACTTATGTGAAACCTTTAGAACTGATGTGAAACCAGTCAGGTACACCTTCAACCACTGGGATAGACTTTGGAACCTTTATTGGCCCTAAATTGCCTCTGTACTAGTGAGGTTCAACCTATCCAAAGCCACGTCTGATGTACAATTATTCTTCGAAATCTTAGTATTTCATTGGAAATGAAAAAGGACTAACGAATTGTCTCACGTTCCTAAACGACTTGCTTTGAACCTCTTATTGTTCTTGGGATATCGGGGCTTTGGTTGTATTGCCATTATTCACATTGTTGTTCAATTTATGCTGATGTTTCCTCTTCAAATTCACCAACTGACACATTTCAAAATAGTATTCCCCACATATGATACAGATGTTTCATCACCTTTTGATCACGAACTTTGACAGCTTTAGGCTTTCAAGCCTTGTGTTCAACCCTTATTTTCACTCTAAACTTGGCATGACCTTTGTTTTTAGGCATTTGGATTGATTACACAATGGTCCACAATTCTTTTACTTTGGATAAAAGGTCTTCATCTACACCCATCGTGATTTCATCTTTTGTAGGGAATTTGATCTTCTCCCACATGACCAACTTTTGCACTATCACGAAATACAAATCATGAATTTTTGAGTGAGAGAAAAATTATGTCATTTACAATATTTTTTCTTTAATGTCATGTGTCTTTTGTAACAACCCGTATTTTTGAAGGATTAAAAATGAATTATTTCGTTTAAATTTACATTTAACGTGTGACGTAATTTATTGAAAATTAAATATTATGGGTTGATTAAATTTAATCAGAGAGAAATGATTAATGTTTATCGAATCAAAGTACTTAGTGAATAGTAACTACATATTTGATGTCATAACAAGTGACAATGACGTGACAGTATTTTATGTCAACCGGGCATCATGTTTGGACTAAATGAGGTTGAGATAGGAAGTTAATTATGAGTAACTTGGATGATGATTTTGAGGTCACAATTAGGTTCGAAAGGGATGAAATAGTCAAAATAGTATACTCATGTGTATAGTTTGGGTTCCGGGAAAATTTTAAACCAAATTGACACCCTAAGAGGGCATTTTAGTCATTTTTTAGCCTAGGGTTAAGGGAGCTACGAGTTTGCAAAGGTTAGATAAACTTGTATTTGTGTGAGGCTAGGGTAAATGAAAAATAAAACACTTGGAGGCGATTAGGGAGGAGAGTAAAAGCTTTCTTGAAGCTTAGGAGAGGATTCTTGGAGAAGTTACCCTTGTTCTAGCATCACAACCATTTTTTGAGGGTGAATTAGAAGAGAAGAATCATCAAGAGACTGAAATAAGATTATTTTCATACAAGGCAAGTATTTTTCTTGCAAATTTTTATGAGTTACCCATGTAAAGTAGGGTCTTTGAATTAAGGATAATTGACACTATTTTTGAGATTTGATGAATAGAACTTATAATTGGGAATATGATTTCTTGTGAAATGAACACAATAGTACAAATCAAACAAAATCATATGTTATGGGATTTAAATCATGGGATAAACCTAGGTTTTATTGATGAACTTATGTGAGAAACATAGAAAGGTGGGATTAACGATTAATGGAATTTAAATCTGATTATCGGATGAAATTGTATGGATTTTATATATGATTTACGTTAGAAATCATCCATTTATGTATATTTGATGTTTAGTTATCTTTGTTGGGAGTTTGGGATTGTTGAATAAAGGTTTGAGGAGTTGAATGGGGAAAATTTAATAACAGTAAACTAGAAGAAGACATCTGATACATTTCGAATCGATTCGCCCTTGGGGCGAATCGATTCGACAAGGCGAATCGATTCAGCCATTGGGCAAATCAATTCGGTTTTCCCAGAATTGAAATTTTTTCCTTTTTGTTTTAAACCATGAAATATTGGATCATTTATGAGGGAACTCTTAGGACATTTTTAAATTATGGAGGGGAATATAAAAATGTCAGTTGGCCTATAGTGGTGATTATGCTTACACAAATTGAGACGAGTTAAGGATTTGAGAAAATATTCATAATTGATGAATAATTAAAATTCCATATAAGTCACATAGGATTGAGTGAATTTATGTTTACGACGAGTAGCTGACTATGGGAATAACTACATATTAATTAAGGGGTAAGTAGAACTATTAGTGTAATGAACGACACTTCGAATTATATGAATTGGAATTTTAAATGAAATTAATGGTACGTCGAATATGCGAGTAATATATATTACGTACGAATTGATGAAATAGCGTTGTGTGTATACCTATTGAAATATATATATATATATATATATATATATATATAGGTGGTGTTAATGCCTATAAATATGATTTGATTATGCGTGTGAACATACCTACACTGCATGCTATCAGGAGGTTGCGCGCCGAGGGCGATACCACCTTGATGATTCCAGCGAGGTCTAGATTAGTGCCGCAGAGAAAGGAATTTAGGGAGACCCATTATGTGACGTGTATTAGTAGGACCGACGTGTCACTTGGTTAAGTTTGGTATGAGCGTATCACAAAGGCTTAGAACCATGTTCGACTCCACCATTGTGTTGATTGATTTAGGGTTCGAGGAGACATGCCGAACCAATAGTCCTTGATTTAGTACGAGAAGTACATGGACTTGATAGCAGAGTCTGCCATCATCACGGGGGCCATTCCGGGGATGCTATATTTGTGTATATACTATATGTGTGATGAATATATACAACTGCAATATATTTACTTATGTGAGATAGTAGAATTGATATATGATGTAAATCTAAAAGAATTTAAGTAGTGAAACTTAAATGATTGACCAATACATTGAGACTACAGTATTGTGTCGTATGATAAAATACGAGGGAACGAGACTTAGTGAGAATAGTCAAATACATTAACTAGTCGGGAAAAGGATACTGTAGAGGTAAAATACGTTAGGCGTGCACATTAGTTGAGAGGTGAGTAGCTCAAGTGAGTGTACGTGGATCATACATGTACTATAAATAACTTATTTAAATTGTGATTTTAAATACTTGAAAAATATTTTCAAAATGTTTTACTTGGGCTCTGACCCATGTCAAAAATATTTCAAAACCTTTTAGGTGTCTAGCCACAGGGACGCCAAGCTTAGAGATCCTATCTAGAGATACATATATGCAACATTGTGGAGCCTTGTAGGAGATTACTTTTGACACCTCAGCTCATTCATTCTAGATAGGATACTTCCTTAGCAGTTCAGTTAGGCATGTTGCCTTTAATTTATTTAATTTATTCAGTTATACATCAGACTGTATTCCGATTTTAACTTACTTATTTCATATTATGGTTGGATTTTTATTTGGAGAACCTATGGTTTATTTGGTCTCATTTATTTATATATTTTTCGCGTGATTTTATGTGTGAATGGTTTAGTTCATTTAATTTATTTCGGCATGTATCCATAATAAAAGATAAAATTTGACACCAACTTAATTTGACCTAGGTGATTAGTAATTAAAAACTTTTTCAAAAATTATGTTAGAAATGAAAGCATAAATGAATCATGTTTAGATTAATAATGGATTGATCACCTAGGATTAAAATAGGCGGGGTGTCATAGATGGTATCAGAGCATCAAGTTCTAGTGTCCATAATAGTTATACCTTACTATGATTTCAGCGTAGCATCCTTTGATATAGAGCCCTATTATCAAAATTATTGTATTCCTTTATGGATGAGCACTTACGTTCCTCTGATAATTACTTGGTATTCGATTATGAGCTTATAAAAAAATTAATCTCGTTTTAGATTCCATAAAAGGAGACTCGTCGGGCGGGAGTGAATGCTGGATAGGGATCCCCACAGGGAAAATTTTCAACAACAGTGGTGGGTGAAATTGTGGCACAAGCAAAAACTATTGCATTGTTACACTATCGAGAATACCATTTCCAACTGATAGGGAGTGTCAGGAAGCAACAATAGTAGTGGAATGCCGAAGCAATAGCGGCAGGATACTCGAGGTCATCAAGGACAAGAGAATAATGAGAATGTCCAACAGAATCAAATCCATTAGGGCCAATAAGGCCAGAAGTAGGGAGATTTTAAAAGGAGAAGTTTTAAATATATAAAGCTTGACCACAAACGCTGACTTTGTTCGCAGCGAGTTAAGTGTAACAACCCGCCCTTTTGGAGACGGTTAAATTCCATAAATAAATATAAATTGGCAATTTGGAGAATTTCCTAAAATAGTAATTTTTAGGATATTCGAGGATTAAATGATTTTCAAGGAATGTTGTGATTATTTTTGGGACTATATAGGTCGAAATATTTTAATTATATGTCGCCGTTGAGTAAAGCGACATGAGGTAAGATTTTTAATTGGAAAACCCGCATTTATTTATTTTGGGTTGGAATAGTGATTTGCGGTCAAGTACCTCGGATGGAAATTTTGACTGCGCCGTGAGTCTCAGAATGTCCGAGATAGTCGGAAAAGAATGTCCGATTGTCGAAAATGTGTTTCGGGTAATTTTAAAGGTAAAAGTAACTCGTAATTGGGTAAACGAGTCGTTTTTGGGTTTTAAGGGGTTAAACCCTTTTCTTTCTATATAAAGAGAGGGAGAGGGAGAAAAGAGAGAAAGGAAAGAAAGAAAAGAGAGAGAAGAGAGAGAGGAAGGAGAAAGAGGAGGAGAAAATGGAGATTCGGGTCAAACTCCGCCGGATTCGACTCGGGGTCGTCGGATTTTATCCACGAGGCAAGTGTTTACTTGCTTTATTTATCTTTTTGCATAAATATCTCATACCGTAGTTTGGTATAAACAAACCCTAAAGGTTTTGGGGTGGATTATCGTGGATAAAACGGGTTTTTGGAAGTTAAAACAATTAAACCACAATAATATTTCAATTTGTGGAACTTAGGTTTTAACCTAAATTAATTGGTGGTTTTGGGTTCTAGGATGTTTAGAACACTTAATATATGTTTATTTGTAGTTGGTTGAGGTTGTAGGATGTTGGGTGAGGCGACAAAAGCTTGGGAGAAGCTTTAATGGCCGAAATCGTCTCGGAGAAGATGATGAATAGTAACCCGTCACTTTAGGGGGCCTTTTTGGCCAGGAAAAGAATTGATTTAGCTTTCGGCCAAAGCATAAAAGTTGTAGATCTTTTCGATATGGTCGTTCGGGTGCCGACCGCGTATTTTTCTGATTTTTCTACGATTTGATATGATTTTTACAAGATGGCAGCTCCGGGTTGAAATCATCAACTCGGAAATCAAATCGGGAATTGGAAAAATTACGGCTAGAATTAATTGCGTAGATGTTCGGGATAATTTTGGGGGTAGTTTAGAAACCCCGAAAATGAATTTGGGTTGTTGGATAAAAGTAATTGAGGAGATTTAATTTGGGAGACCTGGTGTGACCGGTCGACCGCGCCCCTAAGGCCGGTCGACCGCGTCAAGAAGAAAGGGCCTACTGCTTTGTTTCGTAGGCTTATTTGTAACCCGCGGTCGATCGGGGGTCTAGGACCGGTCGACCGGTGCCCTGTTTTCAGCCCAAGATTTTTGGAGATTATTATTATTTCTCCTCTTTGAGATTAAAGTTTAAGGGCCTTCTAAATTAAAGTATTATAGAGGGTTATGTCCTAAGGGACTTGTGGATTTGGGATTATATATATATGTGTATATTCACTTGGAGTGAATTATTATAATTGGAGATATCCAATAAATCCTTAAGAGTTGATTAAGGTACTTAGTAATAATCAAAGTAAGGAAATACTTTGGGTTTAGTATCATGCTTATATGAATGCATGATTATGATTCTTTGAAAGAATCTTTGGGATTAATGGTCATCGTTAGATGTAGTTGGCAAATATGGCTATTTATATATATTCGAGGATGAATATACGGTATAGGTATATACTATGTGATTACAGCATATATGATATGATGTAAATGATTTTGAAAATAAAATATGAATGTTTTCAAAATGGAAAGATAAATGATTTTCTGAATTATTAAAATATGGGTACACACCTCTCTAAATCGCTATCATAAAGGAAGTTGTGTGCGTATGGTGAAGCCCCCCGGCTAATGAATGCAGGGTGGATATAGTCCTATAGGCCATATGAGCCTTTGTTGTATTTTTCTGCGCTGGTTAGGAGATTCCGGGTGTGGTCTTGACTATCCCGCAGGCATATGGCCGCTTCCCGACGTCTTGCGATGTAGGATCCCAGGTTGTCTTGATGATAGGCCCTGGAAGATGATAGCCATTTAGGGGCGCGCACAGTGGGGAAACCCGGACGGGCGGTCTTAGAACGCGTTTTATGTTAAAGCAATTTATGATAATAAATTGGCTTTAATTTACATTTCCTGGATGGAAGAAGGGAAATGGGATAAATGTTTTGGCTTCGGTAACACCTCCCGGATGGAAGAAGGGGCGTGGAAGCATATGATATGATCAAAGCATTTTTATGATAATGAAAATGGCTTTGAATACATTTCCTGAATATAAAAAGGGAAATGGGATATTTTGAAACGGAAAAGCATTTTTATGATAATAAAATTGGCTTTTAAAAAGGTATATGATTTATTAAAGCAATTCATGATAATGTATTGGCTTTTAAATACATTTCCTGGATATGAGATGGGAAATGGAAGGTTTTGAGATAAAAATGATAAGTATTGATAAATACTTTGTAAATGTATTCTCATTCCGGGAGATAGATCCGGATGTATATGGTAAAATGTATGTATATGTATAAATCGAGTGCCGAGGGTCTAATGGATCCCGACGATCGACCGTGCCGCATAGTAGTGTATCGGGGGGGGGGGGGTTCCTTGTTTGGATTTCGCTTTGCGAGACACCCCACGCACGAATATGGCACTGTGTTAAGACTGGGGAGAAGTTTAATCCTTAGTGCTCTAATATTAGTATTTTTTGTGGTATACATATTTATTTATATATATATTCTGTACTGAGGGACTGGCGGATCTCGACGATCGACCGTGCCGCGTAGTAGTGTATCGGGGGGGTTCCTTGTTTGGATTTCGCTTCGCGAGACACCCCACGCACGAACATGGCATAGCGTTGAGACTGGGGTGAAGTTTAGCCCTTAGTACATTCCTTGGACTATCTAGGATTGATAGTGGGTTGGTGATAGACTAGTTTAGCGCGATAACTTGACTAGGATGTTTAGAGGGATGCGCTAGGAGTGCACTGTTAGAAGAGAGGTGAGGGGTATCTCATGGGAGTGCGATACCAAACTTAAATATGAGATAAAACCTTTTTCAAAATAATAAGGCATTTATGCACTTGCTAAATATTTTCAAAACTCGGGCTCTGACCCGTTTATCTACTTTTCCTTTCTTTCTATATTATTATATATATATATATAGGTGTCCAGACACAGGGACGCCTGGATGGCACTTCCTTCGAGTCAGACGTCAGCTGCAGCAGCAGTGGATGCGTGCAGGATTTTCAGTAGACGCTTTCATTCTTGTAATCTAGATAGGAGGTATTGTATAAACATTTGGGCCAATGGTCCAACTGCATTTATTTATTCTTTTAGTACATCATTCGATATGGTTGTATATTTTGACCGAGTGTTCGGTTACTTTATTTCATTTACGCATAAACTATGTGGATGTTTTATTTATTGCTGTTTAAAAAGAGTAGTAAAGTTAAAAATTTTGACACCGGCCTAATAGGTTATTAGTAATTAAATGGATTTTCGACAGTGATGCTAAGAATGATCCATATGAGACTCCTGTTTTAATTTAATATTGGAGTGATCGCCCGGTATCTTATTAGGCGGGTTGTCACAGATGGTATCAGAGCATCAGGTTCTAGTGTCCTTAGGAATCTGTGCGGACGTACTACGCTTTCAGCGTTGCTCTCGATTTGTTATAGAGCCCCAGGATTAGGATTATTGATTTCTCTTGTGAGATTTCGTTCTCCTGCCATGTTAGAAGATTATAGAAATCTTTTGCGCACTCGTTTGAGAATCGTGTGCGGAGCTTGGATGGTAGCAGGAGGTGAGGCTTAGCTGGAGCAGCTGGTAGAAGGTCGGGAATGAGGACCGTGGTAGAGGTCACTTCCTTTGCAGTGCTTGCTAAGGATTATCTCAACGACTACCAAAGCATAGTAGTTACGAGTACCATTGTACCGTCGTAGTAGAGTGTGGTACTAAAGTTGAATTTCCCAGTGAAGTAAGGATTCGAAAGGGATCTTACAGATAGTTTTAACCGTGAGTCCCATGATTTCAGCATGAATGAAAAGAATGCAGTTTTGGATTATTCGCATAAGGATCAGCCAGAGGTCGACAGTGAATAAGGAGTTAAGAGGATTAGTAAGATGATTATAAGGAGCGGTGTTCAATAGCCCGAGACTCGTGTGTGTATCTTGAGTTTTATGGCGGTCTCGATAACATTATATAATGTATGTCTATTTGTTTTCCGCGATAGCGGAATTTTATTTTCCTTCATTCGCCATAAAGGCGGGTGTTGATATATATATATATATATATATATATATATATATATATATATATATATATATATATATATATATATATATATATATATATATATATATATATATCTGTTTTGGGATACTCGTTTTATATGTCTATACGAGTACGGTGATATGATGAGTATAATACATTATGGTGTATTTTCGGAGCGATAGCAGGCTAAAAATGACAAGTCTATCGTGTCCATGGTTCCTGGAGGGAACAGGTTATTGTTGCGGTGTCTCACCTAGATATAGGTTGAGTTCACCTTATTTATTCTGGGATACGAAACTTCGATGAGTAGAGGTTTCATTATCGTGATTTGGGTATATGGCGACCTTATATATATGATTTAAGGCCGCAGGATTTGTGTTGAGCTGTAGGATAAAGCTCATTATTGTTTGCGCAAGGACTTAAAAATGAGTGCGAGCGCAGGGTGGTATGACTCTTAGTTTGAGATAGGAGTTCAAACCACCTTTTTGTTGGATTAGGGGATAGGAATATCCCGGTTGCATGTTGAATTAACGGAACTCCATAACCAACGAAGTCAAGGGTTAATGTGTGGAGGGGTTCCTTGTTTAGATTTCGCTTTGCGAGACACTCCACACATGACTCTTAACGGCGTCGGGAGTGGAGAGTTGTTATAGGATGCAAGGATGTTGGTTTTGTGGAAAGGTATTATAGTGTGGATGAACCACTATAGGCTGTGAGCCACATGATGTTGATATACATATGGAAACGTTGTGCTATGGAAAATCACTAAAGCGGTCCCCTCTCTACAAGTGGGTGGGTGAGGTTGGACTTAGAGAAATTGATTTGAGGACAATAGTCAGGCCTTAATAAAAAAAAAGGCAAATTTTGAGGAGATACATTTTGGGTAGTATGTTCGTGACACTTTTACAGAAAGTGGGCACTTCGATTAATTAGGTTTCCTTCCGTATGGGCGGAAGGATAAGATAGTAGAAATGCGTTCATAGGTTAGTTTAGTAAGATTTAGGACGTCCTGCTGGTGTGCCTTAGGTCGCTATATTTCGATGACCGATAACGCGAGGGAGTAGTGTAACGGGAGGGTTCCTTGTTTGGATTTCGCCTTGGCGAGACGTCCCACGCACGAAACCAAGCAAATGTCGGGAGTTGAGCGAGGCCTTGGGCACTAGGGATATATTTAGGAATATCCTCGTCTCGCGTAGGTACAGTAACGTATAGATTGTAGCATTTATTAGGATGTAAGTTTAATATAGTTAGTGGCGCCGAGGTTAGGAGAATGAATTTCGAGGGTTGGGAGGACCCATAGGTCAGTATTACACCGAGGAAAGGAGACCCTTATTGGGAGAGAGTGTTACGTGTCAGACGTTCACTACGGATGTGCAGATGTGCACAAGTTAGAAAGGTGTATGGGCACCTTGGTAAGATGGTTTTGTATACCGCCTAAGATGGGATGGGCGTAGTATATAAAGTTGAAATTTATGCCGTGAAGCGCTATAGATGATGGGTACAATGTGACATATTAGAGTCACTTTACGATTGCGGTAGCCGCGTAGTATATGGTTGGAAACCATCGGGTTTGTGTCGATCCCTTTGAGGTATTAGGATTTGGAGTGATCCTAGGAATTTTGGTGTAGGTTGTATCTGAATTTCGAGGACGAAATTCCGTTGTAGGGGGGGAGTATGTAACAACCCTCCCTTTTGGAGATGATTAAATTCCATAAATTAATATAAATTGGCAATTTGGAGAATTTCCTAAAATAGTAATTTTTGGGATATTCGAGGATTAAATGATTTTCGAGGAATGTTGTGATTATTTTTGGGACTATATAGGTCGAAATATTTTAATTATATGTCGTCCTGAGTAAAGCGACATGAGGTAAGATTTTTAATTGGAAAACCCGCATTTATTTATTTTGGGTTGGAATAGTGATTTGCGGTCAAGTACCTCGGATGAAAATTTCGACTGCGTCGTGAGTCTCGGAATGTCCGAGATAGTCGGAAAAGAGTGTCCGATTGTCGAAAATGAGTTTCGGGTAATTTTAAAGGTAAAAGTAACTCGTAATTGGGTAAACGAGTCGTTTTTGGGTTTTAAGGGGTTAAACCCTTTTCTTTCTATATAAAGAGAGGGAGAGGGAGAAAAGAGAGAAAGGAAAGAAAGAAAAGGGAGAGAAGAGAGAGAGGAAGGAGAAAGAGGAGGGGAAAATGAAGATTCGGGCCAAACTCCGCCGGATTCGACTCAGGGTCGTCGAATTTTATCCACGAGGCAAGTGTTTACTTGTTTTATTTATCTTTTTGCATAAATTTCTCATACCGTAGTTTGGTATAAACAAACCCTAAAGGTTTTGGGGTGAATTATCGTGGATAAAACGGGTTTTTGGAAGTTAAAACAATTAAACCCCAATAATATTTCAATTTGTGGAACTTAGGTTTTAACCTAAATTAATTGGTGGTTTTGGGTTCTAGGATGTTTAGAACCCTTAATATATGTGTATTTGTAGTTGGTTGAGGTTGTAGGACGTTGGGTGAGGCGACAAAAGCTTGGGAGAAGCTTTAATGGCCGAAATCGTCTCGGAGAAGATGATGAATAGTAACCCGTCACTTTAGGGGGCCTTTTTGGCCAGGAAAAGAATTGATTTAGCTTTCGGCCAAAGCACGAAAGTTGTAAATCTTTTCGATACGGTCGCGTGGGCGCCGACCGCGTATTTTTCTGATTTTTCTACGATTTCATATGATTTTTACAAGATGGAAGCTCCGGGTTGAAATCATCAACTCGGAAATCAAATCGGGAATTGGAAAAATTACGGCTAGAATTAATTGCGTAGATGTTCGGGATAATTTTGGGGGTAGTTTAGAAACTCCGAAAATGAATTTGGGTTGTTGGATAAAAGGAATTGAGTAGATTTAATTTGGGAGACCTGGTGTGACCGGTCGACCGCGCCCCTAAGGCCGGTCGATCGCGTCAAGAAGAAAGGGCCTACTGCTTTGTTTCGTAGGCTTATTTGTAACCCGTGGTCGACCGGGGGTCTAGGACCGGTCGACCGGTGCCCTGTTTTCAGCCCAAGATTTTTGGAGATTATTATTATTTCTCCTCTTTGAGATTAAATTTTAAGGGCCTTCTAAATTAAAGTATTATAGAGGGTTATGTCCTAAGGGACTTGTGGATTTGGGATTATATATATATGTGTATATTCACTTAGAGTGACTTACTATAATTGGAGATATCCAATAAATCCTTAAGAGTTGATTAAGGGACTTAGTAGTAATCAAAGTAAGGAAATACTTTGGGTTTAGTATCATGCTTATATGAATGCATGATTATGATTCTTTGAAAGAATCTTTGGGATTAATGGTCATCGTTAGATGTAGTTGGCAAATATGGCCATTTATATATATTCGAGGATGAATATACGGTATAGGTATATACTATGTGATTACAGCATATATGATATGATGTAAATGATTTTGAAAATAAAATATGAATGTTTTCAAAATGGGAAGATAAATGATTTTCTGAATGAATAAAATATGGATACACACCTCTCTAAATCGCTATCATAAGGGAAGTTGCGTGCGTATGGTGAAGCCCCCTGGCTAATGAATGCAGGGTGGATATAGTCCTATAGGCCATATGAGCGTTTGTTTTATTTTTCTGCGCTGGTTAGGAGATTCCGGGTGTGGTCTTGACTATCCCGCAGGCATATGGCCGCTTCCCGACGTCTTGCGATGTAGGATCCCAGGTTGTATTGATGATAGGCCCTGGAAGATGATAGCCATTTAGGGGCGCGCACAGTGGGGAAACCCGGACGGGCGGTCTTAGAACGCGTTTTATGTTAAAGCAATTTATGATAATAAATTGGCTTTAATTTACATTTCCTGGATGGAAGAAGGGAAATGGGATAAATGTTTTGGCTTCGGTAACACCTCTCGGATGGAAGAAGGGACGTGGAAGCATATGATATGATCAAAGCATTTTTATGATAATGAAAATGGCTTTGAATACATTTCCTGAATATAAAAAGGGAAATGGGATATTTTGAAACGGAAAAGCATTTTTATGATAATAAAATTGGCTTTTAAAAAAGTATATAATTTATTAAAGCAATTCATGATAATGAATTGGCTTTTAAATACATTTCCTGGATATGAGAAGGGAAATGGAAGGTTTTGAGATAAAAATGATAAGTATTCATAAATACTTTGTAAATGTATTCTCATTCCGGGAGATAGATCCGGATGTATATGATAAAATGTATGTATATGTATAAATCGAGTGCCGAGGGTCTAATGGATCCCGACGATCGACCGTGCCGCATAGTAGTGTATCGGGGGGGGGGGTTCCTTGTTTGGATTTCACTTTGCGAGACACCCCACGCACGAATATGGCACTGTGTTGAGACTGGGGAGAAGTTTAATCCTTAGTACTCTAATATTAGTATTTTTTGTGGTATACATATTTATTTATATATATATTCTGTACTGAGGGACTGACGGATCTCGACGATCGACCGTGCCGCGTAGTAGTGTATCGGGGGGGTTCCTTGTTTGGATTTCGCTTCGCGAGACACCCCACGCACGAACATGGCATAGCGTTGAGACTGGGGTGAAGTTTAGCCCTTAGTACATTCCTTGGACTATCTAGGATTGATAGTGGGTTGGTGATAGACTAGTTTAGCGGGATAGCTTGACTAGGATGTTTAGAGGGATGCGCTAGGAGTGCACTGTTAGAAGAGAGGTGAGGGGTATCTCATGGGAGTGCGATACCAAACTTAAATATGAGATAAAACCTTTTTCAAAATAATAAGGCATTTATGCACTTGCTAAATATTTTCAAAACTCGGGCTCTGACCCGTTTATCTACTTTTCCTTTCTTTCTATATTATTATATATATATATATATAGGTGTCCAGACACAGGGACGCCTGGATGGCACTTCCTTCGAGTCAGACGTCAGCTGCAGCAGCTGTGGATGCGTGCAGGATTTTCAGTAGACGCTTTCATTCTTGTAATCTAGATAGGAGGTATTGTATAAACATTCGGGCCAATGGTCCAACTTCATTTATTTATTCTTTTAGTACATCATTCGATATGGTTGTATATTTTGACTGAGTGTTCGGTTACTTTATTTCATTTACGCATAAACTATGTGGATGTTTTATTTATTGTTGTTTAAAAAGAGTAGTAAAGTTAAAAATTTTGACACCGGCCTAATAGGTTATTAGTAATTAAATGGATTTTCGACAGTGATGCTAAGAATGATCCATATGAGACTCCTGTTTTAATTTAATATTGGAGTGATCGCCCGGTATCTTATTAGGCGGGTTGTCACATTAAGGAGAACTCTCAATCAGATTAGAAAGGTCAAAAGGTAAATAAATTCACTTTTTATTTCTTTATTTGTGGATAGACGTGCCACAAGAGGAAGGATTGCTCATAATAGGGTAGAGTATTTCAATAGGAAGTTCAATAATTGTGGCAGGCACACTTAACCCTTGCAACACCAACTCCACCAGCCCCACCGAGATATGGGCAACTACAGTATGGATGTGCCTATAATGTTCAGTATACAGTCATGCCATGGGCACCGTAGAATTTCTATGAAGGTATGTTTCCTATTCATGGGCTTACGGCTAGGATTCTATTTGATATTGAAGCGACACATTGTTTTATAGTGACTAGGTTTGCACAAACTGCCAGCCTATTAGAGATAGCTTGTAGTCTCCTTATATGTTTGGAGTCACCAATGGGTAGTGGGTTGCTTATACACTCAATCTGTAGAGGTGTGGATATCGATGTTGGTAGATTATATTTAGCCATCGATCTTCCTATGTTAGACATGGAGGGGTATGACATTATCTTGTGGATGGATTGGTTAGTTGGATATCGGGCAATGGTGGATTGTCTCAGAAGGACTATCTATTCTTGATTCCAGGGCATGAGATGTTCTTAGTGGCGATGCATCTTCCTGAGAGAGGGTCAAGCACACATATATATTACATCAAGGAGGAGACCTCACAGGAGGTGGTAGTTTTGTTAGACTCAATTCCAATCATGAATGAGTTCGAGGTTGTATTTCAGGCCATACTCGAGTTGCCACCTAGTCGGGAAATTGATTTTGTTATTGACCTAGCATCGGGTATGATACCTATAGCTCGTGTGCCTTAGCACATTGCCTCATCAGAGATGCAGGAGTTACGGAGAAAATTTAGTAGCTCTTATGGCCAGTTTTATCAAATGGAATACTTCAATATGGGGTGCATCGGTGTTGTTTGTCAGGCAGAAGGATGGGTCACTTCATTTGTGTATTGATTATAGAGAGTTGAATAAGGTTATGATTAGAAATAAGTATCCACTACCTCGTATTGATGATCTATTCGACAAAATGAGGGGAGAAACTTACTTCTCCAAGATAGATTTGATGTTTAGTTATCATCACTTATGCATCAAAGACTGCTTTTCTCGCACGATATGGGTCCTACGAGTTTAAGGTGATGCCATCTGGACTCACCAATGCGCCAACAGGGTTTATGAATCTGGTGAATCATGTTTTTCAGGAGTTCCTTAACCAATTTCTGATTGTGTTCATCGACGATATTCTGGTCCAGTCTTGCTTTGAGGATGATCGTGTCGAGCACTTGGGGAAGGTTTTACAAACACTTATAGAACATATTGTGTCTAAGAACCAATTGTATATAAAGTTTAGTAAATGTGGGTTCTAGCTTCGAGAGGTACAGTTTCTAGGCCATATTGTGTCTAAGAAGGGTATCATTATTGATCCAACTAAGGTATGGGCGGTAAGGGAGTTGGGATAACCCACGACACCGATCGAGGTTTGTAACTTTTGGGGGTTGAAAGGATATTGCCAACGGTTCATTAAGGGTTTCTCAAAGATTGCAGGTCTGTTGATAACCCTGAATGGAAAAGGGGTGTCATTTATTTGGGATGACCATTCCCAGTTAACTTTCGATGAGCTAAAGGACAAATTGACCTCAGCACTCGTACTTGCATTGCCTAAGGGAGAAGTGGGACACTGTGTCTACACTGATGCATCCTTGTAGATACTTGGGGCTGTATTGAACTAGGAGGAGAGGTTCATAGCATATGCATCTCGCAAGCCTTAGCCTCATGATAAGAATTACCCCACACATGATTTGGAGTTAGCCACAGTTATTTTCGCCTCAAGGATTTGGGGGTAATATCTATTGGGGGAGAAATTTACCTTCTTCAAGGACCATAAATAACTTTAGTATCTGTTCATGCAAAAAGATTAAAACATGAGGCAGAGGAGGTGGTTGGAGTTGGCAAAGGATTATCAGTTTAATATTTAGTATCATCCTGGGAAGACTAACATGGTGGCAAATGAGTTGAGCCGAAGACCTACAGGAGAGCTAACAGAGGGTAAGAAAGCGAAGTAAAGAGAGCTTCTACACGATGATAAGAATTTTATGGCTTGTATGTCCGTATTAGCTATCACTCCCTAGATAGTGATGAGGATGGTGAAGCCACATGAATAGGACCAATATTTCTGGGACAAAGTTTGCCAGTTATTGGGTGATGGGGTAAAGGGGTACTCGATCAGTTCGGAGGGTGGTCTACGTTTTAATGGAATATTTATGGTTATAGAGGACGATGATTTGAGACATGCAGTGATGTCCGAGGCCCACGAGTCTCGATTTACGATACATCCTAGTGGGGATAAGATGTACTAGGATATGCGCAAACAATATTGGTTGTCGGGGATGAAGCGGGACATAGCATAATTTGTCTCTAAGTGTGATACTTGCCTACTACTAAAGGTAGACCAGCATAGATCAACAGGGATGTTGCAGCCACTTGAGATTCCCATGTGGAAATGGTAGAGTATCTCTAAGGATTTTGTCACTGGGTTGCCATTATCGTAGTAAGGTCATGATTCCATATCGGTGATATAGTGGATCGACTGACCAAGGTGGTTCATTTACTTCCCGTTCGTATGAATTTTGATATGAAGCAGTAGTATGCACAATTATTTATCGCTGAGATAGTACGATTACATGGGGTTCTGATTAATATTATGTCTAATCGTGATAAGATTGTCTCCTATTTATGGAACAGATTTCAAGAGGCAATCGGCACCGATTTACGATTAAGTACAACGTATCACCCACAGACAGATGGGCCGACTGAGAGAGTATATCAAATGATTGAGTATAATCTACATATGTGTATAATTGACTTTAGGGGAGGATGGGAGCACTATCTTCCTTTGGTGGAGTTTGCGTATAATAACTCCTACTAATTCACCATCGACATAGAACCATTTGAGGAATCGTATTGTCGGCCTTGTCGTTCCCCTACTTGCTAGCTGGAGTAGGGGATAATAAATTATTGGGTCTAGAGATGATTCAGTATACCACTTCCAAGATTGAATTGATTCGAGGGCACATTCGAATAGCTTAAGATAGGCAGGAGAGTTACGCCGATGCAGATAGGAAGCACATTGAGCTTCAAGTTGGAGACTAGGTGTTGGTGTGAGTGTCTCCTATGAAAAAGGGTTA
Source organism: Sambucus nigra (assembly GCA_949130495.1). Lineage (NCBI taxonomy): Eukaryota > Viridiplantae > Streptophyta > Magnoliopsida > Dipsacales > Adoxaceae > Sambucus > Sambucus nigra. The sequence continues at coordinate 166,051,380 of OX422220.1, read as the reverse complement.
TGAGGTTCGACAAGAAAGGGAAATTGGCGTCGAGATATGTGGGACCATTTGCGATCATTGAGAGGGTGGGACCAGTGGATTATAGATTGGGACTAGAGGAGCATCTACAGTGGATTCAAGATGTGTTTTATTTGTCATCTCTGAAGATATACCGGAGGAGCGAGATAACTTTTTGTCACCTTCCATTAGAGGAGATTGACTTGCAGCCCGACATCGCATACGAGGAAAGACCAATGGCGATACTTGATCGTAGTGAGCATAAACTACGGTCAAAAGTGGTACCCGTGGTTAGAGTTAGTGCGGTCACCATAACGTACACAAGTCAACATGGGAGTTAAAGGATGACATGCGTGAGCAGTATCTAGAGTTATTCATCACTGGTATGTCCCAATTTCAAGGATGAAATTTCTTGTAAGGGGGGAAGTATGTAACAACCCGTATTTTTAAAGAATTAAAAATAAATTAATTTGTTTAAATTTAAATTACATGTGTCATGTAATTTAATGGAAATTAAATATTATGAGTGACATCATAATAAGGGACAGTGACGTGATAATATTTTATCTCAACCGAGCATCGTGTGTGGACTAAATGAGGTCAAGATAGGAAATTAATTATGAGTAACTCGGATGATGATTTTGAGGTCACGATTGGTCCCGAAAGGTCCGAAATAGCCAAAATAGTATACTCAGGTGTATAGTATGGCCCCGAGACAGTTTTAGACCAAACTGACATGCCGGGAGGGCATTTTAGTCATTTCATAGGTTAGGGTTAAGGGATCTATGAGTTTGCAAAGGTTATATAAACTTTTAGTTGTGTCAGGATAGGGTAAATGAAATTGAAAACACTTGGAGGCCATTAGAGAAGAGAGGAAGAACGTAATTGAAGCTTAGGAGAGGATTCTTGGAGAAGTTACCCTTGTTCTTGAATCACAACCATTTTTGGAGGGTGGATTAGAAGAGAAACATCATCAAGAGAATCAAATCATATTATTTCATACGAGTCAAGTATTTATCTTGCAAATTTTTACGAGTTATAATACCCACGTATAGTAGGTTCTTTGAATTAAGGATAATTGAGACTGTTTTTGAGATTTGATGAATATAACTAATAATTAGGAATAGGATTTCATGTAGAATGATCCTAATTGTAGAAACCAAACAAATTTAGATGATATGGGATTTAAATCATGGGATAAATTCGGTTTTTATTTATGAACTTATGTAAGAAACATAGAAAAGGTGGGATTAATGATTAAAGGAATTTAAATCTGATTATAGAATGAAATTGTATGGATTTTAAACATGATTCATGTTAGAAATCATCCATTTATGTATTTTTGAGGTTTATTTATATTTATTGGGAGTTTGGGATTGTTGTACAAAGGTTTGAGGACTTGAATTGGGGAAAATTTTTGTAATAGTAAACTAGAAGAAGACATCTAATACATTTCAAATCGATTCGACCCAAGGGCGAATCGATTCGGTTTGCCCAGAATTGAAAATTTCCCCTTCTTGTTTTAAACCCTAAAATTTGGGTTAATTTATAAGGGAACTCTTGGGACATTTTTAAATTCTTTAGTGGAATATAAAAATTTCAGTAGGCCTATAGTGGATATTATGTTTACGCAAGTAGAGACGAGTTAAGGATTCGAGAAAATTGAGAAAATATCCATAATTGAAATTTGAGATAAGTCATGTAGGAATGAGTGAATTTATGTTTATGACTAGTAGTTGACGATGGGAATAGCTACATATTAGTTAAGTGGTAAGTAGGACCCTTAGAGTAGTGAGCGATACTCAAAATTATATGAATTTTAATTTTAATTGAAATTAGTGGTACATCGAATATGCGAGCGATATATATTACATACGAAGTGATGAAATTTAGTTGTGTGTATACCTACTAAATAATATCTATATATATATATATATATGTGTGTGTGTGTGTGTGTGTGTGTGTGTGTGTGGTGATAATAGGTATAAATATGATTTGATTATATGTGTGAACATACCTACGCTGCATGGTATCATGAGGTTGTGCGCAGAGGGAGATCCCACCTTGACGATTCCAGTGATATCTGGATTAAAGCCCCATAGCATGGAACTTAGGGCGACCCATTATGTGACGTGTATTAGTGGGATCGGCGTCTCATTTGGGTATGTTAGGTGTGTGCGTATCCCAAAGGCTTAGAACCATGTTCGCCTCCCCCGTTGTGTTGACATATTTTGGGTTTGAGGAGACATTCCCAACCAATTGTCATTGATTGAGTCTAAGAGGTACATGGACTTGAGGGTAAAGTATGTTCGCATCACAAGGGGCCATTATGGGGATGCTATATTTGTGTATATATTATATGTGTGATGAATATATACAAGTGTAATATAACTAGCTATGTGAGGCAGTAGAATTGATATATTATGTATATCTAAAAGAATTTAGGTTGTGAAAATTAAACGATTGATCAGTACACTATAGTATTGTGTCGTATCGAGAAATACGAGGAAACGAGACTTAGTGAGAATAGTCAAATACATTAACTTGTCGGGAAATGGATACTGGTTAGGTAAAATACGTTAGGCGTGCACATTAGTTAACAGGTGAGTACCTCAGGTGAGTGTACGTGGATCATACATGTATAATAAATAACTGATTTAAATTATGATTTAAATACTTGCAAAATATTTTCAAAATGTTTTACTTGGTCTCTAACCCGTGTTAAAATTATTTCAAAACCTTTTAGGTGTCCAGCCACAGGGAGACCAAGATTAGAGATCCTATCCAGAGATACGTAGCTAAAGTGTTGTGGAGGTTTGTAGGAGATTACTTTAGACGCCTCAGCTCATTCATTATAAATAGGATATTTCCTTAGCAGTTCAGTTGGGTGTGTTACCTTCAAATTATTTAGTTTATCCAGTTATACATTAGACAGTATTCTGATTTTAATTTAGTTATTTCAGATTGTGGATGGATTTTGTATTTGGAGAATCGATGGTTTATTCGGTCTCATATATATATATATTTGTCTCTTGATTATTCAAACTATATTTATGTGTTAATGGTTTAGTTCATTTAATTTATTTTCGCATGTTTCCATAATAAAGAATGAAATTTGTCAGCATCTTAATTTGACCCAGGTGATTAGTAATTAAAAAGTATTTTAATAGTGATGACAAGAATTAAACCATAAATGATTCCTGTTTAATTTAATAATGGACTAATTTCCAAGGATTAAAATAAGCGGGGTGTCACATCTTTTTAGCATCGTTAGGTGGTTTTAACATCCTGTCCTTTAAGAGAAAGTCAAAGATCTCACTAGTCATAGTAATGTCAAAAGAGTACTTTTTATTATTCCTTTTGACTTTGGAGAAAAAGATTATGCCACTGTATCTTTTCGAACTAAAGGGTAACAAATTATAGTTTCAGTTCCTATAGTTTTGCAGCATCAATTTTAAAGTAGGATCTTTATAATATGTTTTGAAAGAAGAATTGTTTCTCTCATGATCTTATTCTAGAAGGGCCTCATATCTGGATACCTTGGTAGTTAGTTTTTCCAAACCTCTAAATTCAATAGCATCAAAATTCTTTCGAAACCTAATTCGAAACCATTTTGATCCAATTCTACAAATTCAGACTTAGGCAAGACGATTTTATACTTAGTCTTATCCCTTTTGAATCTCTTTATTAATGAAGTAGACTTTTCATTAGGCATTTGAGTAAATTTGATGGAATCGTCCATGGAAACTATAGTTTAGTTGGGAACAAATGCAAATGGAACATGTCTTCTATTAGTTGCCAAGTCCGAAAAGAATTTGGTGGGAGACTTATGAACCATGTAAAGGTTGCATCTATGAGGGGACTAGAAAACAAACAGAGCCTTAAGTAATAATTTATTTTAGCATCATCACATCGACTACTGAACCTAGTAATGTTTTCCACTGTGAACTCGCTCACATCCCCTGAGAATAGGGTAAAAGTTAGAAATTTGAAGCCTTTAGGTTCAATAATATCTACCCATTTGGATAATACAGACGGGGCTTACACCCCCTGAGATATTATCCACATACTTCGTGTATTGAATCCATAATCTCATTCCTCCCAACTCCCCAAGACATGTGCCTATTTTGAGGGCTAGTTACTTTATTCACCAAAAGATTTGGTTTTTCACCAAGGGTGATGGAATTTATGGATACACACTATGTTATGATTAGTAAGGCATTAGTTGTGATACATGAGGCATTTAATTATCAATCCTCCTAGGGTTTCCCGATGCTCCGAGTTCTTATTCAGACAATGGATTATTACCATCCCATAGTTCGAAGTACTTGGTAAGTCTACATTAACACCATTTTAATGTGGTCTGGTTATTCCAACCTCTAGGATAGATGTTCTCCCCATGGGGTTATTGTAACCCAATTGCCAATAGCTGTTAAATTGTCCTACATCTTCAAATGTATTACTGATACCTAACTAGTAGCATTAGCATATCCTCTTATCCTAAGTTTATTTCCAAAATCGGTTTCACGAGTCTTAAGTATATAATAGACATGGTGATAAGGATTTGGCTAAGTAGTTGTATGAACATCAATTTGTTGGGCATATGTCTAACCACTAGTTATTACCCCATTGGGAAAATCATACCTACTAGTCAATGCAGTGATCATAGTGTTAGGATTTTGTACCATATTTCCAAATTATTAAAAACTAGGTTTAGTTATTGATTACCTGGTCTTCAATGTTTGTGGGTACAATAGCTGCTGACACATTTTGAATATCACTGGCTCTTGGAGCCATTCAAATAATCATTTCTTTACTATGTGGTGAATTAGGGAAATCAAATATAGTGGTGAATTAAGAGCGACCAAAGACAGTAATGGAGATGATGATTTTCTTAGGACTCGTCGGGTACCATAGGTGTTTTATCCAGGGATTCTCGTAGATCTCTTCACACCTCAACAGGTTGACACAAAAATATGTTCTTTTTCAGTGGATAGATTACTATGAGGCGACATTCCAAGAGTCGAAGATTAGGATGACTTCAACAGCGATACTTGTCCTCCCAGGGCAAGGAATTGGTTATGTCGTGTATTATGATGCATCAGGGAAACATTTAGGAGTGGTTTTGATGTAAGGAAAGAATGTAGTACCTGATGCATCAAGATAATTAAAGATTCATGGGAAGAACTACCCAATGCATGATCTAGATATTCGAGCAGTTGTTTTTTACCTTAGGATTTGTTGATATTACCTGTATGGGGAACGAATCGAGGTGTACTCGGATCACAAGAGTCTCCAAATTATTTTTATTTGGGAAGATTTGAATCTCAACCAGAGATGATGGATGGAGCTCATAGAAGATTATGACTTTGGCCTCCATTGCCACTTGAGTAAGGCCAATGTTTTAGCTGAGGCATTGAGTAGGAATTCCAGAATATTTTTAACAAAATGAAATGTTACCATTATAAGATGACACACGACCATGAGAGCTAAGAGTTATGGGTTAATCGGGGAAAGCATCATGTATATATGGGATGGTGACAAGGCCTATTATATAATATAATGTTCTTGATGCACATGAATTTAATGATGATTTGGCAAACTTCCAGTACTGTGTAATACCCCGTATTTTTATGATATTTATTTATGGGATTAATTGAATTAAATGTGTATTAATTGGAAATTAATCCGGATAAAAATACTAGCGAGATGCGAGTTGGTATTTGATTTTAATGAGTATATATGGCTATATATGAATATTGAATTATGAAATTTGTCGTAAGATTGAAATACGGCAATGTGGAAATTTTGTTGGGACGCGTGTAATAGTCGCGTCAGGAATATAATTATTTTAATTAAAAAGTGAATTTTATTTCTATTAACCGTATGGTCATTTTGAGTGCGCCAACGCGTCCGGAAGGGTCGAAATAGTCAGAAAACACTAGCCGGGGGTTTAGTTTGGGTCCCGGGCATTTTTAGGCCATACCGGCAACGTAAAAGGGTAGTTTGGTAATTTTGGAATTTTGGGAATTAAAACCCACGAAAATTATAGTTAAAAATCTGACTTAGTCTTAACCCACTAAGCCATTTCCAACCCCAATCTAGGTAGTGGGCTACGGGAGAAGTTTAGAAACCTTAAACTTGCCAAAAACCAACCTCCACCTCCATTGTCATCCTTAGAGAAGAAATTTGTAGAGAGAGAAAGAGAAGAGAATTCTGCAGAGAGAGAGAGAGGACAATTCAACCTTCAAGATTCAACCTCAAATTCAGAGAAAGCTTAGAGGCAAGTGGTTTAATTATGTTATTTGCAAAGAATGTTTCTTCCATGCGTAGGAAATTTATACAATTGTTACAATTGTTTTGTTCTTGGAGAATGATAAAGACCCATTGAATTGGAACTAGAGAATTACATTTTAATGAGGAGATTGCATGTAGAATTGTGTTAGGGTGATTATTCTGATAGAAATACATCTTTTATATTACCAAAAACGGATCTAATTATAACTATGGAAGACTTTAAATTTCTAGGGTTCATGTTCTTGAAAATTGGGGAAAATTGGAGAGATTTGATGATTAGATGTGGTTTGGGATGATTAGACCCCATATAAATGTTGTTATACGAATTTAATATGTTTAGGGATGATTAGAAACCTTGAAACCATGTTGGAATGACATTTAGATAAGATTAGAGGTGAAGAAAAGTTGGAAAAATGTAATAGGAATTTTCTGGGCTCAAACTTTCACCTCGTTAGAAGACCTGCCCAGGTCGTTCGAACGAGCTTCTAACGAGTTGATAGTTTGCCTTCTAATGAGAGGGATGTTCGTTCGATGTCCATCATTCGAACGAGATCTCGTTAGATGCCCAGTTCGTTCGAACGAACTCTCGTTTGAACAGCCTCATTCGAACGAGACTTCTAACGAGATGACAGTTTAGGCTTTTTGACCTGTTTTGATTTTGCGTGTCCCGTAACCTTGTTTAATTGTAGAGATAACATTCCCTTGATGATAAATTGATATAGTTGGGATATTTGGGATATATTTAGGAGTAAAACATAGAAGTGTAATTTGAATTGAATGGAAATTGTGGAATAGGACATGAGTGACTATTACGATGCGAGAATTATTGACGGCTTAAATAATTAAATTAACCGGGAACATATGAATTGTGTAACATTATAAGTCGGTACGAGAATGAGAAGTGTACCACAAATAAATTACGGTGATTACTAAAATGTGTGTATACTTAGTATATGTATATGATTTTATGTGTATGACATACCTACCATACTTGCTATCACGGGAGGTTTACATTCGCTTAGGGCCATCTAATCCTTGTGTTGCCCGGATTTAGATTGGTACCTCGAGAACATAGGTCAGAGAAGGACTTATTGGGATGTTAATAAGTCTGCTGATCGTGGGAGCGTAGGTATGTGCGTGACCCATGTGATGTGAGTGTGTTCGCCTCCATTGTTTATGATTTGCTATTATCTGAGAACGATTCCTGAGAGATTCGGAATGCGTGATCCTTATGTACGTGATGTACCGGGATGGATAGCAGAGTATGTGTGCACCGCAGCTTAGTCTCGGGTGATGGTATTGTATATTTATGGCGTGACTAATATACACTTAAATTAATGAGAACTTTCATGTTGGTTTTGTGCGTATAAATACAGAAACGCTTTGAGTAACTATAAAGGGATAACCTGTAATAAATTGTATTGCTAATAATTGAGAATCTGAGTTTAAGTAAAGCCCCCTACTTAATTGATGACGTTAGAATGTATAATGAGAACCGAGTAGGAAGGATAGAACTCATGTCAGTTTAGTTAGATAAATATATCACTTAGATGGGTGCTATTCGTTAGGAGTGCACAATTAGTGGAGAGGTGAGTATTTCATGCGAGTGCACGTCCTAACATGTATTTCGCATTCATTGTTTTAATGTCATTAAAACACTTGCTATTTTTAAAATACTCTCCACTTTCGGGCTCTGACCCGTTTACTTTCAAATCTATTTTTGTAAAAACCATTTTAGGTGCCCAGCCTTAAGGACACCATGCTTAGGATCCTCATTCAAGTGACGAGCTGTAGCTGTTTGTGAAAGTTACAGGACTTTGCTAGTAGACGCTTCATCTATCTTGACTCTACTCAGATTTCATCAGTTGTAGGGCATGTCGCCCATTTCTATTAGAAACATTTCCTATTTCAGATTTTCAGACTTTTGGCATGTAATTAATTCAGGTTACATTGTTTTACTTAGTTCAGTTGTGGGATTGTTGTGAGGAGTTTTCCTCCGGACTTATTACTATTTTGTTGGTTATTCTATTACTTCGTTATGGTGAATGGTTGTAATTATTTCATTTTCCTCTTATTGCATGTTAATCAGAGTTAACTTAAAATTTGGCAACTAACTTTTTAAATACTAGGTGGTTAGTAATCATTAAAATGTTTTCGACAGTGATGCTATTAACTGAACCAACTCGGCATTTTGGTATTAATTTAATAAAGGAGTAGCTACCCGGTATTTAATTAGTCGGGGTGTCACAGGTGGTATCAGAGCATCAGGTTCTAGTGTCCTTTAGGATCTGTACGGCTTATTACGTTTCCGCTGAGCTTTCTTTGATGTAGAGCCCTATATTTTAGGACTGTTGTATTCTTTTGTTTATGCTACGTTCTTCAGCTATTTTGAGTTTATAACTGCGAACTTATAGACTTTATTCTTGTTTCAGATGCCTCCACGACGTGCACAACGGGTTCCCAGGGATGCAATGCCAGAACCACAACCCTCACCAGTTCAGGGCACGATGAATGCCGCCGAGGTTGCAGCCATTGTAGCCCAAGCGGTAAATGCCGCACTAGCCGTGGTTCAGCAGGCACCACCTCAGGCGCCAGTTGCCGCGCCAGTCCATGCACATGCATTCCCGTCTGCTTGGGAACGGGTTCAAGATGCTTTTCAGAAAGCACACCCACTGGAGTTCGCAGGTAGCTCCGATGTTGTGGTTTCGAGTCAGTGGAGGAAAGACATTCAGCGGCACTTGAGGATGTATGAGTGCACCGATGTCCAGAAGTAGATACTAGCTACCTTCAAGCTAGTTGGATATGCACTGCAGTGGTGGGAGTCTATTACCACCGTGGAGGAGAGGGATACTCTCACGATCCAGGAGTTTTGGGTGCGGTTCGACCGCAAGTACTTTCCGTCAGCTGTTCACACGGAAATGAGGAGGAAATTGAGGAATCTTAGGCGGGAAGGTAAGACTGTGGCCGAGTATGAGGCCGAATTCACAAATCTGTTGAATATTGTTCCGGATGAAATACCGACAGAAGAGAAGAAGATACATAAATTTACAGACGAGTTGACTTGGAGGATCCGTCAGCATTTGTTGGGGAACCTATCGTTGGCCACTTACTCTGATGTGGTTAACGCTGCACTGTTACACTGCCAGGATCACCGCTTTCACATGGCTGAGGGCAAGAGATCGGGAGAGTCCAGCCATCAGGGCAGGACTGGAGGACATGGTGCCAGTGGGGCACAATCTGTTCAGGGGCAGAGACAGGGTGACCAGGGTTCCCAGCAGGGGGATCACAAGAGGTTCAGATCGGGAAATTTTAGGCACGGACAGGGAGGTTTCCGGCAAGGCCATCAGGGCCAGCAGGGTCAGAATGGCCAACAACAGTTTCAGTAGGCCCAGCAGGGCCAGGGGAGGAACGGTAACGGCCACCAGGGCCGGGGGCAGCAGGGACAGAGAGGGGGGAACTTCCCGGGGAAGTGTTACATTTGTGGCAAGACTGGCCATAAATGCCAGGATTGTCCGGATAGGGGCAGGGCCCCGCAGCAGCAGCAGGGTGCTCGACAGGAGCCGCAGAGGCCCATGTTTCCCGCCGCCCTCCCGCCGCCACCACAGATGGCAGCATTACCACCCATTCCAGCGGTCCCAGTTCAGCAGGGACAACTGCAGTATGGGAGAGTATATCAGCTTCAGCAGGCTGCAGCCCCACAGAATCCACCAGCCATTGAGGGTATGTTCTCTATTCAGGGGACTATGGGGCGTATGTTATTTGACACGGGGTCTACACACTGTTTTATTGCTATGAGATTTGCACGCACCATTGGGTTGTTAGACACCGCCGAGAGTACGGTTACTTGTGTAGATTCGCCGTTGAGTAGGGGTTCCGTGATTTCACGTGTATGTAGAGGCGTGGGTATAGAGATCGGGAGGTTTACTTTACCCGCGGATATGTTAGTATTAGATATGACCGAGTATGATGCCATTATTGGCATGGATTGGCTAGTTGCGTACCGAGCCATGATTGACTGTTTTAGTAGGAGTATTATCTTTGCCATTCCCGGGCAGGAGATGTTTTTAGTGGTGATGCCTCGTCCTGAGGGAGGATCGTCCACTCATTTGTACTATATAGAAGAGGAGACCTCTAAGGAAGTGGTGATACCACTTGATTCGATTCCGGTTGTTCGAGAGTTTGCCGATGTATTTCAGGATATACCAGGATTACCTCCGAGTAGAGAGATAGACTTTGTGATTGACTTGACGCCGGGCACGCGGCCTATTGCCCGCGCACCTTACCGTATGGCTCCAGCTGAGATGAGAGAGTTACGGGATCAGATTGAGCAGCTGTTGGGTCAGGGGTTTATATGGAGGAGTACCTCATCGTGGGGTGCCCCTGTGTTATTCGTAAAGAAGAGGGATGGATTGTTAAGGTTGTGTGTGGATTACCGAGATTTGAATAAGGTCATGATACGGAATAAATATCCGTTTCCCCGAATCGATGACTTATTCGACCAGCTGAGAGGAGATTTTTTCTTCTCCAAGATTGATTTGCGATCGGGATACCATCAGTTGCGTATCGGGGAAGAGGATGTCTCGAAGACTGCGTTCTTAACGAGATATGGTTCCTACGAGTTCAGGGTGATGCCTTTTGGTTTGACCAATGCTCCAGCCGTGTTTATGGACTTGATGAATAGGGTGTTCAGAGAGTTCCTAGATCAATTCGTCATTATTTTCATTGATGATATTCTGGTTTACTCCCAGACAGAGGAGGAGCACACAGAGCATTTGAGGCAGGTTTTGCAGACGCTACGTCAGAACGAGCTGTATGCAAAATATGAGAAGTGCGGGTTTTGGCTGAAGGAGGTTCAGTTTTTGGGGCATATTATTTCCGACCGGGGGATATCTGTTGATCCGGGGAAGGTATCCGCGGTGAGGGAGTGGGGACAGCCCACGACACCAACAGAGATCTGTAGTTTCTTGGGACTAGCAGGATACTACAGGAGGTTTATTCGGGGATTTTCGAAGATAGCAGGTCCTTTGACACATCTGACTCGTAAAGGTGTGTCGTTTATTTGGAGTGATGCCTGTCAGCTGGCATTTGATAAGTTGAAGGACAAGTTGACCTCAGCACCTGTGCTAGCATTGTCGAGACCGGGAGTTGAGTATCTAGTTTACACCGATGCGTCCTTACAAGGACTTGGAGGTGTATTGCAGCAGGAGAGTCAGGCCATAGCTTATGCTTCCCGTAAGCTTAAGCCTCACGAGAAGAATTACCCCACTCATGACTTGGAGTTGGCGGAAGTTGTATTTGCCCTTCGGATTTGGAGACATTACCTTTTGGGGGAGAAGTTTCGATTGTTCACGGACCACAAGTCCCTACAATACCTATTCACGCAGAAGGAGTTGAATATGCGGCAACGGAGATGGCTTGAGTTCATTAAGGATTATCAGTTTGATATCCAATACCACCCGAGGAAGGCTAACGTGGTAGCAGACGCGTTGAGCCGTAGGCCAGTAGATGAAGTGGCAGGGGTGTGGAAGGCAAAGTGGAAGGAGTTGGGACACCAGGATGCAGTGGCCCGATCATTCATGTCGGTGATGACTATTACACCACAGATTGTCACGAGAGTGGTAAAGGCACAAGCAGATGACTCGTTTGTCAGGAGCAGATAGTTCGATTATTAGCAGAGGGAGCTGAGTCCTATACCGTTAGCTCAGACGGGGGATTACACTTCAACGGCAGACTGGTAGTTCCGGAAGGGGAGGAATTGCGACACGAGGTGATGGCAGAGTCGCACGGCTCACGGTTCGCGGTACATCCCGGTGGGGACAAAATGTACCAAGACATGAGACGACAGTATTGGTGGAGCGGGATGAAGAGAGATATTGCCGTGTTTGTTTCTAAATGCACCACTTGTCAGCTGGTAAAAGTGGATCATCAGAGACCGGCAGGACTTCTACAGCCATTAGAGGTCCCGATGTGGATGTGGGAGAGCATATCCATGGACTTTATCACAGGGTTGCCTACGTCACAGAGAGGTCATGACTCCATTTGGGTAATTGTGGACAGGTTAACCAAAGTCGCTCATTTTCTACCCGTAAGGACAGATTACACTACGAGACAGTATGCCCAGCTCTTTATTGCTGAGATAGTGAGACTTCACGGTGTGCCCCTAAATATCGTGTCTGACCGAGACAAGATATTTGTTTCACGGTTTTGGGAAAGTTTTCAGGAGGCCATGGGCACGGAATTGCGGTTGAGTACGGCGTATCACCCGCAGACCGATGGGCAAACCGACCGTACAAACCAGATGTTGGAGGACATGTTGCGTATGTGCATCATTGATTTCGGGGGTGGATGGGAGCAGTATCTTCCACTGGTGGAGTTTGCTTACAACAACTCCTACCAGTTCACTATTGGCATGGCTCCATTTGAGGCGTTGTACGGTAGACCTTGTAGTTCCCCAGCATGTTGGTTGGAGGTGGGGGACAACAAACTACTTGGGCCGGAAGTGATTCAGGATACTTCGGCAAGGATATAATTGATACGGAGTCGCATTCGGGTAGCTCAGGATCGGCAGAAGAGCTATGCTGATGCGAAGAGGTTCTTCAGGGAGTTCCAAGTGGGGGACCAGGTTTTACTCAGAGTATCTCCTATGAAGGGGATTATGCGATTTGGGAAGAAGGGGAAGTTGGCACCGAGATACGTGGGGCCATTCCCTATCATCGAGCGGATTGGGTCTGTTGCATATAGACTTGGGTTACCTGAGCATTTGCATCGGATTCATGATGTGTTTCATATTTCCTCGCTAAGGAAATATCTTAGAGACGACTTGGCTCATTCTCACATTGCTTTGGAGGACATCGATCTCCAACCTGATAGCTCCTACGAGGAGGGGCCGACTGCTATTTTGGACCGAAGTGAGCGAAAACTGCGGTCAAAGATAGTTCCGTTAGTGCGTGTTCAGTGGCGACATCATAATGTCGAGCAGTCCACATGGGAGCGCGAGGATGAGATGCGCGAACGTTATCCAGAGTTGTTCTTACCAGGTACTTTCTAGTTTCGAATTTCGGGACGAAATTCTGTTATTAGGGGGGAAGTATGTAATACCCCATATTTTTTATGATATTTATTTATGGGATTAATTGAATTAAATGTGTATTAATTGGAAATTAATCCGGATAAAAATACTAGCGAGATGCGAGTTGGTATTTGATTTTAATGAGTATATATGGCTATATATGAATATTGAATTATGAAATTTGTCGTAAGATTGAAATACGGCAATGTGGAAATTTTGTTGGGACGCGTGTAACAGTCGCGTCAGGAATATAATTATTTTAATTAAAAAGTGAATTTTATTTCTATTAACCGTATGGTCGTTTTGAGTGTGCCAACGCGTTCGGAATGGTCGAAATAGTCAGAAAACACTAGCCGGGGGTTTAGTTTGGGTCCCGGGGCATTTTTAGGCCATACCGGCAACGTAAAAGGGTAGTTTGGTAATTTTGGAATTTTGGGAATTAAAACCCACGAAAATTAGAGTTAAAAATCTGACTTAGTCTTAACCCACTAAGCCATTTCCAACCCCAATCTAGGTAGTGGGCTACGGGAGAAGTTTAGAAACCTTAAACTTGCCAACCTCCACCTCCATTGTCATCCTTAGAGAAGAAATTTGTAGAGAGAAAAAGAGAAGAGAATTCTGCAGAGAGAGAGAGAGGACAATTCAACCTTCAAGATTCAACCTCAAATTCAGAGAAAGATTAGAGGCAAGTGGTTTAATTATGTTATTTGCAAAGAATGTTTCTTCCATGCGTAGGAAATTTATACAATTGTTACAATTGTTTTGTTCTTGGAGAATGATAAAGACCCATTGAATTGGAACTAGAGAATTACATTTTAATGAGGAGATTGCATGTAGAATTGTGTTAGGGTGATTATTCTGATAGAAATACATCTTTTATATTACCAAAAATGGATCTAATTATAACTATGGAAGACTTTAAATTTCTAGGGTTTATGTTCTTGAAAATTGGGGAAAAATGGAGAGATTTGATGATTAGATGTGGTTTGGGATGATTAGACCCCATATAAATGTTGTTATACGAATTTAATATGTTTAGGGATGATTAGAAACCTTGAAACCATGTTGGAATGACATTTAGATAAGATTAGAGGTGAAGAAAAGTTGGAAAAACGTAATAGGAATTTTCTGGGCTCAAACTCTCACCTCGTTAGAAGACCTGCCCAGGTCGTTCGAACGAGCTCGTTCGAATGAGCTTCTAACGAGTTGACAATTTGCCTTCTAACGAGAGGGATGTTCGTTCGATGTCCTTCGTACGAACGAGATCTCATTAGATGCCCAGTTCGTTCGAACGAACTCTCGTTCGAACAGCCTCGTTCGAACGAGACTTCTAACGAGCTGACAGTTTAGGCTTTTTGGCCTGTTTTGATTTCGCGTGTCCCGTAACCTTGTTTAATTGTAGAGATAACATTCCTTTGATGATAAATTGATATAGTTGGGATATTTGGGATATATTGAGGAGTAAAACATAGAAGTGTAATTTGAATTGAATTGAAATTGTGGAATAGGACATGAGTGACTATTACGATGCGAGAATTATTGACGTCTTAAATAATTAAATTAACCGGGAACATATGAATTGTGTAACATTATAAGTCGGTACGAGAATGAGAAGTGTACCATAAATAAATTACGGTGATTACTAAAATGTGTGTATACTTAGTATATGTATATGACTTTATGTGTATGACATACCTACCATACTTGCTATCACGGGAGGTTTACGTTCGCTTAGGGCCATCTAATCCTTGTGTTGCCCGGATTTAGATTGGTACCTCGAGAACATAGGTCAGAGAAGGACTTATTGGGATGTTAATAAGTCTGCTGATCGTGGGAGTGTAGGTATGTGCGTGACCCATGTGATGTGACTGTGTTCGCCTCCATTGTTAGTGATTTGCTATTATCTGAGAACGATTCCTGAGAGATTCGGAATGCGTGATCCTTATGTACGTGATGTACCGAGATGGATAGCAGAGTATGTGTGCACCGCAGCTTAGTCTCGGGTGATGGTATTGTATATTTATGGCGTGACTAATATACACTTAAATTAATGAGAACTTTCATGTTGGTTTTGTGCGTATAAATACAAAAACGCTTTGAGTAACTATAAAGGGATAACCTGTAATAAATTGTATTACTAATAATTGAGAATCTGAGTTTAAGTAAAGCCCCCTACTTAATTGATGACGTTAGAATGTATAATGAGAACCGAGTAGGAAGGATAGAACTCATGTCAGTTTAGTTAGATAAATATATCACTTAGATGGGTGCTATTCGTTAGGAGTGCACAATTAGTCGAGAGGTGAGTATTTCATGCGAGTGCACGTCCTAACATGTATTTTTCATTCATTGTTTTAATGTCATTAAAACACTTGCTATTTTTAAAATACTCTCCACTTTCGGGCTCTGACCCGTTTACTTTCAAATCTATTTTTGTAAAAACCATTTTAGGTGCCCAGCCACAAGGACACCATGCTTAGGATCCTCATTCAGGTGACGAGCTGTAGCTATTTGTGGAAGTTATAGGACTTTGCTAGTAGACGCTTCATCTATCTTGACTCTACTCAGATTTCATCAGTTGTAGGGCATGTCGCCCATTTCTATTAGAAACATTTCCTATTTCAGATTTTCAGACTTTTGGCATGTAATTAATTCAGGTTACATTGTTTTACTTAGTTCGGTTGTGGGATTGTTGTGAGGAGTTTTCCTCCGGACTTATTACTATTTTGTTGGTTATTCTATTACTTCGTTATGGTGAATGGTTGTAATTCTTTCATTTTCCTCTTATTGCATGTTAATTAGAGTTAACTTAAAATTTGGCAACTCACTTTTTAAATACTAGGTGGTTAGTAATCATTAAAATGTTTTCGACAGTGATGCTATTAACTGAACCAACTCGGTATTTTGGTATTAATTTAATAAAGGAGTAGCTACCC
The DNA here is from genome assembly GCA_949130495.1 of Sambucus nigra. NCBI lineage: Eukaryota > Viridiplantae > Streptophyta > Magnoliopsida > Dipsacales > Adoxaceae > Sambucus > Sambucus nigra. The sequence goes on along the minus strand of OX422220.1, from coordinate 166,035,081 downwards.
GGTATTTAATTAGTCGGGGTGTCACATACTGCATCTTTTCAGGCGAGCCAATTGACGACTTGCCGATCGACAAGGATAATTGTTGATGTCTAAAAATGGAGTGGTTCCAAAATATAAAATCATAGATAAAATAAAGATAATCAAGAAATACAAAGACACAATAAAGAGGTTTTAAAGTGTTTTAGCTATGAGAAAAGACTAAGCCCACTATTTTTAGTATTTTTGGTGGTTAATAGCCGAGGGTTGGATATGTTTGTGCCTAATTGAATCGTCCCTTTGAGCTAAGGGAGATCATGTATTTATATTAGTTGGGAACCCAAAATATGGAATGCCTTTATATATTCAGGCATTTACATTTATATATAATAAATGAGATTCTTGATATTCATAGGTACGTGTACAAAGGTTGTTAGCTACTCCACCCGAGTGACTCTTGTTATTCTTGATCGTTTGTATTTTTAAGGTTGGTCGGCCTCTCTAGAGTCAACCAAGAAAGTATGTATTGTGGGGATAGTCATGTATGAGGACATGTGTCTCCTTCTCATTAGTCAACGTAGATGAATAATTTTTACATACAACAAAATCTCCCAATGTTCATGTTTAATGATTGATCGAAAGTATGAAGTATTAGTTCCAAAATGTTGCTCGGCGTGCTATTTAGGATTTGATTCGTAGCCGACCTCCTGGACATATAAAATTTTTCACCAGTTTAGCAGGAAGTGGCATTTTTGCAAATAATTTGAAAAATAACGAACGGCCAAAGGTTATGTTGGTCCTTTAACATATTTAGGAATCGTGCGAACACCATCAGTTCAATAATTTTGTCAGTTTAATCATTTCATTTCCAATTTTTAGGTAACCTATATAAGGACAAAGATTTTCCTCCGTTTTTCTTTACCACAAAACTTCTGAACTTAGGCTTTCTCTTTCTTTTCAAGTTTTCTTTCTCTGCTTCTACTATTTGCTCTTTGCGGTTGTTTCTCAAACTCTGCAAGCTTTCTTGCCTTTCCCTTCTTTGATTTTTATACCTTTCAAACATGGTGTACATCGTATATGAGGGTGCCTTGGAGGATTTTAAGGAAAGAAAAAAGATCCCTAGCTGGGTAGGTTTAGAAATAGCGAGTGGCCCTATTGATGTGTTGTCATTGTTTGACGATCATTGGATCCTAACTTTGTTCATTACAGAGTGTGGCATCACCTTTCCCCCAAATCCACTCTTTCTTCAAATTTTCTAGTATCTTGATGTATTCCCCGTGAGAGTATCCCCCAATACATGGAGGGTTATAAATGGGGTAAACATGTTTAATGAAATCCATCAGACACTCATTAGCATCCCCGAGTTGATGTTTTATTATAAATGGGGAACCACGGGTGACAACATATACTACTTGAAAACCAGGCAAGCCAATAGAGCAGTGGTGGTTAATTTTCTTAACTCAAATAAGGATTACTGGGATTATGGTGTAGTTGTGAAAAATTGGCAATATGACCCCTTTATAAGGGGATAAGATATACTGGACCAGGTGCCCCTAGGAAGGGTGTGGCATAGGTCGTACAATATTTTGATTTTCCATTTTTTCTCTTTTTTACTAACTATTTGATGATTTTTCGACTAACTATCTCTCTTTGTTCATGTGAAGAGGAAGATAAAAATAAGTGTCCGAAGGAAGGGGACATTAATATTGAAGATCTTAATTATTTGTGGGCCATCCACCAAAGAGCGGGAAATGAGCATCCCCGAGAATCTTTTGTTCTTCTAGAATATAAGAGTTCTATTGCCTCATTTGTTGCCCGACAAATCATTATTCTACCTCAGTCTCCCATAGACTTGGAGGAGGAACCAATTTCTACCTACTCTGCTAGTGAGTCAAGTAGAGTAAATAGAGATTGCATAAGGAGGAACACCATCTTCCTTTGAATCTCTTGATCTGATAACCATCCCATCTTCACCTTTTGGAGAAATGGTGAAAAAAAAAATCCCAAACCTGCTAGATGGATTTGGATCTCCCCCTCCTGTTAAGAAATGTATACCCACTAACAAGATGCCTTAGGTCCTTAATGTGGAAGAAATAATATTTTTTGAGGCTCAATTCAAGAGGTTGAAGAGAGGTCTACCCAACCAATAGAAGTTGGCCTAAAAAGCTCTTGTTAACCAAGTCAGAGTTGAGTGTGCCTCTATGGATATCAACCTAGGGTTTACCAGGGGTCTGATTAAGGCATGAACTCTACCAGCATACAGGTTTGTTGCAGCACTGATGTTCAAAGCTCGGTTGGTTATCATTCACCGAACCTACGCATTTTATCCCCCTCGGGTATCTTATTCCCTATATTTATGCTCGTTAACTAGACAACCTTGGATTTATACGTTAACATGTTTTGTTGGGGTTAATTGAGCTTTTATAGGTATTTGGATGCTAAGTGTGAAGTTCGGACGCATTCCGCTCGATTTTCGTACGCGATCGCACGTTCAAAGGCATTTTATTCTTTTCACAACTTGGGGACTGGACGAACATCTTCATGGAAGTTGTAACCCTCCTCGCAAGCTTCACGTGGCCATGAACGGTGCATGATTCCGATTCAGAACGAAGAAGTTATGACGATTTTAGCAGAAGAGAAAGACAATGAAACTAAAAGAGGAGAAAAGAGGAGGAAAAGGAATGCAGTGTGCACATACCTGCTTGATCGATCGATCGATCAAAAGGATTGATTGATCGATCCTTCTTATTTTTCAAATCGTGGGAGACAGTGGGCTGGATTTCTAAGCATCGATCGACCGATCACTGGGAATCGATCGATCGATAGATCGCCTTTTTTCGGAAGATATTTTGGCCTTTTATTTTCTTTTCTCTTTTCTTTTCTAATTTAGTTCCTTTTACTATATAAAGGAATTTTGATGTAAAAACAGATATAATTCATTTTAGTTAGATTAGGTTAGGGTTTTGGAGGTTTGAGAGCTCATTTATTCATTTCTTCTTTGATTGACACCCATTTGGGCTTGTAATTTGTGCTACTATCTTCCATCTCCATTAATATATTTGTATTTCATTAATTCTTTCTTTGTTAATTAGGTTTACATGCTTTCTTCCCGTGCTTTCTAGTGTAAATTTACCGCGTTTATTTACCGCTTTATTTATCGCGTTTTTAACATGCTTTCTAGGTAATTTAAATTAGGTTGTGTTTGAATTGAACTCACTGGAGTTGACGCATTTCTTTGCTTTGGTGATGTCATTTACGGGTCTATTTCGTGTGCGTTGTCCTAGTTATTGCGCCTAGGAGATTTGACGGGGCATATCATGTATGTCCCTTGCTTATGACCTTGCGTGCACAATTTCCGGGGTATTTGTTGACGCCAAAATTTTATTAGGATTTTATGCGGATTTAGAGGCATGACAACCCTTGATTCAATTAACTGTCAAAACGAGACGCATTCTTAATAACTCATCGACCCATATATCCATTTTATACAAATTAACTCGGGTGAGGGATATTCGACGCAACCTATAGTTTTACCGCTTTGTTAATCTCGTTTCAATACACTCGCCTAGATTAAAATTTTCCTTTGATGCATATTTTCCGTTTTAGTGTGTAATCACCTTTTACACTTTTATTGAGAAATATTAAACCAATTAAATTCTAGCATCTCGTCCCTGTGGATCTTTCGATACCCGACTTACCATTGTGTTTGCCTCACAAGTCTAGTCACAATTAAGGTTTTTGTATTATCGCGGTGAAATGAAAACAACGACTGTGCCCTTACACGAGAACGCATTTCACGCGACGATCAATTATAACCAAATGCGGGAAAGGATGACCACCTGAAATCTTCCTCGGCTGATGCAGAGGAAGATTTTGAATGCTTGCAGATGTCTTTGTAAGAATCTGGGGAGGCTTTGGAGAGAAACAGGAAGGCTTAGCAGAAGAAATTGAAGGTGGTCGAGGATAGGGAAACTGTAATGGAAAATAAAATAAAGGTTGTTGATGATAATGTCACTCTTATCGAGGAGAAAGTGAAGGAAGTTGAGAGTAGGGCAAAGGTTGTTGAGGAGAAAACTACCAACCTGAATACTAAGCTCACTACTTTGAAAGCCAAAAGTAAAAAAAACATAAGTATGAGGCCACCAATAAAGGATGGGACAAGGCATTTGCTTCTTCAACCATCCAAATTGAGTATGCCATGAAACTTTCCTACAAGGATGGCTAGTCAAATGCCTTGAAGGAGGTTGACACCGAAGCTGATTATGATGTATTTCAAAGGCATAACGCAAAACCCCCTCCCAATTTTATAATGAATTTGATAATGAGGAAGGTTATGGGGAATCTTTTGTGATGCCAACTATTATTCCAATGATAAGGACAAGGTTTAACTCCTTTACCTAGTTTTTGCCTGCTTTTTATGTATTTTCCCTTTTTGCTTTCTTCCCTTTTCATTTGTAATGGACTCCCAATTATAACACTTGTCTTATAAATTAAATGAAGAAGTTTTTTTAATCTCTTTGATACTCTTTGCTTATTTGATTACTGTTATTTGTCTTCCTTGGTCAGACTTATGTTCTGTACTTGTGAATTTCCAGGTTGATGCCCGAAAGAATGTGATCATTTATGTTGAATCTGACATGTTGAAACATTACAACAGTCTTCTTGAGGTTGTTCATGTGGCTTTGACTGAAACAAATTTGGTAGGCTTTCTCGGCGTAAATGCCTCAAATCAATTAAAAAATTCCTATGTTCATTTACATGGTCTTTTTAATAGCGCATAGGCGAATAACACTGCCTTCTACGAGATAATTGAGCAGCTGCAAGATGGCCATAATCTTTCTTGAGCCCCTGCTACATTCTAATTATGAATCCTTAAGTGCAGGTTAGGGGTTTGATAAGAAGCTACTAGAGAATACAACTGCCTTGAAGAAGAAGGAAATTGTGTTAAACCAAGAAGATGAAAGTCCTAGGGAGGTTTCTACTCTTATTAAGAAAGAAAATAACAACTTGAGGAATGAGCTGGAGAACTTGAAGAAGATAGTTCATACAGGGTCGAATGAAGGTGCTTCTTTCCTAGAACTAGAGAATTCCAGAACTAGAGGAGCTGGAAAACTTAAAGAAGAGAAAAACCAAGTTTGGGTAATCCTCTAGGCAGGTAGTGGTTGCTCGGCCAACAGTGGATGAAGAGAGAACTAAGAAGACCTTGGCCGACTAAGTAACTTATTATAGGCGAAGGATAAATCCATAAAAAATCTCCAAGAAAGAGTGGATAGACTAACTTTTCATGTTCATAAACAACCCACGGTTGTGTAGAGGGATGGATATGATGAAGCTTTAACTCACCTGGATGACCACATGGAGCAAGCTCTTCAGGAAGGATATAAATGGGGTCAGTTAAACTTGTTGGGGTTGTTAAAGATGCACGATGAAAATGAATTGTGGTATTGGCATCATCCAAGTATGATGGATTACCCCGATCCTCCCTTCAATATTGATGTCAACTAGATTCTAACCAATTCCATCCCTCAAAGATTAATGAGAAAATACATAGGTGATTATGGCCTTTATGGAGAAGATGAATATATTCTCCCCCATATCTATTAGATCGATCGAGTAGCAGCAAATGTAACAGGCAATGAGATTTTAGAGCTATAACCTTACCCAACACTCTTGATGAGGCTCCTAATAAGATGAGTAAAGGTGAAGGAAAATGCCCTGTGGAATGGACTTGTATTTACAGCTTCTTTGTTATGCATTCTAACACAAAATAAGTTGGTAATAAAATAGACTTTTTTTTTTGTCTGTTCATTAATACATTTCAGCCTTTACTTAATCTTGTGATTGGTTAATTGGCTTGCCTACTAGGTAACCTACTTCAATGATAAGTGTTTGGCCCAGTGTTGAACCTAATTTGTAATGCCTAAGATTCTACTAATACGCTTAGGTAAAACTATAAGTAGTTTTTTTAGCAAAGTGTTTGCATCAGTTATCATTGGCGACTAAGTTTGTTAGGAATGTATATTTATTCTTGTGTTTAACCCAGTCAGGTGAAACTTCTTGTGTTTTTAAGTCATACATGAAGTTTTACTAACTTATTGTTCTTGACTTGTCAAAGATGAAATCATACTTGAAGGCTAAAGGAAATTTCTAAAGTTTTTTTACGTTGGAAAAGTTTGACTTTTTTGAAGTTGGAAATTTTTTTTAGTGGTGGATATATCTCTCCGTATCCCAAAAAAACATAAAAAGGAAGTATAATTGGTAGAAACACGTAACTTCATTAAATTGAATAAATGAGTACATCAAATTGAAGTTACTGATAATATTTTCAGAGGTGGTTAGCATTACATCTATTCTTGAACTCTTCCCCCTCAAGTGTTTCCAAACGATAGGTGCCTAGTCGGATGACAACCAAGTTGCGATAAGGACCATGACAATTTGTCTCGAACTTGTTCCCTTTTTGAATTACTTTCTTGAGAACGTAATCCCCTCTTTTATGTTTGTCAGCTTGACATTCCGTATGTCGGATCTATCAGTATTTTATCGATAAGCAGCCATTCAAATTACAATATCCTCTCTAACCTCTTTAATCATATCTAAATCTAGTCTCCTCATGAGATCACTCTTAGGGGAGTTAAAATTCAATACCAAGTGAGTTGGCAAACTTATTTCAGTTGGTACCACTGCCTTAGTGTCAAAAGCAAGCATGTATGAAGTCTCTTATGCTATCGTCCACAATGTAATCCTATAACCCCAATGGATGACGTGTAGCTTGTTGATCCAGTTCCCCTTAGCCTCATTCAACTGTTTTTAACCCAACAAGGAAAGTCTTATTATTGCATTGCGAATGTCCAGGTGTTGAATGACGTTTTTGAATCTTGGACTAGATCCAATACTCCCCAAATTGAGTACAATGATCAGTGATGAAGGCATAAGGCATCCCATAGCGGCAAATAATATGCTTCCATATGAACTGAAAAACTCTCTAGTAAGGCATATCAACCAAAGGCCCTCTACCCATCTAGTGAAGTAACTCATTGCTACGACCAAATGCTTGAACCTTCCTTTGATGGACGACAATGGGCCGACTAAATCAATCCCCCAAATAGCAAACGACCACAGAGATGTGATGGGAGTTAGGGCAACCCTCGATTTTTTATGAATAGTAGCAAACTTTTGGCATTTATCACACTTCTTAGTGAAAGAAATACAACCTTCCTTCATCGTCGACCAGTAGTAGCCTTACATAGCTATTCTTTATACCAATGATCGGTCGGCTGAATGAGCTCCACATGAGCCTTCATGAACTTCCGTGATTAAGTCATGTACTTTGACGGGATGAACATAAAAAAGTAGGGAAACAATGTATCCTCTTTTGTACAAAATGGTTATTCTCCAAAACATAACTGATTACTTATATCTCAACTGCCTGGCTGTTTCTTGTCGGATGGTAGTAACCCTTTGTCAATGTAGTCTTTGATTGGATCCATCCAAGAAGGTCCTAAATCCATAGACATAACATTGATAGATTCAACATCTATGCTTTTATGTGTTAGGAAATCTACTAGAATGGTTCATCCGAGTTCTATCTTCATTTTTTAAGCCAACCGAGCAACTGTATCTACTCCGGCATTGTCCACATTAGGGATCCAGACAATCTTGACTGCAGACAATCGAGAGTTAACTTCCATGGATTTTTTCAAATACCTTACCATAAGTTCTCATTTGACTCCATATATTTGAAGCATTTGATTGACAATGGTTTGAGAATCACTGCGTGCTATCACTTTCTCAGCCCCCAATGCCAAAGCTAATTCCAATCATGTAATCAATGCTTCATGCTAGACCACATTGTTAGAATCTTGGAACTGAAAATGTAAAGTGTATTCCACATTTAGGTCATCAGAAGTGCTAATGATAAGTCCCTGCTCCACTACTAGTGGTGCATGAAGATACGCCCACAAATAATTTCTAAACTTGAATGTCATTGTTGAAGTCTTCCTCTAACAACACTCCATGTATGAATATCTTATTTCTTTGTTTAGCTAAATATTGAGAATTTTCTTGGGCGACTGATGTTTCTGGTTGATCAATGATAATCATAGTTTTCTTCGGATCTCAGCTCTCCTCCAAAGAAGTATGATCGGTAGGCAAACTTGGGTTATTAGTCACCTCTGGGTATGTGAATTCTGTAATGAAATCTTCTACTACTTGACATTTCAATGCAGTCCTTATCTCATAGACAATCACATATTCCCCTAGCTCACTCCTTAGGGCATCAACCTTCCTGACTTTTTTTGTTTTTGTAGGCATACAATGTACTCCATAATAGCGTGTGGATTGATATATGGTATTATCTGCCTCGAAGCTTCAATAAGTGCAAGTGTTAGATTTTTGAAGCGTGGATACCAGATTTCTACTCCCCAAAATGCTTCGCTGGTGTAGTAACATGGCTTTTGAACTCCACCTTCTAGTCGGATCAAGGAAGAACTAACAACCGACTTTGAAAGAGTTAAGTACAAATAAAACTTTTCTCCTAAAACTGGTTGGGAAAGTAGTAATGGAGACCCAAGATATTTTTTGAACTCAAGGAAAGATTTCTCACATTCATCATTCCAGTCAAAGGTCTTTTTGAGAACCTTGAGAAATGGAAGACACTTGTCTATTTCTCGAGACATAAAATGGCTAGGGCTACCACTCTTCTAGTCAGTTTCTACACATCTTTCTTGCATATGGGAGATTGCATCTGAATCAAAGATTTTATCTTGTCAGGATTGTCTTTAATTCCCATGTGGTTCACAAGATAATCCAAGAACATTCCTTCTTGTACCCCAAATATGAATTTGGTCGGATTGAGTTTCATCTGTTGCTTCTCCAACTGGTCAAACGTCTAAGCCAAGTCTCTAATGTCTTCGGCAAAAACATTGCTCTTGATGAGCATGTCATCCACATATACCTTTATGTTCTTTCTAATCTTCTCTTAAAATACTTTGTTCACGAGCCTCTAGTATGTTGCTCCAGCATTTTTTAGCCCAAAGGGAATAATATTGTAGCAATATGTACCTCGGCTAGTGATGAAATAAGTTAACTCCTTATTTTATAGCTTCATTTTAATCTGGTTGTAACCAAAATAGGCATCCATAAAGCAGAGTAACTCATGACCTGCAATTTTATCTACGATTTGATCAATCCTTGGTAAAGAAAAATGATCCTTTGGGCATGCTTTGTTGAGGTCAATAAAGTCTACACACATACACCATTCGTCATTCTTTTTTTATGCATCACTACATTGGCCAACTAACTAGGATACTTGACATCTTCTATAGATTGATCGCTAAACAATTTCTCCACTTCCTCTTTTATTTTGGAAAATTATGTGTGTATATAGAATGTAACCAGAAACTTTACAAGTACGTGAGGAAAAACCTTAAAAAACATAGAAGCCAAGGGGAATACCCCAAAGGCAAATAATAAAAGTCAACAAGGTGGGGCGTACCCCACCCAAGCATAAACAGCAAAAATAAACACAACAAAAAAACAAGGCCCAACAAGGGGCTAATAAAAATGCAGCCCAACAAGCAAAAGGGGTCACACCCACAAGGGAGGACCTAGCCCAAGTCAAGGCAAACCCAAAACCTAACAGTCAACGGGTATACACCTGAACCACGATGGTTAAAAAACCAATAACAGCATCGACGGAAAGTCCCAACCGCAAGAGACCATTGCTGGTCAAACAGAGCAACAACTGGCCAAGCAACGGACAAGTCGTCGGGAGGCAAACACGATAGAAGAAAAAGCCACAGCATCGCAACACCAATAGATCCACCATCGTGCAAGTTGGAATCATAAAGAAGAAGCATAACCCAAAATCGGTCATCAATAACATTGGACACCCACAAACCCATAGGCCGCTAAGGACCACACTATTACGGTGCAAACCACTACAACCTCTAAGTTGAACGCTAGACCCAAAAATTAGAAGAAATAACCCACCGCGCATCGGGGAAGACGAACAAGCGGGTCCAGACTGAGGGCGGCGCAAAACCAAATGGCAACACCCATTGTCTGCACCTGCGCCCAACCCCATCCCTCACCAAAAGAGACCATCGCCACGTCCACCCATACATCGGAGATGGCACCACCATAAACCTAACGTAAAGTACACCAGGGGAAAATATCGATCGGTAACAGTCTAACCCCAATAAGGAGATAAAGGTAGTAGGAATCATCAAGCTCTCCCTCTTGTGTTAACCCTGGGATCAGAACCAAAGTTCGACCAACATTCCATATCTGACCCCTACAATAGTTAAGGCAAAGCCAAGCCAAGAGGCCATACCCTTCATCGAAGATGAGGGCCCTCCCAAAACCATTCTGACATGAAGTACAAATAAGGGGATAAGATGGCGATTAATAGAGGAAGGAAACATCAATAGTGACGGGGTGGGGACGAAGAGGAGGGAGGGACCGGGAAGATGGGTGGATGGAAAATGGGGGAAGACACAAACCCCAGAGAGGAAATCTCTCAACCATCCGAAAATGGACTCATTTTTTAATCGGTCCCTTAAATTAGGTTGGGTAATGGTCTTCTCCACTTCCTCTTGGATGTCCATATTCTTATCAGGACTGAAAACTTTGCGTTTTTGATTGATCAACTTAGCATTTATGTAAATGTTGAGCACATGGAAGATGAAATTAGGGTCAATTCTTGGCATATCCTAATGGCTCCAAGAAAACACGTTCTCCCACTCTCTAAGGAATGCAATCAATCCCTGTTTTAATGAAGGTGTTAGGTTTGAGCTAATTTGAGTAGTTCTTTTCGTCTTCTCGTCATGAAGCACAATGGTATCTATTTCCTCCATAACATGTCTTTTAACCAGATCTTCCTCTTCCCGAGGATCCAAAGTGCCGATATGATAGGTGGTAGTGCTCTTCTAGATTTCCTATTGGTCGACTGAAGTGTAATAGAACTCTCTAGCTTCCATCTGGTTTCCATTCCATACGATGACTCCATAATTAGTAGGAAACTTCATACACTAATGTACTATAGATGGTACTATTTCAAACCTCTTCATCCCAACTCTGTCGAGAATCATGTTATAGGCTGAAGTGACGTTTTTATCTATAGAATAAGAGAATCATTTCCTTTCTGCTTGCTGGCTATGTGCTAACTAAGATATCTAACTTGATTATCCTCAAAGGATAAACATTTTCTCTTGAGAATCCTATGAGGGACCTATGAAAAGGTTCTAATTTACTGTTTCGTAGCCCTAGGTTGTGGAAACAACTATAGAACATGAAATATGTCAAACTCCCATTGTCTATCAGGATTCTTGCCACTTGTCATGATGAAGTTGTCAAGTGATAACCAATGGGTCATCATGAGGGTAAAGTACTTTGCTCATAATAATTTTTATAGAATTCGATCGCTAATTTGTCCTTGTTCACTTTCTAGGGTTGACCATATGTGTACTCGAACATATCAATCTATCTAATAGAAAGACATGATTTTGCCTTATTTAGATTTGCCTTTCTCCAAGCTATCTCATCTCCTCCACCAACATCTCCTCTTGCATTGAAATTACAGCCAAAAGAATTCATTCCCACCTCAACTTCTTGATCTTTGGGTTATTTGGCAGGTTAGGATTGTCCTCATAATCATCATCACGAGCCCTTTTCTTGTCCTATTTTCCTATACAAGGTGCCTCAGACCTCCTTCCAGTATCCCAACCACCGGCATGATCAACAAACTTAGTCAATGCTCATGATCTATAAGAAAATCACAATATTTAGATTTGCCTCTTTAGTTGGGAGGGGACTTTAGTTTCCTAGTCCAGTTTAACTCTTTATTTCCGTTAATCTCCTCCAGCATGTGATGCGCACCTTTGGTGAGTGGATGCATTTAATATACTTCTTGATTTTGTAAACCTTCTTGTTGTTTTGATCCTTCTTGTTTGAATTCTTCTGGCTTTTAGTCTTCACCTTTGGAGCATCTTTAGCATCTATTTCCTCCTTGGCATTCATAATCTTCCCAGCCTTGGCCATCAATTTTGTCATAGTCTTAGGAGGAATTTTTTTTCTATTGCATAGTAAATATCTTTGGCTAGAAATCCACGCATCACCTTTGTGATGGCCGTCTTCTCTTCATAATCAACCACTTCTAGTTTCTCATTATTGAAGTGAGTGATATAATCCCGAGTAGTTTCTCCAGATAAGACGAATGCTCAATAGATGAGTAACACTCTTGACTGACTTTTCCCTAAAATAGAAGTTGTCGATAAACATCTCGGACAATTGAAGGAAGCTAAAAAATTTCCCTCTATCTAGGTTATTGTACCATATCTAGGATGGGCCTATAATGGAAATTGAGAATGCCCAACAATGCATCTCATCGGGGACATAGTATATATTAACAGTAGCCTGATATTGCTCAATAGGAGGACTGGATTAGTCATCCCATTACTTGGGAGTAATAATAGGTGTCTTGAATTTAGAAGGTGTGGGGTAATCCACAATAGCCTAGATGAAAGGGGATACCTTCACAAAACTCCTATATAAAGGGTTCTCAGTTTTATCCATTTCCTCCAAACAATCTTCTTGTAATTTCATAGATCCCTTCCAGTAATGCTCCTCTGGTTTAGAATTGGCTAAGGCAGCTTTTGTGGCTTTATCATGCACCTGTGCTAAGCTTTCTTCATGCAAAGTCTACTCGACATGAATAAGGCCACTCATGATATTCGTAGACCTAGAGGATCCTTATCTATTCTCACGGGATCGATCTGGATCTCTATGATAACCTTTGGCTGCTTAGGGTTCCAAACGATCAAAGAAAAATGCCTAACTTAAGCATTCTAACATGTGCGACCGTTGATCGGATTGACGATGTTGAAGTGATTACTTCTCTCATTTTTAGTGAGAGGAGGTAGCATGTTACTCCAGGATGGCATAGTAGTGGACTTGTCCTATAACGTGCAAGCCAATTGTCGAACTGACTCTTGCATGGCTTTTTTCCCTTTAGCAAGGTTGAGAAAAATTCCTCGATGATCTGCCACACTAGGAGGAGAAAATGAATATGGATTGTTACCTGCATCCTCAAGGATACTCTCAGGAACAATTGTCATTCCTCAGAGAACTTCCAAGGTGAACAAATGAATAAAATAGGTAGAGCACGATGACCAGTAACGGTTCCCACAGATGATGCCAATTTGTTGATGTCTAAAAGTAAAGTAAGTCCATATTTATAATCATAGATAAAATAAAGATAATCAAGCAAGACGAACACAAAACAAAGAAGTTTTTAAAGTGGTTTAGCTATGAGAAAAGCCTATGTCCACTGTTTTTAGTATTTCTAGTAGTTAGGATAGCTAAGGGTTCGATATATTTGTGCCTAATTGAATCTTCCCTTTAAGATAAGGAAGATCATGTATTTATATTAGTTGGGAACCCAAGAGATGGAATTCCTTTATATATTCAGGCATTTACATTTGTATATAATAAATAAGACTGTTGATATTCATAGGTATGTGTTCAAAGGTTGTTAGCTATTCCACCTGAGTGACTCTTGATATTCTTGATGGCTCATATTCTTGAGGTTAGTTGGCCTATGGGTTGGCCACGTGTCTCTAGAGCTGACCAAGAAATTAAGTACTTAGGAGGTTATATGTCTCTTTCTCATCGGTCCACGTAGATGAATAATTTTAAACACAACAATAATGGTGTGATGTTTCAAGAAAGCTTTGCATCTCCTAGTATTGAGGAGCTTAGGGAAGAAGTATTTGCTGAAACACATTAGACTAGATTTAGAATTCATCCAGGCATTACAAAGATGTTTAAGGATTTGTGCAGAGACTACCAATGATCAAGAGTGAAAAAGGATGTCACACTTTTTTTGGCAAAGTTTCACTTGTCAGTAGGTCAAGGCCAAGCACTAAAAAACCCTAGGGTTATTATAACCACTACTGGTAGATCAGTGGAAGTGGAATCACATAAAAATCAACTCCATCATGGATTTTCCCAGGACTCAGAAGGCATGATGCAGTATGGGTTGTGGCACCCCACGATTTTCCATAATCGATAGATCAGACCACGCATGAAATACTAGGGATGCTAACATAATTTATATATTTCTTAGCATCAACGATAAATAAAAACTGTATTAAAATAAAACTAACACACTAAAGCTCTCACAAAAATATTTTGAAGCGACAATAAAGAATTTTGAAAACTGAATCCGCTATATAGAAGTCTTCCATTACAATTGTTCAACTGAATGGAAGAGTGAAGCTAAAACCTCCTCTAATTACAACATCCCAACTGAATTAAAATAGATTGCAAAGGTGACGCTTCTACGTCAAATCTGAATACACTGACAGCTATAACGAACCAGCGACTCCCACTCTATGAATACCAATATGGATCGCCAAAATCGCAATTCTGACCACTCACTCCATAAACATGTTTATACGATAATGCCTGGGAAAAGACATTTTATAATTTGAGTGAGCACCCAAAAGTTGCAAGAATTAACTTTTAATACCAATATATAATTATACGGTTAATTTGTAATATATGCCACCCATCGGCTCTCACATGAAAAAGTATATCACTTCTCACCTAAGTGCAACATTACATGCATTTTCTAGCCCAAGACATAAATATTCTGAAAGTCTCTATATCTAGACATTAAGTAGGATCACATAACAAACAACTAACATGGGATGCTACCAATAACTTAATTAGGAGTTCCCCTACGGCCTACGTATATATTTATTAGAATATCCTTAGTCGTAATAAAGTATTGCAATTTTGTTTCAACATCTTTTAATCAAACAAATAATCATCCAAACTACCATAAAGAATCAAGCAAAATTATCTATCGAATAACATGGATGTAACTACCTACATGTACATGATCACAATAACAAAACTAACCGCCACAGAATACAATTAAAGCACATAATGTATTTTTACGTAGCATTGGGTTCACTAACAATTGTCTACTTTATTATCCTACAATAGTTCTCACATATTTTTTTATGGAAGAGTGATGGTACACCAATAAATTTTATTAGATCTCATAGAGAAAAAACCTCTTTAGTGACACTTACAAGCTCAGGGAACATACTTGACTTAAAAGTTAACTGTTGAGCGTAATAAGTTAACTTAAAAAAGAAATACATATTGGAATTTATAAGTACTCCAATTACAAGAAAATAAAGTAGAAAATATGAGGCTGTATAAATAGCCCCATTATAAAAAAGAAACCAGAAATCATAAATGATAATGAACAAAATATCTTAACTACTGGCATCCCATCTTATCCATCATAACAACTCCTCTCACCACCTTAGGAAGATCCATGATGGTGTGATAAACTTTAAGAGAAGAAATAGTTACTCCAGTGTTAACTAGAGGATCTACCACCACATTAGATTCTCTATAATAGTGAGATAAAGGAAATTTCAACATATCCAAAAGAGATTTGATTTCTTCAACATATTTCTTTAATCTCAAAAGGGGTTTCCAGTTATTATTGATTAAATTAACTACGAACAAGGAATTAGATTCAATATAGACATCTCTTTTATTGAATTTAAGGCATAATTTGATCCCATGATAGAGACCTCTAAGCTCAACACAGGTGTTTGAAGAGATCCCCTCTATATTTGCAAAATTAAATAAAAGATTACCTCAATCATCTCTTAAGATACCACCATATCCACTCAAACCTGGATTACCCTTGGAACCCCATCCACATTGAGCTTCAAATAATTTAATTTAGGGAAATCACGTTTTATAGAATTTGTAACTTGAATCTTCCTTGAAATATTAATGCCAACAGTTTGTTCAATTCCTTTATCAAAGTTGGAAATTTTATTTTTGAATGTAATCCCCTTAAAAGGGTTATAAATCAATGAAGAGGATTTTTAGATAATAGACTTAAAACATATAGGTGAATTTTGAAAAAAAGAATTATTCCTAATTTTCCAAATTTCCCAACAGACAACAAGTGGAATACACTTACCCAAAAATCTAGCAATGTCTCACCAACTCCGAATCATTGAGGACATAGAGATGTGAAATATTTCAATACCCAAGAGGCTTGAATATTACTTCCCAACTTGTTGGATGGTAGGACAACGAAGGAACAAGTGTTCAATGGATTTTTAACTATTTTGGTAGGCCTTACATATAGAACAAAGTCTTATTCCCACTAATTTAATGTTGTCATCAATTGCCAAGCAGTTGGATATAATTTCCCTCGTGTTAATTGAGATCTTTTTGGGGATGTGAAGGTCCCAGATGTTTGTCATAATTGTAGATGTAGATAAATGAGGTTTCACATTTTTACATGATGAATATATAGAGAAATTACTTGATGAATTAGGAGACTATAACCAATTACCATCAACTAGATCCATATGATCTTTGCATGGATCTTTTGCATCCATAATTTTCATCCAGGTATGAGAAGCGCCGTAAGATAAAATTTTTCTATTTTTGTACTTGTTTAGCATAAATTTAGACCAAAGAGTATTTTTCATAGAAAGCTTCTAATACAACTTCATAAAACAAGCTTTACATAATATGTTAAAATCTATGATACCATTCCCTCCTTCCTTGATATATCTACATAAAACATCATACTTTTTCAACTGAAATATCCAACCCTGATCTTCACTACCACCCCAAAAGAATTTGTTGATCATACTATGAAGTTTTGCTAAAACAATTTTTGGTGGAGAATTAGGGGCTAAGAGGTAAGAGGGGATATATAATAACACGTGTTATTAGGTTAAGCTTACCCCCACTAAATAAAAGATTGGATTGCCAACCTGAAATTTTAGATCTCAAAGAACCAATGAGGCTATCATAGTTCTTTTCTTTATTTCTCCCACTGAAAATAGGGCACCCAAAGTATTTCGAAGGTAAGACTTTGTGTTTAAAACTCGTAACTTCAACTATCAAGGCATTTACGTTAGAGGAGCATTTATCATTAGTTGTGAAGTTACTCTTAAAGATGTTTCATTTCTGATAAGATATATTATAATAATTATTGATAAACTCCATAATCTTGTTAAGGCTCTTCTTACCAGCTCTGCTAAAGACCACCACATCATCAACAAAGGCTAGATGAAAGATAATTGGGATCCCACTTGGTTGATAAAAGGGTAAGGCTTCTCCTTAAATTTGCATCCTATTAAGGCCTCTACTAAGAAAGTCTTTAGCTAAGATAAAAAGACTAAGGGATAAAGGATCACCTTCTCTTAAACACCTGGTTGATTTAAAGAATCCTTTATTTTGGCCTTTAATATTGATGGAAAACTAGTTGTTTATAATAATTCTCCAAATTATATCAAATCATCTCTTCCCAATTTTGAAACATCTAAGCACTTGAATTAAAAAAAAAACATTAACCCTATCATTGTCCTTCTACATATCTAGTTTCATAATGACACTGCCACCTTCAGTTTTTTTGCCTAAATTATGGACCATTTCTTTGACAAGGAGAACATTATCTTGAATAGATATTCCTTTAATAAATCCACTTTGATTTGTGTATATTATGCTAGGCAAAACTTTTGGCAGTATCTTAGAGAGAATCTTAATTATTACTTTGAAAGCGTAATTACACAAGCTTATAAGCCTTAAGTCACCACATTTTTGGGGAAATTTAGTCTTGGGTATAAGCAAAATTATAGTGCTTTTCCAAGATTTTGGAAGCTCACTAACTACAAAGAAATAATTAATAGCTTCAACAATGTCAAACCTAATTAAATGCCAACAATGTAAGTAAAAGGATTTTCCAAATCCATCAGGATCTAGAGATAAATCCTCATTAAAAGACTTTAATTGATGATAAAACTTCTTCCTCATTGACAAAATCTTCAAGGGAATCATTCATTTCAGTGGAGATAAGGAAGGAATAAGGTCTACAGTAGCATTGTATATGGAAGTTTGGTCTTCAGTCAGCTTTTTCTTAAAGAATCCAACTATATGGTTAATAATATCTTGATCATTCTACTAAGTGTGACCCTCTTCACCAGTAATGGAGTGGATCTTAAGCTTTTGGTTCTTTGCCTTAACACTAGCATGAAAATATTTGCTATTTGCATCACCATGTTTGAGCCATTTAATTGAGGACTTCTAACTCTAAAAGATTTCCTCCAAATTATAAGCAACCATATGATTAGCTTTGCACATGGACATTTCAGCCCTATTATACTGAGTTAGGTGAAACTCATAATTAAGCTCCATTTGAAGATTTTCATCCTCCAAGTTTTCACATATTGAAACACATCCTTGACAACCTCCTTGTACCACTTCTTGATAGCCCTTTGGAGTCTCTTATGTTTTTCAGCAAACTTTTTTAAACCTTGCAAATTTGAGTATTTAGACCAAGACTTTTCAATTGTGTTTAGGAAATTTGGGTGTTTGCACCACATTTCCTGAAAATATAAAAGGTCTAGCTGAGGCCTTACCCATAGTACTGATATATTGTAATAAAGCAGCATGGTCTGATGAAGCTCCATTCAGGTGCTATAATATAATGACCTTCACTATTATATATATATATATATGGGCACACGAAGCATCTAATCTTGGTGCCCATCTCGTGATTCTATCGAAAAGTCCGTATGAATCCATTACTGTGACAACCCGTCTAATAAAATACCGGGCGATCAGTCCTATATCAAATTAAAACAGGAGTCGCATATGGATCATTCTCAGCATCATTGTCTAAAAACCAATTTAATTACTAATAACCTATTAGGATGGCGTCAAAATTTTACTTAACTACTCCTTTTAAATAACTACACAATATAAACATTCACACAGTTTATATAAATGAAACTGGAATAAGATAAAATAACCGAACACTCGGTTCAAATATAATACAACAAAATCGAATGACGTACTAAAAGGCGATAAAAGAATAAATAAATGAAATTGGGTTATCAGCTCGAATGTTTATACAATACCTCCTATCTAGATTACAAGGAAAGAAGCGTCTATCAAAATCTGCATGCATCCACAGCTGCCGCAGCACACGTCTGACTCAAAGGAAGTGTCATCCAGGCATCCCTGTGTCTGGACACCTCTCTCTCTCTATATATATATATAGCAAGAGAGGAAAAATATAGAAACAGGTCAGAGCTCGAGTTGTAAAAATATTTAGCAAGTGCATAAATGCTTTATTTTTAAAATGTGTTTTATCTCATATTTAAATTCGTATCGCACTCCTATGAGATACCCCTCACCTCTCTTCTAACAGCGCCCACCTAGCGCATCCCTCTAAACATCCTAGTCAAGCTATGCTGCCTAGCTACTCCATCACCCCTAACTTTAGAAATCCTAAACAACGCAAGTACTAAGGGCTCAACTTCTCCCTAGTCTCAACGTTATGCCATATTCGTGCGTGGGGTGTCTCGCAAAGCGAAATCCAAACAAGGAACCCACCCGATACACTACTACTTGGCAAGGTCGAACGTCGAGGTCCATTAGACCCTCAGTACACGAAAGATATATATATATATATAAACACACACACTCATAGAATTATATTCATTATCATGCTCATCTTTAACTTTCATACTCACTTTTATATACGTATCATGCTACACTTCCGGATATATCTCCCGGAATGAGAATTCATTTCTTTATCATTTCATATTCATTTTATCTCTTTACTCTCATAGAGATATAATATCTCGTTATCATACACAAGTAATGTACTATCACACAAGTACAATAACCATCCCAACGAGCTATAACTCGAGGATGCGGTCTCATAGTGCCGATCCAAAATCCGGGTTTACTCACTATACCACGGTACCAAGCCAGACTCCATCAATGGACATGGTAAACAAATACACAAAGGTGGAGGCGGTTATGTTCCCCCTGCAAGTGGAGTTACACACATGTCACTCGAACGCTAGACTATAATGACCTGGGGACTATACTCAACCTGCTCCTCGAGCCAGGGTATTCACCCACATCGCGCAACCTCCCTGGATCGCACTAGAGAAAAATATATACTCTTGCTGTTCCAACCCTATACCAAAGGAAAGCCCGTGGAAACCAGCCTCTAAAATACACATATACCAATCACACACAGATAGATATGTATTCTTATCATATAATATATACTTTAATTACATCGTATATATATACACTATATATTTCTCCTCGAATATATATAAATAACCATAATTTCCAATCACATAAGAATATTTAAGTATTCTCACTCTTAAATATTACTCACACCTTAATCACTATTTAAGGACTCGTACATAAACCCGAATGTACCAATTCATACTAATAATAGCATTTAAGTAATCGAACACTCACGATACTAAACCCAAAGGCATTCCCTCACTTGAGAATTAACTTATACGTTATTCGCGTTTAAGGATTTACACACATATAATCCCAAAGATATAAATCAATAGAAATCGCGTCCTACGATTTACTAGGTCCGTTCCCCGGATTATGCCCTACACCAATCCAAGGTCTTCTCTTTCATCTAAAGGTTTACTTACCCTCAAAACCATCATTTATGAGTCCCAATATCATAACTAGGATCCCCCATATAAAACCTCAAATTGTAATTTAACTCCCCATGCTCTTAAGGGAAGAAAACTGACGAATCGGACCAAAGCGAATTGATTCGCCCTAATTGCGAATCGATTCGGGCGGGCGAATCGATTCGTCCCCCAATCCGAATCGATTCGAAAAGTGTTCTGCAAGCAGGTCCTTAATGGCGAATCGATTCGGTCTAAATCCAAATTAATTCGGCCCAAGGCAGCCTTACAGATCCCCTTAGGCGAATCGATTCGGCCTAGACTCGAATTGATTCGGCCTGTTCGAGGGGCACTGTTTGGGTGACTTTTCAGTCTCCATAATACCCAAATATCAACTCAACCTCTATTTGTATGGTTTCAAATCACAACCAACAACTCTATAATCATCCTAACACTGATTTCTAATGAACACATAAATTTCTTTTCTCCCAATGTCAAATTTGATTTCTAAATAACGATTTCGATCACGGATAGCCTTCTATAGAAAAATCACTATAAATAAAAAAAATTAGAAAAATACGCGATCGGCGCCCACGAGACCGTATCGAAAATATCTACAATTTTCATCCGAATCGATTCGCTTCGTAGCCGAACCGATTCGGAAGTGACGCTGGTCACTATTCATCGTCCTCTCCGAGACTGTTTCAGCCATTTCCAAACCTCCAAACTCAATTTGCTTTGTTTTCACCAACAGCTAACAACTCCCAACTAAATATAAACTAAGTAAATCAGTTCTAAACATCCTAAAACCAAGAATCAACCATTAATTTCAATTAAATTCTAAGTTACTCCAATTTGACATTTTTCTGTTTTCAACCATTAAACTTCCGAGAAAAACCCGTTTAACCCACGAAAACCCAACCCAAAATCTTTAGGGTTTGTTATTACCAACTATGATATGATATTTATGCTCAAAATTAAATAAAGCAAGTAAACACTTGCCTCGTGGATAAAATCCGACGACCTCGAGTCGAATCCCGCGGAGGTTGGCTGGAATCTCCCTTTTTCTTCTCCCTTTCTTCCTCTCTCTCTTCTCCTCTTTATTTTCTCTCTTTTCTTTCTTCTCTTTCCCCCTCCCATGCCTTATATAGGGAGAAATAAGGGTTTATCCCTTTAAACCCAAAAATGACTCGTTTACTCAATTACGAGTTCCTAATAGCCCAAAAATTCTCAAAACTCAATTTCGACTATCGGATATAGTATTCTGACTATCTCGGCCATTCTGAGACCAACCACACTCTCGAAATATCCTTCTGAGGTACTTGACCGCAACCCACTATTTAACCCAATATCTCTCAATGCGGATTTTCCCATTTAAAATCTTACCTTTTGTCTCTTTACTCAGCCGCGACATATAATTAAAATACTCCAACTTACTTACTTAATCCCAAAAGTAACTATTACACCCATAAAAAATCACTAAATCCTTGAAAACCTAAAAAATTACTATTCACGATAATTTCTTAAATTCCCAAATTTCACTTAATTATTAAATTTAATTTTCCATAAAAGAGCGGGTTATTACATACTCCCCCCCCCCCTTACAACGAAATTTCGTCCTCGAAATTCAGATACAACCAACACTAACCTAGGATCGTGAATCACTCCACACCCTAAAGCCTCAAAGTGGAATATTTGCTCAGTTTCATGCGTGGGACGTCTCGCAAAGCGAAATCCAAACAAGGAACCCTACCATTACAATACTTCCTCGCGTTGTCGGTCATCGAGATATAACGGCTTGAGGCACACCAGCGGGACGTCCTAAATCCTATCTTTCTATCCTACTAACATACTTCTACCACTCTAACCTTTCACCTTGGCGAAAAAGAAAAATCTAAATAATCAAGGCGCCCACTCTCTGCAAAAGCGTCACAAAGTCATACCCAAAGCATACTTCCTCAAAATTTGCCTTTTCATTAAGGCCTGTCTATAATAATCAAATCAATTTCTCTAAGGCATGTCATACCCAGTTGTGGTGAGAGGACCACTTTAGTGCTTTTCCATAGCACAATATTTCCATAAGCATACCATTATCATATGGCTCATAGTCTATAGTGTTTCCTCCACACTATATGACTTATCCACAAAACCAACATCCTCGCATCCTATAACATCTCTACACTCCCGACGTCGTTAAGGTTCATGTGTGGAGCGTCTCGCAAGCGAAATCCAAACAAGGAACCCCTCCAATACACTACTACTTAACTTTGTCGGTCGTGGAGGTCCGTTAACTCCAAATATTCAATCGGGATACCCTATCCCCTCTATCAACAAAATGTGGCATGAACTCCTATCTCTAAATAGGAGCCACACCAATAAGCGCTCGTACTACACTCAGTCCTTACGCAATCAATAATGAGCTTAAACTCACAGCTCAACAATTAACCCGACATACCGTAAATCATGCCTATAAGGTCGCCACGCACTCGACTCATGATAATGAAACATCTGCTCACTTATGTTTCATCTATACATATAATAAAGGTGAACTCAACCTGTATCCAGGTGAGATATCGCAACAACAACCCGTTCCACCCTGGAACTGCGGACACGATAGTCTTGCCATCATTAGCCTGATATCCCTCCGAATAATGAATATCATATTCTACTCAAGATAACACTATACTCGTATAACACCCACCAAAATGAGTAATACCAATTTTCTATAAACTTAAAATACTAACACCCGCTCTTCCCAGCGAATGAAAGAAAATAGATTCCTGTTATCGTGGACAAGCACATAAACATATACTACATAATGTTATCGATACTATTTACAAACTCGTATCACACACGAATCTGGAGCTAATAAAATACCGTGACTCATTCTTGTCACACCGAATATACCTCCTTCATTCGAGGTGAAACTCATAATAACATCGTCAATCTCCCTGATTGCTCCATATGGTTCCCGGACATGATATACTTACCCTTACTGAGCCAGAAACTACTTTAATCGATGCCCCACCTCGGCACCCTATTCTTGTCCTTTCACTCCTACCGGGCAAGATCAAAAAGTGTAATTCTACCTTCCATAAGTGTTAGCAACACTCTTCTAGTGAGCCTATCTTTCCCTTGAAGGACTCTCTCTTCATTGTACTTTCCTCGTCTCAGTACAAAACTCTCTAATCCATAAATCTCTTTATTCACTCTCGGCCTCTGACCGAACCTTATATGAATAATTTGAAACCGCATTCTTCCAATTCCTGCTAAATCACGGGGACTTATGGTTAAAAATATCCATAAGACCCCTTTCGAACCCTTAGCTTCAGTGGGTAATTCAACTTTAGTACCACTTTCTACTATAGCGGTACTGGGGTACTCATAACTACTATTCTTTAATAGTCGTTGCCATAATTCTTAGCAAATGCCATAAGGAGAATGACCTCTACTACAATCCTAGTCTTGAGCTTCAACTAATCCCCACCTTCTGCTCCCTTCATCGATCAGTACATCAATCTCGAATGAGCACGCAAAAGATTACTATAATCTCATAATATGGCAGGAGAACGAAATCTCACAAGAGGAATTCAATAATCCGAATCATAAGGCTCTACAACAATAAAGAGCAATGCTGAAAGCGTTGTACGTTCGCATAGATTCCTAAGGACACTAGAACCTGATGCTCTGATACCATCAGTGACAACCCGCCTAATAAAATACCGGGTGATCACTCCTATATCAAATTAAAATAGGAGTCTCATCACTGTCGAAAAACCAATTTAATTACTAATAACCTAATAGGCTGGCGTAAAAATTTTACTTGACTACTCTTTTTAAACAACTACACAATATAAACATTCACACAGTTTAGATAAATGAAACTGGAATAAGACAAAATAATCGAACACTCGGTTCAAATATAATACAACCAAATCGAATGTCGCACTAATCTTCCCCCCTCGAAAAAGGATTTATTACCCCTAAAAGGATAAGGCGTTGCCAGGGAGTGTAGGTCCACCGATGGGGCATGGATCATATTTCTATTTTGTTGGCAAACTTTACATTTTCGAATTAACTCAGCAGAGTCCTTCTCCATCGTTGGCCAATAATATCCCAATGTCATCAACTGGTCATACAACTTGTCCCCTCCTATGTGTGCTAGATCAATCGCTTATTTGAGGACCTCTGCTGCTTCTTCCCTTATGATGCAATGCAATGGCCTGTTGAAGTAACCCCTTCGATAAAGCTGCCCCACCTGAACATAAAACCTCGGGTCCCTCCGCTCGAGTCGTATCACATTAATTTTCTCTATTGGGACAACTCCATATTTGATTAAGTCTATATAGGGTTGCCTCTCGTCTAGTTGAGCTTCAACAAAATGACATTCAGCGGCCTCGAAGAATAACTGGCACTTATTGCACTTCCGTTGTAACTCTGATGTGTCTTGCTTCATTCTAGGCTAGAAATATCCCTCCCTTTGAATTATCTTATAAAGAGGTATCTCAGTTGTTTTGTAATGGTCTTCATGTGTTTTCTTCAACCTTTTCTCTTCTTCTTATGGGCCGATGCATCTTCATAATCATCTTCCTGCGTTTCTGAAGTAAAGGTTTCCCCGGTTTGTAAAGTATTGGGCTAATTCCCTCAGCTCCATCGCTCCTTCCCCAGATTCCAGATGATTTCTAATCTCTCCCCTCTAGTCAGCATCCTCCTCCATTAGCATAATTGGATGTACTATCGAAGGAGCTATTCTTCGTTGAATCACGACTATGTTTGTATCATTCCACATGACCATTTTCTGGGTGATGGTGGCATAGGCGTCTGGATGGCGGTTCATTGTTTGGGGATGTCTCTTAATTTTAGTCCGATGGAAGTGACTGAGGAGCCTCTGAATGATTGTTCGGTATGGTGCCAGCCTTAGGTGTTTCAATGCATATTCTCCATTCACTTGCTGAATCACCAAGTTCGAACCACCTTTGATGCAAAGTGAATGAATTCCCCTTCGAAGGGCCTCCAGCAACCCAGTACTAACGCTTCATACTCTGCTTTATTGTTGGAACAAGGTAAATCTAATTGTTAAGAAAGACAAATCTCCTATATTCCTTTTGAAAGAATAACCCCTGTCCCTCCTTTATTTTTTGCCGAAGATCCATCAAATTGCATCGTCCATTCTTCATCACTTGCATTGAAGTAATTGGACTGCAAGTCATCCCCTGTAATACTTTCTTTAGGTGGCTCAAACGTCCCAGAGGGGAAGATTGCCAACAGGTAAGTGTACGCCTGGCTCTTGATCGCGCGAGGAACCAAACACTTCAAGTCACATTCTGAGAGGATGAGGAACCACCTAGCTTCCCTTCTAATTAATATGGTTCTTTCTAACAAAAACTTATTGGGATCACATCTCGTTATAATATGGATTGTAAAAGACAACATATAATGCCTAAGTTTTTGTGCTATAAAGACTAAAGCTAAACAATGCCTTTCCAAGATACTATACTTGAGCTCTGGCCCATGTATGATTCTGCTGAGGTAGTAAACTGGTCATTGTTGCGCGTCAATATCTTGTCCCAGTAGAGCTCCAATGTACCTCGTGGTGGATGTGAGGTATAGCAGCAACCGTATTCCTACCTTTGGCGAAACCATGGTCTGTGGTGAAATGAGCAGCTTTTTCATCCCAGTGAGAGACTCCTGGTGAACCTCTTTCCACTTGAATCTCATGTTCTTTCGCAAAAGCTGCATCAATGGGTGCGTCATTTGTGCCAATTCAGGCACAAATCTCCTAAAGTAAGAAACTTTACTGAGGAAAATCTTCAGCTTCTTTGCCGTTCCTAGATTGGCCATCTCCAAGATCGCTCGCTGTTTGTCTTGGTCCATCTGCACCCCCTGTCGATCAACCGCAAAACCTAAAAACTTTCCACTAGTTACTCCGAAGACATGTTTTAGTGGGTTCAACTTAAGTTTATACTTTCTTCACCGAGCAAACACCTTCCTGTAATACCCCGTATTTTTGGCTATATTTATTTTTGGGATTAATTAATTAAATGCGTATTAATTGGAAATTAATCCGGGTTAAAAATACTAACGAGATGCGAGTTGGTATTTGATTATGTGCATACATGTTTTTATATGAATATTGAATTATGATAAACTTGTCGTGAGATTGAGATACGACATTTTAGAAATTTTGTTGAGACACGTGTGACCGCCGCGTCACGGTATAATATTTTGATTATAAAAGTGAATTTAAATTCTTTAAACCGTATGGTCATTTTGAGTGCGCCAACGCG
Organism: Sambucus nigra; assembly: GCA_949130495.1. Lineage (NCBI taxonomy): Eukaryota > Viridiplantae > Streptophyta > Magnoliopsida > Dipsacales > Adoxaceae > Sambucus > Sambucus nigra. Next base: position 166,008,299 of record OX422220.1, on the reverse strand, counting down.
TCCGGAAGGGTCGAGATAGTCAGAAAACACTAGCCGGGGGTTTAGTTTGGGTCCCGGGGTATTTTTAGGCCATATCGGCAACATAAAGGGCATTTTAGTAATTTTGTATTTTTGGAAAATTAAAAGTGACGAAAATTGGGAGTTTTAATCTGATTGGGAATTGACCCACTAAGACACTAACCAACCCATATTAACCCAACAAGCTATGTAGGTTATTAGAATTAGGTTTTCTAATACCTTCCCAAAGCAAACCCTAGCCACCATAGCCACCATTGGAGAAGAAGCTTGGGGAAAGAGAGAGAAAGGAAATTCTGCAGAAAAGCTCCATCAAACCAACATCTAAATCAGAGATAAACTCGAGGCAAGTGACTTAATTCCATTTAATTTCAGAGAATGTCCTTTCCATGTTAGATAATTCAAATTTTATGTTTGTTCTTAGTGAAATATGAAAACCCATGTAGTTTGGAACTTAGAACTTGAAAATCTTGAGGAGAATTGCATGTAGAATGATAGGTAGATGATTATTCTCATGATATTTGTGATTGGAAGAAATTAAACGGATTTATATTGGGTTAATTCATGATTTAAAATGTTAGGGTTTGTGTTCTTGAAAAGAATTGGGGAAAAATGTAGAATCTTGTGATCTAATGATGTTTAGGATGTATTAATTCCTTAAAAGGTGTTAGTATATGACCTTAGTATGTTTTAGGGTGTTTGGGGACCTTAAAACATTGATTGGACGAATTTTGGTTGAGACTTGAGGTGTTAAAAATGGTGAAGAACGAGATTTAGACAAATCTGGGACGAAACTGGTAGGTCGTTAGAAGCCCCTGCCCAGGTCGTTCGAACGAACTCGTTCGAACGAGCTTCTAACGAATTGACCAGTCGCTTCTAACGAAAGGGAACTTCGTTCGATGACTTCGTTCGAACGAGATCTCGTTAGAAGGTACAGTTCGTTCGAACGAACTGGATTTCGTTCGAACAACCTCGTTCGAACGAGACTTCTAACGAGCTGACAGTTTGATCTCGTTCGAACAGCCTCGTTCGAACGAGACTTCTAACGAGCTGGAAGTTTGGGCCTTTTTGGCCTGTTTTGATTTTGGGAGTCCCGTAAACTTGTTCGAGGGTAGAGTTAACATTCCTTTGATGAGATATGGCTAGATTTGGGACTTTTGGGTTATTATGAGGAGTAAATTATATACGAGTGATTTAAATCAATGAACCGTTTGGGTTGAGACGTGAGTGTCTACTACGACGTGAGAATAAATTTAGGGCGCGTATGATTATAAACCGGAATCGTATAAAGTGTGTAAATTATATATTGGTACTAGAATGAGAATAGTGCTACAATTAAACTACGGGATTACTAAGACGTGTATTTACTTAGTATTGGTATATGAATTGTGTGTATGACATACCTACCATACTTGCTATCACGGGAGGTTTGTGTTCGCTTAGGGCCCTCTAATCCTTATGTTGCCCGGATTTAGACTGGTTTCCTTGATGAACATAGGTCATAGAAAGACTTATTGGGATATTAATAAGTCCGCTGATCGTGGGAGCGTAGGTATGTGCGTGACCCATGTGATGTGACTGTGTTCGCCTCCATTATTTGTGATGTTGTTATCTGTGAACTATTCCTGAGAGATTCGGAATATGTAATCCTTATGTACGTGATGTACCGGGATGGATAGCAGAGTATGTGTGCACCGCAGCTTAGTTCTCGGGGTGCTTGTATTGTATATTTATGATGTGAATAATATACACTTAATTAATGGGAACCTTCATGTTAATGTTGTGAATATAATTACAGTATTGTTTCGAGAAACATAACGAGTTAGCTGATAGTGAAATATATTGCATATTGAGCATCTGAGTTTACGTTAAACCCCTATTTAATTATGAGCGTTATAATGTTAATAGAACCGAGTAATAAGGGTAGGACCTATGGCAGTCTAGCTAGATTTAATGTCACTTAGCTAGTGGTTTGTGTCGTTGTAGATGGGTACTTACGTTAGGAGTGCACAGTTAGACGAGAGGTGATAATATCATGTGAGTGCACGTCCTAACATGTACTTTGCATTTAATGTTTTAAATGTTTTTAAAGCACTTGCAGGTTTTTAAAATATAACTCCACATTCGGGCTCTGACCCGTTTTCTTTCAAATCTACTTTTCTTGTAAAACCATTTTAGGTGCCCAGCCACAAGGACACCATGCATAGGATACTCATTCTGGTGACGAACTGTAGCTGTTTGTGGAAGCTACAGGGATTTGCTTGTAGACGCCTCTATCACTTGGATTCCAGATTCATTATCTATCAGTTGTAGGGCATGTTGCCCATTTCTATTAGAGTTACATTTCCATTACAGTTTTCAGACTTTGGCATGTATTGATTTAGTATTCAGTTTACTTATTTCAGTTGTGGGATTGTAGTGAGGAGTTTTCCTCCAGACTTTATTTACATTGCGTGATGGTTATTCTATTTACTTCATTATGGTGAATGGTGTTATTATTCTTTATTACACTTGTTGCATGTTAATCAGACTTAAATTAAAATTTGGCACTTACTTTTTAAATACTAGGTGGTTAGTAATCATTAAAATGTTTTCGACAGTGATGCTATTAACTGGACCAACTTGGCATTTTGAATTAATTTAATAAAGGAGTAGCTACCCGGTATTTAATTAGTCGGGGTGTCACAGGTGGTATCAAAGCATCAGGTTCTAGTGTCCTTTAGGATCTGACGGCTTATTATGTTTCCGCTAAGTTTCTTTGATATAGAGCCCTATATTTTAGGACTGTTGTACTCTTTTTGTGTATGCTTCGTTCTTCAGCTATATTAAGTTTATAACTGCGAACTTATAAACTTCATTCTTATTTCAGATGCCTCCACGACGTGCACGACGAGTTCCCAGGGATGCAACGCCTGAACCCCAGCCCGCTCCAGTTCAGGGCATGATGAACGCCGCTGAGGTTGCAGCTATAGTAGCCCAAGCGGTAAATGCCGCAATTGCCGTTGTTCAGCAGGCACCACCTCAGGTGCCGGTTGCCGTGCCAGTGCAGGCAAATGCATTCCCATCTGCTTGGGAGCGTGTACATGATGCTTTTCAGAAAGCGCATCCGCCAGAGTTTGCAGGTAGCTCAGATGTGGTAGTCTCGAGCCAGTGGAGGAAGGATATGCAGAGGCACTTGAGGATGTATGAGTGCACGGACGTCCAGAAGCAGGTGCTAGCTACTTTTAAGCTAGTTGGATCTGCGCTACCGTGGTGGGAGTCTATTACCACCATGGAGGAGAGGGATACTCTCACTATTCAGGACTTCTGGGTGCGGTTTGACCGCAAGTATTTTCCGTCAGCTGTCCACACGGAAATGAGGAGGAAATTGATGAGTCTGAGGCAGGAGGGTAAGACCGTGGCCGAGTACGAGGCCGAGTTCACGAATCTGTTGAATATCGTTCCAGATGAGATACCAACAGAGAAGAAGAAGATTGAAAAGTTCACGGACGGGTTGACATGGAGGATCCGTCAACATCTGTTGGGGAACCTTTCGTTGGCCACGTACTCTGATGTGGTTAACGCTGCTTTGTTACACTGCCAGGACCACCGCTTTCATATGGCTGAGGGAAAGAGGTCGGGAGAGTCTAGCCATCAGGACAGGATAGGAGGACATGGTGCCGGTGGGGCACAATCTGTCCAGGGGCAGAGACAGGGTGAGCAGGGTTCGCAGCAGGGGGATCAGAAGAGGTTCCGATCATGGAACTACAGGCAGGGACAGGGAGGTTTCCGTCAGGGCCATCAGGGTCCAAACGGCCATCAGGGCCAACAGGGGCAGAATGGGCAGCAGTTTCACCAGGGCCAGCAGGGCCAAGGGAGGAACGGTAACGGCCACCAGGGCCGGGGACCGCAGGGGCAGAGAGGAGGGAACTTCCCAGGGAAGTGCTTTGTTTGTGGAAAGACTGGCCATAAACAACAGGATTGTCCTGATAGGGGCAGGGCCCCACAGCAGCAGCAGCAGGGTGCTCGCCAGGAGCCATAGAGGCCTATGTTTCCCGCCGCTCTCCCCGCACCGCCACAGATGGCAGCATTGCCACCCATTCCAGCAGTCCTAGCTCAACAGGGGCAGCTACAGTATGGACGTGTCTATAACGTCCACCAGGCTACAGTTCCACAAGCACCGCCCGCGATTGAGGGTACGTTTCCTATCCATGGCACTATGGGTCGGGTATTGTTTGATACGGGGGCTACACATTGTTTTATAGCTACACACTTCGCGAAAGCTTTAGGATTGTTAGCTACGGCAGAGAGCACAGTGACGTGTGTCGACTCACCATTGGGGAGTGGGTAACTTATTTTCTTTATATGCCGAGGAGTGGGGGTAGAGATTGGTGGTTTGGTATTACCTGCAGACATGTTGGTATTAGATATGCATGTTCATGATGTGATTATCGGTATGGATTGGCTCGTAGCTTATAGGGCCATGATTGATTGCTTCAGCGGGAGCATAGTTTTTGCCATTCCGGGGCAAGAGATGTTTATAGTGGCGATGTCTCGCCCAGAGGGAGGATCGACCGCTCATCTGTATTACATTGAGGAGGATACCTCTAAGGAGGTAGTGATTCCTTTAGATTCTATCCCAGTAGTCAGGGAGTATTCGGATGTGTTTCAGGAGATACCAGGCTTACCCCCCAGTCGAGAGATAGACTTTGTTATAGATTTGCTACCGGGTACGAGACCTATAGCACGCGCACCGTACCGTATGGCTCCAGCTGAGATGAGGGAGTTACGGGATCAGATAGAGCAGCTGTTAGGTCAGGGCTTTATTCGCAGGAGTACCTCACCTTGGGGTGCTCCAGTTTTGTTTGTGAAGAAGAGGGACGGTTCACTGAGATTGTGTGTGGACTACCGAGAGTTGAATAAGGTCACGATACGGAATAAGTATTCGTTACCTCGAATCGATGACTTATTCGACCAGTTGAGAGGAGCTTCTTTCTTCTCGAAAATTGATTTGAGATCGGGATACCATCAGTTACGTATCCGGGAGGAGGATGTCTCGAAAACCGCGTTCTTATCGAGATATGGTTCTTACGAGTTTCGAGTTATGCCTTTCGGTTTGACCAACGCTCCAGCAGTGTTTATGGACTTGATGAACAGAGTGTTCAGGGATTTCCTAGACCAGTTTGTCATTGTCTTCATTGATGATATTCTGGTTTACTCCCAGACAGAGGAGGAGCACGCCGAGCATTTGAGGCAGGTTTTGCAGACACTTCGTCAGAACGAATTGTATGCAAAATATGAGAAATGCGGGTTTTGGCTGAAGGAGGTCCAGTTTTTGGGACACATTATTTCCGACCAGGGAATATCCGTTGATCCGGGGAAGGTATCCGCAGTGAGGGAGTGGGGACAGCCCATGACACCGACTGAAATTCGTAGTTTCTTGGGTCTAGCAGGATACTACAGGAGGTTTATTCGGGGTTTCTCGGAGATAACTAGTCCTTTGACACATCTGACTCGTAAGGGTGTGCCATACATCTGGAGTGATGCCTGTCAGTTGTCATTCGATGAATTGAAGGACAAATTGACCTCAGCACCTGTGTTAGCATTGCCGAGACCGGGAGTTGAGTATTTGGTTTACACCGATGCATCCTTGCAAGGGCTTGGAGGTGTATTGCAGCAGGAGAGATAAGCCATAGCTTATGCTTCCCGTAAGCTTAAGCCTCATGAGAAGAATTACCCCACGCATGATTTGGAATTGGCGGCAGTGGTATTTGCCCTACGGATTTGGAGGCATTATCTTTTGGGGGAGAAGTTCCAATTGTTCACGGACCACAAGTCCCTACAGTACCTATTCACGCAGAAGGAGTTGAATATGCGGCAGCGTAGGTGGCTTGAGTTTGTGAAGGACTACCAGTTCGATATCCAGTATCACCTGGGTAAGGCTAACGTGGTAGCAGACGCGTTGAGCCGTAGGCCAGTAGATGAGGTGGCAGAGGTGTGGAAGGCAAAGTGGAAGGAGTTGGGACACCAGGATGCAGTGGCCCAATCTTTCATGTCCGTGATGACCGTTACACCACAGATTGTTACGAAGGTAGTACGGGCACAGGCTAATGACTCGTTCTGTCAGGAGCAGATAGTTCGATTACTAGCAGAGGGAGTCGAGTCCTATACCGTCAGCTCAGACGGGGGATTACGCTTCAATGGGAGATTGGTAGTTCCAGAAGGGGAGAGATTGCGACATGAGGTGATGGCAGAGTCGCACGGCTCACGGTTCGCGGTACATCTCGGAGGGGACAAAATGTACCAAGACATGAGAAGGCAGTATTGGTGGAGCGGTATGAAGAGAGATATCGCTGAGTTTGTTTCAAAATGCGCCACTTGTTAGCTTGTAAAAGTGGATCATCAGAGACCGGCAGGATTGCTACAGCCATTGGAGGTCCCGATGTGGATGTGGGAGAGCATATCCATGGACTTTATCACGGGGTTGCCTACGTCGCAGAGGGGTCACGACTCCGTTTGGGTAATTGTGGACAGGTTGTCCAAAGTCGCTCACTTTTTACCCGTAAGGACTGACTACACTACGGGACAGTATGCCCAGCTCTTCATTTCAGAGATTGTGAGACTTCACGGTGTACCCCTAAATATCGTGTCTGACAGAGACAAGATATTTGTTTCGAGGTTTTGGGAGAGTTTCCAGGAGGCCATGGGCACGGAATTGCGGTTGAGTACGGCTTATCATCCGCAGACTGATGGGCAGACCGAGCGCACAAATCAAATGTTGGAGGACATGCTACGCATGTGCATTATTGACTTCGGGGGTGGATGGGAGCAGTACCTTCCACTTGTGGAGTTTGCTTACAACAACTCCTATCAGTTCACTATTGGTATGGCTCCGTTTGAGGCATTGTACGGTAGGCCTTGTCGTTCCCCAGCATGTTGGTTAGAGGTGGGGGACAACAAACTTCTTGGGCCGGAAGTGATTCAGGATACTTCGGCAAGGATTGAGTTGATTCGGAGTTGAATTCGGGTAGCTCAAGACAGGCAGAAGAGTTACGCTGATGCGAAGAGGTTTTTCAGAGAGTTCCAAGTGGGGGACCAGGTTTTGCTCAGAGTGTCTCCTATGAAGGGGATTATGCGTTTCAGAAAGAAGGGGAAGTTGGCACCGAGGTATGTGGGGCCGTTTCCTATTATTGAGCGGATCGGACCGGTTGCGTATAGACTTGGGTTACCGGAGCATTTGCATCGGATTCACGATGTGTTCCATATTTCCTCGCTGAGGAAATACCTTAGAGATAATTTGGCTCATTCTCACATTGCTGTGGAGGACATCGATCTCCAGTCGGATAGCTCCTACGAGGAGGGGCCAATTGCTATTTTGGACCGAAGCGAGAGGAAACTGTGGTCAAAGATAGTTCCGTTAGTGCGTGTTCAGTGGCGACATCACAATGTCGAGGAGTCCACATGGGAGCGCGAGGATGAGATGCGCGAACGTTATCCAGAGTTGTTTTTAGCAAGTACTTTCTAGTTTCAAATTTCGAGACGAAATTCAGTTATTAGGAGGGAAGTATGTAATACCCCGTATTTTTGGCTATATTTATTTTTGGGATTAATTAATTAAATGCGTATTAATTGGAAATTAATCCGGGTTAAAAATACTAATGAGATGTGAGTTGGTATTTGATTATGTGCATACATGTTTTTATATGAATATTGAATTATGATAAACTTGTCGTGAGATTGAGATACGGCATTTTAGAAATTTTGTTGAGACACGTGTGACTGCCGCGTCACGGTATAATATTTTGATTATAAAAGTGAATTTAAATTCTTTAAACCGTATGGTCATTTTGAGTGAGCCAACGCGTCCGGAAGGGTCGAGATAGTCAGAAAACACTAGCCGGGGGTTTAGTTTGGGTCCCGGGGTATTTTTAGGCCATACCGGCAACATAAAGGGCATTTTAGTAATTTTGTATTTTTGGAGAATTAAAAGTGACGAAAATTGGGGGTTTTAATCTGATTGGGAATTGACCCACTAATCCACTAACCAACCCATATTAACCCAACAAGCTACGTAGGTTATTAGAATTAGGTTTTCTAATACCTTCCCAAAGCAAACCCTAGCCACCATTGGAGAAGAAGCTTGGGGAAAGAGAGAGAAAGGAAATTCTGCAGAAAAGCTCCATCAAACCAACATCTAAATCAGAGATAAACTCGAGGCAAGTGACTTAATTCCATTTAATTTCAGAGAATGTCCTTTCCATGTTAGATAATTCAAATTTTATGTTTGTTCTTAGTGAAATATGAAAACCCATGTAGTTTGGAACTTAGAACTTGAAAATCTTGAGGAGAATTGCATGTAGAATGATAGGTAGATGATTATTCTCATGATATTTGTGATTGGAAGAAATTAAACGGATTTATATTGGGTTAATTCATGATTTAAAATGTTAGGGTTTGTGTTCTTGAAAAGAATTGGGGAAAAATGTAGAATCTTGTGATCTAATGATGTTTAGGATGTATTAATTCCTTAAAAGGTGTTAGTATATGACCTTAGTATGTTTTAGGATGTTTGGGGACCTTAAAACATTGATTGGACGAATTTTGGTTGAGACTTGAGGTGTTAAAAATGGTGAAGAACGAGATTTAGACAAATCTGGGACGAAACTGGTAGGTCGTTAGAAGCCCCTGCCCAGGTCGTTCGAACGAACTCGTTCGAACGAGCTTCTAACGAATTGACCAGTCGCTTCTAACGAAAGGGAACTTCGTTCGATGACTTCGTTCGAACGAGATCTCGTTAGAAGGTACAGTTCGTTCGAACGAACTGGATTTCGTTCGAACAGCCTCGTTCGAACGAGACTTCTAACGAGCTGACAGTTTGATCTCGTTCGAACAGCCTCGTTCGAACGAGACTTCTAACGAGCTGGCAGTTTGGGCCTTTTTGGCCTGTTTTGATTTTGGGAGTTCCGTAAACTTGTTCGAGGGTAGAGTTAACATTCCTTTGATGAGATATGGCTAGATTTGGGACTTTTGGGTTATTATGAGGAGTAAATTATATACGAGTGATTTAAATCAATGAACCGTTTGGGTTGAGACGTGAGTGTCTACTACGACGTGAGAATAAATTTAGGGCGCGTATGATTATAAACCGGAATCGTATAAAGTGTGTAAATTATATATTGGTACTAGAATGAGAATAGTGCTACAATTAAACTACGGGATTACTAAGACGTGTATTTACTTAGTATTGGTATATGAATTGTGTGTATGACATACCTACCATACTTGTTATCACGGGAGGTTTGCGTTCGCTTAGGGCCCTCTAATCCTTGTGTTGCCCGGATTTAGACTGGTTACCTTGATGAACATAGGTCATAGAAAGACTTATTGGGATATTAATAAGTCCGCTGATCGTGGGAGCATAGGTATGTGCGTGACCCATGTGATGTGACTGTGTTCGCCTCCATTATTTGTGATGTTGTTATCTGTGAACTATTCCTGAGAGATTCGGAATATGTAATCCTTATGTACGTGATGTACCGGGATGGATAGCAGAGTATGTGTGCACCGCAGCTTAGTTCTCGGGGTGCTTGTATTGTATATTTATGATGTGAATAATATACACTTAATTAATGGGAACCTTCATGTTAATGTTGTGAATATAATTACGGTATTGTTTCGAGAAACATAACGAGTTAGCTGATAGTGAAATATATTGCATATTGAGCATCTGAGTTTACGTTAAACCCCTATTTAATTACGAGCGTTATAATGTTAATAGAATCGAGTAATAATGGTAGGACCTATGGCAGTCTAGCTAGATTTAATGTCACTTAGCTAGTGGTTTGTGTCGTTGTAGATGGGTACTTACATTAGGAGTGCACAGTTAGACAAGAGGTGAGAATATCATGTGAGTGCACGTCCTAACATGTACTTTGCATTTAATGTTTTAAATGTTTTTAAAGCACTTGCAGGTTTTGAAAATATAACTCCACATTCGGGCTCTGACCCGTTTGCTTTCAAATCTACTTTTCTTGTAAAACCATTTTAGGTGCCCAGCCACAAGGACACCATGCATAGGATACTCATTCTGGTGACGAGCTGTAGCTGTTTGTGGAAGCTACAGGGATTTGCTTGTAGACGCCTCTATCACTTGGATTCCAGATTCATTATCTATCAGTTGTAGGGCATGTTGCCCATTTCTATTAGAGTTACATTTCAATTACAGTTTTCAGACTTTGGCATGTATTGATTTAGTATTCAGTTTACTTATTTCAGTTGTGGGATTGTAGTGAGGAGTTTTCCTCCAGACTTTATTTACATTGCGTGATGGTTATTCTATTTACTTCATTATGGTGAATGGTGTTATTATTCTTTATTACACTTGTTGCATGTTAATCAGACTTAAATTAAAATTTGGCACTTACTTTTTAAATACTAGGTGGTTAGTAATCATTAAAATGTTTTCGACAGTGATGCTATTAACTGGACCAACTTGGCATTTTGAATTAATTTAATAAAGGAGTAGCTACCCGGTATTTAATTAGTCGGGGTGTCACACTTCCTCAAATCGCTTAGATAGGACTCCTCCTACCGTGATTTGATGACCAAATCATCCACATAAAATTGCACAAAATTTTGAAAGAAGTCATGGAAGATGTCCATCATTATTCTTTGATAAGTATCCCTAGCATTCTTGAGTCCAAACGACATTACTTTGTACATGAAGTTCCCCAATGGGGTTTTAAATGTCATTTTCTCTGCATCCGTAGGGTCCATCTTGATATAGTTGTACCATACATACCCATCCATGAAGGTGTACATCTCATGAACAGTCGTTGCATCTATTAGGCTATCGATGGAGGGTAGAGGGAACTCATCTTTGGGGTAAGCCCTATTCAAGTCTCTGAAATCTACACAGATCCTTAATTGATTTTTATCTTTCTTACCCCATTGGATATTGCTAGACAGTCAGAGTGGGTGTTATATCGATTTGGTGAACCCTGTCATCAGTAAGCATTAAACCTCTTCCTTGATCTTTAAGTCTAGCTCAAGATTATATGTTCTTATTGCGTGTTTCACGGGAATGTCTTAAGGCATCATGTTCAACTTATGGAAGCTTACTTCCTCATCCAGCCCTTCCATCTCTATGTACGAAATGCAAAAATGTCTATCAACTTTTGAATCAACTTAACCAAAGCCTCTCATTTTTGCTTACTGAGATCCTTCGAGATGAAGATGGGACTTGGATCCTCTCTTTCTTTCACCAGGTTCAACTATTCCAACTCTTATACCTGTGGCTTTGGTTGATCTACTATGTAATCTAGTTCTTCTATAACATCTTCCACGAACTATTGTATGTTGGAGTTGTCTATCACCATACATTGCCCCCGTTCATCTACTAAAAACACTCATATAATTGGTCAGCCTCCTTATCAGCTTCTTCGGCTACCCGTTCATACCATTATAAATAATACACCACTTTTCCTTCTTCGATAATCACATTTTTGTACTATCTACTGATAGTTGCCACTACCTTCCTCTTATTCTCTCTAGAAGCCTCATCCACTCTTCCTCTTAAAAATCGACTCAGTACACTTTGCCATTGGACCTCATACTCCATTAGGTACACTCTAGGTCTCATCCTATCTTTGAGCTGCTTCGAGATATTTTGGGGCCGAGGGACCATTTGGTGGGCTTCTTCTATCATCACTCCTTTACTTCTTGCAACTTCGTTATTCTTCTCATTCAAGGGCCACATCCTTTCTCTAATCGAGGGAACTCAAGCTTCCTCCATTCTTCTCGTTAGGACTCTTAGGTCCTCCTCCAGTTTTGGCTTTGACAGTGAAATGCCCCTTCGTAGCTCTAATGGTCACCTCTGTTCCCTTGTTATTTGCCTTGGCGCATTAGTGATACGTCGAAGGAACTAGCCATTAGTTGTTGATAATATGGAAATATTGCGCATTTCATCTCTCAAACCTACGCAATTTAGCCCCCTCGGGTGCCTTAATTGTAACACCCCATATTTTTGACGATTTAAATAATTATGTGATTAATTATTATTATGGGAATAAGTATGCAATTAATTATGGTCGTTGGATTAATTAAATTAAAATGCGAGAAATTAAGTTGTTATTAATCCGGATTAAAATAATTATTAACTAGCGTACCAAGGGTTAATACTTTTTGTTGAAAATTATTGAATATTACTGTGTGGTATGTAATATGGAATTATGAAATTTGATAAATTGCCGAGAATGAAATATACTGCAGTTTGGTAATTTAAGTCTGACACGCGTGTGAGTCGTGTCGGAACTAATTGAATGGAATATAAAGAAAAAATATTTTTATTAACTCGTATTGTCATTTCGAGTGCACCGTTGAGTCCGTGAGGTTCGAGATAGTCAAAATAGTATACTCGGGTGTTTAGTTTGGGTCCTGGGGCAATTTTAGGCCTACCCGGCGTCCCGAGAGGGCATTATGGTAAATTGTATTTTTGAGTTTAATTAATGGACGAAAATTGGGAGTTATTTTATCAGCCAAGAAAATTCCTTTAGGTTTGTGAGACACAAAAAGGAAAGAATGACTATAGAGGGTGTGAGGGAGAACCAATTTTCAAGAGGGAAGGCCAAAGTATCACCACCTTGCACAACCACCACCACCAATGCGTAGATCGAGAAGAGAGGAACGGGTATATACCAACATCACCAATGGATTATACCGTCATATTCGAGGTAAGTGTTTATTACTTTCTTTCTTTTAGCAATAATCATGCTCATGTTAGTGTAGGTGAAATTAATCATGATTTACTTATGAATTGGGTGAAAATTGGATATTTAAATTATGATTAAGGATTGGTTTAATTAGTAGTTTACAGTCCTTCATGTATGTAGATGATTAATCACGAAATTGAATTTCATATTGATGAACGAATATGGGTTGATTAGGTTCTTTAATTGAAAATTTGGAAACTAGGGTTTATATGAATTAATTTTGGGATTTTATATAATTATGATGATTAATGATGAATTAATGATCCTAAGTTGTTAGGAATGATTTATAACCCGTAATGTGCTGATTGGGATTTATCAGGAGTTGTTGGGTGATGAACCTATGAAGTTGTTAGGGTTAAAAATGGTGAAAACACCGAAATCTGGGCAAGAAGACGAACAGTGGCATCTCGCGCGAAGTCATTCGCTCGAGATAGGGATCTCGCGCGAAGTCGTTCGAACGACACGTGGAAGTCGTTCACGCGACGTCTCATTCTCATTCGAGCGAGATCTATTTTTGGTTCAAGCGACTACCCTTCTGGTTTGAATGACAGGGTGAATTTTTGGGGATTTTCTTAGAGTCTAGTTTTGAGTTTATCGGTTTATTAGAGTGAGAAAAACTGCCAAATTGTAAATTCAAATAAGACGGAGATTTGGGTAAGTATGTGAGAATAAATACTTTACTTATTTCGGTATAGAGAGAGTGTACCCTGGAGATTACGAGAGAGATAGTAATCTAAATATTTATACTATACATAGTGTTGAGATTAAAATACATATGAGAAGTATATATGTAGGTTTGGGAATTACCTATAAATCTTAATAGGACGTGTGTATGCCAATTATGCGATATTATTGTTAAGCGCACTAATGAGTGATAACTAGGGGGTGCAGAAACTCTATTGTTAAGTGTACTAATGGGTGATAACCAGGGGGTACAAGGATGATTATTGCTAGGCGCACTAACAAGTGATAACCTAGGGTGCTGGATTATTACTAATAGGTGCATTAACGGGTATTAACCCGGGGATGCAGAATTCTCTTGATAGGCTCACTAATGGGTGATAACCCGGGGGTGCTGGATATATATTAATAGGTGCAGTAACGGTGTTAACACCGGGATGCAGGATTCTCTTGATAGGCTCACTAATGGGTGCTAACCCGGGGATGCATGATTTTCTTGATAGGTGCACTAATGGGTCTTAGCTCGGGGGTTTAGGATTAGTATATATATATATGTATATGGATGATGTGACAATATATATATATATATATATATATATATATATATATATATATATATATATATATATATATATATATATATATTAAATTGTGAATATTTCTACTGTGTGAAATTAGTAGACTTGGTAATAATAATAATCATTACATTGCGCCAAGTGGTCTTAACCAAAGGGTGAAGGATTAGTGTATATATATAAGGATGATGATACTATATATATATATATATATATATATATATATATATATATGTATGTATATATATATATATATATATATGTATGTATATATATATATATATATATATATGAGTATACTAGCAGAACTTTCTACTTTGTGAAACTAGTAGATAAAGTGGAGATGAGAAATAAAATAATCTTAGTGGATAAAAGATTAACCATTCGAACGGTGAATATTGAAACTTAGTGTGTGAGATATTATCTGAATAGCGTATTGTATGGGCGATACGAGAATACTAATAGTGAGGATAGTTAGTATTAGTATGGTTTCTGATTAGTTAGACTAGGTGGTATAACGAGGGGGAGATTAAATGTACGTTGGGCGTGCACAATAGATGAGAGGTGAGAAACTGATGCGAGAGTTCCATAACTGACATGCGTATAAGACTTGTTTTAAGAACCAGTTTATATACTTGCTAAATCATTTTTAAACCTTGGGCTCTGACCCGTTTCTTGTATTTCTTCCCTCATTCTCTCTCTCTCTCTCTCTCTCTCTCTCTATATATATATATATATATATATATATATATATATATATATTATTACAGGTGCCTAGCCACAGGGACAGCGGTTCTAGATACTTGGATGGTTTGCCGAGCTGCAGCTATTATGGAAGTTGCGGGTCATTGATATTAGACGCTTCTCTCATTTTATTCAGTTCCTAGTTCAGATATTTCAGTTCAGGCATGTGTCGCCCATCCTCATTAGCGGGATTGTACTCAGTTCCTTTGTAGGTCATTTTTGTTGGAATGAGTATTTATTATGGTTTTGTTTGTGACTTTGAACTAGAAGGTTTTATCTAGCCTTAATTATTCAGTATTTAATTCAATTAGGATTCATTTCTACTGTATGGGTTATAATTCGATGTTCAGAATTTAATTGAATTAATTGGTTTCAAATTAAATTGAATTTTTTTTTTACACTAGCTTAATTAAATGTTAGGTAATTAATTGGATATAAGTTTTTGACAGTGCTAAGAATGAACCAACTGAACATTCTGTTATAAATTTTATAAAGGACTGATCACTCTATATTTAATTGGGCGGGGTGTCCCAGGTGGTATCAGAGCATCAGTGTGTAGTGTCCTTAGGATCTGTGCTTCTTATTACATTACATTTCAGTGCATTGTTCTTTGATGTAGAGCCTTATGATAGGATTGTTGTGTTCCCTTACGTATGCGACTTACGTTCTCCTTCTACGAATTATAATGGATGTAACTCATTATACAAAATTTTGTGTGATTCGAACACCGAACATTTTTGGACGACCAGCGAGGGCCGTAAGAAGAACTGCGGGAGAAGCAGATCAACAGAAGATATAGAGTAATTGTGAAAGAGTGATCATGACAAAAAAATCAACATGAGGATTAATTTAGTAAGAGATAGTAAAATCATCACCCGAGAACTGTGGGTTCCCAGGACACAGTCGTAGATAACAGTGAGTGACTTCAGGACCACCTAGCATAGTCGATAAGGGGGAAATCAAAGGGACTCTTTTGAAAAACCCATCGGTGAAAATACGAAGAAGAAAAAGAGAAAAGTGTAACAGACCAACAGAGGTAGAAAATTCAAAGGCAATTGTGTAGAGTGGGGTGTAACGACACTCGGAATTAAATTTGGAGTTAAAAGCTATATATTTTAGGAGCATTATGTAGTGATTAGAGGCAATCACCATATATGAGAAGTGTGTTTGAAATTTAGAGAGAAATTTGGGTACGATTTGACCGTGAGGTCTTCCATTAGACGTGGTAACAAAATGCGAGTGAAATGTTGATGTTTAGCACAATGGATAACATAAAAACCGATCATGAGAGAAATATTGAATTGCATAATGAACTTCATACCTGGCAGAGGGGAACGAATTATCCAAAGGGTCTATAGTTGATAAAGGACCTGTGAGTTGAATACAAGCATAATTGAGAAGTCCAGCTAGGATGACTAATGTTGATGTCCTCAAGGTTATACGTCGACTAGTTATTGCATTCTTTCCAGAAGAAGTGAGCCAGAAAGGTTAGAGAATCTGGCCTAAAAGCAGAACTGAACTTAACGGTGTGAGTGGAACCCCACATGAGAGTATACCCAATAGGGACCTCGGTTAGATGACTTTAAGTTGATTAAATTACTACAAAGTGATGATGAAGTCAATCAGGGCCGTGGAGGCCAACCATAGTTCCAAATGGACAACGTAGCCAAAGGGACAACGGAAGAAAAATTGTGAGTTAAGACTGCTGGTCTGAGGGAAGGACATTCCAAAATGGTCAGTGGGACCAATGACGAGAAATGGCTTGTGATGTTTCCCTATGTGAAGAAATTAACTACAAGTGTTGAATGTGTCCACAATTGAGAAGTGAGACCGAAAAGATTAGAAATAGTAAACCGTGTCGATTAGGCATAACAACTTGAGGAGTGAGTCTTTCAGCGAAGGAATTTGGGGTTAAGAGAATTAGGCCCAGGAAATTTATAACCCGAGAGTGATGGGTTCAGGCTGGACCAATAAAGTCCCCGTTAATAGTAACATACAGTATGTCAGGGTCTATGGGGGCCTATATGTAAACGGGAGTTCAATAAAGACATAATTGAGGCCTAGAGATTCTGGGTCAACGTTTCAATAATGGCCGTGAAACCCACATTATGGAATAAATTGTCCATGATGAGAGGGGACAACTAAAGGAAGAAATCCTAGGATGATGACGATTGCAGATGTTCATGGGTCATGATGGCAGCCACGTGCTGAGACCCTGTAATTTGGCGAGACTGGTGAGGTTTTACTTCTTCCTTGTGAGTAAAGAATAAATTTTTGTGACATGGGTGTGCCACAACTTTTATGTAAATTGGAAACACTAAAATTCGTGTGCGAATCTAGTTGAGTGGGGAACTTTATTTTTAACAGTCTTGTTACAAAGTATTTCTCGTTGTTAGCAGGGCATTTTGATGATTGCCAATGAGTGAACCGGGTGGGCCATAAGGATATGTTTTGTTGTTATAATTTACTATTGAATTGAGTCATCTTTAGTAGAGTTTATTATTGTAATTTGTAGTGATTAATTACCGTATGGTTAAATGATGGTAAAAATGTCACATGACTGTCATGCCGAATACTCCGGGAGGAGGAATCTTTATTTTGTGCGGTGCCACCTAAAATAGGGTTGGGCCTAGATATATGAGTATATGAAAATTTTTGTGGTATTATAGACCTCAGCAAGTATGTTGTCTAGCTGTATGTGATTCCGATGCATAGGAATTTATTTTACCGAGGAGACTCAGGATGCAGTCTGTTCTTCCTCAAGCATAGAGATAGAATTCGCTATTTTTAATTGCGTTGAGTACTTGGATTAGTAAGAGCTCCATGTTTCATATTACATTTTTAGGGTACATTTTTAGGGACATGAGAGTGGACGAGTAGACTTTTATGTCACAATACGTAGATTATGGGAAAGTGCATAGTATGTATTGAAGGCCTTACGGACCTCGACAACTGACTAGGTTAGACAGTACTGTAACGGGGGAGGGGGGGGGGTTCCTTGTTTGGATTTCGCTTTGCAAGACATCCACACATGAAACTAGCGAACGTCGAGAGTTGGAGAGAAGATTGGTTGATATTACATAAGTTTTGTATATTGGTTATTGTACCTATAAAAGAATATACTTGAGATTTGAAAATTCTTTTATAACTTAGGGAAAATAGAGTCGCCTAGCCTTAGTATCATTTGTAATAGAGCAATGATGCCATTAAAGGATTGAATAAGTTATGACTAGTGGGGCGGTTGAGTGCTCCCCTACTACATCACATACCCAGTGTGCAAGAATTGAAGTAGGAAAATTACATGTCAATGTATCATGATGCACGAGGCATAGGGTGTATGGGCACCCTAGGTAATTGGGTCAGGGAGTGGATTTTGGTTAGAATGTGAATTCGATAACATGTAGTCAGGTAAGCCGAAGCCTATTCACTAAGCTTTGCCAGAGATTTACGTTTCAAGATAAATTGAAATTATTTAGGAAATACGAAATGTATCAGGATACAAACAACAGTGGTGATGGGTTACGATGTAGGGTAATATTGCAAGGATAGTCTTGCAATGGGTCACTTGACTGTTGAAAAAGGGTGGACAATTCGAAACGAGTAGGGGATTCTTCCACTAGGGAATGGTAGAGTATCCCTAAAGATCTTCTCATGTTGCTGATATGGTGAGATTATAGGTACTAAAATGCGACTGAGTACGACCTAATACCCACGGAGGGATGGGCAGGACAAGCAGTCTAATCGGATGCAGGAGAGAAAATTTTATGTGGACCCTAAAATCTTAGGGAAGGATGAGAGCAATACCTTCCACTAGTGGGGTTTGCGTCCAAATAAATCCTATAAGTTCACGTTCGGGTAGAGTGCCATTAGAGGTATGGCACGACAAACTTTGTTGTTGTCCTACTTGATTGTTAAAGGTGGGGGACTAGTTATGATTACAAATGTCGAAGAAGAATCGATGTTATCGTATATATTGTGTGTGAAATGTATATTTCATAACAAATTTACTTGTATGAACGACACGAGATGAAGTCGTATGTATATGAAAAGAGGATAAATCTACTAAGGTGCAAATAGTAGAAGGATGGAAAGGGAATATCTAAAATAGAGATTAAGTAGTGAAACTTAAATGGTAAGGCTTAGGGAGGAGCATACATGATAAGGTAACCTGGAGTTTAAAACAAACACATGTGAAGTGTTCATTATAAAAGGTATTCGGTAGCGTACTATATGGGTAGTACGGAGTAACTTACTTGGAAGCATAAGGATGCGATGCACAATGTTCTGCAGTGTTGTCTGTACCTGGTACACTTTTTTCGAATTTCGGGACGAAATTCTATTGTAAGGGGGGAAGTATGTAACACCCCGTATTTTTGACGATTCAAATAATTATGTGATTAATTATTATTATGGGAATAAGTATGCGATTAATTATGGTTGTTGGATTAATTAAATAAAGTGCGAGAAATTAATTTGTTATTAATCCGAATTAAAATACTTATTAACTAGCGTGCCAAGGGTTAATACTTATTGTTGAGAATTATTGAATATTACTATGTGATATGTAATATGAAAATACGAAATTTGATAAATTATGGAGAGTGAAATATACGACAGTTTGGTAAGTTAAGTATGACATGCGTGTGAGTCGTGTCGGGATTAATTGAATGGAATATAAAGATAAATTATTTTAATTAACTCGTATGGTCGTTTCGAGTGCGTCGTTGTGTCCGAGAGGGTCTAGATAGTCAAAGTATTATACCCTGGTGTTTAGTTTGGGTCCCGGGGAAATTTTAGGCCTAACCGGCGTCCCGAGAGGGCATTATGGTAAATTGTATCTTTGAGTTTAATTAATGGACGCAAATTGGTAGTTATTTTATCAGCCAAGAAAAGTCCTTTAGGGTTGTGAGACACAAAAAGGAAAGAACGGCTATAGAGGGTGTGAGGGAGAACCGATTTTCAAGAAGGAAGGCCAAAGTATCACCACCTTGCACAACAACCACCACCAACGCATAGATCGAGAAGAGAGGAATGCGTATATACCAACATCACCAACAGATCAGACTGTCATATTCGAGGCAAGTGTTTATTACTTGATTTCTTTTAGCAATAATCATGCTCATATTAGTGTAGGTGAAATTAATCATGATTTACTTATGAATTGGGTGAAAAATGGAGATTTAAATTATGATTAAGGATTGGTTTAATTAGTAGTTTAAGATCCTTTATGTATGTAGAGGATTAATCACGAAATTGAATTTCATATTGATGAACGAATTTGGGTTGATTAGGTTCTTTAATTGAAAATTTGGAAACCAGGGTTTATATGAATTAATTTGGGGATTTTATATAATTATGATGATTGATGACGAATTAATGATCCTAGGATGTTAGGAATGATTTATAACCTATTCTGTGCTGATTGGGATTTATCAGGAGTTATTGGGTGATGAACCTTAGACGTTGTTAGGGTTAAAAATGGTAAAAAATGCTGAAATCTGGGCAAGAAGATGAACAGTGGCATCTCGTGCGATCTCGTGCGAAGTCGTTCGCGGGAGTTCGGGATCTCGGGTGAAGTCGTTCGAATGACACGTGGAAGTTGTTAGCGCGACGTCTCATTCTCATTCGAGCGAGATCTATTTTTGGTTCAAGCGACTACCCTTCTGGTTCGAACGACAAGGTGAATTTTTGGGGATTTTCTTAGAGTCCAGTTTTGAGTTTATCGGTTTATTAGAGTGAGAAAAACTGCCAAATTGTAAATTTTAAAAAGACGGAGATTTGGGTAAGTATGTGAGAATAAATACTTTACTTATTTCGGTATAGAGAGAGTGTACCCTGTAGATTACGAGAGAGATAGTAATCTAAATATTTATACTATACGTAGTGTTGAGATTAAAATACATATGAGAAGTATATATGTAGGTTTGGGAATTACCTATAAATCTTAATAGGACGTGTGTATGCCAATTATGCGATATTGTTGTTAAGAGCACTAATGAGTGATAACTAGGGGGTGCAGAAACTCTATTGTTAAGTGTACTAATGGTTGATAACCCGGGGGTACAAGGATGATTATTGCTAGGCACACTAATGAGTGATAACCTAGGGTGATGGATTATTATTAATAGGTGCATTAATGGGTGTTAACCCTGGGATCCAGGATTTTCTTGATAGGCGCACTATTGGTTGATAACCCGGAGGTACTGGATTATTATTAGTAGGTGCATTAATGTGTGTTAACCCGGGGATTGAAGATTCTCATGATAGGCGCACTAATGGGTGATAACCACAGGGTGCTGGATTATTATTGATAGGTGCATTAATGGGTGTTAACCCGGGGATGCAAGATTTTCTTGATAGGTGCACTAATGGATCTTAGCTCAGGGGTTTAGGATTAATATATATATGTATATGGATGATGTGACTATATATATATATATATATATGAAATTGTGAATATTTCTACTGTATGAAATTAGTAGACATGGTAATAATAATAATCATTACATTGCGCCAAGTGGTCTTAACCAAAGGGTGAAGGATTAGTGTATATATATAGGGATGATGATACTATATATATATATATATATATATATATATATATATGTATATATATGTATATGAGTATACTGGGAGAACTTTCTACTTTGTGAAACTAGTAGATAAAGTGGAGATGAGAATAAAATAATCTTAGTGGATAAAAGATTAACCATTCGAACGGTGAATATTGAAACTTAGTATGTGAGATAAACTATCTGAATAGCATATTGTATGGGCGATACGGGAATACTACTAGTGAGCATAGTTAGTATTAGTATGGTTTCTGACTAGTTAGACTGGGTGGTATAACGAGGGGGAGATTAGATGTACGTTAGGCGTACACAATAGATGAGAGGTGAGAAACTCATGTGAGAGTTCGATAACTAACATTCGTATACGATTTATTTTAAGAACTAATTTTAAATACTTGTTAAATCATTTTTAAACCTCGGGCTCTGACCCATTTCTTGTATTTCTTCTCTCTTTTGCTATATATATATGTCTTAGTACAGGTGTGTAGCCATAGGGACACCGACTCTAGATACTTGGATGGTTTGCCGAGCTGCATCTGTTTTGGAAGTTGTGGGTCATTGAGATTAAATGCTTCTCTCATTTTATCCAGTTCCTAGTTCAGATATTTCAGTTCGGGCATGTGTTGCCCATCCTCATTAGCGGGATTGTACTCAGTTCCTTTGTAGTTCATTTTTGTTGGATTGAGTATTTATTATGGTTTTGTTTGTGACTTTGAACTGGAAGGTTTTATCCAGTCTGAATTATTCCGTATTTAATTCAATCATCATTCATTTCTGGTGTGTGGGTTATAATTCAATGTTCATAAATTAATTGAATTAATTGGTTTCAAATTAAATTGGAAATTTTTTTGACTCTAGCATAATTAAATGTTAGGTAATTAATTGGATTTAAGTTTTCGACAGAGAATTAAGAATGAACCAACCGAACATTCTGTTATAAATTTTATAAAGGACTAAGCACCCGCTATTTAATTGGGAGGGGTGTCACATTAATCCTTATATTTAAGCCCGTCAACTAGACAACCTCGGTTTATATTGTTAACGTGCTATATGTGGTATAATTGGGCTTTTGTAGGTATCTAGATACTAAGAATGGAGTTCAGGCGCATTCCACTCAAGCTCCGTACACAATCGCATGTTTAAGGGAAATTTAGTTAATTCACATTTTGGGAACCTGGCCCATCATCTTCTCAGAAGGTGTAAGCCTTCTCGCAAGCTTCGCGTGTCCGTGAACGGTGTGCGATTCCGATTCAGAACGAAGAAGTTACGGCGATTTCAGCTGAGGAAAAAACCATTTAAACCAATGCAGGGGAGACTTGTGCAGACCTGTAGCCATCGATTGATCGATCAAAATGATCGATCGATCGATCCTTCAGTTTTTTTCCAATCGTGGGGAGACAATGGGCTTGATTTTTCACCATCGATCGATCGATCATTTGGGATCGATCGATGGATCCCCTATTTTCTGCAGATATTTTGGCTTTTATTTTCTTTTTCCTTTTCTTTTCTATTTTATTTCCAACGTGCTATAAATACCCATTTTTTTGTAAATATCAGATATTAAGTTAGAGAATAGATTTTAGGATAGTTAAGCTTAGGGTTTGGGGATTTTAGAGTTCTTCTTCTTCCTCTCTTGGATTGACACCCTTTAGGGTTTGTAATTGTTACTTTCATGTTCCCTATCCATTTATATGGCTTGTATTTCATTTATTTCATGATTTCTAATTAGGCTTACATACTTTTTTTGCATGCTTTGATTTAATTTCTTTCAAGTGTAACTTTATCACATTTATTTACCGCTTTCCTTTATCGCGTTTTTACCATGCTTTCTAGCTAAATTAGTTTAGGTTGTGCCGGATTGAACTCATTCCGGGTTGAAATGTTGCTTTGGTTTTGTGATGGATTTTACTGGTCTATTTCGGGTGCATTATCCTAATTATTGCGCCTAGAAGATTTGTCAGGGCATATCATGTATGTCCCGTGCTTACGACCTTGCATGCATAATTTTCGGGATATTTGTTGATGCCAAAATCTTATTAGGCTTTTATGCGGATTTAGGAGCGTGACCACCCTTGATTCAATTAACTGTCGAAACGAGACGCATTCGTAATAACTCGTCGACCCATGTGACCATTTTATGCTAAATAACTCGGGTGAGGGATATTCGACGCAACCTATAGTTTTTACCGCTTTGTTAATCTAGTTTCAATACACTCACCTAGATTCATATTTCACTTTTATGCATCTTTTCCTTTTTAGTTTGTCATTCCCCTTTTTCTTTTTATTTCTGAAATATTAAATCCTATAAATTCTAGCAACTCATCCCTGTGGATTTTCGATACCCGACTTATCGCTATACTTTTATCGCAAGTGTAGTCGTAATTTAGGTTTTTGTATTATCGCGGTGAAACTAAAACAACGACTGTGCCCTTACACGAGCACACCTTTCACGCGGTGGATCAAAATGGCGCCATTGTCGGGGACCAGTTTGTTTCAGACTTTATTTGATTTAGTATTTCTAAGTATTTTCTTTCTATTTGTATTATTTGCCGGGGACCAGTTTGTGCACTTAGAAATGCTTGACTTTCTCGCGCATGCATATCTTTCTGGAATTTACCACTTCGAGCCATTTTTGGGGTAAGCACGTCTTATTCCAATTCTTTCTATAATTATTATGATAATTCTCAGAATTCTCGCAAACCTATGACTTTTGGTCAATACTTAGAATCCCAAAAATTGCAACATCTAAAATGACTTTGGGCGAGTATTACAAAAGTCAAGCTTTGGAGTGCGTGTATTTTGATGATGATGATAATGATTTTGGGCCTTTACCTTCTTATAATAGGAATTTTGAAACTAATTGCAATAGTTTTCAAAATTCCTATAATAACGAGTTTTCGTTTAAGTCCGATGGTAATTTTTAAAGTTCCCATTTTCAAGTATACGCACCTCGACCTATGACATTCGATGAGGGCTTGCGTATGCTTGAAAATTAGAAAATTAAAAATCATTATCGGGAAGAAAACCGTATGTGGGAACATGAATTGGATTTATTATTTGAATTCGACGACGATTTTGCTTCCGAGACTTTTGAAGTAGAGGAATGTTTAGAACCAAATGAGGACTTTGTGGCTACTTTGGAACAAACCATTCTCGACTTTTCCCATTGCGTAATAGATATTGAAAGTGAGGATGAAAATGACGTGATATCCACTTGCAATGAAATGATTTCTTCTTTGGCCTCCAAAAAAGAACATTTCATTGAAAATGATATTATTTCCTTCAAAACTCAATCTTCATGTGATGATGATTCATCTCATGAGTTTGAATTTCTTTCATCCCCATTTTCATTCTCTGTTATCACACCGTCACAAGTACCCGATGATTCGGTTTCAAACATTAATGTTTTAAACCTTTTCATCGATGAGGAGTACTTGCTTGAGTCCCCTTCCACAATCGCATCTTTGCCTTTGTGTTCGCCACCTCCCATTCCAATCTCAAAATCCTTGGGAGGATATTCGGCTTTTCTCGATCCTCACATGTTTTTGTCACCCGTTCAATCCAAACACCCCATCCTCCCGCCAAACAATTTAATTGGGGATGGTTCCTTTCTTCCGCCTTACACATGCCTTCCGTTGTTCAAACAAAATTCGTAGTTTTCGGAGGGCATGCTTGTATGTGAGGGTACAACGGTTATCCTCCAAAGTCAAATCATTTTCATGGTGGACCCTCAGCTATTTAGACTTCTAGTATACAGTTAGTATGAAGCCAAAATATTAGGTTGTTTATAGTTAGCTTTTTATTCTTTCTTTTTATTTTTTTCTTTCCTTTTTAATTTAGTCTAGTATAATTAGTTAAGTTTTCGTTATTTGTTTTTGCTATGCTCGGTACTAACTTGTTTTGTAGATTCTTTAGACTTGTTCTTATGGGGATCGCTCCAATTTTGGGTAATATCTCTCTTTTATTCTCTTTAACTTGGTTCTTAATTCACATTGAGTACAATGTCAAGTTTTAAGTTAGGGGGTGTGGGATATTCTATCCATTTCTTTATTTAGTCCTTGCTTTTGCTCACATGTTAGTTACTTAGTATTCTTTTCTTAAAAAAATAAAAAATTTCAAAAAGATTTTCTTTCTTTTTTCTCATTTTTTGGGCATTTTGCTTTTGTTTCCCATGATAAATTTACGTAATTTCCCGATTCAATAGACAACCCAATGATGCATGTTCTCGATTTTAGAAGCTATTAGACTTTTGTCCTCGATTATTGATATTATGAATAACTTCATGAATTAAACTTTAATTCTACGAGCACATGCACTTTCTTGCTTTATTGATTTGGTTTAAGATTTTTATAACTCGGTAATCTTTTGTTGCATTGTATATCCTTACACCGAGTAAGCTTTGTACCTTTCGTCGTTTGTGATTGTATACACTATTCTTTTCTCATTGAAATCGTTGAATTCATTGGTAATCTCTCTATTCTTTCATTTGATCGTTCATTAATTGAGTTCATACATGAAATGTGTTACTTGATCATGATTTTCATATTTTGTTTTGACTCAAGAATTGCGTAAACTTTGAGAAACGATCATAGGCCATATTTGTTATATCACCCATATTATCCTTATCCTCACCCTTATATGTTTCCCCTCGTTAACCCCTTTGAGCCTAAATATAGCCTTTCGTTTCATAACCTAATTCCCATAACCAACTCCAAATTGGAGTTTTAAACCATATATACACTTTCCATACCTTTGTTTGGAATGTTTCTTGGGATTGAATGATGTTGTTGTGTTGCGGTTGTAATTTAGGCATATGAGAGTGAAAAAAGTAAAGAAAAAGTGAAAAAAAGAGAAGAAAAAGAGAAAGTAAAAAAGCAAAAGAAAACAAAAGAAAACATGAGAAAAAGAAGAAAAGAAAAAGAAACATAATGTTGTAAATGTTGTGTATACAGTTCAATAAGCTTTGATTACTCTCACCGATGATATATTTAATGCCTTTTTCGAACTTGTTTTCCAATTTTGATATTTCCCACATTTTCCCATTATCCCGAGTTTTCATCCCGAACACTTTGAATCCGTACATACATCCCTTTCATTTCTTACCCTAGCCTAGCCTACATTACAACCCTATTAAAGTCCTATGTGATCTTAGGTTGATGTAATTCCAAAGTCATAATAGTTTTGAAAATCTGTGAAAAAACATTTCGCCTCCTTTAATGTGCGGTATCTTTCATTGAGATTATAGTTTTTCATTTTATATATATCGTTCTTCATTTGTGACATGTGTGCGTCCTAGTTTCCATTTACATTTACTCTTTATGTCCTCATTGTAACAACTCGAATTTTTTAAATGGGAATTTTTAAATTAATTTTGGAAATCGAAGAAAAATAAAATTTTGGATTTTATAAATTTTATAATTTAAAGTGTTGGTTTTTATATTTGAAAAATGAAATTTCAAACGGTCTCGAAATCGGAATTAAAATGGAGATTTAATTGAATTTTTATTATTTAGAAGAGTCCTCAAAATATAAAACTCTCTAAGAGTCCTCAAAACATAAAACTTTCTTGTATTTTTAGAAAACCGATCGTCCGATCAAGCTGAATTTTTGTCAGTAGTCCTGTCTCGCCGTTCGCTACAACATGCTAAAATTTCAAGCGATTCTAACGGTCCAATCGTCCGTAATGATTTTTTCAAGTATTTGTATTTGATTAGGACTCTAATTCTTTTTGATATATAAACATAAAGCGACGAGTTTAGATCTTATAAAACACACTTTAGCCTTCTCAAAAATCAGAATCCTCTCATCTTCTTCATCTTCTTCAACCTCAAAACCCTAGCCCCATTCTACATAACTTTCAACTCAAGTTTTGTCAAGATTAACCGGATTTTCTCAAGACGCGTCAAGAACGAATCTTTGTCAAATTTTTTAGAGGAATACACATTCAAGATCAGATTTCTAAACCAACTTTTATTCAGGCATGAATACTCTATTCTTTTCCTTTAGTATTATGCGTTTTAAGTGTCGCCTAAACACTTAATTACATGTTTTCTTAAAAATAATTAGTAACTTAATTAGAAAAATTGAATACTAATTATGGGGCTATTTTTATAAAATCTTTTAATCTGAATAATATTCATAACCCTTTGAGTACGTCGGATTGATGAGTGATTTTGGGTTTTATTGGTGTAGGTTGCATGTAGAAAAAACCCTAGTTCTAAAAATAAATGATTTTTGGGTGCGTACAATTCATGTAATACATGTAGAGATAATAAAATTTGGTTTAATGAATATATGATGAAAACTTGGTATATTTAATTTAAAATAATTAAATGAGATTAATTGGGTATTGTTGACGAGGTGATAATTAAATTAAAGAATTAATTGAATTGGAATATCATGCGTAGTTTTATATATTGATTAATTATGCTTGTTTGTGTGACTTATTGGCATTATGATGTTGCCTTTGTGACGACGGGTTGTTGGGTATTATTGCTCTTCCTATATTTTATAATGCCTTCTAGGTATGGGACTAGTGGGTATGCCTTTTGATGATTTACGCCTTCTAGGTATGGGACTAGTGAGGGTAGATTATCGCGTTTTTATCATCTTGAGGGTGGGCTGATTTTTATTACTTTACCGTCGTTACGATAGCCTAAGTACGAGAATAAGTTAACATTTATGTTAGAAAATCCTCCTATACATAGGATAGGACGTATTGATAACTTGGGGACCCTTAGGTATGGGACTAAAGGGTATTTTGAGGATCTCACATCGATTAAAAGGGTGGGGTGATTATAAATTGAGAAATTGAGAATTAATGCCTAAGATAAAAACGGGTATTAAAATTTGTGGCGACATAATGTGTCAGGGCCGACAGTTTAAACGGGTCAGAGGACGATTTATGTCATGTCATGTGTGGAACCTTGTCATGTGTCGGGGCCGACAGTAAACGGGTCAGAGGACGATTGACAAGGGGAACCTTGTCATGTGTCGGGGCCGACAGTAAACGGGTCAGAGGACGATTGACAAAGGGGAAGTGTGACACTTTAATAAAAAGTGAGAACTATAATAAAAGTTGGTTAATTTAATTAAATTAACATCGTGGGACTTGGGAATTTAAAATCATAGTGGTGTGCCTTTTTAAATGGGGATTTTTGCGGGTAGTTAGTAGATTATAATTATCGCGTTTAATTATCCCGTTTAATTTAAAATATTCTATTGTGATATTTATTGCGTATAATGCTACTGTCTGGATTCAAGGATCCTATTTGAGGGGAGTAGTGTATATTCTTGCTCAGGGCTTTGGCTCTGACCCATGCGTTGACTAATCTTTTTTCAGGATTTGATTTGGAGAAGCTGCATAAGTCTATCGGAGTTATCATTTGGAGGTGCAGCTGGAGTTACTCATTTTATGGCATAGTTTAGTTAGACTTTCTTCTCCAGTCGTATTATGAGACTTCATTGGAGTTTTATTGGGCCATTCGGTTCCAAAGTTGTTTAGAGGATTTCTGTTGGGATTATTCAGATTTTATTTAATCATTATTGGTGTATGGATTTCTTTTGGAGTTAGCATGTGATGGATCTTTTATCGCTTAGTTGTTTATGATCTTTTGAGATTAATTCAATTATGTATCTTATGGACTGAGTTATTTATGTCTCATATCTGTCTCATGCTAAGAATGGTATTTATTTAGTTCACGCCCGGCTTAGTTTTGGTGGCGGCCGACGCCAGAATTAGGCGGGGTGTGACACTCATGTTCCGTGTGTTAACTCCCTGTTTCGAGTGAATTCACTTGATGAGTGTAATGCCCGTGAGGATTAAATATATGCTTGCGTTAATTTAGTATCCGGTTTATTTATGTTTTTGCCGAATCACACTTTGCATGTGCTCGCTCCCCTCACACATTTTAAAGTTTCAATTCAATGAGGTGCATTCTATAATGTTAATGATTTGGACTTTTGTTTGAATTCGTTCAATGTGCTAATAATGCATATTATGTCTTGTTCGCTATTGTTGGGATTGTCTCATGCTTTTTTTCTCATATTTTGAGGAAACCATGTGATGTTTGTGGGTGTTATCCTTGAAAACCCTCACGAGACAACACTCGTCCACTAGGGTAACCTAGGGGTTTAACGGCTTATTGCATACACTAAATGCAATCGAATTGCCCGCAAAAGTGGCTTTATGGTTGTATACCATACTTTTGTACTATCTCCTACATTTGTTTTTTTGTAGTTCTTGTTGCATCCTACTTCACTGCTAGGGACTAGCAATGTGTAAGTTAGGGGGTGTGATAATACGCAAATATTGCGTATTTCATCTCTCGAACCTACGCATTTTAGCCCCCTCGGGTGTCTTAATCTCTATATTTAATCCCGTTAACCAGACAACCTCGATTTATATTGTTAACATGTTATATGAGGTGTAATTGGGCTTTTGTCGGTATTTAGCTACTAAGAATGGAGTTCGGACGCATTTCGCTCAAGTTCCGCACGCAATCTCACGTTTAAGGGTAATTTAGTTAATTCACATTTTGGGCACCTGCCCCATCTCTTCACGGAAGTTGTATCCTCCTCGCAAGCTTTGCGTGGGCCTGAAAGGTGCGCGATTCCGATTCAGAACGAAGAAGTTACAGCGATTACAGTAGAGGAGAAAACCATTCAAACCAAAGCAGGGGAAACTTATGCGAACCTGTAGCCATCGATCGATCGATCCTTCAATTTTTTCCAATCATGGGGAGACATTGGGTTTGATTTTTCACCATCGATTGATCGATCATTTGGGATCGATCGATCGATTCCCTGTTTTCTGTAGATATTTTAGGATAGTTTAGCTTAGGGTTTGGGGATTTGAGAGTTCTTCTTGTTCCTCTCTTGGATTGACACCCTTTAGGGTTTGTAATTGGTACTTTCATATTCCCTCTCCATTCATATAACTTGTATTTCATTTATTCTTGCTTTCTAATTAGGTTTACATGCTTTGATTTAATTGCTTTCTAGTGTAACTTTATCGCGTTTATTTACTGCTTTCCTTTACCGAGTTTTACCATGTTTTCTAGCTAAATTAGTATAGGTTGTACCGGATTGAACTCATTCCGGGATGACATGTTGATTTTGTTTGGTGATTGTGTTTACGGGTCTATTTGGGTGCGTTGTCCTAGTTATTGCGCCTAGAAGATTTGTCGGGGGATATCATCTATGTCCTGTGCTTACGACCTTGCGTGCATAATTTCTGGGATATTTATTGACGCCAAAATCTTATTAGGCTTTTATGCGGATTTAGGGGCGTGACAACCCTTGATTCAATTAACTGTCGAAACGAGACACATTCGTAATAACTGGTCGACCCATGTGACCATTTTATACTAATTAACTCATGTGAGGGATATTCGACGCAACCTATAGTTTTTACCGCTTTGTTAATCTTGTTATAATACACTCGCCTAGATTAATATTTCCCTTTTATGCATCTTTGCCTTTTTAGTTTCTAATTCACCTTTTCCCTTTTATTTTTGGAATATTAAATCCTATAAATTCTAGCAACTCATCCTTCTGGATTTTCGATACCCGACTTATCGCTATACTTGTATCGCAAGTGTAGTCGTAATTTAGGTTTTTATATTATCGCGGTGAAACGAAAACAACGATGGTGCCCTTACACAAGAACGCCTTTCACGCGGCGGATCAGTTGTGTATCCATACCGTTCCAATTAGAAGATGGTAGGAAGTTGCGCTCTCTATTACGTGGAATTTGATGTGGAAACTCATATTTCAAATCACAATCGCAACATTAACGTACCCAATGGACTTGGAAGACTGGTTGTCGTAACCTGACATTACCAAAGGCATGGGGACTAATATTTCATCTGAAATATTAGCTTCGTGGAAAGAGTTGATTGGCATGATACTGATGGAAGCTCCCCCATCCATAAGATCCCTTGCAAAACTAACCTCGTTAACGCTGGTAGTCACATACAATGGCCTATTATTAGGGAACTATCTTCATCGCAGAAAGTTATCTCCGATAG
Organism: Sambucus nigra; assembly: GCA_949130495.1. Classification (NCBI taxonomy): domain Eukaryota; kingdom Viridiplantae; phylum Streptophyta; class Magnoliopsida; order Dipsacales; family Adoxaceae; genus Sambucus; species Sambucus nigra. The sequence continues at coordinate 165,976,932 of OX422220.1, read as the reverse complement.
AAACCACTTTACCAACCTGTCCATGGGTCCCTTCCATCTCAACGAAGGGGCTGCGTTCTTTCTCGCAATGTCAAGGATTGCCTGGGTTATTTACAATCTACTCTCCTTTGGTATCCCTACTGGGTCGAAGAACCAGGTAAAATTTGGGGATTTTGAAACTGCACAATATTCTATGGCTTGGTCTTCTTCCTCACCTTCAACATTATATGCGTCCTCCATATCTTTAGCATTTGCTTTCTCATAAGTTAACACTACGTTAGCCATTCCCTTAGTACAATATTCCAAAGCTTCTTCAAACTCCTCCCGCTTCATCGTTAGCTCCCCTTCTTCTCTCTCTGCCTCCTCATCATAGGCCAGTACCAGAATGGCCCCATGCGCTGGGAGTGGGATATTGTTAACGTCCTGTGGAGGGATTTGCAAAGTTCTTATTTTTACATATTTGACAATGATTCTTCTTAGCGTGAAATAGCTCTTCGTTGGATGTTGGATATTTCGATGAATCTGGACATATGTGGGATCCTCCCTAGTTGCAGCGTCTGGTTCCCCAACGGGTATGCCCTTTGGTTCGTACACCATTCCCCCTTGAACCATTGAGTTGTAATAGCTGATAACCTCTTCTACTGTACAAGGCAACAGTGGTGGGTCTTCCCTGTCTCTTCCAAACTTCCTCTTGTTATCCTTCTTTGCTACCTTGCCCCCATATTCTCCTTCGGTATATCCTACCCATGGGGGTTGAGACCTCCCTCCCACAGGTTGTATCGGATGCCTAAACATTATGGGCACCACCACTGGGTTTGGTCGTACAACCAACGAGATATTCCTTACTGCTTTTAGGAACGCTGCAAAAGTGCCCTCGTGCGTCTCGGTAATAAGATGGTAGATGTACTCAAGAAGTAGTCCCTCTGCACAGATCTGTAGTAGCTTGGACTCTTTGGCCTCCTCCCTTACATCGAGGGACCTTTTCGTGAACCTTTGAATGTAAGCCACTACTCCTTCCCCGGGTCGTTGCTTCTCCCTCCCCAATTGGGTCAAAGTAAACTCATCTTCCGTCAGAAAGAACTTCTGGATGAACAAAACGTGCATCTCTTCCCATGTAGAAACACTCTTGGGAGCTAAGTGAGAATACCAAGTATATGCTTTATCAGTTAAGGATTTAGAAAATTCCCTTAACCTGAGTTTCTTGTTATTGCAATGCGCCCCCAAGTGCTCAACGAAGCGTTTAATATGTTCCTTCGGGTTTCCACCCTTTCCTATGTACTTTTCAAAGATAGGAGGAATATAATCTTTTGGGTAGGTCTCATCGTTGTATTCCTGGGGGTAAGGCGTCCAAAAATTGTCTTAGACCAAAGCTACCTTGCTCGCAGATTGCGAGGAGGCTTTTATGAATTTCAGCATCTCTTTCCTCATCTCTTCCATGGGTAATGCCGTTGAAGTGACGACCAGCGGGACCATAGGCTGAGTGCCCGTTGTAGCTAGATAAATCATCACTGTTGGAGCCATTGATAATCCTGGGGTTCCCACCGTTGGATTTACAACAGAGGGTATACTTATTGGGATCGTTCACGTTAGGACTTCCCTTATTGGGGCCATTGGGACTGCCCCTGGTGTCACGAAGGAGTTTGAAAAAACTCGTAAAATTTATTCATGAGGAGTGCGACTTGGGCTAGTCCCAACCCAGTGCTCGTAGAAGCTTGTGCCACCGCTGGGACACTTGTCGCCATTTGGACAGGAGGTACCTCTAGTCGAAGGGGTTCCATCCTTTAAAGCCTCCAACTCTCTCGCCATATGTTCTTCATTGTGTTGAATGCCATCAAAGTTAAGCCTTCGATTAATGTTATCATGCGCCATACTCCTTTCCTGGCTTAGAAGAATGCCTCCCCACCAGAGTCGCCAAATGTAAGAGGGAAGTTTATATTAGATGGAGATGTAACCCCTTTTTGAGTATCGTAATGATAAGTTAACTAATCACGTCATCACTTAACTATAAGACACGCAAACATAACTTAGTGAAGATAAACTCAGTTAGAACTCACAAATCTCTCGTGTATAACTCAAAAGATAGTAATGAACTCAAAAGTAACTCATTTGGAGGGAGAAAGAAGTAAGCACCCCACATACACATTCGCAGGCAGCCAAACACCCCAACCACCCTCAAGGATCTCCATCAAGTATTAAAAGCTTCGTAATAAGTGACAATGGTGGGTGAGTAAAAAATCTGGTTCGTAATAAATCTCTCTCTGATGTATATACTCTTTAGTAATAACTTTTGAACTCTAAAAAATGAATATCCTCTCCCCAGAGGTGGTTGGGGTCCTTAAATAGCCCCCCACACTACCCCCGAGGAAACTCAGTCATTAATGCCTGTGAAAGACATCCCTCATACTTTATGTCACAAACATTAAATACCTGATGCACTAGTTATCTCCACGTCATAAACATTAAATGCCAAGACATGCCTTTTGCCTAACTACTGTGTGTTAGGGGGTTGCCATCACAGATGTGGCTAACCAACTGTCTGACAACCCCAAATACCAAGGTGGTTTACTCAAGTGCAGATCTGACATTGCCTAACTCGTTAGTGACATCACATAAAGTAGATGTGACATTAAATAAAGGGTTGTTTGGCTCACAACTCAACGCCCGATGGAACTCAAGGTTGCTCTGCCCGAGGTTCCACGGTCAGGTTCTTTTGGTGTTTTACCAGGTGTATCTAAGATGTTTAGGACAAGCCCCAATGGTGACTCACTTCTCAATCCTCCAAACCAAGTCCCTCTGAAGTTCCCATGATGAGGTCGTTCGATAGAGTATGAAAGCTCTCCCAGGCCCTGCCAAGCCCAGTCTCTCGTGAGTACCGTTCGACCTCACACTAAAAATCACTATAATCTTTACAACTCATGGTAAATGTAAATAAAGAGATACAACAAGGCCAAGTAAAATAATAGAACTAAAAGATCATCTCTCTCGGCCAACTTCTTCATTGGATATCCCTCTGGGCTGCCTCACTTGAGCTACATCACTGCCTTAGTGAGCTGCATCACTTTGAGATGCAACACTGCCTTACTAAGCTGCATCATATTGAGCTATCTCACTGAGCTCCATCGGTGCCTTAATCCCAAATATTGTTGGTAATGGGAAAATTATCTCTAAACTCAAGATTACCTTCAATACCCATATACACTTTCCATGACCACTTAGAAGAATTAGCTTCCCAATTCCAAGAAGTCACCTTCCACTACCTGCCCCAAGAAAAGAAAAAACTAGCCGATGCACTTTCTACCTTCGCCTCTATGATTGATATGCCCGAAGGAATAACAATGGACCATTTCCTTATACAAAAGAAAGATAAACCAACCCACTGCTACCACATTGAGCTCATCATAGAAGAAGATCCCGATATATCCAACTACTGGTATCCATTACAGTTTCTACCCACATATAATTTGTGTGGCGACCACAGCACCGCCATTGGCATTCTAAGGGCTATAAATATCACACATGACTACATCTTCTAATCTGTATCGACTTGGAAAGATGTGCCAAGAACTATTCCCTACATTTCTAAGGTTACCCTAGCATATACCATTAACACATGTCGACATTATAATCATATTTTGATGTTATCCCACCTTGGTTGCCATTTTCAAGTCTCCACATGGTATCATCACTCTATGTCCCGAATACATTTCCTAGTACATCTCGAAAAAGAGTATCACCACACCCATACTAGTCATTCCAAGACAAAGGAGAATCACACATATAATGACACAAGTTATCATCCCGCCTTAGGGATTACACTACCCATTTGTGCCGCTTTGGGGAGCCACACCGGGCACACACACTATATGACCAATAATCTGGGATCATCACCTGGCCCGTAACACAATCATAACTAGAATGCTAAAGATCATTCATACCAGACTAATTTGTCTCTAAAGTAAACTAAGCACATTTAATGTAACCTTCCTAAAGACCCTACAAGATTTCATCATCCATACTTTATCATTGTAGGTGTACTCAAAAAAACTTTTGGTAGCCATATCACGATTAATCGGTGCTCGCAAAGATACTAGTCTACGAGTTTCTACCTATAGTGCACTTTAACCATCAAACACCTCAAGGCGTCACAACATTCGAGCTTTATCCTCAATGATGCCACACACAGTTTGTCCTATGGGAACCTTAATATGCCTGTGAACTACTTTCACATTAGGATTACCTCGCACCTATCCACTACCTCAACGACTAAAACAAGTCTCTACAGTTAAATAGTAATCCTATCTTTCTTACAAACTGTTGTGACTATAAGCCACGTACAAACCATAACCAACACCACTATAGATTATGGCCGGGTAGAGGACGTCACTTGCAATCTGTAAACCTCAGGGTTTGCCTCACCTAATCCTTAATAAATGTTCAACTATGAAAACTAAATTGCCTCACACATAAATAGCATACCATGTGCCAACCTACAGGTTGACATGACTGTAAAGATCTCAGTAGGATATGGGACATCGGGTAACGCCTATAAATACCAAGTCCTACACCACGGACGCCATGCGAGATTCTATTCCTCAAAGCCACATTATTATCATGATATATGAAACCCAAGCCCTCAACCAAGGAAACCAATGCGTTCTCACCATAGAATCAATACTTATGAATGTCACTCCATCATCTGACCTCCATATATGAATATACAACCTTTACATCAAGGTTGAAACGAACTACTCACTATTGCCACTACCAAGTCTACTCTCATCATTAAAGTTATCACACCATACTCATCACATTAAAGATCATGGCGTTGCCACTATTATCTTACACAACTTCATATGTTCACCAGACTACCATCAAGTGCGATATCACCCTAAGGATCGAATTTGCCTAATTACATTACCGTTATTAACTACCCATAAACATCACACCTAAGGATTATAGACCATTTTAATTACCAATCATCGGTTCTTGATCACGATACCCTAACCACCAACCTCTAACATTGAATATACACAATTCGTGCCACTTGCCCAATGGTAGTCATCTCACTCTATGAACATCTCAAATGATTCTATGCCATCAAGAATTTAACACAAGCATCTCACTCTAAAAACCACGGTGTCATCATTATTGGTTTGCATGGACACCCATAAATTACTAACAAATATAATCAGAAGTGCGAAAGAGATTAATAACTATCGAATTTATTGCGTGCCACTTGGCACTAACTCACTTGTTGTGTTAACCCCTTTGACTTTTCCATCGAGGACACAAACTAAACTTTCACCAAACTAAGATGACCAGGCCAATAAAACATCGACATCGAAAGATCCAATACCAGCCTCACCACGTCACTCTCGAAGTAAACCTTGAACCTAGAGCTTTGATTCCATTTTTAACGCCCCGGCGCGGATTTATGTGTTTTAAAATTTTACAAATTTCCACGTTATTCCAATATTCCTTTTACGCAGCCGAAATCAAAACCCGGGGTTGCAACCCAACTTGCGTTACACTTTAAAATTTTGCCATTTCATATCCTTTACACTTTAACCTTGATTTTATTCCAAAAAATCATATTTTTAGAAATAATTTGTGCAACACCTTTCCAAAATTTTTGTTTCATAAAAATGTTCCACTTCAAATAAAATTACCATTTTACACATTTATTTCCAAACTCATCTTTTACTCTATTTCGAAAAGTGTTAATTTTCCCAAAACACTATTAAGTTACCCACACTAATTTCTTAAGTCTTTTAATGCCTTAACACCCATTTAACCTTGGAGTAATATTCTTCTTAATAGGAAACACCTTTATCTCATTATTTCTTTTACATTTTCACAAGTGTTAATCTTTTACGACATTATTAAGTTATACACATCAAATTTCCAATGTTAAACCATTAACACTTGTTCAACACCATTAATAACCATTTTCTAAAATAGACATTTCTTTACTTCCTTTATTCAAGAAATCCATTTACACTTAAAGACTACTTTTATAAGAAAATACCATTATCTTTTATTATAACATGTAGTCTTGCAACTTTGTATCTATCACACTTTTAACCCCTCTTTCACACACTTTGAATGTTAGAATTTTTACTATTCTTATTCTATGTTTAATCCCAACAAAATCTTTTTTAACTTGTTTATATATTCATTATCCAAATACTACAAGTTTATGTGCATAAGAAGATGGATTTTAAACCTTAAAATCCTATTAAACGGGTTAAACATAAGTTTCATTCTAGAAATTCATCCTACTTGCAAAAATATACATTCAAGGAATAAAAGACATTGAATTTATTCAAACTCAACCAATATCCATTTTTCATAATATCTTCCTTTTTGCAAGCAACTTTAAAACATTCTTGCACCAATGTTTAACAACATAAATCATTAGTTTCAAGCTTTTTATTTCATAAAATGTTTAACATCAATCTTTCTAGAATATACACCATTTTCATAAAATATCAACTTTTGATATTTCAAAACCTTGAAATATTTATTCATCATTTATTTTCATTAAAATAACATTTTACCAGCATTTTTATTTCATAAAAATATTTATTATTTACAACACATGATTTGATTATTTAATCAAATGCACCCTAGTCCCGTAATCCAACTACAAGACTACAAATAATGTAGATAGAGTCTTTATACTGAGAGTAAGGTTTTCCCACCTCTAAAGGCTCCAATGGTGGTAGAAATATTGGTGTAGGAGGAGAAACCCACACCTTCAAAGGTGGCCTCAAGGGGATACAAAATGCATCCTCCAAAATGCTCCAATGAAGCTTCTAAGAAAAACCTCTTCACAAAACCCACTTCAAAATTTCATGAAAGTTCCATCTTCATCTCCAAAAATCCCTAACACTTCTCCAAATAATCGTAACACTCCTCATACATGGTGGAAATTGGTGTATAATGTTCAAATGTGGTGGAATATGTAACAAACATGGTGTTATAATGTGGAGAGGTCGATGTAGTATGGTTGTTTTATGGTGGTGGGAGACAAAAATGGTGGAAGACCACCTTATCTCACTCTCTCATCTCATATTCCAATTTTCCAATACAAAATAACCCAAGCACACCCTTATAAAACCTCCCAAAACCTCCAATTCCCTTTTTGCCCAATCTATGATAATATGAGCTCGACAACTCAAAGACCTTTGGGTGAGGAATGTGACAATGCACAAGGGAAAATCAGAATAAAATATTTTCGAGGCACGTCGTTCGAAAGACACAAACCTCGTTAGAATGACATGTCAACCTTGTCTGATGGGTCACTTCACAAGCTTTGAGAGACCTACCATTGTTATGCATAAACGTCTCGTTTGAAGGTCATTTGAACCTTGCTTCAAGCGACGTTCTATCTCGCTTCTAACGACCTCCTCATGTCATATGAACAACCTTCTTTATTTTCCATTCTTTTATTTATTTAATTTTTGTCCCACAATTTTCTATAATTATCGTAAGACCGTAGATCGTCACAATTTATACCAAAATTTATTTGAATTATTGGGACAGGGTATGACAGGTGTTGTTGAACACAAATGTAAATTCTAAAGGAGTGATGAATGTTATGTTAATAAGTTCAATATTTAAATTAAACATTTGGAGAAGCGTTATTTCTAAGCTCATATTATCAACAAGTTCATTCATGAGGAAATAAATATAATACCCTATGAATTATAAAAGGTTAGATTACTTCCTATAAATAAAAAAATATGGGGATGTCTTGGTAGAGTAAGTCTTTTTTTTTGCCAAAAGGGTTAAGATATGTCCAAAAATCATTGATTGTTTGTTAATTGGTTATGATGATGATGGTGATGATGATGCTAATAATAATAATAATAATAATAATAATAATAATAATAATAATAATAATAATAATAATAATAATAATAATAATAATAATAATAATAGTAGTAGTAATAATGATAATAATAATAATAATAATAATAATAATAATAATAATAATAATAATAATAATAATAATAATAATAATAACAACAACAACAACAACAACAACAACAACAACAACAACAACAACAATAATAATAATAATAATAATAATAATAGTGCCTATCATTTGCTTCTTTATAAATACGATAATTTTGAAATTCATGTTTATACAATCATAGTTAATGGTAATAAATTATTTTTTGAAAATAGTTTTCCACTCAAAAGTGTACAAAAAGCAACGTTTAGAAAAAAAACTCATTAACTATTGTTAGTCATCACCAAAAGACTATAAAATAAGTGTTTATCGAAAAAAACAACAAGGATTCCCATAGAAGTAATAAAAGGGATGAGACTTAAAAATGTTTTGGTCCCGACCTTTTAAATTGCGTAAAAAAGGAAAGTTAATGCTCTAAAGAGACGTTGTTCATGTTGTAAGCTTCATATGGAAAAAAGGAATAAATAATGAATTTGAATCCATTATGCAAAATCATATAGGGTAATAATGGATCTTCCACTATAAACAAAACCTTTAGGGTCTAAATAGTTCTTAAAATGGAATATGGGGGTTGATGGACCAATTAACAAATAAAAAGAAACACATTTTTACAAGAACAATGAGGGAGTTGCTCATTTCAGTAGTTATCTACTAATTATGAGGATACCATCGATAAATATATTGATTCCAATAACAACATTACACAATTTTCAAATGCATCAAATGATTGTTAAAATATTTGCCTAAATGGTGGCTTGGATGATATATTGCACAACCACAAGGTTTCATTTATATTTGAAATGAAAAGAAAACATTTAATCTTGTCAAATATTTTTACGGCTTGAAATGAGCATTGAAACAGTGGTATGTGAATTTGACAATTGTGACACCTCGCCTATTTTAACCACGGGTGATCAGTCCTTTATTTAAATAATCATGAATCTCATTTGGTTCATTCTTAGCATCATTGTCAAAAGCTTTTTAAATTACTAACCACCTATATTAAATTAACCTGGTGCCAAATTTTATCTTTGATTTAACTTAACAACATGCAGAATAAAAATTAATTAACCAAACCATCCACACAAGTCTAAACCACAACACGACAAATATAAAAATAACAATAATGAATAAATCATCAGTTTCCACAAATAAAATCGAACTACAACTCTGAAATAAAATACTGAATCCATAAAGTCTAATATGTAAGGATACAAGTCTCCGATTGAGTCTTAATATAGTGTTGGCTCAATTTCGGACAAAAACATTTGACTCATAGGATAGTGTTCAAGTGTATCCATCCAAGCCCATGATGTGTTACTTGAAGACGTAGAGGCCAAGTTTATAAAGCTTCATCATATGTCGGGTTTAGTGTGCCTCGTTTATATGTCAACAACTTTGTTCCAATGCTCCTAAGGTATGAATGCATTTTATAAATATATATAGGAGCTTGGAAATTTATTGGGCGTATTTTATAAAGTTTCTATAAAATAGTTTTAACGAATTTGTTTCACTCAGAAAATATTTTTTAGAACTTTTCATAAAATGTTTTGGGCTTAAAAATAATATTTTCTTTTTCTGACATGTCATTCGAACGAACTGGCATCTCGTTCGAACGAGATTTCCAGGTCATTCGAACGAGACTTCTAATGAATTTCCTTTTTCCCTTCTGGAACCTCATTAGTAAAGTCGTTCGAATGACTTTGGCGGGAACAGTTTTTTGGCGATTTTTTGCAGTTTTCTCCATGTTCCCACTACCTTTTCCCCACTACTTTTTGACAGAATTATGTAGTGCGAAAACTAACCTTTTCCAAGTAACTTTTTCACATTCCTCCATCTCCTAGAGAGATTTTTAGAGAGTTTTAATTCCAAATGAAAAGGTTCAAGTTTGAGTGTTTTTCTTTTAAGAAAAATCCTTAAACACTTTTGTTTACACCCAATTGTTTAGTTTATTCAAGTTCCTTAATATATATACTTTGCTTGGAGTTTGGGCACCGGTTTTATCTCTACCATTGGAAGAGTGTTTGGTATTACTTCTAAATCCCACAAAGAAGAAGTTCATTACTTTTGGATGCGGCATTCTCATATGCTGAAAGGCACTGTGTATGGTTTATGGGTTCCTAAAAGTCCGATCGGTGGATTTCGAGACCACGGTGGACCTCTGTGGTTATTCGCTAGGCAGAGGTGTTTACAAGAAGGAGCTTCGGGGATTGGACAGAGTCAGGTCGAGTGTTGTAAGTCTTATTGTTTTATACTTGTAAAACCGTACTTAGTGGATTTGAGGCTAGGCTCGTCCGAGGTTTTTTCCCGTTGTGGGTTTTTTCCTCGTACATCGCGGCGTAGTGGTTATTTGTTTACTTTATCTTTTGCCAATTCACATTAGATGCATGCTTAGGTTAAAAAGATAAAATTGGTTCATTTAATTTGGGTAAAAGTTAATTTAATTCTAGTCATTAATTTTATTGGATAAAATTTGGTTTGGCCTAATTTGCAAAATTGAATATTTATTGTTAGGCAAATTTCTAGGACTTGGGTTGAGTTAATATGTTAAAGTGAAAAATGTATTTGTTGATTAATTTAATTTCACTTGGAGTAAAGTTTAATTTTGATTTGAAAGAAATTAAAATTTGGTTTATGTAATTGTTTAATTGAACCATCTCTATTCCGCATCTAAAAGGAAATTACTTTTTGTAAAACCAATCATTTGGCGGTCATCATCTCCAACATAATCAATAAACTAAAGTCCTGAATATCTGAAGGGGCAACATGCCCAAATAAAATAATGAATCATCAACCTAGTTTAGGAATGAATACCTAAAGAGACTACACAAAGTCCTGCAAGCCTCCTCAATGTTGTAGCTACGCATCCCTAGAATGAGTTATCAAGCTTAGCGTCCCTGTGGCTGGACACCTAAATTGTTATTGGAAAAAAGATATTTTTGCATGGGTTAGAGCCCAAAACCATTTGAAAAATATTTAGCAAGTAATTTAAATATAACAATTAAATATGCATTAACACTTTTCACATATAAGAGGGTGTCACACTCTCTTGAGGTATTACTCACCCCTCATCTATTGTGCACACCTAACGCTGACCTTCTAGCCTGACTATTTATACTAACCCACCTAACTATTCTTGTTGCAACCTTTCTATCACTTTACTCTAACCCCAGTATTCATCACTTTGATTTATAAGTTATTCCACTCATTAACTTATTTAATCATTTCTACTTTAAGTAATCATATAACGTTCACACTTATTAAATATGAAATACATTCACACTTCATGTATCTATCCCATATATAATTATTTACTCGTATTATATACATATTAGTATACTACAACATTCACATACATGTCGCGTATAGTAACCATCCTCCTGAGTAATAACTCACTAGATGCTTGTCTCTACAATGCTATCATATCCCATGTATGCTCACTCTAACTCGATTACCACAACTCGGACTATCTCACACAAAACGTTGGTAAAAATATTGCCAACATAGTGGAGGCTCATATTTTTCCAAGAATGAGACTAAATCATACCCAAAACGTCGCACCCTAAAAATTAATCACACAATAAAAGAACGGACGATATGACCTGGGGACTATACTCTCCCTGCATTCACTAGCCAATGGATTCACCCACATCACGCAATCTCCGATGATAGTACTAGATGGGTATGCTGTCACATAAATATCATGCACACTGATATTCATAAAGTACACATATATATACTATTTTTATACCTGTATATATATATATATATATATATATATATATATATGCATCCAGCTAAACCGTGCCTATCGCCCAATGCACACACCACTATACTCAGTCTACACTCCCGACTCTTAAATACATAAGTATCGACTTACATTTATATATATCAAAACCTGTTTTTATTCAAGACATTAAGACCATCTCAACCGGGCATGTATGCTAATTTCATTCAAAATTCTCATTCTCATTTGAAAATCAACTAACCAGGGCGCCCATACACCCTATAACCTATGCATATATACACACACGTCACACACATTATATATTTATCTCGAATTCGGCCCTCGCATTCTTGGCGCGTCTATATCATCTGGGTATTCTCGATCACCTCACAATTCAAAATTTAATTCTTCTCAATTTTTCCCCACCCATTAACTAGTAGTGCAAAAACATTCTCCAGTGCTCCCCACACAGCACTACCCGACCCCACCGGTCTTATATCATATACTAGCTCTCATCTCATTATTCTATCCACACGCAAGTTTAGTAACTAAAGTTCTATACCCGTGCCCTAGCGACTAACACATCTCTCAACTGCTGACCTTAGTTAGGGTTCATGCGTGGGACGTCTCGCAAGTGAAATCTAAACAAGGAACCCCCCGATAAACTACATGCTTGTATTGTTGGTCATCGAGTTTCGTAAGCTCAAGGCATATGACCAGGATACCCAAAACCCTGCCCCAAACATATAATTCTAATCATTGACTCCCACATCTCTAAAGAAGTCACATAATACTGCGCTGTCACTATCACTATGTCCTTAATGCTAAATTGATAACGAGCTTTGTCTCTCTATGCTCGATGGTAAACCCAATATCCGCTTAAACACATTAGTAAAGTCCATAATCATTGGGATCAAATACAACGAGACAACTATACACTCTGAAGTCTCGTCTATAGTATAAAATAAACGCGGGCTCGACCCTCTTTCAAGTGAGGCATAGAAAAAACAACACATCTTACCCTAGAATAGCCAACACGAAAGCCTTAATATAATATCCCACCATTATCCGAGCCATTTTTAATCAAACCATACCCATGATAATATCATACTAGAATATCATATTTCTCTATAATGAGTAAATTCACTAAAACATAACTTCCCAGTGACTGCACACGCTCCCCTGCAGGTGGAACCAAGAAAGCATCGCTACCCATCGGTAAATATATACACACAATAATAACACTAAAAATACGCCCACTAAACCCATCTCCCATGCGAATATAGTACTAACAAAAGTATTGTGACTCACCTGTGTCACAAGGAACTTACCCCATTTACCCGAGGATAAAACTCATACTTTCACTCGCCAATAAACTGGCAATCAAAATGGTCTCGGGACATAATAATCTCATCCAAACCGAATGAAAAACTTCTATAACTGTTGCCCCTTCTGGTCATCCCTCTCATGTCCCTGACTCGTGACAAATAAGATCAACCCCTCTGTTCCTACTCTCCACACATAACACACTCTCCATGTTATTATCTTGTCCCTGGACCCACTGGCCATGTTGAGGTCATCTTTCTCCCGGACCTGATATACTTGGCCGTGATTGCTATCCGCGTTATTCCTTTAGCTCTGCTAGCCCTATGGAACACACTATTGTAGTGGGTGGCCCCGTTTGAATCTACCTCCCTTCAGTTCGAATTCCCTCGATTTGAATCATTCAAATGGGTACCTTGCTAGGTATCCCACTATAGTTCCTTACTAGCACCCTTACATCTAATTTTGCCCTTATGGTTAGATCCTCCAACTTTCTTGGCTCTTATCACATGGAAGTGTTGACATTATCATTCCAATAGTACGACATTGATGCCATCTGCATAGGTCCAAGACAAATTCCTGTAAGTGATGGAGACTTCAACTCATGAGTCCATCATCCAACATAAGGACTGCTTTTTCCTCTATAACCACCTATCCTGGCACGAAGTTTGCTAAAAAAGTATATTTTTTCTCACAATCGACCTCTAAGTAGCCCTCATGTGATAAGTCCAAAAACTTCGTTTGTATTTCTATTGGAACAATTGGTGAAAGAACATGAGTTCAAACAGCACCCAAAAATCCTTGATTATAATAGTATCTCTCTTTTCATAAGTGGTCACTGACTCCCACCACTGTAACACTACTCCTACAGCTCAAAAGTTGCCAAGTTTGTTTCTAAGTGTAACTGTACTCCACTATATGCAAATGACTTAATATTCTCCTTCTATTGGCCTATCACACTTTCGTACTTTCCTCGAATTCTTGTCGATGGCCCTTCTGACAAGCCCTTCTGACTCTATCCCTTACCGACTGTACAAGGTGAGTCTCAAATTTGGTCCACTATTTGCTATGGTGGTACTTGGGTAACGGTGATTAGGCATAAATTCTTCACATTTATCCCCTTAATTTCGGTATTTTTATAATTCCGTGCGGTGTAAATAGCTTGGATTTGTATCATATTTATGCTACTAACCCTTTTTGGCAAGTATTTTGTATTTTGTGTATCTCTTATGTGTTTTACAGGTATTTAATGCAAGAAAGATGGAAAAGAGAACTCAAAATAGTGAAAGAAACCAAGAATCGGGGAGTTGAAGGGCATTTTCATAATTTTTCACCCTTAGTCCGGAGGTGGGGCCAACTGTGAAGTTGAATAGCTTTCAATTAAAAGAACACTGGAAAAAACGTCACCTCAATCCGAGCTACGGTGAAAGAGTTATGATCCCTTGAAGTTGCGGAAAAATCATAGTAGAACGGCTAGGAAGGCAAGTTCAAGGGCATTTTTGTAATTCTTCATCCCTATTCCAGAGGTGGGGCCTTCTGAAAAGATGAAGATCTTGGAACAACGAGAATACTGGAAAAAACATCACCCAAATCCGAGCTACGGTTAAGGAGTTATGATCATTTGAAGTTGAGAAAAAAATCCAAGGAAGAAAGGAAGAAAGTTGGAAAATATTCTAAGTGTTGAAAGAGGCCCAAAACCAGCGAATTCACCCGGACCGGTACACCCAGAACCCGAACCGGTTCACCCATTTGTCACGCCCCAGATCCGTTACAAAATTAGTCACGCTCAGAATCCGTTACAAAATTAGTCACGCTTTCTAAGTGTGACAAATGGGCAGATACGGGAGTTTTATTTTGTGCTTATCTTTTAGCCAAAAGAGTTTTATATTTTGGGGACTCTTCTAAACAAACTCTAGCCTATATATTTAGTCATTAGGACTCTTTTTATTCAGATTTCATTCATGTAAAATCTCCATAACAAGTAGGAACATCTAGGAGAAGGATTTACATACTTTGCACCATTAATTCAAGAGCTTTTCCGTTTTTTCTTCAATCTTCGATTTTTTCTTGCATGTTCTTGTTCTTCAATCTTGGTAACTTTTATTTCCAGCACTTTTATTATTATTTTAGCATGTTAGGCTAGACTTTTTAAGGTCGGAATGCATGAACCCAACCTGATGTGATAGTTGTATGTACATAAAATTAATCCTCTAAATTTAATGGTTTGATTATGACCGTATTGCGTAGAAATACGACAATTGTAGATCTTTATATCCCATTTGCCTCTGGATAACCGGGATGACTTGGAATGCAATTCGAGTGTCACTATCGCGATACCGATTTACTCATCCTCAGATTAAGTATGACGCGGGCTTGAACCTCGTATACGTAATGCTTGGGAGTACTAAATTCTGGGTCTAATTAATCACTTAAATTTACGATTAGTTTTATACCATCAATACTCTAGGGTTGGGGGATTGTGTCCCTAACTTAATTTTCCAATTAGTTTTAGTTAACTTCTTTACTTTTCCCTTTTTCCTTTCTCACTCAATCATAATCTTTTACACTTTATTTTTTGAAATAATAAATCAATTAAAATCTATCAAACATTCCCTGTGGATTCGATACCCAGACTCGCCACTATACTCTGCAAGAGTGAAGTTAAAGTTTAGGTTTTTTTTGTATTGTGGATGGAAGCCGACAACAACGACTAGCGTATTTACACGAACACTCGTTTTTCAACACGATCAAAATGGCGCCGTTTCCGGGGAGTGTTTTGTTATAGATTATAATTAATTTACTATTTCATAAGATATTTTTCTTCTTTTTTTTTGTTTTAACCTTTTTGTAGGGTTGCACAAATGAGCGCCAAGAAACGTTGAATACTTAACCGCACACCTCTTTACGTGGATTGTCCATTTACAAACTATTCGGTAATCATGTCTTTTCATAGTGAGTTCGGTAATTATAATGGTTTATATGGGAAAAGTTCTCAAACTTTTTATTTTCGAGAATCCGTGCCTCGAGCTATTACCATTGGTGAGGGCCTTCGAATTCTTGAGAATGAAAGGCTTGAGAATATATAACGGGAAGAAAATTGTTTTCGAGCTTTTTATTTTCAAAAACCTCGGCCTCGACGTATTACCATTGGTGAGGCCTATCTATGTATTGAGTATGAAGGGCTTGAAAACAAATATCGGGAAAAAAACGTTTTTGGGAGCAAGATTTGGATGCATTATTCGAATCCACTGACGACTTTTCTCCCAAGGTTATAAAGACAAGGAATCCTACTCGGTAAGAAGGAATGTTTTTTTAATCAAACAAATACTCAATTTTCTTTCCAGCCAAAGCACGATGAATATCGATATTGGTTTTATTAAGGAAATTCTCGCACTTTGCGATGAGATTCGTTAGGATTTGAAAAACAAAGAGGAGGTTGAGACTTGTGTGTCACCTCAAATTTTTGAAGAACATCTCATTGAAAGTGAGTATTTTCCCCTTGAAATTCGATCTCCAAGTGATGATGAATCACTTGAGATTGAGTTTATCTCATCACCATTCCCGTTCACCGTTATTGAGCCATTAGAAGTACCGCTAGATTCCTATGAGTCGATTGGAAATTCTGAAACATTTACACCTTTTACCGACAAAGACACTTTGCTAGAATTGTTTTCTAATATGGAATCTTCCTTTTTGTGTGCCCCTCTCCCCATACTACTTGAAAAATATTTGGGAGGTGATTATATTGTTCTTGGATCTCAATTGTACTTGTCCCACCTAACATCCAAATCACTCATCATCCTGTTAAATTTTTTAATTGGTGATGGTTCATTTTTTCCATCTCACACATGCCTTCCGTTATTCAAACGGAATTCTTATTTTTCAGAAGGCATGCATAAAAATGAGGGTACACTAATTACCCCTCAAAGTCAAATTGTATTTTGGGTGGACCCTCAAATTTTTCGACTTCTACTGTATGAGTTATTAGAAGTTAAAATTGTAGGTTGTACATAATTAGTTTAGTTTTATTTATTTATTATAGTTTAGTGTCATTAGTTAAAGTTTTTGTTATTATTGTTGCTATGCTTGGTTCTAACGTGTATTGTAGATTCAATGGGCTCGTACTTTTCGGGAATCGCTCCATTTTGGGTAATATCTTTCTTTTCCTCTCTTTATGTTGTGTTCTTGATTCGCATTGAGGACAATGCAACATTTAAGTTAGGGGGTGTGGGATATTCTTCCCGTTTATTGTTTAGATTCGTTGATTCGATAACATGTTCTTTCCAAGAGTGTTTTTTTAGAAAATTAAAAAAAAATTTGAAAAAAGCCAAAAATATATTTTTTCAAAATAAATAAATATTGGAATTTAAAAGCTTCAAAAATGTCACAAATATTGTGTCTCAAGTTGTAAAAATCAAATGCACAAAGCCGAAATTGACCAAATATGGAAATTGTGCGAAAATTGATGACTTAACGGATAAGTGTGGATATTAACAAAACCCGGTGAGATTTCGAGCCTATCGATCTTTTTGAGTTTTTAAATCAATCCGAGTTAATGGTTAACTCATAGTTCTAATTCAGCGTTTTACAAAAGTCGTTGATGATCTCTATTTTATTATTTTGATCGGTTATGGAAAAGGGAATGTTGTCCCGAAACGCGCACTATAAATCTCTAAATTAAATTAATCTCGAGACGCATATGATAAATTAATAAGTAATTCGGACAATGAAGTAGGCCATCGTTTGTTACCCAAAAATATTAGCCATAAAAAGATGTGAAAAATTATCCCCTTGATATCCCAATTGAGCCGAATAAAATTTATCCTTTTCGTTTGGTAACCCGAAAAACCCAAATAGCCCGAAATTGTGAAAAATGGAAAAAGTCATAATTTAAGTCCGAAAAGTGCAACAAAAAGGGTCAAGAAAAAAATAGAAGAATGCTCAACAAAAGTTAGCAAGAAAAGAAAAGAAGTGAAAAACTAAAAAAATAGAGAAAAAGAAGACAAAAAAAATGAGCAATAGCCCGGAAAAAACACAAATGGACATCACAAATGACTTTTCCAATTCCAACCTTCCCTACCATTTTCATTTTATCTTATATACCTTAAAACCCGAAAAAGTCCTAACCGAGCCCAAATTGCGAAAATTGGTTACCGCGTGGAGATCTAATAAACCAGATAATAAAAGAGATTGTATGCGCGAAAAAGAGGTAATGTTCCCGTTTTTGAAACCGTGATCTGTTGATGAGATCCTTTTACCATAAATTTTCGTCTTTCAATTCGTATGCATGACTTTGCGTCCATTACATTTACTATTTTTATCACGCATACCGATAGAATTGCCACATTCCGAGAGATTCATTTGAGAGAGCATCCCGTGAACATTTGGTTCAAAACGAATTTTCGAAAAGTAACGTAATGATCAATCGGTGGAAGTTAGCGGTTCAATTTTTGGCTTCGCACACACACACTATGACTTGAGACTCCTAAATAAGATTTTAAGGTTACCATTTTTGGGGAGTTTAAATTTTATAATTTTTAAGTATTTTGATTTTTTCTTTGAGTCAATAACGAATTTTGTGGGTATATTCACTGCAAACCCTCACGAGACACAACTCGTCCTACTAGGGTAACCTAGGGGTTTATAAAGGCTTGTTGCATATGCTAAATGCAATCACTTGCCCGCGAAAGAGGTATTCTATCCCAATAAAAGTTTTTGAAGGGTCTTTAAATCATACTCTCATTCTTTTACATTGCTCGGGATGCGCAAAGTTCTAAGTTAGGGGGGTTTGATTAGGCATAAATTCTTCACATTTATCCCCTTAATTTCGGTATTTTTATAATTCCGTGCGGTGTAAATAGCTTGGATTTGTCTCATATTTATGATACTAACCCTTTTTGGCAAGTATTTTGTATTTTGTGTATCTGTTATGTGTTTTACAGGTATTTAATGCAAGAAAGATGGAAAATAGAACTCAAAATAGTGAAAGAAACCAAGAATCGGGGAGTTGAAGGGCATTTTCATAATTTTTCAGCCTTAGTCCGGAGGTGGGGCCAACTGGAAAGTTGAATAGATTTCAATTAAAATAACACTGGAAAAAACGTCACCTCAATCCGAGCTACGGTGAAAGAGTTATGATCCCTTGAAGTTGCGGAAAAATCATAGAAGAACGGCTAGGAAGGCAAGTTCAAGGGCATTTTTGTAATTCTGCAGCCCGATTACAGAGGTGGGGCCTTCTGGAAAGTTGAAGATCTTGGAACAACGAGAATACTGGAAAAAACATCACCCAAATCTGAGTTACGGTTAAGGAGTTATGATCATTTGAAGTTGAGAAAAAAATCCAAGGAAGAAAAGAAGAAAGTTGGAAAATATTCTAAGTGTTGAAAGAGGCCCAAACCAGCGAATTCACCCGAACCGGTACACCCAGAACCCGAACCGGTTCACCCATTTGTCACGCCCCAGATCCGTTACAAAATTAGTCACGCTCAGAATCCGTTACAAAATTAGTCACGCTTTCTAAGTGTGACAAATGGGCAGATACGGGATTTTTATTTTGTGCTTATCTTTTAGCCAAAAGAGTTTTATATTTTGGGGACTCTTCTAAACAAACTCTAGCCTATATATTTAGTCATTATGGACTCTTTTTATTCATATTTCATTCATGTAAAATCTCCATAACAAGTAGGAACATCTAGGAGAAGGATTTACATACTTTGCACCAATAATTCAAGAGCTTTTCCGTTTTTTCTTCAATCTTCGATTTCTTCTTGCATGTTCTTGTTCTTCAATCTTGGTAACTTTTATTTCCAGCACTTTTATTATTATTTTACCATATTAGGCTAGACTTTTCAAGGTCGGGATGCATGAACCCATCCTGATGTGATAGTTGTATGTAAATAAAATTAATCCTCTAAATTTAATGGTTTGATTATGACCGTATCGCGTAGAAATACGACAATTGTAGATCTTTATATCTTGTTTTGCCTCTGGATAACCGGGATGATTTAGAATGCAATTCGAGTGTCACTATCGCGATACCGATTTACTCATCCTCAGATTAAGTATGACGCGGGCTTGAACCTCGTATACGTAATGCTTGGGAGTACTAAATTATGGGTCTAATTAATCACTTAAATTTATGATTAGTATTATACCATCAATACTCTAGGGTTGGGGGATTGGGTCCCTACCTTAATTTTCCAATTAGTTTTAGTTAACTTCTTTACTTTTCCCTTTTTCCTTTCTCACTCAATCATAATCTTTTACACTTTATTTTTTGAAATATTAAATCAATTAAAATCTATGAAACATTCCCTGTGGATTCGATACCCAGACTCGCCACTATACTCTGCAAGAGTGTAGTTAAAGTTTAGGTTTTTTTTTGTATTGTGGTTGGAAGCCGACAACAACGACTAGCGTATTTACACGGACGCTCGGTTTTCAACACGATCAAAATGGCGCCGTTGCCGGGGAGTGTTTTGTTATAGATTATAATTAATTTACTATTTCATAAGATGTTTTTCTTCTTTTTTTTTTGTTTTAACCTTTTTGCAGGGTTGCACAATTGAGCGCCAAGAAACGTTGAATCCTTAACCGCACACCTCTTTACGTGGATTTTCCATTTACAAACTATTCGGTAATCATGTCTTTTCATAGTGAGTTCGGTAATTATAATGGTTTATATGGGAATAGTTCTCAAACTTTTTATTTTCGAGAATTCGTGCCTCGAGCTATTACCATTGGTGAGGGCCTTCGCATTCTTGAGAATGAAAGGCTTGAGAATATATATCGGGAAGCAAAATTGTTTTCGAGCTTTTTATTTTCAAAAACCTCGGCCTCGACCTATTACCATTGGTGAGGCCTATCTATGTATTGAGTATGAAGGGCTTGAAAACAAATATTGGGAAAAAAACGTTTTTGGGAGCAAGATTTGGATGCATTATTCGAATCCAATGATGACTTTTCTCCCAATATTATATATACAAGGAATCCTACTCGGGAAGAAATAATTTTTTTTAATCAAACAAATACTCAATTTTCTTTCCAGCCAAAGCACGATGAATATCGATATTGGTTTTATTAAGGAAATTCTCACACTTTGCGATGAGATTCATTATGATTTGAAAAACAAAGAGGAGGTTGAGACTTGTGTGTCACCTCAAATTTTTGAAGAACATCTCATTGAAAGTGAGTCTTTTCCCCTTGAAATTCAATCTCGAAGTGATGATGAATCACTTGAGATTGAGTTTATCTCATCACCATTACCATTCACCGTTATTGAGCCATTAGAAGTACCGCTAGATTCCTATGAGTCGGTTGAAAATTCGGAAACGTTTACACCTTTTGCCGACAAAGACACTTTGCTTGAATTGTTTTCTAATATGGACTCTTCGTTTTTGTGTGCCCCTCTCCCCATACTACTTGAAAAATATTTGGGAGGTGATTATATTGTTCTTGGATCTCAATTGTACTTGTCCCACCTAACATCCAAATCACTCATCATCCCGTTAAAATTTTTAATTGGTGATGGTTCATTTTTTCCATCTCACACATGCCTTCCGTTATTCAAACGGAATTCTTATTTTTCAGAAGGCATGCATGAAAATGAGGGTACACTAATTACCCCTCAAAGTCAAGTTGTATTTTGGGTGGACCCTCAAATTTTTTGACTTCTACTGTATGAGTTATTAGAAGTTAAAATTGTAGGTTGTACATAATTAGTTTATTTTTTTTTATTATAGTTTAGTGTCATTAGTTAAAGTTTTTGTTATTATTGTTGCTATGCTTGGTTCTAACGTGTATTGTAGATTCAATGGGCTCGTACTTTTCGGGGATCGCTCCATTTTGGGTAATATCTTTCTTTTCCTCTCTTTATGTTGTGTTCTTGATTCGCATTGAGGACAATGCTACATTTAAGTTAGGGGGTGTGGGATATTCTTCCCGTTTATTGTTTAGATTCATTGATTCGATAACATGTTCTTTCTAAGAGTGTTTTTTTAGAAAATTAAAAAAAAATTGAAAAAAACCAAAATTATTTTTTTTCAAAATAAATAAATATTGGAATTTAAAAGCTTCAAAAATGTCACAAATATTGTGTCTCAAGTTGTAAAAATCAAATGCACAAAGCCGAAATTGACCAAAGATGGAAATTGTGCGAAAATTGATGACTTAACGAATAAGTGTGGATATTAACAAAACCCGGTGAGATTTCGAGCCTATCGATCTTTTTGAGTTTTTAAATCAATCCGAGTTAATGGTTAACTCATAGTTCTAATTCAGCGTTTTACAAAAGTCGTTGATGATCTCTATTTTATTATTTTAATCGGTTATGGAAAAGGGAATGTTGTCCCGAAATGTGCACTATAAATCTCTAAATTAAATTAATCTCGAGACGCATATGGTAAATTAATAAGTAATTCGGACAATGAGTAGGCCATCGTTTGTTACCCAAAAATATTAGCCATAAAAATATGTGAAAAATTATCCCTTTGATAACCCAATTGAGCCGAATAAAATTTATCCTTTTCGTTTGGTAACCCGAAAAACCCAAATAGCCCGGAATTGTGAAAAATGGAAAAAGTCATAATTTAAGTCCGAAAAGTGCAACAAAAAGGGTCAAGAAAAAAATAGAAGAATGCTCAACAAAAGTTAGCAAGAAAAGAAAAGAAGTGAAAAACTAAAAAAAATAGAGAAAAAGAAGACAAAAAAAAATGAGCAATAGCCCGAAAAAAACACAAATGGACATCACAAATGACTTTTCCAATTCCAACCTTCCCTACCATTTTCATTTTATCTTATATACCTTAAAACCCGAAAAAGTCCTAACCGAGTCCAAATTGCGAAAATTGGTTACCGCGTGGAGATCTAATAAACTAGATAATAAAAGAGATTGAATGCGCGAAAAAGAGGTAATGTTCCCGTTTTTGAAACCGTAATCTGTTGATGAGATCCTTTTACCATTAATTTTCGTCTTTCAATTCGTATGCATGACTTTACGTCCATTACATTTACTCTTTTTATCATGCATTGTGTCCCTACTTTAATTTTCCATCAATACTCTAGGGTTGGGGGATTGTGTCCCTACCTTAATTTTCCAATTAGTTTTAGTTAACTTCTTTACTTTTCCCTTTTTCCTTTCTCACTCAATCATAATCTTTTACACTTTATTTTTTGAAGTAATAAATCAATTAAAATCTATCAAACATTCCCTGTGGATTCGATACCCAGACTCGCCACTATACTCTGCAAGAGTGTAGTTAAAGTTTAGGTTTTCTTTTGTATTGTGGTTGGAAGCCGACAACAATGACTAGCGTATTTACACGGATGCTCGGTTTTCAACACGATCAAACGGCTACGCCCTAGTGGTTATCACCGCAATAACTCCCTGAATAATAAAAGTGGTGATTTCTACCGTCGTCACCGTTCCTAGAATACTCTGTGGCTCCAACTGAGCCTCTCCTCCTGCAGTACTCCTAACGACCCTCATTGGTTATCCTCTGATGTTTGGCATACGTATCCCAACTGAACTCGTATAAGATTCACTTCAATCATACACAATAGAAGGAGATCGTAAATCACAATAGGAATCGACAATCCTAAGCATAGGGCTTTATACCAAAGAAAAGCGACACTGAAAATGTATTAAGTCTACACAAATACTAAGGACTCTAGAACTTGATGCCCTGATAGCATTTGTGACACCTCGCCTATTTTAACCACGGGTGATCAGTCCTTTATTTAAATAATCGAGAATCTCATTTGGTTCATTCTTAGCATCACCGTTGAAAGTTTTTTAAATTACTAACCACCTATATTAAATTAAGTTGGTTCCAAATTTAATTTTTAATTTAAATTAACAACATGCGAAATAAAATTTAATTAACCAAACCATCCAAACAAGTCTAAACCATCACACAACAGATATATGAATAAAAATACTAAATAAACCATCGATTCCCAATAAAAAAAACCAACTGCAAGTATGAAATAATAAACTGAAATCATAAAGTCTAGTCAATAAACTAAAGTACTCAATATCTGAAGGGACAACAAGCCCAAAAAATACTGAATCATTAACCTATTCTAGGAATGAATAACAAAAGTGTCTACACAAAGTCCTACAAGCCTCCACAATGTTACAACTACGCATCCCTGGAATGAGTTCTGAAGCTTGGTGTCCATGTTGTTGGACACCTAAAATGTTATTGGAAAAAAGATATTTTGACATAGATCAGAGCTCAAAGCAATTTGAAAAATATTTAGCAAGTAATTAAAACGCAACAATTAAATATGCATTAACACTTTTCATATTTAAGCGTGTGTCTCACTCTCTTGAGGTACTACTCACCCCTCATTTATTATGCACACCTAGAGTTGACCTTCTAACCCAACTAGTTATATTACCTGTAATACCCCACACTTTTATGGGTAATTAAAACTCATAAGTAAGTGCAATTTGGAAATTTAAGAAATTATCATGAATAGTAATTTTTGAGGTTTTCAAGGATTAAATGATTTTCGATGTATGTTATAATTACTTTTGGGATTAAGTAAATGAGTTGGACCATTTTAATTATATGACGCAGTTGGGTAAAGCGACAAAGGGTAATATTTTTTTTTGGAAAACCGCATTAAGTCGTGTTGGGTTAAATTAGTAACTTGCGGTCAAGTGACTTAGATGTAAATTTTGATTCCGCGGTTGGTTTCGGAATGGGTGAGATAGTCGGAATAGAGTATCCGAGAGTAATGTTTGGACTCTGGGAATTTTTGGACCACTAGGGACTCGTAATTGAGTAAACGAGTCATTTTTGCATTTAATAAGGGATAAACCCTTATTCTCTCCTATATAAGGCAAGATAGAGTGGGAGAAAAGAAAGAAAAAGAGAAAAGAGAGAGAGGAGAGGACAGGAAGAGAGAAAATAGGAATAAAAGGGAGATTTCGGCCAAACTCCGCAGGATTCGACTCGAGCTTGTCGGATTTTATCATTCAGGCAAGTGTGTAATTTTTTTATTTCATTTTGTGCACATATATCATATTATGGTTGGTAAACTATATGATTTTAGGTCAGAACCCTTAAAATAAATTTGTGAAAATTTGAGTATGAGTTTACATATTGATGTAATGTAAACTCTTAGTGATTTCTAGTGTTAAAACCATGTAAATGGAGTGAAAAAATGAATCGAAATGGGGAAAATGGTAAAACTAGGGTTTAATGGGTTTTTGGATTCAAATATATGAAACTTTGTTTAATCCCCCAAATTTATTGATGCATTAGTTAGAAATCATTGATTAGATGGATATAGTATTGTGGGTGGAGATTTAGGGCCATAAAAATGGAGTTTAGGGGTTGTTGGTTGACATTTTGGAGAATAGATTTTTGAGGATCTGGTATGACCGGTCGACCGTGCCCATATGGACGATCGACCAGGCTTAGTAAGAAGGGCCTACTGATTGGTTTGTTAGGCTTAATTACAAACTGCAGTCAATCGGGGGTCCAGAACCGGTCGACCAACACTCTATTTTCAGCCCAAGAGTTTGGAGATTGTTATTCTTTCACCTCTTTGAGTTTAAAGTTTAGGGGCTTTCTAAATTAAAGTATTATAAAGGAGTTATAAACTTAAGGACTTGAGGAGTTGTGAATTATCCTTGGGTTATTTGAGAGATTAATCCGGGGTATGGACTTATTAAATGTTTAAGAAGTGAGTGACATTGGGAGAAATTATTCGATAAGCATATCTGGGTATATTTATGTGGATGGAATAGATAGGGGCCATCTGTAATTGAGTAGAATCCTATAAGGCGACAAGGATGGAATTTGGGGCTATAGGCTATAGATATGTTAAGGGTATACTTATTATATGGTTATGAGTTGGGACATTTGGAGAGTATATAAATCCCTAACAGTGATCAAGGTGTGATGCATATTTAGGTATGAGAATACTTAAATATCATTATGAGAATTACAAGTATAGCCATGTCTACCTTTGAGCGGTGATAAATGTGTATATGTATGCGATGTGATTATAGTATATATGTAATATGATAGGATTATGTATATATATATATATATATATGTGTGAATGGTATATATATATGTGAAGCATACTCCCTCTATTGCTATCATGGGAAGTTGCGCGATGTGGGTGAGGCCCCTGGCTTGAGGTGCATGGAGCATATAGTCCCCAGGTCATAGCGTCGATTGTTATATTGTGTGATTCTTTTTAGGGATGAGGCGTGGTGGGTATGTTTCATCTCATTCCTAGGGAGGAACTATGACCTCTTCCCATACATTGTGTCTAGGATTTTTACCATGTCGGTGATATTTAGTCCGACCGCTGGTACCCAGGATGGTATCTGAGTAATGCCTTGGAAGATGATAGCATTAAGAGACCGCATCCTCGAGTTATAGTTATTTGGTATGGTTATAACACTTGTGTGTATAGTATATTACTTGTGTATGAGAACAAGATAATATATATATATCTCTGATTAGAGTAAAGATATAAAAAAGGATAAATCTCATTTCGGGAGATTCTATCCGGATGTATATTGTGATATGTATATGAGAGTGAGTGTGATAATGTATATAATTATATGAGTATGTATATATATACGTTGTTACTAAGGGTCTAATGGATACACGACTAAGTGGTAGTGTATCGGGGGGTTCCTTGTTCGGATTTCGCTTCGCGAGACACCCCACGCACGAACATGGTTCAGTGTTGAGACCGGGGAGAAGTTTAGCCCTTAGTACTCAGTTTACTTAGGACTTTTAGAGTTGAGGGTGATGGCTTAGTTAGTCAGAGTAGCTTGACTAGGTTGCTTAGAGGGATACGTTAGGCGTGCACTTTTAGGAGAGAGGTGAGGGGTATCTCATGGGAGTGCGATACCAATTTAAATATGAGTTAAAACATATTTTTCATAAATAAAGCATTTACGCACTTGAAAAATATTTTCACAACTCGGGCTCTAGCCCGTTTCTATATTTTCCTCTTTTGCTATATATATATATATATATATATATATATATATATATATATATATATATATAGGTGTCCAAACACAGGGATGCCTGGATGATGATTCCTTCGAGTCAGACGTCTGCTGCAGCAGTTGTGGATGCATGCAGATTTACTGTAGACGCTTTTATCCTTGTAATCTAGATAAGAGGTATTGTATAAACATTCGGGCGAATAACCCAACCGCATTTATTTATTCTTTTACCGCCATTTAGTGCGGCCTTCGATTTGGTTGTTTATTGTTAAATCGAGTGTTTGATTATTTTATTTCATTTTTGGTCTTATATATAAATTGTGTGAATGTTTTATTTGTATAGTTTGTTTAAAAAGATTAGTTAAATAAAATTTTAACGCCAACCTAATCGGTTATTAGTAGTAATTAATTTGGTTTTTGACAGTGATGCTAAGAATGAACCATATGTGACTCATGTTTTAATTTGGTATATGAGTGATCGCCCGGTATTTTATTAGGCGGGGTATCACAGATGGTATCAGAGCATCAGGTTCTAGTGTCCTTAGGAATATGTGCGGACATACTATGCTTTCAGAGTTTATTTCGATTTGATATAGATCCTTAGTATTAGAATTTTTTGTTCCTCTTGTGAGATTTAGTTCTCCTGCCATTTCTTTAAGATTGTTGTAATGTTTTACGCGCTCATTCGAGATTCGTGTGCTGATCGATGAAGGACGACCACAGAAGGCCATTGCAACGGTAGCAGAAGGCGGGACTTATAGTAGTGGTTAGTTTAAGTCAGAGACTTGTACCACAATAGAGGTCACTCTCTTTATGGCATTTGTTAAGAATGGTTGCCATGACTACAAAAGAATAGTAGTTATGAGTATCCCAGTACCGTTGTAGCAGTGAAGTAAATTGGAATGATGGTTCAAAAGGTCTTTGATAAGGACCATACGTTGAAGTTTAAGTTATACGAAGTAAGTGCAATGTGATTCAACGAAAGTGAAAGGCTCATAAGCTTTGGCTTAGAGGAGGGTGTGGAAATACCCATATGTGAAAATTAGAGGAAAATTTTTCACTCATGGGAGAAATATTGACATAGTGGGAATGGTGGTTACCATATTCAGGGGAGCAGGAGGTGTTGCTCGTAGAGAAATATCATGAATGGTTTTAACCACAAATTCCGTTGGTCAATTAGGACAGAAAAGAATACAGTTTTGGATTACTCACATAAGGATCGGCCAGAGACCGACAGTGAATAAAGAGTGATATGGAGAAGTGAATCAAGTAACGAAGTAAGGTAGGTACAAGGAATACAGAGTCCTTAAGTGTAATGATAGGATCACTGAATAAGTGTTGCTAACACTTTTGGAGATTTTGTATCGATGGAACCCCATTGGTGGACAACCACCCGGGGAATTTATTGAACCAGGGTTGTTGAAGCCGGTAGTGGAGTTTCCTTTTAATGAAGTATTTAATGGAAATATAAAGGCAATTGTCAAGATCGAGGCTATAGATTCCGAGATACTGATAACATTAACCTAGTCAGGGTGGCCACAGATGGTAAAAGTTTCAATGTGGAATGTAGAACCACGCCTTGTGACCTTGCTCGGTAGGAGTTAAAGGATAAGAATAGGGTGCCGAGGTGGGGCATCGATTAAAGTAGTTTTGTTTCGGTTAGGGTAAGTATATCATGTACGAGAACCATTTAGAGTAACTTGGGATATTGGCGATGTTATTATTGTGAATTTCATCTCGGATGAAGGAGGTATATTCTGTGTGACAAGATTGAGTCACAGTATTTTATTAACCCTAGATTCGTGTGCGATTAGAGTTTACTATTAATATCAATAACGTTACATAGTATATGTTTATGTATTTTTCCACGATAGCGGGGATCTATTTTCTTTCAGTCGCTGTGAAAATCCGGTGTTAGTATTTTGAGTCTATATCGGGTTTGTATTTCTCATTTTGTGTCTGTTATATGAGTACGGTGTTATTTTGAGTATAATACATTCTTGTTTGATATGATCGAAAGTAGGCTAATGATTGCAAGACTATCGTGTCCACGGTTCTAGGGTGGAATAGGTTGTTGTGGCGATATATCACCTGGATACATGTTGGATTCACCCCTATTATATGTATAGATGGAACTTCAGTGAGCAGATGTTTCATTATCGTGATACGAGTGCGTAGCGACCTTATAAATATGATTTAAGGTATGCATGGTTTATCATTGATCTATGAGTTTAATCTCATTATTGTTTGCTCTAAGGACTTAGTGCTAGTACGAGCGCTTGATGGTTTGGCTCCTGGAAAAGAATGGGAGTTCAGACCACATTTTGTTGGAAGAGGGAATAGGGTTATCCCGGTTACACATTAAAGCTAACGGAACTCCATGACCGACAAAGTTAAGTAGTAGTGTATTGGAGGGGTTCCTTTTTTTTATTTCACTTACGAGACGCTCCACACATGAACCTTAACGACATCGAGAGTGGAGAGATGTTATGGGATGCAAGGGCGTTGGTTTTGATGATAAGTCACATAGTGTGGATGAAACACTATAGACGGTGAGTCGTATGATGATGGTATGCTTATGGAAATCTAAGTTCTATGGAGAAACACTGACATGGTTCTCTCAATGCAAATATCTGGGTGAGGTAGGAGTTAAAGAAATTGATTTGAAGCTTATATCCAGGCCTTGGATGAAAAAGGAAAATTTTTGAGGTAGTTTGTTTTGGGTATGGTGATGTTCGGAATATATCAGAACAGAGTAGGCGCCTCGATTAGTTAGACTTTACATTTCGCTCAAGTGGAAGGATAGAGTGGTAGATGAGCGTAGTAGGTTAGTGAGGTAGGATTTAGGACGTCCTGCTGGTGTGCCTTAGGCCGTTATTTCCCGATGACTGACGACGCGAGGGAGTAGTGTAACGGGAGGGTTCCTTGTCTGGATTTCACTTTGCGAGACGTCCCTCGCATGAAAACTCAGCAAATGTCGGTAGTTGAGAAAGGTCTTGGGCACCAGGGACACAACTTAGGATAGTAATCATCTTACGTATGTAGGAAAAACTTCGATCTTAGAATTATTGGGAAGTAAGGCCACTAGAGTAAGTGGCGCTGATATAGAAAGATTGTTGGGAGTTAACCATAAGAACAATAGTTGGTTAACCTTAAGAAGGATTGGATTTCCAAGTATATGAAGAATTAAATTTTACGGGTTAGGAAAACCAATGTGTAAGTATTACACCGAGGAAATAAGGCTCATTATTTAGAGAAAGTGTACGTGTCAGATGTTTACAGTGGTTGTGCAGATAGGCACGAGTCAAAAGGTGCATTGGCACCCTAGTAAGTTGGTTTTATATACCGCCTGATATAGATGGGGTGTAGTATATAAAGTAGAAGATTATACCGCGAGGCAGTATAAGTGGAATTTAAATGGGTCGGATGGAACGTCGTAGGAGGTACGCAATAATCCAATTGAATAGGTCAAAAAGAGGCAGCATGCCCAAGGTAAGCGACGAGACTGATGGGAATAGTCAAGAGTTAGAGTAATTTCCTTTTTGAGGGAAATTAGATATCCTGATGTAGATGAGTGGACGCTTAGAATCGTGATTCTCCGGTGAGATTTAGACGTAGAGCAATAGCTATAGGCTCGTTCTCTCTATATGGGTAGTACCAGCGGTGGCGGCGGCGACAACTAATCTACTAGAAACGACGAGTGCGATGTGATGTTAAAGTCACCCTTATGACCGAGGTAGAGATTTGGCTAAGTTTATGGGTAAAATAGTGCAATAGAGTACGAGCTTTGAGATAGGTGGGTACCGAACGAGTGTATGGTCGAGGTGTGATTAGCGATCCTAGGTTGGTAGTATCGATTGTATATGAATTTTGAGGGCGAAATTCCGTTGTAAGGGGGGAGTATGTTATACCCCACATTTTTATGGGTAATTAAAATTCATAAGTAAATGTAATTGGGGAATTTAAGAAATTAGCGTGATTAGTAATTTTTGAGGTTTTCAAGGATTAAATGATGTTTTATGTATGTTATATTTACTTTTGGGATTAAGTAAATGAGTTGGACCATTTTAATTACATGATGCAGTTGGGTAAAGCAACAAAGGGTAATATTTTTTTTGGAAAACCGTATTAAGTCGTGTTGGGTTTAATTAGTGACTTGCGGTCAAGTGACTCGGATGTAAATTTTGATTGTGCGTTTGGTTTCAGAATGGCTGAGATAGTCAGAATAGAGTATCCGGGAGTAGTGTTTGGACTCCGGGAATTTTTGGACCAGTAGGGACTCGTAATTGAGTAAATGAGCCATTTTTTGGTTTAATAAGGGATAAACCCTTATTATCTCCTATATAAGGCAAGAGAGAGTGGTAGAAAGGAAAGAAAAATAGAAAAGAGAGATAGGAGAGGAGAGGAAGAGAGAAAAGAGGAAGAAAATGGAGATTTCGGCCAAACTCCGTAGGATTTGACTCGAGGTCATCGAATTTATCCTTCAGGCAAGTATGTACTTTCTTTATTTCATTTTGTGCATATATCTCATATTATAGTTGGTAAACTATATGATTTTGGGTTAGAACACTTCAAATAAATTTGTGAAAATTTGAGTATGAGTTTACATATTGATGTAATGTAAACTCTTTATGATTTCTAGTGTTAAAACCATGTAAATGGAGTGAAGCAATGAATTGAAATGGGGAAAATGGTAAAACAAGGGTTTAATGGGTTTTTGGATTCAGATCTATGAAAACTAGTTTAATCCACCAAATTTATTGATGTATTAGTTAGAAATCATTGATTAGATGGATATAGTATTGCTGGTGGAGATTTAAGGCCATAAAAATGGAGTTTAGGGGTTGTTGGTTGGCATTTTGGAGAATAATTTTTTGAGGATCTGGTATGACCCGTCGATCGTGCCCCTATGGCCGGTCGACCGCGCTTAGGAAGAAAGGCATACTGATTGGTTTGTTAGGATTAATTACAAACCGTGATGGACCGGGGGTCCAGGGTCGGTTGACCGACACTCTGTTTTCAGCCCAAGATTTTGGAGATTGTTATTCTTTCTCCTCTTTGAGTTTAAAGTTTAAGGAATTTCTAAATTAAAGTAATATAAAGGAGTTATAAACTTAAGGACTTGAGGAATTGTGAATTGACCTTGGGTTATTTGAGAGATTCATCTGGGGTATGGACTTATCAAATGTTTAAGAAGTGAGTGACATTGGGAGAAATTATTCGATAAGCATATCTGGGTATATTTATGTGGATGGAATAGATAGGGGCCATCTGTAATTGAGTAGAATCCTATGAGGCGACTAGGATGGAATTTGGGGTTATGGTCTATAGATAAGTTAAGGGTATACTTATTATATGGTTATGAATTGGGATATTACGAGACTATATAAATCCCTAACAGTGATCAAGGTGTGAGGTATATTTAGGTATGAGAATACTTAAATATCATTATGAGAATGGCAAGTATATCCATGTATACCTTTGAGGGGTGGTAAATGTGTATATGTGTACGATGTGATTATAGTCTATATGTAATATGATACGATTATGTATATATCTTTATGTGTGAATGGTATATATATATATGCGAAGCATACCCCCTCTAATGCTATCATGGAATGTTGCACGATGTGGGTGAGGCCCCTGGCTTGAGGAGCAGGGAGCGTATAGTCCCCAGATCATAGCGTCCATTGTTATATTGTGTGATTCCTTTTAGGGGTGAGACGTGGTGGGTATGATTCGTCTCATTTCCAGGGAGAAACTATGACCTCTTCCCATACGTTGTGTCTTGGATTTTTACCATGTCGGTGATATTTAGTCTGACCGTTGGTACCCAGGATGGTATGTAAGTAATGCCCTGGAAGATGATAGCATTGAAATACCTCATCCTCAAGTTTTAGCTCTTTGGGATGGATATGATACTTGTGGTTATAGTATATTACTTGTGTATGAGAACAAGATAATATATATCTCTGATTAGAGTAAAGATATAAAAATGAAAAAGGATAAATCTCATTCCCGGAGATTCTATCCGGATGTATATTTTGATATGTATATGAGAGCGAGTATGATAATGTATATAATTATATGAGTATGTATATATATACGTTGTGTACAGGGTCTAATGGATCTCGACAATCGACACGGCCAAGTAGTAGTGTATCAGGGGGGGGGGGGTTCCTTGTTTGGATTTTGCTTCGCGAGACACCCCACGCACAAACATGGTACAGTGTTGAGACTGGGGAGAAGTTTCGCCCTTAGTACTCAGTTTACTTAGGACTTTCACAGTTGAGGGTGACGGCTTAGTTAGTCAGAGTAGCTTGACTAAAATGTTTAGAGGGATATGTTAGGTGTGCACGATTAGGAGAGAGGTGAGGGGTATCTCATGGGAGTGTGATACCAATTTGAATATGAGTAAAAACATATTTTTCATAAATAAAGAATTTATGCACTTGCAAAATATTTTCACAACTCGGGCTCTTTCCCATTTCTATATTTTCCTCTTTTGATATATATATAGGTGTCCAAACACAGGGACGCCTGGATGATGATTCCTTCGAGTAAAACGTCTGCTGCAGCAGCTGTGGATGCATGTAGGTTTACTGTAGACACTTCTATACTTGTAATCTATATAGGCGGTACTGTATAAACATTCGGGCTAATAACCCAGTTGCATTTATTTATTCTTTTACCTCCATATAGTGTGGCCTTCGATTTGGTTGTTTATTGTTAAGCCGAGTGTTCGGTTATTTTATTTCATTTTCAGTCTTATATATAAACTATGTGAATGTTTTATTTGTATAGTTTCTTTAAAAAGATTAGTTAAATAAAATTTTGAAGCCAGCCTAATAGGCTATTAGTAGTAATTAATTTGGTTTTCCACAGTGATGCTAAGAATGAACCATATGCGATTCCTGTTTTAATTTGGTACAGGAGTGATCGTCTGGTATTTTATTAGGCGGGGTATCACATTACACCACCTAACTAGTATTGTATAGTAAACCAACTAGGTATTACTCACCCCTCATTTAAATATGAAACCTTTCTATCACTTTACTCTAACCCGAATATTCCTTACATTGAATTATAAGTTGTTCCACTCATTAACATATTTAATCATTTCTACTTCAATTAATCATATAACATTCACAGTAATTATATCTAAAATAAATCTCAATCATATAACGTTAACACTAGTTATATCTGAAATACATTCACACTTCGTGTATTTATCCCATATATTATTATTTAATTGTATTATATACGTACCGGTATACCACAACATTCACACACATGTCGCGCATAGTAACCATCCTCTCGAGTAATAACTCAATGGATGCTTGTCTCTACAATGCTAGCATATCCCAGGTATGCTCACTCTAACCCAGTTACCACAAGTGGGACTAGCTCACACCGAACTTTGGTAAAAATATCACAAATATAGTGGAGGCATTCATATTTCCCAGAGAATGATATCGAATCATACCCAAAATGTCGCACCCTTAAAATAAATCACACAATAAAATAACGATTGATATGACTTGGGGACTATACTCTCCCAACAATCACTAGCCAGGGGATTCATCCACATCGTGCAACCTTCGATTATTACACTAGATGGGTATGCTTTCACATAAATATCATGTATGCCTATATTCATAATATATATATATATATATATATATATATATATATATACACTATCTTTATACCCGTATACATATAAACACATATATGGCAAAACCGTGCCTATCGCCCAAAGCCCTAGCCTACTATACCCAGTCTACACTCTCGACTCTTAAATCCATATGTATTGACTTATATTTATATACATCACAACATATTTTTATTCAATACACAAAGCCCATCTGAATCCAGCATGTATCCTAATTTTATCCAAAATTCCCATTCGAACACATTCATATATTTTCGAGTGTTATGCATCCTACACACTCCTAAGTCCATACCCAAATTCATTCTCATATAATTTCAAATGAAAATAATGTTCCTTAATATTTTCCAGGGTCCTACACACATCTATGGACATCCTTAAATAGTAAGGATTTGATTTCCAACTAAAGTTTTCGATCTGAGACAACCTTCCATAATAAATTCATAACTAATTAAAAAAATGAGAAAATGCAAAACTGGCGGCCACGTTCATAACGAAAATATATATAATTGTAATACCCCGCATTTTTATCGATATTTATTTATGGGATTAATTAAATTAAATGTGAATTAATTGAGAATTAATCCAGATAAAATACTAACGAGATGTGAGTTGGTATTTGATTATAATGTGTATATATGGCAATATATGAATATTGAAAATATTGAAATTGTCGCGAGGCTGAAATACGGCAATTTGGAAAATTTGGAAAATTTAGTTGGGACGCACGTGACAGTCGCGTCAGGAATGTAATTATTTGAATTAAAAAGTGAATTTTATTTTTATCAACCGTATGGTCATTTTGAGTGCGCCAACGAGTCCGGAAGGGTCGAAATAGTCAGAAAACACTAGCCGGAGGTTTAGTTTGGGTCCCGGGGTATTTTTAGGCCATACCGGCAACCTAAAAGGGTAGTTTGGTAATTTCGGAATTTTGGGGATTAAAACCCACGAAAATTTAGAAATTAAAATCTGATTTATTCTTTACCCACTAAATCCACTAACAACACTAAATGACTTAATGGGCTACGGGAGTTATTGGAAGAAATTTTAAGAGGTTCCTAAGGCAACCTCTAAACCACCATTGTCATCTTGGAGAAGAACTTGTAGAGAGAGAAAGAGAGAGGAGAATTCTGCAGAGAGAGAGAAAGCAATTCAACCTTCTTCAACCAACAACAAAAATCTAGAACATAAGGCAAGTGATTTAATTACAATTGATTCAATGATATGTTCTTCCATGTTTAGGGTAATTATCGAATTTGTCTTGGAAGATTGATACAAACCCATGAATTTGAGGATTAAAACTATAAACCATGTTAGGATTTGCATGTAGACATATTCTGGACGAATTATGAATTCAAAATATAACCCTTGATGATCTAAAAACGGATTTAAGAAGAGAATTATTAGTGTTCTTGAAAGAAATAGAAAACTTGGTTGATGATTTATTGGTTTTAGAACGTTAACAATGTTGTAGGATGGTTGTATGATGATAGTATAACATTAGATTAGAGTTTCATGCATTATAATGGAGTTTTGGGATGATTTGAGGACTGCAAAACGAAGCAGTCCGTAGCCTATCCGGTGCAATCGATCGATCGACATTCATCAGTCGATCGATCGACCACCATCGATCGATCGATGTTCAAGGTCGATCGATCGACCTTCCCAGAATGAGTAAAATTTTCCCTAGTTAAATTTTAATGATGTTAACCCTTAGAAAATTATTATTGGATACTTTATGAATATCCTTAGAATTAAGGGAGACCAGTAGGTATGGTTATAAAATTTGGACCTTAATTAGAATTCAATTTGTGGAATTATTCTAAAATCTAATGAAATTCGATGAGTGAGATAATATTAGGGTTAAAAGAGTAAATTTGAATGATGTGATGAAATGAGGTTTGGGGCAGAAGTAAGGACCTTAAGAATAATGATGTTATATGTGGGAATAATAGGAAACTTAAAAATCCCTTTGAGATAGGTCTTAAGTACAAGAAACTATGACGTGAGATGTGTCGACAGTCTACATTATGTATTATCGGAAGACTTAAAATGTATAAAATTGGAATAATGGTATAAGGATGTAGAATATACCTTTACTAATATTGAGACATCTAAGATATGTGAATGCTTAGTATATAACTTATGTGTATGACATACCTACCATACTTGCTATCACGGGAGGTTTACGTTCGCTTAGGGCCATCTAATGTTTGTGTGCCCGGATTTAGATTGGTACCTCGAGGACATAGTTCAAGAGAACGACTTATTTGTGAGTTAATAAGTCAGCTGACTATGGAGCGTAGGTATGTACGTGACCATGGATATGTTGAATTATGTTCGCCTCCATTTTTTTGTGTTGTGCTTATTCTAACAATTCCTGAGAGATTCGGAATTTGTAATCCTTATGTACGTGATGTACCGAGATGGACAGCAGAGTATGTGTGCACCACAACTTAGTCTCGGGGTGCTTATATTGTATATTTATGATGTGAATAATATACGGTTAAATGAAAAGGAATTGTTATGTTTAATTGCGAGTATGATTGTAGTAACGTCTTGATAAAGATAAAAAGGGATAACCTGCTGTGAAATGGTAATGCTGATAATTGAGAATCCGAGTTTAAGTAAAGTTATCTATTTAAGTGATAACATTGGGAATTCATATTGTGAATCGAGTAGAAAGGTTAGAACTTATGTCGGTTTAGTTAGATATGAGAATCACTTGAATGGGTACGGTACGTTAGGAGTGCACAATTAGTCGAGAGGTGAGTATTTCATGTGAGAGTATGTCCTAACATGTATTTTACATTCATTGTTTTAATGTTATTAAAGCACTTGCTGTTTTTAAAATACTCTCCACTTTCGGCCTCTTACCCGTTTTCTTTCAAATATATTTTTCTGTAAAAACCTTTTTAGGTGCCCAGCCACAAGGACACCATGCCTAGGAATTCTATTCAGGTGACGAGCTGTAGCTGTTGTGGAAGTTACTGGGCTTTGACAATAGACGCCTCTTTTCTAGTCTTGACTCCATGTTCAGTTTTATCATTTGTAGGGCATGTCGCCCACTTCCATTAGAGACATTTCATATTTCAGTTGTTCAGACTTTTGTCATGTAATTAATTCAGGATTCACTATTTTGTTCATTTCAGTTGTGGGATTATTGTGAGGAGTATTTCCTCCAGACTTATTATTATTTGTTGGTTATTCTATTTCTTCTTTATGGTGAATGGTTACGTTATTCTTTCATAATTATTTTATTGCATGTTAATCAGATTTAAATTAAAATTTGACAACTTACTTTTTAAATACTAGGTGGTTAGTAATCATAAAAATGTTTTCGACAGTGATGCTATTAACTGAACCAACTTGGCATTTTGTATTAATTTAATAAAGGAGTAGCTACCCGGTATTTAATTAGTCGGGGTGTCACAGGTGGTATCAGAGCATCAGGTTCTAGTGTCCTTTAGGATCTGTACGACTTGTTATGTTTCCGCTGAGCTTTCTTTGATATAGAGCCCTAAACCTAGGAATGTTGTGTTTATCTCTACAATTGGAAAATTCGTGCTTCTGCGATTGTTTATACGAATGATGAACTCATCCAAATTACTTAAATTTTTAGATGGATCGTCAAGAAGAACTAGCTAAAACGGTTGGGGGAGTCAACAAGAAAGATCGATTCACACCTCAGGTATCCCCAGAGAGAATATCAACCTCCGAGTTAGCAGGTATCGTGGCACAAGCAGTTACCACTGTAGTTTTACAATACCAAGAACGCAGCATACAACTTAAAGGAGGCAAAAGACCTAGAGAGGTTAGCCAAATACATGTGACTAAAGCTGACAAATGTGCGAAGACCCCGAAATTTCGACAACAAACTACCCAAGACCGAGTCAGTTTTAGTCAACAACGTGGTAAAATGAAGCAGTTTCGAAAGAGGAATAAAGTCCCAAGTCAGCAAGGCCGACACCGACAGCAGCACGGTCAGAGGAGGAGTAACTTCACAGGCCGATGTTTTGTGTGTGGCACGCATGGCCATAAATGTCGGGATTGCCCAGAGGGTGTTAGGGCCCCACAGCAGCAGGGTGCCCGTAATGATCCACAGGGGCCACTTTTTACAGTCGCTCTCCCAGCACCAGCTCAGGTACCAGACCTACCAACCTTTCCAGTAGCTCCAGTGCAGCAGGGGTAGTTACAGTATAGATATATCTATAATGTCCACCAGGCAGCCGCCCCACAGGCACCACCCGCGATTTGGGGTATGTTTTCCTCTCCATGGGACTTTGGGTTGAATTTTGTTTGTTACTGGGACAATGCATTGTTTTATAGCTACATATTATGCAAAAACCTTAGGGTTATTAACCACAGTAGAGAGCACTGTAACATAGGTAGACTCACCACTGGGGGATGGTTCATTTTTTTCTTTATATGCCGGGGAGTGGGGGTAGAGATTGGTAGTTTGGTATTACCTGTAGACATGTTAGTTTTAGACATGCACGAGCATAATGCCATTATTGGTATGGATTGGCTAGTTGTGTACCGAGCCATGATTGACTATTCAGTAGGAGTATTATCTTTGCCATTCTCGGGCAGGAGATGTTTTTGGTGGCGATACCTCGTCCTGAGGGAGGATCGTCCACTCATTTGTACTATATAGAGGAAGAGACCTCTAAAGAAGTGGTGATACCACATGATTTGATTCCGGTTGTTCGAGAGTTTACCGATGTATTTCAGGATATACCTGTATTACCTCCGAGTAGAGAGATAGATTTTTGATCGATTTGACGCCAGGCACTCGGCCTATTGCCCGCGCACCTTACCGTATGGCTCCAGCTGAAATGAGAGAGTTACGGGATCAGATTGAGCAGTTGTTGGGTCAGGGGTTTATACGAAGGAGTACTTCGCCGTGGGGTGCCCCTGTGTTGTTCATGAAGAAGAGGGATGGATCATTGAGGTTGTGTGTAGATTACCGGGAGTTGAATAAGGTCACGATACGAAATGAGTATCCATTGCCCCGAATCGATGACTTATTCGACCAGCTGAGAGGAGCTTCTTTCTTCTCAAAGATTGATTTGCGATCGGGATACCATCAGTTGCGTATTAGGGAGGAGGACATTTCGAAGACTGCTTTCTTAACGAGATATGGTTCCTACGAGTTTCGGGTTATGCCTTTTGGTTTGACCAATGCTCCAGCCGTGTTTATGGACTTGATGAATAGGGTGTTCAGAGAGTTCCTAGATCAGTTTGTCATTGTCTTCATTGATGATATTCTGGTTTACTCCCAGACAGAGGAGGAGCATGCCGAGCATTTGAGGCAGGTTTTGCAGACGCTACGCCAGAATGAGCTGTATGCAAAGTATGAGAAGTGAGGGTTTTGGCTGAAGGAGGTTCAATTTTTGGGGCATATTATTTCCTACCGGGGGATATTTGTTGATCCGGGAAAGGTATCTGCGGTGAGGGAGTGGGGACAGCCCACGACACCGACTGAGATCCGTAGTTTCTTCGGCCTAGCAGGATACTACAGGAGGTTTATTTGGGGTTTCTCCAAGATAGCGGGTCCTTTGACACATCCGACTCGTAAAGGTGTGCCGTTCATTTGGAGTGATGCCTGTCAGCTGGCATTTGATGAGTTGAAGGACAAGTTGACCTCAGCACCTGTGTTA
The DNA here is from genome assembly GCA_949130495.1 of Sambucus nigra. NCBI lineage: Eukaryota > Viridiplantae > Streptophyta > Magnoliopsida > Dipsacales > Adoxaceae > Sambucus > Sambucus nigra. The sequence goes on along the minus strand of OX422220.1, from coordinate 165,936,594 downwards.
GCATTGCCGAGATCGGGAGTTGAGTATCTAGTTTACACCGATGCGTCCTTACAAGGACTTGGAGGTGTATTGCAGCAGGAGAGTCAGGCCATAGCTTATGCGTCCCGTAAGCTTAAGCCTCACAAGAAGAATTACCCCACCCATGACTTGGAGTTAGCGGCAGTGGTATTTGCCCTTCGGATTTGGAGACATTATCTTTTGGGGGAGAAGTTTCGATTGTTCACATACCACAAGTCCCTACAGTACCTATTCACGCAGAAGGAGTTGATATCCAATATCGCCCGGGGAAGGCTAACGTGGTAGCAGACGCGTTGAGTCGTAGGCCAGTAGATGAAGTGGCAGGGGTGTGGAAGGCAAAGTGGAAGGAGTTGGGACACCAGGATGCAGTGGCCCGATCATTCATGTCGGTGATGACTGTTACACCGCAGATTGTCACGAGAGTGGTAAAGGCACAAGCAGATGACTCGTTCTGTCAGGAGCAGATAGTTCGATTATTAGCAGAGGGAGCCGAGTCTTATACCGTTAGCTCAAACGGGGGATTATGCTTCAATGGGAGACTGGTAGTTCCGGAAGGGGAGGAATTTCAACACGAGGTAATGGCAGAGTCGCACGGCTCACGGTACATCCCGGTAGGGACAAAATGTACCAAGACATGAGACGTCAGTATTGGTGGAGCGGGATGAAGAGAGATATTGCCATGTTTGTTTCTAAATGCGCCACTTGTCAGCTGGTAAAAGTGGATCATCAGAGACCGGCAGGACTTCTACAGCCATTAGAGGTCCCGATGTGGATGTGGGAGAGCATCTCCATGGACTTTATCACGGGGTTACCTACGTCACAGAGGGGTCACGACTCCATTTGGGTAATTGTGGACAGGTTGACCAAAGTTGCTCATTTTCTACCCGTAAGGACACACTACACTACGGGACAGTATGCCCAGCTTTTTATTGCAGAAATAGTGAGACTTCACGGTGTGCCCCTAAATATCGTGTCTGACCGAGACAAGATATTGGTTTCACGGTTTTGGGAGAGTTTTCAGGAGGCCATGGGCACGGAGTTGCGGTTGAGTACGGCATATCACCCGTAGACCGATGGGCAAACCGAGCGTACAAACTAGATGTTGGAGGACATGTTACGTATGTGCATCACTGATTTTGGGGGTGGATGGGAGCAGTATCTTCCACTGGTGGAGTTTGCTTACAATAACTCCTACCAGTTCACTATTGGCATGGCTCCATTTGAGGCGTTGTATGGTAGACCTTGTCGTTCCCCAGCATGTTGGTTAGAGGTGGGTGACAACAAACTCCTTGGGCCGGAAGTGATTCAGGACACTTCGGCGAAGATAGAATTGATACGGAGTCGCATTCGGGTAGCTCAGGATCGGCAGAAGAGCTATGCTGATGCGAAGAGGTATTTCAGGGAATTCGAAGTGGGGGACCAGGTTTTACTCAGAGTATCTCCTATGAAGGAGATTATACGTTTTGGGAAGAAGGGGAAACTGGCACCGAGATATGTGGGGCCATTTCCTATCATCGAACGGATTGGGCCAATTGCGTATAGACTTGGGTTACCGGAGCATTTGCACAGAATTCATGATGTGTTTCATATTTCCTCGCTAAGGAAATATCTTAGAGACGATTTGTCCCATTCTCACATTGCTTTGGAGGACATCGATCTCCAGCCCGATAGATCCTATGAGGAGGGGCCAATTGCTATCTTGGACCAAAGTGAGCAGAAACTGCGGTCAAAGATAGTTCCGTTAGTACGTGTCCAGTGGCGGCATCATAATACCGAGGAGTCCACATGGGAGCGTGAGGATGAGATGCATGAACGTTATCCAGAGTTATTTTTACCAGGTACTTTTTAGTTCCGAATTTCGGGACGAAATTCTGTTATTAGGGGGGAAGTATGTAATACCCCACATTTTTATCGATATTTATTTATGGGATTAATTAAATTAAATGTGAATTAATTGAGAATTAATCCAGATAAAATACTAACGAGATGTGAGTTGGTATTTGATTATAATGTGTATATATGGCAATATATGAATATTGAAAATATTGAAATTGTCGCGAGCCTGAAATACGGCAATTTGGAAAATTTGGAAAATTTAGTTGGGACGCACATGACAGTCGCGTCAGGAATGTAATTATTTGAATTAAAAAGTGAATTTTATTTTTATCAACCGTATGGTCATTTTGAGTGCGCCAACGAGTCCGGAAGGGTCGAAATAGTCAGAAAACACTAGCCGGGGGTTTAGTTTGGGCCCCGGGGCATTTTTAGGCCATACCGGCAACCCAAAAGGGTAGTTTGGTAATTTCGGAATTTTGGGAATTAAAACCCAAGAAAATTTAGAGATTAAAATCTGATTTAGTCTTTACCCACTAAACCCACTAACAACACTAAATGACTTAATGGGCTACGGGAGTTATTGGAAGAAATTTTAAGAGGTTCCTAAGGCAACCTCTAAACCACCATTGTCATCTTGGAGAAGAACTTGTAGAGAGAGAAAGAGAGAGGAGAATTCTGCAGAGAGAGAGAAAGCAATTCAACCTTCTTCAACCAACAACAAAAATCTGGAACATAAGGCAAGTGATTTAATTACAATTGATTCAATGATATGTTCTTCCATGTTTAGGGTAATTATCGAATTTGTCTTGGAAGATTGATACAAACCCATGAATTTGAGGATTAAAACTATAAACCATGTTAGGATTTGCATGTAGACATATTCTGGACGAATCATGAATTCAAAATATAACCCTTGATGATCTAAAAACGGATTTAAGAAGAGAATTATTAGTGTTCTTGAAAGAAATAGAAAATTAGGGTTCTTGATGAAGTTTTGATCCAAATAAAGCCCTTGGTTGATGATTTATTGGTTTTAGAACGTTAAAAATGTTGTAGGATGGTTGTATGATGATAGAATAACGTTAGATTAGAGTTTCATGCATTATAATGGAGTTTTAGGACGATTTGAGGACTGCAAAACGAACCAGTCCGTAGCCTATCTGGTGCAATCGATCGATCGACATTCATCAGTCGATCGATCGACCACCATCGATCGATCGATGTTCAAGGTCGATCGATCGACCTTCCCAGAATGAGTAAAATTTCCCTAGTTAAATTTTAATGATGTTAACCCTTAGAAAATTATTATTGGAGACTTTATGAATATCCTTAGACTTAAGGGACACCAGTAGGTATGGTTATAAAATTTGGACCTTAATTAGAATTCAATTTGTGGAATTATTCTAAAATCTAATGAAATTCGATGAGTGAGATAATATTAGGGTTAAAAGAGTAAATTTTAATGATGTGATGAAATGAGGTTAGGGGCAGAAGTAAGGACCTTAAGAATAATGATGTTATATGTGGGAATAATAGGAAACTTAAGAATCCCTTTGAAATAGGTCTTAAGTACAAGAAACTATGACGTGAGATGTGTCGACAGTCTACATTATGTATTATCGGAAGACTTAAAATGTATAAAATTGGAATAATGATATAAGGATGTAGAATATACCTTTACTAATATTGAGACATCTAAGATATGTGAATGCTTAGTATATAACTTATGTGTATGACATACCTACCATACTTGCTATCACGGGAGGTTTACGTTCGCTTAGGGCCATCTAATCTTTGTGAGCCCGGATTTAGATTGATACCTCGAGGACATAGTTCAAGAGAACGACTTATTTGTGAGTTAATAAGTCAGCTGACTATGGAGCGTAGGTATGTACATGACCATGGATATGTTGAATTATGTTCGCCTCCATTTTTGTGTGTTGTGTTTATTCTAACAATTCCTGAGAGATTCGAAATTTGTAATCCTTATGTACGTGATGTACCGGGATGGATAGCAGAGTATGTGTGCACCACAGCTTAGTCTCGGGGTGCTTATATTGTATATTTATGATGTGAATAATATACGGTTAAATGAAAAGAAATTGTTATGTTTAATTGCGAGTATGATTGTAGTAACGTCTTGATAAAGATAAAAAGGGATAACCTGCTGTGAAATGGTAATGCTGATAATTGAGAATCCGAGTTTAAGTAATGCTATCTATTTAAGTGATAACATTGGGAATTCATATTGTGAATCGAGTAGAAAGGTTAGAACTTATGTCGGTTTAGTTAGATATGAGAATCACTTGAATGGGTACGGTACGTTAGGAGTGCACAATTAGTCGAGAGGTGAGTATTTCATGTGAGAGTACGTCCTAACATGTATTTTGCATTCATTGTTTTAATGTTATTAAAGCACTTGTTGTTTTTAAAATACTCTCCACTTTCGGGCTCTGACCCGTTTGCTTTCAAATCTATTTTTTTGTAAAAACCTTTTTAGGTTCCCAGCCACAAGGACACCATGCCTAGGAATTCTATTCAGGTGATGAGCTGTAGCTGTTGTGGAAGTTACTGGGCTTTGACAGTAGACGGCTCTTTTCTAGTCTTGACTCCATGTTAAATTTTATCATTTGTAGGGCATGTCGCCCACTTCCATTAGAGACATTTCATATTTCAGTTGTTCAGACTTTTGTCATGTAATTAATTCAGGATACACTATTTTGTTCATTTTAGTTGTGGGATTGTTGTGAGGAGTATTTCCTCCAGACTTATTATTATTTATTGGTTATTCTATTGCTTCTTTATGGTGAATGGTTACGTTATTCTTTCATAATTCTTTTATTTCATGTTAATCAGATTTAAATTAAAATTTGACATCTTACTTTTTAAATACTAGGTGGTTAGTAATCATAAAAATGTTTTCGACAGTGATGCTATTAACTGAACCAACTTGGAATTTTGTATTAATTTAATAAAGGAGTAGCTACCCGATATTTAATTAGTCGGGGTGTCACAATAATTTGATCAACCAAAGCGATTCACTACTAGGCCGAACCGATTCGATTCTGTACAGAAATGAAGATGTCATGAGGCTAAGATGAGACCTCTAAATTTTCCATTAATGCCCAAACCAAGCTCCAAAACAACACCAAATCGATACCCTAACACACGATAAGTATAGGAACACATTTCTAACCCTTTTTACATCATCATATGTGTACAAGAACATGAAATACAAGATTAAAACTTAAAGATTTAAGGCTTGCCACAAAACTCAATTAGTCCCAAGTTCATCAAATCTTATTTTTCCTACTTGTTAAAATTCTCATATTTTTTCTTTGGTAAACCTTATACAATAATAATATCTAATATAGATTTACTTCACATTAATTAAGATTATTACAATATGATTTACCATTAACAATTCGGAATAACTTTCCATACATTATTCAACTAGGTTTGTCTCCCCAAAATCATTTAGGTCTATACCTGCTATGATATGAAAAGAAAATACCTACATATGAGATTAGTGCAAGTCAATTACCACCCTGAGATGGTTTGTAGGGTCTGATTACACGTTTGAAAAGCACGATAGGCTCCCAATTTTAAAATTCAAAAGTAATTTCCTTTTATAGATATGCAGAAGCGTAACACTACACCAAAAACAGGAATCTGGCACGGTTTTGAACTGTGCCAGAATCAGGTGTTCCAAAATGGCAATTTTTTTCTGGCATGGCTCAAAAGTGTGCCAGATTTGGTCAAACAGGAACACTTCTGGCACACTTTTAAATCGTGCCAGAATTTTGATATTTCTGGCACACTTTTGGCACAGTTTTTAACTGTGCCAGATTTGGGCAAATAGGAACACTTCTGGCACACTTTTAAATCGTGCCAGAATTTGATATTTCTGGCACACTTTTGGCACAGTTTTTAACTGTGCCAGATTCAGAACAGTTTAAAAAATTTTGGCACAGTTCAAAATCGTGCAAAAATATGATACACTTTTGCCACGATTTTGAACTGTGCCAAATTTTTTATAAAAAAAAAATTATTTGAAATCACAAAATTCACAAATTAATAATATTGCACGTTGTTAATAAATTAATGTACATACAAACTTCAAAATATTACAAGTCTTTAATAGTTTACATGCCCAAAAAAAATTGGGCAGAGTTTCCTCTATTTTTTGGACATTCCAAAACCTGTTAATACAAAACCTGCCTAATATAAAGCCCGCACGGCCACAAAATATAACAATTAACTTACAAAAGCCTGCGAGGCCATAAAACTCAACAATAAAACAACAAAAGACCGCACGACCATGACACAAAAAAATGGAATCATGAATAAATCCCTTGTTGTAAACCATTGAGTTATCTGTGTGTTCCACGTGAATAAATGTCAACGATAAACTGTTATTCTGCAAAAAAAATAGGATACAAAAAAGATACGATATTAGTAACCCAATAATTTCCAAAATTTTTTTTTACATAAACTATAAAATTACATATATGAGTGGAAATTATCATAATAATCTCAAACCGGGAGACCCGAGACTACGGGGTCAGTTCCTACAAGTTACATCGGTCCCGTGCGAGGTGTTCATGCCTCCTACGAGGTCGTTGGGGGGCTGGTTTGGGTTTTCACCCTTTAACGGCATGTTTTTAACTCTAAGTGTGATTTTTGCAAAATATCGTCATCCTCTCAAACCGGGAGACCCGGGACTACGCGGTCAGTTCCTGCAAGTTACATTGGTCCCTTGAGAGGTGTTCGTGCCTCCTACGGGGACGATGGGGGATTGGTTTGGGTTTTCACACTTTAACGGCTTGTTTTTAACTCTAAGTGTGATTTTTCCAAATTATCGTCATACTCTCAAACCGAGCGACCCGGGACTGCGCGGTCAGTTCCTACAAGTTACATTGGTCCCGTGCGAGGTGTTCGTGCCTCCTACGGGGTCGTTTGGGGGCTGGTTTGGGTTTTCACCCTTTAACGGCATGTTTTTAACTCTAAGTGTGATTTTTGCAAATTATCATCATACTCTCAAACCGAGCGACCCGGGACTGCGCGGTCAGTTCCTACAAGTTACATTGGTCCCGTACGAGGTGTTCGTGCCTCCTACGGGGTCGTAGGTGGGCTAGTTTGGGTTTTCACCCTTTAACGGCATGTTTTTAACTCTAAGTGTGATTTTTACAGATTATCATCATACTCTCAAACCGAGCGACCCGGGACTACGCGGTCAGTTCCTACAAGTTACATTGGTCCCGTGCGAGGTATTCGTGCCTCCTACGGGGTCGATCGGGGGCTGGTTTGGGTTTTCACCCTTTAACGGCTTGTTTTTAAGTCTAAGTGTGATTTTTGCAAATTATCGTCATACTCTCAAATCGTGAGACCCGGGACTACACGGTCAGTTCCTACAAGTTACATTGGTCCCGTGCGAGGTATTTGTGCCTCCTACGGGGTCGATCGGAGGCTGGTTTGGGTTTTCACCCTTTAACGGCTTGTTTTTAAGTCTAAGTGTGATTTTTGCAAATTATCATCATCCTCTCAAACCGGGAGACCCGGGGTTACGCGGTCAGTTCCTACAAGTTACATTGGTCCCGCGCGAGGTGTTCGTGCCTCCTACGGGGTCGTTGGGGGGCTGGTTTGGGTTTTCACCCTTTAACGGCATGTTTTTAACTCTAAGTGTGATTTTTGCAAATTATCGTCATACTCTAAAACCGAGCAACCCGGGACTGCGTGGTCAGTTCCTACAAGTTACATTGGTCCCTTGCGAGGTGTTCCTACCTCCTACGGGATCGATGGGGGGCTGGTTTGGGTTTTCACCCTTTAACGGCTTGTTTTTAACTCTAAGTGTGATTTTTGCAAATTATCGTCATACTCTCAAACCGAGCGACCCGGGACTGTGCGGTCAGTTCCTACAAGTTACATTGGTCCCGTGCGAGGTGTTCGTGCCTCCTACGGGGTCGTAGGTGGGCTAGTTTGGGTTTTCACCCTTTAACGGCATGTTTTTAACTCTGAGTGTGATTTTTACAGATTATCATCATACTCTCAAACCGAGCGACCCGGGACTACGCGGTCAGTTCCTACAAGTTACATTGGTCCCGTGCGAGGTATTTGTGCCTCCTACGGGGTCGATCGGGGGCTGGTTTGGGTTTTCACCCTTTAACGGCTTGTTTTTAAGTCTAAGTGTTATTTTTGCAAATTATCATCATCCTCTCAAACCGGGAGACCCGGGGCTACGCGGTCAGTTCCTACAAGTTACATTGGTCCCGTGCGAGGTGTTCGTGCCTCCTACGGGGTCGTTGGGGGGGCTGGTTTGGGTTTTCACCCTTTAACGGCATGTTTTTAACTCTAAGTGTGATTTTTGCAAATTATCGTCATACTCTCAAACCGAGCGACTCGGGACTGCGCGGTCAGTTCCTACAAGTTACATTGGTCCCTTGTGAGGTGTTCCTACCTCCTACGGGGTCGATGGGGGGCTGGTTTGGGTTTTCACCCTTTAACGGCTTGTTTTTAACTCTAAGTGTGATTTTTGCAAATTATCGTCATACTCTCAAACCGAGCGACCCGGGACTGCGCGGTCAGTTCCTACAAGTTACATTGGTCCCGTGCGAGGTGTTCGTGCCTCCTACGGGGTCGTAGGGGGGCTAGTTTGGGTTTTCACCCTTTAACGGCATGTTTTTAACTCTAAGTGTGATTTTTGCAGATTATCATCATACTCTCAAACCGAGCGACCCGGGACTACGCGGTCAGTTCCTACAAGTTACATTGGTCCCGTACGAGGCGTTCGTGCCTCCTACGGGGTCGTTTGGGGGCTGGTTTGGGTTTTCACCCTTTAACGGCATGTTTTTAACTCTAAGTATGATTTTTGCAAATTATCGTCATACTCTCAAACCGAGCGACCCGGGACTGCGCGGTCAGTTCCTACAAGTTACATTGGTCCCGTGCGAGGTGTTCGTGCCTCCTACGGGGTCGTTTGGGGGCTGGTTTGGGTTTTCACCCTTTAACGACATGTTTTTAACTCTAAGTGTGATTTTTGCAAATTATCGTCATACTCTCAAACCGAGCGACCCGGGACTGCGCGGTTAGTTCCTACAAGTTACATTGGTCCCGTAAGAGGTGTTCGTACCTCCTACGGGGTCATTGGGGGGCTGGTTTGGGTTTCCACTCCTTAACGGCATGTTTTTAACTCTAAAAGTGATTTTTGCAGATTATCGTCATACTCTCAAATCGGGTTAACTGGGATTACGCGGGCAATTCCTACAAGTTACATTGGTCCCGTGCGAGGTGATCGTGCCTCCTACGGGATCGATGGGGGGCTGGTTTGGGTTTTCACCCGTTAACGGCTTATTTTTAAGTCTAAGTGTGATTTTTGCAAATTATCGTCATACTCTCAAATTGGGTTACCCGGGACTACGCGATCAGTTCCTACAAGTTACATTGGTCCCGTGCGAGGTGTTCGTGCCTCATACGGGGTCGTTTGGGGGCTGGTTTGGGTTTTCACCCTTTAACGGCTTGTTTTTAAGTCTAAGTGTGATTTTTGAAAATTATTGTCATACTCTCAAACCGAGTGACCCGGGACTACGCGGTCAGTTCCTACAAGTTACATTGGTCCCGTGCGAGGTGTTCGTGCCTCCTACGGGGTCGATCGGGGGCTGGTTTGGGTTTTCACCCTTTAACGGCTTGTTTTTAAGTCTAAGTGTGATTTTTGCAAATTATCGTCATACTCTCAAACCGAGCGACCCGGGACTACGCGGTCAGTTCCTACAAGTTACATTGGTCCCGTGCGAGGTGTTCGTGCCTCCTACGGGGTCGTTTGGGGGCTGGTTTGGGTTTTCACCCTTTAACGGCTTGTTTTTAAAGTCTAAGTGTGATTTTTGCAAATTATCGTCATACTCTCAAACCGTGATACCCGGGACTACACGGTCAGTTCCTATAAGTTACATTGGTCCTGTGCGAGGTATTTGTGCCTCCTACAGGGTCGATCGGAGGCTGGTTTGGGTTTTCACCATTTAACGGCTTGTTTTTAAGTCTAAGTGTGATTTTTGCAAATTTTCGTCATCCTCTCAAACCGGGAGACCCGGGGCTACGCAGTCAGTTCCTATAAGTTACATTGGTCCTGTGCGAGGTATTTGTGCCTCCTACGGGGTCGATCGGGGGCTGGTTTGGGTTTTCACCCTTTAACGGCTTGTTTTTAAGTCTAAGTGTGATTTTTGCAAATTATCATCATCCTCTCAAACCGGGAGACCCGGGGCTACGCGGTCAGTTCCTACAAGTTACATTGGTCCCGTGCGAGGTGTTCGTGCCTCCTACGGGGTCGTTGGGGGGGCTGGTTTGGGTTTTCACCCTTTAACGGCATGTTTTTAACTCTAAGTGTGATTTTTGCAAATTATCGTCATACTCTCAAACCGAGCGACCCGGGACTGCGCGGTCAGTTCCTACAAGTTACATTGGTCCCTTGTGAGGTGTTCCTACCTCCTACGGGGTCGATGGGGGGCTGGTTTGGGTTTTCACCCTTTAACGGCTTGTTTTTAACTCTAAGTGTGATTTTTGCAAATTATCATCATACTCTCAAACCGAGCGACCCGGGACTGCGCGGTCAGTTCCTACAAGTTACATTGGTCCCGTGCGAGGTGTTCGTGCCTCCTACGGGGTCGTAGGGGGGCTAGTTTGGGTTTTCACCCTTTAACGGCATGTTTTTAACTCTAAGTGTGATTTTTGCAGATTATCATCATACTCTCAAACCGAGCGACCCGGGACTACGCGGTCAGTTCCTACAAGTTACATTGGTGCCGTGCGAGGCGTTCGTGCCTCCTACGGGGTCGTTTGGGGGCTGGTTTGGGTTTTCACCCTTTAACGACATGTTTTTAACTCTAAGTGTGATTTTTGCAAATTATCGTCATTCTCTCAAACCGAGCGACCCGGGACTGCGCGGTTAGTTCCTACAAGTTACATTGGTCCCGTAAGAGGTGTTCGTACCTCCTACGGGGTCATTGGGGGGCTGGTTTGGGTTTCCACTCCTTAACGGCATGTTTTTAACTCTAAAAGTGATTTTTGCAGATTATCGTCATACTCTCAAATCGGGTTAACCGGGATTACGCGGGCAATTCCTACAAGTTACATTGGTCCCGTGCGAGGTGATCGTGCCTCCTACGGGATCGATGGGGGGCTGGTTTGGGTTTTCACCCGTTAACGGCTTATTTTTAAGTCTAAGTGTGATTTTTGCAAATTATCGTCATACTCTCAAATTGGGTTACCCGGGACTACACGATCAGTTCCTACAAGTTACATTGGTCCCGTGCGAGGTGTTCGTGCCTCATACGGGGTCGTTTGGGGGCTGGTTTGGGTTTTCACCCTTTAACGGCTTGTTTTTAAGTCTAAGTGTGATTTTTGAAAATTATTGTCATACTCTCAAACCGAGTGACCCGGGACTACGCGGTCAGTTCCTACAAGTTACATTGGTCCCGTGCGAGGTGTTCGTGCCTCCTACGGGGTCGATCGGGGGCTGGTTTGGGTTTTCACCCTTTAACGGCTTGTTTTTAAGTCTAAGTGTGATTTTTGCAAATTATCGTCATACTCTCAAACCAAGCGACCCGGGACTACGCGGTCAGTTCCTACAAGTTACATTGGTCCCGTGCGAGGTGTTCGTGCCTCCTACGGGGTCGTTTGGGGGATGGTTTGGGTTTTCACCCTTTAACGGCTTGTTTTTAAGTCTAAGTGTGATTTTTGCAAATTATCGTCATACTCTCAAACCGTGATACCCGGGACTACACGGTCAGTTCCTATAAGTTACATTGGTCCTGTGCGAGGTATTTGTGCCTCCTACAGGGTCGATCGGAGGCTGGTTTGGGTTTTCACCATTTAACGGCTTGTTTTTAAGTCTAAGTGTGATTTTTGCAAATTATCGTCATCCTCTCAAACCGGGAGACCCGGGGCTACGCAGTCAGTTCCTACAAGTTACATTGGTCCTGTGCGAGGTATTTGTGCCTCCTACGGGGTCGATCGGGGGCTAGTTTGGGTTTTCACCCTTTAACGGCTTGTTTTTAAGTCTAAGTGTGATTTTTGCAAATTATCATCATCCTCTCAAACCGGGAGACCCGGGGCTACGCGGTCAGTTCCTACAAGTTACATTGGTCCTGTGCGAGGTGTTCGTGCCTCCTACGGGGTCGTTGGGGGGGCTGGTTTGGGTTTTCACCCTTTAACGGCATGTTCTTAACTCTAAGTGTGATTTTTGCAAATTATCGTCATACTCTCAAACCGAGCGACCCGGGACTGCGCGGTCAGTTCCTACAAGTTACATTGGTCCCTTGTGAGGTGTTCGTACCTCCTACGGGGTCGTTGGGGGGCTGGTTTGGGTTTTCACCCTTTAACGGCTTGTTTTTAACTCTAAGTGTGATTTTTGCAAATTATCATCATACTCTCAAACCGAGCGACCCGGGACTGCGCGGTCAGTTCCTACAAGTTACATTGGTCCCGTGCGAGGTGTTCGTGCCTCCTACGGGGTCGTAGGGGGGCTAGTTTGGGTTTTCACCCTTTAACGGCATGTTTTTAACTCTAAGTGTGATTTTTGCAGATTATCATCATACTCTCAAACCGAGCGACCCGGGACTACGCGGTCAGTTCCTACAAGTTACATTGGTCCCGTGCGAGGCGTTCGTGCCTCCTACGGGGTCGTTTGGGGGCTGGTTTTGGTTTTCACCCTTTAACGACATGTTTTTAACTCTAAGTATGATTTTTGCAAATTATCGTCATACTCTCAAACCGAGCGACTCGGGACTGCGCGGTCAGTTCCTACAAGTTACATTGGTCCCGTGCGAGGTGTTCGTGCCTCCTACGGGGTCGTTTGGGGGCTAGTTTGGGTTTTCACCCTTTAACGACATGTTTTTAACTCTAAGTGTGATTTTTGCAAATTATCGTCATACTCTCAAACCGAGCGACCCGGGACTGCGCGGTTAGTTCCTACAAGTTACATTGGTCCCGTAAGAGGTGTTCGTACCTCCTACGGGGTCATTGGGGGGCTGGTTTGGGTTTCCACTCCTAAACGGCATGTTTTTAACTCTAAAAGTGATTTTTGCAGATTATCGTCATACTCTCAAACCGAGCGACCCGGGACTGCGCGGTTAGTTCCTACAAGTTACATTGGTCCCGTAAGAGGTGTTCGTACCTCCTACGGGGTCATTGGGGGGCTGGTTTGGGTTTCCACTCCTTAACGGCATGTTTTTAACTCTAAAAGTGATTTTTGCAGATTATCGTCATACTCTCAAATCGGGTTAACTGGGATTACGCGGGCAATTCCTACAAGTTACATTGGTCCCGTGCGAGGTGATCGTGCCTCCTACGGGATCGATGGGGGGCTGGTTCGGGTTTTCACCCGTTAACGGCTTATTTTTAAGTCTAAGTGTGATTTTTGCAAATTATCGTCATACTCTCAAATTGGGTTACCCGGGACTACGCGATCAGTTCCTACAAGTTACATTGGTCCCGTGCGAGGTGTTCGTGCCTCATACGGGGTCGTTTGGGGGCTGGTTTGGGTTTTCACCCTTTAACGGCTTGTTTTTAAGTCTAAGTGTGATTTTTGAAAATTATTGTCATACTCTCAAACCGAGTGACCCGGGACTACGCGGTCAGTTCCTACAAGTTACATTGGTCCCGTGCGAGGTGTTCGTGCCTCCTACGGGGTCGATCGGGGGCTGGTTTGGGTTTTCACCCTTTAACGGCTTGTTTTTAAGTCTAAGTGTGATTTTTGCAAATTATCGTCATACTCTCAAACCGAGCGACCCGGGACTACGCGGTCAGTTCCTACAAGTTACATTGGTCCCGTGCGAGGTGTTCGTGCCTCCTACGGGGTCGTTTGGGGGCTGGTTTGGGTTTTCACCCTTTAACGGCTTGTTTTTAAAGTCTAAGTGTGATTTTTGCAAATTATCGTCATACTCTCAAACCGTGATACCCGGGACTACACGGTCAGTTCCTATAAGTTACATTGGTCCTGTGCGAGGTATTTGTGCCTCCTACAGGGTCGATCGGAGGCTGGTTTGGGTTTTCACCATTTAACGGCTTGTTTTTAAGTCTAAGTGTGATTTTTGCAAATTTTCGTCATCCTCTCAAACCGGGAGACCCGGGGCTACGCAGTCAGTTCCTATAAGTTACATTGGTCCTGTGCGAGGTATTTGTGCCTCCTACGGGGTCGATCGGGGGCTGGTTTGGGTTTTCACCCTTTAACGGCTTGTTTTTAAGTCTAAGTGTGATTTTTGCAAATTATCATCATCCTCTCAAACCGGGAGACCCGGGGCTACGCGGTCAGTTCCTACAAGTTACATTGGTCCCGTGCGAGGTGTTCGTGCCTCCTACGGGGTCGTTGGGGGGGCTGGTTTGGGTTTTCACCCTTTAACGGCATGTTTTTAACTCTAAGTGTGATTTTTGCAAATTATCGTCATACTCTCAAACCGAACGACCCGGGACTGCGCGGTCAGTTCCTACAAGTTACATTGGTCCCTTGTGAGGTGTTCCTACCTCCTACGGGGTCGATGGGGGGCTGGTTTGGGTTTTCACCCTTTAACGGCTTGTTTTTAACTCTAAGTGTGATTTTTGCAAATTATCATCATACTCTCAAACCGAGCGACCCGGGACTGCGCGGTCAGTTCCTACAAGTTACATTGGTCCCGTGCGAGGTGTTCGTGCCTCCTACGGGGTCGTAGGGGGGCTAGTTTGGGTTTTCACCCTTTAACGGCATGTTTTTAACTCTAAGTGTGATTTTTGCAGATTATCATCATACTCTCAAACCGAGCGACCCGGGACTACGCGGTCAGTTCCTACAAGTTACATTGGTGCCGTGCGAGGCGTTCGTGCCTCCTACGGGGTCGTTTGGGGGCTGGTTTGGGTTTTCACCCTTTAACGACATGTTTTTAACTCTAAGTGTGATTTTTGCAAATTATCGTCATTCTCTCAAACCGAGCGACCCGGGACTGCGCGGTTAGTTCCTACAAGTTACATTGGTCCCGTAAGAGGTGTTCGTACCTCCTACGGGGTCATTGGGGGGCTGGTTTGGGTTTCCACTCCTTAACGGCATGTTTTTAACTCTAAAAGTGATTTTTGCAGATTATCGTCATACTCTCAAATCGGGTTAACCGGGATTACGCGGGCAATTCCTACAAGTTACATTGGTCCCGTGCGAGGTGATCGTGCCTCCTACGGGATCGATGGGGGGCTGGTTTGGGTTTTCACCCGTTAACGGCTTATTTTTAAGTCTAAGTGTGATTTTTGCAAATTATCGTCATACTCTCAAATTGGGTTACCCGGGACTACACGATCAGTTCCTACAAGTTACATTGGTCCCGTGCGAGGTGTTCGTGCCTCATACGGGGTCGTTTGGGGGCTGGTTTGGGTTTTCACCCTTTAACGGCTTGTTTTTAAGTCTAAGTGTGATTTTTGAAAATTATTGTCATACTCTCAAACCGAGTGACCCGGGACTACGCGGTCAGTTCCTACAAGTTACATTGGTCCCGTGCGAGGTGTTCGTGCCTCCTACGGGGTCGATCGGGGGCTGGTTTGGGTTTTCACCCTTTAACGGCTTGTTTTTAAGTCTAAGTGTGATTTTTGCAAATTATCGTCATACTCTCAAACCAAGCGACCCGGGACTACGCGGTCAGTTCCTACAAGTTACATTGGTCCCGTGCGAGGTGTTCGTGCCTCCTACGGGGTCGTTTGGGGGATGGTTTGGGTTTTCACCCTTTAACGGCTTGTTTTTAAGTCTAAGTGTGATTTTTGCAAATTATCGTCATACTCTCAAACCGTGATACCCGGGACTACACGGTCAGTTCCTATAAGTTACATTGGTCCTGTGCGAGGTATTTGTGCCTCCTACAGGGTCGATCGGAGGCTGGTTTGGGTTTTCACCATTTAACGGCTTGTTTTTAAGTCTAAGTGTGATTTTTGCAAATTATCGTCATCCTCTCAAACCGGGAGACCCGGGGCTACGCAGTCAGTTCCTACAAGTTACATTGGTCCTGTGCGAGGTATTTGTGCCTCCTACGGGGTCGATCGGGGGCTAGTTTGGGTTTTCACCCTTTAACGGCTTGTTTTTAAGTCTAAGTGTGATTTTTGCAAATTATCATCATCCTCTCAAACCGGGAGACCCGGGGCTACGCGGTCAGTTCCTACAAGTTACATTGGTCCTGTGCGAGGTGTTCGTGCCTCCTACGGGGTCGTTGGGGGGGCTGGTTTGGGTTTTCACCCTTTAACGGCATGTTCTTAACTCTAAGTGTGATTTTTGCAAATTATCGTCATACTCTCAAACCGAGCGACCCGGGACTGCGCGGTCAGTTCCTACAAGTTACATTGGTCCCTTGTGAGGTGTTCGTACCTCCTACGGGGTCGTTGGGGGGCTGGTTTGGGTTTTCACCCTTTAACGGCTTGTTTTTAACTCTAAGTGTGATTTTTGCAAATTATCGTCATACTCTCAAACCGAGCGACCCGGGACTGCGCGGTCAGTTCCTACAAGTTACATTGGTCCCGTGCGAGGTGTTCGTGCCTCCTACGGGGTCGTAGGGGGGCTAGTTTGGGTTTTCACCCTTTAACGGCATGTTTTTAACTCTAAGTGTGATTTTTGCAGATTATCATCATACTCTCAAACCGAGCGACCCGGGACTACGCGGTCAGTTCCTACAAGTTACATTGGTCCCGTGCGAGGCGTTCGTGCCTCCTACGGGGTCGTTTGGGGGCTGGTTTTGGTTTTCACCCTTTAACGACATGTTTTTAACTCTAAGTATGATTTTTGCAAATTATCGTCATACTCTCAAACCGAGCGACTCGGGACTGCGCGGTCAGTTCCTACAAGTTACATTGGTCCCGTGCGAGGTGTTCGTGCCTCCTACGGGGTCGTTTGGGGGCTAGTTTGGGTTTTCACCCTTTAACGACATGTTTTTAGTGATTTTTGCAAATTATCGTCATACTCTCAAACCGAGCGACCCGGGACTGCGCGGTTAGTTCCTACAAGTTACATTGGTCCCGTAAGAGGTGTTCGTACCTCCTACGGGGTCATTGGGGGGCTGGTTTGGGTTTCCACTCCTAAACGGCATGTTTTTAACTCTAAAAGTGATTTTTGCAGATTATCGTCATACTCTCAAACCGAGCGACCCGGGACTGCGCGGTTAGTTCCTACAAGTTACATTGGTCCCGTAAGAGGTGTTCGTACCTCCTACGGGGTCATTGGGGGGCTGGTTTGGGTTTCCACTCCTTAACGGCATGTTTTTAACTCTAAAAGTGATTTTTGCAGATTATCGTCATACTCTCAAATCGGGTTAACTGGGATTACGCGGGCAATTCCTACAAGTTACATTGGTCCCGTGCGAGGTGATCGTGCCTCCTACGGGATCGATGGGGGGCTGGTTCGGGTTTTCACCCGTTAACGGCTTATTTTTAAGTCTAAGTGTGATTTTTGCAAATTATCGTCATACTCTCAAATTGGGTTACCCGGGACTACGCGATCAGTTCCTACAAGTTACATTGGTCCCGTGCGAGGTGTTCGTGCCTCATACGGGGTCGTTTGGGGGCTGGTTTGGGTTTTCACCCTTTAACGGCTTGTTTTTAAGTCTAAGTGTGATTTTTGAAAATTATTGTCATACTCTCAAACCGAGTGACCCGGGACTACGCGGTCAGTTCCTACAAGTTACATTGGTCCCGTGCGAGGTGTTCGTGCCTCCTACGGGGTCGATCGGGGGCTGGTTTGGGTTTTCACCCTTTAACGGCTTGTTTTTAAGTCTAAGTGTGATTTTTGCAAATTATCGTCATACTCTCAAACCGAGCGACCCGGGACTACGCGGTCAGTTCCTACAAGTTACATTGGTCCCGTGCGAGGTGTTCGTGCCTCCTACGGGGTCGTTTGGGGGCTGGTTTGGGTTTTCACCCTTTAACGGCTTGTTTTTAAAGTCTAAGTGTGATTTTTGCAAATTATCGTCATACTCTCAAACCGTGATACCCGGGACTACACGGTCAGTTCCTATAAGTTACATTGGTCCTGTGCGAGGTATTTGTGCCTCCTACAGGGTCGATCGGAGGCTGGTTTGGGTTTTCACCATTTAACGGCTTGTTTTTAAGTCTAAGTGTGATTTTTGCAAATTTTCGTCATCCTCTCAAACCGGGAGACCCGGGGCTACGCAGTCAGTTCCTATAAGTTACATTGGTCCTGTGCGAGGTATTTGTGCCTCCTACGGGGTCGATCGGGGGCTGGTTTGGGTTTTCACCCTTTAACGGCTTGTTTTTAAGTCTAAGTGTGATTTTTGCAAATTATCATCATCCTCTCAAACCGGGAGACCCGGGGCTACGCGGTCAGTTCCTACAAGTTACATTGGTCCCGTGCGAGGTGTTCGTGCCTCCTACGGGGTCGTTGGGGGGGCTGGTTTGGGTTTTCACCCTTTAACGGCATGTTTTTAACTCTAAGTGTGATTTTTGCAAATTATCGTCATACTCTCAAACCGAACGACCCGGGACTGCGCGGTCAGTTCCTACAAGTTACATTGGTCCCTTGTGAGGTGTTCCTACCTCCTACGGGGTCGATGGGGGGCTGGTTTGGGTTTTCACCCTTTAACGGCTTGTTTTTAACTCTAAGTGTGATTTTTGCAAATTATCATCATACTCTCAAACCGAGCGACCCGGGACTGCGCGGTCAGTTCCTACAAGTTACATTGGTCCCGTGCGAGGTGTTCGTGCCTCCTACGGGGTCGTAGGGGGGCTAGTTTGGGTTTTCACCCTTTAACGGCATGTTTTTAACTCTAAGTGTGATTTTTGCAGATTATCATCATACTCTCAAACCGAGCGACCCGGGACTACGCGGTCAGTTCCTACAAGTTACATTGGTGCCGTGCGAGGCGTTCGTGCCTCCTACGGGGTCGTTTGGGGGCTGGTTTGGGTTTTCACCCTTTAACGACATGTTTTTAACTCTAAGTGTGATTTTTGCAAATTATCGTCATTCTCTCAAACCGAGCGACCCGGGACTGCGCGGTTAGTTCCTACAAGTTACATTGGTCCCGTAAGAGGTGTTCGTACCTCCTACGGGGTCATTGGGGGGCTGGTTTGGGTTTCCACTCCTTAACGGCATGTTTTTAACTCTAAAAGTGATTTTTGCAGATTATCGTCATACTCTCAAATCGGGTTAACCGGGATTACGCGGGCAATTCCTACAAGTTACATTGGTCCCGTGCGAGGTGATCGTGCCTCCTACGGGATCGATGGGGGGCTGGTTTGGGTTTTCACCCGTTAACGGCTTATTTTTAAGTCTAAGTGTGATTTTTGCAAATTATCGTCATACTCTCAAATTGGGTTACCCGGGACTACACGATCAGTTCCTACAAGTTACATTGGTCCCGTGCGAGGTGTTCGTGCCTCATACGGGGTCGTTTGGGGGCTGGTTTGGGTTTTCACCCTTTAACGGCTTGTTTTTAAGTCTAAGTGTGATTTTTGAAAATTATTGTCATACTCTCAAACCGAGTGACCCGGGACTACGCGGTCAGTTCCTACAAGTTACATTGGTCCCGTGCGAGGTGTTCGTGCCTCCTACGGGGTCGATCGGGGGCTGGTTTGGGTTTTCACCCTTTAACGGCTTGTTTTTAAGTCTAAGTGTGATTTTTGCAAATTATCGTCATACTCTCAAACCAAGCGACCCGGGACTACGCGGTCAGTTCCTACAAGTTACATTGGTCCCGTGCGAGGTGTTCGTGCCTCCTACGGGGTCGTTTGGGGGATGGTTTGGGTTTTCACCCTTTAACGGCTTGTTTTTAAGTCTAAGTGTGATTTTTGCAAATTATCGTCATACTCTCAAACCGTGATACCCGGGACTACACGGTCAGTTCCTATAAGTTACATTGGTCCTGTGCGAGGTATTTGTGCCTCCTACAGGGTCGATCGGAGGCTGGTTTGGGTTTTCACCATTTAACGGCTTGTTTTTAAGTCTAAGTGTGATTTTTGCAAATTATCGTCATCCTCTCAAACCGGGAGACCCGGGGCTACGCAGTCAGTTCCTACAAGTTACATTGGTCCTGTGCGAGGTATTTGTGCCTCCTACGGGGTCGATCGGGGGCTAGTTTGGGTTTTCACCCTTTAACGGCTTGTTTTTAAGTCTAAGTGTGATTTTTGCAAATTATCATCATCCTCTCAAACCGGGAGACCCGGGGCTACGCGGTCAGTTCCTACAAGTTACATTGGTCCTGTGCGAGGTGTTCGTGCCTCCTACGGGGTCGTTGGGGGGGCTGGTTTGGGTTTTCACCCTTTAACGGCATGTTCTTAACTCTAAGTGTGATTTTTGCAAATTATCGTCATACTCTCAAACCGAGCGACCCGGGACTGCGCGGTCAGTTCCTACAAGTTACATTGGTCCCTTGTGAGGTGTTCGTACCTCCTACGGGGTCGTTGGGGGGCTGGTTTGGGTTTTCACCCTTTAACGGCTTGTTTTTAACTCTAAGTGTGATTTTTGCAAATTATCGTCATACTCTCAAACCGAGCGACCCGGGACTGCGCGGTCAGTTCCTACAAGTTACATTGGTCCCGTGCGAGGTGTTCGTGCCTCCTACGGGGTCGTAGGGGGGCTAGTTTGGGTTTTCACCCTTTAACGGCATGTTTTTAACTCTAAGTGTGATTTTTGCAGATTATCATCATACTCTCAAACCGAGCGACCCGGGACTACGCGGTCAGTTCCTACAAGTTACATTGGTCCCGTGCGAGGCGTTCGTGCCTCCTACGGGGTCGTTTGGGGGCTGGTTTTGGTTTTCACCCTTTAACGACATGTTTTTAACTCTAAGTATGATTTTTGCAAATTATCGTCATACTCTCAAACCGAGCGACTCGGGACTGCGCGGTCAGTTCCTACAAGTTACATTGGTCCCGTGCGAGGTGTTCGTGCCTCCTACGGGGTCGTTTGGGGGCTAGTTTGGGTTTTCACCCTTTAACGACATGTTTTTAACTCTAAGTGTGATTTTTGCAAATTATCGTCATACTCTCAAACCGAGCGACCCGGGACTGCGCGGTTAGTTCCTACAAGTTACATTGGTCCCGTAAGAGGTGTTCGTACCTCCTACGGGGTCATTGGGGGGCTGGTTTGGGTTTCCACTCCTAAACGGCATGTTTTTAACTCTAAAAGTGATTTTTGCAGATTATCGTCATACTCTCAAATCGGGTTAACCGGGATTACGCGGGCAATTCCTACAAGTTACATTGGTCCCGTGCGAGGTGATCGTGCCTCCTACGGGATCGATGGGGGGCTAGTTTGGGTTTTCACCCGTTAACGGCTTATTTTTAAGTCTAAGTGTGATTTTTGTAAATTATCGTCATACTCTCAAATTGGGTTACCCGGGACTACGCGATCAGTTCCTACAAGTTACATTGGTCCCGTGCGAGGTGTTCGTGCCTCATACGGGGTCGTTTGGGGGCTGGTTTGGGTTTTCACCCTTTAACGGCTTGTTTTTAAGTCTAAGTGTGATTTTTGAAAATTATTGTCATACTCTCAAACCGAGTGACCCGGGACTACGTGGTCAGTTCCTACAAGTTACATTGGTCCCGTGCGAGGTGTTCGTGCCTCATACGGGGTCGTTTGGGGGCTGGTTTGGGTTTTCACCCTTTAACGGCTTGTTTTTAAGTCTAAGTGTGATTTTTGAAAATTATTGTCATACTCTCAAACCGAGTGACCCGGGACTACGCGGTCAGTTCCTACAAGTTACATTGGTCCCGTGCGAGGTGTTCGTGCCTCCTACGGGGTCGATCGGGGGCTGGTTTGGGTTTTCACCCTTTAACGGCTTGTTTTTAAGTCTAAGTGTGATTTTTGCAAATTATCGTCATACTCTCAAACCGAGCGACCCGGGACTACGCGGTCAGTTCCTACAAGTTACATTGGTCCCGTGCGAGGTGTTCGTGCTTCCTACGGGGTCGTTTGGGGGCTGGTTTGGGTTTTCACCCTTTAACGGCTTGTTTTTAAAGTCTAAGTGTGATTTTTGCAAATTATCGTCATACTCTCAAACCGTGATACCCGGGACTACACGGTCAGTTCCTATAAGTTACATTGGTCCTGTGCGAGGTATTTGTGCCTCCTACAGGGTCGATCGGAGGCTGGTTTGGGTTTTCACCATTTAACGGCTTGTTTTTAAGTCTAAGTGTGATTTTTGCAAATTTTCGTCATCCTCTCAAACCGGGAGACCCGGGGCTACGCAGTCAGTTCCTATAAGTTACATTGGTCCTGTGCGAGGTATTTGTGCCTCCTACGGGGTCGATCGGGGGCTGGTTTGGGTTTTCACCCTTTAACGGCTTGTTTTTAAGTCTAAGTGTGATTTTTGCAAATTATCCTCATCCTCTCAAACCGGGAGACCCGGGGCTACGCGGTCAGTTCCTACAAGTTACATTGGTCCCGTGCGAGGTGTTCGTGCCTCCTACGGGGTCGTTGGGGGGGCTGGTTTGGGTTTTCACCCTTTAACGGCATGTTTTTAACTCTAAGTGTGATTTTTGCAAATTATCGTCATACTCTCAAACCGAGCGACCCGGGACTGCGCGGTCAGTTCCTACAAGTTACATTGGTCCCTTGTGAGGTGTTCCTACCTCCTACGGGGTCGATGGGGGGCTGGTTTGGGTTTTCACCCTTTAACGGCTTGTTTTTAACTCTAAGTGTGATTTTTGCAAATTATCATCATACTCTCAAACCGAGCGACCCGGGACTGCGCGGTCAGTTCCTACAAGTTACATTGGTCCCGTGCGAGGTGTTCGTGCCTCCTACGGGGTCGTAGGGGGGCTAGTTTGGGTTTTCACCCTTTAACGGCATGTTTTTAACTCTAAGTGTGATTTTTGCAGATTATCATCATACTCTCAAACCGAGCGACCCGGGACTACGCGGTCAGTTCCTACAAGTTACATTGGTGCCGTGCGAGGCGTTCGTGCCTCCTACGGGGTCGTTTGGGGGCTGGTTTGGGTTTTCACCCTTTAACGACATGTTTTTAACTCTAAGTGTGATTTTTGCAAATTATCGTCATTCTCTCAAACCGAGCGACCCGGGACTGCGCGGTTAGTTCCTACAAGTTACATTGGTCCCGTAAGAGGTGTTCGTACCTCCTACGGGGTCATTGGGGGGCTGGTTTGGGTTTCCACTCCTTAACGACATGTTTTTAACTCTAAAAGTGATTTTTGCAGATTATCGTCATACTCTCAAATCGGGTTAACCGGGATTACGCGGGCAATTCCTACAAGTTACATTGGTCCCGTGCGAGGTGATCGTGCCTCCTACGGGATCGATGGGGGGCTGGTTTGGGTTTTCACCCGTTAACGGCTTATTTTTAAGTCTAAGTGTGATTTTTGCAAATTATCGTCATACTCTCAAATTGGGTTACCCGGGACTACACGATCAGTTCCTACAAGTTACATTGGTCCCGTGCGAGGTGTTCGTGCCTCATACGGGGTCGTTTGGGGGCTGGTTTGGGTTTTCACCCTTTAACGGCTTGTTTTTAAGTCTAAGTGTGATTTTTGAAAATTATTGTCATACTCTCAAACCGAGTGACCCGGGACTACGCGGTCAGTTCCTACAAGTTACATTGGTCCCGTGCGAGGTGTTCGTGCCTCCTACGGGGTCGATCGGGGGCTGGTTTGGGTTTTCACCCTTTAACGGCTTGTTTTTAAGTCTAAGTGTGATTTTTGCAAATTATCGTCATACTCTCAAACCAAGCGACCCGGGACTACGCGGTCAGTTCCTACAAGTTACATTGGTCCCGTGCGAGGTGTTCGTGCCTCCTACGGGGTCGTTTGGGGGATGGTTTGGGTTTTCACCCTTTAACGGCTTGTTTTTAAGTCTAAGTGTGATTTTTGCAAATTATCGTCATACTCTCAAACCGTGATACCCGGGACTACACGGTCAGTTCCTATAAGTTACATTGGTCCTGTGCGAGGTATTTGTGCCTCCTACAGGGTCGATCGGAGGCTGGTTTGGGTTTTCCCCATTTAACGGCTTGTTTTTAAGTCTAAGTGTGATTTTTGCAAATTATCGTCATCCTCTCAAACCGGGAGACCCGGGGCTACGCAGTCAGTTCCTACAAGTTACATTGGTCCTGTGCGAGGTATTTGTGCCTCCTACGGGGTCGATCGGGGGCTAGTTTGGGTTTTCACCCTTTAACGGCTTGTTTTTAAGTCTAAGTGTGATTTTTGCAAATTATCATCATCCTCTCAAACCGGGAGACCCGGGGCTACGCGGTCAGTTCCTACAAGTTACATTGGTCCTGTGCGAGGTGTTCGTGCCTCCTACGGGGTCGTTGGGGGGGCTGGTTTGGGTTTTCACCCTTTAACGGCATGTTCTTAACTCTAAGTGTGATTTTTGCAAATTATCGTCATACTCTCAAACCGAGCGACCCGGGACTGCGCGGTCAGTTCCTACAAGTTACATTGGTCCCTTGTGAGGTGTTCGTACCTCCTACGGGGTCGTTGGGGGGCTGGTTTGGGTTTTCACCCTTTAACGGCTTGTTTTTAACTCTAAGTGTGATTTTTGCAAATTATCGTCATACTCTCAAACCGAGCGACCCGGGACTGCGCGGTCAGTTCCTACAAGTTACATTGGTCCCGTGCGAGGTGTTCGTGCCTCCTACGGGGTCGTAGGGGGGCTAGTTTGGGTTTTCACCCTTTAACGGCATGTTTTTAACTCTAAGTGTGATTTTTGCAGATTATCATCATACTCTCAAACCGAGCGACCCGGGACTACGCGGTCAGTTCCTACAAGTTACATTGGTCCCGTGCGAGGCGTTCGTGCCTCCTACGGGGTCGTTTGGGGGCTGGTTTTGGTTTTCACCCTTTAACGACATGTTTTTAACTCTAAGTATGATTTTTGCAAATTATCGTCATACTCTCAAACCGCGCGACTCGGGACTGCGCGGTCAGTTCCTACAAGTTACATTGGTCCCGTGCGAGGTGTTCGTGCCTCCTACGGGGTCGTTTGGGGGCTAGTTTGGGTTTTCACCCTTTAACGACATGTTTTTAACTCTAAGTGTGATTTTTGCAAATTATCGTCATACTCTCAAACCGAGCGACCCGGGACTGCGCGGTTAGTTCCTACAAGTTACATTGGTCCCGTAAGAGGTGTTCGTACCTCCTACGGGGTCATTGGGGGGCTGGTTTGGGTTTCCACTCCTAAACGGCATGTTTTTAACTCTAAAAGTGATTTTTGCAGATTATCGTCATACTCTCAAATCGGGTTAACCGGGATTACGCGGGCAATTCCTACAAGTTACATTGGTCCCGTGCGAGGTGATCGTGCCTCCTACGGGATCGATGGGGGGCTAGTTTGGGTTTTCACCCGTTAACGGCTTATTTTTAAGTCTAAGTGTGATTTTTGTAAATTATCGTCATACTCTCAAATTGGGTTACCCGGGACTACGCGATCAGTTCCTACAAGTTACATTGGTCCCGTGCGAGGTGTTCGTGCCTCATACGGGGTCGTTTGGGGGCTGGTTTGGGTTTTCACCCTTTAACGGCTTGTTTTTAAGTCTAAGTGTGATTTTTGAAAATTATTGTCATACTCTCAAACCGAGTGACCCGGGACTACGTGGTCAGTTCCTACAAGTTACATTGGTCCCGTGCGAGGTGTTCGTGCCTCCTACGGGGTCGATCGGGGGCTGGTTTGGGTTTTCACCCTTTAACGGCTTGTTTTTAAGTCTAAGTGTGATTTTTGCAAATTATCGTCATACTCTCAAACCGAGCGACCCGGGACTACGCGGTCAGTTCCTACAAGTTACATTGGTCCCGTGCGAGGTGTTCGTGCCTCCTACGGGGTCGTTTGGGGGCTGGTTTGGGTTTTCACCCTTTAACGGCTTGTTTTTAAGTCTAAGTGTGATTTTTGCAAATTATCGTCATACTCTCAAACCGTGATACCCGGGACTACACGGTCAGTTCCTATAAGTTACATTGGTCCTGTGCGAGGTATTTGTTCCTCCTACAGGGTCGATCGGAGGCTGGTTTGGGTTTTCACCATTTAACGGCTTGTTTTTAAGTCTAAGTGTGATTTTTGCAAATTATCGTCATCCTCTCAAACCGGGAGACCCGGGGCTACTCAGTCAGTTCCTACAAGTTACATTGGTCCTGTGCGAGGTATTTGTGCCTCCTACGGGGTCGATCGGGGGCTAGTTTGGGTTTTCACCCTTTAACGGCTTGTTTTTAAGTCTAAGTGTGATTTTTGCAAATTATCATCATCCTCTCAAACCGGGAGACCCGGGGCTACGCGGTCAGTTCCTACAAGTTACATTGGTCCCGTGCGAGGTGTTCGTGCCTCCTACGGGGTCGTTGGGGGGGCTGGTTTGGGTTTTCACCCTTTAACGGCATGTTCTTAACTCTAAGTGTGATTTTTGCAAATTATCGTCATACTCTCAAACCGAGCGACCCGGGACTGCGCGGTCAGTTCCTACAAGTTACATTGGTCCCTTGTGAGGTGTTCCTACCTCCTACGGGGTCGATGGGGGGCTGGTTTGGGTTTTCACCCTTTAACGGCTTGTTTTTAACTCTAAGTGTGATTTTTGCAAATTATCGTCATACTCTCAAACCGAGCGACCCGGGACTGCGCGGTCAGTTCCTACAAGTTACATTGGTCCCGTGCGAGGTGTTCGTGCCTCCTACGGGGTCGTAGTAGGGCTAGTTTGGGTTTTCACCCTTTAACGGCATGTTTTTAACTCTAAGTGTGATTTTTGCAGATTATCATCATACTCTCAAACCGAGCGACCCGGGACTACGCGGTCAGTTCCTACAAGTTACATTGATCCCGTGCGAGGCGTTCGTGCCTCCTACGGGGTCGTTTGGGGGCTGGTTTTGGTTTTCACCCTTTAACGACATGTTTTTAACTCTAAGTATGATTTTTGCAAATTATCGTCATACTCTCAAACCGAGCGACCCGGGACTGCGCGGTCAGTTCCTACAAGTTACATTGGTCCCGTGCGAGGTGTTCGTGCCTCCTACGGGGTCGTTTGGGGGCTAGTTTGGGTTTTCACCCTTTAACGACATGTTTTTAACTCTAAGTGTGATTTTTGCAAATTATCGTCATACTCTCAAACCGAGCGACCCGGGACTGCGCGGTTAGTTCCTACAAGCTACATTGGTCCCGTAAGAGGTGTTCGTACCTCCTACGGGGTCATTGGGGGGCTGGTTTGGGTTTCCACTCCTTAACGGCATGTTTTTAACTCTAAAAGTGATTTTTGCAGATTATCGTCATACTCTCAAATCGGGTTAACCGGGATTACGCGGGCAATTCCTACAAGTTACATTGGTCCCGTGCGAGGTGATCGTACCTCCTACGGGATCGATGGGGGGCTGGTTTGGGTTTTCACCCGTTAACGGCTTATTTTTAAGTCTAAGTGTGATTTTTGCAAATTATCGTCATACTCTCAAATTGGGTTACCCGGGACTACGCGATCAGTTCCTACAAGTTACATTGGTCCCGTGCGAGGTGTTCGTGCCTCATACGGGGTCGTTTGGGGGCTGGTTTGGGTTTTCACCCTTTAACGGCTTATTTTTAAGTCTAAGTGTGATTTTTGAAAATTATTGTCATACTCTCAAACCGAGTGACCCGGGACTTCGCGGTCAAATCCTACAAGTTACATTGGTCCCGTGCGAGGTGTTCGTGCCTCCTACGGGGTCGATCGGGGGCTGGTTTGGGTTTTCACCCTTTAACGGCTTGTTTTTAAGTCTAAGTGTGATTTTTGCAAATTATCGTCATACTCTCAAACCGAGCGACCCGGGACTACGCGGTCAGTTCCTACAAGTTACATTGGTCCCGTGCGAGGTGTTCGTGCCTCCTACGGGGTCGTTTGGGGGCTGGTTTGGGTTTTCACCCTTTAACGGCTTGTTTTTAAGTCTAAGTGTGATTTTTGCAAATTATCGTCATACTCTCAAACCGTGATACCAGGGACTACACGGTCAGTTCCTATAAGTTACATTGGTCCTGTGCGAGGTATTTGTGCCTCCTACAGGGTCGATCGGAGGCTGGTTTGGGTTTTCACCATTTAACGGCTTGTTTTTAAGTCTAAGTGTGATTTTTGCAAATTATCGTCATCCTCTAAAACCGGGAGACCCGGGGCTACGCAGTCAGTTCCTACAAGTTACATTGGTCCTGTGCGAGGTATTTGTGCCTCCTACAGGGTCGATCGGGGGCTGGTTTGGGTTTTCACCCTTTAACGGCTTGTTTTTAAGTCTAAGTGTGATTTTTGCAAATTATCATCATACTCTCAAACCGAGCGACTCGGGACTGCGCGGTCAGTTCCTACAAGTTACATTGGTCCCGTGCGAGGTGTTCGTGCCTCTTACGGGGTCGTTTGGGGGCTGGTTTGGGTTTTCACCCTTTAACGACATGTTTTTAACTCTAAGTGTGATTTTTGCAAATTATCGTCATACTCTCAAACCGAGCAACCCGGGACTGCGCGGTCAGTTCCTACAAGTTACATTGGTCCCGTGCGAGGTGTTCGTACCTCCTACGAGGTCGTTGGGGGGCTGGTTTGGGTTTTCACCTGTTAACGGCATGTTTTTAACTCTAAAAGTGATTTTTGCAGATTATCGTCATACTCTCAAATCGGGTTACCCGGGATTACGCGGTCAGTTCCTACAAGTTACATTGGTCCTGTGCGAGGTGTTCGTGCCTCTTACGGGGTCGATCGGGGGCTGGTTTGGGTTTTCACCCTTTAACAGCTTGTTTTTAAGTCTAAGTGTGATTTTTGCAAATTATCGTCATACTCTCAAATCGTGAGACCCGGGACTACACGGTCAATTCCTACAAGTTACATTGGTCCCGTGCGAGGTATTTGTGCCTCCTACAGGGTCGATCGGGGGCTGGTTTGGGTTTTCACCCTTTAACGGCTTGTTTTTAAGTCTAAGTGTGATTTTTGCAAATTATCGTCATCCTCTCAAACCGGGAGACCCGGGGCTACGCGGTCAGTTCCTACAAGTTACATTGGTCCCGTGCGAGGTGTTCGTGCCTCCTACGGGGTCGTTGGGGGGCTGGTTTGGGTTTTCACCCTTTAACGACATGTTTTTAACTCTAAGTGTGATTTTTGCAAATTATCGTCATACTCTCAAACCGAGCGACCCGGGACTGCGCGGTGAGTTCCTACAAGTTACATTGGTCCCGTGCGAGGTGTTCCTACCTCTTACGGGGTCGATGGGGGGCTGGTTTGGGTTTTCACCCTTTAACGGCTTATTTTTAACTCTAAGTGTGATTTTTGCAAATTATCGTCATACTCTCAAACCGAACGACCCGGGACTGCGCGGTCAGTTCCTACAAGTTACATTGGTCCCGTACGAGGAGTTCGTGCCTCTTACGGGGTCGTTGGGGGGCTAGTTTGGGTTTTCACCCTTTAACGGCATGTTTTTAACTCTAAGTGTGATTTTTGCAGATTATCATCATACTCTCAAACCGAGTGACCCGGGACTACGCGGTCAGTTCCTACAAGTTACATTGGTCCCGTGCGAGGTGTTCGTGCCTCCTACGGGGTCGTTTGGGGGCTGGTTTGGGTTTTTACCCTTTAACGGCATGTTTTTAACTCTAAGTGTGATTTTTGCAAATTATCGTCATACTCTCAAAATGAGCGACCCGGGACTACGCGGTCAGTTCCTACAAGTTACATTGGTCCCGTGCGAGGTGTTCGTGCCTCCTACGGGGTCGTTTGGGGGCTGGTTTGGGTTTTCACCCTTTAACGACATGTTTTTAACTCTAAGTGTGATTTTTGCAAATTATCGTCATACTCTCAAACCGAGCGACCCAGGACTGCGCGATCAGTTCCTACAAGTTACATTGGTCCCGTAAGAGGTGTTCGTACCTCCTACGGGGTCGTTGGGGGGCTGGTTTGGGTTTCCACTCCTTAACGGCATGTTTTTAACTCTAAAAGTGATTTTTGCAGATTATCGTTATACTCTCAAATCAGGTTACCCGAGATTACGCGGTCAGTTCCTACAAGTTACATTGGTCCCGTGCGAGGTGATCGTGCCTCCTACGGGATCGATGGGGGGCTGGTTTGGGTTTTCACCCGTTAAAGGCTTATTTTTAAGTCTAAGTGTGATTTTTGCAAATTATTGTCATACTCTCAAATCGGGTTACCCGGGACTACGCGATCAGTTCCTACAAGTTACATTGGTCCCGTTCGAGGTGTCCGTACCTCCTACGGGGTCGTTTGGGGGCTGGTTTGGGTTTTCACCCTTTAACGGCTTGTTTTTAAGTCTAAGTGTGATTTTTGCAAATTATCGTCATACTCTCAAACCGAGCGACCCGAGACTACGGGGTCAGTTCCTACAAGTTACATTAGTCCCGTGCAAGGTGTTCGTGCCTCCTACGGGGTCGATCGGGGGCTGGTTTGGGTTTTCACCCTTTAACGGCTTGTTTTTAAGTCTTAGTGTGATTTTTGCAAATTATCGTCATACTCTCAAACCGAGCGACCCGGGACAACGCGGTTAGCTCCTACAAGTTACATTGGTCCCGTGCGAGGTGTTCGTGCCTCCTACAGGGTCGTTTGGGGGCTGGTTTGGGTTTTCACCCTCTAACTGCTTATTTTTAAGTCTAAGTGTGATTTTTGCAAATTATCGTCATACTCTCAAACCGTGATACCCGGGACTACACGGTCAGTTCCTACAAGTTACATTGGTCCTGTGCGAGGTATTTGTGCCTCCTACAGGGTCGATCGGGGGCTGGTTTGGGTTTTCTCCCTTTAACGGCTTGTTTTTAACTCTAAGTGTGATTTTTGCAAATTATCGTCATCCTCTCAAACCAGGAGACCCGGGGCTACGCGATCAGTTCCTACAAGTTACATTGGTCCTGTGCGAGGTATTTGTGCCTCCTACAGGGTCGATCGGGGGCTGGTTTGGGTTTTCACCCTTTAACGGCTTGTTTTTAAGTCTAAGTGTGATTTTTACCAATTATCGTCATACTCTCAAACCGAGCGACCCGGGACTGCGCGGTCAGTTCCTACAAGATACATTGGTCCCGTGCGAGGTGTTCGTGCCTCTTACGGGGTCGTTTGGCGGCTGGTTTGGGTTTTCACCCTTTAACGGCATGTTTTTAACTCTAAGTGTGATTTTTGCAAATTATCGTCATACTCTCAAACCGAGCAACCCGGGACTGCGCGGTCAGTTCCTACAAGTTACATTGGTCCCGTGTGAGGTGTTCGTACCTCCTACGGGGTCGTTGGGGGGCTGGTTTGGGTTTTCACCCTTTAACGGCTTGTTTTTAACTCTAAGTGTGATTTTTGCAAATTATCATCATACTCTCAAACCGAGCGACCCGGGACAGCGCGGTCAGTTCCTACAAGTTACATTGGTCCCGTGCGAGGTGTTCGTGCCTCCTACGGGGTCGTTTGGGGGCTGGTTTGGGTTTTCACCCTTTAACGACATGTTTTTAACTCTAAGTGTGATTTTTGCAAATTATCGTCATACTCTCAAACCGAGCGACCCGGGACTGCGCGGTCAGTTCCTACAAGTTACATTGGTCCCTTGGGAGGTGTTCCTACCTCCTACGGGGTCGATGGGGGGCTGGTTTGGGTTTTCACCCTTTAACGGCTTGTTTTTAACTCTAAGTGTGATTTTTGCAAATTATCGTCATACTCTCAAACCGAGCGACCCAGGACTGCGCGGTCAGTTCCTACAAGTTACATTGGTCCCGTGCGAGGTGTTCGTGCCTCCTACGGGGTCGTAGGGGGGCTAGTTTGGGTTTTCACCCTTTAACGGCATGTTTTTAACTCTAAGTGTGATTTTTGCAGATTATCATCATACTCTCAAACCGAGCGACCCGGGACTACGCGGTCAGTTCCTAGAAGTTACATTGGTCCCGTGCGAGGTGTTCGTGCCTCCTACGGAGTCGTTTGGGGGCTGGTTTGGGTTTTCACCCTTTAACGGCATGTTTTTAAGTCTAAGTATGATTTTTGCAAATTATCGTCATACTCTCAAACCGAGCGACCCGGGACTGCGCGGTCAGTTCCTACAAGTTACATTGGTCCCGTGCGAGGTGTTCGTGCCTCCTACGGGGTCGTAGGGGGGCTAGTTTGGGTTTTCACCCTTTAACGGCATGTTTTTAACTCTAAGTGTGATTTTGCAAATTATCGTCATACTCTCAAACCGAGCGACCCGGGACTGCGCGGTCAGTTCCTACAAGTTACATTGGTCCCTTGTGAGGTGTTCCTACCTCCTACGGGGTCGATGGGGGGCTGGTTTGGGTTTTCACCCTTTAACGGCTTGTTTTTAAGTCTAAGTGTGATTTTTGCAGATTATCGTCATACTCTCAAATCGTGAGACCCGGGACTACACGGTCAATTCCTACAAGTTACGTTGGTCCCGTGCGAGGTATTTGTGCCTCCTACAGGGTCGATCGGGGGCTGGTTTGGGTTTTCACCCTTTAACGGCTTGTTTTTAAGTCTAAGTGTGATTTTTGCAAATTATCGTCATCCTCTCAAACCGGGAGACCCGGGGCTACGCGGTCAGTTCCTACAAGTTACATTGGTCCCGTGCGAGGTGTTCGTGCCTCCTAAGGGGTCGTTAGGGGGCTGGTTTGGGTTTTCACCCTTTAACGACATGTTTTTAACTCTAAGTGTGATTTTTGCAAATTATCGTCATACTCTCAATCCGAGCGACCCGGGACTGCGCGGTCAGTTCCTACAAGTTACATTGGTCCCGTGCGAGGTGTTCCTACCTCCTATGGGGTCGATGGGGGGCTTGTTTGGGTTTTCACCCTTTAACGGCTTATTTTTAACTCTAAGTGTGATTTGTGCAAATTATCGTCATACTCTCAAACCGAACGACCCGGGACTGCGCGGTCAGTTCCTACAAGTTACATTGGTCCCGTACGAGGAGTTCGTGCCTCTTACGGGGTCGTTGGGGGCTAGTTTGGGTTTTCACCCTTTAACGGCATGTTTTTAACTCTAAGTGTGATTTTTGCAGATTATCATCATACTCTCAAACCGAGCGACCCGGGACTACGCGGTCAGTTCCTACAAGTTACATTGGTCCCGTGCGAGGTGTTCGTGCCTCCTACGGGGTCGTTTGGGGGCTGGTTTGGGTTTTCACCCTTTAACGGCATGTTTTTAACTCTAAGTGTGATTTTTTAAAATTATCGTCATACTCCCAAACCGAGCCACCCGGGACTACGCGGTCAGTTCCTACAAGTTACATTGGACCCGTGCGAGGTGTTCGTGCCTCCTACGGGGTCGTTTGGGGGCTGGTTTGGGTTTTCACCCTTTAACGACATGTTTTTAACTCTAAGTGTGATTTTTGCAAATTATCGTCATACTCTCAAATCGAGCGACCCGGGACTGCGCGATCAGTTCCTACAAGTTACATTAGTCCCGTAAGAGGTGTTCGTACCTCCTACGGGGTCGTTGGGGGGCTGGTTTGGGTTTCCACTCCTTAACGGCATGTTTTTAACTCTAAAAGTGATTTTTGCAGATTATCGTCATACTCTCAAATCGGGTTACCCGGGATTACGCGGTCAGTTCCTACAAGTTACATTGGTCCCGTGCGAGGTGATCGTGCCTCCTACGGGATCGATGGGGGGCTGGTTTGGGTTTTCACCCGTTAACGGCTTATTTTTAAGTCTAAGTGTGATTTTTGCAAATTATCGTCATACTCTCAAATCGGGTTACCCGGGACTACGCGATCAGTTCCTACAAGTTACATTGGTCCCGTTCGAGGTGTCCGTGCCTCCTACGGGGTCGTTTGGGGGCTGGTTTGGGTTTTCACCCTTTAACGGCTTGTTTTTAAGTCTAAGTGTGATTTTTGCAAATTATCGTCATACTCTCAAACCGAGCGACCCGAGACTACGCGGTCAGTTCCTACAAGTTACATTGGTCCCGTGCGAGGTGTTCGTGCCTCCTATGGGGTCGATCGGGGGCTGGTTTGGGTTTTTACCCTTTAACGGCTTGTTTTTAAGTCTAAGTGTGATTTTTGCAAATTATCGTCATACTCTCAATCCGAGCGACCCGAGACTACGCGGTCAGTTCCTACAAGTTACATTGGTCCCGTGCGAGGTGTTCGTGCGTCCTACGGGATCGATGGGGGGCTGGTTTGGGTTTTCACCCGTTAACGGCTTATTTTTAAGTCAAAGTGTGATTTTTGTAAATTATCGTCATACTCTCAAATCGGGTTACCCGGGACTACGCGATCAGTTCCTACAAGTTACATTGGTCCTGTGCGAGGTATTTGTGCCTCCTACAGGGTCGATCGGGGGCTGGTTTGGGTTTTCTCCCTTTAACGGCTTATTTTTAAGTCTAAGTGTGATTTTTTCAAATTATCGTCATCCTCTCAAACCAGGAGACCCGGGGCTACGCGGTCAGTTCCTACAAGTTACATTGGTCCTGTACGAGGTATTTGTGCCTCCTACAGGGTCGATCGGGGGCTGGTTTGGGTTTTCACCCTTTAACGGCTTGTTTTTAAGTCTAAGTGTGATTTTTGCCAATTATCGTCATACTCTCAAACCGAGCGACCCGGGACTGCGCGGTCAAATCCTACAAGATACATTGGTCCCGTGCGAGGTGTTCGTGCCTCTTACGGGGTCGTTTGGGGGCTGGTTTGGGTTTTCACCCTTTAACGGCATGTTTTTAACTCTAAGTGTGATTTTTGCAAATTATCGTCATACTCTCAAACCGAGCAACCCGGGACTGCGCGGTCAGTTCCTACAAGTTACATTGGTCCCGTGCGAGGTGTCCGTACCTCCTACGGGGTCGTTGGGGGGCTGGTTTGGGTTTTCACCTGTTAACGGCATGTTTTTAACTCTAAAAGTGATTTTTGCAGATTATCGTCATACTCTCAAATCGGGTTACCCGGGATTACGCGGTCAGTTCCTATAAGTTACATTGGTCTCGTGCGAGGTGTTCGTGCCTCCTACGGGGTCGATCGGGGGCTGGTTTGGGTTTTCACCCTTTAACAGCTTGTTTTTAAGTCTAAGTGTGATTTTTGCAAATTATCGTCATACTCTCAAATCGTGAGACCCGGGACTACACGGTCAATTCCTACAAGTTACATTGGTCCCGTGCGAGGTATTTGTGCCTCCTACAGGGTCGATCGGGGGCTGGTTTGGGTTTTCACCCTTTAATGGCTTGTTTTTAAGTCTAAGTGTGATTTTTGCAAATTATCGTCATCCTCTCAAACCGGGAGACCCGGGGCTACGCGGTCAGTTCCTACAAGTTACATTGGTTCCGTGCGAGGTGTTCGTCCCTCCTACGGGGTCGTTGGGGGGCTGGTTTGGGTTTTCACCCTTTTACGACATGTTTTTAACTCTAAGTGTGATTTTTGCAAATTATCGTCATACTCTCAAACCGAGCGACCCGGGACTGCGTGGTCCGTTCCTACAAGTTACATTGGTCCCGTGCGAGGTGTTCCTACCTCCTACGGGGTCGATGGTGGGCTGGTTTGGGTTTTCACCCTTTAACGGCTTATTTTTAACTCTAAGTGTGATTTTTGCAAATATTCGTCATACTCTCAAATCGTGAGACCCGGGACTACACGGTCAATTCCTACAAGTTACATTGGTCCCGTGCGAGGTATTTGTGCCTCCTACAAGGTCGATCGGGGGCTGGTTTGGGTTTTCACCCTTTAACGGCTTGTTTTTAAGTCTAAGTGTGATTTTTGCAAATTATCATCATCCTCTCAAACCGTGATACCCGGGACTACATGGTCAGTTCCTACAAGTTACATTGGTCCTGTGCGAGGTATTTGTGCCTCCTACAGGCTCGATCGGGGGCTGGTTTGGGTTTTCTCCCTTTAACGGCCTGTTTTTAAGTCTAAGTGTGATTTTTGCAAATTATCGTCATCCTCTCAAACCAGGAGACCCGGGGCTACGCGGTCAGTTCCTACAAGTTACATTGGTCCCGTGCGAGGTGTTCGTGCCTCCTACGGGGTCGTTTGGGGGCTGGTTTGGGTTTTCACCCTTTAACGGCTTGTTTTTAAGTCTAAGTGTGATTTTTTCCAATTATCGTCATACTCTCAAACCGAGCGACCCGGGACTGCGCGGTCAGTTCCTACAAGTTACATTGGTCCCGTGCGAGGTGTTCGTGCCTCTTACGGGGTCGTTTGGGGGCTGGTTTGGGTTTTCACCCTTTCACGGCATGTTTTTAACTCTAAGTGTGATTTTTGCAAATTGTCGTCATACTCTCAAACCGAGCAACCCGGGACTGCGCGGTCAGTTTCTACAAGTTACATTGGTCCCGTGCGAGGTGTTCGTACCTCCTACGGGGTCGTTGGGGGGCTGGTTTGGGTTTTCACCTGTTAACGGCATGTTTTTAACTCTAAAAGTGATTTTTGCAGATTATCGTCATACTCTCAAATCGGGTTACCCGGGATTACGCGGTCAGTTCCTACAAGTTACATTGGTCTCGTGCGAGGTGTTCGTGCCTCCTACGGGGTCGATCGGGGGCTGGTTTGGGTTTTCACCCTTTAACAGCTTATTTTTAACTCTAAGTGTGATTTTTGCAAATTATCGTCATACTCTCAAATCGTGAGACCCGGGACTACACGGTCAATTCCTACAAGTTACATTGGTCCCGTGCGAGGTATTTGTGCCTCCTACAGGGTCGATCGGGGGCTGGTTTGGGTTTTCACCCTTTAACGGCTTATTTTTAAGTCTAAGTGTGATTTTTGCAAATTACCGTCATCCTCTCAAACCGGGAGACCCGGGGCTACGCGGTCAGTTCCTACAAGTTACATTGGTCCCGTGCGAGGTGTTCGTGCCTCCTACGGGGTCGTTGGGGGGCTGGTTTGGGTTTTCACCCTTTAACGGCATGTTTTTAACTCTAAGTGTGATTTTTGCAAATTATCGCCATACTCTCAAACCGAGCGACCCGGGACTGCGCTGTCAGTTCCAACAAGTTACATTGGTCCCGTGCGAGGTGTTCCTACCTCCTACGGGGTCGATGGGGGGCTGGTTTGGGTTTTCACCCTTTAACGGCTTGTTTTTAACTCTAAGTGTGATTTTTGGAAATTATCGTCATACTCTCAAACCGAGCGACCCGGGACTGCGCGGTCAGTTCCTACAAGTTACATTGGTCCCGTGCGAGGTGTTCCTACCTCCTACGGTGTCGATGGGGGGCTGGTTTGGGTTTTCACCCTTTAACGGCTTATTTTTAACTCTAAGTGTGATTTTTGCAAATTATCGTCATACTTTCAAACCGAACGACCCGGGACTGCGCGGTCAGTTCCTACAAGTTACATTGGTCCCGTACGAGGAGTTCGTGCCTCTACGGGGTCGTTGGGGGGCTAGTTTCGGTTTTCACCCTTTAACGGCATGTTTTTAACTCTAAGTGTGATTTTTGCAGATTATCATCATACTCTCAAACCGAGCGACCCGGGACTACGCGGTCAGTTCCTACAAGTTACATTGGTCCCGTGCGAGGTGTTCGTGCCTCCTACGGGGTCGTTTGGGGGCTGGTTTGGGTTTTCACCCTTTAAAGGCATGTTTTTAACTCTAAGTGTGATTTTTGCAAATTATCGTCATACTCTCAAACCGAGCGACCCGGGACTGCGCGGTCAGTTCCTAGAGGTTACATTGGTCTCGTGCGAGGTGTTCGTGCCTCCTACGGGGTCGTTTGGGGGTTGGTTTGGGTTTTCACCCTTTAACGGCATGTTTTTAACTCTAAGGGTTTTTTCACAAATTATCGTCATACTCTCAAACCGAGAGACCTGGGAGTACGCGGTCAGTTCCTACAAGTTGCATTGGTCCTGTGCGAGGTGTTCGTGCCTCTTACGGGGTCGTTTGGGGGCTGGTTTGGGTTTTCACCCTTTAACGGTATGTTTTTAACTCAAAGTGTGATTTTTGCTGATTATCGTCATACTCTCAAACCGAGCGACCCGGGACTACGCGGTCAGTTCCTACAAGTTACATTGGTCCCGTGCGAGGTGTTCGTGCCTCCTACAGGGTTGTTTGGGGGCTGGTTAGGGTTTTCACTCTTTAACAGCATGTTTTTAACTCTAAGTGTGATTTTTGCAAATCATCGTCATACTCTCAAACCGAGCGACCCGGGACTGCGCGATCAGTTCCTACAAGTTACATTGGTCCCGTGCGAGGTGTTCCTACCTCCTACGGGGTCGATGGGGGGCTGGTTTGGGTTTTCACCCTTTAACGGCTTGTTTTTAACTCTAAGTGTGATTTTTGCAAATTACCGTCATACTCTCAAACCGAGCGACCCGGGACTGCGCGGTCAGTTCCTACAAGTTACATTGGTCCCTTGTGAGGTGTTCCTACCTCCTACGGGGTCGATGGGGGGCTGGTTTGGGTTTTCACCCTTTAACGGCTTGTTTTTAACTCTAAGTTTGATTTTTGCAAATTATCGTCATACTCTCAATCCGAGCGACCCGAGACTACGCGGTCAGTTCCTACAAGTTACATTGGTCCCGTGCGAGGTGTTCGTGCCTCCTACGGGATCGATGGGGGGCTGGTTTGGGTTTTCACCCGTTAACGGCTTATTTTTAAGTCAAAGTGTGATTTTTGTAAATTATCGTCATACTCTCAAATCGGGTTACCCGGGACTACGCGATCAGTTCCTACAAGTTACATTGGTCCTGTGCGAGGTATTTGTGCCTCCTACAGGGTCGATCGGGGGCTGGTTTGGGTTTTCTCCCTTTAACGGCTTATTTTTAAGTCTAAGTGTGATTTTTTCAAATTATCGTCATCCTCTCAAACCAGCAACCAGGGGCTACGCGGTCAGTTCCTACAAGTTTCATTGGTCCTGTACGAGGTATTTGTGCCTCCTACAGGGTCGATCGGGGGCTGGTTTGGGTTTTCACCCTTTAACGGCTTGTTTTTAAGTCTAAGTGTGATTTTTGCCAATTATCGTCATACTCTCAAACCGAGCGACCCGGGACTGCGCGGTCAAATCCTACAAGATACATTGGTCCCGTGCGAGGTGTTCGTGCCTCTTACGGGGTCGTTTGGGGGATGGTTTGGGTTTTCACCCTTTAACGGCATGTTTTTAACTCTAAGTGTGATTTTTGCAAATTATCGTCATACTCTCAAACCGAGCAACCCGGGACTGCGCGGTCAGTTCCTACAAGTTACATTGGTCCCGTGCGAGGTGTTCG
Source organism: Sambucus nigra (assembly GCA_949130495.1). Taxonomy (NCBI): domain Eukaryota; kingdom Viridiplantae; phylum Streptophyta; class Magnoliopsida; order Dipsacales; family Adoxaceae; genus Sambucus; species Sambucus nigra. Next base: position 165,897,711 of record OX422220.1, on the reverse strand, counting down.
TACCTCCTACGGGGTCGTTGGGGGGCTGGTTTGGGTTTTCACCTGTTAACGGCATGTTTTTAACTCTAAAAGTGATTTTTGCAGATTATCGTCATACTCTCAAATCGGGTTACCCGGGATTACGCGGTCAGTTCCTATAAGTTACATTGGTCTCGTGCGAGGTGTTCGTGCCTCCTACGGGGTCGATCGGGGGCTGGTTTGGGTTTTCACCCTTTAACAGCTTGTTTTTAAGTCTAAGTGTGATTTTTGCAAATTATCGTCATACTCTCAAATCGTGAGACCCGGGACTACACGGTCAATTCCTACAAGTTACATTGGTCCCGTGCGAGGTATTTGTGCCTCCTACAGGGTCGATCGGGGGCTGGTTTGGGTTTTCACCCTTTAACGGCTTGTTTTTAAGTTTAAGTGTGATTTTTGCAAATTATCGTCATCCTCTCAAACCGGGAGACCCGGGGCTACGCGGTCAGTTCCTACAAGTTACATTGGTTCCGTCCGAGGTGTTCGTGCCTCCTACGGGGTCGTTGGGGGGCTGGTTTGGGTTTTCACCCTTTTACGGCATGTTTTTAACTCTAAGTGTGATTTTTGCAAATTATCGTCATACTCTCAAACCGAGCGACCCGGGACTGCGTGGTCCGTTCCTACAAGTTACATTGGTCCCGTGCGAGGTGTTCCTACCTCCTACGGGGTCGATGGGGGGCTGGTTTGGGTTTTCACCCTTTAACGGCTTATTTTTAACTCTAAGTGTGATTTTTGCAAATATTCGTCATACTCTCAAATCGTGAGACCCGGGACTACACGGTCAATTCCTACAAGTTACATTGGTCCCGTGCGAGGTATTTGTGCCTCCTACAAGGTCGATCGGGGGCTGGTTTGGGTTTTCACCCTTTAACGGCTTGTTTTTAAGTCTAAGTGTGATTTTTGCAAATTATCGTCATCCTCTCAAACCGTGATACCCGGGACTACATGGTCAGTTCCTACAAGTTACATTGGTCCTGTGCGAGGTATTTGTGCCTCCTACAGGCTCGATCGGGGGCTGGTTTGGGTTTTCTCCCTTTAACGGCCTGTTTTTAAGTCTAAGTGTGATTTTTGCAAATTATCGTCATCCTCTCAAACCAGGAGACCCGGGGCTACGCGGTCAGTTCCTACAAGTTACATTGGTCTCGTGCGAGGTGTTCGTGCCTCCTACGGGGTCGATCGGGGGCTGGTTTGGGTTTTCACCCTTTAACAGCTTGTTTTTAAGTCTAAGTGTGATTTTTGCAAATTATCGTCATACTCTCAAACCGAGCGACCCGGGACTGCGCGGTGAGTTCCTACAAGTTACATTGGTCCCGTGCGAGGTATTTGTGCCTCCTACAGGGTCGATCGGGGGCTGGTTTGGGTTTTCACCCTTTAACGGCTTGTTTTTAAGTCTAAGTGTGATTTTTGCAAATTATCGTCATCCTCTCAAACCGGGAGACCCGGGGCTACGCGGTCAGTTCCTACAAGTTACATTGGTTCCGTCCGAGGTGTTCGTGCCTCCTACGGGGTCGTTGGGGGGCTGGTTTGGGTTTTCACCCTTTTACGGCATGTTTTTAACTCTAAGTGTGATTTTTGCAAATTATCGTCATACTCTCAAACCGAGCGACCCGGGACTGCGTGGTCCGTTCCTACAAGTTACATTGGTCCCGTGCGAGGTGTTCCTACCTCCTACGGGGTCGATGGGGGGCTGGTTTGGGTTTTCACCCTTTAACGGCTTATTTTTAACTCTAAGTGTGATTTTTGCAAATATTCGTCATACTCTCAAATCGTGAGACCCGGGACTACACGGTCAATTCCTACAAGTTACATTGGTCCCGTGCGAGGTATTTGTGCCTCCTACAAGGTCGATCGGGGGCTGGTTTGGGTTTTCACCCTTTAACGGCTTGTTTTTAAGTCTAAGTGTGATTTTTGTAAATTATCGTCATCCTCTCAAACCGTGATACCCGGGACTACATGGTCAGTTCCTACAAGTTACATTGGTCCTGTGCGAGGTATTTGTGCCTCCTACAGGCTCGATCGGGGGCTGGTTTGGGTTTTCTCCCTTTAACGGCCTGTTTTTAAGTCTAAGTGTGATTTTTGCAAATTATCGTCATCCTCTCAAACCAGGAGACCCGGGGCTACGCGGTCAGTTCCTACAAGTTACATTGGTCCCGTGCGAGGTGTTCGTGCCTCCTACGGGGTCGTTTGGGGGCTGGTTTGGGTTTTCACCCTTTAACGACTTGTTTTTAAGTCTAAGTGTGATTTTTTTCAATTATCGTCATACTCTCAAACAGAGCGACCCGGGACTGCGCGGTCAGTTCCTACAAGTTACATTGGTCCCGTGCGAGGTGTTCGTGCCTCTTACGGGGTCGTTTGGGGGCTGGTTTGGGTTTTCACCCTTTCACGGCATGTTTTTAACTCTAAGTGTGATTTTTGCAAATTGTCGTCATACTCTCAAACCGAGCAATCCGGGACTGCGCGGTCAGTTTCTACAAGTTACATTGGTCCCGTGCGAGGTGTTCGTACCTCCTACGGGGTCGTTGGGGGGCTGGTTTGGGTTTTCACCTGTTAACGGCATGTTTTTAACTCTAAAAGTGATTTTTGCAGATTATCGTCATACTCTCAAATCGGGTTACCCGGGATTACGCGGTCAGTTCCTACAAGTTACATTGGTCTCGTGCGAGGTGTTCGTGCCTCCTACGGGGTCGATCGGGGGCTGGTTTGGGTTTTCACCCTTTAACAGCTTATTTTTAACTCTAAGTGTGATTTTTGCAAATTATCGTCATACTCTCAAATCGTGAGACCCGGGACTACACGGTCAATTCCTACAAGTTACATTGGTCCCGTGCGAGGTATTTGTGCCTCCTACAGGGTCGATCGGGGGCTGGTTTGGGTTTTCACCCTTTAACGGCTTATTTTTAAGTCTAAGTGTGATTTTTGCAAATTACCGTCATCCTCTCAAACCGGGAGACCCGGGGCTACGCGGTCAGTTCCTACAAGTTACATTGGTCCCGTGCGAGGTGTTCGTGCCTCCTACGGGGTCGTTGGGGGGCTGGTTTGGGTTTTCACCCTTTAACGGCATGTTTTTAACTCTAAGTGTGATTTTTGCAAATTATCGCCATACTCTCAAACCGAGCGACCCGGGACTGCGCTGTCAGTTCCAACAAGTTACATTGGTCCCGTGCGAGGTGTTCCTACCTCCTACGGGGTCGATGGGGGGCTGGTTTGGGTTTTCACCCTTTAACGGCTTGTTTTTAACTCTAAGTGTGATTTTTGGAAATTATCGTCATACTCTCAAACCGAGCGACCCGGGACTGCGCGGTCAGTTCCTACAAGTTACATTGGTCCCGTGCGAGGTGTTCCTACCTCCTACGGTGTCGATGGAGGGCTGGTTTGGGTTTTCACCCTTTAACGGCTTATTTTTAACTCAAAGTGTGATTTTTGCAAATTATCGTCATACTTTCAAACCGAACGACCCGGGACTGCGCGGTCAGTTCCTACAAGTTACATTGGTCCCGTACGAGGAGTTCGTGCCTCTACGGGGTCGTTGGGGGGCTAGTTTCGGTTTTCACCCTTTAACGGCATGTTTTTAACTCTAAGTGTGATTTTTGCAGATTATCATCATACTCTCAAACCGAGCGACCCGGGACTGCGCGGTCAGTTCCTACAAGTTACATTGGTCCCGTGCGAGGTGTTCGTGCCTCCTACGGGGTCGTTTGGGGGCTGGTTTGGGTTTTCACCCTTTAAAGGCATGTTTTTAACTCTAAGTGTGATTTTTGCAAATTATCGTCATACTCTCAAACCGAGCTACCCGGGACTGCGCGGTCAGTTCCTACAGGTTACATTGGTCTCGTGCGAGGTGTTCGTGCCTCCTACGGGGTCGTTTGGGGGTTGGTTTGGGTTTTCACCCTTTAACGGCATGTTTTTAACTCTAAGGGTTTTTTCACAAATTATCGTCATACTCTCAAACCGAGAGACCTGGGAGTACGCGGTCAGTTCCTACAAGTTGCATTGGTCCTGTGCGAGGTGTTCGTGCCTCTTACGGGGTCGTTTGGGGGCTGGTTTGGGTTTTCACCCTTTAACGGTATGTTTTTAACTCTAAGTGTGATTTTTGCAGATTATCGTCATACTCTCAAACCGAGCGACCCGGGACTACGCGGTCAGTTCCTACAAGTTACATTGGTCCCGTGCGAGGTGTTCGTGCCTCCTACAGGGTTGTTTGGGGGCTGGTTAGGGTTTTCACTCTTTAACAGCATGTTTTTAACTCTAAGTGTGATTTTTGCAAATCATCGTCATACTCTCAAACCGAGCGACCCGGGACTGCGCGGTCAGTTCCTACAAGTTACATTGGTCCCGTGCGAGGTGTTCCTACCTCCTACGGTGTCGATGGGGGGCTGGTTTGGGTTTTCACCCTTTAACGGCTTGTTTTTAACTCTAAGTGTGTTTTTGCAAATTATCGTCATACTCTCAAACCGAACGACCCGGGACTGCGCGGTCAGTTCCTACAAGTTACATTGGTCCCGTGCGAGGAGTTCGTGCCTCCTACGGGGTCGTTGGGGGGCTAGTTTGGGTTTTCACCCTTTAACGGCATGTTTTTAACTCTAAGTGTGATTTTTGCAGATTATCATCATACTCTCAAACCGAGCGACCCGGGACTACGCGGTCAGTTCCTACAAATTGGTCCCGTGCGAGGTGTTCGTGCCTCCTACGGGGTCGTTTGGGGGCTGGTTTGGGTTTTCACCCTTTAACAGCATGTTTTTAACTCTAAGTGTGATTTTTGCAAATTATCGTCATACTCTCAAACCGAGCGACCCGGGACTGCGCGGTCAGTTCCTACAAGTTACATTGGTCCCGTGCGAGGTGTTCGTGCCTCCTACGGGGTCGTTTGGGGGCTCGTTTGGGTTTTCACCCTTTAACGGCATGTTTTTAACTCTAAGTGTGATTTTTGCAAATTATCGTCATACTCTCAAACCGAGAGACCTGGGACTACCCGGTCAGTTCCTACAAGTTGCATTGGTCCCGTGCGAGGTGTTCGTGCCTCCTACGGGGTCATTTGGGGGCTGGTTTGGGTTTTCATCCTTTAACGGTATGTTTTTAACTCTAAGTGTGATTTTTGCAGATTATCGTCATACTCTCAAACCGAGCGACCCGGGACTACGCGGTCAGTTCCTACAAGTTACATTGGTCCCGTGCGAGGTGTTCTGTGCCTCCTACGGGGTCGTTTGGGGGCTGGTTAGGGTTTTCACTCTTTAACAGCATGTTTTTAAGTCTAAGTGTGATTTTTGCAAATCATCGTCATACTCTCAAACCGGGAGACCCGGGACTATGCGATCAATTCCTACAGGTTACATTGGTCCCGTACGAGGTGTTTGTGCCTCCTACGGGATCGTTTGGGGGTTGGTTTGGGTTTTCACCCTTTAATGGCATGTTTTTAACTCTAAGTGTGATTTTTCCAGATTATCGTCATACTCTCAAATCGGGAGACCCGGGGCTACGCGGTCAGTTCCTACAAATTACATTGGTTCCGTGCGAGGTGTTCGTGCCTCCTATATCCTCCTATATCGTCATATTCTCTAACGGTATGTTTTTAATCAATTTTGAACGTTTATGGATTTTAGAAAATTTTGACATAGTTTCATTTGTTTATTCGTTAAATCCAACATGTTTTAACATTTAATATAAACTCAACAGCAACAACAAATTCCAAAACCAAACCACTAGCAAGTCCCTTCCACCAATTTAACTAAATAAGCTCATAAAGTAAGCCATGAAGTGATTTTCAAACTTTAAAAGGAATGATCAGATATAGAATGAAAAAGATAAACTATAAATATTGAGTAGAAATAATTTATTGCATTTTAAGATTGGATGGAACTGGCCTGAGTTGAACATTTGTAAAACAAAACCAAACAAATCATTGGCAGCCTATGCTGGCCTTTTGATCTCCAAACCTCCCCAATACCTGCATTCAATTCCCACCGAGCACTGGATCATACTCTTTAATATTACAGTACCCATATATGAATATACACACACGTGTGTGAAATTGATAACATGTCCCTTTTATGAGTATAATTAGGTATCATTATGTGCCATTAGGACACGCGTTATATTGTGCTTTATTATATATATAGTGAATAATCTAGCTTTGATTGTGCTTAAGATTGAATTGATCTAGAGATCAAAGATTGTGATGGAAGATGATCATGGTTAATCTTTTTAAGAAAGTAGTCTATGAAAGAACTTGGGATCTCCATTCAAGGTTCTCAAAACAAGAAGCGCCATTCTTTGTATGGTTTTGCCTTCAAATAAAAATTTGGGATCTCCTACCTACTCACAAAAATCCATATGTCCATTACATATAAGAACATATCAGAAAGGAAAATGGATCAATATATAATGAAATAAATAAATATTCACATTAATTTTTCTCTCACCTGTAAATCAACAATGGGAGGCACTTCAATCTCCTCCATTTTTGTTGCTAGCGAGAAACAGGCCACAGCTAACAATTGGACTATCCAAGCTTTACCCCTCTATGTGCACATTAACATTGTCACAAACATGAACAGGCACAATTAGCATTTAAACACTTAAATATTAATATGAGATTATTATGCCCTAAAATGCATTTTGTGCACATTGAACCATTTTTGTGCCAAAAAAAATGCATTTTGTTGCAAAACAAAAAACCCATTCAAAAAATTAATATGAGAAATACCTTAGAGGGGCGACAACAGCCTTGGAGGGAGTGTGCCCTGACTGGGCCTTTGAGAACACAATCACCTCAAGTGCTTGGAAATCCCATCACCCCCATCAGATCTTGCCAAGAAAACACAATCACCTCCTATATCACCCACCTCAAGACTGAAAATGTTAGCTGCACATGGCTCTCTCTTTCCTAAACTGGACTATTGAAAAGTTATCTCCACATTCCAAAAATCAGTATATATTAGATTTAATTCCACCTCAGTATATATATGAATTAGATTAAATCTAGAATTACCTCAGTATATATATATATATATATATTAGATTAAACTCTAGAATTAGATTTAATCTAGAATTATCTAGAATTAAATCTAATATATAGTGATTTAATAAAATAGATTTAATTCTAGATAATTCTAAATAATTCTAGACAATTCTAAATAATTCTAGATTAAATCTAATTCTAGAGTTTAATCGAATATATATATATATAAATCAGTATATATGATTTTATATTTATATATCAGTTAGTATATATGATTTTATATTTATATATCAGTATATATGATATAAATCCGTATATAAATCAGTATATATATAATATATATCAATATATATGATTTTATATTTATATATCAGTTAGTATATATGATTTTATATTTATATATCAGTATATATATATATATATATATGATATAAATCAGTATATAAATCAGTATATATATAATATATATCAGTATATATATATATATATATATATAAATCAATATATAAATCAATATAAATCAGTATATATATATATATACCTCAAACCTAGAAAATAGGGGCGACGGCACCGGAATATCAAAACCACGACACCGGAATATCAAAAACCCGGAACCAGGGCGACGACAGGGGATAAACCCAAGGGGGAGGCGACGGCAGGAATAGGGCCGACGCAGCAGGGGAGAGAGGGGGAGAACGGGGGAGAGCGGATAGTAGGGCTTGGATTTTTGGTGACCCGATGGTAGGGCTTGGGTTTTTGGTGGAGAGAGAGGGGAGAGCGGGGGAGAAGACGAAGAAGGAGAGAGAAGAGGGAAACTAAAATGTCCCAAAATTTTGAGGTATTTTATATCCTAGTAAAGTGTACTCAATTTTGGCACACTTTAAAACAGTGCCAAATTTTGGCACTGCTTTAAAGTGTGCCAAATTTCTATTAAACCGTGCCAAAATCTGGCACAGTTTTAAACCGTGCCAGATTTTTAATATCAGGTTGTGCCAAAATGCTGTTTTTGGTGTAGTCGATGGTTCAACAAAAAAATCAAATTTTAATTTCCTTCTCAAGTTAAAATAAAACAAAGTGAAATATGATTAAAACACACACTTATGTAAATTTCACTTAAACTACATTAATTTACCCAAGTCCTAGAAAATTTGCCTAAGTCATATTTCTCAATATTACCAAATTAGGCCAAACCAATTTTAACAAATTAAATTAAATGACTTGAACTAAATTAACTAAACATTACCCAATATTTAATTTCGCACCAAATTAAACATGTTGTGATTAAAACAAAATTTTATCTTGAATTACCTAAGCATGCGTTCTAGGTGAGTTTAGCAAGATAAAATAAAAAATAAAATTTTCTAGGATGTTAGACTCTAATAAAACATTTCTCTCTTCAAACTCGAGAAGTTCATTTTTCAAGGATTACATTAAACCTCTAAGGCTAATCTCTCTCGCCTTCTACACATTCTAGCTTCTGTCGAAGAGATCTCTCTCATGTCCTAAGGTCTTCCAATAACTCACTATCATCAACGACCTTGACACGCTCTTTTAAATTTGCTTCTAACTTCAAATTTTCTCTTATTAAGTTAATTGATTCTTCATATAACTCTTGAAAAGCATTTTGAAGTTCGCTCACATTAACCTCTTCTTCATTTTCACTCTCTCTTTCTTCTTCACTCTCACTATCATAAAAAACAAGGGAATCATAAATAATGACCTTGGAAGTGTCATGTGATAAATTTTCATCTATAGATGAGTTATCACTATCACTCACATGACTAGCCATAATAGACACAAAGTTGGGCTTAGTGGGGGAATCGGGTCCCTCTTCCTTATCACTATCACTAAGGGTCGCATTATATGAAATGGGTCGCTTACCCTCTCTCCTTAGTTTAGTTGGGCACTCAGAAGCCCTATGGCCATAACCCTCACAACCAAAACACCTATTTGACTCATCCCTATTTAAATTTTCATTAATAGTTTTAGGGATTCTCTCGGCTTTGTCATGCTTAGAAGTTTCAAAATTCTTAAAGTCATTTTTAAATTTAACTTCGTTAATTTTAAGAAACTTTCTAAATTTCCTAGCAAACAAGGCCATATCTTCCGAGTCACTATCACTCTCGCTCTCTACTACTTGTTTAAACTCTTTTCAGGCTTTTAAATCAATGCCCTTTTCTATTTTCATTTCAGTTTTAGAGGGAAACATGTCCAGTTCATAGGTTTGTAAATCACCTACAAGCTCTTCTAATTTCGTAGATGCTAAAGTTGGTAAAGAATTTAACACGGTCACTTTTGGAATAAATCTATCGAGTACGAACATTAAAATTTTCTTTACTACTCGGTTGCCGGGTATTTTATCCCCCAAATTAAAAGATGAATTAATAATATCGGAAAGTCTATCATAAAATCATCAAAAGTTTCTTTTTTCATTCATTTTGATAGTTTCAAATTGAGTGGTGAGGTTTTGGAGTTTCGAAGCTTTAACGACACTTGTACCTTCATGAGTGAGTTGTAAAATATTCCAAGCTTCTTTTGCGGTCTCACACGTCATAATGCGTCGGAATTCATTCGGTGTGACAGCGCTAAACAAAGCATTTAAACCCCGGGAATTAAAATTAGAAAGTTTAAACTCATTCTCACTCCATTTATCGGCCTGTCTGGGAACACGTTCATTATCTACTAAATGAGTTGGTGGAGACCACCCGTTAACTACAGATAACCAAACCCTCTCGTCGATAGATTTAATTGCCGATTTCATACGCGCTTTCCAGTACGCGTAATTAGAACCATCGAAAATAGGAAATTTTAAAAATGGGAAAAATTCCATTTTAGCCAAAAATTATTTAAAGGATTTTAACGAAATAATTTATCGCCTTGGCTCTGATACAAATATGAAAAACACGATAGGCCCCTAATTTTAAAATTCAAAAGTAATTTCCTTTTATTGATATGCGAAAGCGTAAGATGGTTCAACAAAAAATCCAAATTTTAATTTCCTTTCAAGTTAAAATAAAACAAAGTAAAATATGATTAAAACACACACTTATGTAAATTTCACTTAAACCACATTAATTTACTCAAGTCTTGGAAAATTTGCCTAAGTCATATTTCTCAATATTACCAAATAAGGCCAAATCAATTTTAACAAATTAAATTAAATGACTTGAATTAAATTAACTAAACATTACCCAATATTTAATTTCGCACCAAATTAAACATGTAGTGATTAAAACCAAATTTTATCTTGAATTACCTAAGCATGCGTCCTAGGTGAGTATAGTAAGACAAAATAAACAATAAATCACTCTCAATCCCTGATGCGTCTTCTTGTATCAACCTCTGCCTAGCGAATAACCACGGAGCTCCACCTCGGTCTCGAAATCCACCGATCGGATTTTATATGGTCACCGTCACCCGAACTAGGAGCCTTTCTCCAAGTGGGTAAATCAACGTAAACATCTTCTTCTTTGTGGGATTTAGAAGCAAACCGAAACATCTCTTCAAAATGGTAGAGATGAAAAACCGGTGCCAAAACTCCCAGCAAAGTATATATATATGGAACTTGGATTAAATAAACAATTGGGTGTAAACTAGAGTGTCAATTGAATTTTTCTTTGAAAGATGTACACTCAAAACCATGAACTTTTCTTGGAAAAATTTGCTCTCCAAAAATTCTCTCTAGTTGTTAGAATGGAATGAAAAGTTAAGTTAGAAAAGTTCATTTTCGCACCTCTTGAATCTGCCAAAAAGTTAGTGGGAAAAACAAGTGTGAAGGTGGGTCAAAACTGCTCAAAACTTCCATTTAACTGTTCCCGCAACAACTCGTTCGAATGACATTTTCGTTCGAATGAAATCTCGTTCGAATGAGGCTTCTAACGAAGTTCGAGTGTGAACTCGTTAGAAATCTCGTTGGAAATCTCGTTCGAACAACATTTCGAACGAAGTTCTAGTGGCCAATATGGGAACTCGTTGGCAAACTTGTTCGAATGACATCTAGTTCGAATGAAAAACTCATTCTAATGACATATCGAACGAACTTCCAGAAAGTTAAAAATTTTCATTTTTAGCCCAGAAACTTTATAAACTTTATTTAAAGTTTTAACTAAATCTTTCTGAAAAATAAACAACAGTTTTTTATTAAACCTACACCCATTATAAAACATTCCAATATCCTATATATATATATATATATATGTAATGCATTCATACCTTGGGAGAATGGAACCATGTTTGATGACGTAGAAACAAGGCACTTTAAACTCAACAATATGATGAAGCTTTACTCTTGGCCGCTACGTCTTCAAGAAACACGTCATAGGCTTGAAGAATGATCAATATACTCTATCCTATGACTCAAACATTTTTGTTTTAAAAAAAAAAAACGTAACATCAACACCAAAAAATGCTCCTCCTTCTCTCTAGAATCCGGCTAGCCAAATTAACCCAGCCCTAATTTCCACCCAGCTTAACAGCGATGTCTAAACCGAGCCCTAGCATTAGATCCACCCCTAGTTACTCTCCTTCTACAGTTGTTACTCCCACTACCATGGTTTCCCCCACATCTGCTGGAGTGTCCACGATTAGCCAACATGCCCAAACTGTCATTGTTCCTCGTGGTGGTGAAGGCTGTGATGATGCTATGGAAGGAATGGAAGAAGGCCAAATTGGTACTGTTGAAGACCACATCGCAGCTACTCCCAATGGAGACATGATGAATGATTTGGTTATGGAGAAAAGGGCATATGCCAATTTCATCGAAAGCATGGGTCTGTCTCATGACGACATAATGCACGCCAGGTATTCACTGAAATCTCCTTGTGAACAGTTGGGAAAAAGTACAAATTGCCCAATAATTAAGGCTACCACACCACTGAGGTAATCACTGGAGGTGGGAAACATTGGAAGCACAAGTGAAACAGAGAATGTGGGCAGAGGAATTAAGGAAGAGATTAGACAACCTAACAAATCGTGGAAGTCAGTCATCACAAGTAGGAGTGACCCTAAGAATGACCCTAAATTTATTCTCCAATACCACAAACCTACTATTGTTGATGATAGGATTCAAGTTAATCCTCCTGTAGAAGTGGCCAAACTTGGGTACTCCCAGATGGAATGTGCTGCTGTGGGATTTTTTCTGGGTAAGAATCTTCCCTATTCTCTAGTTAAGAACATTGCCCATAGAATTTGGGATAAGCATGGGTTAAGTAAAGTAATAGCCAATGATCAAGGACACTACATATTCATGTTTGACAACCAGAATTGTAGGGATGAGGTGGTGGAAAATGGGCCTTGGCATTTTGTTGGTAATGCCATTATCCTGCAGAAATGGTATCCGGAGTGCAACTTTGCTAAAGAAGATATTGAGAGAGTTCCAGTTTGGGTCATGTTTCACAATGTCCCTATGCAGTTTTGGACTGCAGAAGGTTTAAGCTACATAGCATCTGCTGTTGGTGTTCCATTATATGCTGACTCTATCACTGAAGAAATGAGGAGAATAAGCTATGCCCGTATTTGTGTTGAGATAAAACCTCAAAAGAAATTCCCCACAACCATTGACTTGGAAATGGAAAATGGGGAATTTTCTCAGATTAAGGTTGAATATCAAGCAATGCCTCACTCTTGCAGCCACTGCATCGCCTTTGGTCACACAACTATAAAGTGCACGAAGAAAGATAAGGGAGTGAGAGGGGAAACCATTCCTCCAAAGTCAACTGTGGAAGAGCCTAACCATGATGGATGGAAAACCGTAGGAGGCAAAACTAAACCTGGTCTGAAGGACTCAAGCCTGTGCATAGCTGCTATTGAAACAACTTCCAACTCTAACCCCCCTATATTGGAAGCTGCTACTGAACCAAACCCCATACCCAAACTTAACTCCCCCAAATCTACTTCCACCAACTCGTTTGAAGCCTTAATGGATATAGATTCTGAGGACTACACGACGGAGACTACTCCCTTGCCTTCTGGTATTGTGCTAAAGATTAAAGCTGTGGATGAGCTGTCTACCAAAATCAAGACTGATGAATCTCCCCTATCTTCTAAGGGGAAGAAGAAGAAGAAGGGGGGTACCAAACAACAATTCAAATGACCAAGATTGTGTCCTGGAACATTAGGGGTCTCAACTCCCCTCACAAACAGCAGGAAGTGAAGAAGTTGATTTATGATAATAAGTTGAGCCTTGTTTGTCTCCTTGAATCTAAAGTCAGAAGGAACCACATTGCCAAGGTGGCTGCCAGTTGCTTCTGGAATTGGAAGTATAGTCACAACTGCCCAGATAATGGTGGGGTAGCTAGAGTGATCTTAGCATGGGACCCAATTACATTTGATGTGGAGATTCTCTTATCCCATCCCCAAGCTCTTTTTTGTAAGATCAAGTGTGTGGGGGTCAACAAGTTTTTCTATGCTACTTTTGTTTATGGCCTTAATCTTCCTATTGAAAGGATTCCTCTTTGGAGTTTCCTTAGACAGAACCACAACCTCACAGACAATAGCCAATGGATCATTATGGGAGATTTCAACACTGTTAGAAACAGAGAGGATAAAAGTGGTAGGCTGGGAATTGATATTAGGGCTGCTGCTGACTTTAATAACTGCCTATTTGAGATAATGATGGATGATATGCTAGCCACGGGGCTATGGTTCTCTTGGAGTAACAAAAGTGAGGGGATTGAGAATACTCAAACCAGAATTGATAGAGTTCTCCATAACTCGCAATGGAGTGTTTCTTTCCCTGATTCCCATGCCACCTACCTATGCCCAGGGGTTTCTGATCATAGCCCCATTGTGATTTCTCTTCTCAACCAACCTAGCAAGCCAAAACCCTTCAAATTCTTTGATTATTGGATGAAGAATGCTGAATTTATGCCCACGCTTGTGACCTCTTGGCAGGAGGAATGTCAGCTATTCCCTATGGCTAAACTTTCCCACAAGCTTAGAAGACTTAAACCTCTTTTAAGACTTTTTAACCATAAGTTCTACTCCAATATCTCTGAGCGTGTGAGGATCGCTAAAGATAAGTTGGATCATATCCAGCGCTACCTGGACAGTGATGGTTCAAATAGCAGGCTTAGGAAGGATGAACATGAGTGTGCTACTCTCTATAGCTCCTTACGCGCTGCTGAAGAAGCCTACTACAAGCAAAAGGCTAGAATCAATTGGCTACAGTCAGGGGATATGAACACAAGCTTCTTCCATAATAAAGTAAAAGCAAACACCTCCAGAAGAAAAGTCTTGTGCATACAGAATGAGAGAGGAGTCACTATTGAAGGCATTGAGGCAGTGAGTGAAGAGGCCATAAATTTTTTCACTAATTTGTTGGGGAGTCAGAGAAGGAGATCTACCACTATCCCTACGATCATGAAAAGGAAGCTGAATCCTTCGCAGTGGCCTAACCTTACTGCCCCCATAACTGACATTGAGATTAAAAATGCTATGTTCTCCATTGCCTCCAACAAAGCTCCTGGCCCTGATGGTTTCAGTGCTGCCTTCTTTAAGAAGAATTGGGATGTTGTGGGGGATGATGTGATGGAAGCTATTCATCATTTTTTTAACCACAGCTACTTGCCTAGACAATGGAATACCACCTCTCTTGCTCTGATCCCCAAAGTTCCTAACCCAAACACTATGGCTGATTTCAGACCCATTGCGTGCTGCAACACGATTTATAAGTGTATTTCCAAGATTCTTACCCTTAGACTCAAGCCTCTTATGCCTCAATTGATTAATGAAAGCCAAGCTGCCTTTGTCCAGGGGAGATCTATCACTGATAATATTCTCTTGCTGCAAGAATTGATGAGGAATTACCACAGGGAATCTAACACTCCTAAATGCACTGTGAAGATTGATATTATGAAGGCTTATGATTCGGTGGATTGGGAGTTCCTTTTTGGCATTCTTATCCAAATCAACTTCCCTCCCAGGTTTGTTTCTTGGATTAAGGCATGTGTTTCCTCTGTCTGGTACTCTATTAGTCTGAATGGGTCTCTAAATGGGTTCTTTGAAGGCAAAAAGGGGCTGAGGCAAGGAGATCCCCTATCCCCCTTTCTTTTCCTTATTGTGATGGAGGCCCTCTCTTGTATTCTTGATAAGCATGCTAGCAGAGATACCTTCATTTACCATCCCAAGTGCAAAGAAAATAATATTAACCACCTGTGCTTCGCGGATGACCTGGTGGTTTTCTGCAATGGTGATACCCAATCTGTGGATTGTGTTAAGGATGCGCTTGAGGAATTTGCTGATTATAGTGGGTTAATCCCCAATCTGGCTAAAAGTAATTTTTACTGTTCTGGAGTGAATGCTGAAATTATCAGCTCTATGTCTTCTTCCTTGGGCATCTCCCACCAGCAGCCTCCTTTCAAGTATTTGGGAGTCCCCCTCATCTCTACTAGACTCAAGCATGTGGATTGTATGGTTCTTATCGACAAAATTACTAATAAAGTCAAAAGCTGGACCACTAGATTCCTGAGTTATGCAGGCAGATTGCAGCTTGCAATTTCTGTCCTGTTTAGTTCCCAAATTTATTGGTCATCGATCTTTATTCTGCCTAAAAGTGTGGTGAAGGCTATTGAGAAATGTATTAGAGAGTTCATATGGACAGGCCCTGAGCTCAAGCTCAGTGGAGCTAAAGTGGCGTGGGATGAGGTCTGCAAGACTAAAAAGGAAGGGGGGCTGGGAATAAAGTGCCTGACTCATTGGAACAAGGCTGCAGTGATGAAAAACCTTTGGAACCTCTTCAACAAAAAGGATAGTCTTTGGGTCAAGTGGTGTCATACTTATAAGATAAAAGGGAGAAGCATATGGGCAATTCCCATTCCTCAAGACTCTTCATGGAGCTGGAGGAAAATTCTTAAAGCTAGAGAGGAATGTAGACTCATGGTTAAGGCTGTTATTGGAAATGGCAGGAATACGTTCATGTGGCATGATAATTGGCACCACCTTGGCCCTCTTCAACCTCTTTTTGGGGATAGAACCATATATGATGCTGCTAGCAACTCCAAGGCTAAGGTCTCCGAATTCATTGATGGGTTCAATTGGAAATGGCCAGCTTCTACCACTTGGGAGCTGAATGATATCAAAAACTCTCCCCTGCCTTCTATAAATCCTATGACCTCTGATAGTGTAAAGTGGACTCCTAACAGGTCGGGTAACTTCTCTATTGCGTCTGCATATGAGTCCACCTATTCTAGGGGGAATGAAGTTCAATGGCATGGGCTGGTTTGGAACAAGATGAGTATCCCAAAGTGTTCTTTCATTCTTTGGTTGGCTTGCAGAAAGTCTTTAGTGACTAAAGATAAACTCTTTGATTGGGGAGTTGTCGATAATAAAGCCTGTTTGCTTTGTAACTCTGGGATTGAGACTATTAAGCACATCTTAATGGAATGCCCATTCTCCAAAATTGTTTGGGATGAGATTCTATTTAGGAACCAATCTTATAGAGCTATGGGAAGGTGGGATATTGAGATCAGGAAGGCTGTTGCTGATAGTAAAGGGATTGACCTAAAATCCAGGATTAAGACCACTTCCTTCTCTGCCACCATCTATTGTCTGTGGCAGGAAAGAAATAGTAGGCTCCATAACAAGGGATTGGCCACAACGTCCAAGGTGATTAGGAGCATCGAGGAAATGGTGCGAGGAAAATCTAGCTATTGGAAGAAATATCGAAGATCTTACTCCAACTGGATGACTTGTAATTTATGGGGATTACCCAACTCTCTCTTGTATGACTAAATGTTTAGATCGTTGGTCTCTAGATGCATGTATCTAGCTGACTCTTTGGCCTTTTGGCCTTTGTATATTTGGATCTTTTGTTTCTAATACACTTTAATTACCGAAAAAAAAAAACATTTTTGTTTGGAATTGAGCAAAAACTACAAAGGACTCAATTGGAAATTTATGTCCTTACAACGTTGTAGAAGATGAATTGACGATGGCACACCCAATTCCTCTTTGAATTTGACTTGTAGAGTTCTCCTCTATTTCTTCCTTATTTATTTTCTCTAATTATAGGGTTTAGATTGTGTTTTTCTTATGTACCAAATTATCTAACTTAGGATAAATTTCTCTAATCCCGAAATTAGGCTAACGGGCCAAGCCGAAATGACTCGAACACCCTCGTGTGGGCTCGATTATGTCTAAAAAGACCCCGGGACCTAATTACTACCCCCAAGTACACTATTTCGACTATCTTAACCCTTTCGAAATAGGTCGTGATCTCCATATTTCCTTTCGAGTCATCCTACAATAATTTCCTATCTCGATCTCATACAGTCTACACGCGACTCCCGATTGAGATAAAGCACTGCCATGTCACTATCACTCGATATGACGTAAACTAATCAATTACTATTCACTTAGTAATTATATTGCATAAATATTAATCATTATCTCTCTCGATTAATATTTTAATAATCGTGTAATAATTTTTCTTATTTAATTAAATTATGACAGACATGTAATTTAAAAATACCGGAGTTAATTAAATTATAAATACTCAGAAATACGGGGTGTTATAACAATGTACTAAGTTAATGGTTTCATGATCAATGAGTGACGAATGTGTCCATGTTAAAACCTTTAAAAGGGATATGTTATTGTTTGTGCATATGTACACATCACACTTATCCCCTGTGTTAGTAATAATGCCATTAATACTACTAAGAAACTATCAATTAGTAGATTTAAAATGAAATATTTAGAGGTGATTGATGTCATTATTAAAATTAATAACAATAGAGCTTATAATCGACTCTTTTTTTCTCAATTGGATTCTTTTGAGAAATACTTGATAAAAGAACACATTCATATCTGAATTTTCACCATGTGATTAACAAATGCGAAAGCATATCATTAATTAGAATATTATCCTATAGTAGGAAGTTTGGTGTACATATCTAATTTTATTTTACCTGACTTGGTATGTAAGCTAAGTTGATATGATACTAATCCTATAAAGTATCTATAGATTAGAGATATCAAGTTAAAGTTGAAGGTTATAGCGATGCAAGGTGGAAATCTTACTCTAATGAGTTAAAATCAACAAGTGAATGAGTTTTACACTGAGAGGTGAAACCCTATCTTTGAAATTATTAAATCGAAAAAATTGTAGGAACTATAATGATTATATGAATTATAGCTTTAGATCAAATAATGATTATATGAATTATATCTTTAGTAGTTATTATATGGTTTGTTGGTTATTGCATTGTATGTTTTTAAATTTTTTTGGCACCCTATTTTTATAGTATCGGGTAGTTAGCTATGTTTATTCTAGTATCGTCAGTAGATGTTGAGAATGATCCACTTGAGATTCCAGATTTATTTTAGTATAGGGATGGCCACCCGTTATTATTTTAAGCAGGGTGTCACACGTGGTATCAGAGCATCAGATTCTAGTGTCTTTAGGATCTTTTTGGGTTTTCTACGATCTTCCGTAAGTCTATGGAAGAAGAGTATGCAAAGGCACCTTCTAATGGTTGAATGTAGCGAGGTGAAAAAGCAATTTCTCGGCACCTTTAAGTTAACGGGATCAGCTCTCCAATGGTGGGAATCAATCACCACATCGGAGCAGAGAGATGCATTACCCATAGAAATTTTTTTGGAACTCTTTGACCGAAAGTATTTTCCTTTCGCAATCCAGAAGGAAATGAGGAGGAGATTGTTGGATGTGTTTCAAGGTGATCGAACGGTGGCCGAGTATGAGGAAGAATTTACTCGATTGGCAAATTTAGTGCCCAATGATGTATATACAGAGGATAAGCATATAGCGAAGTCTGTCGAAGGTTTAGGTTGGCGAATTCGGCTGCATTTATTAGGGAACCCAGCATTAGTGAATTTTGCCGAGGTACTGAAGGCAACACTGTTACAGTGTCAGGAATATATTTTTCGTTTGCATGGGGGTAAGAACTTTAGAGACTTGGGTTCATCAAGTAAGTATGGAGAAGATAATGAAAATGGTGCAAGATGGTATGGACAGGATTATTGAGGGTCACAATAGAGTTTCGTTCCGCAGGATGGGCAAGGAGGATTTACTCGTAGATGTTTCTGTTATAAAGAGATAGGCCATAGGAAGAAAGATTGTCCTGAAAGAGGGAGAGGACCACTTTTTAAGGATGTTTTGGATGTGAAACACCTATAATAGATCATAGGCCAGTTTCGGCTGGGGGACTTTGAGTGGGAACCCATCGATGAAGCGATGCAATCGGACTAGAGAGGTAAAATGTACATTTTTTTTTCTTTGTGATTAGGATTATGCTTTGAGTGGCATTTGGAGTACCTCATGTAAGATTTTGATGAGTGGTTAGTTGTTATAACCCTATTATGTATGGAATGACCTGAAAAGGAGGAGTGAGCAAGTGAGGCTCTTAGATGATTTCTTTTTGGGAGAATAGATTTTGATGTGATGTGCTAGCAGAGATCTATGATTTTGTTTTGATCGTAGGAAGGGTTGGAATGCATTAGGTAGTAACTGTAAAGCTATTGTTTTGTAGTCGTTCTAGACTTATTTATTTGTAATGTTCCAGTTATGGAAGAGCCTAGTGTATGGAAATATTTTGTTATGAGGTAAGGGATTATTGTTGCTGAAGAGATTCAGGGTTTAGCATGTTATTATTGAGAAATGGATTTTATCTCATTGTTATGCTAGTTTTGAGAACTATATATTGGTAAGAATATTATGGTTATTGGCGCCTTGTGTCTTGGGCATAAGGTATTCGATTTGGATGTCGAAAGACATAAACTATTTTTAAAATAAAATTGTTTTATAGGCCTTCTGGTAATATCAAAATGATTTAAAAATATTTTTAAACTTTAGTCCCGATCTAACTAATCTCAATCCTGATAGAGCTATATAGTAGTTTATTGGGAGGGTTCCTTGTTTGGATTTTGCTTGCAAGACCTCCCCCGTATGAAAGTAGCGAATGTCAGGAACTGAGAGGAGTTAAATCTTTGGACATTTCAAAATTTTTATATTATTAGTATGTTAATATGGATTGTTTTATTTTGAGTTATTGTACGATTTGAGGCTAAGTGAAGCCGGGTTATGTTTAAACGAGTTGAGTTCAATTATAGAGGTGTATGGGCGCCCTGGTTGGTAGATTTAGTTTTAAATTTAGAACGATTCTCCGGGAGAAGTGGGAGGAAGAAGTATATTGATTTTGAGGGTGGTTATCATAGGACCTTGTTGAAATTTGGGGTACTAGGCTTAATTGAATTTCGAGGAAGGAATTCTTTTAAGTGAGGAAGTCTGTAATACCCCGTGATATTGGAACTGATAATTTAATGATTTTGGGAGAATAATATTTATTTAAATTGGAGAATAATTAAATTTGCAATTGAGGTCAAAATTTGAGGATGTTAGAAAGTTTTTCGAATGACGATTCTGACTGTACGGTTTTGTTTGGATGGGATGAGATAGTCAAAATGACTGTACTTGGGTCTTATTTGGGTTTCGAAATATTTGAAGCTTGTTTGGCTCGAATTAAAGTAATCGAGTCATTTAAAGTGTGTATTATAATTTAAAATTGGGTATTTTGGAGATAAGGCTTATTAAGTCTACGGGAGATAGAAATCTCATTTGACAGATTGAGAGAAAGCTCTAGAGAGAAAGAGAGAAGAATAAAGGAAGAGAGAAAATAGGAGAAAATCTTGGGAATTCCGTCAAATCCGCAATTTCGAGGGAGATTCAGACTTTACAACTTTGAGGCAAGTGATTAAACTTGATAAATAATTCTTGTTCCTATTTTATTTCATGATTTGGGAATTAAATTATGGATTTTGGGATATTATGTTAAAACCTATATTTTTTGGTAAATCTTACATTTGATGTGTATATAATGGATTTAAGGTTGTAAATTAGTGGGGTTAAGTTATTTGATGTGTACTAATGTGAGAAATATGATTAGGTTGAATATTTGGGGTTTAAACTTAGTATTTTGAGGTTTATGAAATGTTGCAGTTCTTTAAAAATTGAGGTTGGTCGAGATACCTTCTACGGTCGGTCGATCGCGGTTAGGGGGTCGGTCGACCGCGCCTCAAGGGAAAAGCCCACTATCTTCATTTTTAGGCAAAATCAAAAACCGCGATAGACCGCGGTCAGGAGGACGACCGACCGGTCCTCTATTTTTGGTCCAAGTTTAGGATTTCAAGTTTATCCCCTTTCTTTTGGGTATATATTTATGGACCTTCTTCGTTATTGTATCATAGAGGGTTAATGGAAGATATCAGGGGATTGATGACCTTAGAAAGGTGAGGAGATGTTTGGGGTCTATTTCATAAATAGAATTGATTGTGTAGTGTCCCTCGCATTAAGGAAATGAGAGCTGAATTATTAGAGGATTGGATGTAAATGTTGGGGTCTTATTGATTGATTTCGAGAGAGTGCGAATTTAAGTTATCGTATCGATTTAGTGGGAAATCCTCTTAGCCTCAAGGTTAATATTTGAGGAATAATGATTGTTTATCGATGTGCATACAGATATAAAGAGCATCCTTATTGTTTGTTAAATTGGGAGACTATTCATACATATAAATGTGATGGATGAGTAAGTTTCCAGTGAGAGATCGTATTATAAAATGAATTGGGGAAGTGTGCGATGTAGTAAAGGTTAGTGTATGAGAGTAATATGCTTATAAAAGGACTTACTTCGTTCATACATACGAGCGTAAAAAGAGTATGTATACGTATATAGCGTGATATAAAGACCTTGTGTGATGGTTTGCATTTAGACGATGTGAATATATATATATATATATATATATATTGTGAATGATATATGTATATTTATTGTGTAAGCATACCCTCCAGTGCTATCATGGGAAGTTGAACGATGTGGATGAGGCCCCTAGCTTGAGGCGCAGGGTGCTTATAGTCCCCAGGTCATAGTCATCATTTATTATTTGTTTGATTTTATTTGGGGGTGAGAAGCCTTGGGTATGATTCGTTCTCATTTTCCGGTTAGGAACTATGACCGCTTCCTATACGTTGTGATTTGTTTTATTACCATGGCGGTGTGATAATAGTCCGATATATGGTAACCTGGGATAATGTAAGTAATTCCTGGAAGATGATAGCATTGTGAAGTAGTTTATATATCCATAAGGGATTGGATTTTGGATATTATTATGTACACTAAGTGTGTTATGGGTACTTAATTGTTGTGATTGAATAATTGTGCTTTATGTAATACCCCGTATTTTTATGCTATATTAATTTTGGGATTTATTAAAGTTAATGCGAATGAATCATTTAATAAAAATCCGGAAATTAATTATGTTATTATTATTAACGTAACAAGAGTTAGTAATTATGGGAAATTGGTTGAATATTACTAATGAGCAAAGTCATATATGTTATTGATTATATTGAATGTCATGAGTGAGTTAAATGACAATTTTGGAAATTTGAATCGGGACGCGCCCGTGTCGCATCGGGACTAAATTTTGTTAAATAAAAAGTGAATGTTTTATAAGTTGTTCGTATGGTCGTTTTGAGCACGCCAACGCGTCCGGAAGGGTCGAGATAGTCAGAAAAGTGTACCCGGGGGTTTAGTTTGAGTCTCGGGGCGTTTTTAGGCCTAATTGGTACCCCGGGAGGGCAATTTAGTCATTTCACCTTTTTGGGTAAATAAACCCACGAAATTCAGTAACCTATATCAACCATTTAGGTTAGTCAGCTAGGGTTAGAAAACAAAAACAAAAGTGACGGCCATAGGAGAGGGAAGGAGAAAGCTCCAAGGCAATCCAAGGCCCCAAAAGTGTTCCGTTTGCACCACAACCACCACCACCGCGTAGATCGCGGGACGAGGAAGGCAGCCATACCAAAATCAGCCATGAATCAGAATACCAGAAATCCCAGGTAAGTGTTTAACTTGCTATTTTCGTTGGTGCAATCTTCATATTAGTTTAGGGATGATTAGGGATGAATTATGTAGAAGGAAACCCAATTTGTGTTAGGAAAATGCATGTAGTATTGATGATATGAAAATTCAGGAATTCTTGCCATGTAGAGGAATATAACCCACGAAATTTTGATGATATATTAGAAGGAAATTATGGTAAAAACAGATTAGAACCATGATTAAGAAAAACTCTAGGGTTCTTGATGATTAGATGAGATTTTGGGTTAATTATCCATGTTTAATGTTAGATATACACATGATTTACGTTGAAAACATCTGGTATATTGATATAATGTTAGTAGTAGGATTTTTGGGAAGTTTAGAATGGAAAAACATGGTTTTGGATGAAGAAAATTGGTAGAACCCGTAACTGTAATTCAACAGATTTTCGCAGACCTGCTTGATCGATCGATCGAGCCTAGAGCTTCGATCGATCGAAGGTTCGATCAATCGAGCCCCAAACCTCGACCAATCGACCCCTCCTAGCAGACTACTATTTCCCTTTGTAAATGATTTAAAAATTGAATTGTCATGATATAATTCTTGGGTATTCTTAGTATAATGATTTGGGAGACATAGAGGACCAGTAGGGCGTATAAATAAAGGTTGGGATCATTAATACTCGACGAGAATGGTATTTATGAGATGTTTACTTCAGGGTTAGTAAATTGATATGTTAAAGTGTGAGGAACGCAAGAGAGTTGCGATGAAACGTGGATGTGATACCTACTAAATTTTCTACTTGGAAGAATAGAGTCCATGAGTGTCACGAACTAAGTGAGAAAACCCTTCGAGTTAAGGTTAGACATGAAACCTTATACGTAATACTAATAATGTGAAATGAAGGATAAGTGTTTTAATTATGGGTGATGAGAGAACCTACAATTAATATGATAAAGGTGATATATTTATATGATTGTGTGTGCATATATTATATACATGTGAAAATCATGCCCACGCTACTTGCTATCCCTGAGGTTACCGTGCCGGGACAGTCTTATCTCGATGGGACCTTTATGGGGGATATTGACTTGTACCCTAGAAGATAGATGTCCTTGGTACAGGCTATCGACGTGATAGTTCAGACGGTCCTAAGAGACGCAAGCATGTGCCATCCTCTTAGAGACTTGGAATCTATTCTTCGCCTCAATTTTGTTGTGTATTCTGTTAATACAATTCGAGAGTGATTCCGATTGTATTCCCCTTAATATGAGTGATATGGGGTTTTGGATAGTAGAGTATGCACGCACCATAGTTTATGTGGGGTGCTGTTATTTTATATATATTATAGAGTAGTTAATATATATATGAGATTTGGAAATTTGAAACTGCCTACTGTGATTTGATAAGTGGGACATGGTTGATGACTCAAATAGTAAATACTTATTTCGTGAAAGTATGATATGACACTGGGAAACTATATAAACTAATAAAGTTAAAACGAGAGTTGTGTTGCTAATTGGAAGTATCTTTTTAAACACTGATATTGTTCGGTTTTGAAATCTTATGAGTAAGTTAAGATAAGCTAAATTATTGGGAAGGTTAGTATGATAAAATGTTAAGTTAAACCATTGGGAAGGTTAGTGCGATAGGTGTGCACATTAGAAGAGAGGTGAGATTTCCTCAAGAGAGTGTCGCCCTAATATGTTGTTGCATTGGCCTGTATCAATTTAAATACTTGCTAAATGTATTTTAAATCAAACACACTTTCGGGCTCTGACCCGTTTATCTCTCTCTCTCTTGTATATATATGTATGTATTACAGGTGCCCAGCCACAGGGGCGTCTTGCTTAGGATCTCTTGGAAGGAACGCGCTGCAGCTTAGGTGGGAGTTGCAGGTATTTTGAATAGACGACTTCGTTCATTCGGATCCACTCTTATCACTTTCATTTAGTTGAGCATGTGTAGCTCTTTCCATTATTTCATTATTGTTGGGACATTTGTATTTCAGTTATTTCCGGTATTGTTACTATGAGTTTTATTCATATTGGATTTGTGACTTTAGATTTCGTATATTGACATTCGATTTACGAATGTATTATATTTATTGGACTTTGTGTTCCAGGTTTATTGTGGTGTGATTCTTAATTGTTTGAATGATGTTAATAAATAAATAAATCTTTTTCTTAAAATAAAATTTGGAAAGTTATGTATTAAAATGGTTTTGACACTTAGCTTAATTATTTAGGGTGTTAAATTGGAAAAATTTATTTTTATCGACAATGATGCTGAGAATGAACCAACTGTTTACCTTGATTTAATTTAATAAAGAAGTGATCGCCCGGTATTTAATTAGGCGGGGTGTCACAGGTGGTATCAGAGCATCAGGTTCTAGTGTCCTTAGGATCTGTACGGCTTATTATGCTTTCAGAGTTGCTTTGTTTGTTATAGAGCCCTATGTTTAGGATTGTCGATTCCTTTGACGAGATTTCGTTCTCCTGCTATAATGTGTATACACAAGTAAATTCTAATTTCGTTCGGATGTGTGCGTGTGCCGAGCGATGACGGATGTCAGAAGAGGACCGTTAGGCGTACATCAGGGGGGCAGGGCTCAGTTGAGATTATGAAATATATCCGAGGATGATGACCGTAGTCGAGGTCACCTCCATTATGGCATGAGAAGCCACGACTAGAAAGGCGACTAAGGTGCAGCAATGATTTTCAAATGTTGTTATAGTCAAATGAGGTGCGAGGGTAAACTTACCCAACGCATTACAAAAACGTGTAGAGACCGTCAGTGGAAAATTTTAGAAACGCGAAACTTGTATGTGTTTACCAAAGGAGGTAAAGTATCCAAAGGCTAAGATATATGACGGAATGTGGCAAACTGAAAGTGAAAATTTAGAGAAAATTTTCTTGGCTTTCGGGACGAAATTATAATGGTTGGAGTCAATCACCAATTTTAGAAGTGGAATGCGATGCCTATAGGAGAACCTTAGGTATAGTGCTGACCGTATGTTCCTTCCTTAAATGTTCAGGATTTGAAGCAAGTGTGGTTCTGAACTCATTGAGAGAGGGCATGTCAGGGGTCCATTCGTGAATATGAATCTTAACCGTTAGCGAATTTTGTATCGGAAGAGGTAGATACTAGTGGAGGAAACGACTCCAAGTGGGAGACCAACTTGTAATAATAGTTGATAATACTCGAGGAGGAAATTCTAATGGACGATCGATTCAGAGGTTGACATTGTCATATTTTGTCAAAATAGATGATAACGCTTCTTTGTGGGGGAAGTTAAAGAAATCGAAGAATTTAGTCGAGAATGAGACTGAATGCAACGATGGTGGTATAGCACCACAAAAGGATGTGGATACACATCAGGAAAACCATTTAAATGCTTCAGATAGTTAAATTCTTACCAAGTGATGGTAAATTCAGTAAGTACTATCATAGATAGTAACATGATCTTTATGGCCTGAAAAGTTAAGAGAACAATCGGGATGGTTAACAGGAATCGAGTTTACTAAAGTCCGAGAGGAGGACAAATCCTAACCTGGTTAGTAGGATAGGTGGTAAGTGGATTATGTACTGAGGTATTTTGTGCGGAGTGAGATCGCTCGCGATAATATGTTCCAAAATGAGAAAAAGGGATAAGAATACGGTGCCTAGTAAAAGGCAACGATTAAAATAATTTTGTTATGGTTTGGGCAGACGTGTTACGTCCGAAAACCATATGCGCAGTCAAGACGATTGACAAGGTAGAAGTGTAAGTTGTATCCTTAGAGGATGAGGCGTGTTTATGTGACACGAGAGAGTCACTATATTTTGTTCATTGCTAGATTAGCATGTGAGACGAGTTTAATTCATATAATTATTAATGTTACCATTATGTGAATATTTTTCCCTAGTGTAGCGGGATTTTTCTTTAGTGCTATCCGCGGAGGATGAATGAGTATATTAACAGTGTTTCATACTTTATTGAGGTTACTCGTTGTAGTGATGCGATACACGAGTATGATATTATCTTTGTTAAAACGTTATAGAAATAGTTAGTACGATAGTGGGCATTTATTGCTAGGCTATCGGAATGGTTGCATTAGAGCAACATGTTTTATGTTTTGTTTTGGTGAGCTTTACCTGTAAGAAGGTTGGACTTGCACTTATATTATCTATCCAAGAGACTTCGGAGGAGATAGTGGGATCGAGATATTCGATGCCAATGTATGTATAGACTTTGTCAGTATAATTCCGTATGTATCGGAATTTACCATTGAGCGAAAAGATTTGACCCAATATTATGTTTAGCACTCCGGACTTAGTGATAGGAAGAGTACAGTGTTATATTTACCCTTTAGAGAGGTGGGAGATAAGATTTATACCTCTATTATTAGGGAAAGGAATTTCGAGAATTCCGAGTGTATGTATTCGAGGTTTATGAAATGCTATTACCACCAACCTATACTGAACAATTGTGAAATTAGTGAAACATTCTTTGTTAAGCATAATTACGGGAGAAATTGTAACTTTTCAATCAAGGGACAAAATAAAGGGGCATATACTATGGACGGAGGATCTAACGGATTTCGATAGCCGACAATGCTAGGTAGTAGTGTATCGAGGGGGTTCCTTGTTTGGATTTCACTTTGCGAGACATCCCACGCATGAAACTTAGTATAAGGTTGGAAATAGGGAGACGTCTGGTCACTATTCCATGAGTTCGGTACCCTAGTCGAAATGGGATCAAGTAATTATGCATGTAAGTTGGAAGTTGAATCTTGTTTTAAAGCCACTGGAGCCGGATTGTGTGGTAAGAAAGCATTGAAAGTTACCCCACGAGTTAAGGGGTGGAACGCTGATATAGAGAATTTAAGAATTTTGATTTTTAGGGTGATTAGAGTGTTGTAATCACGCTAGAAGCACCAAGGAAAAACAAAGAATTTGTTTATTAGTATGGAGCGTATGTGATGCTTATGCTAGTATGCCCGGTTTATAGGGTGTGTAGACATCCTGGTTAACTGATGCTAAAACTCGTCCAAGATGAAGGGGCGTGGCAATGGACGTGTAAATGTGTTTGTGGGGCTAACAGAATGAAGTGGAAGTGATATAGCGGATTAAACGCCACATGAGGGGCGATAATCCATACATAAGTGTGCAATTAGAATAGCACGCCCTAACTTGATTGGAAGGCTGTGGGAAGCCATTCAAGAATTGGTATTCCTTGAATATAGTAGAATTTAATTGTTATAAAGCACACCCGGAGAGGAGTTGTTATTAGTCAAGTGTGAGAGCGACGCACACATATAAAGAGTAAAGATGTTAGTATAGTATAACAGATCGAGAAGTGCGCTTCGTGGAGAGAAGAGCACGGGTCGAAACTCTCGGCATACTCCAAGGAGGGAAGGGGAGTATTACGTGGCACTTAATGTGAGACATTTCAAGGGAAGAATCGTTGTTTAGCGAGACGTAGTGAGTAGTCTCTACATGCACCGCCCATAGGTAAGGTTTGGTTGAAAGAGGAGAATCAACCAAAGAATTTTGTGTTTATCGAAAATTCCTGAACTTGGAAGAGGTCGGTAAAGACGGTAAAGTTCTTGGATGAGTTGCCATCCTAAAAACAAGACCAAGGGTTTATCCCGAACATCTGAATTAAGTCGCCGAGAAGGAAGTGATTGATATTCCTTTGGGCTGGCTTACAATATTAACTGGTATGCCTTAGACTTCCTTTGAAAGGAAGGATCGCGCCAGTGCATGGTCCGGTGCAGTATAAATTTCTGAATCAAGATGAGATTGGTGAATCCCACCTTTGATATGGGATTTCAAGAACCATTGGAGAAAAGATTTCGTTTTGAGTAGGATGTATCACCCTTATCCAAAGAATGGGCGCACGGTGATTAAAGATTTGTGAAGCCACGTGAATGAGATTTTTGAATCCTGATACGATGATTTCAAGAATGCTCTGTAGAAGCACTCGTACCTGTTGTCGCGTACAAGGTACTTATTAAAGTTTCGTTATGGAAGAACCTCGACTATTCTCCTTCTGTATGTTATAGGAGAGTAAGTAATCAGAATTTTTGGATCGGTCGAGAAGACATCCGATAAATGTGGTAGAATTCCATGACTGTTTTAGGCCGGCAAGAGTGGTCAAATGTTCATAATATTTTCTCAGAATGGGAGTTTTGCATATGAATAAAACCGAGTATTTGTCGTGTAGTGAGGTGCGGCCTCCTAATGTTAGTGAGATAATGAAATTTATAACTTATAGGCGTGACCTATGCGAATGTTGTCGGTTGGGAGCACAATGTGAAGTGTCTCCAATGAGAATGAAAAACAATGTTGCTGGGAGGGAAAAAGCTATAGTGATTGAGCACCGTGCAATGTGGATAGTTTGCGTGCTGACGAGAGATATCCAGAATTGTACTACCTAATAGGCCTTATTTTCCGAATTTCGGGACGAAATTCAGTTATTAGGGGGGAAGTATGTAATACCCCGTATTTTTATGCTATATTAATTTTGGGATTTATTAAAGTTAATGCGAATGAATCATTTAATAAAAATCCGGAAATTAATTATGTTATTATTATTAACGTAACAAGAGGTAGTAATTATGGGAAATTGGTTGAATATTACTAATGAGCAAAGTAATATATGTTATTGATTATATTGAATGTCATGAGTGAGTTAAATGACAATTTTGGAAATTTGAATCGGGACGCGCCCGTGTCGCGTCGGGACTAAATTTTGTTAAATAAAAAGTGAATGTTTTATAAGTTGTTCGTATGGTCATTTTGAGTGCGCCAACGCGTCCGGAAGGGTCGAGATAGTCAGAAAAGTGTACCCGGGGGTTTTGTTTGAGTCTTGGGGCATTTTTAAGCTTAATTGGTACCCCGGGAGGGCAATTTAGTCATTTCATCTTTTTGGGTAATTAAACCCACGAAATTCAGTAACCTATATCAACCATTTAGGTTAGTCAGCTAGGGTTAGAAAACAAAAACACAAGTGACGGCCATAGGAGAGGGAAGGAGAAAGATCCAAGGCAATCCAAGGCCCCAAAAGTGTTCCATTTGCGCCACAACCACCACCACCGCGTAGATCGCAGGACGAGGAACGCAGCCATACCAAAATCAACCGTGAATCAGAATACCAAAAATCCCAGGCAAGTGTTTAACTTGCTATTTTCGTTGGTGCAATCTTCATATTACTTTAGGGATGATTAGGGATGAATTATGTAGAAGGAAACCCAATTTGTGTTAGGAAAATGCATGTAGTATTGATGATATGAAAATTCAGGAATTCTTGCCATGTAGAGGAATATAACCCACAAAATTTTGATGATATCTTAGAAGGAAATTCTGGTAAAACAGATTAGAACCATGATTAAGAAAAACTCTAGGGTTCTTGATGATTAGATGAGATTTTGGGTTAATTATCCATGTTTAATGTTAGATATACACATGCTTTACGTTGAAAACATTTGGTATATTGATATAATGTTAGTAGTAGGATTTTTGGGACGTTTAGAATGGAAAAACATGGTTTTGGATGAAGAAAATTGGTAGAACCCGTAACTGCAATTCTGCAGATTTTTGCAGACCTGCTTGATCGATCGATCGAGCCTAGAGCTTCGATCGATCGAAGGTTCGATCGATCGAGCCCCAAACCTCGATCGATCGACCCCTCCTGGCAGACTACTATTTCCCTTTATAAATGATTTAAAAATTGAATTGTCGTGATATAATTCTTGGGCATTCTTAGTATAATGATTTGGGAGACATAGAGGACCAGTAGGGCATATAAATAAAGTTTGGGATCATTAATACTCGACGAGAATGGTATTTATGAGATGTTTACTTTAGGGTTAGTAAATTGAGATGTTAAAGTGTGAGGAACGCAAGAGAGTTGCGATGAAACGTGGATGTGATACCTACTGAATTTTCTACTTGGAAGAATAGAGTCGATGAGTGTCACGAAATAAGTGAGAAAACCCTTCGAGTTAAGGTTAGAGATGAAACCTTATACGTAATACTAATAATGTGAAATTAAGGATAAGTTTTGTAATTATGGGTGATGAGAGAACCTACAATTAATATGATAAAGGTGATATATTTATATGATTGTGTGTGCATATATTAGATACATGTGAAAATCATGCCCACGCTACTTGCTATCCCTGAGGTTACCGCGCTGGGACAGTCTTATCTCAATGGGACCTTTATGGGGGATATTGACTTATACCCTAGAAGATAGATGTCCTTGGTATAGGCTATCGACATGATAGTTCAGACGGTCTTAAGAGACGCAAGCATGTGCCATCTTCTTAGAGACTTGGAATCTATTCTTCGCCTCAATTTTGTTGTGTATTCTGTTAATACAATTCGAGAGTGATTCCGATTGTATTCCCCTTAATATGAGTGATATGGGGTTTTGGATAGTAGAGTATGCACGCACCATAGTTTATGTGGGGTGCTGTTATTTTATATATATTATAGAGTAGTTAATATATATATGAGATTTGGAAATTTGAAACTGCCTACTGTGATTTGATAAGTAGGACATGGTTGATGACTCAAATAGTAAATACTTGTTTCGTGAAAGTATGATATGACACTGGGAAACTATATAAACTAATAAAGTTAAAACGAGAGTTGTGTTGCTAATTGGTAGTATCTTTTTAAACACTAATATTGTTCGGTTTTGAAATCTTATGAGTAAGTTAAGATAAGCTAAATTATTGGGAAGGTTAGTATGATAAAATGTTAAGTTAAACCATTGGGAATGTTAGTGCGATAGGTGTGCACATTAGAAGAGAGGTGAGATTTCCTCAAGAGAGTGTCTCCCTAATATGTTGTTGCATTGGCCTGTATCAATTTAAATACTTGCTAAACGTATTTTAAATCAAACACACTTTCGGGATCTGACCCGTTTCTCTCTCTCTCTCTCTCTCTCTCTCTCTCTCTCTCTCTCTCTTGTATATATATATATGTAT
This sequence comes from Sambucus nigra, assembly GCA_949130495.1. Classification (NCBI taxonomy): domain Eukaryota; kingdom Viridiplantae; phylum Streptophyta; class Magnoliopsida; order Dipsacales; family Adoxaceae; genus Sambucus; species Sambucus nigra. Next base: position 165,865,917 of record OX422220.1, on the reverse strand, counting down.
TACAGGTGCCCAGCCACAGGGGCGTCTTGCTTAGGATCTCTTGGAAGGAATGCGCTGCAGCTTAGGTGGGAGTTGCAGGTCTTTTGAATAGACGACTTCGTTCATTCGGATCCACTCTTATCACTTTCATTTAGTCGAGCATGTGTAGCTCTTTCCATTATTTCATTATTGTTGGGACATTTGTATTTCAGTTATTTCCGGTATTGTTACTATGGGTTTTATTCAGATTGGATTTGTGACTTTAGATTTCGTATATTGACATTCGATTTACGAATGTATTATATTTATTGGACTTTGTGTTCCAGGTTTATTGTGGTGTGATTCTTAATTATTGGAATTATGTTAATAAATAAATAAATCTTTTTCTTAAAATAAAATTTGGAAAGTTATGTATGAAAATGGTTTTGACACTTAGCTTAATTATTTAGGGTGTTAAATTGGAAAAAATTATTTTTATCGACAGTGATGCTGAGAATGAACCAACTGTTTACCTTGATTTAATTTAATAAAGGAGTGATCGCCCGATATTTAATTAGGCGGGGTGTCACACTTTATAAGTAGAGTAATGTTATAGACCTTAAATGTTTCAGAGCATTATCTTATTTATGTGATTAGAGATCATTTCCTCATATATATATTTTGTAGTATGTGTGGGAGTACCGAGGGCATAATGGACCTCAACGACCAACATTGTCAAGGAGTAGTGTATCGGGGGGGTCTTTGTTTGGATTTCACTTTACGAGATGTCCCACGCACGAAACGTAGTGCAATGTTGGGAGTGGGGAGAGGTTTAATCCTTAGTACTTAGATTTATATGTTATAGTGAAACAAGGTTTTATGAGATTAAACTGGAGTAATATATTAAATAAGTAATTGGGGTTATATGCGTCGTGCATTGAGGGCATAATGAATCTCGATAATCAACATTGTTAAGGAGTAGTGTATAGGGGGGTTCCTTGTTTTGATTTTTCTTTGAGAGACGTTCCACGTATGAAACGCAGTGCAATGTTGAGAATTGGGAGAAGTTTAGTCCTTAGCATTTAGATGCTAATAACTCGTGTAAGTTAATAACTAGAATCCGATAATTCTAGTAAGAGTCAAAGTATATGTATATTTATATGATAAATAAGTTCAGACGCATATTTGGCTTATGGTGGAATCGAAAGTTGATGGTTATGTAATAGATGATGGGTTACGCAATTGTGGATCTGGCGTAGGTTAGATTGAATTTTCCCTAGGAAGTATTAGACAGTTATTTTGAGGATAATGTGCATACGTTTAGGTTCACGCTCTAGTTAAGAGGTGAGTTGGATTTTATGTAGAGTGAGACTCCACTTTAAATCATGATATAGTGCATTTATAATTATTATGCATTTTAATGCACTTACTAAAATGTTTTCACACCTCGGACTATAACCCGTTTATATTTTTCTCCTGCGTGCATATTGTATTATTTTATGTGTTCCTCCGCAAGGACGCCATTGATGTTATCTATCCAGTGTATTCGTGGAGTTGTGGCAGTAGCGAACTGTCGCGGGATTTTTATATAGTCGTTTCCTATCTGTTGTATATCTAGATTAGGATTCAGTTTGTAATCGGGTTTGTACCCAAGTGTTAAGGTTGTAGAACTTTTATATTTCTTTTTTCAGATGTTGTATTATCTGTGAGCCGACAACATATTCGAGTATTTCCTTTTTGTGTATTTTTGGTGTACTATAACTATTCTCTTTTATTTTAGCATGTATGTGTTCGTCATCATGTTTAGTAATTATTATATTGTTTGTTGGTTATTGCATTGTATGTTTCTAATTTTTTTGGCACCCGCTTTTTATAGTATCGGGTAGTTATCTATGTTTATTCTAGTATCATCAATAGATGTTGAGATTGATCCACTTGAGATTCCTGATTTATTTTAGTTTAGGGCTGGCCACCCGTTATTATTTTAAGCGGGGTGTCACATTCAATTTTCTTACAAATGAAATCTTCACTGGCATACCATATAATCAAGGGGTTAGACCCGATAAACTCCCAGTAAATCTAATTGGCCTGAAGGAATTAGTTGTTGAGTGCCTTGTTATTACATTTACTCTATGTATGAGTGCCACTCTAGCTAAGCAAGTCCAGTTATCTGGTTATTTCCCAATTAATTGGATTTACCTATTCAAGAAAATTTTATGTTTTGAATGATATTATCATGGTATGTCTGCGCTATTGAAACCTAATAACCGATAATTTATGGTTTATCGAGTTATTGTGGCACCAAGTTATCTTAACCTGATATTTTATCCTCACCATATTGTTTATTTACATATCAAAAGCGTCAATATACCCCTGAACGCCTCATAATATTTCATCTTGTTTCTAAGGGTAGAAAATAAAAATATTACCAACCCTTCAAAATGTTATTATCATTACCATCATTTATAGAAATGAAAATTATCTACTTGGCGTGTTTGCTTAATTTTTTTCCTTCCAGATGGACAACGAGCCTGAAGATGATAAATTATCGCCCTCCCTTTTGAACATCTATTCACTTTTACCTCTGTCAATAATGGTAGTTACATTTCTGTGGGAAGTAACAAACAAATATGGAAAGCCTCATTGGAATATCTATACTGAAACCTATCAACTCTTATGAATTACTAGTGTTCCTCAATGTTTTATGTTTATGTATGCCAGATATGTAAGATGTATATTTTTTTCCAGACTATAATATGTAATAAGATGCCAGTCATCTCTTAAACAAAAGCCTTTGTTTTTATTTCCATTGTATTAATTATAATCTTAATTGTAATAATATTACTTACCTTACCCATCCACATTCAAGAATAGCACAAGGTTACTCTAATTTATTGAGTATTTCTTTTTCAAAATTGTGTGATATCAATTTTTTTGACAAATCTGATTTTGAAAAATTGTCGCAATTTTTCGAAACGAAAACTTATATAATCGGTTGCCAATTTTTGACGGGTCTTATTATGAATACTAGAAAGCCCGTATGAAACCCCAATTAAAAGCAATCGATGAGAGAGTTTGGTTAGTTTGTGAAAGAGGATGGACTCCTCCCACTGTCACCGCAAATAATGTCACGAATCTAAAACCTGCGTCCGACTAGACTGAGGATGAGTTTAGGTGGATCACTATAATTTATGAGGGCTTAGTGCAATTTCGGGTGCCATCACTCCTGCATGGTATATTTTATAACTCACCCATGAGGGAACTAACGTGGTCAAAGAGTCTAAAATTGAAAATTTAACTACTCAATTTGAAATGATAACAATGCTTGAGACTAAGTGTTTTGATGAATTTTATGCACATTTGTCCAATATTGGCAACACTAGTTTTAATGTTGGTGAGCCTATACCTAGTGCACGAGTGGTTAAAAAAAATTTAAGATCGCTGACAAAATGTTTTATCCTAAAAGTGACTAGTTTGAACACCTTAGGTAATTTGAGTCGTCTGAAATTAGAAGAGTTGGAAAGAGACCTATAGACATATGCGATTAACATGTTCCCCGACACTGTCAACCTAAGGATAGTACTTAAAGCCCAGTCTAGGAAGGGAAAGGACGTGTCCAGAAGTGAAAAGAAAAAGAAAGTGAGTTTTAGTGAGTCCGAGCCTGAGGACGAGTCTGATTTTGATATGGCCGTGCTTGAAAAGAATTTCAAAAAGTTTCTGAAGTTTCAAAGCTAAATTCTTCCAATAAAAAGTTTTTTGAGAAAAAGAAAGACAGCCAAAGACAGCGGTGAAGAGGGTGAGGGAGATTTTGAAAAAGTAACATGTTTTAAGTGTGAGGGTAAAGGGAATAAGTAATTTTATTGTCCCATTAGACTTATAAGAGAGGGCAAGGATGTTGTTATGCCAGTCACCCTTAGTGATAGTGAGGATGATGATTCTGGGGATGAGTCTTCACAAGGAAAGTGTTTTGCCTTTTCAACTAGTCATGTGAGCACACCCAGTTTGTCCCACAACCACGAGGATACTTATGCACATGAGACCACAGAGGATGATTTGAGTGTTTCTAGCGAGTCTGAGTGTGAGTGTGCTAGTGAGGGTGATAGTGAGCTTCATATCACATTTAGAGATTTGTACGCCGAGAAATTAAAGACTGAAAAATTGAATAAGGAGTTAGGTATGAGGTTAAGATATTTGGAGACAGAGTTAGAGAGTTTGAGGGACTTTGAGGTGAAAGAGAATCAACTCAAGAAGGTGAAGGTTTCCTTGAGTGAACAGTTGATAGCTTTAAGCCGAAAAAGAGTGATTTGACCAACATAGTGTCTAGTCTTACGACACGTGTATCCCAACTCGAGAGTGATCTCAAACGTTCCCGGGAGGTCAAAATCCCAATAGATAACACATCTAAGAAGGTTGGAAAGATGGTTATCGATCTTATTTTCGGTAGAGGTAAGAGTTTAGGAATAAGTCATGATGGTGCATTCATTTCACATGTTGCACCCGAGCCGGTTCTCGCTTTAGTGTTTGATTCACATGGCCCTCAACCCAACCCACCTAGGCATTCCAATCCTGATAGGACTACGTAGGAGATGTTTTGAGAGAGGTGTACCTAGGCCTGTTTATGTTTGCACACACTTCAAGAAGATAGGACACCTTAGGGAGTTTTGTTTTAAGGGGGTCATGGGTCATGTTTTGCTACTACACGTGTTCACACGCACGCACCCACACCAAATACTCCGGATCATTACACGAGAGAGTTTGGACATATTAGGGAGTAGGCAAAAATTTTAGTCAAGACTTCACATCATTTGATGAAGGTTTTTCATAGGATGTCACCACGTTTGGAAAACTCCACCGCATTATTGAGGTTTAGAATTATTTTCTAGCATAGGTTGATTTGCATGATGATAATTTTTGCCTATTGCTATAGTGTACCTTTTTTTGTAGTTATGTTTTCCTTTTTTGATATATTTTGAAAAAAATAAAAAATTCAAAAAGATTTTCTATTTTTTGAGAAAAATTTGAAAAAGATAAAAGGATTTTATTTTGAGAAAATTTTTGAAAAAGTCAAAAATAGTTTTGTATTTTGTTTTGCACCTTATATAAATGTACATTTAGGATGAACAAGTCACAATTACATTCCATATCCATGTGACTATTTGATAATGTTTTGATATGCATCATCGTTTTATTTTTGTGTTTTAGAATGTGTGGAGTCATTGAGATATGATTACTTGTTACTATCTACATGTTTGACTCATCAGTTCCTTTAATGCACACTTGCACGTTTTTGGTTTGATTATTTTACTTGTTTATCACATATTGGTCAGAGAGTTGTCATCTCAATTATGTCTTTAAAACAAACCATATGCGATAAAACTTGACAATGGAAGTAGTGCATGTAAAAACCGTTTACCGTGAGGAATTTAAATGCAACAAAATATGATGAGTGAATCACGGGAAAGGGTTGCGAGAGTTCAAAATTAACTCGTTGTGAAAGCCACCATTTTGAAAGAGCCCAAAAAATTTAAAGGAAAAAAAGAAGATAAATATGCCAAAAAGGGGCCACCTCAAAAGAAAAATATAATGATTATTATTTATAAGGAAGTTTGGATGGAAAGAAATGAAAGACGGGTTTGCACATCCTGGCAATGCCATGAAAAAACATTTACATAGTTTTAGACGTTATTAGTGTGGGAACCATTCTTGACTTTGATGTGTTGATGGATTGAGACGATGTCAATAAAATTCAACACTTTAAACACCTAAGGACGATTTTGAGATTCATTTGATAGTAGTACATGTATACATCAAGCACATACGTTATGTTTGATTGCATTGATTTTCCTATTGAATATGTTCACACCCATTCATTCTGCATCCATGATTTGGTTGTCTTAGTGTAAATTCATGGTGTTTGATTTTTGTAAAATTATTTTTGCTTTTTTGTATGAAAAATAGTTTATGGAAACTTTTGGGTTACTCCTTTGCATGAGCGTAGTTTGATTCATATTTGCTATGCATATTTGTCGTGACAGTTCACGTTTATTTTGTTTATTTTTTTCTTTATTTATTTTGAACAAATAAAAATGGGAAGAACGAATTATGGGGGAGTTTTTGTTTTGGGGGGAGATTTAAGATTTTATACTTTTTTTATTTATGTTTATCTCATTTCAAACTCGATATGTTATGAAGGCATTTTCTTTACTTCATGTGTGTAGGTACAAAGATTGAAGATTATTGGATTGCACACCCTGATGACAAAATCTTTGAGATTCGAAGATTTGATGTTGAAAATTTTGAAGAAAAGTTTTGAGATCTACATATTTAGTACCTTTTCATTTTTAGGGTTCATAAGGGTATTGGATTTGTATAGGCATTTTATGTTTTTACAATTTGGATATTTTTATTTTGTACCGGCATAGACATAGGAGGAGATTTATAAAGACATGATTTATAAATGTACGTTATCAATTGAGTATGTTGTATACCGCTACAATCACCGAAGAATGTTCAAGATCAAATATGCAACAAGACTGGTCTGATTAATAAAGTTCTTCAACATTCAAGTCCCGACGAAATAATTTTGGTAAGAATGTGTTTAAGTTTCATTTACATTTCATATTAAAAGTGTTGGGATATTTTTTATAAGAGATTAGAAAATATTTCTAAATATAGAAAATGTTTTTTTATAAAAAGTTTTATAATTGTTTCAAAAATTTTGTTTTTGAAAAGGTTTTCAGAATTTTTCTAAGTCTGATGGTGAACCTCTAGATTGACATTCTGATCGTTCAAGTGAGAGCACAATGTCGTTCGAGCGACACATGTCCACTTCGAGTGAGATCAGGCATTCCTTCGAGCGGTGCTGTTTTTTTGTCAGCCACGCCACCGCCTCAATGATTGCTATATAATGGGCTGACATAAGTTTTAAAATGTGGAGAAGACTTTTACAAAGAGAGAATTGTTTTTGGTTTCAATAACTGTCGGAGATAGATTTAATTTGTTTTCAATATCAGCCTTTGGCAGAAAATTTTCTTCTCCCATTTAAGGGTTCAAAGCTTTTGTTTTTCCAATTAAAAAAATCCCAAATACTATTATGTGAATTCTTTTTGTGGAACCCTAGACATATATTTGATGCAATTTTATGATGCTGATTTAGGTGCCTTTTATCATACTGGGTTGTTGATTTCTTGTCACTAAGGATTACTTGAGCGTGTTCCTTTGCTGAAGATTGAACCGCGGTTCATGTGGGTTCGCTGCGTGAGATCCATTGCTGACTCTAGGCTGCGTGTGTCTGTAGGTTTGCTGAGGTAAACTTATTGCAGATTTCATTATGATTTTAAATTGCAATTTAATTCATAGTGAAATAAAAGGTTTTGCCCATCGAGAATTTTTTCCTGAAAACTATGAGTTAGCATATTTGTGTTTGTAATGGTTTGACACATGCACACACATGTAGTTGTATGTTTAGGGGCTAAATTAACTTAGTTCAAAAAGTGGCTCTAATTAAATAAGTTTGTGATTAGAATTTGAGCATTTGTTTAAAAATGTATCGCATAACGTATTTTACAGACGATGTGTTGGTGAATCATGTACCACTTCCACTCGTTGGGGTTCCGTTACAAGATTGCGTAACGACAATTATTCTGGAACAGAAGGAATATTTTTGCACCATGGTATGTCCATATTTTACAATCTTAACTGATTCCCAACTTTATTAAATGCAACTCAACCTATTCCAATGGATTATATTTTTCATTCATATAATGGGTGCAAGGACACGGAATCTTTCACTTTTAAGATTTTTGAAATCGTATTTATCAAATTCTTGAATTCCATTTAAATGATTATTTGAAATCCAGTTAGTCTCTCCCATCAACTCTTTGTATAGTGGGAAATCCATATAATAATCTTCAAATTTCAGTCACGTGGTAATAGGTAAACACATATTATTACAACTGAAACAAAAACAATATTCTAACAACTAATGCAATAAAAATATATTATTAAAACTAAAACAAAACCAATATTCTGAAACTAAAATAAAACCAATATTCTTACAACCGAAACAAAAACAATATTATTACAAATGAAACAAAAAAATGTTATCGGAACTGAAACAAAACAAAATAATAATTGATCTTTTCCAACAGTTAAATTCGACAAGCGAGAAAAGAGTCTGCATAATTCCTCAATTCCAGCCCATCCCCGCCTTCATCAAACACATGTACTGTTGTGGGCGAATGAGCCCATATTTTAAACTACAAATTATGTGGTGGTTTAATTATATACCGAATTTAAAATTTCTTTTTAAAACTTAAAATTAAATAATTCAAATTTTAATTTCATCAAATTAAAATTAAACCAAGTGAAATTAAACTACACCGACCCTTTAATTTCCACTTAAATATAATTTAATTCAATTCAAGTTACACAAACTAAGTATGAATATTATCCAATTAAATCAATGTTGAGTTGAATTAGATTAAATTAGAATAACCCAAACTTATTTAGCACGAAAAGAAACTATAGTTGTTATTTAAACCAAATTGTATATAAATTAACCTAGCATTTATTTAAGTGATATTTTTCAAGATAAAATAAATCACAAACACACTACGCCGTCTTGTACGAGTAAAAGCCACAACGGGAAAGACCTTGGACGACCTTGCCTACAAGTCCACTAAGTATGGTAAGTTTACAAGTACAAGAAAAAAGACTTACAACACATGACTTGATTCCGTCCATGCCTCGACACTTCTTCTTGGATCAAGCCTAGTCGACAACTACAGACTCCATCGCAGTCTCGGAATCCACCGATGGGGCATAACTATCGTCAAGTACAAATGATGGCCTTTCCACCATTGTAACACGAAATGCTTCAAACAAATGGACTCCTCCATTGAAAGATCTCTTTTATGGGACGAGAAAAGTAACCCAGTGCCAAAACATCTCCAAGCAAAGATATATATATATATATATATATATATATATATATATATATATATATATATATATATATATATATATATATATATATATATAAGTAGGGACTTGGATTTAATTAAAACATGGTTGTAAACATGTGTTTTAGATGAAATTAATTCATGGAATGTTAACACATGAAAATGGACATTTTGGAGATGAAGGGTTTCTATCAAAAGTATGTGTAAATCTCTGCAAAAGTCTCTTTGAAAAAGTGTCCATGAAACTGGTTAAAAACTACTGGGAAAAATGGGTGAGTGGGAATTCAAGAGAAAACTGCCAAAAAAAAATCCCATCTAGGTCATTCGAACGACAATGTTCGAATGAGAATTCAGAGATAAACAAGACAAAAAACTCGTTGGAAAATTCTCGTTCAAACGAAGTGGTTCGAATGAGAAAATAGAGAATTGGAGCACAAAATCATTTGAACCTCGTTAGTATTTCGTTCGAACGACCTGAGATTCTCGTTCAAATGAGATCCCATATTCGTTCGAACAACATTACTGAAAATCCATTTTCTTCATTTTTTTATGCCAAAAACTTTTATACAAGGTACTAAAACGATTTTCTGAGAAAAATTAAAGTCTTTAATTTTTTTTTATTAAAATACACCGAAAATGAAATTTCCAAACCTCTACATATATAATAAATCCATTCATACCTTTTAGATACTATGGAAATGATGAAATGTTGATGACGCGAAACATGGAACTTGAAATTGGCAACGATGTCAACTTTAATATTTGGGTAGCTGTGTATTCAACTTAAACGTCATAGTATTGAAGGGGTAACCTCTATCCTATGACTCAAATTATTTTGTCCAGAATTAAAACAACACTATAAATTGGCTCGATTAGAAATTTGCCCTTATAGGCACATCTTCGCATTCGTTGTATATTTCATCGACCAGTAGTTGAGCCTCACCCATCTCCAAAGGTCGGTTGTGTGCTAAATTTCCGAAAACCTTAGAGATGAGTGTGCACACCCCCAAAACCCCTCTTATTGCTCAGGTCTTTGAAATAGTACTTTTTACTATAGTTGCAGTGAGTTGTGGATGATGATCCAAGTACCGTGACATTTAGAGGCATGGGGAATGGGAATGTTGGATGAGGCGGCATTTGGGAGGGGAATGTTGGATGTGGCGGAATTTAGGAGGTGAATGTTGGATGAGGTGAGGATTGTTGGATAATACGGCATTTGGGAGGAGAATATTGGATGAGGCGACATTTGGGAGGGGAGTGTTGGAGGCGGAATTTGCAAAGGTAAACTTGAAGGGGAGGACAGGGAAAACCTTGAGGAGGATGGTAAGGGTAAGGATAACCTTGAGGAGGCTGCATTGGGATCTATAATTTTGGAAAAGGGACACAAGTTTCCCAATTTGATTCGTCAATATTCCCAGGTTATTTTTTACATCCTGTACATCCCCATCGGTCTTGAACTGTCATTCCTCATTGGACGAGAAATGATCCTTGATCAAAGAAAACTCGTCCAAAAGAGGTGTGGTGTGGTCTATTGAAATTTTGTTTTTGGCATATGTGAGCCAGCACCTCTCGTCCTCCCTCGTTTGCCCCTTCCCTAAGGTCCGAGTTTGGGAATCATTTTGTAGGTCAAATTCATCATTAGGGCTTGAACCTGACTGACTGTTGATGGCCTCTATTGATTCTCCCATCTCAACCAAGTGCGGCGGGAATTTATTATATTTTCCTTGTTAAGCATAAATGAATAAGTTGGACTGATTTGGTTTTTTACCCTTATCTAGACCATCCTTTATCTTACTCTCCCATTCATTCTTGAAATCCTCATAGGATTTGGATCCCATCCTGTGGATATTAGTTTTTTGTGCCCTATTATTTTCTATTTTTGAAAACGTGAGTCTTTCTGACTCAATGCTCTGATACCACTTGTTGGAACACAAGGCCCCCAATTTTTACAAAATGATAATTTTAATTTCCTTTTATAGATGTGGAAGCGAGAGATGGTTCAATTTAAACAAATTAACAGATTTTAATTTCTTTTTAATTTAAAATAAAATAAAGTGAAATTAAATTAAACACCCACTTATGTTAATTTCACATAAACCAAATTCACTCAACCCAAGTCCTAGAAATTTGCCTAAGTCATATTTTCAATATTACCAAATTAGGCCAATCCAAATTTATCAAATTAAGTGATGACTTGAATTAAATTAACTTTTACCCAAATTATTATGTAGCACCAAACTAAACAAGAGTAGTGATTTAAACCAATTTTATCTTTTTACCTAAGCATGCTTTCTAGGTGACTTATGCAAAAGATAAAATACACAATGAACCACTACGCCACGATGTACGAGGAAAACCCCACAAATGGGAAACAACGTTGGACAACCCTGTCCATAAGGCCACTAAGTATGTTATTTTACAAGTACAAGACACGAAAGACTTACAACACTCGACTTGACTCCTTTCAAGCCCCGATGCTCCCTCTTGTACCGACCTTCGCTTAGTTGACAATCCTGGACTCCACCGGAACCTCGGAATCCACCAATGAGGAACTAAGAACCAATCGTCAACCACAAATGGTGCCTTTCACCACATAAGAATGACGCAGCAAAACAAACTCTTCTTGTTTGAGGGATTTAGAAGAAACCCAAACAATCTCTTCAATGCGATAGAGAAAACCCAGTGCCAAATACTCCAAGCAAGATGTATATATATTGAAACTTGTAATAAACAATATGGGTGAAAATAAGAGTGTTTAATAAATTTTTCTTGAAAACTAGACACTCATAAACATGAACTTTTTCTTGGAAGATTGAACTCTTAAAACTCTCTCTAGGAGATGGAGGATAGTGAAAACGTTGGTTCTGAAAGTTGGTTCCCGCACCTTATCAAATCTGGCAAAAGATAGTGGGGAAAAGTAGTGGGAAAACCGTCAAAAACTGCCCAAAAAAATTTCTCGCCAAAACTCATTCGAACGATTTTTTCGTTCGAACGACTTTTCGTTCGAACGAATTTAATGACAATGTTCCAGAATGGAAAAAAAGAAATCGTCAGAAATATCGTTCGAACGACCTGGCATCTTGTTCGAATGAGATGTCAGTTCGTTCGAATGACCTGACAATCTCGTTCGAACGAGATTCCAGTGTGGATCGAACGACGTGTCAAAAAAATGAAATATTAATTTTAAGCCCAAAACTTTTATGGAAAGTTCTAAAAACTATTTTTCTGAGTAAAACAAAGTCGCTAAAATTAATTTATAAAAAATATAAATTACACCAAATAAATTTCCAAGCTCCTATATATATATATATATATATATATCAAATGCATTCATACCTTAAGAGCATTGGAACATTGTTGATGATGTAGAAACGAGGCACACTAAACCGACATTTAATGAAGCTTTAATATCTTGGGCGCTACGTCTTCAATTAACCCATCACAGGCTTGGATGGATACAATTTAAAACTATCCTATGACTAAACATTTTTGTTCAGAATTGAGCCAAAACAACAGTAAGACTCAATCGGAGAATTGTGTCCTTACAATTTTGCTCCGTTTGGACCAACTTTTTCTTCATCGCCTTAATGTCCTAAAATTTATTCCACTGCTCCATCGAAATTTCAACAATAGGAGGAACTCTCTCTTTCAAAGACAAAATATCAGATCCCGCTTCGTCCTTCGGGAAATTTTTCTTCCGGATGTTTCTCCTGCATGTCCTCAATGATTTAGAAACCCAAGATAGAACCTTATTCTTGGAATAATCCGAAAATGATATATACTTGCAGAGTTGGTCGTATATGTCATCTTTGATGGCTTGATCAACCAGGTTCCAGTTGTCTGGTCCACAACCCCCACGTTCATTTTTCCTAAAGTCAAACATCGGGTTTTAAAGTTCATCACGTCATTCCTATCACATATCGAGTTATTCCCGAGAAGAGAGAAGCCAATGGGCTTCTTTTGGGTTGAGCGGGAGGCATCAAAAGCGCTGGATGTGGGCAGTGGAACAACATGAGTGCTGGATGAGGACGCCAAAGCGACAGTAGTTGGACTGGGTGAGGAGGGAACCATTGGTGGAGTTGTGTATTTATCACCAATTAGTGTTGAGAATTAGGGTTGTGCATGAGATGGTGAACCTCATTGCGGTGTCCCCACATCACTTTGTTCCCTTAGGTTGTGTTTCCTACCGATATTATCTACAAAAATGAAAAACCATAAGTAACTAAAAAATTATAATTAATTAATCAAGCTTATGACTATATATATAAAAATTTTTAAAGTAAGACTTTAGAATATGTTCAAGGTGCTTGATCACCTTCCATTCGGTATTAGTGTTTAAGAACCTATGAATTTTTGCACGTGGCCAACTAGGAGGAAGGGTATTTATGATTGATGTATAGATATCTGTGACATGAATTCAGAATCCCATACTTTTCAAATTGTTGGAAAGATTCAATTTAGCGTGCATATGGCGCGAAACGTTGATCTATGTTAACGCTCTCTGTACTCAATTGTATCCATAACGGGTGGAATTTTTTTCGCTTTATCCAACAAAGTAACTAAGGTCAGGGATACGTCGGGATTATGCGAGTGAAATATATTTTGTATGATGTCATCCCGGTTTCCTAGTAGGGAAAATAGAATACGATCAAACAGGTAATCTTGCTGGAGATTTACTCCATGATTTACAAGGTAGTTAAATTGTTCGATATTTTTATTTCTATACCTATAAATAGGAGTACCCTCTATATGACGCTCACTAATAAAAAAATTTACATGTGCGCGGTCCAATTGCAACCTCTCCAACTCGTGTTTCCAGTGATTATCACCATGCCTCATTTTTCCTGAGAAAAATATATGAGGGTGTGAACATGAGTCCTACGATTAATTATAAGGGTATGTTAGCGTATATTAGTTTGATTGAGGTTTTGATAATGGAAAAGATTTTGAGTATATTAGTTTGATTAGGGTGCGGAACCTAAAACACTCAATTAATTTCAAACTCAAACAAATACCCAGCCCTAAATGACAATACCCTTAAATAATGCAATTTATTTTAATCCCTGAGTAACCACATTCTGTGAATACTAATAATACTCAACTAAATTCAAACTCTAAATAAATTTCAAGCCCTAAATGATAATAGCCTTATGTGTCGCAATTTATTTTAATCTTTATGTAACCACATTCAGTCAACACTAATAATAACAATACCCCTAAATCATGCAATTAATTTTAAACTCTAGCAATGATTTAGGTTAGACGAAAGAAAATGCTCCCGTGTCTCTCTAGAACCCTCTCTACCAAAACTGTTTTCTATTCCTAGCTTTACACCTCGTCCAACCCCTGGAAAATCTCTGGATCCTTCATGGTAACCTTGTTATCCACAACACACCTTCCCCTTAATCTTAAAATGCCGATGGTGGTAGAGTGTGATGCCCTAGAGGAAGGTTAGGTTTCTGATGGCGCAAATGTCAACTCCGGTGATTTCTATGCTATTGTGTGCTCCTTTCTGCCTCCTACAGTGATGCCCGACCTTGGTTCGGCATTGGCTTCCAATGGCGTTGATGGGGAAGTGGGTAAGGGCAGTTTGACTCACGACGTTATGTGGGATTTCATTAACATCAAGGGGGTTTTTAGTTGAGGATGTAAGCTCTCACATCGGTCGGTGCGTCGGAGGTGATCCTCCTCTGTGTAATGTGGAGGTACCGAAGAAACTTTGTTCTGAATACGGGGAGGTGACTGGCGCTGGGCCTCATGGTACGATGTTGAGAGATACGTTGGATATGAATGTAAAGCTGTCAGAAAAGCAGGTCAGAATGCTACACCATAGGCCAACCTACGTTCGAACCATCTCTTGACACATAAAGAAAGGACATTGTGTTCGGTGGAAGCAGCTAAGAAACAACCTAAGATTATAATCACCAATCACCAACCCTCTATGGTGGATTCTATCATTACGGTCACGCCTCCTGCTGTAGTGGCTAGCCGTGGTCATAAGAGCTGGGAGAACAACATGGTTGGATATTTTTTGGGGAAAAAACTCCCTTTCTGCTGTGTTAACAGTACTGCAACGAGAATGTGGAGTAAGTTTGGAATGCCGAAGGTTATAGTGCATGACAATGGTTTTTTCTTCTTTCTTTTTGACAGCCTTATTCAACACGATGAGGTTATCGATAATGGCCCATGGCATTTTGCTGGGATGTCCTTTATTTTGAAGAAATGGGAAGCTAATTTCAGTTTGAATAAGGAAAGCTTGAAGAAGATACCTAAATGGGTGAAATTCCATGATAATCCTGTCCAATTTGGATGGAGGAAGGGCTTAGCTACGTTGCTAGCTCAGTCGGACAATCGTTGTATGTTGACGTTGTCACGGAGGAGATGAACATGATTTCATATGTCCAGATCTGTATTGAGGTGGAAGCTAAAGAGACATATCCTAATAACATCAACATCATTTTGGAGGATGGTGTTATTGCACCAATGAGAGTTGAATTCCAAGCCAAACCTCCCTCATGCCCTAACTGTCTCGTGTTCGGACATAACGTCAGTAGGTGCACGAATGGAAAGGAACTTATTATGAAGATGTACATGGAAGCATTGAAGACTAAGTCCCTTGTGGAGGCTGAATGGACTCAGGTTACGAAGAGGCATATTACTGCCAGGGAGAAGAGTGAACTGTTGGGAGTGGTGGAAAAGGCTCAAGAGGAGGAAAGGAGTATCTAGAAGAATGGTATGACAACTCCTAATGTGGTTTCAACCACTATCTATTTATCTAATCAGTTTGTCATGATGGATAACGATAGTGAGTTTGAGACTACACCGGAACCTATCGCGCTTGCTAGAAAAGTTATGGCTGTGGATGAGTTTGCCTATAAGCACAAGGGGGAGACGATTAAGGCAGGCCAATCATGGGGAAAGAATAGGAAAAAGGTTAAGGGGAGTAAAACTTGATGTTTAGGATCGGGTCTTGGAACATAAGGGGTCTCAATTCCCTTCACAAACAGAAAGAAGTCAGTAAGTTAATCAGAGACCAGCAGCATGATTTGGCGTGTTTGGTTGAGACCAAAGTTAGGAGGAACAATTTATGTAACATTAAGAATAAATGTGTCTTCCATTGGTAATGCATTGATAATTGCCCCACTAGGGGTGGTGTGGCTAGGGTGATTGTGGGTTGGAATCCTAATAGTGTGTCTGTTACATTGGTCTAGGCTCACCCTCAGGCTATGTTATGTTAGGTGGAGGTCTACGGTAGGAATATCGGTTTTTTTGCAACCTTCATTTATGGGGATAACTTACACCATAGAAGAGACCCTTTGTGGGATTTTTTTAGACTTAATAGTGACAGTACCGAGGGCCATCCATGGATTGTAATGGGGGACATCAACGTTGTGAGATCCCAGGAGGAAAAGAGTGGTGTGCATGGCATTAATGTGGTTGCTACGGAGGCCTTCAATCAGTGTATTTGTGACATCCGTGTTGAGGATATGACGAAGAATGGACTATGGTTTACATGGAATAAATGTCAGGAGGGTAGAAGTAACGTCCAATCGAGATTGTATAGGGTTCTTCATAATGACACTTGGAGAAATATTTTTCTGGACTCTCAGGCTTCTGTTCTTCCCCAGGGTGTTTCGGATCATAGTCCTATCATTATCTTGTTCTCTCCCATGGAGACTAATAGACTCAAGCCATTTAAATTCTTTAATTTTTTGGATGGGACATGCTGATTTCCAGGAGGTTTTGGCTGAGTCTTGAAATGGGAATGATGAGGGTAACCCCATGGTGAGATTGAGTGAGAAGATGAGAAGACTGAAGATTAACCTCGAAGATTTTAATAAGATGTTCTACAACCAGTTATCTACGAGGGTTGAGGAGACGAAGAGGATGATAGATGGCGTGGAAATTAGACTGGATAATGAGGTTGGAATCTTGAGCCTTCAAATGGAGGAGAGAGAGAAGCTGATAGAGTACCTTGATCTTGGTAATGCGGAAGAGTCGTATTTTAAGCAGCGTTCCAGAGTTAAATGTCTCCAGTTGGGTGATGGGAATAATTCCTTCTTCCATAAGAGGGCTAATCAGGTCACTGCTAGGAGAAATATTATTAGCATTGACGATGAGAATGGGATTAGGGTTGAGGGCACCCAGGGGGTGGCTAATACGGCAGTGGGTTTCTTTTGCAACCTTTTGTGCAGTAGAAGTGCATGTGCGTACCCTTCTCCTGTTCTGGATGCCAATGTTGTCAAAAGAGTTAGTGATGATGCTGGGGTGAATTTTTGCTCTCCCATTGATGATGATGAGATTAGAGGGGCCATATTCGTGATTGGGTCTGATAAAGACGCAGGTCCTGATGGGTTTAATGCATTCTTTTTCAAGAAGAACTGGGAGGTGGTGGGGAGCGATGCTATTGAGGGAATTAAGTTCTTCTTCAGCTGTAGTTATCTGCCTAGATAATGGAACTGTACTGCCTTGTCTCTCATCCCTAAGGTTACCACCCTTAATGGTATGCATGATTTTAGACCCATCTCTTGTTGCAATACCATTTATAAGTGCATCTCTAAGATTCTTGCTAACAGGATGAAGCTTATCCTCCCCCACGTGATCAACCCATGCCAGGCCGCTTTTGGTAAAAGGAGGTCCATATCTGATAACATCCTTCGTCTTCAAGAGGTCATGAGGAACTACCACAGAGAGCTCAGCCCGCCTAGATGCACTCTGGAGATTGACTTGTTAAAGGCTTATGATACGGTGGACTGGGACTTTCTTTTCACATTTTGGCCCACCTCGGCTTTCCTGCTATTTTTGTTTGATGGGTTAGAGAATGCTTGACAACTACCAGGTTCTCTATTAGTCTGACTGGGCACCTTTACGACTTTTTTGAAGGAAGAAGAGGATTGAGATAGGTTGATCCCCTACCCCCATATCTTTTCCTCATGATTATGGATAATTTCTCTTGCATCTTGGATAAAGCCTGCACTGACCCCCTGTTTTCTTATCATCCTAGATGTAAGGAGGTGGGGCTTACCCACCTATGTTTTGCGGATGATGTGATTATTCTTTATGGGGGGACGTTCCCTCCTGTACCGTTGCTAAGAAGGTCGTTAATGATTTTTTTAGCATTGCGGGCCTTACGCCCAACTTCAGTAAGAGTCGTTTGTACTGCACGGTCATGGGGGAGGATATGATCATGCAGATCGGGGATATTCTTGGCTTCGCCCAGAGCAACCACCCTTTCCTGTATCTAGGGGTGCTTCTCATCAGATTTAGGCTCAAGAATGAGGATTGTGGAAGGCTGATTGACAGGATTATTAGTAGGATTAAGTTCTAGACCAATAAGATTCTTAACTATGTTGGCATATTACAGCTTGTTAAGTCAGTTATGTTTGGTATCCAGGAATATTGGTCTAGTCTGTTCATTTTTCCCAATAGTGTTATTTGTAGAGTGGAGTAGATGTTGAGGGACTTTATTTGGACTGGTTCTGATCTAAAACACTCGGGGGGCTAAGGTGGCATGGAAGGATCTTTGTATCAGCTATGAGGGTGGGGGCCTGCGTATCAAAAGCATTGAGAGATTGAATGTGGTTGTGATTTTGAAGATGCTGTGGAATCTCAGTAGTAAAAAGGATTGCCTATGGGTTAAGTGGTGTAATGTGTATAAGCTGAAAAGGAGAAGTTTATTGGCTATTAATTTAGCGAGTGATTCATCTTGGAGATGGAGGAAGATGATGAAACCACGAAATCTGATCAGGTCGTTTATCAGGTGGAACATCGACAACGGTCAGGATACCTTTTTATGGTACGATAATTGGCATCCCTTGGGGCCTCTCCACCCCTCGTTTGGGGATCATGTGATCTACGACGCGGCTAGAAATCATAAGGTATGGTGGTAGACTAAATTGTGGAGAATAGGTGGAGATGGCCTGTTGTGGTTACCTGGGAGATCTTGGACATTAGGAATGCGAATCTGCTTATTATTAGACAAGACACTATTGATGTGGTGGTCTATATTCCCAATCAGATTGGGTTTTCTATCAGTTCTACCTATGATGAGATGGCGCCTAACCTGCCTACATTTCCTTGTCATAAAATTGTTTGGAATAAGGTTAACATTCCTAAATGTGCTTTTGTGTTATGGATGATTTGTAGGGATGCTATTCACACTAAGGACAAGCTTTATAGATGGAGCATCTCGGAGCAAATTTTTTTATGTAGCTGTTGTAATGGGATTATGTCCATTTCCCACGTCTTCTTTCAGTGTCCCGTTACTACAGAGGTTTGGAAAGAGGTCAGGACGAGGAATCAGGAATACAGAGATGCTATGGACTAGGATGGTGAGATGCTTCACGCCATCTAAAATTATAGTGGGACTAGTCTTTATAATCGTATTATGAATATTCATTCTCCACGTGGTTTCTAATGCTTAGGAGATATTCTAAGAAAAATGATCAGACATGTCGGTCCTCTTGTTTTCATGAAATAGTATCTGCCACCGTATTGTCTACTCCTTTCATCTAATTAATTTTTCAATCAACTCCCATCATTTTAGTAAGACATTTCTATTCGATATTGGTAATCACCCTTTAACACCATGAAGTGATATGTAGAGATAATAAAATGGTGTCCCAGTAGATAATTCCTCCACTTATCAATGACCATTAGGGTGGCAATCATTTCTTCCTTATATAAGATTCCAAAATCGTTAGGTCATAGTGCTTTGCTAAAAAATGCAACAGGTATGCTATGATGCATTAGAATAGCCCAACACCTTTGTTGATGGCATAAGTCTCCAATAAGAAGGGTTTTGTAAAAAAAATAAGGCCAAAACATGCACCTCTACGATATCAGTTTTTAATTTGATGAATCCTCCTCATCTGCAAGTGATATTTGAATGCATCCTTCTTTAACAAATTGGTGACGGGTTTAACAATACGCCCATCACCTTGTGACACCCCGCCTAATTAAATATCGGGCGATCACTCCTTTATTAAATTAAAATCAAGGTGAACAGTTGGTTCATTCTTAGCATCACTATCGTAAAAATAACTTTTCCAAATTTAACACCCTATTTAATTAAGCTAAGTGTCAAAACCATTTTTAAACAATACTTTCCAAATTTTATTTTGAAAATAAAGATTTAATTATCTACAACAATTCAATATTTAAAAAATCACACCACAATAATCCTGGAATATATAATCCAATTAATTTAAACATTCAACAACTAAATCCCAGCATTTAAAACTTAAAGAAAAACATACATGCTGAATAAATCCCAAAGTAACAGTACTAGAAATAACTGAAATATAAATGTCCCAATAAAACAGATAAATAAAGGAAAGGGCGACACATGCCCCAATAACTGAGAATGATAGAGTGGAATCAAGTAAATGAAATCGTCTAATCAAGTGGCCTGCAACTCCCACCTAAGCTGCAGCACGTTCCTTCGAAGGGATCCTAAGCAAGACGCCCTTGTGGCTGGGCACCTGTAATATATACATATATATACAAGAGAGAAAGAGAAATGGAAATGGGTCAGAGCCCGATAGTGTATATGATTTAAAAATTCGTTTAGCAAGTATTTAAATTGATTACAGGCCAATGCAACAACATATTAGTGCGACACTCTCTTAAGAAATTCTCACCTCTATTATAATGTGCACTCCTATCGCACTAACCTTACCAATGGATTATCTCATCATATATCACACTATCTTTCCCCAAGGATTTAACTTATCTTAGGTGACTCTCAAGATTTAAGATTGAACGATACAATTGATTGAAAAGAATATTTCAATTATTAACCCAAAACTCTCGTTTAAACTTTATTAATTTATAAAGTTTTCCAATGTCATTTTATACTTTCTCAAAACAAGTATTACAATTTGAGTCATCAACCATGTCCTACACATCAAATCATAGTAGGCAGTTCCAGATTTGAGAATTTCATATATATATTAACTACTCGTAAAATATATATATCATAACAGCACCCCTCATAAAACTATGGTGCGGGCATACTCAATTATCCAAACCCCGTATCACTCGTATTAAGGGGAATACAAATTCGGAATCACTCTCGAATTGTATTAACACATACACAAACAATATTGAGGCGAAGCATAGATTCCAAGTCTCTAAGAGGAAAGCACATACCAGCGTCTCTTAGGACCGTCTGAACTATCATTACGATAGCCTGTACCAAGGATATCTACCTCCTAGGGTACGAATCAATATCCCCCATAAGGCACACAGGATAAGATCGTCCCAGCGTGGTAACCTCGGGGATAGCAAGTAGCGTGGGTATGATTTTCACACATAGATAGTATATGCATACACAATCATATAACTATACTAATATTACCATATCCATATTAGGTATATCTCAAATCCCATAGTTACGACATTTATCCTTATTTTCACATTATTAGTATCGCGTATAAGGGTTCGTCTCTAACCTTAATTCGAAGGATTCTTCCAACTTATTACGTAACTCTCATGAACTCTATCCTCCCAAGTATAAAATTCAGTAGGTGTCCTTTTTATGTTCCAAATGCATATCTCCCTTTAATACATAAATTCATCGACCCTTAAGTAATTATCCCAAAAATACAATTCTCGTCTCGTATTAAAAGTCCCAAAATTACTCATATGTCCTACTGGTCTTCCCTATCTCCCAAAACACTATATTAAGGATGTCCAAGAATTATTTCACATTAAATTGAATTTCAACTAATTAAGAAGGGGAAACATGAGTTTGCCAGGAGGGGTAGTCGATCGATCGAGGTCTGGGGCTCGATCGATCGAACCTTCGATCGATCGAAGCTCTGGGCTCGATCGATCGATCAAGCAGGTATGCGAAATCTGCAGTTTTGCAGTTACGGGTTTCATCTTCTAACCTCAACAAATTCCATATTTTTCATACCCAAACGACCCAAAATTCATACTACTAATATCATCTCATCATATTAAGAATTTTCTACGTAAAGCATGTAAGTTTCCGTCACTAAACATGGATTAACAACCCAAAATTCATGTAAATATCAAGAACCCTAGAAATCTCTTAAACATGGTTCTAACACATCTTTTCCAGAATTTCCTTCTTAAAAAACATCATAAATTCATGGTTTAATCCTCTACATGGAAAAAGGGTTTCCAGAATATCATTTAAATCATCCCTACATGCAATTTCCTATCTCAAATGGGGTTTTTCTTCCATACAACTCAACCTAATCATTCCTAAACTAATATGAGTGATGCATCAACGAAAATAAGCAAGATAAACACTTGCCTGGGATTTTCGACGTTCTGGTTGGTGCCGAATTTGGTGTGGTTGCGTTCTCCGTCTCGCGATCTACGCGTTGGTGGTGGAGACGGTGCAAACGGATGGATTTCGGGCCTTGGATTGCTTTGGAAGCTCTCTCCTTCCCTCTCCTATGGCCATCACTTGTCTTTGGTTGTTCTAACCCTGGAAGAAAACCTTAGACATCTGATATAACCCTTGAAATTTCGTGGGTTTAATTACCCAAAAATGTAAAACGACCAAAATGCCTTCCCGGGGTACTAATTAAGCCTAAAATTGCCCCGAGACTCAAACTAAACCCCCGGGTACACTTTTCTGACTATATCGACCCTTCCGGACGCGTTGGCGCACTTAAAACAATCGTACAAACAACCTATAAATTATTCACTTTTATTAATCAACATTTAGTCCCGACACGACACAGGCGCGTCTCGACTTAAATTTCCATAATTGTCATTTTATTCGCACGTGACAATATTATAAAAATAAATCTCATATATTACTATACTCATCCAGTAACATTCAAAAAATAATAAATTTCCAATAATTACTAACTCTCGTCACGCTAGTAACTATTTAAAATAACATTCCGGATTAAAATTAAATTAATTTATCTCAGTTAAATTTAATAAATCCCATAATTTAAAAGCTATAAAAATACGGGTTATTACATACTTCCTCCCTAATAACGGAATTTCGTCCCGAAATTCGGAAAATAAGGCCTATCAGGTAGCACAATTCTGGATATCCTTTTCCGTACACAAACTAACTATACATTACGGCGCTCAATCACTATAGCCCTTTCTTCACAGCAACATTGTTTTACATTCTCATTGGAGACACTTCACATTGTGCTCCCAACCGACAACATTGGCATAGGTCACGCCTATACGTTATAAATTTCATTATCTCACTATCATTAGGAGGCCGCACCTCACTACATGACAAATACTCGGATTTATTCGTATACAAAACTCCCATTCTGAGAAAATTATACGAACATTTGATCACTCTTGCTCGCCTAAAACAGTCGTGGAATTCTACCACAATTATCGGATGTTCTCTCGACCGATCCAAAAACTCTGATTATCTACTCACCTCTAAACATACGGGAGGAGAATAGTCGAGGTTCTTCCATAACAAAACCTAAATAAGCACCTCGTAAGCGACAAACAGGTACGAGTGCTTCTACAGAGCATTCCTTAAATCATCGTATCAAGATTCCAAAATCTTCTTCATGTAGCTCCACAAATTTTTAATCATCATGCGCATATTCCCTGGCTAAGGGTGATACATCCTACTCGAAACGAAACCTTATCATTGTTGGTTCCTAAAATCCCATATCAAAGGTGGGATTCACCAATCTCATCCTGATTCAGAAATTTATACTGCGCCGGACCATGCACTGGCGCGACCTTCCTTTCAAAGGAAGTCTGGGTCGTACTAGTTAATATTGTAAACCAGCCCAAAGGAATATCAATCACTTCCTTCTCGGCGGCTTAATTCACATGTTCGGGATGAACCCCTGGCCTTGTTTTGAGGATGGCAACCCATCCAAGGACTGTACCGACTTTACCGACCTCTTCCAATTTCAGCAATTGTAGATAAACACAAAATTCCTTGGTGTATGCCGAAGGTTCCACCCGTGCTTCTCTTCACGAAGCGTACTTCTGGACCTCTTATGCCGTACTAACATCATCACCCTTTACATGTGTGAATCGCTCACATTTGATTACTACCAATTCCGCTCCGAGTGTTCTTCATAATCATCTAATTCTGCTCCATTGAAGGAATACTCTTCTTAAATGGCTTCTCACAGTCTTCCAATTCAAATTAGGGTGTGCTATTCTAATTTGCACACCTATGTATGGATTATCGCCCCTCATGTGACATTTAATCCACTCTATCACTTCCACTTCGTTAAACTAGTCCCACAAACATATATGACACACATCCACAACCACGTCCCTTCGACTCGGACGATTTTAACTGCAGTTAACCAAGATGCCCACATTTTTGCAACACCCCGACCGTCCTAGGAGAGCGAACGACGTGCTACTCATCTGTAGAACGAACTAAATTTAACGAAATAGAAGGAATAGGGCATTCAAATTCCATGACGATAAAAGAGGAATAATAATTCTCAACCTTCTTCCGATAAGTATAACAATTTTCCCAAATAGGTACATCAACCAAAATAAATCAGTAACGCTCTATTCATCAAAATAATTTCAAGTCATCTCTTTTGTATAATAAAGTTCTTTCCAGCTAATCCATGTTAAAAATCATTCCAACTCTTTATTTGCCTCGTGTTTTGAACGCGGTTACGACATTTGGGTACTCTCAATCACCCTAGAAATCAAAATTCTTAAATTCTCCTTATCATCATTCCACCCCTCAACTCATGGCGATAACTTCAATGCTTTCTTACCACCCAGTCCGGCTCCAGTGGCTTTAAAACAAAATTCAACTTCCAACTTACATACGTAATTACTTGATCCCATTTCGACCAGGGTACCGAACTCATGGAATAGTGACCAAACGTCTCCCTATTTTCAACCTTATGCTAAGTTTCATGCGTGGGATGTCTCGCAAAGAGAAATCCAAACAAGGAACCCCCCCGATACACTACTACCTAGCATTGTCGGTTATCGAAATCCGTTAGGTCCTCCGTCCATAGCATATACCTCTTTATTCCGTCCCTTGACAGAAAAGTTACAATTTCTCCCGTAATTATGCTTAACAAAGAACGTTTCACTAATTGCACTATTGTTCAGTATAGGTTGGTGGTAATAGCATTCCATAAACCTAGAATACATACAATCGTAATTCTCGAAATTCCTTTCCCTAATAATAATAGGGGTATAAATATTAACTCCCACATCTCTAAAGGATAAATATAACAATGCACTTTTCCTATCACTAAGTCCAGAGTGCTAAACATAATACTGAGTCAAATCTTTCCTCTCAACGGTAAATCCCGGTATATACGGAATTATACTGACAAAGTCTATACATACTTTGGCATCGAATATCTCGAGCCCACTATCTCCTCCGAAGTCTCTAGGATTGATAATATAAGTGCGAGTCCAACCTTCTTACAGGTAAAGCCTCGCCAAAACAAATATAAAACATGCTGCGCTAATGCAACCACTCCGATAGCCTTGTAATAAATGCTCATTATCGTACTAACCATTTCTATAACGTTTTATCAAAGATAATACTATACTCGTATATCGCATCACTACGACGAGTAACCTCAATAGAATACGTAACACTGTTAATATACACATTCATCCTTCGCGGATAGTACCAAAGAAAAATCCCGCTACGCTAGGGAAAATACTCACATAATGGTAACATTTATAACTACATGCATTAAACTCGTCTCACATGCTAATCTAGCAATGAACAAAATATGGTGACTCGCTCGTGTCACATAAACACGCCGCATCCTCTGAGGATACAACTTACACTTCCACCTTGTCAATCGTCTTGACTGCACAAATGGATTCCGGACGTAACACGTCTACTCAAACCAAACAAAATTACTTTAATCGTTGCCTTTTACTAGGAACCGTATTCTTGTCCTTTTTCTCACTTTGGAACATATTATCGCGAGCAATTTCACTCCGCACCAAAATGCCTCAACACGTAATCCACTTACCACCTGTCCTACTAACCAGGTTAGGATTGTCCTTCTCTCGGACTTTAGTAAACTCGATTCCTGTTAGCCATCCCGGTTGTTCCCTTAGTTTTTTAGGCCATAAAGATCATGTTACTATTTGTAATAGTATTTACTGAATTTGCCATCACTTGGTAAGAATTTAACTATCTGAAGCATTTAAATGAGTCCCCCGATGTGTATCCACATCCCTTTGTGACGCTACACTACCACCCTCGTATTTAGTCTCATTCTCGACTAACTTCTTCGATTCCTTTAAGCTTCCCACACAAGGAGCATTATCATCTTTATTGACAAAATACAACATTGTCAACCTCTGAATCAGCCGTCCATCAGAATTTCCTCCTCGAGTATTATCAATTATTATTACGAGTTGGTCTCCCACTTGGAGTCATTTCCTCCACTCGTATCTACATATTTCGATGCAAAATTTGCTAACGATTAGGATTTATATCCACAATTGGACTTCTGTCATGCCCTCCTGCGATGAGTTCAGAATCATGTTTGCTTCTCACCCTGAACAGTTGAGGAAGGAACAAACAGTCAACACTGTACTTAAGGTTCTCCTATAGCATAGCATTCCACTCCTAAAATTGGTGGTTGACTCCAACCATTATAACTTTGTCCCGAAAGCCAAGAAAATTTTCTCTAAATTTTCACTTTCAGTTTGCCACACTCCGTCCTATATCTAAGCCTTTGGATACTTTACCTCCTTTGGTAAACACATACAATTTTTGCATTTCTAGAATTCTCACTGACCGTTATCCATATGTTTTGTAACACGTTGGTTAAGTTTACTCTCGTACCTCATTCAATCATAACTGCACTTGGAAATCATTACTGCTCCATTAGTCGCTTTCTAGTCGTGGTTTCTCGTGCCATAATGGAGGTGACCTCGACTACGGTCATCATCCTCGGATATATTTTATAATCTCAACTGAGCCCTGCCTCCTGATGTATGCTTAACGGTCCTCTTCTGACATCCGTCATCACTCGGCACATGCACATATCCGGACGAAGTTAGAATTCACTAATGTATACACATTATAGCAGGAGAATGGAATCTCGTCAAACAAATCGACAATCCTAAACATAGGGCTCTATATCAAACAAAGCAACGCTAAAAGCATAATAAGTCGTACAGATCCTAAGGACACTAGAACCTGATGCTCTGATACCACCTGTGACACCCCGCCTAATTAAATACCGGGCGATCACTCCTTTATTAAATTAAAATCAAGGTGAACAGTTGGTTCATTCTTAGCATCACTGTCGTAAAAATAACTTTTCCAAATTTAACACCCTATTTAATTAAGCTAAGTGTCAAAACCATTTTTAAACATTACTTTCCAAATTTTATTTTGAAAATAAAGATTTAATTATCTACAACAATTCAATATTTAAAGAATCACACCACAATAATCCTGGAACATATAATCCAATTAATTTAAACATTCAACAACTAAATCCCAGCATTTAAAACTTAAAGTAAAACATACATGCTGAATAAATCCCAAAGTAACAGTACTAGAAATAACTGAAATACAAATGTTCCAATAAAACAGATAAATAGAGGAAAGGGAGACACATGCCCCAATAACTGAGAATGATAGAAGTGGAATTAAGTAAATGAAATCGTTTAATCAAGTGGCCTGCAACTCCCACCTAAGCTGCAGCACGTTCCTTCCAAGGGATCCTAAGCAAGACGCCCCTGTGGCTGGGCACCTGTAATATATACATACATATACAAGAGAGAAAGAGAAATGGAAACGGGTCAGAGCCCGATAGTGTATATGATTTAAAAATTCCTTTAGCAAGTATTTAAATTGATTACAGGCCAATGCAACAACATATTAGTGCGACACTCTCTTGAGAAATTCTCACCTCTCTTCCAATGTGCACTCCTATCGCACTAACCTTACCAATGGATTATCTCATCATATATCACACTATCTTTCCCTAAGGATTTAACTTATCTTAGGTGACTCTCAAGATTTAAGATTGAACGATACAATTGATTGAAAAGAATATTTCAATTAGTAACCCAAAACTCTCGTTTTAACTTTATTAATTTATAAAGTTTTCCAGTGTCATTTTATACTTTCTCAAAACAAGTATTACAATTTGAGTCATCAACCATGTCCTACACATCAAATCATAGTAGGCAGTTCCAGATTTCAGAATTTCATATATATATTAACTACTCGTAAAATATATATATCATAACAGCACCCCTCATAAAACTATGGTGCAGGCATACTCTACTATCCAAACCCCGTATCACTCATATTAAGGAGAATACAAATTCGGAATCACTCTCGAATTGTATTAACACATACACAAACAATATTGAGGCGAAGCTTAGATTCCAAGTCTCTAAGAGGAAAGCACATACCAGCGTCTCTTACGACCGTCTGAACTATCATTCCGATAACTTGTACCAAGGATATCTACCTCCTAGGGTACGAATCAATATCCCCCATAAGGCACACAGGATAAGATCGTTCTAGCGTGGTAACCTCGGGGATAGCGTGGGTATGATTTTCACACATAGATAGTATATGCATACACAATCATATAACTATACTAATATTACCATATCCATATTAGGTATATCTCAAATCCCATAGTTACGACATTTATCCTTATTTTCACATTATTAGTATCGCGTATAAGGGTTCGTCTCTAACCTTAATTCGAAGGATTCTTCCAACTTATTACGTAACTCTCATGAACTCTATCCTCCCAAGTATAAAATTCAGTAGGTGTCCTTTTTATGTTCCAAATGCATCTCTCCCTTTAATACATAAATTCATCGACCCTTAAGTAATTATCCCAAAAATACAATTCTCGTCTCGTATTAAAAGTCCCAAAATTACTCATATGTCCTACTGGTCTTCCCTATCTCCCAAAACACTATATTAAGGATGTCCAAGAATTATTTCACATTAAATTGAATTTCAACTAATTAAGAAGGGGAAACATGAGTTTGCCGGGAGGGGTCGATCGATCGAGGTCTGGGGCTCGATCGATCGAACCTTCGATCGATCGAAACTCTGGGCTCGATCGATCGATCAAGCAGGTATGCGAAATCTGCAGTTTTGCAGTTACGGGTTTCATCTTCTAACCTCAACAAATTCCATATTTTTCATACCCAAACGACCCAAAATTCATACTACTAATATCATCTCATCATATTAAGAATTTTCTACGTAAAGCATGTAAGTTTCCGTCACTAAACATGGATTAACAACCCAAAATTCATGTAAATATCAAGAACCCTAGAAATCTCTTAAACATGGTTCTAACACATATTTTCCAGAATTTCCTTCTTATAAAACATCATAAATTCGTGGTTTAATCCTCTACATGGAAAAAGGGTTTCCAGAATATCATTTAAATCATCCCTACATGCAATTTCCTATCTCAAATGGGGTTTTTCTTCCATACAACTCATCCTAATCATTCCTAAACTAATATGAGTGATGCATCAACGAAAATAAGCAAGATAAACACTTGCCTGGTATTTTCGACGTCCTGGTTTGGTGCCGAATTTGGTGTGGTTGCGTTCTCCGTCTCGCGATCTACGCGTTGGTGGTGGAGACGGTGCAAACGGATGGATTTCGGGCCTTGGATTGCTTTGGAAGCTCTCTCCTTCCCTCTCCTATGGCCGTCACTTGTCTTTGGTTGTTATAACCATTGGAAGAAAACCTTAGACATTTGATATAACCCTTGAAATTTCGTGGGTTTAATTACCCAAAAATGTAAAATGACCAAAATGCCCTCCCGGGGTACTAATTAAGCCTAAAATTGCCCCGAGACTCAAACTAAACCCCCGAGTACACTTTTCTGACTATCTCGACCCTTACGGATGCGTTGGCGCACTCAAAACGATCATACAAATAACCTATAAATTATTCACTTTTATTAATCAACATTTAGTCCCGACACGACACAGGCGCGTCTCGACTTAAATTTCCATAATTGTCATTTTATTCGCTCGTGACAATATTATAAAAATAAATCTCATATATTACTATACTCATCTAGTAACATTCAATAAATAACAAATTTCCAATAATTACTAACTCTCGTCACGCTAGTAACTATTTAAAACAACATTCCGGATTAAAATTAAATTAATTTATCTCAGTTAAATTTAATAAATCCCATAATTTAAAAGCTATAAAAATACGGGGTATTACACACCTTGTATAAATATTTTGTAGAAACCTATGAATCCTAGAAAACCTCTCAAGTTCTTTAGTGAAATAGGCATGGGTCAAGACTACATATCCTCCACCTTACTAGGGCCTGTAATGACCCATTCTCACTAATAATGTGACCCATGCATGTGATAGTGGATTGAGAAAAATATCACTATCTAATATTTTCAAACAACCGGTGTGCTCTGAAGGTATGAATTACAAATTGTAAGTTCTCTTGGTGGTCCTGCTAACTTTCGCTAAACACAAGTATATGATAAAAAAAACAAAACAAATTATCTTAAGTAAGGCCTAAATATTTCCTTCATAAGTATCTGGAAGCAGTCTTTTGAATATCACATTCTCTCATTCTGATTTAATGGTACCATGCTCTCAAATCCAATTTAGAAATTCAAATTTGGTACAAAACAACTCATCCAAAAGTTCATTATGGGGGGTATAGGAAATTTATTTTTTATTGTGGCGCCATGTAATTTCAGGTAATCAACACATAACCTCCATTTACCATACTTCTTCTAAACTAGAAAAATCGGGGAAGCAAATGGACTATGACTTTCTAGAAGGATACTAGAGTCTATCATTTCCTACATTAATCTTTTAATTTCAATTTTGGGTAATATGTCTCTCTATGTGGTCTATAGTTTGTAGGAATTTCTCCCCTTTTCAAATTAATTTGGTGATCATGAGACCTTTTGGTGAACCGGTTGGTTGAAGCACCGAAGCTAGCCCTAAATGTCCGCCATTGAAAGATTTATTTTTCACCTTTAATTCGACCTTATATTTCTTCCACCATTTACTCTATTGTTTCCACATATTCCATCATCTTTCCACACATGTAACAAACTTATACAAAATTTGTTGGATTTTTTTCACTTAGGGTTCAAGTTTTTGGGGGGTAGGTTATTTGACAATCTGTTATAAAAAAGGAAATCTAATTGTGATTATTGTTTATTATTATTTATGTTAATTTGAAGACAACTTTTGGTTGCAGTTCAATTTCTTTTGTATATTTTTCTTTTTTTTATTATTGTCTACGTTATTTTTGCTGCTACATTTGGCACTTAAATGCAAATGTTGAAAAAAAATTATTTATTGATATTATTTATATGTAGTCAAATCTTATGTATTGTGTTTAAAGGAAGGTTATTCATGTAATATATTAATAATATGTAATCAAACACATTTTAAACAACAGTTCTAAAATTTGAGTGAAAAAGACTGCGGTTTTGGTTGAATGGATGATAAATTCTTTGAAAAGATTCTAGGTGAATTTGATAATCTCATCGTCGAAGATCGTTGTTCTTTTTTCTAATCATAATTAATGTTGTCGTTAGCATCAAAGTATAATTTTGTTAGTTTTTTTATTGGGTTGATTCGTGGATTCATACATTACACTCTGGAAAATAATGAGTTCATGAATTGGTATTTTCGCAAATCCATTAGAAGATAATCAATTCTACTTATCCAACTTTTGCTACTTGCTGAATTTATACGGGAGGTTCTTGATGAATGTTCATTGTCCATAATTTCTCCTTATTTACCCATCTTTTCTATCATTTTTTACAGTAAATTATAATAATTTTATTGATATGGAAGTGGAATTTTTACAAAAGAATGGGAATATTACATCCAAAAGAATATGCAAAAAGGGAAAAACATTGCGAAGACGTATAATTTTAAAGGAATGAACTCTCTATAAATAGAGGTAGGTGGATGTATCAGCTGCAGCGTGCATTTGTTAGATCCTGAGAAAGAATGGACCGAGCTTTAACTATCGAGCATGGGGCTTTGAGATCTTTTTCTTGTATAGCATTTCCTTAATGTCGTTGCATTTGGAAAGAAAATGTGCCATCCAAAATCCCAAGAGCATAATAAGATCCATTATAATAGACGCAGTTTCTTTTCTTCCCTCTAGTAATATCAGTACAATTTTTCCTATTTTATCCTAAAAGCCACCACAGGTTGCAACAAATATGTGGCTTATGTAGACCTCATGCAAGTTGGATATGGACTCGATGAGCTGTGAAATCATAATTTGAATTCTTTTATGGACTTAGGCCTCCCAAACATAGGGTGATTGGTATTGGTTCAAGGTCTTGTTGAGCCCTAAATCCCTTTTCAATTGAGGCATATTCGGTTCCATTACCCCTGTGTTGCGTACGCATTTCTAACCAGAGGTGAATTTAAGGTATGTTACTTTCTTCCCATTCGGGTCGAGTATGTTAATAGATATAAATGTTTTTTCTGGAACACTAATTCAGAGTATCATCATTAATTAGTTATTTTGTGTTTGTATCGATTATATGTTGTCGAAAAAAACTCTATATGATAGATTATGTATGTTTTAATAGCCTAACTAAAATCAAATATAGGATGGGAAAGTGGAGGTTTACAAGAAGTGGAACAAGCCATTTCCCTACAAAATATTGAAGGTCAAATACGTCTGTAATTGGGTTTGGTCAACTTTTAATCAGTGTTCTAAAAGGCACGCCTAGGCTCTTCTTATGCGCGACTAGGCTTTAGGATTGGAATAAACACCCTACCTTAAGCCATTTATGTCTTATTCTTGGTAAAACCCTTAAGGTGCATTTTTTTAAAACAAAAATGCTTTAGTGAAACGATATCGCCTTTTAAAGACTTTTTTACAAACCAGACCAATATCTCGTCCAAACCAATCAAATAGTATTTAAATTTTTATATATTCAGACATATTTTTGAGGCATTGTGACACCCCGCCTAATAAAATATCGGGTGATCCATCCTATACCAAATTAAAATAGGAGTCTCATATGGTTCATTCTCAGCGTCACTGTCGAAAACTAATTTAATTACTAATAACCTATCAGGCTGGGGTAAATTTTTTATTTAACTAATCTTTTTAATCAAACCAACAAAATAAAACAATCACACAGTTTACGTATACGAACTTAAATGAAATAAAATAACCGAACACTCGGTTTAACATAATACAACCAACTCGAATGCTGCACTAAAAGGGGTTAGAAAAATAAATAAATAGATTTGGGCTATCGGCCTGGATATTTCTACAATACTTCCTATCTAGATCTCAAGGATAGAAGCGTCTATAAGAAACCGACATGCATCCACAGTTGCTGCAGCAAACGTCTGACTCGACGGAATCATCATCCAGGCGTCTCTCTGTCTGGACACACACACATATATATATATATATATATATATATATATATATAGCAAAAGAGGGGAAAATAGATAAAAGGGTTAGAGCCCGACTTGTGAAAATATTTTTTTGCAAGGGCATAAATGCTATATTTTTAAAATATGATGTATCTGATATTTAAATTGGTATCGCACTACCATGAGATACCCCTCACCCCTCTTCGAAAATTGCACACCTATCGCATACCTTTTAAACCCTTTAGTTAAGCTACCTTGACTAACTAATCTATATCACCGAATCTATGAAAATCCCAATAAACCTGAGTACTAAGGGCTAAACTTCTCCCCATTCCCAATACTGCGCTGTGTTCGTGCGTGGGGTGTCTTGCGAAGCAAAATCCAAAAAGGGAAGCTCCCCGATATACTACTACTTGGCAATGTTGATCGTCGAGATCCATTAGGCCCTCAGCACATAACGTATATATAAACTCATATATATATATATATATATATATATATATATATATATATATATATATATACATATAATTTCACTTTAATATACAAATCACAATTTAAGTTCGGATAATATTTACTTATTCACTTTGAATTCTCAATTTTTCAAATCATACACCTAAATTCCAAAATTACTATTCATAGTAATTTCCTCAAATATCTCATTTATGTAAATTAAATCTCCATAAAAGTGTGGGGTATTACATTCTCCCCCCTTACAATGGAATTTCGTCCACGAAATTCGGATACGATAGGTACTAGTAACCTAGGTTTGCTACTCACACTTCATCCTGCAGATACAAGTAGAAGGTACTAATCCGAATTGTACCCTACCATATACTCAATTGCGGTACCCGCACACTAGCTTAAACACAAGCTTAACTATGCCTCTATATGCTACGACACAACCTTGGTCGTAAGGTTGAATCTCACGTCACATCGCACTTAGTGCTTCTATAATCGTACATAACGAGCCCACACCAAATTCAACACCAAACCAGATTTTTGAAAATCCCAGGCATGTGTTTATCTTGCTTATTTCGTTGATGCATCATCCATATTAGTTTAGGAGTTATCAGGATGAGATTTATGGAAGAAAAACCCAATTTGAGATGGGAAATTTTCATGTAGTGATGATTTATATGATATTATGGAAACCCTTTGTCATGTAAAGGATTAAGAGTTTGATTAAGAAAAGAGTTCTAATCAGATACAAACACTAAAAAAAAAATTTATTCCGGACGATCGGACCGTTGGAATTGGATGAAATTTTACAAAGAATTAGCTGAAGACGAGAGGAAGCTACAGAAAAAAATTCAGCTCGATCGGACCATTCAATATTTTTTAATATTTTTTTTTGCTAGACCGTTTTATGTTTTGAGGACTCTTAGAGATAATAAAAATTCAATTAAAACTCCATTTTAATTCCGATTTCGAAACCGTTTGAAATTCTCATCTTTGAAAACAAAATTCAAAATCCTTTAATGTAAGGTAAAATCTATATTTTTGGGATATTTTGCATAAGGGATAATGTAAGTATATATTAAAGGGGAGAGACACGTAAGAGAGAGTCACGTTGGAACATAAATGGATATCTACTGAATTATACATTTGGAAGAATAGAGTCCATGAGGGTTACGTAGTAAGTTGGAAAAACCCTTCGAATTAAAGTTAGCAACGAACCATTATACTTGATAAATAATAATGGGAAAATAAGGATAAATGTTGTGAATGTGGGTTATTGGATAAACCTAAATTGATATAATAAAAGTGGTATATTTATATGATTGTGTATGCATATATTATATACTTGTGAAAATCATGCCCGCGCTACTTGTTATCCCTGAGGTTTCCGCGCTGGGACGATCTTATCTCGTGTGCCTTATGGGGGGTATTGACTCGTACCCTAGAAGATAGAAATCCTAGGTACAGGCTATCGAATCGGTAGTCACGGTCCTAAGAGACGTGAGGGTATGTACTGACCTCTTGGACTTGGAAACTATGCTTCACCTCAATATTGTTTGTGTATGTATATACAGTTCGAGAGTGATTCCGAACTTGTATTCCCTTTAGTACGATTGATACGGGGATTGGATAGCAGAGTATGCCCGCACCATAAAATTTTACGTGGGGTGTTGTTAGAATATATATATTATACGATTATTTAATATATATATGAACTTCTGAAATATGGGAAACTGCCTACTATGTTATGGTAAGTAAGACATGTATAATGACTCAAATTGGAAATACTTGTTTTCAAAAGTATAACATGATATTGAAAAAACTTTATGAATCAATAAAGTTAAAATGAGCGTTTTGTACTAAATGAAATTATCCTTTTTAAACCATGATGTTGTTAAATCTTAAATTTTGAGAGTCACCTAAGATAAGTTAAATCCTTGGGGAAGGATAGTGTGATATATGATGAGATAAACCATTGGGAAGGTTAGTGCGATAGGAGTGCACATTAGAAGAGAGGCGAGAATTTCTCAAGAGAGTGTCG
This sequence comes from Sambucus nigra, assembly GCA_949130495.1. NCBI lineage: Eukaryota > Viridiplantae > Streptophyta > Magnoliopsida > Dipsacales > Adoxaceae > Sambucus > Sambucus nigra. The sequence goes on along the minus strand of OX422220.1, from coordinate 165,830,126 downwards.
CACTAATATGTTGTTGCATTGGCCTGTATCAATTTAAATACTTGCTAAATGAATTTTTAACCCGTTTCTATTCCTCTTTCTCTCTTGTATATATATGTATATATTACAGGTGCCCAGCCACAGGGGCGTCTTGTTTAGGACCCCTTGGAAGGAACGTGCTGCAGCTTAGGTGGGAGTTGCAAGCCACTTGCTTAGACGATTTCATTTACTTGATTCCACTTCTATCATTCTCCTTATTGGGCATGTGTCGCCCTTTCCACTATTTATCTGTTTTATTGGGACATTTGTATTTCAGTTATTTCTAGTACTGCTACTTTGGGATTTATTCAGCATGTATGTTTTACTTTAAGTTTTAAATGCTGGGATTGGGTTGTTAAATGTTAAATTATTGGATTGATTGTTTAATAAAATAAATAAATAAAATTGGAAAGTAATGTTTAAAAAATGGTTTTGACACTTAGCTAAATTAAATAGGGTGTTAAATTTGAAAAAGTTATTTTTACGACAGTGATGCTAAGAATGAACCAACTGTTCACCTTGATTTTAATTTAATAAAGGAGTGATCGCCCGATATTTAATTAGGCGGGGTGTCACACTATGCCCCTTCTATTTCAGACGGTATCTAAAACCAACTTACCAAGGTGCCCATACACCTTTTGACCTGTGCCTATCTGCACAACCATTGCAAACAACATAGACATAACACTGTCTCTAAAAATGGCCCTACCTTTCTTGGTCTGGTGCTAATACCTGAGCATTCTCAACAATCTTCTTAAGATCTAATTCTTCCCATTCCTGGAAATCCAGCCCTTCATAAAGTTAACCCACCAATCTTATCGTGGTTATCCACGAGGCAAGTGTTTACTTGCTTTATTTAATTTAGTGTGTACATAATATTATAGTTGGTAGAGACAAACTATAAAGATTTTTGGTATGGGTTTTCATGACGGCAAAGGGTCGATCGATCAACCCTTCAGAATTTTTGGCAATTTCGGTTTAGTTAATTTAAATGGGATAAGTGCCCAAATAAATGGTTTTTAGCTTATTTATTCAAGGAAATAAATACCAAACTAAGGGAATCCATATCCAGCCATTTGAGGGAATTTATGGGGGCTAGGAGGGTGCAATAATTGTGTAGCATTAAAATTATATTTTTGGGGAAATTAAATAAATTGAAGAATTAGACATTTGGGGTTCCTAAAAATAGAGTGGGGACCTCTAAAGTATTATTTGAGCGAAATGTTAACCTTGAGTCCGTGGAAAATGGAATCCATGACTTAGGTGTTTAACGGTGTTTAGGACGTGTAACACTCGAGCTGGTATTTTGGCGGGCGATTATATATATATATATATATATATATATATATATATATATATATATATATATATATATATATATATATATATATATATATATATATATATATATATAGGGTGAGGTTCAAAAGTGAACCAAAAGAATGAACTTTTTAATGAACCTACTAAGACATTAAAAAATTTATTTTCAATTTCTTGTTATAATTGGTCCGCGCCAGCGGCAATGCATAATTTTTCAATCCCCCCGCTGGCACGGACCAATTACAACAAGAAATTAAGGATCAATTTTTAATATCTTAGTAGGTTCATTAAAAAGTTCATTATTTTGGTTAACTTTTGAACCTCTCCCTATATATATATATATATATAATTATGCGCGTAAAAAATTTAATTTTATGTCAATTGTGTTAGAGAAAATCCTACGAGGGGACTAGGATGAAATTTGGGATATAGGCTAAAGAGGATTTAGCGGTTACCCGATACGTCTATTGACGACGGTTATTATATGTTGTGTGATACCTATGGAATTAAGATAAGTCGATAGTATACTTATCTAGTTAGTACGAATTTGTATATTTGGGTTTATATATAAGTCCTTAAAAGTGATTAAGGTACGAGTTATATATCAAGTGAGAGAATACTTTTGGGTTTAGTATTTTAAGTGTATGAGTGCTTATATACAATTACGAATGGGAAGATTTGGGATTATTGGCTGTCGCCATATGAGATGGGCAATTATAGCCATATATATATTTGAGGAGTGATATGGATTATATATACGATGTGATAACAGTATGTATAATATGATACGAATACATATATATATGTGTGTGATTGGTATATTTGTATCTTAGAGGCTGGTTCCATGGGTTTTCCTTTGGCGTAGGGTTGGAACAGCCAGCTTATATATTTTTCTCTAGTGCGATCCGGGGAGGTTGCGCGATGTGGGTAAATCCCCTGGCTTGAGGAGCAAGGAAATTATATCCCCAGGTCATCTCATCCCTCGTTCGTGTGAGATATGTGTACTCTACTTGCAGAGGGAATATGACCGCCTCCACTGTTGTGTGTTTATTTTTACCATGATCATGAGTGAGTCTGGCTTGGTACCATGGTTGAGTGAGTAAACCCGGATTCAGATAGGCACTATGAGACTACATCCTCTAGTTATAGATAGGTGGGATTGTTATTATACTTGTTGTGTATAATATATTACATGTATATGAGGACAAGATTGTGACACCCCGTCTAATTAAATACCGGGTAGCTACTCCTTTATTCAAACTAATATAAATTGTCAAGTTGGTTCAGTTCATAGCATCACTAACGAAAAACATTTTAACAATTACTAGCCACGTAATATTTAAAAAGTGAGTTGTCAATTTTAATTAAATTAGATCAACATGCAACAAGTTAAATTATGAAATAATGATACCACGGTCACATAACAATCACAATAGAATACTAATGTAATAAAAATGAATCCGGAGGAACACTCGTTTGAATAATCCGAATACTGAATAAAACAAATACAAAGTCTGAAACACTAATTAATTTATTCTAAAACTGAAATAGAACTGAGTAATTAAGCTGTCTCTAAGAGAAAAGGGGCGACATGCCCTACACATGAATAAATCTGAGATGGAGTCAAAGTAGAAAGTGGAAGCGTCTATTATCGAGATCCTGTAACTTCCACATCAGCTACAACACTTCACTGGAATGGAACTTCTAAGCTTGGTGTCCTTGTGGCTGGGCACCTAAAAGGTTTTTACAAGAAAATAGATTTGAAAGCAAACGGGTCAGAGCCCGATTGTGAAAATAGTTTAAAATATAGCAAGTGTTTAATATCATTAAATAGTGAATATAAAATACATGATAGTGCGTGCACTCACATGAGTTCCTCACCTCTCAACTAATTGTGCACTCTTAACGTACCCGTACCCGTTCTAGTTATTCCACTATCTAACTAGTCCAATCCATAACCTCACTTTACTTTACAATTCAAGTTCAATTCCCGACATCTTAATCTAAACGGAGAGTCTTACTTTTTATTCCTCAATATTTGTTATAATAATTACTAAGAATTTTCCATTTTTAACTCTACTAAAAATGTTACAATTATTCACACTTACACTTTAATAAACAGTCCATTTCAATTATCAGTATATTAATCTCATCATAAATATACAATAATGGCACCCATAGGCTAGGCTGCGGTGCACACATACTCTACTATCGAATCCCGATACATCACGTACATGAGGACCACGTATTCCGAATCTCTCAGGAACCGTTTAAATAAGCAATAAACACACATAATGGAGGCAAACATAGTTCACATACCCATGGGTCACGCACATACCTACGCTCCCATGGTCAGCTGACTTATTAACTCACCAATAAGTCATTCTCTGCCCTATGTCCTTGAGGTATCAATCTAAATCCCCCCGTAGGCACACAAATATTAGATGGCCCTGATCAAAAACCGACCTCCCGTGATAGCAAGTATGGTAGATATGTTATACACATATAAGTCCATATACTAAGAATTCACACATCTTAGATATCTTATAATATTAATAGAGGTATATTCCACCCCCTTATACCGTCATTCAAGTTTGCACATTTATGAGTATTTGGATAATATACAATATAGACCGCCGACACATCTCACGTCGTAAATCTCCATTACTTAAAACCTAACTCATAAAGGTTAACAAGTCTTATATGCATTTCTCCAAAATTAAATCCTAAGTTATACTCCGGTCTCACAAATATACCTACTAGTCTTCCTCGAGTCTAACTATTCACAAAGTTCCCAACATCAATTCTCTAGGCTCAAAATTATTGAAGTTCTCCCAAAAACAATACCTATAAATAAGCCTATGTGAAGACCGAAACAAAAATCGGCCGAACATGGTCATTTTGTCAACTCGTTAGAAATCTCGTTCGAACGAGTTACTTTGAACGAGTGTCGTTCGAACGACGGGCTTTGAATGAACTCGTTAGAAGGGCTACTGGAATCTCGTTAGAAGCTCGTTCGAACGAGGTCATTTGAACGACCTGGGTTGGTCTTCTAACGAGATTTCCGAAAGTGCCCAATTTTCACCCATTTCATTTTTCTCAACTTTTCCCTTCTCCAAAGTCATCCCAAATTCATACTAATCAGATTTTAAGGTTCTTAAATTATTCTAAACCACCCTAGATCACTTCCTAACATTGTTTTTGGGTTAATTCCTTCAAATCAACATGTAAAATCCATTAATCCCCAAATTTTTCCACAAACCCTAACAACATGAACTCAAAATCTAATTGAACATAGGAACTCCTTTTTAATCCGTTTTAAACCATCAAAAGATATACATTTGAGTACTAATTTTGTCCATAATTATTCTACATGCAAACCCTAACACTACCCTTAGGTTTTCATCAATCTTTCAAGACATATGTTAATTTCTACACTAAACATGGAGGAAATATTCAATGCAAGTAATGAATCTAAACCACTTGCCTTAGATTTGTTCTTTTGATTTGTTGTTGGTGATTAAAGGCTGAATCTCTCCTCTTTCCGGTCACAAATCCTTCCCAATTGGTGGTGGTGGGTGGTGGTTTTGGGTTGGAACCTCTTGTAACTTGTCTCAAACTCCCGTAGCCCACTTCTATTGTTTTTGGCTGATAATGGCCTTAGTTGCTTCACTAATTATTAATAAATAACCATCAAAATTCGTGGGTCTTAACTCCTCAATTTTTAAAATTACTAAAATACCCTTCTGGGTTGCTGGTTTGGCCTAAAAATGCCCAGTGACACAAACTAAACCCCCGGCTAGTGTTTTTTGACCATCTCGACCCTTCTAGACACGTTGGCGCACTCAAAATGATCATTCTGTTGATAAAAATATAATTTTCTTTTTAATCTAATTCAATTCATTCCTGACGCGACTAACACGCGCATCCCAACTTAATTTCCCAAATTGTCGTATTTCCGCCTCGTGACAATTTTAATATTTTCAATACTCATATATTACCATATATTATCAGTAATGTTTTATTTTAACATCGTAATCAAATACCAATTCACATCTCGCTAGTATTTACCTCCGGATTAATTTCCAATTAATTCTCATTTAATTCAATTAATCCTTTAAATAAAAATCAGTAAAATTACGGGGTATTACAAAGATATCATATATCTTTAACTAGTGTAAATACTAAAATGCATAAGGATTTATCCTCATTTCGGGAGATTTTATCCGGACTTAAATTATGATTTCTATATTAAAGTGAAATTATGTGTGTGTGTATGTGTGTGTGTGTATACATATATATATATATACGAGTTTATATATACGTTATGCGGTGAGGGCCTAATGGATATTGACGATCAACATTGCCAGGTAGTTGTGTATCGGGGAGGTTCCTTGTTTGGATTTCGCTTCGCGAGACAACCCACACACGAACTTAGCGCAATGTTGAGAATGGGGATAAGTTTATCCCTTAGTACTCGGGTTTATAGGGATTTTCAGAGATTGGGTGATATAGATTAGTTAGGTAAAGTAGCTTAACTAAATTGTTTGAAAGGTATGCGATAGGTGTGCACTATTAGAATAGGGGTGAGGGGTATCTCATGAGAGTGCGATACCAATTTAAATATGAGATAAATCATATTTTAAAAATAGAGCATCTATGCACTTGCAAAAAAATATTTTCATAAGTTGGGCTCTGAACCTTTTATCTATTTACCCTCTTTTGCTATATATATATATATATATATATATATATATATATATATATATATATATATATATATATATATATATATATATATGTCCAGACACAGGGACACCAGTATGATGATTCCGTCGAGTCAGACATTTGCTACAGCAGTTGTAGATGCATGCAGGTTTTTTGTAAACGCTTCTATCCTTGAGATTTAGATAGGAGGTATTGTAGAAACATTCGGGCCGATAGCCCAAATGTATTTATTTATTTTTCTACCGCCTTTTAGTGCGGCATTCGAGTTGATTGTATTATGTTAAATCGAGTGTTTGGTTATTTTATTTCATTTTAGTTCGTATACATAAACTGTGTGATTGTTTTATTTTATTGGTTTGATTAAAAAGATTAGTTAAATGAAATATTGATGCCAGTCTGATAGGTTATTAGTAATTAAATTGGTTTTCGACAGTGATGCTGACAATGAACCATATGAGACTCCTGTTTTAATTTGGTATAGGACTGATCACCCGATATATTATTAGGCGGGCTTCCATAGGCATGTACAATTTTTATATTTTTAATAGACTTTTTATGGTTCAAAGTATTTGAATATATTAAAAAGGGCCTAAATACCTTTTCTTGCATTTTTACGCCTAAGGCCCGCCTAGGCTTAAGGCTTGACCTTCACGTCTCGGTTACGCCCCATGTTTTTTAGAACCTTGATTTTAATATCTTTTATTCTGATTTACAAGTGAGTCTCTTGATGTTTTTGATAGTTCATAGTCTTTATAGCCACGAAGAAATTTTTCTCCGGGAGCTTCTGAGGTGAACATCTCTCTGTTTTACTCTACAGTCTTTGTCGTTTTTACTTATAAGTAAGATGTTGGATTCCATAGATTTTTGTCTTCTTCTTGTGAGTCTACTAAGATTGTGACGCCCAAGATTGAGGTTGAGCCGGAAATCGATGATAGTAAAAAAAAATGTTACTATCTTTTTTGGCACTCGAACTAGTACTGCCGAAGGTTTTGCTAGGGTTTGCGAAGTTTTTATCCATTGGCTTTATTAAATAAAATTTAGTAGTTGTTTGCATTGTATTGAGTTGTGGAACATTCTATTTATTTTTAGGCACTTACTGCTGAAGCTAAAGCTCATTATGAAAAGGCATCATTCAACGTGGCTGATTTGGTAAGATACTATTCATAATTCATTTCACGATCATCAGATAAACTATATATATTTATATATATATATATATATATACGACTGATGCAATACAACACATATTGATGTCCACTATTATCAAATAAGTAGATCGAGAAACATCATCTCCTTCGAGGAATGATTGGAGCCGTTAGGAGGTTTCATGTGAAAGACAAAATCATGCATAAAATACACGATTGTAATATACAACACATATTGGTGTAAAGGGTTAGTCTCAAATATGAAGAAAAAAACTAATTTTGTTTTTCTTAAGTATTTGGTGTTTGTTTTATGTTTACGTTAAAAATGATTTTACATACATTCTCTTATCTACAATTCATGTGAGATGCATGTGCAATTTTTCGTTCAATTTCTTGGTGGAAGTTAAAATCTATGCTTATCGTAGAACAATATCCAAACATTAAGACCCCGTTTGATGCACCGTATAAGAGGGTCATATTGGATAAAATTATCCTATTCAATGTTTGTTGTAGTTTAGAATGGGATATGAGATGAGATAAGTTATATCGAGTGAGTTCCTTATCCCACAAGGAGTGGGATAAAAAAATCCCACTTCTAAAGTAGTATCAAATTATCTAGTGTCAAGATTCGATTGTAAATTACTACCCTGCTCTTATTATGTTAAAATAAACTCACTTAACTTGCACTCTCAAATATTAGATAGCAGTCATCATTCTTTTTCATTCACATAAATCTCCATTCATATTTTTCATCCAGTAGGTAGCCTCCTCCTCCTTTTTTGTATTTTTTTATGTTTATTTCTTTATCACGAACTACTATTTTGGTATTAATCGATGCAAATATTATGTTACTCCACATGGAGGACAAGTTGAAAGTTATGTGTTTTTTTTGGAAAGTACGAAATGTATAAATAAACAAAAGTAAATACAACAAAAGGGAGGGCATACCCTCCCAATACTAGCACAAATTTGCAAACTATCCAACGTAGAAACACGAGCAAAAATACATGTAACTCGACCCAAGGGTGTGTAAACACTAAACAAGCCAATAAAACAAAAAATAAAGTAAAACAAGAGTATACTACAAGGAGACAAAATAATCCCCAAAGGAAAACAAAAGCAATAAAACAAAACTATCCGTGGGCATAAGCCCAAGCCCAAGCCCCTAAGTGGGCAGGAAACAAGCCCAGTACAAATATTATTACAAATATTCTCTTTTATGTTGTTAACCCACCTTATAGACAAGTTGAAAGATATGTACAATTTAGTTTGTTTATTTTTTATGTTTTCGACGGGTAAAATCGATGTTACCCATTTGTGGCTTCCAGCAATTTTTCGACGGCTAGTTTGTTTTGAATTGAATGAGAATATAGTAAACCATCGATTTTACTATCTCATTATTTTCGACAGTTGGTTTGTGTGAACACAATTTTTGTATGTGTATGAGGGGTTTCTAGTGGTTGATTACGTACAAATTGTAAATACACATACAAATACATATGTCCATCTCATTATTGTCATCTTATAATCTAGCTGAGATAAGAAGAGAAGGAAAAGAAGAATCTATGAGTACAATATGCCAATGTTTAGGGAGCATCACACAAACAATCGAAGGTTCTCATAATTCATCTATTCAATGATTAGAAAAGTAATAAATATTTAGATTCTGTGGACTTTCTCCTCAGTATGCTAGGAATCTTAGATTAACTGAAAAGAGAGAAACTTTACCACTATGACAATTTTAAGTATATTAAAAACTATATATAAAGACACCATTAACATAATTGACCCAAATTAAGACTATAATACGTGCTCCAAAAATCTAAAGTTATCAAATGATATTCTCTTGATACCTAAAACCTACTAAAACATTATTAAAAACATACTAGCAGTTTATTAACCTAAAATTAGTATAAGTAAGATAATTGTTTAACCAAAGCTTCTTGTTTATGTCTTTCCCATCAAATAATTGGTTATATCAATCACCATGTAAAATGGACAAAATGGTGGTTGTACTTCACATTTGTTTAATTCCGATTCAGTTTGTTTATATTCTAAATTATTATCGTCTTCCACATGTAATATAACTTTAAGTGTCCTCATATTAATTTTTAGCTGGATCCCGAACGAGAATTTGAGCATGAAGTCTACCCTCTTGGTCTGCTTCCAAATGCTGGAGTTGTAGTTGGTGTTTCACAGAGGATGCCATTTTTAGCATGCATAGAGTTTTCATATTTTGAGCCATATCCTCAAGCTCAAACTTTATTGCATTGCCTCCTTCGGCACCTTCTTTAGGTACTGCATGGTCCTGATGCTTTCTACCTTACTGTTACTATTCTATAATGTAATCAGGAGGTCTACTTATATCCTCTTATAATGAATATGTATCAGTGACATGATGAAAAGGAGTTGTCTGCTCTATCTTAGGTCGTACACTCATATTTTGGAATTGTTTCGGGTGCTGGAGGAGCGGTCATGGACTGGTCATGGGGAAGAGGAGCAGACTGCTGAAGATACTCAACTAGTAAAGGAGGTGACGTCACGTAAAGCGAGGACGCATTGGATTTGTTAAGCTAATGTTCATTATTAATTACACATCATTTAAAAAACTACACAATTTGAGCCTCAGATGCCGATGATGTGAAATCAACCATTACAAAGAGGATCTCTATGATACTGTAGAACATGCCATCTCTCCTCACTTCATTTATTGTTGCATTCACAGTGGAGTGGAGCATCACAGTTCTCATCATGGTAACCTTCCCTCTTCTTGTCCTAGCCAATTTTGCTCCAATATGTACTCCATGGTCTTGACCAAAAACATGCTAGCATTATCTAACATATTCATTAAGAACATTGATATCCATTTCATTCATTTTGCCTCACCCAAATCTAAATGCATAGTTCTAATTCTTGCAGGACTTAAAATCCGCAATGAAATAAATGTGAAATAAGGAGAAAAGCCATCGCGGGACACTTAGATGTTTTAATGACCAGTACAAACATATTTGTTGGCAACCAATATATGTCAAATTATGGACATTGAACATTATTCCAAGAGATACTGTTTTCCTAATTTCATTATACAAAATGCCAAGATGAAAATTTCCCCAATCGGCCACCTATTTTCAATTAATAGTTACTGAAACTCACATTTTAACATCATTTTTTATATAATATTAAGTATTATTAGGGATATCTCAGTCATTTATTATGACATGTATTAGTCAACTAACGATACCACAAAATATGGAGGCCAAAACTCAATCAACGAGAATTCAGAAGCTAAAGTCAGTTTCAATCTAAACTAGGGTGAAAAGGCAAAATATCTCAGAACATAAAGCTATGAAGTATGAACCATAAAAAAATTTCTAAAATTCACAAGGTCTGAAACCCCCTTAATTTATTTAACCATGTGTGCTGATTACCAGAGACCTATCGAGAGTAGGATAGATTTGTCTGTCTTTCTATTCCCTTTATCAATCAATCAATTTGAGAGGTTTTCTTTCTCTATTATCGTACTTGAATGTTATCTCCTTGGCCCTCATTATTTATCATGTTTTATTTATGTAATTTTGCTAGATTTGTAGATAATTATTGTTCGTCATTTAGAGGTGGACAGTTTATTTTCAATTACTCGTGTAATCTTACTGTAGGTCCTTTTTATGTTTTCTTTGCAGTAGTTGCCCAATGCGTGCAGCCCATATACTATTCCATCTCTTCATCCTCAAGGTGAATATGCTACAATTGTCTCCCTCATCTTAATTGTTTGAGGTACATCTTGTTGTTGTTATACTATTACAGGTTACTTGATCCTCTTAATTTTTTCATGTTTCTTTATGTGATCTTGGGAGAATTATAAATTTTGATTTTGTTTGCTTTATCATTTTAGGTGGGTATCATTTTAGGGTATTGTGTGATCTAGAATAAAGTAACGCCAAACATGTGTTTAAATGGTATGTCGACACTTATATGCTATTCTAACCTGATCTCTGATTGTTGGATATTTTCTCTTATGAATAGAGAATTTTATTTAAAGTTGCCTAATGATGAAAAGACATGATATCTCAAGATTATTGATGTATTTTGTTTTTGTTTCTTCCTTTAATTTTTTTATAAGAATATGAATATACAAATGTTTATGAATATAGAATTTTATTTGAAGAGATATAATGATGAAAAGACATGAGATCTCAAGTTTATGTATTTTGTTTTGGTTTCTTCATTTAGTTTTTTTTTTATAAGAAAGCGAGTATACAAAAGTAGTCTAACTTAAAAGGGGGACAAGTAGGCTCAAATAATTCAAATAAACAAATAATGTGCATTAGAAACGAATGGTATTATGGGCAGAAATTATTTAGAGTTGGGATATGTGTGAATAAGGGGATTGCATTTTTGGAAGATGTAGGGTGGATTTTAACTAGTGGCCTATATTTTATAAAAGAACAACATGTAATGTAGATTTTAACTAGTGGTTTATATAAGAGAAAAGAATCAATGGTCTTATTCCAAATGTTTTGCTAAGCATGATGTGAATGAATTAAAAACAAAAAAAAATTATACAATTTTAGTACAATATTATATCATTTTTATCATGTTTTGTGTAGTCAACCTCATTACTCTTGTATTGAACATAGTAAGTATTCTGACTTTTTTCCCATATTAATAATTCTTCTTACTACTTTCTCCAAATACGTCGACTTAATGTTTTACAAAAAGTTGAACTCTCTTACAAGACTATTCAATAGGCCATTATAAATAAATGACAACTTCATTTGAATATCATTCTTTTGTTACGAAAAATTGAGTATAAAGAAACAAGGGGTACAACCAATGTACACTTCTATACTTTACTATTATTTACCTATTCAGACAAGAACTATTTCCAATTAATATTTTTCAATCTCAATGTAATTTATCTTTTTCTTTTTGGGTTTTGCATATCCATCATGTGCTCCATATTCCATACATCTCAAATATTATTTTGTTATCAGTTGCCCAAAAATTCTAGCTTGTATATTGAACCCTTAACACTCTAACCTCACATTTCTAGAACAATTTGGAAAATGGTCTCTCTAGCATCATTGTGCTTGTGAAATCGGAGTAACTTTTTAGAGTTTGTTTAGTTTTATTCCCCTGTTATTATGACTTATCCTTTGTAGTTGGTGTAGTAATTGGTATATTGGATTCTATATTAATTGCAATTTTCCTCTACACGGGTTTTACGTTCTTGTGATATCTCCACTATAAGTGGCATATTAGTGTTATCTATAAAACAGTCTTTTTGTTTGGGCAGTGAGTTATTAATGGTGGTGTTGATGATTGAAAACACTTGTTGCCTTCATTGCAACACGTGATAAAAAATAATGTTGGCTAACACAATCCGTTGCTAGGAGGATTTCAGTATCCTCTTCATTTCAAATTTTTTTGGGGATGGGACTGCACTACAGTAGTAGCTATTCAAACAAAGTGAGGGTTTATTTATTATGATTTTTTATTATTTTTATAGGGAGACTTTGATATTGAGTAGGCTCGAAGGGGATGTATGTTTCCAGCCCATAAAAGAAAGTCGAGCATGAGCATATTTTTCGTGCACAGTTTGATGACCAAAGAAAGGATCAAATCTTGAAATACCGGGTACTATATGTAATACCCCATATTTTTATGATTTAAATAATTACACGATAAATAATTATTGTGGGATTAATTGAATTAAAAGGGTAGAATTTAATTATTACTTAATCCGGATTGAAAAAACATATTATAGTGTGATATGTAATATGGAACTATATATTTCGGTAAATTGTCAAGAATAAGAAATATGACAGTTTAGTAAATTAAGTCAGACGCGCGTGTGAGTCGTGTCCGGACTAATTTAATGGAATAAAAGATTAATTATTTTTGGATAACTCGTATGGTCATTTCGAGTGCACCGTTGAGTCCGGAAGGGTCGAGATAGTCAGAATAGTATACTCGATGTGACAACCCGCCATCAGAAATAGGGGGTGGCCAGCCCGATACTCCAAAATAACGGAATCATGGATGGAATCATTCTCAACATCACAACGAAATAAGAAGTATACGGGATAACCACGCCTTATTTCAGAAAAAAAGGTTGCCAAATTTTTTTTAGTTTTAAAGTTAAAGAAATAAATTTAAATAACCCAACAAAAAAAAAGAAAGTGGAAATCCAGATGAAATTTATTATATACCCACAAATGTACCATAAAGGACCGAATATGCTGTCGGCCAGAGACTCATACAACAATATTAAACAAGTTCAATAATTTACATAATACATTACATTAATCAATTACAAAAGCTTGGGCCTCTCGCCCGAGTGACGAGACCCGATCTTAACTAGAGTGCAAGGATGACGACGTCTATTTCAAAATGTTTCGTAATACCCGCAAAGCATCACGGCTCGCCAAGAACACCGGGATAGGAAGTCAGATCAGGCATCCTTGCGGCGGAGTACCTGAACGGATATAAGATGCATGAACAACAAGGAATATGAACGGTTCAGGGCCCAGTTGTAATACCCCGTATTTTTATGCTATAATTAATTTGGGGATTTATTAAATTTAATGTGAATTAATTATTTAATAAAAATTCGGAAATTAATTATGTTATAATTATTAACGTGATGAGAGTTAGTAATTATGGGAAACTTGTTGAATATTACTAATGAGCAAAGTAATATATAATATTGGTTATATTAAATGTCACGAGTGAATAAAATGACAGTTTTGGAAATTTGAGTCGGGACACGCCCGTGTCGCGCCGGGACTAAATATTGATGAATAAAAGTGAATATATTATAAGTCACTCATATGGTCATTTTGAGTGCACCAATGTGTCCGAAAGGGTCGAGATAGTCAGAAAAGTGTACCCGGGGGTTTAGTTTGGGTCTCGGGGCGTTTTTAGGCTTAATTAGTACCCCGGGAGGGCATTTTGGACATTTTACATTTTTGGGTAATTAAACCCACGAAAATTCAAGGGATATATCAAATGTCTAAGGTTGTATTCTAGGGTTAAAATAACCAAAGACAAGTGACGGCCATAGGAGAGGGAAGGAGAGGCTTTTCCAAGCAATCCAAGGCCAACGATTCACCCGGTTGCACCGCCACCACCACCAACGCGTAGATCGCGCGACGGGGAACGCAACCACATCAAATTCGTCATCAAACTAGAACGTCAAAAATCCCAGGCAAGTGTTTATCTTGCTTATTTCATTAATGCATCACTCATGTTAGTCTAGGGATGATTAGGATGAGTTTTATGGAAGAAAACCCCAAATTTGAGATAGGAAATCGCATCTAGTAATGGTTTATATGTTATTCTGGAAACCCCTTCACATGTAGCGGATTAAACCACGAATTTTTGATGTTTTAGAAGAAGAAAATTCTAGAAAAGATTTATTACAACCATGTTTAAGAGATTTCTAGGGTTCTTGAGATTTAGATGAATTTTGGGCTTGTTAATCCATGATTATTAATGGAAATTTGCATGCTTTACGTAAAAGATGTATGGAATGGATTTATGTAATTGGCAGTATAAATTTATAGACGTTTGGGTATGGAAAATTTGGATTTGGATGGAGTTTTGTGAGAAAACCCGTAACTGGTAACTGCAGGATTCGCCATACTTGCTTGATCGATCGATCGAGCCAAGAGCTTCGATCGATCGAAGGCTTGATCGATCGAGCCCCAGACCTCGATCGATCAAGCCCTTCTGGCAGACTCATATTTCCCCTTTTTAAATTAGTTGAATTCAATTCAATGAGAAATAATCCTTTGACACCCTTATTAAAATGTTTTGGGAGATAAAGATGACCAGTAGGATTTATTAATGATTAAGAGACCTTTAATGTAAGGCGAAATTTATATTTTTGGAGTGTTTATACCTAAGGGACAATGGAATTTTGTATTAAAGGGAGAGATTACGTAAAATGGTTACGATGAAAAATAGATGAATACCTACTGAATTTTTACACTTGGGAGGATAGAGTCCATGAGTGTTACGTAGTGAGTTGGAATAATCCCTCTAATTAAAGTTAGAGACGAACCGTTATACGTGATAACAAATAATGGGAAAATAAGGATAAATGTCGTAATTATGGAAATTAGAGATGTACCAAAATTGATATGATAAAAGCAGTATATTTATATGACTGTGTGTATGCATATATTATATACATGTGAAAATCATGCCCATACTACTTGCTATCCCTGAGGTTACCGCGCTGGGACAGTCTTATCTCGATGGGACCTTTATGGGGGATATTGACTCGTACCCTAGAAGATAGAAATCCTTGGTACAGGATATCGAATTGATAGTTCAGACGGTCCTAAGAGACGCGGGCATGTGCTTTCCTCTTAGAGACTTGGAATCTATGCTTCGCCTCAATATTGTTTGTGTATGTGTTAATACAGTTCGAGAGTGATTCCGAATTTCTATTTCCCTTAGTAGGAGTGATACGGGGATTGTATAGTAGAGTATGCCCGCACCATAGTTTTTATGTGGGGTGCTGTTAAAATATATATATTATACGAGTATTTAATATATATATGAAATTCTGAAATTTGGAACTGTCTGCTGTGATATGGTAAGTAAGACATGTATGATAACTCAAATGGGAAACACTTGTTTCGAAAAAAAAAGAGTATAATATGACACTAGGAAACTTTATTAATAAATAAAGTTAAAATGAGAGCTTTGTTACTAAATGAAATCTTCTTTTTTAAACAACTATATTGTTCAGTTTTAAATCTTACAAGTAAACTAAGATAAGTTAAACCATTGGGAAGTTTAGTGCAATATAAGATAAGAAAATCCGTTTGGAAGGTTAGTGCGATAGGCATGCACATTAGAAGAGAGGTGAGAATTCCTCAAGAGAGTATCGCACTAATACGTTGTTGCATTGGCCTGTAAACAATTTAAATACTTGCTAAACGAATTTTAAATCATATACACTATCGATCTCTGACCCGTTTCTATTTCTCTTTCTCTCTTGTATATTTATGTATATATTACAGGTGCCTAGCCACAGGGGCGTCTTGCTTAGGATACCTTGGAAGGAACGTGCTGCAGCTTAGGTGGGAGTTGTAGGCCTCTTGCTTAGACGACTTCATTTATTTGACTCCACTCCTAGCATATTCATTTAGTGGGGCATGTGTCGCCCTTTTCATTATTCAGTTGTTTATTTGGACATTGTAATTCGGTTATTTCTAGTATTGTCACTTTGGGATTTATTACTATCTGGATGTTTTACTTTAAGTTTTAATGTTGGAATTTAGTTGTTAAATGTTTAAATTATTCAGATTATATGTTCCAGAATTATTGTGGTGTGATTCTTTAATTTTGTATTGTTGTAAATAATTAAATCTTTGTTTTCAAAATAAAATCTGGAAAGTAATGTTTAAAAATGGTTTTGACACTTAGCTTAATTAATTAGGGTGTTTAAATTGGAAAAGTTATTTTTACGACAGTGATGCTAAGAATGAACCAACTGTTCACCTTGATTTTAATTTAATAAAGGAGTGATCGCCCGGTATTTAATTAGGCGGGGTGTCACACCGGTTCTATATGATTACGAGATGAATAAAAAGTATGACAGTTATGAATGATAAATCATGAAGAAAGAGAAATAAAAAACTACCTACACAATTTAAAACATAAGCTAAGCAGGAAAATAAAATAAGTAACATTAATCTATAACTTTCGTCATATGCACCAATTATCTCATATATGTTTTCCATAACATGAAATATATATATAATCACAATCTTAAGCTCTTTATGGAATTTTTATCTCACTTTTATCTTTTGTAAAAATCCTTTCCTTATCAGGAAAATAGTCATTTTCAAATGCCCTTTGTGGCATTTATATGTGCTCTTTGTGGAACTTCATTATGCTCTTTATGGCATATATAATCCATCAAGTCCCACTTGATTATGAATAGTTATATTTATATACATATAATGATTCTAAGACCGCCCGTCCAGGTTTCCCCACTGTGCGCGCCCCTAAATGACCATCATCTTCCAGGGCCTATCATCAAGACAACCTGGGCACCTATAACGCAATACGTCGGGTAGCGGCCATATGCCTGCGGGGTAGTCATAACCACACCCGGAATTACTTACCCATCGCAGAAAAATATACAACAACACCACACACATGGCCTAGGACTATATCCACCCTGCATTCATTAGCCAGGGGGCTTCACCTCACGCGCGAACTTCCCTTATGATGTCATTTAGGGAGGGTGTGTTTAAACCATTTTATTTACCATTTTCAAAAATTAAATAAATTATCATTTACCATATTCATGATTAAGTTAATTATCATTTACCGTCATTATTACCATTTCCATTTATACATGTATGTTTCGTTTTATTTGAAACCATACTCGTTTACATTATTGTAAATAATTCACCTTATCATCCGGAGCCATACAATAGATTATATCGTTACTATAACCTCTAAGGAGTAATTAAACACTTAATTATCTCCAAACATTTTGGGGTATTACTTTAAAACCCCAATACTTTCATACCTCAAAGGAATGAATAAACTTTCAATTCATTCTCCCAACATTCATTTGTGGTGTTATTATGGACCATCAAGGTTAATATAGCTCAATTGAGCTTCTAAAGTCTCCCAAACATAACACTACATCTCCTAGTTTCATAAAAATCAACTAGAAGAAAAGATTGCCCTAGCATCAATAGGCATAATCACGAAAAATCCCATATAAACCAATACTAATTCAGGGAAGTTCCCCAACTCATCTAGAATTCAAGGACTCTGAGTTTACTTCATTCAAGAAGGTTCCTAAGTCCTAAGCTTAAAGAAAAGGAGAAAATTTGAGTTAAAAAAAAATAACTCAAAAACATCATGATTCCGAATCGATTCGCCCTAGGGCCGAATCGATTCGCCCTAGCAAATCGATTCGCCCAAATAGCGAATCGTTTCAGACATAAGACCTGGGATTCTGCAACTGTCGAATCGATTCGGCTTGGACCCGAATCAATTCGGTCCAAGAAGACCTAGGAACTACCTCTTAGCGAATCGATTCGCCCAAAGGGCCGAATCGATTCGTCCTAGAGAATTTGCCAAGAATGGCTTCGAGGATTATAAACCCTAGATTTCCCCAAACTCCAATCTCTTCCATTTTTACCCACAACCAACAACATAAATCTACCCCAAATCAACCTACATGGTTATTAACTACTATTATCCACAATTTCATCATCAAAACCCAGGATTAGGGTTAAATCACTACAATTTCTATTTTTGACCCATAAATGCAAATACACAACTGTCACACAATTTAATCATCTTAAATTATATATTAGCAACTAGAAAACTTGCCTTAGGGTTGAAATCTAAAAATTTTTTGTGGTAGATGCAATCCAAGCATCAATCTCTCTCTTTTCTTCTTTTTTCTCCCAAGTTCTCTTCCTCACTCTCTCTCTCTCTATGTTTGAGACAATAAATGAGGAAATGAAATAAGGGACAAGACTTAAAAATCGTGGCTTAAGTCTAAAGTCTCCAACTTAAGTGGTTAACATCACATTAAAATGACTCCCAAATACGCGTTTAAGTTAAAACTAGGTAAAAGTGCCCGAAACCCAAAAATACAATATGGCACTTATTTTGACTGTCTCGCACATTCCGGGACTAACTACGCCCTCTAAAATGGCATCCGACAATTTTATAATTTATTTTGAGTTCCAATTTCAATTAAACCATAATGTCATTTAAAATACATGACATTATAAAACATACAACATGAGGATATTTACCTACACATACGGTAAATATGCAACATTCCAGTAAATATTAACTTCTATCTCATTTAATTAATATTTACTCCAGTCCAAACATTTTATATAATTACCTCATGCGGTAAATTAATATAAAATTAGCCTCCTAAAAGCGAGGGTTGTTACATACTCCCCCCCTTATGAGTGAATTTTTCCCTCAAAATTCGGGCATACCCTATACGCATAAAGGGTATACTATCTTAAACTATTATCCTATCATCCTTAACAAACCCACGTTGTTACGACGTCCCAAAATGGATTCAGACTAAGGTCGTCTCTATCGATCTTAGTCTACAATCTTTGTACTCTGGCATGGCATAAAGCGTTCCTCACAAACTAACAATCCTAACTTCCTACGGCGGAAGATGATAACCACGCGACTTGGCGTGAATAGTCTTATAATTTGAATCACGTTACATCACACCATAGGGGTACTCACACCAGCGCTAAATGGCTTAACCCCAACACTACTCAACTTCTCCTCGCATAGGCATAGCCCTTATAGCATAAGGATTAAAATCCCAATCACTAAAGAAATGTTCCAGGACAGCTCCAAGTCCAAGGAACCAATTGTTCGCTGGCCTCATCCAACGAGTATGAAAATTGCTCACCCGGCTACACAAGGCCAGTTAAAAAGACTAATTATATTACGGGAATTTCTATTCCATAAAACTACTGCACCGTTCGTTATGTATTATAAGGTTCACATTTAAGATATGCCCTTCGGCGTTAAGTCAACTTCTTCTGTTCACAACATTTACTGATGACCACTTTAGGGTGGAAAGATATACGTCATTTCCATACGATTCCCATTCCTTCATGGAACTTTACCAAACCTTGATATGAATAACTAGTCTCGGTCCATCACTATTGTTAGGCTCTTCACACGGTTTGACCACCCATCTATGAAAAGCGGGGCGTACTCACTACATATCGTCTGCCCGCATGTCTGGAAGAGCAACGACGTGGTTGAACAATCCATAATCTTCTCAGATAGGATCATGACCAGTCCAATGCGGGCAATTCAATAAAGACGTCTATAAATATACCCTTCTTCGTTCCACCGCTACTCTTCTTCACACGAGTAGGTGAAATGGTCAATCATAGACCGGAATGCTAATACTACAAAGTCTTCCTAGTCATGCTTGTTTCTTTTGTCTTTCCATGCCAACACAAAAATCTCCGACGATTTCTTACTCGACGCATCTACTACCCCAATCGCATTCTCTTAAAGAATGAGAAAAAAAAATCCAATCAATAGTTCGTTATGAACTCGTATACTAACTCGATTTCTCCCCCGACATACTGCAACAACTTGTTGTTCGCGAGAAAGACTAAATTTCCTGCCCAGGAAGTAGTGCCTCCATCACTTTAAGGCGACCGCTACCGTAATGAATTCCAAATCAAGCATGGGATAATACTTCCCACAAATCTAGAGTTTGTGAGATGCATACACAACGGGTCCATGCTCCAGTATTATTACTTCCCGCTCCTGGCAGAGACTTGTTCCTTAAATTCACCCCCGAACTTAACCACAAAAACTCGGGAATAGAAGTCAATTCATCCATTTTAACTCCCTAAAAGTTAGGTTACCAATGTAACACTTTCTATCTAAGAGAGGCCTCATCTTATCGGCCCAACCTCTGATATTTCTCGAGATTCCACACTTCTCGTTCCTAGGGATCTACTCCCCCTAAGGGTTAACCCACAACATATTTGTGTTCAACTCCCTATAGCCTTCCTAAATTAACATCACATGCCCTAATGGCCCTACGTCCTAATAAATCTAAGATCGATCTATATATATATCCTATCTAAGTCGTATACCTAATAATACTAAGTATACCCCTAGTGTCCAAGACCTATCTTAACTTTTGACATTCGCTCGGTTTTATTCGTGGGACGTCTCGCCGAAGTGAAATCCAAACAAAGGACCCTTCCGTTACACTACTACCTCGCATCGTCAGTCATTAAGTTATGACGGTCTAAAATACATGATCGGGATTGGTAAATTTTAACTTGCAGTTCTATTAACAAAATTCTACTTTTACGTCTTACCATAGCATCATTAAAGATTTCAATTAATTAGACATTCACATTGTGTGAAGTCTTACAAATTTTCTCCCATAACATATATACATCTTTTCAAATAGGCTTCTTATCAAGGCATAACCAGAAGTCTCAGTCTGACTTCATATCTCAGTCTCCCTCACATCGATTAGAGGAGAGAACTATATACAGTGCTTCTATCTCGCACTTTAATAGCCCTTAATCACTCTTCTACGTGATTCTCGGCTAAACCTTTCAACCCATATCTTAACCAAACAAATAAAATAAAATAAAATGGAATGAACTAAAAGAAGAAAGAACATCATCTCCCCACTTCCAACGTCGTTGAGGTACACGCGTGGAGCGTCCCGTAAAAGCGGAATCCAAACAAGGAACCCCTCCTATGCATTACTACTCAACTTTGTGGGTCGTGGAGATAAGGCATAACAATCACATACAATGCAAATAATCAACCAAACACACACGCAAGATAACAGAACATGGAATAAAAACCTCCTACTTACCTCACCCATCCCTATAAAGTCTCGACCTGTATCCAGGAGAGATATTATAGGACAACTAGTTCCATCCTGAAACTAGAAGTAGGATAGCCTCGCAATCTAATTGCTTGCTATCACCCCAATCAAACTAAAATATCTTTACTTGTATAGTATACATGTCATAAAAGTAATACATAACGTACATAGTACTTAAAAAGAAAATATATCATCACTCGCTTTATGACGAGTGAAGGAAAATATAAAGCTTCCCTACCATGGAAGTCATATAATTACCCTATTTATAATAGCATCAATATTACCACAAGCTCAATATACACACCCGAATCTATAGTAGATACAATACTACTAAATCTTATCCAAAGGAATACACCACCCACTAATAAGGTGGAATTCTCGCCAACATTTTATGCCAATCACTCCGGGTTAATACCAATGGTTCTCAGACTCCATATTCGAGTCCTATACGAACCAACATTACTTCCGTTAACTTCCCAACTAGTCACTTTATCTTTGCCCTTTATCTCCAATCAACATAATAAAAATGTGTGGTTCTTCCACATCATAACCATTGTTCCACTCCTAGCTGCCAAAAAATTGCCCACGCAGTCCCTCTTACTTTCTCAGTAAGAGAGAACACTCTCTCGGCCTCCTTTTCCTCAGTTCAATGAAACCTCCCTAGGCGGATGTCCACCAATGGGGTTTCATGATCACTGCTCCATCAGAAGTGTTAACGACACTCATTCTGGAGCCTATCATTCCATTAAGGGCTCTTTCTTCCTTATTTTTGTGTACGACTTCCCTAACCATACAACTCTTTATTCACATATCGGCCTTTGACCGAACCTCCATGAACATTTGAGGATCTACCTCCTCCTCCTTCCAGTTATCCCAGAGAAACTTACGATAGAAAGTATCTATCGGGTTTCTCCATGGGTAAAACTTCCAGCACCCACAAATATGGTGACCACGTTCTCACCATCTCAACACTACTCCTGCGGTTGAAGGATTCTCCTCCATCTTACTTCAACGAGTGGCCCTTATCATGGGCGCTACTCTACTTCAATTTAACGTTGCATGAAATCTCAAGCTTAGTACCGCCATCTACTTCTAGCGGTACTTGGAAAACTATATCCACTGTAATCAGTGGTCACAGTAGCAAGACAAGAAAGTGCTACAAAAAGGGAAGCGACCTTCCAAAGCGGTCCTCATACCCAACCACAATTTATAGTTCATAGTAATTCCATCTAATGACGCCTTCACAATGACCTTCCATTGGTGCCCATCTACAATCGACTTACTAATCTCAAACGAATGCGCAAATGATTCTATAGGTTCTACCTCGTGGCAGAAGAACGGAATCTCACAAGAGAAACCAACGATCTTAATCCTAGGGCTCTATGTCAAATCAAAAGCAACGCTGAAATGTAAAGCGTTTACACAGATTCCTAAGGACTCCAGAACCTGATGCTCTGATACCATCTGTGACAACCCGTCATCCGAAATAGGGGGTGGCCAGCCCGATACTCCAAAATAACAGAATCATGGATGGAATCATTCTCAGCATCACAACAAAATAAGAAGTATACCGGATAACCACTCCTTATTTCAGAAAAACGGGTTGCCAAAAACTTTTTAGTTTTAAAGTTAAAGAAAAGAATTTAAACAACCCAACAAAAAAGAAAGAAAATGGAAATACAGATGAAATTTATTATATACCCACAAATGTACCATAAGGGACCGAATATGCTGTCGGCCACAGACTCATACAACAATATTAAATAAGTTCAATAATTTACATAATACATTACATTAATCGATTACAAAAGCTTGGGCCTCTCGACCGAGTGACAAGACCCGATCTTAACTAGAGTGCAAGGATGACGGTGTCTATTTCAAAATGTCCCGTAATACCCGCAAAGCATCACGGCTCGCCAAAGACACCGGGATAGGAAGTCAGATCAGGCATCCTTGCAGCAGACTACCTGAGCGGATACAAGATGCATGCACAACAAGGAATATGAACGGGTTAGGGCCAGATTCTATATTATTATCAGATGAATAAAAAGTATAACAGTTATGAATGATAAATCATGAAGAAAGAGAAATAAAAATCTACCTACACAATTTAAAACATAAGCTAAGCAGGAAAATAAAATAAGTAACATTAATCTAAAACTTTCGTCATATGCACCAATTATCTCATATATCTTTTCCTTAACAGGAAATATATATATAATCACAATCTTATGCTCTTTATGGCATTTTTATCTCACTTTTATCTTTTGTAAAAATCCTTTCCTTATCACGAAAATAGTTATTTTCAAATGCTCTTTATGGCATTTATATGTGCTCTTTGTAGCACTTCATTATGCTCTTTATGGCATATATAATCCATCAAGTCCCACTTGATTATGAATAGTTATATTTATACACATATAATGATTCTAAGAACGCCCGTCCGGGTTTCCCCACTGTGTGCGCCCCTAAATGACCATCATCTTCCAGGGCCTATCATCAAGACAACCTAGGCACCTATAATGCAATACGTCGGGAAGCATCCATGTGCCTGCGGGGTAGTCATAACCACACCCGGAATTACCTACCCATCGCAGAAAAATATACAACAACGCTCACATGGGCTAGGACTATATCCACCCTGCATTCATTAGCCAGGGGGGCTTCACCTCACGCGCGAACTTCCCTTATGATGTCATTTAGAGAGGGTGTGTTTAAACCATTTTATTTACCATTTTAAAAAATCAAGTAAAATATCATTTACCATATTCATGATTAAGTAAATTACCATTTACCATCATTATTACCATTTCCATTTATACATGTATGTTTCGTTTTATTTGAAACCATACTCGTTTACATTATTGAAAATAATTCACCTTATCATCCGGAGCCATACGATAGATTATATCGTTACTATAACCTCTAAGGAGTAAATAAACTCCTAATTATCTCCAAACATTTTGGGGTATTACTTTAAAACCCCAATACTTTCATACCTTAAAGGAATGAATAAACTTTCAATTCATTCTCCCAACATTCATTTGCGGTGTTATTACGGACCATTAAGGTTAACATAGCTCAATTGAGCTTCTAAAGTCTCCGAAACATAACACTACATCTCCTAGTTTCATAACAATCAACTAGAAGAAAAGATTGCCCTAGCATCAATAGGCATAACCCCGAAAAACCCCATATAAACCAATACTAATTTAGGGTAGTTCCCCAACTCATCTATAACTCTAGGACTCTGAGTTTACTTCATTCAAGAAGGTTCCTAGGTCCTAAGCTTAAAGAAAAAGAGAAAAATTGAGTTAAAAAAAAAATAACTCAAAAACAGCATGATTCCTAATCGATTCGCCAAAACAGCGAATCGGTTCGAACATAAGACCTGGGATTCTGCAACTGCCGAATCGATTCGGCTTGGACTCGAATCGATTCGGTCCAAGCAGACTTGGGAACTTCCCCTTAGCGAATCGATTCGCCCAAAGGGCCGAATCGATTCAGCCTGGAGAATTTGCCAAGAATGGCTTCGAGGGTTATAAGCCCTAGATTTCCCCAAACTCGAATCTCTTCCATTTTTACCCACAACCAACATCATAAATCTACCCCAAATCAACCTACGTTTGAGGCGTTGTACGGTAGGCCTTGTCATTCCCCAACATGTTGGTTAGAGGTGGGGGACAACAAACTACTTGGGCCGGAAGTAATTCAGGATACTTCGGCAAGGATTGAGTTGATTCGGAGTCGCATTCGGGTAGCTCAAGACAGGCAGAAGAGTTATGCTGATGCGAAGAGATTTTTCAAGGAATTCCAAGTGTGGGACCAGGTTTTGCTCAGAGTATCTCCTATGAAGGGGATTATGCGTTTCGGGAAGAAGGGGAAGTTGGCACCGAGGTATGTGGGGCCATTTCCTATTATTGAGCGGATCGGACCGGTTGCGTATAGACTTGGGTTACCGGAGCATTTGCATCGGATTCACGATGTGTTTCATATTTCCTCGCTAAGGAAATACCTTAGAGATAAATTGGCTCATTCTCACATTGCTGTGGAGGACATCGATCTCCAGCCGGATAGCTCCTACGAGGAGGGGCCGATTGCTATTTTGGACCGAAGTGAGAGGAAGCTGCGGTCAAAGATAGTTCCGTTAGTACGTGTTCAGTGGTGACATCACAATGTCGAGGAGTCCACATGGGAGCGCGAGGATGAGATGCGCGAACGCTATCCAGAGTTGTTTTTAGCAGGTACTTGCTAGTTCCGAATTTCGGGACGAAATTCAGTTATTAGGGGGGAAGTATGTAATACCCCGTATTTTTGGCTATATTTATTTTTGGGATTAATTAATTAAATGAGAATTAATTGGAAATTAATCCGGATAAAATACTAGCGAGATGTGAGTTGGTATTTGACTATATTGAGTATATGTGATGTTATAAGAATATTGAACTATGAAATTTGTCGTGAGATTGATATACGGCAATTTGGTCATTTTATTGGGACGCGTGTGACAGTCGCGTCAGGTTATAATTATTTTAATTATAAAAATGAATTTAAATTCTATTAATCGTATGATCGTTTTGAGTGCACCAACGCGTCCGGAAGGGTCGAGATAGTCAGAAAACACTAGCCGGGGGTGTAGTTTGGGTCCCGGGGTATTTTTAGGCCATACCGGCAATATAAAGGGTATTTTGGTAATTTCGTATTTTTAGGAATTAAAAATGACGAAAATTAGAGAAGTAAATCTGATGTGGGTTTGACCCACTAATCCACTAACCAACCCAGGTTAACCCAATAGGTTACGTAGGTTATTAGAATAAGGTTCTATTACTTTCCATAAGAAAACCCTAGCCACCATAGCCATTAGAGAAAAAGCTTAGAGAAGGAGAGAAGGAGAAGGAATTCTGCAGAAAATCTTTACAAAATCAACACCAAATTCAGAGACAATCGGGGCAAGTTATTTAATTTCTTTTAATTCAGAGAATGTTTCCTCCATGTTAGATAATTTGAAGATTTACAATTGTTCTTGGAAGATAAATGAAAACCCATGTTGTTTAGACTTAGAACTTGAATATTGAGGACAAATTGCATGTAGAATCATATAGAGATGATTATTCTGGTATTAATATATGTTGGATGTAAGAAAAACGGATTTAGAATGGACTAATTGAGGACTTAAAAGTTTAGGGTTCATGTTCTTGAATAATTGGGGGAAAAGTGTAGAGATTTGTAAATTGATAGATGTTAGGATGAATTAATCCTTTAAATCATGTTAGGATGTGACTATAGTATATTTAGGATTAATTAGAGACCTTAAAACAATAGTTGGGACTAATTTTAGAGGAGATTTGAGGAGTATAAATGGTAAAAAACGAGATTGGGAAAAATCTGGGCTGAAACAGGTCCCTCGTTAGAAGACCTTCCCAGGTCGTTCGAACAAGCTCGTTCGAACGAGCTTCTAACGAGTTGACCAGTTGCTTCTAATGAAAGGGAACTTCGTTCGATAACTTCATTCGAACGAGATCTCGTTAGAAGGTACAGTTCGTTCGAACGAACTGGAATCTCGTTCGAACAGCCTCGTTCGAACGAGACTTCTAACGAGCTGGCAGTTTAGGCCTTTTTGGCCTGTTTTGATTTTGGGAGTCCCGTAACTTGTTCGAGGGTAGAGATAACATTCCTTTGATGATGTATTGATAGATTTGGGACTTTTGGGATATTATGAGGAGTAAATTATATACGAGTGATTTAAATCAATGGACTGTTTGTGTTGAGACGTGAGTGTCTACTACGACGTGAGAATAAATTATGGCGCGTATGATTATAAACCGGAATCGTATATAGTGTGTAAATTATATATTGGTACTAGAATGAGAATAGTACTACAATTGAACTACGGGATTACTAAGATGTGTGTTTACTTAGTTTTGATATATGATTGTGTGTATGACATACCTACCATACTTGCTATCACGGGAGGTTTGCGTTCGCTTAGGGCCCTCTAATCCTTGTGTTGCCCGGATTTAGACTGGTTACCTCGATGAACATAGGTCAGAGAAGGACTTATTGGGATGTTAATAAGTCTGCTGATCGTGGGAGCGTAGGTATGTGCGTGACCCATGTGATGTGACTGTGTTCGCCTCCACTATTTGTGATTTGTGTTATCTGAACTATTCTTGAGAGATTCGGAATATGTGATCCTTATGTACGTGATGTACCGGGATGGATAGCAGAGTATGTGTGCACCGCAGCTTAGTCTCGGGGTGCTTATATTGTATATTTATGTTGTGGAAAATATACGCTTAATAAACGGGGAACTTTCATATGGTATTGTGTGTAACTATGGAATAACATAGAGGGCTAATCTATAACGACTTGTATTACTTTTGTATAAGAACCTGAATTTACGTTATGTACCCATTTAACTGAGATCGTTATAATATTAATGGAACCGAGTAATAAGGGTAGGACCTATGTCAGTCTAGCTAGATATGATGTCACTTAGCTAATGTTTGTGTCGTTTTAGATGGGTACTTGCGTTAGGAGTGCACAGTTAGACGAGAGGTGATAATATCATGTGAGTGCACGTCCTAACATGTACTTACATTTAATGTTTTAAATGTTTTTAAAGCACTTGCAGGTTTTTAAAAATATCTCCACATTCGGGCTCTGACCCGTTTGCTTTCCAATCTATTTTTCTTGTAAAACCATTTTAGGTGCCCAGCCACAAGGACACCATGCATAGGATACTCATTCAGGTGACGAGCTGTAGCTATTTGTGGAAGCTACAGGGAATTGCTTTTAGACGCTTATATCATTTGGATTCCGTATTCAGTATTCTATCAGTTGTAGGGCATGTTGCCCATTTCTATTAGAGACATCTTTCCATTACAGTTTTTCAGACTTTGGCATGTATTGTTTCAGTATTCAGTTTAGTTATTTCAGTTGTGGTTTTGTAGTGAGGAGTTTTCCTCCAGACTTTATTTACATTATGTGATGGTTATTCTATTTACTTCTTTATGGTGAATGGTGTTGTTATTATCCTTTACACTTGTTGCATGTTAATCAGACTTAAATTAAAATTTGGCAACTTACTTTTTAAATACTAGGTGGTTAGTAATCATTAATATGTTTTCGACAGTGATGCTATTAACGGGACCAACTTGGCATTTTGAATTAATTTAATAAAGGAGTAGCTACCCGGTATTTAATTAGTCGGGGTGTCACAGGTGGTATCAGAGCATCAGGTTCTAGTGTCCTTTAGGATCTGACGGCTTATTATGTTTCCGCTAAGTTTCTTTGATATAGAGCCCTATATTTTAGGACTGTTGTACTCTTTTTGTGTATGCTTCGTTCTTCAGCTATTTTAAGTTTATAAACAGCGAACTTATAAACTTTGTTCTTATTTCAGATGCCTCCACGACGAGCACGACGAGTTCCCAGGGATGCAACGCCCGAACCCCAGCCCGTTCCAGTTCAGGGCATGATGAACGCCGCTGAGGTTGCAGCTATAGTAGCCCAAGCGATAAATGTCGCAATTGCCGTTGTTCAGCAGGCACCACCTCAGGCGCCGGTTGCCGCGCCAGTACAGGCAAATGCATTCCCGTCTGCTTGGGAACGTGTACGTGACGCTTTTCAGAAAGCGCATCCGCCAGAGTTTGCAGGTAGCTCATATGTGGTAGTCTCGAGCCAATGGAGGAAAGATATGCAGAGGCACTTAAGGATGTATGAGTGCACGGACGTTCAGAAGAAGGTGCTAGCTACTTTCAAGCTAGTTGGATCTGCACTGCAGTGGTGGGAGTCTATTACCACCATGGAGGAGAGGGATACTCTCACTATTCATGACTTCTGGGTGCGGTTTGACCGCAAGTACTTTCCGTCCGCTGTTCATACGGAAATGAGGAGGAAATTGATGAGTCTGAAGCAGGAGGGTAAGACTGTGGCCGAGTACGAGGCCGAGTTCACAAATCTGTTGAATATCGTTCCGGATGAGATACCAACAGAGAAGAAGAAGATTGAGAAATTCACCGACGGGTTGACATGGAGGATCCGTCAGCATCTGTTAGGGAACCTTTCGTTGGCCACGTATTCTGATGTGGTTAACGCTGCTTTGTTACACTTCCAGGACCACCGCTTTCATATGACTGAGAGCAAAAGATCGGGAGAGTCTAGCCATCAGGGCAGGACAGGAGGGCATGGTGCCGGTGGGGCACAATCTGTTCAGGGGCAGAGACAGGGTGAGCAGGGTTCTCAGCAGGGAGATCAGAAGAGGTTCCGATCAGGGAACTACAGACAGGGACAGGGAGGTTTCCGTCAGGGCCATCAGGGTCCAAACGGCCATCAGGGCCAACAGGGGCAGAATAGGCAGCAGTTTCACCAGGGCCAGCAAGGCCAAGGGAGGAACGGTAACGGCCACCAGGGCCGGGGACAGCAGGGGCAGAGAGGAGGGAACTTCCCAGGGAAGTGTTTTGTTTGTGGCAAGACTGGCCATAAGCGACAGGATTGTCCGGATAGGGGCAGGGCCCCACAGCAGCAGCAGCAGGGTGCTCGCCAGGAGCCACAGAGGCCTATGTTTCCCGCCGCTCTCCCCGCACCACCACAGATGGTAGCATTGCCACCCATTCTAGCAGTCCCAGTTCAGCAGGGGCAGCTACAGTATGGACGTGTCTACAACGTCCACCAGGCTGCAGTTCCTCAGGCACCGCCCGCGATTGAGGGTACGTTTCCTATCCATGGCACTATGGGTCGGGTATTGTTTGATACGGGGGCTACACATTGTTTTATAGCTACACACTTCGCGAAAGCTTTAGGATTGTTAGCTACAGCAGAGAACACAGTGACGTGTGTCGACTCACCATTGGGGAGTGGGTCACTTATTTTCTTTATATGCCGGGGAGTGGGGGTAGAGATTGGTGGTTTGGTCTTACCTGCAGACATGTTGGTGTTAGATATGCATGTTCACGATGTGATTATCGGTATGGATTGGCTCGTAGCTTATAGGGCCATGATTGATTGCTTCAGTGGGAGCATTGTTTTTGCCATTCCGGGGCAAGAGATGTTTGTAGTGGCGATGCCTCGCCCAGAGGGAGGATCGACTGCTCATCTGTATTACATTGACGAGGATACCTCTAAGGAGGTAGTGATTCCTTTAGATTCTATCCCAGTAGTCAGGGAGTATTCAGATGTGTTTCAGGAGATACCAGGCCTACCCCCCAGTCGAGAGATAGATTTTATTATAGACCTATTACCAGGTACGAGGCCTATAGCACGCGCACCGTACCGTATGGCTCCGGCAGAGATGCGAGAGCTACGAGATCAGATAGAGAAGCTGTTAGGTCAGGGCTTTATTCGCAGGAGTACCTCACCTTGGGGCGCTCCAGTTTTGTTTATGAAGAAGAGGGACGATTCACTGAGATTGTGTGTGGACTACCGAGAGTTGAATAAGGTCACGATACAGAATAAGTATCCGTTGCCTCGAATCGATGACTTATTCGACCAGTTGAGAGGAGCTTCTTTCTTCTCAAAGATTAATTTGAGATCGAGATACCATCAGTTGCGTATCAGGGAGGAGGATGTCTCGAAGACTGCGTTCTTGTCGAGATATGGTTCTTACGAGTTCCGGGTTATGCCTTTTGGTTTGACCAACGCTCCAGCAGTGTTTATGGACTTGATGAACAGAGTGTTCAGGGATTTCCTAGATCAGTTTGTCATTGTATTCATTGATGACATTCTAGTTTACTCCCAGACAGAGGAGGAGCACGCCGAGCATTTGAGGCACGTTTTGCAGACACTTCGTCAGAACGAGTTGTATGCAAAATATGAGAAATGCGTGTTTTGGCTGAAGGAGGTCCAGTTTTTGGGACACATTATTTCCGACCGGGGGATATCTGTTGATCCGGGGAAAGTATCCGCGGTAAGGGAGTGGGGACAGCCCACGACACCAACGGAGATTCGTAGTTTCTTGGGTCTAACAGGATACTACAGGAGGTTTATTCGGGGTTTCTCAGAGATAGCAGGTCCTTTGACACATCTGACTCGTAAGGGTGTGCCATACATCTGGAGTGATGCCTGTCAGCTGGCATTCGATGAATTGAAGGACAAATTGACCTCAGCACCTGTGTTAGCTTTGCCGAGACCGGGAGTTGAGTATTTGGTTTACACCGATGCATCTTTGTAAGGGCTTGGAGGTGTATTACAGCAGGAGAGATAGGCCATAGCTTATGCTTCCCGTAAGCTTAAGTCTCATGAGAAGAATTACCCCACGCATGATTTGGAGTTGGCGGCAGTGGTATTTGCCCTACGAATTTGGAGGCAATATCTTTTGGGGGAGAAGTTTCAACTGTTCACGGACCACAAGTCCCTACAATAACTGTTCACGCAGAAAAAGTTGAATATGCGGCAGCGTAGGTGGCTTGAGTTTGTGAAAGACTACCAGTTCGACATCCAGTATCACCCGGGTAAGGCTAACGTGGTAGCAGACGCGTTGAGCAGTAGGCCAGCAGATGAGGTGGCAGAGGTGTGGAAGGCAAAGTGGAAGGAGTTGGGACACCAGGATGCTGTGGCCCGATCTTTCATGTCTGTGATGACCGTTACACCGCAGATTGTCACGAAGGTAGTACGGGCACAGGCTAATGACTCGTTCTGTCAGGATCAGATAGTTCGATTACTAGCAGAGGGAGCCGAGTCCTATACCGTTAGCTCAGACGGGGGATTACGCTTCAATGGGAGATTGGTGGTTCCGGAAGGGGAGGAATTACGACAAGATGTGATGGCAGAGTCGCACGGCTCACGGTTCGCGGTACATCCTGGGGGGGGATAAAATGTACCAAGACATGAGACGCCAGTATTGGTGGACCGGTATGAAGAGAGATATCGCTGAGTTTGTTTCGAAATGCGCCACTTGTCAGCTTGTAAAAGTGGATCATCAGAGACCGGCAGGATTGCTACAGCCGTTGGAGGTCCCGGTGTGGATGTGGGAGAGCATATCCATGGAATTTATCACGGGGTTACCTACGTTGCAGAGGGGTCACGACTCCGTTTGGGTAATTGTGGACAGGTTGTCCAAAGTCGCTCACTTTTTACCCGTAAGGACTGATTACACTACGGGACAGTATGCCCAGCTCTTCATTTCAGAGATTGTGAGACTTCACGGTGTGCCCCTAAATATCGTGTCTGACAGAGACAAGATATTTGTTTCGTGGTTTTGGGAGAGTTTCCAGGAGGCCATGGGCACGGAATTGCGGTTGAGTACGGCTTATCATCCGTAGACCGATGGGCAGACCGAGCGCACAAATTAGATGTTGGAGGACATGCTACGCATGTGCATTATTGACTTTGGGGGTGGATGGGAGCAGTACCTTCCACTGGTAGAGTTTGCTTACAACAACTCCTATCAGTTCACTATTAGCATGGCTCCGTTTGAGGCGTTGTATGGTAGGCCTTGTCGTTCCCCATCATGTTGGTTAGAGGTGGGGGACAACAAACTACTTGGGCCGGAAGTAATTCAGGATACTTCGGCAAGGATTGAGTTTATTCGGAGTCGCATTCGGGTAGCTCAAGACAGGCAAAAGAGTTATGCTGATGCGAAGAGATTTTTCAGGGAATTCCAAGTGGGGGACCAGGTTTTGCTCAGAGTATCTCATATGAAGGGGATTATGCGTTTCGGGAAGAAGGGTAAGTTGGCACCGAGGTATGTGGGGCCATTTCCTATTATTGAGCGGATCGGACCGGTTGCGTATAGACTTGGGTTACCGGAGAATTTGCATCGGATTCACGATGTGTTTCATATTTCCTCGCTAAGGAAATACCTTAGAGATAACTTGGCTCATTCTCACATTGCTGTGGAGGACATCGATCTCCAGCCGGATAGCTCCTACGATGAGGGGCCGATTGCTATTTTGGACCGAAGTGAGAGGAAGCTGCGGTCAAAGATAGTTCCGTTAGTACGTGTTCAGTGGCGACATCACAATGTCAAGGAGTCCACATGGGAGCGCGAGGATGAGATGCGCGAACGTTATCCAGAGTTGTTTTTAGCAGGTACTTTCTAGTTCCGAATTTCGGGACGAAATTCAGTTATTAGGGGGGAAGTATGTAATACCCCGTATTTTTGGCTATATTTATTTTTGGGATTAATTAATTAAATGAGAATTAATTGGAAATTAATCCGGATAAAATACTAGCGAGATGTGAGTTGGTATTTGACTATATTGAGTATATGTGATGTTATAAGAATATTGAACTATGAAATTTGTCGTGAGATTGATATACGACAATTTGGTCATTTTATTGGGACGCGTGTGACAGTCGCGTCAGGATATAATTATTTTAATTATAAAAATGAATTTAAATTCTATTAACCGTATGATCGTTTTGAGTGCGCCAACGCGTCCGGAAGGGTCGAGATAGTCAGAAAACACTAGCCGGGGGTGTAGTTTGGGTCCCGGGGTATTTTTAGGCCATACCGGCAATATAAAGGGTATTTTGGTAATTTCGTATTTTTAGGAATTAAAAATGACGAAAATTAGAGAAGTAAATCTGATGTGGGTTTGACCCACTAAGCCACTAACCAACCCATGTTAACCCAATAGGTTACGTAGGTTATTAGAATAAGGTTCTATTACTTTCCATAAGAAAACCCTAGCCATTATAGCCATTAGAGAAAAAGCTTAGAGAAGGAGAGAAGGAGAGAAGGAGAAGGAATTCTGCAGAAAATCTTTACAAAATCAACACCAAATTCAGAGACAATTGAGGCAAGTGATTTAATTTCTTTTAATTCAGAGAATGTTTCCTCCATGTTAGATAATTTGAAGATTTACAATTGTTCTTGGAAGATAAATGAAAACCCATGTTGTTTAGACTTAGAACTTGAATATTTAGGACAAATTGCATGTAGAATCATATAGAGATGATTATTCTGGTATTAATATATGTTGGATGTAAGAAAAAAGGATTTAGAATGGACTAATTGAGGACTTAAAAGTTTAGGGTTCATGTTCTTGAATAATTGGGGGAAAAGTGTAGAGATTTGTAAATTGATTGATGTTAGGATGAATTAATCCTTTAAATCGTGTTAGGATGTGACTATAGTATATTTAGGATTAATTAGAGACCTTAAAACAATCGTTGGGACTAATTTTAGAGGAGATTTGAGGAGTAGAAATGGTGAAAAACGAGATTGGGAAAAATCTAGGCCGAAACTGGTCCCTCGTTAGAAGACCTTCCCAGGTCGTTCGAACAAGCTCATTCGAACGAGCTTCTAACGAGTTGACCAGTCGCTTCTAACGAAACGGAACTTCGTTCGAACGATATCTCGTTAGAAGGTACAGTTCGTTCGAACGAACTGGAATCTCGTTCGAACAGCCTCGTTCGAACGAGACTTCTAACGAGCTGGCAGTTTAGGCCTTTTTGACCTGTTTTGATTTTGGGAGTCCCGTAACTTGTTCGAGGGTAGAGATAACATTCCTTTGATGATGTATTGATAGATTTGGGACTTTTGGGATATTATGAGGAGTAAATTATATACGAGTGATTTAAATCAATGGACTGTTTGGGTTGAGAAGTGAGTGTCTACTACGACGTGAGAATAAATTATGGCGCGTATGATTATAAATCGGAATCGTATATAGTGTGTAAATTATATATTGGTACTAGAATGAGAATAGTACTACAATTGAACTACGGGATTACTAAGATGTGTGTTTACTTAGTATTTATATATGATTGTGTGTATAACATACCTACCATACTTGCTATCACGGGAGGTTTGCGTTCGCTTAGGGCCCTCTAATCCTTGTGTTGCCCGGATTTAGACTGGTTACCTCGATGAACATAGGTCAGAGAAGGACTTATTGGGATGTTAATAAGTCTGCTGATCGTGGGAGCGCAGGTATGTGCGTGACCCATGTGATGTGATTGTGTTCGCCTCCACTATTTGTGATTTGTGTTATCTGAACTATTCCTGAGAGATTCGGAATATGTGATCCTTATGTACGTGATGTACCGGTATGGATATCAGAGTATGTGTGCACCGCAGCTTAGTCTCGGGGTGCTTATATTGTATATTTATGTTGTGGAAAATATACGCTTAATAAACGGGGAACTTTCATATGGTATTATGTGTAACTATGGAATAACATAGAGGGCTAATCTATAACGAGTTGTATTACTTTTGAATAAGAACCTGAATTTACGTTATGTACCCATTTAACTGAGATCGTTATAATGTTAATGGAACCGAGTAATAAGGGTAGGACCTATGTCAGTCTAGCTAGATATGATGTCACTTAGCTAGTGTTTGTGTCGTTTTAGATGGGTACTTGCGTTAGGAGTGCACAGTTAGACGAGAGGTGAGAATATCATGTGAGTGCACGTCCTAACATGTACTTACATTTAATGTTTTAAATGTTTTTAAAGCACTTGCAGGTTTTTAAAAATATCTCCACATTCGGGCTCTGACCCGTTTGGTTTCCAATCTATTTTTCTTGTAAAACCATTTTAGGTGCCCAGCCACAAGGACACCATGCATAGGATACTCATTCAGGTGATGAGCTGTAGCTGTTTGTGGAAGCTACAGGGAATTTCTTTTAAACGCTTCTATCATTTGGATTCCGTATTCAGTATTCTATCAGTTGTAGGGCATGTTGCCCATTTCTATTAGAGACATCTTTCCATTACAGTTTTTCAGACTTTGGCATGTATTGTTTCAGTATTCAGTTTAGTTATTTCAGTTGTGGTTTTGTAGTGAGGAGTTTTCCTCCAGACTTTATTTACATTATGTGATGGTTATTCTATTTACTTCTTTATGGTGAATGGTGTTGTTATTATCCTTTACACTTGTTGCATGTTAATCAGACTTAAATTAAAATTTGGCAACTTACTTTTTAAATACTAGGTGGTTAGTAATCATTAAAATGTTTTCGACAGTGATGCTATTAACTGGACCAAATTGGCATTTTGAATTAATTTAATAAAGGAGTAGCTACCCGGTATTTAATTAGTCGGGGTGTCACAAGGCGGTCCGAGCTGCACCTCGAACAAAGCATTAATAGCGGGATAACCAACAGTTTGACTGTTCATTAAATGCTTATCATTCTGACGCATACGCTTAAGGAGCATTGAATGTATCACCCTTTCATATGTACATCATTTAATGTATTACCCTTTCACGTTACAGCCTCAGGGCTATAAATACATTGTACAATCCTCATTGTAAAGGGACCGGAATTTCTTGAGATAATTTGTAATTGAGAATTCCCATACAATCAGCAATACCATAACAGTGGACGTAGGCCATTCTTATAAGGCTGAACCACTTTAAAAATTCTTGATCTCATTTATTTATCTGTGATTGAATAATTAGAGTAATCTAATTTTTTACATCAAAAGATTGGCGCCGTCTGTGGGAACGACTGGTAATATCATTTTCCATAAAAAATAATCCATTACGAATGGCTGACATTCCGGAATCCAGCAATCAAAACGCTGGAAGCCCTCCAAATCCATCTGCTCCGCCAAATATTCCAGATCTGGCTGGAATAATGATAAATCTGGCTCATGGCCAGACCGTCATGTAAGAAACCATGCGTCAACTCATACAAACCCTCCATGGCGGTGCACCAACTCATTCAGAGCTGCGGAATATTCAAAGAAATACTCGTGCGCCTTCTTCGCGTACTAGGCGTACCAATTCATATCACAATGAGGAGTCTGAAGATTTTTCTTATCAACCTGGACGAACTTCGTCAGTGCGAGCCACAGATACTAAACAACGTATCACTCTCTCCCCAGAAAGGGCCAGTGCGCTAGAAAGATTAAGCAGAGTATCTCCTTTCGATCGATTAGGTCCTAGGAGGAGCAAAAGTCCTCCTAGAGCCCCATCGAGGAGTTTTTGATGACCATCATATTTAAGGGAAGGATCTTCCCAGTCGCACCCAGCTGCTCGTCAAGAGAGATCCCAGGAAGCCACTTCAACGTGATCAGCTGCTCGAACCAATAGGCCCGAGGAAGGAAATGATGCATGGAAAGGTTCTATTCAAAGGCTGAAGGATAGATTGGGGGAAATGGTTAAAGCTAAGAACCCCCTACAACGAACCTTTGTTCGAGGAACACCTTTTGTCCAGTCCATTGTAGATTTTCTAACACCATCAAAGTTCAAAGCACCTGTGGTGACCCCCAAATATGATGGAAAGACTGACCATGTCCTTCATATAGAACAATACCAGGCTGCAGCCGACATCTATTATGTTCTAGATGAGATGAGATGCAGGGCATTCTCGGGAACTCTTACCGGATCTGCTCAAATATGGTATAATAATCTTCCTCGGTGTAAGATTTCAACTTTTCTTCAACTGGCCGAGTTATTTATTGGGAATTTCTATTTTGGGGCAAAGCCAGTTAAACGAGTAGCACATTTGTTAAGTGTTAGACAAAAATATGGT
Source organism: Sambucus nigra (assembly GCA_949130495.1). Lineage (NCBI taxonomy): Eukaryota > Viridiplantae > Streptophyta > Magnoliopsida > Dipsacales > Adoxaceae > Sambucus > Sambucus nigra. Next base: position 165,792,066 of record OX422220.1, on the reverse strand, counting down.
GAGCGTACCAGAGATTATATAACTCGTTTTAATAACGAGAAACTTGAAGTCATTGATTATGAGGAGAAGACAGCTATTACCGCTTTGATGTGTGGACTACTGCCCAACAAGTTGTAGTACACTTTGGCCAAAGATCCACGTAGAACCATGTCAGACCTGATGGGAAAAGCATCCAAAATTATGAATGCGGAGGAAGCTATGGCTGCGAAGAAGAACATGGATGACAAAGAAACCAAGGTGGAAGGTGATAAAGCTAAGAAGAAAGGGCATAAGAACAATGGTAGTGATAAGCATTCAAAAAATAGGTCGGTATGGGACGTCATGGAGAAATATGATAATTATACTCCTTTGAAGAAGGATATCAACCATGTTCTAGAGGAAATCAAGAACAACGAGGAACTAAACTGGACAGAGAAAATGAAGGCAGACCCTGACAAGAGGAATAAGGTGAAGTATTGCGAGTTTCATAAAGATCATGGCCATATGACCAAAAACTGCATAGCTCTTCAGAATGAGATTGAAACACTCATCAGACAAGAAAAAGTGTCAAAGTATGTTGATCGTGGAAGCGAAAGAAGAAACAACGACCGAAATAGAGAGAGGTCTAGATCTCCTCGTCGAGGAGAGGAGAACAAGAAAAGAAACCATGAAGTTGATCCAGAAGATGACCCCGATCTTCCTAAGAGACCAAGGCATCCAGAACGAGAGGTATTTTCAATACGCTTTGGGTTATTTGACTGTAATGTTATAACAGGTGGAGATGCAGGAGGAGGAGACCTTACTGCCGAGAGAAAAGCTTACCTCTGTGAGGCTCAAGCTTGCTCGTACATTCAACGAATAAATCTAGCTGAGGAGGATCGCTCGAGAAAGGTGAATAAAGAGAAATTGGTCATTGGTTTCTCAAAGAATGACCTAACAGGTTGTGACACCCCGACTAATTAAATACCGGGTAGCTACTCCTTTTTAAAATTAATTCAAAATGCCAAGTTGGCTCAGTTAATAGCATCACTGTCGAAAACATTTTATTATTACTAACCACCTAGTATTTAAAAAGCAAGTTGCCAAATTTTAATTTAAGTCTGATTAACATACAACAAGTGTAAAGAAATATATAACACCATTCACCATACTGAAGTAAAACGAATAACCATCACAATAGAAGTAAATAAAGTCTGGAGGAAAACCCCTCACTACAATCCCATACTGAAATAAATAACCGAAACTGAAATAATACATGCTAAAGTCTGAAAACTGAAATGCAAGAGATGCTCTAAATAGAAATGGGCAACATGCCCTACAACTGATAGATAGTGACTCTGGAATCCAAAAGATAGAAGCGTCTATGTGCAAATCCCTGTAGCTTCCACAAACAGCTACAGCTCGTCACCTGAATGAGTACCTATGCTTGGTGTCCTTGTGGCTGGGCACCTAAAATGGTTTTACAAGAAAAAGATTTGAAAAGCAAACGGGTCAGAGCCCGAATGTGGAGTTATATTTTAAAAACCTGCAAGTGCTTTAAAAACATTTAAAACATTTAAATGCAAAGTACATGTTAGGACGTGCACTCACATTATATTCTCACCTCTCGTCTAACTGTGCACTCCTAACGCAAGTACCCATCTATAACTATCCATACTACTAGCTAAGTGACAACGTATCTAGCTAGACTGCCAAAGGTTCTACCCATAATACTTGGTTCCATTAACCTAATAACGCTCTTAATTAAATAGGGTTTAATGTGACTCAGATACTCAATATGCAATATATATATCACTATTAGTTAACTAACTATATACCTCGAAACAACACCGTAATATATTTACAACATTAACATGAGGATTCCCATAATATAACGTATATTATCCATCTCATAAATATACAATACAAGCACCCCGCAATCTAAGCTGTAGTGCACACATACTCTGCTATCCATCCCGGTACATCACGTACATAAGGATTACATATTCCGAATCTCTCAGGAATAGTTTACCGATAACAACATCACAAATAATGGAGGCGAACACAGTCACCATCACATGGGTCACGCACATACCTACGCTCCCATGATCAGCGGACTTATTAATATCACAATAAGTCTTTCTATGACCTATGTTCATCAAGGTACCAGTCTATATCCCCCCCCCCCCCCCCCCCGTAGGCACACAAGGATTAGAGGGTCCTAAGCGAACGAAACCTCCCGTGATGGCAAGTATGGTAGGTATGTCATACATACAATCCATATACCAATACTAAGTAAACACACATCTTAGTAATACCGTATTATATTCGTAGTACATATTGCACTATCGTACTAATTATAATTATCACAATTCGTACTATTCCGGTTTGTAATTATACGCGCTATAATTCATCCTCACATCGTAGTAGACACTCACGTCTCAACCCAAATGGTTAATTGAATATAACTCTAGTATATGATTTACCCATCTTAATAACCCAAAAGTCCCAAATCAATCACTATATCATCAAAGGAATGCTAACTCTACCCTTGAACCAGTTTCCCGGACTCCAAAAGTCAAAATAGTCCAAAAAGGACCAAACTGTCAACTCGTTAGAAGTCTCGTTCGAACGAGACTTCGAACGAGTTTGGACTGTCAGGTCGTTAGAAGTCTCGTTCGAATGAGGCTGTTCGAACGAGATCCAGTTCGTTCGAACGAACTGTCCCTTATAACGATATCTCGTTCGAATGAGATATCGAACGAGATCCCTTCTCGTTAGTAACGACTGGTCAACTCGTTAGAAGCTCGTTCGAACGAGTTCGTTCGAACGACCTGGAGGCTGCTTCTAACGAGCTACCAGTTTCGGCCAAGAATTTCCCCAATTCGTTTTTCATCCATTTTTCTCACTTCAATCCTTCACCAAAGTTCGTTCTAACAATGATTTAAGTCCTCTAATCATACTAAAACATGCTTAGGTTATAAACTAACGTCTTTTAAGGCAATAAGGCATCCTAAACATCATTAAATCCCAAGATTTTATACTTTTCCCCAATATCATCAAGAACATGAACCCTAGATATATATCAACATCAATTCCAGAATTTAATTCGTTTTTCATTCACCCAAACATGTATTAACATCAGATTAATTGTCTCCAAACTATTCTACATGCAATCCTTTTCAAATTCCTCAAGTTTTATGATCTATACTACATGGGTTTTCATATTTTATCAAGAACAACCATAAATCCGAATTTTCTAACATGGAAAAGACATTCTCAGAAATTAAATGGAATAAAGTCACTTGCCTTGGTTTGATTTCTGACTTTGGTGTAGATTAGATGAAGTTTCTGCAGAAATTCCTCTCTCTCCAAGCTCTTCTCCAATGGTGGCTCAAGGTGGCTAGGGTTTTGATTTGGGGAAACTTAGAAAACCTAAATGACAACCTACGTAGCCTTCTAGGTTAATATGGGTTGGTTAATGGGCTTAATGGGTTTAATCCACATCAGATTTACATCTCTAATTTTCGTCACTTTTAATTCCTCAAAATGTAAAATTACCAAAATACCCTTTAAGTTACCGGTATGGCCTAAAAATACCCCGGGACCCAAACTATACCCCCGGCTAGTGTTTTCTGACTATCTCGACCCTTCCGGACGCGTTGGCGCACTCAAAATGACCGTATGGATTATAGATTTTAACTTCACTTTTATTAATAAAATATTATACCGTGACGCGGCGGTCCCACGCGTCTCAACAAAATTTCCAAATTGCCGTATATAAATCCCACGACAAATTTCATAATACCAAATACATATATAATCATATATGTACATAATCAAATACCAATTAGCATCATATTAGTATTTATCACCCGGATTAATTTCCAATTAATACGCATTTAATTAATTAATCCCAAAAATAAATATAGCCAAAAGTACGGGGTATTACACAGGTGTTATGTATCCTCATGATGACCCACTGGTGATCAAGATGAGAATGCAGGAGGTTATAATTTCAAGAGTACTAGTCGACAATGGTAGCTCGATAGATATCATGTTCTACTCGTGCTTCGATAGTTTAAATCTAAAGCTATCTCAATTGGAGCCTTATCATAGACCCCTCATCGGTTTTGCTGGCGAGAAAGTATTTCCACTTGGGACGATCAAGTTGGATATATTCATTGGTACGTGGCCTGCTTGTCGAACAGAAGGAATACGTTTTTTCGTGATGGATAAGAATGTTCAGTCATCATACAATATCATCATGGGAAGAGTAGGATTGAAGAAGTTCGAAGCTGTACCATCTACAGTGCATCAATGCCTGAAATTTCCAACAAATTTTGGAGTAGGAGTTGTTAAAGGTGATCAGAAAGTAGCTCGGGAATGCTATTATTCATCCGCCGAGCAAGAAGAAATGGAGTAATCAAGGAAAAAGACTACTACCTATCAAGTGGATGAAGGTGCCGACATTGAAACATTGGATCCTAGAGATGAGTCACAACTCGTGAAGGGTCAAGTGGTGGAAGCTACTGAAAACATCATCCTGGACGACGAGCACCCTGAGCGAACTACTCAAGTAGGTTCGTCGTTGGAAGCATCACTAAAGCAGGAATTGATAACTTTCCTTAGAAGTAGAAAGCTAACTTTTGCGTGGAGTCATGAAGATATGCCAGGGATAGATCCAAATTTCTCATGTCACGAGCTCAATGTGAATAAGGAGATCAAGCCTGTGAAGTAGAGAAGAAGAGTATTCAGTCCCGAGAAGAATCAAGCTATACAGGAGGAAGTCGAGATGCTCCAGAAAGCTTGCTTCATTGAAGATGTTAAATATCCAGACTGGTTAGCAAATGTAGTGATGATGAAAAAAAGAACAAAAAATGGAGGATGTGTGTAGACTTCACCGACCTCAACAAAGCATGCCCAAAGGATCACTTTCCACTGCCCCGAATTGATCAACTAGTCGATGCTACCTCGGGACATGAGCTGCTAAGCTTCATGGATGCTTATTCTGGCTACAATCAGATTAAAATGAAACCTGAAGACGGGAAGAGTACTTCTTTCATTACCCCTAGGGGAACTTATTGTTATAATGTTATGCCTTTTGGTTTGAAAAATGCAGGTGCGACATATCAGAGGCTGATGAACAAAGTCTTTGCTGAACAAATAAGTTGCCATATGGAAGTCTATGTTGACGTTATGCTGACGAAGAGCAAAAAAGCTGCTAATCATCTAGTTGACTTAAGTCAGACTTTTGATCAATTGGATAAATATCAAATGAAGCTGACTCCGATGAAGTGCATATTTGGAGTACGAGAAGGCATGTTCCTCGGGTACATTGTCAATCAACGAGGCATCGAGGCGAATCCTGAAAAGATCAAAGCTCTGCTAGGGCTGCGATATCCAACGACGAAGAAAGAGGTGCAAAGTCTTACAGGACGAGTAGCAGCACTCAACAGATTTGTATCACGAGCAACTGATCGATGTCTCCCATTCTTCAAGACACTCCAAAAGACTTTTGAGTGGAATGATGAATGTGAGAATGCTTTTCAAGATTTGAAGAAATACTTGTACCTAGTAGTATCGGAGAATGCAGTTAGCTCGACGTTGATAAGAGTGGAGAATGGAGTACAAAAACCAATCTACTACACAAGTAAGGCCTTTCGAGGAGCAGAGATCAGATATCCGAGGCTGGAAAAGTTAGCACTGACACTGATTGAGGCGAGTAGGAGAATGAGGCCATACTTCCAAGCTCATACTATAGTCGTATATACTGATATGACCTTGAGACAAGCCCTTCATAAACCAGAAAAATCAGGGAGATTGATGTACTGGGCAATAGAGGTCGGAGAATACGATATAGTCTATGAACCCAGATCATTGCTAAAAGGGCAAGCTGTAGCAGATTTTATAGCAGAGTTCACTTATCCTGATACCCCGAGGAGCAAAAGTTACTCACTGATTAACCTGTGGATGTTACAGGATCAACAAACACAAGCTTAGACCAACTCCGGTTGGTAAAAGAGCAAGTGGATGTTACGGGATCATTAAATTCGAGCTCAGACCAACTCTGATTGGTAAAAGGGCAAGAAAAGATGATCGTCGAAGAGCGAGAAATATCAGGGGAAGATGAAAGGAAGAAACAAATATTTCGCCGAGGAACTCTGTCAGATCAAAAGTTTGAAGACGAGTTACTTATATGGAGGCTGTATGTAGATGGCTCATCTTGCACAACAGGCAGTGGAGCAGGGATAGTTTTGAGCACTCCGGATGAGGTCGACATGGAGTACGCCCTACGTTTACAATTCAAAGCTTCCAATAATGAAGCTGAGTATGAGGCCATGATTGCAGGTCATAATTTGGTGAAAATTATGGAGGCGCAGCAAATTATTGTCTTCAATGATTCTCAATTAATTGTAAATCAAATGTTGGGAATATATGCAGCCAAAGGAGAATTAATGATCAAATACCATGCAAAGGTGATGGAGTTGGTATCAGAATTTGCTGCTATTCAGCTGGTCAGAATACCATGAATGGAGAATGCAAGAGCAGATGCCTTAGCTCGATTAGCATCAGCTACTCGTACCGAGCTACGAAGAACAATCCCAATTGAAGTTTTGGCTGGTCGAAGTATAGATGAATATTTGGCGATGAACTTTATCACCCTTGATTTAGGACCATCTTAGATGGATCCTATCAGGGTATATATTGAGGAGGAAGAATTACCAATTGACAAGCTCGCAGCCAAGAAATTGAAGTTTAAAGCTGCTCGGTATGTATTAACTAACGGTATTTTATATAGACGAGGAATTATGGCAGGTTTGTAAAGATGTGTAAATCCCTCCGAGGTGAAAGAATTGATTGAAGAGATCCATGAAGGGTCCTGTGGAGCCCATGTAGCAGGTCGGATGCTTTTTCAAAGGATGATGACGCAGGGATATTACTGGCCGACGATGAGGGCTGATTGTGTAGCCTATGCCAAAAAATGTGACAAGTGCCAGCGCTTTTCCTCCATTCGAAGAACTCCACAAGCATTATTGACACCCATCACTTCCCCCTTGGCCATTTGCCATGTGGGGAATAGATTTGGTTGGACCACTGCCAACGACTAGAGGAAGGTTCAAATACCTCGTCATTGCAGTGGATTATTTTACTAAGTGGGTGGAAGCTAAGCCTCTCATTGATATGACGTATGAGAAGGTGTACCAATTTATTTGGAAGAACATTATTTGCCGATATGGTCTTCCTCATGCTTTCATCACAGACCATGGAACGCAATTTGATAACGAGGAGTTCGCTGCCTATTGCCATCAATCAAATGTGTTGAAGATCCACTCAGCACCAGACCATCCTCAAAGCAATGGACAAACTGAAGTGACAAATAGAACACTGCTAAATGGTTTGAAGAAAAGACTGGACGATGCGAAAGCAAATTGGATGCACGAGTTACAATCAGTACTGTGGGCTTACTGAACAACTCCCCGAGTAGCAACTGGAGAATCTCCATATATGCTAGCATTTAGAGGTGAAGCTGTTATACCTGCCGAGTTGGGCTTCCCAACCCACAGGGTACTAAATTTCAACTCCCCTGTCAGCGACTTAATGAGAAGATTGGATTTAAACATGATCGAGGAAGTTAGAGAAGAAGCAACCATTAGAGGGTGAAGAAGTGCGACCTGAAAGAAGGAGACTATGTGCTGAAGAAAGTAATTCAAAAGCACAATAAGCTGGAGGCAAATTGGCATGGATCATACCGAGTTACAGAAGTTGTTCGACCAGGAACTTACCGAATAGCAACTCTAGAAGGGGAGGAGTTTAAGAATGCATGGAACGCAGAGCACCTGCGCAAATATTATCAGTGATGAATAAAATGAAGATATTTTGCCGAATTCTTTCTTTTTATTGAAAGTTTTTCGGGGAATACTAGTGCTACACACTACTCGGCAAAGCTCAGGCTACTCAAATATTTTCTCGAAAATGCCAACTAAGGTTGGTCGAGAAACCTATATTCCTCCGGGAAGTAAAGCTACCAATATTCCTCTGGGAAGTAAAGCTACCAATATTCCTCCGGGAAGTAAAGCTACCTATATTCCTCCGGGAAGTAAAGCTACCAATATTCCTCCGGGAAGTAAAGCTACCAATATTCCTCCGGGAAGTAAAATTTGTATTCCTAAGGGAAATAAAACTATATGTTCCTCGTGAAATAAAAGTATTCCTAAAAATGCCAACTTATGTCGGTTAGGAAGTAAATATATTCTCGAAAATGCCAACTTGAGTTGGTCGGGAGGTAAAATTATTTCAAAAAGACTAACTATGGCTGGTCGGGGATAGAAACCCACCAACTGTAGTTGGTCAACAACGAAAATTTAATGACCTTGGTTGGTCGAAAACGTTTAAGAGAAAAATCTACTAACTATGGCTAGTCGGGTATAAAAACCCACTAACTGTAGTTCATCGGCATGGAGAATTTAACGACTTTGGTTGGTCAGAAATATTTTTAAAACATTTTTGATACTCGTAAATTTATTACTAAGTTGGTCGAGAAACAAAACTTTATTATTAAGTGATCAAGCAACATTTTTTATACTCGTAACTTTTTAATTATTACTAAGTTCGTCGAGAAACAAAATATTATTTTTTCTAATTGATTACCACAAGTTTAGACTACTCGACAATAAGTTGATCGACAAACTACACAATATTGTTATCTTTTTATTAGATACACATGCACAAATATAAAGTGTTTTACAAGACAATAGCAATTAAGATTGCAAACATAAATGAAAGTCTTTCATTAAATCCAAAACAAATTACATTGATAATGAAATGAAAGTTACATTGATATTAAAATGTATACTAACAATTACATCAAAATTCCTATTCTACTGGTCTTTTCCCCTCTGCTTTTGACACAGGTTCCTCGCCAGCAGGCAGATCATTTAAAGCCAGAGGAGAATTTATGAAGTTGAGATCCTTTAACATCCTGATATTCATCACGGATGGTCGATCTAGAAGGTGCTCGGGACGAGATACTTCAACAATTGAATGGATATTGTAGTTGCCGAGATATTTGGAAATCAAACTCCGAGGAATGGCCCGAGCAGGGATCCAACTCGTATCCAGTTTGAATGGTGGAACGGGTAAGTCGAGAAGCCCGGGATCATGGTAGTCCCACAGGTAATGACCCTGTTCAAGCTGCAGCACACCTAAGGCATTCAACCAGCCTTGCTTGTAGCCCTCATTATTGGCATTCTAGATACGATCGTCCAAGTGAAAGAGAGATTCGTTGTATCCAGCCATCCAGAACTCCCTGGGCTATTTGTGGAATTTATATGTTAATCTATCCAGCTGCTCGTGGAGATTTTTGATGAAGATCTCTTTATTCTCCAGGGTAGACTTCTGAGTGGAGAGCTTCTCTTCCAGGTCCCTGATCTTCTTTGACATTTCAGCCAAAGCCTGGTTCTTCACCATTAATTGGAAGGCCTGGTTTTCTAAGGCAGACTGAGTCCTCTGTTCCTTGATAGGAATTCGAGTTGATCTTGCTCATCCCCAAGGAGCTCTTGCTCGACCACGAGAAGATGTAGATGGGCTAGATCTCTTCAAGGTTTCCAACTCGTCCCTCAAGTTAGCGTTCTCGACTTCCAAGAATGAAAATCCCTCATCGTTCACTAGGATCAAGGCATTTGAAGTGGAAGCTGCAGACTTCAACTGTGATAGCTCCCTTTGCAGGTTGTTGTTTTCTTGCTCCAAAAACTCGGCTATCTGTCTGCACTCCTCGAATTCACCCTTCAGAGTTCTCTCCCTCACCTCATAGCCAGCAAAGCGCTTCTCGTACCCCTTGTCAGCATTGAGCTGCTGATATTTCTTCTCGTACCCCTCATGCAATAGGGAAGTGGATTATTTGTATTGTAGCTGAAGGTCTTCGAGGGTGCCTTGAAGATCCTCGATCATATCATAATAGGCCACATTATTTGCCACTGCTCGATCAAATATACACTTCAGATATTGATATGCTTCAACTGCCTGTTCAGAAGCATTCTGGCCGAGGATGTCGACGACTTGTGCTGCACTCAGGTCTGTGTGACCAGCCTTAAAGTATTCATTACATTGTCGCAACAACTTTGTATCATGGGCAGATAGTAATTCCATCCTGGACAGAAACTAGCAGAAAAAGAAAAACCAATAATCAATAAGAAGTACAAGCAGAGTATAAATAGAAAATAGACAACAGTATGCAAAAAGTCCAAGTTTTATTAGATCATAGTTCAGAGTTACAAGTTCTGGGTTACATTTAATAAAAGAAAAATAAAATGTAAAGATAAACCCGAACAACTCTACACATTTTCCTTGTCTCCCAAAACCTTCTCGGGAGGATGTGACGAGGAAGTAGGTTGCTCGGAAGGAATGGATAGTTGCTTGGGGAGCACTGGCAATTGCTCGGAGGAAGTAACAATTTGCTAAAGTTCCTCGGCAGCAGGCTGAATGGCTGAGGGATGATCTCCCATAACCATAGAAGACTCTTCGGAGGCAGCTTCGTCCTCTTCTAAGTCTTCAGGAGTTGGAGGGGGACCAGGGATGTGTTGTTGAAAGAGCTCGGAATTTTCATCCACTTTCATCTCCTGAAGAGTAGCAACCCATCCATCCCTAAAGTATTTGAGACTGCCATAGTCCACTTGCGACACCATGGCAGCCAACCCCTTATTACACCCCTTGTCCCAGCCAGCGCTGAAGGACTTCTTCACAACCATCTTCCTCTTCAACTTCTCCGAGGAAAGCTTCTCGGACAACATGTCATCAGCAGCTTTCAGTTTTTTCTTGACCTCCTCCTTCTGCCGATTTACCTCCCGAAGTTGAGACAACTCCTCTTCAGCAATCCTGAGCTTATCCTCAAGCTCCCCAGCAGTTTTGAGCTTCTCTTCAAGCTCTTTATTCTTCTTCTCAAGACTATTTACTTTTTTCTCCAACTCCTTGGAGACATCAACAGCTCGAGCTTTTCCCTGCTCGGTGGAGGCAAGCTTCTTCTCCCACACAGCCTTGTAAGTGGCATATTTTTGGCGAGAATCGTCCAAAGATTTGATAGCTTCTTACAGAGCTCCTTCCACACTGGACAAGGAACATGAATCTTTAATTGCTTCATCCTTCTTCAGAATTATATTGAAGCAGCTCGTCAACTGTGAAAATAAAAAGAAAGCAAGTCAAAAATAGAAATGACAAGGGAAATATGAAAAGATTAAAGTAAGAAGACTTACAGAAGCAAGGTGGCAAGCAGATAACGAAGTAACCAAGTCCCGAGAAAGGTTTTCCTTAGTACCTTGGACCTCAGGAATGATCTAAGATTTTATCGAGCTCATGGCAGAGCTCGGGGGAACAAAAGTTGGAACACCAGTTCCAGTAGCTGGGGGCTGAGTGATGGTGTCTGCCAAATTAACCGAAGAGCTCTTCTTCAGCCTCCTCGGGGGAACTGGAACAGATTCAACCAAGGAAGAACCCTTGGTCGGTGATATTATAATCACCTCTCCAGGAGCAGCAGACCTTCTCGGAGCCACTGCGGGCTTCTCGGCAACCTTCACAACAGCAGCAGAGGAAGGTACATCAACTTTCTTTGTCCCTTCTGGGACATAAATTTTACTTCTTTTCGCCTCTCCAAAACCAGAGGCGGGCTTCACGAAGAGAGTGGGAGGTCTTCTCTTCTTCATTCTTTCACTCAAAGGGATGTGAGATTCAGGCGAAGAGCTGGTGGAAGTACTGCCTCTGATTCACTTATTACTGGACGAGCAGTAAAAGAGGTGGTGTAGCTCTTGTATTGCAGCAGATATGAAGCCGACCTAATATGCTTGTCGGCAACAGATTGATGCAGACTCCAGATAAGTTTCAAGTGCCTTATATTAACATTTGCTTCTTTTGGGCACTTTCTTTTGCTATCAACTGCAAATAAATAAACATTGCCATCAGTGACATATTTTATCAAACATAAAGGAAGCATAATTTCAAAATAAATAAAATGAAATAAGAATAACATATCCCATTGCCTTAGGGATGGCATCTGGGACCCTGATAAACTTCATCTCCTGATAAAGGAGCATGTTGCCAATTTTTTATGACAACCTCGTGCTCAAAATAATCCCTATTGGCATCAGGGAGATTGACTACTAAGGCCCTATTTAACATTCTAGTTTTTAAATAAAAGGTGTTATCACCAACTGCCCATCTATAACAAAACATAATCTCAGGAATTCCTATGCGAGTTCCATGGATTTGATTTAATCTATGCACCCCATTAACTATTCTCCATGTGTTGGGGGCTATTCTTGCAGGAACAACGTCAAAGTACTGACAGAATTCTAGACACAAGGGATTTGGTGGAAAAGAAAATCCACACTCAACAATAAAGAGACTGGGGAAACAATGTCCCTCGACCAAACGAAAATAATCAGAAGGCTTAGAAAGCTCTTCCAAAACAACCCAGGAGGGAATGGAAAAATCAGAGCGAAATTTATCAAGAGATTCAACAGGGTAAACCATGATGAATAAAAGAAATGAAGAAGAAGGAAGAAAATCTTACAGAAAAAGAGTGGATCTGATGACAACGGACGATGGAAGAGATGAATACACGGGAGAGAAAGAGACGATGGAAAACTCGAAAATACAAATTTAAAAAGGTAGAAGATGATGGGAGTGTTTGTGAAGTTTAAATACATTGCCTTGGGAAATGGTAAAGTAATGATTACAAAAAGAAACAATTACGCTACCGGCGGCTAAGGAAACAAAAAGGGCACGGCAATCGAAGCGAGAAGAAACGATTATGCTACCGGCGGCTAAAAGGACAAAAAGTACACAGAGATCAAGGCGGTTGTGAAAATTCAAAAAGCCTGATTCTACGAATTTGGAAAGAGAAATAAATACAAGGGAAACACTCCTAAAAATTAGGAGGACTATTTAAAGCAATCATATTCCGAGAAAGAATGTTCCATAATCCTCAAAATTCGAACTATGAAACATTGGGGGCTTCTGTTGATACCAAATTTAGTCTGCTGACATGGATCAATAAAGTGAAGACACATGGCAGTCTACGTGGCAACAACAAACACTTCCGAGGAACTCACACGCTTCGAGGAACCATACTACAACGAGGTACATTGTTTCCCCAAGGAACTCACACGCTCCGAGGAACTCATACGCTCTGAGGAACGAGAATTCTCCGAAGAACTCTTGAGCACCGAGAAGCTTAGGCGGTCCGAGCAACTCAGGCGGTCCGAGCTGCACCTCGAACAAAGCATTAATAGCGGGATAACCAACAGTTTGACTGTTCATTAAATGCTTATCATTCAGACGCATACGCTTAAGGAGCATTGAATGTATCACCCTTTCATATGTACATCATTTAATGTATTACCCTTTCACATTACAGCCTTAGGGCTATAAATACATTGTACAATCCTCATTTTAAAGGGACCGGAATTTCTTGATATAATTTGTAATTGAGAATTCCCATACAATCAGCAATACCATAACAGTGGACGTAGGCCATTCTTATAAGGCTGAACCACTTTAAAAATTCTTGATCTCATTTATTTATCTGTGATTGAATAATTAGAGTAATCTAATTTTTTACATCAACAACCACATTAAAATGACTCCCAAATACGCGTTTAAGTTAAAACCATGTAAAAGTGCCCGAAACCCAAAAATACAATATGGCACTTATTTTGACTGTCTCGCACATTCCGGGACTAACTACACCCTCTAAAATGGTATCCGACAATTTATAATTTATTTCGAGTTCCAATTTCAATTAAACCATAATTTCATTTAAAATACATGACACTATAAAAAATACAACATGAGGATATTTACCTACACATACGGTAAATATGCAACATTCCAGTAAATATTAACTTCTATCTCATTTAATTAATATTTACTCCAGTCCCAACATTTTAGATAATTACCTCATGGGGTAAACTAATATAAAATTAGCCTCCTAAAAGAGAGGGTTGTTACACTCGGGTGTTTATTTTGGGTCCCGAGGCAATTTTAGGCTTAACCGACACCTCGAGAGGGCATTGTGGTAAATTGATTTTTTGTTTAATTAATGGATGAAAATTGAGAATTAATTTATCAACCAAGACAGGTACATTAGGTTTGAGAGATATAGAATGGAAAGAACAACAATAGAGGGTCTGAGGAAGAACCAATTTCCAAGAGGGAAGGCCAAATTAACACTACCTTGCACAATCGTCACCACCATCGTGTAGACCGAGACAAGGGGAACACGCCCATACCAACAACATCAAGAAATCAGATGACTAATTAGAGGCAAGTGTTTATTACTTGATTTCCTTTAGCAATAACCATATTCATGTTAGTATAGGGTTGTTCTAAATATGTATTGTTCATGAAAAGTGATGAAAAATTGGAGAATAAGGATGTATAATTCGAATCTGAGATTAATTAGATTGAACCGTTCATATCTGTAAGATAGAAACTACGTTTTGATGGACTTATGTGTAGAATGAATCTAAAATCATGTGTTCTTGAAAAAGAATTTGAAGAACTAGGGTTTTGATAAATAAATTTGGGGATTTAATATTTATTGGATGATTCGAAATGATTTAATGATTCTAGGTTGTTAGAATCCATATGTAATTGTTAGGATTCCATTTGGAACTGCTTGATTGGAGTTTGGGATGTTAATTTAGAGGTTTTATGGTTAAAATGGTGGAAAATGCTGAAATTATGTGTAGAAGACGAAACAATAGGTCTCGCGCGAAGTCGTTCAAGCGAGATGCCCATCTCGCGCAAAATTGCTCAAGCGACAAGTGGCAGTCGTTCAAACGACATGCCATCTGGTTCGAGCGACAAGGTGAATTTTTGAGAAATTTCTTAGGGGCAATGTTGGGAATTTTCTAGTTTGTACGAGTGAGAGAAATTACCAGTGAACAAATTTAAAATGAGGCAGGTCTACGAGAAAGTATGTGGATTTTATACTTTAATTAATTCGGAAAGAATAGATACTTTGGAAATAACTAAAGAGTTTTGGTAATTTTGTAATACTGTAAAATACGTAATAATGAGAATGAAATACGTATGGTAAATTTATACGAAGGTTGGGAGAATACCCATAAATATTAATAAGATGTGTGGATACCTATTACTTGTTTAACATTATGTGTATGACATACCTAGTTGCTTGCTATCACAGGGGGGTTGTGTAGAGACAGTCTTATCCTGTGTGACCTTCGTGGGGATATTTGACTTGTATCTCAGAACATAGTACTCTGAAGACTTATTTGTGAGTTGATAAGTCAGCTGACTATGGGAGCGTAGGTATGTGCGTGACCCATAAGTATGTGAACTATGTTTGCCGCCACTATGTGTGTTTTGTGTATATGTTTTATGGGAGACTTCTGAACCAATAGTCCTTATTGAAGTACGATATGTACCAGGACATGATAGCAGAGTACGCAATGCGCTACAGGTTTAGCCTTGGGGTGTTGTATTAGTATATGTATATCATAATGGTGAATATATATACTTGTGTTATTCCTACTGTGAGATAATTGCAGGTTATTGGTATAGTATAGTCTTAAGTGACGTAAGCTGGGAATAGTTAACTTAGTGTGATAACACTTAAACGAATTAATAAATTATGATATTAACAATGTTGAGAACTGGGAATCACGGGTTGCTACCACGAGGTATAACAAAAAGTATAAATCGTTATCTAGTTATAAGTGTTATGATTGGCTAGGTGAGAATATATGTACATTAGGCGTGCACAATAGACGAGGGGTGAGATTCTCATGTGAGAGTTCGAACTAACATGCATGTGATACTTGCTTTATCGCAAATTTTAAATATTTGCTAAAACAAATATTTTTACCCATCGGGCTCTGACCCATTTCTTGCATCTCTTATCTCTTGTTATATATATATCTATATAATAAAGTAGCAAAGTTATGTATGTCACAAGTTTTAACAATGATGTCATGGGGATTGAATGTGTGGGGTTTAAAACTAATGGTTGAGATTGAATGTGTGGGGTTTAAATCTTTTTTTTTTTTTTTTTTTGGGGAAGATTGAGTATATATAAAAAAAACTAAGAATTTACAGAGGAAAAAACCTTAACAAAAGAAAAAGAACCCCAGGGCATACCCCAAAGGCAAACAAAAGAACAAGAAGAGCCAAAAACTAGCCTACTCCATAGTACAGAAGACTATCTTCAGGAATGTTCCAGTACATACAAGCCATCCAGTTTGCATAGTTCCTTCTGTCCTTTTTCCATGTAAGCACTTTTGCTCGAACCATGTTTTCAATACCCTTCACAATGGAGTCAAGGGAATTGGAGACATGCTTGAAGCATCTAGCATTCCTTTCCATCCAAATACAGTAAATAGTAGTAGTAAAGGATAAGGATCTTATCTTATCGCATAGAGTCTTAGTAGAGTGGTTAATAGTAGCCTTATCCAACTCACTATTTAAATCCATGGAATCCCTATAGCATTGGTTTCTTAGCCACACCTCATGCCATATACTTTTACTAAGGCTGCACTGAGTGAACAGGTGGTCATAAGTCTCCCTCTCATTCCCACATAACTCACACAGGTCATCCACAGAAACCCCCCACTCATGTAGCTTAACTTTAGTGTTGATGGCCCTCCTAACCACCAACCAGGTAATGAAAGAGCATTTGGGGATGCATACCTTACTCCACACAAACTTGCTCCAGTTAACCATAGGCTTATGTGCCTTTAAAAGATCCCAAGCAGAAGCTATGGTGAACTTCCCATTACTAGAGGGCAGCCACACAACAGTATCATTAGCATCCTGAATAGTAGGAAGAATAGCATTCTTAACTTCATTCAGCTCCCAAGTCACAGTTGAAGGCCATCTCCACTCCAAGTGGTGGATAAAATCAGAAACTTTTGCTTTTAGATTACTAGCAGAGTCATACACAATGTTTCCCCCATATAAGGGGTGTAGCGGGCCATTAGGGTGCCAATTATCAAACCACATAAAAGCAAGATTACCATTCCCAATGATGGTCTTAATCTTGCTTCTAAACTTCTCTCTGCTCTTGAGGATTTTCCTCCAGCTCCATGATGAATCATTAGGGATACTCAGAGCCCAGATGCTCCTTCCTTTGATCTTATAAATGTTGCACCATTTGATCCATAGGCTGTCCTTCTTACTGCAAAGATTCCACAAGTGCTTAGCCATAGCAGCTCTGTTCCATGTCTCTAGACACTTGATATTTAGCCCCCCCTCATCCAGAGATACACAAATATCCTTCCAAGCAACTTTTGCCCCTTTGCTATTAGCCTCATCCCCTTTCCATAAGTAATTCCTCATAATCTGCTCAATTTTTTTAATGATGCTCTTGGGAAGGATAAAAATGCTTGCCCAATACACTTGGATGCTGAAAATCACAGTCTTCACAAGGAGGAGCCTACCAGCAAAACTCAGGAATTTATTAGTCCAACATCTGGTTCTCATAGTTATCCTTTCCACCAAGTGAGAGCAATCCTCCTTCTTCAACCTAGTTGTGATGAGAGGAACCCCCAGATATTTGAAAGGAGGGGAGCTGTGCTGTATTCCCAGAATAGAGGAGATCTCCTGAATCCCATCCCCATTAACCCCTGCTGTGAAGAGGCTGCTTTTCTCCATGTTGACCATAAGCCCAGTTAAAGAGCTAAAATTAGATATGGCCTCCTTCACAATGCTGCAAGACACCCTGTCCCCACCAGCAAAAACTATGAGATCATCAGCAAAACTAAGGTGGGTAAGGGCCATCTCCTTGCACCTAGGGTGATAACTGAACAGGTCAGATTCAGCAGCTTTAGAAATAATCCCTGAGAAAGCCTCCATCACCAGCAGGAAAAGATATGGAGAGAGAGGGTCTCCCTGCCTGAGCCCTCTTTTCCCATGAAAAAACCCATTCAGCTCCCCATTCAGACTAATGGAGAACCTGGTAGTAGTCACACACTTGGAGATCCACCCAATGACTTTGGGGGGGAAGCCAACATGAGTCAATAGCTGCATCAGGAAGTCCCAGCTCACAGTATCATAGGCTTTAAGAATATCTATCTTAATTGCACATCTAGGAGGGTTAGAGTCCCTATGATAATTTCTCATTAACTCTTGTAAAAGCAGGATGTTATCAGCAATGGATCTGCCTTCAACAAAGGCAGCCTGATTATTACTAATGAGGTCTGGCATCATCTTCTTAAGCCTGCGAGTGATAACTTTGGAGATGCACTTGTACAAGGTGTTGCAGCACGCTATGGGTCTGAAATCCCTCATACTTCTAGGGGCAGCAACCTTAGGAATCAAAGCCAGGCTGGTACAGTTCCACTGGTTGAAGAAACTACCATTATCGAAGAAGAATTTAATAGCCTCACACACCTCTTCCCCAACAAGCTGCCAATTCATTTTAAAGAAATAACTGTTAAAGCCATCCGGACCAGGGGCCTTGTCAGACCCAATTCCAAACATTGCCTCTTTGATTTCATCATGAGTGACCTCTTTCTCCAATAACTCAGCTTGAGTAGAGGTAAGTTTATTCTTAATCACCTCCCCCAAAACAGTGTTAGCATCAATACATCGCGACCTATTCCTTTTAGTCTGAATCATTTAAACATCAATGGTTCAGACTAAAATTTGTGGCCAGATTCACATGGGGACTCAAAATGTTAGACCGACTGATCGTACATCCAATGATATGGCCTTTCTCCATATCTTCCCATCAACCATGTACTTCACACATCTGCTCCACAACCAACAAGACAAAGCATCGAAGGAAAAAATCTGCACCGACAGTAAAGCTCAAGATGCGTGCATTTCTGCTCCTCATAGTGAGTTTATGCCCTTCATTATTAGTTAAAAATCTTCTTTTTTTAACTGAGTTTATGAGTTTTCAGTTTTTACTTTGTATATAATACCAGCACGGACTGGGTTCATGGTTTACACGACTGTATCAAAACTCTTTTTTTCAGTTTTGTATGACTACTTATACAGTCATCTACAGCACGGTCTGGGTTTATGGGGTTTATGGATACAGTTTTTTTCGGTTTTGTATAAAATGTACAGTTTTCATTTTGCATGAGTTTTCATTTTGTTTGTTCATAACTGGGTTTTCATCTTTTCCCTGTATGAATGTAGAATTTTCAGTTTCTACTTTGTACAGCACGGACTGGGTTTATGGGGTTTATGGATGAATGAGTTTATACTGAACTGGATTTATGTTTGAATGGGTTTATGACTAGGTTTCTTAGTTCATAACAGCATCGGCCTTGCACGAACTGGGTAACGAGCCAAAGCATCAAACAGGAAAAAATCAGCAGCGATAGTAAAGCTCAAGCTGCCTACATTTCTGCTCCTCAAGGTGAGTTTATCCCTTCATTATTTGTTAAAAATCTTCTTTTTTTTAACTGGGTGTATGAGTTTTCAGTTTCTACCATGGATTGGGTTCATGGGTTTACACGACTGTATCAAAACTCTTTTTTTTATGGTTTTATATGAGTACTCATACAGCCGTCTACATCATTTTTCATTTTGTATGAGTTTTGATTTTGTTTGTTCATAACCGTGTTTCTATGTGCAACTGAACTGGGTTTCATTTTGTATGCCTTGCCTTCCTCAATACCCATAAGTCCTCTTGAACTGGGTCTTTCTATGTGCGACTGAACTGGGTTGCACATATCAAAGCATACTAAAGCACATATACATGGAAAAAGCTCAAGCAAATGTGTTTGTATGAGTACATATACACGTTTTGTACATGACTTCTTATGTGCATGAGATTAGAAACATAACTTCTTATAACTTCTTACAAACCCAACTTCTTACAAACATAATGGCTTAGAAACACAATTGGGTCTTTTTTATCTCCATGAACACAACTGCTTACAAATATATTACAAACTAGGTATGAGTTTTGTACACGACTACTTATTTGTAGGAGTTTATATACGGCACTGGGTCTTTCTTTTTTCGTAGGAGTTTCATTTTTTGTACGAGTAATAAAAATCATTTTCGTAGGAGTTTATTTTTTGTATGAGTTTATATACAACAATCATATGAGTTTCATTTCGTAGGAGTTTATATTAGTATGAGTTTATACGAGTATGAGTTTTGTATGAATTTTGGGTCTTTGTTTCTTCTTGTATGAACACCACTGCTACTCATATGAGTATTCATTTTTAGATATGACACGGCATAAAGTTTTTTAGATAATATTTTTTTTGGTTAAAATAAATTTTATATGTTTTTTAGGTAGTTAGGTACGATAGGAGTTTTTTATCATACACGACATAATTAAGATGCGACACCACATAAGAGAATATTGGGGGGGGGGGGGGGGGAGGGCCGTTGGCACATACCTTTAAAAATAAGAGTATTTGTCGGCTGTGACACGCTGAACATGTCTGAGTTCGACACGCCACATATGTATTAATATTTTTAGAGAATAATTTTTTTGTGAAATATTTTTTGACCTATAGTGATGCACAAATACGACTCATTTTGAGCGATGTATTGACGTGTCGTGTCTGTATTGCTTCATTTTTGGGCCCTGATGGGACTCACACCAGAGGACTATCAAAACAAATCAATGTAGACACGACACATTAGTGAGTCGCAGAAAATGAGTCGGCTTCCTGAGTCGGCCTACAATTACTATTTTTTATGACACGACATAATTAAGGCGTGCCACCACATAACACAATTTTATTTTATTTTCCTAATGCGAACACGACAAAAAAAGGTAAGGGTCGTCGGAGCTCCGACAGTGGGGGAGGTGGGGTGGGAGTGCCGCTGGCGCTGACCATCAAAAATAAGAAAATATTGATTAAATGGGTGCTTGAGTGATTTTTTAAAACAAAATAAAAAGACTTGAGCTAAATGTGTATAAAAAAATATTTGTATGACTTTTTTAATACTTGATCTTAAAATAAATGATAATTTTAATAATTTAACAATTTAAAATAATTTTTTTAAAAATTAAGAGAATATGCTTTAGTTTTGTTTTGGCACTTTATTAGCTAATACTTTATTATTAAAAAACTTTGATTCTAATTAGATGTCAATTTAAAATATTTAAAAAAAAATTATTAACCAAAATAACTATATATTAGAAAGTGCATGTTTTAACTTGAAGAAGGTAAAAGGAAAGATTGGGGATATAGATGAACTGCGACTTTAGCTAATACTTTATTATTAAAAAACTTTGATTCTAATTAGATATCAATTTAAAATATTTAAAAAAAATATTATTAACAAAAATAACTATTTATTAGAAAGTGCATGTTTTAACTTGAAGAAGGTAAAAGGAAAGATTGGGGATATAGATGAACTGTTGAGATGGATTTTGTATGAAATGGGTAAGGATATCAGTATTCCTAATTTGTTCTAGATGAGAAATTGGTGGTTTAGATTTTTGTTTGCAATTATGTAGTTTGAAAATTATTGTCATTTTGTGATTACGTACTTTGAAAAATTATCATCGTGCACGACACGACTTCGTGTTTTTTTTCGGACACGATACGACTTCGTATTTTTTTTAGTTGACACGACATGAATACGAACTTTGAAATTTTTTTCCGTTTTGATATTATGATTGACTTTAATTATTTTAAGAATAATCTTGAACTTATTAAGGGTTCTCACATTATATTATAACTTCGTGTTAGTGCATATCATGTAAATGGTGATTGAGGTTGCTAGGATTGAGGCTGAAAAGACATGACTAACACGATGATAACGCTATTGACACCCAATTTAAAATGAAAATACATGCCAATTATTTCACCCAAATTTGACACGGTTAACAATTTTGACACCCAATTTAGTTAGAGTAAAACATGACTAAAACGATAACACATGAAAACACAACATCATTTAACTCTAAAAATTTATTTATCCGTTGTTATTTTATTTGATGAATTTAGTTCATTTGAACGTTGTTGGACTATTTGTTATTTGTTAAGTAGGGTGGATAGTCCAATAAATAAAGGAGATTATGACTATATTTTTTTAAATTTATATTTTGTTTTGTTGGGGAATGAAATTTGTGCTCTTTTGCAATTACGTATTTTGAAATTTTTTATCGTTTTGCAATTACCTATTTTAAAAATAGATTAAGGGTGAGGATTGTTTTGGCATGAAATTAAGGGTGATGATCAAATTGGGTATGGAATCGGTAGACTCCCTTTCGGGTTGTTTATCATTATTTATTTTTTTGTGGTGTATGATGAATTGTATAATAGATAAGTCAAATAGGTATATAAATAGCAAACATGTATAAAAATGGGTATTAAAAATAGTTTTCTTTTGAAATGAGATTGGTATTTATACCCTCAAACAGATATGTAACGTTCTATGTCCATATATAATACACCATACAAACAATACCTTTTTTTGCCAACTATACTTTCCAAATTTCATCAATCATTGATTGTTCATATTCGGAAGGAAACAAATAAATATTGGAAACAAATATAAGCCAACCATGAAATGAGATGGGTTAAGAATTATACGTGATTCAGTTTTAACATATTCAGTTTTGTAAAGTTTTAGTTGCTATAAAACAGATTCGGTTTTATTATTTATTAGTGCGTTTGTTTGTGTTTTAGTTTTTAATTTTATGGTCATTTTCATTTATTTTTGGCAGGTTTATACTGATCTGTTTTCATTTCTGGTCGATCTTCTTTCACATGGAGAACATTACTATATACGGCATTGTATGTTATTTTTCATTCTTATGTCCTTCGGTGTTCCTGATAACCTTTTAAACTTATTTATGATTTTTGTTACATTCATTTTTAATAGGTGGATGCCGATGCATCATATGCTGTACCAACCACTTCTCTATATTCTAATTGTATATATTACAATAATACCTTTAGCTTTTAACTTACATCGTTGTGTTTACAATCACAGATTGAAAGGTTGCGTAACAATAATATCAATGTTCTTATCCAGGATGAAAATCAACTAAATACTATTCAATCTATGGTAGTCACGTTCATCAAATTTATGTGTAAAGTTCTTATCAACATCCTCATTTTTTATATAGATTTCATTTTTCATATTTGTAGGGTCGACCAACTAATAGCGACAAGCATAACAACAAACGGTCAAAGGGATAGGAAAACATACCACCGACTCACGTATTAATTTCTTCAAATATTCATGTCATGTCTTGAATCATTTTCTATATCATTTATATTTTTTAGATTTTATATGTTTCCTTTTATTTTTCAGGATAAAGGGAAAGGGAAGGAGAATGTCTCCTCACAGTCGGTAAGTTTTTCCATATTAACATTGGAAAGCTATTATAAAGTTTACGTATTAACATGTTATAGGTTGGATATGCTCTATATTTTCTTCCTCACTTTTTTTTTAATTTTTTGTATAGAATCATATCCCGCGTAGGAAATATAACGGTATTGTTATTCGTGATGTTGTCCAACCTAATGCTACAACAATTGAGGTACCTATTCGCCACTACATGATTTTTATTTTATAATTGCTTCTCTGTTTTTTTTTTGTCATTGAGTTAACACTATATGTGATTATATTTCTAAGCCTCACACTAAATTGAGCAACACAAATGACAAAGTCAAAGAAAAAATGCTCGAAAAAGGATCAGACACGCGTAAACGGGTTAGAGATATTTTCAACTACTTTTCATAGTTCATGTTGAAATATAGTGTAGATTAATATTCACCGTCTTATTATATATTATCATATTATTTTTGTAGGAAATCTGGATGGGGGAGGAGCCAGCTTATTGCGGACCAGTATGTTTCCTATTTCGTTGTTTCCAGATCCCACTAATTATCCTACACTCTTCCAAACTATATTAGGTTGCATGGTACACGGCCCATGTGGCTCCCAGAATCCAAATTCCCCTTGCATGGAGAACGGTATATGCACGAAGAAATACCCTCGAGCATTTGCAGAAGCCACAACAATGGATAATAATGGATATCCAATTTATTGTCGTCGTGATGATGGTAAGGAATATACTACTGCCAGTGGAAAAAAGGTATCAAATAAATATGTTGTCCCTTATAATCCATATTTGTCTAGAATTTTCAATTGTCACATTAATGTCGATGTTTGTGCTGGGTTGTGATGCGTTAAATATATAAATAAGTACATATATAAGGGTCATGATCGCACAACTATGGTCTTGGGAGATGTTGATGAAATACAACAATATTTGGATGCAAGGTACATTGGACTTCCTGAGGCAGCTTGGCGAATTTATGGTAATCACATGCATCAGGAAAAACCTCATGTTACACGATTAGATTTACATTTACCTGGAATGCATCATGTTGTGTTTGATCCTTCAAATTCATCAGCTACGTTTGCTCAAAGATCCAGGGGTCAAATGAGTTCGTTAACTGGGTTTTTTGCTTTTTGTGCATTGAATCCTTCTGCACGAGAGTATACCTACCATGAGTTTCCCTAAAATTATTCATGGAGCTCTAAAACAGAGTTTTGGACTACATGAAAATCATATGAGTCAGCTATTGGGCGAATGTACTATGCTAGCACTAATTGTGGAGAAATATTTTATTTGTGATTGCTTTTGACCGTTGTTAAAAGACCCACATCGTTCGAGTGCTTACGCACGTTGAACTGTGTATTACACGAGACTTTCAAATCAGCATGCATAGCGAGGGGATTGCTTGAAGACGATAATGAGTGGGTTTAATGTTTACAGGAAGCATCCATCATGCGCACCGGATATCAACTTCGACGGCTGTTTGGTGTTATACTTACACAATGTTTTACTTTGCATCGAGAGTTTTTATGGAATCAATTTTCCATTCATATATGTGATGATCTGATTCATAAGTTATGCACATTGTTTTCCATCCCAAATCCAACTGACATCCAAATTGAGGATTATGGTTTGTATCTGTTAAATGAGGTGCTTCAAAAGTCTGGTAAGACATTAAGTGACTTCCCTCCAATGCCTTTGCCAAATTTTAATTAGACGACTACAATTGGGAATAGATTACTCTCAGAACATCATCAGTTACAATCATTAGCAGAGCAAGGTGATGCACAATCAAATGTTGATCGCCTTAATGAGGGACAACGTATAGCTTACTCAGCGATAACATCATCTGTTTTCGAGAATAAAGGGACTACGTATTTTTTAAATGGAGGTGCTGGCACTGGAAAGACATCTTTGTACAATACAATTGCAACCTTATGTCGTAGTTTGGGTCATACAATTATTACAGTCGCTTCGTCTGGCATTATTTCTTTGTTGTTGGTTGGTGGTCGGACTGCATATTCAACATTTTGCATACCTTTAGACATTCTTGAAACTCAAACTATGGATTTACAAAGCAATTGATACATGCAGAGTTATTTAAATCAGCTAAGCTTATAATATGGGATGAAGTTCGTATGCAACATAGGCATTGTGTTGAGGCTGTAGATAGGACACTGCAAGATATTTGTGATGTTAAAAAGCCATTTGGAGGAATTACAGTAGTTCTTGGTGGTGATTTTCGACAAATTTTACCAGTTATCCGTAAAGGAGTTAGAGAAGAAATTGTTTCCGCTTCATTAAGGAGGTCTGTGCTCTGGAGGCACATCCATGTTTTGACCTTCCATCTAAACAAGCGACTAAACCCATTGGAGCCCGAGACAATTCAATTCTCTACATTCTTGGATCAGGTATCGCTATTTACTCTTTTCTATTTTTTAATAATTTTCGTTCCACCTACTATATGCATTTGATTTTTTTTATTTATTTTTGTAGATTGGGTCCAATCCTCTTGAAATGGTATCATTGCCTTCCTCAATTCAAAAATGTAATGATGTCCATGATTTAATTGCGAAGGTCTATCCATTGTTGAATGTGGTCGGTACTGTTACACCAACCTTCCTCACCGAACGGACAATTTTTTCAACGTGAAATGACGATGTGACTGCTATAAATAATTTGGCATTGAATATCTTCCCGGGTGATACAAAAAATTATTTTGGTGCCGATAAAATGTGTGACGACGAGTCCGGTAGAGATGTACACAGCCAATACCCAAATTAATTTTTCAATTCTCTCAGTTCTTCTAGTTTACCCCATTTTAAGTTGGAATTAAAGGTGGGTTCTCCAATTATGCTTTTGAGAAACATTGCTCCGAAGGATAGTCTTTGCAATGTCACCCGATTAGTCATTAAAAAATGTGGAGAGCATGTTATTGAGGCCCAAATATTAACTAGTGATAAGTGTGGAAATTTAGTATTCATTCCCAAGGTCTCACTATCTCCTTCATCAACAGAGAACCCTATAAAAATGATGAGACGCCAATTCCCAATTCGACTGACATATGCAATGACCATTAACAAATCACAGGGTCAATCTGTAAAATTTGTGGGAATTAACTTGCGCACGTCGGTTTTTAGTCATGGCCAGTTATATGTAGCATTATCTCGATGCACAAGTGCAAATCACATTACCCTTCTTTCTAATGATTGTTCGCTTTCGACAATAAACATTGTGTATCCGAAAGTCCTCCTATAAATTAAGTAGTGTTATTTTTCATATAAACTACACATATGACCCCTTTATATCATCTTTTCATAATATTTTTTAATTATTCTTAGGATTGGGAGCCAATGGTAAGGCATCAAGAGCGGATAAATACCCGCAGGCTGCTTACATGGGGTTCTCACAACAAGGTACTTCTTCTTTAAAATGTTTCCTCTTTTCATTCATTTTTAAAAATTAGTCTTAACTACAAATATTTCTTATAGGTGGTTGTAAATTGTGACAGTCTTCATATGAAGTACGTCGAGCAAGATACGCAGACATTTTATAGAATTATTACGAAGAAGTTTACTGCAAATCTATGATTGACTATCAAAGGATAATTTTTTGGGATGTCGACATTTTCGACTTTTTGTAAAGCTTAGGCTTAGAGTTACTACACGTTGTTGGATGATTGCTAAGGTTTTTTTGTATAGTCTGACTAGGCTTTTTTTGTATAGTCTGGTAAGGCTATTTTTGTTGTTGAAGTGTTGTTTATACCTTAAATCAGGTAGACCGTTATTTTGTTGTTATTATGATTGCTAACGATTGGTTGTTACCCCTTAATAAGGGTTGATAGTCCAATACAAAGGAGACTATGCCTATTTTTTAAGAATCCCACTTTGTTAATTCGAGTGATGAATTTAAACTATTTGAACGTTGTTGGACTATTTGTTATTTGTTAAGCAGGGTGGTTAGTCATATAAACAAATAAGATCATGACCAATGTTTTTGAAATTGCATTTTGTTTTCTTAGCAAACGAATTTTTTTGCCTTTTTACGACTATCAGCGTGCCTTCAGGCACGGGCATACCCTAGTGTATAGTGTGTGTGTGTGTATATATATATATATATATATATATATATATATATATATATATATATATGTGTGTGTGTGTGTGTGTGTGTGTGTGTGTGTGTGTGTGTGTGTGTGTATGTATTATATCAGGTGCTCAGCCACAAGGACACCAGCCTTAGAGTTTTGGATTGCTTGGCATGCTGCAGCTATTGTGGAAGCTGTAGGTCTTCGCATTAGACGCGCCCATCTTTTCATTTCCATTCTATATAGGATTTCTATTTAGGGCATGTGTCGCCCATTCCTTAGACATTTATTTGAGATTGTATTCAGTTTACTTTCCTTTCATTTCAGTTGGATTTATTGTTCCCATGGTTATTGGTTTAGAGTTTTGAACTGGAATGTTTTATCCAGTCTTATTTATTTCAGTATGTGATTCAGATTTAGTATTTACATTAATTAGTTATGGTGGATGGATGATGTTTATATTCTTGGATTAATATTTGAAATATTGTTTTTAAAAATAAAAAGAAAAAATAAAATATTTTGACACTAGTTTAATTATTTATTAGGTGGTTAATAAGGTTATATTGTTTTTCGACAGTGATGCTAAGAATGAACCAACCGAACATTCTATTTTAAATTTTATACAGGACTCATCACCCGATATTTAATTGGGTGGGGTGTCACAGGTTGTAGCAGAGCATTAGGTTCTAGAGTCCTTTAGGATCTGTACGGCTTATCATGCTTTCAGCTTAGCGTTCTTTGATATAGAGCCTTATTTTTAGGATTGTTGTATTCCTAATTGTACGTTTACGTCTTCAGCTATTTTGAGATTTAATGATAACTGTGGACTAATAAAATTGTTTCTCGTCTCAGATGCCTCCTCGACGTGTACCTAAGGATAGGAATGCCCAGCCAGATCAACCGCCAGTTCCAGCTCGGGGCATGATGAATGCTACGGAAGTTGCTTCCATCGTTGTGTAGGCCGTTAATGCAGCATTGACAGTGGTACAACAGGCACCACCACAAGCACTAGTAGAGGCGCCAGCACCTACCCACACCTTCCCTACTGTATGGGAGAGAGTTAGGGATGCATTTCAGAAGGCGCACCCTCCAGAGTTCGCAAGTGGTTCTAATCTGGTGATTGCTAGCCAATGGAAGAAGGACATGAAGCGACACCTCCATATGTATGAGTGAACTGAGGTCCAGAGGCAGGTTTTGGCTACCTTTAAGCTGATAGTTGAAGCTTTACAGTGGTGGGAGTCCACTACTACTATAGTGGAGAGATATCTATTGACGATTGGTGATTTATGGGTGCGATTTGACCGCAATTACTTTCCTTTTTCCAATCAGACTGAGATGAGGCATAAGTTACTAAACCTCACCCAGGAAGGGAAGATCGTAGCTGAATACGAAGAAGAGTTTACCAGACTAGTTAATCTAGTACCAACAGAGGTACCTATCGAGGAGAAGAAGATGCAAATGTTCATGGATGGCCTCACCTGGAGGATCAGGAAGCATCTTCTGGGTAACCTCTCATTATAGACCTATTCTCATGTGCTTAATGCAGCACTACTACATTGTCAGGACCATTGCTTCCATATGAATGGGAGCAAATGAGCGGGGGAGTCCAGCCAACAGGGTAGGATATGAGGTAATGATGATAGTGGGGCACATCCAGCTCAGGGTCAGTAGAGACAGGTTGATCGGAGTTCCTAACAAGGGGATTCTAAGTGATTCAGGTCAGGGGGTTTCGTCAGGGTCACGGTGGTTTTAGTCCAGTCCTGTAGGGTCAGCATGGCCAGCAGGACCAACAGGGACATCAGGGCCATTAGGGCAAGCAACGGTTTAGGCAGGGCCAGTAGGGCCAAGGGGGAGGTGGAAACGGCCAGCAGGGCCGAGGACATCAGGGGTAAGTGTTTTATTTGTGGAAAGACTGGCCAAAAGCGATTTGATTGTCCCGAGAGGGGCAGGGTCCCACAGCAGTAGCTGTAGGGTACTCGACAGGAGCCCTAAAGACCAATTTTTCCCACCGCCCTCCTAGCACCACTGTAACAACCCATACTTTTGGGAATAAATTAAATTCCATAATTGGGTGTAAATTGGAAATTTGGGAAATTTCCCAAAATATTAATTTTTGGAATTTACAAGGATTAGATGATTTCAGAGGTGTGTTTCATTTACTTTTGAGACTAAGTTAATGAGTTGGGTCATTTTAATTATTTGTCGCAATGGGTAACGCGACAAAGGATAATATTTTAATGGGGATACCTCATTAAGCTGTGTGGGGTTGAATTAGTAACTTGTGGTCAAGTACCCCGAATGGAGGTTTTGAGTGTGCATCCAGTCTCAAGGTTAGGGGACGTTAGCGATGGAGTCTAAATCTGGAATGGATAAGTGATTATCCTTGAAATATTGTGTTGGTATCAGGGAAGTTTGGTAGGCATGTATACCCCAAGGGGTAAAAAACAAAAACAACCGATCAATGGGAAACAAGCCCATAACCCTACAAAACCCTAGTCAAGATAACTTTTGGGGATACCCAAATTCATGTAAGCCATCCAGTTCTCAAATCTCCTAGTCCCATTCTTCCATTTCACACGAACCTCGCTCTTATCATAACTTCGTTCTCTTTGACAATGACATCACCGCTCTTTGCCACCCTTGTGAAATGCCTAGCGTTTTGCTCCATCCACAGACAGTATATAGTAATGAGATTTAACACTTTGTTTGTTTATACTTGAGTTGACTGTACCCATTTTATGATTTGAATTTTGTACATTCACTGAGCAATTGGGAATATTGTGTCATGGGCATTGGAATGCTAAGAAATTGTAAATTTTTAATGTTGTTTCAAGTGCACTCTCTTTAGCTCTGTATCAAGAAGTTAGGTCTCTGTGTCCCCATTTCAACATGCTATGGTTTTCTTCCTTTGGTTTTAAATTTTGTTTTTTGGTCCTACATTTTTCCTAAGAGTATCTACAGAGTGGTATATAGGTTGCGTATGTTCTTGGTTGACAAAGTGCCTAAGTAAGAATTTTTAATTTGATGGTTTAGTATTCATATCTTAGATGTCTGAAAAATCCCATTTAAAACATTGAGTTGAGTTTATTGGTACTCTCTCTATTTGCTTAATCTTTTCTTAATATATATAGTAGTGCAATTAAACTATAATTATATCGAATTGTTACTGTGAAAAATCATTAAAGTACTCAATGCAACTAGACATTTTTGTCCTATTATTTTTTCACTTAATATTATTTTCTACTCTTTTAGGTGAGTATAATTCTTACTGTGTTCATATTTAATGCTTCACATACTAATCAATATCGTTGTTCGTCTCATCCATTGCCAATCTAATCTTCCGTATGTGTTTCCACCACAGTTTTGGGTTTTGTTGTTGTATAAAATGATTTTTAATCCTTTATAGTCTTGAACTTCAAAATATGTCTCATCAGTATTCTCATGATGAACATGTACTTCAAATTTTTTCAAGTTTTTGTCATGTACCAATGCATTCCATTACAATGGGTTAGAAAGGTTGTGTGATATATGGTTGTTTATGGTTCAAGGTTCTGTAAAACACGGGGTGTAGAGGCAAATCCTTAAGCCTTAGAAGCCGGCCTCAGGCATAAAAAGGCGTTTGGGACTATTTTAATAAATTTAAATATTTTTTAACAAAAACAAAAAAATACTAAAATTCTATAGATCTTAAAAATATGTCTGAAAATTTGCAAATCAAAATACTATTTGATTATTTTAGACGAGGTATTGGTCCGATTTGTAAAAAAAAAGTCTTTAAAATGAGATGTCATTTCACTAAAAAAAATTGTTTTAATAAAAGTGGGCCTTAAGTCTTTCACCAAGAATAAGGCGTAAAAGGCTTAAGGTGGGGCATTTCTCCAAAGACTCAAGCCTAGGCGCGCCTTTTAGAACACTATTTTTTTATGGCCAGCCAATGCTTACATATTTATATTCTTTCATTATGACTGTAATCATTGCTTTGAAAGAAGTAACAAAATTGTGAGAATATCCTATCTTGTTAACTTAATATAAGAAGAAAGGG
The DNA here is from genome assembly GCA_949130495.1 of Sambucus nigra. Taxonomy (NCBI): domain Eukaryota; kingdom Viridiplantae; phylum Streptophyta; class Magnoliopsida; order Dipsacales; family Adoxaceae; genus Sambucus; species Sambucus nigra. Next base: position 165,760,683 of record OX422220.1, on the reverse strand, counting down.
AAGGATTGTTAGACGGATGGGAAGTTTATGCAATTTAATTGCACTACCCTTCTTTCAGTTTGGTATAATATTGTTATAATTCACATGTATTTTTTCACCTTTAATTTGTGAATATTTGGAAAATTACTTTTGTCTTTTATTATGTTTCGTATTATTTGCTACATTGACTGAAATATTGTATGAATGGCATAATGTGTAGTGTTTGAGGTCATGAAAGGATCAAGGAAGAAATTGGACAACTAAGATTCATCCACATCATCTTCCCAACATGACTGTTATGGGGCTTATTGTTATAATAGTTGGGTTCACGAATTCCCACCCTGTCTTAATCTAGCTGGAAAACTCACCACTAACATACATTAGTACATAATTTATGTTGTACAGTGTTGAATAATTTTATTCATTTTATGTAGTTTATATATCATATTTCAGAGTCGAGGTATGTGTTTGCATTTGATTTTACTCATACTTGGAGGTTTCTAATTTTGGTCTGTAGTAATCCTTTTGCATCTCAGCTTACTCATACATGGAGGTGTTTAATTTTAGTTTAGAAATGTTTTATCACTTTCTTGAGATCTACCATTTGATTTTACTCATACCTTTTGTGTTGGACACACACACACACACACACACACATATATATATATATACAGACAGGCTCAGGTGCGGACTTTTCATGCGGACTTTGTCCTTATCCCGAAAGTGGTCCCCTCGTGGTCCCAAAGACTTTTGTTATTTACACTAGATGGTCCCCCTCTTGTCTTATACTAAAACCTTAGTTTAAGACTATATAATTAAAAGATTTATAATTTAGACCCGAAATTGGTATCAAGACCTTAAAGATTTTAGAAACTCACCAAATTCTGACCAAACCCAAATTCTGGTATCAGAGCCATAAGACGTTCCTTTTAGACTAAAAGTAAAAAGACATTAATGCCCTTGGGATTTATCCATCGCATTTACCAAGATATTTTTGGAACCAACCCAGACTACGAACCTATACCCATAACTGACTTAGACTCAGAAGGTTGTTTAACCACACACATAGACGGTTGTTCACATATTGAACATATCCCAGCCAAACACGCAGATAGTAGACAAGTCACTGCTAGTGCTATTAATAGCATAATAGACTAAAATAAGTGTATACTGCTTATATTAAGACAATTAATAAAAGACACTCATACCTTAGAAACAGTGATAAAAAATATCTCTAAAAGATTATTAGACATAGATAATCAAATCCCAATAGACTTAGTACACGTGTTACAAGAAATAAATATTATGACTAATCATATAGAAGTCCTTAACAAAGACATTTTAGAAATTAAGACTTTAATTAAAAATCAAGACATTGAGTTAATTAAACATACTAAAGAACAAGCTAAGCTTATCCCTAGACTAGATAGTTATCTTCCTAATGGAGATAATTAGATCATATTGGAATGAGGTACCAAGAGACCTCTCCATCCAGACTTTTATCAAAGAATTTTAGAAAGGATAAATGATGATAGATTTTATTAAAAGATAAATGAAAATGAGATTGCCAACGCGGCTAAAGCAACTAGACTCATATTAGAAAGATTGAATTTAATTTCTACATCCATAGCAGCTACCCAAGACTATAACAGTAGCTTTGTTAAAGACTTGCATTTAGACTTAAAGGCTAAGACAGAAGGATTAACCACCTTCTACACAAACTTTGTTAAATTCCAACAAAATTTAGCAAATTACCTTAATAATAGGGAAAGCCATAACCTATCGAAAATGGATAGTATTATTAATGAACTTAGACTAGACATGGACCAAGTAGAAGAAAAATACAAAGAAATTATAAACGGAATTAAAGCCGTATATAATAAACCATCCCAAGGAGAAATAGACTCACCTTTTATTCTAACTCGGTTAGATAAAATTGAAAAGACTGTAGAAGACATAGAAGTTAGAACTATGCGACAACTAGAAAAAGATAATGAAGTAAAAGACTATATCACTAACGTTGGTAAAACCATCATTAATTCTCTAGATAGACATAGTGAAGAAACTTCTGAAAAGACTAGAAAATAGAATAAGAATTTTAAAGAAGAAATCCTTAATCAGATAAAAAGACAAAAATATTATTCAGACTTCTTAGAAAGAATTGAAAAAAGACTTGAACAAAAATAGGCAACCAACTGTAAATTCAAAGAAACCCCTCCCATAGAAACTAGAGAAAAGAATACCATAGGTAGACGAGTCATAAAAGACGGATGAGATAAGACTAGCAAGATAGTTAGCTCTATCCCAAATATTGGACAGATTAATCATATGCTCAAAAGACTTAAGGAATCATCCTCCAATGTTAGGACATGGTGGAAAGAAAGAAATTTCACCAATCCTCTCCAATGGAAAGAGTGGGGTGAAGTTGACTGGAAGATCGTTGAAGATTCCATTCATAATGGACAACTTCCAGCCGTCAGATACATAGACTTGTTTAAAGAAGGTGCCACTCCTAAGACCCCTAATTATAACATGACCTACCATTGTAGAAATCATGTTAGACAAATCCTATACTGAGCTCCAAGTGTTTGACTCATAATGGCTTAGATCTAGAGGAACTGATAGGAAGTTCCAATTCCTAACCTTTGGACTCTTTCAAGCAAGAATCCAAGGATTACATAGACCTCAGAATAATATTAACATATTATGTTGTTTAGTAGACAAAAGATGGAAAGATTTTGAGAAAAGCCTTATTGGGATAGCCCAATTAGAAATGTCAGACAACATAGGATACTTTAATGCCATTCCGGCATTTACAGTAACCGTAGACACAGCCGAACATTTTAAGTTAATCTTATATGCTAGTGGCTATGAAGACTATATAATCCCAGATGCTAATATAAATATAGAATTCCAAAGCTATGTGAAGTTCTCTCAATTTCCTTACAAAGGAATGCAGTCAGGAATTCCTAGTGGTAGACTTAATGAAGAAATCTTAGTTAGAACCAATGTTTCAGACTATAACCATACTTACAGTATTAGGAATACTGGACCTATGAAAGAAAAAGCTAAGACCCTCTGGCAATTGTCAGAATTTCAAGAAACTAAGATTATACAAAATAAACCCTTGTTTATTAACCAAGACGACGTCACTGGAAATGTTACCATCCAGTTTGGTCCCCCTAAGATTGTCAATAAGAATATCCAGACAGAAGAAATTAGATTTAGAAATATGGGAGAAGCCATAATCAATGATCCTTCAGAAGGAGAATGTAGTAGTGAGACTAGTGCTAGTTTACTTATACAAGCTCCGATAATTAGACCTAGGAGATCATTTGACCAAAAAGACTTAGTTAAAGAAAAAGCTAGGATCTAAAACTTTGGACATGAACCCTCAGAATTAGATATGAAGACATTTAAAGATAACCTTAAGAAAAGTCACTCTGTTAGATTTCAAGAAAGAGAAAGATTTACTGATATCCCAAGACCGCATATTAAAATTAAAAGAATCTAAGAATACAAAGGAACTTCTTAGAAACTTAAGACTAATAGAAGAAGGAGAACAAAGACTAATGCCAGCTATACAAGTAGAGCCTAGTAAACAAGAGATAAGAAGTAGTAGTAGGCTAGAAGATGCTCCTAGACTTTTTAGTAAGCCAATAGGAATAAATATTCCTATATATTCAAGCACCGTAGTTAAGACTAAACCCGATTACATAAAAGACTTCCCAACTAGTGACAAGAGTTTCACTCCTGTTAAGACTATGGAAAGCCAATCCATAAACCCAGTAGGTATATACCTTAACCTAGACAATGTGCAAGATAGGAAGAAGGCCTTAGACGAATGGTGTAACCAGATGAACATGTGTTTTGCATCTAATGAACAATGGGATGCAAGTTCATGTAAGCAGTACGCTGAGAAATCCATTAGAGGTATTGCAAAAGATTACTTAGATAGTTTAAGAAAGGCCACAAATGAAGACTCCTTAGCTAAGTTTGAGAAGATGAAGGAATACCTAGAAGAAAGATCAATTGAAGAATATATTCAATTGTTCACTTCAGAATTCATTGGAGCTGGACATCTAGCTCAGATCAATGATAAAGACATAGTAAAAACAAAGTTAACCCTCCTTAGCATTTGCAAATTAGATAAGATAAATGAATATAGCAATAATTACGAACAACTATATTACCCAATTAAAGAATTTGGAGAGACCTTAAAAGATGAATACTTTAGAAAGATACCAGCCATAGGACAAATCCTAATTAATGAATATAGGAATTGGCCAGGTGTAGAAGGAGTTAAGAACAACTCCATTGGTGAAAGAATCAATTTCGCCAAAACTATATCATATCTAAGAGACGTGATATAACCCAAGGAAAGTTGATAGAAGAAACTTTCAAACAGATCCCTCCAATCAAAGACAAAAGAGACATCGCTCCAATCCAATGGGGATGTGGAAGTGAATCTAAGAAATTCAAAAAGAAATTAGAATGGAAACATAGGAAGTTTAAGACTAGACCTTTAGGATTGCCAAAGAAGTATAAATTTAGACAATCTATTACCTTTAGGGAAAAGAATCCTAAGACTAAGAAAAATAGATTTAACCAAAGAAGATACTTTAAGAAGAATACTACTAAGCATAAGAAGGTTCCTAATTATAGGAAAGAAAAAGATATAGCTCAATCTAAGACTGCCACCAAAGAATGTTGGACTTGCGACAAAGAAGGACACTTTGCTAAAAACTGCCCTGATAAGAAAGATAAAGAAGGTATTAAGATTATTAATACAATATTAGACTATGCAGATCAAGAAGAATTAGATATCCTATATGCTATAGAAATATCAGACATAGAAGATGATGATAATACTAGTATCTATAGTGCATATACAGATAGTGATTCAGAAGACTATAGTGATACTGATGAGTATGAAGACTCTCATGATACCCTAGACTTATATATGATGCAGACTGATCAAGGCGATCTAGATGATGAATATATAGACTTTGAAGATGCTTGGTATAAATGTATATTAAGACCATTCTTGAAGAAAAAATGGGCAGTTAGTAATCCTGAGTTACTAACCTATATACCTAGATGTTACTTTGATGAAAGACATTATTGCACATTTGAGATGAAATGTTGCAAGAAAGACTTTAGATGTGTAGAATGTTTTGAGACTATACAAACCGAATTATTTATGGTTTGTATTGTTTGTCAACTACACTACCATGAAGACTGTTGGAGAATTAGATTTAGAGCAATCTATACTAGCCAGTATGACGCTCAAATAGACTTAGATATTAAAACATATTATCAAGACATTGATAGAAATATAGCCAAAAAGATTACAAGAAAATGAAGACTTCAAAGGAAAAGGAATTTCCTATGATTTAGAAGAATACCATTCTGATAGTAGTTCAGAAGACCAAATACCTTTAGATTTTATAGATAAACCTCAGAAAGGAATATCTATTTTAGAAAAGAACAATTTAGGAATTTCTACTAAACCACATGCTTGTTTTGTAAAATTATTTGTTCAACATAAAGACTATCCTAAAAGACTTTCAACTTTTATAGATACAGGGTGCTCTCAAAGTATTTGTAAGGCTAATGCCTTCCCTGAAGACTACTTTTTAGAAAGTACTCAAGAAATCTATGGTAAAGTGGCTAATGGAGATCCATTTACCTTATATTTCCAGACTATTCCTATTTATTTTAAATTAGGAAATCAGACCAACAAAACCGTTAATCATCAGTTTTGGATAATGGATCATCGTCCTAGTTTCACAGGAAACCTTATTTTAGGACAAGACTTTATTAGTAAATATCATCCTTATACTCAGTATAATGATAAGATATTAATTAGTGATCCAGAGGAATTTAATATTAAAGCCCCTCTAATAGATCATAAGACTGCCTTTGACCTTATGTAGGTCAAACCCACTTATAGACCCATAAAACATCAGAGTTCTTCAGCTGAGCATGGTGGACCTAGGCCTACAACCCAACAAAAAGCCTTAGAAATTACTAAACCCTTACAAAAAGAGTGTAAGTGTCCAGAACAAAAGTGTTATAAGCAAATAGCGCTTATACAACAAGACATTTTAGATCAAGCCCAACAAGCTTTATTATAGGTTCAAGCTATATCCAAACAGAAGAAAATGGATATAGAAGTAGAAAAGGAAAAGATTAGGAAACTAGTTGAGCCTACTTTAGGAGAAAATCCCATTGCTAAGTGGGATAAAGACCAAAGCTATTGTGAAATCATCCCTATTAACCCAGACGCCACTATTAATGGTGGAACCTGTAAGAAAGGATACTCATAAGAAGATAGGGAAGAGTTCAAGACAGACATAGATGAAATGCTTAAGTTAGGCATTATTAGAGAAAGTAAAAGTAGACATAATAGTTTAGCCTTCTATGTTCAAAATGAATCTGAACGTAAAAGAGGAAAAAGACACATGGTTATAGACTATAGACAATTAAATAAGAATTGTGAATTTGATTCTTATAAGATACCAGACAAGAATAATTTGATTAATTTAATCGAAGATAGAATTATATTCAGTAAGTTTGATTGCAAATCAGGCTTCTGGCAAATTAAGATGCATCCAGACAGTATTACTTGGACAACCTTTAGTGTGCCCCAAGGAAAATACGAATGGTTAGTAATGCCATTTGGATACTTGAATGCTCCTCAAGTTTTCTAAAGAAGAATGGATAATATATTTAGAACTTATTCAGAATTTTGCCTTGTTTACATAGATGATATTCTTGTAGCAAGTAAGACTGAGACAGAGCATGTAGACCATCTTAAAAAGATTATTTTAGAATTAGACAAACATGGTATTGTTATCTCCGAAAGGAAAATGCAATTATTTCAGACTGAGATAGACTTTGTGGGAATGCATATTAATAAAGGAAAATTATCCTTGGCAAAACACATAACTAAGAAGATTCTTGAGTTTTCAGACCAACTCAAAGATAGAAAACAATTACAACCATTTTTAGGATTGCTTAATTGTGTTGCAGACTTTATTAAAGACCTTGCTTCAAAAAGACAAAGCTTAACATCCAAATTAAACGGAACAGACAAAACCAATCCCTTTTATTGGACCAAAGATGATTTTGAAGTAATAAGACAAATTAAAGATGCAGTTAAGAACATTCCTTTACTTGAACTGCCTAATGCAGAAGACCAGTTTATAGTAGAAACAGATGCCTCTGATAAACAATGGGGAGCAGTATACTTTACCATTGATCATCAGACAAAAAAGAAGAAACTTTTTAGACATAGTTCTGGAACATTTACAGACCCATAAACAAGATACACTGCCCATAAAAAAGAAGTTTTATCCATAGTAAGGGCAATAGAAAAATATATGTTGTTTCTTAGACCTAAACATTTTACTGTTTATACTGACTCTTCTTATGCAGTAAAATTCAGATATTTAGACTTGTCCAAATGAAGAACTAATAGACTAATTAGATGGCAACAATTGCTTAATGGTTATGACTTCTCTGTTATTCATATTAAGGGAAGTGAAAATACCATTCTAGACATTATATCAAGAGAGTCAATGTTTGCTAACACTAACATTATTTCATGTTTTATGTTGCAAACAGAAGACCTAGAAGACATGAGTTCCTCTGGAACAAATAGACTAAACAGGGAAGACGTCGCAGACTATCTTAGACGCGTAAGACCAAATGCTGGTATAACGCAAAGATCAACGCATATTCAAGACTCTCAAGAAAGACCTATCCTAGAGAACTTTGATGATATGTTAGTTCCTCCTGGAAAATCTAGACAAGAGATAATTTCTCAAAATAGACTCATTGGGAAGATGTACTTTCCCCAATATAGACCCGATCAAAGATACCCATACTTGATCAAATTTAGACGAGAATTTTCAGAAGAAGAAAATACTCTTATAGACGCCATATGGTGGAATGTGAAGAATAGACTATGGATCGAGTTCAAACAAAATTTGGTAGCCATTGCCAGATTCATGAGGACTCAAAGACTTTCAGTTACCCAGCTCAGTGGTACTATTTCACCTAGACCTCAGACTCAGACTTATGCTCAGACTCTTGGAGAAACCTCCAAAACTAGACCTACTGATTTCTGTTATCAGAAAAAGACTTTTAAGACTAAGATTGTTATACCATTTGGTCAAAATAATCTTCCATTAACAGAAGACTTTAAAAACGAAACTAATAACATTATTGATCATTTTAATATGTTATTATCAGAAATAAATGGAGATGCCTTAATAATTAAAGGTTTCTTCAAAGACATCCCAAAAATATATCTTTTTGGAAAATCAGAAATGGCTCATATAACTCTTGCAGACCACGGGTTCATTGGACTCGTCCAGATAAAAGACATTGAAGACTTTGTTGCTCTTGGAAAAATAGTCCATGAGTATATTAAGAAGGTAGAAGACTTCCTTCCTCTATTTGCAAGAATCTACCAAATTGCTCCAAGTTCCTGTAGAGGAATGAGAGTTGAAGGATTTAGACTTATTAGATTTTCCAGTTATATATTCGAAGACGTTGAGATTCTATTAGATGATAAGACCAAAGAATTAATTGTTGATAAGTCCAAGCTCCAGATTGCTCAAGCCATGGAGACCATAGAAATCATGGAGTTATTAACAGGAGAAGAGAGGTGGTACACTGCCTACCACAAAGAAGACCTGATAATTCAAGCTGATGAGCCATTCAACGGAAGGCTTAAGAAAGAATCCAAAGAAATGGTAGAGATAGCTTTGCCAGCTAGCCTTAGAACTGTAGGCCTCATTGATGAATTTTTCAACAATGCCCTACCAAACCAAGACAAGGAACAAGAAGACACAGATGGAACAAAGACGAGCCCCTCGTTAGCTGAAGAATTATTGAAGACAGAAGATGCCCTGTGCTAAGACTTATGAAAAATGATAAGACTATAATTAGATTCCCCTGCAGCCTGCAGCTCAGACATGCCCCACACGGGCCCCCGAATTGCTTCTTTTCATAAAGAAGAAAAAGACCCTTGCAAAGACGTTAGGTTAGAATTATTGCTAGACGACAGATTTACTTTATGTAAACCAAATAGTATAAGACTTTAATAATTTGTATCTCTTTTAACCGGATATCTTTTGATAGTCGGTTGCCAGTCGATTGAAGTGCCCTTGATCTATAAAAGGGAACGTCCATTTATGTTTTAGAGGGGGGTATCAGGAGTTCGAGAGTGATCAGTTGTTAGACTTCTAGAGAGAGTAAGCTTGTAATAGTAATATTTACATGAGTGAGTAAACCTCTCATAGTTAGGGGAGAGGGGAGAGTTGTATTTACTTATGGTATGCAATAAAAGTATTTTATTGTCCAAATTGTTTCAAACTTTCTGTTCATAGAGGACTATTATGTGGAACCTCTGGTGTAGCACATAAGGTGTTATACTGGTGAACCGCCGTCAGGTGCCGATTAGCCGTGAGCCGTTAGCCAGGTGGGCGTTAGGCGTGAAGGCGTACAGGCAGGAAACGGGTCAACCGCCAAAGTAGTGGATTGAGGTGCGACACATAAAGAGAGAGTTGTAGGAGACCGAGACCGGAGAAGAAGAGTGACAAGGCTGAAGAGACAAAGGGAAGAAGATAAAGATATTGCAGACCAGAAGGAAGGTATAACTCGAACCAAACCCTTAACTATTTTTACATATTATTTCTTTAAGAAAAATCTTATATGAGCTTACAAATCACTAAAGACTTTTTAGAATTTGTTAATCAAATAAGTTTAGACTTAACTAGAGAAATTCAAGACTAGACTCTTACAGACCCTAACGATAAAGAACTTATAGAATTTGCTTTAGTATATGTAGGTGGTACTTTTAAATACATAGACCAGATCATTGAGTGGTTAGGAAGAGAAGTACCTAGAATATAAATAATTAGAACAGGGATCCGAGATCTCTTTAGACAAAAATTAAGAACTGAAGATTTTGCAGAAGAACTATCAAGACCTGAAAAATATCAAGAATACACTAGAATACTTGAAGACAGTATAGACGTATTAAAATTTGTTAGACGTAAAAGGTTAGCTGAAATAAAAGCTACTTTAATTAGAGTCGGAGGAATCCACCCTCTCCTTAAAAACGTAGAGACAGCTGCCCCTAGAACATACCGTAGATTTTTGTCATCTTATGGTGATAATAATTTTGACGAATTTATAGATAACGATATAATTGATATTGTTAATCAAATATATAAAGAAACTAGACAGATAAATCCACGATATCGTATAAGGTATTTAAGACTAGAATATTATCCATCAAAACCTCTTTCAGTTTCTAGACTTCCTGAAGAAATTATTTATATAGATAATCCTCGCTATTCAGAACTCCAATACGATAGTGACGGAAGATGTTTCATAAGTAACAGTAGCCCTGAAACTTCCACACTTAGACTTCCAGATTAATTAAGAGTTAAAATAAGCTTAAAAGACTTTAGAAATCATTGGGGTAAAAATTGATATTCCCCAAAACTTAGAAGAAGTTAAAAGACATCGCGGTCCCAAAAGGTGGTCCTAAAAAGACAAAACGGTCCCTAGATAATTCTTGGACGGTAGCGGTCCATAAACTATCCAGCCTCTCTCTCTCTCTCTCTCTCTATATATATATATATATATATATATATATATATATATATATTCCAGTTGAATCCTTTGGGACAACATCCAAAGTTAGTGGCATTGGTAGGGGTAAGAAGAGGGTTGTGGAGGAGACATTTATGGATAAGGCTACGCAGAAAATAAGCCTAGGTTATCACTTTCTTTATTTGTCCTATTTTCCCAATGAAATCCTATTTTTCCAATTTTAAAATGGGACACCCCTAAATGCTTACAACTTTGAGGTTATTTGTGGTTCTTTTTGTTTTTTGGATGTATTATATCAGTTATAATTTGTTCTATAATGATTTATTTTGTAGGTATCATTTGAGTTCCAAAGATATATTGAATTAGTTGAGTGAAGTGATTTCATTGCATTAAAGGGGAAGGATGTAACGGTAATAGAATGGCACGATAGAGCGTGTGATTATGGGGCCAACGGGCAGTAGTTGAATACTTACCAAGTAACATTGGTCATTATATATGCCAATCACTTCTCCGCTATAAACATAAACTTTAATGCATGTATCTTTGTTGCATCTTGAATCTTTATTTAAAGTGTTAATTAATTGGTAGTCAAGTCACCATTAATCATTAAATTGCTTGATTGAGAAGAGTTCTTACCATATATACGTTGTTATGACATTTTGTTGTTGCTGAAAATGCAACTTCTACTGAAAATACAGGTTCTCAAAAATGGGCATATTCCCACTTAGCCTTCTTATGTCACACCTGCTCATCGTAATAGACCACCTCCAATAGAGCAGATGTATTTAGTACCTAAAATTTGTTTAATCTTATGAAATTGGTGAAAAGAATAAGATATGAAGAAATATACTCTCTGTCTTTGGGGTTGCAAATAAAATCTCATATTTCTTTTCTCCTTCTCCAATAAGTTGATTTTTTTTTTACAATTCACTAAAAATTGTCTTTACTATTCCCCACCCCCTTCTTTTACTGTTGAAAGATCAATTCTGCCACGTTTCCTTTAAAGTTAAAGATTAGGTTTAGTTTGGGTATTATATTTAGTAGTACAATCATTTATTTATTTTTTCAACCAAATTTTTTTCATCTCCTTGATTTATTTAATGTTATCAAACAAATAATTCATATACTAATTACATTCAATTTTTTGTGTCTCAGTTGCTGAGGGAAACTATTGTAGCATTTTTCCATTAAGTAAGAACTCAAGTATGTACCTCTGGGTAAGAAATTGTTGAGAAGGTGAGATTAATGAATTGTATGAGTATTCAGTTTGCATTTCCTACTGCTCAGCATTGTAATCAAAGTGGTGCCTAATGTTGAAAATCCTGATACCCCTAGCCAACATAGAAATATAAACCTCTCAAGTTTTCCTTATAAAATTCCTGATAAATTTCTAGCTAATAGGCTTAAACACCTGCTCACCCTCATGTATTCCATAATCAAAGTTCTTTCTTGAAATAAGATTGGCTTGATTATATCTTTGAGTTTTTTTGTATGTCTCTCACTCTTGGATTCACTAATCTATGGTATAGAGCATGTATAATGTGCATTTTATCTTATGTCTTCGATTGAGAGAGAGTGTGGGATGGGTAGGGGGTTCGAGTTGGCTCGATTTAAGACAAATTGAACTGCTATAATAGGTGATTGGAGATAAAAAAGAACCACCATTAAGTGAAGAATAATGAAGATGAAAATTTCTTATTTAAAGAAAGCTCGAAGCTTGAACGCATGATTGCACCACAAGATAAATCGGTGTTAACTATTTGGTTTGCCCTCATGTGTGCCTCATTGTCACGACTACTTTATGTTTTCGCCTGTGTCTTTATGCTCTTGACAAATTTTTAGGTTTTTTTTTGTTAAGAAAGCAACTTCTATTTTTCGTAAATTTGTCCATGTGTCTATATATGTGAAGTAATAAGTTGGTCTATTGAATAGTAAATGTGTGATTAACTTATGCAATTATTATATTCATTCACTATTAGCATTATCAATTCAAATTATTTTGTTATTGGTATATCATTTTGAATTATTGATGTTAATGCTTAAACAAATACAGTGATTGTGCAGGAATGGGAGACAGTTCAACTCTCATGGAAGATTTCTTGATAGTTGATGTTCGCGAAAGTGTTGGAGATACGGACCTTTCTGGACATTCAGTTGAAATCTGTGATTGGTGTTATTGTTTTTTATATTTATAGGTGATGTTGGAGAACTACTTATGTTGTACACCAATTGAATATTATTTTTTAAGAAAAAAATTCAAGTATCGCCTCTTTTAGTACCGTACAAATTTCGTCTATTAATTTTTATATTGTGATTACCCATGTTAGAATAGAGTCACAAGCGTATGTTTTACCAAGTGTACATTGTGTGCAATTATTATATCATCTATTATATATGTCGAGTTTGTTTCGTGGTTCTTAAATTGATGTTTGAGTTATGAATATCAAAATTTTAATGATTCAGATTATATTTGTGTAGCGAGTTTGCTAGGTTATTTTGGTGAGAATATTAGTATTTTTGTTGTAGTATTTTTTATTTATTAAACAGGGTGGATACTTTTATAAGCAAATGAAGTTTTGTCCAAATTTTATAATTTTTTTACACTAATTTATGTTGTAAAATATACTTTTTGACATAAAATATACTTATTAAATAGGGTGGATACTCTTATAATATATATATATATATATATATATATATATATATATATATATTTGTGTTTATGTGTGTATGTCTTGCAAGGTTCATTTGAGCTTTTGTAGGTGTGGAAATTTTTAGCAGAGCACTTGGATGCATTTCAAAACATTTCATCGCACGATGCAACATCAGGGATTTTTTTTTTAATTTAAGACTTCATAACTCGATTAGTGGAGCGTGTTCATAGACAAGAAGTCATTCTATTTACAAATGGCTGAGTTATAGCCATTTTCTAAAAGGATGTATTACTCCCATTGAAGTAATTAGAGCAGGAAAATAGAGAGCTAATCGATCGACCCCCTCCATTAATAGATGTACCTCCTTATTTTTATGAGTACTTGTAGGCAATAAGGATGAATTTTCATCACTCGATCGATTGACCTAGGGAGTCGATTGATCGATCGATCCCTCTTGGTTTTATATTGAGATGGAAGACAACATGGTCAGATTAACATAGGTCCATTGATCGACCCTAAGTCGATCGATCAATGCCTGAAGATTTTCAAATATTTATTCTTTTCATTTATTTTTCTTTGTATTAAAAAACATACTATGGGTTTTCTTTGTAGACATTCATTATTAACATATATTTTAGGCTTGCACTGGTTTTCGAGCCATTCTCTCTTTCTCTCTCGCATAGGTTTTCCATTACATTGCTACGTAAGGTATTATTCATCTTCTTTTTAATTAATTCAAGATTTTATAATTAGTTTATTTATTTATTTCATTCAATTGTTGTAGTTCACCATTTACAATTCGTTATAGATAATTTAGTTAGGTTGATATTATTGATCTCACCGTGGATTATTGAGCTGCATTGCTATGGTATAATGGAATGGGAATATTTTGATAGGTTAGGTTGTTCCTCGTTTTGTATCTTGAAACCTTAATGGAGTATATCATGTGTGCGCCACGCTTGCGACTTTTCATGTGTAGTTCTGGGAATATTTATTGATGCCAAAATCAAACTAAGCGTGACACCTCGCCTAATCAACAATGGGTGATCAGTCCTAAATTAAATTAGAACATGTTTCTCAATTGGTTCATTCTTAGAATCACTATTGCCTTTTTAATTACTAACCACCTAAGTGAGAAAATTAGACTAGTGCCAAGTTTTATCTTTTATTAACTAAAATCAAATACTCATGCGGAAACAGGATAATATAAACAATCACAATTAACTGAAATCAACCATTCACAATTAATTAACAGACCGACTAAACCATCGACTCAAAATCCAACAAAAGTAAATCCAATTAATAGATCTCAACAGGTCTGACATAAGTACTGAATAAATTGTGAGCAACGTGCTCGAATAACTTATAGGAAGTCTTTACACTAAGAATGAAAAGAACAAGGCGCCAATCAAACTCCCGCAACCTCCACACATGTTGCAGCAAAGGATCCCTGGAATGAGTCAAGCATGGAGTCCATGTGGCTGGACACCTAAAAGGTTTTTAAAAGTTTTTATAGAAAGGGTTAGAACCCAAAACATTTGGAAAACATTTAGCAAATGATTAACTTGCAGTAATAAGTATATATGCATGCTCTTCATATTTTAGTTAGTGCCGCACTCCCTTGAGAACATCCTCACCCCTTCTCTAATGTGCACTACTAACACCATAATTAATTTGCCTAGTTATTTATCCCATGACTAGATAACTAATATAATCCCTTACAACCACCCCACTCTAACCGAGTGTGCCATAATTATGATTTCTAAGTTATCATTAACATTAACTTAACTAATCATTTCCATTTTTAAATTCATATAACTTTCACACCCATTATATATGTAATACAATTCACGACCTGTATTAATTTACCCGTATATAATTATTTACCTCATTATATACATACAGTTATATTACAATATTCACAAACATGCTGAAATAATAATTAATACTAAACATCCTCCCGAGTAATAACTCACCGGATGTAAATTCTTTAAATTGCTATCCCACTAGGTAAATTCACATAACCTAGTTATCCCAAGTCAGATTTCTCACTAACTTGATTAATACATAAATATTTGGAGGCGGTCATATTCCTTCCCTGAAAGTGAGATGCCCCTCACCCATATAATGGACGCTATGACCTGGTAATATACTCGCCCTACTCCTCAAGCTAGGGGATTCATCCACTACGCACAATCTCCCCCTATAGCACTAGAGTCGATATAATAATAATAACTAGCCACTGATATTAATGCACGCACCATATATATATATATATATATATATATATATATATATATATATATACACTATCGCACACTGTATATATATAAATAAAATAAACTATCCCTGCTATACCGTGTACTAAGTCTGTTACAGAAGCCTATTCAAATTATTATGATTTTATGGCATAACTCTAATTATCAATTAATTTGCACATTAATTAATTAAATTACTTTTGGTGTTGTTCCAACCAATATATTCGGACTTACTCTCATGGCCCGAAATAAAACAATAGCCAAGTCTAAATTCCCGACTCCTAATTATTTAGCTTTCACTCTAAATAAATTTAATGCCTTAGAATCACTCAAACCATATACTCGGACTCGTCCACTCTATCCGTATTTAATTATTTCGAAATATTCTTTCCAAAAATTTAACCCTAGTGTGACACATATAAATTTCCTTCAAATCCCAATTAATTTTCCTTCATAATTGATTAGATTGTATCCCTATATTTATTTCTCATTTCATAAGGTATAGGAAGGAAATTTAATTTAAATTCCCCTTATATATATAAACTGGACGAGCTGCCAGAATTTACTGACCATCGATCGATCGATCCCCAACCCTCGATCGATCGATCATACAGGTCATCGTCTTCCTCTGGTTGTCTGTTTCATCCATGGACAAAAACTAAAAACTCTAAGTTCTTCTACAGTCTAAACCAAGTCCTTTATTCAACAAAATACACCAAGAACCTCATAAGGGACCCCCCTAAACTCCATAAACACCATTTAATTTATGTTCTTTACTGTTTTCATAAATTGGGGAAAAATCCATTTTACTCGTTAACACATTTCAACATCAAATTTTTATCTCAAATTCATTTCTAATTTGTATGGGTTTACACATCTTACCAGATATATACTAATCTCATATTATACATGAGTTTCTACACAATATAGAAATCAGAATATTGATTTACAAAAAAAACCCATGTTTGTACCCTTTAAATCCCAAAACGAATTTTGTTTTCTCACATCACATAAATATGAATCAAAATGTAAATTAAATGCTACATCCAGGTAACCAGTTGCCTTATGATTCATAGGGTCTGATTTGGAGTTACGAATTCCCAACGTTGAAGATGAGATTCCCTATATTTGGCTCTTTCCTTTGTCCCCCAATTTGCCTTTAACTACCTCTTAGGTTTTCCTCTCCCACTAAGTGTTTCCTAAACTTCAATCATTCGTTTTCCTTTTCTTTTAATTAGGTAATTAGGCAAAATCCCGTTATTGGCCTAATGGACCAAGCCCAAGTGACCCAAATACTCCTGTGTGGGCCCAGCTATGCCTAAAAACGTCACGTGACCCGTTTACTACCCCGGGGTACAGTTTTCCGACTATCTGGACCCATCCGGACTCAACCATCCCCTCAGAATTGTCATCCAAATTCTTTTATAAAAATCATTATCTCACACCCAAATTAGTCTATACCGACTCCCGGGTGAGATAAGTACATACCCCGTCAGTAATACCTGAAATGACGTAAATAATTTATCACTATTCACTTAGTAATTTAATTTCCCTAAATATTAACCATTCACTCCCTGATTAATATTTAAATATATATATATATTGCCATAATTAATTCAATTAAAATTACGACACAAAAGTAATTTTGATTTCCCAAATGAATTAAATATTAAATGCACAAAAATACGAGGTGTTACACTAAGCTTTTATGAGAATTTATGGGGTGATAACTCTGGATTTTATTAATTGTCCAGATGAGAATTAACCTTGAAAATTCTTTTCCTTCCATGTAACCGTTTATCCTAATTAGTATGTGGTAAGGGATATTTACAAAATTCTCTTATTGTTCCTTTTGCTCCAACTGATTTCTATCTATGACTGGTGCACCCGAAGACTATTCACTATGTCCCGCTCTACATCGATTTCCACTTATAATATCTCACATTAAGCAGTACTTACTACTCCCCTTCTTTCCTCAGCTCATATCGAAAGTTCCGACCCGTGCACTTTTTGCCACGATGTGCACTTTTATACTTTATATACCTTACTGACGTCATGATTCTATCTACCTGCGAGCAGGGCCGGCCTTGGCCAAGTGCCAGGGGGGCAGTGGCACAGGGCCCATTTTATAATAAGTACCAGTATATGTGTATTTTAGGGGTTCAAAAATATTTTATGTATATTAATTTTTTTTTTAAATGAGTTTAGTTTTTTAGGGGCCCATTTTTTCAACTATTCAAAAAAAAGAATGATACAACTTCCCAAAAAAATCTCACCCAACTCATTTAAGATTACCATTTTTTTAGGAGCCATTTTTTCAAATACTAACAAAATCTTTTTGGTTCCCTCTCTCTCTCTCTTTCTTTTGCACGCCGGCCCACTCTCTCCTTCCCTCCTCTCTCCTTATGTCCCTGTCTCTTTGTCTCTCTGTTGTTGCACAGTGCAAGCTTTCTTTTGCAGCAAAAGGTGTTTATGTTGCATTTGCATCTTGCCTTCTTTTACAACAAAAGGCAAAGGTAAAGATGGGCATGAGATACTTATTTAATTTATTATTTTTTTATACATTTGCTAATCTTTTTTATTACTATATTTTTTTTAATAATCTATTTTTTTTTTAAATTCATCAATGTCTTACTAATCTATTTTTAATGTAATTAATTTTTTTCATTAGGTTATTTCTTTCTACATTAATCAAGTCGATGAAATTGGAGAGGGAATAAAAGGCTCAAACCAGGTTACATTTTTCCATATTTTTTATATTTAATCAATTGAGATATTTCTAGTCTAAAATTATCTATTAGATTCGTTGTTAATTGCGTGTTTTATTGTTATTTATAAATTTATAATTTTTAGAAGTGTTACCAAAAAAATAAGCATCCGGATATCAAAAATGGAAAAAACAATTTTTCACAAGTCGAAATGTTAGAAGAACAATTTTTCAATGAATTTTTAGGTAATTAATACTTTTGTACAATATTTTTTTGGAAGGATCCTAAATTGAATATCGCACAGGGTACTACAAATCTCAGGACCGGCCTGGCTGCGAGTCACTGTCAACGTATGACTGGGTAAAACTCCACTCCAAATTTTCCATAATAGTTAAATTTTACTCTTCTCAAGGTATACCCTTTTTTAAATGGCTTTTCATAGCCTTTCAATCAAATTTGGGTGTGTTACTCTGATCGGACATGTATATATGGATTATCATCCGTCTCATACAACGCTTAATCCATTTTACCATTTCTTTTTCGTTATATTAGTCCCATAGGCATATATTTCACACATATATTCCCACGTCCCTTTACCTCAGACGATTCTGACATCAACTAGCTAGGATGCCCACACACCCTATAAACCATGCATACTGGCATAAACATCACATACGCTTCACACATAACACTCAATCCTTTATTACCCCAGTATTCATAATGTGGCTATAACACTTGGGTATTCTCAATCGCCCCAGAAATCAAAATTTTTAATCCTCATTAATATCATTCCACCCTTCAACTTATTGTGATAAAACAAACTTTTTAATGCTTCCTCACCACACAACCGACTCCACTGGCCTTAAATCGTAACTTAACTTTCAACTTACAAGTATAACTACATACTTCTATAATGACCGAGGTACCAGACTTATGGACTAATGACTACATCTCCTTATTTCTAGCCTTACGCTATGTTTCGTGGGTGGGATGTTTGGCAAAGAGAAATCCAAACAAGGAACCCCTTGATACACTACAACTTAGCATTGTCGATTATCAAAATCCGTTAGGCCCTCTATCCATAACATGTACCACTATATTCCTGTCTTTTGACATAAAAATTACATCTCTTCCTGTAATTTCATTTAAACAAGGAACCTTTCGCCAATTGTACCATCACTCAGCATTGGTGGTAATCACATTCCATAATCCTCCTACACATACAATTGAAACTCTCAAAATCTTGTTCCCAAACATATGAATATAAGTCTTAACTCCCACGTCTGTAAAGTAGTGATATAACAATGCGCTCTTCCTATCACCAAGTCCTGAGCGCTAAATGTAATAACGAGAAAAATCTTTCTCCTCAATAGTAAACCTAATACACACGGAATCATATCAATAAAGTCCCTACACCAACCGGGATTAAAAATATTGATACCACTATACCCTTCGAAGTCTCTATAATATATGATATAAATGCGAGCCCTACCCTTTTGCACGTGAGGCTTTGCCATAACAAAACATCCTTCACTAGAGAAGAAACCCCGATAGACTTACGATATCTGCCAACAATCGATTGTGACACCCCCCCTAATTAAATACCGAGCGATCACTCATTTATTAAATTAAAATCAAGGTGAACAGTTGGTTCATTCTTAGCATCACTGTCTTAAAAATAACTTTTCCAATTTCAAACACCCTAATTAATTAAGCTAAGTGTCAAAACCATTTTTAAACATTACTTTCCAAATTTTATTTTGAAAACAAAGATTTAATTATTTACAACAATTTATTATTTAACGAATCACACCACAATAATCCTGGAACATATAATCCAAATAATTTAAACATTCAACAACTAAATCCCAACATTAAAACTTAAAGTAAAGCATCCAAACAGTAATAAATCCCAAAATGACAATACTAGAAATATTTGAATCATAATGTCGAAATAAACAACTGAATAATGGAAAAGGCGACACAAGCCCCACTAAATGAGTATGCTAGGAGTGAAATCAAATAAATGAAGTCGTCTAAGTGTAGGGATATTTTTCTCATGTCCAACATGTTACATTTGTGTATGTCGTACGCCGCTACATTTGGCACGTCACCTCACGATCTCACATGACGGCCTCTATCCGAATTCCGGGAATCAAGCATTCAACATCTCCATTAATGTGTCCCACATCTGCCTCAACGACTTCACGTTCCAAGATTTTAGGGACTTAATGCAAGTGGTACGCAAGGGAAGTCAAAACAGTGAAAAAAGGCACGATAGAAGAGTTCAAGGGCATTTCGTAATTTCACATCCATAGTCCGGAGGTCTGGTCAACAGTAAAGTTTAAGACCTCGCCGTAACGAAGATACTAGAAGAAACGGCACCTCAATCCGAGCTACGGTGAAGGAGTTATGACCTTTTGAAGTTGGAGAAAATTCCTTGAAGAATGCTGTTTTTTTTTAACCCCAAACCAGAAAGGTACCCCAAACCGATGTACCCCAAACCGCATAAGGTACCCCAAACCGGTTCGGGGTACCTGTACGCTGGATAAAATTTTAGAGTTTTAAGAACGTGGATATCTTCATCTTTTTTCCTATAAATACCAACTTCGGGGGAGTTATTTTGCAAGACTTTAGAAGACGTTTTTGAGAGTCCAAATTACTCTAGTCTTCATATTTTTTGAGTCCCAAGACTCATGTTTTGATTCACACAATTGCCAAACCTTTGTGAATCTTTTTGGTAACCCAAGAACACAACTTTGGTTTGTTCAACCCTTGTGGAGAATCCGTTCTCTTCTTCATTGCTGCCCTCCTAGAAAGGGAAAATTCCAGCCGCCGTCATAGGAACCGACACCTGCGGATATTTTTGTGTCACACTGTTTCTAGCCGTTGCTTTGAAGGTTTACCAAAGACACCATGCGTTACACTTGTGGGCGATTATCAGGTTGTATGTAAGTCAATGGTCTTGTAAATTTTTTAAAGTTCAAGAAATAAAAGGTTTTGCCCTTCGGGGATTTTTCCTTAACTTTGTGTCGCATGCTTTATATTTGATGGGTTTATTTAGATGCATGTTTAAGGGTTGATTTTATTTGGTTTAAAAGTAGATGCTAATTAAATAAGGGTTCTTGGAAACTTGCGAATTTAATTTAAATCGATATTACACGCGTTCTCAAATTGGTATCAGAGCGGGTTACGCTAATTTATCTCGTGATCCTGTTTTTTAAAGGATTTATTTTTTTGATACAATTTGACTTCTCACGTCGTCAAATTGGTATCAGAGCGAGTTGTGCTAATTTATTGCGTATTCCTATTTTCCGCAAAATCGTGTGATATTGATTTTTTTTTTAAATCAGTTTTGTGAAAAATCACAATTTTTCCTATGGAGCACTTATATAATCAGATGCCTATTTTCGACGGGTCTAATTATGCCTACTAGAAAGCTCGTATGAAATAGATTTTAAAATCTATTGACGAGCGTGTTTGGTTGCTTTGCGAAAATGGTTGGACTCCTCCCACGGTCACTATTAATAACATCACCACTTTAAAACCCGTGTCAGCCTGGACTGAAGATGATTATAAATTGTCCAATTTTAATTCCCGTGGTCTGAGTGCTATTTCTGGAGCTGTCTCTCATGATGAGTGTCGCCGAATTATGACGTGCACCACGTCTAAAGAGGCTTGGGATGTTTTGAAATTGACACATGAGGGTACGAACGCGGTTAAAGAGTCAAAATTACAAAATTTGGCCACCCAATTTGAAACTATCCCCATGTCTGAGTCCGAATGCTTTGATGATTTTTATGCACATTTGTCGGACATTGTTAACACGTGTTTTAATTTGGGTGAGGTGATTGATAACACGCGTGTCGTTAAAAAGATTTTGAGATCTCTCCCAAAACGCTTTATTCCTAAAGTCACTGTTTTGAACTCTTTGGGAAATTTGAAATCACTTAAGTTGGAAGAACTTGTAGGAGATCTTCAAACCTATGAGATTGATATGTTTCCCAAAACCATTAAGCCTAAGGATAATGGCATTGCTTTAAAGACTCATTTTAAGAAAAAGAAAGAAAAAGTTTGTGAGTCCGATTCTGAGGGAGATTTTGATTTTAATGATATGGCCTTGTTTGCGAAAAATTTTAAAAAATTTCTCAACATGAACAAAAATAATTCTTCCAATAAAAAGAATTTTTTTGAGAAAAATAAAAAGAAATAGGAGGCCAAAGAGAGTGACAAGGAGGATGAGATCAGGTGCTTTGAGTGTGAAGGGAAAGGGTACATTGCTAGAGAGTGTCCTACTAGGATAAGGAGAAAGGGGAAAGAGACTGCTATGCCCGCCACACTTAGTGATAGTAGTGAAGGTGAGTGTGATGAGACTAGTGGTGAGAAGTTTGTAGCTTTTTCTAGTCATGTGAGCACACCCACCTTGTCCCACAATAGTGCACACGAAAGTGATAGTGATGGTTTGAGCGCTTCAAGTGAGGGAGAAAGTGAGAGTGAAAGTGGAGATGAAAGTGAGCTCCAAAAAGCTTTTAGAGATTTGTACACCGAGACCTTGAAAACAAAGAAGTATAATAGGGATTTAGGTCGTCGAGTTTTAGATTTGGAGAAAGAGAAGGAGGTTTTGAGAAAGGAGAAGTGTGATTTGGCCGACCCGTTGTCTAGTCTGACGACACGTGTATCCCAACTCGAGAGTGATCTCGAACGTGCCCGGGAGGTCAAAGTCAAGTTTGAGAACGCACCTAAGAAGGTTGAAAAGGTGGTTCTTAAGGGTAAAGGTGAGAAGTTTGGAATAAGTCATGACGGTGCCTCTTCTTCCCAATTACCACCCGAGTCGGTTCCCACTTTAGTGACAGTTTCACATATGTCTCACCCTAACCAACCTAGGCGTCCCATTCCTATTAGGAAAGTGCGTCCTACTATTTTTGAGAGAGGTGTTCCTAGGCCTATTTATGTTTGCTCACATTACAAGAGGAGAGGACACCTTAGGGAATTTTGCTCTAAGTTGGGGTATGTGTCACGTTTTGCTTCTACACGTGTTTCTGGCACACATGCACCCACACATGATACTTTACATGCTCCCGGAGACTACATGAGAGAGTTTTCACATTTAGGTGAGCAAGTTAAGTTTTTAGTCAAAACTTCACAAGAATTGATAGAGTTTTTTCATAAGCTGTCACCACCTTTGGAAAACCCCTCTGCACCTAATGATTGAGGTTTGACTTGTTTACTAGAATAGGGTGATTTTCATGATGACATTGTTTGCCTATTGCTAGTATGTATCATTTTTTGTATATATTTTTTGTTTGGAAAATTTTTGAAAAATACAAAAAAAAAATTATTTTGACAAAATTTTTTTGAAAAATCCAAAAAGATTTTTTTTTGTTTGCACCGTTTATGGATGACCACTTTGGATGACCAAGTCACATCATCATTCCATTATTTTCATGTGACTATTTGATAGTGTTTTGAGACAATATGTCAATTCATCCATGTGCTTTATAATGTTTGGAGTCATTAAGATGTGATTAAGTGTTTCTTCCTACATGTTTGACTCATGTTTCCTTTATTGCACACATGCACGGATTTGTTTGATTATTGTGCTTGTCTTATCACATGTTGGTTGGGTGTTTTCACTTCAATCCTGTCCTTTAAAACGAACCAAGCGCGATAAAATTTTGATAAGGAAATTGTGCATATAAGAACCGTTTTGTGAGTTTGTGTGTTTTGTTTGAAAAAGGGGAAGGGCTGCGAAAGGTTCATTTTTCCTTTGCGAATTCTAAGCCACCGTTAAATTGGACCTAAAAAATGGAGGAATTTTATTATCTGGGGTCCAAAGAGGTTAAAAGAGCCCGAAAAAAATTTAAAGGCAATAAAAAGAAATTCATGCCAAAAAGGGGCCATTTAGGTTTTTGCACCAATTCTCCAAAGTTTGAGAATTTAGATTACCTCTAAAAGAAAATATATATGAGGGAGTTTGGTTGGAGAATTTAAAACGGGTTTGCACGTTCTTGAAATTCTTGAAAATGTGCTACATAGTTTTGGACGTTATTGGGGTGGAAATCATTTTGACTTTGATTTGTCGATTTTCATAAGACGATGTCATCTACATTCAACAAACTTTTAAACCTAAGGATACTTTTGATGTTCATTCATTAGGGATACACATATTCATCGTGCACATATGATTGATTGAGTTGATTTACCTATCGAATATGTTCACACCCATTCATTCCGTTTTCATGACTTGGTTGTTTGAGTTTAAATCCATGGTGTGATTTTTGTATCATTTTTTTCAAATGGTATCTTTTTTTTGCACGAAAAATTGAAAATTCAAAAATAGTTTGTGTATTTTTTGAATACCGTGACACCCCGATTTTTTTTGTTTGATTCATTCTTCTTATTTGTCTATTTGGGGACATCATAAAAAGGGGGAGAAAGAATTATCTTATTCTGGGGGAGTTTGAATTTTGGGGGAGTTTTTGAGATTTGGCTTATGCTTATCATATATTGATATCCATGTTTCTCATTTCAAACTCGATATGTCACTTGTTATTTTGCTTTTTCTCATGTGTGTAGGTACTACATGGATTATCATTGGATTGCACACCCTGATGAGAAAAGATTTGAGATTCCTGAAGATTTGAAGAACAAACGATGAAGACTATTCATTTGTACCTTTTCCAGTTTTGGGTTCATGGGAGGGTAGATTTGTATAGGCAATTTCATATTTGATAATTCGGATTTTTTATGTATGTATCGGCATAGACATAGGGGGAGATTTGTAAGGACATTTTTCTCATGTCCAACATGTTACATTTGTGTATGTCATACGCCGCTACATTTGGCACGTCACCTCACGACTATCCGAATTCCGGGAATCAAGCATTCAACATCTCCATTAATGTGTCCCACATCTGCCTCAACGACTTCACGTTCCAAGATTTTAGGGACTTAATGCAAGTGGTACGCAAGGGAAGTCAAAACAGTGAAAAAAGGCATGATAGGAGAGTTCAAGGGCATTTTCGTAATTTCACATCCATAGTCCAGAGGTCTGCTCAACTGGAAAGTTGAAGAGCTCTCCGTAACGAAGATACTGGAAGAAACAGCACCTTAATCCGAGCTACGGTGAAGGAGTTATGACCTTTTGAAGTTGGAGAAAATTCCTTGAAGAATGCTGTTTTTTTTAACCTCAAACTAGAAAGGTACCCCAAACCGATGTACCCCAAACCGCATAAGGTACCCCAAACCGGTTCGGGGTACTTGTACGCTGGATAATATTTTAGTGTTTTAAGAACGTGGATCTCTTCATCTGTTTTCCTATAAATACCAACTTCGGGGGAGTTGTTTTGCAAGACTTTAGAAGACGTTTTTGAGAGTCCAAATTACTCTAGTCTTCATATTTTTTGAGTCCCAAGACTCATGGTTTGATTCACACAATTGCCAAACCTTTGTGAATCTTTTTGGTAACCCAAGAACACAACTTTGGTTTGTTCAACCCTTGTGGAGAAGCCGTTCTCTTCTTCATTGCTGCCCTCCTAGAAAGGGAAAATTCCAGCCGCCGACATAGGAACCGACACCTACGGGTATTTCTGTGTCACACTGTTTCTAGCCGTTGCTTTGAAGGTTTACCGAAGACACCGTGCGTTACACTTGTGGGCGATTATCAGGTTGTATGTAAGTCAATGGTCTTGTAAATTCTTTAAAGTTCTAGAAATAAAAGGTTTTGCCCTTCGGGGATTTTTCCTTAACTTTGTGTCGCATGCTTTATATTTGATGGGTTGATTTAGATGCATGTTTAAGGGTTGATTTTATTTGGTTTAAAAGTAAACGCTAATTAAATAAGGGTTCTTGGAAACTTGCGAATTTAATTTAAATCGATATTACACGCGTTCTCACTAAGCAAGTGGCCTGCAACTCCCACTTAAGCTGCAGCGCGGTCATTCCAAAGGATCCTATGTAAGACGCCCCTATGGCTGGGCACATGTAATATATATATATATATACAAGAGAGAAAGAGAAATAGAAATGGGTCAGAGCCCGATAGTGTAGAAGATTTAAAATTCATTTATCAAGTATTTAAATTGCTTACAGGCCAATGCAACAACATATTAGTGCGACACTCTCTTGATAAATTCTCACCTCTCTTCTAATGTGCACACGTATCGAACTAACCTTCCCAACGGTTTAACTTATCTTATATCTCACTAATCTTCCCGATGATTTAATTTATCTTAGGTTACTCGTAAGATTTAAA
Source organism: Sambucus nigra (assembly GCA_949130495.1). Taxonomy (NCBI): domain Eukaryota; kingdom Viridiplantae; phylum Streptophyta; class Magnoliopsida; order Dipsacales; family Adoxaceae; genus Sambucus; species Sambucus nigra. The sequence continues at coordinate 165,734,192 of OX422220.1, read as the reverse complement.
ACTGAACAACATAATGGTTTAAAAGGATAATTTCATTTAGTAACAAAGCTCTCATTTTAACTTTATTTATTAATAAAGTTTCCCAGTATCATATTATACTTTTCAAACAAGCATTTTCCAATTTGAGTCATTATACATGTCTTACTTACCATAACACAGTAGGCAATTCCAAATTTCAGAATTTCATATATATATTAAATACTCATATAATATATATATTCTAACGGCACCCCCACATAAAAATTATGGTACGGGCATACTCTGCTATCCAATCCCCGTATCAATCGTACTAAGGGAAATACAAGTTCGTAATCACTCTCGAACTGTATTAATACATACACAAATAATATTGAGGCGAAGCATAGTCTCCAAGTCCAAGAGGTCAGTACATACCCTCGCGTCTCTTAGGATCGTGACTATCGATTCAATAGCCTGTACCTAGGATTCCTATCTTCTAGGGTACGAGTCAATATCCCCCATGAAGGCCCATTCGAGATAAGACCATCCCAGTGCGGTAACCTCGGGGATAGAAAGTAGCACGAGCATGATTTTCACACATAGATAGTATATGCACAATCACATAGTCATATATATACAACACTTATTCACATTTCTCAATTTGGTATACCCACAATTTATAATTACATCTTCTTGTTCTGAAAAAATTTTTACTCACTTATCCCGTATAACGGACTCATATCGTTATTTACGGTTATCTCTCTCTCGTGATCTTTAAAGTAATCTCACCGTCCCAAATACTGAAATTTCCACCCTACACAACCCTAAAAAACCTTGTACTAATCTGAATTCCTCGAATAGTGGTTTTCCTCACTCAAATTAACCGATTTCTAAAATAGGGGTAAAATAGGAATTTCCCTAAAAAAATAAAATCTTGCTCGAACCAGAATGGTTCTCGCTCGAACGACCTCCACGTGTCGCTCGAACGACTTCGCGCGACATGTACATCTCGCTCGAACGACTTCGCGCGACATTGACATCTCGCTCGAACGACTTCGCGCGAACTGCACTATTTCGTCTTCAACCTTTGGCAAATTCGTTTTTCACCATTTTTAAGCCTAAAAACCTCTATAGTTTAATCCCAAATGCCTCCTCTTCAATCCCAATCAATAATATCATGATTAAATAACATTAATAACTTCCTAGAATCATTAATTCATCAAAAATCGTTTAGATTACATGAAATCCCCAAATTACTTCGTAAGAACCCTAATTCCCAAATTTTCAATTAGAGAACCTAATCAACATCAATTCGTTCATCCGTATAAATTCTAAATTTCGTAATACCACCTCTATATATGAAGGGGTTTCCAGATTATCATTTAAACCATTACTACATGCGATTTCCTATCTCAAATTTTTGGGTTTTCTTTCATAAAACTCATCATAATCATTCCTAGACTAACATGAGTGATGCATTAACGAAATAAGCAAGATAAAGACTTGCCTGCGATTTTTGACATTCTGGTTTGATGACGAATTTGATGTGGTTGCGTTCCCGGTCGCGCGATCTACGCGTTGGTGGTGGTGGCGGTGCAAACAGATGGATTTTGGGCCTTGGATTGCCTTGGAAGCTCTTTCCTTCCCTCTGCTATGGCCGTCACTTGTCTTTGGTTGTTCTAACCCTAGAAGACAACCTTAGACATCTGATATATCCCTTGAATTTTCGTGGGTTTAATTACCCAAAAATGTAAAATGTCCAAAATGCCCTTATGGGGTGTTAAATAGGCCTAAAAACGCCCTGAGACCCAAACTAAACCCCGGGTACACTTTTCTGACTATCTCGACCCTCCCGGACGCGTTGGCGCACTCAAAACGACCATATGAGTGACTTAAAAATATTTTACTTTTATTAATCAACATTTATTCCCGACGCGACACAGGCGCGCCCCGACTTAAATTTTTCAAAATTGTCATTCTATTCACTCGCGACATTTAATAGAACCAATATTATATATTACTTTTCTCATTAGTAATATTCAACAAATTTTCCCATAATTATTAACTCACATCACGTTAATAAAAAAATAATTAAATTCCGGATTTATATTAAATTAATAATTCACATTAAATTTAATAAATTCCCAAATTTATAAAGCATAAAAATACGGGGTATTACATCGATCTAATTATTACTATAAAACAATAATCAGGATAATATCATACTCATATAACACATCACTAAAATGAGTAATCTCAATAAGGTATATACCACTACCAATACACCCATTCATCCTCTGCGGATAACATTAAAGATAACCCCGCTATAGCAGGGAGAGCATCCACATAATAATAATATTATTGATATATGTACTAATTCGTCTCACATGAGAATCTAGCAATAGTCAAAATGTACTGACTCACTCGAGTTACATAAAACACTACTCATCCTCCGAGGGTCAAACTCATACTTCTACCTTGCCAATTTCCCTGGATACTTAAATGGTTTCCGGATATAACACCCATGTTTGAACCAAAATAAAACTACTTTAATCATTTCCCCTTACTAGGCACCATCCTCTTACTCACTTCGGGAAAAACTAATGCATGTGGTCATACTCTCCACAAAATACTTCTATATTTAATCCACTTATGTTTGGTCGTACTAACCATATTAAGGTTTCCCTTCTATCAGAATCTGGTAGTCTCAACTTTAATGGGTACCCCCATTGTTTCCTTATTTCCATTAGGGCTAAGGAATGCATTGCTGGTCTCAACACTACTGACTAGATTCATCGTCACTTGGTATGAATTCAACTATCTTAATTATTTAAATGAATCCCCTGATGGATCTCCCCCTTGTGGTGTTTCACTAATAGCGTTTCATCTAGTCATATTCTCTGAATAAATCTTTCGATTCTTTTAGCTCCCTTCATAAAGAAGCGTTAACATCTCTACTGATAAATCCTGACATTGTCACCATATGGATCGACCGTCCAACAAATTTTGTTTCCCTGAGTGTAGTCAACTTCTCATACGAGTCGATCTCCCACTTGAAATCCTCCTCTCCATTTATATTTACATCATTCGGTACAAGGTTCTCTAAATAATTTAATTCATTTTTACACATGGACCTCGGTCCGGTGTGACACCCCGCTTAATAAAATAAGAGATGGCCAACCCGATACTCCAATATATACAGGAATCATAGATGGTCCATTCTTAGCATCATTGCCGTGGAAATAATAGTACGAGAAAAACATCAATTATTTTAGAAAATGGATGTCAATATGTTTTGTAAGTTTAAATTGAACCATTTAGACAATCCAATTTTTGAAAGAAGGTGGATAAAAGACAGATAACAGATACAATCATTCACAATATAATAACTGAATCAGCTGTCGATTAACAAACCAGTACAAGCGGTTACACCGAGTATTAAAAATAATTATCACAGTATATAAACAAGTAAAAAATTTGGGCAACACTCCCGAATGTTTAGACTGATCATAATTAGAATACACAAAAGATAGAAGCGTCTAATACAAATATCCTACAACATCCACAAAATTTTTATAGCTTCAGGACCATTGGAAGGAAGAATCGACATGGGCGTCCTTGCGGCAGAGCACCTGGGAGTAAATAGAATCCATACAAAACAAAGAGATATAAACGGGTCAGGGATCAGTTTGATATGATATACATGCAAATAAAATGTATCACATTTATGAATATCTAACATAATGAACAAGCTTATCTCGCTCTTCACAATAAAATAATCATCACCTCTCATCTAAATGCACAGCCTAGTGAAGAGTCACTTATAATGAAAACTATCCATTAATGCAAGAGAAATATCTCAATTTCAATTTAATAAGATTACATTTTAGTTTTGCATAATATGATTTCACAAGTCCAATTTCTCATTCGGAAACTTATTTGAAACAATTGATTTAATATTCATGAGAATAGTTATAATCACAATATATATAACGATTCTAAGACCATCCTCATGGGAGTTACCCTAGTGGATGTGCCCCTAAATAGCTATCATCTTCTAGGGCCTATAACTAAGACAACCTGGGCATACTAAATCCCGTGGCATGGGAAGCGGCCATATACCTTCAACAGTGAGTCATAACCATACCCGGAATTACCTCACTTCAAATAAAATAACGTCACAATATAACAATCGGTTCTATGGCCGAGGAATATATTCACCCTACATTCATTAGCCAGAGGAAATCACCTCATGCGTAACTTCCCTTATGATAGCATTTAGAGAGTTATGTATATGTAAATCAATATTCACAACATATGCCAAATTAAAATGTACATTGCATTATATCCGAAGCCAAATGTGTTTAACGACGTAAAACTCAACATCGAATTATCTTCATATTTGTCTCCATGAATTAACCACAACCCTATAAGCCATCAAGTGATATTACCTAATACCAACATCTAAAAGTCCAAAACTATGCAAACCTACTTTCCCTTAGTCCTAGGCTAGCTTACTAAATAAAGAAACTACCATAACATCCATAATATAGCCCCCGAAGTAAGCCCGATTACACCCTTTCTAATCTAGGGTACTCATAAGAGTAATACAAGACTGTAGTACTCTATATCACTTCATAATAGAAGGTTCCTAGGACTTAAACCTGAAATAAAATGGCTGAAAACTAAGTTAGAAAAATATCCTAGAACAACAGGATTTCCGAATCAATTTACCCTGTTCGAATCGATTCGGTCATGAGGACCAATCTTTCTGCATGTTTGTTGAATTGATTCGGTCAGTCCGAATCAATTCGCATGTCATAGACATGTAGCCTACCATTTTTGAGAATCGATTTGCCAGGGGCGAAGGGTGAATCAATTCGCCTATGCCAGATTGCCCAATTTCGGCTATGGGTCTTAGGAATCCTCAATTTCCCCAAACTCATTCCCTCAAATTTAGCCAACTCCATCCATCAGTACTCCCACCAAAACAATCCTACATAACCATTAACTAAAATAACCTACACAAATCCGATCTAAAGCAATGTTTAAGGGTTTAAACACCAAAAATTCATCAAAACCCATAATTATTCAATTCTTCCAAATACACAACAATCACTACAATTTATCCACATTAAATCATAAATTTGCAAGTTAGAAACTTTCCTTAAGGTTGTAATCTCGGATTTTCTTCCGATAGCAACAAATCCAAGCTCCAATCTTGAATTCTCCCTATTTTCTCTTCTTTTTCTCCCAAATTCTCTGTCTCTCTCTTTCTCTCTAGGTTTAAGACATATAAATGAGGATAAAAAATGTTGTTGGAAGACTGAAATGTCCATTAACACTAAATTCCATCTTTAAATGCTACTACACCATTAAACTGACTCACAGCCACCTAATTAAGTCATAACCGGACAAAATTACCCGGAACAAAAAAATACAACATGGTACTTATTTTGACTATTTCGAATAATTCTGGACTAACCGCGCCCTCAAAATTGGCATTTGGGATAGCATAAATTATTTCATGTCCCAACATCATTTTAAATCATAACCATCACTTTAGGCACACCGCTACAATAAAACATAATATGATGTTATTTATGTACACTTAACTGTAAATATACAGAGCGTAATAAATATTATCTCTTAAATCACTTAAAATAATATTTATTCCAACTTCCTTTATTTTATATAATTAACCCACATAACAATTTAATATAGAAACTATTTCTAAAAAATTAAGGGGTATTACATATGGCCCTCCTGTGATGAGTTCAGAACAACGTTCACATCTTATCCTGAACATCTGATGAAGGAAAATGCGGTCAAACCATACATAAGATCCTTTATTTTACATAACTTCCCACTTTTAAACATGGTGGTTGACTCCCACCATTATAACTTTGCTCCGATAAGCCAAGAAAATTTTACCCCAAATTTTCACTTACAATTAACCACACTCCGCCATATGCCCAAGCCCTTGGATATTTTTCCTTCATTGGCTAACACATATAATATCCGAATTGCTAGAATTTCCACTGATGGTTCTCTTCAATGCTTCATCTGACTCTCTCCCAGTCCTAGGACGTTGGGTGAGTCTAAATTGGCACCACTTTTGACTATAGCAGCACTTGGAAATTATATATTGTGCCCTAGGCATTTATACAATCGTGGCTTCCCATGCCGTAATAGGGGTGACCTCTATTACGGTCATGATCCTCGAATATACTCTATAACCTCAATCGAGCCCTACCACCTATTGTCCGCCCAACAACCCTCGCTTATCATATTTTATTGTTTGAACACTTCCGAACCCAAATAAGATTTACTAATATATACGTTATAGGAGGAGAACGAAATCTCACCATAAAAATCAACAATCCAAAACGTAGGGCTCTATATCAAAGAAAGCTACGCTGGAAGCATAATAAGCTTCACATATACTAAGGAAACTATACCATAATGATTTGATACCACCTGTGACACCTCACCTAATAAAACACCGTCTTATCAGTCCTTTATTAAATTAAATCAAAGTGTCCAGTTAGTTCATTCATAGCATCATCGTCGAAAAACAATTATTCTTTATTTATCACCTAATAAATAATTAAGCTAAGTGTCAAAACATTTAATTTTATAGATTAAGTCCCAATGTTATGAGTTAATATGTGGAACCCTTTTTATGAACACGAATAATAATATTGAATACCAAACCATCCAAGTGGAATAAACAGGATAGATAATCATTCCAAATAAAATATCCCAAATCAAAGGACAATGTAATAATTAAAACAATATCAACTAAAACCGAATACTGAAATAAATGAGGAGTGCAAGTCTCTCTAAACTAAATAAAAACTAGAAATGGGCAACGCATGCCCCATCTAAAATGACTAACTAAAGAGATGAGATGACAAGGTTGAAGTCGTCTAAATGCAAAGACCTGCAACTTCCATGCTAGTTGCAGTACATCTACAGTCCAAAGATCTAAGTCTGACGTGACTATGGCTGGGCACTTGTAATACGTATATATATATACAAGAGAAAGAGAAGATGACAATAAATGGGTCAGAGCCCGAGTATAAAATAGCTTTGAAAATAGTTTAGAAAGTATATAAAATGCTTACCAATTGATATTACATACGTGTTGGTGCCTCGGCACTCAACTGAGAATTCTCACCTCTCAACTAGTGTGCACACCTAACGTAGTACTGAACTAATCTTAGATAACTCTAACCCAATGTAATACCTCGCGATTTTCAGGAACGATAATTTAATTATTTTGGGAGAAATAACATTTATTTAAATTGAAGAATATTAAAATTGGCATTTGAGGTCAAAATTTGAGGATGTTAAGGAGTATTTTGAATGACAATTCTGAGTGTGCGGTTGATCCTAGAAGGGTTGAGATAGTCAAAATGACTGTGCTTGGGTCTTATTTGGGTTTCGAAATATTTTTAGATTCGTTTGACTCGAATTGGAGTAACCGAGTCATTTAAAGTGTGTGTTATCATTTAAAGTTAGGTATCTTTGACTTAAGGCTTAAAATGCCTACGGGAGATAACAATCTCATTTTAGAGAAAAAAGAAAGGCCTAGAGAGAGAGAGAGAGAAAAGAGGAAATGAAGAAGAGACAGAAGAAAATCTTGGAGATGCCAATTCGTGATTTCAAGGAAGATTCAGCATCTACAACCTTGAGGCAAGTGATTAAACTTGCTAAATAATTCTTGTGCATCTTTTATTTCATGATTTGTGGATTTAAATTGTGGATTTGGGGTTTAAAATGTCAAAACCTAGATTTTGGGAAAATCTTGTATTTGAGGTGTGGATATATGGATTTTGGGTTTTAAAACTTGTTGGGAAGAAATATAATGATTTTTGATGTTTTTTATATGTTTGCGTTGAATTTTGATGGATAGAAAATGATATAAATGATTTTTGGGAATTTTGGGTTTTGGAGAAAACAACCCAATCGTAGCTTGCTAAACAAATCGAATCGATTCGCCCCTTCCGAATCGATTTGGCATTTTGCAGAACCTACTGGTCTTTAGGGCCAAATCCATTCGCCCCTTACGATTAGATTCGGTATGTAGAAAACTCACAACTCCCCTTGGGCCGAATCGATTCACTGGTGCCGAATTGATTCGCAGATAGGACCGAATCGATTCGGAAATAGGGCTATTTTGCGAGGTTTTTCTAGAATGAGTTTCGCTCCGTTTCGTTTGGGTTTATCGATTGGGAAACTTCATATAAGTTACAATAAGTATGTTTTGGAGATTTTAGGGAGTTTCCTTTATGATGAAATGATGGGGTCATCTTGAGTTATTTTGAGAGAAAATAAATTTGGTAATTATCGTATAGACTAGTGGTAAATCCCACAATCATTGAGATTTCTACTTGGAGAAAATTATGGGTCTAAAAGAGAGAGGCGCGATGCACTTAGCAATGTTGGATTTTTGGATTGAATCACGAATGTGATAACGTTAAGGGCTCATATGATTGAATGGACCATAATATGGATTGAGGATAATGATTGTTGATCGGTGTATTTTCGGATATCGATGGTATCCTTAATGTTGATTGAATTGAGAGACTAGTCCTATTAATAGGTGTGATGGATGAGAAGGTTTCGGGTGAGAGATCATATCATGAAGAATAGTGGGATGATAAGCGAGTTAGCAACAGTTAGTATAATGCGAGTTATATACTATAAATGAATTCACTTCCTTTACATATGGGCATAATTTTGTATACCTATATGGCGTATTTGTATATACCTGGTGTGATGGTTTGAATTTATAGGGTGTGATTGTATATATATCTAGTTGGAATTATATATATATATATATACACTTATTGTGTGGGAATAACCTCCAGTGCTATCATGGGAAGTTGCGCGATGTGGGTGAGGCCCCTGGCTTGAGGAGCAGGGTGCGTATAGTCCCCAGGTCATAGTCGTCCATTATTTATTCTGTGATTTTATTTGGGGGTGAGAAGTCTTGGGTATGATTCGTTCTAACTTTCTGTTTAGGTACTATGACCGCTTCCCATACGTTGTGATTTGTTTTATTCCCATGGAGGTGTGATAATAGTCCGATATATGGCTACCTGGGATAAAGTGAGTAATTCCTGGAAGATGATAGCATTGTGAAGTATTTTGTATATCCATAAGTAATTGGAATTTGGATATTTATATGTACACTAAGTGTTTTATGTGTACTTAATTGTTGGGATTGAATGTTTGCTCTTTGTAACTAGAGTAAAGCAATAGACCCTAAATGTTTCGGAGCATTATCTTATTTATGTGATTAGAGATTATTTCTCCCTATGTATATTCCTAGTTAGGTGTGAGGTACCGAGGGCATAATGGACCTCAAGGACCAACAGTGCGAAGGAGTAGTGTATCGGGGGGTTCCTTGTTTGGATTTTGCTTGCGAGACATCCCACGCACGAAACGCAGTGCAATATTGGGAGTGGGGATAAGTTTAGTCCTCAGTAATCAGATATATATATGTTGTAGTGAAACAAGGTTTTATGAGAATAAACTCGAGTAATATTTTAACAAGTAGTTGATGTTATATGCGTTGTGCATTGAGGGCATAATGAATCTTGATAATCAACATTGTCAAGGAGTAGTGTATCGGGGGGTTCCTTGTTTGGATTTATCTTTGCGAGACGTCCCATGAATGAAACGTAGTGCAATATTGAGAGTTGGGAGAAGTTTAGTCCTTAGCATTTAGATGCTAATAACACGTGTAGTTAATAACTAGAATCTGCTAAATTCTAGCTAGCGTTATGTATATGTATATTTATAAGTTAATATAATTTTAGATGCACATGGGGTAAGTTAAGATAGGAGGTTTATGGTTTTGTTTTAGTTGATGGGTTACGAAATTGTGAATTTGGACATATGTTAGATTGTGTTGTCCCGAGAAGTGTTGGGTAGTCATTTGAGGATCATGTGGATACGTTTAGGTGCACGCACTAGTTGAGGGATGAGTTGGATGTTTTTTTAGGAGAGTGAGACTCCACCTTATATCATGTTATAATGCATTCATAATTATTATGCATTTTTTAATGCACTTGCTAAAATGTTTTCACACCTCGGGATCTGACCCATTTATAATTTATCTTGCTATGTATATTGTATTTTTTAGGTGTCCCTTCGCAAGGATGCCAGTGATGTTTTCTGTCCAGTGTATTCGGGGAGCTGTGGCAGTAGCGGACTGTCGTGGGATTTTGATATAGCTATTTCCTATCTTTTGAATATCTATATTAGGATTCATTTTGTATATCGGGTTTATACCCAAGTCTTAGTTAGCACTTTTTTTTCCAGTTGTTGTATTGTCTGTGACCCGAAAGCATATTCGGGTATTTCCTTTTGTGTATTTATGGTATTGTATAAAACTGTTCTCTTTTATCTTAGCATGTGTGTGTTAATAATCATGTTCAATAGTTATTATATTGTTGGATTGTTATTGCATTGTATGTTTTAAATTTTTTTTGGCACCCTCTTTTTATAGTATTGGGTAAAGCTATGTTTATCTTGTATCGTTAGTAGATGCTAAGAATGATCCACTTGAGTGTCCTTATTTATTTTAGTATAGGGATGGCCACCCATTATTATTTTAGGCAGGGTGTCAGACCGAGTTAACTAGTCTAGTCCATTCTCCTTTCATCAAGCATGATTCACGTGATCGCATAGCTATAATTTATACATGATAACTTTTTCTTATGAATTTACTAATCCAGCTATCTACATCTCAATACAACCTTAAGTTCTTAACACTTAATTTATTTAATAATAATTAGGTAATTTTATCTACTTACAAGCACAGTTGTTGAATCCCAGGTACATATATTTATGACTCATAATATATATACTAATATGGCACCCAACATAAAATTTATGGTGCTGGAATACTCTGTTATGAAGTCCTTGTACGTCTCGTACAAATGAGGGAAATACTAGTTCGGGTCCACTCTCGAACTGTATTAACAAAAAATACACATATTAAAGGCAAAGCATAGTTGCAAGTCACTAAGAGGTGAGAAAATACCCTCAAATCTCTTAGGACCATCTGACTATCATTATCAAATAGCCTGTACCAAGGATCCTATGTTCAGGGTACGAGTCAATTTTCCCCATAAATGTCACGTCAGAATAAGACTGTCCTAGCGCGAAAACCTCCGTGATATCAAGTAGTGTGGGTATGATTAAACACATATATTCAAATAATAAATATACATGCACTCATATATATATTTACATTATTAAGATAGGTACACCCACGACTCATACATATTCTAACCATGCGTGGCACGTAGCGCCAGAGTCCTACGTATAATTAATTCATTCTTTTACTTTCTCAATTTCTGTAAGTTCTTAAGTACGTCTTGACTCTCGAAGTGTATCATTTTGATAAATGTCAAATCAGTAGGTGTACACTATCTATCCTACTTGTCCAAGTCATACTTAATTCTTGTAAGACCTAATTTAACATGTACATGATTATCACCCCATTTTATACCCTCGTGACCTCACGGTTAAATCTCATACAAAAATCGTATTACCCGAACCTTGCCTACCACCCTACTGGTCCTCCTCAAGTCCCATCATGGTATTTAAGTTATGTCTAAGGGTCATTATACATTGGGGTTCGATTAACATTAAAAAGGAAAGACGATTCAAATTCCAGGAGGAGTCGATCGATTGAAGGGAACGGTCAATCGATCGATCGATCAGTTATTGGACAGTTTTTGCATAATCTCAACCTACGCGTTTCATCAAGTTCCACCCTTAAATCCTCAATTAATTCGTCCCAAACTCCCAAACAACTAAACCAAATGTTGTACTAACCTAATACATGATGTCTAATGTAAAACAAATGCAAATTTATCAAGGGCCGTCAATTAAAGGGATTAATTCAAACTAATTCATTACGAACCCTATTTTTTTATCACCATATTGAATATCCTCACAATTGTTCTAGATTTCAACCTCTACTGGGCGTTAATTTCATAGTTAATCTTATACATACACCAAGATAGTTGTCCTAACATGGTTTCTACTCAAAATTGCAATATAAATCTCCCAAACAACATTTTATTTACATGAGAATATGAAATCATATCTCCTACACTAGCATGCATGTGTTATCAACTCAAGAACAACAAGATTGATACATTCCTAGAAATCAAAGGTCTGATCCAATGAATTTGTGTGGTATAGGAACGATCCTCTTCTTCGATCTACGCATTGGTAGTGCAATTGGTGGGAACGGTGTTGGATTGATGGTTCTCCCCCTTGGAAACCTTATCTCTTATCCCTTCATTAGCCTCTATGCAACTCAAGTGTTTCTAACTCTCAGAGACTCTATCTTCCATCAGATATAACTCTTTAATTTTCGACATTAATTAAGGCCTAAAATTGGAAATTACCAAAATGCCTTCCCGGATTGCCGATTAGGCCTAAAATCGTCCCGAGACCCAAACTAAACCCCCGGGTATAGTTTTTTTTTACTATCGCGACCCTTTCAGACACATTGGTGCACTCTAAATGACCATGCGGGTGACCTAGAATTAATTTAGTTTTTTTATTTTATTAAATTAGTCCCGACACGAATAACACGCGCGTCCCGAATTAAGTTCCATAACTGTCGTATTTTTCACTCACGACAACTTTAATATTTTATAATCATATATTACTTTACTCTCTAAGTAATATTCAACATAATTATTGCCAATAAATACTAAATCTCATCTATTTAATTAAATCTGGATTAGTTATAATTAATCCCAATCCCATAATTATTTTTGACCGTATTTTTGAACATATTTAATTGAATAATTAATCCATATCCCATAATTAAAATAAAATACGTTAAAAAATACGGGGTATTACATTGAAAAATTTAGTAACTATTACCAGGAGGAAATACATTATTGGAAAAAATATTTAGATGCTTGATTTTCTCTTAAGACTTGGAAGATATAGAATGTTTCGAGCCAAATAAGGAATCCGATGATTTAGATCAAATGATGCCTAATTTGGAACTAACCATACCCATAGAATAATGGATAACAAAAGTGATGAAGAAATGAATGTACTATTTATTTACACTGAATTGGTATCTCTTTGAAAATTAAATATGAGGTTGAGACTTGTTCTTAACAAAAACTAATTTTAGAAGATCAATTATTTTAGAATGATCGTATCTCTTTCGAAATTAAATTTTGAGCAATGATGAGTCATCTCTGTAGATTGAATATGTTTACTCTCATTTTTTCACTATTATCGAATGATTACACGTACCTCAAGAATCAGATGAAAGTCTTGAGGATGTTGCCTCGATTCTTCTCGAGGAATGCTTTTTTGAAATGTTTTATAATGATACCAAATTTTATAATTGATATTTATAAGTATATGGGATCCCCCAAATACCCTCAGGGGAGATGAGAGGTACAAAAGATTGTATCTGACCTCAAACAGACCACTATTCGGTCCCCGAGACATATGTTACATTTAATAATAGGCCATATTACTATAATAGACCTTACTCATGCCTCTTTCCTACTATTAGGGTTAGTCATTCCAATGCATCTTCTTAACTAAGATCTGATACCACAATATCAGGGTTCCTCATTGTTTAATCATAAAGGAAGACCTCAAACTACAGAGAAATGACTTCCTAAGGTCTCTTGGCCCTCACCACTTAGGTAAATCACAAGGAAGCACCTCAATATCACCATATTGCATCTCCACAGCAGTTCCAGACCCCCTGGATCTCAACAGAGCTCATGCAACGAGTCTGACGGGTAGGTGAAAATCATATAATATTTCACTTACTACCAATAGTCAAGCCCACTTGCACTGAATACTCCCACATGAATTTAATTCACTTAATAACTACCTTATAGCACCTGTATATCATTTGGAAAACACTCCACTACCTTTCTAACACAATTAAACCTCATAGATGCCTCAACCATTTTGTGACATTCCACTCATCTTATCTTTTAAAGTTTACAAATAATTAGGATACTAGATGAAGCTTGAAGATTCGTACAATCAATCAGACATAGGGAGAACCAAGAGTATTAGCATTCTTGAGTGTTTACTCCTAACTCTACAGTCTCTCAACCTTATATTGGGAATGTATATTTGTATCTTGGATCATTCTTAATTGTGATATTCCATATGCCTCTTGTTTATACCTAAAATAATACCCATCAACCCTTAGAGAAGTCATCTAGTTACTTCCAAAGGTTTTTTGGACTGTTGACAAAGGTTGCATGGCCTCAAACACTTTTAATAAAAGAATAAGAGGCCTCTTAGACTGTAATAACTTTTTTATGTAGTAAACAACAAAAAAACCATTAAAATTGGGCGTAGAATCCCCCTTTAGATCTGAACCACTTTAAACACCTCTCATCTTACCCGTATGACGTCTATAGGGAAGAAACTATGGGTCTGAAGTCACTTATGATTTCTAATTCCATCAATTTTTTATCGTCTATGGGAACGAATAGTTCCATTACTTTTAAATATACACCCCATTAACTAATGCCATCTTAGCTCGATCATTCAAAGAAATAGAGGCCCAACAAAACGGTAATCCAAGAGAAACTAGCTACCATCCTTAATAGTCCCCCTTTTTCCGATAATATTAAAGGAGCCAGTAGTAATAGATAGTATCGGTACTCGGGAGAACCACAAGCCCTAGTTAGAAGTATATAATTATCTTGAGAGTTCACCTAAATCCCCTAAGGCTTAGAGACTCGCATTCCTATAAAGGACATGTTATCACTCCCTGGAGATCAATACCTTGTAGGTTCCAAGTGGCTAGGCCTTGGGATGGTGAGATAAAGAATATGTAAGACTGGTTGGGGAATTTCCTCAACTAGTATTAGACTCAAATTGTCAACACCATTGAGTTTGACCTATAAAAAGACGCTATCGTTCTTTTTTAATGATGTTCAACATTATGCTCTTCCCTTAAAGTGGAAGATGCCTAATATTGAACCGTTTGACGGGTCTAAGGACCCCATCAATCATTTAGAAACTTACATATCAGTTATGTTCTTTTAAGATACCCCAAATGAGTTCTAATGCAGACATTTTCCTAGAAGCTTCATCGAGTTTCCTAGATCATTTATGTTGCTACTTTATTGGAGCTCAAAAGACGAGGAAGCCTATCACTTGTCTCTTCCACTTTAGGAAGAAAGGTAGTGAACTCATCAGAAAGTGTACCAAGAGGTTCAATAAAGAAGCTATTCAAGTTTATAACCTAAATGATACCATCTAGTTCGCAGCCTTTATCTTAGGCCACACCTCAAAAGACCTATTACCGTCCTTTAGCAAGAAGCCTCTAAAATATATAAGTTAGTTTCTTGACAGATCTTAGAAATAAATGAACATAAAGGATACCATATTAGTAAGGCATTCCATAGCCTATCCCCCATATGGAAAGAGGAAAGATGTACTATCCTACCTTGGGGAGACCTCAGAAGCAGAAAAGGCCAATAAGAAGAAAGACGGCGGTAAGAAGAATGGGCCTCTATAGGAAAAATATTCCAATATTCATAAAGCCACCATATAAGAGGTGTTTCTAGAATTAGATGCTCAATAACTATTACCGCAACCAAAGCCCATGAGGACTATAGCTGATAAAAGACAAAAGTCCAAGTATTGCTCGTTCCACCGAGAAAATTTCCATAATACAAGTGACAGAGTTAGATTGAAGAAAACTATTGTAAATGTGATAAAGAGGGGATAGGTCAAAGAATATATGCCTAAATATGTAGGAAACACCAATATGAAAATAAAAATAAGAACACGGATAACTTCCCTTCGATAAATGTCAATTGTATCTCTAGTTGATTCGTCGGGTGTGGAATATCTGCCACAACCAAGAAAGCTCTCTTCAAGAGTATTCAACATGAATGAGTAAAGGTTAACCAAGTTTATTTCCCTCATTAGGATCCAAAAGAGGACATTATGATAGTCTTTCTGGAGGCATACCTCATAAGGGTCCTTTTTCGGCATGACGACCCCTTCATCCTCATTATGATCATGAAACTAATTTTTATTCACATATGAAGTTCTGCAAATATCCTATTCTTAGAAAATTTTGAGTCTATGGGACTTAGCGTAGAGCATGTGCAACCTGTCACCAATCTTCCCATTTGATTCAATAGGGAGCGAACCTATTACTTGGGGTATGTCACTTTCCCCCACCCTTAGTTACAACGATTATTATAAAACTATATGCAATAAGTTCATAGTAGTGGACCTGCCTTTTGCCTATAACGTGATTATAGGCAGACCATAACTAAAAGACTTAGATGATGTTATCTAGTTACAATGACTATTAATGAGGTTCTCAACCCTTAAGGGATAGGTGATGTATTTGTAGATCATAAAAATGCATGAGAACCATACATCATTTCCATAAAAGATAGGAAGAGGTCTCCCAATACACCTCAGGACCTGACAGAGGACCTAATAAACCTTTGGAGTCCCCTTGAGGTCCTGACAGTGGTCTTACCTCCACTATAATCTGACATACCTCAAGAAAGACCAGGCATCGAATTGATGAGTCTCGATACCCTAGTTCCATAGAATGAGGGAAATCATCTCCAAGGGCCTTTGTGAAGAAAAAAAATCAAGCAAAAGCCTTATGGGACATAAGCCATTCCACAAAGTGAGTATAAGCCATGCATTCTCCTATATTTAATGAAATGAAATATATTACTTTTACTACATAAGATGAATTCAGTATCTATATTTTTTAAAGAGTTATAAGGAGTTCAACCTTAGCTCTTAAAATCTAAGAACTAAGGACTCACAAACCGAGTTGTAAGGACTCTAGACTTGGCTCTAGGTGTAAGATAAGATCTATGGACACAAACTTCAAGTGTAAAGAACTCTATGTTTGGCTTAAGTATAATTGTTAAAGGTATCAGGACCCGAAAATTCTATAGCAATTAGGTTCAAATAACCTAAAAATCATTTCTAATGGTCCAAGGACCCAATATAGAGTAATAGGGAATCATCGAGATTTTTATCCGTAATTTTAACAGGAGAAGGTCTAAAAGGCCCATAAATGCCCCATATAAAGGGGTTTCTTCACACCCAAACTTGTTTTTTAAAATCACGGAGCTATACAAAAAACTGTGAGAACCTTAGCCAAAATCCCTTCAAACTTACTTCCATTTTTGAAATTGTTTGGGGGCTTAAGTGTACAAATTCAAAACATTATCCAAAACATTTGTTTTTAAACAAAGGTGCAAAGCCCAAGGTTCAAACATTGTAAAACCCTTTGTGGGACCTCATAATTCACTGCTCATGGGGGATAAGGTTTAGACACTTTTTAGCCCAATATCACCTTTAAAATTTTCTAAGTCTAAAGGTATTATGACCATTTGTTTGTGGGACTTTGGATTTCAAACACCGAAGCTCAAATGTCTTAGGACCCACTATAAGGCTTAAGGATGAATATATGTTTAAGTTCTAATGTCTTAGGGACCTCAAGAGAACTAATTCTTCCTTTCCTAAGGTTTTCATTTGCAACAAAACATGTTTTAGAGGTCTTAGGACCCTTTATAGATTTGATTATTGGTAGTTACACCCAAAATTTCTAGGGGCTAAGTGTCTATTAAAAAAATTGGGTTTTCTGTCCTAAAATAGTACAAGTATCAAATTTTTCGTGTTCTGTGGTCTAATGACCCAACTCGGGACCTCAGTCTTGACTTCAAAAATTGTGCAATTGTGGAGTTAAGGTCTTAGGACCCTCATATATAATTCAACATTATTACTACATAATTAATGTTGGCTTTAATAAGAAATATTGGGTATAAGGGTGTAATACCACTGACTGACCTCAGACAGGTGAAAGTTATGAAAAACATTCATTAGCAAAACAAAGAGTAAAGAAAGTATGATGTAAAGCTTGAAGAAAAGAAAAGTTACATGGTTTTAAATATTCTTTTACATTGAAGTTAAAAGGTAGAGATTAAAAAAATAACCCAGGACCAACTTACATATTACAAAATCAAAAAATAAAAAACTAAATAATATAAAAGACACTCAAGTATTGGGGTTGCTGGGATCCTCAGAGGGTCACTTTTGGAGAGGCTTTATGACTATGGAGAGGTAGAGGCAACTTATTTGGATTCTTCTTCTTGGGCCTGGGAGCCAGAGCCTTCAACAATGTCATCCTCAAAAGTATTTTCATTATCAGAGCTATCCTCAGCAAATAGACCAGATACATCCACACCAAGGAAGTTTTTTTGGATCTTATCTTTATAAACTTCAAAACCATTGTTAAAATTCTTTAAGATATACTTTTTAAAGGACTTAGACTCCATATAGGAATCTATATAGTTATTTACTATAGTGTGGACACTCCCTGAAAGATCTTTACGATTCACTCAGACCTTAACATGGGTTTTATAAGTCTCTTGGCTTTTATAGTTCAACTCATCATTTTCAGTAGTTAGGACTTTGACTGATTTGTTGAAAAACTACACCTCATTGCCAGTTTGATGAAGTTTCTCTTGAAAGCTGTGGAGCTCAATCTTTTTTCTTTGCTAAAGAATATCGTGTAGCTACCAATAGTGGGGTACTGCCTTTGAAGGTCTATTTGTTTATACAATTATCTTGCTCCAAGGAATTGACATATGACTTCAAGGCATCTATCTCATTCTGAAGAGACTCTACATACAACCTCTAGTCATTGATCACTCGATCTAGATACAACATGTGAGGTCCTAACAACTGGCTATCTCAAGAGTCTTTTTCCATGCTCTATAATAGTTAAAAGTATCCCTTAAAAGGCGTTATGTTAGGTTCTCAACTTACAATAAAATGGGATGTGAGAACAAGAAACATAATACAAGGTAAGGTAAAGTTAGAGAAGTGTGGGGATACTTTTCTCATTAAGTGAACAAACTCCTAACCATTGGCAGAGGTTCCTATATTCTTACGTATTGCCACTAAGTCATAATTAGTCTTTCCAAATGAATAATGGAGTCTAAAGTTTAGTCATAAGACTCTATCCCCTTGGCTGAGGGAGGCCTTAAAGAGTTGTCCACTATAGTGGTGGTCGGTTCTTCCCCTCAACAGTAGTTGTCCCTCTAACATGCTGTTACCTTATCTTCTTTATTCAAGCCCACTTCACCTTGGGGCACCATATTTTTCATAGGATATTTTTGTGATATCAAGGGCTTCAAGTTCCGTCGGATAAAATGATCCTTCTAGGTTGCCTTAAAGGTCCCACCCGCCCTTTGATTATTATTGCATCAAGGGCATCATTTTTGAAGCCTCCGACATTAAGCCTCCATCAAGACTAGACCCAGAATGGCCTCCTCCACTAACGTGACCATGTGATCTGAAATTGTCACCAAGGTTCTAAACTTCAGGTGTTTAATGGATTAAACATCTTCCCTTAACTATCCACATCCTCAATTAGAGTCTCAT
Source organism: Sambucus nigra (assembly GCA_949130495.1). NCBI lineage: Eukaryota > Viridiplantae > Streptophyta > Magnoliopsida > Dipsacales > Adoxaceae > Sambucus > Sambucus nigra. The sequence continues at coordinate 165,714,749 of OX422220.1, read as the reverse complement.
TACCAAGTTTCATGTCATCATTACCTCTTACCTTTCATGTAGTAGATTAATAATAGACCATAATTAGCTATCAAATAACTAATGAAGACAATAGGAGGAAATATAAAAGGTAAAACTAATCACTAGGGGAATAGTTGGGCTCAATAAGAATATACTCATCAACTAAGATAGGGGACCATTGAATTCTTTGAGGTCCAACCTTAACTCTAGGTAGGATGTCTTCTCCCATAAATTCCTTAAGAACCTCAGTTGAGTCCTGAGTTGAAGCCTTCCTTTTTTGGGGCACCAAGATAGATGGTGCAGACCCTAGTGTTTCTCCGACCAAGATCCTATGGACCTCAACGACTCCTCAAGACATTAGAGGCTTCATCTCAGGTCCCAACCCTTAGTTGAAGAAATGTTTGGATGTAATAAGAATCTTAAAAGGGGTATATGCCAACTTCTTGGGCTCAATAATCATGTTCAATTTTGACATGGTGTGATCAACAACCACTACAAATGGTAAATAAAGTTCTAAGTATTAACATAGAGTTGGACCTAAGTACTAATTCAGAAGTGAAACATTAACTTAGCTACTACCGGAGGAGTCCACCAAGGAGTTGGAAAACCAATGGGCTCAACATGGTATGAGGTGGACCAAGATCCCCCAACAAAATAAGATTTTTTCCTTTTTAGTTTTTAAAGGTGTTATATTTGTCCTCCATAAAGGCCACCACATTGGCCTAGGCTAAGTACATCAGACCCCTGTCATTGTCATGTTTTAGCTCATTAACCTATTACAACTTGAAGAATTAGGTTGGGGTAACATCGAGTTTATCTTCGTTGGACTCCCAAAAATCCAAGACTATGGCAATCATAGGTTTCCATCAGTTAGCCAAACCAATTAAGAAAAGGCTATCCCAATAACATTCGGGATCCTCACCATTAGTAGTGCCAGTGGAAATCTATCTTCGTATAGGAAAAATCATTCATTAAAACATACATGTCAGTCCACCATGTAACAATCCCCCTTTTGAGGTGTCACGTTCCTTAAAATGACATTCTCATGAATCTAGTAGTTCTTTCGAGTCTCCATTAGGTCTTGCTCCATAATCTGTGAGGCAGAGTGAGCCCCACCCATAAAATCGGGCTTGTAATCCCCCTCATAGTTAATCACTCTTTGTATGGGGGAGCAAACCTAGTGGGGAGATAAGCATAGGTCTCAACCTTTGGCTCCATAATGGACGATAGAAACATGGGGGGCCCAATAGAGAACAGGGGCATTGGTTTTAAGTCCTTTGAAGGAAAGTTGTTTTCAATGACATTATTAGAAAGAAATAAGGTTATTTTTTTTATTAAGAGAGTTTTATAGAGAGATAATATGGTTGGACCAAATGGTGAAAACCTTAATATAACTTAAGGGGCTCTTTTATATCCCCCAAAGCCTAGAGCTGTAGTACCTACAACCGTTAAGATCAAATTCCTTAATCCCCTCAATCACATCACTGCTCTTTTAACTCAAAACCGATCCATGGACATATGCGAGCACCTTCCCAAAACAATCTAATTATTACGATAACCTTGGTGGTATGTTATTACCTTACCCCCAATCTACACAAATAGTTTAGTGTTTCCCATTTCAACCTTTATATGAAGCAACAAAGGGCTACTTATTATACCCTATTATACACTAGGTATTCACCAAGCTTTATAATCCCCCGACTACCCCTAAGAGATATTTGAGGTTCCAAGGTTGGTCTTTGACCTCAAACAGAACACTATATGGTCCTCGGGACATCTTTGACATTCAATAATAGGCAATGGTGCAAAAACATAATTCATTCATGCCTCCTTTCTCCTTTCAAGGTTAGGCATTCCAACTCATCTCCTCAACCAACCTCATAGACCACAACACAAGTGTTTCACTCTATATGATACCCAAGGATGAACTCACACTAAAGAGAAATGGCCTCACTAGGTTACCTGTCCCTTAACACTGGGGTAAATCACCATAAAGAACCTTTATTCGATTCAAGAATAGACAATGGTACTATAACAAACCTCAATCATGCATCCTTCCTCCTATCGGTTTTAATCATTCCAGTGCATCTCCTCAAGAAAGCTCAGAGACCACATCACCGGGATTCCTCCCTGTCGAATGCTTAAGGAGGACATCAGACTAAAAATAAATGACTTCATGAGGCTGCATGGGCCTCAGCACTGAGGTAAATCACCACGAAGAACCTCAAAATCACCATATGGCAGCTACATAATAGTTCCGAATGCCCTGGACCTTGACACAACTTCGACAACCAGTCTGGAGGGTAGGTAAAAAGCTCAACACTATTTAACTTACCACCACCAGCTAATCCCACTTCCATTAAGGACTCCCATCTTAATTTAATTCACTCAACAACTACCTTACCCCACCTAAAAATCCGTTGGCCAACACTTCACCTTGATAACACCATTATCCATGAGAGATTCCCCAACCATGTTGTGATAGGCCACTCATTCTCTCTATTGGAGTTTGCATATAAATGGGAGACTTTAAAAACACATTCAAGAAATAAGACTTCGAGAGAAGCAAGAGTATTCGCGTTCTTAGGTGTTTACTCCTAATTCTAGAGTCTCTTAACCCATTGTTTTAAGTGTATAATTGTAAATTGGATCATTTCTAGTTTTGATATTCCTTATTTAACCTTTTTATCCATAAACCAATACTCAGTAACCTTGCATAAGTCAACTAGTTACTTACTAAGGTCCTTTGGATTATTCACGAAGGTCACAAGACCTCGGACACTCTTGACGAAAGTTAAAGAGGTATCATACACTGTAATAACTCTTTTATTTGCTAATTTAAAATACAAACATCTTTGATAGTGGACATAGTATCCCCTCTTGAGGTTCAAACCACTTTGAAACACCTCTCTGTAACACCCCGCTTAAAATAATAACGGGTGGCCAGCCCTATACTACATTAAATCAGGAGTTTCAGATGGTCCAGTCTCAACACCAACAGTCGGTACTACATAATATAGGACTAACTACCCGATATCATATAAGCGAGATGTTAAAATAAATTAAAACATGAAACATAACACAACCCAACACTATGAATAAAAAATATGCAGGAAAGAACTATGAGAAAAGAAATGCTAGAATAAAATGAAATAAATAACTACAACTGAATATACTACAAAGAAGTAAACCCGAATAAGCTGTCGGGTCACAGCCAATACAAGGACTGAAATCGAATAAATATAAACATGTATATAAATATCCCTTGGGTACAAACCCGATATACAATGAATCCTACCTAGATTTTTAAAAGTAGGAAGCGACTACCAAAAAAGTCCCGCAACAGTCCGCACCTATCACGGCTCCCAAGACTCTGGATAGAAGGTCATCCGGCATCCATGCGGGAGGATACCTATAGTAATATATATATATATACAAGCAGGAGAGAAAAGTAAACGGGTCAGAGCCCGAGTTGTGAAAAATATTTAGCAAGTGCGTTAACCATGCATAATAAATATCGGTGCACTATCTCATAATTAAAGTGGAATCGCACTCTCGTGGAACCCCAACTCACCTCCCATCTAAAGGCGCGCACCTATTCGCGTCCTCAATTTTATTAGTTAAATTACCCCAATTTATTAGGACAACCTAACTTATCATAGGCCTAGCCTATACCCACGAAATCCAAACAAGGAACCACCCCGTTACACTACTCCATGTCAACGTCGATCCTGGAGATCCATTATGCCACATATCATATAATACTACTATTACTACTACTAATACTATTACTACTACTACTAAATTTTAGACTACAATATAAAAACATCTACAATCTCCAATAATATACTTGGGATGATGTAACCGAAATGTTCCTTAAATGCGATACATCAATCCCCTAATCATCTAGTACATCATAATCATCCAATATGTACCCCATAAAAGTCCATATCCTTTCATCTATAGGATATATATATAAATATATATATAGGTATTTTATTCTAACCATATATATATATATATACACACCATCATCCAATCCCATGACCATATGTACAAACCATATACGATGTACAAAGGCCATGCACAAATAAATACCCGGCTATATATAGCGCCGATAAACTGCATCAATGCTATCATCTTCCCAGTGCCCGGCTCACGTAGCAACACTGGGGCCACCATGGTGGGACTAAACGACACCCATCTCTTGGTAAACTCACGCACACGACATCCCGGGAAGCGGTCATAGCTCCTAACCGGCAATGAGACAAAACATACCCACCACGTCTCATCCCAAAAATACATATATATATAATATAATAACACACGGGACGACTATGACCTGGGTAATATCCACACCCTTCTTTTCTAGCTAGGATGCTCACCCTGTACGCGCAACTTCCCAATGATAGCATGAGCGGGGTATGCTTAACCAAATAAGTATATATATCATTCACATGCACAATATATATACATCCATATGATCCAATCATATATTTAAACATTAAACCATCATATACGGTTTAAATGTCCATACCATGTGTATCCACAACATAAATATTTATCCATATTCATATTTCTATAGATATATACACATGTACTCACATATCCATATATATAACCTATTCTCGTTCATAAGTATGAGATCTATAAATTCGGCTATAAGTATACATAATCCTCAATATACAAGCCATCACCACAAACTCATTTAATTTACCTCGATAGGTGAATACAATCCTCTCACTAGAAACATATTCAATCATTTTTCCTATGATGAATAGTCTCCCAAAAATACATATACATATATCCCACATTAGGGTTGTTACCCAAAATTTTGTGTAGGAAACCATCACTACACATTTCATCCATATTCGAAAGTACATAATTACCTTTAGTACTATTTAACCATAGGCACACACATGACTTAATAGTCTAAAACCTCAAATTATTCCAACCTCGTTTCAAGTATTGGAATCTCAATGGTCATATCCCCATAATTATGAGTAAACTATTCTAACTAGAATTTAAGCTACAGCTTATTCTAATCGATAGTACGATCCCAAATGTTCCCAATTTCACCTATGGTTCAAATAAATCTCAGGATCCCTTACTCTTATTGAATTATCAATTATTCCTTAGTCTAAACATTTCTAAGAATATGAGACCCCTCACTCTTTAAGAGTTTGCGACCACTCTCTTCCATTTGGCCCCAAATTGTATTTTAATAATATCCTATCCTTATAAGGATTTTACATAAAGGTCGGCCAAGAAATTTCACAACATACATGGATATTTCTTATCCAATTATTCCAAGAAGTCCCCACTATCATATACTAAGTGAGAGACCCCCTATAAGTCTCCAAAGTATCTCTTAATTCATAAGAGAAAACCTCAAATTAATAAACCCAACCAAAAAGAGGTAGAAATCATTCTAGAAAAACCTCATAAAACAACTCATTAAGGAGGCCCCTAAGAATAAACTTCAAAAGAAAAAGGGATAAAAGAACTCCAAACTTTGGGCTAAAAACAGGGGACCGGTCGACCAGTCTCAGACCCCCGATCGACCGCGGGTCCAAATTTTTGCCTACAAAAAAATGCAGTACGCTTTTCCCTAAGGCGCGGTCGACCGGTCCCCAGACCGCGGTCGATCGGCCATTCCAGATTCCTTGGTCGATTTCCATTTTTCAACCAAAACCCTAAATCCTCAAACACCCAAATATCATCACCAAATCCCCAAATCTTTAACCCAATAATATTCTTAGTATGTAAACTCATCCTACATTTCATCCCAACAATTTATTTGTCATCAAACCCATGTATACACATTGATTTGAAGATTTAAACCCAAAATTATAGGTTTTGACATTAATACCCAAAAATCCATTTCTTTACCCCACAAATTATGAAATGAAATACACAAATAGCTATTTAGCAAGATTAAACACTTGCCTCAGATTTGTAGAGGTTGGATCGTCCTCGATGTCGCGTTTGGGCCGGAAATCCCATGCTTTTCTTCCTCTCTCTCTCTTCTTTTCTTCTTCTTTCTCTTATGCTTTCTCCCTCTAGGGCTTTTCTCTCTTTCTCTCAAATGAGAAATGGCTTCATCCGTAAGCCACTAACCCTTTTAAAACAATAAACCCAATGACAGTCATTTTGATTATCTCGACCCTTCCGGGATCAATGGTACACTCAAAATCATCATCCGGAATACTTTAAGACGTCCCCTATTTTTGGGCCTAAATTCCCAAATTTTAAAATTCTCCAATTAAATTAAATTTTATTTTCCCAAAAATTTAATTTCTCAGTCTCCAAAATCATGGGGTGTTACACTATCCTCTTACCCACCTGAGATTTATAAGTTGTACAAATTCACTTATGATTTCTATACTCATAAATTCCACGATGTGATGTTCCCTCATGTGTGCCCCTCCTCTAACTCCATTCGAAAAAGATTTGGGAGGAAATTTGGACTTTATTGGGTCCCATTTTTACTTGTCCCCCAATGAATCCCAAGCCCCCATCATCCATCAAAAAGTTGTCATTGGTGATGATTAATTCCCCCCACCCTTTGCGCGCCTTCCATTGTGCAAACGTAATTCCTATTTTTCGATAGTCATAATTTTTAATGGGATTCCACCATTGATCCTACAAAGACAAAATGTTTTATGGGTAGACACTTAAAAATTTCTACTTCTAGTGTTTAGCTTGGTTAGAAGTTAAAATTATTAGTTGTACAAGTAGTTTTATTTTTCATTTCATTATTGTTTAATGTAATTAGTGAAAATTTACGCAAAAACGACAATTTTTTTGTTCCCTGTCAAAACAATGTGCAATACCATTCAAATACTCTAAATTTACCCCCAATATTACTACTTCGACTTGCGACACGACACCACGCCACGTAACGCAAACACACTAATCAACATAAAATATTTTTCGAAGTGTTGAATCCATAAACATTTTACATCATAAATGTTTTTTACAACATAAATAAGTGTAAACAATATAAAAAATTTGTTTACAACACAAAAGTGTAAATATTTTTAAAACAATTGGACGGAGTTTCCCCTGTTTATAGAATTATTCGCCCTGCTAAAAAAAATAATCCAACAAAAACAATACTATCACAATTATAGTATGAGTGAGGCATACTTGCAATGATACGTAGTAATCCCTCCTAATCCAGAATTCTGGCGCATATACTTTTGTGTGCCACGCGAAGGCTTTGATCCTCTTCTAAATTCCTCAACTATCTTAGTGACTCGCTCTAGTGTGATATTTTCATAATAGTTGTACGTATATCCATCGGATCCACTGGAGTAGTCAGCTATAGAAGATTCAATGAAGGTTTTACTGTGAAAAAACATGGTGTTGACTAAGTATACATTTTTTGGATTATATATAGAAGCAAATAGAAAATAATTGAAGTGTTAGGAGATAAATAATTCCCCCTTTCATTGTACGACGTTATCATCTACAGTTATTAAATCATTGATGAAATTAAATTCCTCAATATGTAAAGAAAACACAAATTACAATCAATATTCCAACTTGGGTGTTAATTACTTCCAACTTAGCTTATAATATAATGAATCCTGTTATGTAGAAACATACTTCTATTTGAACACGAAGGGACTAGATATAACTACAGTCCCTGTTGGGACACTATACCCTCAGCCTTCAAGATATTCAAATAGTTTAGATTTAAGTAATCAGTTGTTGTTTGGGACTGGATGCATCTAAGCAATCAACTGAATTTAAGTAATCAGTTGATGTTCGGATAATTGCAGGCCTTATTGGGACACTACACCCTCGGCCTATTGGGACTAGCTGCATGTAAGTAATCAACTGTTGTTTGGATTTAAAGAGCGGGTACTATGGTTCTTATTCTTTCAGATATTCTATTTCCACAAGAAACCGTGAGCATGGGTGGGTCTTGAGATAAGAAACTTGAGATAAGGACGAGCGATATCCTTAACCAAAACAAAAATAATAAAAGTAAGAATGAATTCAAACATTAAAGGTTTGCAAAAATTAATAAATTTAACTACTTTAAGGATAAATGTAAAGTGTAAATAAAAACCAAGAGAACAGTTAAGATAAATTCCAGAAGAGTAATTCAAATTGTTAAATGCATATTGTTGAAGAGAGAATCCAAAGAAAACTAAACTCAAACATATTTATTATAATGCATCTTATGAAACTCACTCTTGGTATCTATTCATTAGCATATACCGGTTTATTTAAATAAACACAGTGCAATCTAAAATATATTGATTACCCGTAGTGGTACTACCATGGCCTTCAATCTTATTGCAAGATCAATCACTGCAAGGACCTGCAACTTCCACAACAGCTGCAGCACGCCTGACACTCCAAACTCTAATTCTGGTACCCCTATGGTTGAGCACCTGATATAACATATATATATATATATATATATATATATATATAAAGAGAGAAGGGATACAAGAAACGGATCAGTGCCCGAGGATTAAAAAAGATTTAGCAAGTATTTAAAAGTAGTTCTTAAAAAAAGTCTTATACAAATGTTAGTTATCGATCTCACAAGAGTTTCTCACCACTCATCTATTGTGCATGCCTAACATAGATCTAATCTCCCCTAGTTATACCACCTAGTCTAACTAGTCAGAAACCATACTAATACTAACTATGCTCAATGGTAGTATCTCGTATCGCCCATACAATACGTTATTCAAATAGTTTATCTCACATACTAAGTTTCATTATTCACCATTAGAATGATTAATCTTTTATCCACTAAGATTATTTTATTTCTCATCTCCAGTTTATCTACTAGTTTCACAGAGTAGAAAGTTCTCCCAGTATACTCATATATAATTATAGTCTCCTCATCCCTATATATATACACTAATCCTGCACCCTTAGGTTAAGACCACTTGGCGCAATGTAATGATTATTATTATTACCAAGTCTACTAATTTCACACAGTAGAAATATTCACAAGTTCATATATATATGCATATATATAGTCACATCATCCCTATACATACACACACACACACACACACACACACACACACACACACACACACAGATATATATATATATATATATACTAATCCTGCACCCCCAAGCTAAGACCCATTAGTGAACCTATCAAGAGAATCCTGCGTCCCCGGGTTAGCCATATTTCACCTATCAATAATAATCCAGCACCCCCGGGTTATCACCCATTAGTAGGGGTGCACACGGTTCGGTTTGGATCGGTTTTGGTACTAATCCAAGAACCGAACCGACCTGGGTCGGTTCCAAATTTTTGGAACCGGAATCGAACCGACTTTAATACAGAACCGAACCAAACCGAACCAGCGGTTCCCGGATTGGATCGGTTTTCGATTCCAAAATCATATTTCATAACTAATCTTTTTAAGATTAATGTGTTTCATAACTAATTTTTTTAAGGTCAAAATTAATTTTGACCTCAATAACTTAAGTTAGAAACTCAAATAATCACAAAATATAAATTACAAGTGTTAAATATATTAAATAAATATATATATGTAATTATAAATCGGTTCGGTCCCGGATTGGTTCGGATCGGATCGGTTTTCGGATCGGATTGGGTTTTTTTACCCTCGAACCGAACCGATGTATCGATTTTTTTTTTCAAACCGGAACCGAAACATTGAGCAAAAAAACCGATCCAAACTGAACCAATGTAGTCGGTTTGGTTCGATTTATCGAATTTTCGGTTTCGATGTGCACCCCTACCCATTAGTGCACCTAACAATAATCATCATTGTAGCCTCGGGTTCTCATCCCATTACTACACCTAACAATAATATGCATGTACCCCCGGGTTATCACCCATTAGTATACTTAATCAATAATGTTCTTGCACCCCCGGGTTATCACCCATTAGCACACCTGACAATAATATTCTTGAACCCCAGGGTTATCACCCATTACTACACTTAACAATAGAGTTCCTACACCCCCGAGTTATCACTTATTAGTTCCCATAACTATAATATTCTTTCACCCCCGAGTTATCACCCATTAGTGCTCTTAGCAATAATATCACATGAAAGGTATACACACGTCCTATTAAATTTATAGGTATTTCTCCAACCTACATATATACTTCTCATACGTATTTTAACCTCCACTACGTATAGTATAAATATCTAGATTACTATATCTCTCGTAATCTCCAAGGTACACTCGAATATTTAAAGTATTAATGCTCTCACACTTTCCCAAAATTCTGTCATGTTTAAATTCACTATCTGGCAGTTTCTCTCACTCCAATAAACCAGTAAACTCAATATTAGACTTTAAGAAAATTCCTAAAAATTCACCATGTTTCTCTAACTAGAAGGGTTGTCGTTTGAACCATAATGACATGTTGCTCGAACGACTTCCACGTGTCGTTCAAATGACTTCACACGAGATCCTATTCTCGCTTGAACGACCCTTCACGCGAGATCGCGTGAGACTCTACTATTCGTCTTCTTCCCAAATTTTCAGCGTTTCCCACCATTTTTATACCTAAAAACCTATAACATTCAACACCCAACGCCTCATCATTAATACCCCTCAACACATAACAGGTTATAAATCATTCCTAACATCCTAGGGTCATTAATTCATCATTAATCATCATAATTATATAAAATCCCCAAATTAATTCATATGAACCCTAGTCTCCAAATTTTCAGTTAAAGAACCTAATCAACCCAGATTCGTTCATCAATATATAATTCTATTTCATGATTAATCCTCTACATACATGGAGGAATTTCAACCACTAATTTACCCAGTCGTTAATCATAATTTAAATTTCCAATTTTCACCCAATTAATATGTAAATCATGATTAATTTCACCTACACTAACAAGAGCATGATTATTCCTAGACGCATTCCTCTCTTCTCGATCTACGCATTGGTGGTGGTGGTTATGCAAGGTGGTGCTAAATTTTCCTACCCTCTTGGAAATTGGTTCTCCCTCACACCCTCTATGACCGTTCTTTCTTTTTATGTCTCTCAACCCTAAAGTACTTTTCTTGGCTGATAAAATAACTCCCAATTTTCTTCCATTATTTAAACCCAAAATAATATTTACCATAATGCCCTCTTGGGTCGCCGGTTAGGCCTAAAATTGCCCCAGGACCCAAACTAAACACCCCGGCATACTATTTTGACTATCTCGACCCTCCCAGACTCAACGACGCACTCGAAATGACCATACGAGTTAATAAAAAATAATTTCTCCTTTTTATCCCAATCAATCAGTCCCGACACGACTCATACGTGCGTCAGACTTAAATTACCAAACTGCCGTCTTTCTCACTTCCGACAAATCATCAAATATCATATTTCCATATTACATATCACCCAATAATATTTAATAGTTCACAACAATATGTATTAACCCTTGGCTCGCTAGTTAATAATTATTTTAATCCGAATTTAATTAAACCAACAACAATTATTAATCGCATATTTATTCCCATCATAATAATTAATCACATTATTATTTAAATCGTAAAAAATATGGGGTGTTACATATTCCCCCCCTAAAATGGAATTTTGTCCCGAAATTCAAAAAAAGTATACCAGGTACAGACAACGATGTAAAAGCATTGCGCATCGCATCCTTGCGCTCCCAAGTAAGCTACTCCGTACCACCCATATAGTACGCTATCAAATACCCTTAATAATGAACACTTCACATGTGTTTGTTTTAAACTCAAGGTTACCCTGTCACGTAGGCTCCTCCCTAAGCCTTACCGTTTAAGTTTCACTACTTACTATATTATAGGTATTCACTATCTAGCCTTCTACTATTTGCACCTTAGTAGATTTATCCTCCTTTTAGATACATACGACTTCATCTCGTGTCGTTCGTACAAGTAAATTGGATGCGCAATATATATGTCACACACAATATTTATGATAATATCAATTCTTCTCCTACATTTGTAATCATAACTGGTCCCCCCCACCTTTAGCTATCAAATAGGACAACAATCAAGTTTACCGTGCCATACCTCTACTGGCAATCTGCCTAAACGTGAACTCATAGGAGTTATTTGCTGTGACACCCCGCCTAATTAAATACCGGGCGATCACTCCTTTATTAAATTAAATCAAGGTAAACAGTTGGTTCATCCTCAACATCACTGTCGATAAAAATACATTTTTCCAATTTAACACCCTAAATAATTAAGCTAAGTGTCAAAACCATTTTTATACATACTTTCCAAATTATTTTAAAGAAAAACATTTGTTTTATTAACAACATTTCTACAATTAAGAATCACACCACAATAAACCTGGAACACAAAGTCCAATTAATATAATACATTCGTCAATCGAATGTGCACATATGAAGACTAAAGTCACCAATACAAACTGAATAAAACCCATAGTAACAATACTGGAAATAACTGAAATACAAATGTCCCAACAATAATGAAATAATGGAAAGGGCGACACATGCCCAATAAATGAGAATGCTAAAAGTGGAGTCAATAAGGGAAGCCGTCTACACAAGTAACCTGCAACTCCCACCTAAGCTGCAGCACGTTCCTTTCAAGAGATCCTAAGCAAGACGCCCCTGTGGCTGGGCACCAGAAATATATACATATATATATACAAGAGAGAGAGAGAAAAAGAAACGGGTCAGAGCCCGAAAGTGTGTTTGATTTAAAATACGTTTAGCAAGTATTTAAATTGATACAGGCCAATGCAATAACATATTAGAGCGACACTCTCTTGAGAAATTCTCACCTCTCTTCTAATGTGCACACCTATCGTGCTAACCTTCCCAACGGGTTATCTTAACATTTTATCATACTAACCTTCCCAATAAATTAGCATATCTTAAACTTACTCATAAGATTTCAAAACCGAACAATATTTTTGATTTAAAAAGAATACTTCCAATTAGTAGCACTACTCTTGTTTGAGCTTTTATTCATTTATAAAGTTTCCCAGTGTCATATTATACTTCCACAAAACAAGTACTTACTATATGTGTCATCAACCATGTCCTGCTTATCAAATCACAGTAGGCAGTTTCAAATATCCAAATCTCATATATATATATATTAACTACTCGTATAATATATATAAATAACAGCACCCCAAATAAAACTATGGTGCGTGCATACTTTTACTATCCAAACCCCATACCACTCATATCAAGGGGAATACAAGTTCGGAATCACTCTCGAACTGTATTAACACATACACAAACAATATCGATTCGAAGCATAGATTCCAAGTCTCTAAGAGGATGGCACATACTCGCGTCTCTTAGGACCGTCTGAACTATCGATTCGATAGCCTGTACCAAGGATATCTATCTTCTAGGGTACAAGTCAATATCCCCCATAAAGGTCCCATCGAGATAAGACTGTCCCAGCGCGGTAACCTCAAGGATAGTAAGTAGCGCGGTATGTTTTTCACATGTATATCATATATGTACACATAATCATATAAATATACCAAAGTTATCATATTACTATAGGTTCTTCTCGTCACCCATAATTATTCCATTTATCCTTAATTTCACCTTATTAGTATTACGCATAAGGTTTCATTTCTAACCTTAACTCGAAGGGTTTTCTCACTTAATACGTGACATTCGTTGACTCTATTCTTCCAAGTAGGAAAATTCAATTAGGTATACCTCTATTCACTATCGTAGCTATTCGCCGCATTCTCTCACTTGAAATACGTAGTTTCATAGTTCATTATATAATTATACCAAAAACAAGATTCTCATCTTATAATAAAGTTCTCAACACTTATTCAAATGTCCTACTGGTCCTTCCTATCTCCCAAAACATTTCATTAAGGATACCCAAGAATTATTTCATGATAAATTCAATTCAACTAAGTAAACAAGGGAAATAAGAGTTTGCCAGGAGGGGTCGATCGATCGAGGTCTGGGGCTCGATCGATCGAACCTTCGATCGATCGAAGCTCTAGGCTCGATCGATCGATCAAGCAGGTCTGCGAAAATTCTGCAGAAATGCAGTTACGGGTTCTACCAAATTTCTTCCTCCAAAACCATGTTTTTCCATTCTAAACGTCCCAAGAATCCTACTACTATCATTATAACGCTATACGAGATGTTTTCAACGTAAAGCACGTGTATATCTAACATTAAACATGGATAATTAACCCAAAATTCCATCTAATCATCAACAACCCAAGAGTTTTTCTTAATCAAGGTTCTAATATGTTTTTACCAAAATTTCCTTATAATATATCATCAAAATTTCGTGGGTTATATTCCTCTACATGGCAAGGATTCCAGAATTTCATATAAATCATTTCTACATGCATTTTCCTAACACAAATTGGGTGTTCTTCCATATTTATCATCTCTAATCAATCCTAAACCAATATGAAGATTGCATTAATGATAATACGCAAGTTAAACACTTGCCTGGGATTTTTGGTATTCTGATTCACGGCTGATTTTGGTATGGCTGCGTTCCTCGTCTTGCGATCTACGCGGTGGTGGTGGCGGCGGTGCAAACAGGTGACTTTTTGGCCTTGAATTGCCTTGGAGCTCTCTCCTCTCTTCTCCAATGGCCGTCACTTTATTTCTGGATATTGTAACCCTAAAAGACTAACCTAGTTGGCTGATATAGGTTGCTGAAATTCGTGGGTTTAATTACCCAATTATGTAAAATGACTAAAATGCCCTCCCGGGGTACTAATTTGGCCTAAAAATGCCCCGAGACCCAAAATACACCCCCGGGTACACTTTTCTGACTATCTCGACCCTACCGGACGCGTTGGCGCACTCAAAATGACCATACGGGCAACTTATAAAATATTCACTTTTTATTTAACAAAATTAGTCCTGACGTGACACGAGCACGTTCCGACTTAAATTTTCGAAATCGTCATTTAATTCACTCATGACATTCAATATAATCAATATAATATATTACTTTGCTCATTAGTAATATTCAACCAATTTCCCATAATTACTATCTCTCGTCACGTTAATAATTATAACATAATTAATTTCCGGATTTTTATTAAATAAATCATTCACATTAAATTTAATAAATCCCCAAATAATATAGCATAAAAATACGGGGTATTACATACTTCCCCACTAATAACGGAATTTCGTCCCAAAATTCAGAAAATAAAGCATACCTGGTAAAAACAACTCTAGATATCTCTCGCGTATATCTGCCTCACGCTCCCAAGTGGATTCCTCCACATTATGATGCTCCCACTGGACTCGCACAAGTGGAACTATCTTCGACCTCAATCTCGTCTCACTATAGTCTAGAATAGCCACTGGTCTCTCTTCGTAAGAGCTATCAGGCTGTAAGTCGATCTCATCTATCGCAATGTGAGTATAGGCCATATCATCCCGAAGATATCGTCTCAACGACGAGATGTGGAATACATCGTGGATGCGATGTAAATGTTCTGGCAACCCCAACCTGTATGAAACCGGCCCAATTCTCTCGATGATGGGAAATGGTCTCACGTACCTCGGAGCCAATTTCCCCTTCTTCCCGAACCTCATCACCCCCTTCATAGGAGATACACGCAATAACACTTGGTCTCCCACAATAAACTCTCGGAAGAACCGTTTCGCATCGGCGTAGCTCTTCTGCCTGTCCTGGGCTACCCGAATACGACTCCTGATCATCTCAATCCTCGCGGAGGACTCCTGAATCACTTCTGGTCCTAGCAACTTGTTGTCCCCCACCTCGAGCCAACAAGTTGGAGAACGACAAGGCCTGCCATACAAAGCCTCAAATGGAGCCATACCAATCGTAAACTGGTAAGAGTTATTATAAGCAAACTCTACCAGTGGAAGATGTGGCTCCCAACCTCCTCCAAAATTGAGAACACACATGCGTAGCATATCCTCTAACATCTGATTAGTACGCACTATCTGTCCATCTGTCTGTGGGTGGTAAGCTGAACTCAACCTCAACTCAGTACCCATAGCCTCCTGAAAGATTTCCCAAAAATGAGACACGAAAATCTTATCTCTATCTGACACAATATTCAGGGGCACCCCATGTAATCTGACAATATTCGTGATGAACAATTGAGCATACTGACCCATGGTATAATCTGTCCGCACCGGCAGAAATTGAGCCACCTTGGTCAAAACGGTCTACAATCACCCATATAGAATCGTGGCCCCGCTGTGATGCAGGCAACCCTGTAATAAAATCCATGGAAATACTCTCCCACTTCCACGCGGGTACTTCCAATGGCTGAAGCAATCCTGACGGTTTCTGATGGTCCACCTTCACTAGCTGGCAGGTCGAACACTTGGACACGAATTCGGCGATGTCCTTCTTCATCCCACTCCACCAGTATTGTCGCCTCATATCCTGGTACATCTTATCGCCTCCCGGATGTACTGCAAATCGGGACCCATGAGAATGAGTCATCACTGCATGGCGTAGTTCTACTCCTTCTGGAACCACCAATCTCCCATTAAACCGCAAACCTCCATCAGAACTAATAGAATAGGACTCAACACCCTCTGCTAGAAGTCGCACAATCTGTTCCTGGCAAAACGGGTCTGTGGTTTGTGCCTGTATCACCCTCATAACAATCTCGGGTGTGACTGACATCACGGATATGAAAGAATGTGCCACTGCATCCTGGTGACTCAACTCCTTCCACTTTGCTTTCCAGACGTCCGCTACATCGTCTACCGGTCTACGGCTCAACGCATCAGCAACTACGTTGGCCTTCCCCGGATGATACTTTATATCAAACTGGTAGTCCTTCACAAACTCTAACCATCTGCGCTGACGCATATTCAGCTCTCGCTGAGTGAACCGGTACTGCAGTGACTTATGGTCTGTGAACAAACGGAATTTCTCCCCTAATAAATAGTGCCTCCATATCCTCAATGCAAAGACGACCGTGGCTAACTCCAGGTCATGGGTGGGGTAATTCTTCTCATGAGGCTTAAGCTTGCGGGAAGCAAAAGCTATAGCCTTCTCCTCCTGCTGGAGTACACCTCCAAGTCCCCGTAAAGACGCATCGGTGTAAACCAGGTATTCCGCACCCGGTTTCGGTAACGTAAGGACTGGCTCTGAAGTAAGCTTGTCTTTCAGCTCGTCGAAAGCCAACTGACAAGCGTCATCCCAAACATATGGTACCCCTTTGCGAGTCAGATTCGTCAATGGACCCGCTATTTTGGAGAATCCCCGAATGAATCTCCTGTAGTAACCGGCTAACCCCAAGAAACTACGCACTTCCGTCGGTGTCGTGGGCTGTCCCCACTCCCTCACCGCTGACACTTTGCTCGGGTCAACTGCAATCCCCTACTCAGAAACAACTTGGCCCAAGAACTGTACCTCTCGCAACCAGAATCCACACTTCTCGTACTTAGCATACAACTGATGCTCTCGTAGAGTCTGAAGAACCTGCCTCAAGTGCTCGGCATGCTCCTCCTCGGAGTGTGAATATATCAACATGTCATCTATGAAGACGATGACAAACTGATCCAAGAACTCTCTGAATACTCGGTTCATCAAGTCCATGAAAATGGCTGCCACATTTGTGAGTCCGAATGGCATCACCCTGAACTCATAGGACCCATATCTCGATAAGAAGGCAGTCTTTGAAACATCCTGCTCTCTAATACGTAGCTGATGGTATCCCGACCTCAGATCTATCTTCGAAAAGAAAGTTGCTCCCCTCAGCTGGTCGAACAGATCATCAATTTGAGGAAACGGATACTTATTCCGTATTGTGACCTTGTTCAGCTCCCTGTAGTCCACACACAATCTCAGTGAACCATCTCTCTTCTTCACAAACAAAACTGGAGTGCCCCAAGGTGAGGGGCTTCTACGAATGAAGCCCTGACCTAATAGCTGCTCTATCTGATCTCGTAGCTCTCGCATCTCTGCCGAAGCCATACGGTACAGTGCGCGTGCTATAGGTCTCGTATCTGGCAATAAGTCTATAACAAAGTCTATCTCACGACTGGGCGGTAGGCCTGGTATCTCCTGAAACACATCGGAATACTCCCTGACAACAAGGATCGAATCTAAGGGAATCACAACCTCCTTAGAGGTATCCTCCTATATGTAATACAAATGAGCGGTCGAACCTCCCTCTGGGCGAGGCATCGCCACTACAAACATCTCTTGCCCCGGAATGGTAAAAACAATGCTCCCACCGAAGCAATCAATCATGGCTCTATAAGCTGCGAGCCAATCCATACCAATAATCACATCATGCTCGTGCATGTCTAAGACTAACATGTCTGCAGGTAATACCAAGCTACCAATCTCTACCCCCACTCTCGGGAATATAAAGAAAATAAGTGACCCACTCCCCAGTGGTGAGTCGACACACGTCACGGTGCTCTCTGCTGTGGCTAACAACCCTAAGGCCTTCACAAAATGCGTAGCTATAAAAAAATGTGTTTCCCCCGTATCAAACAAAACCCGACCCATAGTACCATGGATAGGAAACATACCCTCAATCGCGGGTGGTGCCTGTGGAGCTGCTACCTGGTGGACGTTATAGACACGTCCATACTGTAATTACCCCTGCTGGAATGGAGCTGCTGGAATGGCTGGTAGGGCTGGCACCTGGGCTGGAGCTGGGAGGGCAGGTGGAAAAAGTGGTCTCTGCGGCTCATTACGGGCTCCCTGCTGCTGTGAGGCCCTATCGCCCTCTGGGTAATCCTGGCGCCTATGGCCATGTTTACCTCACCCAAAGCATCGGCCTTTGAAGTTACCTCCCCTCTGACCCTGCTGTCTATGGCCCTACTTTTCGTTACCTCCACGCCACTGGCCCTGTTGGCCCTGATGTGCACGCTGTTGGCCTTGCTAGCCCTGCTGCTGTCCCTGGGGTCGGTGTTGGCCCTGCTGGCCCTGCTGATTAGGCTGGCCCTGATGGCCCTGCCTGAAACCCCCGAATCCCTGCCTAGAATCACCTGAACGGAATCGCTTAGCAGGGTCCCCCTGATGGGAACTCTGCTCGTGCTGACGAGTCTGTCCATGAGATGGTGCCCCACTGGCACTATTACCCCCGGTCCTGCCCTGCTGGCTGGACTCTCCTGCTCTCTTGCTTCCCTACAGATGGAAGCGGTGATCCTGGCAATGTAGCAATGCGGCAATGAGTACATCAGTAAAAGTACTCAGGGATAAATTCCCAATAAGGTGCTGACGGATCCACCAAGCTAACCCGTCAACAAACAGCAAAATCTTCTTGCTCTCAGTAGGTGCCTCATCTGGCACAATGGTGAGAAGTCTTGTGAACTCCTCCTCATACTCAGCTACAGTAAGGTTCTCCTGCTTCAGATTTAGTCATTTTCGCCTCATCTCAGTCTGCACTGCGGGTGGAAAATACTTGCGGTCGAACTGCTCTAAGAACAACTGAATAGGGATCGTGTCCCTCTCCTCCAAAGTGGTAGTGGACTCCCACCACTGCAATGCGGCTCCCACCAGCTTAAACGAAGCCAATAACTGCTTTTGCACATCAGTGCACTCATACATACGGAGGTGACGCTGGATGTCCTTCTTCCATTGGCTAACTTTAGTAATATCAGAGCTACCAGAAAACTCAGGGGGATGCGCTTTCTGAAAAGCATCCCGAACCTGCTCCCATGGGAATGGAAGCTATGCTGGTACTGGCGCCACTGCCTGAACCTGGGGTGGAGCCTGCTGAATCACTTCTATTGCGGCATTCACCGCCTGAGCAACAATGGCGGCTACTTCATTTGCATTCATTGTGCCTGGTGCCGGAGCTGCTGGCTGCTCGGCTTGGGCACACCTATCTTTCGGAGCACGTCTCGGAGGCATCTGAAACGTGAAAAAGTTTATTAGTCTACAGTTATCATCGAATCTCAAATAGCTGAAGACTTTAACGTAAAAGCAGGAATACAACAATCCTAAAAATAGGGCTCTATAGCAATAACGTTAAGCTGAAAGCGAAATAAGCCGTACAGATCCTATGGACACTAGAACCTGATGCTCTGATACCACCTGTGACACCCCGCCTAATTAAATACCGGTCGATCACTCCTTTATTAAATTAAATCAAGGTAAACAGTTGGTTCATCCTCAGCATCACTGTCGATAAAAATACATTTTTCCAATTTAACACCCTAAATAATTAAGCTAAGTGTCAAAACCATTTTTATACATACTTTCCAAATTATTTTAAAGAAAAAAATTTGTTTTATTAACAACATTTCTACAATTAAGAATCACACCATAATAAACCTGGAACACAAAGTCCAATTAATATAATACATTCTTCAATCGAATGTCCACATATGAAGAATAAAGTCACCAATACAAACTGAATAAAACCCATAGTAACAATACTGGAAATAACTGAAATACAAATGTCCCAACAATAATGAAATAATGGAAAGGGCGACACATGCCCAATAAATAAGAATGCTAAAAGTGGAGTCAATAAGGGAAGCCGTCTACGCAAGTAACATACAACTCCCACCTAAGCTGCAGCACGTTCCTTTCAAGGGATCCTAAGCAAGACGCCCCTGTGGCTGGGCACCTGAAATATATACATATATATATACAAGAGAGAGAGAGAAAAAGAAACGGGTCAGAGCCCGAAAGTGTGTTTGATTTAAAATACGTTTAGCAAGTATTTAAATTGATATAGGCCAATGCAACAACATATTAGAGCGACACTCTCTTGAGAAATTCTCACCTCTCTTCTAATGTGCACACCTATCGTGCTAACCTTCCCAACGGGTTATCTTAACATTATATCATACTAACCTTCCCAATAAATTAGCATATCTTAAACTTACTCGTAAGATTTCAAAACCGAACAATATTTTTTATTTAAAAAGAATACTTCCAATTAGTAGCACTACTCTTGTTTTAGCTTTTATTCATTTATAAAGTTTCCCAGTGTCATATTATACTTCCAGAAAACAAGTACTTACTATATGTGTCATCAACCATGTCCTACTTATCAAATCACAGTAGGCAGTTTCAAATATCCAAATCTCATATATATATATTAACTACTCGTATAATATATATAAATAACAACACCCCAAATAAAACTATGGTGCGTGCATACTTCTACTATCCAAACCCCATACCACTCATATCAAGGGGAATACAAGTTCGGAATCACTCTCGAACTGTATTAACACATACACAAATAATGTCGAGGCGAAGCATAGATTCCAAGTCTCTAAGAGGATGGCACATACTCGCGTCTCTTAGGACCGTCTGAACTATCGATTCGATAGCCTGTACCAAGGATATCTATCTTCTAGGGTACAAGTCAATATCCCCCATAAAGGTCCCATCGAGATAAGACTGTCCCAGCGCGGTAACCTCAAGGATAGCAAGTAGCGCGGTATGTTTTTCACATGTATATCATATATGTACACACAATCATATAAATATACCACAATTATCATATTAATATAGGTTCTTCTCGTCACCCATAATTATACCATTTATCCTTAATTTCACCTTATTAGTATTACGCATAAGGTTTCATTTCTAACCTTAACTCGAAGGAATACGTGACATTCGTTGACTCTATTCTTCCAAGTAGGAAAATTCAGTAGGTATACCTCTATTCACTATCGTACCTATTCGCCGCATTCTCTCACTTGAAATACGTAGTTTCATAGTTTATTATATAATTATCCCAAAAACAAGATTCTCATCTTATAATAAAGTTCTCAACACTTATTCAAATGTCCTACTGGTCCTTCCTATCTCCCAAAACATTTCATTAAGGATACCCATGAATTATTTCATGATAAATTGAATTCAACTAAGTAAACAAGGGAAATAAGAGTCTGCCAGGAGGGTTCGATCGATCGAGGTCTGGGGCTCGATCGATGGATCAATCAGGTCTGCGAAAATTCTGCAGAAATGTAGTTACGGGTTCTACCAAATTTCTTCCTCCAAAACCATGTTTTTCCATTCTAAACGTCCCAAGAATCCTACTACTATCATTATAACGTTATACCAGATGTTTTCAACGTAAAGCATGTGTATATCTAACATTAAACATGGATAATTAACCCAAAATTCCATCTAATCATCAAGAACCCTAGAGTTTTTCTTAATCAAGGTTCTAATCTGTTTTTACCAAAATTTCCTTCTAATATATCATCAAAATTTCGTGGGTTATATTCCTCTACATGGCAAGGATTCCAGAATTTCATATAAATCATTTCTACATGCATTTTCCTAACACAAATTGGGTGTTCTTCCATATTTATCATCTCTAATCAATCCTAAACCAATATGAAGATTGCATTAACGAAAATACGCAAGTTAAACACTTGCCTGGGATTTTTGGTATTCTGATTCACGACTTATTTTGGTATGGTTGAGTTCCTCGTCTTGCGATCTACGCGGTGGTGGTGGCGGCGGTGCAAACAGGTGACTTTTTGGCCTTGAATTGCCTTGGAGCACTCTCCTCTCTTCTCCAATGGCCGTCACTTGATTTCTGGATATTCTAACCCTAAAAGACTAACCTAGTTGGCTGATATAGGTTGCTGAAATTCGTGGGTTTAATTACCCAATTATGTAAAATGACTAAAATGCCCTCCCGGGGTACTAATTTGGCCTAAAAATGCCCCGAGACCCAAACTACACCCCCGGGTACACTTTTCTGACTATCTCGACCCTACCGGACGCGTTGGCGCACTCAAAATGACCATACGGGCAACTTATAAAATATTCACTTTTTATTTAACAAAATTAGTCCCGACGTGACACGAGCACGCTCCGACTTAAATTTTCGAAATCGTCATTTAATTCACTCATGACATTCAATATAATCAATATAATATATTACTTTGCTCATTAGTAATATTCAACCAATTTCCCATAATTACTAACTCTCGTCACGTTAATAATTATAACATAATTAATTTCCGGATTTTTATTAAATAAATCATTCACATTAAATTTGATAAATCCCCAAATTAATATTGCATAAAAATACGGGGTATTACATTTGGACAGAAATACTGGTCTTGTCCTCCCCTAAGATTTAAGGGTACACATGAAATTCTCTCTAGCATTCGATTAGACAGCTTGTCTTGCCCATCCCTCTGTGGTTACTAGGCTGTAATCAATCGCATCTCGGTACCTATGGTTTCACTATCTCGATTACATAAGGATTCTATGCATACTATCCCGTAGTATGATCATCCCAATTGGCATAATGTGAGATACTCCACTCCACCGTTCCTTATCACATATATAGGATCATGACCACTCTAGAAAGTAGTACTTCATGAGAAGATCCTTGGGAATACTCTCCCATCCACTGGTGGAAAAAACCTTTTCTAGTTTCGAATTTGGCCATCCTTTTTCCAACAGTCAGGTGACCCACTGTAAGATGAACTTTGCAATATTACCCTACATCGTAACCCATCACCACGGTTATTTGTATCCTGATACATTTTGTACTCTCTTGAATAAATTTCAATTTATCTTGAAATGTATGTCTTTGACAAATCTTACTGAATAAGCTTCGGCTTACCCAACTACATGTTATCAAATTCACATGCTAATCATAATCCACTGCCTGATTCGATCACCTAGGGCGCCCATACACCCTATGCCTTACGCGTCATAATACAAATGACATGAAATTTTCTTACTTCAACTCTTGCACACTCGGTATGCTGATGTAGTAGGGTGTAATCAACCAGCCCACTAGTCATAACTTATTCAATCCTTCAATGGCATCATTTCTCTATTCCG
The DNA here is from genome assembly GCA_949130495.1 of Sambucus nigra. Taxonomy (NCBI): domain Eukaryota; kingdom Viridiplantae; phylum Streptophyta; class Magnoliopsida; order Dipsacales; family Adoxaceae; genus Sambucus; species Sambucus nigra. The sequence goes on along the minus strand of OX422220.1, from coordinate 165,690,995 downwards.
AATGATACTAAGGCTAGGCCTCTCTATTGGCCTTAAGTTATAAAATAATTATCAACTCTCAATTATATTCTTTTATAGGTACAATAAACAACGTGCAAAGCTTATGACTATCGACCAAACATCTCTCCACTCCCGACGTTCGCTAGTTTCATTCGTGGGATGTCTCGCAAAGCGAAATCCAAAAAAGGACCCCCCCGATACACTATTATCTAACCTAGTCGATTGTCGAGGCCCTCAATCCATACTATGTACCTCTCTATAATCTCCACATGTTGACATAAGAGTTTTCTCGGCCACTCTCATGTCTCTAAACATAACATGAAGCATGGCGCTCTCACTATCCCAGGTACTCAGCACTATATATATATATATATATATATATAACGAGCTATATTTCTCTGCTCGAAGAAAAACACAATGCATCCTGAGTCTCCTCAGTAAAATAAATTCCTACACACAGGAATCACATATAACTAGACAACATACGCACTAAGGTCTATAATACCATGAAATTTTTCATATGTTCATATATCTGGGCCCAACCCTATTTCAGGTGGCCCCGCACAAAATAAAGATTTCTCCTTATGGAGTATCCGGCACAACAGTCATATCGCTACATTTGTTTTTTTTAATATCACTTAACCATACAGTAATTAATCACTACACATTACCCTAATAAACTCTACTAAAGCTGACTCAATGAAGTAGTAAATTATAATAACAAAAAAAATTCTTAGGGCCCACCTGGTTCACTCACGGGCAATATCAAAATGCCCTCCTAACAACGAGAAATACGTTTATAACAAGACTCTTAAAACTAAAGTTCGCCACTCAACTCGACTCGCACACGAATCTCAGGGTCTCAAATTTACATATTAGTTGAGACACACCCGTGTCACTAGAATTAATCCTTTACTCACAAGGAAGAAGCGAAACCTCACTAGTCTCGCCAAATCACAAGGTGTCAGCACGTGGCTGGAATCACGACCCATGAACATCTGCAATCGTTATCCATCTTCGGATTTCAACCTATAGTTATCCCCTCTGATCATGGACAATTTATTCCATCATGTGGGTTTCACGCCCATTATTGAAACATTGGCCCAAACTCTCTACGCCTTAATTATAGCTTTACTGAACTCCTATTTACATCCTGGGCCTCGTCGACCCTAACATACTGTATGTTACTATCTACGAGGACTCTACTATTCCAGCCTTAAACCATCACTCTCGTGTTATAAATTTCTTGGGCCTAATTCCCTTGACCTAAAATTCCTTTGTTGGAAGTATCACTCCTCCAGTTGTTATGCCTAACTGGCATGATTTATCATTTCTAATCTTTTCGGTCTCACTTATCAATTGTGGACACATACAATACCTATAATTGTACTTCCTTCACATAGGGAAACTTCACGAGCCATTTCCCCATCACTGGTCCCACTGACCATTTTGGAAATGTCCTTCTCGCGGACTGAGTAGTCTTAACTTACTGGATACACTAGCCTTTTGGAACCATGGTTAGCCTGTACGGCTCTGATTGACTTCATCGTCACTTTGTAGTAAGTTAATCAATTTAAAATCATCTAACCGAGTTCCCTATTGGGTATACTCTCATGTGGGGTTCCATTAACACCGTTAAGTTAAGTTTTTCTTTTCGTCCAGATTTTCTAACCTTTCTGGCTCACTTTTTCTAGAAAGAATGTAATAACTAATCAACGTATAACCTTGAAGACATCAACATTAGTCATCCTAGTTGGATTTCTCATTTATGCTTGTATTCAAATCACGGGTCCTTTATTAACTATAGACCCTTTGGATAATTTATGCCCCTCTACCAGGTTCAAAGTTTATTATGCAATTCAACCTTTCTCTTACGATCGGTTTCTATCTTACCCATTGTGCTAAACAACAAAATTTCACTCGTAATTTGTTACCACATCGAATGGAAGACCTCATGGTCAAATCGTACCCAAATTTCTCTCTAAATTTCAAACACACTTCTTCATATGTGGTGATTGTCTCTAATCACTACATGATCCTCCTAAGAGCTATAACTTTTAACTCCCAAATTTAATTTTGAGTGTCGTCACACCCCACTTTACACAATTGCCTTTGAATTTTCCACCTCCATTGGCCTGTTACATTCTATTTTTCTTCTCCGCATTTTCACCGATGGGTTTTCAAAAGAGTCCCTCTGATTTCCCCCTTATCGACTATGCTAAGTGGTCTTGAAAATATTCCACCGTTACCCACGGCTGTGCCTTGGGAACCCACTATTCCCGAGTGATGATTTCTATTATCATTTGCTTAAGTAACCCTCATGGTGATTTTTGTCACGATCACTCTTTCCCGATTACTCTATGTCTTCTGTTGGGCTTCTTCTCATGCAGTTCTTCTTACGACCCTCGCTGGTCGTCCTAAAATGTTCCGTGTTCGAATCACACATAATTTTGTATAATGAGTCACATCCATTATAATTCATAGCAGGGGAGCGTAAGTCTCATACGTAAGGGAACACAACAATCCTATCATAAGGTTCTATATCAAAGAACGATGCACTAAAATGTAATAAGATGCACATATCCTAAGGACACTAAAACCTGATGCTCTGATACCACCTGTGACACCCCGCCCAATTAAATAAAGGGTGATCATTCATGTACCAATTTAAAACAGAATATTTGACTGGTTCATTCTTAGCATCACTGTCAAAAACTTTTTAAAATATTAATCACCTAATATAAAATTAAGCTAGGTGTCAAAACATTTCCAATTTTTGTAAAACCAAGTAAATCCATTTTCATTCAATCTTAGAATATAAACCATTCACCACACATAGGAATATAATAAATACTGAACGTGAATCAAGTACTGAAATAAATAAGACGGGTAAAACCTCCCAGTTTAAAACTCTAAACCATAAAATAAACTGAATATAATATCTCCGACGAAGTACTAGAAGTGGGAGACACATGCCCTAGATAAGAAGTCTAGAAGAAACTGAATGGAAGAGATAGATGCGTCTACTTCACGGACCTGCAACTTCCACAACAGTTGTAGCACGTCTGACACTCCAATCTCTAATTCTGGTACCCCTGTGGCTAAGCACCTGATATAATATATATATATAGTAGTGGTAACCCGTGCGATGCACGGGGAATGTAATGCGTTAATAATTATTGACAATCCAATTGTGAAACTGTGATAAATGGTTAAATGTACGTGACATTTATCATTTCCTTACATATGAAAAACGTAAATAATATGACCGACACACATCACTTGAACAAAATTTGAGTAATAAAAAAATTGCACAGCAAATTAAGTCGTATCGATTACTGATTGCAACTAAGAATAAACTATTTTTAAGCATGTAATTGTACGCAATTTTGTTGAATCGTGACCAATATTAACTATTTATCTTGAATTGAAAATATGACATGAGGTGGTAGTTTGGCCTTTAGTCCAATCCTTTCGGCGTTGATAGGATTATAGGCCTTTCGCATTTTGAATGTGTCTTGTGCGGTTCATTTTTGTAATCCTTGATGGTGGGCCTAATCATCCACCATTTTTCCTATTTTCTGTCATGAGATCTCTTTAGATTATATAAAAACATTGACATGAATCACCACATAATTACCATTTGACAAATAAAAAGATTTAAAAATAGAAGTACTTCACAAATGGCACAATGGCATAATACTTTTTACTTAAGATTATTTATGTCAAACTATATACACAAACTTTATACACGAACATCTATGCGTACAACCTACAACCCAATGTACTATTATGTATTACAAAAGTCTAATGTTTACAAAATCTTAATTTCATTTTTTTTCCATCTTGAAAAGATCCTTGGCACTAAGGAAATTAGCCCCATTATAGCACTTGTAGCAATATTTGCACAAACCATGGCATGGAAAATCCTGCAAATATGGAAGGAAGAAATTAATTAAATCAATAGACAACATAGTTGAAACACTATATAATAGTTGGATATTAGCACAACACATTACTCAAACAAATAATATAACATTTTCATTAAATATGTGAGAAATGACAAATGTTTTGTATGGAAGAAATAAAAATTACACTTTTAGCGAGTGTAAGTATTGTTAAATAAATAATTAGGTATGTAAATTGTGGCCTTTAAAAACCTCATAGAATCATCTAGACTTGAACATTTCAATGAGATAAGGATGACACATACATTAATTTACATAGAATGTCTAAAGATACGTTTTAAAGTCCAGTCAAAAGTAAAGGAAATAATTTAACTTGAGTACGAATTTCATAATTCCTATTGAAATGTGTTAACAATATGTGCATTTGACAATACTCCAATATCCCAAGTAACAAATAAAAAAAACAATGTGAACGAATTTTTCGCAATAATTTGAAAAAATATTGAATGCAAGTAGTAATCCCACATACAAACAAATTATGCGATATATGTTCCCGTAATTGATAGACATTCATATTCAATAATGCAGAAAATAAAAAATGGTGACTCCAGATTGAATGAAAATGTAATATTCAGCGTACTACCAAAAAAAGTTTTGCATTGAGAGCTAATAAAAAAAATGAAAATCCTGAAAAGAAAAAAATGGATGCCTTTTGGGAACAAAATTTCTAATCCTCAAACACAATTTCCAATCTGATGTTATGCTCCATTGAATTTGAGTAGCAGAATGGACTAAGACAGCAAAAACAATTCATTACTTAATATAAATCTGTCTACATAGAAAAAGGTGCACGAACCTAAAAATGAAACTATTCATTTTTATGTTTATTGATCACATAGTAAAAAGTAAGTGGGACAATATGATCTATCAAAGTAATGAAAGGCCCTTGTAGGTTGCAAGTACATTAACAATTGGATAAAATATAAATTTTATACTAATTTAACTTTAATAGATTACCGCATGAAGAGAAACTTTAAACCCCCTGCTTAGTTGCATGATGAAGTCCCATCCCTGCAGATGTGTTGGAGTTAGAAAATAATTGTTTATAATTATGTGTAGGAAAATGCAAGCACTGAGTAAGATGAATTTGCACTTATAACTTACTTGTATGACTAAAATCATTTTACAATATGAAAAATGTGGTGCAAGAGATGACATATTCGACATAAACTTACAACCGATACCTTGAAACATATAAATCACATTTGTTAGGCATGTTCATTCTAGTATTTGTGTTTAATTGTTAAATTTTACCTTGTTGGAAATGTTGGCTCGATGTTGCATCGCACCAGAAGATTGACAACAATGGTACAACATTTTTATTGCATGGAGTTCAGAAAGGGTAGTACCAACAACAGCCAATATCGATTCCAGTTATCTTTGCTTTCCAAGCAAACGTCTGCATGTTTTAAATATATTTTGAGGCGTTTAGATGTAATTAGTGTATTAGAAGTGAATATTAACTGAGATTGAAATAGAATAACTGTCTACCTCAGTATCTAGTTGTGCCGTTAGAGCAGGAAGATCTTCCAATGTTTTGAAATCATATGCAATCCCAACATTTGTAATAGAAGTAACTTGCTCGTTGAACTTCTCGGTTTTCTCTGAGACACTGGTGACGTAAGACCCAAAAATTTATAAGTCTAACTAAGACATTATTGGAGGAAAACAACATATGAACTAATTGGGATGAACTCTTGCTAACTTGTGCCGTTCAATGGCACGACCTCCATGCCTGGGATTCCATGACCACGAAACTTCAAAATCGAACCTCAAAATCTATTTTACTAAATTCCAAATCTGTAAAATCAAATATAGCGATCTAAAACAACAATTTATTGAAAAAAAATAAAAGCATGTGAGAGGGATTGGAACAAACCCACATCATCAAGCAACCTTGTTCCATACCAGAAGCCTCCAACATCAAAACCCCATCCGTACATCAGCGGCAACATCAACAGAAAAAAAATCATAGAGGAAGAATAAGAGATTGAAGAAGAAAGAGAGTCAAAATCTGAAATTTTTGTTTCAAAATATATGGCTTCTCGGTAACCCATAACGACATCAACTACTGATCACATGGGTAGCCACCAGTCGCCCACCAGTTTTTTCCATAGATGAGTCCGAAATGGGAACTTTATCCACGGGTGGAGCAACACCTACTGTTATGGGGGGCCATTGGGTCGAGGTTAGATTTTTTCGATCGGAGACCCATCCCGGACTTACTAAAATCCCTCTACTAATATTCCTTAGCCTCTAAAAATAGCCATCATGGCCATAGAAAAAAAGTAGCAGTAGAGGAGAGAGATTCATACCTGGGATAAATTAGAAGAAAGTTAGTTGAGAGGGAGGGAAGGGATACGTGAGGAAGAGACAGAGGGGTTGAGGAGGTTGAGAGAAAGAAGGAGAAATGTGGTCATTTTAGGAGAGAGGTTACATTAGCACGATGTGGATGTGGGTTAGTAATAGTAGGAGATGGTGACACATGGATTTTTAATTTAAAAAAAAAATCAAAAACCTAGAAAATTAGATATGGGATTTTGAAGGCTTCTCAACGTAATAAGATATATATATATATACCTATATAATATAGGACAATGGTGTTATGAATAGTGCCATCTTATCTTATCTTATCAAAAAAATCAAAGGGTCTACATTTTGTCACGTGTACGATCCAAGGGTTGAGACTAAAAAAACTCCTCTCACAAGGCTCACTACCCGTGCGGGCTCTTCCCCTTCTCGCTCTCACAACCCGTCTCCTCATTTTCTTTCCCAAAAAATCCCTAGCCGCTCCCCCATCTCTCTCCCATTCCACACTCACCCCTCACAAGCTCAAGCCGCCGCTCACACCACCTTTGTCTCTCCCACGCCGCCGCCCTCTGCTCCACCACCTCTGGCTTTACCTCCCCCCGTCGGATCCGCCCTCTGCTCCTATCATACACGCACAGAAAGAAACCCTAGCCGTCGGATCCGCCATCTTCTTCTCTGGTTCATTTTTTTTTGTTCCAATTTTAGGATCTCATGCTCTTTGCTAATGGAGGCTTTATTTATTTATTTTTATTTTTTTTGTAGGTTGCAAAAATTAGGTACAAAATAAAATCAGGTATTCTATGTTGTTTATGTCTTATTTATGATTCTTTAATCGTGTTTTTCATTTTTGGGTTGTTTATGAGTTGATTGACATCAATGTTACATTTGGATCTATTTTTTTGTAGGTTGCAAAAATCAGGTACAAAAGTAAATGAGGTGTTCTCTGTTGTTTATGCTTTATTTTTGCTTCTTTAATCGTGTTTCTCACTTTCGGTTGTTTATGAGTTGATTCACATCAATGTTACATTTGGAGCTACTTCATTCGAATCACAATGTTCATTTGGAGCTACTTCGTTGTTTATGAGTTGAAAAACATCACTTTGGGTTGTTTTTCAATTTTTTTGTATGTCTTATTTATGCTTTGGGTTGTTTATGAGGTATAATGTTTTTCACTTTGGGTTGTTTATGAGTTGATTCACATCAATGTTACATTTGGAGCTACTTAATTGGTATCACAATGTTCGTATCACATCGTTGTTTATGACTTGACAAACATCACTTTGGGTTGTTTATGAGTTGGTATCGTTGTGCATTTTTCTTTATGTTTTTATTGTCTATTTATGTTCATGTTTGGATTTTAGGTACTTTCACTATTATAAAAGTTAATATCAACATAGGAGCAAATATTTTTAGATTCCAATATTTTCTTGCATCTAATTAAGCTCCAAACACTGCTTTGGAGATTGAACTCAGTAAGTGACCTACTTCGGAGATTGATTTGTTTGATTTATTACTAACATCATCTCATTTTGCCATTTTTAATAGCACCTACGGACGGTCAGATTAGTTCATTTAGACATGGATAACACACAAACATTTTCCAATGTAAGTATAAAAACACCCTAAAAAATAGACTTCCTACATTCTACTTTCTCCTTATGTTACTATATCAATAGGCTTTCATAGAATTTGCGCTCCTGTTCACAAATTGAAGGCACACGTAGGATCAACACCGGTATTGTGATCCGTGATGAATCAAAACTTGAGATGATTCTTAAAGAGGTATATCCACGACAAATTTTACTTTTTCTACCCAACTCTTTACATTATTTGTTTTTTTTTCAGAAGAGAAAACGAACAGAGCAAGTTTTTGATAAAGAGAAGGGGATAGGGAAAGGCAAAGGGAAAGGCGAAGGGAAAGAAAACGAACCCCTGACCACATTTTTTTCCCCATTTTTTTCATTATTTAATAATTTATTATCTGCACACATTTTTAATCTACTTTACTCAACCTGTCAGGACTTTCCTCCCACTTCTTCCCGTGCCTTGGCTCAAAGACTGCGACATGATCGAGAAAGAGCACAAAGGTTGCCGTTTAATCCCATTAATTGTTCTAATCAACCATCCACTTCTACAATAGTGCACATGCCTATACAACAGTGTTGCCCTCTTCGTGATAGCACCCCGTTATCAGACATTAGCATCTCAATTAATACTCCAACCGTAGTAATTCTTCCCCAATTCCTTTATTTAACAATTGCATTGTTGTCTTAACTTTCTAATTAATTTAACTCAATGTGTCAGGACTTCCCACCCATCGGTGCCCGTGCATTTGCTCAAAGACAACGACGTATTCGAGATAGAGCACAGAGGTTGGAACTTGATCCCGATATCTGTTCTAATCAACCATCCACTTCTACAACAGTGCAACCCACTTCTACAACAGTGCACACGCCTATACAACAATGTTGCCTCTTCTTTATAGAACCCCGCTATCAGACATTACCCATACAATTAATACTCCAACCGTAGTAATTCTTCCTCACTTCCTTTATTTAACAAATTAACGGTTGGGATCGAATTTTTTGAGATGATCTAAGGGTCTCACATTATACTACATCACAATTTTAACATTGTGATGTCACAACTTGGACAAAACACGCTTGAATTCCAAATCATTCCCCGACTCCCAGATTCAAATTCCTCACTCATATCTTCTCTCTCTATTCAGCACAAACGTACCCGCCTCCCTCACTAACCCTAGGCCTCCAACTCTTTCACCTCCCGCTGCCTCTACCTCCCGCCACCTTGCCTCGGCAACTGCCTTGGCCTCTCACCCTCTTACACACGCACACACATATAAGGTCAATTGTTTATTTTTTTTTCCCTGTTTTGTTTTGAAGATCTAATGGTTTGTTTTTGTTTTGTTTTGAAGATCTAATGGTTTTTTACAGTTTTTTTTTTAAGATCTACTCTGGTTTGGCTTCTTATCTCTTTAGTTTTTTTTTACATTTGAATTTTTTGTAAACCCTAATCTTAGGGGGGCAAGTTTTCAAAATGGCTTAAGAATAATGGCAAGTGGCATTAAGATCTAAGGAGTTAGGGTTTCGAGTTATGTATGTTCTTTCTATTTAGGTTTTAATCGGATTTTTGTTGTTATTTCAATCGTTTATTTTTTTTTCGCAGTTTTTTTTTTGAAGATCTAAAGGTTTGTTTTTGTTTTGTTTTGAAGATCTAATGTTTTTATAGGTTTTTTATTGAAGATCTACTCAGGTATCGCTTAAAAATAATGGCAAGTGGCATTAAGATCTAAGGAGTTGGGGTTTTGAGTTATGTATGTCCACGCACCCTGTTTTCATTTCTAATTATTTGTTGTATTTGTTGTTCATTTCTTCTTTTGCATATTAAGACCTAATTATACACTTTTGTGTAAAGGTATGCCGGTGGTTTGGGTCAAGTTCAGTATTGCAAGTGGGTTGGGTTCTTTTTTATATTTTAGGTTAGGTTTATTTATTGCTGGTGGTTTAAATTTTAGGATAGGTTCTTTATATCAACATATTTAAATTAATGACTTTCTTTCTTTTGGTTCATGTTCAGTAGTTGGAGTCGCAAGTAAGTTCTTCGGGTTGGGAACTTCGTATAAGAAATTCATTGAAGGTGAGTAATATTTATTCAACTCTGTTGCAGATACTTTACTTATTCTCTTTGTTTTATTCAACCCTTCGGGTTGACTATGATTACATTCTTTTTCTTATTAACGATCAATGTGTTAGTGACTTCATTATAAAAGGCAAATAGATTACGGTATACATGTTATAAGGGGTTTTGGGTCGAGCACAGTTATTAGAACTTGCTTATTTTGCGTTAACCCACACTTTTAGGACTACTTTTGAGCAAACACCCTAATTTTTAGATAATATACCATACCACTGTGCGTGAATCATTTGCGATACTGACAGATACAAGGGCATTTTTACATAATATACCAGTCCCACCTAGCGGGCCTATCACACTAAACATAGTTGACAATTAAATGAATGAGAAAAGGCAAGTTATCTTTAGATCCCACATTTCCTTATTATCTTTAGATCCCACATTTCCTTATTATCTTTAGATCCCACATTTCCTTATTAATGATTCCAACAAACATAATTGAGAAGGGTGAATTTTGGTATTGTTTTTATCAAACAATTGTTATTAATAAGTTCTTATCTTTTTACTAACGTTATCGATGTACAAACTCTAATAATATGGCATATTCTCAATAACATATTGTGGTGTATGGTGTATGGATAATCAAACTTTAACCTTTTATTTAACAGCATGACATTGGTAGAGCTCGAATAATAAATTCATGTTCAACCGTTGATAATAATCTTCCATATCTTTGCAATTTAAAATTTTAAAACCTAAAATACTCTTCGAAATCTTTGCAAGTATAATAATTTTACATTCAATAAAACTGTTAAAAAATAATAACAATTTCAAAATTCATCTCTGAACATTCCTTGAGAAAATTATATATTATGGTGGGGATAATGGTCCCCAAGAGGATGTCAAATAACTCATTGGGATAATGGTCCCCAATGCCTAAACAATTTGATGTTCATAGCATACAATATGCCAATATGTTAGATTCAGTTATCCATTTACTCGGCTGCATTTATCATCCCTCTTTATCTTTTTTAGCCACCTTATATCCCATCTCAAACATCAATAGGGAAGTTGAGAATCACTCGCTTTGATTCCTTATTGTATAAAATTGATATATGCCTTCAAGTACTAATTTCAATGGTTTCACCTATGTATCGGTATGTTCCATTTGTTTATTTTTTTAGATAGGTATGAGTTTTTCATTAATACATGTGTTTAACTTTAAAGTCGAATCGTTTGGAATGTGTTTAACTTTGATGATAGGAGCATATGTACTCTGTTTTTATGTTTGCGTAGCTCAGTTTTTAGTGTTTTTGTCTAATTCCCTATTAATTGCTCTGTTTTTAGGGCATTGAGTTTTGATGTCATTTAACAATTAATAGAACGATATTTGATTATTTTTTTAGTAAACTTATTTGTCTATTTCAATCAAATTTTGTTTACCTTTTTATAAGATGAATGAATATTTTTTATACTGCATTGGTTTATGAAAGTCTTAACATTTTTTAACCTTATTAGAATTGTTATCTAGCGATTTGATTGAAGTGATTACATACGTTTGACCATTCTCTTGGATATTCATACGTTTGACCATTCTCTTGGATATTCATGTGATTTCATATGTTTGACCATTCTCTTGGATATGCTCAACAGCTGCACATGTTGACCGATGATCATGGCAGCGTGCTTGATTTGTCCAAATAGCCTACTGTGTTTTTGCTATTTGCCCAAACAGCCTACTACGTTACTGCAGTAGCAATGTGAATGAGTTTGTATAATTAATGAAGACATCCCGCAGGTATCCGCTCATCTATTCATTTAATTTCTAAATGACGGTTGTTGGCTGAACATAGAATTGTTTATAATTCTTGAATCTTCACACCAATTTCCCCTTTTTTAATTTACAGATCCTTGAAGCATATATTTGTTTTTTGTTAATTTGATTTCGTCTAAGATGTGCATTTCTGTTTTTGTTTTATTGGGTTTAGAGATTGAATCGAAATATCACTATTTGCATACACTTCAAATCTTAACAGGTATAACTGCCTTTATAAAACAGAGCATACATTGAATGGAAATATAAGTATTTCCCTTGATGATGATTTTATTATTTCAGAATATGTTCATCAACTACCACTGTGTACCAACTGCCCCAGCTTTCAAGTGAAGTCAATACATCATCTTATGCAAGCAATGAAAAATCTATTCAACATGTGCTATTGAATTGGTTTCATTGGGATTCCTATGATTTTTTCAAATGGCTATGACTGAAAGAGATTTTAGTTTGCTTTTATCCTTAAATAGTATGTGAACTTTAGTTGCTCAAGTGCAATTGGCTAAAAATAGAGGGGCAGTTGTGGCTTGCATTTATCCCCAAGTCACGCTAGAGATTTTTTTTTCTATTTTAAAATGGTTTACTCTAGTAGCATATTTATATGATTGCTTCATATTATCTTAAATCATTGTGTCATTAACTTTTAGTTTGGTTACTATGATTTTTTTATTTAGTTTTTTTAATGGTTTTCAACGACCTAGATATATACGAATGGGGCAATTACAACATCTAAATTATCTAATTAGTAATGCTTAAATTATTCAATTAGTAAAATTTTCAGGTATGTGCATGCAAACCACACAATTAAGATGGCAATATACTCGAGTCACCAGTAAGGAAGCCACACCACACAATAAGATTTCTCTCACCCTCTTTTTTTTTCTTGGCCTCACCTTAATGTGTTAGATTAATGAATCCCTATTTTCTATTCTGCTCCTCTTACGGAATTCATAAGCAAAGCTAACTTGATTTTGTTTTCTGGTTATGGTCCAGGAATTCATAAATGTCCTATTCTTTACATTCGGTCATGTATGTTTTATTAGAGCCCCAACTGTTGTTACTATTGCCTTTACCTTCACAATTGTTTGCTGAAAATGACTTCTTAATATATTATTTTCGTTATATCTCACATATCTCACATAGAATACCTTTTGATATCAGGTACAATTCAAACATATTACAGTTGCTGAAATTACTTTAATTTAGAGGTGATCTTGGAATGGCATTGCCAAGTATTGTAAGGAATGGTCTAAGCTGGTAGGGAGATTCTATTGGAAATTACACATGAGGGGATGAAATACTCTTCAAGTAAGTGTGGGCTCACAAGTATTCCTAACAAGGCATTGTCATCCTATTACTATTTTATAATCAAGGTGAGTATACATCATTTCTATGAATTTTGAGTTTTTATTTCAATTTCTATGAATATTTTTTATTTGATGGAATCTCGCTACTATTTTATAATCATGGCGAGTATGAATCATTTCTTTAAAAGAAATAATAAAAAATAATCTGCATATATTGAGTCTGTAAAATGCGATTTGATTTTAAATGTGAGGAAGTTGGATTTATGTTGGTTCGTTTTAGAAGGTTGACACTTTTGCTGCTCTTTTATTTTTACCATAATTTAGGAGGGTGGCCTTAAATGAAAAATGTTGTGCTAATAATTTGTTTGAACAGTTGGGAGAGGATAGACGGAGGATTGAGAAACTACAACAGGAAATAACTTCCTCCAAAGAATTTGTTGAGACACCTACTGACCAGCCGACCGAAAAATGAATGCTGAAACAGCAAAACAGAAAGTCGGGCTTTGGGTAAATATGTTAAAGGGAGATTCTAATGAATCAAAGTTGTGATTGGATTCCTCGAAGTCCGAGGAGGCAAATAAAAGGCTTAATCAAGGCAAACAGAAGGTAAATAGAGGACGAAAATGTGCAGATTCATAGATGAGGAATGAAGAAGAAAATATAAAGGTTGCCCTTATATCTATTTTACAATTCCATTTCTGTTTGTTGTGGGACATTTTGTGCCTGATTTTTGTTCTTCTAAATACACTATAAGTACTTAGTTTGGTTATACGAGGTATTCAAGGTTATTGGCACCATGAAACGAACGTTTTAATATGTTTTGAGTTTGTATAAATGTATTGACTTGATTGTGGGGAGGTAATAGATTATAGAGTTGTATGTCTTTTAGCTAATGCCATTGCCCCATTCTGTTTTGAAATTTCAATTCAAATTCATCTCAGACATCTCCCTCTCTCTCTCTCCCTCCCACTTCCCGTCCCCTCCCCCCCTCCCCCTTCCCCACTCACACACAAACACGCGCACACGCGCCCCCTGCCCTTCCCCTCCCTCCTTTCCCACTCACACACGCGCACACAAACACACACATGCACACTCGCACACACTCGCACTACATATATGCACTGCATATATGCAGATTGCATATATGCATACCTACCCCGTCCCCGTCCCCTCCCCACAAACACACACACACACGCACACATGTTCACCCTTCTCGTCCTCTCCCCCCTTCCCCACTCACAAACGTACACATGCACACACAAACACACACACACACATGCTCACCCTTCCCGTCCCCTCCCCCTTTCCCACTCACACATGCGCACACAAACACACGCACGCACACCCGCACCCCCCCCCCCCCAAACATAAGAACTGCATATATATGTAATGCATATGCATATGCATATATATGCAATTGCATATATATGCAATCTTCTATAATCCTATGGTTTTAATGTTTTTAGGGGCGGGTGTGGAAGTTTAATATCCAACACAATTTTTCTAAATCTAACGTGTTTTAATTTTTCGTTTTAGTTTTCCAGATCTAACACATTTTTTTTCTTATGGGTTTTTGCCAGATTTCCAAGTGTCATGCTTTGAATCACCATCGTTGTGGAAGATCTCCATGACTTAACCACCTCGGAACCTCGGACAACCCCCACCACACGGTATACATCTTTTCCCTTTCGTTTTAATACTCATTTTATTTATGATTTATTAATGTGTTCGGAGTTATACATTATAAAGACAAATCGACTTAAATTTGTACTTTTCATTCATCCAGGAATAGTTCAAAAGTAATTTTCTTTTGATGAAAACAAAATTATGTGAAGTAATTTACACGTCCCCACTCACACGCCCACACGCACACACGCTGCAATATGCATATATGCGAATTGCATATATGCATACATGCACATGCATACGCACACGCGCCCCGTCCCCTCCCCCTTCCCCACTCACTCACAGGCGCACACACGCCCCCTGCCCAGCCCCTCCCCCTCCCCCACTCACACGCACACATGCGCACATAAACACACACACACAAACACACGCACGCACACACGCTGCAATATGCACTGCATATATGCAAATTGCATATATGCATTGCATACACGCAGACGCACACACACACACGCCCCCTGCTGTCCCCCTCCCCCTTTCCCACTCACACACGTACACACACACGCGCCCCCTGCCCGCCCCCTCCCCCCTTTCCCACTCACACACGCGACCACGCGCACACGAGGCAATATGCATGTATGCACTACATATATGCACACACGCACCTCCTGCCCCGCCCCCTCCCCCCTTCCCCACTCACACACGTCTCCTCCCCCTTCCCCATGTGAGGATGAGATTTATAGACTCCATTCCACATATGATCATTGTGTACCGACTGAGATTTATAGACTCGAAAGTTGAATTGCTAACGTACAATGTTTTGGGGAACAAACTAATTTTTTTTTATTTTCGTTTCAGGTTTTAATTCAAGACCAATCAACCATGGACTTAATCTTCCATCGTCGCTGTAGCCCGCTGCCTAAATCTGCCTCAAACTTCCGCCGATGTAGCCCGCTGCCTAAATCTGTCAAATTTGTGAATTTTTTTTAAAATTTTTGGGATTTGTTGTTACCCCTTAAATAGGGTGGATAGTCCAATAAACAAAGGAGGCTATGCCCAATTTTTTTTAAAAATTGACACTTTGTTTTTTTGAGACACAATGTGAATTCTATGGATGAATATTGTATATTTTGTATTATATGTGAATTTATTTGATGAATCTACACTATTTGAATGTTATTGGACTATTTGACATTGTTTTAAAATTACACTTCAATTTTTTTGCGTTTCGCTATTATATACTGTGAAAAATTGTCGCCGTTTCGCGTTTAGCGAATTTAAATTTTGAACACAATTTAAATCTTGAACACGATATGATGCAATACCCAAAAAAGCAACACGATATGTAGATGTTTTGTTGGGGAACAATATTTTTATCGTATTGTGATTTTGTACTTAGGAAATTTTTGTCGTATTGCGATTACGTACTTAGGAAATTTTTGTTATTTTGCGATTACTTACTTGGGAAATTTTCGTCGTGCCTTCAGGCACGGGCATATACTAGTATATATATATATATATATATATATATATATATAGAGAGAGAGAGAGAGAGAGAGAGAGGAGATACAAGAAACGGATCAGAGCCCGAGGATTAAAAATGATTTAGCAAGTATTTAAAAGTAGTTTTTAAAACAAGTCTTATACGCATGTTAGTTATCGATCTCACATGAGTTTACCACCTCTCATCTATTGTGTACGCCTAACGTACATCTAATACCCCCAGTTATACCACCCAGTCTAACTAGTCAGAAATCATATTAATACTAACTATGCTAACTAGTAGTATTCCCGTATCGCCTATACAATAGACTATTCAAATAGTTTATCTCACATACTAAGTTTCATTATTCACCGTTCGAATGGTTAATCTTTTATCCACTAAGATTATTTTATTTCTCATCTCCACTTTATCTATTAGTTTCACAGAGTACTAACTTCTCCCAGTATACTCATATATAAATATAGTCTCATCATCCCTATATATATACACTAATCCTGCACTCTTAGGTTAAGACCACTTGCCACAATATAATGATTATTATTATTACCAAGTCTACTAATTTCACACAGTAGAAATATACACAAGTTCATATATATAGTCACATCATCCATATACATACATATATACTAATCCTGCACCCCCGGGGTAAGTCCCATTAGTGCACCTATCAAGATACTCCTGCATACCTGGGTAGCACCCATTAATGCACCTATCAATAATAATCGAGCACCCTTGGGTTATCACCCATTAATGCGCCTAACAATAATCATCATTGTACCCCCGGGTTATGACCCATTATTAGACCTAACAATAATATCCTTGGACCCCCGGGTTATCACCCATTAGTACACTTAATAAATAATGTTCTTGCACCCCCCGAGTTATCACCCATTAGCGCACCTAATAATAATATTCTTGTACCCCCGCATTATCACCCATTAGTACACTTAACAATAGAGTTCCTGCACCCACGAGTTATCACTCATTAGTCCACTTAACTATAAGATTCTTTCACCCATGGGTTATCACCAATTACCTCTCTTAGCAATAACATCACATAATAGGCATACACACGTCCTATTAAATTTATAGGTATTTCTCCAACCTACATATATACTTCTCATGCGTATTTTAACCTCCACTACGTATAGTATAAATATCTGGATTACTATATCTCTCGTAATCTCCAAGGTACATTTTCGATCTCGAATATTTAAAGTATTAATGCTCTCACATTTTCCCAAAATTTTGTCCTGTTTAAATTCACTATCTGGCAGTTTCTCTCACTCCAATAAACCAGTAAACTCAATATTAGACTTTAAGAAAATTCCTAAAAATTCACCCTGTTGCTCTAACTAGAAGGGTTGTCGTTTGAACCATATTGACATGTCGCTCGAACGACTTCCATGTGTCGTTCGAATGACTTCGCACGAGATCCTAATCTCGCTTGAACGACCCTTCACGCGAGATCGCGTGAGACTCTACTATTCGTCTTCTTCCCAAATTTTCAGCGTTTCCCACCATTTTTATACCTAAAAACCTATAACATTCAATACCCAGCGCCTCATCATTAATACGCCTCAACACATAACAGGTTATAAATCATTCCTAACATCCTAGGGTCATTAATTCGTCATTAATCATCATAATTATATAAAATCCCCAAATTAATTCATATGAACCCTATTCTCCAAATTTTCAGTTAAAGAACCTAATCAACCCAGATTCGTTCATCAATATATAATTCTATTTCATGATTAATCCTCTACATACATGGAGGAATTTCAACCACTAATTTACCCAGTCGTTAATCATAATTTAAATTTCCAATTTTCTCCTAATTAACATGTAAATCATGATTAATTTCACCTACACTAACATGAGTATGATTATTTTTAGACACATTCCTCCCATCTCGATCTACGCGTTGGTGTTGGTGGTTATGCAAGGTGGTGCTAATTTGGCCTTCCCTCTTGGAAATTGGTTCTCCCTCACACCCTCTATGACCGTTCTTTCTTTCTGTGTCTCTCAACCTTAAAGGACTTTTTTTGGCTGATAAAATAACTCCCAAATTTCGTCGATTATTTAAACCCAAAATATAATTTACCGTAATGCCCTCTTGGGCCGCCGGTTAGGCCTAAAATTGCCCCAGGACCCAAACTGAACACCCCCGCATACTATTTTGACTATCTCGACCCTCCTAGACTCAACGACGCACTCAAAATGACCATACGAGTTAATAAAAAATAATTTCTCCTTTTTATCCCAATCAATCAGTCCCGACACGACTCATACGTGCGTCAGACTTAAATTACCAAACTGCCATCTTTCTCACTTCCGACAATTCATTAAATATCATATTTCCATATTACATATCACCCAACAATATTTAATAGTGCACAACAATAAGTATTAACCCTTGGCTCGCTAGTTAATAATTATTTTAATCCGAATTTAATTAATCCAACAACAATTATTAATCGCATATTCATTCCCATCATAATGATTAATCACATTATTATTTAAATCGTCAAAAATATGGGGTGTTACTTATTCCCCCCTACAACGGAATTTTGTCCCGAAATTCGAAAAAAATATACCAGGTACAGACAACGATGTAAAAACATTGCGCATCGCATCCTTGCGCTCCCAAGTAAGCTACTCCGTACAACCCATATAGTACGCTATCAAATACCCTTAATAATGAACACTTCACATGTGTTTGTTTTAAACTCAAGCTTACCCTGTCATGTAGGCTCCTCCCTAAGCCTTACCGTTTAAGTTTCTTTACTTACTATATTATAGGTATTCACTATCCAGCCTTCTACTATTTGCACCTTAATAGATTTATCCTCCTTTCAGATACATACGACTTCATCTCGTGTCGTTCGTACAAGTAAATTGGATGCGCAATATATATGTCACACACAATATATACGATAATATCAATTCTTCTCCGACATTTGTAATCATAACTAGTCCCCCCCATCTTTAGCTATCAAATAGGACAACAATCAAGTTTACCATGCCATACCTCTACTGGAAATCTGCCTAAACGTGAACTCATCGGAGTTATTTGGACAGAAACTCCACTCGTGGAAGGTACTGGACTTATCCTCCCCTAAGAATTAAGGGTACACATGAAATTTTCTCTCTAGCATCCGATTAGACAGCTTGTCTTGCCCATCCCTCTGTGGTTACTAGGCTGCACTCAATCGCATCTCGGTACCTACGGTTTCACTATCTCGATTACATAAGGATTCTATGCATACTGTCCCATAGTATGATCATCATAATTGGCATAATGTGAGATATTTCACTCCACCATTCCTTATCACATATATAGGATCATGACCACTCTACAAAGTAGTACTTCATGAGAAGATCCTTGGGAATACTCTCCCATTCACTGGTGGAAGAAACCTCTTCTAGTTTCGGATTTGGCCATCCCTTTTCCAACAGTCAGGTGACCCACTGTAAGATGAACTTTGCAATATTACCCTACATCATAACCCATCACCACGGTTATTTGTATCCTGATACATTTTGTACTCTCTTGAATAAATTTCAATTTATCTTGAAATGTATGTCTTTGACAAATCTTACTGAATAAGCTTCGGCTTACCCGACTACATGTTATCAAATTCACATGCTAATCATAATCCACTGCCTGATTCGATCACCTAGGGCGCCCATACACCTTATGCCTCACACGTCATAATACAAATGACATGAAATTTTCTTACTTCAACTCTTGCACACTCGGTATGCTGATGTAGTAGGGTGTAATCAACCACCCCACTAGTCATAATTTATTCAATCCATCAATGGCATCATTGCTCTATTCCGAATGATACTAAGGCTAGGCCTCTCTATTGGCCTTAAGTTATAAAAGAATTATCAACTCTCAATTATATTCTTTTATAGGTACAATAAACAACGTGCAAAACTTATAACTATCGACCAAACGTCTCTCCACTCCCGACGTTCGCTAGTTTCATTCGTGGGATGTCTCGCAAAGCGAAATCCAAAAAAGGACCCCCCTCCCCGATACACTATTATCTAACCTAGTCGATTGTCGAGGCCCTCAATCCATACTATGTACCTCTCTATAATCTCCACATGTTGACATAAGAGTTTTCTCGTCTACTCTCATGTCTCTAAACATAACATGAAGCATGGCGCTCTCACTATCCCAGGTACTCAGCACTATATATATATATATATATATATAACGAGCTATATTTCTCTGCTCGAAGAAAAACACAATGCATCCTGAGTCTCCTCAGTAAAATAAATTCCTACACTCCGGAATCACATATAACTAGACAACATACGCACTGAGGTCTATAATAACATGAAAATTTTCATATGTTCATATATCTGGGCCCAACCCTATTTCAGGTGGCCCCGTACAAAATAAAGATTTCTCCTTCTGGAGTATCCGACACAACAGTCATGCCGCTACATTTGTTTTTTTTAATATCACTTAACCATACAGTAATTAATCACTACACATTACCCTAATAAACTCTACTAAAGCTGACTCAATGCAGTAGTAAATTATAACAACAAAACAAATTCTTAGGGCCCACCCGATTCACTCACGGGCAATATCAAAATGCCTTGCTAACAACCAGAAATACGTTTATAACAAGACTCTTAAAACTAAAGTTCCCCACTCAACTCAACTCGCACACGAATCTTAGGGTATCCAATTTACATAATAGTTGAGACACACCCGTGTCACTAGAATTAATCCTTTACTCATAAGGAAGAAGAGAAACCTCACCAGTCTCTCCAAATCACAAGGTGTCAGCACGTGGCAGGGATTACGACCCATGAACATCTACAATCGTTATCCATCTTAGGATTTCAACCTATAGTTATCCCATCTCATCATGGTCAATTTATTCCATCATGTGGGTTTCACGCCCATTATTGAAACATTGGCACAAACTCTCTACGCCTTAATTATAGCTTTACTAAACTCCTATTTACATCCCGTCGACCCTGACATACGGTAAGTTACTATCTACGAGGACTCTACTAGTCCAGACTTAACCCATCGCTCTCGGGTTATAAATTTCTTGGGCCTAATTCCCTTGACCCAAAATTCCTTTGTTGGAAGTATCACTCCTCCAGCTGTTATGCCTAACTGGCATGATTTATCATTTCTAATCTTTTCGGTCTCACTTATCAATTGTGGACACATTCAATACCTATAATTGTACTTCCTTCACATAGGCAAACTTCACGAGCCATTTCCCCGTCACTGGTCCCATTGACCATTTTGGAAATGTCCTTCTCGCGGACTGAGTAGTCTTAACTTACTGGATACACTGGCCTTTCGGAACCATGGTTAGCCTGTACGGCCCTGATTGACTTCATCGTCACTTTGTAGTAAGTTAATCAATTTAAAATCATCTAACCGAGTTCACTATTGGGTATACTCTCATGTGGGGTTCCACTAACACCGTTAAGTTAAGTTTTGCTTTTCGTCCGGATTTTCTAACCTTTCTGGCTCGCTTTTTCTAGAAAGAACGTAATAACTAGTCAGCGTATAACCTTGAAGACATCAACATCAGTCATCCTAGTTGGATTTCTCATTTATGCTTGTATTCGAATCACGGGTCCTTTATTAACTATAGACCCTTTGGATAATTTATGCCCCTCTGCCAGGCACAATGTTTATTATGCAATTCAACCTTTCTCTTACGATCGGTTTCTATCTTACCCATTGTGCTAAACATCAAAATTTCACTCGCATTTTGTTACCACAACGAATGGAAGACCTCATGGTCAAATCGTACGCAAATTTCTCTCTAAATTTCAAACACACTTCTTCATATGTGGTGATTGCCTCTAATCACTACATGATCCTTCTAAGAGCTATAACTGTTAACTCCCAAATTTAATTTTGAGTGTCGTCACACCACACTCTACACAATTGCCTTTGAATTTTCCACCTCCGTTGGCCTGTTACACTCTATTTTTCTTCTCCGCATTTTCACCAATGGGTTTTCAAAAGAGTCCCTCTGATTTCCCCCTTATCGACTATGCTAAGTGGTCTTGAAAATATTCCACCGTTACCTACGACTGTGCCTTGGGAACCCAATATTCCCGAGTGATGATTTCTATTATCATTTGCTTAAATAACACTCATGGTGATTTTTGTCACGATCACTCTTTCCCGATTACCCTATGTCTTTTGTTGGTCTTCTTCTCATGCAGTTCTTCTTACGACCGTCGCTAGTCGTCCTAAAATGTTCGGTGTTCGAATCACACAGAATTTTGTATAATGAGTCACATCCATTATAATTCATAGCAAGGGAGCGTAAGTCTCATACGTAAGGGAACACAACAATCCTATCGTAAGAATCTATATCAAAGAACGATGCACTAAAATGTAATAAGATGCACAGATCCTAAGGACACTAAAACCTGATGCTCTAATACCACCTGTGACACCCCGCGCAATTAAATAAAGGGTGATCAGTCATGCACCAATTTAAAAAAGAATATTTGACTGGTTCATTCTTAGCATCACTGTCAAAAACTTTTTAAAATATTAATCACCTAATATAAAATTAAGCTAGGTGTCAAAACATTTCCAATTTTTGTAAACCCAAGTAAATCCATTTTCATTCAATCTTAGAATGTAAACCATTCACCACTTATAGGAATATAATAAATACTGAACGTGAATCAAGTACTAAAACAAATAAGACGGGTAAAACCACCCAGTTTAAAACTCTAAACCATAAAATAAACTGAATATAATATCTCCGACGAAGGACTACAAGTGGGCGACACATGCCCTACATAAGAAGTCTAGAAGAAACTGAATGGAAGAGATAGATGCGTCTACTGCACTGACCTGTAACTTCCACAACAGCTGTAGCAGATCTGGCACTCCAATCATTAATTCTGGTACCCCTGTGGCTGAGCACCTGATATATATATATATATATATATATATATATATATATATATATATATATATAGAGAGAGAGAGAGAGAGAGAGAGAAGATATACAAAAAACGGATCAGAGCCCGAGGATTAAAAATGATTTAGCAAGTATTTAAAAGTAGTTCTTAAAACAAGTCTTATTCGCATGTTAGTTATCGATCTCACACGAGTTTCTCACCTCTCATCTATTGTGTACGCCTAACGTACATCTAATACCCCCCCCCCCCCCCCAGTTATACCACCCAGTCTAACTAGTCAGAAACCATATTAATACTAACTATGCTAACTAGTAGTATTCCCGTATCGCCTATACAATAGACTATTCAAATAGTTTATCTCACATACTAAGTTTCATTATTCACCGTTCAAATGGTTAATCTTTTATCCACTAAGATTATTTTATTTCTCATCTCCACTTTATCTATTAGTTTCACAGAGTAGTAACTTCTCCTAGTATACTCATATATAAATATAGTCTCATCATCCCTTTATATATACACTAATCCTGCACTCTTAGGTTAAGACCATTCGTCGCAATATAATGATTATTATTATTACCAAGTCTACTAATTTCACACAGTAGATATATACACAAGTTCATATATACAGTCACATCATCCATATACATATATATATACTAATCCTGCACCCCCG
Source organism: Sambucus nigra (assembly GCA_949130495.1). Lineage (NCBI taxonomy): Eukaryota > Viridiplantae > Streptophyta > Magnoliopsida > Dipsacales > Adoxaceae > Sambucus > Sambucus nigra. The sequence goes on along the minus strand of OX422220.1, from coordinate 165,667,165 downwards.
GGGTAAGACCCATTAGTGCACTTATCAAGATACTCCTGCATCCCTGGGTAGCACCCATTAATGCACCTATCAATAATAATCGAGCACCCTCGGGTTATCACCCATTAGTGCGCCTAACAATAATCATCATTGTACCCCCGGGTTATCACCCATTAGTAGACCTAACAATAATATCCTTGGACCCCCGGGTTATCACCCATTAGTACACTTAATAAATAATGTTCTTGCACCCCCGAGTTATCACCCATTAGCGCACCTAACAATAATATTCTTATACCCCCGCGTTATCACCCATTAAAACACTTAACAATAGAGTTCCTGCACCCCCGAGTTATCACTCATTAGTGCACTTAACTATAAGATTCTTTCACCCATGGGTTATCACCAATTACTTCTCTTAGCAATAACATCACATAATAGGCATACATACGTCCTATTAAATTTATAGGTATTTCTCCAACCTACATATATACTTCTCATGCGTATTTTAACCTCCACTACGTATAGTATAAATATCTGGATTACTATATCTCTCGTAATCTCCAAGGTACATTTTCGATCTCGAATATTTAAAGTATTAATGCTCTCACATTTTCCCAAAATTTTGTCCTGTTTAAATTCACTATCTGGCAGTTTCTCTCACTCCAATAAACCAGTAAACTCAATATTAGACTTTAAGAAAATTCCTAAAAATTCACCCTGTTGCTCTAACTAGAAGGGTTGTCATTTGAACCATATTGACATGTCGCTCGAACGACTTCCACGTGTCGTTCGAATGACTTCGCATGAGATCCTAATCTCGCTTGAACGACCCTTCACGCGAGATCGCGTGAGACTCTACTGTTCGTCTTCTTCCCAAATTTTCAGCGTTTCCCACCATTTTTATACCTAAAAACCTATAACATTCAATACCCAGCGCCTCATCATTAATACGCCTCAACACATAACAGGTTATAAATCATTCCTAACATCCTAGGATCATTATTTCGTCATTAATCATCGTAATTATATGAAATCCCCAAATTAATTCATATGAACCCTTGTCTCTAAATTTTAAATTAAAGAACCTAATCAATCCAGATTCGTTCATCAATATATAATTCTATTTGATGATTAATCTTCTACATACATGAAGGAATTTCAACCACTAATTTACCTAGTCCTTAATCATAATTTAAATCTTCAATTTACACCCAATTAACATGTAAATCATGATTAATTTCACCTACACCAATATGAGCATGATTATTGCTAAAAGAAAGAAAGTAATAAACAATTGCCTCGAATAGGATGGTGTGATCCATTGGTGATGTTGGTATAGACGCATTCCTCTCTTCTCGATCTACGCATTAGTGGTGGTGGTTGTGCACGGTGGTGCTAATTTGGCCTTCCCTCTTGGAAATTGTTTCTCCTTCACACCCTCTATGGACGTTCTTTCTTTTTGTGTCTCTCAACCCTAAAGGACTTTTCTTGGATGATAAAATAACTCCTAATTTTCGTTCATTAATTAAACCCAAAAATACAATTTACCATAATGCCCTCTCGGGCCGCCGATTAGGCCTAAAATTGCCCCGGGACCCAAACTAAACATCCGGGCATACTATTTTGACTATCTCGACCATTCCGAACTCAACGGTGCACTCGAAATGACCATACGAGTTAATAAAAAAATAATTTCTCTTTTTATCCCAATCAATCAGTCCCGACACGGCTCACATGCATGTCAGACTTAAATTACCAAATTGTCATATTTCTCACTTCCGACAATTTATCAAATATCATAATTCCATGTTACATATCACACAGTAATATTTAATAGTTCACAAAAATACGTATTAACCCTTGGCACGCTAGTTAATAACTATTTTAATCTGGATTTAATTAATCAACCAACAATAATTAATCCCATACTTCCTCCGATCATAATAATTAATCACATAATTATTTAAATGGTAAAAAATACGGGGTGTTACAAAAACTTATAAATGCATATATATTGTGGGCAAAGACCAAAATCTATTATCCCTTCAGCAAGGCCAATAGATTTCATTCTAATAGTCTCTTAACATTTTGGCACAAAGATTGAGATTTTCAGTCACATAAGGATTCTAATTTTTCAACCTTGAAATAATATTTACCCAAAGAGGTTGAGCTATAAGTTGTAGTGTGAAGCAATATTGGATTGCAGACCATACCAAGAAAGCCAAGTTATTTTCTCTTCGGAGGAAACTATAGAGGCAATATAGATATATTACTTACTAATTAACTTGGGTGAGGTTCCATCAAGTAATTGTGACACCCCTCCTAATTAATTACCAGGTGATCAGTCCTTAATTCCTAAATTTAAGAATATCAAGTTTGTTCAGATAATGTATCACTGTCAAAAACTCAAATTTTAATTTAATAAAACTAACGACCTAATATTTAAAAAACTTTATGTCCAAATTTTATCTTGTTACTAACAAAAATCAAAAGGATTCCAAAAATTTCCATGCATCACAGTAATATAAATAAAGTCTAACTGAGGTAAAATAAATGACTAGAGTAAAACATCTCCAGTTACAATCCCATACAATAAATCCAATACAAGGAAATCCATTCTAAGAGAGAATTTAAAACAACTAAATCTATGAAAGTAAATAGGAGAAAGTACAACATGTCCAACATAATAGGTAATTGAAAAAGAAAGAATGAGCTGAGTCGTCTACTAGAAATAATCATGTAGCTTCCACAATAGCCACATCATGGCAACTGAATAGAGTCTCCTAAGGATGGTGTCCGTGTGTCTGGGCACCTAAAATAATGGAACAATAGAAAGATATATAGAAAAGCGGGTCAGAGCCCGAGTTGAAAATAGTTTAAAATAGCAAGTGCTTAAATTGATTCAATTTGCACAATTATTAAAGTTAACTTAGCGCACTCACTTGAGATACTCACTCCTCGATCTAGTGTGCATGCCTAACGATCCTAACTACCCATACTAGTCATGATACCCTGACTGGCTACTAAGTACATACTTTTATGATGGAAAGTCTCCCTAAATAACTCCAAGCCGACGTACTTAAGATTTCGATCTAGTTATTCATCTATTTTTCTAATTACCCAGCTGATAATACCATAAGCACACATATAAAAATAGAGTCATCGGCATAAGACACCAAACAGGATTTTGGTATACACACATTATTCTCTTTATGTATACATATCAATTGCGATATATAAATATATCAATATCGCACCCCTGGTAGGAAAACCCTTAGTGCTACGCATACTCGGCTATCTTGGCCCATTGCAACGCTCATGCATAGGGGACAACTTGTTCAATCTCTCGAGAACCAATAAAAACATAAACACCAATTGAAGGTGAACATAGTCCCAAGCCGATGGGCTATGCACATACCTACGCACCCATACGACTGTCATCACTATCATTCTCATAGATAGCCTATACCTAGGTTTCGTGCTCTAGTGGTACGACTTTAAATCCCCCAAAGGCACACAAGGTCCGGTAGTACACAACAGGTTAACCTCCGTTCGATAGCCAGTAGCTAGGTATGTCATACACATAATATTTTGAGCAATAAGTATGCACACAACTTATATAAATTCATTGGCTTACCCGTAGCCTAGTGTTTGCAGTACGTAAAATATAAACCCCTATTATTCCCCCGTACCTTACTCGTTAGTATTTTCCCTTATATTCTTGCATCTCTTTAATTCTATGAATTTTAGTACCGTTCGAGGGTCGCCATATTCTCCGCTCACTAATGATTGTAAGTTTTAAGTCACTCGATATTCATACAGGTCTAATGCTCATATAAATAAGCCTACGGAAAGTTCGAAACAAAAACTGGGTCTTAAGGGTCATCCTGGAATCTCGTGAGAAGACCCAGGGAATCTAGTTCGAATGAGGGTATTTCAAATGAAGGGACTTCGAATGAACCACCAAACTCGTTAGAAGGGCCACTGGAAACTCGTTAGAAGTCTCGTTCGAATGAGGTCGTTCGAACGACCTAGGTTGGACTTCTAACAAAAATTCCGTAGTTGCCCAGTTCATCTCCAAAGTCCGTTTTTCCAGATTTTATCCTCTCCAATCTTACCCTAACTCGATTCCAACCCAATTGCAAGGTTTCCAAAGTACTCTAAGTCACCCTAGAACACTTCTTAGCATAGTTTTGGGTCAAATCATTCTAATCATCATTTAATTTCAATAAATTGGTAAATTTTACCATCAACCATATTAACATAAACCTAGAATTATTTTTCCATAAAACTCCATTTTTATTTCATGTTTAACATCTAATTCACCAATTTATCATTCCTATTAAGGGGAAAATCCTCTACATGCAAACCCCCATCAAATTTTTGAACTTTCTTACACGATCTCAACATAGGTAATCCAGAATTGGTATTGGTTTTTCTAAAACCTCAACATATATTAACAAGAGTAATAATTGCTAAGAGAAGAGCAAGATATTCACTTGCCTTAAAAATGAACTTATTATTCGCGGGTTGAAATTGGTATGGGAACGATCCACCTAACACGATCTACGCACTGGTGTACTTTTTGTTGTGAAAGGTTGAGTTTTTGGCTAAGGCTCGAATGGAGTTTCCTTCTTCTTCCTTGATTCTCTCTCTTTTCCTCTCTTCTCACGTAGGTTGAAACTGACGACCACTAACCCTAAATTACTTTTAATTAAACCCAATTTTCGTCCATTTAATTACCCTAATATTCCTAAAGACCAAAATACCCCTCCGGGGTGTCGTTTTGGGTTAATTTGCCCCGGACTCCAAATAAAATACCCGAATAGTGTTTTCTAACTATTTTGTACCTTCCAGACATTCTGGCACACTAAAAATAGTTGTCTGAGTTATACAAAAATAAATTATCTTTTGACCCCCCAAATATATACAAATGACGCGACTCATACGCGTCCAATTATTTACAACATAACTGTCGTGTATCTCATTCTCGGCCATACTATTATTTCAATAATTACTAACTCTCATCCCGCTAGAGATTATTATCATAAAATAGGATTAAATAAAATTTAAAATTTCTCCCTTTAATTCAATTAATCCCCATTTTCCATAAAAATAATTATGCGTAAAAATACGGGGTATTACATACTTCCCCCCTAATAACAGAATTTCATCCCGAAATTTAGAAAAATATATATACCTGGTAAGAATAACTCTGGATAACGTTCACGCATGTCATCCTCGCGCTCCCAAGTTGATTCCTCAACATCGTGGTGCCGCCACTGAACACGCACTAGTGGTACTATTTTTTACCTCAACTTCCTCTCGCTACGGTCTAGTATAACAACTGGTCCCTCCTCGTAGGAGCTATCAGGCTGTAAATCTATCTTCTCAAGCGCAATGTGAGTATGAGCCAATTCATCTCGAAGAAATCTCCTCAGCGACGAGATATGAAACACGTCATGGACTCTATGCAAGTATTCCGGTAACCCAAGTCTAAGCAACTGGACCAATCCCCTCGATAATGGGGAATGACCCTACATATCTCGGTTCCAACTTTCCCTTCTATCCAAAATGCGTAACTCCCATCATAGGAGACACCCAAAGTAAACCTGATCCCCAATATTGAACTCTTGAAAGTAACGTTTGGCACCACTATAACTCTTCTGTCAATCCTGAGCATCTCGAATATGGCTCCGTATCAACTCTATCCTTACCGAAGTATCCTGAATTACCTATGAACCTAGTAACTTGTTGTCCCCCACCTCTAGCCAACATGATGGGGAACGACAATGTCTGCCATATAGGGCTTCGAATGGAGCCATACCAATAGTAAACTGGTAGGAGTTATTATAGGAAAACTCCAGCAGCGAAAGGTAATGTTCCCAACCTCTGCCAAAATCAATGGTGCACATCCGTAAAATGTCCTCCAACATTTGATTCGTCTGCTCTGCCTGACCATCCGTCTGCGGGTGCTAGGCTATGCTCAGCCGCAACTCTGTACCCAATGCTTCCTGAAAACTCTCCCAAAATCGATAAACGAACACCTTATCTCCGTCAGACATGATATTGAGAGGCACACCATGGAGTATCATTATCTCTGCTATGAATAACTGAGTTTACTATCCCACGGTGTAGTCTGTCCTGGTGGGAGAAAGTGGGTTACCTTGGTCAACCGATCCACTATCACCCATATCGAATCATGACCCCTCTGCGATGTTGGTAATACCATGATAAAGTCCATGGAAATGCTCTCCCATTTCCACATAGGAACCTCTAATGGCTGCAGAAGTGCCATGGGTCTCTGATTGTCCACCTTTACCAATTGACATGTGGCACATTTTGAGATGTACTCGACAATATCCTTCTTCATTTCACTCCACCAGTACTATCTACGGATGTCCTGGTACATCCTCATCGAGATGTACCACAAGTCGATAATCGTGTGACTCCATCATCACCTTGTGTCGTAAATCTTCACCCTTAGGAACAACCAATCTCCCATTAAAATGTAGACCCCCGTCTGAGCCCACGATGTAAGCTCAGCCCCCTCTACTAGAAGCTTCCTTATCTGACTTTGGTAGAATGGATCATTTGCGTGAGCCTGTACTATACTCGTAATAATCTGGGGAATAACCGCCATTATAGACATAAACGATTGAGCCACCGCATCTTGGTTACCTAACTCCTTCCATTTTCTTTCCACACCTCGACCACCTCACCGACGGCCTACTGCTTAATGCGTCTGCTACACCGTTATCCTTCCTCGGGTGGTATTGGATATCAAAATGATAATCCTTCACAAACTCAATCCACCGATATTATCGCATATTTAAGTCAATCTGCATGAAGAGTTACTATAATGACTTGTGGTTCGTGAATAAACAAAATTTCTCCCCTATCAGGTTATGTCTCCAAATCCGGAGTGCAAACACCACCTCCGCCAACTCTAAATCGGGTGTGGGATAGCTCCTCTCGTGAGGCTTAAGCTTTCGGTAAGCATAAGCTATAGCCTGATCCTCCTACTGCAGCACACCTCTGAGTCCTAATAAGGACGCATAAATGTAGACTGTATACTCCACTCCCGGCATGGGTAATTCTAACACTGGTGCGGAGGTTAACTTGTCTTTCAACTCATCAAAGGCTAGATGAGAGGCGTCACTCCAGATAAACGACGTCGATTTGCGAGTCAGGTGTGTCAGCGTACTTGCTATCTTCATAAACCCTCTAATGAACCTCCTATAGTACCTAGATAAACCCAAGAAACTGCTGACACATTCCTCGGATCCACGGATATCACTCTATTAGAGATGATATGCCACAAAAACTGTACCTCCTTCAGTTAAAACCCACATTTCTCGTATTTTGCGTACAACACATGCTGGCACAGTGTCTGCAAAACTTGCCTCAAGTGTTCGGCATGATCTTTCTCGGTCTACGAGTAAACTAGAATGTCATCTATGAATACGATGACGAACTGGTCCAAGAACTCTCTGAACACCCTGTTCATTAAGTCCATGAACACGGTTGTGGCGTTAGTTATCCCGAATGACATAACCCTAAATTCATGGGAGCCATATCTCGTCAGGTAGGCAGTCTTTGACACGTCCTGGTCCCTGATACGTAGTTGATGGTATCCCGTTCTTAAATCAATCTTCGAGAAGAAAGGTGCTCCTCTCAACTGGTCGAATAAGTCATCGATTTGAGGCAACGGATATTTGTTCCGTATCGTGACTTTATCATCTTCCCTTTTTACACCGATTTAGTCTCGATGTAAGAATTTGATATCACTACTTACCTCATATCGTACGGTTGTACTGACCGTGCATAGGAATAAAATTAAACTTAAGGTTACAATTTCTCTTACGGATGATAAATAGGGTACTAAACTCATGTGCTAAAGACCAACCATCCCCAACTCCCGACCTTCACTAGGTTTCATGTGTGGGATGTCTCACAAAGAGAAATACAAACAAGGAACCCCCCGATACACTACTAACTAACATTATCGGTCAACAAGAGTTGTGGTCCTCAGTATTTGTCTCGTACCGCACATTCCAATGTCCTAGTAACAATAGCGCATGTATTCTCATGTTACAAAAAATTTATTCAACACATTACTCCTAGCAACTTGGCGTTAAGCTCTTCAATTTTCCAAAAAATTATTTCCATGCCCCGAGATATTTAATTTTTTTTGAGTTACTATAGTAAACATTTCTACCCACCTGGTTTTGGTGCAACCCGATGAGATACTCCATAAGTCTCTGTAGGATTTAATACCTTATGTATACAAGTGGCTCCGTTTCCTCCTGGATGACACTTAGCACAAATTGTTTCATCTCCAAGACTAATGGACACCTAATATTATTTTAATGGTCTATCATCACACAAACATAAATTATCCGGTTTGAAATTGGGATATCAATACATTTTACGTTCCTGTTTCTCACGTAGTATAAGTAAGCTATAACGCACATAGGTTATTTGAAACTTTCCTCGTATCTAAAGGGAAAAAATATAAATGATAAAGTATCGTACCTCTAAACGTGGGTGGAAGATGCAGTATCAGTGGCATATCTGCATATCGGCTATTATAGATACGTCCATATTGTACTACCTGCTGTTGTTGGGAAGTTTGTGTTACAGTGGTGATTATTCTTGTTTCCCTAATTTAGGTATCTTGTGGTTTCGGGTAAACATCCAATGACTATTGAAGGATCTTGCCCTTTCTAGGGTAATTTCGATGGTAATGACCCCGTTCGCCACATATGAAACACTTACCCACACAGTTTCGGTTCTGCTGGCCCTGTTGAGCACACTACTGGCCCTGATGGTATCGCGGACCTTGTTCAACTGGCTGAGGCTTTACTCCAGCTCTTTATGGGAAAACTTGGCATTTGTGTCCACTTCTTCCACACTTAAAACACCTCTTTGAGGAAGCCTTATGTCCTTGGCATTGTTGGCCCTGACGGTTTTGGCTCTTCCCAAGGTTCTCATAGTCTTTCTGGTCTTAATGTCTCTGAGGAGCTTGTCATTGTTGCGACGGTATTTTCCCATTGTTATTATTCTTCGAAATGTCATATTGATAAACTTCTCTTATTCTTTGTCCCCTATAAGTTGCACACTACGATTTTGGAACTGAAATATTACGGTAGTCACAGCTTGTACCATGATGTTCACAATCTTAGTGATTTCCTCTCTTTTCTGGTGTACATGAGGTATTTGTTGGTCTTGTCCCACATTTACTTCTTCAACGGTGTTAGTGTGCCTCTCCCCATAGGCAACATCTGAAATTTAAATGAATTTTATAAAACCACCATCCATACATAACATTGTAGCAGAAGTACGTAAAATGTATGCAGAGTACAATAATCCTAAAATATAGGTCTCTATATCAAAGGACGCTACGCAAAAACATAATAAGTCATACAGATCCTAAGGACACTAGAACCTGATGCTCTGATACCACCCGTGACACCCCGCCTAATGAATTACCGGGTGATCAGTCCTTAATTAATCAATTTTAGAATATCAAGTTGGTTCAGATAATGCATCACTGTCGAAAACTCAAATTTTAATTTAATAAAACTAACCACTTAATATTTAAAAAGGTTTATGTCCAAATTTTATCTTGTTACTAACAAAAATCAAAAGGATACCAACAATTTCCATGCATCACAGTAATATAAATAAAGTCGAACTGAGGTAAAATAAATAAGTGGAGTAAAACATCTCCAAGAATAATCCCATACAATAAATCCAATATAAGGAAATCCAATCTAAGATAGAATTTAAAACAACTAAATCTATGAAAGTAAACAGGAGAAAGGACTGCATGTCCAATAGAATAGGTAAGTGAAAAAGAAAGAAAGAGCTGAGTCGTCTACTAGCAATAATCATGTAGCTTCCACAATAGTTACAGCACGACAACTGAATAGAGTCTCCTAAGGCCGGTGTCCCTGTGGCTGGGCACCTAAAATAATGGAACAATAGAAAGATATGCAGAAAAGCGGGTCAGAGGCTGAGTTCAAAACAGTTTAAAATAGTAAGTGCTTAATATGATTCAATTAGAACAATTATTATTCAAGTTAACTTAGCACACTCTCTTGAGATACTCACTCCTCGATCTATTGTGCATGCCTAACGAGCATAATTATCCATACTAGTCATGATACCCTGATTGGCGACTAAGTGCATACTATTATGCTGGAAAGTCTCCCTAAATAATTCCAAGCCGACATACTTAAGATTTCGATCTAGGTTTAAAAATTTCTTTAGTTTATTCATCTATTTTTTCTAATTACCCAACTGATAATACCATAAGCACACATATAAAAATAGAGTCATCGGCATAAGACACCAAACAGGATTTTGGTATACACACATTACTCTCTTTATGTATACATATCAATTTATATATATATAAATATATCAATATCGTACCCCTGGTTGGGAAAGCCTTAGTGCTATGCATACTCGGCTATCTTGTCCCATTGTAATGCGCAGGCATAGGGGACAACTAGTTGAATCTATCGAGAAATAATAAAAACATAAACACCTATTGGAGGAGAACATAGTCCCAAGCCGATGGGCTACGCACATACCTACGCACCCATACGACTGTCATCACTATCATTCTCATGTATAGCCCATACCTAGGTTCCATGCTCTAGTGGTACGACTCTAAATCCCCCAAAGGAATAAAAGATCCGGTCGTCCACAACGCGTTAACCTCCATTCGATAGCCAGTAGCTAGGTATGTCATACACATAATATTTTGAGCAATAAGTATACACACAACTTACATAAATTCATTGGCATACCCATAGCCTAGTATTTGCAGTACGTATAATATAACCCCCTATTATTCCCCCGTACCTTACTCATTTGTATTTTCCCTTATATTCTTACATCTCCTTAATTCTATGAATTTTAGTACCATCCGAGGGTCGCCATATTCTCCACTCACTAATGATTGTAAGTTTTAAGTCACTCGATATTCATGCAGGTCTAACGCTCACATAAATAAGCCTACGGGAAGTTCGAAACAAAAATCGGGACTTAAGGGTGATTCTGGAATCTCGTAGGAAGACCAAGGGAATATTGTTTTAATGAGGGTAGTTTGAACTAAGGGCCACTGGAAATTCGTTAGAAGTCTCGTTCGAATGACTTGGGTTGGACTTCTAACAAAAATTCCGTAGTTGCCCAGTTCATCTCCAAAGTCCATTTTTCCAGATTTTCTCTTCTCCAATCTTACCCTAAATCCATTCCAACCTAATTGGAAGGTTCCAAAGTACTCTAAGTCACCCTAGAAAACTTCTTAGCATAGTTTTGGGGTCAAATCATTCTAATCATCATTTAATTTCAATAAATTCCTAAACTTTACCATGAACCATATTAACATAAACCTAGAATTAGTTGTCCATAAAACTCCATTTTTATTTCTTGATAAACATCTAATTCACCAATTTCTCATTCCTATTAAGGGGAAAATCCTCTACATGCAAACCCCCTTCAGATTTTCTAACTTTCCTACACGATCTCAACATAGGTAAACCTAAATTGGTATTTCTTTTTCTAAAACCTCAACATATATTAACAAGAGTAATAATTGCTAAGAGAAGAGCAAGATAATCACTTGCCTTAAAAATGAACTTCTGATTCGCAGGTTGAAATTGGTATAGGAACGATCCTCCTGACACGATCTACGCGTTGGTGTACTTTTTGTTGTGACATATTGAGTTCTTGGCTAAGGATCTAATGGAGTTTCCTTCTTCTTTCTTGGTTCTCTCTCTCTTTTCCTCTCTTCTCACGTAGGTTGAAATTGATGGCCACTAACCCTAAATGCCTTTTAATTAAACCCAATTTTTGTCCATTTAATTACCGTAAAATTCCTAAAGACCAAAATACCCCTCTGAGGTGTTGTTTTGGGTTAATATGCCCCGAACTCCAAATAAAATACCCAAAGAGTGTTTTCTGACTATTTCGACCCTTATAGGCTCACTCAAAATAGTCTTCTGAGTTATAAAAAATAAATTATCTTTTGACCCTCCAAAGATACAAATGACGTGACTCATACGCAGCCCAATTATTTATAACATAACTTCCGTGTATCTCATTCCCGGCCATACTATTATTACAATAATTACTAACTCTCATCCCGCTAGTGATTATTATCATAAAATCGAATTAATAACAATTTAAATTTTCTCCCTTTAATTTAATTAATCCCCATTTTCCATAAAAATAATTACGCGTAAAAATACGGGGTATTACAGTGATATTGGCTATAACACATTTTTTGTTTTTTAGCAATATTATTGCAAATTCGAGAGAACTTGTAACACATAAAATGGTTAAGGACATCGAGCATAGGTTGTGCCTAGTTCGAGAAATCAAGTAAGAAAGTAATATTTTTATGAACAAGGTTGTATGGGATAACACTCGGTTAATATATAGGGAGCAAACTGCCATGTGGATGGGTTAGGAGTTGAATACATAGCTCTAACACTAAATGATATATTATTGGGTTTTTATTCTTAAAACGATGTATCATGGTTACCTTTCAGTAAAGGTAAGTCAATACATTTTTAAATAAGAATCATAGTACCGATAATGCCTAATATTTGGTTTAAATATATTGTACACAAGCCGAACAATATAGCTTCGTAAGAATTTTGGTGAGTCGGCTTTAGGTTGATCAGTAGGAGATCAAAATTTTGGTTCTAGAACTATTGAAATGTTCAGAACCTAAATTGAAAGTTTACAACCAATCTTAAAGGTTATGATACAATCCAAGTAGTTTATCTAAAACTATGGGAACCTATTTGATGGCTCGAGAACTTTTATACTTTTAAGGACACAAGTATCCTATTGAGTCTTAATGTAGTGTTGGCTCAATTCTAGACAAAAACGTTTGACTCGTAGGATAGTGTTCCTATGTATCCTTCAATCCTATGACATGTTGAAGATGAAGACGTTGCGGCCTTCTTATCAAGAGAACATCATTGTCGGTTTACATGTGCCTCGTTTCACTTCATCAACTTAGTTCTAATCTCTCCTAAGGTATGAATGCATTACATATATATAGGAGCTTGGAACAATTTTTTATTGGGTGTAATTTTATTTGAAAATTAATTCTATTTTCAGAAGGTGACTTTAGAACTTGAAAATAAAGTTTTTGGGCTTAAATCGAATTTTGACCATTCAGTCACTTCGTTCGATATTGTCGTTCGAACGAGTTTTTTATTCGAACGAGAATGTCGTTTGAACGAGTTTGCAAATGACTTTTCCCAATTGGCCTCTGGAACTTCGTTAGAAAGGTCATTAGAATGAGACATTCTTCGAACGAAAATCTCTTTCGAACGAGATTTCTGGCGAAAAAATATTTTGGCATTTTTTTGCAGTTTTCTCCATGTTCCCACTTCTATTGTCCCACTAACTTTTGCCAGAATTAAAATGTGTGGGAACCAACTTTGAAAAACCAACTTTTCATCCTCTACAATCTCTAGAGAGATTTTTTGAAAGTTTAATTCCTGTATGAAAAAGTTCATGTTTTGAGTGTTTGTCTTTCAAGAAAATTATTCAAAAACACTTTTGTTTACATCTGTACTAGTTTATTCGAAGTACCACATATATTTATTTTCTCTGAGTGTTTGGCACCGGGTTTCTCTCTACACCTCAAAGAAGAGAAGTTTGGGTTTACTTCTACATCCCTAAAAGAAGAAGCTTTTGTTTTGCTGCATCATTCTCACATGGTGAAAGGCACCATGTGGGGTTGATGGTTGCTAGGTCTCAATTGGTGAACTCCAAGGTTCCGGTGGACTTCGGCGTTATTCTCTAGGCGGAGGTTGAAGTTCAAAGGAGCGAGTCAAGGCTTGAAGGGAGTTGAGTCAGTTGTGTAAGTCCTCTTATCGTGTTTTTGTAAAATTCATATCTTACTTAGTGAATTTGTTAGGCGAGGGCCGCCCGAAATTTTTTCCCGATTTGGGTTTTCCCTCATACATCGTCGTGTTGTGGGATTGTGAATTTATTTTATATTTTGAAACAAATCACCTAGAACTCAAGCTTAGGGTAAAAAGATAAAATTGGGTTTAATTCGCATTCTTGATTAAAATGGTGCATGTTTAATTATTTGGGTATATTTTGTTTAAGCTAATTTAATTCAAGTTGGCACTAAATTAATTGGTTAATTCTCTTGTCTAATTTATTTGTACTTTTTAATTAAATAAATTTGTTTTGAGTTAATTTAAAGTGTGTGTTTTCATCATAATTCACTTATTTAGTGTAATACCCCGTACTTTTGGCTATATTTATTTTTGGGATTAATTAATTAAATGCGTATTAATTGGAAATTAATCCGGGTTAAAAATACTAACGAGATGCGAGTTGGTATTTGATTATGTGCATACATGTTTTTATATGAATAGTGGATTATGAAATTTGTCGTGAGATTAATATACGGCAATTTGGGAATTTTGTTGAGACGCGTGTGACCGCCGCGTCATGGTATATTATTTTAATTATAAAAGTGATTTTTATTTCTATTATCCGTATGGTCGTTTTGAGTGCGCCAACGCGTCCGGAAGGGTCGAGATATTCAGAAAACACTAGCCGGGAGTGTAGTTTGGATTCCGGGGTATTTTTAGGCCATACCGGCATCATAAAGGGTATTTTGGTAATTTTATATTTTGAGGAATTAAAAGTTACGAAAATTGGGATTTTTAATCTGATTGGGAATTGACCCACTAAGCCACTAACCAACCCATATTAACCCATTAAGCTACGGAGGTTATCATTTAGGTTTCCAACTTTCCCAAAGAAAACCCTAGCCACCATAGCCACCTTTGGAGAAGGAAGCTTAGAGAGGGAAAGAAAGAGAAGGAATTCTACAGAAATCTTTACAGAAATCAACACCAAATTCAGAGACAATCAAGGCAAGTGTTTTAATTATATTTAAATTCGTAGAATGTTCCTTCCATGTTAGAAAATTGAAGAGTATCAATTGTTCTTGAAAGATAATGAAAACCCATGTATTTTGAAACTTAGAACTTGAAATCTTGAGGAGGATTTGCATGTAGAATGATAGGTAGATGTTCATACTGATGATATTTATGATTGGATGAAATTTAAAATGGATTTAAATTGGGTAAATTCATGATTTAAAATTTTAGGGTTTGTGTTCTTGAAATATTGGGGGAAAGTGATGAGATTTGATGGTTTAATGATGATTGGGAAGAATTAACTCCGTAAATTACATTAGTTTATAACCTTGATATGTTTAGGATTGATTAGAGACCTTAAAGTATTGTTGGGACAAATTTTAGAAGAGATTTGAGGAGTGAAAATGATGAAAAACGAGATTTAGAAAAATCTGGGACGAAACTGGCAGGTCGTTAGAAGCCCCTCCCCAGGTCGTTCGAACGAGCTTCTAACGAGTTGACCAGTCGCTGCTAACGAAAAGGAACTTCGTTCGATAATCTCGTTCGAACGATATATCGTTAGAAGGTACAGTTCGTTCGAACGAACTGGATCTCGTTCGAACAGTCTCGTTCGAACGAGACTTCTAACGAGTTGACAGAGGAATCTCGTTCGAACAGTCTCGTTCGAACGAGACTTCTAACGAGCTGGCAGTCTGGGCCTTTTTGGACTGTTTCGATTTTTGGAGTCCCGTAAACTTGTTCGAGGATATAGATAACATTCCGAGGATGATGTAATGATGGAATTGGGACTTTTGGGTTATTACGAGGAGTAAATTATATACGAGAGATTTAAATCAATGAACCGCTTGGGTTGTGACGTGAGTGTCTACTACGACGTGAGAATAAATTATGGCGAGTATGATTATAAACCGGAATAGTATAAATTGTGATAATTATAAGTTGGTACGAGAATGCGATATGTACTACGATTAAACTACGGGATTACTAAGATGTGTGTTTACTTAGTATTGGTATATGAATTGTGTGTATGACATACCTACCATACTTGCTATCACGGGAGGTTTGCGTTCGCTTAGGGCCCTCTAATCCTTGTGTTGCCCGGATTTAGACTGGTTACCTTGATGAACATAGGTCATAGAAAGACTTATTGGGATATTAATAAGTCCGCTGATCGTGGGAGCGTAGGTATGTGCGTGACCCATGTGATGTGACTTTGTTCGCCTCCATTATTTGTGATGTTGTTATCTGTGAACTATTCCTGAGAGATTCGGAATATGTAATCCTTATGTACGTGATGTACCGGGATGGATAGCAGAGTATGTGTGCACCGCAGCTTAGTTCTCGGGGTGCTTGTATTGTATATTTATGATGTGAATAATATACACTTAATTAATGGGAACCTTCATGTTATTGTTGTGAATATAATTACGGTATTGTTTCGAGAAATATAACGAGTTAACTGATAGTGATATATATTGCATATTGCGCATCTGAGTTTACGTTAAACCCCTACTTAATTACGAGCGTTATAATGTTAATAGAACCGAGTAATGAGGGTAGGACTTATGACAGTCTAGCTAGATATGATGGCACTTAGCTAGTGGTTTGTGACGTTGTAGATGGGTACTTACGTTAGGAGTGCACAGTTAGACGAGAGGTGAGAATATCATGTGAGTGCACGTCCTAACATGTACTTTGCATTTAATGTTTTAAATGTTTTTAAAGCACTTGCAGGTTTTTAAAATATAACTCCACATTCGGGCTCTAACCTGTTTGCTTTCAAATCTATTTTCTTTGTAAAACCATTTTAGGTGCCCAGCCACAAGGACACCAAGCATAGGATACTCATTCAGGTGACGAGCTGTAGCTGTTTGTGGAAGCTACAGGGAATTTTCTTGTAGACGCTTCTATCATTTGGATTCCAGAGTCATTATCTATCAGTTGTAGGGCATGTTGCCCATTTCTATTAGACATCTTTCCAATTACAGTTTTCAGACTTTGGCATGTATTGATTTAGTATTCAGTTTACTTATCAGTTGTTGGATTTGTAGTGAGGAGTTTTCCTCCAGACTTTATTTACGTTATGTGATGGTTATTCTATTTACTTCATTATGGTGAATGGTGTTATTATTCTTTATTACACTTGTTGCATGTTAATCAGGCTTTAAATAAAATTTGGCACTTACTTTTTAAATACTAGGTGATTAGTAATCATTAAAATGTTTTCGACAGTGATGCTATTAGCTGGACCAACTTGGCATTTTGAATTAATTTAATAAAGGAGTAGCTACCCGGTATTTAATTAGTCGGGGTGTCACATTTAGGTTTAATTTTAATTTTGTTTTTTAGAAATTAAAATTTTATGTTTAATTTAATTTTTCATCTTTTTAAGAAAAGAAAATCAAATAAAATTTAAAAAATTAAATTGTTGTGTTGACCCATCTTTATTTCGCATTTAAAGTGAAACATTTTATAAAAAAAATTTAAAAGTTATAAAAATTAGGGGTCCAACAAGTGGTATCAGAGCCGGAGCACTAATTTATTGCGTTAAGGTCCTTTCAAATATTTTTGACTAAAATGGAATTTTCCCTATTTTCAAAATTTCCTATTTTCGATGGTTCCAACTACGCGTATTGAAAAGCGCGAATGAAATCGACACTTAGGACTCTAGATGAGAGGGTTGGGTTGTTAGTCATTAACGGGAGGTCCCCACCAACATATTTAGTTAAAAATGAACGTGTTCCCAGACCCAAGGATAGATGGAGTGAGAATGAATTTAAACTTAAAAATTTTAATTCCCGAGGTTTAAATGCCTTATTTAACGCGGTCACACCGAATGAATTCCGACACATTATGACGTGTGAAATCACTAAAGAAGCTTGGGATATTTTACAACTCACTCATGAAGGAACTAGTGTCGTAAAATCTTCTAAACTCCAAAACCTCACCACTCAAGTTGAAGCCATCAAGATGAATGAAAGAGAAACATTTGATTAATTTTATGCTAGACTTTCCGATATAGTTAATTCATCCTTTAATTTGGGAGAGAAAATACCCGACAACCGTGTAGTAACGAAAATTTTAAGGTCCCTACCCGATAGATTTATTCCTATGGTTACCGTGTTAAATTCTTTACCCACTTTAGCCTCTACGAAATTACAAGAGCTTGTAGTGTATTTACAAACCTATGAACTAAACAAGCTTCCCTCTAAAACTGAAAAGAAAATAGATAAGCGTGTTGATTTGAAATCCCAAAAGGAGGAAAAATAAGTAGTAGAGAGCGAAAGTGATAGTGACTCGGAGAAGATGGCTATGTTTGCTAAGAAATTTCAAAAATTTCACAAGTTTAATAAATACAAAAATTATTTTAAGAAATTCGAAAACTCTAAGCATGACAAAACCGGTGAGATCCCTAATGTTAAAAAAGATGATCTTAATAGGGACGAGTCTAATAGGTGTTACGGTTGTCAGGGTTATGGCCATAGGGAGAGAGAGTGCCCCACTAAACTAAGGAGAGAGGGTAAGCAACCAATTTCCTACAATGCAACCCTTAGTGATAGTGATAAGGAAGAGGGACCCGATTCCCCCACTAAGCCCAACTTTGTGTCTTTTATGGAAAGTCATGTGAGTGAAAGTGAGCACTCCTTTATTGATGAAATTTTAACACATGACACTTCCAAGGAAATAGTTTATGAATCCCAAAGAAATGATGGTAGTGAGAGTGGAGAATAAAGCGAGAGAGAAAGTGATGAGAAGGTTGAAGCGAGTGAACTTCAATTTGCATTTCAAGAATTATATGAAGAATCTGTTAAATTAAAAAGAGCAAATTTAAAGTTAGAAGCTAGTTTGAAAAAGCGTTTCGAGGTCATTAATTATATTGCTTTAGTGGAATGTGACACCCCGCCTAATTAAATACCGGGCGATCACTCCTTTATTAAATTAAAATCAAGGTGAACAGTTGGTTCATTCTTAGCATCACTGTCGCAAATGAAAATCTTTTCCAATTAAACACCCTAAATAATTAAGCTAAGTGTCAAAACCATTTAAAACTTTATTTACATTTTATTTAAATCTAATGATAAAACCTTTAACCATTTACATTCTAAGAGTCACACAATAAGTATAAGAATAGAATGAACATTCAAGAGTTTATCCATCAATAATAAATCTCAACATTAAAACACTAAAGGAAAACCTCCTGACAGTAACAAATCCCAAAATAAAGATACTGAAATTAAAAGAATTACAATCTCTGACAATACCAACAAAATAATGGAGCGACACATGCCCCCACTGGATAAAGCTAGACTAGAAGTAGAGTCAAGAATGAGGTCGTCTAAGCAATGGCCTGCAACTCCCACAAAAGCTACAGCGCGTTCCATCCAAAGAATCCTAAGTAAGACACCCCTCTGGCTGGGCACCTGTAATACACATATATATATATATATACACAAGAGAGAAGAGGTAACAACAAACAGGTCAGAGCCCGAATGTAACACAGTTTTAAAAATAGTTTAGCAATTATTTAAAATGCTTACCGGCTAATGCAACAGTCATATAAGTACGCGAAACTCTCTTGAGAATTCTCACCTCT
The DNA here is from genome assembly GCA_949130495.1 of Sambucus nigra. Taxonomy (NCBI): domain Eukaryota; kingdom Viridiplantae; phylum Streptophyta; class Magnoliopsida; order Dipsacales; family Adoxaceae; genus Sambucus; species Sambucus nigra. The sequence continues at coordinate 165,647,647 of OX422220.1, read as the reverse complement.
CATCTAGTGTGCACGTCCATCGTACTAATGAACCCCATATATCTCTCTAACTTATTCTCCATAAGTTTTACCACGTGAAATTTAGGTCATGATATTCACTTTTATAAAATCTAACTCTTCAAGATTCCTTACGTTATTTAAAAAAAATTCGTATTGTTATAACATTTCTGAATACTTACAGTGATGTTGATGAATTTCATACTTTACTTAACTACTATTTTACTCAGTAGAAAGTTCTCATATATTTACACGTATATATATTAATTACTCGTATAATATATATACAAAGAGCACCCCACATAAAATCTATGGTGCTAGACTTCCATATATAAGTATATATATACCAATCGCTCATAAATTATATATATAATAACGACACCCCACATAAAATCTATGGTGCTGGGATACTCTGCTATCAAGTCCCCGTATCACACAAACTAAGGGAAATACTAGTTTGAAATCACTCTCGAACTGTATTAACACAAACACAAACAACATTGAGGCGAAGCATAGATTCCAAGTCTCTAAGAGGTCAGTACATACCCTCCCGTCTCTTAGGACCATCTGACCATCGATCAGATAGCCTGTACCAAGGATATCTATCTTCTAGGTTACGAGTCAATATCCCCCATAAAGGTCACATCGAGATGAGACTGTCCCAGTGCGGTAACCTCGGGGATAACAAGTAGCGCGGGTACGATTTTTACACAGAAATAATATATGCACAATCACACCGTCATATATAAATATGTATTCACATCCACATTATTAAATTAGGTACTCTCACGACCCAAAATTATCATTATCCGTTATTACACATTTTACTCAATTATATTGTATAACGGCCTCATTTTTCTTTATTCTCGTAATTGCTTTATTCTAAACTCACTTCTTGTCACTCAAAGTGTTTTCTTTTTCTAAGTACAATTTCAGTAGGTCCTCTCTCGCCTTCTAATCCAACTTATTAGATGTTTCGATTATTTAATCAGCACACGTATGATTTCTTAAGTCTGAAAGTATCCCCGTTTACCCTTTATTTCCATTCACATTAAAGTTCCACTTTATGGAATTTCTCTTGACCCTACTGGTCCTCTTTATGTTCCATTATATTCTAGCAACCCTAATCAAGGTTTACTACGCATAAAATCGGTTTAAGCTAACACGAGCAAAAATGCAGTTTTCCCAGGAGGGTCGATCGATCGATGAAAGGGGGTCGATCGATTGAACCTTCGATCGATCGATGATCTGGGCTCAATCGATCGATCAAGCAGTTATGGTGAAACTGCAGAAAACCCAACTACGGAATTGGTACCCCAAACTCCTCCAAACCATCATATTACAGTCCCAAACTTCCAACCAATTATACTATAAGTGTTGTATACCCATATAAACAATCTCTTACATAACACATGCAAATTTTCATCAAGAATCATGGGTTAAAAGGCCAAACTCTACATAATTCTCATGAACCCTAATATTTCCTTTAACTTAATTTCTTTCATTCTTTTTCCAGATTTTCTATCTCTAATATCATGGAAATTCGTGGCTCAACCTCTATATGTAAAATGGATTTCCAGAAATATGATCTCTATCATTATAACATGCAATTTGTGTCTCCAATTAATATTTTTCTTTAAGAACACTAATTCTAATCAACCTAAGACTAATATAAAAGGATGCATTAACTTGATAAAAGCAAGAGATACTTGCCTAGAAATTTAGTCTCTGATTTGTGGACGAATTTGGTGTGGTTGCGTTCCCCGTCGCGCGATCTACGCGTTGGTGGTGACGGCGGTGCAATCGGAGGTGTTCTTGGCCTAGCACTCCTTGGAGAGCTTCTCCTCTTCCTCTCCAATGGCCGTCATTAGTATTTCATTTTGTTAACCCTAAAAGATGACACTTTCCATATGATATAACCCTATAAAATTCGTGGGTTTAATTACCCATAATTACGAAAATGTCCAAAACGCCCTCCCGGGGTGCTAATTAAGCCTAAAAATGCCCCGAGACCCAAACTAAACCCCCGGGTACACTTTTCTGACTATCTCGACCCTTCCAAACACTTTGGCGCACTCAAAACGACCATACGAGCAACATTTAGTCCCGACACGACACAAGCGCGTCCTGACTTAAATTTCCATAATTGTCATTTTATTCACACGTGACAATATTATAAAAAATAAGTCTCATATATTACTATACTCATCCAGTAACATTCAAAAATTATGAAATTTCCAATAATTACTAACTCTCATCACGCTAGTAAATATTAAAAACAACATTTTGGATTAAAATTAAATTAATTTATCTCAATTAAATTTAATTAAATACCTAAATTTAAAAGCCATAAAAAATACGGGGTATTACATACTCCCCCCCTAATAACGGAATTTCGTCCTGAAATTCTAAAAAAAGGCTTACCTGGTCGAACAATTCTGGATATCTCTTTAGTACGCAAACTATCTACATAGTAAGGCGCTCAATCACTATAGCCCTTTCCTCGCAGTAACCCTGTTTTACATTCTCATTGGAGACACTTCACATTGCCCTCCCAACCGATAACATTCGAATAGGTCATGCCTATACGTTATAATTTTCCATTATCTCACTATCATTAGGAGGCCGCACCTCACTACATGACAACTACTCGGATTTATTCATATACAAAATTCCCATTCTGAGAAAACCATACGAACATTTGACCACTTGTTCGCCTAAAACAGTCGTGGAATTCCACCATAGTTATCGGATGTTCTCTCGACCGATCCAAAAATTCTGATTATTTACATCTAAAGATACGGAAGGAGAATAGTCGAGGTTCTTCCATACCAAAACCTTAATAAGCACCTCGTACGCAACAAACAGGTACGAGTGCTTCTATAGAGCATTCCTAAAATCATCGTACCAAGATTCCAAATTCTCTTTCACGCGGCTAAGGGTGATACATCCTACTCGAAATGAAACCTTATCTCCGCTGGTTCCTGAAATCCCATATCAAAGGTGGGATTCACCAAACTCATCCTGATTCAGAAATTTATACTGCGCCGGACCATGCACTGGCGCGATCCTTCCTTTCAAAGGAAGTTTGGGGCATACTAGTTAATATTGTAAGCCAGCCCAAAGGAATATCAATCACTTCCTTCTCGGAGACTTAATTCACATGTTCGTGATGAACCCTTGATCTTGTTTTGAGGATGGCAACCCATCCAAGAACTTTACCAAGTTTACCGACCTCTTCCAATTTTAGGAATTGTCGATAAACACAAAATTCTTTGGTTGATTCTCCTCTTTCAACCAAACCTTACCAATGGGCGGTGCATGTAGAGACTACTCATTATGTCCCGCTAAACATCGATTTTCCCTTGAAATGTCTCATATTAAGTGATACACAATACTCCCCTTCCTTCCTTGGAGTATGCCGAAAGTTCCGACCCATGCTCTTCTCTCCACGAAGTGCACTTCTGGATCTCTTATACCATACTAACATCATTACTCTTTGTATGCGCAAGTCACTCTCACACTTGACTAATAAAAACTCCGCTCTGAGTGTGCTTCATAACAATTAAATTCTACTCTATTCAAGGAATACCAATTCTTAAATGGCTTCCTACAGCCTTCCCTCAAATTAGGGTGTGCTATTCTAATTGCACACTTATGTATGGATTTTCGCCCCTCATGTGACGTTTAATCCATTCTATCACTTCCACTTCATTACTAGTCCCACAAACATATATTTCACACATCTATTACCACGTCCCTTCGACTCGGGCGATTTTAGCTGCAGCTAACCCAGATGCCCACATTTTTGCAACACCCCGACCGCCCTGGGAGAGCGAACAACGTGCTACTCATCTGTAGAACTAACTAAATTCAACGAAATAGAAGGAATAGGGCATTATCCGTTTACCCTTAAGTCTGAAAGTCTCCCCGTTTACCCTTTATTTCCCTTCACATTAAAGTTCCACTTTATGGGATTTCTCTTGACCCTACTGGTCTTCTTTATGTTCCATTATATTCTAGCAACCCTAATCAGGGTTTACTACGCATAAAATTGGTTTAAGCTAACACGAACAAAAATGCAGTTTTCCCAGGAGGGTCGATCGATCGATGAAAGGGGGTCGATCGATCGAGCCTTCGATCGATCGATGCTATGGGCTCGATCGATCGATCAAACAGTTATGGCGAAACTGCAGAAAACCCAGCTACGGAATTGGTACCCCAAACTCCTCCAAACCATCATATTACAGTCCCAAACTTCCAACCAATTATACTATAAGTGTTGTATACCCATATAAACAATCTCTTACGTAACACATGCGAATTTTCATCAAGAATCATGGGTTAAAAGGCCAAACTCTACATAATTCTCATGAACCCTAATATTTCCTTTAACTTAATTTCTTTCATTCTTTTTCCAGATTTTCTATCTCTAATATCATGGAAATTTGTGGCTCAACCTCTACATGTAAAATGGATTTCCAAAAATATGATCTCTATCATTATAACATGCAATTTGTGTCTCCAATTAATATTTTTCTTCAAGAACACTAATTCTAATCAACCTAAGACAAATATAAAAGGATGCATTAACTTGATAAAAGCAAGATAGATACTTTCCTAGAAATTTAGTGTCTGATTTGTGGACGAATTTGGTGTGGTTGCGTTCCCCGTCGCGCGATCTACGCGTTGGTGGTGACGACGGTGCAATCATAGGTGTTCTTAGCCTAGAACTCCTTGGAGAGCTTCTCCTCTTCCTCTCCAATGGCCGTCATTAGTATTTCATTTTTTTAACCCTAAAAGATGACATTTTCCATCTGATATAACCCTATAAAATTCTTGGGTTTAATTACCCATAATTACGAAATGTCCAAAAACGCCCTCCCGGGGTGCTAATTAAGCCTAAAAACGCTCCGAGACCCAAACTAAACCCCCGGGTACACTTTTCTGACTATCTCGACCCTTCCAGACACTTTGGCACACTCAAAACGACCATATGAGCAACTTATAATTTATTCACTTTTATTAATCAACATTTAGTCCCGACACGACACAGGCGCATCCTGACTTAAATTTCAATAATTGTCATTTTATTCACACGTGACAATATTATAAAAAATAAATATCATATATTACTATACTCATCCAGTAACATTCAACAATTAACAAATTTCCAATAATTACTAACTCTCGTCACGCTAGTAAATATTAAAAACAACATTTTGGATTAAAATTAAATTAATTTATCTCAATTAAATTTAATTAAATCCCTAAATTTAAAAGCCATAAAAAATACGGGGTATTACATGGAAGTCCTTAAGACACGTGAGAGAGCTCTTAGTGAGAAGCTTGAATATGTAGAAGGCGAGCGAGATAGCCTTAAAGGTTTAATGGAATCCTTGAAAAAGGAGCTTCTCGCATTCAAAGAGCGCAATGTTTTATTAGAGTCTCACATTGTAGATTTAGAAAATAAACTAAAAGACTCTAATAAAGTCAAATTTGATTTGGAGTGTCGTTCGACGAAATTAGATAAAATATTAGGAACAGTCCAAATGAAAAATGACACGTGTGGTTTAGGCTTCGATACTTGTAATGAGTCAAATCATAAAGCCAAAACCAATGTTTTAGGAGAATCCTCTAGGAACAATGATATAGATCATTCCTTAGGTAAGTGTTTTCATCGAGCCTTTAGGTGCTCACATTGTGGTCGAAAAGGTCATCTTAGGAATTTTTGTTTTGATCTTAAAAGAGATCCTAGAAAATCGCAACGTAAGGAAACCGAGGTAGACAAGATTCATAAATCCCAAGATCGTCAATCATCATTAGTTTGGGTTAGGAGATCCGACATGGTAGCTTTACAAGATAGGATTTTTTATTCTCATTTACTTTCACATGATACCTCCCTTGCTACATCCAAAGGTTGAATGTTTTATTCATTTGCATACTCTAGCTTTTTGTGCTTCATATTATATATCATTTCTAGGTGTATGCATATTATATCATTTTCTTGTCATTGTCTTATCCCATTCTAGAATTATGATGTTTTTTTTATCTTTTCTATTATTGTTCTTTCATTTTAGTTTGCATTAAATGACAAATACGAAAAGATTTTTGTTTATCATTTGTCTTTTATTTTTTTATTTAGACGTAATGAAAAATGCAAATGATTTTTGTTTGTCTTTTGAGTAAATATTTTTGTTTGTTTGGTTAAAAATTTCAAAAACTCAAAAAGATTTTTATTGTGTGTAGTTTAGTTTGATAAACTTTATGTGGCGTATACTTGTGTTTAAATCCCTTCTTTTTTGCTTCCATGTGGCTAGAACTTTTCGTTAAGATTGTCAATCCTTAAAATGTTCTTTACAATGCTTACATGGAGTAGTTGGATTTTGTGTTGGTATAATGGATTCTATTTTTATATGCCTCAATTCACACATTCACGAGCTCTCTTAAAATTTTAACTTCACATGTATATTTGAGCTTTATGAGGTGTTCTCCTACCAATCTGGTCATCTACGTATTATGTGACCTTCGAAGACTAGGGCATGTGAAAATCCGTTGCACGTGAGATTTGTGTGAGACATAAAAATGATATATATAAATGTGCATGGGGAAGTTCTCCGAAAGAAAATATTATCCTTTGCGAGTAAGTCACCGTTTTCTTGGACCTAAATGAAATACGTGGTCCAAAGGCCTTAAAGAATAATGGCATTAGATGAAACTATTTGCCAAGGACTATTTTTTTAGTTTGATATAGTCATTCAAAAATTAATATGCTTATCTTGAGGGAGTTTGGATGGTATATCAATGGTTTGCACAATGTCTGTTTATCCTAGTTGCGCTTTCAATGTCATGACTCTATTGGTTTGTAGAATCATCAAAATTCTAGACTTGTATGCATTGTGTATGTTTGTTCATTGAGTTCAAATTATATTGTCACATGAGGTTTTATTCCAATGTGATAAAGCTTAAAATCAAATGAGAACTCCATGAACATGTTTTTAAGTGATTGGGTCTAAATCTAATTGTTACTAGTTAACACCCCTACACTTCCGTTTCCATATGACACATTTTTTCCATACGAATGTGAAAAGCTTATTGTATTTTGTGTCATGTGTGGTGTCTATACTTATATATATATATATGCTTGTGCGTTAGTGATATTCATTATGTCTACATATATATGGTAATTTCTCTGCCTTGCTTTCTAGTCCCTCTACGCTTCTAATTCATAATTAGTATCTATCTTGTTGCATATTGTTGTTGATATCACATGCTTAGTATCTTGTGTATCATATTGGTATCATTTTTTTGCATCTTTGTTGGTGTCCTTTATTATTGATATGGATTTGTTCTGATTTTGTTGCCGATATGCTTTCATCCTCTTATCACTTTAAGCTTCATCGTGTTTTAATTAGTTCTTTTATCTGTTGTCTATTCCTGAACAACAAGGGGGAGAATGATAGGGGAGAAATGGTATCATATCTTAGTTTAGGAGATTTAACTTAGGGGGAGAGCGCTAACTTCTTAGGCTTATCATAGTTGATAAAGGAGAATTAATTTAGGGGGAGTATTTAATTTCATTGCATTTAAATCTTTGATATTCCCTATGCTTTTAATGTTTGCTTAAGTGTGCAGGAATTCTATTTAGCGGAAATCTTTCATAGGCAAGGCTATTGATCCTTGGGTATTGATTCAAGTTTTCTATTTTTGGGTGGGATGTTTTTTATTCTAGTTGAGCTTGAAGGCACTTTAGGATTTTGTTTTGGTTTTTGTCCCAGAATAGTCAAAGGGGGAGATTTTTAAGGACACAAGTATCCGATTGAGTCTTAATGTAGTGTTGGATCAATTTCGGAACAAAACGTTTGAGTCATAGAATAGTGTTCTTATGTATCCTTCAATCCTGTGACATGTTGAAGTTGAAGAAGTAGCGGCTTCTTATCAAGAGAACATCATTGCCGATTTACGTATGCCTCGTTTCACGTCATCAACTTAGTTCCAATCTCTCCTAAGGTATGAATGCATTACATACACACACACACACACACACATATATATATATATATATATAGGAGCTTGGAATAATTTTTTACTTGGTGTAATTTTATTTTGAAATAAATTTTATTTTCAGAAGGTTACTTTAGAACTTTAAAATAAAGTTTTTGGGTTAAATCGAATTTTGACCATTCTGTCACTTCGTTTGATATTGTCGTTCGAATGAGTTTTTCATTCGAACGAGAATGTCGTTCGAACGAGTTTGCCAACGACTTTCCCAATTAGCCTCTAGAACTTCGTTAGAAAGTTCGTTCGAACAAGACTTCGTTCGAACGAGATTTTCAGCGGGAAAATATTTTTGCAGTTTTCTCCATGTTCCCACTCCTTTGTGCCACTAACTTTTGCCAGAATTTAAATGTACGGGAACCGTCTTTGAAAAACAAACTTTTTCATCCTCTGCAATATCTAGAGAGAGTTTTTGAGAGTTTAATTCCTCTATGAAAAAGTTCATGTTTTAAGTGTTTGTCTTTCAAGAAAATTAATCAAAAACACTTTTGTTTACACCCATACTAGCTTATTCCAAGAACCACACACACACACACACACACATATATATATTGTGTGTGTGTGTGTGTGTGTGGCTGGAGTATTTGGCATCGGGTTTCTCTCAATACCTCAAAGAAGAGAAGTTTGGGTTTACGTCTACATCCCTAAAAGAAGAATCTTTTATTCTGCTTGGGCATTCTCACATGGTGAAAGGCACCATGTGTGGTTGATGGTTGCTTAGTCTCAATTGGTTGGGTCCGGGGTTTCGGTGGACTCCGAGATTAGTCGCTAGGTGGAGGTTGAAGTTCGAAGGAGCATGTCAAGGCTTGAAGGAAGTCGAGTCAGTTGTGTAAGTCCTCTTATCGAGTCTTTGTAAAATTCATATCGTACTTAGTGAATTTGTTAGGCTAGGGTCGTCCGAGGTTTTTTCCCTATTTGGGTTTTTCCTCGTACATCGTTGTGTTGTGGGATTGTGAATTTATTTTATCATTTGCAAAAATCACCTAGAACTCATGCTTAGTGTAAAAAGATAAAATTGGATTTAACTTGACTAAAATGGTGCATGTTTAATTATTGGTGTAAATTTTGATTAAGTTAATTTAATTCAAGTTGGCACTAAATTAATTGGTTAATAGTCTTGTCCAACTTCTTTATACTTGATAATTAAATTAATTTGGTTTGAGTGAATTTAAAGTGTGTGTGAGTTTACTTTAATTCACTTTGTTGTGTTTTATTTGAATTTGTTTCAAAAAATTAAAATTTGTCAATTGAGTGTGTTGAACCATCTTTATTCAACATTAAAGGAAATTGATTTTTATAAAACTAAAATTTGGGGTCTCCGTTTCCAACAATAATAGTTCAATATAGAATTATATTTGGTACATCCCAAGGATGTATTGAACATTACCACTAGCAAGATTTGAGTTTAAGAGTTGTCTTGATTAGACTCGGGGAATCCTAAACCTTTTGTAAATGATGCATTAATTTTTAATTATGAGAATTATGAGGATTGGAATTCCTGCGTAAATGATCTCCGCATATTGGGTGATAGTTGTGTGAGTAGATCTGAGACAAAAAATTTAGATAAATATGTGTCCAAGGGATATCGTAGATTGTAGTACTCCCTTGATAGACTGTTATGTTTTCTTTCCACTAGATTAAACATTATCAGTGGATTATTTTATAATCCTGGTGTTGTAGGAAATATGTTAATTTTGAGAATAAAGGAAATTGTTTAGATTTTGGTTAAACTTGATTAATAGTAAATTGATGAACAAATGGATATCATACACTTAATGTGGGGGAATCATACTATGGACCATAATGAAATTTGTAAATAAGACCTCATTAGATCAAACTGATTTTTGAGCTAATTAAATTATAGTGTAATAATAATTAATTATGATTAAGTTAAGAATTGGGTTACGATAATTGTAATTGGGTTTTTAAGTATTTATTTACAATCCAATTTAATTATTTGTCTTGGGTACCTAATGTAGTCCACATACCCACGTAGTTAGGGTCAAAATATGAAGAATTCTTGTTTGGCCCAAGACCACCTCTTATACTTGTATATAAAGTGTGGGAAGCGGTTTTAATGATTATTATTCATGATAATAGTTTGAGATGGGTGAGAGAAAATACGATTCACATTTTTATTAATAGGGCTATATATAGACCATCATATCTCACTTATAAGGAATGATTTTCATTTAAAAAGGTGCCCAAACACCTACCTAGATTTGGGGAGGATATAAACTAGATGACACAAGATTTATAAAAGGTTAAGTAAGGTTTTTGGAGACCTTGGATGGGAATCAACAGCATATTCATCATCAAATAATTTCTCCTCATATGAATCACAACAAGATTCCTTATGGTATAAATTCTTCAAACCCCGGGTTTAATCTCTAAATCTTATTTTCTTTTTTCTTTTCAATGCATGATTAATCAAATATCCATAGGGATGAAATTTTGTGTAATGCCCTGACCCTGATTTATGGGTTACCCATGAGTCACTCGGTCCGGCCCGAGCGTTAGGTGTGAAGTGCAATGAAACAACCTACATAATGTTACTAGTCCAATTTTATTATAATTAACATTCCACTTATTTAGCTTCCAATTCCAATTTCAGACTAAACTACGCCAAGGACCCATGGGAAGCACCTTACAATCCAAGTAAACTAAAATACTAACGTAAGAATAAATAAATTACTTACATGTATAACGCCCTCAAAATACGAAACTTCTCGTTACCTGCCGTAACAAGAAAGGGTGTGAGCCTATGCCCATTGGGAATATACAAAGCAATATAAGAGTGAATGACATAATGCATACTCACACTCTACAACCAGAATCATGCAAAAATATATACTTATCTACGTGCGTGCGCACACAAACACATACACACACACACACACACACACACTATGTGTGTGTGTGTGTATACCTTTGAAAATACATGTTCCAAAGCATTAATAGTTTTACTTATGAAAATCTTACTTGCCCTAATATTGTAAAAGACTTCCTTTACTCATTCTTAATATTTCTCACTTCATTTAACACGCCCATTTAAACATTTTAAACTACTACGTTTGATTTATCCGAACACATTCCTATTCTGAAATCACCCTTTTTATTTAATTGAGTACACATTAATATTTTCGTTGAAACTCACCCTTTCAACACACACGAACATCGTGTAAGAAAATACATATTTAAACTTTGAAAACCTTTTACAACAAATTCTTGTGTTAATTGTGCGTTTAACCGCTCAGGTTGCTTAATCACTCATTTACCCACCTACTTACCCTTTTTACTTATTTTATGGAAATTTATCGATTTCACATTTACTTGTCCATATTAACCATTATGGGAACATTTATTTATTCATTCAAGTTAGGTTGTAATAACACATTTTAACACACAACCCATTTCCTGACATGTTATATATTTACTTTATCTTTTCTCGGACTTTTCCAATATTGCATACTTTTATGGGCTCCAGAACGCAGGCTACGGGGACCATATGCTTTGACCTGTGTTTAAGGTTTTCACCCAAGGGCTTCAAGCCCTTATTGCTTTATCCTGATGTTATTCAATTTTCCTTTTAATGTGTTTTTACATGTTACATATATTCACATTATTACACTTTCCTTTTTACCCCGCTTAAGCCAAAATCCGGGACTTTACCGCCCCATGTGTGTTACACTTTGAAAATCAACATTTCATGTCCTTTATACTTTAACCTTGATTTTTATTCCAAAAGTCATATTCGTTTCAGGCTACTTTGTGTAACAACCAATATTTTTTTTCATAAAAATGCTCCACTTAAGTAAAATTACCATTTTACCCATTTGATTCCAAAATCATCCTTTACTCACTTTCACAAGTGTTTTTTTTGGGAAAAATTATGTATAATATCATAGAAAAACTTTACATGTGAAAAGGAGATGACTCCAAACAAAGTCTGAGGGGCATTCCCCAAAAGACCTACCAACCACTAGCAAAATGAAAACAAAACATCAAAACAAACTAGTTTAAAGCACTCTTCGGAATGCTCCAACTTAAACATGCCATCCAGTTGTGATAGCTTATTTTCCCTCTCTCCCAACACATGGCTCTAGCTCTAACCATTCTCTCTATCTCTTTGATAAGCACTTCCATAGGCCTGGCTATTCCCTTTAAATGCCTCTCATTCATTTCAATCCATAGGCAATAGATGGTAGTTGAGAAAGATATACTTCTGATTCTATTCACAAGATTTGACCCCCTATAGTTATTAGCAATGGCATTTTCAATCTCATCCTCCCAGTTGAGCCTTTCTCGATACTCTTGATTCCTAAATCTGATCTTTTTCCACACAGACTCAGCATAGTTGCACTCATTGAATAAGTGGTTAATGGATTCCACCTGTTTGTTGCAGTTGAAGCAGAGGTTGTCCTCTTAAATTACCAAAGTACAAAGATTATCTTTGGTATATAAAGCTTTCTTGCATGCCAACCAAAGAATGAAAGAGAATTTAGGAATATTATTTTTATTCCAAACTATCTGATGCCATCCTCTAGCAGCCACAGTGGGGGAGAGCTCCCTATATGCAGAACCAATTGAGAAACCATTGGTTGTGGGAGTCCAAACCACTTCATCTTTCAATCCTTATCTAATACATGGCAACTCAGCTTCACTAATTTCAGTAAGTTCCCGAGTTGTTGATGGCCACCTCCACCTATCGCCCTGAATATGATCAGCAACCATAGCTTTGTGGTTGCTCGCATTATCATAAATGACTTTAGGGCCATATCGATCCAATAATGGTCCATTTTAGTGACAATTATCATACCACAGGAAGGTGTCCTGCCCATCACCAATCTTATGCTTTATGAAAGGTTTTCCCTTCTGTCTACTCTGCAAAATCCTTCTCCATCTCCAAGTTGTGTCATTAGGAATAGTTACTACCCAAATGCTCCTTATTTTAAGCTTATATTTGTTGCACCATTTCACTCAGAGACTATCCTTCCTACTGCAAATGTTCCATAACTGCTTCAAGATGGCTGCAACATTCCAAGTCTCCAAACATTTTATGCCCAAACCTCCATCTTCCATTGAATTATAGATATCACTCCGAACAACCTTAACCCCAGAGTGTCATCTGTCTGACCCAGTCCACAAAAAGTCCCTCATAAGTTGTTCAATTTTCCCAATGACCCCCTTGGGTAGAATGAAGAGGCTTGACCAGTAGACCTGCATCCCAGATAAGACAAATTTGATAAGATGAAGCCTACCAGCATAACTGAGATACATGTTAACCCATCCATTAATTTAATTAGTTATCTTCTCTATCATCCTGTTATAATCCTCAACCTTTATCCTTGAAGTTATAAGTGGAACACCCAGGTACATGAATGGGGGACTCCTATGGTAGTTTAATCTCATTAATGGTATTCTCTTCAGTACTTAGAAAAGTAAAGGTTACTCTTGTTAGTATTTGGTTTTATCCCAGTGATGCTGCAGAACTCCATCATTGCCTCTTTAATTAGACTAACAGAGTTGATGTCCCCTCCACTAAGAATGATAAGATCATCTGCAAAGCTCAAGTGGTTAAGCCCTACTTCCTTACATTTAGGGTGGAAAGTGAAGTTTGGATTTCTACATTCGTGATCCATGATACACGAAAAAGTTTCCATTACTAGAAGGAAAAGGTAAGGAGATAGGGGATCTCCTTGCCTCAGACCTTTATTCCCCTCAAAGAATCCATTAAGATGTCCATTCAAGGTGATAGATAACATTGTGGTTGTAATACACTCAGGGATCCATCCCACAAATTTTGGAGGAAAACCCATATGCCTTAGAAGCTTGAATAGGAAATCCCAATTCACTGTGTCATGGGCCTTAAGGAGGTCAATGTCCATTGTCCATCTAGGATGTCTAATCTCCCTATGGTAGTTTCTCATTAATTATTGAAGAAGTAAGATGTTGTCTGAGATGGATCTTCCCTCCACAAATGAGCTTGTCTAATATTGATAAGGCTTGGTAAGATAGGCTTCATTCTCTTAGTAATGACCTTAGATATGCATTTATTTATGGTTTTACAGCAAGATATAGGTCTAAAGTCATTCATTTTTGTAGGACTATGAACCTTGAAGATTAGAGCTAATGCAGTATAATTCAACTGCCTATGAAGGTAACTGCAGCTAATGAAGAATTTGATGGCATTTATCACATCATTTCCAACCACAATCCAATTCTTCTTAAAGAATGGGGTATTAAAATAATCAGGTCTAGGGTCGTTGTCAGACCCAATGGAAAACATGACCTCCTTGATTTCCACATCTGATATTTGGGCATTCACAGCTTCAATATACCTGTCAGGGACTCTTTTCAACATTACCTCATTTAAAAGGGTAGTGGGATCCTCACATGGGTAGGTAATACCTAGCATGTCATAGAATGATTAACTACAACGTTGGCCACATTTTGAGACCCCTCTACTCTTGTACCATTCTCATCCTCTATGCTGATGATCTTCCTTCTAGCAGTCTCTTTCTTTCCCTTTGTTTATGAAAAAAGGTGTTATTTCCATACCCTAGCTGAAGCCATTTCTCCCTAGAGTGTTCTTTATAGTAGGAATTTTCTACATTTCTTAGCTCAAGATTATTGTTAACAAAATTCTTTTCCTCCTCCTGGATTCTAGCATTGTCACCCTCCCTATCCAACTTCTTTTAAACCTCATCTATAGCATCTTTGGTCTCTTCCACTCTCTTAAACAAATGGTTGTGAAATTTTCTGTCAAACTCTTTAAGGTTGGTCTTCAATCTCCTCATCTTATTACTTAATTGAACCATCGTATTACCTTCCTCATACTAATACTTCTAGGAGAATCATATTGAAATCATCATGGGCCATCCAAAAGTTGTGTAACTTGAAAGGCTTGGGTCTATACATTTCCATAGGGGAGAGGAAAATGGTTATAGGAGAGTGATCCAAAATTCCACTAGGTAGCACAGTAGCTTAGGACTCAGGGAACCCAAATAGCCAAGCATCATTTTATAGTACCCTATCCAATCTAGATTGCACATTATCACTTCCTACATGTCTCTTCTTCCATGTGAACCAAAGACCATTAGTCACCATGTCCTCAACCTGAATATCATTTATACAGTTATTGAAATCAGTAGTTGCCTCCCTATTAATACCAATCACACATTTTGTAGACACCTCACTCTGTTACCCCCTAACTCTCCTTAGGTCCCTAGTGCCTCCACTCATCAACGCGAACCCAGGTCACGTCCCGAGTACTAACCTGGAAGCCATCGGGCACCCCCCGGCTCAGTTTGATCCAAAAGTCAAACTCCTTATCTTGACCGAGACTCAATGAATATTCGAAGGGCAATGAATACCCTTTCCAACGGTCTGCCCTGTGCGCGATTCTGACTTACCATACGGACGAACGATCCATTTGCGTCCGAAACCTGACCCTAGAGGCCACTGGGCGCTCCCAGGCTCTGTTTACCCAAGTCAACCCTTCAGCTCGACCGAGGCTAAATTAATCTTTGAAGGGCACTAAATACCCTTTCCAACGGTCCATCCCGTGCACAATTCCGACTTTCCATGCGGACGAACGATCCGTTTGACTCCGGGAAGCCACCGAGCGCTTCTCGGGCCTAATTGACCAAACTAAACTCTCCAAACCGGTTCAAACTCTTTGGAATTTCAAAGTAAATCTCCTAACCTTTCCAACGGTATGACCCGTGCACGATTCGGACCTACCATGCGGACGAACGATCCGTTTGCGTCCGCACGATTCCCCGTCCAATGGATCGATAAACGCTTCCGAGCCACATTTGACCCAAAGTCAACTCCCAAACTTAGGAGCGGTACAAAGGACTTTCTAAGGTCTCGGAATTACCTTTCCAACGGTATGCCCCGTACGCGATTCTGACAAACGGTTTTCCCTCGGTGGCCAATTTTCTGAAAAAGCCTGAAACACACTGCCAAACGACAGGTCCCAGAACCTGCCTATCGGCACCTTCCTACCGACAGGCAGGAAGGGCTCTAAGCCGATTGGCAGTCCCCTGGAGCTATAAAAGGAGGCCTTGGCCTCATTTTCAAGAGGAACCCAGATCTGATAGAAATCTCTCTGAACGAATCCCAGAAACCTCTCTCGAAGGCAACGTAATTTCAACTTCCAAATCCCCTTTTTACTTCCACTTTCCATCATCCTTTTCATCAAACTTGGTGAATTAACCACTCTCCATCATCATCCAAGTGCAAGGGCTGCTCTCCAATATCCTAATATACTTTTTACTTAGTATTATTGCACATCTCTTATTTTCATATAAATAAAAACCCAAAAAATAAGGAAAATAGGGTTTGCTCATAAATTCCAAATAGGGATTCTCACACTTTTTCCACACTTTTGTCACAACTAAAACACTTTTTCTACACACACACACACACTTACAAATAAGAGATTTCTTCATTTTGGATTTATGGGTTAAACCCCACCCCTCACTTTACATGCGAACTACGTGGACTTTGATGCCTTTATAGGCTACGTAGGCGTCTCGGGGTAAAACCCGAGACTCGAGTCCTTTCTTTCACTTTTTCTATCATTTTCTATTTTCTCTAAATCCATTTTTCTTACAATATTAGTCTTAGTGACGTATTACTCCATTTGCGTTATCGTTCCCTTATAATGATCAACGTAGGGGTAGCCGCCTAAATCTTATTTTTCTAATATTACTTTTATATCTTCTTACGGATGACTCACTTTATCTTTTCCATGATACAAGTTAAAGATTCCTACCTCCATTCTATACATATACACATGCAGACATCTCACGGGGGGAAACATAAAGGAAAATAGTGATGCGCCCAAAATAAAGCTTGTGATTCAAGTGCAAATCTATCGCAACAATTAATATCCAGTAAGTACGGAATCGTGATCCACAGGGATTGAAACACTCCTAAGAGAACAAGATTAGGTTTAAGGGATTCTCTAAACGTCACAAAAGTTAAAGTGTAAAAGATGATTTAATAGTTTCGAAGAGTGATTGAGACTAATCTCTAAACTAGCATACTATTGATGATAAGTTAATTAATTAATGATTACAGAACTATGAAAAGAACTAAGATAAGCTTGAGTTCAAGAAATTAAAGGGATCGAGGATCATTCTCCCACCTCGGATTCACAAAGAAGGGGCTTATAGGGCATGGTTGAAATTAATTCTAATCGAGCATAACTAATTAAGTCCGAACATCAACCATGTAGAGACTAAACTCAACAATGGAGGATTAGGGGTTAATTAATTATTGCTAGATGGGTTGGGTTTGTAGTAAAGCTTCAAACACTAACTCTTGCATGACAAGAGAAGCACCGTCGGAGGCCACGCGAAGATAAGAAGAAGGTCTACAACTTTCGTGAAGAAATCGGGATAAAAACCAGAGTGCTGAAATTACCAAAATGCCCCCGATTGTGCAAGTGTCAACGGAACTTTCCCGGATCAAAACCAAACTTCTCAAAATGCATTCCCGAGACCTATAAAATCTCAATAAAGACACATACAAAGTGTATATGATGAATTCAGGGGTTAGTCAATAAATGAGTATAAGAATCGGGAAATACATGCACGGGAACGCTGGAATGTACAAATTAACGGCGTATAAAATACAATAAAAGTGACGAATCACACCCCCTAACTTATGCATTGCTAGTCCCGAGCAATGAAGTATGAAGAAACAAAGGCCAACAACGCAACCAAAATAGAAGAAATATGTACAACAAAGGAAAATGCCATGCATTTAGCATATGCAATAAGCCGTTTTAAACCCCTAGGTGGCCCTAGGGGACGAGTGAGGTCTCGTGAGGGTTTCCAGGGATGACACCCACAAACATCAAATCAACTCATACTATGGTACGGCAAAATCCAATGCGTAGCTCAACAAATATCTAAGAAGCACAATTTATCAACAAAGTGAATGAAGCTCACACAAAAGACGACAATTATCGGCATTAAACAAATAACTTCAATAAAATCGAAACCATGGAAATGCGAAATAAGCGAACACATGTGGTAATTTAGATTTGGCAAAACTTTCAAAATCCATATAAAAGCTAAGGCATGCATACTCAAGATCTCTCCGGTTGTTACACTCAACAAATGAAACACTTAGAAATGGGATGTAACACACACGGGACATGCGAGCATTAAGAGTAATTATAAAGGGAAACTAGGCCACACACATGTCATCAATGAAGAACGCGATATAAAAGTGAAAAATACAATCTCATGAAAGGATATCGCATATTAACCAAGAGAAAAGCATTTAAACATATTATCGCTAATGTTCGATCCTGGAATCACATCACCCAAGGATCAAATAGGACTTTTGGGGGTATAGAATTTAGGCTAGGTTAGGGTTAGGAAAAGAAAGGGATGTGTGTAGGATCAAAGGAGATTCGGGAATAACGCGCGGGATAATGAATTTAATGGCCAATTAAGGAATCGATGGTCAAATTCCACAAGCAATGTATTCATGAGAGTGAGACTTTGATATTCATGCACATGGTGAAATGGGAAACAACTAGGACCCATTTTATTCGATACTTTTCTTTTTCTTTTCTTTTTCTTTTGCTTTTTCTTTTGCTTGATTGCAATCCATATAAACAACATCATTCAATCCCGGGAACAATCCCTAATCAAGGTACGAGAGGCGTAAATAAGGGTTTAGGACTCCAATGTGGAGTTGGACAAGGGATTTGGGGTTGAAACGAAAGGAATAATAAGGCTCAAAGGGGGTTGACTAGGGGAAACATTTAAGGGTAGGGTCAAGGTCATATGGGTTAAACAACAACAAGGGCCTATAATCCTTTCCTAGAGTTTCATGTGATTCGCGGAACTCAACACCATTGAAAATCATGCTCAAGTGATAAATCAGTTAGTATGCTATCAAATGAAAAGAAAATGAGATTGACAACGAGTTCATTGACAAGAAAGAGATAGAGTGGGTGTATACGCTCACAAATGATGATAAGTCTCAATTTTCACTTTTGTAAAGGTATAGCATGCGCCTTAGAATAACGAATTTGAAACACATTAAACCAAATCATAAATAATTATTTTTGTATATGCTCAAAGCTTCATAGTTTAATTTTATGATGCTATTCATAATGCAAACACTAACGGGATAAAGTGTAATAAATCAATGACTCAAAGCATGCTTCATAGCTATAAAATAGGATATGTCGATCATATAAGTAATCATAGTAGATATGAGAGAGAAAAAGAAAAAAAAATTATTTTATTTATATATATATATATATATATTTTTTTCATTTTAAATAAATAAATAAATACTAACATGATAACCGGCATCACAATTGTAAACCATACCCCCCAACTTGAATGAAACATTGTCCCCAATGTTAGTAGGGATAAAAAGGGAAAAGGGGTTAGAAAATAATCACCCCGTAAGGAGTAACTCGAGAAACGCGTAACGGCATGCCTGTTACAAGTTAGTACCATAAACAATAATATATACAAAAGAGATATATACAAGAACAAATATGAAACTGAAAATGAGTAACTTCATTAATAATCACGAGTTGTGTACATGGGGCACAAAAAACCAAAATTAGAAAATACAGTCAATGTACTCTCTTCCCCACACCAAAACACAACGTAAAAAGTTACAAGCTAAAAATGAAAATAAGAACCACGGTAGACAGCAGCAGCGAAAACGGGAATGACAGCGGCAGAGAAAACGGGGTCACAGCGGCCTACATATCGTCCGGATGGCGGCGCGGCGACTCGGGCGCGGTGGGGTCACAAGGGGCATAGGGATCATAAAGGTACGGAGGCACAGGAGCCTCTCCCCCGCGTAAATGTGAAAATAGGTCCATTTGCGCCCGAGTAATCATCGAGATATCGCGCTCGTAAGCGCCCCGATACGCGATAAAATCAGCCTGGAACGAAGCGAAGCTCGACATGTAAGTGCCCCTAAACTCGGAAAAATCCGCTTGTAACTCATCCATCCGCACCCCGAGATATGTTATGGGGTCAACAGTAGATGGGGCTGGTGGTGGGATAGGATGAGGCACATCCGGAATATCCGGCATAGGGGCATCAGGAGCATCGGGAGCTTCAGGGGCATCAAAGGCACGCTTCTTACTCCTCTCCCAATAGTCTTGCCCCAAGCTTTTTACGATAGTCTTATCATTAAACACCTTGGGCAGCCTCAGTATCTTGTCGTTGCCCAAAACCTCACACCCGACATCCCTACAAATCCGGGAAATCAGATGCGCGAAAGGAAGAGTTGTGGTTCCCTTCTCGCTGTAGGCAGCGTTCACAATTTGATGTAATATGAGGGCGGGAAGACTGATGACCATGTCATCCGTTAAGAGACTATATAAGAAGAGGGCCTGCTTGTAGCGGAGGACTGCCTTGGTCTGAGTGGGAATGATGGAGTTAACTGCGATGAGATGGAGGATACGATGTACATCGGGCATGCCCGAAGTGGGGAAAGTTTCCCCCGCCCAAATCTTGTTGGGTGCAAGACGCGCAATGAGTTGGTCTTGTGGAATCTGAGGCGCGTCAGCAAGGACCGGGTAATGATATAGATCGGGGTTAGACGCCCTGCTAAGGTGTGTAGCCAAGATGGTCTTCAAAATAGTGATCCGCCTCCCTCTCACAAACGCTTCATACGCGCCGCCGCGCACAGATACTAGAGAAGCGTAGAAACGGCGCACGTGGTCCTCATTGACCTCACCTCTCATGGCCAGATGGGACTCCCAATTGAATTTGTCCAAGAATCGCCTCACAGAAGCCGACATCTCCTCTACAATCACCTCCTTCTCAATAGCGATCGGGCGACTGGTTTTAAACATGGCCCGGTACCACTCCATCTCTTCCTTGGAACGAAAGGAGTCAAAACTAGCCCCTCCCCGTCCAGTAACCACATAGGAGGTTGGCTTGCTGATCGGAGGAACCTACAAAACAATAATTCAATACTCACACGATAAGTGCGATGCATAAAATCAAAGTGATCGTGAAATTTGGGGAAACTAGGTTCAGAGGGTGCGCGTTGGGAAAAATGGTCGGGTAGACGTAACCGACGCACACCACACTCAAACAAAGACAATTCAACAGGAATGTGCGATAAAAGGTACGAAGATAGAGCATTAGAGCACAAAGTCTTCACAGAGGCAATTTATCGAAGACTTAGTGTGCAATGTATAGAGAGTAGGGTGAAAATAACATGTTTAATGTGAAACAACCCCAACAAATACAACTGAATCATCAAAGCAACATAAACAAGTTGTATTTGTTGGATTCATACCACAAACAATGAGAATAAATGGAGCAATTGGTATAAAATATGAATTTTTAAAATACCCCAATTAACCCTACTTTCTATACCAAGAACACTAAATAAGAATTGAAATTGATTTAAGTGGATTGAAGTAGTTACCTTGGATGAGGATGCCTTGGATGAGGAAGCCATGAGGTTGAATAAGAATGGAGGAATGGAAATGATAAGGGAGAGGGAGATTTCGCAGGCTAAGGGAGAAAAGAGAGAATGAGAAGATGATGCAAAATAAATTAAGGGATTTTAAGTGACAGGGGCACCGAATCGATTCGGTGGTTAACCGAATCGATTCGCAAATCTCGAATTCAACACTGGAAGGGGCCGAATAGATTCGGTGGTTAACCGAATCGATTCGCATTTAGAGACCTGACACTTTTAATTTACCGAATCGATTCGCCAGAATTGCGAATCGATTCGCAAACCCAAAGTTGGCTACTGGAAGGGGGCGAATCGATTCGGTGGTTAACCGAATCGATTCGGCTTGTTGGAACCAAGTTTCTGCTTTGCTGAAACACCATTTTTTCAAAGGTGGCTGGATTGGGCTGCTAATGGGTGGATTTTTGGACCCTAAAGATGGAGTTTAATATGTACAAAGGGTCCGGGACAAAAATTTTGCACCCCACACATGCCGGGGGATGCTCGGCATAAAAAAATCACAATTCCGACGTCCTATAGAGCCCCGTAAACGGGGTCGGACAATGGAATCGTGTCCGAACATGGGTCAAATGGTTCTAAGAAAGGCTTGAGACGCTGACCATTGACCTTGAACAACTTCCCATCAGATAGGTTCTCAATCTCAATTGCACCATGATGATGGACGGTCTTAACGACAAACGAACCCGTCCACCTAGACCTTAGCTTACCCGGGAACAAATGCAACCTAGAGTCGTATAAGAGAACCTTTTGAAGAGGGTGAAATGTTTTACGGGGTATGTGCTTGTCGCGCCTCTCTTTCACCCTTTGCTTATAGATTCTCGCGCTCTCGTACGAATCACTACGGAGTTCCTCCAACTCATTGAGTTGGAGCATGCACTTCTTTCCAGCCTTGTCTAGATCAAAATTCAATTTTTTTATCGCCCAATAGGCCTTGTGCTTGATTTCAACTGGTAAATGACATGGTTTGTCGTACACAAGTCTAAAGGGCGACATACCCAAGGAAGTCTTGTATGTCGTACGATATGCCCATAAAGCGTCAGGAAGCCGAAGAGACCAATCCTTGCGGTCGGGATTGACCGTCTTCTCTAGGATGTGCTTGATCTCTCGATTGGCCAATTCAGCTTGGCCATTTGTTTGCGGGTGGTAGGTAGTTGCAACTTTATGAGTTACCCCATACTTTCGCATAAGATTAGCAAACGGAGAATTACGAAAATGAGTTCCGTTATCGCTTATGATCGCCTTCAGAGTTCCAAAATGCGAAAGCATGTGTTCCTTAAGGAACTTCAACACCACCCTATGATCATTGGTTTTGGACGCAATGCCCTCTACCCACTTTGATACATAATCTACGGCCACAAGGATGTAAAGGTTACCAAAAGACGGCGGGAATGGGCCCATGAAATCAATTCCCCAACAGTCAAAGACTTCAATTTCTAGAATGGGGGACATTGACATCATGTTTCGACGGGTTATAGCACCTAATTTCTAGCAACGATCACACGAAACGCAGAATTCGTGTGCATCTTTAAAAAGTGTGGGCCAATAAAGCCCACATTGCAAGATTTTTGCGGCAGTTTTCTTGGAAGAAAAGTGGCCCCCACATGCCTCCGTGTGGGAGAAATGAATTACGCTCTCATACTCATCATCTGGGACACATTTCTGGATGATCTGGTCGGGGCCATACTTGAGCAGATACGGATCATCGAAAAAGAACCTCGGCACCCAACTAAAGAATTTCCTCTTCTCTTGAGGGGTCCAATGAGATGGAATTGAACCCGTCACGAGGTAGTTCACGATATCAGCGAACCACGGCAGAGAGGAAGTGGAGAACAGCTATTCATCCGGAAAGAATTCAACAATGGGGAGTTGGTCCTTGGGTGCCTCTAACGTTAAACGCGACAAGTGATCCGCGACAACATTTTCTACTCCTTTTTTATCTTTAATAGTTAAATTAAACTCTTGGAGTAAGAGCACCCACCTAATTAAGCGCGGCTTGGCGTCCTTCTTAGACAGAAGGTATTTGAGCGCCGCATGATCCGTAAAACAAACTATGGGGGATCCTACGAGGTATGCCCGAAATTTATCCAAAGCGTAGACAACCGCTAATAACTCTTTCTCGGTGGTCGAATAGTTCAACTGAGCACCGTTAAGAGTTCGACTTGCATAGTAAATGACATGGGGTTTCTTGTCACTTCTCTGTCCTAAAACAACCCCAACCGCGAAGTCGCTAGCGTCACACATCAATTCGAAGGGTAGGGTCCAATCAGGAGCTTGAATTATGGGAGCGGTGGTAAGCATACTTTTCAAAGTCTCAAAAGATGCTTGACACTCGTCGCTCCATTCGAAAGGGGTTTCCTTGGAGAGGAGACTACACAAGTGTCTAGGAATCGAGCTAAAGTCCTTGATGAAATGACGATAAAATCCTGCATGCCCAAGGAAAGACCTTACATCTTTCAGAGATTTAGGGGCGGGTAAGTTGGCAATGACCTCAACCTTTGCCTTGTCTACCTCAATACCATCTGAGGAGACGATGTGACCTAAAACAATCCCCTTAGTGACCATAAAATGGCACTTCTCCCACTTTAAAATGAGCTTTTTCTCTACACATCTAGACAAAACCTTCTCTAGCATAGAAAGACAATGGTCATAGGAGTTGCCAAAGACGCTGAAATCGTCCATGAACACCTCTAGACCACGTTCTACCATATCACTAAACATGCTCAACATGCACCTTTGGAACGTAGCAGGCGCATTACATAACCCGAAGGACATCCTTTTGTAAGAAAATGTCCCAAAAGGGCATGTGAAGGTAGTTTTGTCCTGATCCTTGAGATCAAGATCGATTTGGTTGTAACACGAGTACCCATCGAGAAAATAATAATAAGGATGGCCGGACACGCGTTCCAACATTTGGTCAATGAATAGAAGGGTAAAATGATCCTTTAATGTCATTGCATTAAGTTTTCTATAGTCGATGCACACACGCCACCCAGTGGTGGTGCGTTTAGTGATCAATTCCCCTTTCATGTTTTCTACAACGGTGACTCCTGATTTCTTTGGAACAACGTGAATTGGACTGACCCATTTGCTATCGGATATCGGATATATGATATCAGCATCTAAAAGCTTAATTACCTCCGCCCTCACAACTTCCTTCATCACCGGATTCAATCTCCTTTGCATCCTCTTCAAGATTAATTTTGTGAGTGCAAATCAAGGGACTAATTCCCTTCAAATCTGCTATTGTCCACCCAAACGCACCCTTGTATCTCCTTAACAAGTCTATCAGCCTTTGTTCTTCACCCGCATCGAGGCTAGATGAGACAACAACGGGATATGTCTCTTTTTTGCCTAAATAGGCATATTTTAGCTCGGAAGGCAATTGCTTTAATTCAAGTTTGGGGAATCGCACATTCGAAGGAACTTCATACGAATCACGAGGGGGTAAGTCCTCAAAAACACTACACCAATTAACATCATCAACACTCTCGTCCTCGTCTAACAACAAGCTCATAAACTTGACCTCTTCATCATAAGGAGAATAGCTATTCTCCAAGTAAATCGGGTTCACAAGACATCCCTCTAAGGGGTCCGAAAAATATGTAGCATCAAAATGCTCTTGTACCACCTCCTCTAAAAAGTCCACCTCATGGACTTCATCATCATAATCTCCCACTTGGTTCGAAACATTGAAGATGTTCATTTCCAAGGTCATATTCCCAAATGTCAGGTTCATTTGGCCATTCCTAGTATTAATTAATGCATTGGAAGTGGCCAAGAAAGGACGACCAAAGATAATGGGGGTAGTTCTACTGCTAGTAGAAGTAGGATGGGTGTCAAGCACCACAAAGTCCACAGGAAAGTAGAATTTGTCAACTTGTATGATGACATCTTCCACTACACCCCTCGGAACCTTAACGGAGCGATCCGCTAATTGGAGGGTTATTTTTGTGGGCTTGAGGTCCCCTAGACCGAGCTGTTCATAGACATGGTAAGGTAACAAATTGACACTTGCTCCTAGGTCTAGCAAAGCCTGCTCAATTTTAAATTCCCCAATCACACACGAAATGGTGGGACATCCAGGATCTTTATATTTGGGTGGTAATTCTGATTGAATTATTGAGCTAATGTTTTCGGCCAAGAAGGCTTTCTTCCTTACAAACAATTTCCGCTTAACAGTAATTAAGTCCTTTAAGAACTTAGCATAAGCGGGGACTTGCTTGATTGCATCCAAAAGAGGGATGTTAATTTTGACCTGTTTGAACATCTCTAGTATGTCAGCGTTATTAACATTCCCCTTTTGCGACAGGAGCCTTTGAGGGTAAGGTACGGGGCTAGAAAGCTTCGAAACCACATCCGACTCTAACGGGGATTTCCCTTCTCTTTGCCTTAAGGAGGCATCTTCGACCTCTAATGGGTCGGGCGAAACCTCCTTAATGACGGTGGGGACACTAGGAGGGGTGGGCTTATCAATGACTTTCCCACTCCTTAGAACGGTCACAGCCTTTGCACTACCAGGAGGGGGATTCGAAATGTCAGTGACACTATTTTGCCCCATGGCCTTTTGAGGTTGGGAAGGGAATTTTCCCTTCTATTGGATACTCAAAGCCGAAGTCAACTTGGAGATTTCCTTTTCAAGCCTAGAATTCGTGGCTTGTTGAGAGGTTATGAAAGATTGAAGAGTCTCTTCGAGGCTCCTCTTGTTCGGGTGAGCATACAATGGTATAACCGGAGGAGGTGGTCCCTGAGGGGGACCTTGCATTTGAGCTTGGGGTAGAGGAACTTGATTATATGGTTGCTGAAAATTATGAGGTGGGGGAAGATTTTGATAATTCGGGGGAGGTGTATTTTGAGAATGTTGGGGTTGCCCATAGGAGAAACCCGGATGGTTTCTCCACGAAGGATTATAGCCCTCACCTAAAGGAGTCATGTACTGTTTCTTCTAAGTGGCCATCGCGTTGGCTTGATCGTGAAGCATCACTTTATATGCCGGGATTGTTGGATAATACCTCGTTGAGTGATCGTCAACGTCGCAAATGGCATAAGACTCCTCTACATGTGAGGGAGAAGGATGGGATGGTTCCCGAGCTTTGGCATCCATTGCCTCGATACGCTTAGAAAGTTGGGCTACTCTTAATGACATATCATCTCCTTCGGCAAGGTGATATATCCCATGGCTAGATGAAGGTGGATTGGATGACCGGGCATTGGTTTTGCTAGGGTCCGAAGTGTCCCACGCTAGGGTGGTCTCGGCACAATATTTGAAATGTGCCCACGCATCATCAGGATCTAAACCAAAAAACTCGTCGGAGCACATTGTCTCCACCATTTGTTTTGCATTGAGGGTAAGCCCATTGTGGAAAAACGAAATTAATCTCCACTTTTCAAACCCGTGATGTGGGCACTTATGAAGTACCTCATTAAATCTCTCCCAACATCTCTCGAATGATTCACCTTCGGCTTGAGCGAATGTTTGGATTTGACCCTTTAGAGAGTTGGTGCGATGAGTAGGAAAGAATTTCTTCAAAAATTGCTCTTGCATTTCGCGCCAACTCCCGATGGAATTAGGAGCCAAGGACCAAAGCCAAGTTTTGGCTTTGTCCTTTAAGGAAAATGGGAAGACTTTGAGACGTGTGACATCCAGAGGATAGTTTTGATCGCTAAAAGTAGCGCACACCTCCTCAAACTCTCTAACATGAAGGTACGGTTGTTCACTCTCCATGCCGTGGAAAGTAGGAAGTAATTGAATCATTCCATTACGAAAATGGAATTGCGCGGCATTGTAAGGAAAAATGATACAAGACGGAGAGGTGGTCCTCTTCGGTTGCAAATAATAACACATGGTCCTATACGGGGGTTCGGGTGCAACCCCTTGACTACCGTGCTCACTAACATTGTCGGCCATGGTTGTAGGATCGGAGTGGGCCCAGGTATACGAAGAAGACGAGACCGAACTAGAACGAGAAATTGATGGTAAAGGTCTCCAATAATCCGAGGGTTCACTAGACGATGGTTCACAAATAGGATTCAAGTTACTACTACTCGCGTCTTGCATTTATAGAATTTTGGATTAGTTTTTGGAAACCGTGATGTCACGATGACCCCAGGGAACGATAGTGTAAAGAGAATTTCTAAACCCTAAGATATTTGCCAATCCCCGGCAACGGCGCCAAAAACTTGATGCGCCAAAAATAAAGCTTGTGATTCAAGTGCAAATCTATCGCAACAAGTAATATCCGGTAAGTACGGAATCGTGATCAACAGGGATTGAAACACTCCTAAGAGAACATGATTAGGTTTAAGGGATTCTCTAAACGTCACAAAAGTTAAAGTGTAAAAGATCATTTAATAGTTTGGAAGAGTGATTGAGACTAATCTCTAAACTAGCATACTATTGATGATAAGTTAATTAATTAATGATTACGGAACTATGAAAAGAACTAAGATAAGCTTGAGTTCAAGAAATTAAAGGGATCGAGGATCATTCTCCCACCTTGGATTCACAAAGAAGGGGCTTATAGGGCATGGTTGAAATTAATTCTAATCGAGCATAACTAATTAAGTCTGAACATCAACCATGTAGAGACTAAACTCAACAATGGAGGATTAGGGGTTAATTAATTATTGCTAGATGGGTTGGGTTTGTAGTAAAGCTTCAAACACTAACTCTTGCATGACAAGAGAAGTTAAGAAACTATGATACTCCAAAACCAACACATGAAGTTCCATTAGAACAATTATAAACCAAACCCTAAATATGAAGTTCAAGCATCCAAGGTGGGATTATGATCCCCAATCCTTAGTCTAGCTACTCATAATTGAAACTAAACTACACATGCTAGTTAACAACACAGTTAAGTTAGTTATCTAGTTTAAACACAAACCAATACATGGGATGGAATTAAATGCAAATTAAAGCTAGTAGAATAAGTAGAGAAGAAGTAAATGAACCTTTCTTGCAATAATAATCACAATTCAACTAGGAATCAAAGCCTTACAAGTTGGTGAAAACCATATATGAACTTGACCTAGGAGAGAGAAGAGAGTGTTTTTCTATTACCAAAAATTTGATAAAACTAGTCTATATCCACAAAAGAGGAAAAACAAGGGATAAATCCCCCCAAAAATCCAACCAAAATGGGAAACTAGTAATAAGAAGAAAGATGGAAATGCAGGGCCGAATCGATTCGGTGCCAAATCCGAATCGATTCGAAAGTGTAGAGATTTTTTCCCCTGTATGAGACCGAATCAATTCGGCATTAATCGCGAATCGATTCGGGCCTGCTGGAGAAGGAAAGTTGCCTATATTGGCATTATTTCTCCCAAGCTTCACCAAAACTTCCGTAACTTCTTCGTTCAAGGTCGGATTCAAGCACCGTCAGAGGCCACGCGAAGATAAGAAAAAGTTCTACAACTTTCGTGAAGAAATCGGGATCAAAACCCGAGTGATAAAATTACCAAAATGCCCCCGATTGTGCAAGTGTCAACGGAACTTTCCCGGATCAAAACCAAACTTCCCAAAATGCATTCCCGAGACCTATAAAAGCTCAATAAAGCCACATACAAAGTATATATGATGAATTCAGGGGTTAGTCAATAAATGAGTATAAGAACCGGGAAATACATGCACGGGAACGCTAGAATGTACAAATTAACGGGGTATAAAATACAATAAAAGTGACTAATCAAATAGAAAATATCCATGGGAGACCGAAAGTGCGGAATGGGTGCCTCACACCTTCCCATTTCGTAACTAAGCCTCCGAACCCTTTCCGAATCATTTTGGTTTTGCACGCACAAGTATGTCTTTGGAAGCCATCCTTCGGGGTGACTTCCTCTTTTTCTTTTGTCTGTTTTGAGTAAAATAGACTGGCGACTTTGAATCTCTCTACATTTTTCTCACCTCAGAAAATCGACGCCGGTCGAAGCGCTCTCCCGAGAGGGGATGTGCAGGACCCGAAGGATCCTTCCTCCCTCCGTGGCGGGGATCGGGGATGGCCACAATGGCGACTCTGCTGGGGATTTTATTTATTTTGAAGGCTTGACTCTATTTACATGGGTGCTATATTTGTTTATGTTTCCCCCCATATCTGCATGTTCCCTTTTTCATATATATCCCATGCTTATGCTTATGTTCACACACTTGTAGAAAATTCTCCATGTACACTTCACACCACGTACACCTAGGATCACATGTATATCCCCATGTTGCAAGCATCACCCATCCATACTTGGTGTACCTTTTGAGGTACTTGTACTTTGTTCCCGATTTGGCATAATCAAAGAAAGTCATTCTCATCATCAGATACTAATAAGAGAATCATGCATGATTCACACGACATCACCAAAGAGCATTGCTATTGTCGAAATTTTACCCAGTAACTGGAGGGTCACTTCGTGATGGGCGTTGGTCCGGCAGGTCGCAGTTAGCCTAAGCGTTATGACATTGACCTTCCATTGGCCAAGTATCTTCGACGTATATCGAACGGTTCCCCCGCATCATACCGCTTGATCGAAGTCATGACGGGAGGTATATCACAGGGAATTTGCTCACGTACGCCGAGTATATCGAATTCTCTCTCACACGTACCGTCCCCACGAGGTATATGGTGATGCAATTCACGTACACTCATGTATATCAAATGGCTTGTCCACACGTACCGATTGCCCGCAAGAGCAAGACGTATATCGTGGAAGCCACGCAAAAGGGGGGAACCCATGCCGATTCACCCAACCAACTCCATACCCGCATATAGGTATCAAACCTAGGACACGCACTTTAGATTGCCGGTTTCAACCCGAAACTCTGCCAAAATTCCGGGTCGATCTTCCACCTAATTTTTGTGCATTTTTAAAATGGGACTCTGTCCGTGAGCCTGCTTACAAGTCCAAACCGTAGCTTTGCATATATTAAAAACCCCACTTTTCCAGGCTCGGGTCCCGTCCGGCATTGCATTTAGAAAAATTAAATACAAGTGAGAACATAATAATTATAATAATCATGCTGAGTTCTATCTCCAAAAACATTTCTCCCTTCTTTATTAAAAATCCAAAAACATTTCTCCCTTTTTTATCAAGAGTCCAAAAAAAAAAATCTCTTCCCCTTTTCTCAAAAAATAAATCTCATCCTGCGCCTTCTCAGGTTGATCACACGCCCTTGCCCTGGCTCCCTATTGGGTTAGGCCTTCAGTCAAATCACCCCGGAGTTTCGTCCGTTCCTCTACAACTTGTTTCGAGTCCGGAATCCATCCATCTTCCATGGAGAATGCAGATCAAGCACTAGCCATACAACCGGATATGCCGACAGTCCTAGCTCAGCTTGTGGCCAAGATTGACAACCTCCAAGCTGAGGTCCGAGAAATGTAACAAACTAAGTTCCTATTCCTCAAGAGCCTGAGGCCCTGTTCCCTCGTTCTATGGGTCCACCTAAGCCCATAGGGGTCCCAGAAGAATATTAGCATGCTCCACGTGCCCCTCCCACTAATGGGTCACCACCTGCCTAGCTTCCAATGCCAAACATTTCCCAGCTTATGGCTAACTTGCCTGTGGTTGCTGATCCAAAGGAGGAGGAGTTGAACAAAGTCAAAGAAGATCTTAAGATGCTCACAAAGAAGTTTGACCAAGTCCGGATCTCTGGAAATTACATGGACTACACCCATGTGTCTCCTTATCCTAAAGCAAGGTTACTCGAGAAGTTCAAGATGCCAAATATCGAGAAGTTTGGAGGGAGTGGTCCCCCGATTGTTCATCTTCGCAGTTATCATTGTTCCATGACTCTACTAGGGCCTTCTGAAGAAGTAATGGACCAATTGTTTCAGCAAACTTTGAAGGATAGTGCCTTCCAATAGTTTTTGTCTCTTGAGGAATCCAGAATTCGTAGCTGGGAGGATGTAGCCCGAGAATTCATGTCGCAGTACAAATACAACAAAGTGCTTGAGGTCACCCGCCGTGATTTAGATATGCTCAAACAAAACTCTGGAGAATCAGCCAGTAACTTCATAGCCCGATGGAGGGAAAAAGCAGCTACCATGATTAATCGGCCATCTGAAGAAGAATAAGTCAACATAGTGAAGAAGAATTTCTTGCCCCATGTCCGAACGACCATGGGAGGACAATACTACCTCCATTTTAGAGCTCTCAGAGAGGCAGGAGTAGAAATCGAGGAAAGTCTTGCCAAAACAGAGGTTGAACCCAAGAAGGTATCCGGACAGTTCACCCTCAGAAAATATGACAAGCCTGTTAGTGCCGCATTCTCAACCATCAATAACATCTCTCAACCATCCACATCATGGGAACCAAAAAGCCACCCTGCTCCCGTCCGAAGGGAATACACTGAGCTTCATGCTCCCCTCTCCAAAGTTTACCAAGCCCTGTTAAGCCGAAACCTTATAAGCCCCTTGATCCACGTCCATTACCCAATCCACTTCCCAGAAATTTCAAGACCGATGCTCATTGCGCCTTCCACCAAACAGCTGGCCATACCACCGACCAATGCTTCCACCTTTGAAAAATAATCTAAGATCTCATCGACCGGGGTACCATCGCCCCACCAACCAATCCTAAGACAAACACTACTCATAACCCACTCCCAAATCACACCAATGACATCTTCTTGGAAGAAAACCTGAATTTCGATCCATCAACTCAAATCACACCCCTATACCCTCCTAAAGCTCTTCAAATTTGCCCATATTTCCTCCTACACCCTACTAACCCCGATGATCAGGCACTATCACCACTTACCAAAGCGTGCATCACGGTCCGGACCTGTTCTGAAAGTGGAAGTATGGAATTATCAGAGGTATTGAATCAACTCCTAGAGTTTGGGCTGAAATTGCCCTCACAGATGAATATCGACTGCCAGAGGTTCAGCGCGCTATTTTTGGAGGCACAAAAATGGGCCCGAGAATCAGATAGTTGGGTGGTACCAACCAACGAAGTCAGCTTAGATGATGCTGTCCAAATCATGGCAGAAGCATTCAGTTAAACCAACAATATTTGCAGTATCACTGAGTTACTTGACACTTTGAAGCTACAAGGGCACCTGATCCATTCACCCTTACACATCCCCATAGAATGGGAAGACCTATATGAAGAAGCCGTTGAAGTCATGGAATGCATTGACTTCACAGGGGAAAAAAGAATTGTTGCCACCGGATGGGGGGAAGAATTCGAAGATTCGATTGAAGAACCAGTTTCAGAAAGAGCTGGCCCAGTAGCTGACTTGTGTGGGATGATATCATTTGAAGAAGTCCTCGGAGAAATAGATAAGGTGGCATATCAACCTGAGATTGACGAGGAAACTGGATTTAAGTTTTTCCCTTCTTTAGTAAATCACATGACCAGATCTGGGAAACATTACCAAATTCCAAACTCACTACCAGCAAATGACAAGGGGAAGGGAGTTGAAGACCTTCCTATGCCAGAAATGACCCTCGAGGAGAGCAAGATCCTCGATCAACTGAAGAAAACTCAAGATAACATCACTCTATGTGGGCTTTTCATATCTTCCCAGCTGCACATAAATGCTTTAATCAAATTACTCGCTGGACCTATAGTTCCTCCTTCTACCACACCAGAAGAAGCGGTGAACCTGGTCGGATTCTTGACCTCTACCCGAATGTTGTCCTTTTCTGAAGAGGAAATCCCCAAAATTGGGCCAAATCACAATCATGCACTCAACATCTCCGTCGAAATTATGGGGAGGGTTGTACCGCTTTCTCTCGTTGATAACGGATCCTCTTTGAATGTATGCCCACTGAGAACCTTCAAATTTCTAGGCCTGGAAGAAAGCGACCTCGCTCCAACCTCTGCCGCTGTGCGTGCCTACGATAATACCCATCGTGAAGTGATGGGATCCATAAAACTTGTAATAGGGGCTGGTCCTATAAACCCTGTCGTCGAATTCCAAGTCATCGATATCCCGGCCTGTTTCAACCTCTTGCTCGAACGACCTTGGCTCCACAGTATAAAGGGTGTCTCTTCCTCATTCCATCAAAAATTGAACTTCTTCGCCGATAGGCGAGTCGTCACCATATTGGGTGAAGACGGCAATGCCGAGGGTGCAAACACAAGAAGTCCAATTCTTGAGATACAGCATGGGTCAAATGATATGCTCCTATCAGGATTTCGAGTTGAGCCACCTCTACTCCCGACAGGGGACGGTTTCAAAGAAAGGGTTTGACCAGAATATGACCCTCATGATAATGTCAATGTGATTCAGATGTTCAGAAACATGCACTTCATGCCCGGATTGGGGCTAGGACAAAGGCAGTAGGGGATACTTGAGCCCATCGAACTGAAGAAAGCTTTCCCTCCTTGCGGCTTGGGATATCAACCATCAGAGCCAAAGCTCAGAATGATCCGCCAGACTCGATCAAAAAGAGGATTAAACTGTATCCGAACTATCTCGGGTGATTCCTTAAATGGACGATTCATCAAAGAGGCCGAGGATTTCCCCTTTTGAGGTTTTCCAGAACCATGGTAAGACCACACAGACAAGAAAATGAAGCCTAGAATGGAGATCTTTTTCCTAAATAGCTACCCATGGGCCGAAAGTTCCCAACACCACGTACAACCGCTTATGAAAGATACTGAAGAGACTAAAGAAAGTGACTCCGAAGATTCCTTCAACCTGCAGACACTGGGGCTGGCTCTCTACATGGTTCATTCAGGCAGTACATCACTGGACCCATCCCTCTGATCAAAGCTGCTGATACACCTCTCCTCAACTGGCATGCAATGCTAGTTCTACCTCTTGAAATCTCCCCCAACCCCAATGTTTACCCTATTTTTTCTATTGTTGCCCATCCTTGCTCAAATGTAATCGAGACCTATTTTGACGAGGTTCTCAATGCTGTTTTTCCTATCAATGAAATAAACGAAGATTTTGAGTATCTTGCTGTGCCTTACATTAATTGTTTAGATTCTAATCAAGATTTTGATGACGATGATTTTGCAAATGAACAATTCTTAACTGATCTAAATAAGGTTAATAATAAACAACATAACCGCGTTCAAGTTAATAAAGAAGAGACTGTTGTTATTAATCTCGGTTCTAGTAGCCAACTGCGCGAGATTAGGGTAGGGGACACCCTTGAAGAGCATGAGCGCGCACAACTCAAAGAATTGCTAAAGAAGTTCATGGATGTCTTCGCATGGTCCTACGACAACATGCCCGGTATTGACCCCGAAATAGCTCAGCACGAGACCCCCACTCTCCCAGATGCCAAGCCGGTTAAACAAAAATTAAGAAAACTCCGCACCGAATGGTCGCTTAAGGTCAAAGAAGAGGTGATCAAACAGTTGAACGTGGGTTTCATTCAAGTAATCGAATATCCCATATGGCTAACCAACATTGTACCTGTACCAAAATCAGGAGGAAAGGTTTGAATGTGTGTGGATTACCGAGATTTAAACAAAGCCTCTTCGAAGGATGATTATCCGCTACCCAACATCGATATGATCATGGACAACACAGCCAGTCATTCTCTCAAGTCATTTATCGACGGATTTGCCGGATACAACCAAATCAAGATGCACCCCCGACCATCAAGAGAAAACTGCATTCATCACCCCATGGGGAACCTTTTGCTACATCATTATCCATTCGGTCTTGATAATGCTGGGGCTACCTACCAAAGGGCCGCCACAGCCATCCTGCACGATTTGAATCACAAAGAGGTCGAGGTTTACGTGGATGATATGATTATCAAGTCCAAAACTAGAAAATATCATGTTTCCGCTCTCCGGAAGTTCTTTGAACGACTGCGACAGTATCAGATGCGACTTAATCCACACAAGTGCGTCTTCGGCGTTACAAAGGGAAAACTCTTAGGATTTATGGTCAGTGAGAAGGGGATAGAAGCAGATCCTGCCAAGCTGAAGGCCATACTTGAGATGCCACCTCCCCGAACAGAGAAGGAAGTCTGACGTTTTCTTGGGAAATTACAATATATCAGCCGGTTCATCAGCCAACTAACCTCCATCTGCGAACCAATCTTCAAGATCATCCGAAAGGATTCAACCAAGGTTTGGAACGAGGCCTGCCAAGAAGCTTTTGATCGAATCAAACAATATCTGACCCAACCTCCAGTTCTCATGCCACTACAGCCTGGTCTCCCTTTGCTCTTATACCTAACCATAACTGACACTGCAGCCAGGGCTTTGCTAGCCCAGTACCTTGAAGACTCCCATAAAGAAAGATCCGTCTATTATGCCAGCCGCAAATTGGTCGGGTATGAGGTCAACTACACTGCTTTAGAAAAAGCATGCGTTGCGCTTGTCTGGGTCACCCAAAAGTTGCGACACTACATTCTCGCCTTTCCCATTAAACTTATATCCCGAATAGATCCCATCAAATACCTGCTCGAAAAACCCGCCTTATCCAGCCGAATAGCCCGATGGTTGATGCTCCTAACCAAGTTCAATATCATGTACGTCACACAGAAAGCCGTTAAGGGAAGATCCATCTCTGACTACCTTGCGGATTATCCTGTAGAAGAAATAGATGTCTGGATCTCCGAATTCCCAGATGAAAATTTCC
Organism: Sambucus nigra; assembly: GCA_949130495.1. Taxonomy (NCBI): domain Eukaryota; kingdom Viridiplantae; phylum Streptophyta; class Magnoliopsida; order Dipsacales; family Adoxaceae; genus Sambucus; species Sambucus nigra. The sequence goes on along the minus strand of OX422220.1, from coordinate 165,611,544 downwards.
TCTGCACCACTCAAGACTGCCTCCGATGGAAAATGTTCTGTGACGGTGCTGCCAACAAAAGGGGATATGACATTGGGATACTTATGGTCTCCCCAGATGACTCCCACACTCCTATCGCCATTAAATTGGATTTCCCTTGCACCAATAATATGACAGAATACTAGGCATGCACATTAGGCCTCAAGGTCGCTCTCAAGAAGGGTATTCAATACCTTGATGTATACGTGGATTCTGCCCTTATCATCGGTCAAGTGCTCAGAAAGTGGAAAGTCAAGGACGAAAAGCTCCAACCTTTTCATGCCAAATTAGAAGAGTTGGCCTCCCAATTCTGAGATATCACCTTCCATTACCTACCCCGAGCAAAGAATAACCTAGACGATGCTCTCGCTACTTTGGCTTCCATGGTCGACATGCCCGAGGGAATAACAATGACCCCATTCCTAGTTCAAAAGCAAGACAAATCAACCCATTGCTACCACATTGAGCTTGCCACCTCAGAAGATCCTGAGCTACTCAATTACTGGTACTATGATATTTGGTGCCTCCTCCGGTATGGTAGGTATCCAGAGGGTTCTAACAAGAACGATTAAGCTACCCTCCGAAGGCTGGCTGCTCAGTACATCATCTATCATAAAGCACCACTCAAGAGGAATTTCGATGGAACTCATTTGCACTGTATCGCAGGGGTTGACATTGAAAAGATAATGCAAAAAATCCACAGCGGGGAATGCGGGCCCCGTATGAACGGTCACATGCTTGCCAAGAAGATCATCCGACAAGGCTACTACTAGACGACCATGGCCCATGATTGCACCGCCTATGTTTGGAGATGCCCTAAATGCTAACAGTTCTCCAATCTTCAACACTTGCCTCCGCGGGAATTATACAACATGACTTCTCCCTGGCCGTTCTCCACTTGGGGTATCGACATCATAGGGAAGGTTACACCAAAAGCGTCAAACGGGCATGATTTCATCCTGGTTGCCATCGATTACTTCACCAAATGGGTCGAAGCTAACTCATACGCAGTATTAAATGCCAAGAAGGTGGCCAAATTCATCAAGAAAAATATCATCTGCCGATATGGGGTCCCGCGCGAGCTAGTGTCGGGTAATGGTTTGCAATTCGAGGCAGAAGTCATAGAAATAGTTAACGAGTACGGGATTCAGAGACACAAATCTTCTCCCTACCGACCTCAGACCAATGGTGCAGTTGAAGCCACCAATAAAAGTCTCAAAACCATCATCAGCAAGATGACCAAAAGTTGTAGAGATTGGGCCGATCAGATCCCGTACGCCCTCTGGGCTATCGATCCTCAATCCGAACCTCTATCGGGGCTACCCCTTACTCCCTAGTCTACGGCATGGAAGCAGTCCTACCTGTGGAGCTGGAAATACCCTCGCTATGCGTCATGCTCGAAAGCAAGGTTAGTGAAGAAGACTGGTGCCAAGGCCGTCTTGATGAGCTAGCCCTCCTAGATGAACGGAGATTAAAAGATCTTTACCACATACAAGGGTACCATCGCCGAATAGCGCGATCATTCAACAAGAAAGTCAAGGACTGCGGTGTCCGGGAGGGGGATTTAGCCCTTAAAGAGATAATCGAACCCATCTGGGACCCCAGAGGAAAATTCAAACCCAATTGGAGTGGCCCTTACATTGTGAAGAAGATCTTATCTGGCGGTGCAGCCATGTTCACCGACCTGGATGGGGAAGAGATGGTTCATCCAGTCAATCTAGACCGTCTCAAGAAATTCTACCCCTAGTTCAAAATCTCGGCACGCTACGACTCTTCTCCCCCCCTTCTATTCTAAAAAAAGAAAAAAAAAGAAAAAAACTCTCTCCATTTCCCTCTACCCAGAACTACGTGGGCATGATCCTCTGCAAAAACTATTTTCAAATAGATAAGAACTTTTTCAAAAACCCCAGAGGTACATAGGCAGCTCATACTCCCCACATGAGCACGACCCCTTCTTTTTCATAAAAATACATTCCTTTCTTATCTCTGAGAACGTCAGTTCATTCTAAACATCTACTTGAACAAAAGGATTATGTATGCCTTAGCGATTGGTATAGATAATTCAAAATACAAAATTCATCGAAAGGCACAGCTGGATGATTAGAAACTTATTTATTTCATTAATAAGAAACTACAGTACAGATTACATAAGAAAAAGGAACGGATAACTCCTTTCCCCCTCTACTACCCTAAAAACCAGATAAAATTCCCCATATCTGTTACATAAATAAACTCCCCAGGAGTCCTACCCACAGCTACCCGAAGAGCCTGCACGCTCATCATCTACATCCTGAGGACCCCAAGTGTCTCATGCCTAAATGGAGTGCCTCAAACAATCCATGGACCGATGAGCCTTAACCATCATCGAAAAGACCACAACACCCCCTTCCATGGAGTCAGATAAAACAAACCACCTCTGACTGGTATCTACTACCAATACCTTGATGACTACTTTCCTCCACAACCACTTCATATAATCTTTGAGGACATGGAAAACCTTCCCAATAGACTGAGAGGGACGGGTCAATGGATGCCAATTTTACCATAGAGATCCAAGCAACAGACGCAGGCGCTCAGTCAAATCTTCTACCGGAAAGAAATTTGATGTCTGAGGGGGCACCACCTGTGCCCAGCCAAATTGGCGCAAAAGCCGCTAAGGGAAATAAAAAGAGGTTTGCCTGAGACCAACCAGCCGCACATATGAATATTCTCCTACCTCCAGAATAGGCTGCAACTGTTCCCACCAAGGCACTAACCAATACAGCCCACAAGCCCCATGCTCCACAAACCAATTCTCCCAATTCTCAACATATAGGCCAACACGAATGAAGTAACATGAAAAGAAGTTGGGTGCGGCCGACAAAGGATATTCTGGAGGATTTCACAAGCGGAATCTTTTAGACAACCACATGAACAGCATCAAAAGGCTACCCCTTAAAAAGTCGGAACGACCTTCTCTCCAGGCGTCCAGGCCATTCAAAGTCTCCGCCAATATCACCGTCGCATGATTGCAACGGTATGACATCCATGAGGTAATGGATGCAAGTTGTGAGTCCACGCGGACCTCCCCAGTCACCAACAGAAATTTTGAAACCAGGCCCAAAACAACGGCTCCAGCATAGCCATCATCACTTACTTCCCGCGAACGCAAGGACTGCAACACCGCCGGGAGGGAAATCATTCCCTCTAAAACCAATGACCTGGCCGCCGAAGGATAAATATGAAGAAGCCCGACCAATAAATCCCTAGGAGAACGGGAAAATTCGGGTAAACCCGCGGCAACACTGGGATTCGCGCCCAGTATGGCAGAAAATTCCTCATAGGTAGGACAAACTTCTTCCAACCCAAAGCGGAATACATGGTCTTTGGGATACCAAAATTGTACTACCTCCACTAGCATATTCCACTCAAAAGGTCGATTACGCCACAAGGAGACTCGACGTATGTTGAAAGCATCATAGTCGACATTATAAGAGCACATAGCTTCCAAGGCTTCGAGGTAATTGACAAACTCAATGCTACCAGGGAGAGACATCTCACAACACTAAAAGATGATGGGTGGGTATGTAAGAATGCAAAAGGTGTGAGGAAAACACTCCACCCTTCTCCCTTTTTATACTTAAAAATCCTCACAACGGACATAATCCCTGCAAAAATTGAAAGGAATCCTACCCCACAAGGTACTAAAGGCTGAAGGGGTACCATTCAAAGCTTTGAATTGATGGGACTGGACTGAACTACCAATAGGCAGGCCAGGGTGCTTGTTGATCGGCAACCCCCCATTTTTGGAAATTTTCTCCTCTCCTTCTTTGTCAAATCAAAAAACTCCATAAAAATAAATTGATATTCTCAAAAGAATTTCGAGAATCCTTTTTTCCCCTTATATAATTCCCCTTTTAAATAAAAACTTTCCTTTGAAAAATTCCAAGAATACTTCTATTTTACGGTCTCGGTAACAAATTAAAAGGCGCATGTGCATGCATTCATTCATCATTAAAATAAAAGATAGCCAAAAAACTACATTGCATTGCATATATATATGTTTTCTGTGTTACATCATTTTGCAGGAAATAAAGAAAAAGCCAAAAACAACGAGATGAAAAATATGTTACTAAGGCCATTTATAAAAATAAACTATTTAAGTAACTCCGGTCTGTTTTTTTAGGAAACTCTTTTCTTAAAAACCAAACAATTTGAACACAAGATGTGTTTAACAAATCAGTATGTACGAGATCTATTCAAGATTTGAATAACAGGTTTATAAAGTAGTTTAAAAAACTTAAACTCAGCACAACCAAGAATGAGATGAGGAGATGTAGCAAGATTATGTTCACGATGTTTTTTACGTGGTAAAACCTCACCAATTGAGGAAACATCCACGACTCCCTCTACGGAGTAAAATGAAAAATCCACTAAAACAAATATATGAGTTACAAACTATATAACTAACATGCAAACAGCTCAGACCTATATAAGTTTAGTAATGTACCCTCTGGTGTCCTTATAACTTCTCTGCAGTTCTGATTGTAGATGTAGTTCTCCCAGTTTGTTAACTTCTGATTTGTTCCAGCACTTTACGTCGACTCTTTGTTCACAAGATCTTATTACCAACATTTTTCGTGTTGTAGGGTGAAAGTGTTTGTGGAGGTACTCTCTAACACATGCATTCACACACACACACTTATTAAGTACAAACAGTCCTAACAAATTACAGTAACACTATATGCTGTGATCTTTTCTTTTTCTTTCTTCTTACAAAACTTAGAACCTTATTTGACCTTTAAATCAATCCCAGAATCCACGGATACCTTGCTAGGAAGACAGACAAGGTCTTAATCAATCTCAGAATTTAGAAAAGCTTTTCGAGATTGAAAACCTCCAAGTGAGATTCCAAACTAGGTCAAAGGTTTAGTTTTACAAGAACTAGAAACATAAAGCATTTATTGTTGATTTCAAAGTAAGCAAACGTTTTATAGAAAATAATCAACAATATATTTCTCAAGTTGAGAAATAAAGAATGAAACTAAGTGTAATGTAACATGAATAACTCATATCTGAAATTTCTATGAAATCAGAAAGTAGATCTGAGTAAAAGTTTAAGTTGAAAATAAGATCTAACGAACAAGAGGTTACAGCAGCAATTACAAACTCAACTCAAACTCTCAATCACTCCAGAACACTCAGGGTAGTGTTTTGGATATAAAGGAGTTTTGAAGAAGTGTTTGAGTTTGGATGGAAGAGGCTTTGATGAATAGGGTTAGGGTTTCTAACTCTCTCTCTTCTCTCTGTTTTCTCTCTTCTCTCTCTTCTCTCTGTTTTCTCTCTATTTCTCAAAAAAATGAAAATGGCAAAAATCTTCGAAGTCTGAAAATAGGGTTCCTTTTATAGGATGAAGAGAAGGTTCGAGAGACTGGATCAAAACCAAGGGCCAGGATTAAGTCAAGTTAAATTGACTTAGATCGAAGGGTTCTAAGAACGCGGTGCTTAAATGATACCTGATTGGTTTAAAAAGTTGTACTGGGATTCACCAAGACAACATGCAGATCGTCGATAACCAATGATCTAAGGGTTAAAAACATACGCGTTTATAACTCAGTAAAGAAAAACAGTCGCAGCCAATCAGATGAAGACAGATGTTGGCCAATAACAAGATATGAAATGCGCGTCCTAAAGTAATTAAAACCACAACCTAAAGTTTACTCCGCTTTCGGATTCTACCCAAGGTAACATTAGGACAATATACCCAACAAATTATATTTACAAATTGACCACACAAACTTTTAAATCAAGTTTTAATTAAGAAAACCTTATTTAAAAAATGTTTATAAAATCCCAAAAAATTATTAAAATTCAAACTTAGGGATTTAAACACAGTCAACATATATACACACATTATTATGCAGTATGACATGCAATAAATAAATTCTACCGTGTGTGAGTGTTGGCAATTTGTTCTTGATCACTACAAGATAGAGAGATGAAGTAGCAAACTAACTTATGAGGTTCTTTGGTTTCTAGGGAGGACATAATTTTGTCACAATTTCCAAACTAGATGAGAACTTATACAATATAGACTCAAGTGAGTCAAAAGCATAAGGACTTCAATATCCCCTTTGGAAATATGAGACAAAATCTCCTTTGAGTCATCTAGGACTCGTAGGGCAACAAAAAATAAGAAAAACTTATTCCAATCAAAATTCTATCTACCCAATACCTATTACAACTGTTGAGAGTAACTGTACAATAAGAACCTGCAATAGATCACTAAGATCAAGTTGTTTAGCATATGTAAGAATTGAATAGACTCAAATTTCTCCCCCATTTTGTCTCAAATGGACAAAGGGAAAAACTTGGATAAATAGCAAAGTTATTAGTCAGCATAAACCATACCAATAGATTTACGTAATGAAATGAATCTATTATAATCTAGAGGTTTGGTAAACATATCTGCGAGTTGTAGATCAGTAGGAAGATAATTGATTTCTAATTCCTTAGATTCAACCAATTCCCGTATAAAATGATGTCTTATTTTAATATGCTTTGTTCGCGAGTATTGAACAGGGTTTTTAGAAATATTAATTGCGCTTTGATTATCACAATAGAGATGCAATAGGTTTTCTTGAATACCATAATCACTTAGCATTTGTTTAAGCCACATTAATTGAGCACAACAGCTGCCAGCGGCTATGTATTCAGATTCAGCTGTCGAGAGTGATGTGCAGTTTTGTTTTTTACTACTCCATCCTACCAAGTTATTACCTATATAATAACATGCTCCTGATGTGCTTTTACTATCATCAGTACACCCAGCCCAGTCAGCATCAGTGTACCCAATTATAGTGCTTGGTGTGTCATTAGTGTACCAAAGTCCTAGATTTAGAGTGCCTTTTACATATTTAATGATACGTTTAACAACATTCAAGTGGCTCTCTTTAGGGTTACTTTGATATCGAGCACATACACACACAGCATACATAATATCAGGACGTGAGGCAGTAAGGTATATTAAGTTGCCTATCATACTACGATACAGAGTAGGATCTACAGATTTTCCATTTTCATCTTTAAAAAGTTTTAGCGTAGTACTCATGGGCGTTTTAGCATCTTTAGCACTCTCGAGGCCAAATTTCTTTACTATCTCTAAACCGTACTTGGATTGTGATACAAATAATCCTTCTGAATTTTGTTTAACTTGGAGGCCTAAGAAGAATTGTAGCTCCCCCATAAGGGACATTTGAAATTCCTTATGCATAGTTTCAGAGAAGGATTTGACTTCTGAGGGAGAAGTTGGTCCAAATATAATATCGTCAACATAAACTTGAGCAATAGTGATATGTTTGTCAAAATGTTTGACAAAAAGAGTTTGGTCATTTCCGCCTCTTTTGAAACCTTTATCTAAAAGAAAACTGGAAAGACGCTCATACCAAGCTCTAGGAGCTTGTTTAAGGCCATACAATGCCTTTTTCAGATGAAATACATGATTTGGATATTTAGGGTCAATGAACCCTTTAGGTTGTTCTACATAGGTTTCTTCAGCCAGTATTCCATTAAGGAACGCAGATTTGACATCCATTTGGTACAGTGTAAAATGCATGTGGCAAGCTATAGCAAAAAGCAAACGAACAGATTCTAAACGAGTAACAGGAGCAAAGGTCTCGTTAAAATCAATTCCTTCTATTTGAGAGTATCCTTGAGCAACTAATCTAGCTTTATTTCTAATTATTATCCCATTTTCATCAGTCTTATTTTTGAAAATCCAATGTGTGCCAACAACCTTTTTGTGATCAGGACGTGGAACAAGATACCAAACATCATGAATGACAAATTATAAAAATTCTTCCTGCATAGCATAAATCCAGTGAGAGTCTGTAATACCCCGCATTTTTATCGATATTTATTTATGGGGTTAATTAAATTAAATGTGAATTAATTGGGAATTAATCCGGATAAAATACTAAAGAGATGTGAGTTGGTATTTGATTATAATGTGTACATATGGCAATATATGAATATTGAAAATATTGAAATTGTCGCGAGGCTGAAATACGGCAATTTGGGAAATTTTGTTGGGACGCGCGTGACAGTCGCGTCAGGAATATAATTTTTAATTAAAAAGTGAATTTTATTTTTATCAACCGTATGGTCATTTTGAGTGCGCCAACGAGTCTGTAAGGGTCGAAATAGTCAGAAAACACTAGCCGGGGGTTAAGTTTGGGTCCCGAGGCATTATTGAGCCATACCGGTAACTCAAACGGGTAGTTTGGTAATTTCAGAATTTTGGGAATTAAAACCCACGAAAATTAGAAGTAAAATCTGACTTATTCTTTATGCACTAAACCCACTAACAACACTAAATGACTTAATGGGCTACGGGAGAAGTTAAGAAACTATTTCTAACTTGCCAAAAACCAACCCCCACCTCCATTGTCATCTTGTGAGAAGAGCTTGGAGAGAGAGAGAGAGAGAGAGGAGAATTCTGCAAAGAGAGAGACGATAATTATGCATAGAGAGAGAGGAATCCAACCATCTTTAACCAACAACAAATCTGGAACATAAGGCAAGTGATTTAGTTACAATTAATTCCATGAATGTGTTCTTCCATGTTTAGGAAATTATCAAATTTTGTTTTGGAAGATTGATATAGACCCATGAATTTGAGGATTAAAACTATGAAATATGTTAGGAATTGCATGTAGACATATTCTGGACAAATTATGAATTCAAGATATAACCCTTGATGATCTAAAAACGGATTTAAGAAGAGATTTAAAAACGTTCTTGAAAGAAATAGAAAACTAGAGTTCTTGATGAAGTTTTGATCCAAATAAAGCCCTTGGTTGATGAATTATTGGTTTTAGAACATTAACAATGTTGTAGGATGGTTATATGATGATATTATAACGTTAAATTAAAGTTTCATGCATTATAATGGAGTTTTGGGACGAGTTGAGGACTGCAAAACGAAGCAGTCCGTAGCCTACCTGGTGCGATCGATCGATCGACATTCATCAGTCGATCGATCGACCATCATCGATCGATCGAGGTTCAAGGTCGATCGATCGACCTTCCCAAAATGAGTAAAATTTCCCCTAGTTAAATTTTAATGATGTTAACCCTTGGAAAATATTATTGGAGACTTTATGAATATCCTTAGACTTAAGGAAGACTAGTAGGTATGGTTATAAAGTTTGGACCTTAATTAGAATTCAATTTGAGGAATTATTCTAAAAGCTAATGAAACTCGATGAGTGAGATAATATTAGGGTTAAAAGAGTAAATTTGAATAAATTGATGAAATGAGGTTTGGGGCAGAAGTAAGGACCTTAAGGATAATGATGTTATATGTGGGAAAAATAGGAAACTTAATAATCCCTTTGAGATAGGTTTTAAGTACAAGAAACTATGACGTGAGATGTGTCGACAGTCTACATTTTATATTATCGGAAGACTTAAAATGTATAAAATTGGGATAATGGTATAAGGATGTAGAATGTACCTTTATTAACATTGAGATATCTAAGATGTGTGAATGCTTAGTATATGATTTGTGTGTATGACATACCTACCATACTTGCTATCACGGGAGGTTTACGTTCGCTTAGAGCCATCAAATCCTTGTGTGACCGGATTTAGTTTGGTACCTAGAGGACATAGTTCAAGGGAATGACTTAATTGTGAGTTATTAAGTTAGCTAACTATGGAGCGTAGGTATGTACGTGACCCATGGATATGTTGAATTATGTTCGCCTCCATTTTTGTGTGTTGTGCTTATTCTAACAATTCCTGAGAGATTCGGAATTTGTAATCCTTATGTATGTGATGTACCGGGATGGATATCAGAGTATGTGTGCACCGCAGCTTAGCCTCGGGGTGCTCATATTGTATATTTATGATGTGAATAATATACGGTTAAATGAAAAGGAATTGTTATGTCTAATTATGAGAATAAATTATAGTAACTCCTTGAGAAGATAAATAAAGGGATAACCTCCAGTATACGGTAATGCTAATAATTGAGAATCCGAGTTCAAGTAAAGCTATCTATTTAAGTGATAACATCGGGAATTCATATTGTGAATCGAGTAGTTGGGTTAGAACTTACGACGGTCTAGTTAGAGATAAATAACACATGAATGGGAACAGGAACGTTAGGAGTGCACAGTTAGACGAGAGGTGAGTATTTAATGTGAGAGCACGTCCTAACATGTATTTTGCATTCATTGTTTTAAATGTTATTAAAGCACTTGCTGTTTTTAAAATACTCTCCACATTCGGGCTCTGACCCATTTGCTTTCAAATCTATCTTTTTGTAAAAACCATTTTAGGTGCCCAGCCACAAGGACACCATGCATAGGAATTCTATACAGGTGGCGAGTTGTAGCTGTTGTGGAAGTTACAGGGCCTTGACAGTAGACGCCTCCTTTTCTTATCTTGACTCCATATTCAGTTTCATCATTGTAGGGCATGTCGCCCATTTCTTTAGAGACGTTTTATATTTCAGTTATTCAGACTTTGGTTTGTAATTTAATTCAGGATGCATACTTGTTTTATTTATTTCCTTATTGGGATTGTTGTGAGGAGTATTTCCTCTAGACTCTTTATTACTTGTTGATTACACTATTGGGAATTTACTGTGAATGGTTATGTTATTCTTTCAAAATTCATTTATTGCATGTTAATCAGATTTAATTTAAAATTTGACATCTTACTTTTAAATACTAGGTGGTTAGTAATCATTAAAATGTTTTCGACATTGATGCTATTAACTGAACCAACTTGGCATTTTGTATTAATTTAATAAAGGAGTAGCTACCCGGTATTTAATTAGTCGGGGTGTCACAGGTGGTATCAGAGCATCAGGTTCTAGTGTCCTTTAGGATCTGTACGGCTTATTATGTTTCTGCTGAGCTTTCTTTGATGTAGAGCCCTATATTTTAGGACTGTTGTATTCCTTTATGTATGCTTCACTCTTCAACTATTTTAAGTTTATAACTGCGAACTTATAAACTTTACTCTTATTTCAGATGCCTCCACGACGTGCGCTGCGAGTTCCTAGGGATGCACAGCCCGAGCCACAGCCAGCTCCAGTACAGGGCACCATGAATGCTGCCGAGGTTGCAGCCATTGTAGCCCAAGCGGTAAATGCCGCTCTTGCCGTTGTACAGTAGGCACCACCCCAGGCGCCAGTAGCCGCGCCAGTTCAGGCACATGCATTCCCGTCTGCTTGGGAACATGTTCGAGATGCTTTTCAGAAAGCACACCCTCCGGAGTTCGCAGGTAGCTTCGATGTTGTGGTATCTAGTCAGTGGAGGAAGGATATTCAGAGGCACCTAAGGATGTATGAGTGCACCGATGTTCAGAAGCAGATACTAGCTACTTTCAAGCTAGTGGGATCTGCATTGCAGTGGAGGGAGTCTATTACCATCGCAGAGGAGAGGGATACACTCTCTATACAGGAGTTCTGGGTGCAGTTCAACCGCAAATATTTTTCGTCAGCTGTTCACATGGAAATGAGGAGGAAGTTGATGAGCCTTAGAAAGGAGGGTAAGACTGTGGCCGAGTATGAGGTCGAATTCACAAATTTGCTGAACATTGTACCGGATGAGATACCGACGGAAGAGAAGAAGATTCAGAAATTCACAGATGGATTGACTTGGAGGATCCGTCAGCACTTGTTGGGGAATCTATCGTTGTCCACCTTCTCTAATGTGGTTAACGCTGCACTGCTCCATTGCCAGGACCACCGCTTTCACTTGACAGAGGGGAAGCGATCAGGAGAGTCCAGCCATCAGGGCAGGATAGGGGGAAATGGTGCCAGCGGGGCACAATCAGCTCAGGGTCAGTATAGGCAGGGTGATCAGGGTTCCCAGCAGGGGGATCATAAGAGATTCTGATCAGGGGGTTTCAGGCACGGACATGGAGGTTTTAGGCAGGGCCATCAGGGTCCGAATGGCCATCAGGGCCAGCAGGGTCAAAATGGTCAACAGCAGCAGTTTCACCAGGGGCAGCAAGGCCAGTGCAGAAATGGTAACGGTCACCAGGGCCGTGGTCAGCAAGGACAGCGAGGGGGAAACTTCCACTGGAAGTGTTTCATTTTTGGTAAGATTGGCCACAAATTTCAGGATTGTCCTGATAAGGGCAGGGCTCCACAGCAGCAGCAGCAGGGTGCTCGACACGAGCCACAGAGGCCTATGTTTCCCGCCGCCCTCCCAGCGACACAGATGGCAGTATTACTGGCCATTCTAGCAGTCCCAGTTCAGCAGGGGCAGCTTCAGTATGGGAGAGTGTATCAGCTCCAGCAGGTCGCAGCCCCACAGGATCCACCAGCCATTGAGGGTATGTTCTCTATCTATGGGGCGCATTTTATTTGACACGGGGGCTACACACTATTTTATTTCTATGAGATTTGCACGCACCATTGGGTTATTATACACCGCGGAGAGCACCGCTACCTGTGTAGATTCACCGTTGAGTAGGGGTTCCATGATTTCGCTTATGTGTAGAGGTGTGGGTATAGAAATCGGGAGGTTTACTTTACCTGCTGATATGTTAGTGTTAGAGATGACCGAGTATGATGCCATTATTGGTATGGATTGTCTAGTTGCGTACCGAGCCATGATTGACTGTTTTAGTAGGAGTATTATCTTTGCCATTCCCGGGCAGGAGATGTTTTTAGTGGCGATGCCTCGCCCTGAGGGAGGATCATCCACTCATTTGTACTACATAGAGGAGGAGACCTCTAAGGAAGTGGTGATACCACTTGATTCGATACCCGTTGTTAGTGAGTTCGCCGATGTATTTCAGGATATACTTGGACTACCTCCGAGTAGGGAGATAGATTTTGTGATTGATTTGACGCCGGGCACTCGGCCTATTGCCCGCGCACCTTATCGTATGGCTCGAGCTGAGATGAGAGAGTTACGGGATCAGATTGAGCAGTTATTGGGTCAGGGGTTTATTCGGAGGAGTACTTCGCCGTGGGGTGCCCCTGTGTTATTCGTAAAGAAGAGGGATGGATCGTTGAGGTTGTGTGTGGATTACCGGGAGTTGAATAAGGTCACGATACGGAATAAGTATCCGTTGCCCCGAATCGATGACTTATTCGACCGGTTGAGAGGAGCTTCTTTCTTCTCAAAGATTGATTTGCGATCGGGATACCATCAGTTGCGTATCAGGGAAGAGGATGTCTCGAAGACTGCTTTCTTAACGAGATATGGTTCCTACGAGTTTCGAGTTATGCCTTTTGGCTTGACCAACGCTCCAGCCGTGTTTATGGACTTGATGAATAGGGTGTTCAGAGAGTTCCTGGACCAGTTCGTCATTGCCTTCATTGATGATATTCTGGTTTACTCCCAGACAGAGGAGGAGCACATCGAGCATTTGAGGCAGGTTTTGCAGACGCTACGTCAGAACGAGCTGTATGCAAAGTATGAGAAGTGCGGGTTTTGGCTGAAGGAGGTTCAGCTTTTGGGGCATATTATTTCTGACCGGGGGATATCTGTTGATCCAGGGAAGGTATACGCGGTGAGGGAGTGGGGACAACCCATGACACCGACTGAGATTCGTAGTTTCTTGGGCTTAGCAGGATACTACAGGAGGTTTATTCGGGGTTTCTCCAAGATAGCGGGCCCCATGACACATCTGACTCGTAAAGGTGTGCCGTTCATTTGGAGTGATGCCTGTCAGTTGGCATTCGATGAGTTGAAGGACAAGTTAACCTCAGCACCTGTGTTAACATTGCCGAGACCGGGAGTTGAGTATCTTGTTTACACTGATGCGTCCTTACAAGGACTTGGAGGTGTACTGCAGCAGGAGAGTCAGGCCATAGCTTATGCTTCCCGTAAGCTTAAGCCTCACGAGAAGAATTACCATACTCATGATTTGGAGTTAGCGGCAGTTGTATTTGCCCTTCGGACTTGGAGACATTACCTTTTGGGGGAGAAGTTTCGATTGTTCACAGACCACAAGTCCCTACAGTACCTATTCACGCAGAAGGAGTTGAATATGCGGCAACGGAGGTGGCTTGAGTTTGTGAAGGATTATCAGTTCGATATCCAATATCACCCGGGGAAGGCTAATGTGGTAGCAGATGCGTTGAGCCGTAGGCCAGTGGATGAGGTGGCAGGGGTGTGGAAGGCAAAGTAGAAGGAGTTGGGACACCAGGATGCAGTGGCCCAATCATTCATTTCGGTGATGACTGTTACACCGCAGATTGTCACGAGAGTGGTAAAGGCACAAGCAGATGACTCGTTCTGTCAGGAGCAGATAGTTCGATTATTAACAGACGGAGCCGAGTCCTATACCGTTAGCTCATATGGGGGATTACGCTTCAATGGGAGACTGGTTGTTCCGGAAGGGGAGGAATTGTGACACGAGGTGATGGTAGAGTCGCACGGCTCACGGTTCGCGGTACATCCCGGTGGGGACAAAATGTACCAGGAGATGAGACGTCAGTATTGGTGGAGCGGGATGAAGAGAGATATTGCCATGTTTGTTTCTAAATGCGCCACTTGTTAGCTGGTAAAAGTGGACCATTAGAGACCGGTAGGACTTCTACAGCCATTAGAGGTCCCGATGTGGATGTGGGAGAGCATCTCCATGGACTTTATCACGGGGTTGCTGATCGAGGTGCGAAAAGTAGCGCGTGTAAAGACGCTAGTCGTTGTTTTCGTTTCGCCAACTCAATACAAAAACCTAAGTTACAACTACACTTGCGAGGCAAGTAGAGCGGTAAGTCGGGTATCGAAAATCCACAGAGACGAGTTGTTAGAATTTAAGTGATTTAATACTCCGAAATAAAAGTGTAAAAGGTGAATTACAAACTAAAAGAAAATATGCATGAAAGGGAAAGATTAATCTAGGCGAGGAAACTTAAACTAAATTAATAAAGAGAATAAAAACTATAGGTTGCGTCGAATATCCCTCACCCGAGTTAATTAGTATAAAATGGTTACATGGGTCGACGAGTTATTACAAATGCATCTCGTTTTGACAGTTAATTAAATCAAGGGTTGTTACGCCCTAAATCGTCATAAAAGCCTAATAAGATTTTGGCGTCAACAAATATCCCGGAAATTACGCGCGAAAGGTCGTAAGCACGGGACATACATGATATGCCCCGTCAAATCTCCTAGGCATAATAACTAGGACAACGCACTCGAAATAGACCCGTAAACTCCATCACCAAAGCAAAGCAACGCGTCAACCCGAGTGAGTTCAATTCAAACACAACCTAATTTAAGTTACCTAGAAAGCATGTTAAAAACGTGATAAATGGAAAGCGGTAAATAAACGCGGTAAAATTACACTACAAAGCAAGTAATCAAAGCATGTAAATAAAGCATGTAAACCTAAATTAGGAAGCTTGTAAATTAACTAGAAAGCAAGAAATGAAGAAATACAAACTATATTAATGGAAGAGGATGATGAATAGTCAACTTACACAACAAATGGGGTGTCAAACCAAGTATAAATGAAGGAGAACTCTCCAAAACCCTCAAAACCCTAACTATTCTAACCTAAAATCGTGTATATGTGATATTAAAACCAAAAATGGGTTTATATAGTAAGTGGGAAAAGATAAGGGAAAAAGGAAAGAAAGAGGAAAGAGCCCAAAATATCTGGCACTACCGGTCGACCGTTCGCAGGGCGCGGTCGACCGGTCCCTTAATCCAAAGCATACTGTCTCCTTCCTACGGCAAAAGTTGAAACCGCGGTTGACCGGTCCCTTGTACGCGGTCGACCGGTACTCTATTTTCAGGCTGCATTTGGTCCATGATGAGGGGGAAAAGGTCCATTACGGAAACGAGCCTAGCTTCTTCGTCCGAACTCCAAACGACGCACCGTTTACGGCCACGCGATGCTAACTCAATGAACTACGCATCCGTGGAATTTCCAAGAGCCGAATAATAAATTTGAATTGACTAAAATGCCCTTGAAGTAGCGTCCAGCGATGAAACTTCTCCGAAATGCAACGGATCCTCACTTTTAGCGTTCCAATACCTACAAAAGCACAAATAACCCCTGCAAAGCATGTATCTATCCAAATCCAAGGTTGTCTGGTTAATGAGCATAATTATAGGCATTTAGGACCGTAAAAGCGCTAGAATGCATAAGGATAACGGGTGGAAATATGCAATATTCGATACGAATCACACCCCCTAACTTACACATTGCTAGTCCCTAGTAATGAAACAAAGAAAACCAAACCACAGAGGGCGGTACAAAATGTATATATGCATCGAAATATAATTGCCACTTTCGTAGGGAACACGATTGCATTTAGCATATGCAATAAGCCGTTAAACCCCTAGGTTACCCTAGTGGACGAGTGTCGTCTCGTGAGGGTTTTCAGGGATGATACCCACAAACATCATATGGTTTCCTCAAAATACGCCCAAACCAACATGCGACAAGCCCAACAGAAGCGAAAAAGATTTCATACGCATTATTAGCAAAGTGAATGAATTCACACAAAAGTCCAAATTATTAACATTATAGAATGCACCTCATAGAATTGAAACCTTAAAATGTGGGAGGGGAGCGAGCACATGCAAAGTGTGATTTGGCAAAAACTTATATAAACCGGATAAACATTAAAGCAAGCATATATTCAATCCTCACGGGCATTACGCTCATCAAGCAAATTCACTCGAAACAGGGAGGTAACACACGGAACATGCGGGCTAAAGAGTAAATGTAAATGGAAACTAGGCCGCACACATGTCACAAATGAAGAATGCTATATATAAAATGAAAATTTGTAATCTCAATGAAAGATACCGCTAATTAAAGGAGGCGAAAAGCATTTTCACAGATTATCAAAACTATTATGACTTTTAAATTACATCAACCTAAGATCACATAGGACTTTAATAGGGTTATAATGTAGGTATGGCTAAGGTACGAAACGAAGGAATATATGTACGAATTCAAAGTGTTCGGAATGAAAACTCGGGATAATGGGATAATGCGAGCAATATCAAAAACGGAAAACAAGTTCCAAAAAGGCATTAGATATATCATCGGGGAGAGTAATCAAAGCTTATTGAACTATATACAACATTTACAACTTTCTCTTTCTTTTTTCTTTTCTTCTTTTTCTCATTTTCTCTTTTGTTTTCTTTTGCTTTTTGCTTTCTCTTTTTCTTCACTTTTTTCACTACTTTCTTTTCTTTACTTATCAAACTCTCATATGCCTAAATTGCAACCAACATCATAACAACATCATTCAATCCCAAGTAACAATCCAAACAAAGGTGTGGAAAGTGTATGTATGGTATAAAACTCCAATTTAGAGTTGGTTATGGGATTGGGGTTATGAAACTAAAGGCTATATTTAGGCTCAACGGGGTTAACGAGGGTAAATATATAAGGGTGAGGTCAAGGCTAATATGGGTGATATAACAAAGATGGCCTATGATCATTTCCGAAAGTTTACGCAATTCTCGAATCAAAACAATATATGAAAATCATGCTCAAGTAACACATTTCAAGTATGAAATCAATTAATGAACGGTCAAATGAAAGAATAGTGAGATTACCGACGAATTCAACGTTTTCAATGAGAAAAGAATAGTGTATACACTCACAAGCGACGAAAGGTACAAAGCTTACTCGGTGTAAGTATATACAATGCAACAAAAGATTACCGAGTTATAAAAATCTTAAACCAAATCAATATAACAATAAAAGTGCATGTGCTCATGGGATTAAAGTTTATTTCATGAAGTTATTCATAATATCAATAATCGAGACTAAAGTCTAATAACTTCTAAAATCGAGAACATGCATCATTGGGCTGTCTATTGGATCGGGCAATTATTAAAATTTATCATCGGAAACAAAGGCAAAATGCCCAAAAAGGAGAAAAAAGAAAGAAAATCTTTTTGAAATTTTTAAATTTTTCTAAGAAAAGCATACTAAGTAACTAACATGTGAGCAAAAACATGGACTAAATAAAGAAATGGATAGAATATCCCACACCCCCTAACTTAAAACTTGACATTGTCCTCAATGTAAATTAAGAACCAAGTCAAAGAGAGGAAAAGAGCGATATTACCCAAAAGTGGAGCGATCCCCATAAGAACAAGTCCAAAGAATCTACAAAACAAGTTAGTACCGAGCATAGCAAAAACAAATAATAAAAAGTTAACTAATTGCACTAGACTAAATTAAAAAGGAAAGAAAAAATAAAAAGCTAACTATATACAACCTATTATTTAGACTTCACACTAACTGTACACTAGAAGTCTAAATAGCTGAGGGTCCACCATAAGAACAATTTGACTTTGGAGGATAACCGGTGTACCCTCACATACAAGCATGCCTTCCGAAAAATATGAATTCCGTTTTAACAACGGAAGGCATGTGTAAGGCGGAAGAAATGAACCATCGCCAATTAAAAGTTTTGGAGGGACGATGGGGGGTTTGGATTGAACGGGTGACAAAAACAAGTGGGGACCGAGAAAAGCTGAAAATCCTCCCAATGATTTTGAAGTTGGAATGGGAGGCGGCGCAGGCCAAGGCAAAGATGCGATTGTGGAGGGCGACTCGAGAAAGTACTCCTCATCGGCGATAGGGTTTAAAACATTAAAGTTTGAAACCGAATCATCGGGTACTTGTTCCGGTGGGGTAATAGAGAATGAAAATGGGGATGAAAGAAATTCAAACTCATGAGATGAATCATCATCGCATGAAGTTGGAATTTCAAAGGAAATAATATCATTTTCAATGAAATGTTCTTCTTTGGGGGCCAAAGAAGAAATCATTTCATTGCAAATAGATATTACGTCATTTTCATCCTCACTTTCAATATCTATTACGAGATGGGCAAAGTCTAGAATGGCTTGTTCCAAAGTAGGTACAAGTACCTCATTTGGTTCAAAACATTCCTCGACTTCAAAAGTCTCGGAAGCAAAATCGTCGTCGGACTCAAATAATAAATCCAACTCATGTTCCCACGAACGATTTTCTTCCCGATAACGATTTTCAATTTTTTCATTCTCATACATACGCAAGCCCTCACCGAATGTCATAGGTCGAGGTGCGGATGCATTAGAATAGGAACTTTGAAAATTACCATCGGACTTAAACGAAAACTCATTATTATAGGAATTTTGAAAACTATTGCAATTCGTTTCAAAATTCCTATTATAAGGAGGCAAAGGCCCAAAATCATTATCATCATCATCAAAATTCCAATAACCTAAGTTTTGACTTTCATTATACTCGCCCAAAGTCATATTTGAATTTGTTTTACTTTGGGATGCTAAGTATTCACCGAAAGTGATAGGCCTAGAATTTTGAGAATTATAACAAGGATTACCGGAAGAATTGGAATAAGACATGCTTACCCCAAAAATGGCTCAAGTGGCGAATTCCACAAAATAGGTGCGCGCGGGAAATTCGAGCGTTTCCAAGTGCTCAAATGTGGAAGTCCTGCTAAAAGTTAGCAAATAATACAAATAGAAAGAAAATACTATGAAATACTAAATCAAATAAAGTCTAAAACAAACTCATCCCCGGCAACGGCGCCATTTTGATCGAGGTGCGAAAAGTAGCGCGTGTAAAGACGCTAGTCGTTGTTTTCGTTTCGCCAACTCAATACAAAAACCTAAGTTACAACTACACTTGCGGGGCAAGTAGAGCGGTAAGTCGGGTATCGAAAATCCACAGAGACGAGTTGTTAGAATTTAAGTGATTTAATACTCCGAAATAAAAGTGTAAAAGGTGAATTACAAACTAAAAGAAAAGATGCATGAAAGGGAAAGATTAATCTAGGCGAGGAAACTTAAACTAAATTAATAAAGAGAATAAAAACTATAGGTTGGGTCGAATATCCCTCACCCGAGTTAATTAGTATAGAATGGTTACATGGGTCGACGAGTTATTACAAATGCATCTCGTTTTGACAGTTAATTAAATCAAGGGTTGTTACGCCCTAAATCGTCATAAAAGCCTAATAAGATTTTGGCGTCAACAAATATCCCGGAAATTACGCGCGAAAGGTCGTAAGCACGGGACATACATGATATGCCCCGTCAAATCTCCTAGGCGTAATAACTAGGACAACGCACTCGAAATAGACCCGTAAACTCCATCACCAAAGCAAAGCAACGCGTCAACCCGAGTGAGTTCAATTCAAACACAACCTAATTTAAGTTACCTAGAAAGCATGTTAAAAACGTGATAAATGGAAAGCGGTAAATAAACGCGGTAAAATTACACTACAAAGCAAGTAATCAAAGCATGTAAATAAAGCATGTAAACCTAAATTAGGAAGCTTGTAAATTAACTAGAAAGTAAGAAATGAAGAAATACAAACTATATTAATGGAAGAGGATGATGAATAGTCAACTTACACAACAAATGGGGTGTCAAACCAAGTATAAATGAAGGAGAACTCTCCAAAACCCTCAAAACCCTAACTATTCTAACCTAAAATCGTGTATATGTGATATTAAAACCAAAAATGGGTTTATATAGTAAGTGGGAAAAGATAAGGGAAAAAGGAAAGAAAGAGGAAAGAGCCCAAAATATCTGGCACTACCGGTCGACCGGTCGCAGGGCGCGGTCGACCGGTCCCTTAATCCAAAGCATACTGTCTCCTTCCTACGGCAAAAGTTGAAACCGCGGTCGACCGGTCCCTTGTACGCGGTCGACCGGTCCCTTGTACGCGGTCGACCGGTACTCTGTTTTCAGGCTGCATTTGGTCCATGATGAGGGGGAAAAGGTCCATTACGGAAACGAGCCTAGCTTCTTCGTCCGAACTCCAAACGACGCACCGTTTGCGGCCACGCGATGCTAACTCAATGAACTACGCATCCGTGGAATTTCCAAGAGCCGAATAATAATTTTGAATTGACTAAAATGCCCTTGAAGTAGCGTCCAGCGACGAAACTTCTCCGAAATGCAACGGATCCTCACTTTTAGCGTTCCAATACCTACAAAAGCACAAATAACCCCTGCAAAGCATGTATCTATCCAAATCCAAGGTTGTCTGGTTAATGAGCATACTTATAGGCATTTAGGACCGTAAAAACGCTAGAATGCATAAGGATAACGGGCGGAAATATGCAATATTCGATACGAATCAGTTGCCTACGTCACAGAGAGGTCACGACTCCATTTGGGTAATTGTGGACAGGTTGACCAAAGTCGCTCATTTTTTACCCGTAAGGACCGACTACACTACGGGACAGTATGCCCAGCTCTTTATTGCAGAAATAGTGAGACTTCACGGTGTGCCCCTAAATATCGTGTCCGACAGAGACAAGATATTTGTTTCACGGTTTTGGGAGAGTTTTCAGGAGGCCATGGGCACGGAATTGGGTTGAGTACGGCTTATCATCCGCAGACCGATGGGCAAACCGAGCGTACAAATCAGATGTTGGAGGACATGTTGCCGATGTGCATCATTGTCTTCGGGGGTGGATGGGAGCAGTATCTTCCACTGGTGGAGTTTGCTTACAATAACTCCTACCAGTTCACCATTGGCATGGCTCCATTTGAGGCGTTGTACGGTATACCTTGTCATTCCCCAGCATGTTGGTTGGTGGTGGGGGACAACAAACTACTTGGGCCGGAAGTGATTCAGGATACTTCGGCAAGGATCGAATTGATACGGAGTCGCATTCGGGTAGCTCAGGATCGGCAGAAGAGCTATGCTGATGAGAAGAGGTTCTTCAGGGAGTTCCAAGTGGGGGACCAAGTTTTACTCAGAGTATCTCCTATGAAGGGGATTATGCGATTTGGGAAGAAGGGGAAGTTGGCACCGAGATATGTGGGACCATTTCCTATCATCGAGCGGATTGGGTCTGTTGCGTATAGACTTGGGTTACCGGAGCATTTGCATAGGATTCATGATGTGTTTCATATTTCCTCGTTAAGGAAATATCTTAGAGATGATTTGGCTCATTCTCACATTGCTTTGGAGGACCTCGATCTCCAGCCCGATAGCTCCTACGAGGAGGGGCCGATTGCTATTTTGGACCGAAGTGAGCAAAAACTGCTGTCAAAGATAGTTTCGTTAGTGCGTGTTCTGTGGCGACATCACAATGTCGAAGGGTCCACATGGGAGCGCGAGGATGAGATGCGCGAACGTTATCCAGAGTTACTTTTACTAGGTACTTTTTAGTTCCGAATTTCGGGATGAAATTCTGTTATTAGGGGGGAAGTATGTAATACTCCGCATTTTTATCGATATTTATTTATGGGATTAATTAAATTAAATGTGAATTAATTGAGAATTAATCCGGATAAAATACTAACGAGATGTGAGTTGGTATTTGACTATAATGTGTGTATATGGAAATATATGAATATTGAAAATATTGAAATTGTCGCGAGGCTGAAATACGGCAATTTGGGAAATTTTATTGGGACGCGCGTGACAGTCGCGTCAGGAATATAATTTTTAATTAAAAAATGAATTTTATTTTCATCAACCGTATGGTCATTTTGAGTGCACCAACGAGTCTGGAAGGGTCGAAATAGTCAGAAAACACTAGTCGGGGGTTAAGTTTGGGTCCCGGGGCATTATTGGGCCATACCGGTAACTCAAAAGGGTAGTTTGGTAATTTCGGAATTTTGGGAATTAAAACCCACGAAAATTAGAAGTAAAATCTGACTTATTCTTTATCCACTAAACCCACTAACAACACTAAATGACTTAATGGGCTACGGGAAAAGTTAAGAAACTATTTCTAACTTGCCAAAAACCAACCCCCACCTCCATTGTCATCTTGTGAGAAGAGCTTGGAGAGAGAGAGAGAGAGAGGAGAATTTTGCAAAGAGAGAGAGGAGAATTCTTTAGAGAGAGAGAGGAATTCAACAGTCTTTAACCAACAACAAATCTGGAAGATAAGGCAAGTGATCTAGTTACAATTAATTCCATGAATGTGTTCTTCCATGTTTAGGAAATTATCAAATTTTGTTTTGGAAGATTGATATAGACCCATGAATTTGAGGATTAAAACTATGAAATATGTGAGGAATTGCATGTAGACATATTCTGGACAAATTATGAATTCAAGATATAACCGTTGATGATCTAAAAACGGATTTATGAAGAGATTTATTAATGTTCTTGAAAGAAATAGAAAACTAGAGTTCTTGATGAAGTTTTGATCCAAATAAAGCCCTTGGTTCATGAATTATTGGTTTTAGAATGTTAAGAATGTTGTAGGATGGTTGTATGATGATATTATATGTGGGAAAAATAGGAAACTTAATAATCCCTTTGAGATAGGTTTTAAGTACAAGAAACTATGACGTGAGATGTGTCGACAGTCTACATTTTATATTATCGGAAGACTTAAAATGTATAAAATTGGGATAATGGTATAAGGATGTAGAATGTACCTTTATTAACATTGAGATATCTAAGATGTGTGAATGCTTAGTATATGATTTTTGTGTATGACATACCTACCATACTTGCTATCACGGGAGATTTACGTTCGCTTAGGGCCATCAAATCCTTGTGTGCCCGGATTTAGTTTGGTACCTAGAGGACATAGTTCAAGGGAATGACTTAATTGTGAGTTATTAAGTCAGCTGACTATGGAGCGTAGGTATGTACGTGACCCATGGATATGTTGAATTATGTTCGCCTCCATTTTTGTGTGTTGTGCTTATTCTAACAATTCCTGAGAGATTTAGAATTTGTAATCCTTATGTACGTGATGTACCGGGATGGATAGCAGAGTATGTGTGCACCGCAACTTAGCCTCGGGGTGCTCATATTGTATATTTATGATGTGAATAATATACGGTTAAATGAAAAGGAATTGTTATGTCTAATTATGAGAATAAATTATAGTAACTCCTTGAGAAGATAAATAAAGGGATAACCTCCAGTATACGGTAATGCTAATAATTGAGAATACGAGTTCAAGTAAAGCTATCTATTTAAGTGATAACATCGGGAATTCATATTGTGAATCGAGTAGTTGGGTTAGAACTTACGACGGTCTAGTTAGAGATAAATAACACATGAATGGGAACAGGAACGTTAGGAGTGCACAGTTAGACGAGAGGTGAGTATTTCATGTGAGAGCACGCCCTAACATGTATTTTGCATTCATTGTTTTAAATGTTATTAAAGCACTTGTTGTTTTTAAAATACTCTCCACATTCGGGCTCTGACCCGTTTGCTTTCAAATCTATCTTTTTGTAAAAACCATTTTAGGTGCCCAGCCACAAGGACAACATGCATAGGAATTCTATACAGGTGACGAGATGTAGCTGTTGTGGAAGTTACAGGGCCTTGACAGTAGACGCCTCCTTTTCTTGTCTTGACTCCATATTCAGTTTCATCATTGTAGGGCATGTCGCACATTTCTTTAGAGACATTTTATATTTCAGTTATTCAGACTTTGGTTTGTAATTTAATTCAGGATGCATACTTGTTTTATTTATTTCCTTATTGGGATTGTTTTGAGGAGTATTTCCTCTAGACTCTTTATTACTTGTTGATTACACTATTGGGACTTTATTGTGAATGGTTATGTTATTCTTTCATAATTAATTTATTGCATGTTAATTAGATTTAATTTAAAATTTGACATCTTACTTTTAAATACTAGGTGGTTAGTAATCATTAAAATGTTTTCGACAGTGATGCTATTAACTGAACCAACTTGGCATTTTGTATTAATTTAATGAAGGAGTAGCTACCCGGTATTTAATTAGTCGGGGTGTCACAGAGTCATTCAATGCCTCATTTACATTCTTTGGTTCCACAAGGAAAACAAAACATGCATAATGTGCATAATTTCTTAGTTGGCATCTTGTACGCACTGGATCACTAGGGTTACCAACTACGTTATTTATGGGATGATCTTTAGAAACCCAGTTAGGTACTTCAGGTGTCTCAATAGGTAATGAATTATCCATTTCAGAGGAGTCATTTTCCAAAATATTTGTAGACTCTTCCTCAATAATAAATTCACCAGTCTTTCTTTCTACAGTAGTGTCACTAACAATTACATTTATGGATTCCATCAAGGTTTTACTGCGAAGATTATACACTCGATAAGCTCTACTATTAGGCGAATATCCTAGAAATATGGCTTTATCTCCCCGGCTCTCAAATTTGGATAAGTGTTCCCTATCTTTGCATACATAACAAGTACTCCCAAAGGTTCTAAGATATTTGAGATTAGGCTTTTTATTATACCAAAGTTCATAAGGGGTTTGTTTGGAATTCTTTCTAAGATAGACCCTATTTATAATGTGACACGCAGTACGAATAGATTCTACCCAAAAATATTTAGGTAAATTCTTGGTATGTAACATAACACGTGCCATCTCTTGAAGAGTACGATTCTTTCTCTCCGCAATACCATTCTGTTGAGGGGTCTTAGGAGCACTAAACTCGTGTTTATAACCATTATAGTCACAGTATTCTATAATACCAGCGTCTTTGAATTCACCACCTCTTTCACTACGAATTCTATTCACTTGAGTATCCTTTTCATTTTCAATCCTAAGAAGAATTTTTAGGAAGGTTTGAAATGTTTCAGAATTTTGTTTTAAGAAGGCTACCCAGGTAAATCTAGTGAAGTCATCAACCATAACAAGGATGTAACTGTGTCCACAGAGACTAACAGTTTGGGAGGGACCCATTAGGTCCATATGGATGAGTTCTAATGGATTAGAGGTAAGAATATCTTTGACTTTCTTATGTGGTGCCTTAACAATTTTACCTTCCTGACAGGAACCACAGATAAGATTGGGTATAAGTTTGATTTTAGGAACTCCTCTAACTATTTCCTGAGAAGTCAGTCTACTAAGGTTATCATAATTTATATGACCCATTCTGTTATGCCATATCTCATTGTCATCCATTCTGGCAACATTACAGATTTCAGAATTGTTCATGACAATGTAGCAATTGTTAGGAGTTCTGAATCCAGTAATTATGCATTCACCTTTTTCATTTAAAATTTTGCAATTGTTCTTTAAAAAGGTAACAGTATGATCTGAGTCACAAAATTGCGATATGCTAAGTAGATTTGCCTTAAGACCTTTGACTAGAAGAACATCTTGAAGAATAGGAAGCCCGTCTTCTTGGAGAGTTCCTTTGCCAATGATTTGAGATGAAACTCAATCACCAAAAATGACTTTACCACCAGCAAAGCTGGTTTTGTTTAAAAGTTTAGTTTCATCACCAGTCATATGCTTAGAACATCAAGAGTCTAAATACCAACCAGATGATGTGTGTTCAGCTTTTAAAGCAGTAACAACAACATTACACTTCATCTGAGGTAATAGATCATCTTTTCTAACCCAAATTACCTTAGTTTTCATCTTGCGCTTATTAGCTCTCAATTGATAAAATTTGCGAGGTTTGGATTTTTGCTGAAAAATGTTTTGCGCATGATTTTGAATTTTGTGAAAGACTTGAGCATTTGGTTTAGGAAAGTGCTTAGGATTCCTTTTAGGAAATGTTCTTTTAGGTTTGGTCTTTCTCTTTCTATAATTAGAGTTTCAATCTGGCTGTCTAGGAAGTATATAATTGTTGCGGTTCCTCCTAGAATACTTAAAGTTCTGATAGATATGAGGATTATAGACAGGTTTAACTAGTCTCCTAGCATAGCAACTATCAAAAGACTGACCATATATGTCGCAGTAGGAGCAATAAAGATTGCTTAGAATTGGAGTTTCCTTAGGAAAGTCTCTAAACAAAGGTTTTGAAGAGTTTTGAGGCTGAACTCTATTCCTAGGTGTGACAGTCTTGAATACAGCCTCACTCTTCCTAATAGAGGGGCATACGTATTTAGCCTTAGGTGAAATTTCATGTTTAGAGCAACTTGATTCCCCAATGTTAAAATTTTGATGTTTTGAATCAAACTCAGTTTTTAGAGAATGAAAGTCTGGGCATGTTTCAATAGGTCTTTTGCCTCCTGACACAAACTTGATAGGTTCAAAAGATTTTGTTTGTGTTTTCAAATTGGGGCAAAACCCTATTCCAGTTCGATCATCAGAATTGGTTTTTGATTCAGCAACAAATTTCAAAAAATTTTGAATTATTTTCAAATTTTGTAAATTTTTTGAAAACAGTTGCTGTCTTTTCTTTAGTTTGCTCCAATTCTAACAATTTCCCTTTGTATTTTTTTCTCCAGAGTTTCATTTGTTTCTTTTAAATTTCTGAGTTTTTCATCAAACATTTTGATTTCACTTTTATGAGTCAAACATTGGGTAGTATATTCTTCAGCATTTAGTTTGACCATTGGGCTTAGATCTTCCAAGTTTTTGGTAAGTTCTTTCACAATTTTTTCTAGTCTAGCGCTTTTCTTGAGAGTTTTAGCATAAAGTGTGTGAATGTTAGGGAGGTCTTCATTGTCTGAGTCACTAAGTGTGGTGTGTGGAGTGACCCCTAAAGATTCATTTTTTAAACTCACACCCATTGACATCGTCATTATCGCTATCCCTTTGACTCACACACCCCGAAGTAGAACATGCAACATTCTCAGTAATCAAAGCATCTAAACTAGTATAAACATGATTCTCAATAGCAGGAGTAGAGTTACTAGAAACATTTTCATACACAGGCATATGCACATCATCATTATATATGATCTTGGCAAAGAAAGACATGCAAGGGTCAAAAACATCAGATGACTCAGGTTCCTCCTTTTCAGAGTCACTTGAATCATCCCATGTTTTGCAAATGTTAGCTCTAGTATGTTTGTTTTGAGTGTTCAAGTTAACTCTAAAGTCATGTGCAATGTGCCCCAGTTTACCACATCTATAGCATTCAGTCTTCTTAAGGTCTCTATTAGGTCTAATATGAGAGTCCTTGTGATTTTTGTCATGGTTTTTCTCACGAGGTCTGTGATTAGAGGAAGTTGGATAATTTGAATTGCCTTGTTTATTTGCCACTTTGTTTCTAAACTTAATGATTTTCTTAAACTGTTTTGTAATTAAGGCAATCTGATTGTCCAAACTCTCTATATTGGGTTCCTCATCAGAATCATAAGTAGGGAATATAAGCTCAGGCTTTGTTAACTTAGAAGAGAAGCTCAGATTGGAACTAGTCTGTTTCCTATGAGTTTGTGTCAATTGTTTCTTAAATTCTAGTTCCATTTCCACAGTTCTTAGTTTACTACTGAGTAATTCAGGAGTGAGATTTTGATCACACATTTCCTCAATAGCATATCTTTTGTTATCAAATTTCTGTGGTAATGATCTTAGAATTTTAGATACAATTTCATGTCTATCATAAGTCACCCCATTAGAATGCAGTTTGGTCACAATATCAGTCAGGTTCATATAGAAGTCTTCAAATGACTCAGTCTCAGACATAATTAAGGAGTTATACTGCTGAATAAGCATTTGAGTTTTAGCAGCCTTAACTCTAGTGTCTCCTTCATGAGCAGTAACCAAGGTGTCTTAGAAGTGGTACAGGATGAGATTCTTTTGAACTCATGTTCATTTATGGACATAAATATGGCATTCTTTCCTCTGTTATTATTTCGAGAAACTTGTTTCTCTTCTTGAGTGGACTCAATTAATGCTTTCTTAACCCTCTCATTACTTCCTTCGGTGGTTGGTTTTGTAGGAAAAGTGTAACCATTTTCAACAATGTCCCAGACATCATCTCCCAGAGTTCCTTGAATGAAAGAAATCATCCTTACTTTCCAGTAAGAAAAATTGGTTCCATCAAAGATTGGAGGTCTGGTCAAGTTACCAAATCTTTCATTTTTCTCGTCCATATTTGATTTTTAGAAAACAATTTCAGAAACACAGAATCTCTTTTGAATGCAGTTTACCAAGATCTAATACCAATTGAAAAATATGTTACTAAGGCCATTTATAAAAATAAACTATTTAAGTAACTCCGATCTTTTTTTTTAGGAAACTCTTTTCTTAAAAACCAAACTATTTGAACACAAGATGTGTTTAACAAATCAGTATGTACGAGATTTATTCAAGATTTGAATAATAGGTTTATAAAGTAGTTTAAAAAACTTAAACTCAGCACAACCAAGAATGAGATGAGGAGATGTAGAAAGATTATGTTCACGATTTTTTTACGTGGTAAAACCTCACCAATTGAGGAAACATCCACGACCCCCTCTACGGAGTAAA
This sequence comes from Sambucus nigra, assembly GCA_949130495.1. Lineage (NCBI taxonomy): Eukaryota > Viridiplantae > Streptophyta > Magnoliopsida > Dipsacales > Adoxaceae > Sambucus > Sambucus nigra. The sequence goes on along the minus strand of OX422220.1, from coordinate 165,582,426 downwards.
ATGAAAAATCCATTAAAACAAATATATGAGTTACAAACTATATAACTAACATGCAAACAACTCAGACCTATATAAGTTTAGGAATGTACCCTCTGGTGTCCTTATAACTTCTCTGCAGTTCTGATTGTAGATGTAGTTTTCCCAGTTTGTTAACTTCTGATTTGTTCCAGCACTTTACGTCGACTCTTTGTTCACAAGATCTTATTACCAACACTTTTCGTGTTGTAGGGTGAAAGTGTTTATGGAGGTGCTCTCTAACACATGCATGCACACACACACACTTATTAAGTACAAACAGTCCTAATAAATTACAATAACACTAAATGCTGTGATCGTTTCTTTTTCTTTCTTCTTACAAAACTTAGAACCTTATTTGACCTTTAAATCAATCCCAGAATCCACGGATACCTTGCTAGGAAGACAGACAAGGTCTTAATCAATCTCAGAATTTAGAAAAGCTTTTCGAGATTGAAAACCTCCAAGTGAGATTCCAAACTAGGTCAAAGGTTTAGTTTTACAAGAACTAGAAACATAAAGCATTTATTGTTGATTTCAAAGTAAGCAAACGTTTTATAGAAAATAATCAACAATATATTTCTCAAGATGAGAAATAAAGAATGAAACTAAGTGTAGTGTAACATGAATAACTCAGATCTAAAATTTCTATGAAATCAGAAAGTAGATCTGAGTAAAAGTTTAAGTTGAAAACAAGATCTAACGAACAAGAGGTTACAGCAACAATTACAAACTCAACTCAAACTCTCAATCACTTAAGAACACTCAGGGTAGTGTTTTGGATATAAAGGAGTTTTGAAGAAGTGTTTGAGTTTGGATGGAAGAGGCTTTGATGAATAGGGTTAGTGTTTCTAACTCTCTCTCTTCTCTCTGTTTTCTCTCTTCTCTCTCTTCTCTCTGTTTTCTCTCTATTTCTCAGAAAAATGAAAATGGCAAAAGTCTTCGAAGTCTGAGAATAGGGTTCCTTTTATATGATGAAGAGAAGGTTCGAGAGACTGGATCAAAACCAAGGGCCAGGATTAAGTCAAGTTAAATTGACTTAGATCGAAGGGTTCTAAGAACGCGGTGCTTAAACGATACCTGATCATTTTAAAAAGTTGTACTGGGATTCACCAAGACAACATGCAGATCGTCGATAACCAATGATCCAAGGGTTAAAAACATACGCGTTTATAACTCAGTAAAGAAACACAGTCGCAGCCAATCAGATGAAGACAGATGTTGGCCAATAACAGGATATGAAACGCGTGTCCTAAAGTAATTAAAACCACACCCTAAAGTTTACCCCGCTTTCGGATTCTACCCAAGGTAACATTAGGCCAATATACCCAACAAATTATATTTACAAATTGACCACAAAAACTTTTAAATCAAGTTTTAATTAAGAAAACCTTATTTAAAAAATGTTTATAAAATCCCAAAAAATTATTAAAATTCAAACTTAGGGATTTAAACACACTCAACATATATACACACATTATTATGCAGTATGACATGCAATAAATAAATTCTACTGTGTGTGAGTGTTGGCAATTTGTTCTTGATCACTACAAGATAGAGAGATGAAGTAGCAAACCAACTTCTGAGGTTCTTTAGTTTCTAGGGAGGACATAATTTTGTCACAATTTCCAAACTAGATGAGCACTTATACAATGTAGACTCAAGTGAGTCAAAAGCATAAAGGCTTCACGGGACTCAACTCGAACCCACACTCTCTCTCTCTCTCTCTCTCTCTCTCTCAAGAGCTTCCACCCCTGCGACGCGCTCTCTTCCCCCTACGGCGAGACGACGCACCTCCACTACCCGAGCCAGAGTCTTCCTCGGACGAGGCTGACGGCACCAAATAAGAAGGGACAGGGACAACATCCCGAATGTGGGTAGTCGCCGATGATATCCAGTCTCTGATGTCCCTCAGCCAAATGGCCGGCACCCCCCTTAAAATTTCGTGCAAAAATTCCTAGAAAATACCAGGAAGCCTCGAAAAAACCCAAGAAAATTACTAAAAATCCCAGGAGGTATTTAGAACGTTTTTCATCAAGAAAATTTCGCACTCCTTCAGGCGACACACCATTTTCCCCAACGGAGCCCTCAAAATCCAAAGCGAATGACCTCTCGGGCAAGGCGCCTGGACCACCTAATCACCTCCTCATCAGACTTTACAAAAGGACTCCCCGGACATTAGCTACCCGTTGCGATACATTATCACATGGTATTTTTCCCAGCATAAATCAAAAGAACCACTCACCCCGAGCGAACTCTCCCAAAGGGCAATCCAAATTTTCCCCAGCTCATTCATCGTTCCCCAGCGGAACCTCAAATCCAATTCTTATCCCCCAAACGGAACCCCTCTTCCCCAGAGGAATCCTCAAAAGCTAAGTGAAAACTCCTCCCGACAAGGCTACGGAAAATCCCTAAGGATCACATGATCACTTTCTCCAGCGGAATTCTCTCACAGCACCCAAAATAGGTTGTTCCCCCCTGCGAGGTCTCCTATAAAGCTTCCCCCGGCTATCAGCTCCCCAGCTCAAATCATAAAACTCTTTCTCCAGCAGAATCAAAATACAATCTCTATCCACTCTTGGGTCAGAATTGACCCCGATCTTGGATCGTCACCTTAGCTAGGTCAGAATTGACCTCGGTCCTCAGTCGTCACCCCTCTTGGGTCAGAATTGACCCTGTTCTTGGATCGTCACCTTAGTTAGGTCAGAATTGACCTCGGTCCTCGTTCGTCACCACTCTTGGGTCAGAATTGGCCCCGATCTTGGATTGTCACCATAATTAGGTCAGAATTGACCTCGGTCCTCAGTCGTCACCACTCTTGGGTCAGAATGGACCCCGGTCTTGGATCGTCACCTTAGTTACATCAGAATTGACCTCGGTCCTCGGTCGTCACCACTCTTGGGTCAAAATTGACCCCGGTCTTGGATCGTCACCATAGCTAGGTCAGAATTGACCTTGGTCCTTGGTCGTGACCACTCTTGGGTCAAAATTGACTCCGGTCTTGGATCGTCACCTTAGTTAGGTAAGAATTGACCTCGGTCCTCGGTCGTCACCACTCTTGGGTCAGAATTGGCCCCGGTCCTGGATCGTCACCTTAATTAGGTCAGAATTGACCTCGGTCCTCGGTCATCACCACCCTTGGGTCAGAATTGGCCCCGGTCTTGGATCGTCACCTTAATTAGGTCAGAATTGACCTCGGTCCTCGGTCGTCACCACTCTTGGGTCAGAATTGACCCCGGTCTTGGATCGTCACCTTAACTAGGTCAGAATTGATCTCGGTCCTCGGTCGTCACCACTCTTGGGTTAGAATTGACCCTGGTCTTGGATCGTCACCTTAGTTAGGTCTGAATTGACCTCAGTCCTCGGTCGTCACCACTCTTGGGTCAGAATTGACCCCGGTCTTGGATTGTCACCTTAATTAGGTCAGAATTGACCTCGGTCCTCGGTCGTCACCACTCTTGGGTCCGAATTGACACCGGTCTTGGATCGTCACCTTAATTAGGTTAGAATTGACCTCGGTCCTCGATCGTCACCACTCTTGGATCAGAATTGACCTCGGTCTTGGATCGTCACCTTAGCTAGGTCAGAATTGACCTCGGTCCTCGGTCATCATCACTCTTGGGTCAGAATTGACCCCGGTCTTGGATCGACACCTTAGCTAGGTCAGAATTGACCTCGATCCTCGGTCGTCACCACTCTTGGGTCAGAATTGACCCCAGTCTTGGATCGCCACCTTAATTAGGTCAAAATTTACCTCGGTCCTCGATCGTCACCACTCTTGGGTCAGAATTGACCCCGGTCCGGGATCGTCACCTTAGCTAGGTCAGAATTGACCTCGGTCCTCGGTCGTCACCACTCTTGGGTCAGAATTGACCCTGGTCTTGGATCATCACCTAAATCAGGTCAGAATCAACCTCAATCCTCGATCGTCACCGCTCTTAGGTCAGAACTGACCCCGACCCTCTGAATTGGTCATCCTCATTTCCTTAGGTCCTCCGAACCGACCTCGATCCCCTAAATTGGTCACCCTCTCCTCCCTAAACCCATAGATTTGGCTTTAATCCATAGAATTGATCATACCCAGCATACTTCTTAGGTCCTCGGAATCGACCTCGACCCTCGGAATCGGTCATACTCCCTCAAAGCTATCATGCGGTGTCTAATTGACGGCTATCATTTGTTCCAAACTCACCCATCGAGGGGCTCTGTAGACACCTCACTCTATTACCCCCTAACTCTCCTTAGGTCCCTAGAGCCTCCACTCATCATCGCGAACCCAGGTCACGTCCCGAGTACTGACCAGGAAGCCATCGGGCACCCCCCGGCTCAATTTGACCCAAAAGTCAAACTCCTCATCTCGACCGAGACTCAATGAATCTTCAAAGGGCACTGAATACCCTTTCTAATGGTCCACCCCGTTCACAATTCTGACTTACCATGCGGACGAACGATCCGTTTGCGTCCGAAACCTAACCCTAGAGGCCACCGGGCTCTCTCGGGCTCTGTTGACCCAAGTCAACCCTTCAGCTCGGCTGAGGCTAAATGAATCATCTAAGGGTACTGAATACCCTTTCCAACGGTTCATCCCGTGCGCAATTCTGACTTTAAATGCGGATGAACGATTTGGGTTGACTCCGGGAAGCCACCGAGTGCTTCCCGGGCCCGATTGACCAAAGTTAACTCTACAAACAGGGTCAAACTCTTTGGAATGTCAAAGTAAATCTCCTAACCTTTCCAATGGTATGCCCCGTGCTCGATTCGGACCCACCATGCGGACGAACGATCCATTTGCGTCCACACGATTCCCCGTCCAATGGACCGACAAATGCTTCCGAGCCACATTTGACCCAAAGTAAACTCCCAAACTCGGGAGTGGTGGACTTCCGAAGCTCTCGGAATTACCTTTCCAACATTATGCCCCGTGCATGATTCTGACCAACGGTTTGCCCTCGGCGGCCAATTTTCCAAAAAAGCCTGAAACACACTGCCAAACGGCAGGTCCCAGAACCTGCCTATCGGGGCTCTTAGCCGATCGGCAGTCCCCTGGGGCTATAAAAGGAGGCATTGGCCTCATTTGGAAGAGGAGCCCAGATCTGATAGAAATCTCTCTGAACGAATCCCAGAAACCTCTCTCGAAGGCAACGTAATTTTAATTTCCAAATCCCCTTTTTACTTCCACTTTCCATCATCCTTTTCATCAAACTTGGTGAATTAACCACTCTCCATCATCATCCAAGTGCAAGGGCTGCTCTCCAAAATCCAAGATCAAGCTCAAGATCTTCAAGAAGGTCCAACTTTCTCAACTTTCGCTTGAATTCTCTTAAATTCTCAATAATTAATTTTTTATTACTTAGCACTTTTATCATCTCATCTCACACATCCTAATATACTTTTTACTTAGTATTATTGCACATCTCTTATTTTCATATAAATAAAAACCCAAAAAATAAGAAAAAGAGGGTTTGCTCATAAATTCCAAATAGGGATTCTCACACTTTTTCCACACTTTTCTCACAACCAAAACACTTTTTCTACACACACACACACACACACACACTTACAAATAAGAGATTTCTTCATTTTAAATTTATGGGTTAAATCCCACCCCTCACTTTACATGCGAACTACGTGGACTTTGATGCCTTTATAAGCTACGTAGGCGTCTCGGAGCAAAAACCGAGACTCGAGTCCTTTCTCTCACTTTTTCTCTCATTTTCTATTTTCTCTAAATCCATTTTTCTTACATTATTAGTCTTAGTGATGTATTACTTCATGTGCGTTATCATTCCCTTATAACGATCAACATAGGGGTAGCCGCATAAATCTTATTTTTCTAATATTACTTTTATATCTTCTTACGGATGACTCGCTTTATCTTTTCCATGATACAAGTTGAAGATTCCTACCTCCATTCTATATATATACACATGTACACATCTCACGGGGGGAAACATAAAGGAAAATAACAAATATCCATGAGAGACCGAAAGGGCGGAATGGGTGCCTAACACCTTCCCATTTCGTAACTAAGCCTCCGAACCCTTTTCGAATCATTTTGGTTTCGCACGCACCAGTATGTCTTTGGAAGCCATCCTTCAGGGTGGCTTCCTCTTTTTCTTTTGTCTATTTTGAGTAAAATAGACTGGCGACTCTGAATCTCTCTACATTTTTCACACCTCACAAAATTGACGCCGGCCGAAGCACTCTCCCGAAAGGGGACGGGCGGGACCCGAAGGATCCTTCATCCCTCCGCGACGGGGATCAGGGATGGCCACACATTTCTTTTCATCTTGGGCCCTAACCACATTAAAGTCCCCCATCAACACCCAAGGTTGGTCATTCACCATCCCTTTATTACTCATCTAAAACTCCCATAACTGAATCCTATTAGCTGGAAGGTTATCCCCATAAATGAAGGATGCATAAAAACTTATATATCTACCATAGATATTCACCTTGCACAACATAGCTACGGTGTGAGTTTGGATTAATTTGACATTCACATTCCCAGGGTTCCAACTCACAATGACTTTAGCAACCCCACCCCCTATAGGGAAATTTTCAAGGTATTCCCAATTAGAAAAGAAAATGTTCTTCACACTAACTAGATTATCTTTCCTCACTTTAGTTTCAAGTAAACAAACCAAATCCAATTTATGGTCTCTAATGAATTTATTCACTCCTCTCTGTTTATGAGGGGAGTTGAGACCCCTAATATTCCATGATCTTAACTTGATCTTCTAGTTCCCTTTCCCCCTTTGCTTGTCCTACTCTTGCCTACAGAGTTGACTAAATTATTTCCTATTCTTAAATTTTTCCTAATAAGTTCATCAACTGCCTTCATACATCTAGCTAAAGCAGTAGGTTCAGGGGTTCCTTCCATCTCGCTTCCACTCTCCATAGCTCCGAAAGAGTTAGAGGTGGTAATAGCTGGCACACTTCTCTAGTGAAAACTATCACTCTCTTGCTTCCTTTGATTATTCCTATTAGGCACATATTATTCCCCTTCCTCTATGGAAGCATTCTTCACTTCTATGTCCATACTCATTATCATATGGTTCTTTCTAACTAGAGTCTATTACTCTTCTTGAGTTACCTCATCCACCTTGGTAGTAGTTGCTTTGGTCTGCAATTTGGCTTTTTGCTCATTCTTCTCCTTCCAAATGCGTTTAACTTTAGTTCACTTATTGATAGAGTGACCAAAGGAGATGCAATGAGAACATACATGGGGGAGACACTGATACTCAATATATATAGTAGCAGTATTGCCATCCTCCATTATAATATTCATTGACGTGGGGTACTGTGCTTCTGCTTCCCTATTAACACACAATCTCACATAACTAATGCGCTTCATATCTTTAGTAATGGTATCTGCATAGAGGGGGACTCCCACTGCACTGGCAATGTAACTCAATCCTTCTTCTGTCCAATATTGCATCGGCACATTATGGAATTTTTCACATAGGGACTTTCACTTCCATAGCCCTCTTGAAATGAAAATTTGGTTCCCATTTTTGTAGCATAACCGGGTGACCTTCAATATGCCATGGGCCATTTTCCACAACATCATCTCTGCATTCTATATTATTAAACATCAAAAAGTAATAACCCTATTATTCATGTGAGATAACATGGGAAAGTCCAAATTTCTCCCAAAGCCTATGAGCCAGATTGTTAACCATCTGGTATGGTAGATGTCTTCCAAGAAAGAACTCCACGTAGCTACTCTCCCACTTGTCATATGAAATCAAAGTCCAACGATAGAAGAAAACAATTCTAAATCTTCGAATGTAAATTAGGAGGAATGACATGTCCAATGGAAAAAAAAAACTGATAGATAAGGAGAAATAAACTTAGAAGCGTCTACTAGAAATATCGTGTAACTTCCACGGTAGCTATAACTCGGCAAATGAATTGAATCTCCTAAGTATGGTGTCCCTGTGGCTGAACACCTAAAATAGTAAAACAAGAAAAGCGATTTTCAGAAAAATGGGTTAGAGCCCGAGTAGAAAATAGTTTAAATATAGGAAGTTCTTAAATTGGTTAATTAGCACAATATTATTCATGTTAACTTTAGCGTACTCACTTGGGATGCTCACCTCTCATCTAATGTGCACACCTAGCGAGCCTAACTACCCATACTAGTCACGAAGCTCTACCTGACTACATGTAGTATAACCACTATGCCTGATAAAATCTCTAAATAACCCAAGTCCAATATATTTATACAATTTAGGAATAGGTTTAAAGATGTCTTAACTAATTCTCGTATCATTCTTAATTCTCAACTAGTGACCCAATACATATACACTTTAATAAAGTAGCCAACATGGAAGACTGAATAAGAACTCATTATACATATATAAAATATCTTTCTATGTATACATAAAAATATATACATAAATACGACACCTATGGTTAAGAAACCCATGGTGCTAGGCATACTTAACTATCTAGTCCCACTGCAAATTCTTGCGAATAAAGGACAATAGGTTCAACATCTCAGGAACAAATAAATAATATAGTCCCAAGCCGATGGGCTACGCACATACCTACGCACCCATATGAACGTCACTAGTATCATTCTTATAGATAGCCCGTACCTAGGTTCAATGCTCTAGTGGTACGACTCAAAATCCCTCGAAGGCACACATGATACGATCGTCCACAACGCGCTAACCTTCGTTCGGTAAATAGTATCTTGGTATGTCATACACATAATTTTCCAAGTAATAAGCATGCACAAAACTTATTTAACTTAATAGGCATCCACGCAACCCAATTACCATAATACGTAAGTAATATTAACGTCTCTGCTTTCCACGATATCAATTTATATATAACCTATCTAGGACTTACATTCTCTCCTAGGTTTCCATTCAAGTTCAATACCTCGAGTATCATTACACCCTTAATTCCCTAAAACAATGGATTCTACATCACCTGTTACTCACGTAGGTTAATAAACTCATTTGGATCAACATACGATGATTTGTAATCGACCAAACCCTAATAACCAATTGTGGAATCTCGTTAGAAGTCAAGGAATTTTCATTCTTTCGAACGGAATTCTCGTTCGTTCGGACGAAGTTCCCACTTCGAACGAACTCAACAACTCATTAGAAGGGTCATTGTAAATCTCGTTGGAAATCTCATTAGAAGGCTCGTTCGAACGAGATGTCTGAACTGGCCCTGTTCTTCCCCAAACTCATTTTTCTCCAATTTTCATTCTTCAATTTCATTCCAAACTCAACCCAATCCTAATGTAATTGTTTCTAAACTATTCTAAATTACCAAAGGACATTTCCTAACACAAATTAGAGGTTAAATCCTTATAGAATTAACGGAATTCAACAAATTACTCGATTTCTTATAAATCTCTTTGATATGAACCCATAAACTTCTAATCCTTCAAAAACCCCCAATTGATTTTGAGATTTCAATATTTAATGACCCACATTAACAATTTAAGTAAGGTAAGTTATTCTACATGCCAACCTATCTCCAATTCATGGGGTTTCTTTTCAAATCAGTCAAATTAAACCCTAGTTTTCATTACAACAATTTCATATCATTTAATCTAAATGAACATGATAATATATGCTAAAAGGGGAGCAAGATAAACATTTGTCTTGGAATGGATTTATGATTCTCGGACTAAAATGGGTATGTAGTTTATCCTCTCAATGCGATCTACACTTTTGTGTAATTCTTGGTGGGAAAACTCGAGTTCTTGGCTTAGTTCTCCTATGGAGTCTTTTTCTTCCTTGGTTCTCGTTCTCTCTCTCTCTCTCTCTCCCCCCATCACGTAGGTTAAAACAAACAGTAACCTCTAACCCACATTGCTTTTAATTAAAACCTAATTTTCGTCCATATAATTCCCCAAAAATACCAAAAAACTAAAATACCCTTTCGAGGTGTTATTTTGGGCTAAAATTCCCCGGGCTCCAAATATAACATCTGTGTAGTGTTTTCTGACTATTTTGACCCTTCCGGACATACTGGCACGCTCAAAATAGTCGTTCGAGTTATATAAAAATAATTTACCTTTTGACCTTCAAATATATAAGAGTGACGCGACTCATACGCACTTCTCGAATAATTAAATCTTAACTGTCGTGTATCTCTTTCCCGACCATTTTATTATTTTCGAAACCATCTACCACATTACTCACTACATAATGCTCAACATAGTTATTAGTTAACATGATTTCAACATAATTATTTCTGATAACTACTAACTCTCGTTACGCTAGTAATTAATACAATAAACTCAGATTAATTATAAAAAAAAATTCTCCATTTAAGTTAATTAATTCCAATTTCCATAATTTCATAAAAATAAATATGCATAATAGTACGGGGTATTATATACTTCCCCCTAATAATAAAATTTTTGTTCTAAAATTCTGAAATGAAAGTATACCTGGCAAGAATAACTTCGGATAATGTTGACGCATGTCATTCTCATGCTCCCAGGTAGATTCCTCAATATTATGGCGTCCCCACTCAACACGGAATAGTGGTACTATCTTTGACCTCAACTTTCTCTCGCTATGGTGTAGTATAGCAATCAACCCCTCCTCATAGGAGTTATCAGGATGTAAGTCGATCTCGTCCAACGCAATGTGAGTGTGGGCAAAATCATCGCAAAGATATCTCCTCAATGAAGAGATATGGAACACGTCATGGACCCTATGCAAGTGCTTCGGTAACCTAAACCTATAAGCAACTGGCATAATCCTCTCGATAATAGGGAATGGCCCTACATATCTAGGCACCAACTTTCCCTTCTTTCCAAAATGCATAACTCCCTTCATATGAGACACCCAAAATAACACCTGGTCCCCAATATTGAACTCTTGAAAATATCTCTTGGTGTGGGCGTAGCTCTTCTATCGATATTAAGCAACCCAAATATGGTTCTGTACCAACTCTATCCTCGCCGAAGTATCCTGAATCAACTCCAGGCCAAGTAATTTTTTGTCCCACACCTCCAACCAATATGCTAGGGAATGATAAGGTCTACCCTATAGCGCCTCAAATGGAGCCATACCTATAGTAAACTGGTAGGAGTTGTTATAGGAAAACTCCACCAGCGGAAGATACTTCTCCCAGCCTTCGCCAAAATCAATAATTCACATACGCAACATGTCCTCTTACATCTGATTTGTTTGCTCGGTCTGTCCATTCATCTGCGGGTGATAGGCTGTACTCAGTCGTAACTCCATACCCATTACATCCTGAAAACTCTCCCAAAACCGAGACACAAACACCTTATCTCTGTCAGACACAATGTTGAGAGACATCTCATGAAGTCTCACTAACTTTTCTATGAATATTTTGGCATACTATCCCATGAAGTATTCCATCCAGACTGGCAGAAAGTGGGATACCTTGGTCAGCTTATCCACTATCACCCATAACGAATCGTGACCCCTTTGCGATATACGTAGTCCTGTGATGAAGTCCATGGAAATGCTATCCTATTTCCACCTAGGAATCTATAATGGCTGTAGAAGTCCCGCCGAACTCTAATGGTCCACCTTTACTAGATGACAAGTGGCACATTTCAAGACGAACTCGGCAATATCCGTATTTATCCTGCTCCACCAGTAATGTCTTCGCATATCCTGGTACATCTTATCCCCACCGAGATCTACCGCAAATCATGAATCGTGTGACTCTGTCATCACCTCGTGTCATAAGTCTTCTCCCCCAAGGACAACCAACCATCTATTGAAACGTAGACCCCCATCTGAACCCACTGTATAAGTCTCAGCCCCATCAGCTAAAAGTTGTACTATCAAACTTTGGCAGAATGAATTAGTTGCCTGAGCCTGTTCTACTGTTGTAATAATCTGGGGCGTAACCATCATGATAGAGATGAACGATCGAGTCATCGCATCCTGGTGTCCTAACTCCTTCCATTTCACTTTCCACCCCTCGGCCACCTCCCCTATCGGCTTATGGCTCAATGCATCTGATACCACATTAGCCTTTCCCAAGTGGTATTGGATGTTAAAATGATAATCCTTCATGAACTCAAGCAACCATTGATGGCGCATATTCATCTCCTTCCGTGAAGAGGTACTACAATGACTTATGATCTGTGAACAAGCGAAATTTCTCCCCCAAGAGGTTATGTCTCCAAATCCGAAGTGGAAACACAACTTCCATCAAATCTAAGTCGTGGGTGGGGTAATTCCTCTCTTAAGGCTTAAGCTTACGGGAGGCATAAGCCATAGCCTGATCCTCTTGCTGAAGTACACCCCTAAGTCCTAATAAGGACGCATTAGTGTAGACTAGATACTACACCCCCGGCCTGTGCAATGCTAATACTGGTGGTAAGGTTATTTTGTCTTTCAAGTCATCAAAGGCCAACTGATAGACATCACTCCAGATAAACGACACCCCTTTGCGAGTCAAGTGTGTCAACGGACCCGCTATCTTTGAAAACCCTCGAATGAACCTCCTGTAGTATCCGGCTAGGACCAAGAAATTGCGTATCTCTCTGTCAGAGATGATATGTCCCAAAAACTGGACCTCCTTCAGTAAAAACCTAAATTTCTTGTATTTTGCGTACAACTGATGTTGACGCATTATCTGTAAAACATAACTTAAGTGCTCAGCATGTTCTTCTTCACTTTTCGAGTAAACCAGAATGTCATCTATGAAGACGATGATGAACTGGTCCAGGAACTCTCTGAAGACCCTGTTCATCATGTCCATAAACACGTCTGGGGCATTGGTTATCCCGAAACGCATAACCCTAAACTCATAGGAACAATATCTTTTTAGGAAGGTAGTCTTCTAGACATCCGACTCCCTGATACGCAACTGATGATGGTATCCCGATCTCAAGTCAATCTTCAAGAAGAGGGACACTCCTCTCAACTGGTCGAATAAGTCATCGATTCGAGGCAACGAATATTTGTTCCATATCGTGACTTTATTCAACTCCAAGTAATCAACACATAACCCCAACGATCCATCCCTCTTCTTAACAAATAGTACGGGAGCAGCCCATGACGAAGTATTCCTACAAATAAATCCCTGCCCTAACAACTACCTAATCTGGTCACGTAACTCTCTCATTTGTGCTTGATCCATATGGTAAGGTGCACGGGATATCAGTCGAGTTCTCGATGCTAAATCAATGAAGAAGTCTGTCTCTCTACTCGGTGGTAACACTGGAATCTCCTGAAACACATCAGCGAACTCTCGAACAACAGGAATGGACTCAAGTGGTACCACCTCCCTAGAGGTCTCCTCCTATATATAGTATAAATGTGTGGACGATACTCCCTCGGAGTGAGGCTAGGAACATCTCCTGACCTATTATGGTAAACACTATGTTCTTACTAAAATAATCAATCATGGCCCTATACCTGACAAGCTAATCCATACGAACAATCGCGTCATACTTGGACCTATCCAATACGAGCATGTCAGCCAGTAAGATAAACCTCCCAATCTATATACCCACTCCCCGACAAATAAAAGAAATCACCAAACCTCTACTCAATGGTGAATCCACACAAGTAACCATCCTCTCAACTGTATCTAATAATCTCGTAGTACATGCAAACCAGTTGCAATAAAATACTCTGTGGCCCCCGTGTCAAATAAAATGCACCCCAAATTCCCCTAGATAGAAAACATACCCTCAATTGTGGGTGGGTTCTGTGGGACCGCGACCTGGTGGAGATTGTAAACTCATCCATACCGAAGCTTCCCCTGCTAAATTGGGACAACTAGAATTGGTGGTAGTGCTAGCATCCGTGGGGGGTGCTGGGAGAGCTATGGGAAATAATGATCTTTGGGGATCCTGACGAGCACCCCTCTACCATTCTGTGGGAAGTCCTGGCATTTGTGGATGTAACACCCCACGATTTTGGGACCGAGAAATTAAAATTTCGAGAGAAATAAAATTTATTTAAATTGGAGAATTTTAAAATTTGGCAATTGAGGTCCAAAAATTGAGGATGTTATAAAGTATTCCGGATGATGATTTTGAGTGCGCCATTGATTCCGGATGCATCGAGATAGTCAAAATGACTGTCATTGGGTTTTATTTCGGTTCCGGAATATTTTTTAAGTATCCTTGACTCGAATTGGAGTGAATGAGTCATTTAAAGTGTGTATTATCATTTAAAACTGGGATTTGTGTTTTAAAGGTTTAAGAGGCTTGCTGATCAGCCTATCTCATATGTGAGAAAGAGAGAGAAAGAAGGAAAGAAGAAGAAATGGAGAGAGAGAGGAGGAAACTTTGAGATTTTCGGCCCATATGTGATCACGAGGACGATTCAACCTCTATAATTTCGAAGCAAGTTTTTAATCTTTCTTAATAATTCATTTGTGTATTTCATTTCATAATTTGTGGATAAGAAAATTGGATTGTGGGTATTTATATCAAAACCTAGATTTTGTAGTTTAAATCTTGAAACTGATGTTTACACATGGGTTTAAGGCGTATAACTTGATGAAACTAGATATAGGATGAGATATTGATGTTGGGAACATATTTGGGTTGAGGATATTTGGTTGAAAGTTGTATAATTTTGGTTTTAGAAAGTTTGGGTTTTGGAGAAATTTCCCCATTTCATGGCTTGCTACACAAGCCGAATCGATTTGCCCATAGCGAATCGAATCGCTATGTTGCAGAAGCAACAGGTCTTTAGTGCCGAATCGATTCGCCCCTTGCGAATCGATTCGGTATGTAGCAGATTTACATCTCTTGTGGGCCGAATCGATTCGCTGTTAGGACCGGATCGATTCAGAGGGGGCGAATCGATTCTGAAATAGGGCAATTTTGAGGAATTTTCCTAGAGTGAGTTTTTCTCCATTTCGGCTGGGTTTCTCGATTTGGAACTTTTATACATGATGCGAGAGATATGTTTTGGGGATTTATTGAGAGTTTCTCACTTGATATAATCGTGGGGACGTATCGAATTAGTTTGGGGAACGTATATATGTATTGGAGTTGTAGTATTGATATCGTGGGGAAGTTTCTTTAGGGATGGGAGTCCCATTTGGAGTTTAAAAATTGAGTTAACCTAGGATGTAGGGGAGGACCTTCTGAGAGAGTTGTGAGGGCATGGCGTGGGAGTTTATATGATGACTTTTGTGTCGAATCCTTATAGTGATAGGATGTTATTGAAAATATTATTGGGGACCGACGTGAGAGAGTGATCGCGTATCCTTAGTAATGTTTAGCTTAAGGAATCGATTTTTAAACGCAATAAGATTAAGATTTCATAAGAGAAATGGAATAGTGGTCTAATTTGAGAATGATTGGAATATTCTAATGACTAGAATAAGATTGGGTCAAATGGTAGTCGGGGTGGTTACTACTTATCTATGTGTGATCAACGTTGGGCATCCCAAAAGATGATGGGATCATAAAATGAATTTAGGTTTAAGCTTGAGGCTTATAGACTATTAGTTATGTCTATACCGATAGTCAGGACTATTGTTGGATATATCGATGTGCATTTGGATATTGATGGGGATGAGTAGTGACTGTCATATACATTAAACTTTGGGATGATAACCTTAATGCTGAATATATTGGAAGACTATTCATATCATAGGGGAAATGGATGAATATGCTTCAAGTGAGGGATCGTAATTACATAACGATTTAAGTTAATATGTTTGAAGTGATGGCGAGTATAATGAGGACTATGTACACGTATAGCAAAGTTTGTGGATTTCATACATACGAATGAGAGATGGTATGTATATATGTGAATATATATATATATATATATATATATATATATGAATAGATATGTATATATGTATGTACTCATGGTGTGAATATCTATACCGTGCGTGATGGTTAAATTATATGATGTGATCATATGGATGTATATATATTGTGTATGTGAATGATATATATACTTGTGGTGTAAAGCATACCAGGCACATGGCATGATGGGAAGTTGCGCGATGAGGGTGAGCATTTTGGCTTGAGGTGCAGGGTGTGGATACTCCCAATGTCATAGTCGTCCATTTTATTAATTTATATGATTTTATATTTTGGGGGTGAGAAGTCTTATCGTTCTCACCTGCCGGTTAGGAACTATGACCGCTTCCCATACGTTACGATTGATTTTATCGCCATGGCCATGAGAAAATAGTCCGATAGATGGAGACCCCGGGAGAAAGTGAGTAATTCCTAGAAGATGATAGCATGGTGCAGTATTTTGGCGTCCTATAGCCGAT
This sequence comes from Sambucus nigra, assembly GCA_949130495.1. Classification (NCBI taxonomy): domain Eukaryota; kingdom Viridiplantae; phylum Streptophyta; class Magnoliopsida; order Dipsacales; family Adoxaceae; genus Sambucus; species Sambucus nigra. The sequence continues at coordinate 165,566,175 of OX422220.1, read as the reverse complement.
TATGTTATGTGAATTGCACAGTGTACATTATGTGTGATATGTATGGTTGGTTATAAGAATGAATGATTATATATATATATATATATATATATAGTTGTATATCCTATAGGTGAAAAGGATATGGAGTTTCAATGATGTACATCTTGGGTGATTTTGGTGTACTATTTTATTGGGGTCGTAGTATCGTATTTAGAGACAATTGCGGTTATGTCGACCTAATGATTGCAATATAGATTAAATTGAGTATCTAGAGATGGTATTCTATGATTATATAGTTGTATTAGTATGATTTATGTAGATTACATAATGGATCCCTACGATCGAAATTGTCAAGGAGTAGTGTATCGGGGGGATTCCTTGTTTGAATTTCGCTTTGCGAGATGCCCCACGCACGAAATGTAGTGCAATGTTGAGAGTAGAGAGAAGTTTAGTCCTTTGAACTTGTATGTATCAGTAGTATGATATATGTAGATGACATAATGGATCCCTACGATTGACATTGTCAATGAGTAGTGTATCGGGGGGTTCCTTGTTTGGATTTCGCTTTGTGAGGTGCCCCACGCATGAAACGTAGTGCAATATTGAGAGTAGAGAGAAGTTTTGTCCTTTGTACTTTTATGTATCAGTAGTATGATTTATATAGATGACATAATGGATCCCTACGATCGACATTGTCAATAAGTAGTGTATCGGAGGGGTTCCTTGTTTGGATTTTTCTTTGCGAGACGCCCCACACACGAAACGTAGTGCAATGTTGAGAGTAGAGAGAAGTTTTGTCCTTTGTTCTTGTATGAATGTTATTTCGAGTATAAAATCTTATATTGAAATCTTAATGTTAATGTGTAACGTATTAAGACTTATAACTGGTATAAGTTAATAATTGTAACCACTAACATATATGAGTAAATATAATTAAGTGTGATTAGAATCAGAGGGTTATGTTAGAATGGAAGGTCTTGCGGGTATAGATCGTGCCTATTGTAAGGTAGGTTGTCCTTATGGGTGGGGTAACTTAATTAAGATTCCAGGATGCGAATAGATGCGCGCTGTAAGATGACAGGTGAGTTTGGGGTTTCATGAGTGCTACTCCACTTTAATTATGAAATAATGCATTGATATTTATTATGCACCGTTAACACATTTGCTAAACATTTTTACACCTCGGGCTCTGACCCGTTTATATTTCTCTCCTACTATATGTATATATTACTACAGGTGTCCTACCGCATGGATGCCAGATGCTTTTCTATCCAGAGTCTTGGGAGCCGTAACAGGTGCAGACTGTTGCGGGATTTAGATTGTAGTTGCTTCCTATTTCTTTATGAATATAGATAGGATTCATTTTGTACATCGGGTTTACACCCAAGAGTTATTTATTGCTGTTTATATTTCGTCTTTATAGTTGTTGTACTGTCTGTGACCCGACAACTTATTAGGGTATATTTTTCCTTGTATGTACTCAGTTCACTTTATTCTGGCACTTATTTTATCATGGTACTTGTGTTCATGTTACCTTTGCTAGATATATATATTATTGGTTTATTGTCAGTGCCATGTTTTATTATATTTTGGCATCTCGCTTAGATGGATTTCGGGTAGTTAGCCTTATCTATTTATATTATAGTCTGTTGATGTTGATACTGAGCCATCTGGGATTCCTGATTTAATGTAGTATAGGGCTGGCCACCCGTTATTATTTTAAGCAGGGTGTCACATATGGTATCAGAGTATCAGGTTATAGTGTCTTTAGGATCTGTGCGGGTTTTTTGCGTTCTTCCGTTGACGTTCTTGATATAGATCCCTACTATCAGGATTGTTGTGTTCACTACATTTACCTTCTTCAGTGAGGTGTACTCACTTGAACGATGTTCTGACACAGTGACCTTCGTCTTAGACGTCCCCATAAATAAGTCATCCATGAAGGGGCAAGATGAGAGATGTAATACCCATAACAGATTTTGGGTACGCTTTGATTTGAAGTATTTATTTCCATGATTCAGGCAGAGATAAGAAGGAGAATTTCGTGATCGATAAGGTAAGTGATGATGAGGAGAGAATAGTAAAGCCTTAGGAGGTTTAGATTGATACATTCGTCAACATTTGTTAGGAAACCTGGTGTTGGTGACTTTTACCGATGTGAGGTGTGTGGAGTTATCCCAATGTCGGAGTATTGCCTTCTGGGAAGAGGGAGTAAGAAATTTGGAGTTTTGGGTCCATTGAGTAGGACGGAAAGAATTGTTGGGGGTCACAATAACGCCTTGTCCTTCAGGATGGTTAGGAAGGATTTATGGGGAGGATATTTCTTTGAGGATAATTACGCCTTAGAAAGGGAATGATCAGGTGTGGCCTTTGTATGGAATCTTTTGGGAAAATAGATTGTCTCATGGTGAGCTATTAGAGAGTTGTGCTATTGATTTTTAAAAGTACATATCGTTAAGATTATTGAGTAGTAACGATAGGGCTATTGTTTTATGAATAGTTAAGGAAGGGTAATTGTGGTATTCTAGTGAGGGAAGTGCTTACCTTGCGGTAATGTTTTAATGTGATGTAAAGGATTAGTATAACTGAGAGGTTCAGTGTTTAGTAGATTCATTGTCGAACAGAGAATTTGGCTCTTGGTTGTGCTAGTTTTGAACACTAGGTATTGGTGAGAATATTTTGTTTGTTGAAGCCTTGTGTCTAGAGCATGAGGTGTTTGTGCGGGGTGTCGAAAGACATGGCATTGTTTTATACTATATTGCTATATAGGCATTCGGTCAATATCTAAAAGTCGAAAATCTTTTATAAAACTTTAACCGTGGTTCAACTGATCTCAATCCCCGACATGTCTACACAGTAGTGTATTGGGAGGGTTCCTTGTTTGGATTTCGCTTGCGAGACCTCCCCCGCATAAAGGTAGCTTATGTCAGGAATTGAGAAGAGTTCAACCATTGGGAATTTCAAACTTTTATATATACTTAGTACGCTATTATAGATTATTTTATTAGAAAGTTATATCATGATTTGAGGCTAGTGGAGTCGGGTTATTGTTTTACGAGTTGAGCTCGGGTATAGGGTGTATGGGCACCCTGGGTAGCTAGTTTGATTTTTAAAATCCATATGATTCGATCTGAGAAGTGGAAGAGGCATGTATAGTAATGTTCAGGGTAGATGTAAGGATTATATGAGATTCTAAGTCCTAGGAATAACCTAAATTTCGAGGATGAAATTTTTGTAAGGGGGAAGATCTGTAACACCCCACGATTTTGGGACCGAGAAATTATAATTTTGGGAGAAATAAAATTTATTTAAATTGGAGAATTTCAAAATTTGGCAATTGAGGTTAAAAAATTGAGGATGTTATAAAGTATTTTGGATGATGATTTTGATTGCGTCATTTATTCCGGATGAGTCGAGATAGTCGAAATAACTATCATTTGGTTTTATTTCGGTTCCGAAATATTTTTTAAGTATGCTTGACTTGAATTGGAGTAAATGAGTTATTTAAAGTGTGTATGACTGTGGGTATCCGAAATTAGAATGATGGGCCTGGACGAGTAGGCCAATTGTGGTGGCCCAAAGTCCAGACCCTCCATATCTTAACCGATTATGATTCAGTATCCTCCCATGTTCCCATTAAGAAAGGTTCTAGGAAGAGATGGAAAAGGTGGGGGAGTCCAACACCCCCACTTACTAAAATGAAAATGTATATAATAAACCCTAGGTCCGGGGCAAAGGACACATTGTATTCTCTGTAATCACTCTCCGGAGTATATAGAAATAATACTGACTGCACCACCGTGGACGTAGGCACCTTTGCTGAACCACGTACATCTTTTGTTGTGTGATTGCCATTTTATATTCCTTATTCTGCTTGGTGATTGTGCTTCTCTTATCTCTTTGTCTTGAATAATACTTGTCACCACAATTGGCGCCGTCTGTGGTAACGTTTATCTTCCCTGAGAAAGCCCACACCCAGAAAGGAGTTTGAAATGTTTGGTCACAGCAGCAATGCTCCCCAGGCAGGAGATATCCGAGAACCACCTGCTTCTCGCAGGATTAGATCCGAAGTTCGTCGGTCAGATCAGAGGGCTCGCTTAGAAAGGCAAGCCTCAGAAGAAAGCCAAGGACCAACGAGGTCAATACAGATATCCAGGATGATTGATGCATATGAGGTGAGGCTCCACGAGTAGAGGGAGTCTTCTCGCGGGCACGAGGCTGAGAACGCTTGCCTCAAAAGAAGACTAGAAAGAATGGAGAGAGAACTCCATCATGGACTCAAAAGGCTTCCATACCATACTCCTAGCCCTCAGGTAAGCAAGTCTCGCAGCCGAGGAAGGAGCCCCAGGCACGGATCCCAGAAAGCTGAAGAAAACGAGTCACAGGATGACCTGCTCGAGCAACGGCAACTAGCTCACGGTCACATGAGCCTAGATCACAGCAACGAAAACATATGAAGTCTGGTACGAAGGTTGATGGACCAACACCCTTCACATCACGGCACCAGATCGACTCGAGAACTCGTTAGGTGAGCTCTCAAAACTTAGATGAAATCACCTTTCTCGAGGGAAATTGAAGAAGAGGAAGCCCCCAAGAAGTTTGCTATTCCAAGGTTAAAAATTTATGATGCAAAGACTGATCCCATTTATCACGCCAGACAATACCGGCAGGCCATGACCCTCTGGAACCATCGAGACGCAATAATGTGCTGAATTTTCCCCTCGAGCCTTCATGACGTGGCGCAAAAATGGTTCGAAAAGCTCCCCCATCGGTCCATCAGGAGTTTCAAGTCCCTGTCCGAGCTCTTTACGGCCTGATTCATTACTAGTAGCTCCCATCCAAAAAGGATGGATGATTTGCAGATAATGAAAAAGACGCCCCAAGAGACCCTCTGAGACTACGCGAATAGGTACTGGGAATTGTTCAACGAGGTCGAGGACTGTTCGGAGCAAGTGGCAGTGGCCTCTTTCAAAATTGGGCTACCCAGCTCTTCCCTTCTGTACCAATCCCTGACAAAGAAAGAGGCCATGACCATCAACGACCTAATGGCCCGCATCGAGAAGTATGCCAAGGTGGAAGATGTGACCCTCCTCAGCACAGGGGAAAACGGTCGAACTAAGCTCGCTGCTAAGAGCAGTGACAAGATTGAGAACCAGAAGAAAGGAGGAAAGAATGGGGGCAAAAATGGCTCCAAAAACGGAGGCAACAATGATGTGTCGAAATTATTTCAGGCGGTCAACACCATCTTCAAAGAACCAATTTACAAAATTCTCGCAAAAATCAAAGAAGAGCCCTTCATCAAGTGGCCAAGGAAGATGGGAGGAGATTCCTCGAAGAGAAATAATGCGCTGAGATGTGCTTTTCACAAAGAGGGAGGACATAAGACTGAGCATTGCAAAGCTATTAAGTCCCACCTCGAAGAGCTGGCCCAGTTCGGGCACCTGAACGAATTCGTGGAGAAAAAGGCAGAGAAAGTTACTGCCCATAGAGAAGCAAGGCCTGACAACATACTCAAAGACGATGCCGACCATGAATTCACAGTAATTCATGGGGCATTCGATGCGAAACAGATTCAGGGCAATTCAGCTCGCATGGCGGTAAAAAATCTTACAACAGTGATGCAAGCTTTTCAAATTGATCCAGCGAAAACACAGTCTGGAAAGCATCGGCGACAGATGACGTCGACTATAGTAAGCATATCGTGTTTACAGATGAAGATCTGGTGGGAGTGAGAAACCCACATCACGATGCTTTGATCATTACTCTAAGAATAGCGAACTATGACATCGACAAATTGCTCGTCGACCAAGGAAGCTCATCTGAGGTGATGTATCTCGACCTCTTCAGAAAATTGAAATTAAGCATCGCCGACCTAAAGGAAGCTACCGCCCCTTTAGTTGGCTTCGCTGGAAAGATGACTATGCCCTTGGGAAAGATCGTGCTGCTAGTAAGGGCATGAAATGTTTCTAAAATGATCGAATTTCTGGTAGTCGACATTGACTCGCCATACCAGGCTATCCTCGACCGAGGATGGCTACATGCAATGAAGGAAGTTTCCTCGACCTACCACTAGAAGATCTAGTATGTGATTGAGCGAGGAGTAATGGAGATCCGTGGCGATCAAGCGATGGCAAGAAGATGCTATATAGCGGCCATCCGCCCAAAACCAAAAAAGAAGGCCGACAAGTCCAGCGAAAGAGTTGAAGAACAAGAAGGTCTGATACCTTCAAAATAGAAATTAAAGTACGGAAGACCCAGAGTAGAGGAGACCAGGCTCCTCCCCTCCGAACGGGTCATCGAGGACCTAGAGGAAGTCGCAGCTGAAGATAGTGATGATAGCATGATTTTCTTAATTGGAGCTTCTCTCACAGATCAAGAGAAGAAGGAATTGGCGGCCTTACTAAGGAACAATATAGATGTATTCGCATGGGAACCATATGAGATTCCTAGAATTGATCCTAGTATGGTTTGTCATCAACTTCACGTCGATCCCACCTTTAAATCAATCGCGCAGAAGGCACGGCTAACTGCACCTGAGAAGGCAAAAGTTATGGAAAAAGAAGTTGAAAAACTGCTGGATGCAGGATCAATACGGGAAGTACAATTCCCCAAGTGGTTATCCAACCCAGTAGTAGTTCCAAAAAGCAATAGGAAGTGGAGAGTTTGCATCGACTTCACTGACCTCAACAGAGCGTTCCCTAAAGACAATTTCCCCCTCCCAAAAATTGATCAACTGGTAGACGCCACTTCAGCTCACGAGAGAATGAGTTTTCTGGACACATACTCAGGGTATCATTAGATCCCTCTGTATACCCCAGACGAAGAAAAAACATCATTCATCACCACAGTTGGGTTATACTGCTACAAGGTCATGACCTTCGGGCTCAAAAACGCAGGGGTAACCTACTAGCGGCTGGTCACCAAGATGTTCAAGGACCAGATGGGAGACACCATGGAGGTCTACATCGATGACATGCTCATTAAAATCAAGAAGAAAGAAGACCACCTCTCAGACCTATCAAGCACCTTCGAAATCCTCATGAAGTACCGAATGAAACTTAACGCGAGCAAGTGTTCTTTTGGTGTCCAATCAGGAAAATTTCTTGGGTACTTGATCAGTAAGAGAGGCATCGAGGCTAACCCAGAACAGATCGATGAAATAAATAGGATACAACCTCCTCGAACAATCTGGGACGTATAAAAGCTCACCGATATGGTCGCTGCCTTAAACCGCTTTATCTCTAAGTCCTCTGAGAAGTGTAAGCCCTTCTTCCATCTTCTAAAGGGAAATAAGACAGTAAAATGGAACCCCGATTGCTCGTAGGCATTAGATGAGCTCAAGGCTTACCTTATATCCCCACCTCTGATCATCATTCCACAGCAAACAGATTATTTGTACTTATATCTCTCTGTTTCCAACCACACAGTTCCGCATTAGTGTGCAAAATCGCAGGGATGCAACACCCAGTTTATTACGCGAGCAAGACCCTACTAGACACCGAGAAGAGATACCTACCACTGGAGAAGCTCGCCTTTGCACTAGTAGTGGCTTCGAGGAAGCTGAAGCACTATTTCGAAGTCCACACTATAATCATCCTTACATCACACCCCATTAAAGCAATCCTGAGGAAGGCGGATTTGTCAAGCAGACTGTCTAAATGGTCAGTCGAGCTTGGACGATTTGACATCTAATTTCAACCAAGGAACGCAATCAAGGGGCAGGTCCTTGCTTATTTCATAGCCGAATTCATAGGCGAGCAACCTCCCAACCAACCTCAAGCAGCGAGAGTAAAGGGGAAGGACGCGACGGAGGAATATGGAAATTGTTCGTTGATGGAGCCTCCAACTCAAAGGGGGTAGGAGTAGGCATTGTCCTCATTACTCTAGAGGATACAATCCTCGAACAAGGAATCAGGCTTGGCTTTGCAGCCTCCAATAACGAAGCAGAATATGAAGCTTTAATAGCCGGCCTCCAGAAGGCGCACACTTTGGGAGCAAAGCATTTACAGGTGTTCGGTGATTCTCAATTAGTCTTCAATCAGATAAGCGGAGACTACACTTCCAAAGATGAAAGAATGGCAGCTCACCTCGCCTTAGTGAAAGAACTAATAGCTAGCTTCGAAGAGATCAATGTCTAGAAATTTCCTAGAGGACAGAACGACCATGCTGACGCCTTAGCAGCCCTAAGTTCAGCAGTCGATTCCAACCTAAAAAGAACAATCCCCATCAATTTCCTCGCTCATCCGAGCATTAACCATAGCAGCAAGCCGCCAAACGTGGAGCAGATGCTCCAAGTGGGATCAGCTCCCAGCTAGATGGACCCTTTATAGAACTATTTGAAGGATGGCACGCTCCCACATGATAAGAAGACCGCCCACCAGATAAGAGTCAAAGTTGATCGCTTTCACTTATCTCCAGAGGGCAACCTATACAAGAGATCCTTTTTCGGTCCCTACCTTCAATGCGTTCACCCAAGGAATGTCGAGCAAGTTCTACATGAGCTTCACGAAGGAATCTGTGGAAGCCATATCGAAGGAAGATATCTAGCTTTTCGAGTAATGAAGGAAGGCTATTGGTGTCCATATCTGTAAAGGGACTCTGCGGTGTATGTTCGTAAGTGCCTGAAATGCCAACTTCATGCCCCTATGGTCCACCAACCTTCTAGTGACCTAAAATCACTATCCAGCCCATGGACATTCTCCCAATGGGGAATAGACATCGTAGGACCACTTCCTATCGCCACCGGCAATCGTAAATTTCTTTTGGTCGCAACTGAATACTTCACCAAATGGATCGAGGCGGAACCCCTAGCTAACATCCGAGATGTAGATATGATAAGGTTCATATGGAGAAATATAATCACCCATTTTGGCATCCCCAGAACCATCATCACTGAAATGGAACGTAGTTCGAGAGCGGATCCTTTTAGAGTTTCCACGACAAGCATGGAATCATACACCATTTTAGCTCGGTGGCCTATCCTCAGAGAAATGGCCAAGTCGAGGCTTCCAACAAGACAGTGATTGATAAATTAAAGAAACAATTAGAACGAGCCAAAGGTGCATGGGTAAATGAATTACCACATATTCTGTGGGCCTACCGAACCACTCCACGATGAGCAACAGGGGAAACCCCATTTTTGCTGACATATGGAATGGAAGCAGTCATCCCATTAAAAGTAGGCTTGCCAATAATGAGGTCCAGCCTCGTCGACCAGGGCCATAACGATGCAGCATTTCTCGCTGAGCTCGACCAAGCCGACGAGCGTCGAGAGCTAGCCCTAGTAAAACTAGCGAGCTATCAGCAACATCTCGCAAGGCATTATAATAAGAAGGTCAATCCAAGGGCATTCCAAGTTGGGGACTTTATCCTAAGGAAAGTCCTGAGCAGTGCAGTAAGACCATCAGACGGCAAGTTAGGGCCCAACTGGGAGGGACCATTTAAGATAACAAGAAATGACCTGGAAGGATCTTATCACTTGGAAATGCTGGAAGGCAGAGAAATTTACCTCGAGCATGGAACGCAACCAATCTCAAGAAATTCTATTTTTAGATTCTTCCTTTGCATTGTACTTATGAGACTGAAACTCATTAATCAAAGTTGTTTAGCAGTTGCATTCTACGATGTGTCAGTTAACTAGTAGTATTTAGACTCTACAACTCACACACCCTTTCTAAGTGAAAGTCACACTGATCATTACATCATAGAAGGGAAATAACCCTCCTCAGGTTTTTGTTATGAAACACGAAAGACCTATCTTAGCATTGCCCCTAGCAATATATGAAGCCCTACAGGAGATCCTTAGGCAATATGGCCAAGTCAAAATTGGTCACCAATTAATGTTTGGCTGAATAAAATCCTGATCGGATAAAACATCCAACACCAGATGTGTACTTGCCAATTGTCACACTTAGGCCTAAGGGAGTGTGACGACACAACCTAAAAGGTAAAGTGGGGCAGAATGGTATCTCGTTGGCATACTGGACTGGAAGGACACTTACTTGATAATGCAAACATGCAAATCTAGTCAGCCAAGAGAGGTTCAAGATTATTGAACAAAGATGAGAAAAATATAATACACTTGTTTAGTCGGCAAAATTCTCCTAAAACAAAAATTTTATATTAATTCATCATATTTACAACAATTGCAATACATGTTTAGTCAGCGAGCTCGCCCAAAACATTCACATTACATCACCTCAATATAAAATATACAAAGTTACTACTGGCAAAATCTTAATGAGGATGAGGCCTCTGAGCAAGGTAATCTTCCACTAGAGCTCTTCGGCAGTCATCGGGATGGGGAACTAGCTCCTCCTCAACTTCATTCGCATCCGACTCTACTAATTACTGAGGGATGGCATCGATGGGGATCCATTGATCATCTCTCTGGAAGGGGTTAGGCATCAGGGTGGAAGGAGAAATCTCATGACGGTACCAGAGCATCGAGTTCCTCGGGACTTGCAGCTTCCTCAAGGCACTCAACTACCCCCTAATGAAGGCGAGCTCTTCAAACTCTATCAGCCTCATTGGAGCATCTAGCCAACCCTGATTATAACCATCGGCCCATACTCATCGAGGACCTTTTTTAAACAAATGCCTCAACCGGGTGACGTCCCTCTGGATCCCAACAGCAATCACATAAGCTCGCTGGACATCACTGACGCGACTGAAGATGTGCCTCAGAAGTGCATTCACTCTTGGCTCAAGTGTAAGCCTGTCGCTCAAGTAATAATCCCAATAAGTCGGGTATCGATCCTCAGGGAAAAAGGACAACAGAGTTGTGACGACGGGAAGAGACGGAGAGACGCTAACTTTGACTCTAAAAAGAAAAGGAAAAATTGATTTGGTTTTTAGATTGATTACAGCTAAATGCAATAATGAAAATAAGAAAAGATGCAACTATACTAATCTATCGAAATGAAGAATGACTGATGATTCGAAACTTTTTGTTTTAAATAATGAGAAGAATAGGACGGGAATAAAATCCCCCAACCCTAGTGTAGTGCGGTGATAATATTAATCATAAATTTATCTGATTGATCTGACTCGGAATTTAGTACTCCCAAGCATTATGTATACGAGGTTCAAGCCCGCATCATACCTAATCTGAGGATGAGTAAATCAGTATCGTGATGGTGACACTAAAATTGTACTCTAAATCATCACGAGTACCCAAAGGTAAAAGAGATATAAAGATCTACAATTATTACGTAACTAAGGAATACGATCATAATCAATCATTAAATTCATCGGATTAATTTTATTCACATGTACTAACACATTAGGCTGGGTTCATGCATCCCGGCCTTTTAAACCTAGCCGGACATATTAAACTGAAGGATGCATGAAATAGTAACGTTGCATGCGAGCGAGCTCATGATAACACTAGATCAAAATACGTGGCTAAGTATTATAAACGCAGAAATTTATTCAAATCACACAGAAAAATTACCATGCAAGAATAACGATCGTAAAAATAAAACTTAGATTACAACTTGAAAATAAACCCGGGATTGTATTGATCTTGCAACAATTAATTGAAGTTATGTTCCTAGATGTTCTCCTCTTTTTTTCTCTACCAAAAACTACAAAAACTATTCAGAACTGTTGTTCCTCGGTTACTCCTTACGTTCCCAACTCTTTTTGGAGAGTTTTAACCTAAAGGGATCTTTTGGAACCAATCAGAATGAAGGAGGAAAATTCGCGCTTCAGGACCCCCGAACCGGTTCGCATGTTCCCCGAACCGGTTCGCCCCCAAAACCGGTTCGTGACTGGGTTCAAGAATTTTTGCTAGCTTGGGGTGCTTTTTCTTTCTCTCAACACTTAGAATTTTTCTTGTTTCATTTCCTTTCTTTCTTGAATTTTTCTTCAACTTCAACTGGTCATAATTCATCAATCGTAGCTCGGATTTAGGTGTCGTTTCTTTCAGTGTTCTCATTGTTTCGAGCTTTTCAACTTTCCAGTTGACTCCTCCTTCAGGATCTAGCTACAAAATTACCAAAATGCCCTTAAACTTGCCTTCTTAGCTTTTCTTTCATTGTCTCGCTTTCTCTTTTGCACTGCTTGCATAATTAACATGTAAAACAAATAAGAGAAGCACGAAACACGAAATACTTGCCAATGAAGGTTAGTAGCATAAATGTGCGTCATATCCATATCGGTTGCATCACTCGGGTTCACAAATACACTAAAATTAGGGGAATAAATATAAAATATTTATGCCCAATCAAACCCCCCTAACTTAGAACTTTGCGCGTCCCGAGCAATGTAAAAGAATCCTAACAAGGCTTAACTCTTGAAAATCACATTTTATTAGGATAGAATACCTTTTTCGCGGGCAAGCGATTTCATTTAGCGCATGCAACAAGCCTTTAAACCCCTAGGTCACCCTTGTAGGACTAGTTGTGTCTCGTGAGGGTTTGCAGAGAATATATACCCACAAAATTCGACTCAAAGAAATTTCAAAATACAAAAAAATTGTGCAATTCAAACTTTTCCAGAAAATAGTCATCATCAAATAATATTTACATGTCTCAAACCTTAGTGCGTGTGTGCGAAGCCAGAAATATAACCGCCAATTTCCACCGATTGATCATTACGTTACTTATTCGAAAATTCGTTTTGATTTCAATTTCTCCCAAAATGCTCTCACAATCGAATCTCTCGAATTATGGCTATTCTCTTGGTATGCGTGATATAAAGAGTAAATATAATGGATGCAAAATCATGCATACAATTAGAAATACGGAAATTTTATAGTGATAGGATCTCATCAATGGAGTACGGTTTTAAAAATGGGAACATTGCCTCTTTTTCACGCATTCAATCTCTTTTATTATCTTTTGGTGTATTAGCTCTCCACGCGGTAACCAATTTCGTAATTTAAACTAAAGTTAGGACTTTTTCGAGGTTTAAGGTATATTGGGTAACATGAAAAAGGTAGGGAAGGTTGGAATTGGAAAAGTCACTAATGATGTCCATTTGTGCTTTTTCCGGGCTATTGTTCATTTTTTTCTTCTTTTTTTTCTATTTTTTTCTGTTTTTCACTTTTTTTCTTTTCTCACTACTTTTTGTTAAGCATATATATTTTTCTCTTGCCCCTTTTTGATGCACTTTCCGGACTTAAATTTTGAATTTTCTCATTTTTCACAATTCCGGCTATTTTTGTTTTTTCGGGTTGTCAAACGAAAGGGAAAAATTATTCGGCTCAAATTTGGGTGACAAAAGGGATGATTTTTTTTCACAACTTTTTATGGCCAAGATTTTTGGGTAACAAACGATGGCCTACTTCATTGTCTAAAATGCCAAACACGTTACCCTATGCATTTCGAGATTAAATTAAGTTTAGAGATCACTTTGGCACGTTTTTCAAGGCAATATTGCACACATTTTTCAAAACCGATCAAAATGAAAGGATTGAGATCCTTGACAACTTTTTTGGCGCTGAAAAGAACTTTGAGTTAACAATTAACTCGGATTGATTTAGAAATTTGCAAAACGTGATAGGCTCGAATCTCACCGGGTTTGTTAATCTCCACACTTGTTCGTTAAGTCGTCAATTTTCGCTTAATTTCCATCTTTGGTCAATTTCGGCTTTGTGTATGCTGAATGTTTACAATTTGAGACTCCAATTCGACTATTAATGATATTTTTGAAAATTTTGAATTCCAATTTTTATTTATTTTGAACAAAAATATTTTTGGATTTTTCAGAGTTTTATGATTTTTTTTGAAAATTTCTGAGCATTTTGAAAATTTGTGAAGTTTTAGAAATACGCACTTGTGACCCCCCGTAACTTAGACTTTTGCATTGTCCTCAAGCAAAAAGGACGAAAATCAAACTCAAGGCGAATGAAAAGTGCGGAAAAATAAAACAAACAAATATTAAAATGCAACAGGACACTATATGACAATCATGCATGACTCAATAATACACTAAAAATCACCCCATACGCGTCGGGGGTGCGACGACCTCTCATCTCTCTACGAACTCACCCGACCCCACTTACGGGGTTCGATGCTCTCCTTGTCACTCCCATCCTAGGATTATATTCCAACAATCGGAACAAGTTGGGACCTTGCCCATAGATAAAGGATAAACCGAGAGACTCGTCGTAACTACTTGGAAAGGGATCCTCGTGATGCCGACTCAAAGCGTAGTCTGTGTGCGCTGACTCGGAGGGAACACCTAGGTTTCTTTCAATTTTTAAGATGCATGGGTCAGGCTCTAAGTCGGATGGACCACAACTTTTCTCCTCACTCGCCTTTGGGGCCTCTAGTAGTGTGGGTGGATTGTCACAACGAAGGAATTCATCAATTTTTTCTTTCAATTCACTTTCGTCTAAGTGACTACTAGAGTTCAATAGGGATTGGGCTTCAACAGTAAGGCTCTCATCCAACGGGCCGAATTCTCTTTCAAATTCTTCCATGCTCATGTCCCCTAGATATCTCGCTCGAGTAGTGCCTACGTCCTTTCTTACTTGCTCGATCTCTAACTCCACCATTTTTCTCTTTCCTAACCCCTCTCTCTCACTTTCAATTGGGGTTACTACACACCTCTCCCCCAATTTTCTCTCATCGTCACAACTACCACTATTACTTGATGAAATAGGGAACACCCCTAACGTCTCTCTCTTGTGGGACCCTTTATTCTCGTGATTTGACACTAAAGAGGATCCTAAGGTGTCTCCATTATAATTCTCCTCCAAGTATTCCTCTACGATCTCATCTATACAACTTACCATGTGCAGATCATCTTCTTCCCCTATCTGTTGGGTGATATGGAAGATGTTAGTCTCTAAAGTCATGTTCCCAAAAGTGAGTTACATTCACCCATTCCGAGTATTGATGATTGCGTTAGCTGTAGCTAAGAAAGGGCGCCCAAGGATGATAGGAACATGGTTGCTTGAGGTGAAGGAGGGCTCCGTGTCCCAAATGACAAAATCTACCGGGAAGTAGAAGGTGTCAACTTGGACGATCACGTCCTCAATTATGCCTCGTGGAATCCTCACGGTTGGATCCGCTAATTGGAGATTGACCTTTGTGGGTTTGAGGTCGCCCAAGTCAAGTTGCCTATAAATGGAGTAAGGGAGGATATTTACACTTGCGCCTAAATCTAGTAAGGCCTTTTCGATTTTATTTTCTCCAATGATGCAGGAAATGGTGGGTGCATCGGGATCTTTGAATTTAGGCGGGAGATCGTTAAGTAAAATGGAGCTCACGTTCTGTGCTAGAACGACATTCTTCTTCACTTTCATCTTTCTCTTAACTGTCAACAAGTCTTTGATGACTTTGCCATAAGCTGGAATTTGCTTAATGGCCTCTAGGAAAGGTAAATTTAGCTTTACTTGCTTAGGCACTTCTAGCACCTCTTCACGTGGGTTTCCTCTATGGGAGGGAATCAACCTTTGAGGAAATGGTGCTGCGGTGGGTGGTTTCAGTACTACCTCGGGCTCACTAGTGTCATCTTTATCACTGTCATTCAAGGGGACATCTTCGGCCTCTTTCGTGCCGGGCGAAATCTCCTTATCTTTAGGTACGTCTTGTGGAAGAGGTGACAAGTCAACTACTCGCCCACTACGTAGAGTGGTAATTGCGCTACATTGCTCAGGATGGTCTTGGGGTGTCGAGCTAACACTAGTTTGACCTTGGAGAGGTCTTTGGCCTTGGGGAGGAAACTTGCCCATCTCTTGAACACTCAATGGGGATTGTATTTTTGACAGGTTCGCATTTATGTCACCAATCAGATGATCATATTTGGCATTGGTTGCGGTCTGGCTTGCGATGAATTAATTCATGGTATCCTCGAGAGTTCTCCGCTGTGGCGGGATATAATTTCCTTGAGGTGGTGGTGCTTGCACATGTCCTTGCATGTGCGGGGCTTGTTGAAAATGTTGTGGTGGAGGAGGGGCAACATGCGCAGGAGGGTTCATTGCTGCATGTTGTTGCCCATAGCTAAAACCGGGATGATTTTTCCATGAAGGGTTGTATGAATTCCCGTGCAGGGCACCGAAATTACCCTTAAAACCTCCTATACCACTAACTTGTTTGTGAAGCATCGCTTTATAGGCGGGTATCATCGGGCATTCCTCAGTTGAATGTCCCACCTCACAAATAGCACACACCTTCACGACAGGGTTTGGAATGGGTCCAGCTAGTCCTTATCCATATATCTCGCATAGATCTCGAAATCCTTTCTCAAGAGTCTCCAATCGGCTGTCCGTCATAGAATTCTTATCTACGTGGAATAGGCCGGACGCCGACGGAGTGGTGGTCACTTGTCTATTTCGATTTTGAGCATTGGGATCAGAAGTGTCCCAGGATTGGGTAGTCTTGGCGACATACCTCAAGTGAAGCTCAGCATCCTGGGCATCTAAATCAATAAACGGACCACTTCCCATTGTTTCAACCAGTTGTTTGGAGTTAAGATTCAACCCATTATAGATAAAAGAGATGACTTGCGCTGAATCAAATCCATGATGGGGGCATGAAGCAACTAACTCATTGAAACGTTCATAACATCGATGGAATGGCTCATTTTCAGCTTGTCTGAACGCTTGAATTGGAGCCTTTATGGAGATTGTTCGATGTGGTGGGAAGAATTTCTTGAGAAATCTCGACTGTAATTCATTCCAGGATGGAATCGAGCTTGGAGCTAAAGACCATATCCAGGTCTTAGCTTTATCTTTGAGAGAGAAAGGGAAGAGTTTGAGGCGGATTACCTCTTGTGTGCAGGTTTGATCATTGAGAGTATCACACACGTCCTCAAATTCCCTAATATGGAGGTATGGCTTTTCAAAATCAATACCGTGGTAATGCGGTAGCATCTGGATCATCCCATTTTTGAAATGGAATTGCCCGGCATTATACGGGAGTATAATGCATCCCGGAGTGACAGTACGCTCGGGATATAAGAATTCTCTAATCGGACGGTATGGGGGATCTTCCTCACCGGCGGGTGCACTACTGTGTTGCGACATCTCTTCCTCACTTATTGACTTGGTGCTCTCACTAGGCGTGCTCGGAGTGTGTCCTAAGAAGGAAAAAGGAGTGTTATCGGAGACTGAGTGCGACGGTGTGGGAGGTGGGACCCAGAACTGTGGGGCGTTTGGAGTGTGGGGACTATCAGGATTATACTCAACAATTGGATTTTCGTGAATGTTGGTTAGAGTATTATGGGGTGTGGGAGTGGTTTCAGAATTTTGCATTAAGCTTAGGAGAGATGATGATGAATTTTTTTGTGCTTTTTGAATTTTTTTTTATATGTTTTTGGATTTTTAGAGATTTTTGGTCAAAGCTTTGGATTGACTCGATCTAATCCTAAGTCTACCTAGTTCCCCGACAACGGCGCCAAAAACTTGACGCGACTGAAAATGTGTCTCAGAAGTTCGTTCACTCTAGGCTCAACTGTAAGCCTATCGCTCAAGTAATAATCCTAGTAAGTCGGGTATCGATCCTCAGGGAAAAAGGACAACAGAGTTTTGACGATGGGAAGAGACGGAGAGACCCTAACTTTGACTCTAAAAAGAAAAGGAAAAATTAATTTGGTTTTTAGATTGATTACAGCTAAATGCAATAATGAAAATAAGAAAAGATGCAACTATACTAATCTATCGAAATGAAGAATGACTTATGATTCGAAACTTTTTGTTTTAAATAATGAGAAGAATAGGACGGGAATACAATCACCCAACCCTAGTGTAGTGCGGTGATAATATTAATCATAAATTTATCTGATTGATCTGACCCGAAATTTAGTACTTCCAAGCATTATCTATACGAGGTTCAAGCCCGCGTCATACCTAATCTGAGGATGAGTAAATAGGTATCGCGATAGTGACACTCAAATTGTACTCTAAATCATCATGAGTACCCAAAGGTAAACGAGATATAAAGATCTACAATTATTATGTAACTACGCAACACGATCAGAATCAATCACTAAATTCATCGGATTAATTTTATTCACATGCACTAACACATTAGGCTAGGTTAATGCATCCCGCCCTTTTAAACCTAGCCGGATATATTAAACTGAAGGATGCATGAAATAGTAACGTTGCATGCGAGCGAGCTCATGATAACACTAGATCGAAATACGTGGTTAAGTATTATAAACGCAGAAATTTATTCAAATCATGCAGAAAAATTACCATGCAAGAATAATGATCATAAAAATAAAACATAGATTACAACTTGAAAACAAACCCGGGATTGTATTGATCTTGCAGCAATTAATTGAAGTTATGTTCCTAGATGTTCTCCTCTTTTTTTCTCTACCAAAAACTACAAAAACTATTTAGAACTGCTTTTCCTCGGTTACTCCTTACGTTCCCAACTCTTTTTCGAGAGTTTTAACCTAAAGGGATCTTTTGGAACCAATCAGAATGAAGGAGGAAAATTCGCGCTTCAGGACCCCCGAACCGGTTCGCATGTTCCCCGAACCGGTTCGCCCCCCAAACTGGTTCGCGACTGGGTTCGAGAATTTTTGCTGGCTTGGGGTGCTTTTCTTTCTCTCAACACTTAGAATTTTTCTTGTTTTATTTCCTTTCTTCCTTGAATTTTTCTTCAACTTCAACTGGTCATAATTCATCAACTGCAGCTCGGATTTGGGTACCGTTTCTTTCAGTGTTCTCGTTGTTCCGAGATTTTCAACTTTCCAGTTGACTCCTCCTTCAGGATCTGGCTGCAGAATTATCAAAATACCCTTGAACTTGCCTTCTTAGCTTTTCTTTCATTGTCTCGCTTTCTCTTTTGCACTACTTGCATAATTAACCTGTAAAACAAATAAGAGAAGCACGAAACATGAAATACTTGCCAACGAAGGTTAGTAGCATAAATATGCGTCAAATCCATATCGGTTGCATCACTCGGGTTCACAAATACACTGAAATTAGGGGAATAAATATACAATATTTATGCCCAATCAATCACCATGAAGCTCTTCCATTTCCCTAGCTGAACCCCTGGTGTTCCTGCCAGCTCGCGGAATGGTTGGAGGAGTAGGGCCTTGCAGCATAGGACGAACATCGCTCGGACCAGTTCTAGCTCGCGATGAGGAGGAACCTTGTAACACTCAGGAGCATTGCTCGGCGCATGTTCTCTAAGTCGCGAGACCTCTCTCCTCAAAGCTTCGTTCTCCTACTGAAGAACCTACCCAACCTAGTTGATCTCAGAAGCATCTAGAAGCTTCGCCCTTAATGTATTCACCTCCTTTTGGACTGAAGCGCCAACTTCTTCATTCTCTTGAAGCCTGTCCTTCAGCTTAACGACGAGCTCAGTTTGCTCTATAAAGCGCTTGTTCCTCAATTGCAGAGATTTGTAAATCCTCACAAAAGTATGACGAACTTCAGAGCTTACATCATGATCAATCATTCTTCCCAATTAAGAAGTGGCAGGTATATAATCATCAACATAAATCGAGTACAGGAAATAAAAGAGCAATGAAGAACAAAATTATTCAGTACACAAAGGGAGTGAAAAGCCTTCTCATTTCATTAAAGCGAAGAGAGTTAGAATACATCGAAAAGTCAAAAGAAAAAATTACAAACAGAAAAAGTAAAGATACAAGGTAGTCTTAGAAGTTAAAATTAACTAGCAACCTCAGGCTGCCCAGAAGTCGATGGTTGCTTCCCTTTATCAGCATCAGCAGGAGCACCCCTCTCAGCAGGGATAACCTCTGTCACCAGAATAGGGTGAACGTCAGGAAAAATTGCCTGGGCGACAAGGTCAGCGCCTTCGATGGTTGGGGCAGGGACTTCATACACAATTGTCCTCGGGCCTAGGTCGTGCTCATCGAACATTGGAGATGCAACATCCACTCCGATGGCTAAGAGGGTCTTGTTCCAGCCCTTCTTGAAATTTAGATGACTAATGTAGCCTGTCTGAACCTCAGCATCCTTGTATGCGGCATCCCAACCAGAATTATATGAGTCTTCCCTGGCAGTGACTGCCTCAGACTCCTTCTTCTTCTGCTCCTCGGATAGCACTCTGTTCTCTTCCCCGATAGCTAGCTTGCTCGAGCAAACCAGGTGGTAGGCTTATCGTAACTCGTTCAATTCTTTAACTTCTGTGTCCCTCTCCCAATTCGCATTAGCAAGAGACAGATCAGATGATATCTGAGCAGCATCAATGACCTTGAAACCAGCCTCGAGCTCTGTACCCCTCAACCTCAAGGAAGCATTTTGTTGCTCCAGCTCGCCATTTCTCTTCACCAGCTCATTATGATAATGATAGAGCATGGTGAAGTCAGTCACAAACTACAAGAAGAAGACATTAGAAGAAGGAAGTGATGAAATTTATTAAATCATTAGAGAAAGGAGAAGATCTTACCAAAGCTAGCCTCTGACTAGCTTGTAGGGCCAATTGATCAGACCCCAATGCCCTTTGGTGATCTGCAGGAAGAACTACCCTCTCGAGCAGCGCAGGGGCCAGTTGAGGAGAAATAGCAACTGAGGCTCCCTCGGGTAGTTCGGACACAGGAACCAAGGCCTGCCCAGCCTTTATCCTCGATTCCATCTTTCTCCTCTCCTCCTATTTCTCTTTCTTTATTCTTTTCTTCTCCTCCATCCTCTTTTTCTCTTCCATCTTCTTTATCTCCTCTTCCTTCTTTCTCTCTCTCTCTCAACTATTCTTCCTCTTTCCTCTTCCTCTCCTGCTCTTGAGCAGAAGACCGAGAGCCAGTAGCTACAACCCCGATACTGGATTTCTAATTTTTTGACCTCTGAGTGAGGATCACGTGATCATCATCGTCATTGTCTCGGATCAAGTTTTTCCTGGGAGGAACCATCTCCTCGCTTGAACTGCTGGATGTGCTCGAAGAATCTCGGGCTTCAGAAACATCCTACGAATCAGAATATCTACCACCACTGGATCTCCCCTCACCAAAATTACCTTCGATACCACCTACGATATCAATCTCTGAGCTACTCTCCTCCTCATCCAACTGAATAGGATCAGCAATAGTCTCTTCAGAGGTATCAAATTCAGGGATACTATCTATCGACCTTGCTATAAAGCTAGAACCAACGTTTTTGTATTCGAGCAAGAAAGCAGCAGACCGGGGATGCTCGCCGTCGGCTAAAGGCTCCCTGATATTCCAGGCCTTGACCAGTTTAGAAAGATGAACCTCGTTGAGAGTAGGTTCCAAGTTCTTCGACCTCGCTGGAGAAAAAATAGGAAAAGTCAGAAAGATCACAAATCAGTAAAAAAATTGAAAGGTCAGAGCAAAGTCTACCTTTGTATTCTTCCCCATAAAAGGGAACTGAGAACTTATCAAACCTCGACCCCTCACACCGAGGAGAAAACAACCAATTTCTAGCAAGGAAGCCCTCTTGCCAATAGTCCTTATGGGAATTATGTAGGTTTACTACCAATACCCTGTCAGGGCTCCTGGCTTTGAGATAGAGAACATCAGAACTAGTTTGAGAAAAAGAATAGCAAAAACAGACCTTGGCAAGCCCTAACTTGGTACCATATAACTGATTTATTCTATGGACACCATTGATTATCTTCCACACATTGGGCGAACACTGTGCAGGAACAATGTTAAAATAACAAAAGAAGTGCAAGAACAGATTGTTGGGAGGAAAAGTAAGCCCCCTTGAGGAAGCAATAGGACATGGATCCAATAGGCACCCTCTATCTCTCTAACATTTCTAGGGGGAGAGGCGCACTCAATCTCTACCCACTCTGGGATATTATAGAACTTCCTAAAATCAAACACTGACCTATTACCGATCGTTGCCATTAGGAAACCCTAGAAAACTACAAATTTAAAGAGAAAATACAAAGAGAAGGCACATGAGACTTACAAGATAAAAGCTCGACTCGAATGATGAAGAATCAGGAGCCCAAATGACAAGAAAGCAATAATAATGGAGCCTGAGAGAAGAGAACGTGAATCGCTAGAGCTCATAGAAAAGAGGAGAATACTGGTAAGCTTGAGACGACGACTGCTCAGAATAAAACCTTTAAGTGTTACTAATCATAGTGCACAGGCCACGAAAGTGGGTGCCGCCAGAATCAGTCCTCAAACATTGGGAAGAGTTGCACAATGTGTGAAGGAGCCATTATGATAAATCATTAAATTTATTGAGCCCAAAGCATGGCCTAACAAACTTAGGGGCAATTGTGGTTACCCGAAATTAGAATGATGGGCCTGGACGAGTAGCCCAATTGTGGTGGCCCAAAGTCCAGACCCTCCATATCTTAACCGATTATGATTCAGTCTCCTCCCATGTTCCCATTAAGGGAGGTTCTAGGAAGAGATGGAAAACGTAGGGGAGTCCAACACCCCCACTTACTAAAATGAACATGTATATAATAAACCCAAGGTCCGGGGCAAAGGACACATTGTATTCTCTGTAATCACTCTCCGGAGTATATAGAAATAATACTGACTGCACCACCGTGGACGTAGGCACCTTTGCTGAACCACGTACATCTTTTGTTGTGTGATTGGCATTTTATATTCTTATTCTGCTTGGTGATTGTGCTTCTCTTATCTCTTTGTGTTGAATAATAATTGTCACCACAATTACCATTTAAAACTGGGATTTGTGTTTTAAAGGTTTAAGAGGCTTACGGATCAGCCTATCTCATTTGTGAGAAAGAGAAAAAGAGAGATAAAGAAGGAAAGACGAAGAAAGGAAGAGAGAGAGGAGGAAACTTGGAGATTTACGGCCCGTACGTGATCACGAGGACGATCCAACCTCTACAATTTTGAGGCGAGTGTTTAATATTGCTAAATAATTCTTTTGTGTATTTAATTTCATAATTTGTGGATAAGAAAATTGGATTTTGGGTATTTATATCAAAACCTAGATTTTGAAGTTTAAATCTTGAAATTGATGTTTACACATGGGTTTAAGGAGTATAACATGATGCAACTAGATATAGGATGAGATTTGATGTTGGGAACATATTTGGGTTGAGGATATTTGGTTTAATGTTGTATAATTTGGGTTTTAGAAAGTTTGGTATTTGGAGAAATTTCCCCAATTCGTGGCTTGCTGCACAAGCCGAATCGATTTGCCCCTAGCGAATCGATTCGCTATATTGTAGAAGCATCAGGTCTTTAGGGCCGAATCGATTCGCCCCTTGTGAATTGATTCAGTATGTAGCAGACTTACAGGTCTAGTGGGATGAATCGATTCGCTAGGGCCGAATCGATTAGCTGTTAGGACCGAATCGATTCGGAGGGGCCGAATAGATTCGGAAACAGGGCAGTTTTGAGGAATTTTCCTGGAGTGAGTTTTTTTCCATTTCGGTTGGGTTTCTCGATTTCGAACTTTTATACATGATGCGAGAGATATGTTGTGGGGATTTATTGAGAGTTTCTCACTTGTTATAATCGAGGAGACGTATCGAATTAGTCTCGGAAACATATATATGTATTAGAGTTGTTGTATTGATATCGTGAGGAAGTTTCACTAGGGATGGGAGTCCCATTTGGAGTTTAAAATGTGAGTTAACCTAGGATGTAGGGGAGGACCTTCTGAGAGAGTGGTGAGGGCACGACGTGGAAGTTTATATGTCAACTTTTGTGTCGAATACTTATAGTGATAGGATTTTATTTAATAAATGATTGGGGATCGACGAGAGAGAGTGATCACATATCCTTAGTAATGTTTAGCTTAAGGAATAGATTGTAAACGCAATAAGATTAAGGGCTCATAAGAGAAATAGGATTGTAGGCTAATTTGTGAATGATTGGAATATTCTAATGACTAGAATAAGATTCGGTCAAATGGTAGTCGGGGTAGTTAATAATTATCTATGTGTGATCAACGTTGGGCATCCAAAAAGATGATGGGGTCATAAAATGAATTTAAGTTTAATCTTGAGGCTTGTAGAATATTAGTTATGTGTATACCGATAGTCGGGACAGTTGTTGGATATATCGATGTGCATCCAGGTATTGATGGGGATGAGTAGTGATTGTTATATACATTAAACTTTGAGGTGATAACCTTAATGCTGAATATATTGGAAGACTATTCATATCATAGGGGCTATGGATGAATATGCTTCAAGTGAGGCATCCTAATTACATAACGATTTAAGTTAATATGTTTGAAGTGATGGCGAGTATAATGAGGACTATGTACACGTATAGCCAAGTTTGGGGATTTCATACATACAAATGAGAGATGGCATGTATGTATGTATGTATGTATATATATATATATATATATATATATATATATATATATATATATATATATATATATATATATATATATATATATATATATATATATATATATGTGTGTGTGTGTATGTACTCATGGTGTGAATATCTATACCGTGCGTGATGGTTAAATTATATGATGTGATCATATGGATGTGTATATATATTGTGTATGTGAATGATATATATACTTGTGGTGTAAAGCATACCAGGCACATGCTATCATGGGAAGTTGCGCGATGAGGGTGATCACTCTGGCTTGAGGATCAAGGTGTGGATATTCCCCAGGTCTTAGTCGTCCATTTTATTTATTTATATGATTTTATATTTTGGGGGTGAGAAGTCTTGGGCATGGGTCGTTCTCACCTGTCGATTAGGAACTACGACCGATTCCCATATGTTATGATTGATTTTTTCGCCATGGCGGTGAGAAAATAGTCCGATAGATGGTGACCCCGAGAGAAAGTGAGTAATTCCTTGAAGATGATAGCATGGTGCAGTATTTTGGCATCCTATAACCGGTTATGTTATGTGAATTGCATAGTGTACATTGTGTGTAATATGTATGCTTGGTTATAGGAATGAATGATTGTATATATATATTCTGACTAAATATGTATGTAGTTGTATATCCTATAGGTGAAAAGGATATGGAGTTTCGATGATGTACATCATGGGTGATTTTGGTGTACTATTTTATTGGGGTCGAAGTATCATATTTAGAGACAATTGCGGTTATGTCGACCCAAGGATTTCAATAGAGATTTAATTGAGTATTTAGAGAGGGTATTGTCTTATTAGATAGTTGTAGTAGTATGATTTATGTAGATGACATAATGGATCCCTACGATCGATATTATCAAGGAGTTGTGTATCGGGGGGGTTCCTTGTTTGGATTTCGCTTTGCGAGACGCCCCACGCACGAAACGTAGTGCAATGTTGAGAGTAGAGAGAAGTTTTGTCCTTTGTACTTGTATGTATCAGTAGTATGATTTATGTAGATGACATAATGGATCCATAAGATCGACATTGTCAAGTATTAGTGTATCGGGGGGGTTCCTTATTTGGATTTCGCTTTGTGCGATGCACCACGCATGAAACGTAGTGCAATGTTGAGAGGAGAGAAGTTTTGTCCTTTGTACTTGTATGAATGTTATTTCGAGTATAAACTCTTATATTGAAATATTAATGTTAATGTGTAACGTATTAAGACTTATAACTAGTATAAGTTAATAATTGGACCCACTATAGCCTAGTAAGGCATATATGAGTAAATATAATTAAGTGTGATTAGAATGGCAAGGATTCTTGGGTTACGTTAGAATGTAATGTCTTGCGGGTATAGGCCGTGACTATTGTAAGGTAGGTTGTCCTTATGGGTGGGGTAACTTAATTAAGTTTCCAGGACGCGAATAGGTGCGCGTTGTTAGATGAGAGGTGAGTTTGGGGTTTCACGAGAGCGCGACTCCTGCATTGATATTTATTATGCATGGTTAAGACACTTGCTAAAATTTTTACACCTCGGGCTCTGATCCATTTATATTTCTCTCCTGCTATATGTATATATTACTACAAGTGTCCTACCGCATGGATTCCGAATGCTTTTCTATCTAGAGTCTTGGGAGCCGTAACAGGTGCAGACTGTTACGGGATTTAGATTGTAGTCGCTTCCTATTTCTTTGTGAATCTAGATAGGATTCATTTTGTACATCGGGTTTACACCTAAGAGTTATTTATAGCTATTTATATTTCGTCTTTATGGTTGTTGTATTATCTGTGACCCGACAGCTTATTCAGATATATTTTTCCTTGTATGTACTCAGTTCACTTTATTCTAACACTTCTTTTATCATGGTACTTGTGTTCATGTTACCTTTGCCAGATATCTGTATTATTGGTTTATTGTCAGTGGCATGTTTTATTAAATTTTGGCATCTCGCTTGGATTGATTTCGTGTAGTTAGCCTTATCTGTTTATATTATAGTTTGTTGATGTTGAGACTGAGCCATCTGGGATTCCTGATTTAATGTAGTATAGGGTTGACCACCCATTATTATTTTAAGCAGGGTGTCACAGTGGACAGTGTTGCCACAAGTGAAACATCTCCCGTGGAAGGGTCCTCCCGTCTGTCCCTGTTGTCCCGGCCCTGATGGTCGTTACCACCCCTCCCTTGGACATGCTGGCCATGCTGAACTTATTGCTAGCCCTGATGGCCATGCTGACCCTGCTATCCATGTCTAAAGCCTCTCTGCCCATGTCTAAAACCTCCTGATCTTAACCTCTTAGGATCCCCCTACTAGGAACCCCAATCACCGTGTCTATGTTGACCCTGCCTGTGCCCCACTGGCACCATTTCCTCCTATCGTGCCCTACTGGATCGACTCCTCTACTCGCTTAACCTCTGTCAGATGAAAAGGGTGCTCCTGGAAGGGGAGTAATGTTACATTAACCACGTCCAAATAGGTGGCCAAAGAGATATTTCCCATTAAATGGTGGAGGATCCTCCATATCAACCCATCCATAAAATTCCTAATTTTCTTCTCCTCAGTCGGGATCGCATCCGGTATAATATTAAGAAGGTTGATAAACTCTGCCTCATATTCCGCCACGGTCTTTCCCACCTGCTTCAAGTTCACCAATTTCCATCTCATCTCTATATGGATGGCTGAGGGGAAATATTTGTGGTTGAACCGCACCCAAAATTCTCGAATCGTGAGTGTGTCCCTCTCCTTAGCGGTGGTAATAGACTCCCACTACAATAGTGCTGCTCTTACTAACTTGAACGTGGCCAGTATCTGACTCTGCACCTCCGTGCACTCATGCATTCTAAAATTCATTTGGATATCCTTATTACTTTGGCTCGCTACTACCACATCGGAGATACCTGTAAACTCTGAAGGATGCACCTTCTGGAAGCCATCCCTAACACACTCCCAAGAAGACGGGAAGGCCAGGTCCAGAACTGGAGCCACCATCGGTACCTGAGGTGGTTCCTGTTGTAAAACTTCCAATGCGACATTTATTGCCTGAGCTACAATGGCGGCCATTTCAGTGGCATTCATCATACCATCAGCTGGGGAAGGCTGAGGCTCGGGTTGGCCATCCCTGGGAACTCTCTGGGCACATCGAGGAGGCATCTGAAAGGAGATAAGAGTTTTCATAAGTCTACAATTATTATCTCAAAATAGTTGAAGAACGTAAAATGCATAAAGAGTACAACAATCCTAAAATATAGGGCTCTATATCAAAGGACGCTACAGAGAAACATAATAAGTCGTACATATCCTAAGGACACTAGAACCCGATGTTCTGATACCACCTATAACACCCCCGACTAATGAAATACCGGGTGATCAGTCCTATAAAAAATTGAATTAGAATATCTGGTTGGTTCAGATTATGCATCACTGTCGAAAACTTTATTATGAAAACTAACCACCTGATGTCAAAATTTTATCTTGTTATTAACCATCATCATTAAAGTGAAATAATTAATCATTACCATACATCCGAATAGCATAAGGAAATAACTGACTGAATTTAAATAAGGAACTAGAGTAAACACTTCCAATCAAAATCCCATACAATAATTCCATAATATGAAATCAAAGACTAATGATAGAATAAAACAACTCTAAATCTCCGAATGTAAAATAGGAGGGACGAAATGTCCAACTCAAATAAACGACTGATAGATAAGGAGAAATAGACACAGAAGCGTCTACTAGGAATATCATGTAGCTTCCACAACAGCTACAGCTCGACAAATGAATGGTATCTCCTAAGTCTGGTGTCCCTGTGGCTGAGCACCTAAAATAATAAAACAAGAACAAGAGATTTGCAGAAAAAGAGGTCAGAGCCTAAGTAGAAAACAGTTTAAATATAGCATGTGCTTAAACTGGTTAATTAGCACAATATTATTCATGTTAACTTTAGCGTACTAACTTGGGATGTTCACCGCTCATCTAATTTGCACACCTAGCGAACATAACGACCCATACTAGTCACGATGATCTACCTGACTTCACGTAGTATAACAACTATGCCTGATAAAATCTCTATTAGATAGCCAGTAGCTAGGTATGTCATACAAATAATATTCCAACTAATAAGCATGCACATAACTTATTTAACTTAATAGGCATCCACGCAACCCAATTACCATAATACATAAGTAATATTAACGTCTCTACTCTCCATGATATCCGTTTATATATAACCTCTCTTAGACTTACACTCTCTCATGTGTTTCCATTCAAGTTCAATACCTCGAGTTTCATTACACCCTTAATTCCCTAAAACTTTGGATTTTATGTCACCCATTACTCACGTAGGTTAATACACTCATTCGAATAAACCTAGGATGATTTTTAACTCGACCGGACCCTAATAACCCATTTTGGAATCTCATTAGAAGTCAAGATATTCTCATTCGATCGAGTTTGTTCGAACAAAGTTCTCCCTTCAAACGAACTCAACAACTCCTTAGAAGGGTCATTGGAAATCTCGTTAGAAGGCTTGTTAGAATGAGTTCGTTCGAATGACCTGGGCAGGTCTTCGAACGAGATGTCCGAACGGCCATGTTCTTCCCCAAACTCGTTTTTCTCCAATTTTCATTCTTCAATTTCATTCCAAACTCAACCCAATCCTAGTTTAATTGTTCTAAACTATTCTAAATTACAATAGGACACTTCCTAACAAAAATTAGAGGTTAACTACTTAAGGAATCAAGTGAATCCAACAAATTACTCAATTTCTTATAAATCTCTTTTATATGAACCCAGAAACTTCTAATCCTTCAAAAACCCCGAATTGATTTCGTGATTTCAATATTTAATTACCCACATTAAGAGTTCTAAGAAGGGAAGTTCTTCTACATGCCAGCCTATGTCCAATTCATGGGGTTTCTTATCAAATCAGTCAAATTAAACCCTAGTTTTCATTACAACAATTTCATGTCATTTAATCTAAATCAACATGAATAATATATGCTAAAAGAGGAGAAAGATAAACACTTGCCTTGGAATGGATTTATGATTTTTGGACTAAAATGGGTATGTAGTTGATCCTCTCGTCGTGATGTACACTTTGGTGTAATTCTTGGTGGGAAAACTCGAGTTCTTGGCTTTGTTCTCCTATGGATTCTTGTTCTTCCTTAGTTCTCTCTCTCTCTCTTTCTCCTTCACGTAGGTTGAAAACTGACAGTAACCTCTAACCCATGTTTATTTTAATTAAAACCTAATTTTCGTCCACATAATTCCCCAAAAATCCCAAAAGACCAAAATACCCCTCCGGGGTATTATTTTGGGCTAAAATGCCCCGGGCTCCAAATATAACATTCGTGTAGTGTTTTCTGACTATTTCGACCCTTTCGGACACACTGGGGCACTCAAAATAATCGTTCGAGTTATATAAAAATAATTTAACTTTTTGACCCCCAAAATATATTAGAGTGACGCGACTCATACGCGCGTCCCGAATAAATTTATCTTAACTGTCATGTATCTCATCCCCGACCATATTATTATTTTTGAAACCATCAATTACGTTACTCACTACGTAATGCTCGACATAGTTATTATTCAACATGATTTCAACATAATTATTTTTGATAACTACTAACTCTTGTTACGCTAGTAATTATAACCATAAAATCGGATTAACTGTAAAATAAATTTTCTCACTTTAAATTAATTAATCCCAATTTCTATAATGTCATAAAAATAAATATGCACAAAAATATAGGGTATTAAATGCTCCATCTCCCGGATCAATGGGAGGAATAAAGGTAACAGTGACACCACGCCTAATTATATCCTGGGTGATCAGTCCTAAATTAAATTAAAACAAGTTTCTCAGTTGGCTCATTCTTAGCATCACTGTCAATTTTTTTTTATTTACTAATTATCAAAGTGAAATTAAACGGGTACCAAAATTTTAACTTTCAATTAACTAGGAATAAAACAACATTTCTGAAGTCTTAATCATCATACACAATAGACTATAATCCAAACCATTAGAATATGCAAATGAATCCAATACATGCTAAAATTTAATGTAAAAAATACCCAAAGTCAAATACAATCTAAATCCAAACTGTAGAGTAAATCAAATACAAGACTGAAACTGCAAGGTTGTCCACTAACAACAGTCTATATAAGAGATACAACATGAGATCCTATGCTAGATCTGAATAAGAGAATCATCTATTCAAAATCCTGTCAGGATCCACAATGCTACATCTCAGAGTCCCTGGATTTATATCATCATGCATGGCGTCCCTGTGGCTGGACACCTAAAAGGTTTTGAAAATATTTTACTAGCAAGAGTTAGCAATCAAAACATTTTGAAAACATTTAACTAGTAATTTATCGCAATTAAAATAGGTTATTGATTACACATGTTAGGTTCACGCACACTCTCTTGAGTTTCCTCACCTCTCATCTAATGTCCACTCCTAACGTTCTATACATAGCCCACCTAGATATCATACCCAAGCTATCTCGACTAAAGTATATAACCGATCTTATAAATAATCTACTTTCCCATACCGCCCATACAACATGCTTCATTAGTAACATATCTCACATGTTATTCATTTCCCAAATAACATTCACATTTGTTATGTTTAATATTATAATTAAGTCTCACTACTTAATTCATATAGCATTTCTCATCTAACATCATTTAACTTCCATAATTAAGTTTCACTACTTAATTAACCATAGATATTCCCAATATATCTTTAATCATATAATTAGGTCTTCTCTCTACTTAATTTACCATTTAGATGCATTTTTCTATATATATCATATATAAGTCTACTACCGCACACAATATATACTATAAGCACATACTTTATAGTCACCTCCCAACATCACATTTTGGGGGTTATTATCTCGGAATCATACTTCGAGCACCAATAGTGATTTATATCTCTTAGTTTCGAAAACATATTTCACACAAAAATATATATTATAAGGATTCTTGGTCTGAAAAGACATCGACCCCAAATATTCTAACATTTACATTGGTACGGAAAGCCATCGACCCCAAGGTAAATGTAATGTACATGCATATTCTCAATATATCTT
Organism: Sambucus nigra; assembly: GCA_949130495.1. Taxonomy (NCBI): domain Eukaryota; kingdom Viridiplantae; phylum Streptophyta; class Magnoliopsida; order Dipsacales; family Adoxaceae; genus Sambucus; species Sambucus nigra. The sequence goes on along the minus strand of OX422220.1, from coordinate 165,534,907 downwards.
TAATATTGCAATTAAGTTTCTTTCTACTCAATTTATCATCTAGATGTATATCTCTATATATATCATCTAAAAGTCTACCCGTGCACATAAGTAGAGTATCATGAGGTATATGTTTTTCACACACAATATCTACTATAAGGATTATTGGTCCGAAAATCCATCGTCCCGAATTATCCTAACATTTACATTGGTCCAGAAAGCCATCGACCCCAAGGTAAATATAATGTACATGCATATTGGCTCAGACCTTCCGTCGATACCAATTAATATTAATGCATATGTATATTCCCTCGATAAATTTCATCAAGGTCCCACACTCTTCCTTGATAAAATTTTAGGCATTCGAGCCTTAAAAAGAAAAATCTCAGATTTTCTGGGCAGCCAAATCAAATCATAAATTTTCTTACAGATTAAACACCCTCTAGTAAAATTTCGATTTCTCCCTCTACAGAACTCTGATTGACATTATTCAAAGTTCATTGGAAAGATAAGAGATAGACCTTTCTATACATCGATCATTCACACTCTACTTTGAATCACAATGCAAATCAAACACGTTTAAAGTTAATTTCAAATTTTGGCTGATTACTATGCTGGCAGATCAAACACCCTGTAATAACATGTGAATTACTCCCCCAACAGGACTACGATGGACCTGATTCTAAGTTAATTGGATAGATAAGAGATATACTATTATAGGCATGAATGGTTAACACTCTAATTCGATGTACAATTCAAATGGCATACGTTTAAAGTTACGTTAAAAATTCTGGCAGATTGACATCTTGTGTTCATCAGTTAAACCCTAAGTCATTCAAGATTCATGTTCTTCAACCAAGAACCCATAAAGATTCCATGTTAATAATATAATATATTCAACTTGATTTTATCTTTACATAGGGATTCATTATGCATGCAATCCTATCCAAATATATGATCAATTCATACATTTAATTCAAGGTTTTTCAATAGAATCAATCAATTCCTAAAACTCCCTACACATGGGTATTATTACTTCAATTTAATTTGCAATAAACACTTGCCTTGAATTGATGAATATGATTTTGTGGTTCTTGATTGAGGGTTGATTGTTTCTTCTCCAGTCTTCCCTTCCAATTTGGCTTGATGTGCAAGAACACTTCACCAACTTTAGAATCTCTCCTTAAGCTTTCAGAATTAGCTCTTCCTTCTCTATAATGGTCTCTCTAGTAGTTTTTGTGTTATAAACCCGAATCCCCAATCCCCAAATATCAGATCTAAGGCTCTAAATTTCGTAGGTCATTTAACCCACTTTATAAAAATAACCGAAACATCCTCGATTAGTGCCAGTTTTGTCCAAAATTGACCCGGGTACACTAATTCCACTATTTTGACCCATCCAGAACCATTCGTGACCTCTAAATTATCATCCGAGTCACTTAAAATATATTTTTCATTTCTCACCACAAAATAGTCTACACGCACGACTCCTGGTGAGATAGAGTAAAAATACGCAAATATCACTCGATATGCCGTATCACCATAATTATCAATTATTTAATATTTTCACTTGGTAAATATTATCATGTAATATTAATCCGTACTTAACTCCCGATTAATATCCAATTAAACACATTTACCATTTAATCATTTTAAATTACTTCACTCGCGTAATTTAATTAAAACGTATTTTTCTCAATTAATTCCTCAAATTAATTAAATAAAACTACACCAAAATTCAAGGTATTACATACCCCCACCGTCCTTACAAAGGAATTTCGTCCTCAAAATTAGGAGAAGAATGGTACTAAAACTTAGGAACTTTAACATCACGACATCCTCTAGTACCCAAATTCGATTCATAATAACATAAGAGTCACTCCACTATATCCCCTCTTGTGGTACCCACCTATGAAAGGCTTAATCACTGTAGCCCGAGTTTTTTGGATTCACTACGTACGGATACACTCTATCAGTCATTGGATCTTAAAATTGGCTCTATTGCCTCAAATAGTAATGGAAGGCCACACATCACTAAGTGCCCGCTTCCCATATCCACCCCGAAACAAAACTCCCATTCTGAAAGAAATCACATGAACATCTAAACACTCATCGTAGTTCTCAAAACATCGATTCGTGGCGATGTCACTCATACGAAATTTAAAATCCACTTAAAATACTTTATGGTTCACTCCACTCTTAACAATGGACTTCAAATCACATCCAGTCCAAAAATTTAGTTATCCCCTCACTTCGGATTAACCAGAGGTAGAACGACAAGGCTTTCCATACCAAACCTGAAAAGGCACCTCCTCCACAATAGGCAAGTATGAGTTATTACACACAACTCTACCAATCGGTAATTTCCTCTCCAGTTACCGTACAATGCTATACGTCAATTTTGAGCTAGGTCCGTTATGGAAGTACACTATCTACAGTGACTCCAGTGTCGCGTTCATATAGCTTTACTAGTCATCATTCACCTCCCCTTTACTCATCGATCCATAAGTGACACGAATTTCTCACAACAAAACATCATCCCTCAATGCCTCCTTAAAATCCTTCTCAGAGGCGAGGTTCAAGAATCTTATCCTGATACACAATGGTAGTGGGTAGCACTTAACAGTGTAACTCACCCCAGGTAAATAATAATTTCTCCACCTCGGTCAAACCATTACACACACTCGAAGGGAATCTTAACCTTTTCCTGATGTTGGCAACCCATCAATGAAGTTTATCAGCCTAACTGCCCATTCAGTCACTGGAATCATCAGCTTAATACAAAATTTCTAGCTTTATCATTTCGCATCAATCTTTTTCTCATCTACGAGTGGTGCACCCGGAGACAATCTCACTTTGTCTCACCCAACACCACCTTCCACTTATAATATCTCACATTAAGTGGTACTAGATACACCCCTTCTTTCCTTTGATTATACTAACATTATAGTCATGCACAAGCCACTCTTTAACACTCGATCAAGTAAGGCTCTGCTGTAATTTCTAACAAAAATTTGACATCCTCTTTATCAAGAGGTATCTTTCAAATTTCTTACCACAACCTTTCAACCCAAATCAGGTGTGCTAGGTCTTGTTGCACATATATGCTTGAATTATCATCTTTCTCACTCGACATTCAGTCCATCATACCATTTTAACCTTGTTTATAGCTGCCCCTCAGGCATATATTCTACACATTTATTTTTATGTCCTGTATCTCGGACATCTTTGTAATTAACTAACTAGGGTGCCCATACACACTATCATACATGCATATCTATACAACCATAATATAATCTGTGCATATCCGTGCATATCATCCATGCCCATAAAAACATGGGTATTCTCAATCACCCCACAAATCATAATATAATTTTCCACGACATTGTCTCACCCTTCAACTTGTGGTGAGAGGAAAACTTGCAGTGCTTTTTCAAGGCATTACAGGCTTTACATGCCTTATTTGCATAATATCTCTTAGTTCGACGTGTTCTCTCCACCCGTAAAATGAGTAACAACTACAGTGTTAGCCCTTGACCTAGTATACAATGCATCTCTCAACTCGCACGTCTCTAAAGGAGTGATTTAACAATGCGCTCTTTTTATCACTAAGTACTGAGTGTTACCTCAATCTTTCCTCTTGGCTGCAATCGAGTATAACCTTAATCATATCAATATAGTTTCTACACATCGGGATTAACTATAACGATACCTCTATGCTCTCCAAAGTCCCCAACAAATTGTATCATAAGTGCGAGCTCAACCTTCTTTCACGTGAGGAATCGACAAATGGCACATCATTCCCTAGAATAGCGAACACGATAGCCTGGCACTAACAGCCCACTACCACTCTAACCATTACTGACCAGTCTATATCCACGAGAATATCATACTCATACAACACATCACTAAAATGAGTAGTTATAGTATATTCCCACCTATGTCCATACCCTCTCCCCCGCGGATAAAATCAATGATAACCCCATTACACAATGGTATAATATTTACACATAATAATGTATCAATACATCCACTAAACTCATCTCACACGTGAATCTAGCGTTAATCAAAATATCATGAATCGCTCGGTCACACAAAATCGACCTCATTCTCCTAAGGATACAACTCATATTTCTACCTTACCAATCTCCGTGGCTACTCAAACGATTCCCATACATAACACGCTTGTCCGAACCAAACCCCAAAACTATCTTAATCATTGCCCTGATAGGCACCACACTAATGCCCCTTTACTCGCTTTGGGAAGAATCAATACGTGTGGTCTCACTCTCCACATAAAAAATCTCTCGATAAAATTCCTTATATCTTTGGCCACGCTAGAGCCCCATTGTTCCTTTAGCTCCACTGGCCCCAGGGAACACACTACTGGCCTTATCATCCCTGATTGAATTCATCGTCACTCGGTCAGAATCAATTATCTGCATCATTTAAATGGGTCCCACTTATGGGTCTCTCCCCGTGGTGTCTCACTAGTACCTTTACTTCCAGTCTTAAACCCAACTAATTTCTCAAATTCTTTTTGCTCACTTCACATAGAAGCATTAACTTGTCAAACATAATAAAGGTGACCTCGATTATGGTAGTTGTCCCCAAAATATACTTTACATCACCAACTAATCCCCGCCTCCTATTGTCCTCCCAACGGCCCTCAACGGTCGTCCTTCGTTGTTCGGCAAACGAATCACACCCGAACGTGTATACAATTGTAACACCCCGCCTACTTAAATATCGGGTGGCCAGTCCCATACCAAATTAAAACAAAATATACAGTTGGCTCATTCTTAGCATCACTGTCGAAAACATTTATAACTCACCCAATACCCATTTAAGTTGGTGTTAAAAACTTTCCAAATTTTAATTTCAACAAAATCCATTTTTAGTTTACAAATAACACTACACATATTATTCTACAACACTAATAACCGAATAGATAACACAAAAGAATTTAAATGCAACTGGAATAAACATTTCCAAATAATTATCCAATACAATGATCCCAAAAGCAATAGATAAATCTATTAAAATGACACGAGTACAAGAGTATTTGACTCCGATAGAAAGGAGATAACTGAATTCCTTTGGGCGACATGCCCTAAATAAAAGAAAACTGTGAATCAAATGAAGATAATCATCTAAGAAATACTCCATAGCTCTATAGCTCGTCATAATCCACTAAGGTTGGCATCCCTACTGCTGGACACCTGATATAGAAGGTACAATAGAAAAGTAAATATGCAAGGAAACGGGTCAGAGCCCGATGTGAAAATGATTTTTAAAACAACAAGTATTTAACAAGTGAAATAAAGAATTTATTATGTACATGTTAGTATCCAACTCTCACTTGCAATTCTCACCTCTCATCTAGAGTGCACACTTAACGTTTCCTATTAACCTCCTAGTTAATGGTTCCTCCCCATTAATTTCCATAATATGATTTCCATCCCATATCATAACCCCGTATGTCCCATACCATATGTCGTATAATCATTCATATACATTTCCCCTTAACATGCATCGTTTCTCATTAATATGAATTAAGCTTTTCAAATCTATAAGAATAACTATTCATTAACTTAGTTCAATTCTTTTTCTCAATTCACCGTTATCTACAATTATCACACAGTAGATGATTTAACCACAATATACACATAAATTTAATTTATCATTATATATATATATATATATATATATAAAATACGGCACCTCGAGTCACAGCTGCGGTGCAATGCATTACTCTGTTATCATGTCCCAATATCGCTAGGCACCGAATAGGGGACTAAAGGTTCGATAAGGATTCCTCGAACGACAAACAACAACACAAAAATTGGAGGCAAACATAGTTCTCGTATCCATGGGCTACGCACATACCTACGTCCCCATAGTCAGCGGACTTATCAACTCCCCGATAAGTCTTTCATAGACCTATATTCTTGAGCGACAAATCAAAGATCCCATGGATTCATCAGAATAAGACTACCCTCATGTGCAAACCTCCTGTCGATAGAAAGTAAGTTAGGTATGTCATACAAATAAATCATCAATAGTATATTCAGTAAGAAATCATTAATATCCTACAGGTCCATATAATCATATCTCCCGAATTACTACGGATTAAACTCTCCCTTTAATTAGGGTTAAAACTGATAGTTTCAAATCTCTTATAAACACGTCTTCTAACAACTAGGATTGAATACCATCATCACATGGCTCATAGTCTATAGTGTTTCATTCACTCTATACGACTTATCAACGAAACCAACATCCTCGCATCCTCTCTCCACTCCCGACATCATTAAGGTTCATGCGCGGAGGGTCTCGCAAAGAGAAATCCAAACAAGGAACCCCTCCAATACAGTACTACTTAACTTTGTCGGTCGTGGAGGTACGTCAACTTCAAATACGCAACCAAGATAACCTCATCCCCTCTTTCAACCAAATGTGGTCTGAACTCCCATCTCTATCCAGGAGCCATACCACTAAGCGCTTGTACTACACTCAGTCCTTACGCAATCAATAATGAGCTTAAACTCACATCTTGATGTTAAAATTTGTACCCTAAGGCAACCTAGGTGTTATATTAAATCTCCCCTACTGGACCTCTCCTTAATCCTCTTGTATACAAATTAGAATCCAACACATGAATCTAGCAACCGAAATTTCTTTCAATTTAATTAACATTATTCTAATCAATTAAATACCAATCAAATCAATTCAATTCTCAAGTATGGCTTACTGAACCTTCCTAAGTCCCATTATATACAATTAATAATCACCAAAGATTTACAAAAGGTTCGGGATACAACATGAATTCTGTGGAGGTCGATCGATCGAAGGCTGGGGGTCGATCGATCGATCGCCCAGATACCAGCCAGTTTTCTGCATTTCTTCTATTACGGGTTTCATTACTTTTGATCATTCAAACCTTCATATTAATAACCCAAATGACTTATAATCCTTACTACATGATATATCAACATATGTGAATGATTTCTAATGCTCTAAACACCCTAGAATCATCAAGACTTTGAATTAAAAGCATATGTTTATCTTCTTTTTCCAAAAAATTATATACATGATATCTTCAAGAACACACCAATGATTCTCAGAATTTCTTCAACAGATTTATGATTATTTAGTGGATTACTATCTACCTACAACATGACTTTGATTCCTATATATTTTTAGTTTCTAGAAATTCATTTAACAACTCCATCATTATCTTCCAAACATGAAAAATCTCATCTTTATAGAACTATCCTAACATGGACAATATACAAACTTAGATTGCAATTATCAAACACTTGCCTCAAATGAAGATCTGATCCTTTTGAGTTGAATAACACAGGTGGTTCTCCCTTTCTCCGGCCAACTTCTAGTGGTGGTTGGGGGTGGTGACCTTTGGTTCACCTCCTTTCCAAGCAAGTTTCTCTCTTCCCATGCAACCTTTCACTCTCTCACAAGGTGACCTCTCAAGTTTTGTGTAGAAGAGATGAATAGCCCATGTAAAACTAATCTCCAAATATTTATAATTGGACAGAATTGGAAATCACTATTCACCCCCTTGTAAAAAGGACCATAATGACCTTTTGGGTTGTCTTTTCATTTCCAAATGACCCGAGACTCAAAACCAACATCCAAATAGACTTTTCTGACTATTTTAACCCTTCCGGATGCGACGATGCACTCGAAATAACTATAAGGTCGATATAAAAAAATAAGTTCCCTTTTTAACTTCATAAATTAGTCCCGACACGTCCCATACCGCGTCCGACTAAAAATTCAAATTACTGAATTAATAACTCACAGCAATATCAATAACATCACATTCATTTATTACCTAAATATCTTTAAGTAATATTCAGAATCATTCATTTTAATATCCACAATTCGGATAAAATCCAAATGAATTAATTTATAATAAAATCCAATTAATCCATTAATTTAAAATACAACCCCTTTTAAAAGTTATTAAAATCATGGGGTATTACATACTTCCCCCCTTATAACAGAATATCGTCCCGAAATTTAGGAATAGAAATCATACTGGTAAGGTCAACACTGAGTATAAATCGCACATCGCAAGTAATCTATATCGTACCGCCCATACAGTGCATTATCAAAAATCCCCATTGATGTTACATCAAGTCTCACCATATAGTTCCAGCTGAATCGAATTTAAACTCTACCCAGTCTTCCCTATACCATCCTCGTAACAAAGTTTGGCAAACATGATCCTCACTTATTAAAAAAATAAATCCTGAAGTCACAACTACTTACTCTTTCACAATTATGAAAAATACTACAATGCAACCATCCAGGGCGCCCATACACCCTATCGTATATCTTTCATTATAATATGGATATGATTACCCGCATAATACTCTAATTTATCGCAAAGGTTCTAAACTCATATCCTAAAGACCTAACTTATTTCGACTCCCAATGGTTATTAGTTTCATGCGTGGGGTGTCTCACAAGCGAAATCCAAATAAGGAACCCCCCGATACACTACTACCTAAAGTGGTCGGTCATCGAAACTCCTCAAGTCCTTAGTCAATAGTATATAACCTCTCTACAGGTTTTATTGATTGCAAATAAAAGTATACTCATCTACTTTCTTATTAAAGACAAAATGCTGGCTATATGCTCTCATATGCCACAAATCAATCCGCGCCGATAGTCACATCATGATCGGACATGCCTAAAGTAAGTAATTCCGTGATAAAAATCAAACCCACATGATGACATGAAAATATAGGTGTCCCACACACCTCGGTGAGTCTACATAAATAACAGTGCTATAGGCTAAGTTTACCAACCCTCTTGCCCATACAATATTAATCGCTACAAAAATTAGTATGCCCCTCATAACTCCTTAGATAGAAAACATACCCTCATTCGTGGGCGGTGGTTGTTAAACCCACTATTATAACTTTGCTCCAATGAGTTAAGAAAAAATTTACACAAATTTGCAGTTGTAGATAACCACACTCCACTATATGCCGAAGCCTTTGAATATATTGACTTTGTTAGGTAACACAGAATTATCGTATTTCAAGAACTTCTACTGATTACTCTCCTCAATTTTTCCATAATAGGGGTGACCTCGACTATGGTCATCATGCTCGAACATATTTCATAACCTCCTAAGTACGATCTCCGTTATCCGTCCAATGTCCCTCTTCTGCCATACTTCTTGTACGAATTCGTCCGAACACAAATAAGATTCTCTAATATATACGAAATCTTAACAAAGAAATCAACAATCCTATACATAGGACTCTACATCAAAGAACGCTAAGCTGGAAACACAGTAAGCCGTACAGATCCTAAAGGACACTAGAACCCGATGCTCTGATACCACCTGTAACACCCCGCCTAACTAAATACCGGGTGGCCAGTCCCATACCAAAATAAAACAGAATATACAATTGGCTCATTCTTAGCATCACCGTCGAAAACATTTACAACTCACCCGATACCCAATTAAGCTGGTGTTAAAAACATTCCAAATTTTAATTTCAATAAAATCCATTTGTAGTTTACGAATAACACTACAAATATTATTCTAAAACACTAATAACTGAACAGATAACATAAAAGAATTTAAAAGAAATTGGAAAAAACATTCCCAAATAATTATCCAATACAGTGAACCCAACAACAATAGATAAATGTATTAAAATGACACGAGTATATGAGTATTTGACTCCGATAGAAAAGAGATAACTGAATTCCTTTGGGCGACATGCCCTAACTAAAAGAAAACTGTGAATTAAATGAAGATAGGCATCTAAGCAATACTCCATAGCTCCATATCTCGTCATAATCCGCTAAGGTTGGTGTCCCTACTACTCGACACCTGATATAGAAGGTAGAATAGAAAACAAAATATGCAAGGAAACGGGTCAGCGCCCGACGTGAAAATGATTTTTAAAACGATAATTATTTAACAACTGCAATAAAGCATTTATTATCTACATGTTAGTATCCGACTCTCACTTGCTATTCTCACATCTCATCTAGAGTGCACACTTAACGTTTCCAATTAACCTCCTAATTAATGGTTCCTCCCCACTAATTTCCATAATATGATTTCCATCCCATATCATAACCCCGTATGTCCCATACCATACGTCGTATAATCATTCATATACGTTTCCCCTTAACGTGCATCGTTTCTCATTAATATGAATTGATATTTTCAAATCTATAAGAATAACTATTCATTATCTTAGTTCAATTCTTTTTCTCAATTCACCGTTATCTATAATTATCACACAGTAGATGATTTAACCACTATATACACATACATTTAATTTATCATTATATATATATATATACATATATAATACGGCACCCCGAGTCACGAATGCGGTGCAATGCATTACTCTGCTATCATGTCCCAATATCACTGGTCGCCGAATAGGGGACTAAAGGTTCAGTAAGGATTCCTCGAACCATAAACAACAACACAAAAATTGGAGGCGAACATAGTCCTCGTATCCATGGGCCACGCACATACCTACGTTCCCATAGTCAGCGAAATTTTCAACTCCCCGATAAGTCTTTCGTAGACCTATGTTCTTGAGCGACAAATCAAAGATCCCATGGATTCATCAGGATATGACTGCCCTCACACGCAAACCTCCCGTCGATAGCAAGTAAGATAGATATGTCAAACATATAAATCATAAATCAATCAAATAGGAATTATCATACCTATAATATAATATCAACAAGGTACTCACATTCCCCTTAGAAAATTCTCATACGTAGCATTATGTCTCTTTAAATCGCACGTATTAAAATATCATGACTTTACTTCTTAAATTTAATTATCCCCGAGCCTCACTCATTACTCAAGGTTCAAATAGGTTTTCCTCAATTGAATATTCAGTAAGAAATCACTAATATCCTACTAGTCCATATCATCATATCTCCCGAATTACTACGAATGAAACTCTCCCTTTAATTAGGGTTAAAACCGATAGTTTCAAATCTCTTATAAACACATCTTCTAACAACTAGGATTGAATACCATCATCACATGGCTCATAGTATATAGTGTTTCATTCACACTATATCACTTATCAACAAAACCAACATCCTCGCATCTTATAACATCTCTCCACTCCCGACGTCGTAAAGGTTCATGCGCGAAGGGTCTCGTAAAGCAAAATCCAAACAAGGAACCCCTCCAATACACTAGTACTTAACTTTGTCGGTCGTGGAGGTCCGTCAACTTCAAATACGCAACCAGGATAACCTCATTCCATCTTTCAACCAAATGTGGCCTGAACTCCCATCTCTATCCAGGAGCTGTACCACTAAGCGCTTGTACTACACTCATTCCTTGCGCTATCAATAATGAGCTTAAACTCACACCTTGATGTTAAAATTTGTAACCCTAAGGCTACCCGGGTGTTATATTAAATCTCCCCTACTGGACCTATCCTTAATCCTCATGCATACAAATTAGAATCCAACACATGAATCTAGCAACAAAAATTTCTTTCAATTTAATTAACATCATTCTAATCAATTAAATATCAATCAAATCAATTCTATTCTTAACTAGGGCTTACTGAACCTTCCTAAGTCCCATTATATCCAATTAATAATCACCAATGATTTACAAAAGGTTCGGGATACAACTTCATGAATTCTCGGGAGGTCGATCGAAGGCAGGGGGTCGATCGATTGATCGCCCAGATACCAGCCACTTTTTTGCATTTCTTGTATTACGGGTTTCATCACTTTTGATCATTAAAACCTTCATATTAATAACCCAAATGACTTATAATCCTTGCTACATGATATATCAACATATGTGAATGATTTCTAATGATCTAAACACCCAAGAATCATCAAGAGTTTGAATTAAAAGCATATGTTTATCTTCTTTTTCCAGAAAATTATATACATGATATCTTCAAGAACACACCAATGATTCTAAGAATTTCTTCAATAGATTCATGATTATTTCGTGGATTACTATCTACCTACAACATGAGTTTGATTCCTATATATTTTTAGTTTCCAGAAATTCATTTAACAACTCCATCATTATCTTCCCAACATGAAAAATCTCATCTTTATAGAACTATCCTAACATGGACAATATACAAACTTATATTTCAATTATCAAACACTTGCCTCAAATGAAGATCTGATCCTTTGGAGTTTAATAACACAGGTGGTTCTCCCTTTCTTCGGCCAACTTCCGGTGGTGGTTGGTGGTGGTGACCTTTGGTCTTTGGTTCTCCTCCTTTCCAAGCAAGTTTCTCTCTTGCCATGCAACCTTTCACTCTCTCACAAGGTGACCTCTCAAGTTTTGTGTAGAAGAGATGAATAACCCACGTAAAACTAATCTCCAAATATTTATAATAGGACAAAATTCGAAATCACTATTCATCCCCCTTGTAAAAAGGACCATAATGACCTTTTGGGTTGTCTTTTCATTTTCAAATGACCCGGGACTCAGAACCAGCATCCAAATAGACTTTTCTGACTATTTCAACCCTTCCGGACGCAACGATGCACTCGAAATAACTATAAAGTCGATATAAAAAAATAAGTTCTCTTTTTAACTTCACAAATTAGTCCCGACACGTCCCATACCGCGTCCGACTAAAAATTCAAATTACTGAATTAATAACTCACAGCAATATCAATAACATCACATTCATATATTACCTAAATATCTTTAAGTAATATTCAGAATCATTCATTTTAATATCCACAATTCGGATAAAACCCAAATGAATTAATTTATAATAAAATCCAATTAATCCATTAATTTAAAATATAACCCATTTTAGAAGTTATTAAAATCATGGGGTATTACATACTTCCCCCCTTATAACAGAATTTCGTCCCAAAATTCAGGAATAGAAATCATACTGGTAAGGTCAACACTGAGCATAAATCTCACATTGCATGTAATCTACGTCACACCGCCCATACAGTACATTATCAAAAATCCCCATTGATGTTACATCAAGTCTCACCATATAGTTCCAACTGAATCGAATTTAAACTCTACCCAATCTTCCCTATACCATCCTCGTAACAAAGTTTGGGAAAAATGATCCTCACTTATTAAACAAATAAATCCTGAAGTCACAACTACTTACTCCTTCGCAATTATGAAAAATACTACAATGCAACCATCCAGGGCGCCCATACACCCTATCGTATATCTTTCATTATAATATGGATATGATTACCCGCATAATACTCTAATTTATCGAAAAGGTTATAAACTCATATACTAAAAACCTAACTTATTTTGACTCCCAACGGTTATTAGTTTCATGCGTGGGGTGTCTCGCAAGCGGAATCCAAATAAGGAACCCCCCGATACACTACTACCTAAAGTGGTCGGTCATCGAAACTCTTCAGGTCCTTAGTCAATAGTATATAACCTCTTTACAGGTTTTATTGATTGCAAATAAAAGTCTACTTATCTACTTTATTATTAAAGACAAAATGCTAGCTATACGCTCTGATATACCACAAATCAATCCGCACCGATAGTCACATCATGATTGGACATGCCTAAAGTAAGTAATTCTGTGATAAAAATCAAACCCATGTGATGACGTGAAAATATAGGTGTCCCACACCCCTCGGTGAATCTACGTAAATAACAGTGCTAAAGGCTAAGTTTAGCAACCCTCTTGCCCATACAATATTAATCGCTACAAAAATCAGTATGCTCCTCATAACTCCTTAGATAGAAAACATACCCTCATTCGTGGGCAGTGGTTATTGAATCTCACTATTATAACTTTGCTCCAATGACTTAAGAAAAATTTTACACTAAACTTTTAGTTCTAGATAATCACACTCCACTATATGCCGAAGCCTTTGAATATATTTCCTTCGTTAGGTAACACACACAATTCTCGTATTTTAAGAACTTCTACTGATTACTCTCCTCAATTTTGCCATAATAGGGTGTGACACCCCGCCTAATTAAATATCGGGCGATCACTCCTTTATTAAATTAAAATCAAGGTGAACAGTCGGATCATTCTTAGCATCACTGTCGTGAAAATAAATTTCCAATTTAAGCACCCTATTTAATTAAACTAAGTGCCAAAACCATTTTTAACATTCATTTAAAATTTATTTAAAACAAGATTAAAATTAATTACAACAATTTAATATATAACAAATCACACCACAAGTATATCGGACCCAATCAATCCAATAGTTTAACATTCAACAACTGGCTACTAACAATAAAATTTAAAGTAAACCATCCAGAATATAATAAATCCCAAAGTGACAATCCTAGAAATAGATGAAGTACAATATCCAAATGACAACTGAATAATGGAAAGGGCGACACATGCCCCAATAATGAACATGCTAAGAGTAGAATCAAATGTATGAAGTTGTCTAAACAACAGGCCTGCAACTCCCACCTAAGCTGCAGTGCGTTCCTGCCAAAGGACCCTATGCAAGACGCCCCTGTGGCTGGGCACCTGTAATATATACATATATATATACAAGAGAGAGAGAGAAATGGAAACGGGTCAGAGCCCGATAGTGTATATGATTTAAAAATTGGTTTACCAAGTATTTAAATTGATTATAGGCTAATGCAACAACATATTAGTGCGACACTCTCTTGAGAAATTCTCACCTCTCTTCTAATGTGCACACCTATCGCACTAACCTTCCCAATGGTCAATCTCGTCATAAATCACACTATCTTTCCCCAATGATTTAACTTATCTTAGGTTATTCGCAGGATTTAAAATTGAACGATACAACTGTTTGAAGAGCATATTTCAATTAGTATCCAAAATTCTCGTTTTTAACTTTATTAATTTATAAAGTTTTCCAGTGTCATATTATACTTCCTCGAAACAAGTATTACAATTTGAGTCATCAACCATGTCCTACACATCAAATCACAGGAGGCAGTTCCAGATTTCATAATTTCATATATATATTAACTACTCGTAAAATATATATATATATATCATAATAGCACTCCACATAAAAACTAAGGTGCGGGCATACTCTACTATCCAAACCCCATATCACTCGTATTAAGGGGAATACAAATTCAGAATCACTCTCGAATTGTATTAACACATACACAAACAATATTGAGGCGAAGCATAGATTCCAAGTCTCTAAGAGGAAAGCACATACCAGCGTCTCTTAGGACCGTCTGAACTATAATTCCGATAGCCTGTACCAAGGATATCTATCTCCTAGGGTACGAGTCAATATCCCCCATAAGGCAACACAGGATAAGATCGTCCCAGCGCGGCAACCTCAGGGATAGCAAGTAGCGTGGGCATGATTTCCACACATAGATAGTATATGCATACACAATCATATAACTAAACTAATATTACCATATCAATAATGGGTATATCTCAAATCCCATAGTTACGACATTTATCCTCATATCTCATTATTAGTTATCACGTTTAACAATTCGTCTTTAACTTTAATTCGAGGTATTATCCCGACTTACTATGTAACACTCATGGAATCTATTCTCCCAAGTATAAATTCAGTAGGAATTCATCTATTTTCCGTCGTATTCATTTTTACATAATCTCTCCCTTTAATACAAGATTTCATCGTTCCTTATGTAATTATCCCAAAAATACAATTTTCGTCTCACATTAAAGTCCCCAACATTATTCATATGTCCTATTGGTCTTCCATATCTCCCAAAACATTTTATTAAGGATGTCCAAGAATTATTTCACATCAACTTAAATTTAACTAATTTAAAAAGGGAAATAGGAGTCTGCCAGGAGGGGTCAATTGATTGAGGTCTGGGGCTCGATCGATCGAACCTTCGATCGATCGAAGCACTTGGCTCGATCGATCAATCAAGCAGGTCTGCGAAATCTGCAGATTTGCAGTTACGGGTTTCATCTTCTAACCTTCACCAAATCCATATTTTTCATACCCAATCGACCCAAAATTTATACTACTGACATTATATCATCATACTATGAAATTTCAATGTAAAGCATGTAGATTTCTATTATTAAACATGGATCAACAAGCCCCAAATTCATATAAAACCTCAAGAACCCTAGAATTTCATTAATATGTTCCAATCCATCTTTTCCAGAATTTTCTTCATCTACAACCTCATAAATTCGTGGTTCAATCCTCTACATGTTAAGGGGTTTCCAGAATAACAATTAATCCATCCCTACATGCAATTTCCTATCTCATCTTTTAGGTTTCTTCCATAAAAACTCATTCTAATTACTCCTAAACTAATATGAAAGATGCATCAACTAAATAAGCAAGATAAACAATTGCCTGGGATTTTCGACGTTCTAGTTTGGTGCCGAATTTGGTGTGGTTGCGTTCCCCGTCTCGCGATCTACGCGTTGGCGGTGGCGGCGGTGCAAACGGATGGATTTCGGGCCTTGGATTGCTTTGGAAGCTCTCTCCTTCCCTCTCCTATGGCCGTCACTTGTGGTTGTTCTAACCCTAGAAGACAACCTAAGACATCTGATATAACACTTGAAATTTCATGGGTTTAATTACCCAAAACTGTAAAATGACCAAAATGCCCTCCCGGGGTACTAATTAAGCCTAAAATTGCCCCGAGACTCAAACTAAACCCCCAGGTACACTTTTCTGACTATCTCGACCCTTCCGAACACGTTGGCGCACTCAAAACGACCATACGAACGACTTATAAAATATTTACTTTTTATTTATCAATATTTAGTCCCGACGCGACACGGGCGCGTCCCGACTCGAATTTCTAAAATTGTCATTTTATTCACTCGTGACATTTAATATGACCACTATTATATATTACTTTGCTCATTAGTAATATTCAACAAATTTTCCCATAATTACTAACTCTCATCACGTTAATAATTATAACATAATTAATTTTCGGATTTTTATTAAATAATTAATTCACATTAAATTTAATAAATCCCCAAATTAATATAGCATAAAAATACGGGGTATTACATACTTCCCCCCTAATAACGGAATTTCGTCCCGAAATTCGAAAAATAAGGCATACCTGGTAAGAACAAATCTGGATATCTCTCGCGCATATCGGCCTCGCGCTCCCAAGTGGATTCCTCCACGTTATGATGCTCCCACTGGACCCGTACAAGTGGAACTATCTTCGACCTCAATCTCCTCTCATTATAGTCTAGGATAGCCACCGGTCTCTCTTCGTAAGAGTTGTCAGGCTGCAAGTCTATCTCATCTATCGCGATGTGAGTATGGGCCATATCATCTTGAAGATACCGTCTCAACGACGAGATGTGGAATACATCGTGAATGCGATGTAAATGCTCTGGTAGTCCCAATCTGTATGCTACCGTCCCAATCCTCTCGATAATGGGAAATGGTCCCACGTACCTCGGGGCCAATTTCCCTTTCTTCCCGAACCTCATCACTCCTTTCATAGGAGATACACGCAGTAACACTTGGTCCCCCACATTAAACTCCCGGAAGAACCATTTCACATCGGCGTAGCTCTTCTGCCTATCTTGGGCTACTCGAATGCGACTCCTAATCATCTCAATCCTCACGAAGGTTTCCTGGATTACCTCTGGTCCTAGCAACTTGTTATCCCCCACCTCGAGCCAACAAGTTGGAGAACGACAAGGACGGCCATACAAAGCCTCAAATGGAGCCATACCAATCGTAAACTGATAAGAGTTATTATAAGAAAACTCTACCAGTGGAAGATGTGGCTCCCAACCTCCTCCAAAATCAAGAACACACATGCGTAGCATATCCTCTAACATCTGATTAGTACGCTCTGTCTGTCCATCTGTCTGTGGGTGATAAGTTGAACTCAACCTCAACTCAGTACCCATAGCCTCCTGAAAGCTTTCCCAGAAACATGACACGAAAATCTTGTCTATATCTGACACAATATTCAGGGGCACCCCATGTAATCTGACAATCTCAGAAATGAACAACTGAGCATACTGACCCGTGGTATAATCTATCCGCACCGATAGAAAATGAGCCACCTTGGTCAAACGGTCTACAATCACCCAGATAGAGTCGTGGCCCCGCTATGATGTAGGCAACCCTGTGATAAAATCCATGGAAATACTCTCCCACTTCCACGCGGGTACTTCCAATGGTTGAAGCAATCCTGAAGGTTTCTGATGGTCCACCTTCACCAGCTGGCAGGTATAACACTTGGACATGAACTCAGCAATGTCCTTCTTCATCGCACTCCACCAGTATTGCCTCATCATATCCTGGTACATCTTATCTCCTCCAGGATGTACCACAAATCGGTACCCGTGAGATTGGGTCATCACTGCATGACGCAATTCTGCCCCTTCTGGAACTACTAACCTCCCATTAAACCCCAAACCCCCATCAGAACCAACAGAATAGGACTCAGCACCCTCGGCTAAAAGTCGTACAATCTGCTCCTGGCAAAATGGGTCTGTGGTTTGGGCCTGTATTACCCTCGTAACAATCTCGGGTGTGACTGTTATAACAGATATGAAGGACCGGGCTACTGCGTGCTGGTGACCCAAATCCTTCCACTTCGCTTTCCAGACGTCTGCTACCTCATTTACCGGTCTACGGCTCAACGCATCAGCAACTACGTTGGCTTTCCCCGGATGATACTGTATGTCGAACTGATAGTCCTTCACAAAATCTAACCATCTGCGCTGACGCATATTCAACTCTCGCTGAGTGAACAGGTACTACAGTGACTTGTGGTCTGTGAACAAACGGAACTTCTCCCCCAATAAATAGTGTCTCCATATCCGTAGGGCAAAAATGACCGCTGCTAACTCCAGGTCGTGGGTGGGGTAATTCTTCTCATACGGCTTAAGCTTGCGGGAGGCAAAATCTATAGCCTTCTCTTCCTGCTGAAGTACTCCCCCAAGTCCCCGTAAATAGGCATCGGTGTAAACTAGGTACTCCACACCCGGCTTCGGTAAAGCAAGGACTGGTGCTGAAGTAAGCTTGTCTTTCAACTCGTCAAAAGACAATTGACAAGTATCATCCCAAACATATGGTACCCCTTTGCGAGTCAGGTTCGTCAATGGGCCTGCTATTTTGGAGAATCCTCGAATGAATCTCCTGTAATATCCGACTAACCCCAAGAAACTACGCACTTCCGTCGGTGTCGTGGGTTGTCCCCACTCCCTCACCGCTAACACTTTACTCGGGTCAACTGCTATCCCCTGTTCAGAAACAACATGCCCCAAGAACTATACCTCTCGCAACCAGAATCCACACTTCTCGTACTTAGCATACAACTGATGCTCTCGTAAAGTCTTAAGAACCTGCCTCAAGTGCTCGGCATGCTCCTCCTCGGAGTGTGAATATATGAAAATGTCATCTATGAAGACGATGACAAACTGATCCAAGAACTCTCTGAATACTCGGTTCATTAAGTTCATGAACACGGCTGGAGCATTTGTGAGGCCGGATGGCATCACTCTGAACTCATAAGACCCATATCTCGTCAAGAAGGCAGTCTTTGAAACATCCTTCTCCCTAATACGTAGTTGATGGTACCCCGACCTCAGATCTATCTTTGAAAAGAAAGTTGATCCCCTCAGCTGGTCGAACAGGTCATCGATTCGAGGCAACAGATACTTACTCCGTATCGTGACCTTGTTCAACTCCCGGTAGTCTACACATAACCTCAGTGAACCATCTCTCTTTTTCACAAACAAGACTAGAGAGCCCCAAGGTGAGGTACTCCTGCGAATGAAGCCCTGACCTAACAGCTGCTCTATCTGATCTCGTAACTCTCGCATATTCGCCGGAGCCATACGGTATGGAGCGCGTGCTATCGGTCTAGTATCCAGTAATAAGTCTATGACAAAGTTTATCTCTCGACTGGGGGGTAGGCCTAGTATCTCCTGAAACACATCGGAATACTCATGAACAACTGGAATCGAGTCTAACGGAATCACAACCTCCGTAGAGGTATCCTCCTCTATATAATACAAATGAGCGGTCGAGCCTCCCTCTGGGCGAGGCATCGCCACTACAAACATCTTTTGCCCCGGAATGTCAAAAACAATGCTCCCACCGAAGCAATCAATCATGGCTCTATAAGCTGCGAGCCAATCCATACCCATAATAACATCGTGCTCATACATATCTAAGACTAACATGTCTGCAGGTAATACCAAACTACCAATCTCTACCCCCACTCCCCGGCATATAAAGAAGATAAGCGACCCACTCCCCAGTGGTGAGTCCACACACGTCATTGTGCTCTCTACTGTGGCTAACAACCCTAAGGACTTCGCAAAAATGCGTAGTTATTAAAATAGTGCGTTTCCCCCCAGTATCAAATAAAATTCGACTTATAGTACCATAGATAGGAAAACATACCGTTATAGACATGTCCATACTGTAACTTCCATTGCTGCACTGGAGCTACTGGAATGGCTGGTAGGGCTGGCACCTGGACTGGTGATGGGAGGGCGGCGAGAAAAAGTGGCCTCTGTGGCTCATTGCGGGCACCCTGCTGCTGTCAGGCCCTATCACTCTCTGGGTAGTAATGGCGCTTATGGCCATGCTTGCCACACACAAAACATCGACCTCTGAAGTTACTCCCCCTCTGACCGTGCTGCTGTCGGTGTCGGCCTTGCTGGCCTTGCTGACTTGGGATTTTATTCCTCTCTAGGCAGTTCTGACAACTATGGTCTTTCCTGCCACATCGGAAACTCTTCTCTCGAAACTGCTTCACTTCACCACGTTGTTGACTAGTCTCACTTTTTCCCTGGCCTTGCTGGCCTTGAGGGGAAATTTGCAGAAAAACCCTGTCAGGGTGAGGACAATCTCTCCACTTGTAACCCGGCTGTACACATTTATAGCAGAGTTCCGAAATTCTTCGCTGGTCAGATTGTAGTTTATCCCCAGTCTGATTCGGACAAAATTGACGTTTGTGACCGTCCATTCCACAATCTTAACACCTCTTTGTGATTTCATTCTGAGTCTGACTTTGTTGGCCCTGACACTTTTGGCCCTTTACATAAATTTTGTTACTTCCGGAACTGACTCGGTCTTGAGTGGTTTGTTGTCGCAATTTCGGTGCCTTCTCACAATTGTCAACTTTAATCACATGCCTTTGGTTAACCTCTCTAGTTCTTTTGCCTCCTTTAAGCTGTGTGCTGCGTTCTTGGTACTGTAAAACTGCAGTGGTAACTGCTTGTGCCAGAATGCCCGCGATTTCGGTGATTGGTACCATTTTTGGAGACACCTGAGGCGTGAGTTTTCCTTGCTCATTAACTTCCCCAATAATATCAGCTTCTTCTTCCTGACGGTCCATCTGAAAGTTTTAAAATTACGTCAGAATAAGTTTAACATTCGTATCGATAAGTCGCAGAAGCACAAATTTCCAACGCATAAAGATGAATACAGCATTTCTAATGTTAGGGCTCTATAGCAAAAAAAATGCTAAGCTGAAAGCGAAATAAGCCGTACAGATCCTAAGGACACTAGAACCTGATGCTTTGATACCACCTGTGACACCCCGCCTAATTAAATATCGGGCGATCACTCCTTTATTAAATTAAAATCAAGGTGAACAGTTGGATCATTCTTAGCATCACTGTCGTGAAAATAAATTTCCAATTTAAACACCCTATTTAATTAAGCTAAGTGTCAAAACCATTTTTAACATTCCTTTCAAATTTTATTTATTTAAAACAAGATTTAAATTAATTACAACAATATAATATATAACGAATCACACCACAAGTATATCTGACCCAATCAATCCAATAGTTTAACATTCAACAACTGGCTACTAACAATAAAACATAAAGTAATCCATCCAGAATATAATAAATCCGAAAGTGACAATCCTAGAAATAGATGAAGTACAATATCCAAATGACAACTGAATAATGGAAAGGGCGACACATGCCCCAATAATGAACATGCTAAGAGTTGAATCAAATGTATGAAGTCGTCTAAACAATAGGCCTGCAACTCCCACCTAAGCTGCAGCGTGTTCCTGCCAAAGGACCCTATGCAAGACGCCCCTGTGGCTGGGCACCTGTAATATATACATATATATATACAAGAGAGAAAGAGAAATGGAAACGGGTCAGAGCCCGATAGTGTATATGATTTAAAAATTCGTTTAGTAAGTTTTTAAATTGATTACAGGCTAATGCAACATCATATTAGTGCGACACTCTCTTGAGAAATTCTCACCTTTCTTCTAATGTGCACACCTATCGCACTAACCTTCCCAATGGTCTATCTCGTCATAAATCACACTATCTTTTCCCAATGATTTAACTTATCTTAGGTTATTCGCAGGATTTAAAATTGAACGATACAACTGTTTGAAGACCATATTTCAATTAGTATCCAAAATTCTCGTTTTTAACTTTATTAATTTATAAAGTTTTCCAGTGTCATATTATACTTCCTCGAAACAAGTATTACAATTTGAGTCATCAACCATGTCCTACACATCAAATCACAGGAGGCAGTTCCAGATTTCAGAATTTCATATATATATTAACTACTCGTAAAATATATATATATATATCATAACAGCACTCCACATAAAAAGTAAGGTGCGGGCATACTCTACTATCCAAACCCCGTATCACTCGTATTAAGGGGAATACAAATTCGGAATCACTCTCGAATTGTATTAACACATACACAAACAATATTGAGGCGAAGCATAGATTCCAAGTCTCTAAGAGGAAAGCACATACCAGCGTCTCTTAGGACCGTCTGAACTATCATTCCGATAGCCTGTACCAAGGATATCTATCTCCTAGGGTACGAGTCAATATCCCCCATAAGGCAACACAGGATAAGATCGTCCCAGCGCGGCAACCTCAGGGATAGCAAGTAGCGTGGGCATGATTTCCACACATTGATAGTATATGCATACACAATCATATAACTAAACTAATATTACCATATCAATAATAGGTATATCTCAAATCCCATAGTTACGACATTTATCCTCATATCTCATTATTAGTTATCACGTTTAACTATTCATCTTTAACTTTAATTCGAGGTATTATCCCAACTTACTATGTAACACTCATGGAATCTATTCTCCCAAGTATAAATTCAGTAGGAATTCATCTATTTTCCGTCGTATTCATTTTTACATAATCTCTCCCTTTAATACAAGATTTCATCGTTCCTTATGTAATTATCCCAAAAATACAATTTTCGTCTCACATTAAAGTCCCCAACATTATTCATATGTCCTACTGGTCTTCCATATCTCCCAAAACATTTTATTAAGGATGTCCAAGAATTATTTCACATCAACTTGAATTTAACTAATTTAAAAAGGGAAATAGGAGTCTGCCAGGAGGGGTCGATCGATCGAGGTCTGGGGGTCGATCGATCGAACCTTCGATCGATCGAAGCACTTGGCTCGATCGATCGATCAAGCAGGTCTGCAAAATCTGCAGATTTGCAGTTACGGGTTTCATCTTCTAACCTTCACCAAATCCATATTTTTCATACCCAATCGACCCAAAATTTATACTACTGACATTATATCATCATACTATGAAATTTCAATGTAAATCATGTAGATTTCTATTATTAAACATGGATCAACAAGCCCCAAATTCATATAAAACCTCAAGAACCCTAGAATTTCATTAATATGTTCCAATCCATCTTTTCCAGAATTTTCTTCATCTACAACCTCATAAATTCGTGGTTCAATCCTCTACATGTTAAGGGGTTTCCAGAATAACAATTAATCCATCCCTACATGCAATTTCCTATCTCATCTTTTAGGTTTCTTCCATAAAAACTCATTCTAAATACTCCTAAACTAATATGAAAGATGCATCAACGAAATAAGAAAGATAAACACTTGCCTCGGATTTTCGACGTTCTAGTTTGGTGCCGAATTTGGTATGACTGCGTTCCCCGTCTCGCGATCTACGCGTTGGCGGTGGCGGCGGTGCAAACGGATGGATTTCGGGCCTTGGATTGCTTTGGAAGCTCTCTCCTTCCCTCTCCTATGGCCGTCACTTGTCTTTGGTTGTTATAACCCTAGAAGACAACCTTAGACATCTGATATAACCCTTGAAATTTCGTGGGTTTAATTACCCAAAACTGTAAAATGACCAAAATGCCCTCCCGGGGTACTAATTAAGCCTAAAATTGCCCCGAGACTCAAACTAAACCCCCAGGTACACTTTTCTGACTATCTCGACCCTTCCGAACACGTTGGCGCACTCGAAACAACCATACGAACGACTTATAAAATATTTACTTTTTATTTATCAATATTTAGTCCCGACGCGACACGGGCGCGTCCCGACTCGAATTTCTAAAATTGTCATTTTATTCACTCGTGACATTTAATATGACCACTATTATATATTGCTTTGCTCATTAGTAATATTCAACAAATTTTCTCATAATTTCTAACTCTCATCACGTTAATAATTATAACATAATTAATTTCCGAATTTTTATTAAATAATTAATTCACATTAAATTTAATAAATCCCCAAATTAATATAGCATGAAAATACGGGGTATTACATAGGTGTGACCTCGACTATGGTCATCATACTCGAACATACATCATAACCTCCTAAGTAGGATCTCCGTTAACCGTGCAATGGCCCTCTTATGCCATACTTCTTGTACGAATCCGTCTGAACGCAAATAAGATTCTCTAATATATACGAAATCTTACCAAAGAAATGAACAATCCTAAACATAGGTCTCTACATCAAAGAACGCTAAGCTGGAAACACAATAAGCCGTACAGATCCTAAAGAACACTAGAACTTGATGCTCTGATACCACCTGTAACACCCCGCCTAACTAAATACCGGGTGGCCAGTCCCATACCAAAATAAAACAGAATATATAGTTGGCTCATTCTTAGCATCACTGTTGAAAACATTTACAACTCACCTAATACGCAATTAAGCTGGTGTTAAAAACATTCCAAATTTTAATTTCAATAAAATCCATTTGTAGTTTACGAATAACACTACACATATTATTCTACAACACTAATAACCGAACAGATAACATAAAAGAATTTAAAAGCAATTGGAAAAAACATTCCCAAATAATTATCCAATGCAGTGATCCCAACAACAATAGATAAATGTATTAAAATGACACGAGTACAAGAGTATTTGACTCCGACAGAAAAGAGATAACTGATTTCCTTTGGGCGACATGCCCTAACTAAAAGAAAACTGTGAATAAAATGAAGATAGGCATATAAGCAATACTCCATAGCTCTATAGCTCGTCATAATCCACTAAGGTCGGTGTCCCTACTGCTGGACACCTGATATAGAAGGTACAATAGAAAAGAAAATATGCAAGGAAACGGGTCAGAGCCCGATGTGAAAATGATTTTTAAAACGGCAAGTATTTAACAAGTGCAATAAAGAATTTATTATCTACATGTTAGTATCCAACTCTCACTTGCTATTCTCACATCTCATCTAGAGTGCACACTTAACATTTCCTATTAACCTCCTAGTTAATGGTTCCTCCCCACTTATTTCCATTATATGATTTCCGTCTCATATCATAACCCCGAATGTCCCATACCATACGTCGTATAATCATTCATATACATTTCCTCTTAACCTGCATCGTTTCTAAGCTTTTCAAATCTATAAGAATAACTATTCATTAACTTGGTTCAATTCTTTTTCTCAATTCACCGTTATCTACAATTATCACACAGTAGATGATTTAACCACTAAACACACATACATGTAATTTATCGTAATATATATATACATATATAATACGGCACCCCAAGTCACAGTTGTGGTGCAATTCCTTACTCTGCTATCATGTCCCAATATCATTGGTCGCCAAATAGGGGACTAAAGGTTCAGTAAGGATTCCTCGAACCATAAACAACAACTCAAAAATTAGAGGCAAACATAGTTCTCGTATCCATGGGCCACGCACATACCTACGTTCCCATAGTCAGCGAACTTATCAACTCCCCGATAAGTCTTTCATAGACCTATGTTGTTGAGAGGCAAATCAAAGATCCCATGGATTCATCAGGATATGACTTCCCTCACGCGCAAACCTCAAGTCGATAGCAAGTAAGCTGGGTATGTCATACACATAAATCATCAATCAATCAAATAGGCATTATCATACCTATAATATAATATCAACAAGCTACTCACATTATCCTTAGAAAATTCCCATACGTAGCATTATATCTCTTTAAATCCCACGTATTAAAATATTATGACTTTACTTGTTAAATTTAATTATCGCCGAGCCTCACTCATTACTCAAGGTTCAAATAGGTTTTCCTCAATAATATATTCAATAAGAAATCACTAATATCCTACTGGTCCATATCATCATATCTCCCGAATTACTACGAATCAAACTCTCCCTTTAATTAGGGTTAAAACCAATAGTTTCAAATCTCTTATAAACATATCTTCTAACAACTACGATTGAATACCATCATCAAATGGCTCATAGTCTATGGTGTTTCATTCACACTATATGACTTATCAACAAAACCAACATCCTCGCATCCTATAACATCTCTCCACTCCCGACGTCGTAAAGGTTCATGTGCGAAGGGTCTCATAAAGCGAAATCCAAACAAGGAACCCCTCCAATACACTACTACTTAACTTTGTCGGTCTTGGAGGTCCGTCAACTTCAAATACGCAACCAGGATAACCTCATCCCCTCTTTCAGCCAAATGTGGCCTGAACTCCCATCTCTATCCAGGAGTCGTACCACTAAGCGCTTGTACTACACTCATTCCTTGCGCTATCAATAATGAGCTTAAACTCACACCTTGATGTTAAAATTTGTAACCCTAAGGCTACCTGGGTGTTATATTAAATCTCCCCTACTGGACCTATCCTTAATCCTCATGCATACAAATTAGAATCCAACACATGAATCTAGCAACCAAAATTTCTTTCAATTTAATTAACATCATTCTAATCAATTAAATACCAATCAAATCAATTCTATTCTTAACTAGGGCTTACTGAACCTTCCTAAGTCCCATTATATCCAATTAATAATCACCAATGATTTACAAAAGGTTCGGGATACAACTTCATGAATTCTGGGGAGGTCGATCGATCGAAGGTAGGGGGTCGATCGATTGATCGCCCAGATACTAGCCAGTTTTTTGCATTTCTTCTATTACGGGTTTCATCACTTTTGATCATTAAAACCTTCATATTAATAACCCAAATGACTTATAATCCTTACTACATGATATATCAACATATGTGAATGATTTCTAATGATATAAACACCCAAGAATCATCAAGAGTTTGAATGAAAAAAATATGTTTATCTTCTTTTTCCAGAAAATTATATACATGATATCTTCAAGAACACAGCAATGATTCTCAGAATTTCTTCAATAGATTTATGATTATTTCATGGATTACTATCTACCTACAACATGACTTTGATTCCTATATATTTTCAGTTTCCAGAAATTCATTTAACAACTCCATCATTATCTTCTAAACATGAAAAATCTCATCTTTATAGAACTATCCTAACATGGACAATATACAAACTTAGATTGCAATTATCAAACACTTGCCTCAAATGACGATCTGATACTTTGGAGTTGAATAACACAGGTGGTTCTCTCTTTCTCCGGTCAACTTCCAGTGGTGGTTGGTGGTGGTGACCTTTGGTCTTTGGTTCTCCTCCTTTCCAAGCAAGTTTCTCTCTTCCCATGCAACCTTTCACTCTCTCACAAGGTGACCTCTCAAGTTTTGTGTAGAAGAGATGAATAACCCATGTAAAACTAATCTCCAAATATTTATAATAGGACAAAATTCGAAATCACTATTCACCCCCTTGTAAAAATGACCATAATGACCTTTTGGGTTGTCTTTTCATTTCCAAATGACCCGAGACTCAAAACCAACATCCAAATAGACTTTTCTGACTATTTCAACATTTCCGGATGCAACGATGCACTCGAAATAACTATAAGGTCGACATAAAAAATAAATTCCCTTTTTAACTTCACAAATTAGTCCCGACACGTCCCATACCGCGTCCGACTAAAAATTCAAATTACTGAATTAATAACTCACAGCAATATCAGTAACATCACATTCATATATTACCTAAATATCTTTAAGAAATATTAAGAATCATTCATTTTAATATCCACAATTAGGATAAAACCCAAATGAATTAATTTATAATAAAATCCAATTAATCCATTAATTTAAAATATAACCCATTTTAAAAGTTATTAAAATCATGGGGTATTACAAAAATGTAATACACTTATACATAATAGTATGGGGATGAAATCTCACAATAGGAATCAACAATCCTAAGCATAGTCCCCTATAACAATCGAACGATACGTTGTAAACGCAGTAATCCATACAGATCCTATGGACACAAGAAGCTGATGCTCTGATACCATCTGTGACACCATGCCTAATTAAATCCAGGGTGATCAATCCTAAATAAATCTTTAATCATGTAAATAGGTCTTCTCTCTACTTAATTTGCAATTTAGATGTATATCACTATATATATAATTTACAAGTCTATACCGCACACAGGTAGAGTATCATGAGGTATACATTTCACACACAACATATACTTTAAGCACATACTTTATAATCACCTCCCCACATCACATTTTGGGGGTTATTGTCTTGGAATAACACTTCGAGCACCAATAGTGATTTAAATCTCTTTGTTCGGAATACATATTTCACACACAATATATATTATATGCATTCTTGGTCTAAAAAGCCATTGACCCCAATTATCCTAACATTTACATTTGTCCAGAAAGCCATCGACCCCAAGGTAAATGTAATGTACTTGCATATTCTCAATATATCTTTAATCTCTTAATTTTCTCTCTACTTAATTTATCATCTAGATGTATATCTCTCTATATATCATCTACAAGTCTACCCTTGCACATAAGTAGAGTAACCTGAGATATATATTTTTCACACACAATATATACCATGAGGATTATTGGTCCGGAAAGCCATCAACTCCAATTATCCTAACATTTACAATGGTCAGGAAAGCCATAGACCCTAAGGTAAATGTAATGTACATGCACATTGGCTCAGACTTTTCGCCGATACCAATCAATATTAATGCATATGTATACTTGCTCAGACCTTTCGTCCGTACCAATGAATATTATATATCTTCGATATTGGTCCAAAGGGTTCATGGACCCCAACTCGAATTTTAGTGTATTGGTCCGTAAATCCATTGACACCAATACCTAATTTAAAAAATAATAGGTAATCACACAACCTAAGCTTTGATAAAAATAGGTATTCACACAACCTCATCATTCATACTTGTACGTATTATATTTCTCTCAAATACTCCCCATACATTTATTTTACAATTTATCTCACTATCGTATTAGTTCGAGTATTCAGATAACTCTAAGGGTCCTAGTTACCCCTTGTTATATCAATTCAGTAGTTACCCTTGTTAAGCTACTGACCCAATAAATTTATGCTCGCTCATGCTTTTTCGTAATTATATCCTTATCATCTCGAATTAGACTATGTCATAATCAAGCCTATAAAATATCCACTTTAATTCTCTCACAAAATTAAGACTCAACACTCAACCATAGACCTACTGCCATATCATTGTTCCCTTAATATATTTCATCAAAGTCCCAAACACTTCCCCGATAAAATTTTACACATTTGAGGGCTAAAAAGAAAAATCTCACATTTTATGCGCAGCCGAATCGAATCATAAATTTTTGGGCAGATTAAACACCCTCTAGTAAAATTTCGATTTCTCCCGCTATAGAACTCCGATTGACCTGATTCCAAGTTCATTGGAAAGCCATGAGATAGAAATTTCCAGACATCTATGATTCACACTCTAATTCGAATCATAATTCAAATCGTACACGTTTATTCTTACATCAAAATTCTGGAATATTACTATGCTGTAAGATCAAACACCTTGTAGTAACAAGTCGATTACTCTTTCATTGGATAGTTAAGAGATAGACCTTTCCATTCATGTTTTATTTATACTCTAATTCTAAGTACAATTAAAATGGTATATGTTTAAAGTTACATAAAAAATTCTGGCAGATTGACATCTTGTGTTCATCAATTAAACCTTAAGTCATTCAAGATTAACGTTCTTCAACCAAACACCCATAAAGATTCCATCTTAATCATAAAATATAATCAACTTTGATTTTATCTTTGCATAGCGATTCATTCTACATGCAATGCTACCCAAACATGTGATCAATTGATACATTTAATTCAAGGTTTTTTAATAGAATAAACTAATTCCTAAAACTCCCTACACATGGGTATTATAACTTGAATTTAATTTGCAATAAACACTTTCCTTGAATTGATCTATCTGATTTTGTGGTTCTTGATTGAGGGTTGGTTTTTTTTTCTCCAATCTTCCCTTCCAATTTGGCTTGATGAGCAATAACTCTTCACCACCTTAAGAATTTATCCTTAAGCTTTAAGAATTAGCTACCCCTTCTCTCTAATGGTATCTTAAGTAGTTTTTGTGTTATGAACCCTAATTCCCAATATACAAATATCAGATCTAAGGATCTAAATTTTGTATGTCATTTAACCCATTTTATAAAAATGACCGAAACACCCTCGATAAGTGCCGATTTGGTCTAAAATTGACCCGGGTACACTATTTTGACTATTTCGACCCATAAGGAACCATCTGTGGCCTCTAAATTATAATTCAAGTCACGTACAATATATTTCTCATTTCTCACCACAAAACAGTCTACACGGGCGACTCGGTGAGATAAAGTAAAAATACTTGCATATCACTCGCTATGCCGTATCACCATAATTATCAATTATTTACTATTTGCACTTAGTAAATATTATCATATAATTTGAATCCGTATTTAACTCCCCATTAATATCCAATTAAAAACATTTAACATTTAATCATTTTAAATTACTTCACACGTGTAATTTAATTAAAACGTATTTTTCTCAATTAATTCCTCAGAAATTAAAACTACATAGAAATTCGGGATATTACAGTAACCTATTTCTTCATAAACTTCATTTCGGGAACCTAAGCTTATACCTTATTCCTTGGTTAATTCCTAGGAAATTCACTATCAAATTTTGGAATTCATATCTCAATCCTCTTAGGATTCTTTTGCCCAGTGTAACAACCCGTATTTTTTGTGAAAACAAATTAAATTAATTGGGTTAAATTAAATTATACATGTGACGTAATTTAATAAAAATTAAATATTAGGGGTTGATTAAATTATTAATCAGAGAGAAATGATTAATGTTTATCCAATCAAATTACTAAGTTAATAGTAACTACATTTTTTACGTCATAACGAGTGATAGTGACACAATAGTATTTCATCTCAACGGTTGACATTGTAGTATTTTTTCTCTACCAGGCATTGTGTGAGGACTATATGAGGTTGAGATAGGAAATTATTTGTGAGTAACTCGAATGATGATTTTGAGGTTACAGTGGAGTCAAAACTGGTCGAAATAATCAAAATAGTATACCCGAGTGTATAGTTTGGGTCCCAGGACAATTTTAGACCAAACTGACACAATGAGAGGGAATTTAAGTCGTTTGGTAACCTATGGTTAAGGAGGATACGAATTTCGAAAGCTTATATAAAATTGTAATTATGAGAGGCTAGGGTGTATGGAATAGAAAACACTTGGAGGCCATTAGAGAAGAAAGGGAGAGCATTCTTGGAGCATAGGACATAATTCTTTAAGCCTTTCACCTTGTTCTTGCATCACAATCATCTTTGGAGGGTGTCTTAGAAGAGAATCATCATCAAGAGCAACAAATCAGATAACTCCTATACAAGACAAGTGTTTATCTTGCAGATTTTTATGAGTTATAATACCCATGTAGAGTAGGATCTTTGAATTAAGGATAATTGGTACTATTCTTGTGATTTGATGAATATAACTCATAATTAGGAATATGATTGCATGTAGAATGAATCCAATTGCATAAATAAAACGAAATAAAATGTTATGGGATTTAAATCATGTGATAAATCTGGGTTTTTAAATACTTTAGTGAAGAACACAAAAATGTAGGGTTTAATGATTTTTCGAGTTTTGATATGATATTGGATGAAATTTTATGGGTTTCATACATGATTTACATTAAAAAATCATCCCTACATGTGTATTTGATGTTTAGTTATCTTAATTGGGAGTTTTGGATTGTTGTATAAAAGTTTGAGTTATTAGATGGTGTAAAAATTCATAACAGCGGATTAGAGAAGAAGTCACATGATGAATTTTAAATTGATTCAGCCCAAGGGTGAATTGATTGGGTAAGACAAATCAATTTGACCTTTGGGCGAATTGATTCGGTTTGCCCATAATTGAAAATTTCCCCTTTTTATTTTAAACCCTAAAACTTTGGATAATTCATTAGGGGACTGTTGGTACATTTTAAAACTATAAAGGGAAACATGAAAATTTCAGTACACCAATAGTGGATATTCGGTTTACATAAATTAAGACGAGTTAAGGATTGGGATAATTGAGAAAATATGCATAATTAATGAATGAATGGAATTTGATATGGGTCAGAGAGTGATGAGTGAACATATGTTTACAACTAGTAGTATACGATAGGAATAACTACATCGTAAGTAAGGGATAACTTGGACCCTTAGAGTAGTGAGTGATACTCGAAACTATATGAATTGGAATTTTTATTTAAGTTAATGGTACATCGAATATGTGCTTGATATATATTACGTATGATTTGATAAAATTGGCTTATGTGCCTACCTACTAAATAAAATATGTATATAGGTTGTGTGAATACCTACAAATATGATTTGATTATGTGTGTGAACATACATATGTTGCCTGCTATCAGGAGGTTTTCGTGCAGAGGATGATCCCACCTTGATGATTCAAGTGAGGCCTAGATTTGTGCCCCAGAACATAAAACATAGGGCGGCCCACTATGTGAAGTGTATTAGTGGGACTGGAAGGTAGTTTAGGTACATTAGGTATGTGCATATTCCACAGGCTTAGAACCATGTTCGCCTCCATTGTTGTCTTGATTGATTTTGGGTTCGAGGAGACATGCTAGACCAATAGTCCATGATTAAGTACAAAAGGTACATGGACCTGATAGAAGAGTATGCTAGCATCACTAGGGTCCATTCGGAGGATGCTATAGTTCTTTATATATTATATCTGTGATGAATATATAATTGACTAAAAGACCAATAGTCCATGAGACATTGGAACTGGTAGATGATATATGTCTAAAAGACTTTAAGTAGTGAAACTTAAATAATTGACTGAATAATAAAATAGGAAAATAAATTTATTATTGAGACTGTAGTATCACGTTGTGTGGACAAATGCGACGTAGATAGACTTATCAAGAGTAGTCAGATACTTTATTTAGTTGGGAAGGGGATACTAGTTAGGTAAAATACGTTAGGCGTGCACATTAGTTGAGAGGTGAAGATCTCAAGAGAGTGTACATGGATATTACATGTGCTATAAATAACTGATTTCAATTGTGATTTAAATAATTGCAAAATATTTTCAAAATGCTTTTCTGGGTCTATGACCCCTGTCAAAATATTTTCAACAGCCACAAGGACACCAAGCTTAAAGATCCTATCCGGAGATGCTTAGCTGCAACAGTGTGGAGGCTTGCAGGAGATTATTTTAGACGCTTCAACTCATTCATTCTAGATTGGAGATTTCCTTAGTAGTTCATTTGGACATGTTAGTCTTAATATTATTTATTTTAACTAGTTATGAATTAGAGTGTATTTCAATTTTAGTTTTACTTATTTCAGATTGCGATTGAATTATGTACTTGGAGAACCGATTCTATTCAGTCTCATTTATTTATGTATTTGTCTTGCGATTGTTCAGGCTATATTTATGTGTGAATGGTTTAATTCATTTATCTTATTTTTGCATGTGTTCATTGATTAGGCATAAATTCTTCATATTTATCCCCTTAATTTCGGTATTTTTATGATCCCGTGCGGTGTAAATAGATTGGATTTGTCTCATATTTATGATACTAACCCTTTTTGGCAAGTATTTCGTATTTTGTGTATCTTCTATGTGTTTTACAGATATTTCATGCAAGTTAGTGCCAAAGAGAACTCAAAATAGTGAAAGAAACCAAGAATCGGAGAGTTGAAGGGCATTCTCGTAATTTTGCAGCCTTAGTCCGGAAGTGGGGCCAACTAGAAAGTTGAAGAGCTTTCAATTATAAGAACACTGGAAAAAACGGCACCTCAATCCGAGTTACGATGAAGAAGTTATGCCCATTTGAAGTTGAGAAGAAATTCAAGAAAAAAAGCTGTTAGACCCAAACCGAACCGAAGCTGAGAAAAAAACCGGTCCGCACATTTGTCACGCACCAGATCCGTTACTAAATTAGTCACGCTTTCTAAGTGTGACAAATTGGCAGATACGGAATTTTTATTTTGTGCTTATCTTTTAGCCAAAAGAGTTTTATGTTTTGGGGACTCTTCTAAACGACCCTTAGCCTATATATTTAGTCATTAGGACTCTTTTTATTCAGATTTCATTTATGTAAAAGCTCCATAACAAGTAGGAACATCTAGGAGAAAGATTCACATATTTTGCACCATTAATTCAAGAGCTTTTCGAGTTTTTCTTCAATCTTTGATTTCTTCTTGCATGTTCTTGTTCTTCAATCGTGGTAACTTTTATTTTCAGCACTTTTATTGTTATTCACCATGTTAGGCTAGGTTTTTAAAGGTTGGGATGCATGAACCCAACCTGATGTGGTAGTTGCATGTGTATAAAATTAGTCCTCTGAATTTAGTGATTGATTATGACCGTATTGAGTAGTTACACAACAAATTGTAGATCTTTATATCTCGTTTGCCTCTGGGTACTCGTGGTGATTTAGAGTACAATTTGAGTGTCACTATCGCGATACCGATTTACTCATCCTCAGATTAGGTATGACGCGGGCTTGAACCTCGTATACATAATGCTTAGGATTACTAAATTCCGGGTCAGATCAATCAGATAAATTTACGATTAATATTATCACCGCACTACACTAGGGTTGGGGGATTGTATTCCCGACCTGTTTCTCTCATCATTTAAAATAAAAAGTTGTTGAATACATCAGTCATCCTCCATTTCGGTAGAGTAATTTAGTTGCATCTTTGCTCATTTTCATTATCGCATTTAGCTTAATCAATCTCAAAACCAAATCAATTTTCCTTTTTCTT
The DNA here is from genome assembly GCA_949130495.1 of Sambucus nigra. NCBI lineage: Eukaryota > Viridiplantae > Streptophyta > Magnoliopsida > Dipsacales > Adoxaceae > Sambucus > Sambucus nigra. The sequence continues at coordinate 165,499,618 of OX422220.1, read as the reverse complement.
TAGAGTCAAAGTTAGGATTTCTTTGTCTATCCAACGTCGTTACGTTCACTCGTCCTAGTTCCCTAAGGATTCGATACCCAGACTAGCCACTATACTCCACAAGAGTGTAGTTATAGTTTAGGTTTTTGTATTGTGGTTGGAAGCCGATAACAACGACTAGCGTATTACACGGACGCTCAATTTTCCACACGGTCATTCATAATAAAAGATAAAATTTGACATTAGCTTAATTTTGACATAGGTGATTAGTAATTAAAAAGTTTTTGACAATGATGCTAAGAATGAACCAAATGGGATTCTTATTTCTTTTAATAAAGGATTGATCACCCGTTGTTGATATAGGCAGGGTGTCACACCCATTCCTTAGAATTTGAGCACATATTATAGGCTTTGGTCTAGGAAACTCTCTTCTAGCCTCACCTCAATCATGCAATAAGGAATCTGTCAAACCATCAATTTTATCACAAACTTCACAAATAGGATTCCTATGGATAACTTTACTGCTATTTCCCATGAACCTATTATTTCTCTCTCTCGGGCACTTGTAAGATTGATTTATACGGCCTTATACCTTACAAAAAAGTAAATTTCTTCTCCCAACATTATTCACATTATTTCCTACCTCATTTATCTCATGTTGAGCTTCCAAACCCGCTTTTTAAGTATAATTATTTTGAGGTAAAAATGCATAACATGATTCATCTTACCACAAAATGAGTATCCAACATTGTTTCTCATGAACACAGATTTTGGCATAACCTCCTTGTTTTTTGAATAAAGATGTCTGTTACTAATCTTTCTTGTCAATAATAGAACTTTTACCTTTAATTTTGAAATTTAGATATCTTATTCATCAAATCCAATGCCAATATTTTTTTTGTTTTAGTTCAAAATTGCTCAACAAAATATTATCTAGAACACCTATTCTATTAATTACTTTCATTTTCTTGGCATGATGCAATTCAATTTTTAATCTCTTCATTTTCTTTAAAAATTGATGCATTTTGTTATTACAAGGAATAACATTCATTTTTAACACATTAACCTCCTTCTTGAGTTCCAGACATTTCAATTGAGCACAATATATCTTTTTATCATTTTCTTCTTCTTCAATTTGGAAAATTTTTACTTTATTCGAATATTAGAGATTAAATTCTTTAATTCTTAAATATTATTGATAAAGGTCATGAAAAGATTTTTGAATTCCATACACGCCATTATCACTATATTCTTGTGATTTAGGGATAGAGGTGTATGAACCCTCGCTAAAACAGGATAAAGAATCTCTAAGCATCCTGTTTATAGAAGCTAGGACCCTATTCTTCTTCATTACTCTCTAAAGACATTTATCATGACTAACCTTATTACTCTCATCTTTCTTCATCATGAAATAAACCTCTCTTCCATTTTCTTTCAAAATCAAGGAATCAATTTCCTTTTAATCATGTTATGAATGTTCGCTAAATAATTCAACTTGAGAAGAAGATGCCTTGTTTTTCAAACTTTTGAATAAGTCACGTTCATATTGGAAACACAAAAATATCTTCGCAAGTTAAATTTTATAACTTTTATAAACAAGTAGTTCTTCCTTCACTTTTTCAAGTTCAAGAGTCCGATCATTTTTCTCTTGTTCCAAGACTTTGAATTTTTTGAAATCACTATTTTTTGAACGTCAATATTCTCCAATCAGAATTTTTTTAATCTTAAAGCATAATTATCTTATTTCAAACCACAAGTCAATTCTAACAAGTTACCTTTCTATTTTTCAATCAAAGTCCACTTTTCACTTATAAGTTGACTAGTCATTTCAAAAACTTCAAAAACTTCTTTTTTCTTGTTCATGGAGTTTGAATTGATTTGCCCATTTATCATTCATATTTTTATTTTTACGAACTTGGACATCCAACAATTCATTCTTTTGTCTCAAGGATTTGACATTTTTAGTTTCATTACTTTCATCAAAATCAACATCAATAGATTTTGATTTATATCCAAAATTAAATGATTTCAACACAATCTTGTCAAATTGATGTGACAACCCTGCTTTTTAAATCTAATTAGGTTAGCTATGCCCAATTAAATTAAAGCAGAGCGCGAATATGTTGGCATTAGAAACAAAATTTAAATAAATGCAGTAAAGTAAACATGTACACTCTCATATGTGTAACCAAATCATATAATGACAACTATAACATGTGAAACCAACTCATAACTATTAACTGCAATAATCCATCAGTAATCTCAAACTGAAAAATATAAAATGCCAATATATGCGTCCAAGCACAAAATGGGAAAGAATAATACAACAATTCTCTCAAATACCAAGTAAAAACAACGTGATATTAATCTCTTATACCACCCTCAAGAAAAGGGAAACAAGCGACATAAATTAAAATAGAATAACTCCACAGCTACAGGAATCCTAAGATTGATATGATCTCATCAAGCTCCATAGTCTATTATCCATCGGGATGAGGACCTCTCATATATTATATATATAGGAGAGGAGCAAGAACCAAGAATCAAGATAGACGAACATCAAAGTAAGAAAACAAGCTATAATATTATAAGATGTACTTATAATGAAAGCACACTAGTCATTACTCGTCTCCAGTAATTAAGTTGTTCAATTACCCAACCAATGTTCTTATGTCGTGACTACCCAACACAAACTCGAGTAACGTGTAGTCTCATATCGTATCATGATTAATCATTATTAATCTCATTTCAGTATTTAACGTATCAAAATATCTCCTTCAAGTATAATATCAAATGCATCGATTCGGGATATTATTTTAAGACACAAGCATAATATCTCACACAACAAGTCATATCGGGTCACTATCGTTACCCGGGGGATTAAGTCGTAACACTAGGCCTACACACGAATACTCCCCAATATTACGTGGCAAGGGCAATCGTACTAAGTCCAAAATCACATGGCGTTTCAAGGACTTTCTATCCGACCCACATTACAACCATGTGTCCGGTTCCGGTGGTTTATCTCCAACACGGCACTCGAGGGGAACCTAACCGGATTAATCACAAAAAATCGCATTCAACATGTGCCTACGTCGACCGGAGGACTAGTCTAGTGTATACTCGATAATATACATGTCAAATAATTTCACGTTTATGTATATATACAATCATTTCAATTCTCTTACTCGAGTTATACAATAGTCATTATTTATAATATAACATAATTTGCATCATTAATTTACTAACTCAACACCAAATCATTTCATGGTTATATATCCCTAATAACCATAAGTATGTGATTAAGTAGGATATTAGGCACAACACCACAATTATCTTACTAACAACATGAAAAATATTATCATTCTTATTTCAACAACATGCTGCCCAGAATTTAAAATGCAGATTCGAGGCTCTTCCAATCCGTTTTTGGAAAAACTTAAAACTACAAAGTTATTCGGAACGTGATTTTCTATAAGGACATGCGAGCATGTTTCCATATCCTGCATAAAACATACCTGAAACTAATATATAATATTCACCCCTATTTTTGGCAACTTTCTGCCCAGAATTTTAAAACGCCGATTTGAGAACTTAAAACTACAAAGTTGTTCGGAACATGATTTTCAACAAGGAAGTGAGCAGGCTGCCATAGCCTGCTTAAAACAGACCCGAAAGTAACATATACAGTTCGGACCTGTTCACGACAACTTTCTGCGCAGAATTTTAAAACGCCGATTTGAGACTTTTCCAATCCGTTTTCGGAAAAACTTAAAACTACAAAGTTGTTCGGAATATAATTTTCTGTCGGGCATTGCAGATGAAACATCCATTTTCGGAACCAAAACAGCTCAAAATAGTTTTTAATATGACGATTTACGAGTTCATAGATTTCTCAAATTCAAGAGGTTGTTCAACAATTCAATCCCTATAATGATGTTATTGCATTTGAATCCATATGGAGGGTGATCCTAGTACATTGAATATCATTTTTAACATCAATATCATGTTAATTTGGGGATCCAAATACATGTTCATGTGAAATTTCGTTATAGATACATAATATACACATATAGGTTATTAACTTGCCTTGGATTGTATGGAGAAGTTGAATCCTCTTGAAATCCTTCTTACTCTCTCTCTCTCTCTTTACCAAACCCTAGCCCCCATTTGTGAAATGATAAAATGAAGACTTCTTCTCTTCTTTTCTATTTATACCTAGGGTTAGTTTATTTACAAAAATGCCATTGCCCCCAATTTTAACCCTCTCGATCATTTTACGCATTAATTCACTTATAATATTTAAGTCGCACATTCGTATCTCAATGAATTCATTTTAAATTTTCATTTCCAAACATTTCGAATATATATACTGGCATAGTTTTATTTCCAAACATTTCGAATATATATGCTGACATATTTTTTTTTTCAATTTCAATTCAATAAAAAATGCGGGGTATTACATTCTCCCCCTCTACAAACGGGATTTCGTCCTCGAAATCCAAATTAAACCAAATCAATTCAAGTCAAGTAAGGTAGTTTCGCACGTACCTTCCATGAAGAGATATGGGTGACTAATTCGCAAGTCATCCTCTCTCTCCCAAGTGGCCTCAGACTCATCATGATTACACCACATAACACGAACAAGAGGAATAACTTTTGACCTCTACTGCTGCTCACGAGGATCTCGGATCCTGACCGACCTCTCCTCATAGGTCCCATCGGGCTGCAGCTCAACTCCATCTAACTCTATGTGTAGGTGTGAGTCTTCGGGACGTAAGAACTTCCTCAACATATCGTGTACCCGCTGGAGCTAGTCGGGTAGGCCTAAATGGTAGGCAACTGACCCCACCCTACCGAACACTATTAACGAACCCACGTATCACGATGAAAGCTTCCCTTTGGTACCAATGCGAACAAAACCTCTTAAGGGTGAGACCCCTCAACAACACTTGGTCCCCAACGACGAACTCTAACTTCCTCCGTCTTATGTCAGCACAAGTCTTCTGACGATCTTGTGCGATCTTCATCCGTGAATGAATTGCGTTAACCTTTTCCGAGGTCTCCCTAATAATATCCGGACCCAACATCCAGTGGTCTCCGAACTCCAACCAACATGTAGGGGATCGACATGGCCTGACGTATAAAGCCTCATATGGTTCCATGCCAATAGTCTGCTGATAACTATTATTGTATGCGAACTCCACCAGTAGAAAATGTGTATCCCAACCACCTTTGAAGTCCAGCACACAAACTCATAACATGTCCTCCAAAATATGGTTTACCCGCTCCGTCTGACCATCAAACTGAGGGTAGAACACAATACTCAAACTCAACTGAACTCCCATCGCCTCCTGAAGACTGCCCCAAAAGTGCGAGATGAAGGCACTACCATGGTCGGACAAGATATCGCGCGGTACCCCATGCAACTTCACAATCTTGTTAATAAACACCATGGAGTACTATGCTGCCATATAATCCGTCCTCACTGAAAGGAAATGAGCCACCTTTGTTATTCTGTCGACGATGACCCAAATCAAATCATGACCGCGCTGCGATCTTGGTAACCCAACAATAAAATCCGTGGACATACTTTCCCATTTCTAATTGTAAAACCGAACTCTCACCATGAAGCCTAACATAACTGAACTACTAAGCTGATCCAAAAATCAATACCCGCAAGTCCCGACTCGCTAAGTTTCGTGCGTGGAGTGTCTCACAAGCAAAATCCAAATAAGGAACCCCTCTGATACACTACTGTCAGCTTGTCGAGATAAGGAATTTGTCAAATTAAGACCCCTAGTGATACAAGAATCATCTAACTCCAAAAACAACTTATCTCTGGACTCAACGGTTCATCACACAACAAATAATCCAACTTCACCTATTCAATACAGATGTCACTATTCATCAATCATGCCTCGATACTCAACTCAGAATCGACTAAGAAATGTTACTGAAAGCTCAAAAGACAATTCTACTCCGAGTTGTCAATAACACTTTCCTTGCACTTAGATTGATGGTGAGTCAACCGATATGGCAACCTTTATTATCCACTAATGTTATACATGTGCATAAGCATAAGACTTCTCTGCACTTACAAATATTATTCCATCTTTGCAAGTCTGGACTTAGGTAAATAATATCAGCAAGGTTCAAACTCTCTCGAACAAGACAACACCGACAAAGTTGCATTATGGACGGTCAACGATCCCTCACCCAAAGGTTTCGAACTAACCTAAGATGCAATGTGCACCCTTGCCTAACTTCTCATGGTTTGGTCGCTCTAACCCAAGGCGACAAAGACTCGCTAGATTCGACTTACCGCTCTTTTGTTAAAAACACGTAAGGAATTGAACCTATCCGATATGATTTTCCTTGGACTGTGAGTATATTAGAATTTTCTCACCGAACAAGAAATAAACTTGGTTCTTCAAACCACGAATAAGGCTTGTATATTTGCCAAGCAATGAGGTAAGACAAAAAATTACCACTTATATTAACAAATCAGAATATAGGATTTGGGACACTCACCATCCGAATACTCATCTTCCAGCACAGCAACGATACCTGATCTTTATGAAGAATGGTGTGTTAGCCAACATGTTAAAGGTCGTAAACATAAGGTAGCGGGTACCTTCAGGTACCATGACCCTAATTAGCACTCAGTAATCCACACATAACTGAAGTAAAAATTAAATATCTTATGAACCCATTCGCGGGTGTTTGCCCAAGAGTACACACCCTCCTTACAAAACTTATCAATAATGGTCGAAGCACTCTCTTGCTGTCCCCCTACGGTGGAGGTTATGACAATGATTTCAATTAATGGTCCGACATTTGGAATCCCAAACTGTCTCAATCCTTGCCATTAATGATGACACTCAGTTGGTAACACTATCATCAGTCAACCGAAAATTGACCGAGCTACACGCGACACTACCATTATCAAAGACCATCATGGTGTGACTATTCACTAATATAGACGTCACCATAATCGAACATCTCACACTTGGTTTTGGAACACATCTTTAATCACACACGGTCTAAGTAAACAGCATGTCACTAACTACTCACTCGTGCTCTAATTCACATTAATACATAACGAGGGCCAAAACATAGCCACATTTCCATATCTGTGTAATACCCCGTATTTTTGGCGATATTTATTTTTGGGATTAATTAATTATATGAGAATTAATTGGGAATTAATCCGGATAACATACTAGCGAGATGTGAGTTGGTATTTGACTATATTGAGTATATATGATGTTATATGAATATTGAATTATGAAATTTAATTGGGAATTAATCCGGATAAAATACTAGCGAGATGTGAGTTGGTATTTGACTATATTGAGTATATATGATGTTATATGAATATTGAATTATGAAATTTGTCGTGAGATTGATATACGGCAATTTGGACATTTTATTGGGACGCGGGTGAGAGTCGCGTCAGGATATAATTATTTTATTTATAAAAGTGAATTTAAATTCTATTAACCGTATGGTCGTTTTAAGTGCGCCAACGCGTCCGAAAGGGTAGAGATAGTCAGAAAACACTAGCCGGGGGTTTAGTTTGGGTCCCGGGGTATTTTTAGGCCATACCGGCATCTTATAAGGGTAGTTTGGTAATATTGCATTTTTGGGATTTAATAATGACGAAAATTAGGATTTATAATCTGATTTGGGTAACTAACCACTAAACCCACTACCAACCATATTGACCCATAAGACTACGGGGAGTTTTAGAATTTGGTTTTCTAAGTCTCCTAAACAAACCCTAGCCACCTTTGGAGAAGAAGGCTTGTAGAGAGAGAGAGAGAAGGAATTCTGCAGAAAAAGCTTCTTCAAATCAACACCAAATTCAGAGACACTCGAGGCAAGTGATTTAATTCCGTTTAATTTAGAGAATGTTTCTTCCATGTTAGAAAATTCTAAGATTTACATTTGTTCTTGAAAGTTAATGAAAAACCCATTTTATTTGGACTTAGAACTTAAATTTTGAGAAGAAATTTCATGTAGAATCGTATAGAAATGATTACCCTGATGTTAATATATGATGTATGTAACAAAAACGGATCTAATTTGAGTAAACTGATGATTATAAATTCTAGGGTTTATGTTCTTGAGAATTTGGGGAAAAGTGACGAGACTTGATAATTTAATGATGTTGAGGATGAATTGATTCATTAAAACACGTTAGCATGTGACTTTAATATGTTTAGGATTGATTAGAGACCTTTAAACATTGTTGGGACGAATTTTGGTTGAGATTTGAGGTGTAGAAATTGGTGAAAAACGAGATAGGATTTCTGGGCTTGAATCTGGTCACTCGTTAGAAGACCTACCCAGGTCGTTTGAACGAACTCGTTCGAACAAGCTTCTAACGAGTTGACAGTTTGGGGTTCTAATGAGAGGAATGTTTGTTCGATAATCTCGTTCGAACGAGATCTCGTTAGATAGCCCAGTTCATTCGAACGAAATCTCGTTCGAACAGCCTCGTTCGAACGAGACTTCTAACGAGCTGGCAGTTTAGGCCTTTTCGGCCTGTTTTGATTTTGGGAGTCCCGTAAACTTGTTCGAGGATAGAGATAACATTCCTTTGATGGTGTATTAGTATACTTGGGACATTTGGGATATAATGATGAGTAAAGTATATAAGTGTGGAACAAATCAAATAGACATTTGAGTCGAGACATGAGTGTCTACTACGACGTGAGAATAAATTATGGCGTGTATGATTATGAACCGGGAGTATATAAATTGTATAAATTATAAGATGGTAAGAGAATGCGATAAGTACTACAATTAAACTACGGTGATTACTAAGATGCGTGTTTACTTAGTATTGATATATGATTTGTGTGTATGACATACCTACCATACTTGCTATCACGGGAGGTTGCGTTCGCTTAGGGCCCTCTAATCCTTGTTTTGCCCGGATTTAGACTGGTTACCTCGATGAACATAGGTCAGAGAAGGACTTATTGGGATGTTAATAAGTCTGCTGATCGTGGGAGCGCAGGTATGTGCGTGACCCATGTGATGTGACTGTGTTCGCCTCCATTATTTGTGATGTTGTTATCTGTGAACTATTCCTGAGAGATTCGGAATATGTGATCCTTATGTACGTGATGTACCGGGATGGATAGCAGAGTATGTGTGCACCGCAGCTTAGTCTCGGGGTGCTTATATTGTATATTTATGTTGTGGGAAATATACACTTAATAACTGGGAACTTTCATAGGGTATTGTGTGTATAACTATGGGATAACAAAAGGGATGATCTATAATGAGTTGTATTACTTTTACGCGAGAACCTAAATTTACGTTAAGCCCCTACTTAATTACGAACGTTATAATGTTAATGGGAATCGAGTAATAAGGGTAGAACCTATGACAGTCTAGCTAGATATGATGTTACTTAGCTAGTGGGTTGTGTCATTTTAGATGGGTACTTACGTTAGGAGTGCACAGCTAGACGAGAGGTGAGAATTTCATGTGAGTGCACGTCCTAACATGTACTTTACATTTAATGTTTTAAATGTTTTTAAAGCACTTGCAGGTTTTTAAAATATCTCCACATTCGGGCTCTGACCCGTTTGCTTTCAAATCTATTTTTCTTGTAAAACCATTTTAGGTGCCCAGCCACAAGGACACCATGCATAGGATACTCATTCGGGTGAGGAGATGTAGCTATTTGTGGAAGCTACAGGGATTTGTTTTTAGACGCTTCTACCGTTTGGATTCCATATTCAGTATTCTTCAGTTGTAGGGCATGTTGCCCAAATTCCATTAGAGATACATTTCCATTTCAGTTTTTTTCAGACTTTGGCATGTATTAATTCAGTATTCAGTATTTCGTTACTTATTTCAGTTGAGGGATTTGTTGTGAGGAGTTTTCCTCCGGATTCATTTATATCATGTGATGGTTTTTCTACTATTTTCGTTATGGTGAATGGTGATATTATTCTTGCTTTAAATCTTTTACTGCATGTTAATCAGACTTTAATTAAAATTTGGCAACTTACTTTTTAAATACTAGGTGGTTAGTAATAAATAAATGTTTTCGACAGTGATGCTATTAACTGAGCCAACTTGGCATTTTGATTTAATTTAATAAAGGAGTAGCTACCCGGTATTTAATTAGTCGGGGTGCCACAGGTGGAATCAGAGCATCAGGTTCTAGTGTCCTTTAGGATCTGTACGGCTATTATGTTTCCGCTAAGTTTTCTTTCATATAGAGCCCTATATTTTAGGACTGTTGTACTCTTTTTGTGTATGCTTCGTTCTTCAACTATTTTAAGTTTATAAACTGTGAACTTATAAACTTTATTCATATTTCAGATGCCTCCACGACGTGCACGATGAGTTCCCAGGGATGCAACGCCCGAACCCCAGCCCGCTCCAGTTCAGGGCATGATGAACGCCGCTGAGGTTGCAGCCATTGTAGCCCAAGCGGTAAATGCCGCAATTGCCGTAGTTCAGCAGGCACCACCTCAGGTGCCGGTTGCCGCACCATTACAGACAAATGCATTCCCGTCTGCTTGGGAACGTGTACGTGATGCTTTTCAGAAAGCGCATCCGCCAGAGTTTGCAGGTAGCTCAGATGTGGTAGTCTCGAGCCACTGGAGGAAGGATATACATAGGCACTTGAGGATGTATGAGTGCACGGACATTCAGAAGTAGGTGCTAGCTACTTTCAAGCTAGTTGGATCTGCACTGCAATGGTGGGAGTCTATTACCACCGTAGAGGAGAGGGATACTCTCACTATTCAGGACTTTTGGGTGAGGTTCGACCGCAAGTACTTTCCGTCAGCTGTTCACACGGAAATGAGGAGAAAATTGATGAATCTGAAGCAAGAGGGTAAGACCGTGGCCGAGTATGAGGCCGAGTTTATGAATCTGTTGAATATCGTTCCGGATGAGATACCGATATAAAAGAAGAAGATTGAGAAATTCACCGACGGGTTGACATGGAGGATCCGTCAGCATCTGTTAGGGAACCTTTCGTTGGCCACTTATTCTGATGTGGTTAACGCTGCTTTGTTACACTGCCAGGATCACCGCTTTCATATGACTGAGGGCAAGAGATCGGGAGAGTCTAGCCATCAGGGCAGGACTGGAGGACATGGTGCCGGTGGGGCACAATCTGTTCAGGGGCAGAGACAGGGTGAGCAGGGTTCCCAGCAGGGGGATCAGAAGAGGTTCAGATCAGGAAATTACAGGCACGGACAGGGAGGTTTCCGTCAGGGCCATCAGGGTCCAAACGGCCATCAGGGCCAACAGGGGCAGAATGGGCAGCAGTTTCAGCAGGGCCAACAGGGCCAAGGGAGGAACAGCAACGGCCACCAAGGTCGGGGACCGCAGGGGCAGAGAGGAGGGAACTTCCCAGGGAAGTGTTTTGTTTGTGGTAAGACTGGCCATAAACGACAGGATTGTCCTGATAGGGGCAGGGCCCCACAGCAGCAGCAGCAGGGTGCTCGCCAAGAGCCGCAGAGGCCCATGTTTCCCGCCGCTCTCCCCGCACCGCCACAGATGGCAGCATTGCCACCCATTCCAGCAGTCCCAGCTCAGCAGGGGCAGCTACAGTATGGACGTGTCTATAACGTCCACCAGGCAGCAGTTCCACAGGCACCTCCGGCGATTGAGGGTATGTTTCCTATCCATGGCACTATGGGTCGGGTATTATTTGATACGGGGGCTACACATTGTTTTATAGCTACACATTTCGCGAAAGCCTTAGGATTGTTAGCTACGGCAGAGAGCACAGTGACGTGTGTCGACTCACCATTGGGGAATGGGTCACTTATATTCTTTATATGCCGGGGAGTGGGGGTAGAGATTGGTAGTCTGGTATTACCTGCAGATATGTTGGTATTAGATATGCATGTTCACGATGTGATTATCGGTATGGATTGGCTCGCTGATTATAGAGCCATGATTGATTGCTTCGGTGGGAGCATTGTTTTTGCCATTTCGGGGCCAGAGATGTTTGTAGTGGCGATGCCTCGCCCAGAGGGAGGCTCGATCGCTCATTTGTATTACCTAGAGGAGGATACCTCTAAGGAGGTTGTGATTCCTTTAGATTCGATCCCAGTCGTCAGGGAGTATTCGAATGTGTTTTAGGAGATACCATGCCTACCCTCCAGTCGAGAGATAGACTTTGTTATAGACCTATTGCCAGATACGAGGCCTATAGCACGCGCACCGTACCGTATGGCTCCGGCAGAGATGCGAGAGCTACGAGATCAGATAGAGCAGCTATTAGGTCAGGGCTTTATTCGCAGGAGTACCTCACCTTGGGGCGCTCCAGTTCTGTTTGTGAAGAAGAGGGACGGTTCACTGAGATTGTGTGTGGACTACCGAGAGTTGAATAAGGTCACGATACGGAATAAGTATCCGTTGCCTCGAATCGATGACTTTTTCGACCAGTTGAGAGGAGCTTCTTTCTTCTCGAAGATTGAATTGAGTTCGGGATACCATCAGTTGCGTATCAGGGAGGAGGATGTCTCGAAGACTGCGTTCTTGTCGAGATATGGTTCTTACGAGTTTCGGGTTATGCCTTTTGGTTTAACCAACGCTCCAGCTGTGTTTATGGACTTGATGAATAGAGTGTTCAGGGATTTCCTAGATCAGTTTGTCATTGTCTTCATCGATGATATTCTAATTTACTCCCAGACAGAGGAGGAGCACGCCGAGCATTTGAGGCAAGTTTTGCAGACACGACGTCAGAACGAGTTGTATGCAAAATATGAGAAATGCGGGTTTTGGCTGAAGGAGGTCCAGTTTTTGGGACATATTATTTCCGACCGTGGAATATCTGTTGATCCGGGGAAGGTATCCGCGGTGAGGGAGTGGGGACAGCCCACGACACCAACGGAGATTCGTAGTTTCTTGGGTCTAGCAGGATACTACAGGAGGTTTATTCGGGGTTTTTTGAAGATAGCGGGTCCTTTGACACATCTGACTCGTAAAGGTGTGCCATTCATCTGGAGTGATGCATGTCCGTTGGCATTCGATGAGTTGAAGGATAAATTGACCTCAGCACCTGTGTTAGCATTGCCGAGACTGGGAGTTGAGTATTTGGTTTACACCGATGCGTCTTTGCAAGGACTTGGAGGTGTATTGCAGCAGGAGAGACAGGCCATAGCTTATGCTTCCCGTAAGCTTAAGCCTCATGAGAAGAATTACCCCACGCATGATTTGGAATTGGCGGCAGTGGTATTTGCCCTACGGATTTGCAGACACTACCTTTTGGGGGAGAAGTTCCAATTGTTCACAGACCACAAGTCCCTACAGTACCTGTTCACGCAGAAGGAGTTGAACATGCGGCAAAGGAGGTGGCTTGAGTTTGTGAAAGACTACCAGTTCGATATCCAGTATCACCCGGGTAAGGCTAACGTGGTAGCAGACGCGTTGAGCCGTAGGCCAGCAGATGAGGTGGCAGGGGTGTGGAAGGCAAAGTGGAAGGAGTTAGGACACCAGGATGCAGTGGCCCGATCTTTCATGTCTGTAATGACCGTTACACCGCAGATTGTCACGAAGGTAGTACGGGCACAGGCTAATGACTCGTTCTGTCAGGAGAAGATAGTTCGATTACTAGCAGAGGGAGCCGAGTCCTATACCGTCAGCTCAGACGGGGGATTACGCTTCAATGGGAGATTGGTGGTTCCGGAAGGGGAGAAATTGCGATACGAGGTGATGGAAGAGTCGCACGGCTCACGGTTCGCGGTACATCCCGAAGGGGACAAAATGTACCAAGACATGAGACGGTAGTATTGGTGGAGCGGTATGAAGAGAGATATTGCTGAGTTTGTTTCGAAATGCGCCACTTGCCAGCTTGTAAAAGTGGATCATCAGAGACCGACAGGACTTCTACAGCCGTTGGAGGTCCCGGTGTGGATGTGGGAGAGCATATCCATGGATTTTATCACGGGGTTACCTACGTCACAGAGAGGTCACGACTCCATTTGGGTAATTGTGGACAGGTTTTCCAAAGTCGCTCACTTTTTACCCGTAAGGACTGACTACACTACGGGACAGTATGCCCAGCTCTTTATTTCAGAGGTTGTGAGACTTCACGGTGTGCCCCTAAATATCGTGTCTGACAGAGACAAAATATTTGTTTCGCAGTTTTGGGAGAGTTTCCAGGAGGCCATGGGCACGGAATTGCGGTTGAGTACGGCTTATCACCCGCAGACCGATGGGCAGACAGAGCGCACAAATCAGATGTTGGAGGACATGCTACGCATGTGCATTATTGACTTTGGAGGTGGATGGGAGCAATACCTTCCACTGGTAGAGTTTGCTTATAATAACTCCTGCCAGTTCACTATTGGCATGGCTCCGTTTGAGGCGTTGTACGGTAGGCCTTGTCGTTCCCCAACATGTTGGTTAGAGGTGGGGGACAACAAACTACTTGGGCCGGAAGTGATTCAGGATACTTCGGCAAGGATTGAGTTGATTCGGAGTCGCATTCGGGTAGCTCAAGACCGACAGAAGAGTTATGCCGATGCGAAGAGATCTTTCAGGGAGTTCCAAGTGGGGGACCGGGTTTTGCTCAGAGTATCTCCTATGAAGGGGATTATGCGTTTCGGGAAGAAGGGAAAGTTGGCACCAAGGTATGTGGGGTCGTTTCCTATTATTGAGCGGATTGGACCAGTTGCGTCTAGACTCGGGTTACCGGAGCATTTACACCGGATTCACGATGTGTTTCATATTTCCTCGCTAAGGAAATACCTCAGGGACGATTTGGCTCATTCTCACATCGCTTTGGAGGAGATTGATTTACAGCCTGATAGCTCCTACGAGGAGGGGCCGATTGCTATTTTGGACCGAAGTGAGAGGAAGCTGCGGTCAAAGATAGTTCCGTTAGTGCGTGTTCAGTGGCGGCATCACAATGTCGAGGAGTCCACATGGGAACGCGAGGACGAGATGCGCGAACATTTTCCAGAGTTGTTTTTTTATCAGGTACTTTCTAGTTCCGAATTTCGGGATGAAATTCTGTTATTAGGGGGGAAGTATGTAATACCCCGTATTTTTGGCGATATTTATTTTTGGGATTAATTAATTATATGAGAATTAATTGGGAATTAATCCGGATAAAATACTAGCGAGATGTGAGATGGTATTTGACTATATTGAGTATATATGATGTTATATGAATATTGAATTATGAAATTTAATTGGGAATTAATCCGGATAAAATACTAGCGAGATGTGAGTTGGTATTTTACTATATTGAGTATATATGATGTTGTATGAATATTGAATTATGAAATTTGTCGTGAGATTGATATACGGCAATTTGGACATTTTATTGGGACGCGGGTGACAGTCGCGTCAGGATATAATTATTTTATTTATAAAAGTGAATTTAAATTCTATTAACTGTATGGTCGTTTTGAGAGCGCCAACGCGTCCGGAAGGGTCGAGATAGTCAGAAAACACTAGCCGGGGGTTTGGTTTGGGTCCCGGGGTATTTTTAGGCCATACCGGCATCTTATAAGGGTAGTTTGGTAATATTGCATTTTTGGGATTTAATAATGACGAAAATTAGGATTTATAATCTGATTTGGTTAACTAACCACTAAACCCACTACCAACCATATTGACCCATAAGACTACGGGGAGTTTTAGAATTTGGTTTTCTAAGTCTCCTAAACAAACCCTAGCCACCTTACAAACCCTAGCCACCTTTGGAGAAGAAGGCTTGTAGAGAGAGAGAGAGAAGGAATTCTGCAGAAAAAGCTTCTTCAAATCAACACCAAATTCAGAGACACTCGAGGCAAGTGATTTAATTCCGTTTAATTTAGAGAATGTTTCTTCCATGTTAGAAAATTCTAAGATTTACATTTGTTTTTGAAAGTTAATGAAAAACCCATTTTATTTGGACTTAGAACTTAAATTTTGAGAAGAAATTTCATGTAGAATCGTATAGAAATGATTACCCTGATGTTAATATATGATGGATGTAACAAAAACGGATCTAATTTGAGTAAACTGATCATTATAAATTCTAGGGTTTATGTTCTTGAGAATTTGGGGAAAAGTGATGAGACTTGATAATTTAATGATGTTGAGGATGAATTGATTCATTAAAACACGTTAGCATGTGACTTTAATATGTTTAGGATTGATTAGAGACCTTTAAACATTGTTGGGACGAATTTTGGTTGAGATTTGAGGTGTAGAAATTGGTGAAAAACGAGATAGGATTTCTGGGCTTGAATCTGGTCACTCGTTAGAAGACCTACCCAGGTCGTTCGAACGAACTCGTTCGAACGAGCTTCTAACGAGTTGACAGTTTGGGGTTCTAACGAGAGGGATGTTCGTTCGATAATATCGTTCGAACGAGATCTCGTTAGATAGCCCAGTTCGTTCGAACGAAATCTCGTTCGAACAGCCTCGTTCGAACGAGACTTCTAACGAGCTGGCAGTTTAGGCCTTTTCGGCCTGTTTTGATTTTGGGAGTCCCGTAAACTTGTTCGAGGATAGAGATAACATTCCTTTTATGGTGTATTAGTATACTTGGGACATTTGGGATATAATGAGGAGTAAAGTATATAAGTGTGGAACAAATCAAATAGACATTTGAGTCGAGACGTGAGTGTCTACTACAACGTGAGAATAAATTATGGCGTTTATGATTATGAACCGGGAGTATATAAATTGTATAAATTATAAGATGGTATGAGAATGCGATAAGTACTACAATTAAACTATGGTGATTACTAAGATGCGTGTTTACTTAGTATTGATATATGATTTGTGTGTATGACATACCTACCATACTTGCTATCACGGGAGGTTGCGTTCGCTTAGGGCCCTCTAATCCTTGTGTTGCCCGGATTTAGACTGGTTACCTCGATGAACATAGGTCAGAGAAGGACTTATTGGGATGTTAATAAGTCTGCTGATCGTGGGAGCGCAGGTATGTGCGTGACCCATGTGATGTGACTGTGTTCGCCTCCATTATTTGTGATGTTGTTATCTGTGAACTATTCCTGAGAGATTCGGAATATGTGATCCTTATGTACGTGATGTACCGGGATGGATAGCAGAGTATGTGTGCACCGCAGCTTAGTCTCGGGGTGCTTATATTGTATATTTATGTTGCGGGAAATATACACTTAATAACTGGGAACTTTCATATGGTATTGTGTGTATAACTATGGGATAACAAAAGGGATGATCTATAATGAGTTGTATTCCTTTTACGTGAGAACCTGAATTTACGTTAAGCCCCTACTTAATTAATAACGTTATAATGTTAATGGGAATCGAGTAATAAGGGTAGAACCTATGACAGTCTAGCTAGATATGATGTTACTTAGCTAGTGGGTTGTGTCATTTTAGATGGGTACTTACGTTAGGAGTGCACAGTTAGACGAGAGGTGAGAATTTCATGTGAGTGCACATCCTAACATGTACTTTACATTTAATGTTTTAAATGTTTTTAAAGCACTTGCAGGTTTTTAAAATATCTCCACATTCGGGCTCTGACCCGTTTTCTTTCAAATCTATTTTTCTTGTAAAACCATTTTAGGTGCCCAGCCACAAGGACACCATGCATAGGATACTCATTCAGGTGATGAGCTGTAGCTGTTTGTGGAAGCTACAGGGATTTGTTTTTAGACGCTTCTACCGTTTGGATTCCATATTCAGTATTCTTCAGTTGTAGGGCATGTTGCCCAAATTCCATTAGAGATACATTTCCATTTCAGTTTTTTTCAGACTTTGGCATGTATTAATTCAGTATTCAGTATTTTGTTACTTATTTCAGTTGAGCGATTTGTTGTGAGGAGTTTTCCTCTGGATTCATTTATATCATGTGATGGTTTTTCTACTATTTTCGTTATGGTGAATGGTGATATTATTCTTGCTTTAAATCTTTTACTGCATGTTAATCAGACTTTAATTAAAATTTGGCAACTTACTTTTTAAATACTAGGTGGTTAGTAATAAATAAATGTTTTCGACAGTGATGCTATTAACTGAGCTAACTTGGCATTTTGATTTAATTTAATAAAGGAGTAGCTACCCGGTATTTAATTAATCGGGGTGCCACAATCTGATGGATTCAAAATCAAGCACCACCATTATCATGGTGCAATAAATTAGTACCCCCAATCATAGGGTGATAACATAAAATTGAACTCATGGATATATCACCAACTCAAGCGATCACACTCGCATCAAACGAAACGCCTATTGAAAACTCCCTCGTGATGTTCTCACTCGACAACTCGTCCCTCGAGATTCTCTACTCACCGTAGGGTTCACAACTAGTAACTCCAGCTTATGTCCATCTCTTAGCACACCCATATTCACGTCCCGGTCTCGATAACATTTAAGAAATATACCAATGTTATAAAGTAAGATAACCACATCTTATCGAACACCCATTCTAATCTAGGGCTTTACGAAAAATACTTAACTCCAATCATTACCAAATATGGAAAGAAGACTCTATCGATAATTTTGGACTTCTCCAATGTCAATCCTCGTATGACCTTGCGATATGGACTTCCTCAACCCTAGTTCCATGGCCAAGACATCGCATCATTACTGGTACGTTCTCAGGAGCTTGTTCGGGATAACTCACCGAAACATTCCACTCTGAACATGTGAGTACCCAACCCTCTAACATATCTTGTACATGACCTAACATACACCTAATCGGCCTTAAGTTGATTCCATTACGGATTTTATCAGATCAAAACACTATGGAACCACTGTGTCACCCCAATACGACATTTATCACTTGTGTGGACAACGTGTAGGTATACCCCTTGGGGTGTTAATGGGTTTAGTTCCCATCGTGCACTTGTAATAGTTTTCGGTTGTTGATATATACATAATTTTTCCGAAAAAAATATGTATAACATAGATCATTCATCGTATAATTTCATATATGTGTCTATAAACCGAGATTAAATAAAAAAAACCACACAATTTATATATGTTCAATATAGTAGAAGACACCGAAAATACAACTATGAGGGTAGAAGAAGACACAAAAATAAGAATTTGGTCTTGGAACCATATCTAAACAACTATGTATAAATCGCAAACAAGGAAATAACACAATTGAAATAAAATACAAATCGAAGAGATGGGCCGAGAAAATTAAAAAAAAAATCCAAAAAGGTAAGTTAATGTTAAAATATGTACAAAGAAAAGAGTTCCTATATCTGAAACCTCAACAAAAACATAGAAAATGAAAATGAGATCCGAGAAAGAGTTTAAAGTCCAAAGCAAACTAAGAAAATTAGTAATACAAACATAATCGCGGTATACCTGATGGATCATTATTCCAAATAATGCATAAAAATGTGAGAGAGTAGTTAAAATTGTGTACTGTGTTTCCCCAAGACCACCACTCTTGAACCTAAAAACCACAAATACACAAAAAAATTAAGGTTTTTCCATACATCAAACTCTCAAATGAAAAATTAATAACAACCCAACAACAATAACATAACATAGAAGAATTTATGAACAACCCGACAACAACAAATCTTACACACGAACGTGAGATCCCACCAGTGTTGGTTCATATATACCTATTAAAAATTCCTAACACGTAAACAAGGAACATTAACTATGTTTGGAACCATTAATTTAAATTAAATCCCCAAATAAAAACCTTAAACCCTAAAATCGTAACCCCCAAAATTTTGAGAAACCTTAAACTTTATAAACCTATTTTTGAAATTGGTAGACACTAAACGATAGAGGGTGTGGTTGAGGGTTCGTATGGAAAGATAGAGATTGAGAGAGAGTACCTATAACATAATTGATGAGTAGATTTCCATTCATAGAGTTGATCGACGGTGATAGAGTCAAATAAAACCTCATTCCCCAGTTTCAAAGCCGAAAATCAGAACTAAAAGACGAATAAAGAGAAAGAAAGTGACACTGAGGCAAACAATGGTAAAATAGTGGGCAAAACATAGAAAACAAGAGTTACAGAAATTAAGGACCTTCATTGGGTAATAGAGGTTTTGGCCAGGGTGTGAGAGAGTTAGAAGAAAATATGAGGGGGTTGCTTTTGTATTTAAACTGCCAGGGGAGAAATTATGGGGTTGCATGTGTTTGTGAAGTGTATGATTAACCAAATTACCCTTATTTCGAAAATAAATCTTCAAGGGGAAACGAAATATAGTAAAAAGGGGTAAACCAAATTAATGAATGTCGAATATATATATATATATATATATATATATATATATATATATATATATATATATATATATATATATGTATGTATCAAATATAGATGTTATCTAGTAAATGAGCATAAATATAAAAATTAACGAATGCACAAGAATAAGGGGTACACAATGCAATATTAAAGATAAATCATCCTTCAAAAGTAGATGCCTTTGTGTTGTTGTTTAGAGAGTTATATACCTGTATGTAATATTAGTACGGTGATGAACATTTGATTGAAAGTTGTATGTCACATTCTTATGTTTTCTTATGATATTTTGTTTATCTTATTGTTCAAATGACATGAGTGGGTTTAGTTCGAGATCATATTTTGTGCATACATTATTGTTCTGTGACGACCATGTTTAGTTAAAATATATTAAGACAGAGGAATTGTAGCATTATAAGATTGTGAGTATCTTAATGAGTATATATAGGTTTTGGTGCGTATGATGTACATGAGTAAGTAGTTGCATACCATATTAATTTTAATTATATAATAGTACTTGCTAGTCTAGTGATAGAGACATCTTAATATTGATTATGCCTTGGGTTGGGAAACTTGTGTCGTCTTTCACTTATAATGAGGGTGAGGTATCTATTTCATGTGAATGTACAAAAAAATGTCATTTTCATCGTAAATGACTGGCACAATTATTACTATTTTTGTACAGAAAGTTATTTCTTGCAACTTTAGGGCGTTGACCGAAATTTGTAAACATTTTCTGCCCACGAATATCATTATTTTTATTATATACATGATTAGTGGGGTTGAGCGGTCAAACATGGAGTTGTTTAAGATTCACTCATCATCCTTAGAATGGGAATGTTGTTTTATTTCGGTTGTCACTTGTATTTAGGAGTTTTGATATTATGTTGTTATAGTTGTATCTTTTATTTCAATTGAGACATATGTATAAAATAGATTTTTAGTGGATTCAATTTTATTAGAGTTTTAGTTTTATCTTAGTTATGTTATTCTTATTATTACCCTTTATTGAGTTTTACATTGTGGCTGGATTTTATGTACTTTCATTTTTATGTTTACATTGACGCTGAGACTTGTAAAAATTGTTTAGCGCTCCCTATATTTTTGCGCTGAGCCTGATCAACTAGGCGTGGTAAATATGGAGTGTTATAGTACCCAAAGCTCTTAAACTCTCAACAGAACTAGATTACTTGTGTGAGACATCTCGCAAGAAAAATCCAAACATGGACCCCCTGATACACCTATGTCTATATAGACCATTCATTTGAGATAGTGGTAAGATACTCATTAAGAAAATAACCAAATTCAATACATTTATATACAATGTACTATACATATATTACATTGTTCCAGTGAAATCGACCATCCTATACAGACCCAAAAATCATAATTCACCTAAAATCAAATATATGCATACACAATCCAAATACATATATTCCGTTAGCCCAGTAAAATCGACCATCCTAGACCAATACCACAAGGAATAATCACCCAAGTCATAAAGATCTATCATAGACAGAGATAGGACAAACAAAACTATTTAACAGTCGAGCAATATCCGAATTTGAACGCACATATAATCCATACAAAGAGTGTAACTACTCTAAACAAATTCATCATAACATACACACCATAATCACATATCGTTAACCATTATCAACTCATTATGATTAACCCATTGCTGCTATATTTTAACATATTCACTAGTTATTTACACCTCCATTAATTACGTTTCTCATATATCAATGTATTTCCAAATTAGCCTCATGGATATAATTAATTCCAGAGTATATATATACATAAAAAAAAAAAAAATATACTAACTTGACCAAAACCATCGAATCTAACATCAATGTAATTCACATTAACATTTTTACATCATCCTCACAATAAAACTAAATATCCACATAAACACCCACCCACACGCACACTCACTCTCACACACACACACACACACACACACACACACATATATATATATATATATACACACACACACACATATACACACACTTAGGACTAAACTCATAGTTTGATCATTTATGCCCTAATATCTAGGCATACAAATATAATCCAAAGCATATGGTACAATACACTAATCGCACATGAACTACCCCACCTCAACGATGTGGTCACATTGAGTAATAAAACACATGTATAATACATACTCGTGCATAACATAATTCACACATAGGATATAACATACACTAATATATCCATGCCCGTCTAAATCCTCTAGCTAGATTGTACTAACTGTAATGGTTTAGTACACTCAAAGCCCAATTAAAACCACACCATTTTTCTCTTCTTTGTTCATTATATATAAATTTTATGTATATACATATATAAAATTTTTCTCACAATATATATACACAGACATAAAACCACCCAACTACTCATCCCAAAGGAAACCAAATGACATAACCCAACCAAAAACTAAACAACACTAAAGTTCGAGAGATGGATTAATAAATATATCAAGTTTTCCATAAGATTTAACATTACTCCAACGTAATTAAGTGTCCAAATTAATATACTGACGATAACCTTACTTTCATCTTCTTCATTCAATTGAAACAAATTAACATAAAGTGTGTCTTTAAACTTGCGACTACGCATTATTCGATCATTTAAACTATAAAATGAATCATATTTACAACATATAATGATTTAAAACATCTAAATCAATGGTTTCCATCCATTTAGTCCATATTTAAACATGCGTTTTAAAATAAATGGGGGTTTAATGAATTAATCAATTCAAATCTATAGTAGACATGTTTTAATAGTACACCAAATTGGACATTAGCTCGTACTCTTTAGCCATTACATAATCAAGGGTGACATAATTAGGGATCTGAATTAGTTAAGGTCATAGACCGTGACAAATCCATGCTAAATTTTCTCACGACTTTTGGTTGTCACAAACTCCTAAAAAAACCACCATGATCATTCCCAATGACCTTTTTTACAAGAATACAATTATCATTTTACAAGAATCTCCAAGTTTACACATTTTTATGGTTCTAGGTTGTGACTGAATTTTTCATGTTTCTAGTCCTTGAGTGGACTATTGTGACTTTCTGCAAATTTAAGAGTATAAAATAATTAAATATCAGGTTATACAAATGAAAAAATATTTTAAACCCAACTAATATGCTCCAACCTAATTGATTTATATTCAACGATGAAAGTCATAAATCGATTGCAATAATACAATAAACAACATATTATTTATTGCCTTAAATGAAACAAAATCTTTGATTAGTTCCTCTTGTGTGTTCTTCCTCTTTTACCAAAGCTTGCCTCTTAATGTCGTAGTTTTAAATATGATGATTGTGATGAGGGTTATAACCCTATTTAAATTTCTAAAACCTATAGGTCTAATATGGGCCCACTTTTGGACACCCAAATAAGCCTGAAATACTAACCGAATACTTTTAAAACTTGCCCCAAAGGTGTAGCAACCCTCGGGAGCTAATTCGTCAAATTAAAAATGTCATTTCAGGCCTCTATACTCGCCTAGAGTCCCATCCTAACATACCAACCCAAAATATCAAATTAATTACAACTGAGTTAATTTAATTTACCAGTCATCCATAAATTATTTAACATTTTCATCTAAAATTTTGGTTAAAAATCCAATCTAGTTAAACCCAATATATTACCAATTAATTCTTCCAAGTAAATGATCATTAAAAATTAAATAATCACTTAATAATTTTCCATAAATACGGAGTAATAAAGATAAATTGATCAACCTACGATGGGAACACCCTACTACTAAAATCCATAAACACGGTTGCATTGCTCGTCAGCTAATGGTACAACCCTACACTTATATAGACCATAACGAGTCAAGAAGGAAGTCTTTGATATGTTAGTTGGGGTTTTATTCTTAAACTCATCTATGCTATTTAATTTACAATAAATGTGTGTCCGGTCATTTGAAATGAGAATTGTGTTTGTGACAATTCATTTTATTTGTTCTTAAATTTATTATATGCAATTTTAATCAATTAGAATCACCAGGAACTCAAGTGATTTAGGTTTGACCTAATCATGGAATATTAGAATTCTAGTTTAATATAAATTAACAGTTAAAAACCTATATAGGGAGTTGATTTACTATTGGTAAATATGTGAATGCAATCCTAGTAGTCTATATTAAACTATACGAACCTATCTGATGCATTGAAAACTTGTGTGATAGTTCAACGTGTTCGGAATCAATATACATAGAATGTTTTTCCCAAAAAAATGAATTATTATGTAATAGAAGGTGAAAAAAGCTACATTTAAGAGTTTAAACCAAGGTTTCAAATTCAATACCTTTGCAAATCTGGGTTGAATCTAAATATGGAGAAAAAGTATTTCATAAAGACGAAGGTATGACTTCTTTTGATCCTCCAAAAGTATATTTGTTTCCACTGAATGCTTGGATCTTCTAGTACATGATCCTCCCAAAGCTAGGTAGGTGTGTGGTCACATTTTTAGTTTAAAAGTTTTGGTTTTGAGTAAGATATGTACATCTCTCTTTAAGCCGCTTTACCGAATGTGAATAATGTTTTATTTCCCCTTCTCTAACCCTTAATTAACTAATACACAACTTAAGACCCTAACTTTCACTAATATATATTAGTATAAGTTATAGGTTTGGGATAATATGGATTTCCAAAGAGTATAGGCCTTACTACTTGGTCATATGGACTATAGTAGGTCCCTTAGACCAAATAATTAAATTGTCTTGCAAATAAATACTCAAAAATCCAAAATTACAATCCTATAATTTAATTCATACATTTAATTAATCATAATTAATTACACTAAATAATTATGACAACTTCAATTAAACTATTGTAACAACCCATATTTTTGGTACTTAATTCGGCATTATTATTAGAACAAATGTCATAAATATTTGAGAATATTATTTATGGATTATAATCCAATTATGTGGTTTTTTTTATGGATTTTAGTGTAAATTATTTATATAATATATAGATATTTTAAATAGTATATGAGAAAATAAGAAGAACTTAAGGTAAATTTTAAAAAGATATATGGAGTTTCTAATAACATATGAAGATTACTAATATATCCAATGTAACAACCCAGTCTTTTGAGCGACTATTTTAATGGTGCATCAACATTTAAAAGAGGGGAAATTAGGTTTAAGACCCGTATAAGTCTTCCAACGCTTTTATTTTTCTCATTTCATGTTCTAAGCCAAGAGAGAGAGAGAGAGAGAGAGAGAGAGAAAAGAGAGTTGGGAGAAAATGGAGAAAAGAGAGAAATGGAAGATTGGACCTGGAATCCGTTGCTACCGGAAGAGAATCCGAGACTACGAACTTGAGGCAAGTTTCTTACTTGCTAGATCATGATTTAATGTGATAAATTGCATGTATAGTTATATTTTTGGAGATTGAAACCATTTTTGGGATTTGTGGGTTTTTAGTGATTAAACCCTTAATTTTGTAGTTTAACTTGATTGGAGTTGGAAAAATTAGTTAGTTATGGTATAGGAATCATTTGGTAGAATTAGTTGTTATTGATGTTGGAGAAAATGGAAGATTTGGGGTTTTGGGATTTTAGGGTTCATACAACCCGTAGCCCAAATTTGGCAATTCTGCAGGGCCGAATCGATTCGGCATTAGGGCAAGTCGATTCGGATATGGGGAAGGATATAGGTCTGGGAAACCGAATCGATTCGGGTTGGGGACGAATCGATTCGGGTTGGGGCCAAATCGATTCGACTAAGGAAGAATTTTAGATTTACTCGTCGAATCGATTCTTTTTTGGGTGAATCGATTCACAATCAAGGGTAAATCGATTCGTCCCTAGGGAGAATCGATTCGAATGCCCTATTTTTGTGAGATTTTTCTTGTTTTATTTTTATCCCATTTCGTTTAGGTCCAGGGTTTAGGAACCTTCCTTTGGCAAGTAATGAAGAGTTTTATAGGTTTGTGTTGGCTAGACAATTGTCCTAGCTAACATGGGGATATTTGGGCTTATCCTAAGGGTTAGTTTAAAGAGGTTAATGTTTCATTGATATAGGAAGTTAACCTAAAATGTATAGAAGGTGAAAATGATAAGGTTGAGACTTTTGGGGGACTATTATTGAGGGAGACTCACTTTGATGATTTATGGTATTGTGTTGGAATCTTGGAGACTAGTTTGAGGATAATGGCACTTCGAGTCATAGGTCATTAATAAAACATGACTTAAAGAATAAGAAATGAATATTCTAAAATGGGTATTTAATCATTGAGAATAAATGATTTTTGAGAATGTAAAATGTGAATGTTTTCAAATGGAAAAAGAAATGATTTTCGTAAATGATAATTTATGTAAACACACCTCTCTAAATCGCTATCATAAGGGAAGTTACGCATCTGAGGTGAAGTCCCCTGGTAAATGAATGCTGGATGAATATAGTCCTCGACCATATGACCTGTTGTTGTATGTTTATTGTGCGACTGTGATGTAATTTCGGGTGTGGTTATGACTCACTCGCAGGTATATTTCCATTTCCCGATGTTGCATTAGGATCCTAAGTTGTCTTGGTAATAGGCCCTGGAAGATGATAGCCATTTAGGGGCACACACAGTGGGGAAACCCGGACGGGCGATCTTAGAAACGTTATATGATATTAAATATAACTATTTTTAATAATGTGGGACATTACTGCTGTTAAAGCATTATATACTAATAAAATGGCTTTAAATATATTTCCTGTATGGAAGAAGGGAAATTGAGAAGTTATGATATGTAAAAGCATTTTATGATAATAAAACTTGCTTTAAATATATTTCCTGGATGGAAGAAGGGAAATAGAATTGGTAATGAAAATTATGAGATGAAATTGTGTTGTTAAACATTTGATAAAATAATTTTCCATATGTGTATTTCCAAAAGAGAAAAAGGAATTGTGCCCTTATATTGTGAATAGTCGATTTGATGTCTCCTTGAGTATATGTAGATGAGTTCTCCCATGCTTATATGATCATTGAACATTAGAATTGATATTGCGCTAGGTTGTGCTTTTAGACGGAGAGGTGAGAAATTTTATGTTATTATTTGAGAGGGATAATTACATTCATAACTGTCATGCATTTTAGTCACATGGTAATCATATCAAATCGGGACCTGACCCATCTATATTTCTTTGTTTGCATGCAACTCTTTGTCTGTTTAGGTGCTTCTCCGCAAGGACGCCGTATTGACCTCTCCATTCCAGTTGTCCTGGAGCTATGTAATTTTAAGTGTGTTGTAGGATATTTGTTATAGATGCTTCGTTCCATTGTACTCTAGTTATGTTCAATTTATATATTCGAGCGTGTTTCCCAAACTTTGTAATCATTTATTATACTGTGATATTTAAATTGTAATACTCGATGTAACTTGTTTGTATTAGTCTCTTAACCGACAACATTTTCAATTATTACTTTATGCCTATTGTATTCTTTTACCCGTTGATTTTTGGTATCTACCGTTTTTACAAATGGGATTGACTAACTGTTTTTCTTTTACTTTTAAAATTTAATTTGACAGTCCATTTTCTAAAATAATTGGCGATTATCTTTTACTATTATTTTAATCGATAGTGATGCTAAGAATGGACAACTACGATTCCTGTGATTATTGGAGTGTCGGGATGGCCACCTCTTATTTTAGTAGGCGGGTTGCCATAGATGGTATCAGAGCATCAGGCTCTAGTGTCCTTAGGAATCTGTGCGGATGTATTTCACTTTCAGCGTTACTTGTGATTTGATATAGAGCCTTAGGATTAAGATCGTTGATCTCTCATGTGAGATTTCGTTCTCATGCCATAACGTAAGAACCCATAAAATATTTTGTGCATTCGTGTGAGATTCGCAAGTCGAATAAGGAAGGGCATCAGGGAAGGCCATTTTGATGGCGTCATGAGATGGGATTACTAAGAACTGTAAGCTGTAGTCGGGGATGAGGGCCGCTTTGGGGTCTCTCCCTTCGTAGAATTATCTTGTGTTGCTACCTCGACTACTAAGTACAGTAGATATAGTTTTCCCATATACCGCTGTCAGCAGAGAGTGGTACTAAGTTTGTAATTCCTAGCGACGTTGATTTGAAGTTGAAAAGTCATTGACAAGGACCACATGTTGAAGTTAAGTTAGATGGAGGAAGTGTAACCTCATCTGTTCGAAATATAAGGCCTAGGAGCTTTGGCGTAGAGAGGGGTATAGGAGTGCCCATATGCGAAGAATGGAGGAAAATCTTTCATCCGTTGAAGTAATGTTGAAGTGGCGGAAATGGTAGTCACCATATTTTGGTGGAGTGGGAAGTTTTGCCTATAGAGAGACCCGATAGATATTTTTAACAGTGATTTTCTTTGGGATATCAGGAATGATGAGAAGGTAGATTCTCAAATATTCACACAAGGTTCGGTCAGAGGTTGACCGTGAATAAATAGTGGTACGGTTAAGGAAACCGTGCATTGAAATAAGGTAGGTACAAGGAAGAAAGAGCCCTTCAGTGGAATGATAGGCTCACGAATAAGTGTTGTTAACACTTCAGGAGAAGGAGTGTTCATGAGACCCCATTGGTGGACATCCATCAGGGGAAGGATCATTGAACTAAGGCAGGGGAGGCGGGTAGCATGTTCTCTTTTTTTGAGGAAGTTAAGGGAACTATGCGGGTAATCGCCAGGGTAGCTAGAGATGGAGAAACGGTTTTGACGTGGAAGGTAGAACCATGAATTTTGATCTTATTGATTGGAGAACAAGGGCAAGAATAGGGCGCCTAGTTGGGGCATTTATTGAATTAGTTTGGTTTAGATAAGACTATAATACAGTGTCTGAGGATCTTTAGTGTTGGCCCAGGGTGATTGGCAAGAATGTTGGAGGGAGTTCCACCTTAGTTAAGGGTGATGCATTCTGTATGATAAGATGGAGTAGTGTGGTATTAACCCTAGATTCGGGTGTGTAAATCGAGCTTGTGGTAGTATCGATGTTATTATAGAGAGTGTATCTATATGACTTCCATGACAGGGAAGTTCTAGAATTTTCCTTCACTCGTCATAAGGCGAGTGATGATATTTTAAAAGTATATGTGTGGTATATGCTACTCGTATTATATGTATTATACGAGTGGAAATATTCTTGGTTTGGTTGGAGCGATAGAAAGCGAATAAATTGCGAGGCTATCGATTTGTAGTTCTAGAATGGAACTAGTTGTTCTATAATATCTCACCTGGATACAAGATTGAGACTTTATAGAGATGGTTTAAGGTATGTAAGGATTTTTTTTGTTATTCTATTGCATTCATTTGCATGTATGATGTAATCTTATCTCCATGACCAATAAAGTTAAGTTGTAATGTATAGGAGGGGTTCCTTTTTTGGATTTCTCTTTGCTCCACGCTCCCCGCTCCACGCTCCCCGCATGAACCTTAACGATGTTGGGAGTGGAGAGACGTTGCATTTTTTTCTTTGTTTTCTTTCTTTCTTTTTGTTGTTGGAATGCTGGGTTGGAAGGTTTCACCGAGAATCACATGATTGAGTGATTAAAGGGCTATTAAAGTGCGATATGGAAGCACTGTAAATAGTTATCTCCTCTAATCGATGCGAGGGAGACTAAGATATGGAAGTCGGATTGATACTTATGGTTATGCCTTGATGAGAAGGCCATTTAAAAAAAGATATGTGTATGTATATGGGGATAATGTATTTGTAAGACTTTACGGAAGGTAAACGTCTGATTAGTTGAAATTTTCAATTATTTGAAATGGTAAGATATAGAAGTAGAAGAGCGTTGGTAGGGTTACGAGTTAGAATTTTAGCGGTCCCGATCATGTGTCTTAGACCGTTACATCTTGATGACTGACTATGGGAGGTAGTAGTGTAACGGGAGGGTTCTGTAACACCCCGCTTAAAATAATAACGGGTGGCCAGCCCTATAGTACAATAAATCAGGAATTCCAGACGGTCCAGTCTCAACATCAACTGTCGGTACAGTATAATATAGAACTAACTACCCGGTATCATACAAGCGAGATGCTAAAATTAAATAAAATATGCAACAGACAACAAACTAACATTACTAATTAAGGAAATAAAGATGCATGAAAGAACTAAGATAAATGAAATGCTAGAATAAAACGAAATAAATAACTACAACAGAATGTACTACAAAAAGTAGACCCGAATAAGCTGTCGGGTCACAGCCAATACAATAACTGGATTGGAATAAATATAAACATGTATATAAATATACCTTGGGTAAAACTCGATATAGAACATGAATCCTACCTAGAGTTTTTTTTTCAAAGGAGGTAGCGACTACATTCTACATCCCGCAACAGTCCGCACCTGTCGCTGCTCCCAAGACTCTGGATAGAAGGTCATCCGGCATCCATGCGGTAGGACACATGTACTAATATATATATATATAGGTAGGAGAGGAAAGTAAATGGGTCAGAGCCCGATTTGTGAAAAATATTTAGCAAGTGTGTTAACCGTGCATAATAAATATCGGTGCACTTATTTCATAATTTAAAAGTGGAATTGCACTCTCGTGGAACCCCAACTCACCTCTCATCTAAAGGTGCACACCTATCCGCGACCTTAACTCTTAGTTAAATTATCCCCATTTATTAGTACAACCTAACTTATCATAGGCCTAGCCTATACCCACGAGAATTGCCTTCCTAACTTAACCCAAAAATCCACTCTTTCTAAACAAACTTAAGTATTTATTTTCAAACATATATGCCCTGTTAGGCCTAATGGATTCCGGTTTATACCTTAACCAATTATAAATTTAGTAAGTTACCCAATATGCATTTGGGTTGAAACATATAATTTAATTTCTAATTAATAAGCATGCAAAATTATTATTGACAAAACTTCCCTCCAATTTAAACGTTGCGTTGCGTTTCGTGCGTGGGGTGTCTCGCAAAGCGAAATCCAAACAAGGAACCACCCCGTTACACTACTCCTTGTCAACGTCGATCCTGGAGATCCATTATTCCACACATAAATATCGACAGAACTTCTCTCTAATCTCAACAATGCACTATGTTTCATGTGTGGGGTGTTTCGCAAAGTGAAATCCAAACAAGGAACCACCTCGTTACACTACTCCTTCACAATGTCGATCTTAGAGATCCATAATGCCACATATGATTATCGATAAAACTTTTCTCCGATCTCAACACTACACTACGTTTCGTGCGTGGGGTGTCTCGCAAAGCGAAATCCAAATATGAACCACCCCGTTACACTACTCATTCTCAATGTCGATTTAGGAGATCCATAATGCCATACATACAATATTATACTACTACTACAACTAACATCTCCACTAATATCCTTGGGATGATGTAACCGAAATATTCCTTAAATGCGATACATCAACCCCCATCAAATTAGTACATCAAAATCATCCAAGATGTACTCCATAAAGATTCTATATCCTTTCATCAATAGGGTATATAAATATATATATATATATAGGCATTTTTATTCTAACCATATACATATATACCAATCATCCATACCCATGACCAAGTGTACATATCATATCTGATGTACAATGGACATGCACATAATCCACCCGGCTATATATATCACCGATAAAACTACATCAATGCTATCATCTTCCCAGTGACCGGCTCACATAGCAACTGGGGACCACCTGGTGGGGATCAACGACACCCACCTCATGATAACTCACACACGCGACATCCCGGGAAGCGGTCATAGCTCCAACTGGCAATGAGACGAAACATACCCACCACGTCTCATCCCAAAAATATATATCATATAATAAAACACGGGACAACTATGACCTGGGGAATATCCACACCCTGCTCTATATGCCAGGATGCTCACCCTCTACGCCCGCAATTTCCCAATGATAGCATGAGTGGGGTATGCTTAACCACATAAGTATATATATCGTTCACATGCACAATATACACACATCCATATAATCCCATCATATGATCAAACATTAAACCAGCATATACGGTTTAAATATCCATACCATGTATGTCCACAACATAAATATATCCATATATTCATATTTATATATAGATATATGTACATATATTCACACATCTCTATATCTATATATATACAAACTAATTCTCGTTCATATGTATAAGATATATAAACTCGGCTATAAGTATACATAATCCTCAATATACAAGCCGTCACCACAAACTCAAATAATTTACCTTGATATATGAATACAATCCCTCACTTGAAACATATTCAATCATTTTTTTTCTATGATGAATAGTCTCCCAAAATCATATGTATATATTTATACATATATATCCAACATTAGGGTTATCACCCAAAGTTTAGTGTTGGAAACCATCACTACACATACCATCTATATCTGAGAGCACATTAAAGAATCTAGTAATCATTTTGACTATCGGTATACACATAACTAATAGTCTATAAGCCTCAAGCTCAATCTTACATTCATCAAATAATCCCATTTCTCTCGATTTCGACTACGGTTCAATCACCTTTGTGAATCCCCTAGTCTAAGATCTCTCGGATTTATTTCTTAAATTTTATCATTACTAAGGGTATGCAGCTACACGCTTCCATTTGGCCCCAAATCGTATCTTAATAATATCCTATCCTTATAAGGATTTGACATAAAGGTTGGCCTAGAATTTCACAACATACCCTCATAATTATCCCTAAGAGTTCTTAGCCTCACATCACATCTATACTTACTTTTAATCTAAAATTTGGATCCTCAGTCCCAAAAAGGTTTCCCCACAATCTCTATACACAACTCCAAATACATACATGGATACATTTCTCCCAAATTACCCTAAGGAGTCCCCAAAATCCTAATATGTGAGAAACTCCTTATATGTCTCCAAGAACATATCTCTTACATCATAAGGGAAGGCCCACAAAACAATAAACCCAACCAAAAAGGGTTTGAAATCCCTATGGAGAAAATACCTCAAAATGCCCTGTTCCCGTATCGATTCGGCCCTATTCCGAATCGATTCGGACTAGCGAATCGATTCGGCCTCCAAGGCGAATCAATTCGGGTCCAAAGACCTGGGCTTCTGCCATAGGCCGAATCGATTCGGCTTGGGTCCCAATCGATTCGGTCAATGCAGACCTGCCAATTTCCCTAAACCGAATCGATTCGCTTAGGGGGCGAATCGATTTGGACCTGCAGATTTTGAAGGGTTCTTCTTCTTTAATGAACCCACGAATTATTTAACCCTAAAATTTTCATTCTAACCCCCAAACCTTCATCAAATCATGATTTTAAGCCCATAAATCAACCCAAAGTTGATCCCAACCATTTCTATTCCATTAAATCCATATTTAAACATTGATTTCAAGATTAAACCCAAAAATCTAGGTTTTGATATTAATACCCAAAAATCCATTTCTTTAACCCACAAATTATGAAATGAAATACACAAATAACTATTTAGCAAGATTAAACACTTGCCTCAGACTTGTAGAGGTTGGATCGTCCTCGATGTCGCGGTTGGGCCGGAATCTCCAAGCTTTTCTTCCTCTCTCTTCCTTTCTCCTTCTTTTCTCTCTTCTCTTCTCTTTTCTTTCTCTTTCTCTCTTTCTCGAAATGAGAAGGCTTCATCCCTAAGGCTCTTAAACCTTAAAACTTTAAACCCAAATTTAAATGTTAATACACAATTTAAATGACTCGTTCACTCCAAATCGAGTCAACTGACTTAAAAATATTCCGAAGACGAAATAAAACTCAATAACAGCCATTTTGACTATCTCGACCCTTCCGGGACCAATGGTACCCTCAAAATCATCATCCGAAATACTTTAAAACGTCCTTTATTTTTGGACTTAAATTCCCCAATTTAATTAAATTTTATTTTCCCAAAATTTAATTTCTCAGTCTCCAAAAATCGTGGGGTGTTACAATCTTCCCCCCCCCTTACAAAAATTTCGCCCGCGAAATTTAAAATACACATAGGACCTCAATATCATCTAGTTCTAACATCAATCTTAGGATCACTATACCGATCCCTACTAGTTCTCACGTCGAACTATTTAAACTTTAAAACAAACTAGCTACCCAGGGCGCCCATACACCCCGTACCCGAGTTTCCACTCGTAGATCATAATCAGGCTCCATTAGCCTCAAATTATAACATAACCCTCGGTAATATAATCTATAACAATATATTAAATGTATAGAAGTTTGAAAATTCCTAATGGTGGAACACTTCTCAATTCCAGACGCTATCCACCTTCGTGCAGGGGAGGTCTCGCAAGCGAAATCCAAACAAGGAACCCTCCCAATACACTACTGTGTAGCTAGGTCGGGAATTGAGATTAGTTGAACCAGGGTTAAAGTTTTATAAAAAGATTTTTCATATTTTATATATTGCCCGAGGGCCTATCCAATAAAATAATATAAATAAATTTCGCGTCTTTCGACACGCCAAACAAACACCTTATGTTTAAAACACAAGGCCTCAACAAATACAACACTTCTTACCACTACCTAGTTCTCAAAACTAGCACAACTAGGAGCAAAATTATCCGCTCAACATAAATCTACTAAACTCCGAACCTCTCAGTTATTAAATTCCTCTACATCACATCAACACTTTTCCATAAACTAAGTTCTTCCCTCAATGAACCAATAACCTTAACAATTTACATTCCCAAAATCAATAGAGCCACTCTCTATTAGCTCATTATAAGAAGTTTTACTATTCCAAAATATGTCGCATAAAGACCACACTTGCTCACTCCTCCACAAGACCTAATTCTCCTCAAAGAATTTTCTTCCTCATAAATCATTCCTAACCATATTGAAGGACAAAACGCGATGGTGACTACCGAAAACTCCCTATGTCCTACACAACGAAACTGAGTCTCCAAATTTGTCTCCCTCTTCCCTGAAGGCAATACTCCTGATATTGGGATAACTACACCTTCCTCACATCGGTAAGAGTCACCCACACCAGGTTTCCTAATGAAGGCTGACTGGTTTCTCAACCTAAACCTCCCAAGGACTACACTAATCTGTTCTCGGACTTACTTTACTAAGTCCAAGGTTCACTATTCGAGTAATTTTCCTTTCTTACTCAACTGCCGATAAATCACCTCACACCACTACTAGAAATCTCCTCAATATCTCCTCCAAAATCGAGGAAAACAAATACCCCTGATTAAAGCGTACCCCAAAATATGCTATGGGTATTGTACTTCTAATCCTATCCTTTCCTAGACGACAAAATATAGGCGACGTCTGAAATGAAACAAGAGCAACTGTTATCAAAACGCCAATCAAGTGAATATACTTCACAGAAGAAAACAACGCAGTGAACACTACAGTCCTAATTGTAGGGCTTTATGTCAAGAACGTTAACGGAAGAATGCAGAAAACTCGCACAGATCCTAAGGACTCTAGAACCTGATGCTCTGATACCATCTGTAACACCCCGCTTAAAATAATAATGGGTGGCCAACCCTATACTACAATAAATCAGGAATTTCAGATGGTCTAGTCTCAACATCAACTGTCGGTACAGTATAATATAGAACTAACTACCCGGTATCATACAAGCGAGATGCTAAAATTAAATAAAATATGCAACAGACAACAAACTAACACTACTAATAAAGGAAAGAAAGATGCATGAAAGAACTAAGATAAATGAAATGCTAGAATAAAACGAAATAAATAACTACAACAGAATGTACTACAA
The DNA here is from genome assembly GCA_949130495.1 of Sambucus nigra. NCBI lineage: Eukaryota > Viridiplantae > Streptophyta > Magnoliopsida > Dipsacales > Adoxaceae > Sambucus > Sambucus nigra. The sequence continues at coordinate 165,463,691 of OX422220.1, read as the reverse complement.
AAAGTAAACCCGAATAAGCTGTCGGGTCACAGCCAATACAATAACTGGAATGTAATAAATATAAACATGTATATAAATATCCCTTGGGTACAAACCCGATATACAACATGAATCCTACCTAGAGTTTTTTTTTTCAAAGGAGGAAGCGACTACATTCTACATCCTGCAACAGTCTGCACCTGTCGCGGCTCCCAAGACTCTAGATAGAAGGTCATCCGACATCCATGCGGTAGGACACCTGTACTAATATATATATACAGGTAGGAGAGGAAAGTAAACGGGTCAGATCCCGAGTTGTGAAAAATATTTAGCAAGTGTGTTAACCGTGCATAATAAATATTGGTGCACTTATTTCATAATTTAAAAGTGGAATCGCACTCTCGTGGAACCCCAACTCACCTCTCATCTAAAGGCGCGCACCTATTCATGACCTCAACTTTTAGTTAAATTACCCCCATTTATTAGGACAACCTAACTTATCATAGGCCTAGCCTATACCCACGAGAATTGCCTTCCTAACTTAACCCAAAAATCCACTCTTTCTAAACAAACTTAAGTATTTATTTTCAAACATATATGCCCTATTAGTCTTAATGGATTCCGGTTTATACCTCAACCAATTATAAATTTAGTAAGTTACCCAATGTGCATTTGGGTTGAAACATATAATTTAATTTCTAATTAATAAGCATGCAAAATTATCATTGACAAAACTTCCCTCCAATTTCAACGCTGCGTTGCGTTTCGTGCGTGGGGTGTCTCGCAAAGCGAAATCCAAACAAGGAGCCACCCCGTTACACCACTCCTTGTCAATGTCGATCCTGGAGACCGATTATGCCACAAATAAATATCGACATAACTTCTCTCTAATCTCAACAATGCACTACGTTTCGTGCGTGGGGTGTCTCGCAAAGCGAAATCCAAACAAGGAACCACCCCGTTACACTAATCCTTGCCAATGTCGATTTTGGGGATCGATAATGACATACATACAATATTATACTACTACTACAACTAACATCTCCACTAATATCCTTGGGATGATGTAACCGAAATATTCCTTAAATGCGATACATCAACCCCCATCAAATTAGTACATCAAAATCATCCAAGATGTACTCCACAAAGATTCTATATCCTTTCATCAATAGGATATATAAATATATATATAGGCATTTTTATTCTAACCATATATATATATACCAATCATCCATACCCATGACCAAGTGTACATATCATATCTGATGTACAATGGACATGCCCATAATCCACCCGGCTATATATATCGCCGATAAATCTGCATCAATGCTATCATCTTCCCAGTGCCTGACTCACGTAGCAACTGGGGACCACTTGGTGGGGATCAACGACACCCACCTCGTGATAACTCACACACACGACGTCCCGGGAAGCGGTCATAGCTCCAACTGGCAATGAGATGAAACATACCCACCACGTCTCATCCCAAAAATATATATCATATAATAAAACACGGGACGACTATGACCTGGGGAATATCCACACACTGCTCTATATGCCAGGATGCTCACCCTCTACGCACGCAACTTCCCAATGATAGCATGAGCGGGGTATGCTTAACCACATAAGTATATATATCGTTCACATGCACAATATACATACATCCATATGATCCCATCATATGATCAAACATTAAACCAGCATATACGGTTTAAATATCCATACCATGTATGTCCACAACATAAATATATCCATATATTCATATTTATATATAGATATATGTACATATATTCACACATCGCTATATCTATATATATATAAACTAATTCTCGTTCATATGTATAAGATATATAAACGCGGCTATAAGTATACATAATCCTCAATATACAAGCCGTCACCACAAACTCAAATAATTTACCTCGATATGTGAATACAATCCCTCACTTGAAACATATTCAATCATTTTTTTTCTATGATGAATAGTCTCCCAAAATCATATGTATATATTTAAACATATATATCCAACATTAGGGTTATCACCCAAAGTTTAGTATAGGAAACCATCATTACACATACCATATATATCCGAGAGCACATTAAAGAATCTAGTAATCATTTTGACTATCGGTATACACATAACTAATAGTCTATAAGCCTCAATCTCAATCTTACATTCATCAAATAATGCCATTGCTCTAAATTTCGACTACGGTTCAATCACCTTTGTGAATCCCCTAGTCTAAGATCTCTCGGATTTATTTCTTAAATTTTATCATTACTAAGGGTATGCAACTACACTCTTCCATTTGTCCCCAAATCGTATCTTAATAATATCCTATCCTTATAAGGATTTGACATAAAGGTTGGCCTAGAATTTCACAACATACCCTCACAATTCTCCCTAAGAGTTCTTAGCCTCACATCACATCTATACTTACTTTTAATCTAAAATTAGGATCCTCAATCCGAAAAAGGTTTCCCCACAATCTCTATACACAACTCCAAATACATACATGGATACATTTCTCCCAAATTACCCTAAGGAGTCCCCAAAATCCTAATATGTGATAAACTCCTTATATGTCTCCAAGAACATATCTCTTACAACATAAGGGAAGGCCCACAAATCAATAAACCCAACCAAAAAGGGTTTGAAATCACTATGGAGAAAATACCTCAAAATGCCATGTTCCTGAATCGATTCGGCCCTATTCCGAATCGATTCGGCCTAGCGAATCGATTCGGGTCCAAAGACCTGGGTTTCTACCACAGGCCGAATCAATTTGGCTTGGGTCCGAATAGATTCGGTCAATGCAGACCTGCCAATTTCCCTAAACCGAATCGATTCGCTTAGGGGGCGAATCGATTCGGACCTGCAGATTTTGAAGGGTTCTTCTTCTTTAATGAACCCACAAATTATTTAACCCTAAAATGTTCATTCTAACCCCCAAACCTTCATCAAATCATGATTTTAAGCCCATAAATCAACCCAAAGTTGATGCCAACCATTTCTATTCCATTAAATCCATATTTAAACATTGATTTCAAGATTAAATCCAAAAATCTAGGTTTTGATATTAATACCCAAAAATCCATTTCTTTAACCCACAAATTATGATATGAAATACACAAATAACTATTTAGCAGATTAAACACTTGCCTCAGATTTGTAGAGGTTGTATCGTCCTCGATGTCGCGATTGGGCCGGAATCTCCAAGCTTTTCTTCCTCTCTCTTCCTTTCTTCTTCTTTTCTCTTTTCTCTTCTTTTTTCTTTCTCTTTCTCTCTTTATCTAAATGAGAAGGCTTCATCCGTAAGACTCTTAAACCTTAAAACATTAAACCCAAATTTAAATGTTAATACACAATTTAAATGACTCGTTCACTCCAAATCGAGTCAACCAACTTAAAAATATTCCGGAGCCGAAATAAAACTCAATGACAGTCATTTTGACTATCTCGACCCTTCCGGACCAATGGTACCCTCAAAATCATCATCCGGAACACTTTAAAACGTCCTTTATTTTTGGACTTAAATTCCCCATTTTAGAATTCTCCAATTTAATTAAATTTTATTTTCCCAAAATTTAATTTCTCAGTCTCCAAAAATCGTGGGGTGTTACAAGTTCCTTGTTTGGATTTCTCTTTACGAGATGTCCCACACATGAAACCGAGCAAATGTATTTAGTCGGGAAAGGTCTTGGACACTAGGGATATAATTAGTATAATACTTATACGACTTTATTAGGATATATATATATATATATATATATATATATCGACCTTAGTATTACTAGGACGTAAGGCCCTTAGGGCATGTGACGTTATTTTAGGAACGCTGTATGGAGTTGACCACAAATAGGTTTGCAGGTTAACTCTAAGAAGGATTAGGTCCCTAGAAACAAGAAATATGGGATCTCGAGTGATTCGAAATGTTAGGCCAAAGGAGGTGAGGCCTCTCTTAGATAGAGCGTTACGTCGGTAACTAAACTTTAGGGGGGTTGAAAGGATGAGTTAACTTTTACTCCTGCACTCGTGTTATTAAGATCGAGAGTGGATTTAACGAACGAGTCTCTTCCAGGAACATGAAGTAATAATACTGGAGCATGGACCCATTGTTTATGTGTCTCATAAAATTAAACCTCGTGAGAAGTATTATCCCACGCTTGACTTAAAGTTTGTAGCGGTAGTATTTGCCTTAAAGAAACAGAGGCACTACTTCCTGGGCAGGAAATTTGGTCTTTTAACGAGCAACAAGTTGTTGCAATGTGTTGTTGGGGCAGTAGAGTTAGTGTTTAAAGTTCGTAAAGGACTATCAATTGGATATTCGCTTTCGCTAAGGAAAGGCGAATGGGGTAGCTGATGCGCCGTGTAAAAAACCCAATCTGAGACATTAGTAAAGGCATGGAAAGTCAAGTAGAACGAGCCTAACTAGGAGGACTTTACAAGAAGAGCATTGATGTCTGTGATCGACCATTTCACCTACTGGTGTGAAGAGAAGAGTGCGGAATAAGAAAGGGTATATCCATGGACATTTTCATTGAATTGCCAGCATCGTAGTGGTCATCATCCTATTTGAAAAAATTGTTGATCGTTTGACCAAACCGTCGCTTTCCCGGCCAGTGTGGGCGGACTTTTTATGGAGGAGTATGCCCAGCTTTTTATGGCAAAGTTATGGAACTGTACAAGGTGCCTATCAGTATAGTGTTGGACCAAGACTAGATTCTCGTGTCAAATTTTGGTAAAGTTTCCAGAAAGTAATGGAAATTGAATTGAACCTGGGTATATCCTACCACCCTAAAGTGGATGAATTAATGGAGAAAGTTAACCTAATATCGGAAAGAAAACTTGAATGGGTGTGTTCGACTTAAAGGAAGGATGGGAGTAGTAGATTTTATGAATCAAAATTCCGTACAATAATTCAGATCGTTTTTCTCTAAGGATGCCACCGTCCGTGGCCTGGTGTAGATGGCTGAGTAATTCGCCTGCTCGTTGGATGGAACCAGCGGACAATATATTCCTTGGACTTGGAATGGTCCAGGGATATTTCTCTAATGATTGGGATCATTGAGCCGCATACTTTCAAGGGCTACGCCGGCTCGAGTAGAGGTCATGTAGTATTGGAGGTAGGGAATTAATTTTAATGCGGTATTCCCTAAGAAGGGTATAATGTGATTTATGAGGAAAGGTCACTTGTTTCGAGTTAGGTAGGAATTTTTCTTTTCATCGTAGAAAGGTAGGATCGATAATTCATGAGTAACGACTAGATCTATGTTAGAGCACGAAAAATGTTGATTAAGATCAAAAGTGGCGACCTTAGTCCAAGTCCAATGGGGACATCGCCATGCCTAGAAAATTTTAAGAATGAAAGAACGATAGTTTAGAATATTACACCCTTTATATGGTTATAGGGTACGCCCGAATTTTGAGGGCAAAATTCCCTTATAAGGGGGGAGAGTGTAATAACCCATTCTTTTGAGCGACTAATTTATATTATTTTGCCCGATAAGCTAATTTTATAAAATAGAGAAAGTTGGAGTAAATATTATTTCTCGTGAGTTATGGGGTAATATTTACCATGTTTTGCCTATTTACCGTTAGGGGAAGGTAAATGGCATTATATTGTGTTTTATTGCGTCGTGGTACCCAAATGTACTTTAAACGACGGTTATAAAATATATTTAAATTTGAGCATAATTAATGAAATAACATGACGTAGGAACATAAAAAAATTATACATTACTCCGAATGCCAAAATTGGGGGTGCGATTAGTTTTGGAATAGTCGAGATAGTCAAAATAAGTGCCAAGTTGTATTTTTGAGTTTCGGGCATTTTTGACGGGTTATTACTCAATTATGTAGTTACGAGTCATTTTAATGGTGTATCAACATTTAAAAGAGGGGAAATTAGGTTTAGGAACCATATAAGTCTTCCAACCCTTTTATATTTCTCATTTCATATTGTAAGCCAAGAGAGAGAGAGAGAGTTGGGAGAAAATGGAGAAAAGAGAGAGAAATGGAAGATTGGAGCTGGAATCCTTTGATACCGGAAGAGAATCCGAGACTACGAACTTGAGGCAAGTTTCTTACCTGCTAGATCATGATTTAATGTGATAATTTGCATGTATAGTTATATTTTTGGAGATTTAAACCATTTTTGGGATTTGTGGGTTTTTAGTGATTAAACCCTTAATTTTGTAGTTTAACTTGATTGGAGTTGGGAAAATTAGTTAGTTATTGTGTAGGAATCATTTGGTAGAATTATTTATTTTGATGTTGGAGAAAATGGAATATTTGGGGTTTTGGGATTTTAGGGTTCATACAACCCGTAGCCCAAATTGGGAAATTCTGCAGGGCCAAATCGATTCGGCCTTAGGGCGAATCGATTCGGATATGGGGAAGGATACAGGTCTGGGAAACAAAATCAATTCGGGTTAGGTCCGAATCGATTCGGCTAAGGAAGAATGTTGGTTTTGCTCGCCGAATCGATTCACTTTTGGGCGAATTGATTCGCAATCAGGGGCGAATCGATTCGGCCCTAAGGCGAATCGATTCACATGCTCTATTTTTGTGAGATTTTTCTAGTTTTATTTTTATCCCATTTCTTTTAGGTTCGAGGTTTAGGAACCTTACTTTGGGAAATAATGAAGAGTTTTAGAGGTGTGTGTTGGGTAGACAATTCTCCTAGGCTAACATGGGGATATTTGGGCTTATCCCAGGGATTAGTTTATAGAGATTAATGTTTCGTTGATATAAGAAGTTACCCTAAAATGTATAGAAGGTGAAAATGATACGGTTGAGACGTTTGGGAGACCATTATTGAGGGAGGCTCACTTTGATGATTTATGGTATTGTGGTGGACTCTTGGAGACTAGTTTGAGGATAATGGCACTTCGAGTCATAAGTCATTAATAAAACATGACTTAAAGAATAAGAAATGCATATTCTAAAATTGGTATTTAATCATTGAGAATAAATGATTTTCGAGAATGTAAAATGTGAATGTTTTCAAATGGAAATAAAAATAATTTTCGTAAATGATAATTTACATAAACACACCTCTCTAAATCGCTATCATAAGGGAAGTTGCACGCGTGAGGTGAAGTCCCCTGGCTAACGAATGCAGGGAGAATATAGTCCTCGGCCATATGACCTTTTTTTGTATGTTTATTGTGCGACTATGAGGTAATTTCGGGTGTGGTTATGACTCACTCGCAGGTATATGGCCACTTCCCGACGTTGCGTTAGGATCCCAAGTTGTATTGGTGATAGGCCCTAGAAGATGATAGCCATTTAGGGGCGCGCACAGTGGGGAAACTCGGACGGGCGGTCTTAGAAATGTTATATGATATTAAATACAACTATTTTTAATAATGTGGGATATTATTGCTTTTAAATCATTTTATGATAATTAAATGGATTTAAATATATTTCCTGGATGAAAGAACGAAAATTGAGAAGTTATGATATGTAAAAGCATTTTATGATAATAAAACTTGCTTTAAATATATTTCCTGCATGGAAGAAAGGAAATAGATTTGGTAAAGAAAATTATGAGATGAAATTGTATTGGTAAACATTTGATAAAATGAATTGTCATATGTGTATTTCCTAAAGAGAAAAAGGAATTTTGCCCTTACATTGTGAATAGTCGATTTGATGTCTCCTTGAGTATATGTAGATGAGTTCTCCCATGCTTAGATGATCATTGAACATTAGCATTGATATTACGCTAGGTTGTGCTTTTAGATGGAGATGTGAGAAATTTTATGTTATTATTTGCGAGGGATAGTTACGTTCATAACTGTCATGAATTTTAGTCACATGGCAATCATATCAAACCCGGCCCTGACCCGTCTATATTTCGTTATTTGCATGCAACTCTTTGTCCATTTAGGTGCTCCTTCGCAAGGACGCCCGTGTTGACCTCTCCATTCCAATTGTCCTGGAGCTATGGCATTTTGCGGGTGTTTAAGAATATTTGTTATAGACGCTTCTTTCCATTGTACTCTAGTTATGTTCAATTTATATATTCGGCCGTGTTGCCCAAGCTTTGTAATCATTTATTATACTGTGATATTTAAATTGTAATACTCGGTGTAACCTCTTTGTATTAGTCTCTTAACCGACATCATTTTTTGTTATTACTTTATGCCTATTGTATTCTTTTACACGTTGATTTTTGGTATCCACCATTTTTACAAATGGGATTGTCTAAGTGTTTTTCTTTTACTTGTAAAATTTAATTTGAGAGTCCATTTTCTAAAATAATTGGTGGTTATCTCATACTATTATTTTAATCGACAGTGATGCTAAGAATGGACCATCTATGATTCATGTGATTGTTGGAGTATCGGGCTGGCCACCTCTTATTTTAGTAGGCGAGTTATCACATCCAAGTCAATATTTTCAAGGATTTTGCTGCTTTGAGGAAGAGTCGTATTTTAAGCGATCTGAGGTCGGTGTTTTTCCTCCCATGGTTTATTTTGTGTGATACATGTATTCACCCTTATTTGTATATATATATTCCATGCTATGCCTTGCATACCTATGAGTATTACTTATATATATATATCATTCTTGTTGTACACATGTTATATGATCATTGTTTTCATGCCGAGCAATTAGGAAAAATCATAATTAAATGAATTTATGTATATGTTGGGCTCTGGAATTTGGGTAGAATTATATTATCCCTAAATTGTGGAAATTTAATCTTGATAAAGATGCTAAATAGAGATATTGATATTTCTATTATATTTGGAGGATGCATAGACATCCCTTTGCCATACCATTCGGTGGATGGGGTGTGCTTTCAGGCTACGATTTGTCTCTTATCGGATGAAGTAGTCAATAAACCCATTGGGATTTTGATCCAGTTTATGGTTTTCTAAGATATTTTATGGTGTGATGTTAAGACATTATGGTAAGAGGATTAGGGGAGTACCATACTGTGTATTGTCAATGTATTGTGATCCAATTTTTTAGGGGGCATTGATTGTTTAGAGCATAATTGACAATAGAGTGAATGGGAGTCCATACCGTACTAAGGGAAGTGCGGCGGGGATTTTGTTATATGGGAATTACGAATTGTAGTAATGTGTGGTGATATCCTAAGATTGAATTTCTTTATCTTGGGATTTTAGTTGTGTGTTCATATGCATACACTCCTATATATATGCACACATGAGTACATATAGTTTACTTAGAGCATTTATAACAGCCTACTAATTTTTTTGCTCAGAACCCCATATTTTTTTTTGGTAATTAAGAATAACATAAAACAAAGGAAATATATACATAAAGAAACACAGGAGGGGCATACCCCCTAGGTCAAATTTCGTAAATGAAATTTATCTAAAGTAGACAGCTTAACGCAAACACAACAACGTATCCCAATATGAGAATAACATAGTTTCATCAAGGCCCAACATACCAAAGACAGTAAAATCATTATCACAAAAGGACTACCTAACTTCCTTTTTTTCTTCTGTTTATTCTTCTTACTATCTGACTTGCTTTTTAGATCGCCATTGGAGAGGTTTTTAGCCATTTCGTCTATGGTTTTCACCTTCAGTACTATGCCACAAGGAGCCGGGGTAGTCTCCTCCTATGACTTCTCCTTTATTCCTCAGATCCCAACATTTTATTCACATTTTAGACATTTGTACTAGTTTGGATTGATTACATAGAAATTGGAGTTTGGGATGCATTTTACATTTAGAATCTCTTTATTTTTTAAAGGAAGTTGGATTTTATTTTTTATTGTAAATTGTAAAAGAGACTTATAATTTTAATGAGAGATACAATTTCTTCTTTATTTATAAATTCTTATTTTGGTTTATTTTAAATGAGATTTTCTTTTAAAAGTGTTGAATTTGGGAAGCATTTTTATTTTTTTATTTTTAAAATTTATCGAGCTTCACAAGTGGTACCAGAGCTCTTGAGCTCTAGATTACTTTTATTATTGGGTCTCGAGTTATTGGTTTGTTACAAGTACATTTCACTGTCTTTGATTTTCCAGTAATAAATGAATGAAATAATAAGTTTTAGTGAATTTCGAAGACGAAATTCCTTTTGTCTGGGGGAGGATCGTAACACCACATATTTTTGGGATTTAATTAAAAATTATTATTTGATGAAATTTGCGATTTTTATTTATGCATTAGAAACAATTTTTTTCAAAAATTTTAGTCAAATTATTTATATCATGTATGGATTCAATGAATAAAGTGCCAAATATATTTATATGGACATATTTTAATTAATGAAAATTAATGTGGAATTTCTAAAATTTTTAATTAACTATTTTTGAATTAGCTAGTACATAACATGTTAAATAGTTTACACATTTTATTTTTTATATTTTTATCCATGGCAAGAAGACATTAGAATTTAAAAATTATTAAGACTGGTTTTTAAACATAAAATGACATGAAATTGTTTTGAAATAGATAATACTAGTTTGGGGATTAAGAGGGACTAGTGTTCTTAATTTGGCCTTAATTGTGAGTTTAAAAGAGATGAGGAGGTTACGACGTGAACAGATTTTATATATCTATTATGATTTTATTTTGATTAAAAACAATAAAAATGGAATTCTTAAGATGATTGGTTATTAAATATTAATTAGGGAATTTATGGCTCATTAAATAAGGCATTTATAGGGGGGGGGGGGGTGGGGGAATGAAAGGTTAAACGAGAAAATAAAGTGAAGAAGATTAGGATCTAAGTCTCAACTTGTTTTTAATAGTTTCAGGGTTATTTTAAGCTTACCCGCAAATATATAAAAGTGCGTTAAGGTAGGTGGATTTTTGGGCACCTTTTAGGGAGAGAATTGTAATACCCCGTATTCTCGAAGATTTAAAAAATTATGTGATTTATTATTATTGTGGGATTAATTAAATGAAAGTGTGAGAATTAATTATTAATCCGGATTAAATTTGAATATTTACTAGGGTGACGAGAAGTTAGTAATTATAAAAAAAAAAATTAAGTGGTGAAACTTAAATGGTAAGTCTTGGAGAGTAAATTATAACATCAGTGAGGTGTTCATTATTAAGGGTATTCGGTATGGGTGGTACTGCATAGATTACATAAGATGTGAGGTTAATACCCGAAGTTCTCCTTACCAGAAATGCCTTATTCCCTGAATTTTGGGACGAAATTCCGTTATTAGGGGGAAGTATGTAATACCCCGTATTTTCGAAGATTTAAATAATTATATGATTTAATATTATTGTGGGATTAATTAAATTAAAATGTGAGAATTAATTATTAATTGGGATTAAATTTGAATATTTACTAGCGTGACGAGAATTTAGTAATTATTAATATTATTGTGAGAATAGGTAATATAGAATGACGATTTTATATAACTTGTCGTGAGAGGGAAATACGACAGTTTGGTATATTAAGTCAGGGAAGCGCGTGTGAGTCGTGTCAGGACTAATTAAGTGGAATAAAAAGGTAAATTATTTTAAGTAACTCATATGATCATTTTGAGAGCACCGTTGTGTCCGGAGAGGTCGAGATAGTCAGAAAACTCTACCCGGGAACTTTATTTGGACTCCGAGATATTTTTAGGCCAAGCCGGCACCCGGTAGGGGTAGTTTTGTAATTTGGATTTTTAGAGAAATTATATGGACGAAAATTGGAGAAATATTATATCATCTAATTGGGGACAATTAGGGTTAGGATATACCAAAATCAAGAGACGACCACAGTGCGTGAGGGAGAGCAAATTCCAAAGGAGGAGAGTCAATTTACACCACCTTGCACAACCACCACCACCATCGTGTAGATCGGAACGTGAGGAGGACATCCATACCAACAACACGAATGGATCAGACCTACGGAATCGAGGCAAGTGTTTATTGCTAGCTTTCTTCAGCGATAATTGTGTTCATGTTAGTCTAGGTTAATAAACCATTGTTATGAAAGTTAATTTGGGTGAAATTGGAGAACTACATCATAACCTAGGGCTGATTTGATAATAATTTGAATCCCATATGTAGGTAAGATGATGCTTACGAAAGTATGTTAATTTCTATAAATAATCTGGGTTTAATTTAGAAGTTATGCATATCAATTTTAGAACTAGGGTTCTTGGTAATAAATTGCGGATTGATGATTTAATGATTCTAGGTTGTTGAATTCATTCACAAATGTTAGGATTCGATTTGGGATTGATTGATTGGAGTTTGGGATGATATTTTAGAGGTTTTAGGGTTGAAAAATGGTAAAAAACGAGGTTGTCTAAGGTTGGAGATGAAACAACCCAGGTCGTGAGATGTCTTGAGCAAGATCAGTATCTCATGTGAAGTTGTTCAAGCGAGATAGGGTTATCGTGCGAAGTCGTTCGAGTGACATGTGGAAGTCATTCGAGCGAGATGTCCTTCTGGTTATATCGAGATTTCTTATTTTTAGGGAATTTCCTATTTTCCCTCTATTTTAGTAAACGGTTAATTTGAGTAAGGAAAACCAGTGTCCGATGAACTCAGAATAGTGAAGAATTATTGGGAGTTGTTTAGGTGTAACGATTTAAACATTAGGGATGGTGAGTTTACCTTGAAGATTACCAGGGAGAGATAATTGTAATTGTAAATGTGTCGAGAGTATTAAGTGATTAATACTTACGATATTAGTTCTAATGATATGGAACTTATAAGAATAAAAATTAGTGGTCACGTTTTGGACTTCTTATGATTATGTATTAAGGGTTTTCGGGTGACATATTATCCTTATATATATTACGAGAGAGGGAATATCGTAATTTAAAATACGTTGATAGTATTTAGTGATGGTAATACTACGTATGGAATATGACATTTGGTCTATGTGTATACCCTTTGATTTAATGGGTTGTGTCTATACCTATATTTGATATATTTTGTGTATGACATACCTAGCTACTTGATATCACGGGGGGTTGTGTAGAGACGGTCTTATTCTGAGTGACCTTCAGGGGGATATTTGACTTGTATCTCAGAACATAGGACTGTGAAGAGTTATTTGTGAGTTGATAAGTCAGCTGATTATGGGAGTAGGTATGTGCGTGACCCATAGGTATGTGAAAAATGTTCACCCCCAATATGTGTGATTTGTTTATATGGTTCATGGGAGATTTCCGAACCGATAGTCCTTGTTTGAGTACGAGATGTACCGGGACATGATTGCAGAGTATTGAATGCACTACAGGTGTATCCTTGGGGTGATGTGTTAGTATATATATATATAATAGTGGTGGATATAGATGTATACTTTTGCTATACTTATAATGCGATAATTGTAGGCTATTAAGATTGTGTTAATACATACATATATTTATGTGTGTGTGTGTGTATACTTGTGGCTACAATGGAATAATTTTAGACTATTAAGGTAGTGAAACCTTCTATAACGTAAATAGTGAATACTTGACTTTAGTGTGATAACAGTTATTTAAATGATAACTGTTGAGATCAAATAAAGAATACTACTATGAGGGGTAAATAAAAGGATAAGCCTTTTCCTAGTTAGAAGCGTGTCAGATGTCTAGGATGAATTAGATGTGCGTTAGGCATGCACACTAGTTGAGAGGTGAGAATCTAATGTGAGAGTTCGAACTGACATGCATATAATACTTTCTTTATTGCAGCTTTAAATACTTGCTGATAAATCTTTTTTAAAACATCGGGCTCTTACCCGTCTCTTGCATCTCTTCTCTATTTTGCTACATATATATATATATATATGTATTAGTATAGGTGCCCAGCCATAGGGACACCGGTTCTAGATACTTGGATGGTTTGACGAGTTGAAGCTGTTGTGGAAGTTGCAGATCATTCAGATTAGACGCTTCTCTCATTTCATTCAGTTCCTAGTTCAGATATTTCAGTTTGGGCATCTGTCGCCCATTCTCGTTAGCGGGGTTGTACTCAGTTTCCATTGTAGTTATTTTCAATTGGATTGAGTATTTATTATGGTTTTGTTTGTGACTTTGAACTAGAAGGTTTTATCCAGTCTTAATTATTCAATATTTGTTTCAGTCAGTATTCATCTCACATGTATGGTTTGTAATCATATGTTCAGAAATTAAATGAATTAATTGATTTCAAGTTTAATTGGAAAATGTTTTGACCCTAACTTAATTAAATTTTAGGTAATTAATTGGATTTAAGTTTTTGACAGTGATGCTAAGAATGAACCAACCGAACATTCTGTTATAAATTTTATAAAGGACTGATCACCCGATATTTAATTAGGCGGGGTATCACAAGAATTCTGGAGAATCGAGAAAGAAAATAATATAAAAAATGTGAGAAAATAAGAGGAACATGACATAATTTTTTTGAGAGATATAGTAGGAGTTTCTAATATAAAATGAATATTACTAATATTTCCAAGTTAGTATGTCCAAGGATTTTGGTGCTTTGATTCGGCGGTTGTATTTTAAGAGATTTGAGACAGGCGTTCAATGCTATGGATTTCATCCTTGTTTGTATATATGTATTCAATGTTATGGCTTTCATCCTTACATTTATTTCTTTTATCTACATATTATTGTTGGTCCACAAATATTACATTCTCATTATTTTCAGGTCGAGTGGTTGGGAAAACTCGTAATTATATTTTTTTTTGTAATTAAGAATAACATAAAACAAAGGAAATATATACATAGAGAAACACAGGAGGGGCATACCCCCTTGGTCAAATTTTGCTGATGAAATTTACCTAAAGCAGACAGCTTAACGCAAACACAACAACATATCCCAATCTGAGAGTAACATATTTTCATCAAGGCCCAACAGACCAAAGACAGTAAAATCGTTATCACAAAAGGACTACCAAACTACCTTTTTTCTTCTGTTTCTTCTTCTTACTATCTAACTTGCTTTTTAGATCGCCATTTGAGAGGTTTTTAGGCATTTCATCTATGGATTTCACCTTGAGTACTATGCCACAAGGAGCCGGGGTAGTCTCCTCCTATGACTTATCCTCTATTCCTCCAGTTTCGTTATCGTCTCTAATTTCTGGGACCCCTTCCTCATCAAGAGCAAGAATGGCAATTTTATTCTGATCAGGGATAACATTGGTTACAGTCGGAGTGATATCCAATTTAGTGGTGTGGTCTCCTTCTTCCTGATGATTACTCTTCACTACGGCCCTAGCTTTAGTAACCTGCTTCCAGTCATCATTCGTAGGCTTAATTATCGTGGTATTAGAGGCCCTCGGGACCTCTTGGTCAGACTTTTTGTGGATTGGGCATGGTCTGAGATTATGACCAAAAACAAGATAGTTTTGGCATGATGGGGGCTTAGCTTTAAATTCCACCCTGACTGGAACACTAATAGCATCCTCCATAATAACATTAATGCTATTAGGGTAAGTCTCTTTGGCATCAACGTCAATACAAATAAATCTACATATACATTGGGTTGTAGAAATTGGGTAGAATAATTACACCTAAGCTTTGGAAATTTAATCTTGATTAACATGTTAAATTGATAGACTGATATTTTTATTTCAATTGGACGATGCGTAGGCATCCTTTAGCCAAACCACCCGCTGAATACAATGTGTTTTAGCCTACAATTTTGTCTCTTATTTGAAGAACTAGGCCATGGAATCCTTGGGATTTTATGGCATTTTATTATGGGTTATTAATTTGTTTTGTAATAGGATGTTTGGAAGTTTTGTAATGGGCTACTAATCCATTATGGTAGGACGACGAGGGGAGTACCTTATCGTTCCTTATGGATCTTTTATGATACTGTTTTTGTTAGGGCCATTGGATTGTTCATAGGATCATTGATAAGATGTGAATGGGAGTCCGTACATTACTGAGGTAAGTGCAAGAAAATATTTGTTATATGGGAATTGAAAAGTGTAGTAATGCGTTGTGAGATGATATTATTTTTCTCCGGATTTACGTTGAGTGTTCATATGCATACACTCTTATCTATGTGCACACACGGGTATATGTAGTTTGCTTTGAGAATTTATACGAGCCTACTGAGTTTCTCGCTCACAACCCCTTAATTTATATGTATTTTAGGTTTTTGTATGAATTTGGATTGATTACGGCTATACTGGGGTTTGGGACACATCGGGACCTATAAAAGTTTTTTTAATTTTTTTGAAGAAAGTTTCATTTATTTATCATTGTAAAATGTAAGTGAGACTTCTAATATTAATGAGAAAATCAATTGTTTCGTTTATTTACAATTATTATTTTAGCTTTGCACCCGATTTATTTTAAGGGATATTTTCTTTTAAAAAGGTTGATTTCGAATCCAATATCATTTTTTTGTTTTTTTCTAAATTTCCTGACTATTACATTTATCTCAAAATCACTCGAAGTAATGAGGTCGAACTCGAAACTTCATGGACCTACAGCAAAGGTTACACATGGCATGGAGGGAATCGAAATCATGTGACATCATATATGAGGCAGCAAAGTCATAGTATAAGGTCATCTCATTCGAGTGTTGGCTTCGGCCTAGGGTTAATAGAAAGTAGTAACTCCATTCATTAATACAATCTTAGGAGATATGTACTTGTTAACTAGGTGATGTCAGCAACTAGATATACATGCAACAGAAGTAGATATGTAGATATTTTCCTCCATGTTCCATAACTAACTTATCGTTATTCCTTCACAAAACATGTAAAATGTGATCTCAACAAACCAATAAAGGTGATACATGTGTCCCCTCTTCACTCACTTATTGTAGCATATAAATAGTTATTCATTGACCTGATGTGTGGTATGGGTTATTTTATAATGGTATTCTACTTAATTTGATATATATATATATATATATATATATATATATATATATATATAGAGAGAGAGAGAGAGAGAGAGAGAGAGAGAGAGAGGGAGAGAGAGAGAACTTTTAATTAATTACATTTTGATGGCGATGGTCCAGTTTAAAAAAAAGAAGAAAAAGCTCCACTCGTGGACGTAGGTGCCAAATTGGGTCGAACCATATAAATCTGGGTCTTCCTCTTTTCCTCGTGACCCTCTATTTCCTTCATATGTTAGTCATTTAGTATTTTATCTCTCAATGTCTGTATCTTCTAATTCATTGATATCATTTAGCTAAGATCTAGTCAATACAAAATTCTAGCAATAACTATTTGGCATCGTTTGTGGGAAATGATATTATAATGTTATTTTCCCCCAAATTTCATTTTTACGGATTGAGGATACCCATTTGACCTGAACCAGCGAATCGAGATTCGATTTCTATTGGTTGAAAATGGTTAGATCTATTTGGTAAAGTGCTTTTCATTTAATTCATGAAATCCTATTAGATTTTCATTAGATCTCTATTTTTCGTCTATATTTTTTCTTGCATCAAACCCCAGTTTTGGAAATACATGAAAATGTAATTTTATAATTAATATTAGTAGGCTTATTCTTGTGTCAAAACAATTGAGTCATTGAGTTATTAAAGTCACATAAAATGTATTCAATGAACCTTCAATGATTAAAGATTTTGCAAGCCGCTAATTGAAGACTTATGTTGACAAGCATTAACATTGAAATGAAGACTATATCCTTTCTTGTATAGATCATGAAACATTTCAAATATACATTTCACAGTTGAAAAGTATATTTAAAAAGTTGAACAAGTGATTTAAAAACAGTTTTAGAGTTTTTAAACCGTTTTAGGAATTTTTATTAGCTTTTTGAATAGTTAAAGCCTTTGAAAAAAATTATTTAATTTAATCGTTCACAGGGTTAAAAAGTATGACCATCCACACGGCTCATTCGTTCGACTACAACTTGAGCCTATGAGCATGTCTTTGCCATGATGTCTATATTTGGTTGAAGTTGTACGCACAACCAAATCTAATCGTCCACGAGACGGCCTTTGATTTTGAAAATATTATATTTAAAAGCCAGATTCCCTCCCATTTGAAAAGATATGAAAACCTTAGATCTGAAATACTTTTACGTGCATTTTCGAGGTTCAGAGCATTTTCCTTTTCTTCTCTTTCCAATTCACTTGCTCTATAGAAAACTGTTAAAAATGGATCTATACTTGATTTATGTTTTTAGAGAGAATTGAGATTTTTTTGGTTCATATTTCACAATGCAAATTCAATTCAAATCAATCAACCCTTGAATTTTTTTATCATATACTAGATCTAAAAGAGGAGGCACTGTGATTTATTGGAGAAATCAGAGTGTGGAAGACTTCCCATGATAAGAATGGACTTCTATGTTTACCGCATCGAGTTTGTTGCGGATTCTCATGGAGGGCGATCAAAAGTTGACATGTAACTACCAGATATTGATTGTGTGAGATACCGTTGTGTCTTTTGTAAAATTACTTTTCAAGTATAAATGAGAACTAAAGTGAGTCGACTTTTTTAGCCCTAGGTGGGGTGTTTTCCTTCACAAATGTTATCTTGTGTTTAATTGTGTTTGTAATCGATTCATGTGCACACATTTCATCACAAACAACAAATAATCAAATAGTTAGTAAAAAGATTAATAATAATAGAGAATGTGGATGAGAGACAATAAGAATCAAACAAATTTTGTGTTCATCCAAAGATGGAAACTTACATCCACGGGTGTTACTAGCTTTCCTTTCACTACTATCAGGTGTACGATTAGGGTTGTATAAGATATCAATGATTAAGAGGGAGAGAGTCTGGTGGATTCATTCCCTGTTTATAGGTGGTTGGTAGAGTATATTTAGGGTACAGGTGGACTACCTTTATAGGCTAGGCAATTACACCTTTATACCAGTGCTTGTAAATAAATATTAAATGCCTTGGATCTTGTGTTGCCATCCCTGATATGCGTGCAAGTAACTAACTTATAATAAATACATTATTTTATTCCCACGTGACTAGTGAGAAGTCTGTTGGTTTTTATGCGAATTCGCACGTATGGTGTAAGTGAACATTTGTGCTGGTGAGGGACAAATGTCAGTGTTGTTAGCCAAGAAGATTGGTTCTTGAGCCGACTTCCTATTAGAAGTAAGGCTGAGAACATGGTGAGTCCTCTCTTGGTTTTATTGTGGGCCTCATGTGAGATGGTACTATAAAGGTATAACAGAATGCTCCCAAGACTTCATGCAAGAGCTTTGTGGTTTGATGCAGAGTGAATGGATGAAGTGTTTTATCATGTTCATACTGAAGTAATATAGTCCTCTCCCTCTTAGTCATCCTGGACCAGCATATTACTTTGTGTGATGATGGAAGTAGTAATGACACGTGTCAGGAAGCTAAAGTGTCTTATTTGTAATAATTATGGCAAGGCGAATGTGTAGCAGCTATGTATCATCACTTAAGACGTTGTAGGCTTTTTGAGTTCTTTTTTGCAGCGTCCCTTTAGCTTTACTCTTCAAACTATAAATACCCACCATAAGTATCATATATCATCATAGATTGAAGATCCTTAGTTACAGATAGAGATAGAAAAAGACAGGTGTTGTTCAAAGTTTTCTTGAGAAAACGTTTTTCATGGGAAAAACTCTTTCTTTGGTTTTTTCTTCTTTTCTATGTGGTGCCTTCCCTAATCCTTCACATCTTGTTGGTTTCATCAGTTACTCCACTCCCCGTCTTAGTTAGGATTTCATCGGTCTAGAATTTTGTATTTTTTCTTTTGTTGATTGGTGTGTGATTTGATGTTGGTGATTCGGTGGGAGATTCAAGATTAGACGACCATTGAGCTGGTTAGCCTAGGGTTTTTAAGCATCATTAGGATATTTTGGTTCCATTTAGTTGTTCAAATTGAGTTTTTGTTCTAAAATCCTAGTTTTACTACTGCATTTTCTTTGTTTTAAGGTTGGATCCTTATTTTTATGAGTCTCCCTCCTCACGTGCAGCGAATCTACAACTTTATTGGTGAGATTGAGTCTAAGAATCTAGGAATCACTGAACGGAAGTTCTCACACCCTCCGCAAGTGATTAGTCCAAAGAAGAACCATGTTTCCCTTGTTACACACCAAAAATCCAATCTAGTAGTGGTTCTGCTATGGACCTTAGTGAGCCTTAAGTGAATTTTCCTACTTTAGACTACCTTGAAGTAGATCTTGTCACTCCTCTTTCTCCTGGGGCTAATCTTTCAAACCATCTATATATATACTATAAATCTATATTTTCTTTTTAATGAGGTTATTTCAGATAGGGCAGAAACATGGGGCCTAAAAGTGTTAGTACTTTTCCTTCCACCTCCCATCTAGATGAGTCTTTTGATGATGTGGTTGAGTAGAAGGAAGATAGCTATCATAGGTCATTTGACTTGTATGATACCAACAAAACTGACACACGATGGTATCCCCGTACCATTACAGAGGATGAGCTTGAAAATTTAAGGGAGAATTTTAGCCTTCAATAACTGTTGGGAATATGATTTCTCTTCCTAATGAGAGATGTTATTATGTGAGAGATTCTGAAAAGGTTTTTTTTTTCCTATGGTCTCTTTAGGTGGGATTGAGGCTACCTATTCATCCTATATTGCGCTCGATATTGAAAGGCTCAGGTGTTACTTTGACCCGGCTACCTCCTAATGCATATATGACCATGTTAGGATCTATGATGTTTTGGGAGCTTAAAATGGGTTCGACCATATAGGGGACATTTTTATGTATGTCCATGGATTAAAAAACATTGCCAAAGCCCTTGGGTATTATTAGTTTTCTCCTCAAAAATCCCAATACCGAATAGTCACTATTGTCCAAACTAGCAATCACAGTTGGAAGGGTCAATACGTGTTTGTTAAGAGAGAGTGGGAGTTAGGTCTTTCGAACATGATATGTCGTGTAGGGTTCCAAGCGAAAGGAACGGACCGAACCAAATAGGTAAAAAAAAATCTTTCTTTTTATTTAATTGCTCTCTTTAGATCATTTCGTTATTCTGGTATTCTATATGCTAATTATTTCAGTGAAGAAAGCACTCAGCATAACTGCGTCTTTAGTCGATCTAGTCGAGACGTGTTGTGAGAAGAAGCCCCCCAAATTTCAGAACTTATTTTCAGTAGAAAATTTTCATGTTGCGGGGTACCACACCCTTCTAGGTAGGCTTCTCCCTGTAGAGTTTAAAATTCCTTTAATGGGGTGGGTATTGTAAGAGACTCAAATCGACACAAGAGAGTAAATCGTTAAAGTGGAGGAAGAGGGTTTTGAAGCATATAGGGCAGATATATATCATCCTTTTATCTTCTCTTTCTGTTTATAGTCTCTTATTTAAATTTTTTGCTCATCTTTTCTCAGGTGTAGAAAGACATACCTCTAAGGAGACGTTAGGAATGCCTCCTCACTAGATAGACTACAAAGCAATGGCATTGGACAAGTAGAAGAAAATTGAGTCCAGATAAAGTTAGGTTGGTGCCGAAAAAAAAAGGTCAGCCGAAGAGAAGGATGTAGCCGAGCAGAGTACTCGTCAGAAGGAGAATGATTATGCTACTACTAGAGCCAAATCTAAGGGGAAAGCCCATATGCATCCTTCATGGTCTACTATTGTAGAAAAAGGGCCCCTTGATTTCCAAGGTGCTCATAATGCGAGAAATATGCCATGAGTATAATAAGAAGATAGACTGACCCACCCTTCGTAGGTTGGTGAGGGGTCTAGGTCATACTTCTCCTTATGGGGAAGGACCGAAGTTCAAGTTTTATCAAGCTCATAAAATTACTCCTAAGGAGCTGAAGGCAAATCTGGACTCAATCTTCTATCATGCGAACAATACCACTAATCTTCTCAGTTATCACAATTATAGTAAGGATTTTGAGTTTGTTAGGGGCTACAATCTTTATTCTCTGTGGAGGCTGGACCAACACAGGCTTTTAGTGGTAGTACGTTCTTTTTTTTTTGACAATTTTTAATTCTTATGTTTCATACGGGATCTAATGTTTTCTTTCTCTTATTCGTCGGGTGGCCATGACACGTACATCCCTAAGGGATAAGGTAGAAGTATATCATTATGCATTTGAGGACTTGTTCGATGATAATAAGAAATTAAAAGCAGACTTTGAGAAGTTATCTGGGGAGTTAAAAGGTGATGGATGAACAACTGGTGATGAAGACTACAGAGTTGAGCTAAATAAATGATGGGGTCAATAACTTAAAGGAGAAATCTCATATTGATGATTCCATCATTAAAAGTTTGAACGAGGCCCTCAATGTCGCATAGGAGGCTCTGAAGAAGTCAGAGAATGATAAGATTGTCATGACTCCGGAGTTGCAGAGTGCTCGTGATTCCCTTACCTCTGCCTAGGCGATCAGTGTCCAAAAATATAAGTCTTTTCCTGACTATAATGTAGACTGTGCTACCTTCTTTCTTTGCGGATATGAAGAGTTAAAAAAGGGTTATGGCTCATTAAGCCGACACTACTGAGGAAGTAAGAAAATGTCATGATGACGATAAGGAGGTCACTACTTTTCCTGGGGAAGACGATGATGATGCCCTAGTAGATTAACCTTTTCATGCCTAATATGTCCTAGGATATACTAACCCCTATACTTCTGCTACATGATTTTCTATGAAGCTCTATTGTATTTTTTTATTCTTCACTTTGATCTTTTTTCTATAGTGATCCCCGTTATCTTTTTATGACGGTTCATGAATGAACATTTATACAATAATTATCTAATCGTGTGTTTTGTGCCAACAAGATTTGCTAATCTTAAATCAATCTTTTTCCATGTATTAATTTTTTTTGTAAAAGAACATTTAGTGGAGACACCCCATTCTATTACCCCCAACTCTCCTTAGGTCCCTAGTACCTCCCTTCATCACCACAAACCGTCATGTCCCGAATATTGACCTAGAAGCCATCGGGCACTCCCCGACTCAGTTTGACCAAAAAGTGAAAATCTTTATCTCGAGTGAGACTGAATGAATCCTCTAAGGGTACTGAATACCCTTTCCAATGGTCCATCCCGTGTACGATTCTGACTTACCATGCGGACGAACGATCCGTTTGCGTCCGAAACTTGACCTAGAGGCTCCCGGGCGCTCCCGGGCTCTATTTGACCTAAGTTAACTCTTTAGATCAATCGAGGCTAAATGAATCTTTGAAGGGCACTGAATACCCTTTCCAACGGTCCATCTCGTGCACGATTCTGACTTGCCATGAGGACGAACGATCTGTTTAACTCTAAGAAGTCACCGAATGCTTCTAGGGCCCGGTTGACCAATGTCAACTCCCCAAATCGTGTCAAACTCTTTGGAAGTCGAATTACATCTCCTAACCTTTCCAACGGTCTGTCCCGTGTACAATTTGGACTTACCATGTGGATGAACGGTCCATTTGCATCCGAATGATTCCCCGTCTAATGGACCGACAAATGCTTCCGAGCCATATTTGACCCAAACTCAACTCCCGAACCTGGGAGCGGTCCAAAGGACTTTTGAAGGTCTCTGAATTACCTTTCCAATGGTCTGCCCCATGCATGATGCTGACCAATGGTTTACCCTCGGTAGTCAATTTCCCGAAAAGATTTGAAACACACTGCCAAATGGCAGGTTCCAGACCCTGCCTATCGGGACATGACCAAATGGCAGGTGCCGATAGGTAGGATCAAGTCTATGCCGATCGGCAGTGACCTGATCCTATAAAAGGAGGCCTTCACATCATTTCCAGCAAGAGCCCAAATTTGATAAAATTCACTCTCAACGAATCCCAGAAACCTCTATCGAAGGCAGCGTGATTTCAACCTCCAAATCCCTTTTTTACTTCCACTTTTCATCATCCTTTTCATCAAAATTGGTGAATTAGACACTCTCCATCATCATCCAAGTGCAAGGGCTGCTCTCCAACATTCAAGATCAAGCTCGAGATCTTCAAAAAGGTCCAACTTTCTCAAACTCTCTCTTAAATCCTCTTAAATTCTCAATAACTTGTTTTCTTACTTAGCACTTTTATTATCTCATCTCTCACATCCTAATATACTTTTTATTCAGTATTATTGTCCATCTCTTATTTTCATATTAATAAAAAACACCAAAAAAATAAGAAAAAGAGGGTTTCCTCATAAATTCCAAATAGGGATTCTCACACTTTTCTCACCACTAAAAAACTTTTTCTACATGCACACAGACTCATAAATAAGAGATCCCCCATTTGGATTTATGGGATAAAGCCTACCTTTCGTTTAGCATGTGAACTACGTGGACTTTGATGCCTTTATAGGCTACATAGGCGTCTCGGGGTAAAACCTGAGGCTCGAGTCCTTTTCTCACATTTTTCTCTTATTTTCCTATTTTCTCTAAAATCTAATCTTCTTATATTCTATATACTTTCCCTTAATGACGTATTACTCCATATGCGTTGTCGTTCCGTTATAACGATCAACGTAGGGGTAATCGCGTAAATCTTATTTTTCTAATATTATTCTTATATCTTCCTACGGATGACTCGCTTTATCTTTTCCATGATACAAGTCGAGGATTCCTATCTTCATTATATATATACACCTGCACACATATCACGGGGGGAAATATAAAGGAAAATATCAAATATCCATGAGAGACCGAAAGGGCGGAATGGGTGCCTAACACCTTCCCATTTCGTAACATAGCCTCCGAACCCTCCTCAAATCATTTTGGTTTCGCATGCACCAGTATGTCTTTGGATGCCATCCTTCGGGATGGGTTCCCCTTCTTCTTTTGTCTATTTTGAGTAAAATAGACTGCTGACTCTGAATCTCTCTACATTTGTTACACCTCATCTCAAATGACGTCGATCGAAGCGCTCCCGAGAGGGATGCACGGGATCGGAGGATCTTTTCCCTTCGCGTACCCGCCCGTGCGGTGAGGATCGGGGATGGCCACAGTGGCGACTCCGCTGGGGATATATGTATTTTGAATGCTTGACTCTATTTGAATGGATGCTATATTTGTTTATGTTTCTTCCATATCTTAATGTTCCCCCTTTTCCATGTATATCCCATGCTTACGCTTATGTTCACACACTTGTAGAAAATTCTCCATGTACACTTCATACCACGTGCACCTAGGATCACATATATTCGCATGTTGCACGCATCACCCAACCATACTTGGTGTACCTTTGGTACTTTACTTTGCTCCCTGTTTGGAATAATCAAGAAAGGCATTCTCATCATAAGATACTAATAAGAGAATCATGCATGATTCACACGACATCACCAAAGAGCATTGTTATTGACCAAATCTTACCCAGTAACTGGAGGGTCACTTGGTGATGGGCGCTGGTCCGGCAGTTCGCAGCTAGCCTAAGCGATATGACTCTCACCTTCCATTGTCCAAGTACCTTCGACGTATATCGAACGGTTCCCCCGCATCAAACCGTTTGACCGAAGTCATGACGGGAGGTATATCGCAGGGAATTCACTCACGTACGCCGAGTATATCAAATTTTCTCTCACACGTACCGTTCCCACGAGGTATATAGTGAAGCAATTCACGTACACTCAGGTATATCAAAAGCCTTGTCCCCACGTACCGATTGTCCGCAAGAGCAAGACGTTTATCATGGAAGTCACGCCAAAGGGGGGAACCCATGCCGATTCACCCAACCAACTGCATATCCGCATATAAGTGTCAAACCTAGGACACACACTTTAGATTGCCGGTTTCAACCCGAAACTCTGTCAAAATTTTGGGTCGATCTGCCGCCCAATTTTCGCGCATTTTTAAAATAGGACCCTGTCCGTGAGCCTGGTTACAAGTCCAAACCGTAGCTTTGCATATATTAAAAAAACACATTTTTCTAGGCTCGGGTCCCGTCTGGCATTGCATTTAGAAGAATTAAATACAAGTGAGAACATAATAATCATAATAATCATGGTGAGTTCCATCTTCAAAAAATATTTCTCCCTTCTTTATAAAAAATCCAAAAATATTTCTCCCTTCTTTATCAAAAAATCAAAAAAAAAAGAAGAAGAAAAATAGTTTCTTCCCTTTTTCTCAAAAATAAATCTCATCCTACGCCTTCTCAGGTCGATTGCAAGCCCTTGGCCTAGCTCCCTATTGGCTTAGGTCTTCAGTCAAATCACCCCGGAGTTTCATCCGTTCCTCTACTACTTCTTCCGAGTCCTAAATTCATTCACTTTCCATGAAGAATACAGATTAAGCACCAGTCATATTGCCGGATCTGACGACAGTCCTAGCTCAGCTCATGTCCAAGATTGATGACCTCCAAACCGAGGTTCGAGAGATGCAACGAAACCAGGTTCCAATTCCTCAAGATCTCGAGGCCCTATTACCTCGTGTTATGGGTCCATCCGAGCCTATTCGGGTTCCCAAAGAATATCAACATGCTCCACGTGCCCCTCCTGTCAATGAGCTGCCACCTGCCCAACTTCCTATGCTAAACATTGCCCAGCCCATGGCTAACCTTCCTTTGGTCGTTGATCCGAAGGAGGAGGAGTTGAATAAACTCAAAAAGGATCTCAAGATGCTCACCAAGAAGTTTGACCAAGTCAGGATCTCTGGGAATTACATGGACTACACCCACATGTCTCCTTATCTTAAAGCGAGGTTGATCGAGAAGTTCAAGATGCCAAATATCGAGAAGTTCAGAGGGAGTGGACCCCCGATTGTTCATCTTCACAGTTATCATCGTTCCATGACTCTACTAGGGGCTTTCGAAGAAGTGATGGCCCAATTATTTTAGCAAACTTTGAAGGATAGTCCTCTTCGATGGTTTTTATCCCTTGAGGAATCCAGAATCCGTAGCTGGGAGGATGTAGCCCGAGAATTCATGTCGCAATATAAATACAACGAAGAGCTTGAGGTCACCCATCGTGATTTAGGGATACTCAAATAGTGTCCAGGAGAATTAGTCTGTAACTTCATAACCCGGTGGAGGGAGCAGGCAGCTACCATAACCAATCGCCCATCTGAGGAAGAACAGGTCAATATAGTGAAGAAGAACTTCTTGCCCCATGTCCGAGCGACGATGGGAGGACAATACTATCCCCACTTCTGAGCTATCAAAGAGGCTGGAGTAGAAATCGAGGAAAGCCTCGTTAAAATAGAGGTTGAACCAAAGAAGGTGTCCGGATAGTTCACCCTTAGAAAGTTTGACAAACCTGCCAGTGCTACTGTCTCAACCATCAATAACATCTCTCAACCAACCACATCGTGGGCACCAAAAAGCCACCCTGCCCCCAGCCGAAGGGAATACACTGATCTCCATGCTCCCCTCTCCAAAGTTTACCAAGCCCTGTTATGCCGAAACCTCATCAAACCCTTGGATGCACGTCCATTGCCAAATCCACTCCCAAAAAACTTCAAGGCCGATGCTCATTATGCCTTTCACCAAACTGTCGGCCATACCACTGACCAATGCTTTCGCCTTCGAAACATAATCCAATATCTCATTGACCGGGGTACCATCGCCCCACCAGCCAATCCTAAGCTAAACACTACTCCAAATCCACTTCCAAATCATGCCAATGACATCTTCTTAGAAGAAAACCCAGATTTCGATCCATCAACTCAAATCACGCCCATATACTCTCCTAAACCTCTTCAAATTTGCCCATATTTCCTCCTACACCCTACTAGCCTCGATGATCAGGCACTGTCACTCCTTACCAGAGCATGCATCGCTGTCCATACCCATTCTGAAAATGGAAGTATGGAATTGTCAGAAGTGTTGAACCAACTCCTAGAGTTAGGGCTGAAATTGCCCTCACAGATGGTCATCGATTGCTAAAGGTTCAGTATACTGTTCTTGGAAGCACGAAAATGGCCCAGAGATTCAGATAAGTGGGTGGTACCAACCGATGAAGTCAGCCTAGATGATGTTGTCCAAATTATGGAAGAATTATTCGGGCAAACCAACAGCATTTGTAGTATCATCAGGTTACTTGAAACTTTGAAGCTACAAGGGCGCTTGGTCCCTTCGATCACACATATCCCCACAGAATGGGAGGACTTGTATAAAGAAGCCGTTAAATTTTTGAATGCATTGACTTTACATGGAAAGACATAATTGTTGCCACCGGATGGGGGAAGAATCCGAAGATTCGAGTGAAGAACAAGCTTTAGGAAAAACTGGCCCAGTAGCTGACATATGTGGGATGATATCATTTAAAGAACTCCTTGGAGAAATAAACAAGGTGGTATAACAACATGAGATTAATGAGGAAACGGGATTCATGTTCTTCCCTTCTTTAGTAAATCACACGACTAGATCAGGGAGATAATACCAGGTTCCAAGCTCACTACGAGAAAATGACAAAGGGAAGGACTTTGAAAACCTTCCTATGCCAAAGATGACCATTTAGGAGAGCAAGATCCTCAATCAGCTAAAGAAAAATCAAGCTAACATCACTCTATGGGGACTTTTCATGTCTTCCCAGCTACACAAAAATGCTTTAATCAAATTGCTCACTGGACCCACAGTTCCTCCCTCTACCTCACCAGAAGAAGCAGTAAATCTGATCGGATCCTTGACCTCTACCCGAATGCTATCATTTTCTACAGAATAAATCCCCAAAATTGGGCTAAATCACAATCATGCACTCAATATCTCCGTCGAAGTTATTGGGAAGGTCGTTCCACTCTCCCTTATCGATAACGGAGTTGCCTTGAATGTTTGCCCTCTAAGAACCTTCAAGTGTTTAGGCATGAAAGAAAGAGACCTCGTTCCAACCTCCGCCGTTGTACGTGACTACAATAATACCCGTCGTGAGGTGATGGGATCTATAAAACTTATAATAGGGGTTGGTCCTATAAACTCTGTCATTGAATTCCAAGACATAGACATCGCATCTTGTTTCAACCTGTTGCTCGGACGACTCTGGCTCCACAATATCAAGGGTGTGTCTTCATCACTCCATCAGAAATTGAAGTTCTTCGATGACGGGTGAGTCATCACCATTTTACGCGATGAAGAAAATGTCGAGGGTGCAAGAACCAACAGTCCAATTCTTGAGATACATCACGGGAAATGATATGCTCCTATCAGGATTCCGAGTTGAGCCACTCCTACTCCCGACAGGGGATGGCTTCAAAAAAAGGGTTTGTCTATAATATGACCCTCATGGCAATGACAATGTGATTTAGATGTTCAGAAACATGTACTTCATGCCCGGACTGGGGCTAGGGAAAAGGCAGCAAGGGATACTTGAGCCCAT
Source organism: Sambucus nigra (assembly GCA_949130495.1). NCBI lineage: Eukaryota > Viridiplantae > Streptophyta > Magnoliopsida > Dipsacales > Adoxaceae > Sambucus > Sambucus nigra. The sequence continues at coordinate 165,434,632 of OX422220.1, read as the reverse complement.
CGAACTGAAGAAAACTTTCCCTCCTTGTGGCTTAGGGTATCAACCATCATAATGAGAGCTCAGAATGATCCACCAGTCTCGACCAAAGAGAAGATTAGACTACATCCCAACTATCCCAGGAGACTCCTTGAATGGACAATTCATCAAAGAAGGTGAAGACTTCCGCTTTTGCGGTTTTCCAGAACCATGGTATAACCACACAGACAAGAAGATGAAGCCTGAAATGGATATTTTTTCCAAGATAGCTACCCATGGTCTGAAAGTTTCCAACATCACGTATAACCGCTCATCAAAGATAGCAAAGAGACTGAGGAAAGTGATTCCGAAAATTCCTTCAACTTACAGACACTGGATCTGACACTCTTCATGGTTTATTCAGGCACTACATCAATAGATTTATCCCATCTGATTAAAGCTGATGATGCACCTCTCCTCAACTGGCATGCTGCGCCAGTTCTACCTCTTGAAATCTCCCCTAACCCCAATGTTTACCCTATTTATTCTTCTGTTGTCTCTCCTTCTTCAAATATAATCGATACCTCTTTTGATAAGGTTCTCAATGTTGTTTTTCCTATCAATAAAATAAACGAAGATTTTGAGTATCTTGTTGTGCCTTACATTAACTGCTTCGATTGTAATCAAACTTTTGATGATGATGATTTTGCAAATGAACAATTCTTAACTGATCTAAATAAGGTTAATAATAAACAACATGACTGCGTTTAAGTTTATGAAGAAGAGACTGTTGTTATTAATCTCGGTTCTAGTAGCCAACTGTGCGAGATTAGGATAGGGGCCACCCTTGACGACAATGAGCGTGCACAACTCGAAGAATTGTTGAAGGAGTTTGTGGATTTCTTCGCATGGTCCTATTATGATATGCGCGACATTGATCCTGAAATAACCCAGCACGAGATTCCCACTCTCCCAGAATACAAGCCGATTAAACAAAAATTGAGAAAGCTTCGCACTGAATGGTCGCTCAAGGTCAAAGAAGAGGTGGTCAAACAGTTATATGTGGGCTTCATTTGGGTGATCTAATATCCCACATGGCTAGCCAACATAGTACCTGTGCTAAATCTACATGGAAGGTTCGAATGTGTGTAGACTATCGAGATTTAAACAAATCTTCTCCAAAGGATGATTATCCACTACCCAATAGCGACACGATCGTGGATAACACACCCAGTCATGCTCTGAAGTCATTCGTCGACGGGTTTGTCGGATACAACCAAATCAAGATGCACCCCGACCACCAAGAAAAAATTGCATTCATCACCCCATGGGCAACCTTTTGCTACACCGTTATGCCATTTGGTCTCAAGAATGCTGGGGCTACCTACCAAAGGGCTGCCACAACCATCCTGCACGATCTGATTCACAAAGAAGTCGAGGTTTATGTGGATAATATGATTATCAAGTTAAAAACTAGAGAAGGTCATGTTCTCGCTCTCCGAAAGTTCTTCGAACGATTGCGACGGTATCAGATGCGATTTAATCCACAGAAGTGTGTCTTCGGCGTTACAAAGGGAAAAATCTTGGGATTCATGATCAGCAAAAAGGGGATAGAAGCAGATCCTGCAAAGATGAAGGCCATACTTGAGATGCCACTACCTCGAATAGAGAAAAAAGTTTGAGGTTTTCTTGGGAAATTGTAATATATCAGTCGGTTCATCAGCTAGCTAACCTCCATCTGTGAATCGATCTTCAATCTCCTCCGAAAGGATTCAATTAAGGTTTGGAACGAGGCCTGCCAAGAAGCTTTTGAATGAATCAAACAATATCTGACCCAACCTCCAGTGCTCATGCCCCCACAACCTGGTCTCCCTTTGTTCCTACACCTAACCATAATCGACATTGCCGCTGCGGCTTTGCTAGCCCAATACCTTGAGGAATCCCGTAAAGAAAGAGCCATCTATTACGCCAGTCACAAATTGGCCTGATACAAGGTCAACTACACTGTTTTGGAAAAGGCGTGTGTCGCACTTGTCTGGGTCACCTAAAAGTTGTGGCACTACATGCTCGCCTTCCCCATCAAACTTGTATCCCGAATAGACCCCATTAAATACCTGCTTGAGAAACCTACCTTATCCAGTCGAATGGCCAGATGGTTGATGCTCCTAACCGTGTTCGATATCATATACGTCACACATAAAGCTGTTACAGGAAGAGCCATCTCTAACTACCTTGCCGATTACCCTGTAAAAGAAGCAGATGTCCGGATCTCCGAATTCCCAGATAAAAATATCCTCTGCACTGCCCAAGACGGCCTTCGATGGAAAATGTTCTTTAACGATGCTGCCAACAAAAAGGGATATGGCATTAGGATACTTCTGATCTCCCCAGATGACTCCCACACTCCCATCGCCATTAAATTAGATTTCCCTTGCATCAACAACATGACGGAATATGAGGCCTGCACCATAGGCCTCAAAGTTGCTCTCAAGAAAGGTATTCAATACCTTGATGCCTACGGGGATTCTGACCTTATCATCGGTTAAGTGTTCAGAAAGTGGAAAGTCGAGGATGAAAAGCTCCAACCCTTCCATGCCCACTTAGAAGATTTAGTCTCTCGATTCCGAGATATCACCTTCCATTACCTACCCCAAGCAAAGAATAACCTAGCCGATGCTCTTGCCACCTTGGCCTCCATGGTCGACATGCCCGAGGTAATAACCATGACCCCCTTCCTAGTTCAAAAGCAAGACAAGCCAACCCATTGCTACCATATTTTTTCTGCACCGAAGATCCCGAACTAGCCGATTGCTGGTACTATGATATCTGGTGCCTTCTCAAATATGGTAGGTATCCCGATGGTTCCAATAAGAAAGATCGAACGACCCTCTGAAGATTGGCTTCCTAGTACATCATTTGTCATAAAGCTCTACTCAAGAGGAACTTCAATGGAACTCATCTACACTGTATCGCAGGGGCTGAGATTAAGAAGGTAATGCAGAAAATGCACAGCAGGGAATGCGGACCCCACATGAATGGTCACATGCTTGCCAAGAAAATCATCCGACAGGGCCACCACTGGACCACCATGACCCAGGACTACACCACCTATGTCCGGAGATGCCTCAAATTCCAACAATTCTCCAATCTTCAACACTTACCTCAGCGAGAATTATACAACATGACCTCTCCCTGGACGTTTTCCACCTGGGGTGTCGACATCATAGGGAAGGTTACGCCAAAGGCTTCAAACAGACATGAATTCATCCTAGTCTCCGTTGATTACTTCACCAAATGGGTCGAAGCTGAGTCATACGTAGTGTTGAATGCCATGAAAGTGGCCAAATTCCTCAAGAAGAATATTATCTGCCGATATGGGGTCCCGCACGAGCTAGTGTCAGATAACGGGTTGCATTTCAAAGAAGAAGTCACAGAAGTAGTCAACGAGAATGGGATTCAGAGAGACAAATCTTCTCCCTACCGACCTCAGACCAATGGTGCAGTTGAAGCCGCCAATAAGAACCTCAAAGCTATCATCAGCAAGATGACCGAAAGTTGTAGGGATTGGGTCGATCGAATCCTATTCGCCCTCTGGGGCTATCGAACCTCAATTCGAACCTCTACTGGGGCTACCCCTTACTCCCTGGTCTACGCCCTGGAAGCAGTCCTACCTGTGGAGCTGGAAATACCCTCATTACGTGTCATGCTCGAAAACAAAATTAGCGAAGAAGACTAGTGCCAAAGCCATCTTGATGAGCTAGCCCTCCTAGATGAAAGAAGATTAAAAGCTCCTTACCACATACAGGGGTACCATCGCCGAATAGCGCGATCATTCTAAAAGAGAGTCAAGGACCACAGTGTCCGGGAGGGGGACTTAGCCCTCAAAGAGATAATAGAACCCATCTGGGACCCTAGAGGGAAATTCAAGCCCAATTGGAGCGGCCCCTATATTATGAAAAAAATGTTATCCGGCGGTGTCGCCATGCTCACTGACCTAGGTGGGGAAGCGATGGGTCGTCCAGTCAACCTGGACCATCTCAAGAAATTCTACCCCTAGTCCGAAATCTCGGCGCGCTACGACTCTTTTCATCCCCCTTCTATTCTAAAAAAAATAAAAAATTCTTCATTTCCCTCTACCCAGAACTACGTGGGCCTGATCCTCTGCAAAAAACAATTTTCAAACAGAGAAAAAACTTTTTCAAAAAAACCCCAGAGGTACGTAGGTAGCTCATACACCTCACATCAGTGCAGCCCTTTCTTTTTCACAAAATAACATTCTTTTCTTACCTCTGAGATCGGCGGTTCATTCTAAAGAATACTTGAACAAAAGGATTATGTATTCCTTAGCGATCAATATAGATAATCCAAAATACAAAACTCATCGAAAGTCACAGCTGGATGATCAGAAACTTGTTTATTTCATTAATAAGAAATTACAGCACGGATTACAAAAGAAAAGGAATGAATAACTCCCTTCCCCCTACTACCATAAAAATCCAAATAAATCCCCACATCTATTACACAAATAAACTCTCCACCCACACCTACCATAGAGGCATGCACCCTCATCATCTACATCTTGAGGTCCCCAAGTTTCCCCTGCCTGAATCTAGTGTCGTAGACACTTCATGGACCGATAAGCTCTAACCATCTTCGAAAAGACCACAACACCCCCTTCCATGGTGCTAGATAAAACAAGCCATCTTTGTCCAGTCTCCACTGCCAACATCTTGCTGACTACTTTCCTCCATAACCACTTCATATAATCTTTGGGTTCATGCCAAAGTTTCCCAACAGACTAGGAGGGATGGGTCAATGGACGCCGATTTTCCCATAGAGATCCAAGCAATAAACGCAGGCGCTCAGTCAAATCTTCTACCGGAAAGAAATTTGAGATTCTAGGTGGTACGACCTGGGCCCAGCCAAATTGGCGCAAAAGCCACCAATGGAAATAAAAGGAGGTTTGCCTGAGACCAACCAGCGGCACATATGAATACTCTCCTAGCTCCATAACAGGTTGCAACTGCCCCCATCAAGGCACTGACTAATACAGACCACGAGCCCCATGCTCCACAAGCCAATGCTCCCAGTTCTCAACATGCAGACCAACACTGATGAAGTTGAGTGAAAAGAAGTTGGGGATACCCCTCAAACATTACGAGGCTACCCCTCAAAAAGTGCCTTGATGAAGTTAAGTGAAAAGAAGGTGGACTCGCAACACGGAGGAGTCGCCAAGTGGAATCTTACAGACAACCACATGAACAGCATTACGGGACTACCCCTCAAAAAGTCAGAACGACCTTTTCTCCAGGAATCCAGGCCATTCAGGGTCTCCGCCAGTATCACCGCCGCAGGATTGTGATGGTAAGAGATCCATGAAGTAATGGCTGCAAGTTGCGAGTCCACCTGCAGTTCTCCGATCACCAGCAACAATTTTGAAACTAGACCCAGAACAACGGCTCCAGCATAGCCATCATCACCTACTTCCCTCAAATGCACAGACTGCAGCACCGTCGGGAGGGAGATCATTCCTCCAACAACCAATGATCCGGCCGCCGAAGGAGAAACACGAAGAAGCCCGACCAACAAATCCCTGGGAGAGCGAGAAAATTTGGGCAAAGCCGCAGCAACACTAGGATTTCACCTAGCATGGAAGAAAATTCCTCGTAGGTAGGACAAACTTCATCCAACCTAAAGAAGAATACGTGCTCTTCGGGGTATCAGAATTGTACCGTCGCCATCAGCACGTTCCACTCAAGAGGCTGCTTGCGCCACAAGGCGACTCGACGCATGTTGAAAGCATCATAGTCGATATTACAAGATCACATTTCTTCCAAGGCTTCGAGGTAATTAGCAAACTCAATGCTACCAGGGAGAGACATCTTGCAAGGCTAAGAAATAATGGGCAAGTAGGTGAAAATGCAAAGGTGTGATGAAAACACTCCACCCTTACCCCTTTTTATACTTGAAAACCCTCACTAGAGACATAATCCCTGCAGAAATCAGAGGGAATCCTACCCCACAAAGTACCAAAGGCTGAAGAGGGTACCAATCAAAGCTTTGAATTGATGAGACTGGACTGAACTGCCAATAAGCAGGTCAGGGTGCTTGCCGATCGGCAACCCCCCCATTTTAGAAATTTCCTCTTTTGTCAAATCAAAAAACTCAATAAATTTTTATTTGATATTCTCAACAGAATTTCAAAATCCCTTTAATTTCCCCTTTTTAATCAAAAACTTTCCTTCAAAAAAAATTTCAAAAATATTCCTTTTTACGGTCTCAGTAGAAAAGTAAAAAGCGCATGTGCATGCATTCATTCATCATTAATAAAAGATAATAAAAAAACTCCATTGTATTGCATATATCTGTTTTCTGTGTTACATCATTTTTTTAGGAAATAAAAAGAAAAAACAAAAATAATGGGACTCAGCCCAAACCCATATTCTCTCTCTCTCTCTCTCTCTTAAGAGCATCCACCCCTGCGACGTGCTCTCTTCCCCCTACGGCAAGATGATGCACCACCACTATTCTAGCCCGAGTCCTCTTCGGACGAGGCAGATGATACCAAGCAAGAACGAACAGGAACTGCATCCTGAATATGGGCACTCGTCGAAGGTATCCAGTATCTGATGTCCCTTACCAAGTGGTCGACACTCGAACTTGCTGTAAGAAAAGGCGAAAACAGTATCAAAACAGAGATGACCAAAATAGAAAAGAAAGAAAAAGAGGAACAAAAAGGTATACCGCAGGTCGGAGGACCTCCTACGTCAAACCCAACTCCTCCTGATCCATCGCATGAGCATGGTGCAACATAGGCACCATCTATCCATCAGCCCGCCGAATGTTGTACGAGGGGGTATGCAACCGCACAAAAGGAACCTCTGAAGTCGTCGCCACAGCAGATGCCGACAGACCACCGCCGCTGTGGGAAAATCCCATCGCCCGACTCGAACCCGCAAGAGGGAAAGGCAGGGCATCATATATGCTGGGAGCCATCAACCAGCTCATCACAAAGTCCATATAGTCATACGACGCACCCATATTGGTGTACAACAAGTAGGACTCGCCGATCATGGCTGCGATCCTCTCATCCTTCGATAGTTGTCGCTCCCGCCTCATAAACGTAGGAGGCTGCGCAGGTGGCACCACCACCTCCTCCTCAACAATCTGACGAACCACCATCTCCCCGAGGTACTAGGAATGGCTGAACTCATGCGCCAGCAAACGCGTCATCCACGGATTCACCCCAGTCGCCCCCTCATCCTAAATGGCTGTCCCCCAGGGATAAAAGGTCACCTGAAAATCTCCAAGCCGGCATAAATCAATACAAGATCAGAAGGTGCAAAAACCAAGACTGAAATGGAAAGAGCCTTACCCTACCACTGGTCACGTCATTCAAGACTTGACGCACCACCTCCAGAGAGAGATCCCTTCGACTTCCGATTGGCCTTACGCCATCGATACAATCAACTGAATTCCCCAACAGTGTCGTCCTTCAAAGCGATCAGCGGGGCATTGCACCCAATCACCTCATAGAACCACATGTGAACTCACAAAGCAAAAAGAGACGCATAAGGAAAATGTGAATGCATGAAAGGAAATGCGCAAAGCAAAGAATACCTCAAGAAGGTACATGGCCCCAGTAAAGGTCTACCGATAGCACCGGCTGAATGCATCCAGAGAAGAGAAAAGGGTCGCCAATGTCAAACTCCCCCAATTATTGAAAGGGATGTTCGAAAATATCCTCAGGTACGGCAAGAACCACAAATGAACGACGTCGCCACTCAACGCCACCATGAAACCTCCCAACACCAGCAAAATGAATAACCGGGCCATCACCCTCACTTGTAGCCCGTCCTCCACATCAAGAACCCTGCTCAGTATAACATCCTTTAGCAGGGACAGCCAGATAGAATCCCCAGAAACTATCCTCCCTACATCACCAAGTGCCGCACGCACTGCCTTCGATCTCACCTGTAAAGAGCGATCCACCTCTATCTGATCTCCATCATAATCCATCCCCAACTGCTACTGCACGTCTATGGGAGTCACCGTCATCTCCCCGAAGTCGAAATGGAAGGTGTGGGTAGTATCCCACCACCTCTCTCCCAAAGCACATAGGATCGTTGTCGAACGAGGCGTCTCATCCAGCACCAATGCCAACTGCCCAAAACCCGATGATGATACCACCCAACACACCACAGGTGGAAGATGCTACCAGACATCCCTGAGCCCCGTCGTCCCGCGGGTACGCATGTTCTTCAAAGAAATATCAGCTTGGAAAAAAGGAAAAGTCTCATTAAAAGTCAAGAAAGAAAGAAAAATCACCAAAAAGAGAAGAATGCCAAAGGTCAGGTTACTTACATAACTGTCGGGACTCACTCTCAAAGAGCGATGACGCGATGGCTCCTGCAGCAAGGTCCGCTCATCTGCAATAGGCTCAAAGGCATCAAAGGAGTTCTCACTCCCCAAAGCAAGAGGTGCCCTATCCCTCTGCTCCACATTCGCCCAGTCATCAACGGTCAACCACTCCCGGTGGACTGCAGTGCTCACAAAAGCGGCCATTTCTTGAAGATCGAAATGCTAGAACGATTTGCAGAGGAATCGCAGAAAGAGAGAAAGCAAAGAAGTTGTGAAAAAAATGAAGGGATTCTCCCCCTTTATATAGGATGCCAAGCGCCATGTCGATCGGCACTTCCCCCCACCATACCGATCGACACTGAATCCTTACCTTCCGGAGGTAGCCCAAAAGTCTGTGCCACTGCCGAATAGCACCCCTAATACCATGCCGACCGGTACCTTCCTTAAATTTCGTACGGAAATTCCCAGAAAATACCAGAAAGCCTCGAAAAATTCCTAAAAGTCCCAGGAAGGATTTAGAACATCTTCACCAAGAAAATTTAGCATTCCCTCGAGCGGAACCCCTCTTTCCTAGCGGAATCCTCAAAAATCAAGTGAATCTCCACCCGGAAAAAGCACCGGAGGATCCCTAAGGATCGCCTGATCACTTCCCCAAAAGAGTTTTTACACCACCAAAAAAGGTTGTCCCCCCCCCCCCCCCGCAAGGTTTCCTAAAGAAACAAAGCTTCCCCAGTTATCACATCCCCAACTCAAATCAAAAGGCACTTTCTCCAGCGAAATCAAAATCCAATCTTTATCCACTTTTAGTTCAGAATTAACCTCGGTCTTGGATCGTCACCTGAGTTGGGTCAGAATTGACCCCAGTCCTCGGTCGTCACCACTCTTAGGTCAGAATTGACCTCGGTCTTGGATCATCACTTGAGTTGGGTCAGAATTGTCCCCGGTCCTCAGTCCTCACCACTCTTAGGTCAAAATTGACTTCGGTCTTGGATCGTCACCTGAGTTGGGTCAGAATTGACCCCGGTCCTCGCTCGTCACCACTCTTAGGTCAGAATTGACCTCGATCTTGGATCGTCACCTGAGTTGGCTGATAATTGACCCCGGTCCTCGGTCGTCACCACTCTTAGGTCAGAATTGAGCTTGGTCTTGGATCGTCACCTGAGTTAGGTCAGAATTGTCCCCAGTCCTCGGTCGTCACCACTCTTAGGTCAGAATTGACCTCAGTCTTGGATCATCACCTGAGTTGTGTCAGAATTTACCCTAGACCTCGGTCGTCACCACTGTAAGGTCAGAATTGACCTCGGTCTTGGATAGTCACCTGAGTTGGGTCAGAATTGACCCCGATCCTCGGTCGTCACCACTCTTAGGTCAGAATTGACATCGGTCTCGGATTGTCACCTGAGTTGGTTCAGAATTGACCCCGGTCCTCGGTCGTCACCACTCTTAGGTCAGAATTGACCTCGGTCTTGGATCGTCACCTGAGTTGGGTAAGAATTGACCCCGATCCTCGATCGTCACCACTCTTAGGTCAGAATTGACTTCGGTCTGGGATCATCACATAAGTTGGGTAAAAATTGACCTCGATCCTCGATTGTCACCACTCTTAGGTCAGAATTGACCTCGGTCTTGGATCGTCACCTGAGTTGGGTCAGAATGGACCCCGATCCTCGTTCGTCACCAATCTTACGTCATAATTGACCTCGGTCTTGGATCGTCACCTGAGTTTAGTCAGAATTGACATCGGTCTGCGATCGTCATCACTCTTAGGTCAGAATTGACCTCGATCTTAGATCGTCATCTGAGTTGGGTCAGAATTGACCCCGATCCTCGGTCTTCACCACTCTTAGGTCAGAATTGACCTCGGTCTTGGATCGTTGCCTGAGTTGGGTCTGAATTGACCCCGATCCTCGATCGTCGCCACTTTTAGGTCAGAATTGACCTCAGTCTTGGCTCGCCACCTGAGTGGGTCAGAATTGACCTCGGTCCTCGTCATCACCACTCTTAGGTCAGAATTGACCTCGGTCTTGGATCGTCACCTGAGTTGGGTCAGAGTTGACCTTGGTCCTCGGTCATTACCACTCTTATGTCAAAATTGACCTAGGTCTTGTATCGTCACCTGAGTTGGGTCAAAATTGACACCGGTCTTCGGTCATCACCACTCTTAGGTCAGAATTGACCTCGGTCTTGGATCGTCACCTGAGTTGGGTTAGAATTGCCTCGGTCCTTAGTCGTCACAACTCTTAGGTCAGAATTGACCTCGGTTTTGGATCTTCACCTGAGTTGGGTCAGAATTGACCTTGGTCCTCGATCGTCACAACTTTTAGGTCAGAATTGACCTCGATCTTGGATCGTCACCTGAGTTAGGTCAGAATTGACCCTGGTCCTCGGTTGTCACCACTCTTAGGTTGAAATTGACCTCGGTCCTGGATGGTCACCTGAGTTGGGTCAGAATTGACCCCGGTCCCCGATCGTCACCACTCTTAGGTCAGAATTGGCCTCGGTCTTATATCATCACCTGAGTTGGGTCAGAATTGACCCCGGTCCTCGGTCGTCACCACTCTTAGGTCAGAATTGACTTCAGTCTTGGATCGTCACCGGAGTTAGGTAAGATTGACCCCGGGCCTCGGTCGTCACCACTGTTAGGTTAAAATTGACCTCAATCTTGGATCGTCACCTGAGTTGGTTCATAATTGACCCCAGTCCTCGGTCGTCACCACTCTTAGGTCAGAATTGACCTCGGTCTTGGATCCTCACCTGAGTTGGGTAAGAATTGACCCCAATCCTCGGTCGTCACCACTCTTAGGTCAGAATTGACCTCGGTCTTGGATCATCACCTGAGTTGGGTAAGAATTGACCTTGGTCCTAGGTCGTCACCACTCTTAGGTTAGCATTGACCTCGATCTTGGATCGTCACCTGAGTTGGGTCAGAATTGACCCCTATCCTCGGTCGTCACCACTCTTAGGTTAGAATTAACCTCGACCATGGATCGTCAGTTGAGTTAGGTCAGAATTGACCCCGGTTCTCAATCGTCACCACTCTTAGGTCAGAATTAACCTCGATCTTGGATCGTCACCTGAGTTGGGTCAGAATTGACCCCGGTCCTCGGTCGTAACCACTCTTAGGTCAGAATTGACCTCAGTCTTGGATCGTCACCTGAGTTGGGTCAGAATTGACCCCGGTCCTCGGTCGTCACCATTCTTAGGTCAAAACTGACCTCAGTTTTGGATCGCCACCTGAGTTGGGTCAGAATTGACCTCGGTCCTCGGTCATCACCACTCTTAGGTTAGAATTGACCTTGGTCTTGGATCGTCACCTGAGTTGGGTCAGAATTGTCCCCGGTCCTCGGTCATCACAAATCTTAGGTCATAATTGAGCTCGGTCTTGCATCGTCACCTGAGTTAGGTCAGAATTGACCCCGGTCCTCGTTCGTCACCACTCTTAGGTCAGAATTGACCTCGATCTTAGATCATCACCTGAGTTGGTTCAGAATTGACCCCGGTCCACGATCGTCAACACTCTTAGGTCAGAATTGACCTCGATCTTGGATCGTCACCTAAGTTGGGTCAGAATTGACCCCGATCCTCGATCGTCACCACTCTTAGGTCAGAATTGACTTCGGTTTTGGATCGTCACTTGAGTTGGGTAAAAATTGACCCCAGTCCTCAATCGTCACCACTCTTTGGTCAGAATTGACCTCTGTCTTCGATCGTCACCTGAGTTGGGTCAGAATTGACCCCAGTCCTGGTCGTCACCACTCTTAGGTCAGAATTGACCCCGGACTTGGATCGTCACCCGAGTTGGGTCAGAGTTGACCTTGGTCCTCGGTCGTCACCACTCTTAGGTCAAAATTAACCTTGGTCTTGGATCGTCACCTGAGTTGGGTCAGAATTGACCCCGATCTTCGATCGTCACCACTCTTAGGTCAGAATTGACCTCGGTCTTGGATCGTCACCTGAGTTGGGTCAGAATTGACCCCGGTCCTCGGTCGTCACCACTCTTAGGTCAGAATTGACCTCGATCTTGGATCGTCACCTTAGTTGGGTCAGAATTGACCCCGGTCCTCGATCGACACCACTCTTAGGTCAGAATTGACTTCGATCTTGGATCGTCATCGGAGTTGGGTCAGAATTGACCCCGGTCCTCGGTCGTTAACACTCTTAGGTCATAATTGACCTCGATCATGGATCATCACCTGAGTTGGGTCAGAATTGACCCCGGTCCTCGATCGACACCACTCTTAGGTTAGAATTGACCTCGGTCTTGGATCCTCACCTGAGATGGGTCAGAATTGACTCCAGTCCTTTGTCATCACCACTCTTAGTTTAGAATTGACCTTGGTCTTTGATCGTCACCTGAGTTGGGTCAAAATTGACCCTGTTCCTCGGTCATCACCACTCTTAGGTCAGAATTGACCTCGATCTTGGATTGTAACCTGAGTTGGGTTAGAATTGACCCTGGTCCTCGGTCGTCACCCCTCTTAGGTCAGAATTGACCTCGGTCTTGGATCGTCACCTAAGTTGGGTCAGAATTGACCTCGGTCTTAGATCGTCACCTGAGTTGGGTCAGAATTGACCCCAGTCCTCGGTCGTCACCACTCTTAGGTCAAAATTGACCTCGGTTTTAGATCATCACCTGAGTTGGGTCAGAATTGACCCCGATCGTCGATCGTCACCACTCCTAGGTCTGAATTGACCTTGGTCTTGGATCGTCACCTGAGTTGGGTCAAAATTAACCCCGGTCCTTGGTCGTCACCACCCTTAAGTCAGAATTAACCTCGGTCTTAGATCATCACCTGATTTGGGTTAGAATTGACCCCTGTCCTTGGTCATCACCACTCTTATATCAGAATTGACCTCGATCTTGGATCATCACCTGGGTTGGGTCAAGATTGACCCCGGTCCTGGGTCTTCACCACTCTTAGGTCAGAATTGACCTCGGTCTTGGATCGTCACCAGAGTTGGGTCATCATTATCCTCGATCCTCAGTCATCACCACTCTTAGGTCAGAATTGACCTCGGTATTAGATCGTCACTTAAGTTGGGTCACAATTGACCCCAGTCCTCGATCATCACCACTCTTAGGTCAAAATTGACCTGGGTCTTGGATCGTCACCTGAGTTGGGTCAGAATTGACCCCGGTCCTCTGTCGTCACCACTTTAGCTCAGAATTGACCTCGGTCTTGGATCGTCACCTGAGTTGGGTCAGAATTGACCCCGGTCCTCGGTCGTCTCCACTCTTAGGTAAAAATTGACATCGATCTTGGATTGTCACATGAGTTGGGTCAGAATTGACCCCGATCCTCGGTTGTCACCACTCTTAGGTCAGAATTGACCTCGGTTATTAGATCTTCACCCTAAGCCCGCAGATTCAGCTTTGACCCACAGAATTGGTCATCCCCCAACACCACTTTAGGTCCTGAGAATCGACCTAAATCTTTGAGCATTATTACATCTCCATCACACTCCTTAGGTCATCAAAATCGGTCTCGACCCTCTGAATCGGTCATAATCCCTCAAAAACATCATGTGGTGTCTATTCAACGGTTATCATTTCTTCCAAACTCACCCATCGAGGGGCTCTATAGACACCCCATTCCGTTACCCCCAACTCTCCTTAGGTCCCTAGTAGCTCCCTTCATTACCACAAACCCAGGTCATGTCCCGAGTATTGACCTAAAATCCATCGGGCACTCCCTGGCTCAGTTTGACCAAAAAGTCAAGCTCTTCATCTCGACTGAGATTGAATGAATCCTCAAAGGGAACTAAATACCCTTATCAACGGTCCATCCCCTACACGATTCTGACTTACCATGCGGATGATCAATCTGTTTGCATTCGAAACTTGATCGAGAGGCAACCGGGCGCTCCAGGGCTCTATTTGACCTAATTCAACTCTTTAGCTCAACCGAGTCTGAATGAATATTCTAAGGGCACTGAATACCCTTTCCAATGGTCCATCCCATGCACAATTCCGACTTACCATGCAGATGAACGATTCGTTTAACTCTAAGAGGTCATCGAACGCTTCCAGGGCCCGGTTGACCAAAGTCAACTCCCCAAATTGGGTCAAACTCTTTGGAATGTCGAAGTACATCTCCTAACCTTTCCAATGGTCTTCCCCGTGCGTGATTTGGACTTACCATGCGGACGAACGATCCGTTTGCGTCCGAACGATTCCCCGTCTAATGGACTGATAAACGCTTCCGAGCCATATTTGACCCAAAGTCAATTCCTAAACCTGGGAGCAGTCCAAAGGACTTTCGAAGGTCTCTGAATTACCTTTCCAACGGTCTTACCCGTGCATGATTCTGACCAACGGTTTTCCCTCGGCAGTCAATTTCCGAAAAAGACCTGAAACACACTACCAAATAGCAGGATCAGGTCTATGCCGATCGGTAGTGACCTAAGCCTATAAAAGGAGGACTTCACCTCATTTGCAGCAATAGCCCAGATCTGATAAAATTCACACTCAATGAATCTCAGAAACCTCTCTCGAATGCAGCGTGATTTCAACCTCCAAATCCCTTTTTTACTTCCACTTTTCTTCATCCTTTTCATCAAACTTGGTGAATTAGCCACTCTCCATAATCATCGAAGTGCAAGGTCTGCTCTCCAACATTCAAAATCAAGCTCAAGATCTTCAAGAAGGTTCAACTTTCTCAAACTCTCTCTTAAATCCTCTTAAATTCTCAATAACTTATTTTCTTACTTAGCACATTTATTATCTCATCTCGCACATCCTAATATACTTTTTATTTAGTATTATTGCACATCTCTTATTTTCATATAAATAAAAACCCAAAAAAACAAGAAAAATAGGGTTTGCTCATAAATTCCAAATAGGAATTCTCACACTTTTCTCACCACTAAAACACTTTTTCTACATGCACACACACTCACAAATAAGAGATCCCCCATTTGGATTTATGGGATAAACCCCACCGCTCGTTTTGTATGCGAACTACGTGGACTTTGTTGCCTTTATCGACTACGTAGGCGTCTCGGGGTAAAACCCGATACTCGAGTCCTTTTCTCACTTTTTTCTCTTATTTTCCTATTTTCTCCAAATCTAATCTTCTTATATTCTATATACATGCCCTTAGTGACGTATTACTCCATATGCGTTGTCATTCCGTTATAACGATCAACGTAGGGGTAATCGCGTAAATCTTATTTTTCTAATATTATTCTTATATCTTCCTACGGATGACTCGCTTTATCTTTTCCACGATACAAGTCGAGGATTCCTATCTCCATTATCTATATACACATTAACACATATCACCGGGGGGGGGGGGGGAATATAAAGGAAAATAGCAAATATCCATGAGAGATCGAAAGGGCGGAATGGGTGCCTAACACCTTCCCATTTCATAACTTATCCTCCGAACCCTCCTCGAATCATTTTGGTTTCGCATGCACCAGTATGTCTTTGGATGCCATCCTTCGGGATGGCTTCCCCTTCTTCTTTTGTCTGTTTTGAGTAAAATAGACTGGGGACTCTGAATCTTTCTACATTTTTTACACCTCATCTCAAATGATGTCGGCCGAAGTGCTCCGAAGAGGGATGTGCGGGACCCGAGGATCCTTTCCCTTCGCGCGCGCGCCCGCACGGTGAGGATCGGGGATGGCCACATTTAGAAACGACAGGACTTTGCCTATTTAGACATAAGAGTGATGGTTTGTGTTTGCGACCCGTTGGGTCGTACAGAAAATGATCACCTTTATTCGCGACCCATGAGGTCATATAGAGGTTAGATCGAGCTCCTTGTCTACACACTTTTGAGGACAAGTTTGTACATGGATCAAATTTTTTGTTCATAATCTATTTTATTTTATAAGACTTTAAAGTTCCTGTTTTTGACTTGTTCGTTCAAAAATGTCATAGAATGTGTTTATTCTGTTCATGACTTCTTTGTTAAATGAAGTAATACAGTGTGTGCTTGATGTTTTATGAGGTAGTTTCATTACCTAATAAGATATGTGTACACATATATTATTCCGAAAAGAAAAACAAAAAAAAACATGGAGGCTGAAACATCAATTTATTGATATGAAAGTGTTGAATACATGGCTGAAGTTAATAAGATTTTACCAATAGTAGTTTCTGAGAGGCTCTGAGTTCCAAGGATTCTGAAATTGCTCTACCTCCGATGTTTTAATGTTTTGGGTTCTAGGCCTTACCACAGTTGTCACCCAGTACGATCCGTGTCAATTAGGCACGAGTTTGTTGTTCTTCTGGGTCACCTTATCAAGGAGGTCCCCCTCCTTCAAGATGCTTAAATTTACATGTCGATTATGGTAACAAGTAGTTATCTATTTGTATCCAGCCACACGTAGCATTTCCTTCTGCCTAATCTCTTTTACCAGGTCGAGGTCTAATATTCTCATCTCATCACTCTTTGTGGAATCAAAGGTTAGGACCCTGTGTCTGATGAGTCCTATCTTAATGGGAACCGCAACTTCCGAGCCTAACGAGTTGCATAATGTACTTTGGGCTTACATGACCACCCCACGAACAACATCATTAAGTCTTTTCTTAATTACATCCATCAGATTTTTATTGGTGACTTTCGTTCTGCCGTTGCATTGTGGATGTCCCAGGGTAGAGGGTAGCTTTGAGACGTTGGATCTTATGTCGTGTCTTTGAAGTCCTAATTATCTAATTGCATGCCATGATCTATGATTAGGGCATATGTCATCACATATCGATAAATGATATTTTTTTAGATGAACTAAAATACACTTTCATAGGATATCTCGACCAATGTCTATGCCTCCACCCACTTTGTGAAGTCGTCCACTACCACCACCAAGTATTTTAATCTCCCCTTGTCCTGGATAATGGTCTGACCATGTCAATCCCCAACATCAAAAATGGCCAAGGCGATGAGATCAAGTCTAGAGACGCTCCTGGTGTACGGTGGATCTTGGCATGTTTTTGGCATTTATCCCACTTCATTGCATAGTATGCTAAATCTGCTTTCATTGTACGCCAGTAATACCCTTAGGTTGCTGTGCGCTTCACCAATGACCTTTTAACAGAATGTGCTCGACAAAATCCCTCATGTACTTCACTAACTAGCGCGGACTTCCATGGTATGGACACATCATAGAAATGAGATGATATATCCCCTCATGTACAACACTTCATCTTCCATCATGTAGTGGGTTCCCTCGTAGCACAACTTTCTTTCTTTATTTGGGTCTGAGGGGATCTCGTCAGCTTCAATATATCCTCATATGGGATTCATCCATGATGGTCCCAGACTTACTTCCATCATTCCTAGGCATCCAGCTAGGGCGGTCGTGGACAATCCAGCTAGGTCATGGACAATCCATCATTCGTACTTTTATGAGTCGGTATTTTAACTAGCACTGTTATCCTCAAAGAAATTTGGGCGGTCGTGGACAATCCGTCTAGGGCATCCTCTCGGACATTCTTCAATCTGGGAATCTTTACTACATTCACTTCTATGAATTTCTCCAACCATTGTCGCACTATGGCCAAGTACTTTTTCATAGATTCCCCTCTCACTTTACAGACTCCTAGTATCTGGTTGACTACTAGTTGGGAGTCATTATGAGCGATAATGTGGTTATCCCCCAAGGACATGGCTAGGCCAAACCTGGAAATCAAAGCATCAAACATTACTTAATCATTGGAAGCTTCAAATAAAAAGCGTACGGTGTATTCCACGTCTATCTAGTTTGGTGTGGCGATGATAATGCCTCTATTATTTCTCGTCAAACAAGATGATCCATCAATGAACAGTCTCTAGATAACACTATCCTTAACTCTTTCCTTTTGCCTTACTAGTGCCAAACTAACAGCTAACTCGAACACCGTAGAATACATGTAGATATTTTTTCCAAGAATAGGTCTTGACAAGAGGGGGTTGAACCCACGTATTGATTTAATTCTAACAAAGTGTTATCTCACTTTTTGTTCCACTCGAAAGACTTTCTCAGCACTTTCAAGAAGGGCAGACACTTATTTATGGCTCTAGAGATGAACCTGCTAAGCGCTGCCACTCGCCTTATTGACTTTTGTAGATATTTTTTTATTACGAGGTATTTCATGTTCATCAAAGCTTGTATCTTACCAAGGTAGACTTTGATACCCCATTGATTGATGATAAAACCTAAAAACATGCCTTCCTTTAACCCGAAATCACATTTTGTCGGATTCAGCTTCATCTGATGCTTCTTCAGTTGATCAAAAGTCTACGCAGGGTCCTTAATGTTATCATCATCCATTTTGATCTTCATGCGCATATCATCTACATATACTTCCATGTTTACCCCAATATGGTCTTCAAAGACTTTGTTCACCAGCTGCTAGTAAGTAGCTCCCTCATTTTTTAGACCAACAGGCATAACATTACAACTGTAAGTACCTCTATAGGTTATGAAGGAAGTTTTCTCTTTATTAGAGGGCTTCATCATGATCAGGTTAAAGACATAGTAGGCATCCATGAAGTTGGGAAGCTTGTGGCCTGAGGTCGCATCTACCAGTTGGTCAATTCGGGGAAATAGATAATGATCTTTGGGGAATGCCTTGTTCACTTTAGTGAAGTCAATGACCATCCTACATTTTTCATT
The DNA here is from genome assembly GCA_949130495.1 of Sambucus nigra. NCBI lineage: Eukaryota > Viridiplantae > Streptophyta > Magnoliopsida > Dipsacales > Adoxaceae > Sambucus > Sambucus nigra. Next base: position 165,415,711 of record OX422220.1, on the reverse strand, counting down.
CTTCCTATTCACCATGAATACGTTTGCCAACCTTCTGGATAATTGACATCATCAATGAAATTATCCTTATAAAGCTTAAGAACCTCCTCCTGGATGGAAAGGTTTTACTCGACGTCAAAAACCCTTCCCCTCAGCTTGACTGACTTGTCTCCATCCATCAGGATCAACTCATGGCAACTGAAATTAAGTTCAATGTCGGGGATGTCCTTGTGTCTCCATGCAAACATGTTCTTGAGTTACTGTAAGAATTTTATGAGCTCTTACATTAGGCATGGGTCTCGTGATGACCCGATCTGTTCAATCCACTCTGGGTGACAGGCGTCAAGTGAAATTCTCTCAATTTCCTCAACGGCTTGCCTTTTGACCAAATTTGGTTTATCTTGCCGGTCATGGTTTTAATCCAGTAGGTGGTGGTTAGGTTCTTCAAATTTTCCTGGTTTGTGGAGATGTACTAGCACTCATGCACCTCTACATAGTTACCTTTTATGTCCCCTACTTCGTAGTGAGTTTAAAACCTTAAGCACTAGTGCATTGTAGATGAGATAGCCTCAAATGTTTTCAGTCAAACCCTTCCTAGTATCACGTTATAGGGAGAAAATTATATTTTTTGTCCAAGACAAATAAATGAACATTCTCCCTGTGATAACTAGGACATATGACCACTATGACCTCTAGATCCACCTTTCCTAATGAATACACCTTTTCCCCTGAAAATATGATTAGGGGTCGGTGCTATGGTCTCAACTTACTATCATAATGCTTTAATCATCTAAAACAGCTATACAACATAATGTCTGTAGACCTGCCATTGCCCACTAATACTCTAAAAAATCTTCCTTCGTGGATCATCATGGTGATGATCATAGGTCATAGTGAGGGTCAACACTTTGGACAACTCATCTTCAGATAAACCGATGGTTAAGTTATCCTTATTCATCTTGGGAGGACGTGTGTCCACAACAGTTGTTAGATCGATCTTCCTTGCATGAGCATATGTTTTGGCCTCATTAAGATAGGCATTCCTTTCCTTCAGATCTTCTCTCCCACTTGCATCTCCTTCGACGATGAAATGAACCCTAAAGGATATCATGTCGACATTGTGCGCGGGGTCTTTGGTTTTTTTAGGAGGTCCAAATCATCCATCGAGTCATCATCACTTTCCATCTTCTTATCATTTTCCTTTCAGAGTGACGACCCCGATTGTCTCCTGCCCCTATGATCATTGAAATCTAGTCGGCCATTCTTATCCACATACTTGGAAAACTTGCATCACCTTATTAGATCCTCGATTTCATTCTTTGAGGAAATGCAACTGTCAGTATTATGATTGTGATCTTTATAGAACTCACAGTACTTGCTTATGTCCCCCTATTCTCTAGTTCTTTCAACTTTCCTAGCCACCTAAGATCCTGGGTTCCCTAGATTTCCTCTAGAATGTGGTAAATGTCAACCATGAGTGGGGTATATACATCATACTTATTTGGTTTCTTACCCTTGTGATAATTTTAATCTTTTTTGTTGGTGGCTTTGTTGACCGGTGATTTGGGGTGGTCAGACTCCTTGGCAACCATTGCTTCTTTGCAACTTTGGCTAGCGGTTCTATCATCATCTTAGGTGGTTCCTTTTTTAATGCCCAAAAGAGCTTCCCCCATCGTAGGCCACTTATCGGAGAATTTATAGCAGTCTTCTCATTGTAATCCATCACCTGCAGCTTCTTAGTGTTAAACCGGGTGATATAATACGAGTGATTTCATCGACCTTCTACCGAACACAAAGAAAATTTTCCACTCTCTTTCCTAGTTTCATGCCGATTCCGAAGTTACTAATAGAGAGGTCGACTAATTACTGGAAATTGGATATTTGTCCTCTTGGTAGGATATGAGTAGAACCTTTGATTGTGCTAGAAAAGGCTCTGTATCGCATCTCATCAAGGATGGAAGAAATGTTTTATGGGAGCTTGATACTACTTGACGTGTATAACTCAATCTATCTTTCCATCGTATTTTGGCTTGATAACCGGCGGCTTGAATTTTTCTAAAGTCGAGTATGTTACAACAAAAGAAATGAATGGTGACCCTTTCATAAAATCTCTCTATAAGGGATTCTTTAACTTGTCTATCTCACTGAGCCGATCCTCTAAACATTGGATGGATACCTTTAATAGTCGGTTATCATCTTTGGTCTTTCCTCTAGCTTACTTTGGAGTTCGACCTCGATTGTTGACTAAGATCTCTTTGTGGGAAGTCCGCTCGGGTTCAGTAGATGCTCTAACAGATTGGTGGTATCCTCTGATGATGGATCTGCATGGATTGCTTCTTATTTGGTCATGATAGCGAGATTTAATCAGAAGCCCTGCCTCTACTCAGCCTTTCTACTGCACTAAGAAGCTCTTCAGAATAGGATTAATCGTCAAACTGACTAGGCTATGGGATGGAGGATATGGCTCCGTGGTGATATGACTGGTCCCGCTGCGATCCAATTTACTAGGAAGAGCTTTCATTTTCATGAGTCCCCAGGCTCAGCCTCTTGGGATTCTCTAGAGCTTTATTCTGATACTCCTGTCTCCTATGTCTGTAAAGCAATGGGGGGGGGGGGGAATCGTCCTCCCCTACTTTGTTATACCCCTAGTTTGAGGGTAATGACATTCGGATTGAACTGCACCGACCCAACATGAAGGGGGTGTGCTAACTATTTGACACTCTCCTGCATTTCGTCTTGCCCCTTGGCCAGACTCATCAATAGCCTATGTAAACTTCTCACCCCACTAGGGGTGGGTGGAGCTTGGATTTCATCCATATGTCTACTCCCAGACTTATCCGCCATTATCAGGTGTTTCAGGGAATGTGATAAATGAATGAATTCAGGTAGGGATCACAATAGCTTATTGTATTCCTACAGATGGCGCAAATTTTTTATCGTCTAAAAATGGAGATAACAAATAACCAGAAAAAAGATGAATAATAATAGAGAATGGGGATAAGAGAAAATGAGAATCAAACAAATTTTACATGATTTTGCCTATGATGGAAACCTACATCCACGGGTGTTACTAGCTCTCCTTTCACTTTTATCAGGTGTACAATTAGGGTTGCTATGATAGCTCAATGATTGATAGTGAGAGAGAGTCCCCTTTTTAGGTGGATTCATTCCCTATTTATAGGTAGTTGGTAGAGAATATTTGGGGGACAGGTGGAATGCCTTCGTAAGTCAGGTAGTTACACCTTTATACACGTGCTAACAAATAAATAACAAACATATATGTCTTGGATCTTGTACTATCATCCCTAATATGTGTGCAAGTAACAAACTCATAACAACCATGTTACCTTATTCCCACGTAACTAGTGAGGAGTCTATTGGACAACCACATTATGAGTCCTCTTTTAGTATTTTTATGGGCCTCATGTGAGCTGGGACTATAAAGCTATAACACACATCACATAGATAAAAACTGAATCGAATGAATCAGACTAAAATTGACTTAGGTGTGTTAGATTTGGTTTTGTTCCTCTAGAATCATCTAATTGCATCATTGTGTGATTTCATCGAATCAATTTGGTTAAATTGATATTAAGTAACTTGAATATTCAAAGAAAAATCGCTTGAAATTGAAAATAAGTCATGAGATGCCTTCTAAACTATCCCCCCCCCCCCCCCCCCCCAACGTTAGGTCAAGTGTTCTACTCATCTAAACAACAAACTTCTTCAGAGTTGTTTTTTAAAGTGATTTTCATTTGGTTCATGGAATCCTATTAGATTTTCATTAGATCTTAATTTTTTTTATATATTTCTTCTTACTGCAAACTCGAGTTTGGGAAATACTAGTTGTGTTGTAGACATGTCTAATAAACTAGAGAGTAACAATGCGGCAGTTGGGGTACTTTGTCACCGTCATTCAAAATGGAAGTTTCATAAGGCATCCTAGAGAGTTTGTTAAAAGAAAAATATCCATGCAAGAAACCATGAAGACCTCTATCCAGAGCCTTATCACCTAATAATATCGAAAGGTACATCCCCATCAGGAGGTAGATCAAATCACTCCATCAGTTGAAGAAACATTTTTGACAAGCACGGGGATATTCCATTACATTCCCCACACAGAGATAGGAGGAACTCGTTCAGTGAGAATTTTATGGAAAACCCACAACACTGGGAAATGGTATTTGTTGATAGAAAACATAAATCTGACAGAAGGATTAGATTTGACCAACGAGATGAATCTTATAGGTCTGGGAGAACCTCCACTAACATAACAACATACGAAGGAAACTACATGATCAAGTCTCCACACCCAATTACTTTTGAGAGGTTAAGAACGTAAAGATCTTATTTCTAACATGGGGGTATCTTAGGCCGAGTAAGGTAGGGGACATCTAGATGATACATTACAGTTGGTAACTTGTGACTCCTTCTTCCCTAGGTCAAGGAAGAGAGTTAGGGTGTTAGCCAAAGCCGAGCATCAGATTCATTATAGAAGAAATTTTGAAAAACAATTAAACATGAGTTGATTAGTTAATGACGGATGATAAGGATCATCTATGGAAGGGTTCTATCAAAAGAATTGATGATCACTATTGCAGAGGTGTTATGTTAAAGGATCACCTTTTTCTTCCTCTATTTTGAGATACCCTGCCACAACCATGTTGAAGACACCAGTCATGATGCCCAAGTGTGATGGTAAATCAAATCCCATGCATCCTATTTAGGAGTATCAATTTCTTTCTGAAATATATTCTATTCCTGATGAGATGATGTGTAGAGACTTTTTAAAGACCTTGACTAACTTAGACCATGCATGGTATATGAGGATTCCAAGGGGGGAAATTGCCACCTTGAGACAATTGGATGACCACTTTATTAGTAATTTGAAAATTATCACAAAGATGAGGGAGAGTCATATGTTTGAAAAAGAAGGAGGATGATACAAGAGAGAATATATCATAAGATTCAATAATGAAAAGATGGAGGTGATTAATTATGTTGAGAAATAAGCTATTACAACCATCATGAGTTGCTTACTGACAATCAAACTTTACTAAGCTCTGGAAAAAGGAGGATATGGTGGACAAAAAATTTGCCCAGGCCAAGGCCAAAATTGAAGCAACTTAAACAAGAAAGACAAGTCCAAAAAGCACCTATAGGAGAAATATGGAAAAATGTTTGATGAGTATACTCCTCTTACTATTGGAGTTAACTATATCTTGGAGGAAATTTGAAGTATGGAAAAACTAAAGTGGCTAGAAAAACATAAGACACAATGGGTAGGAGAGACAAAATAAAATTATATGAGTTCCATGAGGATCACATCCGTAAAACAGGCAGGTCCATGGCATTAAAAGATTAAATTGAAGCTTTGATAAGAATGGATAAGATGAAAAAGTACATGGATTTGTTTGGCGGAGATGTAGAGTTAAGGAAAAGTTAAAAATAAATGCAACGGTCAAACAAACTTACTGAGGAGAAAGATGTTAGAAAGCGTGGCTAAATCGTAAAGAATCTTGCAAGTGTGCTACAAATGATCTACACCAAAAACCTAGAGAATGAAAGGAAATTGTCAATATAATCTACTATGGGATGAATTTCATTGCTCAAGGAGAATTAAGGGAGGATATACCCCGGAAAACATAACAAAAATCATATGAAGTTAATGCAACTAACATAGAAAGAAGTTGACCACAAAAAGTGAATCGATATCGTTTGATAGTGATTTTTTCAAAAGTCGGTCTAAGTGGACTACTCTATCCACATTATGATTCGTTGGTGGTCATTATGATGGTGTGCGGGCGTACAATTTAGAAGATCCTTGTTGACAATGGTAGATCGGCTCGTGTATTGTTTTCAAAGGTTAAAGTTGTTAGAAAATAAGTTGGAGGAATACTATCACCCTCTTATTGTCTTTTCAGGGGAGAAGGTGTTACCCTTGGGAATAATAGAGTTGGAAGTAATGACGAGTAATAGTCCGACCTGCAGAATATAGATGACGACGTTATTTGTCATGGACAAGAACATGCCATTGGCCTATAACACCATATTCGTTCGTATAGGACTGAAGAAGTTTGAGGCTATTTATTCCACTATCCGTGAAATGATGAAGATCCCGACAAATTATAGTGTAGGGAAAGTCAAGGTAAACCATGTAGTGGCCGAGAATGCCACTTTACTTTAGATGAGTGGATGTAAATTATCACAACTACCTACTATATTGAAACTCTAGACCAAATAGATGAAGAAAATATGATTAATGGGGAGGCAACTGAAGAAATTGAGACGGTGATCCTAGACGATGAGCATCTAGAGTGGACTATCAAGATTAGCTTGTCCCTCTAAATGAAGCTTAAAAAGGAATGGGTTGATTTCCTCAGGACATGACACTATGTATTCATGCAGAGTCACCATGACATTCCAGACATTAATAAAGAGGTACTCTGTCAAGAGGTCACTATGGTGAAGATGGAAAACAAGTAAAACCGAACGGAAAAGTCTTTATCGAGAAGAGAAATGTGACCATAGAGGTGGAGATAAACAAGATTCGAAAAGAAAAATTTACTAGGGAAGTTAAAAATTTAAGTTGGTTATGAGATATGGTCATGGAGAAAAAATCAAATGGGAAGTGAAGAATGTGTGTTTATTTTACGAACCTTAATAAGGACTACCCCAAAGACCACTATCCCTTGTCCACAATTGATTAGTTGATGGATGTTATAGCTAGTCATGATCTCTTTAGTTTCATGGATAGCTACTTAGGATACAACCAAATTTTGATTAAGACAATAGACAGGGATAATACCTCATTTATAACCAGTACAGGTAACTATAGTTATAATGTTATGCCCTTTGGGCAAAAAAGTGTTGGAGAAATAGAGTAAAGGCTAGTAAACAAATTTTTTAAAGAGTAGATTGGAATAAACATGGAATTGTATGTTGATGACTTGCCAATAAAATTGAAAAGTCAAACGATCAAATGAAATACTTCGACGAGTGTTTTGATCTAATGGTGAACTACAACATGACCTGAAACAGGAGAAAGTGTGGGTTTAGAATTTGACTTGACATGTTCACGGGCTTTATTGTTAATTGGTGGGGGATTTCTCTTATGTGTATTGAGAAAATGTATTTTAAGAGTGAGATTGTGAAATGGAAATCCCTCTTTGGAACCCATAGATGAACTCTCTATTTCTTCTTCTTTTTTTTTACGAAAATAGGTTATGTGCAATATATTAATAAAGTGTAAGAATTTATGGATGTTATGTAAAGGAGCAAAAATATAAAAGTAGAAATAAGATAAATAACACTAAAAGGAAAAACTAGAGAAAGGGATATATAAGTAGACCTCGTTATTAATGCTTCTTGTTGATTTTGAGATACTAACATGCTAATTTTGATATACTAATATACTAATATTAAATTGGTATGGAAGTGGTATGAAGAGGTGGGGTGGATTACCAAGTGAGGTAAGAAAGTGATGGAAGTCAATATGGGAAATAGGGCTTTTTGGGAAAGGGAATGGCTATGAATTCGAGGGGAATGTTCTCTTACTTTCTTAGAGGGGTATCCAGTCTCCCCTTCAAGGTGAGATCGTAACCCCTATTTATAGGGTTAAGGAGGATGATAATCGACATACGTATTATCCTATCTATCAGCAGTGTTATTTCTTTACCGAGTAAGAAAAGGAACATCTTGCTAATAGGTAGGGTTCTTGAGCTGCCTATAGGCAGTCTAGAATGATTTTTTTTGGAAAATCCAGGCATAAAATGAAAATTATAAATCTAAATCTCATACGGGATAGACCATTAAAAAGGGAAGAACTTTCCCTTTAAAAATATATTGACCCACTCCCGGGTCTAGGAGTTAACCGAAGTCAAATGAGGCTTGAAAGCACCCGATTGTCTTTGGACGAGAGGTTTTTAGAGGTGTGGCCATCCCCTATCCCCTTCGCGGAGGAGGAGGATCCTTCGGGTCCCGCGTGTCCATCTCGGGAGCACTTCGGCCGGCGTCATTTGAGATGTGGTGTAAAAATGTGGAGAGATTCAGAGTCGCCAGTCTATTTTACTCAAAATAGACAAAAGAAAAAGGGGAAGCCACCCCGAAGGATGGCTTCCAAAGACATACTGGTGCGTGCGAAACCAAGTCGATTCGAGAAGGGTTCGTAGGCTTAGTTACGAAATGGGAAGGTGTTAGGCACCCATTCTGCCCTTTCGGTCTCTCATGAATATTTGCTATTTTCCTTTTGTTTCCCCCCATGATATGTGTGCATGTGTATATATAGAATTGAGGTAGGAATCCTCGACTTGTATCATGGAAAAGATAAAGCGAGTCATCCGTAGGAAGATATAAGAATAATATTAGGAAAATTAGATTTACGCGATTACCCCTATGTTGATCGTTATAATGGAACGATAACACATATGGAGCAATACGTTACTAAGGGCAAGTATATATAATATAAGGAAAATTGATTTAAAGAAGATAGAAAATGAGAGAAAAAGTGAGAAAAAGGACTCGAGTCTCGGGTTTTACCCCGAGACGCCTACGTAGCCTATAAAGGCATCAAAGGCCACGTAGTTCGCATACAAAATGAGGGGTGGAGTTTATCCCATAAATCTAAATGGGGAATCTCTTATTTCTAAGTGTGTGTGTGCGTATAAAAAGTGTTTTAGTTGTGAGGAAAGTGTGAGAAAAGTATGAGAATCCCTATTTGTAATTTATCAGCAAACCCTCTTTTTCTTATTTTTTTGGGTTTTTTATTTATATGAAAATAACTGATGTGAAATATTACTAAATAAAAAGTATATTAGGATGTGTGAGATGAGATAATAAAAGTGCTAAATAAGAAGATAAGTTATTGAGAATTTAAGAGGATTTAAGAAAGAGTAGAGAAAGTTGGACCTTCTTAAAGATATTGATCTTGATCTTGAACGTTGAATAGCAGCCCTTGCACTTGGATGATGATGGAGAGTGGATAATTCACCAAGTTTGATGAAAAAGATGATGAAAAGTGGAAGTAAAAAAGGGATTTGGGAGTTGAAATCACGCTGCCTTCTAGAGAGGTTTCTAGAATTTGTTGAGAGAGATTTTTATCAGATCTGGGCTCACTTTGAAAATGAGGTGAAGACCTCATTTTATAAGCTCAGGTCAGTGTCGATTGTCATAGACCGCTTCCTGCCTATCTGCAGGCAGGTGCCGATAGGCAGGGTCTGGGACCTGCTAATTGGTAATGCACTTCACGCTTTTTTGGAAAATTGGTCGCCGAGGGCAAACCGTTGGAAAGTTGATTCAGAGATCTTCGAAAGTCCTTTGGACCTCTCCCGGGTTCGGGAGTTGACTTTATGTCAAATATGGCTCGGAAGCTTTTGTCGATCCATTGGACGGGGAATCGTTCGGACGCAAAGGGATCGTTCATCCGCATGGTAAGTCCAAATCACGCACAGGGCATACCATTGGAAAGGTTAAGAGATGTATTTTGACATTCCAAAGAGTTTGGCCTGGTTTGGAGAGTTGACTTTAATCAACCGTGCTCGGGAAGCGCTCAGTAGCCTGCCGAAGTCAAACAGATCGTTCGTCCGCATGGAAAGTCAGAATCGTGCACGGGATGGACCATTGGAAAGGGTATTCAGTGCCCTTTTAAGATTCATTCAGCCTCAGTCGAGATAAAGAGTTGACTTAGGTCAAATAGAGCCCGGGAGTGCCCGGTGGCCTCTAGGTCAGGTTTCGGATGCAAACGGATCGTTCGTCCGCATGGTAAGTCGAAATCGCTCACGGGGCAGACTGTTGGAAAGGGTATTCAGTTCCCTTTGAAGAATCATTGAGTCATTGTCGAGACGAAGAGTTTGACTTTTGGGTCAAACTGAGCTGGGGAGTGCCTGATGGCTTTCAGGTCAGTACTCGGGACGTGACCTGGGTTTACAGTGATGAAGGGAGGTACTAGGGACCTAAGGAAAATTAGGGGGTAACAGAATGGGGTGTTTATAGTGCCCCTCGACGGGTGAGTTTGGAACAAATGATGACCGTCGAATGGATATCACATGATGCTTTTGAGGAGGAATGACCGATTCAGAGGGCCGAGGTCGATTCTGAGGACCTAAGGAGTGTGCTGGGGATGAACAATTCTGTGGGTCAAGGCCGAATCTATGGGCTTATGGTAAAGGTCTACCGAGGTCAATTTTGACCTAAAGAGTGGTGACAATCGAGGACCGAGGTCAATTCTGACCTAACTCAGGTGACGATCCAAGATCGGGGCCAATTCTTACCCAAGAGTGGTGACAATCGAGGACCGAGGTCAATTCTGACCTAACTCAGGTGAAGATCCAAGACCGTGGCCAATTTTGACCAAGAGTGGTGACGACCGAGGACCGAGGTCAATTCTGACCTAACTTAGGTGACGATCCAAGATCGGGGCCAATTATGACCCAAGACTAGTGACGACCGAGGATCAAGGTCAATTCAGACCTAAATCAGGTGACAATCCAAGATCGGTGCCAATTTTGACCCAAGAGTGGTGACGACCGAGGACCGAGGTCAATTCTGACCTAACTCAGATGACGATCCCAGACCGGGGCCAATTCTGACCCAATAGTGGTGACGACCGAGGACAAAGGTCAAATCTGACCTAACTGAGGTGACGATCCAAGATCGGGGCCAATTCTGGCCCAAGAGTGGTGACGAACGAGGACCGAGGTCAATTCTGACCTAACTCAGGTGACGATCTAAGATTGGGGCCAATTCTGACCCAAGAGTGGTGACGACCGAGGACCGAGGTCAATTTCGACCTAACTCAGGTGACGATCCAAGATCAGGGCCAATTCTAGCCGAATAGTGGTGACGACTGAGGATCGAGGAAAATTCTGACCTAACTCAGGTGATGATCCACGATCAGAGCCATTTTTTACCCAACAGTGGTGACGACCGAGGACCGAGGTCAATTTTGACCTAACTCAGGTGACGATCCAAGATCAGGGCCATTTTTGACCCAAGAGTGGTGACGACCGAGGACCGAGGTCAATTCTGACCAAACTCAGGTGGCGATCTGTGACACCCCGACTAATTAATTACCGGGTAGCTACTCCTTTATTAAATCAATACAAAATGCCAAGTTGGTGCAGTTAATAGCATCACTGTTGAAAACATTTTTTTTTTATTACTAACCACCTAGTATTTAAAAAGTGAGTTGTCAAATTTTAAATTAACTCTGATTAACATGCAATAAATGAAATATAGAAATGTAACACAACCATTCACGATAAAGTCCAACTATAATGAATCAACAATTAAAGATGAGTCTAGAGGAAATACTCCTCACAACAATCCCAATATGAAAGGAAATAAAACAAATTTGCATCCTGAATTAATTACAAACCAAAGTCTGAATAACTGAAATATAAAATGAAATGTCTCTAAAAGAAATGGGCGACATACCCTACAACTGATGAAATCTGAATATAGAGTCAAGGCAAATGAAGCGTCTAATAGCAAGGCCCTGTAACTTCCACAACAGCTACAGCTCGTCACTTGACTGGAAATACTATGCATGGTGTCCTTGTGGCTGGGCACCTAAAAATGTTTTTTACAAAAAGATAGATTTGAAAGCAAACGGGTCAGAGCCCGAATGTGGAGAGTATTTTAAAAATAGCAAGTGCTTTAATAACAATTAAAACAATGAATGCAAGATACATGTTAGGACGTGTTCTCACATGAAATACTCACCTCTCGTCTAACTGCGCACTCCTAACGTTCCTGTACCCATTCATGTGTTATTTTTTTCTAACTAAACCATCATAAGTTCTAACCCAACTACTCGATTCACAATATGAATTCCCAATGTTATTACTTAAATAGATAGCTTTACTTGAACTCGGATTCTCAATTGTTAGCATTACCGTTTACTGGAGGTTATCCCCTTATTTATCTTCTCATGGAGTTACTATAAATGATTCTCATAAATAAACATCACAATTCTTTTTCATTCAACCGTATATTATTCTCATCATAAATATACAATATAAGCACCCCGAGGCTAAGCTGCGGTGCACACATACTCTGCTGTCCATCCCGGTACATCACGTACATAAGGATTACAAATTCTGAATCTCTCAGGAATTGTTAGAATAAGCACAACACACAAAAATGGAGGCGAACATAATTCAACATATCCATGGGTCACGTACATACCTACGCTCCATAGTCAGCTCACTTAATAACTCGCAATTAAGTCATTCCCTTGAACTATGTCCTTTAGGTACCAAACTAAATCCGGGCACACAAGGATTAGAAGGCCCTAAGCGAACGTAAACCTCCCGTGATAGCAAGTATGGTAGGTATGTCATACACATAAGATCATATACTAAGCATGCACACATCTTAGATATCTCAATATTAATAAAGGTATTTTCTACATCCTTATACCATTATTCCAATTTTATACATTTTTCGTCTTCCGATAATATATAATGTAGACTGTCGACACATCTCACGTCATAGATTCTTATACTTAAAACCTATCTCAAAGGGGTTATTAAGTTTCCTATTATTCCCACATATTACATCATTATTCTTAAGGTCCTTACATCTGCCCCAAACCTCAATTCATCAACTTATTCAAAATTACTCTTTTAACCCTAATATTATCTCACTCATCGAGCTTCATTAGCTTTTAGAATAATTCCTCAAATTAAATTCTAATTAAGGTCCAAACTTTATAACCATACCTACTGGTCTTCCTTAAGTCTAAGGATATTCATAAGGTCTCCAATAATATTTTCCAAGGGTTAACATCATTAAAATTTAACTAGGGGAAATTTTACTCTTTCTGGGAAGGTCGATCGATCGACCTTGACCTTCGATCGATCGATGGTGGTCGATCGATCGACTGATGAATGTCGATCGATCGAACGCATCAGGTAGGCTATGGACTGCTTCGTTTTGCAGTTTTCAAATCATCTCAAAACACCATTAACAAGCATGAAACTCTAAGATAACGTTATAATATCATCATACAACCATCCTACAACAGTGTTAACGTTCTAAAACCAATAATTCATCATTCAAGCCTTGTTTGGATCAAAACTTCATCAAGAATTCCAGTTTTCTATTTCTTTCAAGAACATTAATAAACTTCTTCTAAAATCCGTTTTTAGATCATCAACGCTTATGTTTTGAATGCATAATTCATCCAGAATGTTTCTACATGCAATTCCTAACATAGTTCATAGTTTTAATCCTCAAATTCATGGGTCTAATCAATCTTTCAAGATAAATTTGATGATTATCCTAAACATGGAAAAGCATAGCATTGAATCAATTATAATTAAACCACTTGCCTCTAATCTTTCTCTGAATTTGATGTTGAATCTTGAAGGCTGAGTTGTTCTTTCTCTCTCTCTCTGCAGAATTCTCTTCTCTCTCTCTCTCTACAAGTTCTTCTCTAAGGATGATGACAATGGAGGTGGGGGTTGGTTTTTGGCAAGTTAGAACTATTTCTTAACTTCTCCCGTAGCCCATTAAGTCCCTTAGTGTAGTTAGTGAGTTTAGTGGATAAAGAATAAGTCAGATTTTTATTTCTAATTTTCGTGGGTTTTAATTCCCAAATTTCCGAAATTACCAAAATGCCCTTTTAAGTTACCGGTATGGCCCAATAATGCCCCGGGACCCAAACTTAACCCCCGGCTAGTGTTTTCTGACTATTTCGACCCTTCCGTACACGTTGGCGCACTCAAAATGACCATACGGTTAATAGAAATAAAATTCACTTTTTAATTAAATAATTACTTTCCTGACACGACTGTCACACGCGTCTCAAGAAAATTTCCCAAATTGCCGTATTTCAATCTCGCGACAATTTCAATAGTTACAATATTCGTATATTACCATATATACACATTATAATCAAATACTAACTCACATCTCGTTAATATTTTATCCGGATTAATTCTCAATTAATTCACATTTAATTCAATTAATCCCATAAATAAATATCGATAAAAATGCGGGGTATTACATACTTCCCCCCTAATAACTGAATTTCGTCCCGAAATTCGGAACTCAAAAGTACCTGGTAAAAGCAACTCTGGATAACGTTCGTGCATCTCATCCTCGCGCTCCCATGTGGACTCCTCGACATTATGATGTCGCCACTGAACACGAACTAACGGGACTATCTTTGACTGCAGTTTCCGCTCACTTCGGTCCAAAATAGCAATCAGCCCCTCCTCGTAGGAGCTATCGGGCTGGAGATCGATGTCCTCCAAAGCAATGTGAGAATGAGACAAATCATCTCTAAGATATTTCCTTAGCGAGGAGATATGAAACACATCATGAATCCGATGCAAATGCTCCGGTAACCCAAGTCTATACGCAACAGACCCAATCCGCTCGATGATAGGAAATGGTCCCACATATCTCGGTGCCAGCTTTCCCTTCTTCCCAAATCGCATAATCCCCTTCATAGGAGATACTCTGAGTAAAACCTGGTCCCCCACTTGGAACTCCCTGAAGAACCTCTTCGCATCAGCATAGCTCTTCTGTCAATCCTGAGCTACCTGAATGCGACTCCGTATCAATTCTATCCTCGCCAAAGTATCCTGAATCACTTCCGGCCCAAGTAGTTTGTTGTCCCCCACCTCCAACCAACATGCTGGGGAACGACAAGGTCTATCATACAACGCCTCAAATGGAGCCATACCAATGGTGAACTGGTAGGAGTTGTTGTAAGCAAACTCCACTAGTGGAAGATACTTCTCCCATCCACCCCCGAAGTCAATGATGCACATCCACAACATGTCTTCCAACATCTGATTTGTACGCTCAGTTTGCCCATCGGTCTGCGGATGATAAGCCGTACTCAATCGCAATTCCGTGCCCATGGCCTCCTGAAAACTTTCCCAAAACCGTGAAACAAATATCTTGTCTCGGTCAGACACGATATTTAGGGGCACACCGTGAAGTCTCACTATCTCTACAATAAAGAGCTGGGCATACTGTCCCGTAGTGTAGTCTGTCCTTACGGGTAGAAAATGAGAGACTTTGGTCAACCTGTCCACAATTACCCAAATGGAGTCGTGACCTCTCTGTGACGTAGGCAACCCCGTTATAAAGTCCATGGAGATGCTCTCCCACATCCACATCGGGACCTCTAATGGCTGTAGAAGTCCTGCCGGTCTCTGATGGTCCACTTTTACCAGCTGACAAGTGGCGCATTTAGAAACAAACACGGCAATATCTCTCTTCATCCCGCTCCACCAATACTGACGTCTCATGTCCTGGTACATTTTGTCCCCACCGGGATGTACCGCGAACCGTGAGCCGTGCGACTCTGCCATCACCTCGTGTCGCAATTCCTCCCCTTCCGGAACTACCAGTCTCCCATTGAAGCATAATACCCCATCTGCGCTAACGGTATAGGACTCAGCTCCCTCTATTAATAATCGAACTATCTGCTCCTGACAGAACGAGTCATCTGCTTGTGCCTTTACTACTTTCGTGACAATCTGAGGTGTAACAGTCATCACTGACATGAATGATCGGGCCACTGCATCCTGGTGTCCCAACTCCTTCCACTTTGCCTTCCACACCCCTGCCACCTCATCTACTGGCCTACGGCTCAACGCGTCTGCTACCACGTTAGCCTTCCCCGAGTGATATTGGATATCAAACTGATAGTCCTTCACAAACTCAAGCCACCTTCGCTGCCTCATATTCAGCTCCTTCTGGGTGAATAGGTACTGTAGGGACTTGTGGTCTGTGAATAATCTAAACTTCTCCCCCAAAAGATAATGTCTCCAAATCCGAAGGGCAAATACCACCGTCGCTAACTCCAAGTCATGGGTAGGGTAATTCTTCTCGTGAGGCTTAAGCTTACGGGAAGCATAAGCTATGGCCTGACTCTCCTGCTGCAGTACACCTCCAAGTCCTTGTAAGGACGCATCGGTGTAAACAAGATACTCAACTCCCGGTCTTGGCAATGCAAACACAGGTGCTGAGGTTAACTTGTCCTTCAACTAATCGAATGCCAACTGTCAGGCATCACTCCAAATGAACGGCACACCTTTACGAGTCAGATGTGTCATGGGACCCGCTATCTTGGAGAAACCCCGAATAAACCTCCTGTAGTATCCTGCTAAGCCCAAGAAACTACGGATCTCAGTCGGTGTCGTGGGCTGTCCCCACTCCCTCACCGCGGATACCTTCCCCGGATCAACAGATATCCCCCGGTCGGAAATAATATGCCCCAAAAACTGAACCTCTTTCAGCTAGAACCCGCACTTCTCATACTTTGCATATAGCTCGTTCTGACGTAGCGTCTGCAAAACCTGCCTCAAATGATCGGCGTGCTCCTCCTCTGTCTGGGAGTAAACCAGAACGAGTTGTATGCAAAGTATGAGAAGTGCGGGTTCTAGCTGAAAGAGGTTCAGTTTTTGGGGCATATTATTTCCGACCGGGGGATATATGTTGATCCGGGGAAGGTATCCGCGGTGAGGGAGTGGGGACAGCCCACGACTCCGACTGAGATCCGTAGTTTCTTGGGCTTAGCAGGATACTACAGGAGGTTTATTCGGGGTTTCTCCAAGATAGTGGGTCCCATGACACATCTGACTTGTAAAGGTGTGTCGTTCATTTGGAGTGATGTCTGACAGTTGGCATTCGATGAGTTGAAGGACAAGTTAACCTCAGCAAATAGGCCTATCTGAGGTTATCTCATGTTGGGGCTAGAACATGATTTGATTATTTTTACCAGAGGAACGTGATGGTTCGATCATATTTTGAGGCTAAATTTTATGTGATGATTCATGCCATGATTTTAAGGTATGGGGTTTTACACAATATGCTCCTATAAATCTCTCGAGAGTTATTCAGTTGATTTCATGTTTAATTGAACTCATATTTGAATTTATAAATTCTTGAAAATCTGGAAAAATAATTATTGGAATTATTTTGATTCATGTTGTACTATTCATATTGTTGTTGAGAACGTTGTCATGTGATTTTAATATGGCACGGATGTTGGGAACCCGCCAAAATTCCAGTTTCCCGGGCTATGGCTTGATAAAGCATATGCGGATGGGGTGAGGCCTGGTGACCTGGTTAATATGTTGTTGAGAAATTATATTGATAAAATGCTATTGAGATTTGCATTTTGATTTGAATATTCATACTCATGTTGTTACGCTTTGTTCATCGTTAATATAATTGTTGAGCATCTTTCTTGTCGTATTGTGTACTTCCCCATATTTTCTTTTAGTGACAGGTTAGCGCGGATTTTGGGGGCGCTATGGAGATTGATTTTAGCGTGAATTATTTGGGAAGAATTTTAATACAAGTTGGAAGAATTGTATTAATTATTTCATTGGTGTATAGAGCATTTTTATTCAAGTTAGATAGTTGTAATTTTAATTCGGGAGATGTTGTTGTATTTAATTTGAAGAATTGAGATTAGTGGATTTATATTATTGTGGGTTTATTTAGATGCTCTATACGTTGTGTATTGTGGATTTAGATTTATTTTATCATATTTGCGCTCCGTTCGCTCTCCCCGGGCGGGCGGGGTGTTACAAATGGTATCAAAGCTTAGGTATACGACAACCCTTGGGTATTGGGTCTAGCATGTGGGTTAGACATGTTTTTTTTGGAGATAGAAAATTTTGAGGATGTGTTAGGCATCATGGTGAGGATGTTTAGAATTGATGAAGGACTTTAGTTTGTGATTTTTGGAAAATAGAATCGAGTAGCATTTTATTTTGAGTGTTAGGTTTCGTCGAATTTCGAGGACGAAATTCCTTTTCAAGGGAGGAAGTATGTAATACCCCGTAATTTTGAGGGCTTTATTTATGAATATTATATAAGATTTTAATAATATTATTATTTTATTAATCGAGATATATATATTATTTTATTTTTATTTGAAATGAATTGAATATTTAAATTCAAATTTAATTGACTTTTGGACATTTTGAAACGGTTTAAATATGTAAAGTTGATAATTTTGAATTAAAGGGCAATATAGTAATATGCGTTAGCTTAGGCTCCAAGATAGGATTTGAGAGAGAGTCTATATAAGGAATATTATGGATGATTATAAGGAAAGGGAGATGAAAAAGAGAGTCAAAATATGAAATTCAAAGAGGCAAAAACGAGTGGAATGAGAAGAGTCATTTTGGAGTGTTTTATATATTCATTTTGAGTGCCTTCGAATGAGATTTGAGAAAAACTCAAAACACATACCTGACTCAATTTTTCATGTAGAATCCAAATCTGAAGTCGGATCAGCAATTTGAGTAATTTTTGGATATTATTTTTCAGGGTTTTTAAAATAGGCCTATTTGAGGTTATCTCATGATTTGATTATTTTTGTCAGAGGAACGTGATGGTGCGATCATATTTTGAGGCTAAATTTTATGTGATGATTCAAGCCATAATTTTAAGGTATGGGGTTTCACACAATATGCTCCTTTAAATCTCTCGAGAGTTATTCCGTTGATTTCATGTTTAATTGAACTCATATTTGAATTGATAAATTCTTGAAAATCTGGAAAAATAATTATTGGAATTATTTTGATTCATGTTGTATTATTCATATTGTTGTTGAGAACGTTGTCATGAGATTTTAATATGGCACGGATGTTGGGCACCCGCCAAAATTCATGTTTCCCGGGCTATGGCTTGTTAAAGCATATGCGGATGGGGTGAGGCCCGGTGACCTGGTTAATGTGTTTTTGAGAAATTATATTGATAAAATGCTATTGAGATTTGCATTTTGATTTGAATATTCATACTCGTGTTGTTACGCTTTGTTCATCGTTAATATAATTGTTGAGCATCTTTCTTGTCGTATTGTGTACTTCCCCATATTTTCTTTTAGTGACAGGTTAGCGCGAATTTTGGGGCGCTATGGAGATTGATTTTAGCGTGGATTATTTGGGAAGAATTTTAATACAAGTTGGAAGAATTGTATTAATTATTTCATTGGTGTATAGAGCATTTTTATTCGAGGTAGATAGTTGTAATTTTAGATGTTGTTGTATTTAATTTGAAGAATTGAGATTAGTGGATTTATATTATTGTGGGTTTATTTAGATGCTCTATACCTTGTGTATTGTGGATTTAGATTTATTTTATCATATTAGCGCTCCGTTCGCTCTCCCCGGGCGGGCGGGGTGTTACACTTATTACCAAGATTACTTATGAGGAAGATATTTCGAAGAAGAGTACAAAGTCATAGGTTACGACCTCTACTCAAGTTTAGCCCTCCAAAATAGTGGCTAAGAGGATTACATACCAAGAGAAGATTAGTGGGATATTTAGACCAAGAACCTGTTTTATTTAAAATTTAATTAATTCGATTACTTTAAATTACACAAGTGATGAAATTTAATTGAATTAAATATTATGTGTTTATTAAAATATTAACCGGGAGAGATAAAGATTAATAATAATGGAATAAAAATTATTGAGTGAGTAGTAAGTAATTATTTTATGTCATAGCGAGTGATATTGATGCGAATGTGTTAAATCTCAATGGGAGTCGAGCATAGACTATATGAGGTTGAGATAGGAAATTTATGTAGAGTGACTCGAATTGTGATTTCGAGGTAACGATTGGTTCCAGATGGGTTGCGTGGACTTTCTAGACATAACTAGGACCACACGAGAGTAGTTGGATCATTTGGGCTTATCCCATTAGTGTAATTTTGGGATTAAGGATTATAATGATAGGTTTAAGGGTTTGAGGAAGCCACAATTCATTATCTAAAACCTAAAAATTAGGAGTAGAGAGAAGTAAGAAAGGAGGAGAACCTTAGGACCCAAATTCAATGTTGGATTGGGTGTGCTACTGTCAATTCATCTTCTAAAAAGCGTAATCAAACCTAAAGAACCTAGACATGAAAATGATTAACTTGATTTAAATTTAATTTGTACAAATTCATGTACATATCATGGTAGGTGTAGAACCAAAATTTATTTGGGGACGATTCTCACATCATAAAAATGGAATATGGGGGTGAAACTCGTCTTCTGTGTTTAATTGGATAAAAATATTATGTCGTAGGCAAATTATAATTATTGAAAATCGAATATTGTAGAGATATGTGGGCTGGTTATATTTAATTTAGATTGGGGAATTCATTCTAGGGTTATGTTGGTGGATTTTTACATAAACCCATTCGATTGATTACATTGGTGATTTTTAGTCCAATATTTAATGTTAGAATGATTTATGAATGTTAGAATCACCATAGTTACTGGTGCGAGGGAAACCGAGTGTTCGTGCAGGGACACTATCGTTGATTTCGGCTCCTGCTCGGCATACAAAAGAACATAAGCTACGGCTACACTTGACAAGCAAGTAAAGCGGTAAGTCGGGTATCGAGAATCCACAGGGAATTATTAAATTTTAGATGTTAATTACTTTAAAACTTCAAGAATAAAAGTGTAAAAGGTGATGTGTGGTTATGGTGACAAAAGAAAAGAGAAGTTAACGCTAAATTAAAGGAAAACGGGAATCGGGATCGCATTCTACCAAACGGATCGAAACAACTACTAACTAGAGTTAAGGCTCGAAAGCAATTTAATCGAGCATATCCAATTAAGCATAAACATCACACAATAAGGAATTTAAGCCAAAGTTGCGAGATTAAACATTTAATGGAAAAATGATCACACGCGGATTAAATTCGTATTGTCGCTATAAACTCTAACGTTGCGTGACAAAGAAAGATAAACGCTTAGCAATCCAACTTTAATACACGCGGTTTCAATTAAACGCGATTTTGCACTAAACCTAGTTTTCGGAGCTCGGGGCCCGTAAATGGCGGAAATGAAATCCCGACCCTATTTATCTAAGGGTGCATGGTGAGTTAAACTAAATTATGCTAATTAGACTAAGAAAGCAAGAATTAAAACATGTAAACTAGTTAGAAAGCATTGAAACTAAATTACAAAGCAAGAGGAGAAGAAGAACAAACTATATAAATGGAGAGGAAGTGAATAGTTCAATCTTACAAAACACATGGGTTGTCAATCCAAGAAGAAGAAGAAAGGAAATCTCCACACCAAACCCTAACTAAACTATCTAATCTGCAAATCTCTAAGTATATAAGGTCTCCCTTTTATTACAACCAAAAACAACTTATATAGTAAGTTGTAAGAAAAGAAAATATCTGCAGGGGAAAACAGGGGATCGATCGATCGACCCCTTTGGTCAATCGATCGACAGTATAATTCGTGGCAAAAATAAGAAGGGTCGATCGATCGACCCTTATGGTAGATCGATCGACTAAGCAGGGGCAGCCTGCAATCCTCCCTGTTTTGGCATACAATCCAACGTCGTTCCAATCGCCGTAACATTGTCGTTATGCATCGGAATCGCGCACCGTTCGCGGCCATGCGAAGCTAGCGAAGAGAGCTACAACTTCCGTGTAGATGTCGGGCCAGGTGCCCAAGCTGTCAAAAGACTAAAATGCCCTTGCGCGTGCGGTTGTGTACGTAAATCGAGCGAAACGCATCCGGACTTCACACTTAGCATCCAAATACCTACAAAAACTCAATTAACACCTGCGAAACATGTTAACATAGAAATCCGAGGGTTGTCTGGTTAACGAGCATAAATATAGGGAATAAGATACCCGAGGGGGCTAATAACGCGTATGTTAACGGGTGAAATACGCAATATTTCCGCCATATCACACCCCCTAACTTACACATTGCTAGTCCCTAGCAATGAAATAAGATGCAACAAGAAGAACAAGTAAACCAACACAGGAGAGAGTACAAAAGTATGGTATAAAAGCAATAAAAAGATAAGGCCACTTTCGCGGGCGATTCGATTGCATTTAGCGTATGCAATAAGCCGTTAAACCCCTAGGTTACCCTAGTGGACGAGTGTCGTCTCGTGAGGGTTTTCAGGGATGAAACCCGCAAACATCATAAAGTTTCCTCAAAATATGCCCAATCAAGTAAGACAAACTCATCAGTGCGAACAAGATTTCAACATGTTATTAGCATAGCAAACGAATTCGCATGAGAAGTCCGTAGTTATTAACATTATCGAATGCACCTCAATGAATTGAAACTCTAGCATGTGGGAGGGGAGTGAGCATATGCAAGGTATGATTTGGCGAAAAACTTAAATAATTCGGATACTAAACATCGAAGCATGCATACATTCAATCCTCACGGGTATTACGCTCAACAAATGAATTCACTATGAAAAGGGAGGTAATACACGGGACATGCGGGCATAAGGAGTAAATGTAAATGGAAACTAGGCCGCGCACATGTCACGAATGAGGAACGCTATATAGGAAATAAAAATTGCAATCTCAGTGAAAGGATACCGCACACTAAAAGAGGCGAAATGCATTTTCACAGATTATCAAAACTATTTAAACTTTTGAATTACATCTACTTAAGATCACATAGGACTTGTAATAGGGTTGTAATGTATGGCTAGGTTAAGGTACGAAATGAAAGGTATATGTACGGATTCAAAGTGTTTGGGGATGAAACTCGGAATAATGTAAAAAGTGGGCAATATCAAAAGTTGGACAAAGATGTCCAAACGAGCATAGGTAAAACAATCGAGAGAGTAATCAAAGCTTATTGAAACACTACAAACAATATTTACAACTTTCTCTTTCTTTTTCTTTTCTTCCTTTTTCTCACTTTTTCTTTTGTTTTCTTTGCTTTTGCTTTTTGCTTTTTCTCTCTTTTTCACTACTTTCTTTTTCTGACACTTCTTACTCTTTTCATACTCAAATTGCAACCACACAACAATAATACCATTCAATTCCAAGCAACAATCCAAACAAGGGTATGTAAGGTAATATATATGGTATAAAACTCCAATTTGGAGTTGGTTATGGAATTTTGGGTAATGAAACGAAAGGCTAGTATATAGGCTCAAGTGGGTTGACTAGGGAACATATAAAGGTGAGGTCAAGGTCATATGGGTGATATATCAAAGAGGGCCTATGATCATTTCACAAAGTATACGCAATTCGCGAGTTAAAACAACATAAGAAAATCATGCTCAAGTAACACATTTCAATGATGAACTCAGTTAATGAACGGTCAATGAAAGAATAAAGAGATTACCAACGACTGTAACGTTTTCAATGAGAAAAGAATAGTGTATACACTCACAAATGAAGATAAGTCTCTAATCTCACTCGGTGTAAGCATATACAATGCAGCAAAAGCATACCGAGTTATAAAAATCTTAAACCAAATCAATATAACAAGAATGGTGCATATGTTCACGGATAAAGTTTAATTCATGAAGTTATTCACAATATCAATGATTTAGGGACTAAAATCTAATAACTTCTAAAATCGAGAACATGCATAGTTGAATTGTCTATTTGATCGGGCAATTATTAAAATTTATCATCGGAAACAAGGCAAAATGCCCAATAAAGGAGAAAAAAGAAAGAAAATATTTTTCAAATTTTAACAAAAACATGCTTTGTAACTAAATTGTAATCCAATCCAAGGACTAAACAGTAAAATGGATAGACTATCCTACACCCCCTAACTTAAATGTTGCATTGTCCCCAATGCGTCCATTAAAGAACACAACACAAAGCTAGGAAAAGAATGATATTACCCACACGTGGAGCGATCTCCATAAGTACAAGTCCAAATGAAGCTGCAAAACAAGTTAGTACAAAGCATATGAAGAATATGTACCGATGTATCAAGTGAAGAGAATCTATGTCACAAGTCACAATAATATAGAGGGGCTGAAGTGCAAATACTAGATAAATTGATGGTGAACTTTTTGATTTTATAAAATGGAAGGTCACACACATCAAAATCCAATAAACAACCACAAACTACATTTTCATTTCTCATTTCATAAGTTCAATACAAAATAACTTAATACATTACAACTTCTGAAATAAAAGAAATACAAATACAAATAAAAATAAAAATAAAAAGTACAAATAAAAAGTAAAATACACTATCCGATTCCAAAATACAAAAATGAAACCCAGAACAACAACAGCCTAGTGGCCAGAACCACTAGGATCGGAGGGGTCCTGAAAATGAGGAGGCACTGGCGCGTCGGAATCACTGCGCTGCAGATAAAGATCTTGTGACACCCCGACTAATTAAATACCGGGTAGCTACTCCTTTATAAAATTAATTCAAAATTCCAAGTTGGCTCAGTTAATAGCATCACTGTCGAAAACATTTTATTATTACTAACCACCTAGTATTTAAAAAGCAAGTTGCCAAATTTTAATTTAAGTCTGATTAACATGCAACAAGTGTAAAGAAATAAATAACACCATTCACCATACTGAAGTAAAATGAATAACCATCACAATAGAAATAAGTAATGTCTGGAGGAAACCCCTCACTACAATCCCATACTGAAGATAAATAACTGAAACAATAATAAAACGTGCTAAAGTCTGAAAACTGAAGTATAAAAGATGCTCTAAATAGAAATGGGCAACATGCCCTACAACTGATAGATAGTGACTCTGGAATCCAAAAGATAGAAGCGTCTACATGCAAATCCCTGTAGCTTCCACAAGCAGCTACAGCTCGTCACCTGAATGAGTATCCTATGCTTGGTGTCCTTGTGGCTGGGCACCTAAAATGGTTTTACAAAGAAAAAAAGATTTGAAAAGCAAACGGGTCAGAGCCCGAATGTGTTATATTTTAAAAACCTGCAAGTGCTTTAAAAAAATTTAAAACATTAAATGCAAAGTACATGTTAGGACGTGCACTCACATTATATTCTCACCTCTCGTCTAACTGTGCATTCCTAACGCAAGTACCCATCTATAACTACCCATACTACTAGCTAAGTGACGACATATCTAGCTAGACTTTCAAAGGTCCTGCCAATAATACTTGGTTCCATTTACCTAATAATGCTCGTAATTAAATAGGGGTTTAATGTCAACTCAGATACTCAATGTGCAATATTTATAACTGTTAGTTAACTCACTATATACCTTGAAACAAATCCGTAATATATTTACAATATTAACATGAGGATTCCCATTAATATAGCGTATATTATTCATCTCATAAAAATACATTACAAGCACCCCGCAATCTAAGCTGTAGTGCACACATACTCTGCTATCCATCCCGGTACATCACGTACATAAGGATTACATATTCCGAATCTCTCAGGAATAGTTTACCGATAACAACATCACAAATAATGGAGGCGAACACAGTCACCATCACATGGGTCACGCACATACCTACGCTCCCATGGTTAGCGGACTTATTAATATCACAATAAGTCTTTCTATGACCTATGTTCATCGAGGTACCAGTCTATATCCCCCCCGTAGGCACACAAGGATTAGAGGGTCCTATGCGAACGAAACCTCCCGTGATAGCAAGTATGGTAGGTATGTCATACATACAATCCATAAACCAATACTGAGTAAACACACATCTTGGTAATACCGTATTTTAATCGCAGTACATATTGCACTCTCGTACTAACTATAATTATCACAATTCGTACTATTCCGGTTTGTAATTATACGCGCCATGATTCGTCCTCACATCGTAGTAGACACTCACGTCTCAACCCAAATGGTTCAATGAATATAACTCTAGTATATGATTTACTCATCTCAATAACCCAAAAGTCCCAAATCAATCACTATATCATCAAAGGAATGCTAACTCTACCCTTGAACCAGTTCCCGGAACTCCAAAAGTCAAACAGTCCAAAAAGGGTCAAACTCTCAACTCGTTAGAAGTCTCGTTCGAACGAGGCTTCGAACGAGTTTGGACTGTGAGGTCGTTAGAAGTCTCGTTCGAACGAGGCTGTTCGAACGAGATCCCAGTTCGTTCGAACGAACTGACCCTTCTAATGATATCTCGTTCGAACGAGATATCGAATGAAAATCCCTCCTCGTTAGCAACGACTGGTCAACTCGTTAGAAGCTCGTTCGAACGAGCTCGTTCGAACGACCTGGGGGCTGCTTCTAACGAGTGGCCAGTTTCGGCCCAGATTTTCCCCAATTCGTTTTTTCACCATAATTACTCCTCAAACCTCTTCTAAAATTCGTTCCCACAATATATTGAGTTCTCTAATCATCCTCAAACATGTTAAGGGGCTATACTAACATCATTAAAGGGTTTAATATCTTCTAATCATCATTAAATCACAATTTCTACATTAATTCCCAATTTTCTTCAAGAACATAAACCCTAACTTTTTCTCATCATAAATTCCCAGATTTTAATTCGTTTATACATCACCTAGATATGAAATCTCCGAAATTAAATCTCCCAACAATGTTTCTACATGCAAACCTATCCCAACATTCAATAATAACTTCAAATTTCATGGGTTTTCTTTTAATCTTTCAAGAACAATCAAGATTCTTCAATTTCTAACATGGAAAAGACATTCTTCGAATTTAAATGAAATAAAGTCACTTGCCTTGGTTTGATTTCTGAATTTGGTGTGGATTCGGTGTAGAATTTCTGCAGAATTCCTCTCTCTCTCTCCTTCTCCAAGCTTTCTTCTCCAAAAGGCTATGGTGGCTAGGGTTTGCTTTGGGGAAACTTATGAAAACCTAATTTAATAAACCTCCGTAGCTTGTTGGGTTAATAAGGGTTGGTTGGGGTCAATCCTTATCAGATTACAACTCTCAATTTTCGTCACTTTTAATTACCCAAAAATACCAAATTACTAAAATACCCTTTAAGTTACCGGTATGGTCTAAAAATACCCCGGGACCCAAACTATACCCCCGGCTAGTGTTTTCTGACTATCTCGACCCTTCCGGACGCGTTGGCGCACTCAAAACGACCATACGGATTATTGATTTTAAATTCACTTCTATTAATAAAATATTATACCGTGACGCGGCGGTCCCACGCGTCTCAACAAAATTTCCAAATTGCCGTATATAAATCCCACGACAAATTTCATAATACTAAATACATATATAATCTTATATGTACATAAACAAATACCAAATCGCATCATATTTTTATTTATACCCCGGATTAATTTCCAATTAATACGCATTTAATTAATTAATCCCAAAAATAAATATAGCCAAAAGTACGGGGTATTACATAGTTCCCCCCTAATAACTGAATTTCGTCCCGAAATTCGAAATTAGAAAGTACCTGCTAAAAACAGCTCTGGATAACGTTCGCGCATCTCATCCTCGTGCTCCCATGTGGACTCCTCGACATTGTGATGTCGCCACTGAACACGCACTAACGGGACTATCTTTGACCGCAGTTTCCTCTCGCTTCGGTCCAAAATAGCCATCGGCCCCTCCTCATAAGAGCTATCCGGCTGGAGATCGATGTCCTCCACAACAACGTGAGAATGAGCCAAATTATCTCTAAGGTATTTCCTCAGCGAGGAAATATGGAACACGTCGTGAATCCGATGCAAGTGCTCCGGTAGTCCAAGTCTATACGCAACGGGTCCGATCCGCTCAATAATAGGAAACGGCCCCACGTACCTCGGTGCCAACTTCCCCTTCTTCCCGAATCGCATAATCCCCTTCATAGGAGATACCCTGAGCAAAACCTGGTCCCCTACTTGGAACTCTCTGAAAAACCTCTTCGCATCAGCATAACTCTTCTGCCTGTCTTGAGCTACTCGAATGCGACTCCGAATCAACTCAATCCTTGCCGAAGTATCCTGGATCACTTCCGGCCCAAGCAGTTTGTTGTCCCCCACCTCCAACCAACATGCTGGGGAACGACAAGTCCTGCCGTACAATGCCTCAAACGGAGCCATGCCAATCGTGAACTGATAGGAGTTGTTGTAAGCAAATTCCACCAGTGGAAGGTACTGCTCCCATCCACCCCCGAAGTCAATAATGCACATGCGTAGCATGTCCTCCAACATCTGATTGGTGCGCTCTGTCTGCCCATCGGTCTGCGGATGATAAGCCGTACTCAACCGCAATTCCGTGCCCATGGCCTCCTGGAAACTCTCCCAAAACCTCGAAACAAATATCTTGTCTCTGTCAGACACGATATTCAGGGGCACACCGTGAAGTCTCACAATCTCTGAAATGAAGAGTTGGGCATACTGACCCGTAGTGTAATCAGTCCTAACGGGTAAAAAGTGAGCGACCTTGGACAACCTGTCCACAATTACCCAAACGGAGTCGTGGCCCCTCTGCGACGTAGGCAACCCCGTGATAAAGTCCATGGATATGCTCTCCCACATCCACACCGGAACCTCCAATGGCTGTAGCAATCCTGCTGGTCTCTGATGATCCACTTTTACGAGCTGACAAGTGGCGCATTTCGAGACAAACTCAGCGATATCTTTCTTCATACCGCTCCACCAATACTGCCGTCTCATGTCCTGGTACATTTTGTCCCCTCCGGGATGTACTGTGAACCGTGAGCCGTACGACTCAGCCATAACATCGTGCCGCAATTCTTCCCCTTCCGGAACCACCAATCTCCCATTGAAGCGCAATCCCCCGTCTGAGCTAACGGTATAGGACTCGGCTCCCTCTGCTAGTAATCGAACTATCTGCTCCTGACAGAACGAGTCATTAGCCTGTGCCCGTACTACCTTTGTGACAATCTGCGGTGTAACAGTCATCACAGACATAAAAGATCGGGCCACTGCATCCTGGTGTCCCAATTCCTTCCACTTAGCTTTCCACACCTCTGCCACCTCATCTGCTGGCCTGCGGCTCAACGCGTCTGCTACCACGTTAGCCTTACCCGAGTGGTACTGGATGTCGAACTGGTAGTCTTTCACAAATTCAAGCCACCTACGCTGCCGCATATTCAGTTCATTCTGCGTGAACAGATACTGTAGTGACTTGTGGTCCGTGAACAGCTGAAACTTCTCCCCTAAAAGATAGTGCCTCCAAATCCGTAAGGCAAATACTACCGCTGCCAACTCCAAATCATGCGTGGGGTAATTCTTCTCATGAGGCTTAAGTTTACGGGAAGCATAAGCTATGGCTTGTCTCTCCTGCTGCAATACACCTCCCAGTCCTTGCAAAGACGCGTCGGTGTAAACCAAATACTCAACTCCCGGTCTCGGCAATGCTAACACAGGTGCTGAGGTCAATTTTTCCTTCAATTCATCGAATGCCAACTGACAGGCATCACTCCAGATGTATGGCACACCCTTACGAGTAAGATGTGTCAAAGGACCTGCTATCTCCGAGAAACCCCGAATAAACCTCCTGTAGTATCCTGCCAAACCCAAGAAACTACGAATCTCCGTTGGTGTCGTGGGCTGTCCCCACTCCCTCACCGCTGACACCTTCCCCGGATCGACAGATATTCCCTGGTCGGAAATAATGTGACCCAAGAACTGGACTTCCTTCAGCCAAAACCCGCACTTCTCATATTTTGCATACAGCTCGTTCTGACGAAGTGTCTGCAAAACCTGCCTCAAATGCTCGGCGTGCTCCTCCTCTGTCTGAGAGTAAACCAGAATGTCATCAATGAAGACAATGACAAACTGATCTAGGAAATCCCTGAACACCCTGTTCATCATGTCCATAAACACTGCTGGAGCGTTGGTCAAGCCGAAAGGCATAACCCGAAACTCATAAGAACCATATCTCGACAAGAACGCGGTCTTCGAGACATCCTCCTCCCTGATATGCAACTGATGGTATCCCGACCTCAAGTCAATCTTCGAGAAGAAAGAAGCTCCTCTCAACTGGTCGAATAAGTCATCGATTCGAGGCAACGGATACTTATTCCGTATCGTGACCTTATTCAACTCTTGGTAGTCCACGCACAATCTCAGTGAACCATCCCTCTTCTTCACAAACAAAACTGGAGCGCCCCAAGGTGAGGTACTCCTGCGAATAAAGCCCTGCCCTAACAGCTGCTCTATCTGATCCCGTAACTCTCGCATCTCAGCTGGAGCCATACGGTACGGTGCACGTGCTATAGGTCTCGTACCCGGTAGCAAATCTATAACGAAGTCTATCTCTCGACTGGGTGGTAAGCCTGGTATCTCCTGAAACACATCTGAATACTCTCTGACAACCGGAATCGAATCTAAAGGAATAACAACCTCCTTAGAGGTATCCTCCTCTATGTAATACAGATGAGCGGTCGATCCTCCCTCTGGGCGAGGCATCGCCACTACAAACATCTCTTGCCCCGGAATGGCAAAAACAATGCTCCCGCTGAAGCAATCAATCATGGCCCTATATGCTACGAGCCAATCCATACCGATGATCACATCATGAACATGCATGTCTAACACTAACATGTCCGCAGGTAATACCAAACCACCAACCTCTACCCCTACTCCCCGGCATATAAAGAAAATCAGTGACCCACTCCCTAATGGTGAGTCGACACATGTCACTGTGCTCTCTGCCGTAGCTAACAATCCTAAAGCTTTCGCGAAGTGTGTAGCAATAAAACAGTGTGTAGCACCCGTATCAAATAACACCCGACCCATAGTGCCATGGACAGGAAACGTACCCTCGATCGCGGGCGGTGCCTGTGGAATTGCAGCCTGGTGAACGTTGTAGACACGTCCATACTGTAGCTGCCCCTGCTGAGCTGGGACTGTTGGAATGGGTGGCAATGCTGCCATCTGTGGCGGTGCAGGAAGAGCGGCGGGAAACATAGGTCTCTGTGGCTCCTGGCGAGCACCCTGCTGCTGCTGCTGTGGGGCCCTGCCCCTATCAGGACAATCCTGCTTCTTATGGCCAGTCTTGCCACAAGTAAAGCACTTCCCTGGGAAGTTCCCTCCCCTCTGCCCCTGCTGTCCCCGGCCCTGGTGGCCGTTACCATTCCTCCCTTGGCCCTGCTGGCCCTGATGGAACTGCTGCCCGTTCTGCCCCTGCTGGCCCTGATGGCCGTTTGGACCCTGATGGCCCTGGCGGAAACCTCCCTGACCCTGCCTGTAGTTCCCTGACCGGAACCTCTTATTATCCCCCTGCTGGGAGCCCTGCTCACTCTGCCTCTGCCCCTGACCCGATTGTGCCCCGCTGGCACTATGTCCTCCAGTCCTGCCCTGATGGCTAGACTCCCCCGACCGCTTGCCCTCGGCCATATGAAAACGGTGGTCTTGGCAGTGTAATAATGCAGCGTTAACCACATCAGAATACGTGGCCAACGATAGGTTCCCAAGCAGATGCTGACGGATCCTTCAATTCAACCCGTCGGTGAACTTCTCAATCTTCTTCTTCTCTGTTGGAATCTCGTCTGGAACGATATTCAACAGGTTAGTGAACTCGGCCTCATACTCGGCCACTGTCTTGCCCTCCTATTTCAAACTCATAAGCTTCCTCCTCATCTCGGTATGAACTGCGGACGAAAAGTATTTGCGGTCGAACCGCACCCAGAACTCCTGAATGGTGAGGGTATCCCTCTCCTCCGCGGTGGTAATGGACTCCCACCACTGCAGCGCAGATCCAACTAGCTTGAAAGTAGCTAGCACCTGCTTCTGAACATCTGTGCACTCATGCATCCTCAAATGCCTCTGTATGTCCTTCCTCCATTGGCTCGAGACTACTACATCTGAGCTACCAGCAAACTCTGGCGGATGCGCTTTCTGAAAAGCGTGACGTACACGCTCCCAAGCAGACGGGAATGCATTAACCTGTACTGGCGCGGCAACCGGCGCCGGTGGTGGTGCCTGCTGAATAACGGCAATCGCGGCATTTACCGCTTGAGCTACTATAGCTGCAACCTCAGTGGCGTTCAACATGCCCTGAACTGGAGCGGGCTGGGGTTCGGGCACTGCATTCCTGGGAACTCGTCGTGCACGTCGTGGAGGCATCTGAAATAAGAATGAAGTTTATAAGTTCGCAGTTTATAAACTTAATATAGCTAAAGAACGAAGCATACATAAAAGAGTACAACAGTCCTAAAATATAGGGCTCTATATCAAAGAAAACGTAGCGGAAACATAATAGCCGTACAGATCCTAAAGGACACTAGAACCTGATGCTCTGATACCACCTGTGACACCCCGACTAATTAAATACCGGGTAGCTACTCCTTTATAAAATTAATTCAAAATGCCAAGTTGGCTCAGTTAATAGCATCACTGTCGAAAACATTTTATTATTACTAACCACCTAGTATTTAAAAAGCAAGTTGCCAAATTTTAATTTAAGTCTGATTAACATGCAACAAGTGTAAAGAAATAAATAACACCATTCACCATACTGAAGTAAAATGAATAACCATCACAATAGAAATAAGTAATGTCTGGAGGAAACCCCTCACTACAATCCCATACTGAAGATAAATAACTGAAACAATAATCAAACGTGCTAAAGTCTGAAAACTGAAGTATAAAAGATGCTCTAAATAGAAATGGGCAACATGCCCTACAACTGATAGATAGTGACTCTGGAATCCAAAAGATAGAAGCGTCTACATGCAAATCCCTGTAGCTTCCACAAGCAGCTACAGCTCGTCACCTGAATGAGTATCCTATGCTTGGTGTCCTTGTGGCTGGGCACCTAAAATGGTTTTACAAAGAAAAAAAGATTTGAAAAGCAAACGGGTCAGAGCCCGAATGTGTTATATTTTAAAAACCTGCAAGTGCTTTAAAAACATTTAAAACATTAAATGCAAAGTACATGTTAGGACGTGCACTCACATTATATTCTCACCTCTCGTCTAACTGTGCACTCCTAACGCAAGTACCCATCTATAACTACCCATACTACTAGCTAAGTGACGACATATCTAGCTAGACTGCCAAAGGTCCTGCAAATAATACTTGGTTCCATTAACCTAATAATGCTCGTAATTAAATAGGGGTTTAATGTCAACTCAGATACTCAATGTGCAATATTTATAACTGTTAGTTAACTCACTATATACCTTGAAACAAATCTGTAATATATTTACAATATTAACATGAGGA
Organism: Sambucus nigra; assembly: GCA_949130495.1. NCBI lineage: Eukaryota > Viridiplantae > Streptophyta > Magnoliopsida > Dipsacales > Adoxaceae > Sambucus > Sambucus nigra. The sequence continues at coordinate 165,382,869 of OX422220.1, read as the reverse complement.
TTCCCATTAATATAGCGTATATTATTCATCTCATAAAAATACATTACAAGCACCCCGCAATCTAAGCTGTAGTGCACACATACTCTGCTATCCATCCCGGTACATCACGTACATAAGGATTACATATTCCGAATCTCTCAGGAATAGTTTAGCGATAACAACATCACAAATAATGGAGGCGAACACAGTCACCATCACATGGGTCACGCACATACCTACGCTCCCATGGTTAGCGGACTTATTAATATCACAATAAGTCTTTCTATGACCTATGTTCATCGAGGTACCAGTCTATATCCCCCCCGTAGGCACACAAGGATTAGAGGGTCCTATGCGAACGAAACCTCCCGTGATAGCAAGTATGGTAGGTATGTCATACATACAATCCATAAACCAATACTGAGTAAACACACATCTTGGTAATACTGTATTTTAATCACAGTACATATTGCACTCTCGTACTAACTATAATTATCACAATTCGTACTATTCCGGTTTGTAATTATACGCGCCATGATTCGTCCTCACATCGTAGTAGACACTCACGTCTCAACCCAAATGGTTCAATGAATATAACTCTAGTATATGATTTACTCATCTCAATAACCCAAAAGTCCCAAATCAATCACTATATCATCAAAGGAATGCTAACTCTACCCTTGAACCAGTTCCCGGAACTCCAAAAGTCAAACAGTCCAAAAAGGGTCAAACTCTCAACTCGTTAGAAGTCTCGTTCGAACGAGGCTTCGAACGAGTTTGGACTGTGAGGTCGTTAGAAGTCTCGTTCGAACGAGGCTGTTTGAACGAGATCCCAGTTCGTTCGAACGAACTGACCCTTCTAATGATATCTCGTTCGAACGAGATATTCAACGAAAATCCCTCCTCGTTAGCAACGACTGGTCAACTCGTTAGAAGCTCGTTCGAACGAGCTCGTTCGAACGACCTGGGGGTTGCTTCTAACGAGTGGCCAGTTTCGGCCCAGATTTTCCCCAATTCGTTTTTTCACCATAATTACTCCTCAAACCTCTTCTAAAATTCGTTCCCACAATATATTGAGTTCTCTAATCATCCTCAAACATGTTAAGGGGCTATACTAACATCATTAAAGGGTTTAATATCTTTTAATCATCATTAAATCACAATTTCTACATTAATTCCCAATTTTCTTCAAGAACATAAACCCTAACTTTTTCTCATCATAAATTCCCAGATTTTAATTCGTTTATACATCACCTAGATATGAAATCTCCGAAATTAAATCTCCCAACAATGTTTCTACATGCAAACCTATCCCAACATTCAATAATAACTTCAAATTTCATGGGTTTTCTTTTAATCTTTCAAGAACAATCAAGATTCTTCAATTTCTAACATGGAAAAGACATTCTTCGAATTTAAATGAAATAAAGTCACTTGCCTTGGTTTGATTTCTGAATTTGGTGTGGATTCGGTGTAGAATTTCTGCAGAATTCCTCTCTCTCTCTCCTTCTCCAAGCTTTCTTCTCCAAAAGGCTATGGTGGCTAGGGTTTGCTTTGGGGAAACTTATGAAAACCTAATTTAATAAACCTCCGTAGCTTGTTGGGTTAATAAGGGTTGGTTGGGGTCAATCCTTATCAGATTACAACTCTCAATTTTCTTCACTTTTAATTACCCAAAAATACCAAATTACTAAAATACCCTTTAAGTTACCGGTATGGTCTAAAAATACCCCGGGACCCAAACTATACCCCCGGCTAGTGTTTTCTGACTATCTCGACCCTTCCGGACGCGTTGGCGCACTCAAAACGACCATACGGATTATAGATTTTAAATTCATTTTTATTAATAAAATATTATACCGTGACGCGGCGGTCCCACGCGTCTCAACAAAATTTCCAAATTGCCGTATATAAATCCCACGACAAATTTCATAATACCAAATACATATATAATCTTATATGTACATAAACAAATACCAAATCGCATCATATTAGTATTTATACCCCGGATTAATTTCCAATTAATACGCATTTAATTAATTAATCCCAAAAATAAATATAGCCAAAAGTACGGGGTATTACAGATCTCTCATCATCCGCTGCATCATCCGGTACTCCTGTCTACTCTGTGCCCTGGCCTGCCTCTGCACTGACCACTCCTGCCGCTGCTCGGCCTGAAACTGCTCCTGATGAGCCTGCTGCTGAGCCCACTGCTGCCGCTGATCGGCCTACAACTGGTCCAGGCGCGACTCCCAAGTCGCCCACCTGAGCTGGGTCTCCTCCCAGCGCTGGTCCTGCACAGCCTGAAATGCCGCAAAGCGGGCATCATCCTCTGTGTGTGGCATGCCAGAACCCTCACCAGTCTCCATCTCTCTAATCTCCTCCTCCTCGGCCATATCGTCAGCAACCTCTGCCCTCTGCCTCTTCGTCGCCGGTTGCCCCCACTCGTGCCTGAGCATCTTAGTAATGTTGGCCTTTGCTAGAAGCCCGAGTGGATCGTGTTTGCGGTCGGTGATTAACTCTGGGCAACCGTGAGAAATACAAATCTTAGTGATGAGGGCAGGAAAAGGGAGGGAAAATGTCTTGGCTCTCTCCTTCGCCGTAGCGCACATCATATCCAGAAATATGTTGGGCAAACTGATATTGCCCAAATTATTAATCAGTGCGTAGATAAATGCGGCGTGCTTGTGACGCACCTCAGATCGGTTGTTCATCACCATAAAGGAGTGGACATTGATGTAGTGAAGTAGCCTCGGTAGGTCCTCCATTGCAGCCGAACGAAAAGCCATTCTTTTCCATTCTTCACCCGGTGCAAGGCTCTCTATCAATGTCGTCAACCCAAAAACATCCCCATCGGTTAAACTGACAGCATTCTCGGGGTTCGGTACATGCATGAAGGCGGCCAAATCTGATAAGCGGAAAGGTACCCTCACCCCTCGAACCATGGCCTCGAAAGTGGTCGGCCCGTCACCTTTCACCACCACTAATGTCGCATAAAATATTCTTACCAATTCTTCATTGATGCACCCATTAGTGGCGAGAAAAGTCTCCCATCCCTGGCGCCTCAAAATGACACGCGCCTCACTTGGCAAATCCTCAAGCTTCCAGGCATAATTATAGGCCAACGGCCTCTGAGCAGTCTCAAAATAGGCCTGAAACCATTCCCGTTCCTTCTTGCAACGGAAACCCTCGAAACCCAGGGTGGGCATGCACACAGTGGAATTATATTTCTTTGATTGTGCCATTTCAACCTACAAAACAAGAATTAAGCAATACAAAAAAAAATTGTAAGTTCAATTAATGGTTAGTTTAGTGTACGAGTTGAAATGGGGTGCGAGTGCCCAAAACCGAGGTAACAAAGTGCAACATTGCGCTAAAATATGTCGGAATACGACAACGAGTAAAAATCACCCAAGTGTGCGCCAAAAAATGCATTGAAACTATTTTGGGCATTTTGGCGAACACTTGGCGTGCGCAATGTACGTCAAGGGTGAGAAATGCCAAGTATGAACCAACAAAACCACCCCACTCATGAACAACCAACAATGCAGCAATCAAAACATGTTCATGAGTGGAAATATAACAAGAATCATGCAAAATTTCAGTTGGAACAAAACGAAATCAGGGGAAATCACCAAAATTCAACCAATGTGCCAACCTAGGGTTTAAACTATGTAATTTGTGACACAATCCTAACAACAACTATAAATTCAAGTAAAACAAATTAATATTATACCTGGATATGTAGGAATTGGAAGAACAAGGGGGAATTTGGTGTAGGGAAATGTTTAGGGCACAAATCGTATTGAGAGGAGAGGAGAGAAATAAGAAGAAAGGGGAAAAATAAGGCAGAACTCGGCTTAAACCTGGTCGATCGATCGATCGACTCCCAAGGGTCGATCGATCGACCAAGCAGGAAAAAGCCTACTGCATTGAAAATTTAAAGTGTGGGGGGGGGGGGGGGGGAATGCAATTTGGGAACAATTAAGGGGTCTAAAATCAAAATAACTTTAAATATAGTATATATATATGTATACACATAAAAATATGAAATAAAAATAGAAAAATAAAAATAAAAATAAAAATAAAAATAAAAATAAAAATAAAAATAAAAATAAAAATAAAATAAAAATACATACACATAGGCCTAAATATACACATACATAGGCCTAGGCTAAAGAAAATAAAAAAAAATGAAAAAAATTAAAAATATGTACACGAGCAACGCACACGCATAATCACGACAACAAATGAAAAATAAAATAAAAGAAAAATAAAAACAAATGCAAATGCGTGAGGATGCGAGTGTGAAAAATGAAGGAAAAATAAATGTTTTTGTGATTTTTGATTGTTTTCTTAACAAATGTGTGCCGGGGCGCATATCTCCGCAAATTCAAGTCCGTTGAACCTACAAAAGAGTTAGAACCAAGCATACAAAAAGAAAGAAAAAGAGATTAGCTAATTACACTAGGCTAAAATCAAGAAAAACAAAAATAAAGAAGTTAGTATATACAACCTACACTTGGGATGTGCAATTAACTATAAACTAAAAGTTTGAACATTTGAGGGTCCATCCAAAACACGATTTGACTTTGGAGGATCAACGGTGGACCCTCCCGAGCATGCATGCCTCCCGGAAAATAGGAATTCCGTTTGAACAACGGAAGGCATGTGGGCGGTGAAAGAAATGAACCATCGCCAATTTGAAATTCTAGGCGGACGATGGGGGATTTGGATAACAAGGGGGAAAAGTACACTTGAGGTCCAAGAAAAATCGATTCATCTCCCACAGGTTTTTCAAAGGAAATGGGAGATGGTGCACACATCGGGACAACAACCATCGACAACAAGTCCGGTAAAGAGTCCTCGTCGGCAAAAAGTGTAGAAGTTTTAATTTCTACCGACTCACAGGAATCAACCGGTAATTCTAATGGTTCAATGACGGAAAACGTATATGGTGATGAAACAAATTCAATCTCAATCGACTCATCGTCGGAAAGAGATTGAATTTCGAGGGAGAGAGATTCACACTCGATGAGAAATTCTTTGAAGAATTGAGGTGAAACACAAGTTTCCACCTCCTCGTTGTTTTGTGCATAAGAATTCATCTCATCGCAAAGTGAACCAAGTCTCTTTCCAGCATCATTTAGGCTTTCCAAACCTTGGGAATAAAGAAGAAAAGTTTCTTCCAAAGTAGGCTTCCTCGGTTCAAGAGCCTCGGACTCCTCATTTGTTTGAAACTCATCTTCGAAAGTAATGAGATGAAGATCGTCATTGGATTCGAATAATGAATCCAACTCAAGCTCCCAATAACGATTTTCATTCCGATAAATGTTTTCAAGACTTTCACTTTCAAGAAAATCTTGGAAATGGAAAACTTGAGAGCTATCCCCAAAGTATGAATCATTAGAATAACCGTAATTACTATAAAAGAAAGACATGGTTACCTCGTTGTTGAAAGATGGAGAATCCAAGAAAGAAAGTGAGCAACCGCGAATAGAAATTTCTTAGCGCTCGAAGTATGCAAATCCTGCAAGAAAGGTTAAAAGAAAGAATACAAATAGGAAAGGAAAAATACTACGAAATCAGAAAACAATTACTATCTAAAACAATAATTCCCCGGCAACGGCGCCAATTTGGTGCGAGGGAAACCGAGTGTTCGTGCAGGGACACTATCGTTGATTTCGGCTCCCGCTCGGCATACAAAAGAACCTAAGCTACGGCTACACTTGACAAGCAAGTAAAGCGGTAAGTTGGGTATCGAGAATCCACAGGGAATTATTAAATTTTAGATGTTAATTACTTTAAAACTTCAAGAATAAAAGTGTAAAAGGTGATGTGTGGTTATGGTGACAAAAGAAAAGAGAAGTTAACGCTAAATTAAAGGAAAGCGAGAATCGGGATCGCATTCTACCAAACGGATCGAAACAACTACTAACTAGAGTTAAGGCTCGAAAGCAATTTAATCGAGCATATCCAATTAAGCATAAACATCACACAATAAGGAATTTAAGCCAAAGTTGCGGGATTAAACATTTAATGGAAAAATGATCACACGCGGATTAAATTCGGATTGTCGCTATAAACTCTAACGTTGCGTGACAAAGAAAGATAAACGCTTAGCAATCCAACTTTAATACACGCGGTTTCAATTAAACGCGATTTTGCACTAAACCTAGTTTTCCGAGCTCGGGGCCCGTAAATGGCGGAAATGAAATCCCGACCCTATTTATCTAAGGGTGCATGGTGAGTTAAACTAAATTATGCTAATTAGACTAAGAAAGCAAGAATTAAAACATGTAAACTAGTTAGAAAGCATTGAAACTAAATTACAAAGCAAGAGGAGAAGAAGAACAAACTATATAAATGGAGAGGAAGTGAATAGTTCAATCTTACAAACCACATGGGTTGTCAATCCAAGAAGAAGAAGAAAGGAAATCTCCACACCAAACCCTAACTAAACTATCTAATCTGCAAATCTCTAAGTATATAAAGTCTCCCTTTTATTACAACCAAAAACAACTTATATAGTAAGTTGTAAGAAAAGAAAATATCTGCAGGGGAAAACAGGGGATCGATCGATCGACCCCTTTGGTCGATCGATCGACAGTATAATTCGTGGCAAAAATAAGAAGGGTCGATCGATCGACCCTTATGGTAGATCGATCGACTAAGCAGGGGCAACCTGCAATCCTCCCTGTTTTGGCATACAATCCAACGTCGCTCCAATCGCCGTAACTTTGTCGTTATGCATCGGAATCGCGCACCGTTTACTGCCACGCGAAGCTAGCGAAGAGAGCTACAACTTCCGTGTAGATGTCGGGCCAGGTGCCCAAGCTGTCAAAAGACTAAAATGCCCTTGCGCGTGCGGTTGTGTACGAAAATCGAGCGAAACGCATCCGGACTTCACACTTAGCATCCAAATACCTACAAAAGCTCAATTAACACCTGCGAAACATGTTAACATAGAAATCCGAGGGTTGTCTGGTTAACGAGCATAAATATAGGGAATAAGATACCCGAGGGGGCTAATAACGCGTATGTTAACGGGTGAAATACGCAATATTTCCTCCGTATCAGTTACATACCATTAAGTTCTACACATCTTGATGGAGACTTATTTTCATCTAGAAGGAGATAAGATCGGATTTGAGATTTAGAAGTCAGTTTTGGATTTGCTTTACCGGGGTAGCGAACCAGTTCACCACATAACCCAATTGCTTCAAATTTTTAGGCACGCTAACACGTTCGATACAAGAGGCAAACGAGTTATTTTTCTGAACAGTCGCAAATTTGGGGTATTTTATAGGTTTGGGTGATTTTTGAAAGGTTCAAGAGAATTTAGAAACCTGTTAAAATTAGAAAATATTATTAGGGCAATTTAAAAGAAGTTAAATTACCTAGGGATGATGAGGTTATTAAAAGTTTGTAGAATTATAGTGAGATATATAATTGATGAATAATTGTGAATTATGAACTGAGTGAGATTAGTTCATAAATAATTGATGAACGGGATAGGTGGATAAGCTCTAATACTCTAGCAGAGTGAAGCTAGGCTAATTATTTAATTAATGAGTGTTTGATTAAATTAGGAGTCATGTAATAGACTCGGGGATTATGGGCTAGTGCTACGGGTGTTAGGCACGATTTAACTGAATTTGTTTTTATTATATATATATATATATATACGGAAATACAAATAGTATATATATGTGTACTTTATAAATATATGTGTGTATGATATTGATGTGAAAACATACCCATCTTGTTCTATCATTGGAGGTTGCGATGCGGGTGAATCCCATGGCTAGTGAATGTAGGGAGAGTATAGTCCTCAAGTCATATCCCCCGATATTTTGTTATGTGGTTTATTTTTTAGGTGAGACACTTTGGGTATGATTCAATCTAACTCTCATGGAATATGACCACATCCACTATGTTTGCACTTTTATTTACCTATTTTGGCGTGAGTTAACTGACTTATGGTAACCAAGTTAGAGTCTGTATACTTGGGATATGATAGCATTGTAGGGACAAGCATCCCATGACATAATATTCGAGAGGATCGTTATTAGACGTGGCATATGTGTGATTGTTGTAGTATAATTATACGTATATAATAGAGTAGATAATTATATACAAGTTAAATATATAAAATCTTAATGCATTTCTTATATAACTAGTGTTAATCTTATATAACCAATTAATGCGAAATTGACTAAGTGAATGAGTAAAATAACATGTGAATCAAAGGGAGGAAGTACTCGGGAGAGAGTAGGGTGACAGAAACATTTGTAAGCAGTCTATTTAAATGGGGAGTATAACTAAATGGATTATGAGGCCAACATTAGGCATGCACAATAGTTGAGGGGAGACTATGTCCAGTCGCCTACCTTCTAGTGTTAGATATGGGGGCTTATGAGGTTATTCTGGGTATGGATTTGTTAGATGGATACTGAGGGATGGTGGATTGTTTCGAGAGGAACATTGTGTTCTCTATTCCAGGTCATGAGATGTTCCTAGTGGTGATGCCTCTTCCCGATGGAGTGTGAATAACACATTTGTATTAAATTGAGGAGAAGGCCTCACTGGAGGTGGTTGTCCATTTAGACTCGATTCTAGTGGTGAGGGAGTTTCAGAATGTGTTCCATGAGATACCCAGGGCTACCACCCAGTCGATAAATTATGTTCGTTATTAACCTAGTGTCGAGTACGAGGTCGATCACCCGAGCACCTTATCTCATGGACCCTTCAAAGATACGAGAGTTAAGGGTGGAGATTCAACATCTTTTGTGGTAGGGTTTCATTAGACAAAGTAAACCACCATTGGCTATGCCAATGTTGTTCGTCAAGAAAAAGGATGGATCTCTTTGGTTATGTATCGATTACATGGAGTTAAACAAGGTCATGATCCCGAATAAGTACCCACTACCTCGGATTAATGATCTATTCGACTAGCTGAGGGGAGCAACTTACTTATTTAAGATAGATTTGAGGTCGGGATATCATTAGTTCCATGTCAGAGAGAAGGACGTCCCTAACATTATTTTTATAACACAGTATGGATCGTATAAGTTTAGGGTGATGCCTTTTAGGCTCACCAATGTGCCATCAGTGTTCATGGGTCTTATGAACCGAGTTTCCAAAGAATTCCTCAACCAGTTCGTGATCGTGCTCGTCAAGGATATTCTAGTTTACTCTCATTATGAGGATGAGCATGTAGAGCATCTGTAGATGTTTCTACAAACATTATGGGATCACCAGTTGTACGCCAAATTCATGAAGTGTGGAGTTTGTCTTCGGGAGGTGTAGTTTTTGGACCACATTGTGTCTGACAGGAGTATGTTATTGATTCGAGTAATGTGTCGACGATGGGGGAGTGCGAATAACCCATGGCAACTACTGAGGTTATAAGTATTATGGGGCTAGTCGAATACTATTGTCAATTCATTAAGGGTTTCTCAATGATTATGGGTTTATTGATAAACACGACTCGCATGGGGGTACCATTTGTTTGGGATGACCATTGTAGGTTAGCTTTCGAGGAGATGTAGGAAAAATTAACGTCAACACTTATACTGGTATTGCCTAGGGGAGGAGTGGGATGATATGTTTACATATATGCATCCTTGCAGGGACTTAGGGGTGTACTACATCAAGATGAGAGGTCTATGTAACACCCCGCCCGCTCGGGGAGCGCGAACGGAGCGCTAATGCGATAAAATAAATCCAAATCCACAAGTGACAAGGTATAGAGCATCTAAATAAACCCACAATAATATAAATCCACTAATCTCAATCTCTTCAATTACAACAAGCGAAAATAAATCATTATTATAACAACAAGCGAAAATAAATCAAACTAACCAAAACAACCGCACAATATATATATATATATATATATATAAGACTGAACAAACCATCGGTTCGGAAAACAATTAATCCAACTACAAACTGAAATAAATAACCAAATCTGAATACAGTCAGATAAGTAAACAAAAAACTGAATAGTCTGAGGACAAGATGCCCAACTAAAATGAGGAGATAAATCCTATCTAGAATTAATAAGTTGAAGCATCTAAAGCAATTCCTCCAGGCCACCACAAGTGTTGCAACTACGCACCCCGGTATCGAATCATCTTCCTTGGCATCCATGTGGCTAGACACCTAAAAGGTTTTGAAAATATTTTAACGCAGGTCAGAGCCCAAGAAAATAGTTTGAAAATATTTTATAAGTCTTTAAATCACAGCTTAAATAAGTTATTCGATACACATGTTAGTTACACATACACTCTCTTGAGATCCTCACCACTCAACTAATGTGCACGCCTAACATAACCTATCTAGCTATTCCACCCATCCTAACTAGATAACGTATCCACATAACCTCAATAACTCTAGCTCTCTCGTAATACCCATACGACATGTTACCATAATATCAATAAGTAAAATGTCCCACGTATTATTATCTATTCAATGAATTAAGTTTCGCTACTTAAATACTTTTAGATGTACGCAATTGATTAGTTCTACTTTCACACATAAGTAGCTATATCACACTTGTATATATTCATAACACATACAATATAGACAACTACAGCATCCACGGAATGACCCCACATGATGCTGACATACTCTGCTATCAAGTCCATGTACTTCTCTTACCAAATCAAGCACCAGTGGTTTGGCATGTCTCCTCGAACCCAAAATTAATCAACAGATAATGGAGGCAAACATGGTTGTAAGCCTTTGGGATACATGCTTAACTAATGTACCCAAATGACACGTTGATCCCACTAATACACACACATATTGAGCGTCCCTAAGTTCCTTTCTTTAGGGCACACATCCAGACTTGACTGGAATCGTCAAGGTGGGAGCACCCTTTATGCGGAAACTTTTGGATAGCAGGGAGAATATGTATGTTCAGACACATAATCAAATCACATCATAGGTATTCACACAACCTCTATATGTATAAAAATCAGTACGTATACACACAACCCATCAAATAAGTCAGTGCGTAGTATATATCTCTTGTATACTCATCGTACAAACAATTATCATTTTAGCCTCTTATTATATTTTTCGGGTATCGCTCACTACCCTAAAGGTCTAAGTCGTCCCATACTAAAATCAATAGCTAATACAGTCATAAATACACTACCAGTCCAAATCCCATATTCACTTCTCTCTATGATCCGTTCTCATTCCCTTGAATTCATTATTCTCATAATTCATATATCACAGGTATTTGCCTTAATATTTTTCGTTATAGCTATGACATCCACCCACATTAGGCCGAGTGTAATTTAATGTAATCCTCATTATTATTTAGAGATGTCCCAAAAGTTTCCCCTATTAATTATTCACAATATCAAGGCTTGAAAGGGAAAAATTCTCAATTCTGGGCAAACCAAATCGATTCCCCCTAAGGTCGAATCGATTTAATATGTAACAGGTATCTTCTTCCACTACATAGTTACGTTTTCACCATTTTCATCTTTCCAAATCTTCATGAAAGGTTCCAAAAATCCCTAATAACATTACTAATCATTATTCATATGTATTGGGATAATTATTAACACAATAATTCTTCCAAAAATCAGCTCAAGAACATATGTGGATCCCAAATTAACCATATACCAAAACTTCTCCCATAATTATTGTCAAATGCAAACTAATTTCGTGTCCTCTACATATGTGGATCCATTCTATATGCAATCAAATGTTAATTCATGAGTTTTATTCAGTTAAACCTCAAGAACACAATGAAAATCATGATATTATAATCCTTACACTACATGGGTATTATAACTAAATAAAAAACACGCAAGATAAATAATTGCCTTTGATGTGCAAGTTTGATTTAATTTCTAATGTGATGAAAGTGCTCCTCCCTTTCTTTCGATCATGAATATGGCACCAATTGAGGTTGAATCAAGACTTTGCACCTCCAAACTCTCCTTTCTTCCTCTCTAATGTCCTCTCCTCTCTTCCACTTTGATTCTGAGTGTTTTACGTTTGTAATGTTGCTGCTCCAATTACCTAAGCTTAGGTTTATAATCCAAATTTCCGAAATTTGGCTGGCATGTTAAGGTTAAGTGACCTGAACACTCTCGTGTATGCTCAGTTATGACTAAAAAGTCCCCATGATGCAATTATTACCCCCGACTACAATATTTTTACTATATTGACCCTTTCAGAAACAATTGTGACAACTAAATCACAATCTAATTCTCCCTACAATAATTTCTTATCTCGACCTCATATAGTCTACACTCGACTCCCAGGTGAGATATAATACGGTCACTGTGACACCCCGCCTAACTAAACATCGGGTGATCAGGCCTTTATTAAATTAAAACAGGTTTCTCAAATGGTTCATTCTTAGCATCACTATCGAAAACTTTTTTTTTAATTACTAATCACCTAAGTGAAAATAAGACCGGTGCCAAATTTTATCTTACTTAAAACAGATAAATCAACCATGCGGAATTTATAAAACAAACACCATGTACTAAAACCCAATCAACAAAGTGTAAGTACAACATAATAAGAATATTACCGAATAAACCATCATCTAAAATCCCAACCACAAAAGAACAACTACTAGTCTGATACTAAACATCTGAGACTGATACCGGACCACAAGTCCATACAAAAGATAGTGTGAGATCCTGCACTAGATCTGAATGAGAGATATCGTCTAATCAAAATCCTGTAAGCATCCACTGTGCTACAGCTTCGAATCCCTAAAATGAAATCATCATACATGGCGTCCCTGTGGCTGGACACCTAAAAGGTTTTGAAAATATTTTATAGCAAGAGTTAGTACTCAAAACATTTTGAAAATATTTAGCAAGCGTTTATCACAATATAAAATGCGGTTATTGATTACACATGGTAGGTTCTCATACACTCTCTTGAGTTTACTCACCCCTCATATTTTGTGTACACCTAACGTTCTACACTTAGCCTACCTAGCCATATCTTCCAAGATATCTAGGACTAAGTAATCACCTGAACTTATCTATACATAAGTTCTCATATTCCCCACACCGTACATTCATTACATTAACATCTCACGAAGGTTAATTAATACACAACTAACATTTCCCCTATGTTATGTTTCAAGACTTCTCATTTAGTTTCACTACTAAATTTCTACAATAATCATAATTTATGTCTTCCCACTTTTGTAATTAAGTTTCACTACTTAAATTACTAAATAGATATTCTCTATCTAACGTTACCTTTCGTAATTAAGTTTCACTACTTGACTTACCATTTCGGGATGTATCTTTGAATACATAATATATATCAATATACTAATACACAGAAGTAGAATATCATCAGGTATATATTTCACACACAATATATACTAAATATCAGTCATTACTATTTTGCCCTTTTCACACACGTAAAGGGCTCTTGGTTCGGAATGATTCATCGACCCCAACTAAGAATTGGTTCGGAATGATACATCGACCCCAATTATTTATATACACAAATAAAGAATTATTGGTTCGGAATGATTAATCGACCCCAAGTAAGAATTGGTTCGGAATGATACATCGACCCCAATTATTTATATACAAAAATTCTGGCCCAGACTCTTTCATCACGCCACCAGTTCAAAGGTTTGGTTCGGCATTTTACATCGACCCCAAACATATAATAACCCTATGTTAGTTCGGAATATCGCATCGACCCTAACATAGTTACTTTAGGTATAAATCTCTCGACCTAAAAGATCATATAATTCAGTAGGTACACGCCCGACCTATTAATTATATACGTACGTAATATTTTAATCTCTTATATTTACCGTACAATATCCTCTTTACGAGTTATCTCATTAATCACTTTATTTGAGTATTCACACAACTCTAAGGGTCCTAGTTACCCCTCACACATAATTTCAGTAGCTATTACTTACCCTACTGTCTATTACTTATATTGAATTTACTTCAACTCGTAACTCAATTCTGAATTCCCCGATACTCAACTAAATCGGATTTTTCTCGTCGGTCCATAATCCAAGCCCTACACCCAATGGCCTTATCGGACCTCAACAATATACCTACTGGTCTTATTCTCACTCCCAATAAGCATAATATAAATCCTAGGATACTCATTCATTCCCGAAAATCAACGAAGACTTAAACACGGAAAATTTGGGAAATTCAGCTTGCGTCGATCGATCGACTGCTGGGTTCGATCGATCGACCTAGTCGATCGATCGATAGTTCGAGATCGATCGATCGAATAGGGACAGACGCAGTTCGTCTTCTTCATTAAACTTTCCCTCCATTAACAAATCTCCAAACTCCATTATGGTCCACCAAACTTCGACCCAATGATCCTAATATGTTTCCACATATACCAGGACAATATCTAACGTGTCAAATACAACAAAATTCCAATTCCTATAAAGAAATAGTGAATTAAACCCATAAATTCTTGAAACCATAGTTATGGTGTTCTTCCCATATTTTCATTCAAAATCCAGATTTTATTCCGAAATAATCATCAAGTATAATCTAAATATTAATCCTCTACATATGTTAAATCATTCTACATGCGATTCCTATCCCAACATGTATAAATATCATTATTTTCTTATCAAGATATTGATTTTAACAAGACTATTCAAAAACCCTACACATGGGTATTATAACTTTATAATTTTTGCAACAAACAACTTGCCTTATGATCAGTAGGGCCTGATTTCATGGAGTTGGTGATGGATTGATGCTTCTCTTCTTCAACCCTTCCTCTTTTGGCTCCTAGGGTGCAAGATCCAAACCCACCCTCCTCAAATGCATCTTCTAAGCCTTGAGAATGGTTTTCTCCTTCTCTATAATGGTATAGGTGTTTACATGGGTTTTCTAACCCTAATCCCTCTTTAATATGGCTGATAAAAAGCTCCCAAATTCGTAGGTCTCCATACCCTCTTATGTTAAAAGACCAAAATGCCCCCGAACGGTCTCGGTTTAGTCATAAATTACCCCGAGACCCCGTTAGTACCCCGGGGTATACTATTTTGACTAATTTGACCCTTCCGGACTCATTTGTGACCTCTAAATTATCATTTGAGTCACTTAAAAAAATATTACTCGTTCTCACCCCAACACGGTCTACACGCGTTACGTAATTATTTACCACTCGCACTAAGTAAATATAATGAGGCGATATAAATCGGTATCTACCTCTCAATTAATATTCCAAAATTACAATTTTAAATAAAACTCTATAAATTACTACTCTTACGTAATTTAAATTAAGCAGTATTTTCTCATTTAATTCTCCAATTTAATTAAATAGAATATTTGAAATATTCAGAAATACGGGGTATTACATACTTCCCCCCTTACAAAAGGAATTTCGTCCTCGAAATTAGGATAAGGTTGGTATTAAGACTAAGAACCATAAACATCATTGTATCCTCTAATACCCAAAATCAAATCATACCATCCTAACGGTCGCCCCAAGTACATGCCTTGCTTCATTAAAACTCTTATCGCATGTTACCCATGCCGCATATATCATAATTAAGTCTCACTACTTAATTTCTCCATAGATTTTTCCCAATCTAACGTTAACTCTTGAAATTAGGTTCCTCCTTACTTAATTTTACCCTTTTGATGTATATCTCTATATATAACATCTATGTGTCTATTATCACTCATAAGTAGAATATTATAAGGTATATATTTTGCACACAATATATACTATAAGGGAAATTGGTCCGGCCAAAATCATCGGTCCCAATAATCCTATCATTTATATTGGTCCGGAAATCCCTCGACCCCAAATCGATCCTTCATGTATTGGTCTGGAACACCATCGACCCCAATACATAATTTAAGCATACTTATTATCGCACATAAGCAGGAAATCATAAGGTATATATATATTACGCATAGCATATACTACCAATATTTATTTTATAATCACCCCCCTTTTATAACACCTTTGGGGTTATTGGATCAGAATCCCACCTCGATCACCAATAGTGATTGGTTATATTATCTCGGAATCACACTTCAAGCACAATATAAGTATATATATCTCATCGCACATGAGTAGAAAATTTGTGAGCCATATATTTCACACTTCTTATATTTTAAAATGTCATACCCCAATAGAATGTCCTCATATCACGTGTTAAGAACTAAAAGTTCGAAACGTCTTCTCGAACCACACCTCAAAGTACACATAAGTTCTTAATAGGTACCCACGAACCTAATCCTTATGTACAGTCCATATAGGCACTCACACTACCTATACATATGCTCATAGAGGTATACATTCAACCTATGAATTGATTAGTGGGCTTCTCCAAAATTTCACAATCATAAGGGCGTATCATCATCCTTTCTCACTAACATTGAGTCGTAGGTAACACAATATACTCAAAATAAAACTTTATCTCTATTCCTCCCTGACCATCTCTCACAGGGTGGAATTTTAGGATTTCATCTTGATTCACAATCATGTAGAGCGGCACCGTGTACTTGTGCACTCTCCCTTTTTAACTATATACTAATCCATCCCGGTCACCCCATTCCACTATCCCTGCGAAATGTTGTCTTAGTTATGATGTTCACAGCCCATCAATAATTTATAAGTCTGTCTCCTCATTCCATCATTGGAAACGTAGGTTCACTACCATATTCCGGTTGCTCATTTTGAGTCTATCTTTCTTTATCAACCAGTGGTGCGTCTGGAGACAATCTCGCTATGTCTCCTCCTCAACACCCCTTCCCACTCACATCATCTTTCCTTAAGTGGTACTCTATTCCCCTTTCTCTCTGGTTATATTATACTTTACAATTCGTGCGCTCTTCGTAATTGGCTCACTTTCGGGGTTGGTTACTTTATAAGAATCAACATTTTAGTAACGCGTAAGTCACTCTCAACACTCAGTCAAGTAGCACCTTGCGTTACTTCTTCACAACAGTTAGGTCTCCCATATCAAGAGATAACCTTTGAACGACTTCCCACTGATTCTTATCCCATAGGGTGTGCTGGCTCTCTCAGCACATATAAGCTTGGATCATCATATATCCCCCATGACGTTCAATCCATTTCATTGATACGACTTGCCTCCTAACTTTCCCACCGGCGTACTTAAAAATAATTTTCCGCAACCCTCTATCTCAGATGTCTAATAAAGCCAATTGACTAGGGCGCCCATACACCCTTTTCTCCGTGCACATTTGCGAAAAACATTGCAAGCGTCGCACCCGTAACATGCTTTTCCTCAATTCTAGCCTAGTCTACACGACGTGACTAAAATCTTGTGGGTATTCTCAATCCCCTCTAGACCAAAAATCAAATCCTTTCCCACAAAGTCCCACTTATCCCTCCGTGGTGAAGTAAGCCTTTCAGTGTTCCTCCATAACACTACCGACTCCACTGATGCCCTAGCATCTAACAACGTCTCTTCTCCTGACGTGCATAAAAATTCAGTCGTACTCCCTTTCGCAACCGAACTTAAACAAGGGACTTCTCCCCATGCATTCTTACTGAGAATTATCGGAACAACACATAGTCGAGATACCCAAATTCCATTCCTCAACAATATATGCAACCATACTCCAATATTTCTAAAGGAGTCAAGTGGAACCGTGCTTATACTATCACTAAGTCCTTAGCACTAATTAAAACAGCGAGTTCCATCTCTCCGCTCAGCGGTCATGCGACATACCTTGACTCACATCATTTAGGTTCCTACACACCGGAATCAATTACTATGAGACGTTCATAATCTCTGAAGTGTCTCACATATTGATGAATAATGACAACTCAACCCTCTTTCAGGTGAGGCATCGTCATATACCCCATTCACTTGAGGCTAAAACTCATATACGTCCTTTTCCATCGCTCTGGTGGTTCAGATGGTTTCCGGACATAACACGCTTGCCCTATCCGGAATGCAAAACTTATCGGAGTTATTATTTCCTCAAATAACTTCAAACTAAAATAAAACGCGTGGCCCTACAATCCACACTAGACATCTTTTTAAAAATCCCCTTACTCCAGGCCACTCTGACTAGTTTGGGTATCCCTCCTCTTAAACTTGGTAGCCTAGATTCTGAACACTATCATCCTTGTTCCCTTAGTTCTGCTGTCCAAGAGGAACGCACTATGGGACTTAACAGTCCCAACTTAGAATTTAATCATTAAATCCCCTAGTGGGTTTCCACTTATGTCTTGCACCAGCCCCATTACATTCAATATTACTCTTTGACTAAATCCTTAAACTCTCTTAGCTCCGCCCACCTAGGAGCATTTACCTCAACCTTGTAAGAAGTACCATACTACCTTCAAATACATAAGTCGTCCAAGAAAAGTTTTACCAAAATTGCGAACGACAACTCGAGAGCCCATTCTCTCAAGGGCTCTTTTTCCCTTATACCTATCTCATAGGTACAAGTTCACTTCAACGAATAAATTTCTTTCTCACGGTTGGCCTCTACCAGGCTTTCACGTGATGGGTTCAGATATTTTCATTCACTTCGCTTCTGAATCATCATTGGAGAACTTTGCGGTTAAACTATACGTAAGGTCCCTCTATTTGTATACTGACCCTCGGTCCGGATGTGGTGACTGGCATCCCCACCACGTTTCCTCTATATAAAAAAAAATATACTCAAATTTTTACTTCTGAGTATTTCTACTCTATCCTAAATGCCAAAACCTCTGTACATTCTACTTCCATTGGTTAACCTGCACAGTCGCCATTTTAACACATTTTACGGCTCGTTCTCATCAAAAAAAAAATCTTCAGACCTCCTCCCACTATCACTGCATTGGGCGGGTCAAAATTAGCATTCCCCCCTTGCCGTCGCGACACTTGGAAAATGTCTGCTATAACTCAACAACCCTTGCAGCATCTATTTCCATTACATACTAGGAGTGACCTCGACAACGGTCATCTCTCCTATGATTACCATCTTCGAACACTCCATGCTTCATGCCGAGCTCCTCCCTCCTGCAGTCCTTCAAACACCAATGCTGGTCCTACCACCATGTTCGACGTACCATGCCCAATCGAACTCGTATATATAACACTACATCTACTAAATAGCAGGAGAACGTAAACTACGTACGTAGAGGAGTACAACAATCCTAAGATAGGGCTCTACAAGAATTAAACGATACGCTGAAAACGTAGTAAGCCGTACAGATACTATGCACACTAGAACCTGATGCTCTGATACCATCTGTGACACCCCACCTAATTAAACATCGGGTGATCAGGCCTTTATTAAATTAAAACAGGTTTCTCAAATGGTTCATTCTTAGCATCACTGTCGAAAACTTTTTTTTAATTACTAATCACCTAAGTGAAAATAAGACCGGTGCCAAATTTTATCTTTCTTAAAACAGATAAATCAACCATGCGGAATTTATAAAACAAACACCATGTACTAAAACCCAATCAACAAAGTGTAAGTACAACATAATAAGAATATTACCGAATAAACCATCGGCTAAAATCCCAAACACAAAAGAACAACTACTAGTCTGAAACTAAACATCTGAGACTGATACCGGACCTCAAGTCCATACAAAGAGTAGTGTGAGATCCTGCACTAGATCTGAATGAGAGATATCGTCTAATCAAAATCCTGTAAGCATCCACTGTGCTACAACTTCGAGTCCCTGGAATGAAATCATCATACATGGCGTCCCTGTGGCTGGACTCCTAAAAGGTTTTGAAAATATTTTATAGCAAGAGTTAGTACTCAAAACATTTTGAAAATATTTAGCAAGCGTTTATCACAATATAAAATGCGGTTATTGATTACACATGTTAGGTTCTCGTACACTCTCTTGAGTTTAATCACCCCTCATCTTTTGTGCACACCTAACGTTCTACACTTAGCCTACCTAGCCATATCTTCCAATATATCTAGGACTAAGTAATCACCTGAACTTATCTATACTTAAGTTCTCATATTCCCAACACCGTACATTCATTACATTAACATCTCACGAAGGTTAATTAATACACAAGTAACATTTCCTCTATGTTATGTTTCAAGACTTCTCATTTAGTTTCACTACTAAATTTCTACAATAATCATAATTTCTTTCTTCCCACTTTTGAAATTAAGTTTCACTACTTAAATTACTAAATAGAAATTCTCTATCTAACTTTACCTTTCGTAATTAAGTTTCACTACTTAACTTACCATTTTGGGATGTATCTTTGAATACATAATATATATCAATCTACTAATACACAGAAGTAGAATATCATCAAGTATATATTTCACACACAATAAATACTAAATATCAGTCATTACTATTTTGCCCTTTTCACACACGTAAAGGGTTCTTGGTTCAGAATGATTCATCGACCCCAAGTAAGAATTGGTTCGGAATGATACATCGACCCCAATTATTTATATACCCAAATAAAGAATTCTTGGTTCGGAATGATTCATCGACCCCAAGTAATAATTGGTTCGGAATGATACATCGACCCCAATTATTTATATACACAAATTCTGGCTCAGACTCTTTCATCACGCCACCAGTTCAAAGGTTTGGTTCGGCATTTTACATCGACCCCAAACATATAATAACCCTATGTTTGTTAAGAATATCGCATCGACCCTAACATAGTTACTTTAGGTATAAATCTCTCGACCTAAAAGATCATATAATTCAGTAGGTACACGCCCGACCTATTAATTATATACGTACGTAATATTTTAATCTCTTATATTTACCGTACAATATCCGCTTTATGAGTTATCTCATTAATCACATTTATTTGTGTATTCACACAACTCTAAGGGTCCTAGTTACCCCTCACACATAATTTCAGTAGCTATTACTTACCCTACTATCTATTAATTAAATTGAATTTACTTCGACTCATAACTCAATTCTGAATTCCCCAATTCTCTACTAAATCGGATTATTCTCGTCGGTCCATAATCCAAGCCCTACACCCAATGGCCTTATCGGACCTCAATAATATACCTACTGGTCTTATTCTCACTCCCAATAAGCATAATATAAATCCTAGGATACTCATTCATTCCCGAAAATCAACGAAGACTTAAACACGAAAAATTCAGGAAATTCAGCTTGCGTCGATCAATCGACTGCTGGGTTCGATCGATCGACCTAGTCGATCGATCGATAGTTCGAGATCGATCGATCGAATAGGGACAGACGCAGTTCGTCTTCTTCATTAAACTTTCCCTCCATTAACAAATCTCCAAACTCCATTATAGTCCACCAAACTTCGACCCAATGATCCTAATATGTTTCCACATATACCAGGACAATATGTAATGTGTCAAATACATCAAAATTCCAATTCCTTTAAAGAAATAGTGAATTAAACCCATAAATTCTTGAAACCCTTGTTATGGTGTTCTTCCCATATTTTCATTCAAAATCCAGATTTTATTCCGAAATAATCATCAAGTCTAATCTAAATATTAATCCTCTACATATGTTAAATCATTCTACATGCGATTCCTATCCCAGCATGTATAAATATCATTATTTTCTTATCAAGATATTGATTTAAACAAGACTATTCAAAAACCCTACACATGGGTATTATAGCTTTATAATTTTTGCAACAAACAACTTGCCTTATGATCATTAGGGTCTGATTTCGTGGAGTTGATGATGGATTGATGCTTCTCTTCTTCAATCCTTCCTCTTTTGGCTCCTAGGGTGCAAGATCCAAACCCACCCTCCTCAAATGCATCTTCTAAGCATTGAGAATGGTTTTCTCCTTCTCTCTAATGGTATAGGTGTTTACATGGGTTTTCTAACCCTAATCCCTCTTTCATACGGCTAATAAAAAGCTCCCAAGTTCGTAGGTCTCCATACACTCTTATGTTAAAAGACCAAAATTCCCCCGAACGGTCTCGATTTAGTCCAAAATTACCCCGAGACCCCACTAGTACCTCCGGGTATACTATTTTGACTAATTTGACCCTTTCGGACTCATTTGTGACCTCTAAATTATCATTTGAGTCACTTAAAAAAATATTACTCGTTCTCACCGCAACACGGTCTACACGCGTTACGTAATTATTTACCACTCGCACTAAGTAAATATAATGAGGCGATATAAATCGGTGTGTACCTCTCGATTAATATTCCAAAATCACAATTTTAAGTAAAACTCTATAAATTACAACTCTTACGTAATTTAAATTAAGCAGTATTTTCTCATTTAATTCTCCAATTTAATTAAATAGAATATTCGGAATATTCAGAAATACGGGGTATTACAGTCACATCACTAACGCTCGCTATAACGTAGAATAATAATCTACTATTCAGTTAGTAATTATATTGCATAAATATTGATCATTATCTCTCTCGATTAATATTTTAAATAATCACATAATAATTAGTTCATACACAATAATTAATCCAATTAAATAACGGCA
Source organism: Sambucus nigra (assembly GCA_949130495.1). NCBI lineage: Eukaryota > Viridiplantae > Streptophyta > Magnoliopsida > Dipsacales > Adoxaceae > Sambucus > Sambucus nigra. The sequence goes on along the minus strand of OX422220.1, from coordinate 165,360,439 downwards.
CACGTGTAATTAAAAAAACCCGAATTAATTAAATTATAAACACTCTAAAATACGGGGTGTTACATACCGCCCCCTTACAATGGATCTTCATCCTCGAGATTTGGAGACGCTCAGTATTACCAACTCGAATTCTTTTACACAATTGCATCCGAATGTATCCAAAATTTACTCGCAATAATAATTTTCTATTTCCACTATAGATACACCAATGGCACCGTTTTGACCGAAGGGCTACTCACTACAACCCACGATTTGCGACAAGTCCATTCAAATCCTTACATATCGATATATTCCCTTATGCTTAAGGTCTTTGATTATGCGGTGTGATATCGATTTAACAAATTCACAAATTTCCAATTTTAAACTTATTTAATTAGAGTTAATTTTTAAACCAATTTAATTCATCCATAAAACATACATCTAGGTGGGTAAAATCAAACCATCACAAATAAATTGTTGACACACAAATTTAAGGATAAAAAACCCAAAAAGGGAAAACCTTTTATTTCACTATGTAGAGATAAATCGCAACTTACATACACAATGAATATCCGCAGACACTCACATAGACACGTAACTTAGAGTCAGCAATGGATCAACTGCAGCAAATCCACAAGAACACGCAGCTCCAAATCATCCAGGAACACCCACAATTATTTCCAATGACACGTAGTCATCATCCGTAGATTTACCCTCTCTACAAGAGACACTAGAACAAGATCATATCTTGGGTTCCAAAACAATTCACTAAACTATTGGGATTTTTGTGAATTGAAAAAATAAAGTGTTAAACCCTAAATAAAGAAGAAAAAATCGTTTTGTAGTTTACACTTTTGGTGTAAAAAAAAACTTTGGGTCTTCTTAGGGAAAAATGACCCATTTGAAACGCTATTTAGAAAAAAAATGAGTTAGGGAATTCGCTCAAATGAGATCATGATGTTGCTTGAACGAGTTTACATGTAGCTTGAATGACTTCGCACGACATAGCCATGTCGTTTGAATGACATAGACATGTCATTTGAAGGACCAGAACGTTAAAAAAATATTTTAATAAAACTCTGCATTAACACTTGGTGATAATTCTTTTGACTAAAAACAACGCCTCAGGTGTTTAAAAAAAATTAGATAAATTATCCCAACACTTTAAATGAACCGCTAATGGACTTCAACCCATCCTAACCAATATCTATCTCACAGAGGCTTTTATGTTGGAGAATGTTGATATTCAGATCCGTCTTGATGAATGATTGAGCTTGAATATATCTTCGACGGTTGTAGGTGTATACAACATACACTAATGAAAATAGGACTATGTGTAACAACCCGAATTTTTTAAAAGGGTATTTTTAAATTAATTTCGAAAAATTCGAGGAAAATAAATGTTTGGATTTAATTATTTTTAATAATTAAATATGTTGAGTTTTGTTTTTTATAAGTGGAATTTCAATCGGTTTTGAATTTGGTTTTAAAGTGATGTTTTTAAATAGGTTTTAGTAATAACATTTTCATTTTAACACGCTGGCAGAACCATCTGTCCTGAATGGTCGATAGATCGACTATGTCCATCTTTGAGTCGGCAGATCTATTTTGAAGAGTTGGAGCCTTTACAAATTCTTGCTTCGCTTATAAAAAGAGGTCGTGGGTAGGATTTTTTAACAACACAAAAATATATTAAACCTTTATATTTTCCTCTCCCTCTGTATGCAAACCCTAGCCCCTATTTTATTCAATGTTCAACCTTAGATTTGGAGGTCTATTTGGGGTTATCTCCTGTTCGGGCTAGAACATGATTTGATTATTTTTGTGAGAGTAACGTGATGGGCGATCATATTTTGTGGCTAAATTTATGTGACGATTTTGAGGTATGAGACTTACACAATATGCTCCTAAATTCTCTCGAGAGTATTCTGTTTCTTTTCTGTGTCGATTGCCCTCATGATTGAATTGTGATATTCATTTGAAATTAGAATAACCACTAGAATCTATAATATTATTTTACAGTATATTGTTGTTTGACCATCGTGTCATGAGACTTGAATATGGCACGGAGAATGGGCACCTGCCAATAGTACCACAAATTGGTATATGGCTTTGAGATGCCTAGGAGAGGTGAGGTGAGGCCTGGTGACTCATTGATGTGTTATTGGGAAATTAATTATTGATATAATGCTTGAGTATTGCATTTGATTTGTATATGTGATTCATATTGTTGTGATTTATTCACCGTGCTAATTATTTGTGAGCATCAATTTTGCTCATACTGTGTACTTCCCCGTATTTTCTTTTGATTGGTAGGTTAGCATGGATTGGGACACTATGCACTATTTTGGAGAATTATTTTATAGCTTGGATTGGAAGATTTATTTTTTATGTATAAATTAGTGGTATATTTTTTATTACAGAGTTATGTATTTTGGGAGAAACATTATTGTAATTGTTATCGTGGAAGTGTAAGAATTGGGGATTTGTTTTATTTAAATTGTGGAAATTTATATTCTCTATACTCGTTGTTGATGGTCTTCGTTTAGTTTTATCGTAGTAGCACACCGCTTATCTTTTTCGGGCACACGAGGTGTTATGGTATCAGAGCTTAGGTATACGATAACCCTCGGGTCTTGGGTTTTGGTCTAGCATGCGGATTATTCATGTTTTCTTTGGAGATAGAAAATTTTCGAGGACGTGTTACGCATCATGGTGAGGATGTTCAGAATTGATTGAGGACTTTAGAGTTGTGATTTTTGGCAAATAAAATCGAGTAACATTTTATTTCGAGCATTGAGTTTCATCGAATTTCAAGGACGAAATTCCTTGTTAGTGGGGAAGTATGTAACAACCCAGATTTTTTAAAAGGGTATTTTTCAATTAATTTTTGAAAATTTGAGGAAAATAATTTCTTAGATTTAATTATTTTTAATAATTAAATATGTTGAGTTTTATTTTTTAAAACTGGAATTTCAATGGGTTTTGAATTTGGATTTAAAATGAAGTTTTTAAAGAGGTTTTAATGATAACCTTTCCATTTTAACACGCTGGCATAATCTTTTTTCTTGAATGGTCGATAGATCGACCTAGGGAGTCGATTGATCTATTATGCCCATATTTGAGTTGACTGATCTGTTTTGAAGAGTTGTAGCCTTTACAAATTCTTTCTTCCCTTATAAAAAGTGGTCTTGGGTAGGAGTTTTTAACGAACTTTTTAACAACACAAAAAATACAGTAGACCTTTATATTTTCCTCTCCCTCTATATGCAAACCCTATCCCCTATTTTATTCCATGTTCAACCTTATATTTGGAGGATGATTTGGGGTTACATCTTGTTAGGGCTAGAACATGATTTTATTATTTTCGCGAGAGGAACGTGATGGTGCAATCAGATTTTGAGGCTGAATTTATGTGACCGTTCATGTGATGATTTTGAGGTACGGGACTTACACAATATGCTCCTAAATTATATCGAGAGTATTCCATTTGTTTTCGGTTTCCATTGCACGTATGATTGAATTGTGATATTCATTTGAAATATGAATAACCATTGGAATCTATAATATTTTGTTATAATATATTGTGATTTGAGCATCGTGTCATGTGATTTTAATATGGCACGGAGAATGGGTACCCGCCAATAGTCCCACAAACTGGTATATGGCTTTGAGATGGCTGGGGGAGGTGAGGTGAGGCCTGGTGACTCATTGATGTGTTATTGATAAATTAATATTGATATAATGCTTAAGTATTGAATTATATTTGTATATGAAATTCGTATTGTTGAGATTTACTCATCCTGGTAATTATTTTTTAACATCTATTCCTCTCATATTGTGTACTTCCCCGTATTTTCTTTTTGTTGGCAGCTTAGTGTAGATTGGGATGCTATGGACTATTTTGGAGGGTTATTTTAGAGCTTGGATTGGAAGATTTATTTTTGATGTATAAATTAGTGGTGTAATTTTTGTTGGAGAATTGTGTATTTTGGGAGAAACATTATTGTAATCATTATCGTGGGAGTGTAAGAATTGTGATATGTTGTATTTAAATTGTGGAAATTTAGATGCTCTATACTCTTTGTTGATGGTTTTAGTTTATTTTTATCGTAGTTGCACTCCGCGTGTCTTTTTGGGCACGCGAGGTGTTATACTATGCAAAATATGTCCTTACAAATCTCCTCATATGTCCATGCCAGTACAAACTAAAAACATCTGAATTATCAAATCAAAATTCCTATACAAATCTAATACCCTCCCATGAACCCAAAACTGAAAAGGTACTAAAGATGTATATCTTAAACTTTTCTTCAAAAATCTTCAACTTCAAATCTTCAAATATTTTTCTTTGCCATCGTTAGGGTGTGCAAAATATTGATCTTCAATTTTTTTACCTACACACACGAGACAAGAAACAAATACCTTTGTGAGATATCGAGTTTGAAATGAGATAAACATAAATAAAAAAAATATCATATCTCAATTGTCCACCATAATAATGAGATAAACATACATCAAAACTCCTTTATAAAATCATAATTTGTTCTCCCCCTTTTTGTTTCTATGAAATAGACGAGGAAAAAAATAAATAATAATAAACTTGGAATGTCACGACAAGCAAAGCAAATAACTACAATCATCAAGGATATACTCGAAAGCTTCCACCAACATGTTTTGATTTTTCAATTTTTCAAACAAAAAAGAAAAAAATATTTTTACAGAAATCACACACCACGAGTTTACACTAAGATAACCAAATCATGCCAACGAAACGAATGGGTGTGAGCATATTCAATAGGCAAATCGACTAAAACATACATGACACATGTGTACGATGCATTTGAAAACTCCTATTGAATGATCTCGAAATTCGTCCTTAGGTGTTAAAATATGATGACTTTAAATGACATCGACAAAATCCATGAACACATCAAAGTCTAAAATTACTTCCACACCAGTAACATATAAAACTGTGTAATGATTTTTCAAGTCTTTGTCCGAACGTGCAAACCCATTGTTTAATTTCCAATCAAACTCCCCCATAAATAATAATGAATTTATTTTTCTTTTAAGTTGATCTAAAACCTAATGTCCCCTTTTTGGCATATTGATCTTTTTATTTCCTTTAATTTTTTTCTCGGGAACCTTTCAAATGGTGGCTTTCACGACGAGTTAATTTTACTCTCGTAGTCCTTTCCCGTATTACCTCATCATTTTTTCAAATTTTAACAAATTCTTCACGGGCAAGAGTGATTACATGCACTAATTTTATTATCGAGATGTATCACATTTGATTCGTTTTAAAAAAAAGATCGAGATGAAAACACTTCGAACAACATGTGATAGATAAGAACAATAATCAAACAAATCCATGCGAGTGTGCATTAAAGGAGACTAAGAGTCAAGCACGTAGAAAGTAATCTCAAATCACATCTTAATGAATCTGAACATTATAAAGCACATGGATGAAATGATTTATCGTCTCAAAAGACTATCAAAAAGTCACATGGATATGGAATGATGACTTGGTCATCCTAAATGTCCAGACATAAAAGGTGTAAAACCCAATACATAACTCTTTTTGTCTTTTTCCAAAAATTTAACAAAATAAAATCTTTTTGGCTTTTTCAATTTTTCTAAAAAAATATAAAATATTTTTGTATTTTTTCAAAAATTTTCAAAAACAAAAATCTTTTTGGGTATTCAAAAAATATATCAAAAATGGAAAACATAAATGCAAACATGATACACACTAGTAATAGGCATAAAATATCATCATGAAGGTCATCTTATTCTAGCAAATAATTTTAAACCTCAACCGTTAGGTGCAAAGGAGTTTTTCAAAGGTCGTGACATCCTATGAAAAACATCGATCAAATCATGTGAAGTTTGGACCAAAAACTTTACTTGATCCCTAATATGTAAAAATTCTCTCAGGTAATCATTCCGAGCATCCAAAGTGTCATGTTTGGGTGCATGTGTCGTAGAAACACGTGTAGTAGCAAAACGTGATACATTACACAACTTAAAGAAAAATTCCCTAAGGTTCCCTCTGTTCTTGCACTATGTGCAAACGTACACGAGCCTACGAACAAATCTCTCAAAACGTCTAAGGTGCACTCTCCTATCGGTAACGGGATGCCTAGGTGGGTTAGGTTGGGACCCATTTGCATCAATCACAAACATGGGAAGTGGCTCGGGTGATATGTGAGAAGTGGATGCACCATCATGACCTATTCCTAGTCTTTCAACATTACCCAAAGTGGGACCGAGGATCATCTTTCCTACCTTCTTAGATGTATTCGTTATAGTGAACTTAACCTATCGGGCACGTTAAAGATCTCTCTCTAATTGTGACACAAGGGCTATAAGTTCACTCTTTTCCTAACCTATGATGATCAACTTCTCTCTCAAAGTAATTTTCACCTTCTCGAGTTGACTCGTCGTCCCCTCAAATCCCCTTAAAATCTCAATATCTCTCCCTAATACCTAACTCCTGATTCAACTTCTTCGTATTTAATCTCTCGGTGTACAAATCTCTAAATGAAATTTGGATCTCACTTTCACCCTTACTAGAGTACTCACTATCACACTCGTTAGAAACACTCAAATTATCCTCGAGGGTCTCCCGTGCACAGGTATCCTCATCATCGTGGGACAAACTCGGTGTGCACACGTGACTAGCTATAAAGGATACACACATCCCATGTGAATATTCATCCCCGTAATCCTTCACTTCTTCTTCATTATCGCTAAGAGTGGCTGGCATGGGACACTCAAACACCTTATGCCCTCTACCGTCACACTCAACATAGCTATCCTCTTCCTCTCTCTCTTTCTTATTATCTTTCTCACTGCTCTCTTTAGCCTCATCTTTCTTTTAATTTTTCTCAAAAAATCATTTAATGGAAGAATTTTCTTTCAAAAATTTGAGAAACTTTTTTAAAAAAATCGCAAGCATGTCCGAATCATCAATGTCAAACTCGCCCTCAGAATGGGACTCACCAACTTTCCACTTTTTTTCTTTTCTCTCTTAGACACTTCCTCTCCCTGCCTAGATGTCACAACCCGGTATTCGAAATAAGGGGTGGCCAACCCGATACTCCGATAATACAGGAATCATGGATAATTATCATCCTCAGCATCATGACAACATAAAGAGAATACGGGATAACCACACAATATTTCAGAAATAGGGTCATCAAAATTTTGTTTAGCAATTTAAATAAAACATCATTGACAACCGATAATCGAAAAGAAGGGTGGAAATTCCCACAAGCATATATATATATACCAACCATAATAAGGGAAGGACCGAATGAAATGTCAGTCAATAGAATTTATACAATATACATTAAGTTACATGTGTTACATAATACATTCATTATACAATTACAAACATTGGGGCCACACGCCAGAATAAGGACTGATCATAACTAGAAAACAATGAGGAAGGCATCTACACAAAATGTCACGTGATATCAGCAAAATGTCACGGCTCCTCAAAAACACTGGAATAGGAAGATCATTACGGGCAACCTTGCGATGGAACACCTGAGCGGATATAATATATATATATGCACAACAATAAAGAATAACCGGTCAGAGCCCGGTTTCATGTGATCACTAGATAAATGACAAGTATGACAATGAAGAACAGATAAGCATGGATGATAAAGGTAATATTCTAGCATGGTAACAATAAGATAAATTAAGAAAATTTAATAATTACAAGAAAAGAATTGATTATAGATGTAATTAAGAAGACTTATATATTCTTCTCATCTTTCATTCCTTTCATTTTATCTCCTTTCCATTCCTTATCAGGAATACAGTTATTATCATGTGCACTTTATGGCACTAATCTCAATTGTATCCTCTTTATGGCATATACTTTTCTCTTTGTGTCATTAATGTTCCATCGAGTCCAACTCGATAATTAGAATAGTTATAAGTATATAAATATAACGATTCTACGACCGCCCGTTCGGGTTTCCCGACTGTGCGCGCCCCTAAATAACCATCATCTTCCAGGGCCTATCATAAGACAACCTGGGATCCTATCGAAACATCAGGAAGCGGCCATATGCCTACGGAGTAGTCAAGACCACACCCGGAATCTCCTACCCATCGCAGAAAATATAAAACAAGGGCTCATATGGCCTAGGACTATATCCACCCTACATTCATTAGCCAGGGGGCTTCACCTCACGCACGGACTTCCCTTAAGATGGAATTTAGAGAGGTGTGTATCATCCATTTTATTAATTTCCATTACCTGATTTAGTAAATTATCATTTACTTTGCCCATTTTACATTTTATCAAATGCATTAAGGTTATCCGGAACTATACGTATTTCGTATCAGCATAACAACCTCGATAAATAGTTAGACTCCCCAAGTTATTTTCCAAAGCCTCCTTTTTGGCTTTATAATTGACCATAAAGTCAAACCTAGGTCACAATAACTCCTAAAGTCTCCAAATTTGACTCTAAGTTCTCTTAGGCTATTATAAAACTATACGAGAGGAGTAATGTCTGAACATTACTTTAACCCCCCCCCCCTAAAATGAACCCTAGATGAACCCCTTCGAGTCTAGGATGTTGACAAAACTCAACTAATACTCTAAGACCCTATATTTACTTCATTTAAGAAGGTCCCTAATTACTAGTCCTAAAGAAAAGGGTTAAAATAAAAAGAAAACAAAATTTTAAATAAAGGACTTCCGAATCGATTCGGCCTGGCCGAATTGATTCGGCCAGAAACCCTGGCTTTCTGCATAAATGCCGAATCGATTCGGACATTCCGAATCGATTCGGTCGAGAAAATGGGGTTTCTACATAACTGCCGAATCGATTCGGTTCATCCAACCCTGGAAACTGTCTCGCGGCGAATCGATTCGGCCAAGACGAATCTATTCGGTTCTGCATAAATTCCTAATTTTGCTAATGGAGTCTTGGACTCCATTTTCCTTCCCAACTCAATTCCATTCAAACCAACTTATTTATTGTCACCAACACAACATAAATGCTACTAACTACTACCAAAGCTATCAATAATCATCCAAAATATTCTTCAATGGTTCAAAACCAACATTTACACCAAAAACCCTAGACTAATCAAACCATGATCAATACACCATTATCACTACAAATCATTTATCTTAAACCACAAATAGCAAGTAGGAAACTTGCCTCAATCTAGGAAATGCAGATTTTCTTTGTGTAGTGGCAAGAATTCCTCCTCTATCTTCAATCTCTTCTACTTCTTCTACACTTTCTCTTCCTCTCTCAAGCTCTCTCTCTAGGTATAGAAAATGAAATTAGGGAAATAGAAGACTTAGTAATACTAAGTCGTGGCATTAGTCCAAATCTCAACTCAATTAACCAATATTGCGATAAAACAATACGCAACTGCATTTTTAAGGTATAACCAGTCAAAAGTGCCAAAAACCTCAAAATACAATATGGCACAAAATTTGACTATCTCGCACGTTCCGGACTCAACTACGACCTCCAAATTATCATTTGGACAATTTATAATTCATTTTAAGTTCCAGTCTCATTATTAAGCCAAGTATCATTTTAATTCTTATGATATTACAAAACATAACATGGAAACATTCACCTATAGTTACGGTAAATATGCAACCTCATAGTAAATTTTAACTTTTCTACATTAATTTAGTACTCAATCCATAAGTCAACAGTTTATATCTAATTACCATATCTAGTAGATAAACATAAAATATGTTCTCATAAGTGAGGGTTATTACATACTCCCCCCCTTACGAGGGAATTTTGTCCCCAAAATTCAAACGTACCTTATAAGAAGAGATGCGGATACTTCTCCCGCATGTCGTCCACATGCTCCCACGTTGATTCTTTCGCATTGTGATGACTCCATTGGACTCTCACCAAGGGCACCACACGGGACCTCAACTTGCGTTCCCCATACTCAAGAATAGCAACCGGTTGTTCTTCATACGAAACATCGGGTTGTAAATCAATATCCTCGAAAGGAATGTGCCAAAGGGCACCTTCGCATCTCTTATACTTCTTCAAAGAGGAGACATGGAATACATCGTGGTTTTGTTGTAAAGGCTCCGACAAGGTAAGTTGGTACGCCACGGGACCGACTTTTGCAATAACTGGGAAAGGTCCAAAAAAATGCGGTGCAAGCTTCCCTTTCCTCCCAAAACCCTTAATGCCCTTCATTGGTGTCACTCGCACCAAGACTTGATATCCAATTCCTAACTCCACGTGTCTTCTACCCGCATCGGCATAGCTCTTTTGATGGTCTTGGGCTATCCGAATGAGATTTCGAATGAGCTCGATCTTTGAAGAAGTGTCTTGGATCATTTCAGGTCCAAGAAATTTGTTATCACCCACTTCCAACCAACAAGCGGGTGACCTACATGGCCGACCATAAAGAGCTTCATAGGGCATCATTCCAATGGTGAATTGGTATGAGTTATTATAAGAAAACTAAACCAATGGCAGGTATTGTTCCCAACCACCCTCGAAATCAAGCATGCACATACGGAGCGTATCCTCCAACATATGGTTTACCCTTTCAGTTTGGCCATCTGTTTGAGGATGATAGGAAGAGCTTAACTTCAATTTGGTCCCCATCGCCTCTTGGAAACTTCGCCAAAAGTGGGACACAAATATTTTATCTCGGTCGGAAATAATATTTAAAGGCACCCCATAAAGTCTAACGATCTCCTCAATGAACAATTGGGCATAGCGAGCGGTATCAAAATCCGTACGCACGGGCAAGAAGTGTGCCGATTTAGTCAAGCGATCGACAATCACCCAAATCTAATCATGACCCCTCTGCGATCTAGGTAAGCCCGTAATAAAGTCCATCGAAATGCTTTCCCATTTCCACACTGGGATCTCCAACGGTTGTAACAAACCTGTCGGTCGCTGATGGTCGATCTTAACCAACTGACAAGTAGTGCATTGGGATACAAACTCCGAGATATCCCTCTTCATGCTGGGCCACCAATACTGACGGAGCATGTCTTGGTACATCTTGTCCCCACCCGGATGTACCATAAATTTTGACCCGTGAGATTCCGCCATCACCGCTCGTCTCAAGTCCCCTTCTTTCGGAACAATAAGTCTTCCATGGAAGCATAGTCCACCCTCAGAACTAATTGAGTAGGATTCCGCTCCCTCGGACAATAATCGGTGTATATGGTCCTGGAAACTCTTATCTCTTCCCTGGGTTTCCACAATTCTTGCCACAATTGTAGGAGTGATGGTCATTACTGGCATGAATGCTCTCACCACCGCATCCTCCTGACTGAGCTCCCTCCACTTAGCTTTCCATACATCCGCTAAGCCTCCCTCGGGTTTCCTACTCAAGGCATCCGCTACGACATTCGCCTTTCCCAGATGGTAATGGATGTCGAATTGATAGTCTTTCACGAACTCCAACCAACGACGCTGATGCATATTCAAATCCTTCTGGGAAAATAAATACTGTAGCGATTTGTGGTCCGTGAAAAGATGAAACTTCTCCCCCAAGAGATAATGCCTCCATAACTTTAAGGCAAAGACAACTGCTGCGAACTCTAAGTCATGCACCGGATAATTTCTTTTGTGAGGTTTTAGCTTACGGGAAGCATAAGCAATAGCCCATCTTTCTTGCTGAAAAACACCTCCTAACCCTTGAAGAGATGCATCGATGAAGACTAGATATTTCAATCCCAATTTTGGCAATGCAAGGACTGGAGCCGAAGTTAACCTATCTTTGAGCTCATCAAATGCAGCCTGACAAGAATTGTCCCAAACAAATATCACTCCCTTTCGGGTCAAATTCGTCAAAGGGCTAGCGATTTTAGAAATGCCCTTAATGAACCGACGGTAATAACCTGCTAAGCCCAGAAAACTATGAACCTCGGTGGGTGTCGTGGGCTGACCCCACTCCCTCACTGCAATCACCTTACTAGGATCCACCGATATACCCTGGGATGACACCACATGACCCAGAAATTGAACTTCCTTCAACCAAAAGCCACATTTCTCAAACTTAGCATACAATTGGTGATCCTTCAATCTCTGCAGGACCAACCGTAAGTGATGTTTAAACCTATATGATGTTTAAACCTGTATGCAACGTATGTATGCAACGTATATGATGTTTAAACCTCTATGCACATTTTATAGGGGGTATGGATACCTTGGTTTCCTAGTGTTAGAATCGCCAGAAGAAGAGACATGGAAATAGATGGTTGAAATTTATGGTTGTGGCAATAATATGACAAAATAATGTGGTAAAGTGGATTAAGCATCGCGAGAGATGGACGAGAATCCATGTATTCATGTGCGATCAGAGTAGCACGTCTGAAGTTGGTGGAAACGCAGTGGGAAGCCATTTAAAAAGGGGGTATCCCTCGAGAAGACAAATATTTAACTATTATGGACAAATTGGAGTGGAGTTCTACCCAGTAGAATATTGAGAGTAACTTGCACATAAATTAAATGTTGATGTCAATAAGGTATAAAGAGTTCTGAAGTGCACATCGTGGTGAAAAGTGCACGGTTCAGAACTTTTGGTATCCATCGAGGGAAGAAGAGGGTTATTAAGTTCCATTTAATGGGAGGAATTATAAGTGGAAGTCGATGTTGAGTGGGACATAATGAGTAGCCCCCATGTGCACCACTTATAAATAGAAATCAGTTGGAGTAAGAGTATCAACCGAAAAATTTGGTATCAAGCCGACGATTCCAGAAGTGTAAGAGTCAAGTTGGTAATTTCTTTGATGGGTTGCCAACATAAAGATAATTACTGAGTTCCTTCGAATGTGTGGAACGGGTAATTGTTATATCCTTGGATGATTTACACTATTAGATAGTGATTGCGCCGGTACGTGGTCCTGCCCAGTATTATTCTGAACTAGGATGAGATCCTTGTAACCCACCTTCAATATGGGGTATCTGGAAGTAGTTCCGATAACGTTTTAGTTTGAGTAGGTTGTATGACCCATAGCTGGATGAGTAGGCACAAGGTGATTGATGACTGGTGGAGCGGTATGAAAGTAATTTTGAACCCATTGCAATCCTTTCATTTCCACAACGAGTATAGTTAGTAAGTTAAGTATAATATGGTAATGGGGAGAGGAGATTACCTAATGGTAGAGTTGTGTGAAATTAACCGTACCCATTTATAGTGGACAAGGTGCTTACTGAGGTTTTGTGTGGATAAACCTTACTATCCTTCCTCTGGATGTTTAGATGTGAGAGGATTATCAGAGTTTTAGATTAGTTAGAAGTTAGAGTCCGATGACAATAATGGGATAACCACAAACCGACTTAGGTTTCTTTTTGCTTTTGTAAAAGTTACCTTGTCGGCAACAAAGATTTGAAGAATGGACAAGAGTTGTCACATGTTCTATGGCTTCTTCCAGGATGGGAGTTTTGTGTTTAGATAACCATGGGAATTGATACGAAGTGAGGTACGACCTCCCAATAATATAGAGATAATGCGTCCAATGATGTATATGCTATTCTTATTCGAATGTTGTTTAGTAAGAACACTAGGTGAGTTTCATTTATTGAGGTGTGACCCTATAACTGATAAAGTGTCGAGAGTGTTCAATAAGCTTGTTGTGAAGCGGGGGTTGTAGTGATTGAGCCTTACATTGAATTTTCTTTTGAGTATTGGATATTACCATTTTTTTCCAGGTATGCCTTATTTTCCGAATTTCGGGATGAAATTCCGTTATTAGGGGGGAAGTATGTAACACCCCATATTTTTATGACTTTTAATTTAATGAAATTGCTTTTAATTATGGGATTAATTAAATTAATTTCGAATAATTAATTGGAAATTAATTCGAATTTAAATAACTAGCGGGACGAGAGTTAGTATTTGATTATGATGATAATTTTGTATATTACCGAGTGATTATGGTAATATATGATTATTGAATTTATTAAAAATTTCGTGAGTTGAAAATATGGCAGTTTCGTAATTAAGTTGGGACGGTGTGTCAGTCTTGTCAGGACCCAATTTAATGGATTGAAATGCAATTTATTTTAATGTCATCTGGATAATCAATTTGAGTTCGCAAATGTGTCCGGAAGGGTCGAGATAGTCAGAAAACACTAGTCGGAGGTTTAGTTTGGGTCCCGGGGCATTTTAGGCCTAATCGACAACCCGAGAGGGTATTTTGGTCATTTTAATTTTTTGAGGAATAGTAGCCCACGAATTTTAGACTTATATTATCAGCCAACACTTGAGTCCCTTAGGGTTTTCACAACCAAAAATCATAATGGAAGTTAGAGAGGAAGAGAAGAAAGTTCCCAAAGAAGAAACCACCCTAGAGGCATTTACACCACCGTCACCACCACATGATAGATCAGAAAGAGATGATCACCCCCATACCGTCTACCTCAAAGGATCAGAATCTTTATTTTCCAGGCAAGTGATTTATCTTGCAAAAATTTATGGCAAATGTTCTACATGATAAATTAAATTGAAGACGAATTATGAATAGTTGTGATAATGTGAAATTGGAGACTAAATCATGAACTTAGGTAGGTTTTCTTGTAGTGGACCCTCTGGTATCATTAAGAGAATGAATTAAAGACTAAGAGTTAGCAAATCACAAAATTAAATTGAGGTTTATAATGATTTTTGAAGAGATGATGAAAAACTAGGGTTATAGTATTATTAATCACTTTTAATCCAAGAAATCGATAATCTATGATGTTTTGATGAATCTTGAATGTTAAGACTGGTGTAGTAATGTTGGTTTCATGATTAGTATACTCATTTGGTGAGTTTGGGACGTTGTAATGTTATTAGGAGGTGTAAAAATGGTAGAATCCCGTAACTGTTAAAGGAATTCTGGGCAGATAACTGCTTGATCGATCAATCGATCCAAGCATGTCGATCGATCGACCCATTTCTTCGATTAATCAACCCATCTAGAAAACAAGTGAAGTATTTTTCCTTTAAATAATTGAATAACTTCCAACCTTTAGAACTCTTTAGTGATGATTGATTGAGCATATTAGTACTTAGGGAAGACCAGTAGGATGGTATTTGATGCCCGAAAAATTATTAAGTTTAATTGAGGTTAAGTGGTAGACTTACGAATATCCGACTAATGAGGTACGATTATAAGTTGTGAGAACCTGAATATATTTTTCTCCAATTATAATTTGAGGTTAAAGACTAAAAGGGGGAAACTTTAAATACTTAGATAACCTTAGAGATTAGCGGGGGACTTAGTAACCTTTTTGGAATAGGGTATGTACTTGGAGCTATACATCAAGAATTATCACGTTAAAATCTATTGTGTAGAATAAATGGGACAATATTATTATATGTGTGAGACATATGATATGGATCTGGAATATACCGATACTAAAATGGTGATTAATTAAGTTGTGTGCTTACTTAGTATCTGGATTATTGTGTGTATGGCATACCTACCATACTTGCTATCATGGGAGGTTAGTTTTTCGAAAAGGACCATCTTATCTTTGTGTGCCTTTGGGGGTGTTTTAGTTTGGTAGCTTAAGGACATATGACTGTGAATGACTTATTTTCGAGTTGATAAGTCAGCTGACCATGGGAGCGTAGGTATGTGTGTGACCTATGGGTATGTGAACTATGTTCACCTCCAATATGTGTGATTTGTATTGAGACGATTTCTGAGTATTCCGAACACGTGATCCTTACGTACATGATGTACATGGATTTGATAGCAGAGTATGCATGCAACGCAGCTTAGCTTAGTGGTGCCATATATGTATATATGTACTAAGAGTGATTTATATATGTACTTGTGACTAGTTCAATATTGCTTAGTAGATGTTAAAAATTAAGATATTTGAATGGTATAAAAATGTGAGAATTTAATTAACACTTGAGATATATAATTTAATGAATGTCAACATGGGTTATAAATATGACTTGTCTGGGTAATACGAGTAGGCACCCTATGTTAGAATGCGAAAGAAAGAGTGGTAGACATTAGTTAGTTAGCGGCATAACTAGGATAGGTTAGGGGTATACGTTAGGCATGCACATTAGTTGAGGGGTGAGAAACTCATGTGAGAGTACTAACTAACATGTTTAATATATATGTTGTTTAATATTGTAATTTAAACACTTGCTATATTTTTAAACTATTTTTACCTCGGGCTCTGACATGTTTTCCTCCAAATATATTTTGTTTTGTAAAAAGATTTTAGGTGACCACCCATAGGGATGCCAAGCATAGGAGTTCCATTCTGATGACGTGTTGTAGCTACTGTGGAAGAAATAGGATCTCGATATTAGATGCCTCCACATTTTTCCTTGGTTGCTTCAGATTCATTAATATCAGTTAGGGAATAATTCTGATTCTTATCTAGAGATTGTAGATACAGACTTTCTTTATTTCAGATGTTGGTTTATTTGTTCAAACTCTTGTATTTGGACTTTATTTTACTCTGGTATTATTATTGGTGTGTTTACTCCAGACTCAGTTTATTTTTTACATTGTTTATTTATATAAGATTGTTATGCGATTGATGGATGAGGATTTAATTACTTGGTTAATTATTAACTTAATTAATAAAATTTGGCTTCTCTCTATTTAAATATTAGGTGGATTGTATTTAACTAAATGTTTTTCGATAGTGATGCTAAGACTGAATCAACTTGATATTCTGTATTAATTTAATAAAGGAGTAGCTACCCGATATTTAATTAGTCAGGGTATCACAGGCACTATGAGGTTCCGTATTGATAGAGGTGACTTCCCTTGGTCCCATATTGACGTCGAAGGACTTGGTGGTTCCCCTTCCCACTTTTCTTCTTGGAACTCGTTTATACAGGCCACTTTCTCTTACATTCTTTCCAAGGTTGGTCTCAATTGAGCTGCCTGGTTTGGGGAGTTCACTCTCTCCAAACAAATGCTTCCCTTTAAATCTTGGTCTCCCGTTGGAACATTACAACTTATATATTCATTGCTTCATGGGGAGAGTTCACCGTTACACTTAAGGATGTTTGCGAGCTGCTTAGGCTTGAGCCCATAGGAACTTTTGGCTTATCATGATGAGGCTTTGGACACCGAAGAGACAAAGGCCCGAGCAAACATGGATCAGATTTACAGGAGGTGTATCGGTACTTCCAACAAGGCGACGTTCACTCCCCTCATAAACTACTTCTATCGTACGAACCCCACTACTGAATTTGGCCTAGGAAAAGGTACATCTCTTGAGTTATCAACCTACATACTTGTGGTTCTGTCTCGTTTTATCTTGCCTAGCAAGCCCAATGATCAACCACGTAGGGACTTAATTAATTTGTTTATCCATTTCGATATGGGATATAAGCTCCCTATGGAATCCATAGCCCTAAGGTCATAGTACACATGGTTGGACGTGAGCCATCTGGATATGGAATGGTCCTTGGGCAGATATAACTTGGCCAATTTCTCCAGTTCCATCATTTTGAAGGATTTTCTTTACTTCCATTTTCCCGATATATCTGCTAATCGTACTCCCCTTCGTGCTGGGGAAATCATCGAGCCCCATCGCCTTTTTTTCTTCCACAAGAAACAGAGTTGGAAGGAGATTCTAGGCATTTTTTACCAAGAAAGTTGCGTCGTGATGAGACCCTATAGTGAGGATTCTTTTGCCCATACTTGGGATTTTTTGGTGTCATATCTAGGGTGGTAGGGCCTTCTTCGGAGTATCTTATAACAGAGGACCCTTCTTTTGCTATCATTTTAGCTTTGACTCCTATCTATGTGCCCTCTTATACTGACTGGGGGTATACGTCTGAACATTACAACCCCAACCATTATAGGTATCAGTTTGGGTATGACCAAGGGGCTCCTCGGCCGGTGTTTCAATATTCTCACCCCAAGGCATCTTTCCCTGAGGCATGTGCATTTTACACCATGTCAGCTGCTTCCATGATCTGCTCATCTATAAGTGGATATGTTACCATTCACGCACTTTCTAGGAAGGGGGATGTAACCAGTGATTTTACGATGAATTATTGGCCAAGACAGATAGACAAATTCATGAGTTCATCCAAAGTCTCCCAATTTACCACACTGTTCAGAGTTTTCCCCCTTTGGAGCTGGGGCTAAAGGGGAATTATATTCTGGGAATTGAGTTCCCGCTCAGATGAACACCAAAGCATCCTCCTAGGGAGATGCCTCTATACTATCCAACAATTCCCATTGTTGCATCCAAATCCAAAAAAGTTTCAACGTCAAGACCCCCAACTGGAGGTGCTTCTACAACTGTAGCTTCTGGTGAAGGTCCTTTGCAACCCTTTTTACAAAAAATAAATAAAACTAGGATGGGGGCCTCTTTGAAGCCCAAGTCCCCATGCAAGTCCCAAGCCCCTATATATGCTTTTCCCATTGCCTCCATTCCTCCCAATAATGATGTGCCTGAGGAAGTATGGGAGGCAGTTAGAAGTGAGGTTGAACGGCTTCAGCAAATATTTTGACAAACTGCGCCCTCAGTTCCTCCCACTGAGTCGTTTCCCACTATCGTGGTGGATCCTAATTCTTTTTTTGTAATAACGAATAACATAAAATAAAGGAAATATATACATAGAGAAACACAGTAGGGGCATACCCCCTAGGTCAATTTTTGCAGATGAAATCTACCTAAAGCAGACAGCTTAACTCAAATACAACAACATATCCTAATCTGAGAGTAACATATTTTCATCAAGGCCAACAAACCAAAGAAAGAAAAATTATTATCACAAAAGGACTACCTAACTGCCTTTTTTCTTCTGTTTCTTCTTCTTACTATCTCACTTGCTTTTTAGATCGCCATTTGAGAGGTTTTTAGCCATTTTGTCTATGGCTTTCACCTTGAGTACTATGCCACAAGGAGCCGGGGTCGTCTCCTCCTATGACTTCTCCTCTATTCCTCCATCATCGTTATCTTCTCTAGCTTCCGGGAACCCTTCCTCATCAAGACCACGAATGGAAAAGCTATTCTGATCAGGGATAGCGTTGGTTACAATAAGACTGACATCCAATCTGGGGGTGTGGTCTCCTTCTTCCTGATGATTGCACTTCACTACGGCTCTAGCTTTAGTAACCTGCTTCCATTCATCATCCGTACACTTAATTACCATGCTATTAGAGGCCATGGGGAGCTCTTGGTCAACCTTTTTGTGGACTAGGCATGTCCTCAGATTATAACAAAAAACAAGACAATTTGGGCATGATGGGGGCTTAGACTGAAATTCCACCCTGACTGGAACACTAACACCATCCTCCATAATATCATTAATGTTATTAGGGTGAGTCTCTTTTGCATCAACGTCAATACAAATACGATCATAAGTTATTTTATTCATTTCTTCAGTCGTTGCATCACCGTACAACGGGAGACCCACCGAGCTAACAATGTAGCTAAGTCCTTCCTCAGTCCAAAGTTAGACTGGTATGTCATGGAATTTAAGCCATATAGAAATTTTCTTCATAGTGTTTTATTGAAGTTAAAATTTGGTTGCCATTTCTTAAGGACGATGGTCATACCTGCAAAATGACAAGGGCCTGTGACACCCTGCCTAATTAAATACCGGGCGATCACTCCATTATTAAATTAAAATCAAGGTGAACAATTGGTTCATTCTTAGCATCACTGTCGAAAAATAACTTTTCCAATTTAAACACCCTCAATAATTAAGCTAAGTGTCAAAACCATTTTTTTTAGACATTACTTTCCAAATTTCATTTTATAACCAATGATTTAAAACTTTTCATAATTCAATATTAAAGAATCACACCACAACTATCCTGGAACATACAATCCAATTAATTTAAACATTCAACAACTAAATCCCGACATTTAAAACTTAAAGTAAAACATCCAGACAGTAATAAATCCCAAAGTGACAATACTAGAAATAAATGAATCACAATGTCCAATAAAACAACTGGATAATGGAAATGGGCGACACATGCCCAACTGAATAAATATGCTAGGAGTGGAATCAAATAAATGAAGTCGTCTAAGAAAGAGGCCTGCAACTCCTACCTAAGCTGCAGCGCGTTCCTTCCAAAGTATCCTATGCAAGACGCCCATGTGGCTGGGCACCTGTAATATATACATATATATACAAGAGAGAAAGGAAAATAGAAACGGGTCAGAGCCCGATAGTGTCAATGATTTAAAATTTGTTTAGCAAGTATTTAAAATGTTTACAGGCCAATGCAACAACATATTAGTGCGGCACTCCCTTGAGAAATTCTCACCTCTCTTCTAATGTGCCAGTCTATCGTACTAACCTTCCCAACGGTTTAACTTATCTTAGGTTACTCGTAAGATTTAAAACTTAACAATTTAATTGTTTAAGAGGATAATTTCATTTGATCACAAAGTTTGCATTTAAACCTTATTTGCTAATAAAGTTTCACATTACACTTTTCAAAGCAAGTATTTCCAAATTGAAGTCATTATTCATTTCTTACTTTCCATAAACACAATAGGAAGTTCCAAATTTCAGAAGTTCATATATATATTAAGTACTCGTATAATATATATATATTCTAACAGCACCCCACATAAAAATTATGGTGCGGGCATACTCTGCTATCCAATCCCCGTATCACTCGTACTAAGGGAAATACAAGTTCGGAATCACTCTCGAACTGTATTAATACATACACAAACAATATTGAGGCGAAGCATAGATTCCAAGTCTCTAAGAGGTCAGTACATACCCTCGCGTCTCTTAGGACCGTCTGACCATCGATCAGATAGCCTGTACCAAGGATATCTATCTTCTAGGGTACGAGTCAATATCCCCGATAAAGGTCCCATCGAGATAAGACTGTCCTAGCACGGTAACCTCAGGACTAGCAAGTAGCGCGGGCATGATTTCCACACGTATATAGTATATGCATAAATATACTACTTTTATCATATCAATTTAGGTTCATCTCATAACCCATAATTATGACATTTATCCTTATTTTCACATTATTAGTTATCACGTATAACGGTTCGTCTCTAACTTTAATTTGAGGGATTATTCTAACTTACTACGTAACACTCATGGACTCTATCCTCCCAAGTGTAATATTCAGTAGATATTCATCTATTTTCCATCGTAACTATTTTACGTATCTCTCTCTTTAATGCAAAATTCCATCATCTCTTATATATAAACACTCCAAAAATGCAAATCTCGCCCTACATTAAAGGTCTCATAATCATTAATAAGTCCTACTGGTCATCTATATCTCCCAAAATATTTTAATAAGGTTGTCTATGGATTTTTATTCATATAGAATTAATTCAACTATTTAAAAAGAGGGAAATATAAGTCTGCCAGAAGGGGTCGATCGATCGAGGGCTGGGGCTCGATCGATCGACACTCTTGGCTCGATCGATCGATCAAGAAGGTATGGCCAATTATGCAGGAAACCAGTTACGGGTTCTATCACACAACCTCATCCAAATCCAGATTTTTTCATTCCCAATCACCCAAAAATTTGTACTACTAACAGTATAAACCAGTATTATACATCGTCTACGTAAAGCATGCAAATTTTCATCAACAACCATGGATTAATAGGCCAAAATCTCATATTAATCTCAAGAACCCTAGAATTTCTTTAACCTTGTTCTAATCAATCTTTTCCAAAATTTTCTTCTTCTCAAACATCATAAATTCGTGGTTTACCCTCTACATATGCAGGGGGATTTCCAGATTTCCATTTATATCATTACTACATGCAATTTCCTATCTCCAACTTGGGTTTTCTTCCATGAAACTCATCCTAATCAACCCTAGACTAACATGAGTGATGCATAATGAAAATAAGCAAGATAAATACTTGCCTAGAAATTTTAGAATTCTGATTTGCGGACGATTTTGGTGTGGTTGCGTTCCCTGTCGCGTGATCTACGCGTTGGTGGTGGTGGCGGTGCAATCGGTCAACTTTTCGGCCTTGGATTACTTGGAAAGCTTTCTCCTTCCCTCTCCTATGGACATTCTAATATTTTGAGTCTGATAACCCTAAATGACTCTTCCAAATGGCTGATATAGCCTAATAATTTTCGTGGGTTTAATTACCCAAAAATTCAAAATGTCCAAAATGCCCTCCCGGGGTCTTAAATAGGCCTAAAAACCCCCCGAGACCCAAACTAAACCCCCGAGTACACTTTTCTGACTATCTCAACCCTTCCGGACACGTTGGCGCACTCAAAACGACCATATGGATAACTTAAAAATATTTCACTTTTATTAATCAACATTTGTTCCCGACGCGACACAGGCGCGTCCCGACTTAAATTTCCAAAATTGTCATTCTATTCACTCGTGACATTTAATAGAACCAATATTATATATTACTTTTCTCATTAGTAATATTCAAGAAATTTTCCATAATTACTAACTCTCATCACGTTAATAATTATAACATAATTAATTTCCGAATTTATATTAAATTAATAACTCACATTAAATTTAATAAATCCCCAAAATTAAGAAAGCATAAAAATACGGGGTATTACATACTTCCCCCCTAATAACTGAATTTTGTCCCGAAATTCAAAAATAAGGCATACCTAGTAAGAATAAATCTGAATATCTCTTTGTACGCAGACTATCTACATAGTAAGGCGCTTAATCACTATAGTCCCCGCGTCAGAGCAAGCTTGATTAACATTCCTATTGGAGACACTTTACATGGTGCTCCTAACCGACAACATTCGCATAGGTTGCGCCTCATTACATTGCTGCTACTCGAATTTATCTATATACAAAACTCCCATTCTGAGAAAACCATACAAACCTCTGACCACTCTTGTTCGCCTAAAACTATCATGGGAATTTCACCATAGTCATCGGAGTATTCCCGATCGACCCAAAATTTTGAGTATCCACTCACCTCTAAATATACGAAAGGAGAATATTCGAGGTTCTTCCATACCAAAACCTTAATAAGCACCTCATACGCGATTAACAGGTACGAGTGCCTTTTCAGAGCACTCCTGAAATCACTGTACTAAGATCCCAAAATTTCCTTCATATGGTTCCACTAATTTCTAATCACCGTGCGCCTATTTTCTGGCTAGGGGTGATACATCCTTCTCGAAATGAAACCTCATCTCCGTCGATTCCTGAAATCCCATATTAAAGGTGGGATTCACAAATCTCATCCCGATTCAGGAATTAATACTGCGCCAGACCATGCACTGGCGCGATCCTTCCTTTCAAAAGAAGTCTGGGGCGCACTAGTTAACATTGCCTTGATCTTGTTTTGAGGGTGGTAACCCATCCAAGAACTTTATCGACTTTATCGACATCTTCCCATTTCAGGAATTGTCGATAAACAGAAAATTATCTGGTCGCTTTTCCTCTTCCAACCGAACCCTACCTATGGGCGGTGCATGTAGGGACTACTTACTACGTCCCGCTAAACGTCGATCTTTCCTTGAATTTTCTCACATTATGTGACACGTAACATTCCCTTTCCTTCCTTGGTGTATGCCGAAAGTTTCGACCCGTGCTCTTTTCCTCCACGAAGCGCACTTCTGAATCCTTTACACCATACTAACATCATCACTCTTTTCATGCGCAAGTTCGCTCTCACACTTGACTAATAATTACTCCGCTCCGAGGGTTCTTCATAATAATTAAATTTCTACTCTATTCAAGGGATACCCTTTCTTAAATGGCTTCCCACACCCTTCCCATCAAATTAGGTTGTGCTATTCTAATTTCACACTTACGTATGGATTATCACCCCTCATGTGACGTTTAATCCACTATATCACTTCCACTTCGTTCTGTTAGCCCCACAAACACATTTTCCACACGTCCATTACCACGCCCTTCATCTCGGACGGGTTTTAACATCATTAACCAGGATGTCTACACACCCTATAAACCGTGCATACTAGCATAAGCATCACATATGCTCCATACTAATAAACAAATTCTTTGTTTTCCCTAGTGCTTGCAACGTGATTACAACACTTTAATCACCCTAAAAATCAAAATTTTAAATCTTCCTTATTATCATTCCTCCCCCTTAACTTGTGGTGACAAGGCAAAACTTTCAATGCTTTCTTACCACACAACCGGCTCCACTGGCTTTAAATCAAAATTTAACTTCCCACTTAAAGATATAATTACTTGATCCCCTTTCGATTGGGGTACCGAACTCATGGAATAGTGACCAAACGTCACCCTATTTCAAACCTTACACTAAGTTTCATGCGTGGAATGTCTCGCAAAGTGAAATCCAAACAAGGAACCCTCCTGATACACTACTACCTAGTATTGTCTGTTATCGAGATCCGTTAGGTCCTCCGTCCATAGCATTTATCCCCTTTACTCCGTCTTTTGACAGAAAAGTTACATTTCCTCCCGTAATTACACTTAACAAAGAACATCTCACCAATTGTACTATCGTTCAGAATTGGGTGTTGGAAATTGCGTTCCATGAATCTTGAATACATACAATTGGAATTTTTGAAACTCCTTCCCCTAATAATAGGGGTATCACTCTTAATTCCCTCCTATCTAAACGATGTATATAATAATGCACCCTTTCTATCACCAAGTCCTGAGCGTTACCCATAATACTGAGTTAAAACTTTTCGCTCAACCATAAACCCGATACATACTGAATCATAACAACCAAGTCCCCTCACGCCGGTATCGAACATCTCGAACTCAATATCCCCTCTGAAGTCTCTAGGATAGATAATATATAAGTGCGGGTTCAACCCTCTTGCAGGTGAGGCCTTACCAAAACAGAACACGTTGCACTAAAGAAACCACTCCAATAGCCTTGCAATAATTGCCTACTATTGTACTGACCATTTCAATAAAGTTGTAATCGATACCATACTATACTCGTATATCACATCACTAAAACGAGTAACCTCAATAAAGCATACAACACTATTAATATACTAATTCATCCTCCGCAGATAGCACTAAGGAAAATCCCGCTACACTAGAAAAAATATTCACATGATAATACCGCTCGTAGTTATACACATTACACCCGCCTCACATGCCAATTTAGTAATGAACATAATACAATGACTCGCTCGTGTCACAGAAAACATGCTTCACCCTCTGAGGATAAAACCTATAATTCTGCCTTGCCAATCGCCTTGACCGTACAAATTGACTCTGGATGTAACATGCCTTCCCAAACCAAAACAAAAACTACTATAATCGTTGTCCCTTACTAGACACCACACTCTGTCTCCATACTTGCTTCGAAAAATATTTTAGCACGTGTGATCTCACTCTCTGCAAGATATTTCGATATTTAATCCACTTACCATTGGAAATACATTCGAAAACTCACGAACTAATGGAATCGAATCCAGGAGAATTACAATTTCCTTAGAGGTATCCTCCTTTATATAATAAAAATAGGTGTAAGATCCCCCTTCTGGGTGAGGTATCACCACTCAAACATTTCTTGCCCCGGAATGGCAAAGACATTACTCTCACCAAAGTAATCTATCATGGCTCTATAAGCTGAGAGCCAATTCATACTGATAATAACGTCGTGCTCATGCATATCTAATACTAACATGTCTGCTGGTAATACTAAGCTACCAATCTCTACTCCCACACCCCGGCATATAAAGAAAAATAAGTGAACCATTTCCCAGTGGTAAGTCTACACACGTCACAGTGCTCTCTGCTGTGACTAATAGCCCTAAGGCCTTCGCAAAATGAGTAGTTATAAAATAGTGTGTCACCCCAGTATCAAATAAAACTCGACCCGTAGTACCATGGATAGGAAACATACCTCTTTTATCGGTTGGGGCCTGAGATGCTGCTATCTGGTGGACGTTACAGACACGTCCATACTGTAACTGTCTCTGCTGAACTAAGGCTGTTGGAAAGGGTGGTGGAGCTGGCTTCTGTGTTTTATTACTAGCGCCTTCCTACCGTAGGGACCTATTCTTCTCTGGGCAATCCTGATGCCTATGGCCATTTCTGCCACATTGGAAGAACCTCCCTCAAAACTTCTTCACTTCACTACGTTGTTGACTGGTATCGCTTTTTCCCTGATCTTATTGGCCTTGGTGGGAAATTTGCGGAAAAACTATGTCACGGTGAGGACAATCCCTCCACTTGTGACCCGACTTTACACATATATAGCAGAGTCCCGAAAATTCTCGCTGGTTCATTTGGAGTTCCTTTTTAGACTGATCCGGACAAGTTTGACATTCATGACCGTCCATTCCACATCCGAAATACTCCTTCGTGACTTCACTCGGACCCTGGCTTTGTTGACCCTGACACTTTTGGGCTTCCCCGCACAATTCGTTACCTTCGTGGATTTTACGAGCCTGAGGAGCTTATTGTTGCGATTTTTGTGTCTTCACACACTTGTTATTTCCAATCATGACAGACTGACTGTACTCTCTAGATCTTTTGCCCCCCATTAGCCGTGTGTTGCGTTCTTGATACTGCAAGACCGCAGTGGTAACTGCCTGTGCCACAATACCTACTAACTCGGCGGTTGATATTCTCTCTAGAGATACCTGAGGTGTGAGCCGATCTTGCTCGTTGAGTCCCTTAATTGTTTTAGCTAGTTCTTCTTGACGATCCATCTGAAAATTTAAATAAATTTAGATGAGTTCATCATTCGCATAAACAAATCGCAGAAGCACGAATTCCCAGTGTATAGAGATGAGTACAACATTCCTAATATTAGGGCTCTATATCAAAGACGCTAAGATGGAAACGAAGTAAGCCGTACAGCTCCTAAAGGACACTAGAACCTGATGCTCTGATACCACCTGTGACACCCCGCCTAATTAAATACCGGGCGATCACTCCTTTATTAAATTAAAATCAAGGTGAACAGTTGGTTCATTCTTAGCATCACTGTCGAAAAATAACTTTTCCAATTTAAACACACTAAATAATAAAGCTAAGTTTCAAAACCATTTTTTTTAGACATTACTTTCCAAATTTCATTTTATAACCAATGATTTAAAACTTTTCATAATTCAATATTAAAGAATCACACCGCAATTATCCTAGAACATACAATCCAAATAATTTAAACATTCAGCAACTAAATCCCAACATTAAAAACTTAAAGTCAAACATTCAGACAGTAATAAATCTCAAAGTGACAATACTAGAAATAAATGAATCACAATGTCCAATAAAACAACTGGATAATGGAAATGGGCGACGCATGCCCAACTGAATAAATATGCTAGGAGTGGAATCAAATAAATGAAGTCGTCTAAGCAAGAGGCCTGCAACTCCCACCTAAGCTGCAGCGCGTTCCTTCAAAAGGATACTATGCAAGACGCCCATGTGGCTGGGCACCTGTAATATATACATATATATACATGAGAGAAAGGAAAATAGAAATGGGTCAGAGCCCGATAGTGCAAATGATTTAAAATTTGTTTAGCAAGTATTTAAAATGTTTACAGGCCAATGCAACAACATATTAGTGCGGCACTCCCTTGAGAAATTCTCACCTCTCTTCTAATGTGCACGCCTATCGTACTAACCTTCCCAATGGTTTAACTTATCTTAGGTTACTCGTAAGATTTAAAACTTAACAATTTAATTGTTTAAGAGGATAATTTCATTTGATCACAAAGTTCTCATTTAAACCTTATTTGCTAATAACGTTTCACATTACACTTTTCAAAGCAAGTATTTCCAAATTGAAGTCATTATTCAATTCTTACTTTCCATAAACACAATAGAAAGTTCCAAATTTCAGAAGTTCATATATATATATTAAATACTCGTATAATATATATATATATATTCTAACAGCACCCCACATAAAAATTATGGTGCGGGCATACTCTGCTATCCAATCCCCGTATCACTCGTACTAAGGGAAATACAAGTTTGGAATCACTCTCGAACTGTATTAATACATACACAAACAATATTAAGGCGAAGCATAGATTCCAAGTCTCAAAGAGGTCAGTACATACCCTCACGTGTCTTAGGACCGTCTGACCATCGATCAGATAGCCTGTACCAAGGATATCTATCTTCTAGGGTACGAGTCAATATCGCCCATAAAGGTCCCATCGAGATAAGACTGTTCCAGCACGGTAACCTCAGGGATAGCAAGTAGCGCGGGCATGATTTCCACACGTATATAGTATATGCATTCACACAGTCATATAAATATACTACTTTTATCATATCAATTTAGGTTCATCTCATAACCCATAATTACGACATTTATCCTTATTTTCACATTATTAGTTATCATGTATAACGGTTCGTCTCTAACTTTAATTTGAGAGATTATTCCAACTTACTACGTAACACTCATGGACTCTATCCTCCCAAGTGTAAAATTCAGTAGATATTCATCTATTTTCCATCGTAACTATTTTACGTATCTATCCCTTTAATGCAAAATTCCATCGTCTCTTATATATAAACACTTCAAAAATGCAAATCTCGCCTTACATTAAAGGTCTCATAATCATTAATAAGTCCAACTAGTCATCTATATCTCCCAAAATATTTTAATAAGGTTGTCAAAGGATTTTTATTCGTATAGAATTAATTCAACTATTTAAAAAGAGGGAAATATAAGTCTGCCCGAAGGGGTCGATCGATCGAGGGCTGGGACTCGATCGATCGAACCTTCGATCGATCGAAGCTCTTGGCTCGATCGATCGATCAAGCAGGTATGGCGAATTCTGCAGGAAACCAGTTACGGGTTCTATCACACAACCTCATCCAAATCCAGATTTTTTCATTCCCAATCGCCCAAAAATTTGTACTACTAATAGTATAAACCCATATTATACATCTTCTACGTAAAGCGTGCAAATTTTCATCAATAACCATGGATTAATAGGCCAAAAACTCATATTAATCTCAAGAACCCTAGAATTTCTTTAACCTTGTTCTAATCAATCTTTTCCAGAATTTTCTTCTTCTAAAACATCAAAAATTCGTGGTTTAACCTCTACATATGCAGGGGGATTTCCAGATTTCCATTAATATCATTACTACATGCAATTTCCTATCTCCAACTTGGGTTTTCTTCCATGAAACTCATCCTAATCAACCCTAGACTAACATGAGTGATGCATTAACGAAAATAAGCAAGATAAATACTTGCCTAGAAATTTCATAATTCTGATTTGCGAAAATCAACCCTAGACTAACATGAGTGATGCATTAACGAAAATAAGCAAGATAAATACTTGCCTAGAAATTTCATAATTCTGATTTGCTAACAATTTTTGTGTGGTTGCGTTCCCCGTCGCGCGATCTACGCGTTGGTAGTGGTGGCGGTGCAATCGGATAAATTTTTGGCCTTAGATTGCTTAGAAAGCTTTCTCCTTCCCTCTCCTATGGACCTTCTAAAGTTTTGAGTCTGATAACCCTAAATGACTCTTCCAAATGGCTGATATAGTCTAATAATTTTCGTGGGTTTAATTACTCAAAAATGCAAAATGTCCAAAATGCTCTCCTGGGGTGTTAAATAGGCCTAAAAAACCCCCGAGACCCAAACTAAACCCCAGAGTACACTTTACTGACTATCTCAACCCTTCCGGATATGTTGGCGCACTCAAAACGACCATACGGATAACTGACAAATATTTCACTTTTATTAATCAACATTTATTCCTGACGCGACACAGGCGCGTCCCGACTTAAATTTCCAAAATTGTCATTCTATTCACTCGTGACATTTAATAGAACCAATATTATATATTACTTTGATCATTAGTAATATTCAACAAATTTTCCATAATTACTAACTCTCATCACGTTAATAATTATAACATAATTAATTTCTGGATTTATATTAAATTAATAACTCACATTAAATTTAATAAATCCCCAAAATTAGGAAAGCATAAAAATACGGGGTATTACAGGGACATTATCCAGAACCTCATACTGCTGTATAGGATTAGCAAACATGAAAAATACAAACCCATTTTGATGGGCATTGGCCTTGGTGCCAAACTTGCCCCAAAGCCTAGTAGTCGCATTGTTAACCAGGGAGAAGGGGAGTTTTTTCCCTAAAAAGTACCCAATAAGGCTATTTTCCCATCGTCCATGACCTCTAATGGCAACCTCAACAGGTGGTTTGACAGTGATGGTGGAATCCACCAAAGACGGTGGATGAAAGGCAAGTCTGAGTTTGGGCTTCTTCTTTTCAGCAGTCACAAAACTCCATGACTTCTCAATGAGTTCCTTGTTGCTATTCTCAGATGTAAGTTCTCCCAAGGACATATTTTCGTCATCCCTATTAACAAAACTAGGTAGCATAGTGGCAGGAAGAGTATGGTTTATATTTTCGAGAGATAAATCATCACTACCTTTTTAATATCTGGCTCCTGTATACCTTTGTCCGTATCCTTGAGCCCATTGCATCTGACACCACTTGAAATTGTTTTGTAACCCACCGCCTTATCAACTACCATAGGTGGTTGAACACCACTCTCTTCCTGGTTATTAAAAAGATAGAAGTTCTTCACATCTTTAAGAGTATAACCTTTGTTTATGAGGAAATTCAAAAACTTGGTCTTTTCAAACTCCAACACCTGGAGACTCTTGACATGTTTACTAGCACTGTAGCTTCTAGCATCCAATGCACTATTTTCACCTTGTTCAGTATCTTTAACCTTGATCAAGCACCCATCCACAGTTGATAGATCAGGTTATATATGCGCAACCGATCCATCAAGAAGCGTAGGTGCGTTAACAGCCAACAGGGTAGAAGGGGTTTGGGGAATAGATTTCCCGCGTAAGGCAGAGAGTAGGAGAGTAGAAGATGGGGGTGGTAGGGGGTAGAGAATCACGGGCTTTGGCAGATAAGCCATTGAATCACTAGGTGGAGGGATATTAGATAGGGGTGAGGTGTTAGGGCGGTTTACATGGTTAGGGAGGATATAGAGAGTAGAGAGAAGGGGGAGCATTTTTCAAAGGGAATTTTGAGTGGCCCTAAATTTTTCCTCGGTGTGGTGGATCCTACTGAAGGGACTTCGCTAAGAAAAAGGGGGACTTCAGGTACTGGCGCCTTTGGTAAAAGGATGAAAGCTTTGGTAACCAAGGAAAGTAAAAAGAAAGCCTCTACAATGCATCCCACAACAGTTTCCTCTACTCTTAGGAGTTCTACTTCTACTTCTCCCGATGGAGTTATATCGGTTGATGATAGCCCTGAGACTGCAGCTGATCTCACCGAGAGGGCTTCTCCTCACTCATCCCCCCCCAGCTTCTCCCGTTGTTGTACCATCACACTCTTCTTCTGAGCATGAGGTTAGTCTTTCCATACTTAATCATTTATAACTTAGTGAATTCTCTTCTCTTTTCTGACACTTGTTCTTTCTTTCTTTCTTTTTTTCATGAGAAGGCCGATGAAGAAAGGCCTTCTCCTCCAGTCAGTCCTTTCGTCGGAGGATGCTTTGGTGGATCTATGACCGAATCATCTCCTCCCCGTTCGCCCATGATAGGTCTTACTTACTCACGGCGTTCAGCCTTCAGTCGAACGGAGGAGGTTGGTCAGAGGTCTGTTATGCTCATTGAGTCTTTGGGGGTTTCCTCTCATCTAGAAGAGACTCCCCTAGATTCTTCTACTACATCCTCTCTATCGATGGTTCCTCTGGTTTTGATTCCTATGTTGCCAAGCTCTCCCTAGGTAACAAGTTCTAAACACTTCTAAATCTTTTTTTTCTATCTTTTCTACTGTGTGAATCTTCTTATCCTCTTGATGTACTTCTTACCCTCTTGATGTATCTCAGATTGAGGTAGCTTCCTTTCTAGCTTCATCATTGGCTAACATCCTTCTTCCACATCTGTTGACAAAACCCATAACTGTAGTCCCCCTCTTCAGTACTATAACTGAGGTAAGTAAAACTTAAAGGCATGTCTCCCTTCTTTTGTATCTATTCCTGATTTCTAACACTTAGCTTCATTTTCACAATTTTCTCCAAATCTTGTCCCAATAACTTCTCTTGGTGGTCGTCCTCCCAAGGCCAAAGTTGATTTTTCTGCCCAGCGTGGTGATACTTCTACATCCACTAACATTCGGGCATCACTTGGAGGTCAAATTTCCTCCCCAAGTGGGAATCCTATGTTGGCCTTGGTACCTTTTTTTGGTGAAGGAAATTTACCGAACCTTGAGGTTCCTTTAGTTGAGGGTGCCGTTGAGGCTTCTGAAGATATAAATCTGCCCCTAAGAGTGTAACACCCACCTAATTAAATACCGGGTGATCAGTCCTTTATTACATTAAAATCAAGGTGAAAGGTTGTTTCATTCTTAGCATCACTGTCGCAAAATAAAATTTCCAAATTAAACACCCTAAATAATTAAGCTAAGTGTCAAAATAAGTTAAAGTTTCATTTCCATTTTTAAATTCCAACATAAAACCTTTTTAAATAATCATCAGTCTGAGAATCACATAAGTGATACGGATAACAATTAACACAAAAGAATTAATCCAACTAGATTAACCAAACCAAGTCAAATAACCGTACATGAAATCATCCTGACAAGAGTTAACTCCCAAGGAGTACTGAATACTAAAAAATACAAATAAACATAAATCTCTGACAAATCCAAACGGATTAGGAAATCGGGCAACACATGCCCTAACTAAGCAAAACTAAAGTAAGAACAGAATCAGTGACGAGGTCGTCTAAAGCAAAGGCCTGCAACTCTCACATAAGTTGCAGCACGTAAAATACGAAGAATCTGTGCATGATGCCCCTGTAGATGTGCACCTATAATACATACATATAAGACAGGTCAAAAAATGGGTGGTGTAAAGAAAATGTGTGAAGACAAACTAAGTTGAATGAATTAGTAAATGTTCTAGTAATTGTTAAACTTGACAAGAGAAGTGTAAATTGATTAATGTCCATAAAGTAGAGGAACAGTAAAGTATAATTGTTAAATGGGTGAGTTAATAAACTTGAGAATATTTAACCATAATTAACACAAGGTTGTTGTCAATGGTTTTCAAAGGTTAAATAAGAATTGTGTAACACAAAGGAGTGATTTTCAATGAAAATACTAATGTGAGTTTGATTCAATAAAAGGGGTGATTTCAGTAAAGAAATGGTTCCCGGTTATATATAATGTAGTCGTTCAAGTATTTAACTGCGTGTGTTAAGTAAAGGGATACACTGAAAGTCTAGAAACAAGAAGTTCTTTGTAAGATTAACGTGATTTAATCGCAATAAATCCCATTTTTGGAAATAAAAATAGTTTAATGCATTAAGAAAATATATATATGTATGTGTGTGTGTGTGTGTGTGTGTGTATATATATGGGAGAGGGGTATTTGAATAGTGCCAACAAATTAATTGTTGAGATCAAATTTTTTTGACGATCTAAAGGTGTGAGAGAGTGCCATGTAACCACTCAACATTATGACATGGCAAATGAAAAGAAAACACCGGTGAATCTCCTAACCCAAACCCTACCCTCACCTGCTCCCTCTCACAACTCACTCCCCCTACCATGCTACCCTCATGCCTCCCTCTCACTCATCATCTCACACATTCTCCCCCTCTCCCACTAACCCCCTTCCCCATCACACTCTCGCCCCTTTCCCCATCACACACTCACCCCTTTCCCCTCATACCTCCAACGCTGTCGGATGTCCCTTGCTTCATTCAAATCGAACTACATCGGATCTCCCACACTAATGCTTCACTAACACTGGATCTACACTGAATCTACACCATATCTACACCGAATGGGGTATAATATTATCTTTTTTCTTTATTGCAATCTACACCAGATCTAAACCGGATCTTTGTTCTGTTAAATATTCAATGGATTTCCATCAAATATCCATCGTCGGATCTATTGAATAAACGATATTCATTGTTGGAGTTCTAACACTGATTTGGGTTGTAGGGTTTTGACAATTTGATTTTTTGGTGCGGTTTGTTTGAAGGTTTTGTTTGTGTTCCGATTTATGTTTTCGGGTTCTGACAAATTGATTTCTTAATGTAGTTTTATATAACATTGATTCGTTTTGGGGGAGGATTTGAATGACACTAATTTCTTGGTTATTTATATTTTAATGTTAATTGTTTTTTCGATACTAATTATTTATTCTTATTTTTTGTTTATATACGCCCTTGGTGTTCTTCTCTGGTGAGTCACCGACCCTCCTTATCCGGCATAAGGTTTTTGATCCTCCTTATCCATGTATTTTCCCCTTATCTAATTTCACTATTTTCAAGAAATAGATGGGTAGTTTTTTTTTTGTATTGCTAGGGTTACCCCTTTTTGTTACCCCCGCCTTCAAAGTAAAGACAAAGCAAGGTACAAAATTTTGAAGCTGGGGTAAACAAAAAAGGGTATCCCTAACAGTATCCTTTTTTTATAGTATGTGCTGATAAATGCTGAGGTGCTACTACAGTGGTTTAATTCATGTACCATGGTGGTGGAATATTTTGCGATTTAATTCTAAAGTATTTCATTTTTTTTTGTCAATTTGTTGGCAAATATGTGTAGCAAAAATCAAGGCCTTTACGTTATGTATGTTTCTTGGTTGAAAATGCATTTCCTATTATTTGTAATACCCCATATTTTTATGGTTTAAATAATTATGAGATTTATTATTATTGTGGGATTAATTGAATTAAAATGTGAGAATTTAATTGTTCATTAATCCGGATTTAAAATAAATATTAACTAGCGTGCCAGGGTTAATACTTATTGATTTAATATTACCGTGTGATATGTAATATGGAACTATATACTTCGATAAATTATCAAGAATAAGAAATACGACAGTTTAGTAAATTTAAGTCAGATGCCCGTGTGAGTCGTGTCGCGATAAAATTAATGGAATAAATATATTAATTGTTTTAGTAACTCGTATGGCCATTTTGAGTGCACCGTTGAGTCCGGAAGGGTCGAGATAGTCAAAACAGTATACCCAGGTGTTTAGTTTGGGTCCAGGGGCAATTTTTGGCCTAATCGGCACCCCGAGAGGGCATTATAATAAATTGTATTTTCGGGCTAAATTAATGGACGAAAATTAGGAGTTATTTTTATCAGCCAAAAGAAGTCCTTTAGGGTTAGGAGATACAAAAAGTAAGAACGACCATAAAAGGTGTGAGGGAGAACTAATTTCCAAGAGGGAATGCTCAATTAGCATCACCTTGCACAACCGCCACCACCACCGAGTAGATCGAGACAATGGAAGCCCACCCATACCAACAACATCAAGAAATCAGACGACTAATTCGAGGAAAGTGTTTATTACCTGTTGTACCTTAGCAGTTATCATACTCATGTTAGTATAGGGATGTTATAAACATGTTTTGGTCCATAAAGTGATGAAAATTGGAGAATGAGGATGTATAAATTGAATCTGAGATTTAGTTAATTGAAACCCTCCATGTATGTAGAATAGTGATCACGTTTTGATGAACTGATGTGAAGAACGAATCTGGAAAACATGTGATCTTGAATAAGAAATTAAAGAACTAGGGTTTTAGTGAATAATTTGGGGATTTCATAATCCTGTGATGATTCGTAATGATATAATGATGTTAGAATGTTAGAATCCATGTATAATTGTTAGAATTCAATTTGGGGTTGATTGGTTGAAGTTTGGGATGTTAATTTAGAGGTTTTAGGGTTAAAAATGGTGAAAACGCTGGAATTCTGGGTAGAAGAAGAAACAGTAGATCTCGCGCAAAGTCGTGCGAAGTTGTTCAAGCAAGATTGCATCTCATGCGAAGTGGCTCGAGCAACACATGGAAGTCGTTCGAACGACGTGCCATCTGGTTCGAGCGACAGGGTGAAATTTCGAGAAATTTCTTAGAGGCAGTTTTGGAATTTTCCATTCTTTACGAGCGAGAGAAATTACCATTTAACAGAATTGAAATGAGGTAGGTCCACGAGAAAGTATGCGAGTTTTATACTTAAATTAATCCGGAAAGAAGAGTTACTTTGGAAATTACTAAAGAGTTGTGATAATTTAGTAAAACTATGAAATACGTAATAATGAGAATGACAATACGTATGGTATATATACAAGAAGCTTAGGGAGAATACCTGTAAATATTAATAGGATGTGCGAATACCTATTACTCGTTTAATATTATTTGTATGACATACCTAGCTACTTGTTATCATGGGGGGTATGTGTAGAGACGGTCTTATCCTGGGTGACCTTCGGGGGGATATTTGACTCGTATCTCAGAACATAGTATTGTGAAGACTTATTTGTGTTGATAAGTCAGCTGACTATGGGAGCGTAGGTATTTGCATGACCCATAG
Source organism: Sambucus nigra (assembly GCA_949130495.1). Taxonomy (NCBI): domain Eukaryota; kingdom Viridiplantae; phylum Streptophyta; class Magnoliopsida; order Dipsacales; family Adoxaceae; genus Sambucus; species Sambucus nigra. The sequence continues at coordinate 165,324,192 of OX422220.1, read as the reverse complement.
GTATGTGAACTATGTTCGCCGCCAATATGTGTGTTTTGTCTATATGGTTCATGGGAGACTTCCGAACCGACAGTCCTTATTAGAGTACGAGATGCACCGGGACATGATAGCAGAGTATGCAATGCACTACAGGTTTATCCTTGGGGTGCTGTATTTGTATATGTATATTATAGTGGTGAACATATATATATACTTGTGGTATTCCTATTGTGAGATAATTGTAGGTTATTAGGATAGTATAGTCTTAAATGACGTAAGTTGTGAATACTTAACCTAGTGTGTTAACACTTAAACGAATTAATGACTGAAGGTATTAATAATGTGGAAAACTGGGAATCACGGGTTGCTACCACGAGGTATAACAAGAAGTATGAATCGTTATCTAGTTAGGAGTGTTACGGATGTCTAGGTGATAATAGATGTACGTGAGGCGTGCACAATAGACGAGAGGTGAGATTCTGATGTGAGAGTTCGAACTAACATGCATTTGACACATGCTTTATTGTAAATTTGAAATACTTGCTAAATTAAATATTTTTACACATCGGGCTCTGACCCGTTTCTTGTATCTCTTCTCTCTTTCTACATATATATATTATATCAGGTGCTCAGCCACAGGGACACCAACCTTAGAGATTTGGATTGTCTGGCGTGCTACTGCTGTTGTGGAAGCTGTAGGTCTTTTCATTAGTCGCCTTCATCATTTCATTTTCGTTCTATATAGACTTTCTATTTAGGGCATGTGTCGCCCATTCCTTAGACATTTATTTGAGATTGTATTCAGTTTATTTTCTTTTCATTTCAGTTGGATTTATTGTTCCTATAGTACTTGATTTAGAGTTTTAAAACTGGAATGTTTTATGCAGTCTTATCTATTTCAGTTTGTGATTCAAATTTAGTATTTGCATTCATTAGTTGTGGTGGATGATTGATGTTTATATTCTCAGATTAATAAATGAAAGATTATTTTAAAAAAAAGGAAAATATTTTTACACTAGCTTAATTAATTATTAGGTGGTTAATAAGGTTATTATGTTTTCGACAGTGATGCTAAGAATGAACCAACCGAACATTATATTTTAAATTTTATAAAGGACTGATCACCCGATATTTAATTGGGCGGGGTGTCACATTATTATTGTCCACACCTCATGTCGTCGATGAACTGTTACACACACAATGAAAAGTGGATGATTATCTACACCTCTAATCGTTTTGTTTGTTTTGTTCGTTTTGTTCTTGGGTATATAGATTTTTTTTGGGTGACATGTTCTGTTTTGGGGTCTGCTGACAAACCTGCTTGCATATTTAAAAAAAATGGAGGATTAAATAATTAACAACACATTCTACCATAGTATAAGTTCAATATTTGATCATTCGGTTGAATGTTCCTAATTGTCTTTCTTTTTTCTTTCGTTTCAGGTTCACCATTGCGGTTATAAGAAAATAGGTGTGTTCTTTCTAACGTGACTATTTTTCAAATTATTTAATGTTTTTATAAGAGTTTTTAAAATTATTTACTATTTTTTAAATTATTTACTATTTTTTAATTATTTACTGTTACTATATAAAAAAACTGTTAAAAGAGTTGTTATTTTATCAAATATATAGAAAGTTGTTAATTTTTTAAAAAGTAAAACCTATTATTTTTTAAATTATTTAAGAAAACAGTTTTTGTTAAATTTTTTAACTGTTTTAACGGTAAAAATGATATTGATTGTTTTTTATATCAACGGTTTTTATAAATGAATGTTAGTATAAAAATAGTTAATATAATAAAAACTTTATAAACTGTTATTTTGAAAAATATATAAGAAACTGTTATTTTCAAAAATATATAAAAAACTATTATTTTTATAAATATATAAAAAATTATTTTTTTTTTAAATGAAAAACTGTTATTTTTAAAAATATGTATAAAATAGTTTTTATATGTAAAAAGGATTGGGCCGTGTCACTGAGGTACCCTTTAGATTATTTTGTTTATTGTTGCTAATAACGAGTTTTAGTTAATTGATAATATAACTTTGTTTCTTATATTGGTAGATTTTAAGTTGTTTCTGTGTATTACCTTATGAAATTACTTTTTCATGTCTAATACCCTAGTTATATTTATTTCATTTGGCTTGAAACATAGTTAAAAGTCTCAATGCATGTTTAAAACAGACTTACAGAAGTCAATGCCAAGAATTATAATGCACATCGAGCTAAGGAAGTTTGGATTCCAATGATCATAATAGAATACTAGAGTGATATTGTAAGCTTGATTTTAACCTTTGCTGGGGAACGAAATTTTTGCCATTTTGTAATTATGCACTTTGGAATTTTTTGCTATTTTTCGATTACGTACATTGAAATTTTTTTGCCATTTCGCAATTACGTACTTTGAAAAAATATGGACGTGCCTTTAGGCACGGGCATACCCTAGTATATATATATATATATGGGAGAGGGGTGTTTAAATAGTAAAACGATTTAACAGTTGGGATAAAACTTTTTTGGGGTGATCTAAGGGTGTGAGGTTTTTCCATGTCACCACTTACCATTGTGACATGGAAAATGAAGGAGAAAAGACGCGTGAACCCAATAACCCAAACACTACGCCCCGTTTCTCACAAACACTAATACGTATGCCTTCTTCCTTCGAGCAAAAAATGGTTTTAAATAAGAAACCGTTTGAATAAGAGAGGCGTTCCCGATAGAAAGATTTGCATGCGACAGAGATCCCAATTTCGTGTATTCGGTTAAGAAAGCCATGCCGCCAGCTTCCACCCAGACAAAAAATGTGAGCGCCTAGCGCGGAAGGTTTCTTTACTAAGTAATATAAGGCAACAAGCCCCTTACTACTATAGGCTTCGCGAAAGCCCCTTACTATAGATAGGGCGTTAGCGAACTTACTAATCCAATATTTTTTGCTCGTTAGCGCTTTTATTTTCATTAGGGGGGAGCTTGAAGAAGTGAAGCGAGCCTAGAGTAGCAGCCTATTATGCTTTTAGTCCCCTTTGAGATTCTATTAGTCAAGCTCTAGAGCCCCTATAGAATAAGGCAATTATGCTTTCAATGAAAAAAAAAATAGTTCATTTCGTATAGATCGAGACTTGTAGCTTGATTCTTTACTCATTCCATATTGGGAAGAATTGCAGAAATTCGTTCGATAAAACTTCTTCCTATTTCTTTCTCAATGATATCCGATGATCAAGACAATTCCCGTGAAACTCTTTGATTTCATAGAAGTGAATTCTAATTCTTACGAAGAAAATAGCATTTCCAATTGATTTGTCCCCTGGACTGGACCTATTCTGATCATTAATTATCTGTAGCTACGCTGTTCCCATGGACTAGAAGAATCGAAGTAGAAAAATTCTTGGGTCATCTCAATGGGTTCAGAAACCACACATTTCTCTGGATCATCATAGCGTACTTCCACATATCCGCTCAGAGCAAGGTCTTTTCTTAATGGATGACCCTCGAAACCATAATTTGTTGATATACGGCGTAGATTCGAATGATTGATGGAAGAAACATCAAACATTTCCCAAACTTCTTGCTCCTACCGGCCGACTGATGGAAATGGACTTACTATCGGAGATATTCGTGTTACTGCATCTGCACTAGGTTGTACACGAATGCGTGAGTTATACCGAGTACTCAGTAAATTATAGACCACTTCAAATCTTCATTTTAGATAAGGATGACCAACTCCGCAAATATCGATCGAAACTTGAACCCTTGTATAGGTATGCAATTTCAGAAAACACAATAATTGAAATGGGTAGTCCGTATCGGTATCAGATCTATTCCCATGTTTTGATCTTTCCATTTTTTTGACCCATTTCTTAGGTAAAGTTTCCCAACTATATTTGAAAATGAATTGGTTATCCATAAACATAAAGAAAGATTTCTTGTAGTTCTGCTTCTTGCTCTAAAAATGCAAAAAGAGTTGTCGAAAATCGCCGATTGGGTTGATCCAACCAAGAAAGGCGCGTTGGTGTTTGGGCATTACTTGGGCCGAGTTAGGTAAAGACTGTCTACCTAGAAAGATCCCTCACTGCACACTTTATATACCCCTATGAACCAGACTCTCAACTAGTCCTTAGCGAGGGCTACTCCAGAAAGACTAGTCCTTCAGCAGCACCACCTAAAGGTCATGCAATGTGGAAACTCGAAAAATCCCTTTCGCCCGAACAATGCCTTTCTTTGATTTAAACAGTCTATCCACCTTCCTTATACTAAGATATATGCTTTTTGATGCGCCTCTTTCTTGGTGGAGTTTTAGAAAAGATGGGAAATGAGAATAGAAAGAGTTTCACACGGAGACCACATGCCCACTTCACTTGCCTTAACTTAATTGACGAAGAAAACACTAGAAAAAGAGGACTTATTTTCCTTTTTTAGTAGCATTAGTTTCCAAAATAAAAGGCCTTTCAATGGAATCGAGTACGACCGAAACGGAAGATCACTTACTCCTTCCCACTTGACTTTTGACTTGAAAGACTGAATTAACGAACTGCTAGTCAAAGAACGGCAAGGGATAAGGAAATTCCTATTGTAGACTTCCTTCTCCTCTTTCTTTAGCTAATACGAGTGGAAAAAATGAAGCCTGCCCCAATCAACCTACTAATCGTTGCACTCGCACTTGGGAAGCACTTCAAAACACTCCTAAAGTGTCAGGTTATGAAATAGCGAGGAAGGTCCAATTCCAACTACCAACTAAGTGGACTTTCGAAGGGAAGGATATGAAAGAGAAGATCAAGAATGGTAACAAGATGAGATTGATGATCCGATCCAATGGTCCCTATTCCCTATTCGCCAGTCCTTATCTCTAACCCCCGTTTTTATCCTAACTATAGCATGTAAGGGATCGACCTATTCGCCTTACTAAATCGATACGTAACAACCGTCCCTACACGATTGACCCTAGCCCCGATACAAAATGAGTTATTTACCAATATGACCTACTCTTTCTTTCCCTCCGCTATCCCTCCTTCCATCATCTTTATTTTTAGGTCCGTTGAAGTCGTTTGATCTCAGTCTGTCTATCCGTCTTCTTAGTTCTCATGGAGGAATTTGAAATTGAAGTGACTAGGCTTATCCAACAAAGGCCTTGGGCTGGGAAGAAGGTTTTCCAGAAGTCCTACCAGATGAGGAAGAAATAATTAATTGAAGAATCCCCTGATCTTTTCCTTATGTCGTTCTCTATTCCTCGTCTCTTTAGCTTTAGTTAGCTTCTATGATTATTTATTATACCCGAATTCTAAACTAATTCTTTCTCCAATAAAGTTTCCTATGTTCTTAAGTGGGGAATGCTGGGAATACGATAGGTAGCAAGTATAATACCTTATTCGTATTATTATTATTCTATTTTCTTGTCTAGAATAAGAAAGAGTACCCTTCCTTCTTCTTATTTTAGCCTTTACCTCCCGTTTAAAATATCCCTCTTGGTCGGGATATGAATCCCTCTCTGTCTTAGTCGACTAGTTCCCGACCTTCCTATTGATGGTAGAAGCCGGTAAGTCATAAATAACCCTTTTAGCCAAGCCAAGTAACTTGACTCCACTAAGATCTTTCACCTTGAGCTTCACGTCGGATCTTGACCCTTTTACGGATTCTCTTTATATTGAGCTAGAAATATCCTCTCCCGTGCTTTCCCTGGCGGTGATGATATGATGGGGATTCTATTCCCTTTTATTGAACTTAGTTCATTGAGGCCAGGGATATCTCCTTAAAAAAAACCTCATCCTCTTCTTTCATTTCTATGATTAATGTAGCCAAACTCCCTTTCAGCTTTACCTGATTAATTGTCGAGATCTTCCACACCGAGCTGTAAACCAACCCCTTGAGTCGATATCTTGTTCCCACCTTTACTAGCAGCTGGAGAAGATAGTTCAGTAGATGCAAAGTTTTAGTTCCTTTCAGTTGTCACAGGTTTACTTCCTGACTTCTTTCACTTCTAAAATGTAGGGGTTCAAGTCTCCTTCCCTTTGATTCACTTTTCGCTTTCGTACCCAATATCCCTACTAGTTTAGTACCAAATTATTAGACTTGCTACATCCATAAAGTGGGGGCAAGTCAGTCTTTAGCTTCCTGACGGGATCACATCCTCCACTCCTTTCCTCCTTACTGCACTCATTCTTTCTATTGAACCTAGCAAGAGGTTGACTCCTATCTATCAAGGTAGTCGATCGAGTTGCTTTCGCACAAGAATATGAGACAAATTTCTTTTTTTATTTCATGGGGCTAAAGAAGATGCAATTCTCTTTTGCACTTCATATGTTATTTAATCAAAGATGAACTAGAAGCTCTATTTCCGATCAACCCTAGTGGGGAATATCGGGATTAGGCTTTTACTTCCCTCCTTTCCAACACTTGCAGCAGAAGAAGAGGAGTTCTTTTTCTCAGTCTTGCTCTAGCGGATTAATACCTTAAGTGTATTACTAACCTATTTTTTGGTCGCCCAGAAGCTCTTTGAACCCCTTTTCTTTGAAGTTCAGAACATAAAAGAAAGATATTCATGATGTTATGTTTCATTCCGTTCCATCAGCATCCTTAGGCGCGTCCTTTCATTTCACTTCCTCTACCTCCCTAGAATAGTAAAGGCTACCCGACCAATCCATATTCCCTTTTCAAAGCTCCTGCACTGTGATCTGCACTTATATCTCATCTATTGGCATCGCATCCCTTTGACTATTGTTTGGATTAGTTGAGTGGATGGATGGGCCTCTGCTTGGCTTGATTCGTAGTTATCTTCTTTCAGTCCGACTCAGTCGATAATACGGGGTTGAGGTAATTCGTTTCCAAGTAATATCTCGATAGTGCTTTAATGAAGAAGGCCGTTATATCACTTCCGTTAGCAGGTTTTACCTTTGGTAGGAACTATACATAAGTTCTCACTTTGAATGCAATTCATTGGTGTCTGAGTCTTTCTATGCCAAGGCAGCGATGTCTGAGCTTTGTAGCTTCCACTGTGACTCTAGGGGGGCTCTTATCCCGTGAATCCATGGCTTCTTCCTTTAATCGTTCAATATTGCCTCGCCTTTAGGTTAGGTAGAGTCTAAGATATGAAATTCTATATACAAATAGGGATGGCTGGTCCAAACTTCATCTCCCGGTCAAATGGTCTAATTGAGGGACGAGCGTATTGTAGCATCTCAATGGCTTCTCTTCCCATGAGGCACTTTCTATCCAATGGTGGATACCGAATGGAATTTTGTTGAGACATCTTTACTTTAGATAGAGGGGGCGCTTGGCTTGGAATGCTGAATGAATGGTTGATTTCATCGAGGCTTACCTGGGGGATAGGTCATGGAAAACCAATACCCGGTAAAAGTGACTTTCCCTTCGGTTCGACGCCACAATTTCAATCTGGAATCTATCATTATTAAGATTTCATTTTAGATAGAGAGACCTACCTTCCGATACCAGTTTCCCCATTAAATCGACAACTTGGAGAGCTCTGGGGTGTCTCCCTACTAGTAAGCAGGCCGCCAGGAAATTTTTTCATTTCAATCTCCAATCCACGAAGCTTCCAGCTACCAGCTATAGGGATATGTGAAGATCATCTTCATAACATAAGGGAATCTCTACCATCTTCCCCCACTCCTTTCAAAACCCTACCGCCTCCTATTTTCGCCCACCTCCTTCCTCTCAATATTCCTCCCGTGACCACCTATATTCTCCATAGCTGGTGTCGAACGAGGTACCCAAAATCAATAATGACCATACAAATTTTAACCCCATTGGTTTGAGTTTCACTACAAATCTTTACTATTGTTATGGCTTTTTTCGATTTTAGTTATGCATTTTGGTTGGTATCAATTTAACTATGAGTATTTTTTTGGTTTAGTTTGCAAATCTAACTGCGATTTTTGAGTTTGTATACATATTTTGGGATTTATCAGGTATACACACCCTCTCTACTTCTATATTTACATTTTGAGGATTTTATTTTTGATATTTTTTCCTTTTTGTTTGTCGATCTCAAATATGATCGCTCATACTTTTGTTCTTAATTTTTGTGCTCGAATCTAACAGGTATGCTCCCTCATTCGATCTCTTGGATTTTGATTGTTCTCTTTGTAATTATCTGCCTTTCTTCCTCTACTTGAGTTTTTTCCTATCACATTATCTATTTTTATAGATAATTTCCTTTTATCAAGAGAGATAATTTCCTCTAGTATACTAACATTACAATTTTTCAAACGTTTTAGGTACACAGGTGCTCATGTTCTTAATTCAAAATATTAATTAAATTGGGAGGTTTTATTCTTAGTGTCGGTTTATAATGAATAATCGCAAATTTTAAGAAATATTTATTATTTTATGGTTAACATTCTCAATGTTGCATGATAATTGTTTGATGAAGCGCTTGAACCCTACTCAGGCTTCTACTTTTTTATTCTATAGATTTAAGTTTCATTTTAAGCTCTTTCATCTCACGTCTGCATCCTGACAAAATATATGCATCAAAGATAAGTTTGGATCTCAAGTTATGTTTTGGATCTTTCAAGGTGAGTTAGTAAATTAAAATAAGTTTTGATCATCTATATATTATTGGCAACATATGCATATTTGATGTACGTATTTTCTATTTCCCCTGTATTTGTATATCGTACGGTTCAATTTGCATTCAGATTGCATAAATGGGCTTTACTTTTAGATTGTGTACAACATATCACTTTGAGGTTTTACTAACAAGTTTTATTATTATTATTATTTTAGTTGTTAATGTGTGTGATTTTTGTAGGAGTGAGGCAAAGTGAAAGGGATGCCATAGTTGTAAATGTGTAAAAATTTTGGTGGAGTGAATCAAAGTGAAAGGTATCTTTCTAATTTATTCATGCGAAATCTTCATCACTAAGTTTTGGTCATGTTAGAATTTAATGTGAAGACACTATTGTATGATTTCAATCAAATATTTACTTACTGTGGAAATTTCTGTAGTTGTGGAAATTTTGAGCAAGCTGAAGTGGGGGTGACCATCCTCACTCTATGTATTTTAAATTTCAAAAATGTGACTCGTCAAGAATAGTTTTTTTTTGCCATCTTGGTCAAATCTCACTATTTCTATTATCCTCCCCCCCCCCCCCCCCCCCAATAAATACGTTATTTAATGATTTGAAGTACATTGTTTGTATTTCTTCATTTCTTTTATAACAAGGTAGGGATTTCTATTGTGATAAGTTTTGCACTCTATCGTGATAGTTCTATTGACACCCCACTCGAGCCTACTGCTTTGTTTGGCACCTTCATAGTAGTGTTGTATTATTGTAATATTCATTGTAGTTTTATCGTATTATTGATCTTTATCTGAGGGTTTTGTCAAATACATTTTACATGTGCTTAATATAATATCTTGAGGGAGAAGGACATGCTGCTCTAATTGATAATCCCGTTTACAAGGGTATTTGGAAGCCTCGGCAAATCCCTAACCTTGACTACTTTGAACTAGACAAACCAGACTTTGGCCTCATTGCTACTATCGGTATTAAAATCTGGACAATGTTAGATGGGATATTATTTGACAATGTTTCTTAATTTTAAGATTCTTTTATACAGTTTCTAGAATGTTTAAATTTGGTCTCGGAAGTAAATTTGGCCTTGATTTTGAAGTGATGATGGCATTGACATCATCTTGCAAAGATAACAAAATGGATATAGACAATGGGAAATACGTTAGATAAACACCACATCAGGTTCAAGCATTGGAAAGCTTATATCACGAGTGCCCTAAACTAAGCTCCCTTCGTCGGCAACAGCTAATTCGCATCTGCCCAATTCCATTTAACATTGAGCCAAAATAAATCAAAGTTTTGATCCATTTTTGACATTTTGGCTTTTCTTTTATAGTTTTTGTGGTCAATTACGGGTTTTCATTGGTGTGTTCTTTGTGTTTTTTGTTTCTGCAGAAGTAGGGAGAAACAATAAAAGGGGGCATCACATTTGAAATTGATGAATCAAAAGTCAGACGCTATGAATAAGTTGTTAATGGAGGAGAATGTTGTGACACCCCTCCTAATAAAATACCGGGCGATCAATCCTGTACCAAATTGAAACAGGAGTCTCATATGGTTCATTCTTAGCATCGTTGTCGAAAATAAATTTAATTACTAATAACCTATTAGGCTGGCATCAAAATTTTATTTAACTAATCTTTTTAACCAAACCATTCAAATAATACATTCAAACAGTTTCTATATATAACACTGAAATGAAATAAAATAACTGAACCCTCGGTTTAGCATAATACAACCAAATCAAATTCCGCACTAAAAGGCAGTAAAAGAATAAATAAATACAATTCGGCTTTCATCCCGAATGTTACTACAATGCTTCCTATCTAGATCACAAAAATAGAAGTGTATAAAGATAAACATGCATGCATCCACAGTTGTTGCAGCAACGTCTGACTCGAAAGAATCATCATCCAGGAGTCCCTGTGTTTGGACATATATATATATATATATATATATATAATATAGCAAGAGATGGGAAAATAGAGAAACGGGTCAGATCGCGAGTTGTGAAACTATTTTGCAAGTTCAAAAATGCTATATTTTTAAAATATGATTTATCCATATTTTAGTTGGTATCGCACTCCCATGAGATACCCCTCACCCCTCTTCTAAAAGTGCACTCCTATCGCATACCTATTAAACAACCTAGTTAAGCTACCTTGCCTAACTAATTCGTTTCACCCAATCTCTGAAAATACCTATAAACTCGAGTACTAGGGGCTAAACTTCTCTCCATTCACAACACTGCGCTACATTCGGACGTGGGGTGTCTCGCGAAGCGAAATCCAAACAAGGAACCGGCCTGATACACTACTACCTGTAAATGTTGCTTGTCGAGATCCATTAGGCCCTCAGCACATAATGTGTGTGTGTGTGTGTGTGTATATATATATATATATATATATATATATATATATATAGAGAGAGAGAGAGAGAGAGAGAGGGAGAGAGAGACACACACACATATGATTCTCACTTTAATTTACAAAGCACAATTTATGTACGGATAAAATCTCATGGAATGAGAATAAATCCTTATTCATTTTACTCTTTATGCTAGTTAAAGATATATGACATCTTGTCCTCTTATACAGGAAATATACTATACACAACAAGTATAATAACGATCCCACCAAGATATAACTCGAGGATGCAGTCTCATAGTGCCTATCCGAATTTGGGTTTACTCACTCAACCACGGTACCAAGCCAGACTCACTCATGGTCATGGTAAAAAATACACAATGATGGAGGCGGTCATATTCCCTCTGCAAGTGGTGTACACACATCGCACTCATACTCGAGACGAGATGACATGGGGATATACTCTCCGTGCTCCTTAAGCCAGGGGATTCACCCACATGGTGCAACCTCCCCGGATCGTACTAGAGGAAATATATAATCTGGTTTTTCCAACCCTACTCCAAAGGAAAGCCCGTGGAACCAGCCTCTAAGATACAAACATACCAATCACACAAAGATATATATGTATTCCCATATCATAATATATATATTATAATCCCATCATATATATCTATATCACTTCTCAATGCATATGGCTATAATTTCCAAACTCTCATAGCGAGAGCCAATAACCCTGAATGTTCCCATTCCTAATAGTATCTAAGTATTTAGCCACTTAAAATACTAGACCTATAAGCACTCTCTTACTTAGTATATAACTCGCACCTTAATCACTTTATCAGGATTTATATATACTCTCCAAATATATCAATTCATAATAATTAAATAAGTATACTCTTTATTTATTTAAGTCCCATATGTATCGCATTACCTAATAATAGTCATCAACCGACATGGGATAGGCACTTAAACATCTCTAGACCTATTCTTAATTCCATCCAACTCACCTCCTATGATTTACTCACCCTCAATACCATCACCTAGGAGTCCTAATATCATATATAGAATCCCCTATAATAATCTCCAAATATTAATATTTAATTTCCCTTAAATTAAAAGAGAAAACCTCAAAAATCTGCCAGGACCGAATCGATTCGTCCTGCCCGAATCGATTCGAAATGGTTCTACTTTCTAACTGTCTCGTACCGAATCGATTCGCCTTGTCCAAATCGATTCGGCTGGTCTAAATCCGAAAATTTGCTAAGGTTTTCTAACTTCTCCAAAACCCAAATATCATCCCAATCTCCATTTAAGTTATAACTCGGATTTATTTCTATGAACCCAAAGTTTTTATATCTCCTCAACTCCTTTAGAGGTCCTAAAACTCTTTTTAGGAACCCCTAATATTTATCTCCAAATAATTCTAGCCTTAATTTCTGACTAACGATTTCGATCTCAGACAGCCTTCCGTAAAAATTCATTATAAATTAAAAAAATAGAAAAATACGTGGTCGGCTCCCATGCGACCGTATCAAAAATATCTACAAATTTTTTTGATACAAAGAGCTGAATCGATACGCCTTAGCCGAATCGATTCGGAAAGGACGATGTGATACTATTCACATTCATCCCAAACCTCCATGCTTTTTATTTCTTCTCCCAACCTCATTTATTCACAACCAACTATACTTAAACACATAAAAGGGGTTCTAATCATCCTAGAACCTATAATAAACAACTAATTTCAATTAATTCCTAAATTTCTCAAATTGGATATTATTCAAGTTTTATCCGTTTAATCTTCCGAAGCACCCGTTTGATTCACAAAAACCCAGGCCAAAAATCTTTATAGTTTATCATTACCAACTATAATATGAGATTTATGCTTAAAAGAAATAAAGCAAGTAAACACTTGCCTTGTAAATAAATTCGACGACCTCGAGTCGAACCCCGTGGAGTTTGGCCGGAAATCTCCTTTTCTTCTTCCTCTCTCCCTTCCTTTATTCTCCTCTTTCTTTTCCCTCTTTTATTTCTTTCTCCTACTCTCTCGTGCCTTATATAGATAGAAATAACGGTTTATCCCTTATAAACCCAAAAATGACTCGTTTACTCAATTGCGAGTCCCTACTAGTCCAAAAATCACCGAAACCTAAACCCTACCCCCAGATACTCTATTTTGACTATCTCGGCCATTCCGAAACCAACTGCGAACTCAAAATATCCATCTGATTCACTTAACAATTCACTAATTAAATTACACTCATAAATTCCCAAATTACTATTCATAATAATTCCTCAAATTTCCAAATTACACCCACTTATGTAATTTAAATATCTATAAAAGTACGGGATATTACAAATGATAGGTTGCAAAAACAGGTGTCACAAATTGTATATGATAGGTTATCCATTGCAGAGGAGACTTTAGTAGAGTTTTTATTAAAGGCCACTGTAACTATTGTGGAGTGTGGTCCAAAAATGCCTGGGATGAAGGTTATTGTTGTGGAGTGTGGTCCAAATGTAGGGATGAAGGAACTTTGTGTATTTCATTAATTTATATTATTTGTGTATGTTTGTGTATATAATTTGTTATTAATTCTATGTTTCTTATACAGTGTAATCAGGTATAACGCAGCATTAGCAACGGATGTATGGTGGCTCTAGAAAAATGCACGCATACATGGACTTTAAATACCTTTGTTATTAATTCTTTGGATTTGAGATATGGGAAGTTTAGAAGAGCCTGTTGTAGTCATACAAGGCCTGGATGACTAGTTTTTCGATGGTTGGGTTATATTTGCAGAGTATGCAAGACCAAGATAATTTCCACCACCACCTCAGAACAACAAGTACCAATATTCCCGCCAATAACTCTTTCGGATGTATGTTGCCACTTGAGATACCTTTACCTAAGAAGACATCAGCGGTACGAGCTTATAAATTTTGAAGTCGTCTGTTATAAATTTATAAAGTTGTTAACTTTTGAGTCCTGCAGTTTTCTAATTCAACATTATAGAATTTAAATGAAAAGTTGAATTTTATTTGGAACATATTCGGGAATAATAATGTAATACCCCGTACTTTTGGCTATATTTATTTTGGGATTAATTAATTAAATGCTTATTAATTGGAAATTAATCCGGGTTATAAATACTAATGAGATGCGAATTGGTATTTGATTAGGTGCATATATGATTATATATGAACTTGGTATTATAAAATTTGTCGTGGGATTTATATACGGCATTTTAGAAATTTTGTTGAGACGCGTGGGACCGCCGCGTCACGGTATAATATTTTGATATTAAAAAGTGAATTTAAAAATCTACAATCCGTATGGTCGTTTTGAGTGCGCCAACGCGTCCGGAAGGGTCGAGATAGTCAGAAAACACTAGCCGGGGGTATAGTTTGGGTCCCGGGGTATTTTTAGGCCATTCCGGCACCATAAAGGGTATTTTAGTAATTTGGTATTTTTGGGTAATTAAAAGTGACGAAAATTGAGAGTTGTAATCTGATAAGGAATTGACCCAACCAACCCTTATTAACCCAACAAGCTACGGAGGTTTATTAAATTAGGTTTTCATAAGTCCCCCCAAAGCAAACCCTAGCCACCATAGCTTTTTTAAGAGGAAAGCTTGGAGAAGGAGAGAGAGAGAGGAACTCTACAGAAACTTCATCAAACCTACATCAAAACCAGAAATCAAACAAAGGCAAGTGTTTTAATCATATTTAAATTCGTAGAATGTTTCCTCCATGTTAGAAGATTGATAAATTACAACTGTTCTTGGAAGATAATGAAAACCCATGTAGTTTGAAGTTAGAACTTGAATATTGTGAAGAGAATTGCATGTAGTATGATAGGAGATGATTTCCCCTTATATTAATTGTGATTTGAAGGAATTAAAACGAAATAAATTCTGGGATTTGAGGATGATTTAAACCTAGGGTTCATGTTCTAGAGAAATTGGGAAAAGTGTAGAGATTTGTAAATTTAGTTGATGTTATGATGATTCAATCCTTGAAAACATGTTAGGAGATGATGTAAATATGTTTAGGATGAATTAGAGACCCTAAAACGTTATTGGGATGAACCTTGGAAGAGATTAGAAGTGATAAAAATGGTGAAAAACGTACTTGGAACAATCTGGGCCGAAATTGGCCACTCGTTAGAAGCAGCCCCCAGGTCGTTCGAACGAGCTCGTTCGAACGAGCTTCTAACGAGTTGACCAGTCGTTATTAACGAGTAGGGATTTTCGTTCGATATCTCGTTCGAACGAGATATCGTTAGAAGGGTCAGTTCGTTCGAACGAACTGGGATCTCATTCGAACAGCCTCGTTCGAACGAGACTTCTAACGACCTGACAGTCCAAACTCGTTCGAAGCCTCGTTCGAACGAGACTTCTAACGAGTTGACAGTTTGACCCTTTTTGGACTGTTTTGATTTTTGGAGACCCTTAAACTTGTTCGAGGATATAGATGACCTTCCTTTATTGATGTGAGGTTAGATTTGGGACTTTTGGATTATTGAGAGGAGTAAACTATATACGAGAATTATATTCAATGAACCATTTGGGTTGAGGCGTGAGTGTTTACTACGATGTGAGGATGAATTATAGCGCGTATAATTACAAACCGGAATAGCACGAATTGTGATAATTATAATTAGTACAAGAATGCTATATGTACTACGAATATAATACGGCATTACTAAGATGTGTGTTTACTTAGTATTGGTATATGGATTGTATGTATGACATACCTACCATACTTGCTATCACGGGAGGTTTCGTTCGCTTAGGACCCTCTAATCCTTGTGTGCCTACGGGGGGGATATAGACTGGTACCTTGATGAACATAGGTCATAGAAAGACTTATTGTGATATTAATAAGTCCGCTGACCATGGGAGCGTAGGTATGTGCGTGACCCATGTGATGGTGACTGTGTTCGCCTCCACCTTTTGTGATTTGTGTTGTCTGAACTATTCCTGAGAGATTCGGAATATGTGATCCTTATGTACGTGATGTACCGGGATGGATAGCAGAGTATGTGTGCACCATAGCTTAGATTGCGGGGTGCTTGTATCGTATATTTATGATGTGAATAATATACATTTAAATAATGGGAATCCTCCTGTTAATGTTGTAACTGTATTACGGTATTGTTTCGAGATATATAAGGAGTTAACTGATACTTATATATATGGCATATTTAGTAACTGATTTTACGTTAAACCTCTATTTAATCACGAGTGTTGTTATGTTAACTGGAACCGAGTAATATGGGTAGAACCTTTAGCAGTCTAGCTAGTTATGTTGTTAGTTAACTAGTAGTATGGGACGTTATAGATGGGTACTTACGTTAGGAGTGCACAGTTAGACGAGAGGTGAGAATATCATGCGAGTGTACGTCCTAACATGTACTTTACATTTAATGTTTTAAATGTTTTTAAAGCACTTGCAGGTTTTTAAAATATAACTCCACATTCGGGCTCTGACCCGTTTGCTTTTCAAATCTCTTTTTCTTTGTAAAACCATTTTAGGTGCCCAGCCATAAGGACACCAAGCATAGGATACTCATTCAGGTGACGAGCTGTAGCTGGTTGTGGAAGCTACAGGGATTTGCTCATAGACGCTTCTATCTTTTGGATTCCAGAGTCACTATCTATCAGTTGTAGGGCATGTTGCCCATTCCTATCTAGAGCATCTTTTACATTTCAGTTTTCAGACTTTAGTATGTATTGTTTCAGTTATTTATTTCAGTTATGGGATTGTAGTGAGGGGTTTCCTCTAGACTTTATTTACTCGATTGTGATGGTTATTCGTTTTACTTCAGTATGGTGAATGGTGTTATTGATTTACTTCTTTACACTTGTTGCATGTTAATCAGACTTAAATTAAAATTTGGCAACTTGCTTTTTAAATACTAGGTGGTTAGAAATAATAAAATGTTTTCGACAGTGATGCTATTAACTGAGCCAACTTGGCATTTTGAATTAATTTTATAAAGGAGTAGCTACCCGGTATTTAATTAGTCGGGGTGTCACAGGTGGTATCAGAGCATCAAGTTCTAGTGTCCTTTAGGATCTGTACGGCTATTATGTTTCCGCTACGTTTCTTTGATATAGAGCCCTATATTTTAGGACTGTTGAATTCTTTTGTGTATGCTTCGTTCTTCAGCTATATTAAGTTTATAAACCGTGAACTTATAAACTTTGTTCTTATTTCAGATGCCTCCACGACGTGCACGACGAGTTCCCAGGGATGCTACGCCCGAACCACAGCCCGCTCCAGTTCAGGGCATGATGAACGCCGCTGCGGTTGCTGCTATAGTAGCCCAAGCGGTAAATGCCGCAATTGCCGTGATTCAGCAGGCACCACCTCAGGCGCCGGTTGCCGCGCCAGTACAGGTTAATGCATTCCCGTCTGCTTGGGAGCGTGTACGTGACGCTTTTCAGAAAGCGCATCCGCCAGAGTTTACAGGAAGCTCGGATGTAGTGGTCTCGAGCCAATGGAGGAAAGACATGCAGAGGCATTTGAGGATGCATGAGTGCACAGATGTTCAGAAACAGGTGCTAGCTACTTTCAAGCTAGTGGGATCTGCACTACAGTGGTGGGAGTCTATTACCACCGCAGAGGAGAGGGATACTCTCACGATTCAGGAGTTCTGGGTGCGGTTCGACCGCAAGTACTTTCCGTCCGCAGTTCATACAGAGATGAGAAGGAAGCTGATGAGTTTGAAACAGGAAGGCAAGACAGTGGCCGAGTATGAGGCCGAGTTTACTAACCTGTTGAATATCGTTCCAGACGAGATTCCAACAGAGAAGAAGAAGATTGAGAAGTTCACCGACGGGTTGAATTGGAGGATCCGTCAGCATCTGCTTGGGAACCTATCGTTGGCCACGTATTCTGATGTGGTTAACGCTGCATTATTACACTGCCAGGACCACCGTTTTCATATGGCCGAGGGCAAGCGGTCGGGGGAGTCTAGCCATCAGGGCAGGACTGGAGGACATAGTGCCAGCGGGGCACAATCGGGTCAGGGGCAGAGGCAGAATGAGCAGGGCTCCCAGCAGGGAGACAATAAGAGGTTCCGGTCAGGGAACTACAGGCAGGGACAGGGAGGTTTCCGCCAGGGCCATCAGGGTCCAAACGGCCATCAGGGCCAGCAGGGGCAGAATGGGCAGCAGTTCCATCAGGGCCAGCAGGGCCAAGGGAGGAATGGTAACGGCCACCAGGGCCGGGGATAGCAAGGGCAGAGGGGAGGGAACTTCCCAGGGAAGTGCTTTACTTGTGGCAAGACTGGCCATAAGAAGCAGGATTGTCCTGATAGGGGCAGGGCCCCACAGCAGCAGCAGCAGGGTGCTCGCCAGGAGCCACAGAGACCTATGTTTCCCGCCGCTCTTCCTGCACCGCCACAGATGGCAGCTTTGCCACCCATTCCAGCAGTCCCAGCTCAGCAGGGGCAGCTACAGTATGGACGTATCTACAACGTTCACCAGGCTGCAGTTCCACAGGCACCGCCCGCGATCGAGGGTACGTTTCCTATCCATGGCACTATGGGTCGGGTGTTATTTGATACGGGTGCTACACACTGTTTTATTGCTACACACTTCGCAAAAACTTTAGGATTGTTAGCTACGGCAGAGAGCACAGTGACGTGTGTCGACTCACCATTAGGGAGTGGGTCACTTATTTTCTTTATATGCCGGGGAGTGGGGGTAGAGGTTGGTGGTTTGGTATTACCTGCGGACATGTTAGCGTTAGACATGCATGTTCATGATGTGATCATCGGTATGGATTGGCTCGTAGCATATAGGGCCATGATTGATTGCTTCAGCGGGAGCATTGTTTTTGCCATTCCGGGGCAAGAGATGTTTATAGTGGCGATGCCTCGCCCAGAGGGAGGATCGACCGCTCATCTGTATTACATAGAGGAGGATACCTCTAAGGAGGTTGTTATTCCTTTAGATTCGATCCCGGTTGTCAGGGAGTATTCAGATGTGTTTCAGGAGATACCAGGCTTACCACCCAGTCGAGAGATAGATTTCGTTATTGATTTGCTACCGGGTACGAGACCTATAGCACGTGCACCATACCGTATGGCTCCAGTTGAGATGCGAGAGTTACGGGATCAGATAGAGCAGCTGTTAGGGCAGGGCTTTATTCTCAGGAGTACCTCACCTTGGGGCGCTCCAGTTTTGTTTGTGAAGAAGAGGGATGGTTCACTGAGATTGTGCGTGGACTACCGAGAGTTGAATAAGGTCACGATACGGAATAAGTATCCGTTGCCTCGAATCGATGACTTATTCGACCAGTTGAGAGGAGCTTCTTTCTTCTTGAAGATTGACTTGAGGTCGGGATACCATCAGTTGCGTATCAGGGAGGAGGATGTCTCGAAGACTGCGTTCTTATCGAGATATGGTTCTTACGAGTTTTGGGTTATGCCTTTCGGCTTGACCAACGCTCCAGCAGTGTTTATGGACTTGATGAACAGAGTGTTCAGGGATTTCCTAGATCAGTTTGTCATTGTCTTCATTGATGACATTCTGGTTTACTCTCAGACAGAGGAGGAGCACGCCGAGCATTTGAGGCAGGTTTTGCAGACACTTCGTCAGAACGAGTTGTATGCAAAATATGAGAAGTGCGGGTTTTGGTTGAAGGAAGTCCAGTTCTTGGGTCATATTATTTCCGACCAGGGAATATCGGTTGATCCGGGGAAGGTGTCAGCGGTGAGGGAGTGGGGACAGCCCACGACACCAACGGAGATTCGTAGTTTCTTGGGTTTAGCAGGATACTACAGGAGGTTTATTCAGGGTTTCTCAGAGATAGAAGGTCCTTTGACACATCTTACTCGTAAGGGTGTGCCATACATCTGGAGTGATGCCTGTCAGTTGGCATTCGATGAATTGAAGGAAAAATTGACCTCAGCACCTGTGTTAGCATTGCCGAGACCGGGAGTTGAGTATTTGGTTTACACCGATGCGTCTTTGCAAGGACTTGGAGGTGTATTGCAGAAGGAGAGACAGGCCATAGCTTATGCTTCCCGTAAGCTTAAGCCTCATGAGAAGAATTACCCCACACATGATTTAGAGTTGGCAGCGGTAGTATTTGCCTTACGGATTTGGAGGCACTATCTTTTGGGACAGAAGTTTCAGCTGTTCACGGACCACAAGTCACTACAGTATCTGTTCACGCAGAAGGAACTGAATATGCGGCAGCGTAGGTGGCTTGAATTTGTGAAGGACTACCAGTTCGACATCCAGTACCACCCGGGTAAGGCTAACGTGGTAGCAGACACGTTGAGCCGCAAGCTAGCAGATGAGGTGGCAGAGGTGTGGAAAGCTAAGTGGAAGGAATTGGGACACCAGGATGCAGTGGCCCGATCTTTCATGTCTGTGATGACCGTTACACCGCAGATTGTCACAAAGGTAGTACGGGCACAGGCGAATGACTCGTTCTGTCAGGAGCTGATAGTTCGATTGCTAGCAGAGGGAGCCGAATCCTATACCGTTAGCTCAGACGGGGGATTACGCTTCAATGGGAGATTGGTAGTTCCGGAAGGGGAAGAATTGCGGCACGAGGTGATGGCAGAGTCGCACGGCTCACGGTTCGCAGTACATCCCGGAGGGGACAAAATGTACCAAGACATGAGACGGCAATATTGGTGGAGCGGTATGAAGAGAGATATCGCTGAGTTTGTCTCGAAATGCGCCACTTGTCAGCTTGTCAAAGTGGACCATCAGAGACCAGCAGGATTGCTACAGCCATTGGAGGTTCCGGTGTGGATGTGGGAGAGCATATCCATGGATTTTATCACGGGGTTACCTACGTCGCAGAGGGGTCACGACTCCGTTTGGGTAATTGTGGACAGGTTGTCCAAAGTCGCTCACTTCTTACCCGTAAGGACTGATTACACTGCGGGACAGTATGCCCAGCTCTTCATTTCAGAGATTGTGAGACTTCACGGTGTGCCCCTGAATATCGTGTCTGACAGAGACAAGATATTTGTTTCGCGGTTTTGGGAGAGTTTCCAGGAGGCCATGGGCACGGAATTGCGGTTGAGTACGGCTTATCATCCGCAGACCGATGGGCAGACAGAGCGCACCAATCAGATGTTGGAGGACATGCTACGCATGTGCATTATTGACTTCGGGGGTGGATGGGAGCAGTACCTTCCACTGGTGGAGTTTGCTTACAACAACTCCTATCAGTTCACGATTGGCATGGCTCCGTTTGAGGCATTGTACGTTAGGCCTTGTCGTTCCCCAGCATGTTGGTTGGAGGTGGGGGACAACAAACTCCTTGGGCCGGAAGTGATCCAGGATACTTCGGCAAGGATTGAGTTGATTCGGAGTCGCATTCGGGTAGCTCAAGACCGGCAGAAGAGTTACGCTGACGCGAAGAGATTTTTCAGAGAGTTCCAAGTGGGGGACCAAGTTTTGCTCAGGGTATCTCCTATGAAGGGGATTATGCGATTCGGGAAGAAGGGGAAGTTGGCACCAAGATATGTGGGACCGTTTCCTATTATTGAGCGGATCGGACCGGTTGCGTATAGACTTGGACTACCGGAGCATTTGCATCGGATTCACGACGTGTTCCATATTTCCTCGCTGAGGAAATACCTTGGAGATAATTTGGCTCATTCTCACATTGCTGTGGAGGACATCGATCTCCAGACAGATAGCTCCTACGAGGAGGGGCCAATTGCTATTTTGGACCGAAGCGAGAGGAAACTGCGGTCAAAGATAGTCCCGTTAGTACGTGTTCAGTGGCGACATCACAATGTCGAGGAGTCCACATGGGAGCGCGAGGATGAGATGCGCGAGCGTTATCCAGAGCTGTTTTTAGCAGGTACTTTCTAGTTTCGAATTTCGGGACGAAATTCAGTTATTAGGGGGGAAGTATGTAATACCCCGTACTTTTGGCTATATTTATTTTGGGATTAATTAATTAAATGCGTATTAATTGGAAATTAATCCGGGTTATAAATACTAATGAGATGCGAATTGGTATTTGATTAGGTGCATATATGATTATATATGAACTTGGTATTATAAAATTTGTCGTGGGATTTATATACGGCATTTTAGAAATTTTGTTGAGACGCGTGGGACCGCCGCGT
Source organism: Sambucus nigra (assembly GCA_949130495.1). Taxonomy (NCBI): domain Eukaryota; kingdom Viridiplantae; phylum Streptophyta; class Magnoliopsida; order Dipsacales; family Adoxaceae; genus Sambucus; species Sambucus nigra. The sequence goes on along the minus strand of OX422220.1, from coordinate 165,302,194 downwards.
CACGGTATAATATTTTGATATTAAAAAGTGAATTTAAAAATCTATAATCCGTATGGTCGTTTTGAGTGCGCCAACGCGTCCGGAAGGGTCGAGATAGTCAGAAAACACTAGCCGGGGGTATAGTTTGGGTCCCGGGGTATTTTTAGGCCATTCCGGCACCATAAAGGGTATTTTAGTAATTTGGTATTTTTGGGTAATTAAAAGTGACGAAAATTGAGAGTTGTAATCTGATAAGGAATTGAACCAACCAACCCTCATTAACCCAACAAGCTACGGAGGTTTATTAAATTAGGTTTTCATAAGTCCCCCCAAAGCAAACCCTAGCCACCATAGCTTTTTGAAGAGGAAAGCTTGGAGAAGGAGAGAGAGAGAGGAACTCTGCAGAAACTTCATCAAACCTACATCAAAACCAGAAATCAAACCAAGGCAAGTGTTTTAATCACATTTAAATTCGTAGAATGTTTCCTCCATGTTAGAAGATTGATAAATTACAACTGTTCTTGGAAGATAATGAAAACCCATGTAGTTTGAAGTTAGAACTTGAATATTGTGAAGAGAATTGCATGTAGTATGATAGGAGATGATTTCCATTTATATTAATTGTGATTTGAAGGAATTAAAACGAAATAAATTCTGGGATTTGAGGATGATTTAAACCTAGGGTTCATGTTCTAGAGAAATTGGGAAAAGTGTAGAGATTTGTAAATTTAGTTGATGTTATGATGATTCAATCCTTGAAAACATGTTAGGAGATGATGTAAATATGTTTAGGATGAATTAGAGACCCTAAAACGTTATTGGGATGAACCTTGGAAGAGATTAGAAGTGATAAAAATGGTGAAAAACGTACTTGGAACAATCTGGGCCGAAACTGGCCACTCGTTAGAAGCAGCCCCCAGGTCGTTCGAACGAGCTCGTTCGAACGAGCTTCTAACGAGTTGACCAGTCGTTATTAAGGAGTAGGGATTTTCGTTCGATATCTCGTTCGAACGAGATATCGTTAGAAGGGTCAGTTCGTTCGAACGAACTGGGATCTCGTTCGAACAGCCTCGTTCGAACGAGACTTCTAACGACCTGACAGTCCAAACTTGTTCGAAGCCTCGTTCGAACGAGACTTCTAACGAGTTGACAGTTTGACCCTTTTTGGACTGTTTTGATTTTTGGAGCCCCTTAAACTTGTTCGAGGATATAGATGACCTTCCTTTATTGATGTGAGGTTAGATTTGGGACTTTTGGATTATTGAGAGGAGTAAACTATATACGAGAATTATATTCAATGAACCATTTGGGTTGAGATGTGAGTGTTTACTACGATGTGAGGATGAATTATAGCGCGTATAATTACAAACCGGAATAGCACGAATTGTGATAATTATAATTAGTACAAGAATGCTATATGTACTACGAATATAATACGGCATTACTAAGATGTGTGTTTACTTAGTATTGGTATATGGATTGTATGTATGACATACCTACCATACTTGCTATCACGGGAGGTTTCGTTCGCTTAGGACCCTCTAATCCTTGTGTGCCTACGGGGGGGATATAGACTGGTACCTTGATGAACATAGGTCATAGAAAGACTTATTGTGATATTAATAAGTCCGCTGACCATGGGAGCGTAGGTATGTGCGTGACCCATGTGATGGTGACTGTGTTCGCCTCCACCTTTTGTGATTTGTGTTGTCTGAACTATTCCTGAGAGATTCGGAATATGTGATCCTTATGTACGTGATGTACCGGGATGGATAGCAGAGTATGTGTGCACCATAGCTTAGATTGCGGGGTGCTTGTATCGTATATTTATGATGTGAATAATATACATTTAAATAATGGGAATCCTCCTGTTAATGTTGTAACTGTATTACGGTATTGTTTCGAGATATATAAGGAGTTAACTGATACTTATATATATGGCATATTTAGTAACTGATTTTACGTTAAACCTCTATTTAATCACGAGTGTTGTTATGTTAACTGGAACCGAGTAATATGGGTAGAACCTTTAGCAGTCTAGCTAGTTATGTTGTTAGTTAACTAGTAGTATGGGACGTTATAGATGGGTACTTACGTTAGGAGTGCACAGTTAGACGAGAGGTGAGAATATCATGCGAGTGTACGTCCTAACATGTACTTTACATTTAATGTTTTAAATGTTTTTAAAGCACTTGCAGGTTTTTAAAATATAACTCCACATTCGGGCTCTGACCCGTTTGCTTTTCAAATCTCTTTTTCTTTGTAAAACCATTTTAGGTGCCCAGCCACAAGGACACCAAGCATAGGATACTCATTCAGGTGACGAGCTGTAGCTGGTTGTGGAAGATACATGGATTTGCTCATAGACGCTTCTATCTTTTGGATTCCAGAGTCACTATCTATCAGTTGTAGGGCATGTTGCCCATTCCTATCTAGAGCATCTTTTACATTTCAGTTTTCAGACTTTAGTATGTATTGTTTCAGTTATTTATTTCAGTTATGGGATTGTAGTGAGGGGTTTCCTCCAGACTTTATTTACTCGATTGTGATGGTTATTCGTTTTACTTCAGTATGGTGAATGGTGTTATTGATTTACTTCTTTACACTTGTTGCATGTTAATCAGACTTAAATTAAAATTTGGCAACTTGCTTTTTAAATACTAGGTGGTTAGAAATAATAAAATGTTTTCGACGGTGATGCTATTAACTGAGCCAACTTGGCATTTTGAATTAATTTTATAAAGGAGTAGCTACCCGGTATTTAATTAGTCGGGGTGTCATAAATAATAATAATAATAATAATAATAATAATAATAAAAAGAAGAGGTTGTAGAGGTTTCCTTCTATCCCTACCTCTTTGCATGCTAGAGGTTTCAACTCTGATAAGGCAATTTGTAGTTTTCAATGGCAGCAGTAGGTTTCAAAATCGATCAGGACATGATCGTCTTTTTCATTTTGAAGGTCGATTGCTACCCGAATATAAAATAACATCTAACTGATTTTCTTGATGGATCATGCTGTAAATCGTTTTATCCTTTTCGAACATGTTGTTGGTAATAGCAGGTGCCAAGGACAGATCTTTTTGCCGGTGTAAGGTCGATGACCAAATTTTTTTTCTTTTTTTTCTCACCGGAAAAATGAATGTGTACCTGAGTAGTGGGTCATCCGACCTCATCTACCCCTCACCATAACCTTCATCCGCTGACCTCATCTTCGCCCTCATTTAAGGTACTACTTTTTCTTTAGAAAATGGGTGGTTTTGCTGAACTTCTTTCATCTCCGCCCTAATTTAAGGTATTCCTTTCATTTCATTACTTTTGCTGATCGAATTTGGTACTTATTTCATTTCATCTTGCCATGCATCTCTATTTTCATCTCTATACTTAATATCATGTAGTTCTGTATTGAAAACTTTTAGCCCTAACTATGTATGAGTTTATCAAAGCACCAGACTACCATTTCTTTAAATTGAGGTTATTTTTTACAGATCTGATCATCTATGTATATCGTTTAGAGGTACTTAGGTATGTCATCCAAATGTATTTTCAGATTTATGAGTTATGACTTTTCTTCTTTACTTTTATTGATTGTTTATTTGTATTGTTTGTATGTTTCTATGATAGTCATAGGCAAAGCTTGTACAAAACAAAGACAATATCATTGCTCCCATGTCACTGATGCCCTTGAGTTCAATGTTTCCCCCTCACAAACTCTCTCACGCCACGGCCTCTGTTGCTGCCGCCAACCAAGAGTAATTTTCATTTGGATTCACTACACCATAATGTCTACTTTGCAACTAATATAATATTTGATTTGTAAGTGTTTATAACACTTATTAATTTTGCAACGGTTTTTGACACTTGCAAAATTTGTAAGTGTTCAACAACGTTGCTAATTTGTGGTTTTATTATTTCCCCCAAATTAATAGTGCAACTTACTCCTACGAAGCGTAAAAAAAATTAGGCCTCTTTATTTCACAAATTTAGAGAATTCCCGCTCACGCTCGCTCCCTAGTCGACTTCTCAAAACAACTCTATCACGATTAGGGTATTTTCAATTTCTGCTACACAACATTGTGATTCTTCTAACGAACACATATCGTATAAAATTTGAAATAATGGCCAAAGAAGAAGAAAGAGAAATACAAAGAGTTCCACCTGAGCCAAAATAAGAAGGTGTTGGTGAATGGAGCGATTGGGGATCCATTTTCTCAGATCTTCAAAAGGCCACTGCTATTGCTGCCGAGGAGATCCCCCGCAACGTATATCTCACTCTGAATACATTTTGTTTTGCGCTTTTTAATTATAAATCATCAGATTTATTATTTGGTTTTCGTTTGGAATTTTTAATTCAATGGAAAACTATATGCCATTGTCCTGTGGTGTAAGATATCAATTATTGGATCTTTTGATAGTTAGTGTTATACGATTGCTTAGTATTGAAACTTCACTCCGAATCACATGCATTTCGAGAGTGCTTATAGGTGCCTATTATCTACATGTATACATTTTATCTTTTAAACAATGTTTAAAAAGGCATGAGACAGAGTTGAGAGAGTCTACTCTATGATTCATCAAGTTCATATTTTCTCAGCTAAACCTTACTACTTTGAGTGCCCACCCCATCATTTAAAAAAAACTCTCAATAAATTTAGTTGATTTTGCATATAACGTGTTTGACAAAATTCCCAACAAAATATTTTAATTTAGTTGTTCCTGTTGTTTGGTTAGTTTCATGTGATTTAGTTGTGTGTTATTTTACCCTTATTTTAGAGACTATGATTTTGTCAAATTACAAAAATAACATTACAATTTCATATATATATATGCAATCATGAGAATTAGAATAATAATTTACTATATACAGTGCTTTAAGATTTATAGTTTTTGAACAACATAAGTGGAAGTTAATATTAATTCCTATCTTATAGTTTGTAATGTTTCAATCTTAATACATGTGAACTCACATGTACAAGTGCTTTCTTTTTATTATTTAATGATTAAGGTAAATATAGTTATTTTACGATATGTTTGTTTTTAGGGATTTGCAAGTTGTCGTAGAGGATTTCTACCTTGGACATTTTTTCTTTGATTGGATTGGAGCTATTAAGGTATTTTAAAAACATTTTATTTAAACTTGCAATTTGTATAATTGCTCAAAAATACATCTACACTTCACCTACCCAACATTTTCATTCATACATTTGTAAGTCTCTCAAGTTTATTGGCGAAACAAAAAAGATGATCTCTACCTTCTCATTAGTATACAGGACACAAAACCTCCAAATTTCAGCATTGCGATTCAATTTTGGCACCAAGAAAGAGTTTTCAAGTAACAACAGTCCTAGTCTTCGTAAAAAATGCACAGGTAACTAAATACACTTAACCGATGTTATGTTTACATATAATTATATTGTTCAGATTCATATTGTCAACTTGATATTAGTTATTACCCATACCACAGAGTGCATAATTTGAATGTTGAACCTTAACCAACCGCTGAACTCAAATGAGTTAATAGAATATCCAAAGTACTCTCTATCACTTCCTTGAAGGTTTAACACTAATTCCATCCCCAATAAGTGGCATTACTTTAACGGGTTCCCAATTATAGTGGTATTGGGATCCGATTTAGCTGTGAAGTGAATCACAGGGGGTACGACATTGTTACATACATTCTACTCATACTCATCTAATTCCAAAAAGAAGATACAAGTAAAATAATTATCTCCAATCATATTAAAAGTTTTTTAACCCAAACCAATCCCTGCGTTGGGTTCTGATATATAGTATGGAGTCTGTAATAAATGAAAAAAAAAAAACAAGGGAGACTTGGACACTAGCACCGCATTGACTTGACTTTTGTGTCGTACTCAGTTTTTTCAAAATTTAAGATAGACACCAAAAGGGTTGCTAAAGTTTATAAGGTGTAAAAAAACTCAAAACGTGGTGAATTGTGAGCTTGCGACACCTTTGAGGGTGTATCTCATATTTTTTAAAAGTAGGAGTGTAACACAAAGTTGGAACATAGATGAATGAAAGTCAAAATGACCCAAAATAAAAGTAATAGACTGCTACTATATTTGTGGACTGAACTTGAGTCCAGTGAAGGTCTCCAGCTTATGCTCAGTTTCGTTTCAAGCCATGGGATCCAAGAAAATCTTAATTAGTTTTTACCCGTCAATCCTGTATCGGATGCATTTTCCAACAATCTCAGAAGGGTACACAACGTCCTCAAGCATGGTATCATGAAGAACTCTTAAGTGTATGCAAATGAGGTCTCTGATCTTCCCACTTTCTTTGGGGGACGCACAATTCTTATGTTGGAAATAACAACGACGTCTTCCACTGAACGTTTTCTAGAGTTCCCTTAGGAGGCCTAAGATGAATCTTGTGAAAACCTTGACTCAAATTGTAGGGAACATGGATCACAGTAGCCTTGCGATTTCCACAGACATCAATTTGAAGAGCCGTGTTGACGTGAATACAAGTTATCGCCATATTTTTAGTTTTTAGTCTAAATACAAGTTTTTATCCCTTCACACATATATTTACATTTTTTTTTTAAAAAACTCAATAGATTTAGATTCATAAACATATTCTAGATATATATAGACGAACCAAATTATATTCATAAATTATATTAACTAATTTCTAATATAAGAAAAATAAAAATATTATTTTTAGGATATATGTGTGGGAATCGGTCTATTTCGATCCAGTCAATATTGGTCTTTTATATAGAGTACCGCAGACTTCTTTCATATGTTTTTAATATTTTGGGCTAGGGCCGAACTGGGGGCGAATAAAAACCTTAAATTTCACGTTGGCTCGATCCGATCTAATCAGATCGGTTTACATGTATGATCTGGCTACCAATCGAATTATTTGTATAATAGTTGTACACCCACTGTAATTTTGGGGTTATTTTCAGTTTGGGGCTTCTTGTTTTAATTTGTGGTGAAAGTTCTTACTATTTTCACTCTGTGGACATGTTGACTTTTGATAGTTTTATGAAATGTTGTAAAAATATAGTATAGTGTCCCAAAACTACAACGTAGTTTTTACTTATTATGTTCTTATGATGAGGGTAATATTTCTAGTATTATGTTCTCTCTCATTCCTGTTCACTCTTTTGTAAATATGTTGGTTAATAAGAACAAAGTACATAGTTGCAGAGTTATATATACTAACATTTTCTCATTCATTGGTTTAGGTTTCTCTATGTTATGAAGATGGGCGTCCCATTAAATCCAAAGGTACTAGAAAAAAAAGGCACTTTACAAAGTCCAGGAAACCTATGGCTCTGAGATTGCTGGTAAAGATTTTGCTTATGATGGAGAAAAAAGTTTAATTAAAATTGGCTCTCTCCCTCGTAACAAACTAGAGTTCATTGTTGTGATGGAGGAAGCCACTTCAAATAGGTACTAATGAAATGGCCCTCCTACTGGTTTCTTCGTCTTTAGTTATTCAGCAATATTGACCGAATTACATGATAGTTTAACAAGTTTTGATTTTGTCTTTCATTATATATTACTTCAATACCTTGCTCTGATTTCTATTATATTCTAAAAAATGTGGGTAGTGGAAGCCCAGGAGGTAATGGAAGCCCTAATGAGAGTGATAGGAAAAGATCTCGGCGTCAGTTTCAGTCCAAAACTTTCAAGGTAGCAATAAGTTATGCAACCAAAATACCAATGCAATCGATTGGAAATGTATTGCGGGGACAAGAGTCTGAGCACTTCCAAGAAGAAGTGAGAGTGCTCGACATCATATTGCGAAAACATTCATCCAAACAATATAGATTCTTGGACTCAGATTTTTTATGGTTTTTATTTTTATATTCATTTGTATGGACTTTACATGGAAATTTCTATTGTTTAGCTGTAGGGTTTCTCTTGGTTTGATAATCATTTTTTCACAATGACACAAAAAACTTCATATATTGGGGCGGTGGTGTTCTTGGGTGTCGAGCTTTCCATTAAAGTTTCAGTGCAACTCAAGGGGTATGTCCTTGAACATTGTCACGCTCCTACACCGAAGTGTAGCATATGCTTTTTTACTTCGAATTTGATCATCTTGTCTGGTTCGTCTTGCACAGATGTATCTACAACTATGATTGTACAGCCTGGGCCTGTTATGGACTTTCTTATTCCAAATGAAAAAATCAGAACCATTCTGAGGTTGATTGGGCAAAGGTAACTAATTTTTCTGTGTCCATCTCCATCTTTTACTATTATATTGACATAAATTTTCGCCCTCAGACTGCTTTGCTGCTCGACTTTTTGTGAATAAGCAAAAAAAAAGGCTAAGGAATCTTAGGATCAAGGCTAGCCCCTCTAATATAGAGTATACAATCACTAACTTGAGTGATAGGCCATGTATAGATAAAGCGTAATAATTTTCTTAGTGGTATTACTTTGAAATATATGCTACCGATTTCTCCAATTCTAATTTTAAATCATGAATTACATGTACCGAAACACAACCTAAATAATCTCTTAGTATCAGTTTTGTTTAATTGTATGAGCTCTACTTGTTGAAGTATTTATTTCATGCATCTTAGATCCCTATTTTAGGTTCTCAATGAAGCAAATAAATTGAAATGGGCATGGTAAAGCTCAATCCATTGAATTAACTATATATGAATATTTTATTGACCACTGCCAAATAGAATTGCAATACTCTGTAGCTTTTTCGTGCATAAATGTTGGGAAACCAAAGCGTCCAAATTACATTCCACTTGAGGTGAGTGATACAGAAAATAACCTTCAAATTGTGTCATTGTTGAGATCAATATTGTAATTTGTTTCTCTTTGCCTTTTCTAGCTTTTCTCGTTGGTTTCTTGATACAATGCTATACCAATCTACAAAGGGTTCACTTGTAGAGAAATCCAACAAGAAGCCCCAAGAACGGATGAGAGTCTTGATAGACGTAGGTTTTTAATGATAAAGAATTTGATGTTTACCAACTCTGTGGGTATTATGTGCTATAATCTTTGGTTTTGTTATATGGTTTTCTTTAAGGCCTTCAAACATAGCAACTATGATGCAGATCCACTTCTGGGCACTACTAGAATTTCAATCGGTACTCAATTCACTCAAGTTGAAGGTCATGTTTTGTCTTGCCCGAAGGTGAATGAATATGTCTAAATTCATTATAGACATCATTTTTTTGTTTATAAAAAATTTACATGATTAACTTTCTTATTTACTTGCTCTTGCCATGCTTATTATGTCATAGTTAAAAGTAAGGAACGGGGAATATTTCTTTCCTCGCAATGGACGATGGAACTTCAACAACAAGGTTGAGAGTTTTATTTATATGTTATGGCAGTTTGAGCACTAGAACTTGTTGCCATGGACATGAAATCAAGGTTGTTACTCGTTATATGGTAAATGTTAAAACTACCTTGGAACTCGTGCAACTTGTTTGGGTCGGGTGAAATTAAAACACTTTTTAACTCGTGCAACTTGAAAATTATTTCAGAGTGATAATTTTTGTACCTTTTGACACGATTACACACGCTGCAACGAGTTATTTGAAACTTTGATAATTTTTATGGAGATTTTTAAAGCATTTGTGAAATTTTGATTAATTGTAGTGAAGGTGACTTTATTCAGTGGAGGAAAATCACCCAACACTTGCCTGGTGAATGAGAGGAGTATAACGAATTTAAGTCAAAGGAACGTTAAGCTTAAAGTAAATATTAGTTTCAGCTATGATATGATGTTGCAACCTCAAATATTCTCTTCCCTTGTCAATTTTCTTGGGCCTTAAGCATGAAATATCTTTCAACCAGGTGAAAATAATACGCCCCGAATCAAAGAGTGAGTTTCAATATTCTGTTTGTTCAAGGAATAATTTAGTGTATTTCATTTGTAGATTTTGCACTTGAAAGGAGACCGGAAATATTTTAATTTTGTGAAGACCAGTCTCTCTGCTGCAGGTTTTGATGTTGTCTATGATATAAATGGTGTGTATACTTTAACTTGCACAAGTTGCAAGGTACTTTTAACATTTGACAATATTACATTATTATGATATCCAAATTTAATTATTTATCACGACTTGATTGGGTCGATTAATAAATTGGTGTATGATGTGATAATTTGAGAGGAAATGGACATCAATCTCGTCCTTTGATTTGGAAGAGTCATATAGCAATAGTAGAAACTGGAAGCAAAAGAGTAATAATGTACAGAGTTTCACTCCATCAACGCCTCCCTTGCACCGTTTATTAGCTTTTTTTTCATTCAATGAAATGTAAATTATTTAATGATCAATATTCCATTAGATTTTTTTTCATTTAGTGGTGAACTCATTGATAATTTTGATGATAGAATAGGTTTGAACTTAGCTAAATAAATTATAAAGGTGAACATTGATGACTTATTATTGTCGTAGTTGAAATTCACTATTATCGCTGCATATATGTCTCAAACGAATTACTTTTCTACCTTTGAAACAATACCTACTTTTAGATATGTATGATAGAGTGGATGTGTTGTGTGTGTTATATATGTCTTTTATAGTGTCTTGCAATGTATATGTGTGTGAAACAAAAGGTGCCAACATATGGTGGATAATTTTTTTTTAAAAAATTTAATTTATGCAAGTGCTCATAACACTTACAAAAGGAATATTTGTTTCCTTACATAATACTATTTATAAGTGTTTTCAACCGTTACAAAGAAAATATATATATTTTTTCATTTGGAAGTGTTTATAGCCGTTGTAAATTAAAAATGCTTGTTAAATTTGCCAAGTGTGATCAACACTTGCAAATGAAAACTTTCAAGTGTTTTAAAAACTTATGAAAGTTTCATTTGCATGTGTTCAGAACACTTGCAATTTTTTTTTTGTAACGGTTTTTGGAAACGGATATGTGTTTTCAATAAACACTTGCAAATGACATTTGCAACGGTTTTGAACACTTACAATATTTTTGCAACACGCTGATTTGTAAGTGTTTTAAACCCATTTGTAAGTGTTTAAAACACTTACAAATCGCTTGTTTTGGTGTGGTGATTCTATTTTCTTTCTTGACATTTATATTCTTTATGCAATTAATAGTGGTCTCCATGCAATATAAGGCCGTGTAGTACAACACTCGATGAGTAAAAAACTAAACAATCAAAGTTGGTGATGATAATGTTACTAACTTTGCTCAAAGTTATCACAATTGTTGATCCACCCACCCCACCCCACATGGTCGTTTAGTGAGATAGATATGGCATTTTTTGCGGTGTTGCTAACTTTACTTTTTTCTTAACTCCCTAGATCATTGTATTCAAGTCCTATTGCAATAAAGAAATTACTAGCAACCTTTATGTTTTGTGTATTTAAACAATTCATTGATTATACTATTAAAGTAATTATGTGTCAGGTTCATCTATTAAGATTGTGTTTGTTGTAATTATAGATCATTTGTTATTTGTTGGTAGCTAAGTAGCTATATAGGATAGATATTAATAACTCAAGTATTCTTGGAGTTCCTAATGTGAAGTAGCACTCCAATTGATTTTTATACGAGTAGTGATACTAAATATTAGTTGTTTAGTGCAACTCTTTTCCTTTTGAAATGAATGTTAGTTTGAAATATTGTGACAATATACATGAAGTTGTATTTGGGAAGTCGTATATATGTAGGCATGTGGCTTATTTGAGCCTTTTGCTTTCGAGAATTTAGTTGAATTGATGCATTATTTCTTGGAGGAAATGCACCAGAGTAATAATTTGTTTCTACATATCTTTAGTATTGTTGTAAATATTATTTTTTATTTATTTAACAAATTGGATAATCCTATAAACAAAGGGAACTTTGCCCAATTTTTTAAAAATTATTTACACATTTGTATTCTAAAAGAAATTTCATTACTTAAATTTAAACGATCCAATACTTTGAAAATCTACACTTTAAATGTATAAAACATTTATTATTTATATTATACACTACTTTATTCTTTTCAAAATTATATGCGTGCCTTTATTAGAAATTTTCACCGTTTCATGATTACGTAATTCTGAAATTTTTGCCATTTTGGGATTACGTACTTTCAAAATTTTTGTCGTTTCGGGATTATGTAATTTGGAAATTTTCAGCGTGCCTTCAAGCACGGGCATACCCTAGTATATGTATAGAAGGTCGTTGCATGTTCACGTAGTTATAACATGTTGGAGTCTTCTTTATGCCATTCGATTCTATATTGCATTTTTGTATATTTCCCAGAAAGCATTCAACTCACACTGTCATATTTCTTATAGTTGGTTGGGTGCAGGTTCATATTTTGAGAGCATTACAGAGGTAAGTACTCTCTTTTATTTTACATTAGTAGCTTTGGATGCTTGGTCTTCGGGGATGCTTCCCACTGGTCCCTCACATTGTGTGATCTATAATTGGAATCAGATGCTAAATAAGTGAAATGCTAATTAAAATAAAATAGGATTAATTATAGTATATAGGTTGTTTCATTGCACTTCATAATTAGAGCACAGGTCGGACTGGGTTGACTATGGTTAACCCATATATTCGAATCAGGATGTTACATTATTTGTTCATTCCCATTCAATTTAACTTCTTTGAATTGAATTTTCTATGCATAAGTTTTTACAGGGACCTTTGAATTCAAGTCCGCATCTTTGAACACTAAACAAACAAAATCTATGCCTAGCTTTATATTCTTATTCCTCAGAATTTAAAGTCTCTGCATTATACTAAATTATTGTAGATGAGTTAAACACCTAGAAACATGATCAATATTACACACAAACCCAAAAAATAATCAGTGATATTGATGATTATATAAGGAAACATAATATCAAAAAGAGGAAATAGAAATTCTTACATACCTATTAGGTAGACTTGGTCCTTTCCATGCTCAATTTTGCTCGATATACAACTTTAAGTGTTAGTATTCAATAAATAAGATACTATAAAAAAGTATAAATAAAAATGACTAAAATTTATAAAACAGAAATCATCGACCCTTTCCAGGGTGATCGTGAATTCCATTTTGCCATTTCCTTAACAAATCATTAATGACATGTTACGTAATTATATCAACATCTTGTCCAATTCATTTAACCCCAAAGTTGAAAAATCCTACATCAAGACACTCCCATTCCATCTTGCGCAATTATCCAACTAAATCAAAATGTATCTAAGAAAATGGAAGAATTAAAAAATAGGTCTTAGCCAAGATTATTAAAGAATCGGGGAAGGGGAAAAAGGATGTTAGTCGTCATAAAAATATTGTCGATGAACACTAAATAGTTATATTTTTTCATAAAGTTTAATACACAAAAAAGAGATAATACGTTGAAATCAATTGTGACACCCCGCCTAATAAAATACCGGGCGATCAATCCTGTACCAAATTAAAATAGGAGTCTCATATGGTTCATTTTTAGCATCACTGTCGAAAATCAAATTAATTAATATTAACCTATTAGGATGGCGTCAAAATTTTATTTCACTAATCTTTTTAACTAAACAATTCAATTAAAACATCCCCACAGTTTATATATAAATGAAACTGAGATAAAATAAAGTAACCGAACACTCGGTTTAACATAATACAACCAAATCAAATGCCGCAATAAAAAGCGGTAAAAGAATAGATAAATACAATTGGGCTTTCGGCCCGAGTGTTCTACAATACCTCCTATATAGATGACAAGGATATAAGCGTCTATAGTAAACCTGCATGTGCGGCACACGTCTTACTCGAAGGAATGATCATCCAGGCGTCCCTTTGTCTGGACACCTATATATATATATATATATATATATATATATATATAAATACATATATAGCAAAAGAGAGGAAAATAGATAAACGGGTCAGAGCCCGAGTTGTGAAAATATTTTGCAAGTGCATAAATGCAATATTTATAAAATATGATTTTTATCTCAGATTTAAATTGGTATCGCGCTCCCATGAGATACCCCTCGCCTATCTTCTAATAGTGCACACCTAACGCATACCTACTACATAACCTAGTTAAGCTACCCGATCTAACTAATTTGTTTAACCAAATCTTTGAAAACCCCTTTAAACCCAAGTACTAAGGGCTCAACTTCTCCCCACTCTCAACAATGCCCTACGTTCGTGCATGGGGTGTCTAGCAAAGAGAAATCCAAACAAGGAACCCCCTAATACACTACTACTTGGCAATGTCGATCGTCGAGATCCATTAGGCCCTCAGTACATAACGTGTATATATATATATATATATCATACTCACTTTAATATACAATCACAATTTAAGTCCGGATAAAATCCCCCGGAATGAGAATAATTCCTTATTCATTTATCTATTTACTAGCTAGAGATATATGATATCTTGTTCATTTATATAGGTAATATACTATACACACAAGTATAATAACCATCCCAGCGAGCTATAACTAGAGGATGCAGTCTCTCATTGCTATCATCTTCCAGGGAATCACTCACATAACATCCTGGGTACCAGTGGTCAGAGTCTCACACCGATTTGGTAAAAACCAAATCACAACGTATGGGATGTGGTCATAGTTCCTCCACGGAAATGAGATGAAATATAGCCACCATGTCTCACCCCTAATAAAAATCACACAATATAAAAATGGACGCTATGACCAGGGGACTATACGCTCCCTGCTCCTCAAGCCAGGGGCCTCACACATATCGTACAACTTCCCATGATAGCATTAGAGGGGGTAAGCTTCACATAAATATACCATTCGCACACACACATACACACACACACACACACACACACACACACACACACACACACACACACACACACACACATATACATATATATGGCCATAATTGCCAATCTCAAATAACAATGGCCAATGACCCTCAATGTTCCAACTCGTAATAACATTCAAGTATTCGCACACTCACGATACTAAACCCAAAAGTAATCCCTCACGTGATATATATCATTTGTACCTTACCCACTGTTAAGGATTTATATACTCGTCGAATTTACCAATTCATAATTATTAAATAAGTCGACCCTCAATTTATGTTAGTCCCAAAGGTTTCTTCTTACCTATACGATAGTCATCCACAGACATATCGGATAACCGTTCAAACCTCTTAAGCCTATAACCCAAATTCCATCATAATCACATCTTAGGACTTACTCCATTTCAATCGGTCCATACTTATCCTATCCGTATAAATACACATGAGTATGCTTGCCGAATGATTTTCCCAAATGTCTTTCATCCCAAAACATTAATTAGGTCCACACCCCAGATAACCTCTCAAATAATCCAAGGTCAATACGCAACTCCTCAAGTCCATTAGGTCATAACTCCCTTTAATACTCTAATTTACAAAGCCCCTAAGTTTTAACTAAAAGAGGAGAAGGAATAAAACTATCCACAATCATGCGCTGAAAATAGAGTGTCGGTCCACCGGCCCTGCACCCCCGGTCGATCGCGATTTGTAATTATGCCTAACGAGCCAACCAGTAGCCCCCTTTTCCTTGACGTGGTCGATCGGCCATAGGGGCGCGATCGAACGGTCACACCAGTTCTTGTGAAAATCAGTCTCCAAACTTCCAATAAACAACCCCAAACTCCATTTCCATGGTTTCTAATCTATGCCAACAACATCACAAACATCTAAACATTGATTTCTAATTAACACATCAATTAATTTGGCGGTTAAACCAATTTTTCTTAGATTTATACCCAAAAATCCTTAAAGCCCCAGTTTTACCACTTCCCCCATTTCAATTCGTTTCTACACTCCATTATCATGGATTTAACACTAGAAATTATTAAGAGTTTACATTACATCAATATGTAAACTCATACTCAAAATTTCCCAAATTTATTGTAAGGATTCTAACCCAAAATCATATAGTTTACCAACTATAATATGAGATATACACATTAAATGAAATAAAGCAAGTACACACTTGCCTGGAGGATAAAATCCGATGACCTCGAATCGAATTCTGCGAAGGTTGGTCTTAATCTCCCTTTTCTATCTTTTTTTCTCCTTTTCCTTTCTTTATCTCTTTTTCTTTCTTTCTTTCTTCCTCTCCCGTGCCTTATAAGGGAGAAATAAGGGCTTGTCCCTTATTAACCCAAAAATGACTCGTTTACTCAATTACGAGTCTGTACAGGTCCAAAAATTCCCGAAACACAATTACTACCCCCGGATACTCTATTCTTACTATCTCAGCCATTCCGAGACCAACCGCGCAATCAAAATTTACATCCGGGTCACTTAACCTCAAGTCACTAATTTAACCCAACACAACTTAACGCGGGTTATACCATTAAAATATTGCCCTTTGTCGTTTTACCCAGCTGCAACATATAATTAAAATACTCGAACTCATTTACTTAATCTCAAAAGTAAATATAACACATAGTGAAAATCATCTAACCCATCTAATTTCCAAAAAATTATTATTCACGATAATTCCTCAAATTCCCAAATTACACTTACTTATTAAATTTAATTATCCATAAAAGTGCGGGGTATTAAATTCTCCCCCCTTATAATGAAATTTCGCCCTCAAAATTCGGATACAATCGATACTACCAACACTAACCTAGGATCGTGAATCACTCCACATCCTAATGCATAAAAGTGGAATGGTACTAATCCAAATGGTTCTCAACCATACATTTGTTCAGTATTCACCTCTTTCAAGGTTTACACTCTACTATTAGCTTATCTAGATCTCCATATTATCCAATGATACCTCATTATAAGATTGACTCTAACGTCACATCGCACCTAGTGCTTCTATAATCACATCTAAAGGAAACGAGCCTATATTTGCTGCTCTATTTTAAGAGTCCGTTTGATCACCTCGGGATTTTGAATTTCCTTCAAAGGAAACTACACTAATGCTTGACTATTCCCATTAGTCTCATCGCTACCTCTTTTTGCACTCATACACTCGAATTATCGCGTACCTTTTATGACGTTCCATTCACATACTTCAATCTCATTTATAACTGCCTCATAGCATATACTTTATCTTTATATATTGTGCCCCCCTTTTATTTGATGCGGTACGTAATACCCACTTACCAAGGTGCCCGTAAACCTTTTTAACCTGTGCCTACTTACACAACCATTGTAAACATCACACATGTAACACTTTCTCTAAAATGGGAATCACTTTCCTGGCATGGTGCTCACACCTATGTATCCTCAACCATCTTCACAAGATTCCAGGCGTCCTATAACTTGAGATCCAATCCTTCTTCAAGATCAACCCACTAATCTTCTGGAGGTTAACTGACAACTAACTCCTTATCTCGGCGTTACTAATTCTGCTGAACTTACTTCCTAATAATCCTAAGATCGAAGCGTTTCCTACCCACGTAAATTGAGTACTATCCTAACTATATCGCTAGTGCCTAAGACCTCTCTCAACTTCTAACATATGCTCGATTTCATGCGTGGGGCATCTCCCAAATTGAAATCCAAACAAAGAACCCTCACGTTACACTTCTCCCTCGTGTCATCGGTCATCGAGATATAATGGTCTAAGGCACTCCATCGGGACGTCCTAAATCCTACCTCGCTAACTTACTAACGTACCTCTACCACTCTACCCTTCCACCTTGGCAAAATGTAAAGTCTAACTAATCAGGGCGCCTACTCTCTTCAAATATGTTACAAGCTTCACACCTCAAAACATCTTACCTCCAAAATGTGCCTTTTCATCAAGATCTGGCTATAAGCCTCAAATCAATATCCTTCACCTTACCTCACGCACATATTTTATGTGAGAGAATCATTTTAGTGCTTCTCAATAGCACTTATATCACCATAAGCATACAATTAACACACGGCTCTTTGTCTATAGTGTTTTTCTCTACACTAAGTGACTTATCATCAAAACCAACATCCCTGCATCCCATAACATCTCTCCACTCCCGAAGTCGTTAAGGTTAATGCATGGAGCGTCTCGCAAGCGAAATCCAAACAAGGAATGCCCTCCTATACACTACTACTTAACTTTGTCGATCGTGGAGGTCCGTTAGTTTTACATATGCAACTGGGATAATCCCATCCCCCTATCGACAAAATGTGGTTAGAACCCCTATTTCCATCTAGGAGCCATGCCACCAGCACTTGTACTAACACTAAGTCCTTAGCGCAAACAACAATGAGCTTAAACCCACAGCTCAACGATAAATCCTGTATACCATAAATCATATCTATAAGGTCGTCACGCACTCGAATCATGATAAAGAAACATTTGTTCACCGAAGTTCCATCTACCTATATAATAAAGGAGAACTCAATTTGTATATCCAGGTGACATATCGCAACAACAACCTGTTCCACCCTGGAACTACAGATACGATAGTCTTGCCATCATTAGCCTTCTATCGCTCCTATAATATAATAACATTACTCTTATAATAGTACTATACTCGTATAACACATGCAAAATGAGTAGTACAATACCATATACAAATTCAAAATAGAACCCCGCTACCGTGGAAAAACATATAAACATACATTATAAAGTGATCGGTACCGTCACTGAGATCAAATTACACACAGGAATCTAAGGCTAACAAAATGTTGTGACCCAAATCTTGTCACACAGAATATACCTCTTTCCTTTAAGGAAAAACTCGTAACAATAACTTTGCCAAATACCCTGAATGCTCTAAACGGTTCTCAGACATAACACAGTTGTCTTAATTGAACCAACCTTTCATTACTCAATGCTCCATCTAAGCACTCTAATTTTGTCGTTTAGGACCTACTGGGCAAGGACTAACTATGTTATTCGACATTGCACATTATAATGTTCCCCATTTCTGGCCACCCTGACCATGTTAAGGTTATCAGTATCTTAGACTCAATAGTCTCGATCCGAAAAATTGTCTTCATAGTCCCCTTAACTTCTTTGTCAAAGGAAACTCCACTACCGGCTTCACCAACCTTGTTTGAATGAATTCCTCGGGTGGATGTCCACCAATGGGGTTCCACAAGCACAAATTCTCTACAAGTGTGAGTAACATTTTCTAGGGAGCGCATCATTCCACTGAAGGACTCTCTTTACATTGTACCTACCTTAATTCGGCGCAAAGTTCACTTCTCCATGTAACTCTTTCTTTATTCACCATCGACCTCTGACCAATCCTTATGTGAATAATTCAAACTGCATTCTTTTCATTCCTGCTAAATCATGGGAACTCACGGTTAAAACCATACATAAGATCCCTTTATGAGCAAAATATCATGCTCCCCCATATATGGTGACCATCGTTCCCACCATTTCAATATTTCTCCCACAACTGAAAAATTTTCCTCAAATTTTCACATATGGGTATTTCAATACCCAGCTCTAAGCCAAAGCTTCTGACCCCTCTACTTCCACTGAGTAATACTACACTTACTTTTCACGAAATATAATCAACGTATGGTCCTTATCAAAGACCCCTTATGAATCCTTTCTTAATTTGACTTCACTAGGAAATTGAACTTTAGCACCACTCTCTATTATGGTGGTACTTGAATGATAATAACTACTATACTTTAGTAGTCATTGAAACCATCCTTGACAAATTTCATAAGGAGACTACCTCTACTGCGGTCCTCATTCCCAACTTCAACTTATAGCTCCAACTAAGCCTCGCCTCCTGCTGCCCTCATCACGACCTTCCTTAGTTTCCCTTCCTCGATCAGCACACGAGTCTCGAACGAGCACGCAAAAGATTTACTAAAATCTTATGTAATGGAAGGAGAACGAAATATCATAAGAAGAATCAACGATCCTAATCCTAAGGCTCTACATCAAGTCAAGAACAACGCTAAAAGCATGGTACGTCCGCACAGATTCCTAAGGACACTAGAACCTGATGCTCTGATAATATCTGTGACACCCCGCCTAATAAAATATCGGGCGATCAATCATGTACCAAATTAAAACAGGAGTCTCATATGGTTCATTCTTAGCATCACTGTGGAAAACCGAATTAATAACCTATTAGGTTGGCGCGAAAATTTTATTTAACTTATCTTTTTAACTAAACTATTCAATTAAAACATCCACACAGTTTATATATAAATGAAACTGAGATAAAATAAAGTAACCGAACACTCGGTTTAACATAATAAAACCAAATCGAATGACGCAATAAAAAGCGGTAAAAGAATAAATAAATATAATTGGGCTTTCGGCCCGAGTGTTCTACAATACCTCCTATCTAGGTGACAAGGATAAAATCATCAACAGTAAACTTGCATGCATCCACAGCTGCTGCAGCACATGTCTGACTCAAAGGAATCATCATCCAGGCATCTCTGTGTCTGGACACCTATATATATATAGCAAAAGAGAGGAAAATAGATAAACGGGTCAGAGCCCAAGTTGTGAAAATATTCTGCAAGTGCTTAAATGCAATATTAATAAAATATGATTTTAATCTCATATTTAAATTGGTATCGTGTTCCGATGAGATACCCCTCGCCTCTTAATGTGCACACCTAACGCATACCTACTACATAACCTAGTTAAGCTACCCGAACTAACTAATCGATTTCACCAAATCTTTGAAAACCCCTATAAACCCATGTACTAAGGGCTTAACTTCTCCCCAGTCTCAACACTGCGCTACGTCTATTCGTGGGGTGTCTCGCAAAGAGAAATCCAAACAAAGAACCCTCGATACACTACCACTTAGAAATGTCGATCGTCAAGATCCATTAGGCCCTCAGTACATAATGTGCATATATATTCATATATATATATATATATATATATATATCATACTCACTTTAATATACAATCACAATTTAAGTCCGTATAAAATCTCCCGAAATGAGAATAAATTCTTATTCATTTGTCTCTTTACTAGCTAGAGATATATGATATCTTCTTCATATATACATGTTATATACTATACACACAAGTATAATAACCATCCCATTGAGTTATAACTCGAGGATGCAGTCTCTCAATGCAATCGTCTTCTAGGGAATCATGAACATAACATCCTGGGTACCAGTGGTCGGACTCTCACACCGACTTGGTAAAAACCAAATCACAACGTAGGGGAAACGGTCATAGTTCCTCCCTGCATATGAGACAACACATACCCGCCATGTCTCACCCTTAATAAAAATCACACAATATAAAAATGGACGGTATGACCTGGGGACTATACGCTCCCTGCTCCTCAAGCCAGGAGCATCACCCACATCGCTCAACTTCCCATAATAGCATTAAAGGGGGTATGCTTCACACACACACACACACACACACATATATATATATATATATATATATATATATATATATATATATATATATATATATATATATATATATATGGCCATAATATCCAATCTTAAATAACGATGGCCAATGATCGTGAATGTTCCCACTCGTAATAACATTCAAGTATTCGCACACTCACGATACTGAACCCAAAAGTATTCCCTCAATTGATATATATCATTTGTACCATACTCACTGTTAAGGATTTATATACTCACCAAATATAGCAATTCATAATTATTAAATAAGTCGACCCTCAACTTATGTTAGTCCCAAAGGTTTCTTCTTACCTATACGATAATCATCCACAAACGTATCGGATAATCGTTCAAACCTCTTTAGCCTATAACCCAAATTCCATCCTAATCACATCCTAGGACTTACTCCATTTCAATTGGTCCATACTTATCGTATCTGTATAAATACACATGTGTATGCTTGTCGAATGATTTTCCCGAATGTCTTTCATCCCAAAACATTAATTAGGTTCACACCCCGGATTAACCTCTCAAATAATCCAAGGTCAATACGCAACTCCTCAAGTCCATTAGGTCATAACTTCCTTTAATACTCTAATTTACAAGGCCCCTAAGTTTTAACTCAAAGAGGATAAGGAATAAAAATCTCCAAAATCTTGGGTTGAAAACAGAGTGTCGGTCCACTGGGCCTGCACCCCCAATCGATCGCGATTTGCAATTATGCCTAACGAGCCAACTAGTAGCCCCTTTTTCCTTGACGCGGTTGACTGGCCATAGGGGCGTGGTCGAACGATCACACTAGTTCATGCAAAAATCAGTCTCCAAACTTCCAACAAACAAGCCCAAACTCCATTTTCATGATTTCTAATCTACACCAACAACATCGTAAACATCTAAACATTGATTTCTAATTAAAACATCAATTAATTTGGGGGTTAAACCAATTTTGCTTACATTTATACCCAAAAATCCTTAAATCCCTAGTTTTACCATTTCCCCCATTTCAATTCATTTCTACACTCCACTGTCATGGATTTAACACTAGAAATCATTAAGAGTTTACATTACATCAATATGTAAACTCATACTCAAATTTTTCCAAATTTATTTTAAGGGTTTTAAACCAAAATCATATAGTTTACAAACTATAAAATGAGATATATACACTAAATGAAATAAAGCAAGTACACACTTGCCTATAGGATAAAATCCGACGACCTCGACTCGAATCCTACGGAGTTTTGCCAGAATCTCCCTTTTCTATCTTCTTTTCTCGTCTTCCTTTCTTTCTCTCTTTTTTTTCTTTCTTCCTCTCCTGTGCCTTATAAGGGAGAAATAAGGGCTTGTTCCTTATTAACCCAAAAATGACTCGTTTACTCAATTACGAGTCCCTACAGGTCCAAAAATTCCCAAAACCCAATTACTACCCCCGGTTACTTTATTATGACTATCTCGTCCATTCTGAGACCAACTACGGAATCAAAATTTACATCTGAGTTACTTTATCACAAGTCACTAATTTAACCCAACACAACTTAACGCAGGATCTCCCATTAAAAAATTACCCTTTGTCGCTTTACCCTGCTGCAATATATAATTAAAATACTCCAACTCATTTACTTAATCCCAAAAGTAAATATAGCACACATCGAAAATCATCTAACCCACGTAATTTCCAAAAATTATTATTCACGATAATTCCTCAAATTCCCAATTGCACTTACTTATTAAATTTAATTATCCATAAAAGTGCGGGGTATTACATCAACTGTGATATGTGGATGTTACATTGACATACCATCAAGTTCTAGATAGTTATTATTGGCACCATCTTCTTTTCTTTCATTAACAGACCTTATATTAAAGAAAAACTGTCGAAAACCATTAAAATCATAGATACATGATATAATAGTTAATACCTTAGTGATCTAGACATCAATTGTCCAAAAAATTATCCTGGTTAAAAAGTTTGGATTTCATATTTTTTAAAGAATGAATATCAATAGAACTAACGACCCATTTTAACATCAATATAGTATAATACATCTCGTAAACATCTACTACATTAATATCAATACAATATTTTGTGGAGTAATAGAGGCAATTAGTTTGAATATGAAATTTCATAACAGATAACATGACACAGAGTTAAAATATTTAAGAGGGTAAATACCTAAATTTCTAAATATTAAATCTAATTGCACCTCTAAATCCTAACTTTCAATAAATCAAAATACATGAAGTTATATGAAATCATATACGTCACAGCCAAAAATAATAAACTAAACAACATAGAATGGTGTGACTGGGATACTAAGATTTCAAGCAATGATATCACATGTTTAACAACATTCAAAGCGAAAGATAAGATCTCTGGATAAAAGAGGTGAAAATCGAATGGGAAATTATTGAAGAAATGATAATTAATGGTGCATGGGTACTTCTTTCAAAACCCTCCAACATCACTTAGACTTCCCAAAAAAACTAAAGAATCACCGCATTAAATGGTGAAAAATGAAGATTGGAAAGAAATGAAGAAACAAAAAAACCAAATAGAGGGGGGGGGGGGGGAAGAGAGAGAGAGTATAATTGAGAAATTTAGTTTCTGCGTTTGCTCACATGATTTAAAATATATACATTGTTTAAAATCTAGAAACCCCTTATCTTCACTATTTCATAGATTGTGTGTTGAACTTGATGGTGTCGCATTGTTGCAGATTCAAGAAACTTTCCATAAGGATGTACTACCTCCTTTGTGTAGGGCTTCAAAGTACCGTGTAATTTGTCATAATGAGGTTTTGTTATAATGGTAACCTGGTAAGTTTATGTTAATACTATGAAATCACTATTTAAATTTGTATATGAAGCTCAAGCTAAAAAATGGCACATCAATGGATATATGGAAATAGATATGAATATAAGAGTAGTAGATGAGGGGAAGAGGATGAACCCCCTCATGTAACTGGTTCGGACATTGGCCTACTCTATTGTGTAGTGCTGGTGTGTTTATACACTAAATAATGGAGTTCAAATGGCTCTAGATGCAATGCTAGCATTGTATCTCTCTAGGATGAATTTAACAGAGTTTAGCTAGGGTTTGGAATTTTTTATCCCCCTTAAGGAAGGATATAACTAGTATATATAGTTCTTAGGGTCTATTGCACCACCTAAGCATGTGATAAGTGTGATCTAGATAAGGCAACCAAGGAGAAATAGCCACCTATCTCTAACATATATATGTCATGATGTTGAAATATTCCCTCACGTGCTCATGAAGATATTGTTATAATCATTTTCCCATGGGGGATGGTGACTCATTGAACCCACATGTGTTCTGTCAGGTGTCAAAGGTTGACCGTCATATACAAGGATAAGTTGAGTGGCAAGGTCAGCCTTTTGAAGTGTTGACATCGATATGATGGGCTATCTTTCTATGAGCCTCGATCCCATGCCCACAGATGAGGCAAACGAGGTATGTCAGAGAGTCAAGATCGTTGAAGCTGTCATACGTCTAATTAATTATCGACCCCTTCTACATATAGTTGGACTTCAGTTGAGTCGTCATATGTTGTTTAGCTTTATGATCTCCCGGGTTTGGCTTTGGCCAAGTTGGGACCTGTTGGGGACGAGACAATACTAATCTACATTAGTGTGTGGCCTAGTAAATTTCTTAACATCCTTTTAATGAGGATTTATGAATTCCTATAGTTTTATGGGTAGTTAAAATGTGTTATATACCTCAATAGTTTTCATAGTTAGTGATTTCACACGTGATTTTGGATAAGGGTTTATCAATAACCAGTGTTAGTTTGCGATTGGGACCATTTTAGTTTTTATCATCTCGACAAGAGGTTGAACCCACTTTTAAGCCTGGACCTTATTCTTTATGGCCTTATCCATCACTACATGCACAATGTGTTTTCCATGTTCTCTCCAATGAGTCTCCACAAATGACTGATAACACTATAAATACACCGCAAGACAACATGGTATCCATGCATCACATACCTTCATTTACTCCCTAAGTTTTGTTGTGGCCTCAAATTGTGCCTTCATAAGTTCCTCCTCCCTAAGACATTTTACATTAAAATTGAATTTAAACATTCTAGAACAATATAAAAGAAGATTCAAATTGAGAATCATAACAACCTCTAGCATTCTCAAATAAAAACACCAAAATATAAAATGTAATTCGTAATTAAACCCAAAAACACTAAGATTCTGCTAGACATTTTAACAAACAGATAATGGAATTTATAAGTGATTAGTGACGTAGCTGAAGTGAGTTATTTTTGCAAAATCACACAAGATAGAATAGTTAGTTCATCAGTACTATGTGTGTACCTACGAAACAGAGACATGCAATGGAGTTAGTACATCAGTTACACAAATAATTTAATGTGTACATATATGTGTACCTCCAAAACAGAAGACATATCAAATCATCATCAACACAAATGAAATCTTTATAAAGTAATAATTGTGGTTTTTGGAGTATGGAAACATTAAAATAAAAACTTAGAAGAAGCTTAAACAGTACGTCCATGTGTAGTACACCATGACCATGGCACAAAGCATCACCCTGAGAAAGTTAATACAAAGTTTACCATGGAAGAAAGCATCACCCTAATGTAATAACCCTCACTTTTGAGAGTCGATTTTATATTTATTTACTATGTGTAGTAATCATATAAAATGCCGTAATGTGGGGTAAATGTGAATTTAATGTGGAAAGGGTTAATATTTATTAAAATGTTGTATGATTACCTAGTGCGTAGGTAAAAATATCCACGTTGTGATTTATGGTGTCATAAGGTTTAAAATGACATTTTGGTTTAATATGAAATCAGAACTTAAATAAGTTATAAAAATTTCCAAATGATAATTTGGAGGGTGTAGTTAGACTCGGTAGGTGCGAGACAGTCAAAATAAGTGCCATATTGCATTTTGGTATTTCGGGCACTTTTGACTGGTTATAGCTTAAATGTGTAGTTGCGATTTATTTTATCGCGTATTGATTATTTAAGTGGGCTTTTTAGACTTAAGCCACGTTTTATTTCCCCCCTACCCAAATTCTATACTTCCATTTCACAATTGAGCCCTAGAGAGAGTAGACAGAGGAAGAGAATTTTGGAGGAAAGGAGAGATTGGAGCTTGGATTGTTGCCTCCACCACATCAAATCTGAATTTGCAAGATCAAGGCAAGTTTCCTACTTGCTATTATATGATTTAAGTGGATTAATTAGCATTGATAGTTGTGGTTATATATGGTTTATGGAAGTTAGGGTTTTATTCAAATTTATGAGCTTTAAATCTTTGGAAGTTGAATTGATATGATTTTGAGGGAAATTATGGTTATTGGATGCATTTATATCAGTTTGTAGGAATGAAATGATAGGAAATTGAGTTGGTTGAGGTTGGGTAGAATTTGGAGTTTAAGACTCCATAACTAAACTTGGCAAAACTTCATAACCGAATTGATTCGGCCTGGCCAAATCGATTCGCCTTGAGGCAGTGTTCAGGTCTGGGTCGACCGAATCGATTCGGAAATTATGCAGAATCCTATATTTTTTGGCCGAATCGATTCGGCTAGGCCGAATCGATTCGGAAACCCTGCATTTCCTTTAATTTTTCTTTCATAATTTTAACCATTTTCCCTTAGGATTAGAATCTAGGACTCTTCTTGTATGAAGTAAACATAGCATTCTAGAGTTTTAGTTGAGTTTGGTCGCCACCCTAGATTAGAATTGGGTCATCTGGGGTTATTCAGGGGATGTTTTAAAGTAAAGCTAAGGCATTACTTCTTTTATTAAATTTCTAGAAGTTAGGAACTTTAATGCCCATGCTTGGAGACTTAGGGGCTTATCGGAGTCATGTGAACTTTGGGAAATTTTAGAATCATAATGATTATTTGGAGATTGAATCGGGACTTGAGATTCGAGGAAAATCAATGATGATATTCAATGATGTTGGGTTCAAATAAAATGAACCCAACTATTTGAAGATGATAGGCTCAAATAAAATGAACCCAATTGTTTAAAAATGAAAGGTTCGAATAAAATGAACCAAATACATGGATAATTGGAAATGGAAATTGGTAATGAAAATTGAATATGAAAATGAGACTAAAAATAGTAAATGTTAATTTACTTGTACACACCTCTCTAAATACTATCATAAGGGAAGTTCGTGGGCGTGGTGATGCCCCCTGACAAATTAACGCAGGGTGGATATAGTCCTAGGCCATATGAGCGTTGTTATGTATATATATTTTCTGCGATGGGTAGGAGATTCCGGGTGTGGTCTTGACTACCCCGCAGGCATATGGCCGCTTCCCGACGTTGCGTTATGATCCCAGGTTGTCTTATATGTGATTGGCCCTGGAAGATGATAGTTATTTAGAGGCGCGCCCAGTGGGGAAACTCGGAGTGGCGATCTTAGAATCGTTATATGTATAAGAATATAACTTTTCTGCATCAAGTGGAACTTGATGGATATATATATATGCCATAAAGAGCATAGATACGTGCCACAAAGAGCATGTGAATGAGATATGTGCCATAAAGAGCACTTGATATAACTCGTATTCCTATTAAGGAATGGAAAAGATAAAAATGGAAATTATGAATGATGGAATGTTTTAATTAATGAAGAGAAATTATATCTTCTTGATTAAACCGAATGAATGGTCTTATTCCTAATAAGGAATGTAAGAAGGAAATGGTAATTGGATTATTGAGAAGAGGTTTTTATTTAAAGATGTTTACTTATAATTCTTTTTGTAAATGACAATTCATTCCATAATTAGTTAAGTATCTTAAATTGTAATGTAAGTTTAACATGCTAGTTAACATGCCATATTATCATCCTTGTCATTCATGCATAACTGTTCATTTCTATCATGCTTTTTATTCTTCTGGTGATCATATAAAACCCGGCCTTGACCGGTTTATTTTCCTTGTTGTGTATATGATTGTATCCGCTCAGGTGCTCCACCGCAAGGACGCCCGTTGTGATATTTTCCATTCCTTTGCTTTTGTCGGGCTGTAAGATTTTGCGGATTATTACAGGACATTGAATTAGACATTTTCCTCTTTGTGTTCTAGATATGATCGTGTCTTAACTCGGGCGTGTGGCCCAAACTTTGGTATTTATTTAATGAATGTATTATGTAGATATTAAACTGTTGTATTGTGATGCATGTAGCTGTGGATCGACAGCCTATTCCGTCCTTTTGTGTACATCCGTTTTAGTTGTAATATATATATACTCTTTTGGAATTCCACTTGCTTGTCAGATTGGGTTGTCTAATTTGATTTTCTTAACTGGTCTTAAATTTCTAAACTTTTTGGCAACCCGTTTTCTGATTTATTGGGTGGTTTTCCCGTATACGCAGTTTATTTTTTTGTTGATGCTGAGAATGATACCCATCCAGGATTCCTGTTACGTTTGAGTATCGGGCTGGCCACCCCTTATCTCGGATCGCGGGTTGTCACACCTAACAAAGTATATTTTTCAATAATTTTTTTCAACTTATAATAGGGAAAAAATATAAAATCCTCCAATACACAATTTGGCTTCTTTAGTAGGCAAGTCCTAGCACAACAACGTACTTTCTTATAGAATGAACATACATATTCATATAAACAAATATACTATTTCAATAATTCCGTAAATGGAGATACTGAAGAGATACTAATAATAAACTATAGATAAATAGCATAAATTATCCTTTCACAGCATTCAAAATTTGCCAACACTAAATTGCATTTGAACGGATTTTTTGTACCATTTGCATTTAAGGATTTTGGTTACAATCTAAAATACTTCTCCCTAAAATCAGTGGTAGTAAAAAATAGAAAAAAAAGATTTAGGACTATAATCATATTGTGGTATAACTCATGATCCCATTGTTAAAGTAATTGAACAATCTGTGCAAGAAACAAATTGTTTGATTAAAAAAAACAAATTACGAGTGTATTTTTTAGTTTCCAAATTATCTAAACAATTTAGTTAAAAATCTTCACTGAAGCATGTATACACCACACAATTATCAAGAGAATACCAAACAACTTCCAAGAAGAAAAGGACCCGCAACAAATTTTGATTTGAATTTATAAAATAAGGTACGCAATGATTTTTGAATTTACCACCCATATCCGCTAGTTTGCTGAAGTATATAACACATAAGATTTACACTTCGGGTGCTTGAAAACAAAAGTCTTTTTAGAGTGTATACAATAAGGAGCAGATCTAAAAAAATTAACTTAAGAAAATAATTATATTATGTTTAACCTATTGCATTTCACTATGTAGCTAAGTAAATGACAAAAAAGTGAACTCAATGTCTAATCTTATCTCACTGATTAAGAAAAAACTATTTATATTTTATTTATAACATTTATAACAAAAATAATATATAAAAGATTATAATGAATGATTTACCCACGGTGTCAAAAACTCATGAACCATAATATTTACTTGTAACGCCGCAACCCAGATTTATGGGTTACCCATAGTCAACCCGCTTCGACCCGAGCATTAGGTGTGAAGTGCAGTAAAATAACATATATAATGTTGCTAGTCCAGTTTTATTTTTAATTAACATTTCACTTGTTTAGCAGGGGATTCCAATTTCAAGTCAAATTACATGAGGGATCCGTGGGAAGAATTCCCGGAGTCCAAGCATACAGAGCTAATAATGTAAAATTAAATAAAATACTTAACTGTATAACACTCTCAAAATATGAACCGACACCCAACCTTTCGTAATGAAGATGAGTGTGTTAGCCAATGCCCAGTGGGAAATGTACAAAATACAATATAGGAACGAGCGGCAAAAAGAAGACTCTAACATGTTATATTTACATGAATGTGAAACTACCTTGTGTATATATATACATATACACATACTTAGTTCATGAAACCGTTTTACTTCCAAAAATATTTTATCATGATTAATTTACCTTAATCTCAAAAAAGACTTCTTCATTCTTAACTTTAGATTGTTTAACACCCACAGTTAAGTGCTTGAAACAATCACAATATAATTAACCATAAACCATTTCTTTACCGAGATTTCCCTTATATTTAAACAATGTACTTTCGTATATTCATTTGAAAAACACCCTTTCGACACACACGAACACTGTGTTAGAAAATACATTTTTACCCTTTAAAAACCTTTCACAGCACACCCTTGTGTTAATTATAGTTAAACCTTTCTAGGTTACGCAACTCACCCTGTTAACCCTCACACTTTATTATTTTCTTAGTTTATGGACACTAATCAATTTACACATATTTTGTCCACTTTAATCTTTTTCGGAACATTTATTAATTGATTCATATTAGGTTGTCTTAACCAAATTTCACCACACAACTCACGTTATGATATGTTCCTTATTCCTTTATCTTATTTTTGGAATCTTCCAATAAACTGTGTACTTTAACGGGTTCCACACCGTCGACGATGCCACCATATGCTTTGGCTATTGATTTTGGGTCTTTCACCCAGGGCTCCGAGCCTTCCTTAATTATTCCAGTGTCAATCGAGTTCCTTTTATGTATTTCAACATTTTACAAATGTCCACATAATTCATTCTTTCCTTTTTACGCAGCCGTAACCAAATTCGGGATTTCACTCCAATTTGTGTTACACTTCAAAATTATCATTTCATGTCCTTTACACTTTAACTTTGATTTTATTCCAAAAATCATATTCATTTATGACCAATTTGTGTAACACTTTTTTCAACATTTTTAGGATGTGGGGAGTTCACTTTTTTCAACATCTTTTATAAACTTTACATTTTTCAAGAAAAATTGAAACATTATTTCACCAATGTTTCAGCAATATCAATCATCATTTTCAAACATTTTATTTCATAAAATTTTCAACATAGATTTTCTAGAAAATCCACCATTTTAATAAAAATCCCAATCTTCATTTCAAGAAACTTTGAAATATTTAGTCATCATTTATTTGTCAACAAAATCACATTTTAAAACATTTTGATTCCATAATAATGTTTATTATTTACTACACATTCCTTTCATCATTTAATCAAATGCACCCTACTTATGTAATGTAACAACAAGACTACAAACACGTAAAATAAAGTCTCAATACTGAGAGTAAGATTTTTCACCTGAAATGGAGATCCACCAATAGTAGGCATGACAGTTCTCAGAATATGGAAACTCCTCACATCCTAAGGTGGCCTCAAGGAGGTTTCTTTTCTCCAAAAGCATGCTCCGTCAAGTTTCCAAGAAAGAACCACATCTAAATTCCATTAATCTTCCATTTCCATTTTCATGAACCTACAACAATAACTCCATAAATTCGTATCTCTCCTAATCCATGGTGAAAATGGGTATACATGGTTCAAATATGGTGGAATACATCACAAATATGGTGGTTTCGGGTGGTGGAATGGTGGTGAAAGGCTACACCACCCTCTCTTCCCCTCTTCCATCTTATTATCTCTTCCAAATTACCCAAACGAGGTAAAAAAAACCCTTATAAAATGCATAAAACACCCAAAAATCTTTTTTTTCCCTATCTAGGCTTACCATATTTTGACATCTTGAAAGCGTAGAGTAATTTCCTTTTATATAAATTCAATAAATGATGCGAAAGCGTTGAATGATGGTTCACAAATAAACAACGGCCAATAAGTTTTAATTTATTAAAACAAATTAAAATCTAACTCAAGTCCTAGAATTTGCCTAAGTCATAATTTTCAATTAACCAAAGTTAGGCGAAACCAATTTTAGCAAATGACTTGAATAAACCAAATTTACCCAATATTTAATTTAGTCCCAAATTAAATGAGTGTGATAATTAAACCAAATTTTATCTTGAATTTATTCTAAGCATGCGTTCTAAATTATGATGCAAGATAAAATAAACAATATCACACTACGCCGAAATGTACGGGGAAAAACCCAAGACGGGAAACAACCTCGGACGGCCCTAGCCACAAGTCCACTAGATATGGAATTACAATTATAAGACAGATAGACTTACAACGACTGACTCGATCCCTCTCAAGCCTCGACGCTTCTTCTCGTAGAAACCTCTTCCTAGCGAACAACCTCGGAACACCACCGCGGTCTCGGAATCCACCGATGGGACTTTATATGGTCACCGTCACCCAAGCATGGAGCCTTTCTCCAAGTGGGTAGAATCTTCAACAAAAAGTCTTCCTCTTTGATGGATGTAGAAGCAAACCAAAACTTCTCTTCTTGAATTCGGTAGAGATAAACCGGTGCCAAAACTCCAAGTAAAGATATGTATATAGAACTTGGATAAACAACTATTGGGTGTAAACACTAGAGTGTGTAGGATTTTTCATTAAAGAATAACACTCAAAACTTGATCTTTTTCCTTAAACAAATTTTCTATCAAAACACTCTCTAGGAGTTTGTATGGTATGAAAAAGATACACCTTCAAAAATGATTCCCGTCCTTAATAAAGCCTTAAAAAATCAGTTAAGAAACAAGTGGGGAAATGGGGTGAAAACTGCCAAAAACTGCTCAAAACTGTTCCCGCCTGGCATTCTCGTTCGAACAACATTGACACTCGTTCGAACGAGACTTCTAACGAGCGACCAGTCTGGGCTCGTTAGAAACTCGTTAGATACCTCGTTAGAACGAAAAACTCGTTCGAACGACATATCGAACGACTGACCAGTTTAGGTTCGTTGGCAGTCTCGTTCGAACGAAACCTGGTTCGAACGAAAAACTCGTTCGAACGAGACTTCGAACGACTTCCAGAAATTTTTGATAAATTCAATTTTTGGCCCAGAACTTTTATGTACTTTAATTTAAAGTTTCAATTAAATTATTCTGAAAGTAAAACATGGTTTTTTATTAAACCTAACACCCAAATAAAATTTTGTTCCAAGCTCCTATATAAATATAATTACTTTCATACCTTGGGAGCATGGAATCTTAGTTGATGACGTAGAAACGAGGCACGCAAACCGGCATTTTGATGAAGCTTTATATTCTTTGCCTCTACGTCTTCAACACATACTTCATAGGCTTGAGAATATTACAATTAAATGCTATCCTATGAATAAATGTTTTTTGTCCGGAATTGAGCCAAAACTACATATGGACTCAATTGGAAATTTGTGTCCTTACAAATCTCCCCCTTTGGCTATTCCGGGACAAAAACCAAACAAAAATCCTAAAGGGCCGTCAAGCTCACTAGACTCAAAACATAACCCGCCCAATCTTGACTCAACCCAAGGATTAAACACTTTGCCTTTTAAAGTTGCCGCTTTAGTAGAATACCTGCACACTTAAGCAAACTCATCAAATGCATAGGGAATATCAAAAAATATTAATCGCAATCCCCTAAAATAATTCTCCCCTTTATCAAACAATGACACTTACTTAGAAAGACGTCTCCCCCTAAGATAAATCTCCCCCAAACTAAGATGCGATAATAATAGGATTAGATACCATTTCTCCCCCTATCATCATTCTCCCCCTTTTTGTTCGGGAATAGGCAAAGGATAAAGACCTAATAAACAGCATGTGGAAGCTTAAAGTGAAAAGACATGAAAGCATATGGGTAATAAAATCAAGGCAAAGACAAATAAATATCATATATATAGATACTAAAAATATACCAATAGAGCACTTGCATATATATATAGATATAAACACACACATGACACAAAATACAATAAGTTTGGATACTCGTATGGCAAAAATGTGTCATATGGAAACGGAAGTGTAGGGGTGTGTACTAGCAACAATTAAATTTAGACCCAAACACTTAAGAAACGTTCACGGAGTTCTCATTTGAATGCAAACTTCATCACAGTTAAATATAACCTCATGTGACAATATAAAGATTGAACTCAATGAACAAACATACACAATGCATACAAGCCTAGCATGATGATGATTCTACAAACCAAATAGAATCATGACATTAAAGACAACTAGGATAAACGGACATTGTGCAAACCGTTGATATACCATCCAATTCTCCCTCAATGAGCATATATATATTTTTGTTTTTGAATGAATATATCAAACAAACATAGGCCTTGGCAATTGCTTTCTGTTTAATGCCAAATATTCTGTTTTTAGGCCTTTGGATCACGTATTTCTTTTAGATCCAATCAACGGTGGCTTACTATCGCAAAGGATTTAATTCATCCTTTCGGAGCCCTTCCCCGTGCATATTTTATGTATCATGTTTTCATTTTTCACACAAATCTCACATGCAACGGATTTTGACATGCACTAGTCCTCCTAGGTCATAGATATGTAGATGACTAGATTGATAGGAGAACACCTCAAAAAGCTCAAATATAACATGTGACATTAAGATTTCAAAAGAGCTCGTGCATGTGTGAAAAGAGGCATATGAAAATAGAATCCATTTAATCAATACAAAATCCAACTACTCCATATAAAACATGGTAAAGAACATTTTAAGGATTGAAAATCTAAACCAAAAGTTCTAGCCACGTGGGAGCGTAAATGGTGGGATTCAAACACAAATATATGCCACATAAAGTGTGTCAAACAAAAATACACACAAAACAAAATCTATTTGAGTTTTTAACATTTTGAACCAAAAATAAAGATATATACTCAAACGACTAAACACAAATCATTTGTATTTTTCATTAAGCTTAAATGAAATAATAAAACACAAATGATAAACAAAAATCTTTTTATATTTTTAATTAATTCAAACACAAAATATAATACAAAAAGATAAACAAGTCATGATTTCTAGCATGTGATATGAAATAAGGCAATGACTAGAAAATGACTAAACGAGCATACATTCAGCATATGAATATAGCATGAAGTACAAACGCTAAAGTATGCAAACACTTAACACATTCATCCATTAGATTTAGCAAGGGAGGAAGCATGTGAAAGTAAATGAGAATCAACAACCCTATTTTGCAAGGCAACCAAGTCGGATTTCCTAACCCAAATTAATGAGGAATGACTATCTTGGGGTGTAGGAACGTTAACTACCGTGGTTACTTTACTATGGGGTTTTCTAGGAATTCGTTTAAGATCTAAACAAAATTTCCTAAGATGACCTTGTCGATCACAATGTGTACAAGTGAGAACATGTCGAAAAGATTTACTTAAGGAGTGATCTTTAAAAGTATTCCTAGTTGATTCTCCTAAAACATTGGTTTGGGCATTATGAGTAAATTCATTACAAGGATTGAAGCCTAAACCACAAGTGTCATTTTTAATTTGGACCGTTCCTAACATTTTATCTAGTTTTTCTGAACGACATTCCAAATCAAATTTGACATTACTAGAATCTTTTAATTTATTTTCCAATTCTGCAATGTTAGATTCTAGTAAAACATTTCGCTCTTCAAAAGCAAGAAGATCCTTTTTCAAGGATTCCATTAAACCCCTAAGGCTATCTCTTTCGCCTTCTACATAATCAAGCTTCTCTTGAAGAGTCCTCTCACGTGTCCTAAGGTCTTCTATTAAGGCACTATCATCAACGACCTTGACACTCTTTCTTAAACAAGCTTCTAACTTCAAATTAGTTCTTTTCAAATTAATAGATTCTTTATATAATTCATGA
Organism: Sambucus nigra; assembly: GCA_949130495.1. Classification (NCBI taxonomy): domain Eukaryota; kingdom Viridiplantae; phylum Streptophyta; class Magnoliopsida; order Dipsacales; family Adoxaceae; genus Sambucus; species Sambucus nigra. The sequence continues at coordinate 165,266,349 of OX422220.1, read as the reverse complement.
AAAGCATTTTGAAGTTCACTCACATCAACCTCTTCTTCATTTTCACTCTCTCTTTCTTCTCCACTCTCACTATCATTAAAAACAAGGGAATCATGAACAATGACCTTAGAAGTGTCATATTCTATCGTTTCATCAATCGATGAGTTGTCACAATCACTCACATGACTAGCCATAAAAGTCACAAAATTTTTCTTAGTGGGGGAATCGGGCTTTTCTTCCTTATCACTATCACTAAGGGTTGCATTATATGAAATGGGTCGCTTACCATCTTTCCTTAGTTTAGTGGGGCACTCATAAGCCCTATGGCCATAACCATCACAACCAAAACATTTATCAGACTCGTCCCTATCTAAATTGTCATTTCTAGGTTTAGGGATCTTCTCGGCTTTAGAAATCTTCTCGCTTTTATCATGTTTAGAAGTATCAAATTTCTTAAAATCATTTTTAAATTTATCTTTGTTAAATTTAAGAAATTTTCTAAATTTACGAGCAAACAAAGCCATGTCTTCCGAGTCACTATCACTATCGCTCTCTACAACTTGTTTGACCTCTTTTCGGGCTTTTAAAGCAACACCCTTTTCAATTTTCTTTTCAGTTTTAGAGGGAAACATATCTAGTTCATAGGTTTGTAAATCACCTACAAGCTCTTCTAATTTCGTAGAGGCTAAAGTGGGTAAAGAATTTAAAACGGTCACTTTAGGAATAAATCTATCGGGTAGGGACCTTAAAATTTTCTTTACAACACGGTCGTCAGGTATTTTCTCTCCCAAGTTAAAGGATGAATTAACAATATCAGAAAGTCTAGCATAAAATTTATCAAAAGTTTCTTTTTCATCCATTTTGATAGTTTCAAATTGAGTGGTGAGGTTTTGGAGTTTTGAAGCTTTAACGACACAAGTTCCTTCATGAGTTAATTGTAAAATGTCCCAAGCTTCTTTAGAGGTTTCACACGTCATAATACGTCGGAATTCATCCGGTGCGACAGCGCTAAACAAGGCATTTAAACCTCGGGAATTGAAGTTAGCAAGTTTAAACTCATTTTTAGTCCATCTATCGGCGGGTTTGATAACACGTTCATTTTCAACTAAGTAAGTTGGTGGGGAGTACCCGGTAACAACAGACATCCAAACTCTCTCGTCGATAGATTTTAGTGCCGATCTCATTCGCGCTTTCCAATACGCGTAGTTTGAACCATCGAAAATAGGAAATTTTGAAAATGGGGAAAAATCCATTTTAGCCAAAAACTAAAAGATCTTAACGAAATAATTTATCGTTTTTTGGCTCTGATACCAATTTGAAAGCGTAGAGTAATTTCCTTTTATATAAATTCAATAAATGATGCGGAAGCGTTGAATGATGGTTCACAAATAAACAACGGCCAATAAGTTTTAATTTATTAAAACAAATTAAAATCTAACTCAAGTCCTAGAATTTGCCTAAGTCATAATTTTCAATTAACCAAAGTTAGGCGAAACCAATTTTAGCAAATGACTTGAATAAACCAAATTTACCCAATATTTAATTTAGTCCCAAATTAAATGAGTGTGATAATTAAACCAAATTTTATCTTGAATTTATTCTAAACATGCGTTCTAAATTATGATGCAAGATAAAATAAACAATATCACACTACGTCGAGATGTACGAGGAAAAACCCAAGACGGGAAACAACCTCGGACGGCCCTAGCCACAAGTCCACTAGATATGGAATTACAATTACAAGACAGATAGACTTACAACGACTGACTCGATCCCTCTCAAGCCTCGACGCTTCTTCTCGTAGAAACCTCTTCCTAGCAAACAACCTCGGAACACCACCGCGGTCTCAGAATCCACCGATGGTACTTTATATGGTCACCGTCACCCAAGCATGGAGCCTTTCTCCAAGTGGGTAGAATCTTCAACAAAAAGTCTTCTTCTTTGATGGATGTAGAATCAAACCAAAACTTCTCTTCTTGAATTCGGTAGAGATAAACCGGTGCCAAAACTCCAAGTAAAGATATGTATATAGAACTTGGATAAACAACTATTGGGTGTAAACACTAGAGTGTGTAGGATTTTTTATTAAAGAATAACACTCAAAACTTGATCTTTTTCCTTAAACAAATTTTCTATCAAAACACTCTCTAGGAGTTTGTATGGTATGAAAAAGATACACCTTCAAAAATGATTCCCGTCCTTAATAAAGCCTTAAAAAATCAGTTAAGAAACAAGTGGGGAAATGGGGTGAAAACTGCCAAAAACTGCTCAAAACTGTTCCCGCCTGGCATTCTCGTTCGAACGACATTGACACTCGTTCGAACGAGACTTCTAACGAGCGACCAGTCTGGGCTCGTTAGAAACTCGTTAGATACCTCGTTAGAACGATAAACTCGTTCGAACGACATATCGAACGAATGACCAGTTTAGGTTCGTTGGCAGTCTCGTTCGAACGAAACCTGGTTCGAACGAAAAACTCGTTCGAACGAGACTTCGAACGACTTCCAGAAATTTTTGATAAATTCAATTTTTGGCCCAGAAACTTTTATGTACTTTAATTTAAAGTTTCAATTAAATTATTCTGAAAGTAAAACATGGTTTTTTATTAAACCTAACACCCAAATAAAATTTTGTTCCAAGCTCCTATATAAATATAATTACTTTCATACCTTGGGATCATGGAATCTTAGTTGATGACGTAGAAACGAGGCACGCAAACCGTCATTTTGATGAAGCTTTATATTCTTTGCCGCTACGTCTTCAACACATACTTCATAGGCTTGAGAATATTACAATTAAATGCTATCCTATGAATAAATGTTTTTTGTCCAGAATTGAGCCAAAACTACATATGGACTCAATTGGAAATTTGTGTCCTTACACATCTCAAAGATCTAAGGGCCAGAAAGCTTACAACGTAGAAGGGCAAGTCAAATCCAACATTTTTAAGCAACTTGTTTGAACGAGGTCCAAACCTCGTTTGAATGACGTCAATCTTGTTCGAACCCTTTCTTGAAATTCCAATTTCTTTTATTTAATTAAAATTTTACCCATAAGTTCCAACAATTAACATCAAGCCTTTATGTAAAATAAATCATAATATAACCCCACTCATAATTACTTAATCCCTAAGGTTCTCACTCCATTTCAAATTATGTGGAGAAATTAAATGAAACATTAGGGCGGGGTATTACATTATTTTAGCAAGATGATATTACACAATGTTATGTAATACTCCCTCCGTGCCAAATTTAAAGTCCATCATTACAAAGGGAATAAAACTAATTATCTGTTTAAATACCAAAGGTTTAAAAAATTTATACAACCATTGAATTTAAGTACCACCAATTGCTCAAGTCCTGGTAGCAAATTAACAACAACCTCTAGTAAAATAGTATATTTTGAGATAAGAGATTGACAACACAAACTCAACATAAAGCTTAACAACAGCTTGGACCATTGATAATCCACCATACCAATAAAATCCCAAATTTATTTTCCCCCATGTTTTAAAAATAAACACATAGACATAACCAAACATAAAATTCAAAATTTCATGTACAACAAAAATGAAAAGAGCATATAAACATAAATTTACAAAAAATCGAGTGTATGTAATACTTGATGTTTCAAAACCAACTGTGAACAAGTGATACATGAGCTTGTAAAACCAACAAAAGTAAACCACCTTAGTAAATGGTGGTCGAGAGAAAAAAAATCCATAAACTCTATGCACATATAAAAAAGGCAAGGAACAGTAAACAAAATACTTGACTAAAAAATACCCGATTTTTCAATAATTTTGCAACACCTGCAAAAAAATGTAAGCACCAAATCAAATACATATAAAAATAAATAGCGAAATAGCCATTTTAACATCTAAAAAACTAAAAGGAATAACCCAGAAACCCCAAAACAATGTAAATAAAATGATTTGAAATAGGCACAAACCACATGAATAACATCATTAAATGGATTAAATAGACTAAATAGTGAATACTAAAAAATTACCAAAAAGTCCCAATTCAAAAACTCCCAAGAGGAATATTTGGTATATGAACAGGGACCACAAAAATGATAGAGACCCCAATATAAGACAATATCTTATCTACACAGTTTCAAAATAATAAAAATAGACAAACCAATACAATAAGGCATGTTTAGATTCATGTACTATGAATGACCATCATACAAATAGGAAGGAATTAAAATAACAACCATAAATACAAAAGGCAAAAAGAAAAATTACATTGAGGGCTCTGTTTTTTGATAAGCACCCAAAACTGTACAATTTATGCCCCAAATAGATGTATTTTAGTTGCTAATTCTCGACAATATGGGTCTTATGTGCTTAATTGTTTATCTTGTAGGTCAAATGCACGTTGCGGTGTTTAAACGCGTATTTCAAGGCAATTGTGCATTTCATGGAGCTAATTACCAATTCCGTAATCTCACCCGAGCCTTAACCTAGCCTAAACCTACCCTAAACCGTGTGTGTGTTGCGTTTGTGCCCTTTTATCAATTTTTAGATTTTTAGTTTGAGTCATTTTTATTTTTAGGATTTATTTTAGATTTATTTTCTATTTTTTTATTTTTATTAGTATAATTTTATTTTATTTTTTTATTTTTAGTTTTATTAGGATTAGTTTTTAGGATCTTATCTTTAGTTTATTAGATTTTATATTTTTTAGGACCTTAATTTTCATTTAGACTTTTATATTTTTATTTCTTTTATTTTAATTTTGTTTTTAATATCTTAGGATTTTAATTTTAGTTTTAATATTTTTATTTATTTTTAGAATAGGATTTTATTTTATAATTTTATTTTTATTAATTGATTTTAATGTTATTTTTATTAGGGGTCCAAATTAAACACACACCCTAAAACCCTTCACTATTACCAAACACACCCCAACTATCCTACACTCACTCACTCAACTACTCTACACCCTCACACACCCAATCATATCCAACTTCATCTTCCCCACCAAATCAACAACTCACTCTCTCTCCTCTACCCCCCACACATCATCTTCTTCCCTACACCACCCTTTTCTCTCTCTATCCTCCATAACTAAAAACCCACCACCTCCATTCCCTCTCCTCAAACTCAACCATTGAAGCGCCGACCACCTGTCAACCCCCCAACTGCCCGGTCCGGCGACCTCCGACCCCCTTATACCTCCTGCGCCGGCGCTGACCCAGCGCTCTGACCATCCGCAGCGCGACCCCATAAAATCCGGCAACCCGTCGCCACCTCTGTTCCAAATCCCGCCGGCCAGAAATCCCCCATTTCAAACCCATTACCCATAAATCCATTTCCATGTTTTCTCCCAAACAAAAGCCACGATCTTATTTTCCACCTGCATAAAATCCAACCCAAACCCATTTCAGCCCTCATACGACTTCTTCAAATCTGCCAAAACAAAAGCCAAGACCAAGTCAAACATTTAACCCATTTGATTAATAAAACCCATTTACCTCTTTTAACCCCTTTTCCCATTTCTACCCCCAACTACCTTTTTAACCCCAATACCCATTATACCCTCAAACCATATCAGATTTCATTCCAACTCCTCTCAAACCACATGCCCCCCTCACCATTCCCATGCACACCCTTGCCAATTTTCATTTTTACCCCTCATGCTCCATGCCTCCTATATATTGAGGATGAAGACCCATTTGAAAGAGATCTCAAAATTAGTTTTAAGCTTGGTGTGATAAAATTCTCCCCACCCCACTATGTTGAGTATTTGCATTTTTAGCAAATACCTCAATATAGAGGTGTGTGTTGAAAATTATCTCTAGGATAAAATTCACCCCACCCCTCTATTATGAATTATTGCATTTTTAGCAATTATTCATAATAAATTGATGTAGTGAAATTTATCCCTTATGGGAGGTAAATTCTAACACATTCCTTTATGTTGAGATTTTGCATTTTTAGCAATTATCTCAATATAAATTAATGATCTAGAATTTATTTCTTTGGGTGAATTCTAATGTATAATTTTATAATTTTAGGATTTGCATTTTTAGCAAATCTCTTTTATTATTTAATTGTCCATTATGAATTCATCCACTATCCTTTTTATTTTTATTTTATAAATTTTAGTTTAGATTCAATAAATACATGAGTGAGGGATTATGATTGAGAGATTTTGGATGTGTAATTGAGAGATTAATGATGAAATTGAAGATTCCATTCGAATTCAAGGCTTAAATGGGTTTGATCTATTCCTCTCTTTTACTTTTAGTTTAATCATCTCATGCTTTCAATTATGTATCTCATATTTTTGGATGATGATTATTGAGGGCTAATCTCCCATTTATGGGATGAAATTTTGAAGCCCTCATGAGTCCAATTTAGTTAGTTTACTTTTTAGCTCAATTTTATTTACCTAATTTTTATTAGCTTTTGCATCTTAATTAGTAGTTATAAAAATTAGTATAGTTAGTTAGTTAAAATATTCCCTTGAAAAATTCATAAAAAAATAAAAAAAAGTAAAAATAGAAAAAAATATAATAAAATGCAAATGAATCTATATATATGTCCTCTCCAATTTTGTGTTTCACCCTTAGATATGGATTGACTCCCTTACTTACCTCTACACTAGTTTTGTTATAATTTTGTAGGTTCAAGGGAAATTTTGATGGATAGAGAAGTTGCAACAACGACAAAATCTACATTAAAAGTAATTTTTCTAGTTATCATTTTTCATCCCCAAGAACATGGAGACTTACACAAAAATCCAAAAAAGATTATTAAGAAATCCATATTAAATTAGTAACTTAGAACCAAAATAACACAAAAACCATCAAACATAAAAAGAAATTAGAAGAAAAAAGATAACCTATTTAATTATTGAGTGTGGAAAATAAATAATAAAAATAAAAGTTAAATATCTTAAATAAACCTAAAACTAAATTGAAAAACTTTAGATGGAAATAAAAAACACATGAAACTTGATATGTAATGCTTAATGTTTTAATTATGGAAAATATTTCGACAACACACGAAAAAACATGCAGACTACTCGCAGTGGTGGATGAAGTTTGTGCGGGGGGAGAGGGGTATTACCTTAGTTTAAACTTTAAATAGTCTTGATAACATTATCAAACTGAAAAACCTAGATAAATCAACAAAAAACACAAATCAAATGACCATAAAACCTCAAATTAATAAACTAAAGAGAGATAATGTGATTGTGTGTGAAAGAGAGAGAGAGATGGTTACTTAAGATCTAAACCCAAAGAGCCAAAATGGAACCATAAATGCATAAATATAAACCCAAATTTGTGTGTAAGTAGAGAGCACGGAGAGGCATAGATTGATCTGAAATGTGCGTATCCTCCACAAAATTAGAGAGAGAGAGAGATGAGGGAGATGAGAGAAGTTGTGTGTGTTTGGAATCATGCGGTGGAGTCGTGGTTTTGGGATTTGTGGTTTGGGTGTCGTGAGGAAGAGAGATGAGAGAAATTTTCGAGGAATGTTACCAAAATACCCCCATTTTTGAATTAGAATTAATTGTTAAACAGAGGTGCGACTAATTTACTAACTTTCCCATGTTTTTGAATTTTTATGGATGCTGAGGAACTTAATTAGAGTAATGGAAAAGAGAGGGAAATCAAATAATAAGCGGACCAAAGATGAAATGAAGTTTTTTTAATCTCCACCCTTAACTTCTCACCTTGTTGGCTTTGATCCGGACCCTTAACTATCTTATATGTTTGTAGAATAGTAAAAACATCACCATCCCTTATTATACAGATAATTTTTTTTATTGTGTCTCTACATTGCATTCAATCCTTGTTCAACATAGATGGTTACATATCTTGTGCTTCAAATTTATATCACATTAATATTATATAGTTCATCGTTTGGATTATTTGTGTATGTGTTGACGAGTTTGTTTATCGTTGTTGTTTCACTTCACATTGCACGATCTTCTTGTTTCCTTAATGTTTACATATGTCACATTAAGGTGGATAATTTGTCTCATATTATTCACCTCACCTTTGTCTATTTTCGAAAAAAGGGGGAAAAATCTAACCTAAGGTGGAGATGTTTGACAAAGAGGGTTGATTTATTTTTCATATTTAGTTTATATAAGTTATATTCCCTTTTCATTCCAAATGTGTGGTAAGCTCACAATAATGTGACAAATTAGTTGTTTTTGTTTTGTCCAAAAATAGCCAAATGAGGAGATTTACAAGGACAAACTATTGATATGTTAATGTTTACTGTAAAAAAATAATCTTGCCTTCATTCCATTTGGACAAAACTAGTTCAATCATAGGTTAGGATTTGAGTTTAGTTTGTCCTTCAAGACTATGATTCACACCGAAGAGCGTAATGGCTAAATAAAGGGGCATCAAATACATGTCGAGTTTCAACTTCATCCATGGGATCCATACAAAGGTATGAATGGTGTATTATTATTGATCTCTAGATTTTAAAGTTGTTTTTTAAATATCTGTATTACCTCGTAATTTTTATGATTTTAATTATAGGATTAATTGAGGATTAATAAACTTAAAAGTGGAAATTTATTTGTAATTAATCCACATTTAATTAAATAATTACTAGCGTGGTGAGAGTTAGTATTTATTGATGTGAGTTATGTTGAAATATTACTTAGTGAATAAAATAATATATGATTAGGAAAATATTAAAGTTTTCGAAGGTGAAAAATATGGCAGTTACAGTAAACTTAGTTGGGACGCGCGTGTGAGACGTATCAGGTCTTAAATGAGGAGTAATAATGTAATTTTTTTTGGCTATTCAGATGGCTGTTGTGAGTGCGCCAATGTGTCCGGAAGGGTCAAGACAGTCAAAAAATCCAACTCGGGTGTTTAGTTTGGAGTCTGGGGCAACTTCAGGCCAACCCGACACCCTAGAGGGGTAGTTTTGTCTTTTAAAAAATTGGGATTAATTAATGGACGAAAATTAGATTAATATAGCATCACTGTAACACCCCGCACTTTTGGGGATAATTAAAATTCATAAGTGTAATTTGGGAATTTAAGAGGTTATCGTGAATAGTAATTTTTGGAGTTTTCAATCATTAGAAGATTTTCGATGGGTTTTATATTTACTTTTGTGATTAAGTAAATAAGTCGGAGTATTTTAATTATATGTCGCAGTTGAGTAAATCGACAAAAGATAAGATTTTAATTGGAAAAACCATATTGAGATGCATTGGGTTAAATTAGTGGGTTGCGGTCAAGTACCTCAGATTGAGATTTCGAGTGTGCGATTGGTTTCGAAATGGCCGAGATAGTCAGAATTGAGTATCCGGGGGTATTGTTTGGACTCCGAGAATTTTTGAACCCGTAGGGACTCGTAATTGAGTAAACAAGTCATTTTTGGGGTTTGAAGGGGTAAACCCTTATTCTCCCCTATATAAAGAAGGAAAGTTGGAGAAAAGAAGAAAAAGAGAGACAAGAGAAGAAAGAACCGAAAAAGAGAGAAAAGGAGATTTCCAGCCAACCTCCGTGGGATTCGACTCGGGATCGTCGGATTTTATCCACGAGGCAAGTGTTTACTTGCTTTATTCATTTGTGTGTATCTCATATCATAGTTGGTAATGAAATATATGATTTTAGGTTGGGATTCTTGAATAAAAATGGGTTTTTGTGAAATGAACTCATAGAAATTGATGTAGTAATTGCCTCACAAGAAATCGAGGCTTGAATGGATGAAAATGGTGTAGTTTCTGTGAGAAATGAATTCAATGGAGTTAGGGTTAGATTCTTGAGTGGTTTGATGAATCCCATGAAATTAATGTTGTGTTGGTTAAAAATAGATGTTTATATAATTATATTGTTGGTTGGTGAAGTGGGAAACCACAAATCTTGGATTTTTTGGGTGTTGGTTTAATTTGGAGATGGAGAAGATGATGAATAGTAAGACAACGTCATTACCGAATCGATTAGGCCTATAATATAATCGATTCATCTCTCGGTCAAAAAATAGAAATTGTATAACTTTTTAATACGATCGCGTGGGCACTGACCGCGTATTTTTTTGATTTTTTTGGATTTATAATGATTTTTCTATGGAAAGCTGTCCGAGATCGAAATCGTTAGTCATAAATTAAGGCTAGAATTATTTGGATATAAATATTAGGGGTTCCCAAAGTGTTAGGACCTCTAAAGGACTTGAGGAGATATGAAAACTTTAGGTTCGTTGAAATATATCCGAGTTATAGTTTAAATGGATATTGGATTGAGTTTTGGGTTTTTGGGATATATAAAAAACCTAAGAAGATTTGGAGATTTCGGACCAGCCGAATCGATTCAATTTGAGGCAGTAAGAAAGTAGAACCATTTCGAATCGATTCGGATAGGAGAAATCGATTTGGTGTCCAGCGAATCGATTCGGATAGGCCGAATAGATTCAATTCTGGGAGATTTTTGAGGTTTTCTCCTTTAAGTTTAGGGAAATTTAAACTATGGTTTTGGAGATTATTATAGGGGATTCTAGATATGATATTAGGACTCCTAGACAATGGTATTGAGGGTGAGTAAACCCCGTGATGAAATAAGAAAACTCGAATTGATTTAGTGTACGATCTGGGATATGGATTTAATGAACGCTTGGGGATACATTTGGGTTTAGTATCGTGAGTGTGCGAATACTTAAATGCTATTATTAGTGAGACTCTTTGGGGTTATTGGGCATCATTATGTGTGATTGGAAATTTTGGCCATATATATATATTTGAGCAATGATGTATAATATATATATATATATATATATATATATATATATACAATGTGACTACAGTGTATATATTATATGATACAAATACATATGTATCAGTGTGTGATTGGTATATGTGTATTTTAGAGACTGATTTCCATGAGCGTTCCTTTGGTATAGGGTTGGAATAGCCAGATTATGTATTTCTCTAGTGCGATCCAGGGAGGTTGCAAAATGTGGGTGAATCCCCTGGCTCGAGGAGCAGGGAGAGTATAGTCCCCAGGTCATTATCGTCCCGCGTTCGAGTGCGATGTGTTTAACTCCACTTGTTGGGGGAACATGATCGCCTCCACTGTTGTGTGTTGTTTCCATGACCATTAAGAGTGTCTGGCTTGGTACCGTGGTTCAGTGAGTAAACTCGGGTTATATCGGCACTATGAGACCGCATCCTCGAGTTATAGCTCGGTGGGATGGTTATGATACTTGTGTTTATAGTATATTACTTGTGTATAAAAAAACAATGTAATATACATCTCTATTAGAGTAAAGAGATAAAAGGAAAAAGTATATTCTCAGTCCGGGAGATTCCATCTGGATGTGCATTATTAAAAATAAATATCGAGTAAATATCAGTCCGGGAGATTCTATCCGGATGTGCATTATAAAAATGAATATAGGCTAAACCTTAGTCCGGGAGATATTATTCAGATGTATATTGTAAGATGTATATGAGAGTGGGTATGATATGTATATTATTATATAAGTATGTTTATATATTTGTTTTGAACTAAAGGCCTAATGGATCTCGACCATTGACACGGCCAAGTAGTATTGTATCGGGGGGGTTCCTTGTTTGGATTTCGCTTCGCGAGACACCCCACGCACGAGCTTAGCGCAGTGTTGAGAATGGAGAGAAGTTTAGCCCTTAGTACTCGGGTTGTTTAGGTTTCTAATAGACGGGTGAATTAGATTAGTTAGGCGGGGTAGCTTAACTAGGATGTTTTAGACGAGTGCATTAGGCGTGCACTATTATAAGAGGGGTGAGGGGTATCTCATGGGAGTGCGATACTAATTTAAATATGAGACAAACTTATTTTTTTTAAATAAAGCATTTATGCACTTGCTAAATATTTTTACAACTCGGGCTCTAACCCGTTTCTATATTTTTCCTCTCTTGCTATATATATATATATATATATATATATATATATATATACTAGCGAATACCCGTGCCTGAAGGCACGACAAATTTTTTTAAAATACGTAATCACAAAACGATAAAAATTTTAAAAGTACGTAATAAAAAAACTCACATTTAACTATGGAGACGCACGTCTAACTAAGAACATAATCGTGTGCATCTTTAACAAATGAAAAAAAAAACTCAAACTCAATAATACTATTTTTGCAAACCCTATTTGATTCAAGGTTTTGAAAACCCAAAAATTAACTATACAACAAAAATAACAATTTTTTGCCTACTTTTTGTCTGAAGCCAATCTACTATACAAATTTGACGCATATCATTGATCACAGTATTTTACTTTCAGAAATAATCATTCCTTTTGTAAGCATATGCGTCTTGTGTCTTGGACACTCCTATACACAAAAAAATTTAAGGAACAAAGCATAAATAGATATGAGTGACATAAATCACCCACAATAGATATAAAAACTGCTAAAGCTATAAGGAAAGGTTAACGTGAAATTTTGCCAAACTCTCTTTCTGTAGGTACTAACTTCAATCCATGTAATTTTAATACAAACTCTACATCTTAAGAAAATAAGAGTGACTAACATCAAATCAATACAATACAAAATGAGAGAAAACCCAATACATATTTTTATATCTATTGTGGGTGATTTATGTCACTCATACAAACCCAATACAAAATGATGGTAAACCCAATACAATAACAACATATAAAATGAGAGTACATCAATACATGTTTTTTTTTTGCAGTTGAAAAGAATAAAAGAAAGGTTGCCAAAAAAGATTGCCAGAAACAACTAATTAAAACCCTGCAATATAGTCATTGTGTTGTAATATTTTTACAGGCCACAATTTAAAATATGTTTGTACCATTTAAGAACAAAGAAAGGTTGCCAAAAAAGAATCACTTGGTCAGCCATTAGCTTCACCAGGGATAAACCACGTCAGCCACGTTATAAATGCTGCTACAACCACTTAAAATTTGGTGAAAAAACAAAGCCATTAACTTTCTTATGAGCAGTTGTCAAATGACTCAAAACTGACCCAAATGCAATTGTATAAAATATGGCATGATGCGCACACTCCATGCTCATCATAACTCAAGAAAAATTCAAATAAATGATGAATTAAAAGAAGCCCCGTACAAACACAAATTAGTTAAGAGCATACATATGCAAGAAGGGCTAAAAGATGAGTTCATTTGGTAACACAATTAAAAATTAATCCGTTCGTAAATATTATGCATAAACTAATTGACATTGAAAATATACCTCTAAACTAATATACAGACAAAAACTGCCAATAAAGCGCCAAATAAAGACATTCTTCATTTATAGATATCTACTATAATTTAATGAAAGTAACATCTCGATCTTTACATGACGGGGGTGGAATATACAATGCAATGGGCCACAAAAAAGATTCAGGGTGTGTAACATCCACATTATTGTGCTTATATACGATAAGTCTCTTTAGGTTCACCTTATGGATTGGGGAGAAGCTTGTCCAAATCCTCGAGGGTGTGGAAAAAGGCCTTCTGCTCCAAAACAGAACAAACTTCACTCGTTATTTGTATATGAGGAGTGTAAGCCTTGGTTTTGGTTAGTGGCTGCTGGGCCAAATACCGTAGTTTTGCAATGGAGTTCCCAGTACTCGTCAGATTTGGGTTGGATTCTTCATCTGGAACCGCTGTAGGATGACCCTGGTCATCTGAGTTCTTATCATACACTGACATATGCACTGCCCTCCTGAACATATGCACATGCTTAAGCATAAGTGATCCACCAAATTTAACAGATGACAGTAATATTCAAAGTGTACCTGATTAGTCAGCTATCAAAAAAGTATACTTGATTTGAATCTTGTATTGATAACACAAATTCAAACTTGAAACCATACAAAACTATACAATTTGAAAATCTAAGATATAATCTTAGAATGAAACATTAGGATGGCCAATTTGTCAAGAACTTAAGGAAAGATAAAATTTGAAAAACATTAAACTTACGTACATATGAGATAAATGATGGAAACGCATTCATTCATAAGATTATTAGGTTCTCCCACTGCTATTTAAGTTACTAATGGATGTAATGAAGTCTATTGCCAAAACAAAACGTAATATTGATTTGAAGTGCAAAATAGAATCAGAACTTTAAAAATAGTACCAACACTAAATCAACTAAATCCCATTTCTAATAAACTACTGCTTATATGTTCTCTTATGGATCTCAGTTATCTCTTTGCTACTGCAAAATGAAGCTGAAAAACATTACCTCAGTTAATATTTACTGGAACATCTGAAATAGAACACAGAGATATATTCAATGAGTCATAATATTTACCATAATGGCACTCATCTGCAGTAGTGAAATCAAAATCGAAGACATCATACGGCACTCATCAGCAGGCAGGGAAGCCGTGAAATCATCATAGCTTTCTTCGGGGCTCCCGAGTTTTTCCACAACCACTTGTTGACATTTTCTTTTCTTTTAATTCCAAAAACTTCAACTTGCATTCATCATCTACAGCCATACCAGAAACCACGTTTGCCTAAACTCCCTAAGAAAGTCATCATGAAAACGAAAATAAAGTCATATGTTTGTTCATTCTTGAAGCACATTACACAGATATATGGAGATCTAAAAAACATTCAGACCCAAATCGGAGAGGGTAAAGAGTTCAATTATGACGGTTTCTTGAATCTAATCTCCACCTTCGACTTCGTTTAGTCATAAGGCTTATGCATTATTTTATTTCAAAATACGGGGACCGTTTCTCATTCTAAGAATTTACCCTATCGACAATAAGAGTCAGTCTAGCAGCTATATAAATGCTATATAGCAGCTATAGAAGCATATAACTACTATATAGCAGCTATATAGCAGCTATATACCGAAAATAAGCTCGATACACTGTTGTTTGGTGAGGGAGATCGTTGCTTGAGATGCAATTTCTCTACCTTTTGCTGGAAAAATTGGAAATTTCTGCCAAATGGATCTTGTGTCGAAGCATTTTGATGCTGCAGAATAATTTTTGATGCTGCAGAATAAATCATCCATGTAAAAGGAGTAAAGAATAAATTTTTATAGTAAATAATAATTAGAGTTCCTTACAAAATTATTTACCACGATAGCCTTCTCTTTCTTATTCGAACCACAATTCACAGCCTTTCTTCAGGAGTGAGCTGAACCACAAAGGGTCATTATCGTGAATTTCTCATAAGCAGATGGCTCAAGATCCATTGAGATACAATCCGCATCTTTCGTGCTGAGATTCTTTATTCCCATAGCGCATTGTTTGCTTCGTTTGTGTTTCTTCTTCCGCATAATTAAAGATGACACAAAAAGGATGCTTGCACTGATTCGTGCCTGTAACATAATGCTTCGTAATATTCTTGTTTGCCTTCTTATGCAGCCCAGAATCGAAAGATTTCTTGTGTAATTGAGATACGCATCGAGCCTGATAAGCTTGATGATCCTGCTAGTATAGAATCTATTATGATGTGGCCATTATCAACAGTCTTCGTAGCAAGTGAATCACCACCAGTACTTCTAAGGAACAGATGTATACAAATAAAAAAAACAATTGGTAATGAATCTGTTCACATACAAAAGTGAAACCTTTAAAACCTCACACACATACCTATGTTGTCCCAGTTAAACATACTTGTGTTGCTCCAAACCTCACACACATACCCCTGTTGGCCTAAGTTAAAAACAAAAAGAAATCCATTACCTCTGTTGGCCCAAAAATATCTCAACATACAGATTTCAAGCTTCTGAACACTAATCAACATGAATAAGTCCACTTAAAGTATCTTTGAGACATTAGTTGTGATAAAAATAAGCGAGACTCACAAAGACTGACACATTCTTGAAGACAATAAGTCCACTCACTGAACGTTTTACATGGGAAAAAAATCAATTACATCTCACATTGCTTACCACTACAATGTAATATATAAAATCATAACTAATTATTGAACTTCAAGTGAATCCTAATTGAGAAGAAATTGGATGGAACTTGAAAATTCAGGCATACAACATAAACTACTCGCACAAAAGCAGAAATAATAACAACACAAATGGTAGTCTCTATGAACTTTATAGAATACATAAACATAAGATCAAGTGACTAAAATAAATTAGAAACCTAAGTAATTGCTATAGGTACTGAAATATGAAAAGGCATACATATATCTAATACTGGATTTAGAGAGAGATTATGAAATGAAGAAATAGAAGGATCAAAATTTTTGCTTAAACAAATATACTAATATACCAAGTATAAGGAAATCAAAGAAATGTCAAAATCACATCAGGGTACCAATTTTTCCCAAGCAATTAAAGTTAAAAAAAAATGAATCAAATCACTTAAAAATGAAGTAAAGAGGATTGACAAAAAAAATAGATAAAAAAAAGTTAAGAACACTCGATCAAGTTAAAAAAATTGAAAGGCAATGAAACTACTTCAAGTTTAACAAAACAATCCATTACATGTGTTGACCCAAAAGTGTCTCAACATATAAATTTTAAGCATCTGAAAACATGTAATATTCGTATTAGAGAGAAGATATAAACTTAGGTATTTCATTATATTGAATGTAAAATCACTACCCAAAAGAAATTATGAAGCCTAAGAACCATTGTATTGAATGTAAACTCAGTTTCCTTCAGCTCATCACCTGTTGATAGAGAATAAGCCATTCCCCTAAAACAAAGTCAAGTGAGAAAGTGAAATGACCTCAAGATATAAGTGAAATAACCTTAAGATATAAGTGAAATAAACTCAATTTTTGACATGAACAATTTTTTAAGATATAGAAGACATACCAGTTCACATAAGTGAAATAACCTGCAAAAAAAATAGAACATGTAACATGCACCTAATTATGAATGTAACATGAACATGTAATAAAAGACACACACACACAAACTGAGTTTATATAACGGATCTAATTATGAATGTACAAAGAAAGTTGAAAACAAAAAACCATTTAAGAAAATAAATATTATTTTCTGAAACACTATACCTCGAAAACTAATATGTTGAGAAAAAAACGAATTGATGGGAAGAAGAGGCCTAAAAAAGGAAGAAGTGTAAAATCACCATACTTTAGATACGATTGATGTTCCTGGTCAAGTGAACCGAACCACTCAACTAACCCCAAACCCAAACCAATCTTTTAGTTTCATATTTTTTCCAAACCAATATAGAGGCATTTATGCATTTGTTTCTCTCTCTAGCTTACCAAAGTGTCAAACAAACATTCAGTAAGGGTTCATTTGGCAAACCAATTCCAAGCCATGGAAATGGAATTGAAAGATCAATTTGAATTGCACGGAATTGAAATTGGCTTTTGAATTCCAATTCCAAGCCTTGGAATCGGGTTGCCAAACGGACCCTAAGTGTAATTTTAATACAAACATTTAGTAAGAGTAGTTTTAAAATGCGAGTATAAAAATCATATCATTAAGAGCATATAACATGTAACATGAATCTACATCTTAACTCAGTTCTAAAATCAATCCCCATAATGATAAATATATTGCCCCAAATCAAATATACCAAACACATTTAAAAACCCCCAACTTTGAATCCATTAAATCCCATCTCAAGATATATTAATTTCCACCCACTCCCAAAAACAATGAAGATAAATCAACATGAAATAGTTATTTATGTTTTCTCATAAAAACACCAAAATATGGAGTGTACATGAAAGACCCAACTCAAAACTCTTAACAAAATATTTTGAACTTAAATCCCCACAGAAAAAAAAACATAGTGAGTTAAAAGATTAAATGATGCTTTAAACCTTCCAATCAAGCATATAAAACTGATCTTGAAAAGTTATTAAAAAAAGTGAAAACTTCACAGCATACCAGTGAGAAAAGAGATAGATCTATCAATGAGAATGCTATATCTGCAACAACAAACAAAAAACCCAATTAGTTTTAAAGAAAAAAATGTAAGCTCAAAGTAGGGAACATACACCGTTCCAAACATAAATACAAAAAAATCGCAAAATAGAGCGTAAAGAGAGAGTTGTTGAGTTTGTGTATGTGTGTGAGAGACAGAGGGAAAGGTGAAAGAAAAACACCATCTCAAACCTTAAATCGAAAATATATGATTCATGACAAAGTGGATGAGCCAAATATATGTTTTTAATTCTCCCATTTTTGAAGAAAATCGTAACTCTCCCATTTTTAGAACACCAAAACCCCCAAAACATGTTTTAAAATTCCTTGAAACCGAATCCCTGATTTTGCACCAAATTAAATTTGAAATCAAGTCCGAACAGAGAAAGATAGAAATGAAGTGTATACCTATGATTCATAGTGTGAAATCCAGTTAGTGGAGGAA
Source organism: Sambucus nigra (assembly GCA_949130495.1). Classification (NCBI taxonomy): domain Eukaryota; kingdom Viridiplantae; phylum Streptophyta; class Magnoliopsida; order Dipsacales; family Adoxaceae; genus Sambucus; species Sambucus nigra. Next base: position 165,248,080 of record OX422220.1, on the reverse strand, counting down.
TGATTGTGGATTTAGAGAGAGAGAGAGGGGTATAGTTTCATGACGATGGGTTTAGAGAGAGAGAGCGGGTGATTTTTGTTTGGGAGGAAAAAAGTGAAATGGGATTGTTCTCTATGGGTGGGATACGTGAAATGTTTAGGCGGGATAATTAATTTGGAGAGTTAATCAGAGCCTTTGATTTGGTAAGGGGAGATGTGGGCAAATCTCAACCCTTATTGTGCTTTTACATTTTTTCAAATTCAAAAACAATGCCATATTATTATATATATATATATATATATAGGTGTCCTGACACAGGGATGCCTGGATGACACTTCCTTCGAGTCAGACATCCGCTGCAGCAGCTGATGATGCATGCAGGTTTACCATAGACGCTTCTATCCTTGTAATCTAGATAGGATGTACTATATAAACGTTCAGGCTGATAACCCAATTTCATTTATTTATTCTTTTACCGCCTTTTAGTGCGGCATTCGATATGGTTGTATGATGTTCAAACTAAGTGTCCAGTTATTTTATTTCATTTCAGTTTCATTTACATAAACTCCGTGAATTTTTTAATTGAGAAATTGTTTAAAAAGATTAGTTAAGTAAAATTTTGAGGCCAACCTAATAGGTTATTAGTAATTAAATTGGTTTTCGACAATGATGCCAAGAATGAGCCATATGCGACTCCTGTTTTAATTTGGTACATGAGTGATCGCCCAGTATTTTATTAGGCGGGTTGTCACAGATGGTATCAGAGCATCAAGTTCTAGTGTCCTTAGGAATATGTTCGGACGTACTATGCTTTCAGCGTTGCTCTCGATTTGATATAGAGCCTCAGGATTTGGATTTTTGATTTCTCTTGTGAGATTTCATTCTCCTGCCATAGTATAAGATTTTGGAAATCTTTTGTGCGCTTGTTTGAGATTCGTGTGCGGAGCAAGGAAGGCGGTAGGAGGTGGGGCTTAGTAGGAGTAATTTTAAAATGGTGGGAATGATGATAACCATATTAAGAGAAGCAAGATATTTTGCCCTTAGAAGAATCTTACATGTGGATATACCCGTTAGTTCCTTTAGTCTGTCAGAAATGAAGGGAATGCAGTTTCTGAATTATTCACATAAGGATGGCCAGAGGCCGACAGTTAATAAAGAGTAATATGGAGAAGTGAACCTTGTACCGAGGTGAGGTAGGTACAATGAATAATGAATACTTTCGAGGAATGATAGGCTCACTAGAGAAGTGTTGCTAACACTTATGGAGAATGTGTGTATTCGTGGACCCCATTGGTGGACATCCACCGGGGGAGAGAAGTTAAGAGGACCAATAAGGTGATTGCCAGGATCGAGGTTGGAGATTCCGATAATACTAATAACTTTTACATGGTTAGGAAGGCCAGAGATGGAAATAGGGTGATGTGGAGTGCGGAACCACATGGTTAGTACTTCCCTGGTAGGAGTAAAGGACAAGATTAGGGTTCCTAGATGGGGCATAGAGTTAAGTAATTTTGGTTCAGTTAGGGCAAGTGTACTAGGTCCAAGAACCATTTGGAGTAGATAAAGGCAAAGTTGTTGTTATGAGTTTCACCTCAGAAGGAAGAGGTATAATTGGCATGGCTAGATAAAGTCGCGGTGTTTCATTAGCCCCAGACTCGTTTGTGTAATTTGAGCTTTGTGGCGGTATCGATATCATTATATCATGTATGTCTATGTGTTTTTCTTCAGTAACGGAGTTATATTTTCCTGCATTCTCTATAAAAGCGGGTGTTGATATTTTAAATATGTATCTAGATTGTACAACTCGTCTTATGTGTGATATACGAGTATGATATTATTGTGAGTATAATATATACTAAGTGATAGAAGATAGCAGGAAAATGATTGCAATACTATCGTGTCCACGGTTCCAGGATGGAACAAGTTGTTGTTGCGATCTCTCACCTGGATACATGTTGATTTTGCCTTTATTATTATGGGTAGATGAAACTTCGGTGAGTAGATGTTTCTTTATTATGTTACGAGTGCATGGCGACCTCATAGGTGTGATTTAAGGTATGCAAGGATTATTGTCGAGCTGTGGGTTTAAGCTCATTATTGTTTGCGCAAGGACTTAGTGTTAGTATGAGCGCTTGGTGGTGTGGCTCCTGGATAGAGATAGGAGTTCATACCACCTTTTATTGGAAGAGGGGATAAGATTATCCCGATTGCATATTTGAAGATAATGGACCTTCACGACCGACAAAGTTAAGTATGTAGTGTATTGGAGGGGTTCCTTGTATGGAATTCGCTTGTGAGACGCTCTGCGCATGAACCTTAACGATGTCGGGAATGGAGCGATGTTATAGGATGCAAGGATGTTAGTTTTGTGGATAAGTCATATAGTGTGGAGGAAACACTATATATTTTGAGCAGTATGATGATGGTATGCTTATGGAAATATTGTGCTATAGAAAAGCACTAAAATGGTTCTCTCACCGCAAGTAGGTGGATAAATCAGGAGTTAGAAAAGTTGATTTGAGGATTATTGAGCGTCCTTAATAAAAAGGCGAGTATTGGAAGAAGTATATTTTGGGTATGATGATTGTAACGCTTTTGTAGAGAGTGGGCACCTCTATTAGTTAGACTTTCCTTTTCACTTACGTGTAAGGATAGAATACTAGAAATGCGTTAATAGGTTAGGGAGGTAAGATTTAGGATGTCCCACTGGTGTGCCTTAGGCCGTTATATCTCGTTGATCGACGATGCGAGGGAGTAGTGTAACGGGAGGTTTCCTTTTCTGGATTTTGCTCTGCGAGACGTCCCATGCATGAAACCAAGCAAATGTCGAAAGTTGAGAGAGCCCTTGGGCACTAGGGATATACATAGGATAGTGCTAGTTTTATGTGTGTTGGAAACACATCGATCCTAGGATTATTAGAATTTTAAGTAAAAAGAGTTAGTGGCACTGATATAGGAAGATTGTGGGAAGTAAACCACAAGAAGATTGATTCATTAACCTTGAGAAGAATTGAATTTCGTGGGTTGGGAAAACCCATGTATGAGTGTTACACTGAGGAAATAAGGCCTATTGTTTAGAAAGTATGTACGTGTCGGATGTTGGTGATAGTTGTGCGGAGAGGCACGGGTGTATGGGCACCTTAAAGATTTGGTTTTATATACCGTCGAATATAGAAGGGGCGTAGTATATAGAGTTGAAGTTTATGCCGAGATGGCAGTGTAGTATAGTATAAACCTTGATAGAGGTAACTACTGAGTGAGTATACGATTAAGAGCTATTAGGTAGTACCATTCCACTTCGAGGTATTAGGATGTGGAGTGATTCACGATCCTAGGTTAGAGTTGGTAGTATCGGTTATATCTAAATTTCGAGGACGAAATTCCATTGTAAGGAGGAAGTATGTAACACCTTGCACTTTTGGGGATAATTAAAATTCATAAGTAAGTGTAATTTGGGAATTTAAGAGGTTATCATGAATAGTAATTTTTGGAGTTTTCAAGGATTAGATTATTTTTGATGGGTTTTATATTTACTTTTGGGATTAAGTAAATAAGTCGGAGTATTTTAATTTTATGTCGCAGTTGAGTAAAGCGACAAAAGATAAGATTTTATTTGGAAAAACCATATTGAGATGTATTGGGTTAAATTAGTGGGTTGCGGTCAAGTACCTTGGATGGAGATTTCGAGTGTACGATTGGTTTCGAAATGGCCGAGATAGTCAAAATTGAGTATTTGGAGGTATTATTTGGACTCCGACAATTTTTGGACCCGTAGGGATTGAGTAAACGAGTCATTTTTGGATTTTATTGTGGTAAACCCTTATTCTCCCCTATATAAAGAAGGAAAGTGGGAGAAAAGAAGAAAAAGAGAGACAAAAGAAGAAGGGAGAGAAAAGAAGAGAGAAAATGAGATTTCCGGCCAACCTCTGTGGGATTCGACTCGGGGTCGTCGGATTTTATCCACGAGGCAAGTGTTTACTTGCTTTATTCATTTGTGTGTATCTCATATCATAGTTGGTAATGAAGTATAAGATTTTAGGTTGGTATTCTTGAATAAAAATGGGTTTTTGTGAAATGAACTCATAGAAATTGATGTAGTAATTGCCTCACAAGAAATCTAAGCTTGAATGGATGAAAATGGTGTAGTTTTTGTGAGAAATGAATTTAATGGAGTTGGGTTAGATTCTTGAGTGGTTTGATGAATACCATGAAATTAATGTTGTGTTGGTTAAATATAGATGTTTAGATTATTATATTGTTGGTTGGTGAAGTGGAAAACCACAAATCTAGGATTGATTGGGTGTTTGTTTAATTTGGAGATGGAAAAGATGATGAATAGAAAGACAACATCATTATCAAATCGATTCCGCCTATAAGCAAAATGATTCATCTCTTGGTCAAAAAAAAATGTAGATCTTTTCGATATGGTCGCGTGAGCGCCAACTGCGTATTTTTCTGATTTTTTTTGGATTTATAATGATTTTTCTATGGAAAGCTATCTGAGATCGAAATCGTTAGTCATAAATTAAGTCTAGAATTATATGGAGATAAATATTAGGGGTTCCCAAAGTGTTAGGATCTCTAAAGGACTTGAGGAGATATGAAAACTTTAGGTTCGTTGAAATATATCCGAGTTATTGTTTAAATGGATAGTGGATTGAGTTTTGGGTTTTTTGGGATATATAAAAAATCTAAGAAGATTTGGAGATTTCGGACTAGCCGAATCGATTCGGTATGAGAAAGTAAGAAAGTAGAACCATTTCGAATCGATTCAGATAGGACAAATCGATTTGGTGTCCAGCTAATCGATTCGGACAGGCCGAATAGATTCGGTTCTGCGAGATTTTTGAGGTTTTCTCCTTTAAGTTTAGGGAATTTTAAACTATGGTTTTGGATATTATTATAGGGGATTATAGATTTGATATTGGGACTCCTAGACAATGGTATTGAGGGTGAGTAAACCCCGTGATGAAAGAAGAAAACTCGAATTAATTTAGTGTACGATCAGGGATATGGATTTAATGAACGCTTGGGGATACATTTGGGTTTAGTATCGTGAGTGTGCGAAGACTTAAAATGTTATTATTAGTGAGAATCTTTGGGGTTATTGGCCAACATTATGTGTGATTAGCAATTTTGGCCATATATATATTTGAGCAATGATGTATTATATATATATATATATATATACACATAATGTGACTATAGTATATATATATTATATGATACAAATACATATGTATCTGTCTGTGATTCGTATATGTGTATTTTAGAGGCTGATTTCCATGGGCTTTCCTTTGGTATAGGGCTGGAACAGCCAGATTATATATTTCCCTAGTGCGATCCAGGGAGGTTGCGCAATGTGGGTGAATCCCCTGGCTCGAGGAGCAGGGAGAGTATAGTCCCCAGGTCATTATCGTCCCGCGTTTGAGTGCGATGTGTGTAACTACACTTACAGGGGGAACATGACCGCCTCCACCATTGTGTGTTGTTGCCATGACCATTGAGAGGGTCTGGCATGGTACCATGGTTCAGTGAGTAAACTCGGGGTTGGATCAGCACTATGAGACCGTATCCTCGAGTTATAGCTCGGTGGGATGGTTATGATACTTGTGTTTATATTATATTACTTGTGTATAAAAAACAAGGTAATATACATCTCTATTAGAGTAAAAAGATAAAAGGAAAAAGGATATTCTCAGTCCGGGAGATTCGATCCTGATGTGCATTATTAAAAATAAATATCGAGTAAATCTCAGTCCGGGAGATTCTATCCGGATATGCATTGTAAAAATGAATATAGAGTAAACCTCAGTCCGGGAGATATTATCCAAATGTATATTGTAAGATGTATATGAGAGGGAGTATGATATGTATATTATTATATAAGTACATTTATATATTCGTTTTGTACTAAAGGCCTAATGGATCTCGACCATTGATACTACCAATTAGTAGTGTATCAGGGGGTTCCTTGTTTGGATTTCGCTTCGCGAGACACCCCACGTACGAACTTAGTGCAGTGTTGATAATGGAGAGAAGTTTAGCCCTTAGTACTCGGGTTGTTTAGGTTTCTAACAGACGGGTTAATTAGATTAGTTAGGCGGGGTAGCCTTACTAGGATGTTTTAGACGAGTGCGTTAGGCGTGAACTATTAGAAGAGGGGTAAGGGGTATCTCATGGGAGTGCGATACCGATTTAAATATGAGACAAACTTATTTTTTTAAAATAAAGCATTTATGCACTTGCTAAATATTTTTACAACTCGGGCTCTGACATGTTTCTATATTTTTCCTCTCTTTATATATATATATATATATATATATATATTATATAGGTGTCTAGACACAGGGACGCCTAGAGGATACTTCCTTCGAGTCAGACGTTCGCTGCAGCAGCTGTGGATGCATGCGGGTTAACTATAGACGCTTCTATCCTTGTAATCTAGATAAGAGGTACTGTATAAACATTCGGGTTGATAATCCAATTGCATTTATTTATTCTTTTACCACCTTTTAGTGCGGCATTCGATATGGTTGTATGATGTTCAAATTGAGTGTTCGGTTATTTTATTTCATTTCAGTTTCATTTACATAAACTGTTTGAAATTTTTAATTGAGAAATTATTTAAAAAGATTAGTTAAGTAAAATTTTGATGCTAGCCTAATATGTTATTAGTAATTAAATTGGTTTTCGACAATGATGCTAAGAATGAACCATATCTACTCCTGTTTTAATTTGGTACAGGAGTGATCGCCCAGTATTTTATTAGGCGAATTGTCACAATCACTTACGTAGAAGCAGTTAGGGTTTTGTTCTGCAAAAAATAGAGAGAGTCCAAGGGAAGGAGAAGAGGTTCCGAGGAGTTCCAAGGACAAACCCAGTCACCTTTCAACAAAAACACCATCACCGTGTAGATCAGGAAGAGAGGAACGCATCCATACCATTTTCAAGAAACAAATCAGACCTTCATAAAAAGGCAAGTGTTCATCTTGCTTAATTTTAGAGCGTATCATATCCATGTTAATTAAGTTGATGGTGTAGTCATGATATTAAGAAATTTGGGATTGTAATTGGGGATTTATTCATAATTGAGGTATAGGTTTTTTCATGTAGTTGAATAACCATATTATGGGGATAACATATCTGGGTTTTATATGTTGAAATCACGAAATCAAATCTAGGTTTAATTGTTGTTCATGGGGATTTATGAATTAAGGGCCCTTTGAAGATTTGAGGAATAAATCTGAATTCATATTATAATTTTAGGGATTTGATGTTAAAAATATGTTGGGAATCATTATATTACTAGGGAGAATAGTTTAGCATCTTTTGATCTGGGTTAGAAAGAGTTTTGGATGATTTGTGTGATAAAAAAATGGTAGAAAAATGCAAGCTTTTGAGGACAAAAATGAATTGTAGTTTTCCCGTTCAAATGACCTCGTTCGAATGAGAATTCCAATGACCACAAGAATTTAGAGAAAAGTTCATTCAAAGTATCGTTCGAATGAAACGAGACTTCCAATGAGAATTCAGTGCTATAATTCATTCAAAGTTTCGTTTGAACGAAATTTTCCCCATTTCAAACGAGGCAAGTTCTAAATTTTTTACCCGCTCGAGTTAAAATATTAGGAGGTTAATTCAAGTGAGATAAAATGACCTATGCTACCTTTGAGTGACTTTAATACATAGTCTAGTGGTGAGAGGATTTTGTAACTACTTAAGGTATATGTTAGAATTGTGACACCCCGCTGAAATAATAACGGGTGTCCACCCCTAAACTATAATAAATCAGGAATTTCAAGTGGATCATTCTCAGCATCAACTGTCGAGACTAAATAAACATGTGTTCCTGTTCGGAGTCCTCCTGCCCAAACTGTCCTTTGATCTGCTGTAGGGGTTGCACATCCAAAACCTCCTCAAAAAGTTGCCCTCTACCTCTTTCGGGACAATCCCTTTTCCTATGGCATATTTCACTACAAAAGAACATCTACCCAGCAAATCCTCCATGCTCATCCTAAGGAACAAAACGCTGTTGCGACCCTTGATAATCCTGCTTATGCCATCTTGCTCCACTGGCATATTCTTCTCCAAACTTACTTGATGAACCCAAATAAGAAGGATTATAAAGGTAACCTAAAAGGGTGTTTCGAAAACGGGTTGGGTTTTTTTGTGAACCAAAATGGGTGTTTCGAAAGATTTAACGGATAAAACTCGGTTAACATTCGATGTGTAAAACTTAGAATAAAATTGCAATTGATCGTAAGTAAATGGTTCTAGGATGATTAGAACCCCTTTTATACGTGTATATATAGTTGGTTGGGGTTATATGTTGGTGGGAAATAAGATAAAAAGCTTGATGGGTCGGTTGACGACTATGATGTTAGGTAACGCGATACCTATAAGACTAAAATAAGTTGAGAGTATACTTATTTGATTATTACAAATTGATATATTTGGGAATATATATAAATCCCTAAATGTGATTAAGTGCGAGACGTATTTTAAGTGAGAAAATACTTATCGATTTAGTATTTTAAGTTTACGAATACCTATATATTATTTCGAATGGGAAGATTCGGGATTAATGGCTATCGCTAGGAAAGTTTGGCAATTATAAGCGATATAATATATATATATAAGTTACGATGGTGTTTTTAATGTTCATAAGTTGGGGACATACTTTGTGGTTGAGATTGAAGCCACGTGTCAAAACTGAAAGGTTGGGATTGATTTCCTCATTCTCTCCTTACGCTCATTTGGCCTACCTAGCCATCTTCTTGCTCCCACTTCTCATTCTCTCCCTCAGCCATGCTTCTCCCAAACCCTACCCCTCTCTCTCCTAACCATCCCTCTCATGAAACAGCCTTCCCCGTTCTCTCCACACCGCCGCCTCCTCCTCCTCTCCTCTCCGCCCCCTCACCCTTACCCTTCTCACCCTCCTCACGCTTCCGTCCTCACGACGCGTGGGGTTTCAATTTTTAGATCTAACGTGTTTTTTGTTTGCAAATCTAACATTCGGTACTTCAGATCCAAGGTTTTGGGTTCTCATTCTAATGTTGGTAAGATTCTTATATGTTTGGGTTTGTATTTTTTTTTTTGCAGATCTAGCCCTAAGATCCTGGACTTCATCCTTGCGAAGGTAATTAGATTCATTGCATTCTCTTAATTTCTTAAACCTATCATTATTTATGATTAATTTATGTTTTAATGTATAATTCAACTCTAAGATTCTTATACGTTTGGGTTTGTATTTTTTTTTGCAGATCTAGGCCTAAGATCTTTGACTTCATCCTTGTAAAGGTAGTTAGATTCATTGCATTCTCTTAATTTCTTAAAGCTATCATTATTTATGATTACTAATTTCTGTTTTAATGTAAAATGCAACTCTAAGATTCTTATATGTTTGGGTTTGTATTTTCTTTTTTTTTGCAGATCTAGGCCTAAGATCTTGGACTTCATGCTTGCAAAGGTAATTAGATTCATTGTATTCTCTTATTTTCTTAAACATATCATTATTTATGATTACTAATTTCTATTTTAATGTAAAATGTAACTCCATTTGTATTGGGTCTTATATAAACCATATGCCTTAATCTCGTAATATGTTTCTTTTTAGCTCCAAGTAAGAAGTAATCGATTGTTAGTTTTGGGTGAAAAAAGGCATGGGTTTTGTTTCCGTCATCATGTAATACTTATTTTCACACTAACAAATGCGGTCTATTACCAAATTGGGAGATTGCAATTATTAGAATAAATGGTATGATTTTCTATTCATTTATGTAATGTGTGTCTATTTTCTATATTCTATATACAATATTATTCGTTACAAGGGAGTTGTTGATGACTTCTTAAAGTTATTGTACTTACAGGCTTCAAAATCTGGATGAATCTAAATAGTTTGGCTTTAAACATTCATACTCTCTCTAGCTTTGTAATTCTTTGAACATCACATGTTTGAATGTATGTCTACACAGGATTTTTTTTTGTAGATGTTATTATATGGAACAATTTGTATTTTCTTTTAAAAGTTTTTGTTCTCTCTTTCTGTTTAGGACTCTATTTTACATTTATTTGATTGATTCCTGATTTATATCATTACTACTATTTTTTAGTTTTAGATATTTAGATGAAGTTGAAGAAAAGTTAAGAATGAAACATTATAAACTGTAATTTAAGGGTTTTGTCTGGTAGCTATCTATGCCATTTAACTTCTTTGTAAATACTGTAATTTACAGATTTTGTTCCGAGTAAATGTGTTCATTTTGTAGTTATTTTATTATACTAACCTTATTAGTTTGTATATAATGTGCATGTAAGAACGTACAGACCATATGGAGAGCTTCCAAATGATCAACGGTAAGAACATGTTGACTATGTATGGGACTTGAAATCCCCCTTTAAAACATATGAGTTTTAGACTCCATTGGGTTATTCTTCAAATGGATTTATGTTGGGGAACTTCCAACTATTGTTTGATGTTTTCACTATTTTTAGCTTTGTTATATTGATCTTATTGAATTAAGGAACATTATTTGTGGTACTTGATACTTTCTTTTATGTTTAGAAAAAAGCTCCCCTTCTTGGGCTAACATCCACTACAAGTCACTCCCGTTTGTAAGCGATTACACTCAACTTCTTTAGATGGCATAGTTGGATAGCTGCGTCGGCATAGTTCGATACCTAATACACTCAACTTATTTATGCAGGTGTTTATAACAAGGACGGGGTGTCTTAGTCTTCCAGGGCACAATGGCTTCCACTATGTTCTTTATTCCACTCTATTCTTTATTCCACGTCCTGTTTCGATGTTCCTAAATAGGACCAATTTCTAAAATTTGTAAACTGTGGGTCGGCCATTTAAAAATAATACAACTTGGGACTAAATGCCGACATTCACTTTTTTAATTGCTAATCTTTTTGCTACTTGATATTACGTCTTTTGTATATCCATAGGAATATATATAACACTTAATTTCTTTTATATTATTTGATAGCATCAAAGGTTGTATTAAGTAAAAACTAATTCATTTGCTACTGCTGATTCTGATCATCTTATTTCTTATGCTCTTAATATTCCAGATGAAGGGTTTACAAGGTGAACTCATGTGATGTCCAATGTAAGCATATGCACTTATGATCCAGATATGTAAGAAGACTATTGATGGCCAATGTATAAGCAGATGATGGGTTTACATTTGCTGAGTCTGATCATCTTATTTGTTATGGTTCCACTAGTTAGATATGTAAGAACTTCATTCCTCCAAAAGATATATTGTATCAAGTTGTGTATTACAGCATCACTTAAATAACAAAACAAGAGTTGAGGTTATGATAGGTTTTGTATTTTACCTTGAAAGATTCACTTAAATAACTGATTGTTTCCACATGTTTCAAAAGAAAACATTATAGGATGCTATTGGAAAATCTGGATATGCTTCTATGGGCATTAATAAACTTTGAAAGATCTATATGTTGTCGTAAAATTAGAGAATATGGTATTTTTTTCCCCAATATGTGTTGGATGCTGCCAATTCAAGAAGGGAAACAAGAGTGAATCAAATTAATTGAATATAAAGGCCTGAATCTTAATTAAGAGGAACTTTAGTTAATTTTTTGTCTTACGAGTCTTCAGTTATTTCTTTTGACATTTATAATCAAAATTTTACCCCATATAATATATAATTATTTGAATTTTGTCCGACTATAAATATGAACCTATACGAAAGACATTGATTTATATTCTCTGTGTTAGTTATCTATTAGAACAGAATCCTTTCCTTCCTTCACGATATTTTTCTACGTTTTGAGAATAGTCTGCTATGAAATCTATCATCATGCGTCCATGCTTCCTAAACGCCTCAGGGTTTAGAGGATTCATGGTGAGTTCTGGTAAGGAACCTATTTGGATAGGCTGCAGCATTAATTAATTAAAGAGCACACACTAAATTTGGAGAAAATTGAGGGCTAACCTTATGTAGTAGAGTTAGACTATTGAGGCATGGTTATACAACATTGGACAATCAAAAGAGTACAATGATTGGAATTATTTAGTGCTACCTGCATGGAAGTTAATGAATTTTTTCATGAAAAAACAATAGGGTCTGCTTTTCCCCACATGACAGTATTTGGACTTCTGCCTGCTCCATTGACAACCAAAACTCTTTGTACATTTTCGGCATTGACACCGAAAACCACACCAAAAACAACAGTCACTCAACTATTGAACCAATAAAGTAACCGATCTATTAAACTAAACATTACCTACTTAAGCAGCACCGTATAGTCCATTCATCAAAGACTAACTATCAATATAGTGTGAAAATATTTGTCCATACATCAAAGAAAAAAATTAGTTCCTTCCTTCACTATAAACTTCACACATGGTTTATTATTAAATGTATATGGGGCGTGGCTTCTTTTTTTCAAGACTTTATCAAGATGTGAATACTCATCCGAGTCTATGAATTTAAATCTTCCTCTAGAGTCAATGTTTATTTGTCTACCTTTTTTATTAATTGTTAGTTTTCCAAATTTGTATTCATTTCTCGAACATGGAGATAGACTAAATGATCTAAATCAAACGATAATTTTTTTCTTTATAGGAACCTTCTCTCAATTTTTGAAGCACAATTCGGTCAGAACGACTGCATTAATCAGTCAGAACAGATTTGATCCTATGCAATGACTACATTAACGACTGTAGGAAAGGTATGTACGGATAATTTCCCATATTCTTCTATGTGTACATCGTTGATGCCGTTTCAATTAGTTTTAATTAGAAAATAACAAATGTGTATGGTAGTTAATTAGTCCATCAGTCACAATTTCTCCTTTATGACATTGTTCTTGGCAAGCATTCTAATTTCGTCTTTGTGATTAGTTCATTTCATTCATGATTCTTTTCATCATTTCAATGAAATGACTTTCTTTCAATTGAAATATTCATTGTAAAAGTTATAAAACGACTTTCTTTCATTTATTGAAAGAATTTCTTAATTCCTTTACGAGACCACTTTAATTAATTTGTTTTCTTTTTTCTTGAAGGTTCATGGCCCGAAGTGTGAACATTAGAAACACTGAGAGGTAATTCCTTAAATTTTCGTCGTATTTATGTTCATGTTTTCAATTGTTCAATTACACTTGGCTCGAAATAATCGGACTTGGTTTAGGGACCATCTTGGTTTTGTAAGATCGCCTCTGTAAGATCAGTTCTGTATAACTTCCATGAAGTTTAGTGTGTGTATAATGTAAATTTAGGGACCATCTTGGTTTTCTTATTATTATTTTTCCTATGTTTTTGGTTTTCAATTATAGGTCACCAATGAATGGGATGAAGCCCACTACAAATACCGCAAAGAGGAGATCCATGGCCCAGGTACAAGGCATATGGCCCAAGCCCAAATCTAAGAAGAAGAAGCACATAGTCAGTAAGAGGATTAGGCTCACCAATGCTCATCTTCCGGAGTTGTTCCAGAAACTTAATTTTCCCAGTACTTATTCAAAAGCAGTACTTACGCATTAATTTTCCAAATGCAGTACTCAAGGTGCAAATACAGTACTTATACAGTATAATAGATGTGGCCCTTAGGCGCTAAGCGCAGTCAGTCACATGGCGTTAGCCTAGGCGCGCTTCAACCAATTTATTAGTCATGTGTCTTTTTTTAAATAAAAACAAACCGGGCCATTTTTTACATAGAAAACAAACCATATCCTTTATTTTATAAAACCCAAAAAGATAAAAGTATCTCAAAAAACAAAAAACCATATTCTACAAAAAAAGAGCCCCCGCTCTTTCTTTGTCCACTCCGACTGTTCCTTTCATTCTAGCTCTGTTTCTCTCTTCTCTCCAAACTCCGGAGGCTCATGTATTTATCTTTTTCTTTTTTTTTCTTTTTTTTCTTTATTTCTCACCTCTGGCTTATATTTTTTTTCTTTTTTTTCTATCCAAATGTATTTTTTCTGCCTTTTCCTTTCTTTGTTCCCTATTATACCTATTGGAGTATAACAGGTATCTGTTATACCTTTCTTCCCTATTATATACCTATAAAACATAAAAATTATCATTGATGTCATTAAGTTATCATTGATTTATTTCTTGTTTCCTATAAAAAGAAACAAAAAAGTTTATTTGAAAAAATATCAGTTGAATTGAAATTAAATGTTTACTTTTTTGGAGAAAATATCAGTTGAGTTGAATTGAAAAATATCAGCTGGATTAAAAAAAATGTCAGTTGAAAAATATCATTTTATGACTTTTTGATTGTTTTCTATAAAAAGACAAAAAATATCAGTTGAAATTAAATTATTACTGTTTTCTGTAAAAAGAAAGAAACAATATCAGTTGATGCAAAATTTAAACTTTTATTGTTTGAATCTGATTTGTGTTGTGTAAATGAACAGACTTTGGTTGCAAAGAAATTGCATTTCGCATTTAGTATGCCAACACAGAGGATAATGAAGTTTCAAAACTGTATTGAGTTTCTTGATTCCACTGATTTTGAACAATTAGAAGGTCCTAATGCTCCCAAACAATGGAGAAAATCTCCATCTCGATTGAGTAAAAAGAAGCTGGAAGATATATCAGTGTCTTTATTTGGTTCAACAGATGAAGAGTGGTCCGTCATGTAAAGCACGAGTTTTATTGATGTTACTTTCATTAAATTATAGTATCTATAAATGAAGAACATCTTTATATGGAACTTTATTGGGAGGTTATTTATGTACATTGGTTTAGAGATATATTTCCAATGTCAATTAGTTTATGCATAATATTTATGAACGGACTGCCTTTTAATTGTGTTACCAAATGCGCTCATCTTTTGGCCCTTCTTGAATTTGTATGCAATGAAATAATTTGGGTTTGTAGGGGGCTTCTTACAATTATTCATTTATATGAATTTTTCTTTAATTATGATGATCAAGGAGTGTACACATCATGACCATGGAGTGGGTCAGTTTTGAGTCCTTTGACAACTGCTCATCAGAAAGTTTATGGGTTAGTTTGTGAAGAGTGCGCCTGTGTGATAATTGATTTAAATTAAATTCGCAAGTTTCCAAGTACCCCTTATTTAATTAGAGTCCCTAAACATGCATCTAAGGTGCGTGTGTCAATCCATAAATAAATAAAGCATGCGACACAAAAATATGTTGAGACATTGATTTGAGGAAAAAAAACCTTTCGGGTAAAACCATTATTTCAATATGTATATATAAATCACAACTTACAATTACATAGAGAAATCTGCAATGGATCAACACGCATCCAACCCACAAAGACACGTAGTCTTGAACTCAGCAAGAGAATACACGCAGCACCCTCCAAGGACTCAGAACCCAAACAACAAAGTAAGAACCACAGCTCTCCTCAATGGCACGCAGTCATAAAACTTTGTAGAGACTCCCTCAGCAATGACACACAGCCCTCGGTTGCAAAGATCTCTCTACAAAGATGAACAGTAGAAAAGCTTGTGTTCTAGGGTTTCAAAAGGATTCACAAAGGTACATCAATGGTATGTGAATCAAACATGAGTTTGGGAACTCAAAAGGTATGAAGACTTGAGGAAAAAGGTCTCTCAAAATCGTCTCAAAAGTCTTAGAAAAATAAAGTCTCCGAAGTGGTTTATATAAGAAAACCTTGAGAAGTTGCAAATATACACGCAACTGTCCAATTTTATCCCAGGCGGACTGATCCGGTAGGTAGGCGGATCGGTCCGAGGTCGGATTGGTTCTTTTTAATTTTGGCTTTATCAGTTCACTACCGGTCCGGGGTCTACTAGATCTTCATCAAGCGGATCGGTCCGATTGAGGGGCGGACCGGTCCGCGGTCGGATCGGTTCTTTTAATCTGGGCGGACCGGTCCGACTGAGCAGAAAAAAGATTCCTTTCATCTTTTGAAATTCGGATCTGTTGATGACGATACGATCTTGATTTTCTTCAATGGTGTAACGGCTTATGGCATACAAATTGATGATGGACAGAAAATGTCCTTACAAATCTCCCCCTATGTCTATGCCGGTACATACATAAAAACAAACATCCGAATTATCAAATATCAAAATGCCTATACAAATCTACCCTTCCATGAACCCAAAATTGGAAAGATACAAATGAATAAGACTTCTTCGTTTGCTCTTAGAATCTTCAACAATCATCAAGGCTCAAAGATTTTCTCATTAGGGTGTGCAACCTATTGATCTTCAATCTTCGTACCTACACACATGAGACAAAACAAATACCACGTGACATATCGAGTTTGAAATGAGATAAACATGGATACCAATATATGATAAAAACATAAGCTATATCTCAAAAACTCCCCCAAAATATGATAATTCTTTCTCCCCTTTTTATGATGTCCCCAAATAGACAAATGAGAAGAATGAATCAAATAAGAAAAATCGGGGTGTCACGGTACACAAAACAGGGCATCAAACAATATGGTAAACATGCTCTTGCAAGGAGATGCTAAAAAACAAATGCACAAACTATTTTTGATTTTTCATTTTTTCATACAAAAATAAGATGCATTTGAAAAAAAATATGCTACAAAAATCACACCATGGATTTAGACTCAAACAACCAAGTCATGGAAATGGAATGAATGGGTGTGAACACATTCGATAGGTAAATCAACTCAATCAATCATATCTTCACGATGCATATGTGTACCCCTAACGAATGAGCATCAAAAGTATCCTTAGGTGTAAAAATTTGTTGAATTTAGATGACATCGTCTTATGCAAATCAACAAATCAAAGTCAAAATGATTTCCACCCCAATAATGTCCAAAACTATTTAGCGCATTTTTAAGCATTTCAAGGATGTGCAAACCTGTTTTAAATTCTCCAACCAAACTCCCTCATAGATATTTTCTTTTAGAGGTAATCTAAATTCTCAAACTTTGGAGAATTAGTACAAAAACCTAAATGGCCCATAATTTGGCATGTATTTCTTTTTATTGCCATTCAATTTTTTTTCGGGCTCTTTTAACCTCTTTGGACCTCGGATAATAAAATTCCTCCATTTTTTAGGTCCAATTTAACGGTGGCTTAGTATTCGCAAAGGAAAAAAGTAACACTTAATTACATCTTAATGACTCCAAACATTTTAAAGAACAAGGATGAATTGACCTGTTGTCTCAAAACACTATCAAATAGTCACATGAAAATAATGGAATGATGTTGTGACTCGGTCATCAAAAGTGTTCATCCATAAACGGCGCAAATAAAATACAAAAATATTTTTGGATTTTCTTAAAATTTTATCAAAATAAAATCTTTTTTTTTAAATAAAACATACAAAAATGATACATATTAGCAATAGGCAAACAATGTCATCATGAAAAACATCCTATGCTAGTAAACAAGTCAAACCTCAATCATTAGGTGCGTAGGGGTTTTCCAAAGGTGGTGACAACTTATGAAAAACCTCCATCAATTCTTGTGAAGTTTTCACTAAAAACTTAACTTGCTCACCTAAATGTGCAAACTCTCTCATGTAGTCTCCTGGAGCATGTAAAGTATCATGTGTGGGTGCATGTGTGCCAGAAACACGAGTAGAAGAAAAACGTGACACATAACCCAACTTAAAACAAAATTCCTTGAGGTGACCTCTCCCCTTTCAATGTGAACAAACATAAATAGGCCTAGGAACACCTCTCTCAAAAATTCTAGGACGTGCTCTCCTAATAGGAATGGGACGCCTAGGTGGGTTAGGGTGAGACATACGTGAATCTAACACTAAAGTGGGAACCGGCTCGGGTGCTAATTGGGAAGTAGAAGCACCGTCATGACTTATTACTAACTTCTCACTATTACCCTTATGAAACCACCTTTTCAACCTTCTTAGGTGCGTTAACAAAATTGACTTTGACCTCCCTGGCACGTTTGGGATCACTCTCGAGTTGGGATACACGTGTCGTCAGACTAGACAACGTGTAGGTCAAATCACACTTCTCCTTTCTCAAAACCTCCTTCTCTTTCTCCAAATCTAAAACCCGATGACCTAAATCCCTATTATACTTCTTTGTTTTCAAGGTCTCGGTGTACAAATCTCTAAAAGATTTTTGGAGCTCACTTTCATCCCCACTCTCACTCTCACTTTCTCCCTCACTTGAAGCGCTCAAATCACCACTATCGCATTCGTGTGCACTATTGTGGGACAAGGTGGGTGTTCTCACACGTCTAGAAAAAGCTACAAACTTCTCACCACTAGTCTCATCACCCTCACCTTCACTACTATCACTAAGTGTGGCGGGCATAGCTACTTTCTTTCCTTTCTTTCTAAGCCATGTAGGACACTCAAACGACTTATGTCCCTTACCCCCACATTCAAAACAAGTGACGTTCTCAAAATCTTCCTCACACTCCTCATCAGAGTCATTCACTTTTTCCCTCTCACCACTTTCTTTGGCCTTTGCTTTCTTTTTATTTTTCTCAAAAAATATCTTTTATTGGAAGAATTATTTTTGTTCATGTTAAGAAATTTTTTAAAATTTTTCGCAAACAAGGCCATATCATTAAAATCAAAATCTCCCTCAAAATCGGACTCACAAACTTTTTCTTTCTTTTTCTTAAAATGAGTCTTTAAAGCAATGCCATTATCCTTAGCCTTAATGGTTTTGGGAAACATGTCAATCTCATAGGTTTGAAGATCTCCTACAAGTTCTTCCAACTTAAGTGATTTCAAATTTCCCAAAGAGTTCAAAACAGTGACTTTAGGAATTAAGCGTTTTGGGAGAGATCTCAAAATATTTTTAACGACACGCGTGTTATCAATCACCTCACCCAAATTAAAACATGTTTTAACAATGTCCGACAAACGTGCATAAAAATCATCAAAGCATTCAGACTCAGCCATGGTGATAGTTTCAAATTGGGTGGCCAAATTTTGTAATTTTAATTCTTTAACCGCGTTCGTACCCTCATGTGTCAATTTCAAAACATCCCAAGCCTCTTTATACGTGGTGCACATCATAATTCGGTGAAACTCATCAGGAGAGACAGCTCCAGAAATAGCACTTAGAGCACGAGAATTAAAATTAAACAATTTATAATCATCTTCAGTCCAGGATAGCACAGGTTTTAAAGTGGTGATGCTATTAACAGTGACCGCGACAGTGGTCCAACCATTTTTGCCAAGCAACCAAACATGCTCGTCAATAGATTTTAAAATCAATTTCATACGAGCTTTCCAGTAGGCATAATTAGACCCGTCAAAAATAGGCATCTGATTATATAAGTGCTCAATAGGAAAAAATGCGAATTTTCATAAAACTTATTTAAAAAAAAATCAATATCACACGATTTTGCGGAAAATAGGAATACGCGATAAATTAGTGTAACCCGCTCTGATACAAATTTGAAAACGTGAGTAGACAAATTGTATCAGAAAGTAAATCCTCGAAAAAATCAGGATCACGCGATAAATTAGCGTAACCCGCTCTAATACCAATTTGAAGAGTGCGGTTGTGTGATAATTGATTTGAATTAAATTCGCAAGTTTCCAAGTACCCCTTATTTAATTAGAGTCCCTAAACATGCATCTAAGGTGCGTGTGTCAATCCATAAATAAATAAAGCATGCGACACAAAAATATGCTGAGACACAGATTTTAGGAAAAAAACCCTTTCGGGTAAAACCATGATTTCACTATGAATATATAAATCGCAACTTAGAATTACATAGAGAAATCTGCAATGGATCAACACGCAGCGAACCCACAAAGACACGCAGTCTTGAACTCATCAAGATAATACACGCAGCACCCTCCAAGGACTCGCAGCCCAAACAACAAAGGAAGAACCACAACACTCCTCAATGACACGCAGTCATAAAACTTTGTAGAGACTCCCTCAGTAATGACACGCAGCCCTCGGTTGCAAAGATATCTCCACAAAGGTGAACAGTAGCAAAGCTTGTGTTCTAGGGTTCCAAAAGGATTCACAACGGTACATCAGTGGTATGTGAATCAAACATGAGTTTGGGAACTCAAAAGGTATGAAGACTTGAGGAAAAAGGTCTCTCAAAATCGTCTCAAAAGTCTTAGAAAAATAAACTCCCCGAAGTGGTTTATATAAGAAAACCTTGAGAAGTTGCAAATATACACGGAACTGTCCGATTTTATCCCAGGAGGACCGGTCCGGTAGGTAGGCGGATCGGTCCGAGGTCGAATCGGTTCTTTTTAATTTTGGCTTTATCGAATCGCTATCGGTCTGGGGTCTACTGGATCTTCAGCAAGCGGATCGGTTCGGTTGAGGGGCGGACCGGTCCGGGGTCGGATCGGTTCTTTTAATCGGGGCGGACCGATCCGGCTGAGTAGAAAAAATATTCCTTTCTTCTTTTAAAATTCGGATTTGTTGATGGCAATACGATCTTGATTTTCTTCAATGGTGTAACGGCTTATGGCATACAAATTGATAATGGACAGAAAATGTCCTTACAGTTTGTTCACCAAATTTCAAGTGGTTCTAGCAACATTAATGAAGTGGATGGCATGGTTTATCCCTGATTACGCTACGCTTTACCCTAAAAGTTGGATACCAAAAGCCAAGGATGGATTTGAGCTTGCACTGCAGTTTGGTATATTTGTCTTGGTGGTTGCGTGCCCCTGTGCCCTAGGTCTAACAACTCCTAATGGGGTCATGGTGGCCACCGAAAAGGGTTCTTTTCAAGGTGTGCTTATCAAGGGAGGAGTAACTCTTAAAAGGGAACACAAGGTACATGCATAATTTAACGACAGGCCTGCTGTATAATATATATGTCATCGCTATTAATATTGATTGAGAGAGGAAGACGTAGCATTACCTTTTCGTTTATACCTAAAATTGAAATAATAACCTTATTCGTAATTGTTTCATAATTCCCTAATATCATTTCATATTAAAACAATTACTTGAAAATCTCTTTATATACTGGCTCCTGATATAGTATCGCGATTACTTGCAGAAACTCCGTGGGACATAGTGTGACAACCCGAATATAATTATGATTAATTATACGTAAATCATGCCTAGCTTGTGTGATATGATTAGTGTGTTATTAATATATGTGATGTTAATTTATTATGTTTAGTCTAATCCTACCTCCAAAAAGCATGAAATGTCGAATTAGTTACAAATACAAAATTTGAAGGTTTCGATAGGAATGTCCATGTTTAAGGCTAGTTTTGACCTTTATGACATAACAATTGACTTGAGGTGAAAACTACATAATTGTAGACAAGTGAGTTATGGTTGTAACACAACAAACGGTGAATGAAACGGAGGTTCGAGTGAGAAGTTATACCAAAATTACGAAACAAGGGCAAAGTAGTCCATCCGTTAAGTAGTATTTTGTCTTTATATGGCAACAAATGTTTTATTCTCATTGGTTGGGAAGGGTGGTGGCTTTGGCCGACCTCAAACCCTTAGAATTACCTCTTTATTCAGCCAAAATGCATCCATGAGAGATTTTAAGCCTAAGGAAAGAGAAGTTGGAAGTTAGGAAGAAAAAGTGACGAGAAAATTGAAGAAAATTCATAGAAAATTACGAAAAAGCCCCTAAGGTAATTCCAACCATGAATCTTGCTATTTTTTCTTTCATTTACGATTTATATGATATAAATCCTTGATTTTTTATTGAACTTTCATGTTTGGGTGCATATGTATGGATATATGCAAGTTTAAGTTAAGTTGAATGTACAAAACCCTAAGATTGCTTTGTTTAGAAACTTAGTTTATTCAAACTTCCATATATTTTTGTATAGTTACTGGAATCGATTGATTCCAATTGGATATTAACCTGGACTCATATATGTATGACATATCCGAAAATCATGTGAAAATACCAACAAATGAGTCCTTGGTGAGGGTTTGAAGTTCGGGTAAGAAATCTGCCCTAAGGGTGAAAATATGCCCGCCATGTGTTCGATGTTTTGCTTAACATAGAAAACGAACCTTAAAAATTATGAAACTTTAATATTATATTTTTCAATGTGTTTAATGATGTTGGGTGAAACATCATAGAAATTTATGATGTATAAAAATCATGAAAATTCCGGGAAGTTGAATGAACGATAAAAGAGCCTATAGGGCAGATTTGCTATGTAGTGAAGAAATAGGCTTATTTTGCTCTAGGAAACTCGGAATGATGTGCCGTCTTTTGTTTTGGAAACATGATATAATAAGGATTGGATTAAAAAGAATAATTAAAAAGGGTTTGTGCTGTAATTTGAATATGTTAGATATCAGAACCTGAGTCTAGATGGGACTTCATTTTAATGAATGATTTGAATTGAATAATATGATGCTTATGAATTGAGTTATGATTGAAGTTATTCTTTGGACTATTAATATTCTTATGATGATACTAATATTGTGAGAATGATAGGAAGGGAAGAAGAGCTGATTGAACAAGTACAGGATAAAGGCAAGGGAAAATCCAGTTAAACTGTCAAGGTGAGTGTACTTATGATTTGTTTCATATATAAATATGAATATAGCTCTAAGAGCGGATTTGTTTGAATACTTCGGTATTCAGGATTTGTTTGGATATTAAAATATCCAGGATTGGTTGGGTCTTATGATCCAGGATTGGAATTGGACAAAGATCCAATGATTTGTTGGAACTTATGTTCCAGGATTTGTTATTGCCAATGGGCAGGATTGTTCGAATTTTATATCCACTTATTCTATATAGAATTGTTATTACATTGTAGGGAAGGAGTACCTCACTAAGCTTAATGCTTACAGTTATATTTTAACAATTTCAGGTTTCTATGCTGCCAACTAGAATACCATATGACCGGTAACTTTGAGAGTTGCACCGTTGGAAGGAGCCGGGGTTTAAATGTGGGGATTTTATCATTGTCACAGTGAAGATTTTAATTTACTCACACATTGTATATTTTGCGTTAGTATGGATTGAGTTGATGATTGTGAAATTTTATCGTAGTTAATCATAGTATTGTATGTCCGCTTAAATTATGACTCTGATATTGATTTCGTTATGGCACAATAATAATATTATGTTGATTATGCGCATTATACAGTAAAATATGGATAGATGAATTATATTTCCAATGGGCTCTAGATTATGATTTAATTATTCTAATAATAAATGATTAGTATGGATATTGGGTTTGGGGTGTGACAATTAGTGGTATCAGAGCGTCTAGGTTATTAATTCTGGACGTGTGTGACGATTAGATGGCAGTTATTGATTGATTTGATATTATTGAATTGTTTATATACTAACAAATAGTTTAGTACTGTAAACTGTTTATATTGGTTGTTAGAATTTTATTGTATTACAGATAATTCCAGATGGAACCTGGGAATGGACAACCTAGAGAAGAGGGAGTCGCTTCTCGTACAGAGAATACTGAAGTGGAGCAAAGTGTTGCTGGAAGGGATAGAGAGCAAGAGCAGCCTACAGAGATGCAAATAATGGCGCAGGCAATGATGAGGATGGCAGAGCAACAAGAAAGAAATATGGCGCAAATGGCAGAACAACAGGCTAGATATCTAGAATCCAAGACTGTGGCCAGGATTGAGAAAGAGGCAAGGAAGGAAATGAAAGATTCCATGCATGAGAAGTTTTTGAAGTTGAATCCTCCAGAATATTCAGGGTCAGTTGAACCTACGGAAGCTGAGATGTGGATCAGGGATCTAGAAACTATCTTTGCAGTTATGAAGGTTCCAGATAACCAGAAAGTGAATCTAGCTGTGTTTAAGCTCAAAGGAGAGGCGAAATATTGGTGGGAAGCCAGCAACCATTTGGTGCCCAGGATGGAAGGTACTGATGTTATTACTTGGGCTGAATTTATTAAAGCTTTGTATGTTAAGTATTTCCCTAAGGTCTATAGGAGGGAGAAGCTGAGGGAGTTTATAAATTTGACCCAAGGGAACATGTCTGTGAGGGAGTATGATGCTAAATTTACTGCTTTGTCTAGATTTGCTACGAAGTATGTGCAGGAGGAAGAAGATAAATGTAGTAAGTTTCAAGATGGACTGATTTTGCCTATTCAAAATAGAGTAGCCACTTATGAGTTAGAAGATTATGCTTCTCTGGTAAACAAAGCCATGATAGCAGAAAGGCAAATGAACCAAGGGGTGGCGAGCAGAGAGAGTTTTAAGAAAAGTAGATTCGATGCATCTCAGTATAGGGGAGGTGAGAGTGGAAGTGTTAAGGTGGAACCTCATAAATTTCAGAGAGGTGGTGGAGATAGTGGTAGAGGTCAGGGGAGGTTTGGTAGAGATACCAGGGGTGGAGGATCTTTTGGTTCAGCCAGAAAGTCAGGGAGAGGTGAGGCCCCAATAGGAGGTGTTACATGTTTCTTTTGTAAAGAGGAAGGACATTATAAATCTGAGTGTCCTAAGCTTAAGGGATTGGAATGCTACCATTGTCATCAAGTGGGGCATATTAAGAAGAATTGTCCGCAATTGGCACAGACTCCAGCAGCACATAGTGAAGTAGCAAGCAGAATGTTATCTCCAGGCAGTACAGTGAAGAGTGTGAGTAGAGGACAAGCTAGTGGTTCCAGGCCAGGTGGACGAGTCTTTACGATGAAAGAAGCTCAGATTACGCCAGATGTGGTGACAGGTACACTTTCTGTTAGTGATAGAAGTGCTTATGTTTTGGTTGATCCTGGTTCCACACATTCTTTTGTGTCCTATGCTTTTGCCATATACCTGAATATACCGTGTGCTCGTTTAGATGTGGGGTTGGGTATTTATATGCCCATGGGGGATATGGTTGTAACTGAATATGTTTTTCATGATTGTGTTTTGACTGTGGGGTCTAGAGATACAGTTATAGATCTACTTCCATTGGATATTTCTGATTTTGATATAATTCTGGGAATGGATTGGCTATCCAAATATCATGCATCCATGGATTGTTTCCGTAAGGAAGTTGTTTTTAATATGCCTGGTGAGCCTGAATTTAAATTTGTGGGGGAAAGGAAAATTGTTCCCAGTTGCATCATTTCTGCTATTCAGACGAGGAAATTATTGAGTAAGGGTTGTGAGGGTTTTATTGCATATGTTCTTGACACTAGGAAGGGGGCTTTACAATTAGTCGATGTTCCTATTGTACGGGATTTTCCTGAAGTGTTTCCTAGTGAGTTTCCAGGGTTACCTCCAGAAAGAGAAGTTGAATTTAGTATTGAATTAGCACCAGGGACAACCCCTATTTCTATGGCACCGTATAGAATGGCACCTGCTGAGTTGAAAGAACTCAAGATTCAATTGCAAGATTTACTTGATAGGGGGTTCATACAACCTAGTGTATCTCCATGGGGTGCGCCAGTTTTATTTGTGAAAAAGAAAGATGGTACCATGCGTTTGTGTATTGATTATAGGCAACTGAATAAAGCTACAATTAAGAACAAGTATCCTTTACCTCGTATAGATGATTTGTTTGATCAGTTGCAGGGTGCTAAAGTGTTTTCAAAGATAGACTTGCGATCGGGTTATCATCAGGTGAGGGTGAAGGAAAGTGATATTTCTAAAACCGCTTTCCGTACTCGGTATGGTCATTTTGAATTTCTTGTGATGCCTTTTGGGGTGACTAATGCTCCAGCTGTATTTATGGATCTTATGAACCGGGTACTGCATCCTTTTGTTGATTCATTTGTGATAGTTTTTATTGATGATATTCTGATTTATTCCCATGATATGGTTGAACATGAAAAGCATCTCACAACTATTTTGAATCTGTTGAAAGATAAGAAGTTGTATGCCAAGTTTAGCAAGTGTGAATTTTGGCTATCACAAGTTGCATTTTTAGGCCATGTTATTTCTGGAGATGGTATATGTGTTGATCCTAAAAAGGTAGAGGCTATTGTGAAATGGGAGAGACCCGATAATGTGACTGAGGTGAGGAGTTTTCTAGGTTTAGCTGGGTATTATAGAAGGTTTATTAAAGGATTTTCTTCGATTGCCTTACCAATGACTAAACTGACTCGGAAAGATGTTAAGTTTGAATGGAATTCTGATTGCGAAAATAGTTTTGATGAATTGAAAAAGAGGTTGGTAACCGCACCTGTTCTTACTATTCCGCATGGTGGAGATGGTTTTGTTGTTTATACCGATGCTTCACATCAGGGGTTGCGTTGTGTTTTTATGCAGCATGGTAAAGTTATTGCCTATGCTTCTAGGCAGTTGCGTACACATGAACGTAATTATCCTACACATGATTTGGAACTTGCTGCTATTGTGTTTGCTTTGAAATTATGGCGTCATTATCTATATGGTGAGGTATGTGAAATTTTTACTGACCATCAAAGCCTTAAGTATTTGTTTACTCAGAAGGAGTTGAATTTGAGGCAGAGCCGGTGGATGGAGTTAATTAAAGATTATGATTGTACAATTCACTACCACCCAGGAAAGGCAAATGTAGTTGCAGACGCTTTGAGTAGAAAGGCTTCAGGCAGGTTATCGTGTATTCGATGTGCTAGAGTTGCTCATATTATGGAGTTGAGATTGATGGGAGTGGAATTGCAGCTAGCAGATGGGGACAGATTCTTTGCTCATGTAAGCGTGAGGCCTTTGTTAGCTACCCGTATTCATGATTTGCAAAGTCAAGATCCTTTCCTTGAGAAGAAACGACAAGATCTCCGAGATGGTAAGTCTGAAGATTTTTGTATTATGAATGATGGCACTTTATTGTATAAGCATCGGTTGTGTGTGCCTAATGTGTGTGGATTGAAACAGGAAATTTTAGATGAGGCTCATAATTCCATTTATACTATGCATCCTGGTAGCACTAAAATGTATAGGGATTTAAAGGAGCATTATTGGTGGAATAATATGAAGAAGGAAATAGCTGATTTTGTTGCGAGGTGCCTTATATGTCAGCAAGTGAAAGTGGAGCATCAGAAACCTACTGGTCTGCTTCAGCCATTGCCGATACCAGAATGGAAATGGGATCATGTAACGATGGATTTTGTGGTTGGGCTTCCTCGATCTCAGAAGGGGTCAGATTCGATTTGGGTAGTGGTGGATAGATTGACAAAGTCCGCTCACTTTCTAGCAGTCAAGACTACGTATACAGTTGATAGGTATGCTAGATTGTATGTTAATGAAATTATTCGATTGCATGGAGCACCGGTATCTATTGTTTCAGATAGGGACCCTACTTTTACATCCAGATTTTGGGATAGCTTGCAGTATGCTATGGGTACTAACTTGAAGTTTAGTACGGCTTTTCACCCCCAGACAGATGGGCAGTCTGAAAGGACAATACAGATTTTGGAAGATATGCTTAGAGCTTGTGTGCTTGATTTCAAAGGTAATTGGGATGAATATTTGCCTTTGATAGAATTTGCATATAACAATAGTTTTCAGTCTACTATTGGTATGGCTCCATATGAAGCCTTGTATGGTAGACGATGTCGTACACCGATATGTTGGGGTGAAGTTGGTGAAAGGAAGATAGAGGGTCCAGAATTAATTGAAGTCACCACTGAAAAAGTGAAGATTATTCAAGATAGAATGAGAATAACTCAAAGCAGACAGAAAAGTTATGCGGATAAACGACGAAAAGATTTGGAATTCCAGAAAGGGGATTATGTGTTTCTTCGGATATCTCCATGGAAAGGAGTTATGAGGTTTGGAAAGAAAGGGAAATTAAGTCCACGCTACATTGGACCTTATGAAATCCTTGAGAAAGTCGGGATGGTTGCCTACAAGTTAGCGTTACCACCAGAATTATCTCGGTTACATGATGTTTTCCATGTTTCTATGTTGAGAAAGTATGTAGCAGACCCTTCACATGTATTGGTGGAACAACCTATTGAGTTGAAGGAAGATTTGAGCTACGTGGAAGAACCGCTTGCTATCGTTGATAGGAAAGAACAAATATTAAGATCAAAGGTGATCCCACTTGTGAAAGTTGTGTGGAGAAGGCATTCCATGGAAGAAGCTACATGGGAGAGTGAGGATAGCATGAAAATGCGTTATCCCTATTTGTTTGATTCGGACAACCAAGGTATGTCAATTTCGAGGACGAAATTTCCTAACAGGGGGAGAATTGTGACAACCCGAATATAATTATGATTAATTATACGTAAATCATGCCTAGCTTGTGTGATATGATTAGTGTGTTATTAATATATGTGATGTTAATTTATTATGTTTAGTCTAATCCTACCTCCAAAAAGCATGAAATGTCGAATTAGTTACAAATACAAAATTTGAAGGTTTCGATAGGAATGTCCATGTTTAAGGCTAGTTTTGACCTTTATGACATAACAATTGACTTGAGGTGAAAACTACATAATTGTAGACAAGTGAGTTATGGTTGTAACACAACAAACGGTGAATGAAACGGAGGTTCGAGTGAGAAGTTATACCAAAATTACGAAACAAGGGCAAAGTAGTCCATCCGTTAAGTAGTATTTTGTCTTTATATGGCAACAAATGTTTTATTCTCATTGGTTGGGAAGGGTGGTGGCTTTGGCCGACCTCAAACCCTTAGAATTACCTCTTTATTCAGCCAAAATGCATCCATGAGAGATTTTAAGCCTAAGGAAAGAGAAGTTGGAAGTTAGGAAGAAAAAGTGACGAGAAAATTGAAGAAAATTCATAGAAAATTACGAAAAAGCCCCTAAGGTAATTCCAACCATGAATCTTGCTATTTTTTCTTTCATTTACGATTTATATGATATAAATCCTTGATTTTTTATTGAACTTTCATGTTTGGGTGCATATGTATGGATATATGCAAGTTTAAGTTAAGTTGAATGTACAAAACCCTAAGATTGCTTTGTTTAGAAACTTAGTTTATTCAAACTTCCATATATTTTTGTATAGTTACTGGAATAGATTGATTCCAATTGGATATTAACCTGGACTCATATATGTATGACATATCCGAAAATCATGTGAAAATACCAACAAATGAGTCCTTGGTGAGGGTTTGAAGTTCGGGTAAGAAATCTGCCCTAAGGGTGAAAATATGCCCGCCATGTGTTCGATGTTTTGCTTAACATAGAAAACGAACCTTAAAAATTATGAAACTTTAATATTATATTTTTCAATGTGTTTACTGATGTTGGGTGAAATATCATAGAAATTTATGATGTAGAAAAATCATGAAAATTCCGGGAAGTTGAATGAACGATAAAAGAGCCTATAGGGCAGATTTGCTATGTAGTGAAGAAATAGGCTTATTTTGCTCTAGGAAACTCGGAATGATGTGCCGTCTTTTGTTTTGGAAACATGATATAATAAGGATTGGATTACAAAGAATAATTAAAAAGGGTTTGGGCTGTAATTTGAATATGTTAGATATCAGAACCTGAGTCTAGATGAGACTTCATTTTAATGAATGATTTGAATTGAATAATATGATGCTTATGAATTGAGTTATGATTGAAGTTATTCTTTGGACTATTAATATTCTTATGATGATACTAATATTGTGAGAATGATAGGAAGGGAAGAAGAGCTGATTGAACAAGTGCAGGATAAAGGCAAGGGAAAATCCAGTTAAACTGTCAAGGTGAGTGTACTTATGATTTGTTTCATATATAAATATGAATATAGCTCTAAGAGCGGATTTGTTTGAATACTTCGGTATTCAGGATTTGTTTGGATATTAAAATATCCAGGATTGGTTGGGTCTTATGATCCAGGATTGGAATTGGACAAAGATCCAATGATTTGTTGGAACTTATGTTCCAGGATTTGTTATTGCCAATGGGCAGGATTGTTCGGATTTTATATCCACTTATTCTATATAGAATTGTTATTACATTGTAGGGAAGGAGTACCTCACTAAGCTTAATGCTTACAGTTATATTTTAACAATTTCAGGTTTCTATGCTGCCAACTAGAATACCATATGACCGGTAACTTTGAGAGTTGCACCGTTGGAAGGAGCCGGGGTTTAAATGTGGGGATTTTATCATTGTCACACTGAAGATTTTAATTTACTCACACATTGTATATTTTGCGTTAGTATGGATTGAGTTGATGATTGTGAAATTTTATCGTAGTTAATCATAGTATTGTATGTCCGCTTAAATTATGACTCTGATATTGATTTCGTTATGGCACAATAATAATATTATGTTGATTATGCGCATTATACAGTAAAATATGGATAGATGAATTATATTTCCAATGGGCTCTAGATTATGATTTAATTATTCTAATAATAAATGATTAGTATGGATATTGGGTTTGGGGTGTGACACATAGTATTCGGATTTGTTCCTATCCTACTATCCGCTTTGTGATTTGGTGTTGAGTGACTAACAGATAGATATTTTGATCCTGCAAGTGAGTTACAATAGGTGGTTAGGGTCTCACCGGAGTAGTGAGTTCAAGTGGGGTAGTAGTAGTTGTTTGGATTAGAGTATAGGGTTGGCCAGAGTTATAAGGTGGGTTATGGGTCGCTACGGTAGGTTTGGATAGGTGGGGTGGAATAAAGGGCGGGTATGATCTTAGGTTATGTGTTAGAGTTAGTATAAGGTGGAGGTCAAGAGGTTTTGGGTCTGTAGCAGGTGGTGGAGACTTGATCAGCAGGTTGTTGGAAGAGTGGAGTTTTGTGGTTACCGAGCAGGTATTACAACTGTTGAGAAAGGTGGGTGGATTACGGAGGTTTTCATATAATGAGTTATATGTATTTGAAATTAAAAGTGCATTATATATAACTTATGAAATTGAAACTGCATTATATCCAATTGAAATTTATAAGTTAGCAAAAATGACCCATAATACATTTTTGTATTAATAGATTACATATAACTCATATAATGCAATTGAAATGAACCATAGTTTTCAATTACATAATTATTAACTGATATTTGAAATGAGACATAGTAATTGATGCATTACTAATCCATTTTGTATCAATCAACAAACTCTATGATGCAAAAATAATTAGTATAATTACTATTTGGCATCATAGAATTTGACCCCTAATTCATTTTCATCAAAATTACTATGCATTAATAAAAGTCTATTATGCCAAGGTATAGTCATCCGTTATGCCCAAGTTTTGTTTTCTTCGTTTCTTATTTTAGTCCTATTAATGGTCCAATTATCATCTACGCATGTCAGTCATGTTGATTAAAAGCATAGAGACTTCGAATCCACTCGATTATTGGATTCATTCAAGAAAGATATATTTTTTGTTTATGCATTTTGTGACGATGAATGAGATAAGCATGACATGGGATATACAAGCGGGATGGTGTAATATGCTTTGGTTGTAAATAGATTTTTCTTCAAAATTTTGAATTGTCCACTGTGACACGTGCTTTTTTAGTTGAATAGTTGATGCTATATGCGAGGTCCAAGATGGACTATTATTATTGTTATGGTATTTTGTATTGTCTAAACAGGGTGGATAGTCGTATAAATATAGGAAACTATGTCCAATTTTTATAAAATATTTGTATTATGAGTGGAACTTGAGAAAAGTTTTATTATGAATGGAACTTGAGCACTTGAACGAAGGAAACTCAGTCCAATTGATAATTTAATCACAAGTGATAGTTTGAAATTTTTTTTGTAGTTATGCACTTTGAAAATTATGTCGTTTTGCGATTACGTACAATGGAAAATTGACTTCGTTTCGCGATTACGCACTTTGAAAAAATTTCGTCGTGCCATCAGGCACAGACATACTATATATATATATATATATATATATATATATATATATACGAAAGTTGTTAAACTATATATATGTGTGATGTTATGAATAAATATATATGTATGTGATTTGTATGTTTATATCTTAGAGGATGGTTCCACGGGCTTTCCTTTGGCATAGGGTTGGAACAACCAAATTATATATTTCTCTAGTACGATCCGGGGAGGTTGTATGATGTGGGTAAATCCCCTGGCTTGAGGAGCAGGGAGAGTATATCCCCAGGTCATCTCGTCCCGCGTTCGAGTGAGATGTGTGTGTACTCCACTCGCAGAGGGAATATGATCGCCTCCACCGTTGTGTATATTTTTACCATGACCATGAGAGAGTCTGGATTGGTACCGAGGTATAGTGAGTAAACCCGGGTTCGGATAGACAGTATGAGACTTCATCATCGAGTTATAACTCGGTGGGATGGTTATTATGCTTGTGATTGTAATATGTCTAATTATATTCGTTGAGATAATATATATATATATATATATATATATATATATATATATATATATATATATATATATAGTATTATCCCCTTTTCGGTAGATATATACATCCGGATCTATATAAAGACGAATCAGAGGTTATAGTGAGACCTATATATATTTGTATATGAGTTTTATATGTATGCCTATGTGCTGAGGGCCTAATGAATCCCAATGATCAACATTTCCAGGTGGTAGTGTATCGGGGGGGGGGGTTCCTTATTTGGATTTCACTTCGCGAGACACCCCACACACGAACGTAGAGCAATGTTGGGAATTGGGATAAGTTTAGCCCTTAGTACTCGGGTATTAGAATTTTGAGATGATGGGTGAACGAATTAGTTAGACAGGGTAGCTTAACTAGGTTAATTTAAATAGTGCGTTAAGTGTGCACTACTAGAAGAGGGGTGAGGGGTATT
This sequence comes from Sambucus nigra, assembly GCA_949130495.1. Lineage (NCBI taxonomy): Eukaryota > Viridiplantae > Streptophyta > Magnoliopsida > Dipsacales > Adoxaceae > Sambucus > Sambucus nigra. The sequence continues at coordinate 165,215,551 of OX422220.1, read as the reverse complement.
TCATGGGAGTGAGATACTAATTTAAAGATGAGAGAAATCATATTTTTAAAAATAAAGCATTTATGCACTTGCAAATTATTTTCACAACTCGGGCTCTGACCCGTTTATCTATTTCCCCCTCTTTTGCTATATGTATGTGTATATATATAGGTGTCCAGACACAGGGATGCCTGGATGATGATTCCTTCGAGTCAAATGCTTGATGCAGCAGCTGTGGATGCATGCAGGTTTACTGTAGACGCTTCTATCCTTGTAATCTAGATAGGAGGTACTATAGAAACATTCGGTCCGATATCCCAATTGTATTCGGTTATTGTTTTACCTCACTTTGATTTACGACTATTCGATTTGGTTGTGTGATGTTAAATCGAGTGTTGGAATATTTTATTTCATCTTCAGTTATATATATAATCCGCGTGGATATTTTATTTAAATGGGTTGTTTAGAAAGATTAGGTAAATAAAATTTTGACGCCAGCCTAACAGGTTATTAGTAATTAAATTCGTTTTCGACATTGATGCTAAGAATGAACCATATGAGACTTCATTTTTAATTTGGTATAGGATTGATCGCCCAGTATTTTATTATGTGGGTTATCATACTACGTTTGCCTCTAATATGTGTGTTTGGTTTGATCGTTCACGAGTTATTGAAGCTATAGTCCTTCATGCAATGATAGATGCACCGGGACATGATAGCAGAGTATGCATTGCGCCAAAGGGGCCTGAACCCAGGGGTGCTGATATAATGTACATATATAGAGATAAATATATGTATACCTGTTACATATTCTACTCTATGTCCTTAGGAGATATAAAATTAACGATGTTTAACAATATTCTTAGTGAGAAAAAGGAATATTAATGAGAATAAGGGTTATGTATATGAATAACTATCCTTTAACATGTGGTAATATGTGATACGAGTGATACGGCCACGCATGAGATTATTGGTGTCATAATAGTGATCTTCGGACTAGTTCGGCGGAGTAGCATAATTACGAAGGGTTAAATATACACGTTAGGTGTGCACATTATATGAGAGGTGAGTATCTCAAGTGAGAGTACGAGGATCTAACATGTACACTATATGTGCTATTGTTTTCATTTAAGGACTTGTTGATTTTTAAACTATTTTCGACTCGATATTTGACCCATTTATGACAAATCTCTTTTCTTTTGTTAAATCATTTTAGGTGCCTATCCATAGGAACAACAAGGATAAGAGTTATACTCATTTGACGAGTTGCAGCTACTGTGGAAGTAACATGACTTGGTACTAGACGCCTCTATGATTCTCATTCCTCCATTTTGAGTTATCTATTTCAGTTACGGCATGTTGCCCCTTTTTACTTCTCTGAAAGTCAGAGATTCGTGGATCTATTTATTCACTCCTTTCAGTTGTTAGTTTTTTTATTGTATTATTGTATTTGGGATTTAGGGTATAAGTTTTTACTCTAGTCTCACTTATTACCTTAGTCATTTTATTTCATATATGATTTGCTTGAATGGTTTATGATTACAAATGGGTTAATTTTATTTTATGTTAATTAAAAGATAAAATCTTATCATCAACCTTTTTAAATATTAGGTGGTTTAATTTAATAATATAGTTTTTGACAGTAATGCATATTCTGAACCAATTGGATATTCTGAATTAATTTAATAAAGGGCTGACCACCCAGTATTAAATTAGGCGAGGTGTCACAAAATCAATGAGGCTATTTTTTGGTAAACGGAATTTTGAAAGAAAACTTTTTCTATTTTACATATCTGTAAAACAAGTTTGGATGTGTCTTTCAAATGAGTTGTTTGTTTCACTCAAACTATGGTAGTTTTCATTAAAACAAGGTTTGAGTGAGCTTTGAGCGAGATTTTTTTCCTAAGCATTATGTTGTCGTTGAAAGATCATTTAAAGATCGTTCTAACGATTTTGGCATTTTCATTCGAATGACCATGTCCCTTCAAACAAAATGACCTAACTCATTTGAGCGACCTACCTATTTTCGTTTGAACAAGTTTACCTCATAATTTGTATTGCCTCTCTCTTCATGTTTTTTAAGAATAAATAGGGTAGGAATTCAGTTTTCAAGATAACCTTTTTGAGGAAAAAAAATCATATTAAACCAAAGGCCTTTAAATCATAGTTTACACCTATAGTTTCAGATCCAATTTTGAACATAATATGTGTGTATCATATCTCACTTTTGAGCACTAAGATAGCTTACTCTACATCTTCATTGAGTACATGTTGTGCGGTGGATCTCATGTTGCAGTGAATGATGACTGAACAAGATAAATAAAGGAAAGATTGGTGGAAAGAGAGATATGGGAGGCACAAGTATTGTGATTATCATTGGAAGCCATCCAGCGGTGACTGTAAAGAAGGTTCAAGGAGCGAAGAGGGCATCAAGGCCTAAAGGAATCGAGTCTATGAGTGAGATTAATTTCATCCTTGTATGATACCTATATCATAGCGGATTTGCATTGCTAGATTGTCTTTCGTTTTTCTCGTGGTGGGTTCTCCTTGTACATCACTACGTTGTCATTTATTGCTTTTTTTTTATTCTTTCACATATCACCTAGATGCATGATTATGGAAATATAAAATTGGTAATTAATTTGTATAACATTTGATTAAATGGTGCTAGATTAAAATAAGATTAATTGTTTACTGTAATAATTTAATTTGAAAATTAAAAATTAGTGTTTGATAATTCGTTATCCTTAATACCACATTGTCAAAATGTTTTTAAATTTAGTTCACTTATTTATTATTTGATGCTGAGAATTATATAAAATGTTTCACAACACATATATTCGACATATTATCAAATTCGACTATTATCTGAAAAATAAGATTTGTTACATGAATTTTCTATATTATCGTCTCGATTGTGGATGTAAGCAAGTCCTAACCATGTTAAACTCTCGGTTTACAAAGTCTCTTTAAAATATCTCTTTAATATTTGATAACCACCCAAAACTGTACAATTTATACCCCGAATAGACGTACTTTAGTTGCTAATTCTCGGTAATATGGGTCTTATGTGCTTAAATGTTTATCTTGTAGGTCAATTGTGCGTTGCAGAGTTCAAGCGTTTAAATCAAAGCAATTGCGCATAAATGGAGATAATTCCCTCTCCCGTACCCTAACCCGAGCCTAGCCTAGCCCTAGCCTACCCCAAACCATGTGTGTGTTTGTTTGTCCCTTTTTATTATTTTTTTAGATTTTTAGTTTGAGTCATTTTTATTTTTAGAATTTATTTTAGATTTATTTAGTATTTTATAGGTTTCATTTTCTATTTTTCTATTTTCTATTTTATTTAGTATAATTTTATTTTATTTTGATTTTTATTAGTTTCTAGTTTTATTTTATTTTATTAGGATTTTAATTTTTAGGATTTCATTTATTTCTTAGTTTTATTAGATTTTATATTTTAGGATTTTAATTTTTAGTTTAATAGAATTCTATTTTTATTTATTTATTTCTTTTTATTTTTATTTTTTTAACTTAATCTTTATTTTATTTTTTAGTAGGAATTTATTTATTTTTAGATTTTTAGTTTTTTTTAGTTTTAATAGTTTTATTTTTAATTAGTTAGTGTCATTTTTAGGGGTTCAAATTAAACACACACACATTATCCCATATACAAACTTATCCTACACCTAAACACACCCTAAAACCTACACAACTACCATACACACAACCCCCTTATCCTACTCTTATCCTAAGCCCACATAACCTATCCTACCCCTAAACCTAACACTCACCCTCATATTACCACCATACACCCTCACCACACACAAAACCAACCCCTCCACTATTCATCATCATCTTCATCCAACCACTTTCTCTCTCTCCTCATCCACCATTAACAACCAAACCTCACCTCCATTACCCCAAAACCCATTAACCCCTCTACATCATCCACCACACCTGTAATCCATTCAACCCGTCCCACACAAACTCGCCGGCCAACCACCATCTCCGCCGACGACCATTCCGACCTCACCTACGACCCTCAATCCCAGTCAGCCCCAACTAAACTCGCCCCTCCATCCATCCTAAATCCGTCCAGGCTGCCACCAGCATCGAACCCGGCACGTCGCCCCTACCCCTATCTTCTCCCTTACCCCCGCCGAACCTCTCTCTCACTCCGCCGCCGCCCTGGCCCAGGTCCCCTCTCTCTCTCCTCGGCGCACCTCTCTCTCTCCGCCCAGCCTTGAACCCTCCTTCCCCTCCTTCCCGCCGGCCAGTCAACTCCAAACCGGCGACGCCCCGACCCTAAGCCGCTGCCACCTGCTACCAACTCTCAACCCATGTCGAAACCCATCCAAACCCAACCTTCCCATACCCATTTCTCCACACGACTTTCACCTGCCAAATAAGACCAACTTAAACCACATGTGCCTAATACCCACTTAACCCCTTTTTCCCATTTTTACCCCCAACTAATTCATTTAAACTCCAATTCCAAAAATTACCCCTCTAACCTCAAAACCCACATGCTCCCATGTGCACCCAAATGCACATTTAACCCAAATCAGATTTTTTTCAAATATCCTCACACCTCACACTCCCATGCACATGTGCTCTCACCTTTCCCACATGTTCACCATAGCCAATTCCCATTTTTACTCCCATGCTCCATGCCTTGTATAAATTGAAGAGGAAGACCCATTTGCAAAGGATCTCAAAATTAGTTTTAAGCTAGGTGTGATAAAATTCTCCCCACCCCTCTATGTTGAGTATTTGAATTTTTAGCAAATACCTCAATATAGAGGTGTGTGTTAAAAATTATCTCTTGGATGAATTTCACCCCACCCATCTATTATGAATTTTTGCATATTTAGTAATTATTTCATAATAGATTGATGTAGTGAAATTTATCCCTTATGGGAGATAAATTCTAACCCATTCATTTATGTTGAGATTTTGTATTTTTAGCAATTATCTCAATATAAATTAATGATCTAGAATTTATTTCTTTGGGTGAGTTATAATGTACAATTTTATAATTTTATAATTTTCATTTTTAGCAAATATCTTTTATTATTTAATTAGCCATTATGAATTCATCCACTATCCTTTTTATTAGTTTATTTTGTAATTTTTAGTTTATTTTATCTCTCTCTACAACCCTAGATGGGGAATTTTATCAAAATCGTGCCTCTTTTTTTAGCAAATACCTCAATATAGAGGTGTGTGTTGAAAATTATCTCTAGTATAAAATTCACCCCACCCCTCTATTATGAATTATTGTATTTTTAGCAATTAATTCAAAATAGATTGATGTAGTGAAATTTATCCCTTATGAGAGGTAAATTCTAACCCATTCATTTATGTTGAGATTTTGCATTTTTAACTATTATCTCAATATAAATTAATGATCTAGAATTTATTTCTTTGGGTGAATTCTAATGTACAAATTTTATAATTTTAGGATTTGCATTTTTAACAAATCTCTTTTATTATTTAATTGTGCATTATGAATTCATCCACTATCCTTTTTATTTTTATTTTGTAATTTTTAGTTTAGATTCAAATAAATACATGAGTGAGGAATTGTAATTGAGAGATTCATGATGTAATTGAAGATTTCATGTCAATTCAAGGCTTAAATGGGTTTGATCTCCTCCTCTTGATTACATTTAGTTTAATCTTCTCATGCTTTTAATTGTTTATCTTATATTTTTGGATGATGATTATTGATGGCTAATCTCCCATTAATGGGATGAAATTTTGAAGCCCTCATGAGTCCAATTTTGTTAGTTTACTTATTAGGACAATTTTGTTTATCTCACCTTTCTTAAATTAGCTTTTACTTCTTAATTTGTAGTTATAAAAATTAGTATAGTTAGTTAGTTAAAATATTCCCTTGAAAAATCCATAAAAAAAAATATAAAAAGCAAAAATAAATAAATAATAATAAAATGCAAATGTATCTATATATGTCTTCTACAATTTTGTGTTTCACCCTTAGATTTGGATTGACTCCCTTACTTACCCTCTACACTAGTTTTGTTATAATTTTGTAGGTTCAAGGGAAATTTTGATAGAAAGAAGTTGCAACAACGACAAAAATCTACATTAGAGGAAATTTTTTATTTATCAAATGGCGCCGTTGCCGGGGATGTAGAAAAGCAAAGTTATCAAATGGAGTCGTTGCCGATCTTTGGAGCTTGAAGCACTTGCGAGAATTACCTATTTGTGATTCATTTGTATTGCACTTTTTATTTTATTTTTTTGTACCATTTTTTTCATTTGTTTAGAAGGCTTGTATTAGGACATTATTACTTGGCTTGTATTACGGTGCTTAGAGACACCTTTATTTTATTTTTCATTTTAAAATTTGTAATAATCGAAGCCAAGCGTGATAGGGAAACCAGACAAGGTAGAGAGTGGGCGTCCAAAGGCGAGGATTTAGAAGCCTCTCTACCTTGGGTCGGTAGGACTCCCGGGGCCGACTGAGATAGGCGTGATCTCCCCCCGGTCGACTCAAATTTTTCGGCACCCCACGGCCTAAAAACCGTCGGAGGTACATTTCTTACACCCTCGCGCCTCTCCTGTTAGCAAGTCAATTCTTTGGTGTGCTCTTGTGTGCTCTTGCTTGATTTTATTCTCGCATTTATTTTCGAATGGTGTGATAAATTAATTAATTAAGACCTACACCCGGTCACTCACGAGAAGGGATTTCATCACCCGACTCACTCGCTTACCAATTGTGTACTACCCTAGCCATCACTAAATTTAAAATCAATCAACTAGGTAGCCCAATAGGAGAATAAATTTTGCAAAGGCGATCACTCATATAAATTCCGTAAATTTTTATCGCCCACGGACTTAATTAAAATTTGACTACCCCTTTCACTAAATTAAAAGATACAAAATGGCTATGTGCTAGTTAGGAAATTTTCTTGACTTGTGTGTGTGTCCAATTCATTTTTCGGTGGTCGATTTTAGTGAGTTCGTGCAAAATCAAGAGTCCATACTTTTCCCCACCTTTTCTTCCAAAAAAATTCAAAATAATTTTCTTTCATTTTTATATGTAAAAAAAAATTGAAAAATATTTTCTTCCTTTATTTTTCACAAAACCCCAAAAAAAAAATTAAAAAAATAAAAAAATTCTTCCTTTATTTTTTTTTTTAGAAAAATTCAAAAATATTTTCTTCCTTTATTTTTTTTAGAAAAATCCAAAAATATTTTCTTTCCTTTTGAAAAAAAAAATAAAAAATATTTCCTTTCTTTTTCAAATTATTCAAAAACCACACCAAAAAAAAAGAAAAAAAAGAGAACATCTTGACAATAAAAAAATAAGGCCGTGATCGGTGTTTCTTCACCCTCACCTTTGCCAAATTATCCAGCAAGACTGACGCTTCAATCTTGTTTGGGGGTGATTCTCATCACCCAATTTTTCTGCCACCCCGAGCTTTCATAGATCTTATCCTTAGGGTGAGATTTCATCGGTCTGGCTGAAGACATTAAACTTAGCGCTACCGGGAGGCAGCCCGCGTTTCTTGTACTAGTCTCATCCTGTTTGGGGGTGGTGTTTGCACATCACCCTATGCTTTATCATGTTTATAGACTTGTACACATTTTTTCTTATCACTTACTCAGGTTTATTCTTGCATTCATCTGTCCACTTCATTAGCAGTTCATTCTGGTAATCACTTTCCTACCTTATGCTCTCAATTTTAAAACTCATTTCACTTAACATCGAGGACGATGTTCCTTTTTGTTTGGGGGTGGGGAATTTTATCAAAATCGTGCCTCTTTTGAAAATTTTTGATTTTTAAACCTGATTTTTAAAATTTCGTGCAGTTTCTTTCATCTCACTCATTAATGTGAATTTTCAATCATCCATCTTTTAAAGTCTAGGAATCAAGCTAGAGAATATTTTTTCTAAATAGCTTATGTAATACATAACAAGGCATTTTGCACCATGAATTTCTAGACTTAACAAAATTTGCGCACTTATCACGTCATTACGTTTAGAGTTGAGGAGTACTACAATTCTAAAGAGAACCTTAATGATCACTAGTAGAGACTTTAGCCCGTGATATTCGTGCCTTTCACCCTTTTAGAGTGTTTTACGCAATCTCCGAGTCACAAGTTGATTCAACTTATTTTGGGTCCGCACTTAAATTGTTGTATGATCTCATTATCCTTCATTAAAATATAGCTTGGTCACTAAGAACGACATCACTTTCGAGTTGTAAGAAACGCGTGTCTTGAAATTTGTCCCGATCACTAGGATTTTCATCCATACACTTACCATTTACCATTCACTAACCCATTACATTACCATACTCTACCCTTTTCCCCACATCGTACATTCCCCACTCCATTCATATATCTTCCATCATTTTCAAATAAAAGAGTGTTGATTCCAAATATTAAATGTCTTCAGTGTTGGTTTGAAAAGTGAGAGAAAAACAAAAAAAAAAGAAAAAAAAGGAAAAGCAAAGGAAAAAAAAAAGAAAAAAAAAGAGAAAAGAAAAGAAAGAGATTTTGTAGTTAGAAGTTGGTTTTGAAATAAAGACATTTGTGCCTAAAGTGTATACACTCTTCTTTCGCATCCATTTTTCATCCATTTCACATCAAATATCGACCATCCATCCATCATATCATTATCCCATCCTGTCATACCTTATACCATCCTTCCCATTTCATTTTCCCCTCACCCATAAACATCATTATTTCCCCTAGGTGTTCAGGCAAATGAAAGTCGACGTGGTGAATAACTCGACATTCTCACTATAATGATTAACATTTCTTTCATGAGATCATTTTTCTTTCTAATTGTTCGTTCTTTCATATATGTGTGTGAGACGTTTGAACTTGCTTACATTTACTCACCTCCCCACACACAAGAGCGATACACTTACCCTAATCTCGAGAGTTCGTTTGAGAGAGATATATCCGTGAGATTTGAAGTTGAAGCGTTGATTCTGACAAGGCAATCTAGGAATTACTCTTGTGATACTCGACCCGTTTTGACTGATTCACACTACACACGTTGAGTTCTAAAAAGGATGTGCCTTAAGTATTTACTTAGCTAACATTTTCTACATTCTAGCTTGTATTTCTAAAAATATTTTCTTGTGATGGATTGTTCGATTATTCTATGTCTAATAAGAGATTGACTGCCTTTAAATAAATTTTTGCAAATAAAGAATTTTGTGGGTATATTCCCTGCAAACCCTCACGAGACACAACTCGTCCTGTAGGGGAACCTATAGGTTTAAAGGCTTGTTGCACATGCTAAGTGCAATCCCAAGTTCTCGCAAAAGTGGTACACTTTTGGTTTCTTATCTTTCTCTTTCCCTCTATCTTATTGCTCGAAGACTAGCAACACTCTGTTTGGGGGTGGTGTGATAAGCACCCAAAATTGTACAATTTATACCCCGAATAGACGTACTTTAGTTGCTAATTCTCGGTAATATGGATCTTATGTGCTTAAATGTTTATCTTGTAGGTCAATTGTGCGTTGCAGAGTTCAAGCCTTTAAATCAAAGCAATTGCGCATAAATGGAGCTAATTCCCTCTCCCGTACCCTAACCCGAGCCTAGCCTACCCCAAACCATGTGTGTGTTTGTTTGTCCCTTTTTATTATTTTTTTAGATTTTTAGTTTGAGTAATTTTTATTTTTAGAATTTATTTTAGATTTATTTAGTATTTTATAGGTTTCATTTTCTATTTTTCTATTTTCTATTTTATTTAGTATAATTTTATTTTATTTTGATTTTTATTAGTTTCTAGTTTTATTTTATTTTATTAGGATTTTAATTTTTAGGATTTCATTTATTTCTTAGTTTTATTAGATTTTATATTCTAGGATTTTAATTTTTAGTTTAATAGAATTCTATTTTTATTTATTTATTTCTTTTTATTTTTATTTTTTTAACTTAATCTTTATTTTATTTTTTAGTAGGAATTTATTTATTTTTAGATTTTTAATTTTTTTTAGTTTTAATAGTTTTATTTTTAATTAGTTAGTGTCATTTTTAGGGGTTCAAATTAAACACACACACATTATCCCATATACAAACTTATCCTACACCTAAACACACCCTAAAACCTACACAACTACCATACACACAACCCCCTTATCCTAAACCCACATAACCTATCCTACCCCTAAACCTAACACTCACCCTCATATTACCACCATACACCCTCACCACACACAAAACCAACCCCTCCACTATTCATCATCATCTTCATCCAACCACTTTCTCTCTCTCCTCATCCACCATTAACAACCAAACCTCACCTCCATTACCCCAAAACCCATTAACCCCTCTACATCATCCACCACACCTATAATCCATTCAACCCGTCCCACACAAACTCGCCAGCCAACCACCATCTCCGCTGGCGACCATTCCGACCTCACCTACGACCCTCAATCCCAGTCAGCCCCAACTAAACCCGCCCCTCCCTCCATCCTAAATCCGACCAGGCTGCCACCAGCGCCGAACCCGGGGCGTTGCCCCTAACCCTATCTTCTCTCTTACCCCCTTACCCCCGCCGAACCTCTCTCTCACCCCGCCGCCGCCCTGGCACGGCTCCCCTCTCTCTCTCCGCCCAGCCTTGAACCCTCCTTCCCGCCGGCCAGTCAACTCCAAACCGGCGACGCCCCGACCCTAAGCCACCGCCACCTGCAAACAACTCTCAACCCATGTCCAAACCCATCCAAACCCAACCTTCCCATACCCATTTCTCCTCACGACTTTCACCTGCCAAATAAGACCAACTTAAACCACATGTGCCTAATACCCACTTAACCCTTTTTTCTCATTTTTACCCCCAACTAATTCATTTAAACTCCAATTCCAAAAATTACCCCTCTAACCTCACAACCCACATGCTCCCATGTGCACCCAAATGCACATTTAACCCAAATCAGATTTTTTCCAAATATCCTCACACCTCACACCCCCATGCACATGTGCTCTCACCTTTCCCACATGTTCACCATAGCCAATTCCCATTTTTACCCCCATGCTCCATTCCTTGTATAAATTGAAGAGGAAGACCCATTTGCAAAGGATCTCAATATTAGTTTTAAGCTAGGTGTGATAAAATTCTCCCCATCCCTCTATGTTGAGTATTTGCATTTTTAGCAAATACCTCAATATAGAGGTGTGTGTTGAAAATTATCTCTTGGATGAATTTCACCCCACCCATCTATTATGAATTTTAGCATTTTTAGCAATTATTTCATAATAGATTGATGTAGTGAAATTTATCCCTTATGGGAGATAAATTCTAACCCATTTATTTATGTTGAGATTTTGTATTTTCAGCAATTATCTCAATATAAATTAATGATCTAGAATTTAATTCTTTGGGTGAGTTCTAATGTACAATTTTATAATTTTAGGATTTGCATTTTTAGCAAATCTCTTTTATTATTTAATTGGCCATGATGAATTCATCCACTATCCTTTTTATTAGTTTATTTTGTAATTTTTAGTTTATTTTATCTCTCTCTACAACCCTAGATGTGGAATTTTATCAAAATCGTGCCTCTTTTTTAGCAAATACCTCAATATAGAGGTGTGTGTTGAAAATAATCTCTACGATAAAATTCACCCCACCCCTCTATTATGAATTATTGTATTTTTAGCAATTAATTCAAAATAGATTGATGTAGTGAAATTTATCCCTTATGAGAGGCAAATTCCAACCCATTCATTTATGTTGAGATTTTGCATTTTTAGCAATTATCTCAATATAAATTAATGATCTAGAATTTATTTCTTTGGGTGAATTCTAATGTACAAATTTTATAATTTTAGGATTTGCATTTTCAGCAAATCTCTTTTATTATTTAATTGTCCATTATGAATTCATCCACTATCCTTTTTATTTTTATTTTGTAATTTTTAGTTTAGATTCAAATAAATACATGAGTGAGGAATTGTAATTGAGAGATTGATGATGTGATTGAAGATTTCATGTCAATTCAAGGCTTAAATGGGTTTGATCTCCTCCTCTTGATTACTTTTAGTTTAATCTTCTAATGCTTTTAATTGTTTATCTTATATTTTTGGATGATGATTATTGATGGCTAATCTCCCATTAATGGGATGAAATTTTGAAGCCCTCATGAGTCCAATTTTGTTAGTTTACTTATTAGGACAATTTTTTTTTATCTCACCTTTCTTAAATTAGCTTTTACTTCTTAATTTGTAGTGATAAAAATTAGTATAGTTAGTTAGTTAAAATATTCCCTTGAAAAATCCATAAAAAAATATAAAAAGAAAAAATAAATAAATAATAATAAAATACAAATGAATCTATATATGTTTTCTCCAATTTTGTGTTTCACCCTTAGATTTGGATTGACTCCCTTACTTACCCTCTACACTAGTTTTGTTATAATTTTGTAGGTTCAGGGGAAATTTTGATAGAAAGAAGTTGCAACAACGACAAAAATCTACATTAGAGACAATTATTTAATTATCAATATTTTTTATTAACTCTTTAGTTTTATTACTCATCATTTAATTAATTTCTTTAATATTAATTGAATCAACTCATTGCAATCAATCTCTTTGGAGAGAAGTTGGAAAAGTATTAAATTTCCATTTAATTTATAATACCTAAACCTCCGTGTATATTTTGAGTATAAATATTGAAAATAATAGCAAGCATTTCACAACAGTTCTTGAGAAAATACGACATTCCATTTTTTGAAAAAAGGAGGATTTAAAAACATGGAAAAATAAAACCTGTTGGATTGTTCAACCCATTGATTAAAAAGTATGGAAAATTGTTGTGATAAAAAATCACCACTATTAGAGAGATTAGTCCTTGAAAAGAAAACCGAGTTGAATAATGAAACTATGATAATTCTATGATGTTCTCTAGATAATATCATTGGATGTTGAGTAACACATTGCAAGGAAGTTGGTAAAATTTAGGACATCCTTAGAGAAGAATACTTGAACGAAACCTCCCCGAGAAACAAAAAATAAATTATGGATAAACCATTAAAACTCCATAACACCAAATTTGAAGAACAAGATGAAATACTATTCTCAAAATCAAACAAAGGAGAAGCGACTAAGACGTCTACCATATTCAAAGGATGAAACTCTCTTAAAAGGAGTGGTGTTACAAGCCATGAACAGTGTTGCATCTGGGGGGGAGAGGACTCACTTTGAAGTTAATCATGAACATGAGAATTCTTGTCTCCTCGTTTGCCATCTTCCCCCGAGGTCAGGTTATCCATTCAACATTCAGTTCGTGATTTTTCCCCTGGATATAGTTTGACACCATGTCCAGTTTTTAGTGCACTCTCCTCGTAAGTGTGGTTTTTGTGCGGAAAGAAATGGAGTTTCGTAATCTATTTAGAATCACCAATTTGTTTTATATAAAAATAAATAAAAAAGTTCGGGTTATCCGTTTTGTTCTAATCCTAAGGCAGATTTTCAAGTTTGTAGTTGGTCCAGAGATTATTGTTGTCTGGGTTCAGGAACCAGGTAATGAGTGGGCATGGTGTTATGCATCCCACTTTTTTTGTATGATTCCTTCATTCTAGGTTTATGATGGCTCTTTACATTAATTGATAACTTCTTCGTTATTTTAGAATTTATTGAGGGACCTTAGCAAGAGGTCACCTTACAATATAGATAGGTGCTTAGGTTACAAAATGCTATGAGTGAGAGGTATGTTACTTTAACTATTGCAGGTACACTAGATTACTTATGTATGAATTTGTGACACCCCGCTTAAAATAATAACGGGTGGCCAGCCCTATACTACATTAAATCAGGAACCTCAAATGGCTCAGTCTCATCATCAATAGAAATTACTAACAGATGAGCCTAAGTACGTGAAATCATACAAGCTGATGCCAAAAATCTAAATAAAACATGCAATGGAAATCAAACCAATATTTTACAACTACTAATAAAGGTATAATGCACAAGTACCACGATAAACGAAAGTGCTAACATTTAAGTAAAATGAGTATACAAAAGGAAATATACTCGAATAAGCTGTCGAGTCACAGACAGTACAACAACTATAACAAAGAAATATAAACATCTCAACATAATCCTTGGGTGTAAACCCGATATACAAAATGAATCCTATCTAGATTTACAAAGAAATAGGAAGCGACTACAATCTAAATCCCGCAACAATCTGCAACTGCTATGGCTCCCAAGACTCTGGCTAGAAAAGCATCCGGTCTCCATAGGGTGGGACACCTGTAGTACAGTATACATGCATATATATAGCAAAAGAGAAATGCAAACGGGTCAGAGCCCGAGGTGTAAAATTATTTAGAAAGTGTGTTAACCGTGCATAATAAATATAAATGCACTTATTTCATAATTAAAGTGGAGTCGCACTCGCGTGGAACCCCAAGCTCACCTCTCATCTACTACGCACACCTAATCGCGTCCTGGAACCTTAGTTAAGTTACCTAATCCAATTAAGTATAACCTACCTCACCATATGGATGGCCAATACCCACATGACCTGCCATCCTAATATAACCCACGAATTCTTACCATTCTAATCCCACTTAAATATATACACATATATGCCTTCCTAGGCTCTCGTGATTCCATTTATTAACTTATACCAATTTTAAGTCTTAATACGTTACACATTAACATTAGGCTTTAATATAAGAATTTATTCTCTAAATAACATGCATACAATTTAATAAGGACAAAACTTATCTCCACTCTCAACATTGCACTGCGTTTCGTGCGTGGGGCGTCTTGCAAACCAAAATCCAAAGAAGGAACCCCCCGATACACTACTCCTCGACAATGTTGATCGTAGGGATCCATTATGTCATTCACACAAATTCTACTAATCCAACAACTATAAATACAGATTACTATCTAAGAACATAATTAGAATCTCTACTAATTTTCTTAAATCGATATAACTGCAATTGTCTCTAAGTACGATCCTTCGACCCCAATGAACTAGTACACCAAAATCACTCAAGATGTACATCATCAAAACTTCGTATCCTCATCACCTATGGGATATATACAAGTATATATATATATATATATATATATATATATATATATATATATTTACTCTAAACATATATATAGGCAATCATTCATTCCCATAACCACGTGTACATATCACACATAATGTACACAATGCAATACACATAACAGAAATGGCTATAGGATGCCAAAATACTACACCATGCTATCATCTTCCAGGGCATCACTCACATACCATCCTGGGGACCACCGGTCGGACTAAATGTAGCCACTTCGTGGTCAAAACGAAATCACAACGCATGGGAAGCAGTCATAATTCCTACCTGTAAGTGAGAACGGCTCATACCCAAGACTTCTCACCCCTAAAATAAAATCGCACGATAATAAAAAGGACGATTATGACCTGGGTAATATCCACACCCTGCTCCTAAAGCCCGGGTGCTCACCCTCATCGCGCAACTTCCCATGATAGCATGTCCTGGGTATGCTTCATACCATAAGTATATATATCATTCACACACACTATATATACATACATATGATCACATCATATATACAAACCATCACGTACGGTATAGGTATTCACGTCATAATTACACACATATATACATATCTATACATATATGTACATATACATATATACATACCAACTCTCGTCCGTTTGTGTAAAATTCGTAAACTCGGCTATAATGTACATAATCCTCAATATACTAGACGTCGTTCCAAACTTATTAACTTAATCTTTGTTATATGAATATGATCCCTCGCTTGAAGCATATTCAACCATCACCCCTCTGATATGAATAGTCTCCCAATACATCCAACATTAAGATTATCCACCCAAATTCTAATGTATCTATCAATAACTTTACATCCCATCTATATCCAAAAGCATATCGATTTATCTAGTAATAATTTTGACTATTGGTATGCATATAACTAATAGTCTACAAACCTCAAACTCAATCCTAAATTCATTCCATGATACCATCACTTATTGGAATCCCCATTGTAAATCCCACACTGATATATAACAACTATCCTGACTAGAATTACAACACCCTATTCTAGTTGATATTCTGACCCAATAGCTCCCAATTTCGACTATGGTTCAATTGTCCTTATGAAACCTTAACATTAACACATTCACAATATATTCCTTGAATTTATCCTCACTAAGGATACGCGACCTTTACCTCTCAATCGTCCCCAATCATATCTTACTTAGAATCCTATCACTATAAGGATTCAACATAATTATTAACCGACAATTTCATGCCATACCCTCACGACTCTCTCAAAGAGTTCTAAACTTCACGTCATCCAAACTCACTTCTAACCTCACAATGGAACTCCCATCGTCAATGAGATTCCCCACTATACCCCGGAATATCTATTATTAAGACACACATAAACACAAAGAAACTATCTCTACATTTTATAACTATTCCATGATAGCCCACAACCATCACTTCAAGATAATCCGCCTGCCACTCAGTCCCTCAATCCTTTCCACACTAAAAGATGCATCATACTCTCAAAATCCATTTCTAACATGGGTTTGAATGCCCCTAATCATCCTCAGGCACAAATCCCTTAACATTACATCACAACCTTCCATAACAAGTCCATTAAGAAGACCCCTAAGAATCAAACCCAAAAGAAAAGGGTAGAAGAAAATCCCAAACTTTAGCTAAAAACAGAGGACCGGCCGACTGGTCCCAGACCCCCGGTCGATCGTGAATCCCAAATTTTGTCCTACGAAGAATGCAGTAGGCTCTTCCCTTGAGGCGCGGTCGACCGACCATACCAGATATCTTGCTCTTTTCCCATTTTTTAGCAAAACCCAAACTCTCCAAACACCCAAAACTTTATCATCCAACCCTCAATCTTTAACTAAATCATTTTTCCCACATCAAAACCCAACCTACACCTGATCTCATCAAATTAAATGCTATCAATCCCATATATAAACATTAAATTCTAGTTTTTAGTCCAAAAAATCTAGGTTTTCACATATAACCCAAAAAATCCAATTCTTTTATCCACCAATTATGAAATGAAATACACAAATGAAATATTTTGCAAGATTAAACACTTTCCTCGAAATGGTAGTTGTTGAATCGTCCCCGGGACCCCGGATTAGCCGGAATCTTTAAGCTTTATCCTCTCTCTTTCTTCCTTTCTTCTTTTCTCTTTCTTTCTCTTGTTTCTCTTTTCTTTTCTCCCTCTAGGGCTTTTCTCTCTTTCTCACAAATGAGAATGTCTTGATCCGTAAGCCTCTTAAACCTTTAAAACATAAATCCCAGCTTTAAATGGTAATACTCACTTTAAATGACTCGTTTACTTCAATTCGAGTCAAACTAACTTAAAAATATTTCGAAGCCAAAATAAAACTCAATGACAGTCATTTTTACTATCTCGACCCATACGGGATCAATGGTACACTCAAAATCATCATCCAAAATACTTTATAACGTCCTTAATTTTTGAGCCTCAATTACCAAATTTTAAAATTCTCCAATTTAAATAAAATTTTATTTCTCCAAAAAATTTAATTTCTCAGTCCCAAAGTCACGGGGTATTACAGAATCCATGCTTTTGTTCATATAACATATGGTGATAGATGTTGATGTGTGAGAATGATCGACTTTGAGATAGTTTGATATCTCATTCATGTTTTAAGGATAGATAAAATAGGTAGGAGATGGCAGAATATTTGTGGGACAATACATCAAGAGACGTATTATAGAGTCTTGAGCTAATGAGAAAGACTCGATATTACTCCTACATACCTAAGGGGACTTGGGATTAAAAAACTATGTAGTTTGGTTATATAATTGGTCTATATGTGTTTGCATGCTTACCTATAGGGATATGTGTGGGAGGTACCACTTTCATATTATTTGATATCTCATTTTAGTTACCTAGGTGTAATGTATAAAAGTAAAGAAATGGGGTGGATCCCCATGGAGACAACATATCATAAGATATATTGTCAAGTCTTGATTTCACCCAAAAGACTCGGTATTGTGCCTACGTACCTAATAAGACTTGGGATCAAAGCCTATGTATTTTGGTCATACACGTGTTATAACATGATGTGTGTTTAAGTGTAGTACTTGGCCCGGGAGGGGGAGGGATGGCGTATAGAATATCATAATGTTAGTGAATCCTAAGATGTATGATATTGGCATATAAAATTATAATTTGGTTGGTACTAGACAAAAGGTGTTGTCCTTCAGACTAGTTTGGGGTGTGAAACTAGGAGAAGTTAGGCATAGGAGAGAGAAGTTGCATCAAGGATGTTATATTATATTGCTGAGAAGCTGAATAGAACATTGCACCTTGGTACTAGGGTGGACCAGGAGAATTCGAGAAAGTTCATACCAGGGATGGATGCATGTGTAAAAAATAATATGATGAGAGACATATTATGAATATTGGGCTTCACGAATTTAGTTCGGTATAGAGCCTACATACCCAAGGAGACTTGGGATCAAGGCGGACAAAGTTCAGACAAATAGGGTTGGATTATATGTATGGATGTTTATATTAAAATTAGAGGCATCCCTTATAAATAATACACGGAGAGCTGTATTATGAGGCTTGGGATTAATGAGTTTAGCTTGGTATAACACCTACGTACCTGAGGCAACTCGGGATCAAAACTAATGTAGTTCAACAAACGGGGTTGGATTATACCACTATAAGAAATTACAGTATTTGGAACAATATTATCAACAAAGTCCATTTTTGTTGCCAAAAGTAAACCTTCCTCCAAAAAATATCCTTCGTCTTGAACATAATCTTAAATTTTACCTTTGGCAATAAATAATAAATTTTCTCCCAACAGATAAAATTTTGGGCAGGAACTATTGAAATGATAGAGGGAAATTATTTGAAGTTTTGGCAATATCCAATTATGTTGCCAGATGTTAGTTAACTTTTGGTAACTTTTGATGACAAGAAATTTTTTATGCCAAATGTATTTTAATTTATTTTTTATATTTAAAAATGTATTAACTCCTAATTAAAAATCCCTAACTATTACGTTTTCCCCCACCCTCTCTTTCTCTCTTACGATTCGCTCTGCAACTTCCCCCTCTCTCCCCCAACGAGTCCCCTCTCGGTTCCTCCTTCCGCTTATTTACCCTCACTCTCTCTCGCCATAAAAAATCATCATCGGTACACACACACATACATCAACCAGTTCTCTCTCTCTCTCTCTCTCTCTCTCTCTCTCTCTCTATATATATATATATATATATATATATATATATATATATATATATCTATCTATCTATCTATCTATCTATCTATCACATGCACACACACTTGGGTAGTCGTACACACACACACACATATAAACACACAAAGGGAGATGTGAACAGTTCACACACATAAGAACATTTCAAAATATGGATTTGTATAATTTTTTTAATGTTTAGCCTAATTTATATGATTGATTGACATGGGATTTAAGAAACTTCATATTATTTAATTTATTTTTTGGAATATTTATTGTTCGTATCCTACCAACCAGAAACGGTGCTACCACTTGGAGATTTTTCTTAATTACTGTCATAAGAGATGTTTGTTTGAGTTTTGGTTTAATAAACCCACTGGTTGGTTGAATAATTAATGGCGGTTTTAAAGTTTAAGGTAATTACATTTTCGACATTTTAGAGCATATAAAAAAAATTACAGGGTCTAGACCCGTATACACATACAAATCAGGATTTTTCATTCATATACACTTCTCCATGTAACGACTCTTTATGTTTGATTTCAGCAAGTAAACCCACGCAGGCACCATCTTTTTTGTTTGTTGTGGTTAATAATTTCTTTTGGTTCAAATCGTTTATTTTCACAACATATCTCTCCTTTTCATTTGTCATTAAGATTTTTGAGCCTCTTTATTGTATATTTGGGTATTTGGGTATGTATATGTTTAGATATTGGTTTGTTCCAATCTCTAATGGTAGATGCACCCGAACCAAATTTGAATCCTATTGACACTCATGGGTGGATCTATATAGGAAAACTGTTACGAAAAAAAATTTAGGGGTGGTATGTGTAAAGGTATAAATTTGAAGGTTGCACAAATGAAGATTTTTTATGTGAGGGTTAAAAAATATATATTAATTTATTTTGAACTGCTTGGCTAATACTTTTTAGTACCCACTCAATTTATAACCTTCTGCCCAAAATAACAATACCTAATCAATACTTGTTATTTCATTTTATATTACAAAATATTTTAGTGGGATTTTAAGAAAATGTTCTAGGCTTGAATTTAATTGGACATTACAATTTTAGATTGGATATTGTAACTTGTATGAAATGACATTGTGTTCATAAGACTCTGAGATTAAGAATGTGATGATCTTTTACAAACCCAAGACTTGGTCTTGAAAACATACGATTGAAGGATGAAAATACAAAATAACTGCAAAATGGCTCCGGTGTGAGAATATGATGATAATTTGCAAATTTTAAGACTTTGGCTTAAAAACGTGTCGTTAAAGGGTTAAAACGCAGAATTACCACCTAACATCCATGTAAGAGGCACTAACACCTCACACGAGACCAATGTGACTCATAAGAACTGATCGTGTAGTCACAAGAATCCCGATTTGACAATATGATGATAATTTACAAATCTCAAGATATTGGCTTGAAAGCATGCCAATATCCACCAAACATAATAACCAAACATCCGTAAGAGGATGAAAACACATAATAACCACCAAACAGCCCCGTAAGAGAAATGAATACTTTGCACGGGATGAATATAACTTATAATAACTGACCATTAATTCATGGGACTCCTGATATGATAATATTGTGATAATTTTCAAATATCAAGACTTAGGCTTAAAAACATAACAGTAATGGGCAAAAAGGCAAAATAACAACCAAACATCCCCATAACAGGCACCAACATCTTGCATGGAACCATTGTAACTCATAGGAACTGCACGTATAGTCACGATACTATAGGTTGGGGAACATGAAAATAATATAAAAATCTAAAGACATAGGCTTAAAAACATGTTGTTAAAGTAAGAAAAAACAAATCTTCCACCAAAAGTCCTATAAAAGGAGCCAACACCTCGGACGGGACCAATGTCAATCGTAGGAACTGATCGTGCATTCAAGGGAACCGACTTGTGAATATGATGATAATTTGAAAGTCTCTAGACTTATGCTTAAAAATATTCCCTTAAAGGGAGAAATAAAAACAACCACCAAACTGACCTATAAAAGACACGAAAACCTCATATGGGACCAATGTAACTCATAGGAACTTACAGTGTAGTCATGGGACTCTCGATTTGAGAATGTGATGATAGTTTGCAAATATTTACACTTGGGCTTAAAAACATTCTTTTAAAGGGTGAAAATATAAAAGCAGTCCCTAAAGGACCTCGTAAGAGAAACAAACACTTTGCACAGGATGATTGTAACTTGTAATAACTGATCGTGTAGTCATGGGACGTTTAATATTAGAATATGATGATAATTTTGAAACATCGATATTTAGGCTTTAAAATAAGTTGTGAAAGGATAAAACTTGAAACAACCACTAAACGTCCCCGTAAGAGGCACCAACACCTTGAACTGGACCATTTTAACTAGCAGGTATTGTCCGTATAGTCGCAGGAATCGCAGCTTGAGAATATGAGAATAATTTGATAATCCCAAGACTTAGTCAGAAGAATATGTTGTTAAAGGAAAAAATCACGAATCAATAAAAAAACATCCCCATAAAAGGCACCAACACCTCGCATAGGATCAATGTCAACCATAGGAACTGACCTTGTAGTCAAGGCACTCCATGTTTGTGAATCTGAAGATACTTTGGAGACTTAGGATTGAAAACATGCCATTGAAGGGGGAAATATAAAACAACCACAAAACCTCCCCATAAAAATAAAAAACACCTCACACGGGACAATGTAACCCGCAAGAACTTACTGTCTAGTCATGGGACTCTCGGTTTGAGAAGATAATGATAAGTTGCAATTATTTAGACATGGGCTCAAAAACATGTTATTAAAGGGTGAAAACAAAAAACATCTATAAAATCCCTTGGAAAGAGGCAACGAAACCTCGAGCGGGATGGATGATACTTGTAGGAACTTACCATGTAGTCATGGGACTCCCTATATGATAATATGTCAATAATTATAAATCTCTAGACTCAGTCTTAAAAAATATCGCCAAAGGACAAAACCCCAAAACAACCAATAAACGGCCCCGTAAGAGCCCCTAAGACATCGTACGGGACTAATGTAACTTGTAGGAAATAATCATGCAGTCATAAGACTTCGTCTTGTAAGTATGATGATAATTTATAAATGTCAAGACTTAGACTTAAAACATACCGTTGAAGGGTGAAAACATAAAACATCTCCCAAACGGCCGCATAAGAGGCACTAACACCTCACACGGGATCAAATTTAACTCGTAGGAACTGACCATGTAGTCACGATATTCCTGATTTGAGAATATTATGGTACTTTGCAAATATCTAGAGTTAAGATTAAAAACATATCGTTAAAGGGAGAGAAAACAAAACAACCATCAAATGGTCTCGTAAGAGACACGAACACCTCGTATGGGTCCAATGTAACTCGTAGGAATTAGTTGTGTAATGTTGGGACTCCTGGTTTGATATAATGGAGTTAATTTTCAAATATATAAACTTAGGCTTAAAACATGTCGTTAAATGGTGAAACGCAAACTAATCCCCAAACAACCCAAAAAAGGTACAAACACCCAGCACGAGACCAATGTAACATGTAGTTACTGATGGTGTAATGACGGGACTCTCGATTTGATAATATGATAATAATTCGCAAATCTCAATTCTTCGTCTTGAAATGTGCCGTTAAAGGGAAAAAACACAAAGGAACCCTAAAATGATCACGCAAAACAAGTGCAATTATATATATATATATATATATATATGTATGTATGTATGTATTATATTTGATTAATGATTTCTTCTTTATTTTAAATATATTACATTTTATTACTGATATATCTTTTTTTGATTACATGTATTATATTTGAACGTTTGCAGTTATATATAATGGCTTATCCTACGTATGTAGTATTCAAAGGCTAACATAGAGATATATGTATTTTCTGATATGTAACACAGTGACAAGTCAATAAATATAGAGGAACTGGGTATGTACCTAGTTGAATAATTATTTAAATTTATGTCGGGATATTCAGTTTTTACTTTGATGATGTTCTAAGTGCTCTAGTATATTTTTACACT
Source organism: Sambucus nigra (assembly GCA_949130495.1). Lineage (NCBI taxonomy): Eukaryota > Viridiplantae > Streptophyta > Magnoliopsida > Dipsacales > Adoxaceae > Sambucus > Sambucus nigra. Next base: position 165,192,250 of record OX422220.1, on the reverse strand, counting down.
TGTATTATGTTTATGGTTGTGCAGACTTGTGTATACTATTGTTTGATGTTAATTTTAAATTTAAACAAGTTTTGTAGTAGCAGGTGCTTTTTAAAGCTTCAAAAAATAAAGTGGACTCTACCAATTTTTTTATGTATTGAGACTTATAATATTATTTAGCAATTTAGCTACAGTTGATTCAATTTTTTATCTTATATATGTTGAATGGATGGAAGGGAATTTTTTGTGTTTTAGTTGTGTATTTAGTTGTTGCTGTTGGGTTTATTTTAATGTTAAAACATGTTGAATTGAACGAATAAACAAAGGAAACTCTCCCAATTTTTTTTGAAATCAATAAGTGTTCTGAATTAATTAAGTCGAATAGATACGCATTTGAAAATTGGGCATTGGTGGACGAAAATATAAAACAACTAATAGACGCTCTAAAGATAGGCATAAACACCTAAAACGTGATTAAAATAACTTGCAAAAACAACTTGTGTAGTCATGGGAGTTGTTCGTAATTTCAAAATTCTATGTATAAATCTTTAGAATTGGGGGTTACAGCCCGAAAACTATGGGGCCCCATTCAACATGGCCCATGAGGAGTAGCTGACTATTCTGGATTGATCAAAGTACTGCCCGACCCAAATCATTATTTAATTCACACACGAGTATTTCAAATAAACTAGAACATTGACGAATATCATCAAATCAGCTACCAGTAATCTCAGAAGAGATATTTAGGTACTCCTTGATATATTAACGTGTTAATTGAGTTCCTAGTATAACTCAATATCTACTTTGATGCCCCTATAAATTGCACACCCTGACCCAGGGCAAGGGGATGTAACAAAGAGCATTAAAAGACATTATAATAAATTAGAAACCCCTTTGTGGATGTAGGAAAGTTTTCCAACCACTTAGATTATTATTGTGTGTGATATTTACTTTCTATTCTTTGTGATTGTTTTTGTAGATCTCTTTATTGTGATATTTATTTTACTCACAAAAATGTATGATAAGAACAAAATGATCGAATAAGTGGAATAAACAACTCACATGGGATCAAAGTAACTTGTGGAAATAATCCATATAGTCATCTGACTCACGGGTTGGATCTTTGATCAAAATTTAAAAATTTCAATTGTTAATGCTTGAAAATTGGGCATTGGTCGACGAAAATGTAAAATAACTTACAAACATACTATAAAAAGGCACACACACCTAATACATGATTAAAATAACTTAAAATAACAACTTGTGTAGTCATGTAACTCATGGATTCGAATTTCAAACTTCGAAGGTATAAAAGGGTAGAACTGAGGGTTGGATCATGAAAACATAAGATAATAACAAAAGAACCCAAAAGGAGGCACAAACTCCTCGCATGGGACTAATGTAAGAATATTGTTTGGCCATGCAGGCCACGTGAAACTGTTATTATATATTTTTGAAACTCAAAAATGAATCCGATGAACCTCTATGATGATGGACTAATTTTTGAGCTTATATATGTTGAATTGGTGTAAGGGGTTTATTGGTGGTTTATTTATCTTTTGTTATTGTTGTTTATAATGTTTAAAACATGTTTTTTTGGGGGGAAAAGTATGTATATATAAACAAACGGAACTAAAAAAATTCAAGTTGGGAGAAGACCCAAAAACACTCTTAGGGGCATACCCCAAAAGAGAGAAAACAAACAACAAACAAAAGGGCAGAAGGCCCCTAGCCCCACCAAGCGCTAAACAAGTGCACGAATAAACTAAGGAAACATGTTGGATTTCACCAATAAACAAAACTCTGGGAAAACGTTTTGAAATTAATAAGGGTTCAAAATTGATTAAGTCGAACAGTCATGTATTTTAAAATTGGGAACTGGTGGACAAAAACATAAAACAATTAATAAATATACCAAAAAGAGACTCAAACACCTCATACATGATCAAAGGGACTTTTACAAACCACCCGTGTAGTCATGGATTCAAATGATGTTATAAATTTCAAACATCTACATATAAATCTTTAAAAATGGGAGTTGGAGCATGAAAATGCATGATAAGAACAAAACAACCTAAAAAGAGGCACAAACACCTCAAATGGGGTCAAAGCAACTTGTGGAAACAACCCACGTAGTCATGCGGTTCATGGGTTGGAAATTTTATTAAAATTCGAAAATTCCAAGTGTTAAAGTTTAAAAATTGGGCATTGGTCGGCAAAAACGTAAAACTACTTATAAGCATACCGGAAAGAGGAACAAGAACCTCATACATGATCAAAATAACTTATACAAATAACCCTTATAGTCATGTGACTCATGGATTCATATTTCATTCTATATTTCAAAGTTTTAGGTATAAAACTTTAGAATTGGGGGGTTGGAGAATGGAAAGTGTGACAAACCGCCGATTAAAATAAGAGGTGGCCAACCCGATACTCCAATAATCACAGGAATCATAGATGGTCCATTCTTAGCATTACTGTCGTTAAAATAATAATACGAGATAACCACCAACTATTTTAGAAAACGGACTATCAAAATTTAATATAAAAAAATCATTTAAACGATACCATTTGAAAAGAAGGTGGATATAAAAAACAAACGAGTAACTGCATAACGATTATGCACAATAAAATAACCGAACAAGCTATCGGTTAACAGACCAATACAAATGGGTTACACCGAGTATTAAAATTTAAATATCACATTATACTAAACAAGCACAAAACCGGGGCAACACACCCGAATATGTAAACTAATCATATCTAGATTACAAAAAGATGGAAATGTCTACAACGAATATCCTACAACATTCGCAAAATGTTATAGCTCCGGGACACATGGCTGGAGAGGTCAATACGGTTGTCCTTGCGGTAGAGCACCTGAGCAAATAAAGAATTCATGCAAAACAAAGAGATATAGACGGGTCAGGGCCCGGTTTGATATGATCACCATGTGAACAAAATGCATGATAGTTATGAACATTTTATCATCAACCATAAATTTAAATCGCTCTCACAAATAATGATAAGAATTCTCCCCTCTCAATCTAAAAGCACAAATAGGAACAATATCGGTTACACTATGCAAGGTTCATATACGCATGAGAGAAATACCTAAGTTTCACTTTATTGAGATTTCATTTCAGTTTTACACTACATAAATGAACAGTTCCTTTTTCATTGGGAAACATATATAGAGCAATTTATTTCACAAAATGTTTCACCAATTCAGTTTTGCATCTCATAACTTCACATTTCCCTTTTTATCTCCAAGAAATGTATTCAAGGCAATTTTATTTCATAAAGTGCTTTGCCATCAATAATGTCCCACATTATTATGAATAGTTATATTTCATATCATATAATGATTCTAAGACCGTCCTTTTGAGTTTCCCCACTAGATGCCCCCTAAATGGCTATCATCTTTCAGGGCCTATCGAACAAGGACAACCTCGGCATCCTACATCGCGTGACGTCGGGAAGTTTCTATATACCTGTGACAGTGAGTCATAATCACACCCGAAATTACCTCACTTCGCACAATAATCACATAATATATAATAACCCGTCTTATGGCTGAGGACTATATTCACCCTGCATTCACTAGCCAGGGGACTTCACCTCATGCACGTACTTCCCCTATGATAGCATTTAGAGAGGTGTGTATATCAAATTTTATCATTCACAAATTAAATCTCATTTTAAAATATACATTACATTTTATCCAGAGTGATACGTGATTGATATCATCATCATAAACCTCAATGTTTAATCATGTAAAATATAAATCTCTATGAATTAACAATCACTTCTCAAACCATAAGGTATAATATCACTACACCCAATTATAGAACCGACATTAATTCACTCTATTTCCATTTAGACCTAAACTAGCTCATTTTATAAAAGAATCATTTATCTATGTCAAAATTAACTAATTAAATCAATACCCAAACCAAACCCCGACTTTCAATTCTACTTAGGTTTCTAAATACATCATTTCTAGACTCTAATACTCTAGTTTTAATTCATTCAAGAAGTTTCCTAAGTCCCTATCTTAAAAGAAAAAAGTAGAAGAAACTAAACCATTTATTGTGAAAAATAGAGGACCGGTCGATCGGTCCTAGGACCGCGGTCCATCGCGCCTCAAGGTTTTGCCTATAAAGGAATGCAAAAATCCCATTTTGGAAGGCCCAGTCGACCGGTCCTGGGACTGCTCTTGGAATTTATACTTATCGAAGGAAGCAGTATGTCTCCTCCTTAAGGGCTGGTCGACCAGTCCTAGGACCGCGGTCGACCGCGTCTATCAGATCCACGAAAATTCGTTCTTCTACCATACCAAAACCAACACCTAAAACCCTTATTCCTATACTCCCTTCATTCTCATCAACCAACAACCTACCCACAACAATTATGCGCCAAAATAAACCCATATAACCACCTTAAATCACACAATCTACCAGATCTAAGGATTGAACACCAAAATTTACCAAAACGTACTAATTTCTCCAATTCACCAAATACACAACTGTCACAACAAGTTACCCACATTAAATCATATACTAGCAAGTAAGAAACTTGCCTCAAGTTTGTAGTCTCGGATTCTCTTCTCGTAGCAACGATTTTAGCTCCAAATCTCCAACTCTCTCTTCTTTCTCTTGTTTGCCCCAAATTCTCTCTTTCTCTCTTTCTCTCTTTCTAGGTTTAGGAACACATAAAAAGAATAAAAGGATTGGAAGACTTAAATCGTGCCCTAAGTATAAATTCCCCTCTTTAAATGTTAATATACCATTAAAATGACTCGTAACTACATAATTAAGTCATAACATGTTAAAAGTCCCCGGAACCCAAAAATACAATATGGCACTTATTTTGACTCTCTCAACTATTTCAGGACTAATCGCGCCCTCTAAATTGGCATCCGGAATTACATAAATTATTTCATATTTCAACATCATATTAATTCATTAATAATGATCCAATTGAAATATATGTCACAACCGTCGCTTAAAGCACAACGATGCAATAAAACATAACATGATAATATTTATCTTCTCTTTATGGTAAATATGCAAAACTAAGTAAATATCATCCCTTAAATCACTTAAAATAATATTTACTCTAACTTCCAAAATTTTATATAATTACCTCACCTAGAAAAATTATATGAAATCAGTTACTCAAAAGTAAGGGTTATTACAGAAAGGTATGATAAGAACAAAACGACCTAAAAAGAGGCACAAACACTTCACATGGGACTAAAATAAGAATATGGTTAAGCCCTACGAGACACATGAGACTATTATTATATATTTTTAAAACTCAAACATGAGTCCGATGAACGTTTATGTTAATGGAATTAATTTTAGGGCTTATATATGTTGAATTGGTGTAATGTATATATTAGTTGTTTAGTTGTGTTTTGCTGTTGTTATATTTGATGTTAAAATAGCTTGGATTTCATGAATAAACAAAGGAAACTCTGCCAAAGTTATTGAAATTAATAAGTTCTCTAAATTGATTATGTGAAATAGACACGCATTTGTGGACGAAAACATAAAACAACTAATAAACCTTTCGAAAAAAGGCACAATCACATACATGATCAAAGTAACTTGTACAAATAACCCGTGTAGTCATGGGACCCATGAATTTATGTTTTCCAGTTATTATTATATTTTGAAATCCAACTAACAACAGTTTTTGTATCTTATGCATATTGATGATGGATTTTGATTTGAATTAATATAGTCGTGGTGGCTTGGAGTCACGGTTTCTTTCTGTGAAGCGAAGCTATATTGTCATCGTTTTAATTTATGTGGAATGAATTGTTTGACATCTTTTGATGTATTAATATAATAGGAATGATTAAGATCTTGTTTATGAGGCATTTATTTTGTAACCTTATACTTAGATTGTGATGAAATATTGTTTTGTAATGCGTATTTATGAGATTGGTTAAAAATCATGCAACTTTTTATTATGTCTGGTTGTATGAAAAATGCACAATGTGAAATTGTATTATAAACTTTCACGCTTTATGTTGTATAAGTTTTGATGAAAAATGCATAGGTTTAAATTTTTTTCCAATGATTATTTTACAAAAAAATAATATGTAACAAACGAAAGACACTACTTTTGGCAATACAAGTTTGTATCCCCAAACGTTGTTCTCTACATCTTTCACTTTGGATATGGAAACACATGTTTTCTTGTCAAAAGATAACTTTTGGAGGCAAGGGAACGTGTTGATGAAAGGTATACTTTTGGCAACAAAATAGTTGTGATGCCAATGGTGTACCTTTTGGCAACACAATAGTTGTGATGCTAAAGGTATATCTTTTGGCAACACAACTTTTTGTTGCCGAAGGTTGTTTCATATATCATTTTTTTATTGTTAAAGCTTGTTTTATATATCATTTACATCTCATTCTCCAACATAACTTTCTATCACTGAAAGGTTTCTTTTTGGCAACATAATATTTTTGTCACAAAAAAGTGTGACAAAAATATGTCACAAAAATGCGTGTCAACTTTCACAATATAAATGCATGTCACAAAAAAGTGTACCTTTGGGGAAAAAATCATGTTTTTTCCCGATAGGACTTTCCCAGACATGCAATGGGCAACAAGTTGATGATATAGAAAAATATGTCGTCGATACCTTCTAGCAACACATTTCTATCTTTTAGGGACAAACATTTTATGTTGTGCAAATTATTTTTTATTATAGTGTCTATAAGGGTGTTTGGTATTAGAGATGAAGGCATCGCTAAGAAATAATATACTGGGAGACATATTATAAGGCATGTGCTTCACGAATTTAGTTTGGTATAGTGCCTATGTACCGAAGGAGACTTATATAAAAGCCAATGTAGTTGCAACAAATGTTTTTTTATGGGTGTAGGCAATGGGATACCGAGTACACAACACACAACATTATGGTATTTATGGATCGTAGTCCTTCATATAGCATTTTTGTTGTGTTGGATGTGACACCCTGCCCAATTAAATATAGGGTGTCCAGTCCTTTATCAAATTTAAAACAAAATGTTCAGTTGGTTCATTCTTAGCATCACAGTCGAAAAACTTATAAACATACTAATCACCTAATATAGAATTAAGCTAGGCGTCAAAACATGTTCCTTTTTACATATAACCAAATGAAACCATTTCTCAATTTAATTATTAAAATATAAACCATTCATCATGCACAAGAATATACTAAATACTGAACATGAATCAAACACTGAGATAAATAAGACTAGGTAAAACCTCCCTGTTCAAAACTCCAATTCACGTACTCATAGTAAAATTCCATCCAACTAAAAGAACTGTAAAGTAAATTGAATAATAACTCTAATAAAAGCTAGGAATGGGCGATACATGCCCCAACTGTAATGTCTAGATAACTGAATGGAAATGATGGATGTGTCTAATGCACGGACCTACAGCTTCCACAATAGTTGCATCACATAAAGCAATCTAAATCTCTAGTTCTAGTATCCCTGTAGCTAAGCACTTAATATAATGCATATATAAAGAAAAAGAGAGAAGAATTGCAAAAAACTTATTAGAGCCCGCTGTTTTAAAAATATTTAGCAAGTATTTAAAACTACAATGAATCAAGTATTATGTGCATGTTAGATATCGCACTCTCACATGAGATTCTCACCTCTCATCTATTGTGCACATCTAACATACATCTAACCCACACTAGCTATGATACCTAGCCTAACTAGCTCGAAATGATAATATTACCATCTATGTTCTCTGGTTGTATACCCTATCTCCCATACAATACGTTAAAGAAATAGTTTATCTCACATAAATAAAAGTTCCATTATTCATCGTTCGAATCGTTAATCTTTTACCCACTAAGATTATTTTATTTCTCATTTATACTATATCTACTAATTTCATAAGTAGAATGTTCCCAAGTATATTCATATATATACAGTCACCTCATCCCTATATATATATACTAATCCTGCACCCTTAGGTTAAAACCACTTGTGGCAAATCATATTATTATTGTCACCATATCTACCAGTTTCACAGAGTAGAAATATTCAAAAGTTTGTATATATATATATACATATAGTCACATCATCCCTATAGATATATATATATACAAATCCTGCACCCTCGGGATAACACCCATTAGCGCACCTAACCATAATAATCCCGCACCCCCGGGCTAACACCCATTAGTACACATAATGATAATATTCTATTACTCCCGGGTTATCACCCATTAGTACACTTAATGATAATATTTTTGTACCCTCGGGTTATCACCCATTAGTACACTTAACAATATTATTCATGTACCCCTGGATTATCACACATTAGTACACTTAACAATATTATCATATAATAGGCATACACACATCTTATTAAAATTCATTGGTATTCACCCAACCAATTCATATAGATATATTCCATACGTATTACTCTCTCATTCCTACGTATAATATATTTAATTCGATTACTATCACTAATGTAATCTCAATGGTCAACATATCATTCCAATTATTTAAAGTATTATTTCCCAAATACTTCCTAAAAATTCTGTTCTAGGCTAAGCCCATCAAATAGCAGTTTTCTCACTCAAATTAATTGCGTACCTTAATTTTGGGTCAAAATAGAAATTTCCAGAATTTTTGACCTGTCGCTCGAACGACTGCCCCATGTCATTCGAACGACTTTGCGCGAACGATATTCATTCCACTTCGCGCGAGACCTCCTGTCTCCTCATCTTCCCCAAAATTTCATCGTTTTTCAACCATGAACTCATATAAAACCACTACTGTTCATTCCCAAACACCCAAACAACAAACCCAATTGATGTATTAACATATTTATATGATTTCTAACAACCTAGAATCATTAATTCTTCACAATACAACCTTTAAATTCTACATCCTCAAATATATTTAACATGAACCCTAGTTCTTAAATTAAGGGCATAACTCCAATTTAGACACAGATCTGTTCGCGAAAAATTATCATCAATTCTTTAATGTAATCCTATCTACATGAACGGATTTAATCTCATGAAATCTCAGTCCCAATATACGAATCGTAACATCAATTGTCATCAAAATTTAACTTTCATAATTAATGGGTTATCACCTAATCTAACATGAACACAATTATTACTAAAACCACGCAAGTAATAAACACTTGCCTCGAATATGATGGTCTGATCCATTGGTGATGTTGGTATAGATGCGTTCCTCTCTTCGTGATCTACGCGTTGGTGGAATTTTCGGTGTAAAAGCTTGAGCCTTTCTCTAAGAACACCTATGGAGTCCTTATCCCTCTTAGGTTTTCCCTCTTTCTCACTTAGGTTTAGAATCAGATGGGAAATGTCTTACCCACGTACCTTTCTTATTTAATTACCGATTTTCCTCATTAGTTAAACCCCCAAAAATACAAATTACAAAACTACCCCTACGGGGTACCGATTTGGCCTAAAATATTTCGGAGTCCAAATAAAATACCCGGGTAGTGTTTTCTGACTATCTTAACCCTCCCGGACTCCAAGGCACACTCGAAATGACCATATGATTTAGTAAAAATAAATTCTCTTTTTAGCCAAATCAATTAGTCCCAACACTCACACCCGCGTCTGCCGTATATTTCACTCTCAACAATTTATCAAATTTCATAGTTCCATATTACATATCACACAGTAATATTCAGTAATTCTCAACAATAAGTATTAACCCTTGTCACACTAGTTATTAATTATTTTAATCCGAATTAATAACAAATTAATTTCTCCCATTTTAATTTAGTTAATCCAACAACAATAATGAATCACATAATTATTTAAATCATCAAAAATACGGGGTGTTACATACTTCCCCCCTTACAACGGAATTTCATCCCGAAATTCGAAAAAAGTATAGCAGGTGCAGACAACACTGTGCATAAGTTGCGCATCGCGTCCTTGCTCTCCCTAGAAAACTACTTCGTACCACCCATATAGTACGCTATCGAATACCCTTAATTAGTGAACACTTCACATACAATTGTGTTAAACTCCAGGCTACCCTGTCATATAGGCTCTTGCCCAAGCCTTACCTATTTAGTTCCACTACTTAAACTTTATTTTAGATATTCACTATCTAGCCTTCTACTATTTTCACCATAGCAAATTTATCATCTTTTCAGATACATATGACCTCTTTTTGCGTCGTTCGTATGAGTAAGTTGGTTGTGAAATATATATTTCACACACAATATATACGGTAATATCAACCCTTCTCCGATATTTGCAATTATAGTTTGTCCCCCACCTCTAACTCTCAAGTAGGACAACAACCAAGTTTACCATGCCATACCTCTACTGGCACTCTGCCCAAATGTGAATTCATAGGAGTTATTGAACACAACTCCACTAGTGGGAGGTACTGCTCTCGTCCTCCCCAAAGATTTAAGAGTGCACATAAAATTTTGCTGTCCCGCATCCGATTAGACCGCTTGTCCTGCCCATCCCTGTGTGCATATTAGGTCGTACTCAATCGCATTTCAGAACCTATAATCTCACCATCTCAGCTACATGAGAAGATCTTTGGTGATACTCTCCCATTCTCTAGTGGAAGAAGCCCCGACTAGTTTCGGATTGTCCACCCTTTTTCCAATAGTCAGGTGACCCACTGCAAGACTAACCTTGAAATATTACTCTACATCATAACCCTTCACCACTGTTATTTGGAACCTGATACATTCTATACTCTCTTGAATGTACTTCTAACCGTTATAAAGGTGACTTTGTCGCACCGTGTGACACAAATCTTGAAACGTAAGTCTCTGACAAATCTTAAGAAATAAGCTTCAGCTTACTTGACTATATGTTATCGAATTCACATGATAATCATAATCCACTGCTTGATTCAATCACCTAGGGCGCCCATACTCCCTATGCCTTGCGCATCATTGTACAAATGATATGTATTTTTCTTACTTTATTTCTTGCATACTTGGTATGCTGATGTAGTAGGGGTGAACTCAACCACCCCACTAGTGATAACTTATTCAATCCTTTAATGGCATCATTGATCTGTTTAGAATGATACGAAGACTAGGAGACTCTATTGGCCTTAAGTCATAATGGAATTCTCAACTCGCAGATATATTCTTGTATAGGTACAATAACCCACGTATGAAGTCATGTACTATCGGCCAAACTTCTTTCCAACTCCCTACGTTCTCTAGTTTCATGCGTGGGATGTCTCGCAACGTGAAATCCAAACAAGGAACCCCCCCGATACACAATTATCTAACCTAGTCAGTTTTCGAGATCCGTAAGGCCATTAGTACATACTATGTACCTTCCCACAATCTTCGTATATGTCCGTAAAAGTTTTCTCGTCCATTATTATATCCCTAATAATAACATGAAGCTTGGCGCTCTTACTACCCCAATTACTCGACGCTACATATATCTAACGAGCTATATCACGCTGTTCGACAAAGAACACAATGTATCCTGAGTCTCATTAGTCAAATAAATTCCTATGCACCGGAATCACTTATAACTAGACAACATAATCGCTGAGGTCTATAATACCATGAAATTTTTTCATATATACATATATCTGTGCCCAACGCTATTTCAGGTGGCGCCGCACAAAATTAAGATTTCTCCTCCCGGAGTATCCGACACGACAGTCATAACACTCAATTTACTATCGTTTAGCCATACGATAATTAATCACTACACATTACCATAATAAACTCCACTAAAGCTGACTCAATGCAGTAGTAAATTATAACTTCCAAACATATTATTAGGGCCCACCCGGTTCACTCACGAGCAACATTAAAATGCCTTGCTAACAATGCGAAATACATTTGTAACAAGACTGTTAAAACTAATGTTCCCACTCAACTCGACCCGCACGCAAGTTTTTGGGTTTCCAATTTACATATAAGTTGTGACACACCCATGTTACTAGAATTTATCCTTTATTCAGAAGGAATAAGCAAAATCTCCCCCGTCTCGCCAAATCACAGGGTCTCAGCACGTGGTTTCCAACACGACTCATGAACATCTACAATCATTATACATCTAGGATTTTATCCAATAGTTTGTCCCCTCTCATTGTGGAAAATTTATTCCATCATTTGGATTTTATTCCCATTATTGAAATGTTGGCCCAAAATCTTTAGGCGTCAATTATGGCTTTACTGAACTCCCGTTTACATCTCGGGCCCCGTCGACCCTGACATACCATATGCTACTCTTAACGAGGACTCCACTGGTGAACCCATCACTCTCGGTTTGTAAATTCTCTTGGGCATAATTCGCTTGACCCAAATTCCTTTGCTGGAAGTCTCCCTCCTCCAGTTGTTATGCCTAACTGGCATGGTTTACCATTTCCAATCTCATCAGTTTCACTTCTGAATTATGGACACATTCAACAGTTGTAGTCCTACTCTCTTCTCATAGGGAAACTTCATGAACCATTTCCTCATCACTAGTCCCACTAACCATTTTGAAATTTCCTTATCTCGGACTGGGTAGTCTTAACTCATTAGCTACGCTGTGATTTTGGAACTATGGGTGGCCTCCCCTGCCCTGATTGACTTCATCGTCACCTTGTAAGAAGTTAGTCACTCCGAATTATCTAATTGAGTTCCCTATTGGGTATACTCTCCTGTGGTGTTTCACTAACACCGTTAAGTTCACTTTTGCCTTTTGGTCAGATTTTCTAACACTCCTGGCTCACTTCTTCTGGAAAGACTGTAATAAATAGTAACCGTATAACTTTGACGACATCAACATTAGTCGTCCTAGATTGATTTCTCATCCATGCTTGTATTCTACTCAGGGGTCCTTTATCAACTTAGGCCCTTTGGATAATTTATGCCCCTTTTCCAGGTACGAAGTTCGTTATGCAATTCCACCTTTCTCTCAGGATCGGTCTCCAGCTTACTCACTGTGCTAAGTTTCAAGTTTTCACTTGCATCTCTATTACAACATTGATTGGAAGACCTCATGGTCAAATCGTACCCAAATTTCTCTTAAATTTTGAACACACTTTTTACATATGGTGATTGATTCTAATCACTTTATGTCGCTTCTAAGAGCTACTAATTTAATTCCAAATTTAATTATGAGTGCCGTTACACTTCGCTCTACACAATTGCCTTTGAATTTTATACTTCAATGCCTTTTACACTTTCTCTTTTTCTTCTCCACATCTTCACTCACGATTTTCAAAAGAATCCCTCTGATTTCTCCCTTGTCGACTATATTAGGTGGTCTTGAAGTCACTCCACCATTATCTACGACTGTGCCCTGGGAATCTACTGTTCATGAGTGACGATCTCATTATCACTTGTTTAAGTAATACTAATGGTGACATTTGTCACGATCACCATTCTAAAATTACTTTATGTCTTCTGTCAAGTTTTTTATCTTGCAGTCCTTCTTACGGCCTTCGCTGGTAGTGCTAAAATGTTCGGTGTTAGAATCACACAAAATCTCGTATAATGAGTCACATCCATTATAATTCATAGAAGGAGAATATAAGTCACATACGTAAGGTAACACAACAATCCTATCATAAAGCTCTACATCAAAGAATGCTATGCTGAAACGTAATAAGTCGCAGAGATCCTAAAAGACTCTAGAACCTGATGCTCTGATACCACCTGTGACACCTCGCTAATTTAAATATAAGGTGATCAGTCATTTATGAAATTTAAAACAGAATGTTCAGTTGGTTCATCACTGTCGAAAAACATAAAAACATATTAATCACCTAATATAGAATTAACCTAGGCATAGCAACATTTTCCTTTTTACATATAACCGAATGAAAACCATTTCTCAATTTAATTATTAAAATATAAACCATTCATCATACATAAGAATATACTAAATATTGAACATGAATCAAACACCGAGATAAATATGATTGGGTAAAACCTCCCAGTTCCAAACTCCAATTCATGTACTCACAATAAAATTCCATCCAACTAAAAGAACTGTAAAGTAAACTGAATAATAACTCTAATAAAACTAGGAATGGGCGACACATGCCCCAACTATGATGTCTAGATAACTGAATGGAAATGATGGATGCATCAAATGCAAGGACCTATAACTTCCACAACAGTTGCATCACATAAAGAAATACAAATCTCGAGTTCTGGTATTCCTGTGGCTAAGCACCTAATATAATACATATATATAGAAAAAGAGAGAACAATTGCAAGAAACGGGTCAGAGCCCGATGTTTTAAAAATATTTAGCAAGTATTTAAAACTGCAATGAAGAAATTATTATGTGCATGTTAGATATCGCACTCTCAAATGAGATTCTCACCTCTCATCTATTGTGCATGCCTAACGTACATCTAACCCACACTAGCTATGCTACCCAGCCTATCTAGTTCGAAATCACAATATCACCATCTACGTTCTCTAGTAGTATACATGTATCGCCCATACAACACGTTAAAGAAATAGTTTATCTCAGATAACTAAATTTTTCATTATTCACCGTTCAAATGGTTAATATTTTACCCACTAAGATTATTTTATTTCTCATTTATACTATATCTACTAATTTCACAAGTAGAATGTTCCCATGTATATTCATATATATATATATATATATATATATATACAGTCACCTCATCCTCATATATACATACTACTAATCCTGCACCCTTAGATTAAAACTACTTGGAGCAAATCATTTTATTATTGTCACCATATCTTCCAGTTTTACACAGTAGAAATATTCACAAGTTCATATATACATATATATATATCTATATATATATATATATATATATACATATATATATATATATATATATATATATATATATATATACACATTCACATCATCCCTATACATGTATATACAAATCCTGCACCCCCGGGCTAAAACTCATTAGCGCACCTAACCATAATAATCCTGCACCCCTGGGCTAACACCCATTAGTACACATAGTGATAATATTCTTGTACCCCCGGGTTATCACCCATTAGTACACTTCATGATAATATTTTTGTACCCCCGGGTTATCACCCATTAGTACACTTAACAATATTATTCATGTACCCCGGATAATCACCCATTAGTACACTTAACAATATTATTTTTGTACCCCTGGATTATCACACATTAGTACACTTAACAATATTATCATATAATAGGCATACACACATCTTATTAAAGTTCATAGGTATTCACCTAGCCAATTCATATAGATATATTCCATACGTATTATTCTGTCATTCCTACGTATAATATATTTAATTCGCTTACTATCACTAATGGAATCTCAATGGTCAACATATCGTTCCAACTATTTGAAGTATTATTTCCCAAAAACTTCCTAAAAATTATGTTCTAGGCTAAGCCCATCAAATAGCAGTTTTCTCACTCAAATTAATTGCGTACCTTAATTTTGGGTCAAAATAGAAATTTCCAGAATTTTTGACCTGTCGCTCGAACCAGAATAGTTGTCGCTCGAACGACTGCCCCGTGTCATTCGAACGACTTCGCGCGAACGATCTTTGTTCCACTTCGCGTGAGACCTCATGTCTCGTCTTCTTCCCCAAAATTTCAGTGTTTTCCACCATGAACACCTCTGAAACCTCTACTGTTCATTTCCCAAACAACCAAACAACAAACCCAATTGATGTTTTAACATATTTATATGATTTCTCACAACTTAGAATCATTAAATCTTCACAATACATCCTTTAAATACTAAATCTCGAAATATATTTAACAAGAACCCTTGTTCTTAAATGAAGAGCATATCTTCAAATTAGACCCAGATCTGTTCATGGAAATTTATCATTAATTCGTGAATGTAATCGTATCTACAAGAAGGGATTTAATCCCATGAAATCTCAGTCCCAATATACGAATCGTAACATCCATTTTAATCAAAATTTAACTTTCATAATTAATGGGTTATCACCTACTCTAGCATGAACACAATTATTACTAAAAACACGCAAGTAATAAACACTTGCCTCGAATATGACGGTATGATCCATTGGTGATGTTAGTATAGATGCATTCCTCTCTTCCCGATCTACGTGTTGGTGGAATTTCCGGTGTAAAAACTTGAGCCTTTCTCCAAGAACACCTATGGAGTCCTTCTTCTCCCTCTTAGGTTTTCCCTCTTTCTCACTTAGGTTTAGAATCTAATGGGAAATGTCTTACCCACGTACCTTTCTTATTTAATTATTTATTTTCCTCATTAATTAAACCCCCAAAAATCCAAATTACAAAACTACCCCTATGGGGTGCCAGTTTGGCCTAAAATATTAGGAAGTCCAAATAAAATACTCGGGTAGTGTTTTCTGACTATCTCAACCCTCCCGAACTCAACGGACCACTCAAAATGACCATATGAGTTAGTAAAAATAAATTCTCTTTTTATCCCAATCAATTAGTCATGACACGACTCACACCCGCGTCAGACTTAAATTAACAAACTGCCATATATTTCACTCTCGGAAATTTATCAAATTTCATAAGTCCATATTACATATCACACAGTAATATTCAATAATTCTCAACAGTAAGTATTAACCCTTGGCACGCTAGTTAATAATTATTTTTACCCGGATTGATAACAAATTAATTTCTCGCATTTTAATTTAATTAATCCAACAACAATAATTAATCACATAATTATTTAAATCATAAAAAATACGGGGTGTTACATTGGATTGATATATTTTTATGTTAAGAAAATATGTTGATCAAATATCGATGTTTGACAAGTATTTGTATGAAAACACATATTCGGGGTGTTGTCACCTAGTCGGGGCTTTGTTCTCTCGGGGAAGTGGTGAAAGTAACTGTGACACCCCGACTAATTAAACACCGGGTAGCTACTCCTTTATAAAATCAATTCAAAATGCCAAGTTGGCTCAGTTAATAGCATCACTGTCGAAAACGTTTTATTTTTACTAACCACCTAGTATTGAAAAAGTAAGTGCCAAATTTTATTAAATCTGATTAACATGCAACAGAAGTAATGAATAACTAAATAACACCATTCACCATGCTGAAGAAAAACGGATAACCATCATAATATGTAAATAAAACCTGGAGGAAAAACTCCTCAATACGAATCCCACAACTGATAAGTAAACTGAAATAAATAACTAAAACTGAATACTGAGCAATACATGCTAGAGTCTGAAAACTGAAATGTAAAAATGATGTCTCTAAATAAAAATGGGCAACATGCCCTACAACGGATAGATGGTGACTCTGGAATCCAAAAGATAGAAGCGTCTACATGCAAATCCCTGTAGCTTCCACAAGCAGCTACAGCTCGTCACCTGAATGAGTATCCTATGCTTGGTGTCCCTGTGGCTGGGCACCTAAAATGGTTTTACAAGAAAATATATTTGAAAGCAAATGGGTCAGAGCCCGAAAGTGGAAATCATTTTAAAAACCTGCAAGTGCTTTAAAAACATTTAAAACATTAAATGCAAAGTACATGTTAGGAAGTGCACTCACATTAAATTCTCACCTCTCGACTAACTGTGCACTCCTAACGTAAGTACCCATCTATAACTACCCTTTCCACTAGCTGAGTGACAACGTAACTAGCTAGACTACCAAAGGTTTTACCCATTTTACTCGGTTCCAATTAACATAACAACGCTCGTAATTAAATAGAGGTTTAACGTAAACTCAGTTACTAAATATGCCATTGATATAATTATCAGTTAACTCGTTATATTCTCAAAACAATACCGTAATATTTTACAACATTAACATGAGGATTTCCATCGATTTAATGCATATTATTCACATCATAAATATACGATACAAGCACCCCGCAATCTAAGCTATGGTGCACACATACTCTGCTATCTATCCCGGTACATCACGTACATAAGGATCACATATTCCGAATCTCTCAGGAATAGTTCAGATAACACAAATCACAAATAGTGGAGGCGAACACAGTCACCATCACATGGGTCACGCACATACCTACGCTCCCATGGTCAGCGGACTTATTAATATCACAATAAGTCTTTCTATGACCTATGTTCATCAAGGTACCAGTCTATATCCCCCCCCCGTAGGCACACAAGGATTAGAGGGTCCTAAGCGAACGCAACCTCCCGTGATAGCAAGTATGGTAGGTATGTCATACAAACAATCCATATACTAATACTAAGTAAACACATGTCTTAGTAATACCATATTTTAATCGTAGTACATATTGCACTCTCGTACTAACTATAATTATCACAATTCATGCTATTCCGGTTTGTAATTATACGCGCTATAATTCATCCTTACATCGTAGTAGACACTCACATCTCAACCCAAATGGTTCTCAGAATATAACTCTCGTATATAGTTTACTCCTCTCAATAATCCAAAAGTCCCAAATCTAGCCTTACATCAGTAAAGGAAGGTCACCTAAATCCTCGAACAAGTTTAAGGGGCTCCAAAAATCGAAACAGTCCAAAAAGGGTCAAACTGTCAACTCGTTAGAAGTCTCGTTCGAACGAGGCTTCGAACGAGTTTGGACTGTCAGGTCGTTAGAAGTCTCGTTCGAACGAGGCTGTTCGAACGAGATCCCAGTTCGTTCGAACGAACTGACCCTTCTAACGATATCTCGTTCGAACGAGATATCGAACGAAAATCCCTACTCGTTAATAACGACTGGTCAACTCGTTAGAAGCTCGTTCGAATGAGCTCGTTCGAACGACCTGGGGCCTGCTTCTAACGAGTGGCCAGTTTCGGCCCAGATTTTTCCCCAATTCGTTTTTCACCATATTTTTACTCCTCAAACCTCTTCTAAAATTCGTTCCCACAATATATTGAGTTCTCTAATCATCCTCAAACATGTTAAGGGGCTATACTAACATCATTAAAGGGTTTAATATCTTCTAAACATCATTAAATCACAATTTCTACATTAATTCCCAATTTTCTTCAAGAACATAAACCCTAACTTTTTCTCATCATAAATTCCCAGATTTTAATTCGTTTATACATCACCTAGATATGAAATCTCCGAAATTAAATCTCCCAACAATGTTTCTACATGCAAACCTATCCCAACATTCAATAATAACTTCAAATTTCATGGGTTTTCTTTTAATCTTTCAAGAACAATCAAGATTCTTCAATTTCTAACATGGAAAAGACATTCTTCGAATTTAAATGAAATAAACTCACTTGCCTTGGTTTGATTTCTGAATTTGGTGTGGGTTTGGTGTAGAATTTCTGCAGAATTCCTCTCTCTCTCTCCTTCTCTAAGCTTTCTTCTCCAAAAGGCTATGGTGGATAGGGTTTGCTTTGGGGAAACTTATGAGAACCTAATTTAATAAACCTCCGTAGCTTGTTGGGTTAATAAGGGTTGGTTGGGGTCAATCCTTATCAGATTACAACTCTCAATTTTCGTCACTTTTAATTACCCAAAAATACCAAATTACTAAAATACCCTTTAAGTTACCGGGATGGTCTAAAAATACCCCGGGACCCAAACTATACCCCCGGCTAGTGTTTTCTGACTATCTCGACCCTTCCGGACGCGTTGGCGCACTCAAAACGACCATACGGATTATAGATTTTAAATTCACTTTTATTATCAAAATATTATACCGTGACGCGGCGGTCCCACGAGTCTCAACAAAATTTCTAAAATGCCGTATATAAATCTCACGACAAATTTTATAATACCGAATACATATATAATCATATATGCACTTAATCAAATACCAATTCGCATCCCATTAGTATTTATGACCCGGATTAATTTCCAATTAATACGCAATTTAATTAATTAATCCCAAAATAAATATAGTGAAAAATACGGGGTATTACATACTTCCCCCCTAATAACTGAATTTCGTCCCGAAATTCGAAACTAGAAAGTACCTGCTAAAAACAACTCTGGATAACGTTCGCGCATCTCATCCTCGCGCTCCCATGTGGACTCCTCGACATTGTGATGTCGCCACTGAACACGTACTAACGGGACTATCTTTGACCCCAGTTTCCTCTCGCTTCGGTCCAAAATAGCGATTGGCCCCTCCTCGTAGGAGCTATCCGGCTGGAGATCGATGTCCTCCACAGCAATGTGAGGATGAGCCAAATTATCTCTAAGGTATTTCCTCAGCGAGGAAATATGGAATACGTCGTGAATCCGATGCAAATGCTCCGGTAACCCGAGTCTATACGCAACCGGTCCGATTCGCTCAATAATAGGAAACGGCCCCACATACCTCGGTGCCAACTTTCCCTTCTTCCCGAATCGCATAATCCCCTTCATCGGAGAAACCCTGAGCAAAACCTGGTCCCCCACTTGGAACTCCCTGAAAAATCTCTTCGCATCAGCATAACTCTTCTGCCTGTCTTGAGCTACCCGAATGCGACTCCGAATCAACTCAATCCTTGCCGAAGTATCCTGAATCACTTCCGGTCCAAGTAGTTTGTTGTCCCCCACTTCCAACCAACATGCTGGGGAATGACAAGGCCTACTGTACAATGCCTCAAATGGAGCCATGCCAATCGTGAACTGATAGGAGTTGTTGTAAGCAAATTCCACCAGTGGAAGGTACTGCTCCCATCCACCCCCGAAGTCAATAATGCACATGCGTAGCATGTCTTCCAACATCTGATTGGTGCGCTCTGTCTGCCCATCAGTCTGCGGATGATAAGCCGTACTCAACCGCAATTCCGTGCCCATGGCCTCCTGGAAACTCTCCCAAAATCTCGAAACAAATATCTTGTCTCTGTCAGACACGATATTCAGGGGTACACCGTGAAGTCTCACAATCTCTGAAATGAAGAGCTGGGCATACTGTCCCGTAGTGTAGTCAGTCCTTACGGGTAAGAAGTGAGCGACCTTGGACAACCTGTCCACAATTACCCAAACGGAGTCGTGACCCCTCTGCGACGTAGGCAACCCCGTGACAAAATCCATGGATATGCTCTCCCACATCCACACCGGAACCTCCAACGGTTGTAGCAATCCTGCTGGTCTCTGATGGTCCACTTTGACAAGCTGACAAGTGGCGCATTTCGAAACAAACTCAGCGATATCTCTCTTCATACCGCTCCACCAATACTGCCGTCTCATGTCTTGGTACATTTTGTCCCCTCCAGGATGTACCGCGAACCGTGAGCCGTGCGACTCTGCCATCACCTCGTGCCGCAATTCTTCCCCTTCCGGGACTACCAATCTCCCATTGAAGCGTAATCCCCCGTCTGAGCTAACGGTATAGGATTCAGCTCCCTCAGCTAGCAATCGGACTATCTGCTCCTAACAGAATGTGTCATTAGCCTGTGCCCGTACTACCTTCATAACAATCTGCGGTGTAACGGTCATCACAGACATGAAAGATCGGGCCACTGCATCCTGGTGTCCCAATTCCTTCCATTTTACCTTCCACACCTCTGCCACCTCATCTGCTGGCCTACGGCTCAATGCGTCTGCTACCACGTTAGCCTTACCCGGGTGGTACTGGATGTCGAACTGGTAGTCTTTCACGAATTCAAGCCACCTACGCTGCCGCATATTCAGCTCCTTCTGCGTGAACAGATACTGCAGTGACTTGTGGTCCGTGAACAGCTGAAACTTCTCCCCCAAAAGATAGTGCCTCCAAATCCGTAAGGCAAATACCACTACTGCCAACTCCAAATCATGTGTGGGGTAATTCTTCTCATGAGGCTTAAGCTTACGGGAAGCATAAGCTATGGCCTGTCTCTCCTGCTGCAAAACACCTACAAGCCCTTGCAAAGACGCATCGGTGTAAACCAAATACTCAACTCCCGGTCTCGGCAATGCTAACACAGGTGCTGAGGTTAATTTGTCCTTCAATTCATCGAATGCCAACTGACAGGCATCACTCCAGATATATGGCACACCCTTACGAGTAAGATGTGTCAAAGGACCTGCTATCTCCGAGAAACCCCGAATAAATCTCCTGTAGTATCCTGCTAAGCCCAAGAAACTACGAATCTCTGTTGGTGTCGTGGGTTGTCCCCACTCCCTCACCGCTGACACCTTCCCCGGATCGACAGATATTCCCTGGTCGGAAATAATGTGACCCAAGAACTGGACCTCCTTCAGCCAAAACCCGCACTTCTCATATTTTGCATACAGCTCGTTCTGACGAAGTGTCTGCAAAACCTGCCTCAAATGCTCGGCGTGCTCCTCCTCTGTCTGAGAGTAGACCAGAATGTCATCAATGAAGACAATGACAAACTGATCGAGGAGATCTCTGAACACCCTGTTCATCAAGTCCATAAACACTGCTGGAGCGTTGGTCAAGCCGAAAGGCATAACCCAAAACTCGTAAGAACCATATCTCGACAAGAACGCAGTCTTCGAGACATCCTCCTCCCTGATACGCAACTGATGGTATCCCGATCTCAAATCAATCTTCGAGAAGAAAGAAGCTCCTCTCAACTGGTTGAATAAGTCATCGATTCGAGGCAACGGATA
Organism: Sambucus nigra; assembly: GCA_949130495.1. NCBI lineage: Eukaryota > Viridiplantae > Streptophyta > Magnoliopsida > Dipsacales > Adoxaceae > Sambucus > Sambucus nigra. The sequence continues at coordinate 165,169,778 of OX422220.1, read as the reverse complement.
CTTATTCCGTATCGTGACCTTATTCAACTCTCGGTAGTCCACGCACAATCTCAGTGAACCGTCCCTCTTCTTCACAAACAAAACTGGAGCGCCCCAAGGTGAGGTACTCCTGCGAATAAAGCCCTGCCCTAACAGCTGCTCTATCTGTTCCCGTAACTCACGCATTTCAGCTGGAGCCATACGGTACGGTGCACGTGCTATAGGTCTCGTACCCGGTAGCAAATCAATAACGAAGTCTATCTCTCGACTAGGTGGTAAGCCTGGTATCTCCTGAAACACATCTGAATACTCCCTGACAACCGGGATCGAATCCAAAGGAATCACAACCTCCTTAGAGGTATCCTCCTCTATGTAATACAGATGAGCGGTCGATCCTCCCTCTGGGCGAGGCATCGCCACTATAAACATCTCCTGCCCCGGAATGGCAAAAACAATGCTCCTGCTGAAGAAATCAATCATGGCCCTATATGCTACGAGCCAATCCATACCGATGATCACATCGTGAACATGCATGTCTAACACTAACATGTCCGCAGGTAATACCAAACCACCAACCTCTACCCCCACTCCCCGGCATATAAAGAAAATAAGTGACCCACTCCCTAATGGTGAGTCGACACACGTCACTGTGCTCTCTGCCGTAGCTAACAATCCTAAAGCTTTCGCGAAGTGTGTAGCAATAAAACAGTGTGTAGCACCCGTATCAAATAACACCCGACCCATAGTGCCATGGATAGGAAACGTACCCTCGATCGCAGGCGGTGCCTGTGGAACTGCAGCCTGGTGAACGTTGTAGACACGTCCATACTGTAGCTGCCCCTGTTGAGCTGGGACTGCTGGAATGGGTGGCAAAGCTGCCATCTGTGGCGGTGCAGGAAGAGCGGCGGGAAGCATAGGTCTCTGTGGCTCCTGGCGAGCACCCTGCTGTTGCTGCTGTGGGGCCCTGCCCCTATCAGGACAATCCTGCTTCTTATGGCCAGTCTTGCCACAAGTAAAGCACTTCCCTGGGAAGTTCCCTCCCCTCTGCCCCTGCTGTCCCCGGCCCTGGTGGCCATTACCATTCCTCCCTTGGCCCTGCTGGCCCTGATGGAATTGCTGCCCATTCTGCCCCTGTTGGCCCTGCTGGCCGTTTGGACCCTGATGGCCCTGGCGAAAACCTCCCTGTCCCTGCCTGTAGTTCCCTGACCGGAACCTCTTGTTATCCCCCTGCTGGGAGCCTTGCTCAGTCTGTCTCTGCCCCTGACCCGATTGTGCCCCACTGGCACCATGTCCTCCGGTCCTGCCCTGATGGCTAGACTCTCCCGACCGCTTGCCCTCGGCCATGTGAAAACGGTGGTCCTGGCAGTGCAATAACGCAGCGTTAACCACATCAGAATACGTGGCCAACGATAGGTTCCCTAGCAGATGCTGACGGATCCTCCAATTCAACCCGTCGGTGAATTTCTCTATCTTCTTCTTCTCTATTGGAATCTCGTCTGGTACGATATTCAACAGGTTAGTGAACTCGGCCTCATACTCGGCCACTGTCTTGCCCTCTTGCTTCAAACTCATTAGCTTCCTCCTCATCTCTGTATGAACTGCGGACGAAAAGTACTTGCGGTCGAACCGCACCCAGAACTCTTGTATGGTGAGGGTATCTCTTTCCTCCGCGGTGGTAATGGACTCCCACCACTGCAGCGCAGATCCAACTAGCTTGAAAGTAGCTAGCACTTGTTTCTGAACGTCGGTGCACTCATGCATCCTCAAATGCCTCTGCATGTCCTTCCTCCATTGGCTCGAGACTACCACGTCTGAGCTACCTGCAAACTCTGGCGGATGCGCTTTCTGAAAAGTGTCACGTACACGCTCCCAAGCAGACGGGAATGCATTAACCTGTACTGGCGCAGCAACCGGCGCCTGAGGTGGTGCCTGCTGAATCACGGCAATCGCGGCATTTACCGCTTGGGCTACTATAGCAGCAACCTCAGCGGCGTTTAACATGCCCTGAACTGGAGCGGGCTGTGGTTCGGGCGTAGCATTCCTGGGAACTCGTCGTGCACGTCGTGGAGGCATCTGAAATAAGAACAAAGTTTATAAGTTCACGGTTTATAAACTTAAAATAGCTGAAGAACGAAGCATACACAATAAGAGTACAACAGTCCTAAAATATAGGGCTCTATATCAAAGAAAACGTAGCGGAAACATAATAGTCGTACAGATCCTAAAGGACACTAGAACCTGATGCTCTGATACCACCTGTGACACCCCGACTAATTAAACACCGGGTAGCTACTCCTTTATAAAATTAATTCAAAATGCCAAGTTGGCTCAGTTAATAGCATCACTGTCGAAAACGTTTTATTTTTACTAACCACCTAGTATTTAAAAAGTAAGTGCCAAATTTTATTAAATCTGATTAACATGCAACAGAAGTAATGAATAACTAAATAACACCATTCACCATGCTGAAGTAAAACGGATAACCATCACAATATGTAAATAAAACCTGGAGGAAAAACTCCTCAATACGAATCCCACAACTGATAAGTAAACTGAAATAAATAACTAAAACTGAATACTGAGCAATACATGCTAGAGTCTGAAAACTGAAATGTAAAAATGATGTCTCTAAATAGAAATGGGCAACATGCCCTACAACGGATAGATGGTGACTCTGGAATCCAAAAGATAGAAGCGTCTACATGAAAATCCCTGTAGCTTCCACAAGCAGCTACAGCTCGTCACCTGAATGAGTATCCTATGCTTGGTGTCCCTGTGGCTGGGCACCTAAAATGGTTTTACAAGAAAATATATTTGAAAGCAAATGGGTCAGAGCCCGAAAGTGGAAATCATTTTAAAAACCTACAAGTGCTTTAAAAACATTTAAAACATTAAATGCAAAGTACATGTTAGGACGTGCACTCACATTAAATTCTCACCTCTCGACTAACTGTGCACTCCTAACGTAAGTACCCATCTATAACTACCCTTTCCACTAGCTGAGTGACAACGTAACTAGCTAGACTACCAAAGGTTCTACCCATTTTACTCGGTTCCAATTAACATAACAACGCTCGTAATTAAATAGAGGTTTAACGTAAACTCAGTTACTAAATATGCCATTGATATAATTATCAGTTAACTCGTTATATTCTCAAAACAATACCGTAATATTTTACAACATTAGCATGAGGATTTCCATCGATTTAATGCATATTATTCACATCATAAATATACGATACAAGCACCCCGCAATCTAAGCTATGGTGCACACATACTCTGCTATCTATCCCGGTACATCACGTACATAAGGATCACATATTCCGAATCTCTCAGGAATAGTTCAGATAACACAAATCACAAATAGTGGAGGCGAACACAGTCACCATCACATGGGTCACGCACATACCTACGCTCCCATGGTCAGCGGACTTATTAATATCACAATAAGTCTTTCTATGACCTATGTTCATCAAGGTACCAGTCTATATCCCGCCCCGTAGGCACACAAGGATTAGAGGGTCCTAAGCGAACGCAACCTCCCGTGATAGCAAGTATGGTAGGTATGTCATACAAACAATCCATATACTAATACTAAGTAAACACATGTCTTAGTAATACCATATTTTAATTGTAGTACATATTGCACTCTCGTACTAACTATAATTATCACAATTCATGCTATTCCGGTTTGTAATTATGCGCGCTATAATTCATCCTTACATCGTAGTAGACACTCACGTCTCAACCCAAATGGTTCTTAGAATATAACTCTCGTATATAGTTTACTCCTCTCAATAATCCAAAAGTCCCAAATCTAGCCTTACATCAATAAAGGAAGGTCACCTAAATCCTCGAACAAGTTTAAGGGGCTCCAAAAATCGAAACACTCCAAAAAGGGTCAAACTGTCAACTCGTTAGAAGTCTCGTTCGAACGAGGCTTCGAACGAGTTTGGACTGTCAGGTCGTTAGAAGTCTCGTTCGAACGAGGCTGTTCTAACGAGATCCTAGTTCGTTCGAACGAACTGACCCTTCTAACGATATCTCGTTCGAACGAGATATCGAATGGAAATCCCTACTCGTTAATAACGACTGGTCAACTCGTTAGAAGCTCGTTCGAACGAGCTCGTTCGAACGACCTGGGGCCTGCTTCTAACGAGTGGCCAGTTTCGGCCCAGATTTTTCCCCAATTCGTTTTTCACCATATTTTTACTCCTCAAACCTCTTCTAAAATTCGTTCCCACAATATATTGAGTTCTCTAATCATCCTCAAACATGTTAAGGGGCTATACTAACATCATTAAAGGGTTTAATATCTTCTAAACATCATTAAATCACAATTTCTACATTAATTCCCAATTTTCTTCAAGAACATAAACCCTAACTTTTTCTCATCATAAATTCCCAGATTTTAATTCGTTTATACATCACCTAGATATGAAATCTCCGAAATTAAATCTCCCAACAATGTTTCTACATGCAAACCTATCCCAACATTCAATAATAACTTCAAATTTCATGGGTTTTCTTTTAATCTTTCAAGAACAATCAAGATTCTTCAATTTCTAACATGGAAAAGACATTCTTCGAATTTAAATGAAATAAACTCACTTGCCTTGGTTTGATTTCTGAATTTGGTGTGGGTTTGGTGTAGAATTTCTGCAGAATTCCTCTCTCTCTCTCCTTCTCTAAGCTTTCTTCTCCAAAAGGCTATGGTGGATAGGGTTTGCTTTGGGGAAACTTATGAGAACCTAATTTAATAAACCTCCGTAGCTTGTTGGGTTAATAAGGGTTGGTTGGGGTCAATCCTTATCAGATTACAACTCTCAATTTTCGTCACTTTTAATTACCCAAAAATACCAAATTACTAAAATACCCTTTAAGTTACCGGGATGGTCTAAAAATACCCCGGGACCCAAACTATACCCCCGGCTAGTGTTTTCTGACTATCTCGACCCTTCCGGACGCGTTGGCGCACTCAAAACGACCATACGGATTATAGATTTTAAATTCACTTTTATTATCAAAATATTATACCGTGACGCGGCGGTCCCACGAGTCTCAACAAAATTTCTAAAATGCCGTATATAAATCTCACGACAAATTTTATAATACCGAATACATATATAATCATATATGCACTTAATCAAATACCAATTCGCATCACATTAGTATTTACGACCCGGATTAATTTCCAATTAATACGCAATTTAATTAATTAATCCCAAAATAAATATAGTCAAAAATACGGGGTATTACAGTAACCATATTTTATATTTTGTCCTGCAAAGTTTTGGGCTGACACCGCTCAGTGTCACTTTCCAAAGAACAGTTTTGAAATTTATGTTTTCATATTTATGGGTTTTAATCATATCCTTTTATTAACATTTGTTAAACACATGAGCATGCTAGTATAATATACCGATATAGGTGCTGAATTAGATTCTAGACGTTTAAATATAAACGTTATAAATTTCATACTCGATCCCCTAAACGAGTGACGGGATATATATATATATATATATATGGGGGGGGGGGGGATATTACCTCAAAAATTTTGCATAGATTTTTTACCCTTAGAGAGAAAGCCGACCTTTATCCTATGGTGTGCCCCCTCCTTTGTGGTGTTTCAGTTGGGCAGAGCTTTTTTTAGCAGTGGTGGCTTTTTCAGAATTTGTCTAGAGGTTCAACTTGCTTAATTTCTCAGAGGTGACTCTTTAGAATTGCTGACCTTTCTTTGGGACTCAAAAATGACTTCATGAAAGTACGAGCTTTCCTTGGGGGGAAAATGACTTTTATGAACTATGATCTTCTTCGGGACATTCAAAATGAGATCCATAATCTCAAATGCTCGGGGGAAAAGTAGTTGAAAAAACTGGATCAAGGTTGGGTTTTGGGATTCATTGGTTAACGATCTTTGGTCGGTGACACTTGTAAGGATGGGATTATATTAAGTAATTATGATTTTCTTGGATGGATAACCGATAGGTTATCTGAGAAATAACGGTTAACGGCATGGTTAACTATTTTGGGGGCCTTTAATCGATCTGTTAAAGGTCCCAAAGCGCTTATTTTTTTTATTGTTTTAGTGGTTTATTTTGATTTTTGGTTATTTCAACTTTAGCCCTTTATTTAGATCTTTGCATTTTTCACCCCTTCAACTTTAGTTGTAAGTTTTGAAAAATTGGTATTTTTTGGGTTCTTTCAAGGTTCATACTCAGAGCCTATTTATGATGGGATAATGCATCCTCAAAACTCGATTATAAATTGAGGTCTCCATAGAATTGGTTGACTAAGATTGTGCTTGTGAGAATATTCTTTGTTGAAATTGAAAGGACTAGAAAAATAGATTTTAACGTCTTTGGAAGAGATATAGGGCCTATGTATAATATCTTGAAAGTTTTTGACATAAAAGTGACAGTTTAACGAGAGGGCCAACGTATTAAACAATTAGTTAAATGTGGGATGTGAACTATTAAGAGGTCAAAATTCTTTAATCGATCATTTAAATGTTTTGTTTGTCCAAACATATAAATTTGTCTAACAGACCCTTTTCTTCACTACACTCTTAGATTCCTTCATCGATCTCCTTTCTCTCTACTTTTTCTCATGTTTTAGGATCCTTGTGTGTGTCTTTTGGTGTTATACCTTGACTATGGACCCGCGTCAGCCCATCCTAGTGGATGGGGAGTACGTGTTCGAGATAAATCTGAATGTGAAGGTCGTGGGAGGTGTCAGAGCAGCGGTTGAATCGATGGGACTTCCTGCCTTAGGGGACTGACAAGAGGTCTTCATCCTGGGGCTGAGGGGACATCAGGTGGTGTCCCTCACTAGGATGACTCGACTGGGGTTAAGAACAGGGGTGAACATGTTGTACTTTGGGTGCGTGTACTGGTGTATGAGCCCCCCTGGATGACGAGAAGGATACCGAGGTGCTTTTGTGGGAGTGTCAGTGCCATCGTGCTATTGGGGAGAATCTTAGGGACACTACACATGAGACGTCCTTCACTCTTTACATTTCGTCGTATATTTTAGTTTATTTACCATTTTTTTCTATATAGGTTGATTGTTATTATTTTTGTCACATGTTAATATATTTTTGAAAATGATAGGATGATTTAGACATTTTTCATATAATAAGGTAATGGATAATAATACAAATAAATTTCAAAAATGATAATAAAGATAATGATATAAACCCAAATAATGATAATAATATGAGGAATTATTTTTATGGGGAAATGTAGGGGGCCTAAAATTAGTGGGATATGCATGATGGTGGTGAGGTAAACCCATGACGAAGTAAGAAATACAAACGACACTATAATAATAATAATAATAATAATAATAATAATAATAATAATAATAATAATAATAATAATAATAGTAATAGTAATAATAATAATATTATTAATAATAATAATATTAATAAGAATAAGAATAATAATAAAAATAATAATACTAGTAGTAGTAGTAGTAGTAGTAATGTGATAATAATAATAATAATAAAAATGATAAATGATAATATAATGATCATAGGGTGATAGTAGTTATTGCAAATAGTAAATGTTTGTAATAATGATATAATGTGACGATAATGACAATGATAATTATAAAAAAAACATTGATAAAGAAATATTGATGATAATAATGAGTTAATGATCAGAATACTAGTGATGTAAAAATATTTAATGAGTTAATGATCAGAATACTAGTGATGATAATGATGATATAATTGATAATTCTTAATAAATAATGATGATAGTGAAAATAATTAGGATAAATAGGAGTGGTGCCTTTTATAAGGGTGGTGGGTGTGAATTAGTTGACGAGTGTTTTGATGGTCGGTTGGGTCTGTATGTCATATATAACCCTCTCTTAATGATAATAAATAAGGTGTAAACACCAAAAGGGAAAAAGTTCTGTGGGGGTTGTCTAGTTACCACATGACTAGTTATTCTTCCTAGTTAGCGGGAACAGAAGGGTTAAGACGTCATTGTGATTGTGCACATCTTAACATGAGAAGTAGTAATGGCATGAAGGATGCCAATGGTAAGAAGCTGAAGAGCGGGTTCATTACGGCTTAGAGGATGGTCTCACATCATCACCAAACCAACTCCCATTAATAGTGTTATTAGTTATAGTGCCCCATCACTACCCTATGTTTTACCTGAATTTGATCCAACCTCCTGATTCTAATTCCCAATCTTCTCTTTCAGGGTTCTGCTTAGATGGACCTCATGGTTATCCCAAAAAGGAAGGTCCCCCCTCCCAAAAAAAAAGAGGCATATGAAATGAACCAAAGGCTCTAAGATCTATTTCGGTGATCATCCGTTTCAAGGTTTATGGTCGAGACAAGCTGTCTCATTTCTTTTATTGGAGTGGAGATAGGGGAAACACTGATGAACGAAATGGTTCTTCTAGTTGACAAAGTTCATTGATTACGGATAACCAATTAATGATTTCCATGGAGCTAAAATATTTAGGTTGGATCATCTTTAATGTTGAATTTTTGTAAAATAAGATTCTTTAATAGTTCAAATTGAAGTTTTCTTCACTAAAAAAATAAGGGGGCTAAGACATGAAGTGTGAGAATAGCATGACCTAAACACCTGAAGGTATAAAGCTCTTGGGGGTTTCTTGGTCACCTAACGATTGGTTATCCTTCCTAGTTAGCGAGAACCGAGGCTTAGGAGATTAAGTGTGAGAATAGTGTGACCCAATGACCCGAAGGGAGAAATCTACGAGGGGGTTTCTTATTCACCTCATGACTATTTGTCCTTCATGTTTAGCAGGAACCGAGGGTCAGCATATTATGTTTCGAAATATTATGACCCAAACACCTAGAATTAGAAAGACTGGGGGGTTCTTGGTCAGCTCACAATTATTTATCCTTCGTAGTTAGTGGTAAACAAGGGTTAAGAGATTAAGTGTGGAAATATCATGACCAAAAAACCTGGAGGGAGAAAGCTCCGAGGGGATTTCCTAGTCACCTCACGACTCATTGTCCTTCCTCCTTAGAGGAACCGAGAGTTAGGAGATTAAGTGTGGGAATAACATTACCCAAACATCTAGAGGGACAAAGCTCTAGGGGTTTCGTGGTCTCCTCACGACTTGTTATCCTTCCTGGTTAGGGGAACCAAGGGTTAAACGATTAAGTGTGGGAATAGTATGACCAAAAACATGGAGGGAGAAATTTATGAGGAGTTTCATGGTCACCTCACGACTGGGTATCCTTTTCAGTTAGCGAAAACCTATGGTTATGATATTAAGTGTGGGAATAACGTCACCCAAATACATGGATAGAGAAATCTCCGAGGGGTTTCCTAGTCACCTCACAACTAGTTATCCTTCCTGGTTAGCAGAACCGAAGGTTAGGAGATTAAGTGTAGGTGTAGCCTTACCCAAACACTTGTATATAGAGTACATTTTCTATATAACAGACATTTTTTTGTGTTTGCCCTTTTTTAACCTAGAGGGAGTATGAGATTTAGTGGTTATGTGGTCCCTATGGCTAGGGCCTAGGAGATGAGTCCTTTATGTGTTTGTGCCTTTATATATGTTATTGGTTTTAGTTCATTGTTCGGTTGTATGACAACTGGGCCCTTTATGAGGTGTTGGTCATTCACCGATGCATTGGGAAAGCATTAGTGGGATATCACCAGTACTTTTCATTTATCAGTGGTGGAGAAGCCGATGACCCCATTGTACTTCTTTGATTTTAGAGGGTTGTTGTTTGTTGGGGTCCCATTAGTGGTTGACCGGTGGTGATCATTACAACAGATGGTCTGCTAGAGGCTCTAGGGATAGTGGTTCCTCCTTCTTATGGGGAGTACACGGAGTCCAACACTTTGGCCTCTTACCTGGTGGTGGTGGAAAACCCAAGTTTGGATATAAATACATTGAGACGGTATGCTTGGTGTTTATTCATGATTATGATTAGAAGGATTTTGGTGATAGGGACCATTTCTTGGATCCATCTCTAGAGGTTATCATTTTTCATACAATTTTTCTAGGTCGGTTGATATGCATGGGGCCAGTTGGGGTTGACAAAGATGTAAAAGTCTATGTTCCTCTTCTTTTGGTATCATACTCATAGTTTCATGGGATTTTCTTATCTGTGGTGGTATGCATCTTACCACCTTTCTTTTAAATTTAATTTATCATGTCATTTTAACCGTATATTTGTTAATGTTTTTTTTTCGCACCTATTCAGTAATTGTTTTTCCTTATGTGGTGGCATCCTATGTCCCATCATGGATCTCAGTGCTGATGAAGGGAATTTCTCATCTTTTTCACCCGTTATGCTCGAGGGAATCAGGAGGCGGGGTCATCCATAACTTTGGGGGCAACTAGAGAGTTCTTCAACGGGATGATTGTTGATAATGCAAGTATTTTAGTCCTTTATACACACAAGGGTAATTTATATACGGTTCAATATTTATTTCGAGAGCTTGGGTAACAAGAGAGGAGATATCCAAGAGGTGGTTGATGCTAGAAGAGCCATATGAGGTCATTTTATACCTGGGCGAGAGGGTAACTCACCAGTATATATATGGGGATCCCTAATCAAAGTACCATTCCCCCATCAACGTACGAGGAACATTGAGTGGCTGATTGTAAGGGGTTGATAAATATTTATGGAGTGGTTTCTCATGGGGGACTTTTTAACGAGTGAACGAGACTATTTTGGTTTTTTGGAGCATTGGGTGATGGTGATGCCTCTCCTTGTGAATAGGGTGACTTTATTAGCCCAGGGTAGGGTGCTGCCAGTGGGGGAGGTTCCTATTGTATGGGGAGGGGAGCAGTAAATCATGTACAGTGAGACAAAGAAGGAAGGTGGAGACCAGAAGTGGTATGAGGAGAGATCGCAGATCCTTCATAGCCGGTTGAGCGGAGTGGGGATAACTTTTCCTCTAAGAACCTTTTCTCCTTCGATAACCTATGGGACTTCAATTCCTCTAATCACCCATCAACTACAGAGGATAGGGCCTAAGCTGTGGAGGAGGGAATATCTTGGGGGAGGATCGAGTTGGAGTGGCTAGCCGTAATTCGTATTTGTACCCTCGAGTCTAGGGTGAGAGAGATAAAGTAGGAGGATCAGTGGATGGGTGAGTAGGGGAAGGCCTCTCTTGGAGGAGTGCCTCTCAAGGGGAAGTGCCTATTAGGAGGGTGGATATTTATGTGTTATTCTTCAATATGGAATATATGGAAGATGGTTTCCCAGTTTGGTCCCCGATTCGTAAGTTGTCCCTTTATTTGAATCATTTGGCCGTAAAGTTTAAGATGACTCAAGGATCGAATGTTGTATTATCCTTTCCTTTTTCTTTTTAGTGTCTTTTTCTTACTTCCTGCGTTCATTATTTTTCTTATATTTGCTAATTTTGATGTAATTCATGATTTGGTGGTGTTTTCATCCAACCTACAAAGTGTGATGACCCATTGGTCATCCATACATATAGAGATTGCTCATTTTATTCAGGTTCATGGTTTCATAATCCCTCATGGAGGTCGGATCTAATTTGACTCCCATACTAGGACCCATTATCATGCACCTTCCTATTGAGAGGAGGTTTCACACTTCGTCACTAAGTTCTTGCACCATTCACTCTGTCATGCTCGCGTGCCTAATCACATTACTGCCAAGATCAGCCCTCGGCGTCCTTGGTATCATGACATGGTAAAATATGTTGTTAATGCAGCTGTGCAGCCTAGGAAGGCCCATTATAATTGAGGTTTCAAGATTTGATTGGCTAGTTAGGTGGGATTGTCTCCACCCATTTATACATATGACCTTTTTTTATTTTGTTTCATTTCTTACATTACTATACATGCTTTATTCTTTATTGGGAGATCAGATAGTATGGATTAGATATTTTTTAGACTTTTTATGGCATTAACAAGATTTTCTCAAGTTCATTCCCATGTATTTTCTTTTGGATGAGATCTTGACATTAAATGAGCATTTTTTACTTTTATTTATAGGATGATTAATGATGAACATGCGTATGAAATAGAGTGAGTCTCGTATCTTTTCATTAGAATAACGACGTGGTACTTTCACACTTTTTGGGCCAAAAAAATAACATTATGGTTAAAAAGTTGAAGAAAATAAAATAAAGAAAAGATATATGTGGAAATAAGGCGGTCTATCTTTTTTAGACTAATCCGTTGAGAAGGGAGATAACTATATGTGCTTGATGGAAAGTCACATCTTTTTGAATGAACATCAGAGTGAAAGAGGGAAGTCCATTTTTTTTGCCTGTGATAGGGAGAGAACCTTTTGACATAGAATTTTGAAAGTGGGGTGTCATCCTTCTACCAAAACTAGGGTGCCCTTTTGCGGGAGCCTTTACTAAGTCCGTCGGATGATTATATGTGTCCAGGGATGCGGGGGATCGAAGGAGAGTGGTATGAGAATTAAAATGTTTACCTTTTAGCCATAATAGGATGGCATTTTACTGGGAGGCCTTAGGGAGTCTTCCTTATTAAATGATATTTGTCCTGGGATATGGGGTGAACTGAGGGGATATGAGTGTTTTGGCACTTCTGTTCTAGAGAGGAGTGTATAAGGGAAGTGTATTGTGACACCCCGCCTAATAAAATACCGGGTGATCAGTCCTATACCAAATTAAAACAGGAATCCCAGTTGGATCATCCTTAGCATCACTGTCAAAAACTTTTTAAGACTTACTAACCACCTAGTATTCCAAAAACTGGTGCCAATTTTAACTTTTTAATTAAACAAAACAATACATGCGGAATTAAAATATAAACCATTCACACAATTGAATGAAAGTAAATAGAATAATAATTACACAACTTGCCGAATAAATCATCGGCCACCAAATAAATAATCCAATACAAATTATTCAGTACCTGAATGAATTACACCTGAAAACTGTACCGAGAAGTCTGGGCGACAAGCCCTAAATAAAACTGAGACTAATACAAGATTCCTACTCTAGGAATGAATGAATGATGCGTCTAATCCAAACTCCTGCTAGCATCCACGTATGCCGCAGCTCCGTGTCCCTGGAATAGAATATCAATCCTGGCGTCCCTGTGGCTGGACACCGAAAAGGTTTTGAAAATAGTTTTATAGCAAGGGTTAGAGCCCAAAACATTTTGAAAATATTTAGCAAGTGAATTAACTGCAGTAATTTAAAATGCATGAATGCGCTTCATATTTAAGTTAGTGTCGCACTCCCTTGAGGACATTCTCACCCCTCCACTATTGTGCACACCTACCGGTTACCTAAACCCCGCCTAGTTGTACTACCCCGTCCAACTAGTCCTGATATAACCTTCCCTTACCATATTACTCTAACCCGAGTATAATAATTTCTTGAATTATAAGTTATCTCACAATTAACTTAATTAAATCCTCTTAAATAGTAGCATATAACCGTCTCACAAGTTATATAAAGTAAATACATTACACACTGTATTATTCCAGCGAATGAATAACTTAATTAATTTCTCATTAATTAACAGCATATAACTGTAACCCGAGTTATATAAAGTAAATCCATCACACACTGTATTATTCACCTACATATAATATTTACTACCATAATATACGTACCTTTACTAACATCCACACATATATAATACGTGTATCCATCCTTCCGAGTATACCCTCACCGGATGATTCACTCTAAAATGCCATCTCATTAGGTGTGCTAAAAAACCTAGTTTTCCAAGTTGGATTCACTCACCAACTTGGTCTACTACATAAACGAATTGGAGGCGGTCATATTCCTTCCTGAAAGTGAGATAATCTCCTCACCCATGTACCGGACGCTATGACCTGGGGATATACTCACCCTACTCCTCAAGCTAGGGGATTCACCCACATCGCGCAACCTCCCTTGATAGCATTAGAGTATATAATTTGAATAAATATCTAGTCACTGATATTTAATATCACACACAATATATATACACATATATATATACTATCACTACTCCGTATATATATAATATAAACCCCGGCTTTACCGTGGACTCAAAGTATCCCGTATACTGCCTGAAATTTAATATCACGCACAATATACACGTATATATATATACTATCACTACACCGTATATATATATTCTAACCCTGGCTTTACCGTGTTATAAATATCCTGTATACTGCCTGAAATTTCCTGAGTCTGTGGCTCGACTCAACGTAATTAATTTTCTCACTTAATAATTTATCGTCTTCCCGAGTCTATGGTCCGACCCTAATATATTTAACTCACACTTCAATGTATATAATACTTTCCCTGAGTCTATGTTTTGACTCCAATTAAATTAATTAACACACCTATTAATTTAATATCTCCTCGAATCTATCACCCAACTCTAATTAAATTAACTAACATACATATTAATTTAATACCTCCCCGAGTCTATCGTCCAACTCTAATTAAATTAATTATTACACCCATTAATTTAATACTTACCCGAGTCTGCAATCCGACTCTAATTAAATTAATTATCACATTTATTAATTTAATAACTTGGTGTCACCCAACCATTATCCTCGGACTCTCTCACTTGGCCCGTACCTCAACATTTCCCGAGTCAATGTTCCGACTCCAAACTAATTACTTTCTCTCTATAATTAATTTAATGCCTTGATGTCACTTAACCAACATACCCGGACTCGCTCACTTGGTCCAATTTACATCTCATAATATAATTCCCACATTTTCGCCTACAATGTGTCACACCTTTATTTCTATAATTTTCCCAATTATATTTGCCTATAATTATTAACATACCCGGACTCGATTCACTTGGCCCGAAATTAAATATTTTCCGAGTCTATATCCCGACTCTAAATTACTTAGTTTATCTCCAAACTTAATTCACTACCTTGGGGTCGCTTGACCAATATACCCGGATTCGCTCACTTGATCCGTATCTCACTATTTTGGAATAAAATTTCTCAAATTCATCCATTAAATGCGCCACATAAATTCATCCTAGTCCCAATTACTCTTTCCCATAATTACTAGGAATAGGTGTTTCAAAATTAATTATCACAAATTACAGTATGGAAATTAATTTATAATTAATTTCCCCCTTATATCACACACAGGCCGAACTGGCCAGAATTTCCCATCATCGATCGATCGATGCCCCCGATCGATCGCTCGACCCCTTCATTTCAGCCCTTCTTCCCCACTGTTTTCCACCATTAACGAACTTCAAGGTTTCTAACCATAATTTAAACCTCTAATTACATCATCCCATCAACTACACATGGTTAATCCACATCCTATTCATCATAGAGACCTTAAGATAATCAACTTCTCTACTTATCTCATAATTTTTGAAATGGGTCTTTCTCCATAAAATTCAATTATCTGTTTTAAATCCCAAATTCCAGATTCGATTTCCAATCTTTTATGTTCTGGATTTCTCGTTCAAATCATATATACATATTCAGATATCAATCACCCATCTAAATTTTACTTTGAATCTCATTCAAGTGTTTCAAAAATAAAAACCCCATTTTGTACCCATTTACACCCAAAAACGAATTTTGGTTTACACATCACTATGATATGAATTGATTATCATGCTTTAAGAATCAAAACAGTTAACCACTTGCCTCTAAGTGTTTGTAGTGTCTGATCCGTTGTTGATGTCCCTTAATTTGGCTCCAATAACCTCCAATTTGCTCTTGATTTGTTTTTCCCCAAATCCCCTCTCAAACCCTAGGTTTAGAGTTATGTTGGCTGACATTCCTTAATCTCCCAATTAGGTTAAAAACCCTCCATCCCGTTTTTAGCCTAATGGGCTTAATTAAAGTGGCCCAACTCACCCAGTATGGGCCCGTCTATGCCCAAAAATACCCCGAGACCCAATCACTACCCCCGGGTACTCTTTTTTGACTATCTCGACCCATCTGGACTCTACTGCGCATTCAGAATTGGCATCCAAATTAATTTATAAAAATCCTTATCTCACACCCAATTTAGTCTATACCGACTCTCGGCTGGGATAAGTGTATACCTTGTCATTAATACTCGAAAAGACGTAATTAAATTATTACTATTCACTTAGTAAATAAATTTCCCTAAACATTAACCATTCACTCCCCGATTAATATTTAAATATATATATTGCCATAATTAATTCAATTAAAATTACAACACACAAGTAATTTAAAATTCTCGAATTAATTAAATATTAAATGCAGAAAAATACGGGGTGTTACATGTATATTTCTTTTTGAGGATTTTTTTTATTTATCTTGATAATAGCCTTTTTGTGTAGCTTAAATAACAATTACCATGCGGAGTCTTTAAAATGGTCTAGATAATTGTTTTGTTAATTGATGTTTATCCTATTTAAATTACGAAAACTCTTTGGGATTAAGGTCATAATGACCATATATTGGGTTTTATTATAATATGGGTTTTTTTGTCTATTTAATTTGGGACTGAAGTGATATCTTGGGATCTCTATGTATCTTCAATTCATAGATAACTAGGTGTTCATATTTGAATGTCTATGATAAAAACATAGCGAAGAATCGTGTCTACATAATTCTCTTTAAACGAAAAAAGCGTTTAGGGTTTAAAGTGTTTTAGTTGACTTCAAGTGAAAGATTAGTGGAACAAGTGAGCTTTTCGATGTAGGTCATGGAATGTGTATCGGCTTGCATGGTCTTACCTTCCCCTGATGACCAATTGTTTGACCCTTTTCCCTTTTTTTACCCCAGGCAGGATCAAAGAAAGAATTTCTACAATCAGTCCAGATTGAAGGGTTGGGAAAATGTAAATCCATCAAGATCATCAAATGTAGGTTCCCCGCCAGAGTTTATTTTGGTAGCTTTGCAGGGTCCTCCTTGGTTGACTACAAATTTAACTCCAAGAGTCCAGACAATTTGAGATTTTCTTTTAGGGCGAGAATACCTTGTTGAATATTTTGCTTCTTGGCTCGTTTATTAAATCCCCATGCAATACACTATTGACAGTCCTGGTTGTAACATGAAATTTTTAGTCTCATCCCATTGAGGAGAAATGGTTGTGTAATACCCCGTATTTTTATGCTATATTTAATTTGGGGATTTATTAAATTTAATGAGACTGTTGTTTAATAAAAATCCGGAAATTAATTATGTTATAATTATTAACGTGACTAGAGTTAGTAATTATGGGAAACTTGTTGAATATTACTAATGAGCATAGTAATATATTATATTGGTTATATTGAATGTCATAAGTGAATTAAATGACTATTTCGGAAATTTAAGTCGGGACGTGCCCGTGTCACGTCGGTACTAATTGTGTTAAATAAAAAGTGAATATTTTATAAGTTGTCCATATGGTCGTTTTGAGTGCGCCAACGCGTCCGGAAGGGTCGAGATAGTCAGAAAAGTATACCCGGGGGGTTAGTTTGGGCCCCGGGGCGTTTTTAGGCCTAATTAGTGACCCGGAGGGCATTTTGGTCTTTTTCCAAAATAGGGTAATTAAACCCACGAATTTTAGCAGCCTTTATCAGCTGGTTAAGCTAGCCATTTAGGGTTAGAACATTCAGAACCCTAAGACGGTCATTGGAGAAGAGAGGAGAGACCTTTCAAGGTGATTCAAGGCCAAAACACCTCCGTTTGCACCACCGTCACCACCACCGCGTAGATCGCGAGGAGGAGAACACAACCACACCAAAATCAACAGGAAATCAGACTTCTAAAAATCCCAGGCAAGTGTTTAACTTGCGTATTTCGTTAGTGCAATGTTCATATTAGTTTAGGATTAATTAGGAATGTAATCCATGTAAGAAAACCCCAAATTTTGATAGGAAATTGCATGTAGAGAAGATTAAAACCTTATGCTGGAAACTCTTTATGTTATAGATGTATTACCCACGAATTTTGATGTTATATTAGGAAGAAATTCTGGAGAAAAATTGAATGGAATTATAGTTATGAAAACTTTAGGGTTCTTGATGTTTAGATGAGATTTTGGGTTGTTTAACCATGATTAAAGATGTATACACGCATGCTAAACGTTAAAAACGTCTGGAATTATGTTAGTATGTTAGTAGCATACTTTTGGGTCGATTAGTGTTGGAAAGTATGGTTATTGATGATGAGTTTTGATGAATTCCGTCACTGCAGTTTCTGCAGAATTTTTGCCCAGACCTGCTTGATCGATCGATCGAGCCTAGAGCATCGATCGATCGAAGGTTCGATAGATCGAGCCCTAAGCTTCGATCGATCGACCCCTCCTGGCAGACTCCTTTTTCCCTTGTTTAATTAGTTAACTTAAGTCTATCGTGAAATAATCTTTGGGCATCATAAATAAAATAATTTGGGAGACATTAAGGACCAGTAGGGTATATGGATAAATGTTAGAACCCTTAATCTTCAACGAGAATGGTATTTATGAGTTATTTACCTTAGGTTGGTAGATTTATGAATTTAAAGGGTGAGGTGCGTAAGAGAGTCACGTTGGAATCAAATTAAGTCACGTACTGAATTTTAGATTGGCGAGGATATAATCCATGAGTGTTAGGCAATAAGGGAGAAACCCTTCGAGTTAAGGTTAGGAATGAAACCGTATGCGTAATTCTTTAAATGTGAAATTAAGAATAAACGGTATAATTACGGGTGATGAGAAGAACCTATATTAATATGATAAAGTGGTATATTTATATGATTGTGTGTACATATATTATATACATGTGAAAATCATACCCACGCTACTTGCTATCCCTGAGGTTTCCGCGCTGGGACAAGTCTTATCTCGGTGGGACCTTTATGGGGGATATTGACTTGTACCCTAGAAGATAGATGTCCTTGGTACAGGCTATCGATGTGATAGTTCAGACGGTCCTAAGAGACGCCGGTATGTGCCACCCTCTTAGAGACTTGGAATCTATGCTTCGCCTCAATATTGTTTGTGTATTTATGTTAATACAATTCGAGAGTGATTCCGAATGTATTCCCCTTAATATGAGTGATATGGGGCTTTGGATAGTGGAAGTATGCATGCACCATAGTTTATTTCGGGGTGCTGTTATATATATATTATATGAGTAGTTAATATATATATATGAGATTATGATATTTGAATCTGTCTACTGAAATTTGATATGTAGAACATAGTTGTTGACTCATATTATTAAATACTTGTTTTGAAAAAGGTATAATATGTCACGGTAAAACTTTATGGATTTTATAAAGTTAAAATGGAGGACTTTGATTACTGTTTGGAACATTCTTTTAAAAATGAAATCGTGAATTGTAAATCTTGCGGGTAATCCAAGTTAAGTTAAATCTTTTAGAAAGTCAAGTGTGGTATATTGATAAGAACAACCAATGGGAAGGTTAGTGCGATAGGTGTGCACATTAGAAGAGAGGTGAGTATTTCTCAAGAGAGCGACGCACTAATAAGTTATTGCATTGGCCTGTATCAAATTAAATACTTGCTAAACGTATTCTAAAATCAAACACACTTTCGGGCTCTGACCCGTTTCTTTTTCTCTCTCTCTCTTGTATATATACGTATATTTTCAGGTGCCCAGCCACAGGGGCGTCTTGCTTAGGATCCCTTGAGAAGAACGAGCTGCAGCTTAGGTGGGAGTTGCAGGTCACTTGAGTAGACGACTTCTGTTATTGACTCCACTCCTATTACTCTCATTTATTGGGAACGTGTCGCCCCTTTTCATCATTTCATTTGCTGTTGGGACATTTACATTTCAGTTATTTCCAGTATTGTTCTAGGGGATTTATCCAGGATGGATTTGTGGTTTTAGTTCCATTTGTTGACATTCGATTGACGAATGTATTATGTTATTTGGTTTATTGTGGTGTGATCCTATATTGTAGAAATGTTGTTTTAATTAAAATAAATCTTTTTCTTTAATTAAATTGGAGAGTTTGTATGAAAAATGTTTTTGACACTTAGCTTAATTATTTAGGGTGTTAAATTGGAAAATTTATTTTTATCGACAGTGATGCTGAGAATGAACCAACTGTTAACCTTGATTTAATTTAATAAAGGAGTGATCGCCCGGTATTTAATTAGGCGGGGTGTCACAGGTGGTATCAGAGCATCAGGTTCTAGTGTCCATAGGATCTGTACGGCTTATTTAGCTTTCAGCTTAACGTTATTGCTATAGAGCCCTATTTTTAGGACTGTTGTATTCTTACTTTTACGTTTAAGTCTTTAGCTATTCGAGATTTGTTGATAACTGCAGACTAATAAACTTGTTCACGTTTCAGATGCCTCCGAGACGTGCTCCGAAAGATAGGTGTGCCCAAGCCGAGCAGCCAGCAGCTCCGGCACCAGGCACAATGAATGCGAATGAAGTAGCCGCCATTGTCGCTCAGGTGGTGAATGCCGCGATAGCGGTGATTCAGCAGGCTCCACCCCCGGTTCAGGCGGTGGCACCTGGACCAGCACAGCTTCCATCCGCATGGGAGAGGGTTCGGGATGCTTTTCAGAAAGCGTATCCCCCTGAGTTTTCTGGTAGCTCCGATATTGTTACTGTCAGCCAATGGAAGAAAGACATCCAGTGGCACCTCCGTATGTATGAGTGCACTGAAGTGCAGAAGCAGCTATTGGCTTCTTTCAAGCTGGTGGGAGCCGCATTACAGTGGTGGGAGTCCACTACTACTTTGGAGGAGAGGGACACGATCCCTATTCAGTTGTTCTGGGAGCGGTTTGACCGCAAGTATTTTCCACCCGCAGTGCAGACTGAGATGAGACGGAAATTAATAAATCTGAAGCAGGAGAACCTTACTGTAGCTGAGTATGAGGAGGAGTTCACGAGGCTTCTCACTATTGTGCCGGATGAGGCCCCCACTGAGGGCAAGAAGATTTTGCTGTTTGTCGACGGGTTAGCTTGGAGGATCCGTCAGCACCTTATTGGAAACCTATCCCTGAGTAATTTCACTGATGTACTCAATGCAGCGTTACTACACTGCCAGGATCACCGCTTCCATCTTCAGGGAAGCAAGAGAGCAGGAGAGTCCAGCCAGCAGGGCAGGACCGGGGGTAATAGTGCCGGTGGGGCACCAACTCATGGACAGACTCGTCAGCACGAGCAGAGTTCCCATCAGGGGGACCCTGCTAAGAGATTCCGTTCAGGTGATTCGAGGCAGGGATTCGGGGGTTTCAGGCAGGGCCATCAGGGCCAGCCTACTCAGCAGGGCCAGCAAGGCCAACACCGACCACAAGGGCAGCAGCAGGGCCAGCAAGGCCAACAGCGTGCACATCAGGGCCAACAGGGCCAGTGGCGTGGAGGTAATGGCCAGCAGGGCCGTGGACAGTAGGGTCAGAGGGGCGGTAACTTCAAAGGCAGATGCTTTGGGTGCGGCACACATGGCCATAGGAGCCAGGATTGCCCAGAGGGCGATAGGGCCCCACAGCAGCAGGGAGCCCGTAATGAGCCGCAGAGACCACTTTTCCCACCTGCCCTCCCAGCTCCAGCCCAGGTGCCAGCCCTACCAGCCATTCCAGCAGCTCCAGTGCAGCAGGGGAAATTGCAGTATGGATGTGTCTATAACGTCCACCAGGCAGCAGCTCCACAGGCACCACCCGAGATTGAGGGTATGTTTCCTATCCATGGTACTATGGGTAAAGTTTTGTTTGATACAGGGGCAACGCATTGTTTTATAGCTACGCATTTTGCGAAGTCCTTAGGGTTGTTAGACACAGCAGAGAGCACCGTGACTTGTGTCGACTCACCACTAGGGAGTGGGTCACTTATATTCTTTATATGCCGGGGAGTAGGGGTAGATATTGGTAGCTTGGTATTGCTTGCAGACATGCTAGTCTTAGACATGCACGAGCATGATGTGATTATTGGTATGGATTGGCTCGCAGCTTATAGAGCCATGATTGATTGCTTCGGTGGGAGCATTGTTTTTGCCATTCCGGGGCAAGAGATGTTTATAGTGGCGATGCCTCGCCCAGAGGGAGGTTCGACCGCTCAATTATATTACATAGAGGAGGATACCTCTAAGGAGGTTGTGATTCCTTTGGATTCTATCCCAGTTGTTAGGGAGTATTCCGATGTGTTTCAGGAGATACCAGGCCTACCGCCCAGTCGTGAGATAGACTTCGTTATAGATTTATTGTCGGACACGAGACCTATAGCACGCGCACCGTACCGTATGGCTCCGACAGAGATGCGAGAGCTACGAGATCAGATAGAGCAGCTATTAGGTCAGGGATTCATTCGTAGGAGTACCTCACCTTGGGGCGCTCCAGTCTTGTTTGTAAAGAAGAGAGATGGTTCACTAAGATTGTGTGTGGACTACCGAGAATTGAACAAGGTCACGATACGGAATAAGTATCCGTTGCCTCGAATCGATGATCTATTCGACCAGTTGAGGGGAGCAACTTTCTTTTCGAAGATAGATCTGAGGTCGGGGTACCATCAGTTACGTATTAGAGAGCAGGATGTTTCAAAGACTGCTTTCTTGTCGAGATATGGGTCCTATGAGTTCAGGGTGATGCCATTCGGACTCACAAATGCCCCATCCATTTTCATGGACTTGATGAACCGAGTATTCAAAGAGTTCTTGGATCAGTTCGTCATCGTCTTCATAGATGATATCTTGATATATTCACACTCCGAGGAGGAGCATGCCGAACACTTGAGGTAGGTTCTTCAGACTCTACGAGAGCATCAGTTGTATGCTAAGTACGAGAAGTGTGGATTCTGGCTGCGAGAAGTACAGTTCTTGGGCCATGTCGTTACTGAACAGGGGATTGCAGTTGATCCGAGAAAAGTGTCAGCGGTGAGGGAGTGGGGACAGCCCACGACACCGACAGAAGTGCATAGTTTCTTGGGATTAGCCGGATACTACAGGAGATTCATTCGAGGATTCTCCAAAATAGCGGGTCCATTGACGAATCTGACTCGCAAAGGGGTACCATATGTTTGGGATGACGCTTGTCAGCTGGCTTTCGACGAGCTGAAAGATAAGCTTACTTCAGCACCAGTCCTTGCTTTACCGAAGCCGGGTGTAGAGTACCTGGTTTACACCGATGCGTCCTTACGGGGACTTGGGGGAGTACTGCAGCAGGAGGAGAAGGCTATAGCTTTTGCTTCCCGCAAGCTTAAGCCGCATGAGAAGAATTACACCACCCACGACCTGGAGTTAGCAACGGTCGTTTTTGCATTGAGAATTTGGAGGCACTACTTATTGGGCGAGAAATTCCGTTTGTTCACAGACCATAAGTCACTGCAGTACCTGTTCACTCAGCGAGAGCTGAATATGCGTCAGCGCAGGTGGTTAGAGTTTGTGAAAGATTACCAGTTCGATATACAGTATCATCCGGGGAAGGCCAACGTAGTTGCCGATGCGTTGAGCCGTAGACCGGTAGACGATGTAGCGGACATCTGGAAAGAAAAGTGGAAGGAGTTGGGTCACCAGGACGCAGTAGCACGTTCGTTCATATCCGTGTTGACAGTCACACCCGAGATTGTTACGAGGGTGATACAGGCACAGACCACAGACACGTTTTGTCAGGAGCAGATTGTGCGACTTCTAGCCGAGGGTGCTGAGTCCTATTCTGTTAGTTCTGATGGAGGGTTGCTGTTTAATGGGAGATTAGTGGTTCCAGAAGGAGCGGAATTACGTCATGAAGTGATGACTCATTCTCACGGCCCGATTTGCAGTACATCCGGGAGGTGATAAGATGTACCAGGACATGAGACGACAGTACTGATGGAGTGGGATGAAGAAGGACATCGCTGAGTTTGTGTCCAAGTGTTCTACTTGCCAGCTGGTGAAGGTGGACCACCAGAAACCGTCAGGATTACTTCAGCCGTTGGAAGTACCCGCGTGGAAGTGGGAAAGTATTTCCATGGATTTCATTACAGGGTTGCCTACATCACAGCGGGGCCACGATTCCATCTGGGTGATTGTAGACCGTTTGACCAAGGTGGCTCATTTTCTGCCAGTGAAGACAGATTATACCACGGGTCAGTATGCCCAGTTGTTCATCGATGAGATTGTCAGATTACATGGGGTACCCCTGAATATTGTGTCAGATAGAGATAAGATTTTTGTGTCACGTTTCTGGGAAAGCTTTCAGGAGGCTATGGGTACAGAGTTGAGACTGAGTTCAGCTTACCACCCACAGACAGATGGACAGACAGAGCGTACTAATCAGATGTTGGAAGATATGCTACGCATGTGTGTTCTCGATTTCGGAGGAGGTTGGGAGCCACACCTTCCATTGGTAGAGTTTGCTTATAATAACTCCTATCAGTTTACGATTGGCATGGCTCCATTTGAGACTTTGTATGGTAGGCCTTGTCCTTCTCCAACTTGTTGGCTCGAGGTGGGGGACAACAAGTTGCTAGGACCAGAAGTGATTCAGGAGACCTCCGCGAGGATTGAGATGATAAGGAGTCGTATTCGGGTAGCCCAAGACAGGCAGAAGAGCTACGCCGATGCGAAATGGTTCTTCCGGGAGTTTAATGTGGGAGATCAAGTGTTGTTGCGTGTATCTCCTATGAAGGGAGTGATGAGGTTCGGGAAGAAGGGGAAGTTGGCTCCGAGGTACGTAGGACCATTTCCCATCATCGAGAGGATTGGGCCGGTAGCATACAGGTTGGGATTGCCAGAACATTTACATCGCATCCACGATGTATTCCACATCTCGTCGTTGAGACGATATCTTCGGGATGATATGGCCCATACTCACATTGCGATAGATGAGATTGATTTACAGTCTGATAGCTCTTACGAGGAGAGACCAGTGGCTATTCTAGACTATAGTGAGAGGAGATTGAGGTCGAAAATAGTTCCACTTGTTCGAGTTCAGTGGGAGCATCATAAGGTGGAGGAATCCACATGGGAGCGTGAGGCAGATATGCGCGAGAGATATCCAGAGTTGTTTTTACCAGGTATGCCTTATTTTCTGAATTTCGGGACGAAATTCCGTTATTAGGGTGGAAGTATGTAATACCCCGTATTTTTATGCTATATTTAATTTGGGGATTTATTAAATTTAATGTGACTGTTGTTTAATAAAAATCCAGAAATTAATTATGTTATAATTATTAACGTGACTAGAGTTAGTAATTATGGGAAACTTGTTGAATATTACTAATGAGCATAGTAATATATTATATTGGTTATATTGAATGTCATAAGTGAATTAAATGACTATTTCGGAAATTTAAGTCGGGACGTGCCCGTGTCACGTCGGTACTAATTGTGTTAAATAAAAAGTGAATATTTTATAAGTTGTCCATATGGTCGTTTTGAGTGCGCCAACGCATCCGGAAGGGTCGAGATAGTCAGAAAAGTATACCCGGGGGGTTAGTTTGGGCCCCGGGGCTTTTTTAGGCCTAATTAGTGACCCGGGAGGGCATTTTGGTCTTTTTCCAAAATAGGGTAATTAAACCCACGAATTTTAGCAACCTTTATCAGCTGGTTAGGCTAGCCATTTAGGGTTAGAACATTCAGAACCCTAAGACGGTCATTGGAGAAGAGAGGAGAGACCTTTCAAGGTGATTCAAGGCCAAAACACCTCTGTTTGCACCACCGTCACCACCACCGCGTAGATCGCGAGGAGGAGAACACAACCACACCAAAATCAATAGGAAATCAGACTTCTGAAAATCCTAGGCAAGTGTTTAACTTGCGTATTTCGTTAGTGCAATGTTCATATTAGTTTAGGATTAATTAGGAATGTAATCCATGTAAGAAAACCACAAATTTTGATAGGAAATTGCATGTAGAGAAGATTAAAACCTTATGCTGGAAACTCTTGATGTTATAGATGTATTACCCACGAATTTTGATGTTATATTAGGAAGAAATTCTGGAGAAAAACTGAATGGAATTATAGTTATGAAAACTTTATGGTTCTTGATGTTTAGATGAGATTTTGGGTTGTTTAACCATGATTAAAGATGTATACACGCATGCTAAACGTTAAAAACGTCTGGAATTATGTTAGTATGTTAGTAGCATACTTTTGGGTCGATTAGTGTTGGAAAATATGGTTATTGATGATGAGTTTTGATGAATTCCGTCACTGCAGTTTCTGCAGAATTTTTGCCCAGACCTGCTTGATCGATCGATCGAGCCTAGAGCATCGATCGATCGAAGGTTCGATAGATCGAGCCCTAAGCTTCGATCGATCGACCCCTCCTGGCAGACTCCTTTTTCCCTTGTTTAATTAGTTAACTTAAGTCTATCGTGAAATAATCTTTGGGCATCATAAATAAAATAATTTGGGAGACATTAAGGACCAGTAGGGTATATGGATAAATGTTAGAACCCTTTATCTTCAACGAGAATGGTATTTATGAGTTATTTACCTTAAGTTGGTAGATTTATGAATTTAAAGGGTGAGGTGCGTAAGAGAGTCATGTTGGAATCAAATTAAGTCACGTACTGAATTTCAGATTGGCGAGGATATAATCCATGAGTGTTAGGCAATAAGGGAGAAACCCTTCGAGTTAAGGTTAGGAATGAAACCGTATGCGTAATTCTTTAAATGTGAAATTAAGAATAAACGGTATAATTACGGGTGATGAGAAGAACCTATATTAATATGATAAAGTGGTATATTTATATGATTGTGTGTACATATATTATATACATGTGAAAATCATACCCACGCTACTTGCTATCTCTGAGGTTTCCGCGCTGGGACAAGTCTTATCTCGATGGGACCTTTATGGGGGATATTGACTTGTACCCTAGAAGATAGATGTCCTTGGTATAGGCTATCGATGTGATAGTTCAGACGGTCCTAAGAGATGCCGATATGTGCCACCCTCTTAGAGACTTGGAATCTATGCTTCGCCTCAATATTGTTTGTGTATTTATGTTAATACAATTCGAGAGTGATTCCGAATGTATTCCCCTTAATATGAGTGATATGGGGCTTTGGATAGTGGAAGTATGCATGCACCATAGTTTATTTCGGGGTGCTGTTATATATATATTATACGAGTAGTTAATATATATATATATATATATATATATATATATATATATATATATATATATATATTTGAATCTGTCTACTGAAATTTGATATGTAGAACATAGTTGTTGACTCATATTATTAAATACTTGTTTTGAAAAAGGTATAATATGTCACGGTAAAACTTTATGGATTTTATAAAGTTAAAATGGAGGACTTTGATTACTGTTTGGAACATTCTTTTAAAAATGAAATCGTGAATTGTAAATCTTGCGGGTAATCCAAGTTAAGTTAAATCTTTTAGAAAGTCAAGTGTGGTATATTGATAAGAACAAACCAATGGCAAGGTTAGTGCGATAGGTGTGCACATTAGAAGAGAGGTGAGTATTTCTCAAGAGAGCGACGCCCTAATATGTTATTGCATTGGCCTGTATCAAATTAAATACTTGCTAAACGTATTCTAAAATCAAACACACTTTCAGGCTCTGAACCGTTTCTTTTTCTCTCTCTCTCTTGTATATATACGTATATTTTCAGGTGCCCCAGCCACAGGGGCGTCTTGCTTAGGATCCCTTAAGAAGAACGAGCTGCAACTTAGGTGGGAGTTGCAGGTCACTTGAGTAGACGGCTTCTGTTATTGACTCCACTCCTATTACTCTCATTTATTGGGCACGTGTCGCCCCTTTTCATCATTTCATTTGTTGTTGGGACATTTACATTTAAGTTATTTCCAGTCAATTTCTAGGGGATTTATTCAGGATGGATTTGTGGTTTTAGTTCCATTTGTTGACATTCGATTGACGAATGTATTATGTTATTTGGTTTATTGTGGTGTGATTCTATTTTGTGGAAATGTTGTTTTAATTAAAATAAATCTTTTTCTTTAATTAAATTGGAGAGTTTGTATGAAAAATGTTTTTGACACTTAGCTTAATTATTTAGGGTGTTAAATTAGAAAATTTATTTTTATCGATAGTGATGCTGAGAATGAACCAACTGTTAACCTTGATTTAATTTAATAAAGGAGTGATCGCCCGATATTTAATTTGGCGGGGTGTCACAGGTTGGTCATAATGGGACTAAACCTAATCGATTTCAGATACTTGGCTTTCAAGCAAGACGCTCAGTGAAAGCACCTGGCATTCGATGTGTAAGAATGTTTACATGGCATAAGCTAGTGAGAATGGGTGGCTTAATGGAGTTTTATTCTATCTTATAATAGTCCCAAAGGGCGCATATGAGTTTTTCTAAGTAGTCCTTATAAGTTTTGCTCATCATTCTGATAATGTTTTTGAAACTTTGACTGGTCCATTGGTTTAAGGTCAGTAGGGAGATGATTTATGCCAAATGATCTCATACTTGTGTAATAGGTTTAAAACCTATTTTTCAAAGAGAGACTCATTGTCTGATACTAACTTGTGAGGTACATCGAACTGGTGTATGAAATTTCATCAAATGAATTTGACCACTTTCTTAGCATGCAAAACTAAGTAAGATTCGGCCTCGACCCATTTGGTGAAGTAGTCAATAGAGACTTGGAAAAATCCTTGTTCAGTCAAGGAATTAGGGTTTACCTTCCCTATAATGTGCAATAACCTGTATTTATACGTATTTGAAACTTAATTAATTCTGTAATTAATTCGTTTTATTTTAAATTAAACGAGAGACGTAATTTAGTGGAATTGAATGATAATGTGCTTATTAAATATCAATTGAGAGAGATAATGATTAATATTATGAATTGGATTTACTAGGTGAATAGTAAATAAAGTATGTAATTAGTACACGTCATATAAAGGGATATTGACATAATTGGATTCTATCCCAACTGTGAGTCGCATGTAGACTAATTGAGGTCTAGATAGTATATTTGTGTAGAATGTCTCAGATGATGATTTCGAGGTCACAGATGATTCCGAAAGGGTCGAAATAATTGGAATAGTATACCCGGGGGTGTTGTTTAGATCCCAGTGCATTTTTTGACTAAATCGGGACCATCTGAGGGTAATTTAGTCTTTTATTAGCTTAGGGTAGAGGGAGAAACGAATTTCCCAACCTTATATCAGATGATAAATAGAAGGGTCAAGGGTTAAGGGTGTTAAAAACAAAGGGAGACCATTAGAGAAGAAAAGGAGAGAGTTCTGGGAGGTTTGAAGAAATTCTTGGAGCTTTCTTCTTATTCTTGCACCACAAACTACTTGGGTGTGAGGACTGGAAAAGGATACCATCAATACATTCTCCCAACCATGAAATCAGATCCTACTGATCAAGGAAAGTGTTTATTTCAAATTCTTTTGAGGTTATAATCCCCATGTTGTTAGGGTTTGAATATAAGTTTGATTAAATTGATATTTTTAGATGAAAAGAATGATTAAAACTCGTGTTTGGGTAGGAGTTGCATCTATATGGATTTAACATTTATAGAGGATAAGAAATCAGATGAATTATGATAATATCCACAAATTAAATATGGTTTTTTTGTTGGATATGAAGAAAGAACACGGAAATCTAGGGTTTTTGAGTATTTGATGATTGAATCCGTTCTTGAATGACAATTGTAATGTTTTGATGTTAAAATTACGTTAGAAACTGTCCTAACATATGTAGAAAAGGTTTGGGACAATTGGTTTCATGTTTGGTAGGGAAACATGTAAGTTATGGGAATGAAAATGGTGAAAAACATAAGTTCGTAAGGAAGAAGATGATTCTGTAGAAATTCAAATCGATTTGGCCCAGAGGAGAATCGATTTAGAAAGTGAATCGTTTCGGTTTGCCAAAAAAAGTGAATATTCTTATTTAAGCCTAGAACTCCTAATTTTTTATCGGGGAAACTTTTGGGACTTTGCTAGAATATAATAAGAGATTTAATTATATTGCAGTAGGCCTATGATGTGGTTATCGGCTTAGATTTATCAAGATGATTATTGAAATAATTTAACTAGTGTAAATTGTAACGTGATTGAATTCGAGAGAATAAAAATAAAATTATGGGAAAGAGTAAGTGAAATTATTGAATAGACCAGTAGGGTAAGGAAGAAGATAGAGCGCGAGGAGTGTACGCGTGTATAGTGCGCAGTCGTTGTTTTCTGTCTCGCCACGACTATACAAAAACCTTAATTACTACTACACTTGCGGGGCAAGTCTAGCTGTAAGTCGGGTCTCGAGAATCCACTTGGACGAGTTGCTAGAATTTATATGATTTAGTGCTTCGAAATAAAAAGTGTAAAAGATGATTACAAACTAAAAGGAAAAGATGCGAAAAGGGATATGTTTAAATAGGCAAGGTATTGAAACTAGGCTAACAAAGCGAGTAAAACTATAGGTTGCGTCAAATATCCCTCACCCGAGTTAATTTGTATAAAATGGTTACATGGGTCGACGAGTTATTAAAGATGAGTCTCATTTCGACAGTTAATTAAATCAAGGGTTGTCATGTCACGCCTCTAAATCCTCATAAAATCCTAATAATATTTTGGCGTCAACAAATACGCCAGAAATTACGCGCGAAAGGTCGTAAGCATGGTACATACATGATATGCCCCGTCAAATCTCCTAGGCGTAATAACTAGGACAACGCACCCGAAATACACCCGTAAACACCATCACCAAAGAAAAGCAACGCGTTAACCCGAGTGAGTTCCATTCAAACACAACCTAATTTAAATTATCTAGAAAGCAACGTAAAAATGCGGTAAAGAAATGCAATAAAGAAACACGATAAATTTATACTACAAAGCAAGTAAATCAAATCATGTAAACCTAAATTAGAAATCATATAAATTAACTAGAAAGCAAGAAATGAAGAAATACAAACTATATTAATGGAGAGGATGATGAAAAGTGCAATATTCAACCCAAATGGGGTGTCAAACCAAGAAAAATTGAAGAAGAACTCTCCAAAAGCCTCAAACCCTAAGTTAACCTAAGCTAAAATCGTGTATATCTATTTATTACATCAAAATTGCTTTATATAATAAGTTGGAATTAAATTAGAAAAGAAAAGAGAAAAGAAAAAAAATGCCAAAATATCTCCTGAAAATAGGGGATCGATCGATCGACAAAACGGGTCGATCGATCGATCAAGGCAAAAATTCGACTGTACAGAAGGATCGATCGATCCACCAAAAGGGTCGATCGATCGATCAAGAAGGGGTGAGCCAAGAAGAAGCACATTACATTCCTTTTCTCCTCCTCTTTTGATTTCCTTATTTTTCCCTCCGCTGAAATGGCCGTAACTTCTTCATACGGACTCAGAATCGCACACCATTCATGGCCACGTGAAGCTAGAGAGGAGGGATACAACTTTCGTGTAGATGTTGGGCCAGGTGCTCAAGCTGTGAAAAGACTAAAATGCCCTTGAACATGCAGTTGTGTATGGAAACCGAGCGGAATGCGTTCGAACTCCATTCTTAGTACCTAAATACCTACAAAAGCCCAATTATACCTCATATAGCATGTTAACAAAATAAATCGAGGTTTTCTGGTTAACGGGCTTAAATATAGAGATTAAGGCACCCGAGGGGGCCAAAACGCGTAGGTTCGATGGATGAAATACGCAATATTTGCGTATTATCACACCCCCTAACTTACACATTGCTAGACCCTAGCAATGAAATAGGATGCAACAAGAACTACAAGCAAACCAAAAGCAGGAGATACTACAAAATTATGGTATAAAAGAAAAAAAAAGATAAGGCAACTTTCGTGGGTGAACGATTGCATTTAGCGTATGCAATAAGTCGTTAAACCCATAGGTCACCTTAGTGGACAAGCATCGTCTCGTGAGGGTTTTCAGGAATGGTACCCACAAACATCACATGGTTTCCTCAAAATACGCCATACCCAATATGCGACAGGCCCAACAATGGCGAACACGATTTCATACACATTATTAGCAAAGTGAATGAATTCAAACAAAAGTCCAAATCATTAACATTATAGAATGAACCTCATAGAATTGAAACCTTAAAATGTGGAAGGGGAGCGAGCACATGCAAAGTGTGATTTGGCAAAAAAATTATATAAACTGGATAAGCGTTAAAGCAAGCATACATTCAATCCTCATGGGAATTACACTCATCAAGTGAATTCACTCGAAACAGGGATGTAACACACGAGACATGCGGGCATAAAGAGTAAATGTAAAGGGAAACTAGGCCGCACACATGTCACAATTGAAGAACGCTCACTAAAAGAGGCGAAATGCATTTTCACAGATTATCAAAACTATCACTTTCAAATTACATGCACCTAAGATCACATAGAACTTGTATAGGGTTCTAATGTAGGCTAGCCTAGGGTACGACACGAAGGATATATATGTACGGATTCAAAGTGTTCGGAATGAAAACTCAGGATAATGGGAAAATGTGGGCAATATCAAAATTGGAAAAAACAATCGAAAACAACATTCGATATAGAAATTGGGAGAGTAATCAAAGCTTATTGAACACTATACAACATTTACAACTTTCTCTTTCTTTTCTTTTCTTCTTTTTCTCATTTTTCTTTTGTTTTCTTTTTCTTTTCGCTTTCTCCTTTTCTTCACTTTTTTCACTACTTTATTTTTTTTACTTATCAAACTCTCATATGCCTAAATTGCTACCGACATCACAACAACAACATTCAATCCTAAGTAACATTCCAAACAAACGTATGAAAAGTATATATATGGGCTAAAACACCAATTTAGAGTTGGTTATGGGATTGGGGTTATGAAACGAAAGGATATATTTAAGCTCAAAGGGGTTAACGAGGGTAAACATATATGGGTGAGGCCAAGGTCAATATGGGTGATATAACAAAGAGGGCCTATGATCATTTCCAAAACTTTACGCAATTCTTGAATCAAAACAATATATGAAAATCATGATCAAGTAACACATTTCAAGTATGAACTCAGTTAATGAATGATAAAATGAAAGAATAGTGAGATTACCAACGAATTCAATGTTTTCAATGAGAAAAGAATAGTGTATACACTCATAAACTACGAAAGGTATAAAGCTTACTCGGTGTAGGTATATACAATCCAACAAAAGATTACCGAGTTATAAAAATCTTAAATCAAATCAATATAACCATAAAAGTGCATGTGCTCATGGGATTAAAGTTTAATTCATGAAGTTATTCATAATAT
Source organism: Sambucus nigra (assembly GCA_949130495.1). Taxonomy (NCBI): domain Eukaryota; kingdom Viridiplantae; phylum Streptophyta; class Magnoliopsida; order Dipsacales; family Adoxaceae; genus Sambucus; species Sambucus nigra. Next base: position 165,136,742 of record OX422220.1, on the reverse strand, counting down.
CAATAATCGAGGACTAAGGTCTAATAACTTCTAAAATCGAGAACATGCATCATTGGGTTGTCAATTGGATCGGGCAATTATTGAAATTTATCATCGAAAACAAAGGCAAAATGCCAAATAAAAGAGAAAAAAGAAAGAAAATCTTTTTGAAATTTTTGATTTTTTTAATAAAAGCATACTAAGTATCTAAACAAGTGAGCAAAAACATGGACTAAATAAAGAAATGGATAGAATATCCCACACCCCCAACTTAAAACTTTACATTGTCCTCAATGTGAATTAAGAACCAAGTCAAAGAGAGGAAAAGAGCGATATTACCTAAAATTGGAGTGATCCCCATAAGAACAAGCCCAAAGAATCTACAAAACAAGTTAGTACCGAGCATAGCAAAAAAAAAAATAACAAAAAGTTAACTAATTACACTAAACTAAAATAAAAAGAAAAAAAGAATTAAAAGCTAACTATATACAACCTACTATTTAGGCTTCACACTAACTGTACACTTGAAGTCTAAATGGCTGAGGGTCCACCGTGAAAACAATTTGACTTTGGAGGATAAGAGGTGTACCCTCACATACAAGCATGCCCTCCGAAAAATATGAATTCCGTTTGAACAACAGAAGGCATGTGTAAGGTGTAAGAAAGGAACCATCGCCAATTAAAAGTTGTGGAGGGACAATGGGGTGTTTGGACTCAACGGGTGACAAAAACATGTGGGGACCGAGAAAAGTCGAATATCCTCCCAAGGATTTTGAAATTGGAATGGGAGGCGGCGCACACAAAGGCCTTGTGATTGTGGAGGACGACTCGAGCAAGTATTCCTCATCGGCAAACACCGAATCATCGGGTACTTGTGACGGTGTGATAATAGAGAATGAAAATGGGGATGAAAGAAATTTAAACACATGAGATGAATCATCATCGCATGAAGTTTGAGTTTCGAAGGAAATAATATCATTTTTAATGAAATGTTCTTCTTTGGGGGACAAAGAAGAAATCATGTCATTGCAAATAGATATTATGTCGTTTTCATCCTCACTTTCAATATCTATTACGAGATGGGCAAAGTCTAGAATGGTTTGTTCCAAAGTAGGCACACGTACCTCATTTGGTTCAAAACATTCCTCGACCTCGAAAGTCTTGGAAGAGAAAACGTCGTTGGACTCAAAAAGTAAATCCAAGTCATGTTCCCACGAATGATTTTCTTCCCGATAACGATTTTCATTTTTCTCATTTTCATACATATGCAAACCCTCACCGAATGTCATAGGCCGAGGTGCGGATCCATGAAAATGGAAACTTTGAAAGTTACAATCGGACTTAAACGAAAACTCATTATTATTGGAATTTTGAAAACTATTCGAATTCGTTTCAAAATTCCTATTATAAGGAGTTAAAGGCCCAAAATCATTATCATCATCATCAAAATTCCAATAATCTAAATTTTGACTTTCGTTATACTCGCTCAAAGTTATATTTTAATTTGTTATACTTTGAGATTCTAAGTATTAACCGAAAGTCATAGGTTTGCGAGAATTTTGAGAATTATAACGATGATTACCGAAAGAATTGGAATAAGACATGCTTATCCCAAAAATGGCTCAAAGTGGCGGATTCCACAAAGTAAGTGCGCGCGGGAGAAATTCGAGCATTTTTAAGTGCTCAAATGTGGAAGTCCTGCAAAAAGGTTAGAAAATAATACAAATAGAGAGAAAATACTATGAAATACTAAATCAAATAAAGTCTAAAACAAACTAGTCCCCGGCAATGGCGCCATTTTAATAGCGCGCGAGGAGGGTGCACGTGTATAGTGCACAGTCGTTGTTTTCTATCTCGCTGCGACTATACAAAAACCTAAATTACTACTACACTTGCCGGGCATGTCTAGCTGTAAGTCGGGTATCGAGAATCCACTAGGATGATTTGTTAGAATATATATGATATAGTGCTCCAAAATAAAAGTGTAAAAGATGATTACAAACTAAAAGGAAAAGATGCGAAAAAGGGAAATGTTTAACTAGGCAAGGTATTAAAACTAGGCTAACAAAGCGAGTAAAACTATAGGTTGCGTCAAATAACCCTCACCCGAGTTAGTTTGTATAAAATATTTACATGGGTCGACGAGTTATTACAAATGAGTCTCGTTTCGACAGTTAATTAAATCAAGGGTTGTCAAGCCCCTAAATCCTCATAAAAGCCTAATAAGATTTTGGCGTCAACAAATACCCTGAAACTTACTCAGAAAAGGTCGTAAGCATGGGACATACATGATATGCCCCATCAAATGTCCTAGGCGTAATAACTAGGACAATGCACCAGAAACAGACCTGTAAACACCATTACCAAAGAAAAGCAACGCGTTAACCCGAGTGAGTTCCATTCAAGAACAACCTAATTTAAATTACCTAGAAAGCATCGTAAAACCACGGTAAAGAAATGCAATAAAGAAGCGTGATAAATTTATACTAGAAAGCAAGTAAATTAAAGCATGCTGTACCACCCCGCCTAATTAAATACTGGGCGATCACTCCTTTATTAAATTAAAATCAAGGTGAATAGTTGGTTCATTCTTAGCATCACTGTCGTAAAAATAACTTTGCCAAATTTAACACCCTATTTAATTTAGCTAAGTGTCAAAACCATTTTTTTAAACATTACTTTCCAATTTTATTTATTTATTTTATTAAACAATCAATCCAATAATTTAACATTTAACAACCCAATCCCAGCATTTAAAACTTAAAGTAAAACATACATGCTGAGTAAATCCCAAAGTAACAGTACTAGAAATAACTGAAATACAAATGTACCAATAAAACAGATAAATAGTGGAAAGGGGGACACATGCCCAAAAAGGAGAATGATAAAAGTGGAATCAAGTAAATGAAATCGTCTAAGTAAGTGGTTTGCAACTCCCACCTAAGCTGCAACACGTTCCTTCCAAGGGATCCTAAACAAGACGCCCCTGTGGCTGGGCACCTGTAATATATACATATATATACAAGAGATAAAGAGGAATAGAAACGGGTCAGAGCCCGATAGTGTATATGATTTAAAAATTCGTTTAGCAAGTATTTAAATTGATACAAGCCAATGCAACAACATATTAGTGCGACACACTCTTGAGAAATTCTCGCCTCTCTTCTAATGTGAACTCCTATCGCACTAACCTTCCCAATGGTTTATCTCATCATATATCACACTATCCTTCCCCAAGGATTTAACTTATCTTAGGTGACTCTCAAAATTCAAGATTTAACAACATCATGGTTTAAAAAGGATAATTTCATTTAGTACAAAACGCTCATTTTAACTTTATTGATTCATAAAGTTTTTTTTTTCAATATCATATTATACTTTTCAAAACAAGTACTTCCAATTTGAGTCATTATACATGTCTTACTTACCATAACACAGTAGGCGGTTTTCCATATTTCAGAAGTTCATATATATATTAAATACTCGTATAATATATATATTCTAACAGCACCCCACATAAAATTTTATGGTGCGGGCATACTCTGCTATCCAATCCCTGTATCAATCGTATTAAAGGGAATACAAGTTCGGAATCACTCTCGAACTGTATAAATACATACAAAAACAATATTGAGGCGAAGCATAGTTTCCAAGTCCAAGAGGTCAGTACATACCCTCACGTCTCTTAGGACCGTGACAACCAATTCGATAGCTTGTACCTAGGATTTCTATCTTCTAGGGTACGAGTCAATATCCCCCATAAGGCACACGAGATAAGATCGTCCCAGCGCGGAAACCTCAGGGATAGCAAGTAGCGCGGGCATGATTTTCACAAGTATATAATATATGCATACACAATCATATAAATATACCACTTTTATTATATCAATTTAGGTTTATCCAATAACCCACATTCACAACATTTATCCTTATTTTCCCATTATTATTTATCAAGTATAATGGTTCATTTCTAACTTTAATTTGAAGGGTTTTTCCAACTTACTACGTAACCCTCATGGACTCTATTCTTCCAAATGTACAATTCAGTAGATATCCGTTTATGTTCCAACGTAACTCTCTCTTACGTGTCTCTCCCCTTTAATATATACTTACATTATCCCTTATGCAAAATATCCCAAAAATATAGATTTCGCCTTACATTAAAGGATTTTGAATTTTATTTTCAAAGATGAGAATTTCAAACGGTTTCGAAATCGAAATTAAAATGGAATTTTAATTGAATTTTTATTATCTCTAAGAGTCCTCAAAACATAAAACTGTCTAGCAAAAAAAATATTAAAAAATATTAAACGGTCCGATCTGTAGCTTCCTCTCGTCTTCAGCTAATTCTTTGTAAAATTTCATCCAATTCCAACGGTCCGATCGTCCGGAATAAATTTTTTTTAGTGTTTGTATCTGATTAGAACTCTTTTCTTAATCAAACTCTTAATCCTTTACATGACAAAGGGTTTCCAGAATATCATATAAATCATCACTACATGAAAATTTCCCATCTCAAATTGGGTTTTTCTTCCATAAATCTCATTCTAATAACTCCTAAACTAATATGGATGATGCATCAACGAAATAAGCAAGATAAACACTTGCCTGAGATTTTCAGAAATCTGGTTTGGTGTTGAATTTGGTGCGGTTGCGTTCCCCGTCTCGCGATCTACGCGTTGGCGGTGGCGGCGGTGCAAACGGGTGAGTTTTGAGCCTTGGAATGCCTTGAGAGCTCTCTCCTCTCCTCTCCAATGACCGTTCTAGTGTTTTAAGTTATCTAACCCTAGGAGATAACCTAAACATCTGATATAACCCCTTTAATTTTCGTGGGTTTAAATACCCAAAAATACAAAATGACTAAAATGCCCTCCTGGGGTACTAATTAGGCCTAACAACGTCCCGAGACCCAAATCAAACTCCCGGGTATACTTTTCTGACTATCTCGACCCTTTCGGACGCGTTGGCGCACTCAAAACGACCATACAAACAACTTATAAAATATTTACTTTTATTTATCAATATTTAGTCCCGACGCGACACGGGCGCGTCCCGACTCAAATTTCTAAAATTGTCATTTTATTCACTCGTGACATTTAATATGGCCACTATTATATATTACTTTGCTCATTAGTAATATTCAACAAATTTTCCCATAATTACTAACTCTCATCACGTTAATAATTATAACATAATTAATTTTCGGATTTTTATTAAATAATTAATTCACATTAAATTTAATAAATCCCCAAATTAATATAGCATAAAATACGGGGTATTACATACTTCCCCCCTAATAATGGAATTTCGTCCCGAAATTCAGAAAATAAGGCATACATGGTAAGAAAAAATCTGGATATCTCTCGCGCATATCGGCCTCGCGCTCCCAAGTGGATTCCTCCACGTTATGATGCTCCCACTGGACCCATACAAGTGGAACTATCTTCGACCTCAATCTCCTCTCACTATAGTCTAGGATAGCCACCGGTCTCTCCTCGTAAGAGTTTTCAGGCTGTAAGTCAATCTCATCTATCACGATGTGAGTATGGGTCATATCATCCCGAAGATACCGTCTCAACGACGAGATGTGGAATATATCATGAATGCGATGTAAATGCTCTGGTAGTCCCAATCTGTATGCAACCGGCCCAATCCTCTCGATAATGGGAAATGGTCTCACGTACCTCGGGGCCAATTTCCCTTTCTTCCCGAACCTCATCATTCCCTTCATAGGAGATACACGCAGTAACACTTGGTCCCCCACATTAAACTCCCGGAAGAACCGTTTCGCATCGGCGTAGCTCTTCTGCCTGTCCTGGGCTACTCGAATGTGACTCCTAATCATCTCAATCCTCGCGGAGGTTTCCTAAATTACCTCTGGTCCTAGCAACTTGTTATCCCCCACCTCGAGCCAACAAGTTGGAGAACGACAAGGCCGACCATACAAAGCCTCAAATGGAGCCATACCAATCGTAAACTAATAAGAGTTATTATAAGCAAACTCTACCAGTGGAAGATGTGGTTCCCAACCTCCTCCAAAATCAAGAAAACACATGCGTAGCATATCCTCTAACATCTGATTAGTACGCTCTGTCTGTCCATCTGTCTGTGGGTGATAAGTTGAACTCAACCTCAACTCAGTACCCATAGCCTCCTGAAAGCTTTTCCAGAAACGTGACACAAAAATCTTGTCTCTATCTGACACAAATTCAGGGGCACCCCATGTAATCTGACAATCTCAGAAATGAACAACTGAGCATACTGACCCGTGGTATAATCTGTCCGCACCGGCAGAAAATGAGCCACCTTGGTCAAACGGTCTACAATCACCCAGATAGAGTCGTGGCCCCGCTGTGATGTAGGCAACCCTGTAATAAAATCCATGGAAATACTCTCCCACTTCTATGTGGGTACTTCCAATGGCTGAAGCAATCCTGACGGTTTCTGATGGTCCACCTTCACCAGCTGGTAGGTAGAACACTTGGACACGAACTCAGCAATGTCCTTATTTATCCCACTCCACCAGTATTGCCTCCTCGTATCCTGGTACATCTTATCTCCTCCAAGATGTACCGTAAATCGGGACCCATGAGATTGGGTCATCACTGCATGACGCAATTCTGCCCCTTCTGGAACCACTAACCTCCCATTAAACCTCAAACCCCCATCAGAACTAACAGAATAGGACTCAGCACCCTCGGCTAAAAGTCGTACAATCTACTCCTGGCAAAATGGGTCTATGGTTTGGGCCTGTATTACCCTCATAACAATCTCAGGTGTGACTGTCATAACAGATATGAAGGAATGGGCTACTGCGTCCCGGTGACCCAACTCCTTCCACTTCACTTTCCAGACGTCCGCTACCTCATTTACCGGTCTTCGGCTCAACGCATCAGCTACTACGTTGACTTTCCCTGGATGATACTGTATGTTGAACTGATAGTCCTTCACAAACTCTAATCATCTGTGCTGACGCATATTCAGCTCTCGCTGAGTGAACAGGTACTGCAGTGATTTGTGATCTGTGCACAAACGGAACTTCTCCCCCAATAAATAGTGTCTCCATATCCTCAATGCAAAGACGACCGCTGCTAACTCCAGGTCGTGGGTGGGGTAATTCTTTTCATGCGGCTTAAGCTTGCGGGAGGCAAAAGCTATAGCCTTCTCTTCCTGCTGAAGTACTCCCCCAAGTCCCCGTAAAGAGGCATCGGTGTAAACCAGGTACTCCACACCCGGCTTCGATAAAGCAAGGCCTGGTGCTGAAGTAAGCTTGTCTTTCAGCTTGTCGAAAGCCAATTGACAAGCTTCATCCCAAATATATGGTACCCCTTTGCGATTCAGGTTCGTCAATGGACCCGCTATTTTGGAGAATCCCCAAATGAATCTCCTGTAGTATCCGGCTAACCCCAAGAAACTACGCACTTTCATCGGTGTCGTGGGCTGTACCCACTCCCTCACCGCTGACACTTTACTCGGGTCAACAGCTATCCCCTATTCAGAAACAACATGCCCCAAGAACTGTACCTCTTGCAACCAGAATCCACACTTCTCGTACTTAGCATACAACTGATGCTCTGGTAAAGTCTGAAGAACCTGCCTCAAGTGCTCGACATGCTCCTCCTCGAAGTGTGAATATATCAAAATGTCATCTATGAAGATGATGAAAAACTGATCCAAGAACTCTCTGAATACTCGGTTCATTGAGTCCATTAATACGGCTGGAGCATTTGTGAGACCAAATGGCATCACTCTGAACTCGTAAGACCCATATCTCGTCAAGAAGGAAGTCTTTGAAACGTCCTTCTCTCTAATACGTAGTTGATGGTACCCCGACCACAGATCTATCTTCGAAAAGAAAGTTTTGCTCCCCTCAGTTGGTCGAACAGATCATCAATTCGAGGCAACGGATACTTATTCCGTATCGTGACCTTGTTCAACTCCCGGTAGTCCACACATAACTTCAGTGAACCATCTGTAATACCCCGTATTTTTATAGCTTTTAAATTATGGGATTTATTCAATTTAATTGAGATAATTAAGTTAATTTTAATCCGGAATGTTGTTTTAAATATTTACTAGCGTGACGGGAGTTAGTAATTATTGGAAATTTGTTATTTGTTGAATATTATTGGATGAGTATAGTAATATATGAGATTTATTTTTATAATATTGTCACGTGTGAATAAAATGATAATTATGGAAATTTAAGTCGGGACGCGCCTGTGTCGTGTCGGGACTAAATGTTGATTTATAAAAGTGAATATTTCATAAGTTGTTCGTATGGTCATTTTGAGTGTGCCAACGCGTTCGGAAGGGTCGAGATAGTCAGAAAAGTGTACCCGGGGGTTTAGTTTGAGTCTCGGGGCTATTTTAGGCTTAATTAGTACCCCGGGAGGGCATTTTAGTCTATTTGCATTTTTGGGTAATTAAACCCACGAAATTGCAAGGGTTATATAAGATGTCTAAGGTTGTCTTCTAGGGTTAGAACAACCAAAGACAAGTGACAGCCATAGGATAGGGAAGGAGAGAGCTTTCAAAGCAATCCAAGGCCCGAAATCCATCCGTTTGCACCGCCTCCACCACCAACGCGTAGATCGCGAGACGGGGAACACAACCACACCAAATTCGGCACCAAACCAGAACGTCGAAAACCCCAGGAGAGTGTTTATCTTGCTTATTTTCATTGGTGCATCACTCATATTAGTGTAGGGATGATTAGGGTGAGATTTATGGAAGAAAAACCCAATTTGAGATGGGAAAATTGCATGTAGTGATGACTTAAATGATATTCTGGAAACCCTTTGTCATGTAGAGGAGTGAACCACAAAATTATGATGTTTACAAGAAGGAAATTCTGGAAAATTCTTGTTAGAACCATGTTTAAGAGATTTCTAGGGTTCTTGATAATTATAATAATTTTTGGGCTGTTAATCCATGTTTAGTGACAGAAATCTACATGCTTTACGTTGGAAATATCTGGTATGATGATATAATGTTAGTAGTATAAATTTTGGGACGATTGGGATTGAAAAATATGGATTTGGTGAAGGTTAGAAGATGAAACCCGTAACTGCAAAACTGCAGATTTCCGCAGACCTGCTTGATCGATCGATCGAGCCCCAGACCTCGATCGATCGACCCCTCCTGGCAGACTTAAGTTCACCTTTTAAAATTGTTGAATTGATTCGAAATGAAGAAAACTCCTTAGACATCCTTGCTAAAATAATTTGGGAGTTAATGATGACCAGTAGGATTCATTAATGAGTAAGAGACCTTTAATGTAAGGCGAAATCTATATTTTTGTATATTTTACATAAGGGACAATGTATGTATATATTAAAGGGGAGAGACACGTAAGAGGGTTACGTTGGAACATAAATGAATGCCTACTGAATTGTACCTTTGGAAGGATAGAGTCCATGAGGGCTACGTAATAAGTTGGAGAAACCCTTCGAATTAAAGTGAGAAACGAACCATTATACGTGATAACTAATAATGGGAAAATAAGGATAAATGTTGTGAATATGGGTTATGGGATAAAACTAAATTGATATGATCAAAGTAGTATATTTATATGATTGTGTATGCATATATTCTATACTTGTGAAAATCATGCCCGCGCTACTTGCTATCCCGGAGGTTACCGCGCTCGGACGATCTTATCTCGTGTGCCTTATGGGGGATATTGACTCGTACCCTAGAAGATAGAAATCCTAGGTACGGGCTATCAGATAAATAGTCGGACGGTCCAAAGAGACGTGAGGGTATGTACCGACCTCTTGGACTTGGAATCTATGCTTCGCCTCAATATTGTTTGTGTATGTATTTATACAGTTCGAGAGTGATTCCGAACTTGTATTCCCTTTAGTGCGATTGATACGGGGATTGGATAGCAGAGTATGCCCGCACCATAGTTTTTATGTGGGGTGCTGTTATGATATATATACTATACGAGTAGTTAATATATATATGAAATTCTGAAATCTGGAACTGCCTACTGTGAATTGATATGTAGGACATGGTTGATGACTCAAGTTATAAATACTTGTTTTGAGAAAGTATAATATGACACTGGAAAACTTTATTGATTAATAAAGTAAAAAGGAGAACTTTGGTTACAAATTGAAATCTTACGTTTTAAATACTTGTGTTGTTAAGTTGTAAATCCTGCGAATAACCTAGGATAAGTTAAATCATTGGGGGAAAGATAGTGTGGTATATGACGAGATAGACCATTGGGAAGGTTAGTGCGACAGGTGTTCACATTAGAAGAGAGGTGAGAATTTCTCAAGAGAGTGTCGCACTAATATGTTGTTGCATTGGCCTGTAATCAATTTAAATACTTGCTAAACGAATTTTTAAATCATATACACTATCGGGTTCTGACCCGTTTCCTTTTCTCTTTCTCTCTTGTATATATATATATGTATATATTATAGGTGCCCAGCCACAGGGGCGTCTTGCATAGGGTCCTTTGGCAGGAACGAGCTGCAGCTTAGGTGGGAGTCACAGGCCTGTTGTTTAGATGACTTCATCCATTTGATTCTGCTCCTAGTTCAGTTTTATCTAGCAGGGGCATGTGTCGCCCTCTTTCTATTAATTAGTTGGTATTGTCAGAGATTGTAATTCTCTTAATTTCAGTATCTTTTTTTCGGGATTATTAATGTCAGGATGTTTTCCTTAGTATTTTAAATGTTGGGATTTTACTATTGTTGGGTAAACTCTTGAATGTTCATTTTATTCTTCTACTTATTGTATGACTCTTTAGACGTTAATGGTTTAAGGTTTTATAACCGGATTTAATAAAATGAGAATAAAGGTTTAAATGGTTTTGACACTTAGCTTAATTAATTAGGGTGTTTAAATTGGAAAAGTTTTATTTTTCGACAGTGATGTTGAGAATGAACCAACTGTTCACCTTGAATTAATTTAATAAATTAGTGATCACCCGCTATTTAATTAGGCGGGGTGTCACACCATCTCTCTTCTTCACAAACAAGACTGGAGTGTCCCAAGGTGAGGTACTCCTGCGAATGAAGCCCTGACCTAACAGCTGCTCTATCTGATCTCGTAAGTCTCGCATCTCCGCCGGAGCCATACGGTATGGAGCGCGTGCTATAGGTCTCGTATCTGGCAATAAATCTATGACAAAGTCTATCTCTCGACTGGGGGGTAGGCCTGGTATCTCCTGGAATACGTCGGAATACTCCCGAACGACTGGGATCGAGTCTAAAGCAATCACAACCTCCTTAGAGGCATCCTCCTCTAAGTCTAAAGGAATACTCACGAGGCATCGCCACTATAAGCTGCGAGCCAATCCATACCGATAATAACATCATGCTCATGCATATCTAAGACTAACATGTCTGCAGGTAATACCAAACTACCAATCTCTACCCCCACTCCCCGGCATATAAAGAAGATAAGCGACCCACTCCCCAGTGGTGAGTCTACACACGTCACTGTGCTCTCTGCTATGGCTAACAACCCTAAGGCCTTCGCAAAATGGGTAGCTATAAAACAATGCGTCGCCCTAGTATAAAAAAAAACCGACCCATAGTACCATGGATAGGAAACATACCCTCAATCGCGGGTGGTTCTTGTGGAGCTGCTGCCTGCTGGACGTTATAGACACGTCTGTACTGTAACTGCCCCTGCTGCACTGGAGCTGCTGGAATGGCTGGTAGGGATGGCACCTGGGCTGGAGCTGGGAGGGCAGCTGGAAAAAGTGGTCTCTGTGGCTCATTACGGGCACCCTGCTGCTGTGGGGCCCTATTACCCTCTGGGCAATCCTGGCGCTTATGACCATGCTTGCCGCATACAAAACACCGGCCTCTGAAGTTACCTCCCCTCTGACCCTACTGACCACGGCCCTGCTGGCCGTTACCTCCCCGCCACTGGCCCTGTTGGCCCTGATTAGCACGCTGTTGGCCCTGTTGATTAGGCTGGCCCTGTTGGCCCTGCCTATAACCACCAAATCCCTGCCTGGAATCACCTGAACGGAATTGCTTAGCAGGGTCCCCCTGATGGGAACTCTGCTCGTGTTGACGAGTCTGTCCATGAGATGGTGCCCCACTAGCACTACTACCCCCGGTCCTGCCCTGCTGGCTGGACTCTCCTGCTCTCCTTCTTCCCTGCAGATGGAAGCGGTGATCCTGGCAATGTAGTAACACAGCATTGAGTACATCAGTGAAAGTACTCAGAGATAGATTCCCTATAAGATGCTAACGGATACTCCAAGCTAACCCGTCCACAAACAACATTATCTTCTTACTATCAGTAGGTGCCTCATCTGGCACTATGGTGAGAAGTCTCGTGAACTCCTCCTCATACTCAGCAACGGTAGAGTTCTCCTGTTTCAAATTCAGTAATTTCCGCCTCATCTCAGTCTGCACGGCGGGTGGGAAGTACTTGCGGTCAAACCTCTCCCAAAACGACTGAATAGGGACCGTGTCCCTCTCCTCCAAGGTGGTAGTGGACTCCCACCACTGCAAAGCGGCCCCCACCAGCTTAAAGGAAGCCAATAACTACCTTTGTACGTCGGTGCACTCATACATATGAAGATGCCGTTGGATGTCTTTCTTCCATTGGCTGACTGTGACGACATCTGAGCTACCAGAGAACTCAGGGGGATGCGCCTTCTGAAAAGAATCCCTAACCCTCTCCCATGCAGATGGAAGCTGTGCTGGTACTGGCGCCACTACCTGAATCTGGGGTGGAGCCTGCTGAACCACCGCCTGCGCGGCATTCACCGCCTGAGCAACAATGGCGGCTACTTCACTAGCATTCATAGTGCCTTGTGCCGGAGCTGCTGGATGCCCGGCCTGGGCATGCCTATCCTTCGGTGCACATCTCTGAGGCATCTGAAACATGAAGTAATTTATTAGTCTACAGTCATTATCAAATCTCAAATAGCTGAAGACGTAACGTAAAAGCAGAAATACAACAATCCTAAAAATAGGGATCTATAGCAAAAACGTTAAGCTGAAAGCGAAAATAAGCCATACAGATCCTATGGACACTAGAACATGATGCTCTGATACCACCTGTGACACCCCGCCTAATTAAATACCGGGAGATCACTCCTTTATTAAATTAAAATCAAGGTGAACAGTTGGTTCATTCTTAGCATCACTGTCATAAAAATAACTTTTCCAAATTTAACACCCTATTTAATTTAGCTAAGTGTCAAAACCATTTTTTTAAACATTACTTTCCAATTTTATTTATTTATTTTATTAAACAATCAATCCAATAATTTAACATTTAACAACCCAATCCCAGCATTTAAAACTTAAAGTAAAACATACATGCTGAATAAATCCGAAAGTAACAGTACTAGAAATAACTGAAATACAAATGTCCCAATAAAACAGATAAATAGTGGAAAGGGCGACACATGCCCAATAAAGAGAATGATAGAAGTGGAATCAAGTAAATGAAATCGTCTAAGCAAGTGGCCTGCAACTCCTACCTAAGCTGCAACACATTCCTTCCAAGGGATCCTAAACAAGACACCCCTGTGGCTGGGCACCTGTAATATATACATATATATACAAGAGAGAAAGAGGAATAGAAACGGGTCAGAGCCCGATAGTGTATATGATTTAAAAATTCATTTAGCAAGTATTTAAATTGATACAGGCCAATGCAACAACATATTAGTGCGACACTCTCTTGAGAAATTATCGCCTCTCTTCTAATGTGCACTCCTATCGCACTAACCTTCCCAATGGTTTATCTTATCATATATCACACTATCCTTCCCCAAGGATTTAACTTATCTTAGGTGACTCTCAAAATTTACGATTTAACAACATCATGGTTTAAAAAGGATAATTTCATTCAGTACAAAACGCTCATTTTAACTTTATTGATTCATAAAGTTTTTTTTTTCAATATCATATTATACTTTTCAAAACAAGTATTTCCAATTTGAGTCATTATACATGTCTTACTTACCATAACACAGTAGGCGGTTTCCCATATTTCAGAAGTTCATATATATATTAAATACTCGTATAATATATATATTCTAACAATACCCCACATAAAATTTTATGGTGCGGGCATACTCTGCTATCCAATCCCCGTACCAATCGTACTAAAGGGAATACAAGTTCGGAATCACTCTCGAACTGTATAAATACAAACACAAATAATATTGAGGCGAAGCATAGTTTCCAAGTCCAAGAGGTCAGTACATACCCTCACGTCTCTTAGGACCGTGACAACTGATTTGATAGCCTGTACCTAGGATTTCTATCTTCTAGGGTACGAGTCAATATCCCCCATAAGGCACACGAGATAAGATCGTCCCAGCGCGGAAACCTCATGGATAGCAAGTAGCGCGGGCATGATTTTCACAAGTATATAATATATGCATACACAATCATATAAATATACCACTTTTATTATATCAATTTAGGTTTATCCAATAACCCACATTCACAACATTTATCCTTATTTTCCCATTATTATTTATCAAGTATAATGGTTCGTTTCAAACTTTAATTCGAAGGGTTTTTCCAACTTACTACGTAACCCTCATGGACTCTATTCTTCCAAATGTACAATTCAGTAGATATCCATTTATGTTCCAACGTAACGCTCTCTTACGTGTCTCTCCCCTTTAATATATACTTACATTATCCCTTATGCAAAATATCCCAAAAATATAGATTTCACCTTACAATAAAGGATTTTGAATTTTATTATCAAAGATGAGAATTTCAAACGGTTTCGAAATCCGAATTAAAATGGAGTTTTAATTGAATTTTTATTATCTCTAAGAGTCCTCAAAACATAAAACTGTCTAGCAAAAAAAAAATATTAAAAATATTGAACGGACCGATCGAGCTGAATTTTTTTCTATAGCTTCCTCTCGTCTTCAGCTAATTCTTTGTAAAATTTCATCTAATTCCAACGGTCCGATCGTCCGGAATAATTTTTTTTAGTGTTTGGCTGATTAGAACTCTTTTCTTAGTAAAACTCTTAATCCTTTACATGACAAAGGGTTTCCAGAATATCATATAAATCATCACTACATGAAAATTTCCCATCTCAAATTGGGTTTTTCTTCCATAAATCTCATCCAAATAACTCCTAAACTAATATGGATGATGCATCAACGAAATAAGCAAGATAAACACTTGCCTGGGATTTTCAGAAATCTGATTTGGTGTTGAATTTGGTGTGGTTGCGTTCCCCGTCTCGCGATCTACGCGTTGGCGGTGGCGGTGGCGGCGGTGCAAACGGGTGAGTTTTGAGCCTTGGAATGCCTTGAGAGCTCTCTCCTCTCCTCTCCAATGGCCGTTCTAGTGTTTTGAGTTATCTAACCCTAGGAGATAACCTAAACATCTAATATAACCCCTTTAATTTTCGTGGATTTAATTACCCAAAAATACAAAATGACTAAAATGCCCTCCCGGGGTACTAATTAGGCCTAAAAACGCCCCGAGACCCAAATCAAACTCCCGGGTATACTTTTCTGACTATCTCGATCCTTCCGGATGCGTTGGCACACTCAAAACGACCATACGAACAACTTATAAAATATTTACCTTTATTTATCAATATTTAGTCCCAACGCGACACGGGCGCGTCCCGACTCAAATTTCTGAAATTGTCATTTTATTCACTCGTGACATTTAATATGGCCACTATTATATATTACTTTGCTCATTTGTAATATTCAACAAATTTTCCCATAATTACTAACTCTCATCACGTTAATAATTATAACATAATTAATTTCCGGATTTTTATTAAATAATTAATTCACATTAAATTTAATAAATCCCCAAATTAATATAGCATAAAAATACGGGGTATTACACATGCAAACTTAAATTAGAAAGCATATAAATTAACTAGAAAGCAAGAAATGAAGAAATGCAAACTATATTAATGGAGAGGATGATGAATAGGGCAACATTCAACCCAAATGGGGTGTCAAACCAAGAAAAAATGAAGAAGAACTCTCCAAAACCCTCAAACCCTAAGCTAACCTAAGCTAAAATCGTGTATATCTGTTTATTACATCATAATTTCTTTACATAGTAAGTTGGAATTAAATTAGAAAATAAAATAGAAAAGAAAAGAAATGCCAAAATATCTCCTGAAAATAGGGGATCGATCGATCGACAAAACGATCGATCGATTAAGGCAAAATTTTGACTGTACGGAAGGATCGATCGATCGACCAAAAGGGTTGATCAATCGATCAAGCAGGGGTGAGCCAAGCTGCAGCACACTGCATTATTTTTCTTCACTTTTCTCCTCCTCTTTTGATTTCCTTATTTTTCCCTCCGCTGAAATCGCCGTAACTTCTTCATACGGACTCGGAATCGCGCACCATTCACGGACACACGAAGCTAGCGAGGAGGGATACAACTTACGTGAGATGTTGGGCCAGGTGCCCAGGCTGTGAAAAGACTAAAATTCCCTTGAACGTGCGGTTGTGTACGAAAACCGAGCGGAATGCGTCCGAACTCCATTCTTAGTACCTAAATACCTACAAAATCCCAATTATACTCATATAGCATGTTAACAATATAAACCAAGGTTGTCGAGTTAACGGGCTTAAATATATAGATTAAGTCACCCCATGGGTCTAAAATGCATAGGTTTGACGGATGAAATACGCAATATTTGGGTATTATTAGAAGACTTAGGTACTGAAATAATAAGCGGTAACTAGGTCCCTTAGATAAGAGAATAATACTCAATGGAATGCGATAGTGAGAATAATCGTAAGTTAATGGTACGATGTGTATTCAAGTGATATATACTACGTACGAATGATGAAGATTAGGTTGCGTGAATACCTACTGAATATGTGTTTATATATATAGAGTTTTTGGGTGTACCTATTATATGATTGATCGTTCTGCATGAACATACCTATGATACCGGCTATCATGGAGGTTCCTGTGCAGTGGGCGATCCCACCTTGCCAATTCTAGGGAGGTTTGGATTTCTACCCCGCAATATAGAACTTAGGGAGTCTCACTATATGTCGTGTATTAGTGGGACTGCGTGTCATTTAGGTATAACACGTATGTGCATAGCCCAAAGGCTTAGAACTATGTTCGCCTCCATTGCTTGTTGTTTTATTTTAGGTTCAAGGAGACTTACCGAACCAATAGTCCCTATTTAGTATGAGAGTTAGTTGGACTGATAACATAGTATATTTGTTTCATGGTGGTCATTTTGAGGGATGCCGTGCTTTTACATATTAGTGAGGTAAATATATACTTGTTTGAATATTCTACTCACGTGTGACAATAGATGGTTAAAGAGTATATTTCTAAAGGAATGAATTACGTAGTGCAACTTAATTGAATGATTAAAATGGTAAAGTGTAGAATGTTACCAATGATATTAAAAACATACGAGAAGTGTTAATTTGGATAGAATATTGTATTGGTGGTGTAGGGACTTATAGATATCGATAGTCCTGATTGATACATATGTCTAGTTAGCCTGGGGTAGTATAGATGGGTGGGCTAAGTAGAGAACGTTAGGCGTGCACAATAGTTGAGAGGTGAGGAAACTCAAGAGAGCGTACGTGAACCTAATATGTGTAATCAATAAATGATTTGTAAACTGTGATAAATACTTGCAAAATGTTTTGGGTTCTAACCATTTCTGTAAAAATATTTTCGAAACCTTTTAGGGGTCCAGCCGCAGGGATACCAGACTTGATATTCTATTCTAGGGATATGCAGCTGCAGCACATGTGTATGCATGCAGGAGTCGGATTAGACGCATCACTTCTTTATTCCTAGTGTAGGATCCCTTAGTAGTATTTTAGTATTTTCAGTGGGCATGTTTCCCCATTCAGATTTATGTATTTAGTTAAGACTTTCATTTGGTTTACTTATTACGGTTGGATTATTAATTACTTTGGTCTTAGCCGATGGTTGATTCAACAAGACTTTATTTATTCATTTATTTGAGGTGTTTTGGATTCTAGTATTATGTGAATTTTTCAATTCAGTTTTGCACATATTATTATTATTTTTTTAATGTGAGATGAAATTTGGCACCGTCTTAATTAACTAATAGGTGATCAATAATTAATATGGTTTTTGACATTGATTATAAGAATAAACCAATTCGGAAATGCTATTTTAATTTAGTAAAGGACTGTTCACTGGGCATTTAATTAGGAGGGGTATAACATATGGTATAAGAGCATCATATTCTAGTGTCCCTAAGATCCGTACGGCTTACTAAAATTTCAGTGCATTGTTCTTTTGAGATAGAGCCCTATTACTAGGATTGTCAATTTTATCTTTACATGTTTGAGATATCGTTCTTGTGCTATTAAATTTTGTATTGACTATGAACTCATATAATTTGATCTATTTTCAGATGCCATTGAGGAGGAAGCGAGTGGAGAAGGCAGTGGCTATGAAAGGGTTGAGGGAGGCTCAACAAGAGCCATGGGGACAACCACCACCGTAGATGATTTCAATAGAACATGTGGCCGAGATAGTGGCCCAGGCTGTCAATGCGGCTTCGACAGATATGGCAGTTCATTTCCCTCAGCCACAGGCACAGCCGCTGGTGGCACTAATGATACAAGCCCAGACAGGGACATCTACTTGGCAGAGAGTCAGGGAGACATTCCAGAAGGGCCACCCACCCTACTTTTAGTGTAGCACTGATGTAGTTGGGACATGTCAATGGAAGAAAAATATACAGTGCCATATGAGCAAGGTGGAGTGTATTGAGGTATAAAAACAAATTGTGGCTACTTTAGAACTCGTTAGAAAGGCCTTACAATGATGGGAGTCCGTTACCACCCGTGAGGAGAGAGATATGATGACTTTTATTGAGTTTTGGGTGTGGTTCTACCGTAAATACTTTTCGACTACAGTCAAGTCAGAGATGCAGAAAAAGTTTAGGGAGGTAACATAGGGTGACTAATCAGTACCTGAGTATGAGGAAGAGTTCACCCGTCTGTCCAACTTTATGACAGATGAGAAGAAGAAAAAAGAAAAGTTTAGGGATGGTTTGTCCTAGAAGATTAGGCATCACTTGATCGGTAACCCCGCATTGGTGATGTATACAGATGTCGTCAATGTCCCTCTAGTAGACTATTAGAATGACTTCTTCCACGCGAAGAGGAGCAAGAGAGGTGTGGATCCTTGTCAGTGGGGTAAGGAAAATGAGAGTGGTGCCAATGGAGCACCGCAGCAGTAGACAAGCAGTCAGCAGGGGCAGGATTCCCAGCAGGGGAACTCTGCTAAGAGATTTTGGTCTGGAGTGTTCCAATTAGAGAGACAGGGTTATAGCCAGGCTCAGAAGGTCCTTAATCAGTAGTATTAGGTTCCTAAGGGTCGTTAGGGCCAAAGGAAGAATGGAGGTGGCTAACAAGGTTGAGATCAATAGGGACAGCATAGGGCCAGCCTCATCAGGTCCAAGAGGGCCAGGGGTAGAGGGCACTTTCGGGAAGTGCTTTATATGTGTCCAACAGGGTCAGAAGAGGAGATATTCCCCACAGTAGTAGGGGCCCTAATAGGGGTAACGGGCTCTTGTACCACTAGCACTAGAACCCCCAGACCCACAATAGCACTAGGGCCAGATGTATTACGATCGTGTGTATAACATTCGGGACATACCTATACCACTAGTACCTCAGGTGCCGCCAGCAGTAGAGGGTGCGTTTCCTATTCAAGGACTTGAGGGTAGGATTTTTTTTTATCCTAGGGAATCACAATCATTTATTAAGACCAGATTTTCTAGAGCTACCAGTTTATTAGAGATAATCGGTAGTCTCCTTATGTGAGTAGAGTCACCGATAGGTAGTGGGTCACTGATACACTCTATTTGTAGAGGATTCGATATCGTTATAGGGATACTGATCTTAGAAGAAGACCTTGTTGTGTTATATATGGAGGGTTATGATGTGATTTTGGGTATGGATTTGTTAGAAAGTATAGGGCGATGGTAGATTGCTATGGGAGGACCATTGTATTTTTAATTTCAGGGCTGGAGATGTTCCTTATGGTGATGCCTCTTCCTTAGGGAGGGTCGTACACACACTTATATTATATTGAGGTGGAGACTTCAAAGGATATACTCATTCCGTTAAACTCGATTCCAGTGGTGAGGGATTTTAAGGACGTATTTCAAGAGATACCAGGATTACCACCGAGTTAAGAGATCAAGTTTATGATCAATTTAGCACAAGGTTCGAGACTGATTACTAGAGAACCTTACTGTATGGACCCTTTAGAGATGCGTGAGTTAAGATAGAAGACTCTTGGGTTAGGGTTTTATTTAGTAGAGTACATCACCGTGGGGTGCGCCGATATTATTTATAAACAAGATAAATGGTTCATTTCGCTTATGTGGGGATTACACGGAGCTGAAAGGTCATGATACAGAATAAGTATCCATTGTTGAGGATCGATGACCTATTTGATCAGTTCAGAGGGGCGGTGTACTTCTCCAATATTTACTTGAGATCCAGATATTAATAGTTACGTATTCGATAAGAGGATGTGCCAAAAACTGCTTTGCTATCCCATATGGATCATACGAGTTCAGGGTGATTCTGTTTGGGTGCACCAATCCATTAGTAGTGTGCATGGGTCTCATGAATAGGGTATTCAGGGAGTTTTTGGACCAATTTGTGATCATGTTCGTAGACGACATTCTGGTCTACTCTCGTATTGAGGAGGAGCACACCGAGCATTTGCCAATCATAGTTGTATTCCAAATTTGAGACGTGTGGATTTTGGTTATGGGAGGTACAATTTCTTGGTCACGTCGTATCTGACAGGGGTATCACAGTTGATCCGAGTAGGGTATCGGTGGTGAGGGAGTGGGGACATCCCACGACACCGATAGAGATTCACAGCTTTTTGGGGTTGGTCATGTATTATCGCCACTTCATTAAGGTATTCTCAAGGACTGTGGGTCGGTTGATGAACCTGACTCGTAAGGGGGTACCGTATGTGTGGACTAATCATTGGCAATTAGCTTTTGAAGAGATGAAGGAGAAATTAACGTCAAAACCTATATTTGCATTGCCTAGAAAATGGGAGGATTATCGGGTCTACACTAGTGAAACCTTGTAGGGACTTGGGGGTGTCTTGTACTAGGAGGAGAGAGCTATAGATTATGCATCTTTAAATCTTAAGACCGATAACTACCCCACTCACGATCTTGAGTTGGCAATAGTCATTTTTTATTGAGGATATGGAGACACTATCTCTTGGGAGAGCAGTTTACTTTATTCATGGATTATAAGTCACTTAAGTATCTATTCAAACATAAGGATCTGAAGATAAGGCAGAGGAGGTGGCTACAGTTTGTGAAGAACTACTAGTATGATATATAATATCATCCTGGTAAGGCTAACTTGGTAGAAGACGCATTGAGACGACGACCAGTGGGAGAGTTAATGAAGGTCTGTAAAGAGAACTGGAGTCAACTTCAACATGATGATGAGGTCGCCAGAGCGTGTATGGAAGTTTTAGCTATTACTCCCGAGATTGTGATGCGGGTAGTGAAAGCATAGGCAGAGGTTCATTTCTCTCAGAACATGGTGCGACAGTTGGTAGGTGAGGGTGTTTTGCTTTACTCGATCAACTTAGACGGAGGTCTACATTTTAATAGGAGACTTGAAGTACCTGAGGATGAGGACTTGAGGCATTCGATTATGACTGAGTCTCACGGGTCGATATTTTTGGTGCTTCCCAATAGGGATAAGATGTACTAGGACATGAGGAGACAAGGAATGGAATGAAAAGAGACAGAGAAAAGTTTATTTCAAAGTTTGTTACTTGTCAGCTTATGAAAGTTAACCATCAGAGTCCCGTAGGGATACAACCATCTTTGAAGATTCCCATATGGAAGTGATAGATAATTTTGATGGATTTTATTATAGGGCTGTCGACATCGTAGAGGGGTCATGATTCCATTTGGGTGATGGTGGATCGGTTGACCAAGTTGGCCCATTTCTTACCAGTTCACACTAACTATGAGATAAGTCAGTATGCACAACTCTTCATTACCGAGATAGGGAAGCTGTGTGAGGTGCCGATTAACATTGTGTCTGATAAAGACAATATCTTTGTGTATCAATTTTAGTAGAAATTTTAAGAGGCCATGGGTACAGACTTGAGGTTGAGTACCTCTTATCATCTATAGATAGACGGGGATATGAAGATGGTTAATCAGATGTTGGAGGACATGTTGATAATGTGCATTCTGGATTTCGAGGGACGATGGGAGAAATACCTTCCATTAGTAGAGTTTGCACACAACAACTCTTACCAATTTACTATCATCATGGTACCGTTTGGGGAACTATATGGGAGAGCTTTCCATTCATCTGCTTGCTGGTTAGAGGTGGGGGATAACAAGTTATTAGGGCCAGAGATGATACATGAGATGATTGCCAAGATCGAGCTGATTTAGGGATGTATTCGAATTGCTCAGGACAAGTAAAAAAGCTATGCTAATAAAGACTAGAGGAACGCTGAGTTAGAGGTTGGTGACCAAGTGTTGGTTCGTGGGTCTCCAATAAAGGGGTCATGAGATTTGACAATAAGGGGAAGTTAACGCCGAGGTACATGGATCCTTTCCCTATCTTTGAGAGAGTGGGACTAGTAGCATATAGACAGGGTTTACCGGAGCATCTTCAATGGATACGTGATGTGTTCCACGTTGCATTGCTAAAGAGATACAAGAGGAGCGAGAGGACATTCTGGCACGTTCCACTCAAGAAGATTGACTTACAACCAGACCTCTAGTATGAGGAGATACCCATGGATATTCTGGATCGTAGTGAGCGTAAGCTACGATCTAAGGTGGTGCCACTAGTCAGAGTTCGGTGGTGACACCATAGTGTTGATGACTCTACTTGGGAGCGGGAGGATGACATGCAAGAGCAGTATCCAGAGTTGTTTTCCGCAGGTATTATCTAATTTATGGGACAAAATTCCTTTATAGGGGGAAGTATGTAATACCATGTATTTCAACGTATTCAAAATTTAATTAATTCGTTTTATTTTAAATTTTGCGATAGACGTAATTTAATTGAATTGGATGATAATATGTTTATTAAATAATCATTAAGAGAGATTTACTGATTAATATTATGAATTGGATTTATTACGTCAATAGTAAATAAAGTATGGAAATTAGTTCGCGTCATAGTCATGAATATTGATGTAATTGGATTTTATCTCAACTGAGAGTCGTGTGTAGACTAGTTGATATCGAGATATTATATTTGGGTAAAGTGATTAGGATTATGATTTTGAGGTCATGGATGATTCCCAAAGGGTGAAAATAGTCAGAATAGTATACTCAGGGCTATTATTTGGATCTCGGGGCATTTTTAGACTAAACCAGGACTGTATAAGGGTAATTTACTCTTTTAGTAGATTAGGTAGAGGGAGCTAAAAATTTCACAACCTTATATCAAATGTTACATACAAGGGGTTAGGTTTAAGAGCGTTGAAAACAAAGGGAGACCATTACAGATGAAAAGGAGATAGTTGTTGAAGGTTTTGAAGAAATTCTTCAAGCTTTCATCTTGTTCTTGCACGATAAACAACATGGGAATGAGGATTGGAAGAGGATACCATAAATCCATCCTCCCACCCATGAAATCAGACCCTACTGATCAAGGCAAGTGTTTATTGCAAATTCTTTTGAGGTTATAATACCCATGTTGTGAGGGTTTCATTATAAGTTTGATTAAATTGATATTTTTGGATGAAAAGAATCATTAAAACTCATGTTTGGGTAGGAGTTGCATGTAGTTTGATTTAACATGTGTAGAGGATAAGCAATAAGATGATATATGATAATCTCCATGAATTAAATTTGGTTTTATGTTGGATATGAAGAAAGAGCATAAAAATCTAGGGTTTTGAGTATTAGATGATTCAATCCATTCTTGAATGATAATTGTAACATTTTGATGTTAAAATTATGTTAGAAACTGTCCTAACATATGAAGAAAAGGTTTGGGACAATTGGTTTCAAGTTTGGTGGATAAACATGTAAGTTATGGGAATGAAAATGGTGAACAACGTAAGTTCGTAACGAAGAAGATGATTCTGCAGACATTGGAATCGATTTTCCCCAGAGGAGAATCGATTTGGAAAGAGAATCAATTCGCCCTCCTGGAGAATCTATTCGGTTTCCTAGAAAAAGTGATTTTTTTTTAAGCCTAGAACTTGTAATTTTTTATCAGGGAAACTTTTGGGACTATGTTAGAATATAATGTGATATTAATAATATTGCAGTAGGCCTATGAGGGGGTTACAGGATTATATTTGTTGAGATGATTAAAGAAATAAGCCAAAATTGTAACGTGATTTAATTCTATCGAAAGAGAATAAAATTAGGAGAAAGCGTGAGTGAACTTATTATATAGACTAATAGGGTAAGGAAGACTTAGCTATTGAAATAATAAGTGGTAACTAAGGACCTTAGAGAAGAGAATAATACTCAATTGAATGTGATAGTGAGAATAATCAAAAGTTGAAGGTACGGTGAGTATTCGAATGATATATACTATGTGTGAATGATGTTGATTAGGTTGCGTGAATAGCTAATAAATTAGTATATATATAGGTTATGGGTGTACCTATTATATGATTTATCATTTTGTGCGAACATACCTATGCTACCTGCTATCATGGAAGTTCCCGAGCAGTGGGTGATCCCACCTTGCCAATTTCAGGAAGGTCTAGATTTGTGCCCCAGAACATAGAACTTAGGGAGGCTCACTATATTTCGTGTATTAGTGGCATTGGCGTGTCATTTGGATATGTCAGGTATGTGCGTATCTCTAAGGCTTAGAACTATGTTCGCCTATAATGATTGTTGTTTTATTTTGAGTTTGGGGAGAATTACAAAACCAATAGTCCTTATTTAGTACGAGAGATACTTGCAATGATATCAGAGTATGCATGTTTCATGGTGGTTATTTTGAAGGATGTCGTGCTTTTATATGTTAGTGAGATAAATATATACTTATTTGAATATTCTGCATACATGTGACAGTAGACGGTTAAAGGGTATATTTCTAAAGGAATGAATTAAGTAGTGAAACTTAATTGAATGATTGAAATGGTAAAGTTTAGAATAATACCAATGATTTTAACAACATACGAGAAGTTTTAATTTGGATAGCATACTGTATGCACAATACGGGGACTTATAGATGTCGATAGTCTAGATAGATACTTATGTATAGTTAGTCTGGGGGAGTATAGTTAGGGGGGCTAAGTAGAGAATGTTTGGCGTGCACAATATTTGAGAGGTGAGGAAACTGAAGAGAGTGTACATGAACCTAACGTCTGTAATCAATAACTGATATATAAATTGTGATAAATACTTCCTAAATGCTTTCAAAATGTTTTGGGTTCTAACCCTTGGTGTAAAAATATTTTCTAAACCTTTTAGGTGTCCAACCACAGGGACGCCAGACTTGATGCCGCCTACTATCGTCCACCTGTCTTGTTCTGAGGAAATCTCATCATGTCGTCATTGTTCTGAGGAAGGTTGAGGATAAGGGTCTAATGTGAAGCACTTTGAATGATCCCGAAGGATGAGGCTGGGGTCATCTGCGAGGGGTCTTAAGGGTGAAGAAAAGTGAGCTCGAGTTGAGTCCTTAGTCGCGTCATAACTCATCATTATATAAATATTGGTGCAGTTCAACTTTGGCAAAGGTAATCCATATCCTGGACGGGGCTATACTTGGCATATCAATCACCCCCTAGACCTTAGTCTCTAATGTGAGGAGGAGGCTGAGGGGTAATTGTGTATGACGGTGTTGATGATAGTTATTAGGGAGGCACATGGCAATCACCAAGTAGATTGCAGGTTTGATGTGACAGTTGTCATAGTTCTCATAGGTTTGCGCCTGATAAAGGCCTCAATGATGGCTAAACGCTCAGGGTTTTGTTCCTGAAATGAGTATGTACCTTAAAAATTATGCACACCCGTTTTATAATATTTAAACCTGAATTTTTTTCCTTTCTCTTTCTTCACTTGTGTGCGCTTCTTCTTCTCTCTATGTTCCTAGAGCTCTTCTCTCGTTCCTTCATTGTCCAAGAACTTTCTGGTGACTTTTCTAAGTCTTTAGTGGTTGTCAGCCACGTTAGACCTTCCAAGTATTCCCCTTCTTCTTGCCTTATTATCTTTGCTTCATTTATTGGCCATTTCTATACTTGTTTATTTTTCCAGTTATCTGCGGGTAGTGTTAGGCGGGTTGTAAGGGGTTTTAGGGCTGAAATAGTTTTTTTAAATGCTAAGAGAGGCTTCTATAGAGTTTATAGGTAGTTTTAGGTCTTTTCCTCACCTTGTTTCCCCCATTTTATTACTTTCGTAAATCACTGGTCATCTTCTCCAGTGAAGCATTCAAGCTGTTATTGATTGTTCTTGGTGAAATTATTCAAATTACCACATAAGTTATTTGTGTCCTTTATCCCCCCACTTACCTAAGTGTAAGGTAACCTATTTGATGATAAGGAAGATCTACGCATTAGCATATGAGTTTCCCACTCTGAGAGAAAGGTGTCTCCAAGAGATTTATAGGGTAGAGGACGAAGACGTGGCTTAACGTTGAGTCGGGGTCAATCGAAAATGCCCCATTTTCATAATACCTATAAAAACATTCTCCCATCATCCTTTAATATATCCAACTCGTCCTCTGCTCAAGCCCAGGATAGACACTGTGAAGAATTAATGAGAGAATTATAATCCTGAACGTTGTCTTCTTGCGAGGCCGAATCATCTTATCAAGATGACTCGTCCATTCATGTTTTCTCTGATTGGGATGAGCTGACTTTTAATACTGCATCTGGTCCTACCATTCCTATCTCGGCCACAACCTCTCATGAATTATATAAGAGGTTCCCAAATGGGGCCCTATCCGTTCAGGAAGATGATGATGAGGCTAACTCTAAGGCTGAGGATCCAGTTGACACTTCATATATTGGATCTTTCGTCTCTGCTGTCAAAGAGACTGATCTTCTTTTATGGAGAAAATCATACAAAATTAATCCTAATGTTTCTATGAGTGTCCCTATTGAGGACGAGAATGTATTATAAGGCCGAGAAGGAGAAATCACTGTTTATGATTAGATGTTAAGGATCGACATTAGATTGCCTTTCTACCCTGCCATCCGAGCTATCTTGTCTGTCCTAGGGGTTTCACCTTCTCAACTAGCCCCCAACTTGTGGATAACCATCCTCGATTATGTCTCTCTATAGAAGAATAGATTTATAGACAAGCCTTTAGTTGAGCTTTTCACAGCCTGTTACAACATTGCGTCTTCAACCAATCATGTCGACTATTTTCACTTCGGGGCTTGGAAAAAAGAAAAAAATATTATTCAAGTGGTCCAAACATCAAGTCACTATTGGAAACAAAGATTTTTATTCATCTCTGGGGCTTGGGAGTTCTCAGCTGAGGCTGACCTAATTGAGTACGAGCCTAGAGTTCCACATCCCCAGGTTAACCCTTCTATGACAATGAAATTAGACCACAACCTCAGCCTTGAGGAATGGGATATAGTTGACTATCTGAGGGATCAAGGAAATGAGGATGACCTTATCAAATTTGAGGACCTCATTGTCCTTGAGAACCTCGAGGAGTCCTCCTAGGGGTTGGCTCCCTGGGCGAGTTGTGTGAGTTACATAAACCCCTTGAATACTTATCTCGTCTTCTACCATCATTTATAATTATTTTTCTTCTTCTTTGCGGATCGTCCTCCTAACATTTCAAATGAAGTTTGGAATATGGAGGCTCCTAGTCTTCTATCTGACTTTGGGAATAAAATCAACAAGCAACCAGTCAAGAAATCAACAACTAGAGGGTCGACCCGACCTGAGGCCACCCACAAAGGAAGGAACCCATGTCCCCCAAAGACACTTATCCTAATCCTCAAATGAGGAAAAAGGTCAACACTATAGAAACTACTCCCATATCCTCTTCATCTTTTGGGTTTTTTGGGAAACTAATCTAACCCATCTGCAGTCAAACCCCAACTGACTAATCACCAACATCTCGACAGTAAAGGTTACTATTTTTGCTACCACCTCTGAGGCCGACTACGAATTTCTAGGGACGACTCGCCCTGCCAAGGTTTATGACTTCGGCCTCCATCACATGGTGCATGTATCTACATCGTACTTTCCTTTGGTCTCATTACGTATTATTTTTTGCTTACTCTGATTATGACTTCTTTAATTTTTAAAGTCTATGTGTGCCCTAACCTCGGACACCAAGTGGTTGGCTAGTAATCAGTAGAAGCATCAAGATACTGATATGGACATACAAGTCGAGGCCGACCTGAAGCAAAAGGTGAAGGAGCATAGGGTCGAGCATAAACAGTCCATCGAAGAGTTAAAGATGGAGCATAGAAATCACCTTAATGCGAAAGATAACGCCTTTAAAGAGAAGGATGAAGCTCTAAAGGCCCAAGCCACCTAGTTTTTGTTCGACCTTGCCTTTTTTGTACAGAGGGCCAAGGATGAGGCCATTGAAGCCTATAAGGCTTTAGATGAATTTTAAGGTTTTGGACTGGAATACCTGGAAAGGCGGATCAAGACAACATGCCGATGGGTCGTCCTAAATTTTTTTGATGTTGTATTAGCCATCCATCCATGACTGGAGGTGCCTGACATTTGGGCCCCCCTCTTCATTGAGGCTCTATAGTCTGTTGGGTCACCGGCCGCTGTCGAGGGAGAAGGGACGACCACTGACCCTCCTGCTAAAGTAGATAATATCAATGCTGAGACGAAAGCTATACGATGGCCTCTTGTGCTGGATACCCATTGTTTTGTAATTTCCCATTTTTTTTGTTTTGAGAACACTTATGACTGAATTTATGTTTTGAACTTTATTTTGTTCCATGTGTATCCTCGTACTTCTAGTGAATAAATGATATATCTTCTCATACTTGTGAATTGTGTCTTCTTGCTATCATGTCTGAATGCCTACCATAACTACACATCATCTCGTCTTTAGACGAGATACGTATAAATAAGTAAATGGGTCCGTCCTTAGAGAGAGTTTTTTCATCAAATTAATGATGTTTGACAGGAACCACAATAAAATTATTTTTAAATTTGAATTCACCAAATTATGGTGTTTGCATCACACGTCCCCTCTCATCATTTTGAGAGTGTATGGACGAGAGTAAGCTCATCTATGCGCTCCCATCTCGGTTGAGAGATTTTTTTTCATCAAATTAATGACGTTTAACATGAACCACAATAAATTGATTTTTAAATTTGAATTCACCAAATTATGGTGTTTGCATCATAAGCTCCATCTCATCGTTTTGAGAGTGTATGGATAGGAGTAAGCTCATTTACGCACTGTCATCACGGCTGAGAGAGTTTTTTCACCAAATTAATGATGTTCAACATAAACGACAAAAAGTGATTTTTAAATTTGAATTCACCAAATTATGGTGTTTGCGCCACAAGTCCCCTCCGTCGTTTTAAGAGTGCATGGATGAAATCAAGCTTGTCCATGCACTATCATCTCGATCGAGAGAGTTTTTTCACTAAATTAATGATGTTTAACATGAACCACAGTAAAGTGATTTTTAAATTTGAATTCATTAAATTATGATGTTTGCATCACTAGTCCCCTCTCGTTATTTTTTAGAGTGTGTGGATGAGAAGAATCTCATCCATCCACTGTCGTCTCAACCGAGAGAGCTTTTTCACCAAATTAATGATGTTTAACATAAACCACAATAAAGTGATTTCCCCCCTATCGGTGTTATCCAGTGTCCATGGACGAGGCTGACCCCATTTGTACTTTCATGACACCGAGGGGAAGATAAAATTTATTCACCATGATAGATGTTCTATAGCTTAAGATGAATTGATACATACAATCTAAAATTACTCATACAACATAATATGAGAGAACATTTGGTGAATTTACCATTCATTCATTCATAACTTTTTGTTAATAAATTGTTACAAAGATAAAGGAAATTATTACAAAACTCTTACTAATAATACTTTTAGAGATGGTCAGCATTCCATAGATTATAGAATAGATCACCATCTAAGTTTTCTAGCTGATACGTTCCTACACCAACTTCTTCAATCACCCGGTAGGGACCATGCTAGTTAGGATGAAGATTATTTAGCTTCTTCGAAGTTTTTTTTAGAACTAGGTCTCCTATTTACAGTGGTCAGGATTCTCTCTCTTATTATAGAACTTTGTTGTCCTTTGTTGATAGGTGCCATCCCTAACCTTAGCGTCGTCCCTTTTATCTTCCACTAGGTCCAAATGTAGTATGCACTCTGCAACATTATCTTCTGGGTAATATGTCTAGACCATATGGGTTGGGAGACCAATCTTTGTTGGCACCACAGCCTCTGAGCCATAGGCTAGCATGAATGGGGTTTCCCCCATTAGAGTCTTCTCCGTCGTCCTATAGGCCCATAAGATGGTGTGCGCCTCTTTGGTAGATCTTCCCTTAGAGTCTTTCAACTTTTTCTTCATTCCATTAAGAATTGTTATGTTCCTTACCTCTGTCTACCCATTAACTTAGGGTTGACCGGGAGTTGATAAGTATTGTTTGAGGCCGACCCACTTATAGTACTTCTTTAGGGAGGTTTTCTTAAACCATTTCCCATTATTTGAAATTAAAGTGATTGGTAGGCCGTATCTACATATAATGTTTTTCCAAATAAATTGGAAGTCTTTCTTCTCCATTATGGTGATCATCGTCTTAACCTCGACCCCCTTCGAAAAATAATCAACAACTATAATATGATAGAGTTAATTGTTCACATCCCTCGGTAATGGTCCTACCAAGTCAATCCCCCATACTGCAAATGGTCAGGGGGAAATGATAGAAGTCAAAGGATGATGAGGTTGATAGGGGATATTGGCAAACCTTTGGCACTTGTCACACTTCTTCAAATATGCAGGTTCATTTTTGGCCCATGTCGACCACCAATATCCCTGAGTGATGATTATCTTCGCTAATGACCTTCATCCTACGTGACTGAAGTAATATCATTCTTACACATCTTTTAAAATAAACTTTATTCCAAACGGATGAACTCATCTTAGTAAATGGAGTTGGAATCCTTTCTTTTACAGGATGTCTCCTATGAAAAAAAACTTTAATACTTTGTACATCGATTTATTCTTCTCAAATTTTAAATTGGGAAATTATCCATCCCCGATGTACCGGATGATAGGATCCATATAGGAAGCTCCCGTGTTTAACTTTAAAAAAAAATCCAGAGGGTTATCTTCCTCTTCAATGGTCGCCCGGTGTAACATCTCTATCGGCACCGACCTTCAGATTTTTATTCTTGTGGCGGAAGCTAATCTTGCTAAAGTATCATTTTGGTTTTTTTCTAGTTGAGGTATCCTCTTCTACTGCACCTCTCTAAAATGCTTCAGTGTTTCTTTTACCCTTCCAAGGTATTTAACCATTATGTCGTTATTGGACTTATATACTCCCAAAATTTGATTGACAACTAACCTAGAGTAGCTATGAACTAAGAGTTGGTTGACATTCAGTGCTATGGAAAGTGAGAGTCCTGCCAGAAGGTCCTCGTACTCTGACTCATTAGTGGAGGCTTCAAAATTGAACCTCAGATCATATTCAATATCATTCCCAACTGGGGCCAACACAATCAGACCTGTCCCACTTTCGGCATCACACGAAGAGCCATCAACAAACAAGTTCCACACAGTACCATGTTTTGAAAAATTTCCCTCCTCCAAAGTTTCATTCTTGAAGAGGTATCTCTCTTCCTCATTCTTAAACACTTACATCTTGTTGTACTCGTCTTGGCCTCAATCGTGGGGAGATATACTTTTCTTTCTAGCAAACAAGTAAGAATTTCAATCTCTTCTGCGTCAGCCTTGTCCCATGTGAACTCGGCTATGAAATGAGGTAAGGCCTTCCCCTTGATTGCCATTCTTGTCTGGTAGATGATATAAAACTCCCCAGCTCTATTTCCTAGGCCGTTAACCTACCCCACTTCTCAGGTTTATAGATGACCTCTCTGAGAGGAAGTCGGCGAGGATGACCATAATATGTGCCTAGAAGTACAGTGTTATCTTTCTTAAGGCATGGATTAAGGAATAGGCCAGCTTTTCCATTTTGGGATATCCCTACTCGGACCCCTGAAGGTCCTTACTATTGAAGTATACTGGCTTTTATACACCATCCTCAGTTCTAATATTGGCAGCATTAATGGTCGATTCTGACACTACTAGATACAGATACAACATTTATCACTAAACATGTCTTGATAGCAGGAGTGGAGAGCCGAGGTAGGTCTTTAACTCTTTAAAATCCTTATCTCACTCCTCGTTCCACTTAAAAGCTTTTCTTAGTACCCTAAAGAAAGGAAGGCACTTATCGGTAGCTTTAGACATAAATATATTCAATGTTCTCATCCATCCAGTTAATCCCTACACATCTTTTATTGTCGTGGTAATCTTCATTTCCATCAAAGCTTTAATTTTTTTGAGGTAGGACTCAATCCCCCTCTAGTTCGTAATAAATCCCAGGAACTTGCCTGACCCTACGCCAAAGACACACTGGGAGGGGTTGAGTTTCATCATATACTCTTCCATAGTATCAAAAGTTCGCTCAAGGTCGACCACATGCGTGTTGCCCTTGACGGTCTTTATCAAAATGTTGTCAATATACACCTTCGTCGTCTTCCCAATCTTCTATTCGAACATCTTGTTAATAAATCTTTGATATGTTACCCCGGAGTTCTTCAAGATAAAGGGAATGAACTTGAAACAATAGGTATCCTTGTCAGTTATGAAATATTTCTTGTCATCATCGGTAGGATCAATGAATATCTGATTATAGCTCGAGTAGGCATCCATAAAACTCATTAATTCATGTCCGATAGTGGCATCAACCATCTAGTCTATCCTCCGTAGTGAAATGAATGTCCTTGGGGCATGCTTTGTTTAAGTTTGAAAAATCAACACACATCCTCCACTTGCCATTAGCTTTAGGGATGATAATTTCATTCACTAACCACTCAGGGTAGATAACTTCCCTGGAGAAGTCGACCTTTTCTAACTTTTTCACTTATTCTCTCATAACATCATATTTCTCACGGGATTATACTCTTTTTCTCAAATGATCATCTTTTTATGCTCAACCATTTTATGTTGATGGCAGTGGACCTTTGGATCGATGACGGGCATATCCTCATGGCTCCACGTAAAACTTCTCTGACTCTTCTTCAATAATTTGATCAGCTCCTCTTTGATCTCCTTCCTTAGGTCTTTGTTAATTTGGATAGATTTTTCAGGCTCGTACTCATCATGGATGATGGATTCTCCCCTTTAGCTTCTTCACCCATTTTTAGCTTAGTTTCATCCATAGGGTCAAGAGTATTAATGTTGTAAATTATAGTGGCCCTTTTGTATACCTCCCTTTCCCTAGTCGAGTTGCAGTAGCATTCACATGCCTCAACTTAGCCACCCTGAACTTCCCATACTCCATGAGGGAACAACCTCAAACTCCTTGAGGGCTAGCCATCCCAGAATTATGTTATAGGCAGAGTAGACGTTCTCATCCTTGACAAAAAAGTTGATTTTATTTGTGAGGCATTTTGGCCAACTATTCCCCATCCTAACTTCCATGTCATAGATCCCCCAGGGTTTCACTTTATCTCCACTGAAGCCGATGAGAGGTTGGTGATACGTGATTAACCTCTTTTTACTCAGCCCTAGACCCTTGTAGCTGTCCCAAAACATCACATCAATCGAGCTGCCACCGTCGACTAATATTTTAGGAACTTTATACGCATGCACAAGGGTGGTAATCGTTAATGGGTCATCATGAAGGGCAAAGATCCCCATAAAGTACATCCTGGAGAAACCAACAATCAAAGTATATATATAAACTTTTGTTCTTTTTACCTTCTTCGGCTCAATCGGTATCGAGTGTACTTCTTTAGGTTTTAGAGGAAGAGTTTTGGCCTCAGCCACATGAGCCTTTCTATCAGCGATCTCCTTCCCCCTCTAGAAAGTCCTCAATAGATTATCCTTGTCTTCTTCATCATCATCGTTCGAGTCATCCTCGTCTTGGTCGACTGGAGTATCAGGCTTGCACTTTTTGTTCCTCCCCTTTTGAGTGTCATCTCGACCACACTTGAAATTATTCTTATCAACATACTCTCTTAACTTGCCAACTTAAATAATTTTCTCAATATCTTCCTTCAGAGTGAAACATCTATCGATTATATGGCCATGATCTTGTTAAAACTCAAACCACATATTTGTGTTCCTCTTATGAGGAGGAGCTCTCAACATTTCAGGAAATCTCAGAGACTGATCATTCTTGATATCATTTAGGATGTTCTCACAACTGACAGATAGAGGGGTAAATTCAGTGAACTTATCGTTCACCGACCATTTCCTACCATCCTTTTTCTTTTTCTGGAACTTACCTCCGCTACTTGTTCCCTTCTCATCTTCATCCATGGCAGCCATTCCCTCCTCCGCTTTCATCACCTTCCCGAACATAGCCACGAGCTCGGCCATGGATTTAAGAGGATCCTCGTCTAGCTTCCAGAGGAGGTTTCCTTTGTTTAACCCTCCCATATAGGCTATCATACAATGCTTTCTTCATAATATTCAACCTCTAATTTCTCATTGTTTAATCTGGCTAGGTACTCCCTCCGACTTTTATTCTTTCAGTACTTCACATACAACAGGTGTGTCATATTCTTCCGAGGCTTACTCCAAAGAAAAATTTGTGTATAATCCATTATGCTAATTGCTTGAAATTCTCTATCGAGTTTTTAGGGAGAGAGGTGAACCATAAATAAGTAGCACCAGTAAGTGTGCTAAAAAAGGCCTAACAACTCATATCATCCGAGACTGAGTAAACATCAGCAACTGATCGGTACATCTCCACATGGTGGTTGAGATTAGTGCTCCGAGCGTAGTTCGACCACCGGCGGCTTGAAGTTATCCAAGGTTGGGTAACTCATGATCTTTTCCATAAAGGGGGAGCCTTAGGTGTAACCCCTACTCAATGGATCTCGGCTCTTCAATATGTCCATAATCTTGTCCTTTAGTCTGTGAATGGAATCATTTCAAGGACTCTTGACTGTAGCTACAACCTCGACCAAAGCAATATTGCCTCCAGACCCTTCTCTATCGGATGAACAAACTGAGGGCTCTATGGAAACTATCCTCTGTTGACTATTCACCTCTCATTATTCCTCGTCTTGGTCTCTAGGAGGTCGATGATCATCACATCTATCATTCCTTTTGGAACCAGTGTTACATCGAGATCTAGAAATGTGATTCCTCAGATCATATGCTACTAGGCTGAGCTTATCAAAGGCCACCCCTCTGCTTAATCTGTCCAAAGTTGATGCCTTCGCCTACATTCTCAGCTCAATCTAGCGTTACATCCCCAGCTGGGATAAATTGGTCCTATAGTGCCTCTAGAAATTTGATAAGGCTCCTAACATTCTCTATCACCATCCTCATCATATTGTTCATCGCCATCATCAGGGTACTCCTTATCCGGTCTCCCCAAATGTAAATGCCTAGGGTCGGCCATGTCTCTGTGCCTATGCCGAGGAGCAAGATATTTGAGTGGGCACTAGGGTGGTCCATTTTCCACTAGATCTGGAGAACCTTCCCTGGAAGCCGAAGTTATGATCTCATCTCTGGTTGTAATAGGTCTAGCCACCATTTTTTGGCTAAATGAAGTAAGAGTCACCTACTTCTATCACTGAATGTCCACTAAGGAGCACATGATCACCACCACTTTAATCATTTCTGACTGAGGTGGGGCTTAGTTGGTACTGGGTCAACCTACTTAATGACATTGAAGAGTTCCAATGATCGGGAAAACCAAGTGATTTAATGGAAGTGAGGTGGATGAACTGAAAATGATCTTGAACTTGAACTAGAGCTCTTGTAATGGTGGTTCAAGATCGACCAGGAGTGAGGTTAAAACACAACCAGAGAATTTGGTTGCGTAGCTATAGACAAAGGGATGAAGCTAGTAATCTCGTTCCCATAGATGACACAAAATTGATGATACCATAAATGGTATCACCAAGTCAAAGTGTTGAATAAGTTCAAAACCAGACAACAATGGAGTATAGTA
Organism: Sambucus nigra; assembly: GCA_949130495.1. Lineage (NCBI taxonomy): Eukaryota > Viridiplantae > Streptophyta > Magnoliopsida > Dipsacales > Adoxaceae > Sambucus > Sambucus nigra. The sequence continues at coordinate 165,100,611 of OX422220.1, read as the reverse complement.
GATATATGCAATAGAGAAGGAGATGAGGCAAAGAATATGATAACACAAAATATAAGTGGTCCAACCTTTGAAAGTCCTACTCCCACTTTGTAAGTGTGTGAGATACATTAAATTTGGTATCTAATGGCGTTGGGATACAAGAACTCAGTTTACCTCTCTCTAGCAAAGGTTTTGATAGAGTTTTAGTAGGGTTAATAATTTGCGATCCTTTACAATGATGTAAAATACAAGTATTTATAGTGATTAGGGGGTGTAGTGTACCCCCAAGCATGTATGGAATGTTCCTAGCCAATGAGGTGGAGCTAGCTATCTCCATCACACGTAGGTCATGACGACCAAATATTCTTCACGTGCGAGGGATATGTTGTTATAACAATTTTGGTGCACGTGGGATATGCGTCCCACATGCACACTCTCATGCATTCCCCAATGCATGCACCCTACCAACCATATAATGTTGGCCACCTGTAATGGTTCAGGTCGAGTCATTGATATATGATATATTCTGGAAATAACACTTATCACGATAGGAAGTCTTGTGTTGTCATCATTATTCCGAGGAAGGCCGGGGACAAGGGTCTGATGTGAGGGACATTGAATGATCCTAAAGGATGAGGCTGAGGTCACCTTCGGGGGGTCATGAGGCAGAGGATGAGTCATCTCAGGCTGAGTCCTTAGTTGAAGCATAACTCATCCTTACAGATAGATTGTTGCATGTCGACTTTGGCTAAGGTAATCCATATCCTGGATGAGGCTATACTTAGTATATCAGTCCAAAAGTACGACAACTAGCGTATTTTTTTGGAGAGGGTATGAGCACTCATGTTAGGTCCACATTTATCGGTATGGATTTTTTCAATAATCATGTGGTTTTCATCCTTCGTGATGCATCGTAAATGTATTTCTTCGAATCTTATTTTGTAGTTCGGTCCCCCACCGATAATGAATCGGGCATCAAATCTTCCCCGGGTAAGACGATCCTTAGGAGATCCACCCAATGAGTATTGGCTATTGTCGAGCAAGGTCTATATGTCGTAGTACAGACTATTGTTCCTATTTTCCTTTCACCAATAGTGTCGACCTCAAAGAAATACAAAGGGATGTTTCTACTGGTCATGATGAACGTGATTTTCTACTTCCTTCCAACATGTCGATCATGGAATCCAGGGTGACAAGTTCATCTGCAAAGTTATTTTTAGCACTCGGGAGGAAGTCAAATTCAAAATGCTCGAATCGACCAACTACCTCTCATTAGTAGTATTCCATGGTTGGATCTTGTCGTATCAGATCTTCCATTTCCCAGTATTTGACTGACGACTAAGATGGAATCTCTGTAGTACTTGAGGTTGGTGATCCCCATTTCAAGAGAAATTTTTAATTTCATGAACAAAACCTCACATTCGTCCATGTTGTTAGTGCACTCTTATATAATTTCGATAGCGGTGGGGAGTCATTGTGAGTCGGGTATATAAGGACCACTTTTAAGGTGAATAGCCTTTTCTTGGATGCCCTATAGCAGTATAGTTCCCAAGTTTCTCTATCGTTTAAAACTAAAAGATATATATCGAGGAATTTCACCACGTATTGTTCTTCATCCGAAAAGGTTTCCCTACGATGAGTTTTGAAGATGGCTATCCATTTGGTAGCCTTTTATGTCACATACATGATTTCAAACTGGATTAGCATCAATATCCATTCGTCTATCTGTCTAGAGAGAACGGGTTTCTCGAAGAGGTATTTCAGGGGATCCATTCTTTATATTATTTTCTGATGAAAGACAAAATGTAATGATGCGGTTTGGGAGTGATCCATGCGGGGGATACACAAGCCTTTTCCGAGGCGGTGTAGGTGAGCTCATAGGATCCCACTTTTTTACTAACATAGAATATGGAAAACTCCTTTCAGGAACCTTCAATGTACTGTGCCATCATGGCTCCAACATATAAGTTATGGTCATGTAGAGCGAGAGAAATTTTCCTGATTAGTAGGTACTAGCATGGGTGTGTGAGTGAGATACTCTTATATTTTATTGAATGCTTCTTGGCATTGATTATTCCACTCTTTGGGCAAGTCCTTTTTGAGTTATGGAAACTGGGTTCATAAATAACGAAGAGTTGGTTGATGAGCCGACATATGAACTGTACGTGGCCTAGCAACATTCTGACTTCCTTTTCTATTCCGGGTGGGGGCATTTCCCATGTGTCTTTGACTAATGTAGGATCTACGTCGGTTCCATCCTTATTGACAATGAATTCGAGAACTTTTCCTTTAGTGACTCCGAAGACACATTTCTGTCAGTTTAGCTTCATTTTGAAGAGGCATAATTTTTTGAAGGATTTTCAAAGTTCCAGAATGTATGTCTCATGATACTTACACTTGAAAATCATGTCCTTCATGTAGACATCCATTTCTTTGTGTATAAGGTCATTTAGGTTGGACGTGTCTGCTTTCTGCTAAGTTTCACCGATAATTTTTAGATCGAAGGGAATAACTGTATAATAGTTGTGACACCCCGCCTAATTAAATACCGGGCGATCACTCCTTTATTAAATTAAATCAAGGTAAACAGTTGGTTCATTCTCAGCATCACTGTCGATAAAAATACATTTTCCAATTTAACACCCTAAATAATTAAGCTAAGTGTCAAAACCATTTATATACATACTTTCCAAATTTTATTTAAAGAAAAACATTTGTTTTATTAACAACATTTCTACAATTAAGAATCACACCACAATAAACCTGGAACACAAAGTCCAATTAATATAATACATTCGTCAATCGAATGTCCACATATGAAGACTAAAGTCACCAATACAAACTGAATAAAACCCATCGTAACAATACTGGAAATAACTGAAATACAAATGTCCCAACAATAATGAAATAATGGAAAGGGCGACACATGCCCAATAAATGAGAATGCTAAAAGTGGAGTCAATAAGGGAAGCCGTCTACGCAAGTAACCTGCAACTCCCACCTAAGCTGCAGCACGTTCCTTTCAAGGGATCCTAAGCAAGACGCCCCTGTGGCTGGGCACCTGAAATATATACATATATATACAAGAGAGAGAGATAAAAAGAAACGGGTCAGAGCCCGAAAGTGTGTTTGATTTAAAATACGTTTAGCAAGTATTTAAATTGATACAGGCCAATGCAACAACATATTAGAGCGACACTCTCTTGAGAAATTCTCACCTCTCTTCTAATGTGCACACCTATCGTGCTAACCTTCCCAACGGGTTATCTTAACATTTTATCATACTAACCTTCCCAATAAATTAGCGTATCTTAAACTTACTCATAAGGTTTCAAAACCGAACAATATTATTATTTAGAAAGAATACTTCCAGATTGGTAGCACAATACTCGTTTTAGCTTCTTATTAATTTATAAAGTTTCCCAGTGACATATTATACTTTCACGAAACAAGTATTCACTATCAGAGTCATCAACCAAGTCCTACTTATCAAATCACAGTAGGCAGTTTCAAATTTCAAAATCTCATATATATATTAACTACGCGTATAATATATATAAACTAACAGCACCCCTCATAACACTATGGTGCGTGCATACTCTACTATCCAGAACCCCATATCACTCATATTAAGGGGAATACAATCGGAATCACTCTCGAATTGTATTAACATGAATACACAAACAATATTGAGGCGAAGCATAGATTCCAAGTCTCTAAGAGGATGGCACATGCCTGCGTCTCTTAGGACCATCTGAACTATCACATCGATAGCCTGTACCAAGGATATCTATCTTCTAGGGTACAAGTCAATATCCCCCATAAAGGTCCCATCGAGATAAGACTTGTCCTAGCACGGTATCCTCAGGGATAGCAAGTAGCGTGGGCATGATTTTCACAAGTATATAATATATGTACACACAATCATATAATTATACCACTTTTATTATATTAATATAGGTTCTTCTCGTCACCCATAATTATACCATTTATCCTTAATTTCACATTTATAGAATTACGTATAAGGTTTCGTTCCTAACCTTAACTCGAAGGGTTTTCTCACTCATTACCTGACACTCCTGAACTATATCCTCACAAATCTTAAATTCAGTAAGTTCCTTTATTAGGTTCCAACGTAACTCTCTTACGCACCTCACCCTTTAAATTTATAAATTCACCAACCCTAAAGTAAATGTCCCATAAATAACATTCTCGTTGAAGATTAAAGGTCCCAACATTTATTCCTATGCCCTACTGGTCCTCAATGTCTCCCAAATCATTTTATCAAGAATGCCCAAGAATTACATCACGACAATTTGAATTTAACTCATTTAAAGAGGGAATTAGGAATCTTCCAGGAGGGGTCGATCGATCGAAGCTTGGGGGTCGATCGATCGAACCTTCGATCGATCGAAGCTCTAGGCTCGATCGATCGATCAAGCAGGTCTGCGAAAAATTCTGTAGAATGCAGTTATGGGTTTCATCACCAAAATTACACCAACTCCCAGAATTATACTACTAATATTATAACAATATACCAGATGATTCTAATGTGAGGCATGTACATATTCATCATTTAAACACGGATTTTCAACCTAAAATTATATCCAATTACCAAGAACCCTAGAATCTCCTTAAACAGTTTTCTAACAAATCTTTCTCCATAATTTCTTTCTCAAGATCATCAAAATTTCGTGGGTTATATTCATCTACATGGCAAGGATTCCAGAATTTCATATAAATCATTTCTACATGCATTTTCCTAACACAAATTGGGTGTTCTTCCATATTTATCATCTCTAATCAATCCTAAACCAATATGAAGATTGCATTAACGAAAATACGTAAGTTAAACACTTGCCTGGGATTTTTGGTATTCTGATTCACGGCTGATTTTGGTATGGTTGCGTTCCTCGTCTCGCGATCTACGCGGTGGTGGTGGCGGCGGTGCAAACTGGTGACTTTTTGGCCTTGAATTGCCTTGGAGCTCTCTCCTCTCTTCTCCAATGGCCGTCACTTGATTTCTGGATATTCTAACCCTAAAAGCTAACCTAAATGGCTGATATAGGTTGCTGAATTTCGTGGGTTTAATTACCCAACTATGTAAAATGACTAAAATGCCCTCCTGGGGTACTAATTAAGCCTAAAAATGCCCCGAGACCCAAACTACACCCCCGGGTACACTTTTCTGACTATATCGACCCTACCAGACGCGTTGGCGCACTCAAAACGACCATACGAACAACTTATAAAATATTCACTTTTTATTTAACCAAATTAGTCCCGACATGACACGAGCACGTTCCGACCTAAATTTCCGAAATCGTCATTTAATTCACTCATGACATTCAATATAACCAATATAATATATTACTTTGCTCATTAGTAATATTCAACCAATTTTTCCATAATTACTAACTCTCGTCACGTTAATAATTATAACATAATTAATTTCTGGATTTTTATTAAATAAATCATTCACGTTAAATTTAATAAATCCCCAAATTAATATAGCATAAAAATACGGGGTATTACATACTTCCCCCCTAATAACGGAATTTCATCCCGAAATTCAGAAAATAAGGCATACCTGGTAAAAACAACTCTGGATATCTCTCACGCATATTTGCCTCACGCTCCCAAGTGGATTCCTCCACATTATGATGCTCCCACTGGGCTCGCACAAGTGGAACTATTTTCAACCTCAATCTCCTCTCACTATAGTCTAGAATAGCCACTGGTCTCTCCTCGTAAGAGCTATCAGACTGTAAGTCTATCTCATCTATCGCAATGTGAGTATGGGCCATATCATCCCGAAGATATCGTCTCAACGACGAGATGTGGAAAACATCGTGGATGCGATGTAAATGTTCTGGCAATCCCATCCTGTATGCAACCGGCCCAATCCTCTCGATGATGGGAAATGGTCCCACGTACCTCGGAGCCAACTTCCTCTTCTTCCCTAACCTCATCACTCCCTTCATAGGAGATACACGTAATAACACTTGGTCTCCCACATTAAACTCCCGGAAGAACCGTTTCGCATCGGCGTAGCTCTTCTGCCTGTCCTGGGCTACCCGAATACGACTCCTGATTATCTCAATCCTCGCGGAGGTCTCCTGAATCACTTCTGGTCCTAGCAACTTGTTGTCCCCCACTTCGAGCCAAAAAGTTGGAGAACGACAAGGCCTACCATACAAAGCCTCAAATGGATCCATACCAATCGTAAACTGATAAGAGTTATTATAAGCAAACTCTACCAGTGGAAGATGTGGCTCCCAACCTCCTCCAAAATCGAGAACACACATGCGTAGCATATCTTCTAACATCTGATTAGTACGCTCTGTCTGTCCATCTTTTTGTGGGTGGTAAGCTGAACTCAATCTCAACTCAGTACCCATAGTCTCCTGAAAGCTTTCCCAAAAACGAGACACGAAAATCTTGTCTCTATCTGACACAATGTTCAGGGGCACCCCATGTAATCTAACAATCTCCGCAATGAACAACTGAGCATACTAACCCATGGTATAATCTGTCCGCACCGGCAGAAAATGAGCCACCTTGGTCAAACGGTCTACAATCACCCTGATAGAATCGTGGCCCCGCTGTGATGTAGGCAACCCTGTAATAAAATCCATGGAAATACTCTCCCACTTCCACGCGAGTACTTCTAATGGCTGAAGCAATCCTGACGGTTTCTGATGGTCCACCTTTACCAGCTGGCAGGTAGAACACTTGGATACGAACTCGGCGATGTCCTTCTTCATCCCACTCCACCAGTATTGTCGCCTCATATCCTGGTACATCTTATCACCTCCCGGATGTAATGCAAATCGGGACCCATGAGAATGAGTCATCACTGCATGATGTAATTCTGCTCCCTCTGGAACCACCAATCTCCCATTAAACCGCAAACCTCCATCAGAACTAACAGAATAGGACTCAGCACCCTCGGCTAGAAGTCGCACAATCTGCTCCTGGCAAAACGGGTCTGTGGTCTGTGCCTGTATCACCCTCGTAACAATCTCGGGTTTTACTGACATCACGGATATGAAAGAACGTGCCACTGCGTCCTGGTGACCCCACTCCTTCCATTTTTCTTTCCAGACGTCCGCTACATCGTCTACCGGTCTACGGCTCAACGCATCAGCAACTACGTTGGCCTTCCCCAGATGATACTGTATGTCGAACAGGTAGTCCTTCACAAACTCTAGCCATCTGCGGTGACGCATATTCGCTCTCGCTGAGTGAACAGGTACTGTAGTGACTTATGGTCTGTGAACAAACGGAATTTCTCCCCTAATAAATAGTGCCTCCATATTCTTAATGCAAAGACGACCGCTGCTAACTCCAGGTCGTGGGTGGGGTAATTCTTCTCATGCGGCTTAAGCTTGCAGGAGGCAAAAGCTATAGCCTTCTCTTCCTGCTGAAGTACTCCCCCAAGCCCCCGTAAGGACGCATCAGTGTAAACCAGGTACTCCATACCCGGCTGTGGTAACGCAAGGACTGGCGCGGAAGTAAGCTTGTCTTTCAGCTCATCGAAAGCCAATTGACAAGCGTCATCCCAAACATATGATACCCCTTTGCGAGTCATATTCGTCAATGGACCCGCTATTTTGGAGAATCCTCGAATGAATCTCCTGTAGTAACCGGCTAACCCCAAGAAACTACGCACTTCCGTCGGTATCGTGGGCTGTCCCCACTCTCTCACCGCTGACACTTTGCTCGGGTCAACTGCAATTCCCTGCTCAGAGACAACATGGCCCAAGAACTGTACTTCTCACAACCCGAATCCACACTTCTCGTACTTAGCATACAACTGATGCTCTCGTAGAGTCTGAAGAACCTACCTCAAGTGCTCGGCATGCTCCTCCTTGGAGTGTGAATATATCAAGATGTCATCTATGAAGACGATGACAAACTGACACAAGAACTCTCTGAATACTCGGTTCATCAAGTCCATGAAAACGGCTGGGGCATTTGTGAGTCCGAACGGCATCACCCTGAACTCATAAGACCCATATCTCGAAAAGAAGGCAGTCTTTGAAACATCCTGCTCTCTAATACATAACAGATGGTACCCCGACCTCAGATATATCTTCGAAAGAAGGTTGCTCCCTTCAACTGGTCAAACAGATCATCAATTCGAGGCAACGGATACTTATTCCGTATTGTGACCTTGTTCAACTCCCGGTAGTCCACACACAATCTCAGTGAACCATCTCTCTTCTTCACAAACAAGACTGGAGCGCCCCAAGGTGAGGTAGTTCTACGAATGAATCCCTGACCTAACAGCTGCTCTATCTGATCTCGTAGTTCTCGCATCTCTGACGGAGCTATATGGTACGGTGCACGTGCTATAGGTCTCGTATCTGGCAATAAATCTATAACAAAGTCTATTTCACGACTGGGCGATAGGTCTGGTATCTCCTGAAACACATCGGAATACTCCCTGACAACAGGAATCGAGTCTAAGGGAATCACAACCTCCTTAGAGGTATCCTCCTCTATGTAACACAAATGAGCGGTCGAACCTCCCTCTGGGCGAGGCATCGCCACTACAAACATCTCTTGCCCCGGAATGGCAAAAACAATGCTCCCACCGAAGCAATCAATCATGGCTCTATAAGCTGCGAGCCAATCCATACCAATAATCACATCATGCTCGTGCATGTCTAAGACTAACATGTCTGCAGGTAATACCAAGATACCAATCTCTACCCCCACTCCCCGTCATATAAAGAAAATAAGTGACCCACTCCCCAGTGGTGAGTCGACACACGTCACAGTGCTCTCTGCTGTGGCTAACAACCCTAAGGCCTTCGCAAAATGCGTAGCTATAAAACAATGTGTTGCCCCCGTATCAAACAAAACCCGACCCATAGTACCATGGATAGGAAACATACCCTCAATCGCGGGTGGTGCCTGTGGAGCTGCTGCCTGGTGGATGTTATAGACACGTCCATACTGTAATTGCCCCTGCTGCACTGGAGCTGCTGGAATGGCTGGTAGGGCTGGCACCTGGGCTGGAGCTGGGAGGGTAAGTGGAAAAAGTGGTCTCTGCGGCTCATTACGGGCTCCCTGCTGATATGGGGCCCTATCGCCCTCTGGGCAATCCTGCCGCCTATGGCCATGTTTACCGCACCCAAAGCATCGGCCTTTGAAGTTACCTCCCCTCTGACCCTGCTGGCCACGGCCCTGCTGGCCGTTACCTCCACGCCACTGGCCCTATTGGCCCTGATGTGCACGCTGTTGGCCTTGCTGGCCCTGCTGCTGTCCTTGTGGTCGGTGTTGGCCCTGCTGGCCCTGCTGATTAGGCTGGCCCTGATGGCCCTACCTGAAACCCCCGAATCCCTGCCTAGAATCACCTGAACGGAATCGCTTAGCAGGGTCCCCTTGATGGGAACTCTGCTCATGCTGACGAGTCTGTCCATGAGTTGGTGCCCCACTGGCACTATTACCCCCGGTCCTGCCCTGCTGGCTGGACTCTCCTACTCTCTTGCTTCCCTGCAGATGGAAGCGGTGATCCTGGCAATGTAGCAATGCGGCATTGAGTACATCAGTAAAAGTACTCAGGGATAAATTCCCAATAAGGTGCTGACGGATCCTCCAAGCTAACCCGTCGACAAACAACAAAATCTTCTTGCTCTCAGTAGGTGCCTCATCTGGCACAATGGTGAGAAGTCTCGTGAACTCCTCCTCATACTCAGCTACAGTAAGGTTCTCCTGCTTCAGATTTAGTAATTTCCGCCTGATCTCAGTCTGCACTGCGGGTGGAAAGTACTTGCGGTCAAACCGCTCCCAGAACAACTGAATAGGGATCGTGTCCCTCTCCTTCAAAGTGGTAGTGGACTCCCACCACTGTAATGTGGCTCCCACCATCTTAAAGGAAGCCAATAACTGCTTTTGCACGTCACTGCACTCATACATACGGGGATGCCGCTGGATGTCTTTCTTCTATTGGGTAACTGTAACAATATCAGAGCTACCAGAAAACTCAGGGGGATGCGCTTTCTGAAAAGCATCCCGAACTCGCTCCCATGCCGATGGAAGCTGTGCTGGTACTGGCGCCACTGCCTGAACCTGGGGTGGAGCCTGCTGAATCACCGCTATCGCGGCATTCACCGCCTGAGCAACTATGGCGGCTACTTCATTTGCATTCATTGTGCCTGGTGCCGGAGCTGCTGGCTGCTCGGCTTGGGCACGCCTATCTTTCAGAGCACATCTCGGAGGCATCTGAAACGTGAACAAGTTTATTAGTCTACAGTTATCATCAAATCTCAAATAGCTGATGACTTAAACGTAAAAGAAAGAATACAACAATCCTAAAAATAGGGCTCTATAGCAATAACGTTAAGCTGAAAGCGAAATAAGCCGTACAGATCCTATGGACACTAGAACCTGATGCTCTGATACCACCTGTGACACCCCACCTAATTAAATACCGGGCGATCACTCCTTTATTAAATTAAATCAAGGTAACAGTTGGTTCATTCTCAGCATCACTGTCGATAAAAATACATTTTCCAATTTAACACCCTAAATAATTCAGCTAAGTGTCAAAACCATTTATATACATACTTTCCAAATTTTATTTAAAGAAAAACATTTGTTTTATTAACAACATTTCTATAATTAAGAATCACACCACAATAAACCTGGAACACAAAGTCCAATTAATATAATACATTCGTCAATCGAATGTCCACATATGAAGACTAAAGTCACCAATACAAACTGAATAAAACCCATCGTAACAATACTGGAAATAACTGAAATACAAATGTCCCAACAATAATGAAATAATAGAAAGGGCGACACATGCCCAATAAATGAGAATGCTAAAAGTGGAGTCAATAAGGCAAGCCGTCTACGCAAGTAACCTACAACTCCCACCTAAGCTGCAGCACGTTCCTTTCAAGGGATCCTAAGCAAGACGCCCCTGTGGCTGGGCACCTGAAATATATACATATATATACAAGAGAGAGAGAGAAAAAGAAACGGGTCAGAGCCCGAAAGTGTGTTTGATTTAAAATACGTTTAGCAAGTATTTAAATTGATACTGGCCAATGCAACAACATATTAGAGCGACACTCTCTTGAGAAATTCTCACCTCTCGTCTAATGTGCACACCTATCGTGCTAACCTTCCCAACGGGTTATCTTAACATTTTATCATACTAACCTTCCCAATAAATTAGAGTATCTTAAACTTACTCATAAGGTTTCAAAACCGAACAATATTATTGTTTAGAAAGAATACTTCAAGATTGGTAGCACAATACTCGTTTTAGCTTCTTATTAATTTATAAAGTTTCCCAGTGACATATTAAACTTTCACGAAACAAGTATTCACTATCAGAGTCATCAACCAAGTCCTACTTATCAAATCACAGTAGGCAGTTTCAAATTTCAAAATCTCATATATATATTAACTACTCGTATAATATATATAAACTAACAGCACCCCTCATAAAACTATGGTGCGTGCATACTCAACTATCCAGAACCCCATATCACTCATATTAAGGGGAATACAATCGGAATCACTCTCGAATTGTATTAACATGAATACACAAACAATATTGAGGCGAAGCATAGATTCCAAGTCTCTAAGAGGATGGCACATGCCTGCGTCTCTTAGGACCGTCTGAACTATCACATCGATAGCCTGTACCAAGGATATCTATCTTCTAGGGTACAAGTCAATATCCCCCATAAAGGTCCCATCGAGATAAGACTTGTCCCAGCGCGGTAACCTCAGGGATATCAAGTAGCGTGGGCATGATTTTCACAAGTATATAATATATGTACACACAATCATATAAATATACCACTTTTATTATATTAATATAGGTTCTTCTCGTCACCCATAATTATACCATTTATCCTTAATTTCACATTTATAGAATTACATATAAGGTTTCGTTCCTAACCTTAACTCGAAGGGTTTTCTCACTCATTACCTTACACTCGTGGACTATATCCTCACAAATCTTAAATTCAGTAAGTGCCTTTATTAGGTTCCAACGTAACTCTCTTATGCACCTCACCCTTTAAATTTATAAATTCACCAACCCTAAAGTAAATGTCCCATAAATAACATTCTCGTTGAAGATTAAAGGTCCCAACATTTATTCCTATGCCCTACTGGTCCTCAATGTCTCCCAAATCATTTTATCAAGAATGCCCAAGAATTACATCACGACAATTTGAATTTAACTCATTTAAAGAGGGAATTAGGAATCTGCCAGGAGGGGTCGATCGATCGAAGCTTGGGGCTCGATCGATCGAACCTTCGATCGACCGAAGCTCTAGGCTCGATCGATCGATCAAGCAGGTCTGCGAAAAATTCTGCAGAATGCAGTTACGGGTTTCATCACCAAAATTACACCAAATCCATATTTTCAAGTTCCAATCGTCCCAGAATTCTACTACTAACATTATAACAATATACCAGATGATTCTAACGTGAGGCATGTACATATTCATCATTTAAACACGGATTTTCAACCTAAAATTATATCCAATTATCAAGAACCCTAGAATCTCCTTAAACAGTTTTCTAACAAATCTTTCTCCAGAATTTCTTTCTCAAGATCATCAAAATTTCGTGGGTTATATTCCTCTACATGGAAAGGATTCCAGAATTTCATATAAATCATTTCTACATGCATTTTCCTAACACAAATTGGGTGTTCTTCCATATTTATCATCTCTAATCAATCCTAAACCAATATGAAGATTGCATTAACGAAAATACGCAAGTTAAACACTTGCCTGGGATTTTTGGTATTCTGATTCACGGCTGATTTTGGTATGGTTGCGTTCCTCGTCTCGCGATCTACGCGGTGGTGGTGGCGGCGGTGCAAACCGGTGACTTTTTGGCCTTGAATTGCCTTGGAGCTCTCTCCTCTCTTCTCCAATGGCCGTCACTTGATTTCTGGATATTCTAACCCTAAAAGCTAACCTAAATGGCTAATATAGGTTGTTGAATTTCGTGGGTTTAATTACCCAATTATGTAAAATGACTAAAATGCCCTCCCGGGGTACTAATTAAGCCTAAAAATGCCCCGAGACCCAAACTACACCCCCAGGTAAACTTTTCTGACTATCTCAACCCTACCGGACGCGTTGGCGTGCTCAAAACGACCATATGGACAACTTATAAAATATTCACTTTTTATTTAACCAAATTAGTCCCGACGTGACACGAGCACGTTCCGACTTAAATTTCTGAAATCGTCATTTAATTCACTCATGACATTCAATATAACCAATATAATATATTACTTTGCTCATTAGTAATATTTAACCAATTTTTCCATAATTACTAACTCTCATCACGTTAATAATTATAACATAATTAATTTTCGGATTTTTATTAAATAAATCATTTACGTTAAATTTAATAAATCCCCAAATTAATATAGCATAAAAATACGGGGTATTACAATACTATGTTCCCTAGGGGTAATGAACCCGATTTTCTCCTTACAGTTAGGGTCCATGTTGATCTGGTTGTGACATACGAATCCATCTATAAAGGATTTAAGAACGTTGTTGGTTGTACTTTCTACCAATAACTCAATGTATGGTACACAAAAATCGTCCTTGGGGAAGGCCATATTGAGATCCCTATAGTCTATGCACATTCGGACTTTTTCCATTAGCTTCGGGTAATGGTACGATGTTGGATAGCCAAGTGGGGTACTCCACCACTCGGATGAAATCGACACTAAGTTATTTCTCCACTTCTTCCTTCACGTTCTAGGACCATTCAGGTATGACTTAAGGAGTATCTATTTTATGGGTCTGGTCTCAGGAAGAGTTGTCATGTCATGCACGTCAGTATAGGATGAAGACAAAACATCCCCAAAGATGGCGAGGTGATCTCTGTGAGTTCTTTTCATTCTTTCTCATTTAGGGAGGACCTTATTGTAACTGTGTGGTGTTTTAGGGAGTGTCAATGTTTATGATAACCGTGTCATCCTCGTTGGGAGACATGTAATTATTTCGACACTGGTCAAGTTTTTATAAGTTTTATAAGTAGTTTTAGTTCTCAGAGTAACATTATTAGGGTGACTTCAAATCCATCACTAGATTCATAATCATCACATGTAACACACGTAGGCAACGACTGGAAATCATGATTTATTATGCCCTAAAGGGAGGGATCACATCATTGAAAGTAGTATAAAAGTTTACTTTATAGAGTGGTAAAGTAGTATAGGGGATGGAGGATTGTTTATCTATGAGGAAAGACCCAAAGGGATTCCGTTTAACGAATGCTAGTTTGCATCATGTAGAGGTCCAAGTTTTCACTATTGTGGATCCTTTGATGTTGGTGATGATGTGAGTAGGAGTGACCTTCGGTAAATTGGTGACCTTGGTATTGACAGCAAGCTGGGGCATGTGGTGTTTTTTAGGTAGGGACCTTTTCCCTTTATGGGTAGCCTTTGGGTTTCTAGCCGAGTGTATCATTGGGTCGTTGTAAGGGAAGGTCTTAGAGAAGTCTTTCACAAAGAGCTGGTGACTTTACTATTTTTTCTGATAATCCTATTGTGTTTCGTGGGTCATTTCTTGAGGCTTAACTGAAGGTGGTGTTTTCGATGGGAGGGTTGTAGAGTCCAACACACAATTGTAGCAGTTGATAGCATAGATGCTTACCAGTAATCCTTTCTACATAACGGTGCCTTAGATGGCCGAGGTTGTGTTATAATTATGGAGGTTTTCAATGGGGGTCAATTCAGTGGATCTAAATATGGGTATTAGAGCAGTCTCATTAAGAAGTAGTGGGGGTTATCCTCAATGGGGCTTTGGCGGGGTGTTTTTTCTATCTTTTATGGCAACCCATAATGCGTCAACTTCACCCTGATATACATGGTGGATTTTCCCATAATCCATGTATAACCCATCTTCATATTGGATTTACATTAAGGGATATATGAATCTCTTTATTTCATCCCACTCAAGGGTCCTTGATAGGGAAGTCCTCTCCTTAGAGACAAAAGTGTCAATTCTATCCTTGATGGGGGTTCACCCATGACTAACTCTTACCTTGTGTGACATAGTGGTGATAACTTCGACGGTTCTCTATTTTATATTTTTTATTACAAATCCAATCATATATCCCATGTGTTTTATGATCCAGACGACTACATTGTGAATAACCTACTCTTCCTTTCTTATATGAGCGAGGGGGTGACCTAGAATCTGCTGAGGTAGATATCGCTGCTATTTTCACGGGTGACTAGAAGAGGGGAGGTGTAAGTATTGATTATAATGGCCCAACCATCATCTCCTTGGATGGTAAAGACCTCGGTATAGAAAGAGGAACCTGACCTTCATTTGAAGTGATAAGGTAAATGCCTCCATGGGATGTATTCAGGCCCTTCTGAATAATAAGTTGAAGTTGTTCAAAACGTTAAGTACTTGAAATTCGACATCACATTTTACAGGCACTATTATGAGAGTGAGAGTGATGGACCTTAGGACCTCCCGATGAGTATTATAATAGTCCTAGATGGACGAGGAATATAGTTCAAATTTTGAGGCAGTGTATCCTAGACCAATTATAGTGCGAAGGGGTCATATGTTGATGGTGGAACCATTATCCAATAGTACTAGGGTTACAATCTATCTTTTGGCCTCCGTAGTATTTTTTAACAAAAATTAGTGATTGCGGACTTGTATGGGAAGTTATTCGACAAAGAAGATTATGTATTATTGTATGGCTATAGAACCAAGGGTAGTTGACATCTCATCCATGGGAAAGAAAGATCGGGATAATAGATAAATGAGGGTGACTCGGTGTTCTTTGGATGAATCTAGCAACTCCTAGATGGTGATTTTGGCAAAGGTTCATCGGAGTTCCTCTTGGATTTTATTGTTCTCCCGAGGGTTTGATGGAGCGGAGTGTTGATCGGCCTTGAAGAGGAAGTCAACCTCTTTTTTCATGGTGAGCATGGTTTTTTCCTGAGTTTATTACTCATCTTTATCTAGTAGTAGTAGGAGATATATAAAAATATGTGGGGATGAAGGCAGGGGGTCTTGGCTTTGAGGCCATGACTTCAGTCCAATCTAAGGTATGTGGCATATTTCGCCACTTGGGAGCTTCATTCTGGGTCTTCAAGAGGGATCGGTCCATGGATTTGTCGATACATCATATAGTTATTCTCAGTTTAGAGTAGGGGGTGGTATTTCTACCACCGTGTCTAGCACTTAGCCATTTGTCTAGTTTGGTGCCCACGGTGAGTGTTATATAGGCATTGAGGATCTCGACCAGATATCATCATCTGAGGCAGTTTCTTAGTATTCTTTACCATCAGATGGGGTCTGTCTAAGAAAATTTCTTGTTGCTCTTTGTCCTAGGTAGCAGGATCCAGTTCCCTTAGATCCATTTCTCTCACGATGCTAGAGTCTTTGCAGAAGATGTCTCCATAGTAGTATCGATATTCTTCATATTTGGGTCCCCACAGTGAGATTTAATAGAAAAACCTTGAGAGGGTGAGTGCAGATATCACATATTACAACATAAAAAGATGACCTCCATAGGTCATTTCATCTTTTAGTTCAATAATACCAAATATATGGAGTGCATTTTGGTATGCATTCTCGTAATTGTATCCCATGTCATTGTAATGGTGGGCCTTCCTCGGGCAGAGGGATCTCACGATTTTTATCTAATGTCCATGAGTTACATATGGTATCTTTTATATCTATGGGTAATAATCCCATCTAGTGGATCAAATTCTTGGATAAATGTCGATACTAGGATGTCGTGATTCTCCCTCTTTGATAAAGAACTGGATGGGTGGCCCTCCATATGAGAGGATGGCTTGTAGATTGTCTGCAGTGTGACCCTGCTTCTTCATACGGCATATTGGTTATTTAGGATGCTCAAATTGATGGATATCTTCTGTAATGACTCTGTACTCGATCCTAAATTTGTATTCTTGAATACTAGGGGCTTCGAAGTATGTGTGAACTTATCCATGTAACTCGAGGCCTTTTCCTGAGGAGTAGTCTTGTTGTTTCATCTTTTCCCAGACCTGAGGATTGAGGGTGAATTTATCTCTGAAATCGGGGGATATGTTTCTTTTAATGACGAGGATATGGCCAAAGAAATTGGTAATCCCTTATTTATGCATGTTAGTATAGTACTCATGGTCAGGAATGGATGATGAAGATCTCAAAGTATGTTTAGATTGGACAAATGGGTTTTTCTTATTGATGAAAAGAGTATTAATTTTGGGCCTATAAGACATGAAGGGGAACGTCACTCTCAGTGTTTTTCTCCGTCATATGGATGATGTTCCAAGGGTAAACCTATTACTTAGGTCATTGGATAGGGGCTCGCGTGAGTACTCCTTGTGTTAGGTCATACTCTAACTGAAATAGAACATGGGATACTATGACCCTTTGGTTATTGCAGAATTAGTTCCACCTTTCTTTCTAGAGACTTGGGTGGGTGTAATCATTAAGTGGGCTCTCTCAACCTTTCTTTTTTGTCGTATAGCAACTAGTGACAATCTCGATATCTCTAGGTGACATGATTGTTGTCCCGGTGTTACAGGTCTCTCTCGCTCATCAATACGAGGGGACTCGAATATTGGGGGGTCGAATCACGAGTTCTTTAGTCTTAAGCCAAGAAGCCATAGTGCTTCTACTATTTTCTAGTTAGTTGACTCAGGGTAAGCTGGGAGTGAGGGGCAGGTTGGTACTCTTGTTGGTTTTTGAATCCGAGATGATGAACATATGAACCTCCGAGGTGGGTCCTTCATGCCCGATTGGCTTTGCATATATCACAAAGGTGATGTCTTATGCATACCGAAGTTATTCATCGTACATTTTTCCTATTTGGTTGAGTCATCGATCTCAACAGAGAAAAGGCAATGAGTCTCGACTCCTTGAAAAGCAAAAATTATGCGTTTAGGAGGAGATTATAGATACAATGGTTTTGATGGAGGAAATGTGTTGCCATGATGAAGAAAGTCATATGGTCAATGGTGGATTGGGATTAGGTGATGATATTTATTGCAAGTAATGGAGTGCCTAGAGGGATAATTATTTGTAAGGGCCAATGTGTCCTCATCCTCGATTTGCACTGGATGGGGACTATGAGGGTGGAGGAGTCGATGTTTGAGAAAAGAGCATCTCAGGAATTGTTGGTTCTTAGATGACGTGGTAGGTAGTTGTTAGTGGTACTCAGTTTTGACAAGATGAGGCTCCCTGTAACACCCATAAATTTAAATCGGTATTTAAATTAAATGAATCCAGAATTCGAAAAAATAAAATTTGGGGATTTAAATATCTTTAGTAATTTAAAATGTTGGATTTTATTTGTGAAAAATAGAGTTTTAATCAAAATTAAAATTTCCATTAAATTCTAAGTTTAACAACTTTAAAAACAAAATTAGGTAATTTCGATGTCAGGGCATCCGAACCGGTTTGGGGGCAAGCCGAACCGGTTCGCCTATGCCGAAAGCTACAATATTTCAATTTTAATAGAATTTAACTCGGGGGGTTAGGTCTTTTAAACATATATTCACCAACTCCAAGTGCAGCCTATAATTTTCATTTTCTACTACTAACAATTGCTATACCAAAATTTATATTTGAAGACTCAATTTGTTCTTTCTCATGTTTACTGAAGAACGAAACTTTGTCATCTTTTTGTAAGGAACACGTCTTCATAATCATATTTCTTCAAACGAATCTCAGGATTGGTTACCTCTTTTGCTTTCCCTTAGTATTATGCGTTGTAATTATGGCCTACATGTGTTTTCTTTAAACAAATTAGACATATTAATTAAGGAAAATATAAGATAAATTGGGACTATTTTAATGAAAATTTCTAATGTGGATGAAAACTCAAAACCTTGCATGTTAGGGTAGAGATTTGGGTTTTGTAGTCTTTAAGATGTTCGCATGTAGATTCTTACATAGGGATGTCATTTAATAAATTTTACGATGTTTAATAAAGAAAACATTGTGGATGTTGCATTGTATCTAATTCTTACTGTATAAAATTCGATAACATGTTGGTGATTAAAAATTGAATTATGTGATGAAGAAGTATGGCTTCATTAATATTATGATTAAATGAACATTGGTTGGTTAATTGACGATGTGTGGACATAATTTGTAGAATTATTGTGATGAATAGAAATTTGAGCTTATGCCACTTATTTATTTTAATATGTTTGACAACGCAGGGACGATGGGTTTATGGGATAGATAGGGCTCTCACGTTAGTGTGGGTTACTTTCTAGGCATGGGACTTATTAGTGGTGATGGTTTACGAATAGATATTCTAGGGTGGGGTTGAATTTTACGTTATTCCTTTATTTAGAGAACCTAAGGGGAGGCGAAGTGGTGTTGGTTAGTTAGTTTTTTCATAGATGATAGGCTATAAAATAGTTTTATAGTAAAGAAATTTAGGTATGGGACTAAGGGTGTTTCTAGGATTTTATGTTGATAAAAAGGGGAAATATTTTGAGTAAAATGAGAAAACTTGAGAAATTGAGTATTCATGACTAAGATAATAAACTAGTATTAAAAAATATTGGCGGTGCAAGTATGTGTGGGGCTGATAGTTACACGAGCATACTCGATATAGCGATGTGGGTGCTTGTGGTGTCACGAGTATGTGCGGGATGACAGTTAAACGGGCTGACATGCTATAGGGACGTGTCGTGCATGGAACCTCATGAGTGTGTGTAGAGCTAATAGTAAACCGGGATGACTGGACATAGTGAGGCGAATGGGTTAGGTGTATAACTTTAAGCGGGAGTCCCACGACTAAAATGATGTAAAACTGAGTGGAATTCCCACAACTAAAATGGTGTAAGACTTTATCGGGGAGTTTGGCGACTGATATTAATAAAATGAGAAAAATAATAAATTTGAGTAAATTAATTAAACTAAAAATAGGAAGTTCATTGTAATTAAATAATGGCACTTGGATTTTAGTTGGACCGTGTTGGGGGTAGATAGTGAATTAATTTTGGATCGCATATTAATATATCTCGTTTAATTTAAAATATTCTACTGTCATGTTTATTGTGTATAATGCTATTGTCTAGGTAAAAGGACCATATTTGAGAGGAGTAGATGGTATCTATGTGGGGGGCTCTGACTCATTGCATTGACTAACATTTCAGGTTGTGCTGGAGAAGTTGAATAGGAGTTATTGGAAATCATTTTGGAGGTGTAGCTGGAGTTTAATTTTATTTACTCGCTTTACTAGTATGGATTTATTTTACTCAGCCGCTTTACATTATGAGACTTCATTATGGATTTGATTAGGCCTTTCGGTTCCAAAGTTCTCTACAATTTCAATTAGTTACTTTATTGGATTATTTCATTTGGTGTTTTAAATCAATTATGGTGTAGGATTATTTTCAGGGATTAACATGGTGATGGATTTTATTATTGCATGGATGATTATTAATTGGATTAATTTTATTATTCTCTCGAGGATGAAAATTTACTTTGTCTCATATCTGTCAGATGTAAAGAATGATAATTTATTTAGTGACGCCCGTTGTAATCTTAGTGGCGGCCGATGATAGGAATGCATGAGGTGTTACACTCCCATCATTGATGAGATCATGGATAGCATACCTTAAGGACCAACTTATTTTTTGACGTTACTATGTCCCTAGTGGAATTCACAATGTGAGTTTGATTTCCAATTTTTAAATATGGTGGCCAATAGAGGTTTGGGGTTAAATTGTTCAAGGCAACCATATAAGTTTAAAGCATCGAAGACTTGACTGAGGGGATCTTGAAAATCAGTAAAGTGTCTTCGATGAGCATGAAATCATTCTAGGGTAGGCATGGCATGTTAATTCAATGGGAGGCCTCGTTAGGAAGGGTGCAATAGTTGCTACCAAGGCTGGGGCAGTGTTAGGAAATAAGTGTGGTCCTACTGATGGATTGATTACAAGGGTAGTGGCATGGTACATGGAGTCCCCAGGTGGGTTCCTGAGAGTGGATAATTAATTAGTGCCTCAAAGAGACTATTCCATAGTCTTGGCAACTCTAGTGGCCAAAATCTCCTCAATCTTACACCCTATATGTCTAAGGGCCTAAAAATTTGGGATCCATGTGAATTCATGTTCCCTTTGTAGTTCATTCTGGTGGTTTTTTTACCACAATCTCTATTTTGTTATTCTCTAAAGGACAATTTACCATTTGTCCAATGGTCTTTCTCCAGCGAGTGACTAAAAGACCAACTGTTTCTCACGTTCTTACGATAGCATTTCCATATCTTCGTGTGTGATGTCAAGATCTTTGATATTCTTATACCGCTTCAGGAAAGCATGATATACATCATCCTAGGTCTTTTTTGTCCCTTTGTGCTTCGGGCCAACATACCAGGTGAGGGATCCTCTGGACAGTGTAGTGGAGAACATCCATTCTGACACTCCTAGGTCAACATTTTGGACATGCATCAGAAGGTGGTAATTGGATTAATGGGTGAATAGAGACCCCTGTTCTTTGTAGGCTTTATAGACTCAGATTTTGAAATTTTCAATAATTCGGGTTCCAAATAGGGAGCCACCTTTTTATAATAGTGATACTATGACTGGTTTTCATCTTGTTGACGACTTCTTAAAGGAGATGTAATAAAGATTAGACCTCCATTATCTCCTAGTTTAGCTTTGGGGGAGCAACCTCTTCGATTGGTGGAGTAGCCATAGATTCAGCCTGCAAGGGACCTTAGAAGGCAGTTTTTGGGAACTCAGAGTACTAAAGGTAAGTTTTATAATAACCATGTGGGGAAAAAGGTATTTGGAAGCGAGGGGTGTCATTATTAGCAGGGGAGACGATGCTAGGACGGGTGTAGGTGGCTTCCAAGGATTAGATAGTACTGCTTCAGAAGACACCACAGGCTGTGTTTCGATGTCAAGGATAGAGGAAGAAGTATGTTATCTCCTATTTTGGTCATAGCGATGGACTCTTATAGGAGGACTTGTACTAGGTTTAATGCTTTAATCTCGGAATTGCGTAGTATTATTGAAAGAAGTGATACTCTCAATCTATCTCCGAATTTGATCCATTGTTAATGGGACCTAATCTTCTTTAGTATACGGGGAGTGTACGATAAAGCAGACTTGACAATCGTAGGTGAGGAGCTCATTGTTGAAAAAAAATCGTCTACACAGTGCCCGAACTCAGGCTTCCAGGGTAGGGACATATTACGATCTCTGTATTGATGAGAAAAATTGTTGAATAAGCCTGGATACTTCTGTTCAGCTTTTTATGGATAAAAGGATTACTGAAGAACACCACATAGGGGGATAGGGATTCACATATGCACGATATTTTATTATGTATTTATTTTATCTACATTTAACTATATATGGACTTTATTTTATTTTTTTATTTTTATTGTTTGGTAGTATCTTCTGAGGGGAAGAACTTAACAAAGTTCTATTGGATTCTGGTAAACAGGGGTGATCTCTCATTTGTTTAGAACATTCGTTAGGAGTACACGTATGCATCGTGCACATATGATTGATTGAGTTGATTTACCTATCGAATGTGTTCACACCCATTCATTCCGTTTCCATGACTTGGTTGTTTGAGTCTAAATCCATGGTGTCATTTTTGTATCATATTTGTTCATATTGGTATCCTATCTTTGTATGAAAAATTTGAAAAATTCAAAAATAGTTTGTGTATTTTTTTGTGTACCGTGGCGCCCCGATTTTGCTGGATTGAATCATTCTTCTTATTTGTCTATTTGGAGACATCATAAAAAGGGGGAGAAAGAATTATCTTATTATGGGGGAGATTTGAAAGTTTGAGTTTGCTCATAAATTAGTATATATGTTTATCTCATTTCAAACTCGATATGTCACTTGGTATTTTGCTTTGTCTCATGTGTGTAGGTACTACATGGATTATCATTGGATTGCACACCCTGATGAGAAAAGTGTTGAGATTCCTGAAGAATTGAAGAGCAAACGCTGTAGTCTTATTCAATTGTATCTTTCCAGTTTTGGGTTCATTGAAGGGTAGATTTGTATAGGCATTTTTAGTTGTTTGATAATTCGGATGTTTTGTTTTTATGTATGTACCGGCATAGACATAGGGGGAGATTTGTAAGGACATTTTTGTCCATTAACAATTTATTATGTCGCACGCCGTTACACCATTGAAGAAATTCAAGATTCATACATTCATCAACGGATCCGAATATCAAAAGAAGAAGAGGAATCAAGTCTGACAGCCGGACCGGTCCGCCTCCCTACCGGACCGATCCGCCAACGGACTGATCCGCCCTCAACCGGACCGATCCACTTGCTGCAGATCCAGTATACCCCGAACTGCAAGCGAACCGATAAAGCCTCAGAATAAAAGAACCGATCCGGTCAAATCGGACCGATCCGCCTCCAAGCCGGACCGGTCCGCCTGGGATAAACTCGAGCAGTTCCGTGAATTATTTTACCCCTAATTTGTTTTTCCTATATATATACCTATTTCGGTGGTGTATTTTTTAAGACTTTTCAAGACGAATTTCAGAGTCCTAAATACTCTAAGTCTTCACCTATTGACCCCAAGACTCTAGGTTTTTGATTCACACAATTGCCAATCCTTTGTGAATCTTTTTGGTAACCCAAGAGCACAACTTGTTAGTTTGTTCAAACCTTTGTGAAGAGATCTTTGCAACCGAGGGTTGCGTGTCATTGCTGAGGGAGTCTCTACAAAGTTTTATGGCTGCGTGTCATTGAGGAGTGGTGTGGTTCTTCCTTTGTTGATTGGACTGAGGTTCATGTGGGTTCGCTGTGTGTGGATTCATTGCTGCCCTCCTGGAAAGGGAAAATTCCAGCCGCCGACATAGGAACCGACACCTGCGGGTATTTCTGTGTCACACTGTTTCTAGCCGTTGCTTTTAAGGTTTACCGAAGACACCGTGCGTTACACTTGTGGGCGATTATCAGGTTGTATGTAAGTCAATGGTCTTGTAAATTCTTTTAGGTTCTAGAAATAAATGGTTTTGCCCTTCGCGGATTTTTCCTTTAACTTTGTGTCGCATGCTTTATAGTTGATGGGTTGATTTAGATGCATGTTTAAGGGTTGATTTTATTTGGTTTAAAAGTAGACGCTAATTAAATAAGGGTTCTTGGAAACTTGCGAATTTTATTTAAATCAATTATCAGACACCGAACCTATTCGGGTTTCTCAAATTGGTATCAGAGCGGGTTACACTAATTTATTGCGTGATCCTGATTTTTCGAGGATTTACTTTCTGATACAATTTGTCTACTCACGTTTTCAAATTGGTATCAGAGCAGGTTACGCTAATTTATCGCGTATTCCTATTTTTCGCAAAATCGTGTGATATTGATTTTTTTTAAATCAGTTTTGTGAAAAATCGCAATTTTTTCAATGGAACACTCGTTTAATAAGGAGCCTATTTTTGAAAAAGTTCACGACCGTGCTGAAAAATTAAAAAGTTTAAATTTGAAACTTTGCAAAAGAAATAAAGTTTTGGAAAAAGAAAATTCTCTCTTTAAAAGTAAGATTGGATATTTGCAAGCGTTTCAAACTCAAAGTGATATTTGTCGTGAGCACTTTGGAAATTTGTGTACTGATTTCGATTCTTTAAAAATTGCCAAAAAGAAGAGTGATGAGAGAGTCCTAGTTTTAGAGAAGGAATTAGAAGACTTAAAAAATTCTAGGGTTTCTGTTTATGCCGTCGAGGATAAAAAATTAATCGATGATTTTACGACACGTGAAAAGACTCTTAGGGATAAGTTTTTTTTAATTGAGGGGGAGCGTGATAAACTGTTAAGTTTAATTAATAATTTGAAAAAGAAATCCCTGTCTTTGGAAGAGTCTAATTCTTTGCTTGAGTCAAAAATTTTGAAGTTAAAAAATGATTTGATAGACTCAAGTAGGTTTGATAGTGATGGTAATGGCTCATCGTGTTCTCACGCTTCTAATGATAAAGCCAAAGCCATTATTTGTTTTGGAGGGGAAACTAAGTCCAAGGATGTTAGAAAAGGTCAAGCCATAGTTGTCATTCCACCCGTTTACACATGTTCATATTTTGGTAGGAAAGGTCACCTTAGGCGTTTTTGTTTTGATCTTGGAAAAAGTCCTAGGAAGTTTATGTCTAGTGTTCCGGTGGTTTCCAAAGCCCCCACACGATGTTTCACATCTATTTGGGTTAGAAAATCACTTTTAGAGGCACTATATTTTAGACAAGTTGATTCCCGATTGCTTGCACATGATTCTTCTCTTGCCATATGATATAGATGATTGTGTTTGCATGTTTGTCATACGCTAGTTATGCTTTTTGATATATTTTTTGCTAGCGTTGTGACATGTACTTTTTGTATATATTTTTGTTTTAAAATTTTTTTGAAAAATACAAAAAGATTTTATTTTGATAAAATTTTGAGACAATCCAAAAAGATTTTTGTATTTTGTTTGCACCATTTATGGATGAACACTTTGGATGACAAAGTCACAACATCATTCAATTATTTTCATGTGACTATTTGATAGTGTTTTGAGACAATAGGTCAATTCATCCATGTGCTTTATAATGTTTGGAGTCATTAAGATGTGATTAAGTGTTTCTTCCTACATGTTTGACTCATGTTTCCTTTATTGCACACATGCACGGATTTGATTGATTATTGTGCTTGTCTTATCACATGTTGGTTAGGTGTTTTCACTTCAATCCTGTCTTTAAAACGAACCAAGCGCGATAATTTTTATTAGAAAATTGTGCATATAAGAACCGTTTTGTGAGTTTGTGTGCTTTGTTTCAAAACGGGGAAGGGCTGCGAAAGGTTCATTTTGCCTTTGCGAATATTAAGCCACCGTTAAATTGGACCTAAAAAATTGAGGAATTTTATTATCCGAGGTCCAAAGAGGTTTAAAAGAGCCCGAAAAAATTTAAAGGCAATACAAAGATATTCATCCCAAAAAGGGGCCATTTAGGTTTTTGCACCAATTCTCCAAAGTTTGAGAATTTAGATTACCTCTACAAGAAAATATATATGAGGGAGTTTGGTTGGAGAATTTAAAATGGGTTTGCACGTGCTTGAAATACTTGAAAATGCGCTATATAGTTTTGGACGTTATTGGTGTGGAAATCATTTGACTTTGATTTGTTGATTTGCATAAGACGATGTCATCTAAATTCAACAAATTTTTACACCTAAGGATACATTTGATGTTCATTCGTTAGGAGTACACGTATGCATCGTGCACATATGATTGATTGAGTTGATTTACCTATCGAATGTGTTCACACCCATTCATTCCGTTTCCATGACTTGGTTGTTTGAGTCTAAATCCATGGTGTGATTTTTGTATCATATTTGTTCATATTGGTATCCTATCTTTGTATGAAAAATTTGAAAAATTGAAAAATAGTTTGTGTATTTTTTTGTGTACCGTGGCACCCCGATTTTGCTTGATTGATTCATTCTTCTTATTTGTCTTTTGGAGACATCATAAAAAGGGGGAGAAAGAATTATCTTATTATGGGGGAGATTTGAAAGTTTTAGTTTGCTCATAAATTGGTATATATGTTTATCTCATTTCAAACTCGATATGTCACTTGGTATTTTTCTTTGTCTCATGTGTGTAGGTACTACATGGATTATCATTGGATTGCACACCCTGATGAGAAAAGTGTTGAGATTCCTTAAGAATTGAAGAGCAAACACTGTAGTCTTATTCAATTGTATCTTTCCAGTTTTGGGTTCATGGAAGGGTAGATTTGTATAGGCATTTTTAGTTGTTTGATAATTCGGATGTTTTGTTTTTACGTATGTACCGGTATAGACATAGGGGAGATTTGTAAGGACATTTTTGTCCATTAACAATTTATTATGTCGCACGCCGTTACACCGTTGAAGAAATTCAAGATTAATACATTCATCAACGGATTCGAATATCAAAAGAAGAAGAGGAATCAAGTCTGACAGCCGGACCGGTCCGCCTCCCTACTCGACCGACCCGCCAACGGACCGATCCTCCGTCAACTGGCTCGATCCGCTTGCTGCAGATCCAGTATACCCCGGACCACAAGCGAACCAATGAAGCCTCAGAATAAAAGAACCGATCCGGTCAAATCGGACCGATCCGCCTCCAAGCCGGACCGGTCCGCCTGGGATAAACTCGAGCAGTTCCGTGAATTGTTTTACCACTAATTTGTTTTTCCTATATATATACCTATTTCAGTGGTTTATTTTTTAAGACTTTTCAAGAAGAATTTCAGAGTCCTAAATAATCTAAGTCTTCACCTATTGAGCCCAAGACTCTAGGTTTTTGATTGACACAATTGCCAATCCTTTGTGAATCTTTTTGGTAACCCAAGAACACAACGTGTTAGTTTGTTCAAACCTTTGTGGAGAGATCTTTGCAACCGAGGGTGGCGTGTCATTTCTGAGGGAGTCTCTACAAAGTTTTATGGCTGCGTGTCATTGAGGAGTGGTGCGGTTCTTTCTTTGTTGATTGGACTGAGGTTCATGTGGGTTCGCTGTGTGTGGATTCATTGCTGCCCTCCTGGAAAGGGAAAATTCCAGCCGCCGACATAGGAACCGACACCTGCGGGTATTTCTGTGTCACACTGTTTCTAGCCGTTGCTTTGAAGGTTTACCGAAGACACCGTGCATTACACTTGTGGGCGATTATCAGGTTGTATGTAAGTCAATGGTCTTGTAAATTCTTTAAGGTTCTAGAAATAAAAGGTTTTGTCCTTCGGGGATTTTTCCTTTAACTTTGTGCCGCATGCTTTATAGTTGATGGGTTGATTTAGATGCATGTTTAAGGGTTGATTTTATTTGGTTTAAAAGTAGACGCTAATTAAATAAGGGTTCTTGGAAACTTGCGAATTTAATTTAAATCAATTATCACACACCGAACCTATTCGGGTTTCTCAAATTGGTATCAGAG
Organism: Sambucus nigra; assembly: GCA_949130495.1. Taxonomy (NCBI): domain Eukaryota; kingdom Viridiplantae; phylum Streptophyta; class Magnoliopsida; order Dipsacales; family Adoxaceae; genus Sambucus; species Sambucus nigra. Next base: position 165,072,694 of record OX422220.1, on the reverse strand, counting down.
CGGGTTACGCTAATTTATTGCGTGATCCTGATTTTTCGAGGATTTACTTTCTGATACAATTTGTCTACTCACGTTTTCAAACTGGTATCAGAGCAGGTTACGCTAATTTATTGCGTATTCCTATTTTTCGCAAAATCGTGTGATATTGATTTTTTTTAAATCATTTTTGTGAAAAATCGCAATTTTTTCAATGGAACACTCGTTTAATAAGGAGCCTATTTTTGAAAAAGTTCACGACCGTGCTGAAAAATTAAAAAGTTTGAATTTGAAACTTTGCAAAAGAATTAAAGTTTTGGAAAAAGAAAATTCTCTCTTTAAAAGTAAGATTGAATATTTGCAAGCGTTTCAAACTCAAAGTGATATTTGTCGTGAGCACTTTGGCAATTTGTGTACTGATTTCGATTCTTTAAAAATTGCCAAAAAGAAGAGTGATGAGAGAGTCCTAGTTTTAGAGAAGGAATTAGAGGACTTAAAAAATTCTTGGGTTTCCGTTTGTGCCGTCGAGGATAAAAAATTAATCGATGATTTTACGGCACGTGAAAAGAGTCTTAGGGATAAGTTTGTTTTAATTGAGGGGGAGCGTGATAAACTGTTAAGTTTAATTGATAATTTGAAAAAGAAATCCCTGTCTTTGGAAGATTCTAATTCTTTGCTTGAGTAAAAAATTTTGAAGTTAAAAAATGATTTGACAGACTCAAGTAGGTTTGATAGTGATGGTAATGGCTCATCGTGTTCTCATGCTTCTAATGATAAAGCCAAAGCCATTATTTGTTTTAGAGGGGCAACTAAGTCCAAGGATGTTAGAAAAGGTCAAGCCATAGTTGTCATTCCATCCGTTTACACATGTTCATATTGTGGTAGGAAAGGTCACCTTAGGCGTTTTTGTTTTGATCTTGGAAAAAGTCCTAGGAAGTTTATGTCTAGTGTTCTCGTGGTTTCCAAAGCCCCCACACGATGTTTCACATCTATTTGGGTTAGAAAATCACTTTTAGAGGCACTAGATTTTAGACAAGTTGATTCCCGATTGCTTGCACATGATTCTTCTCTTGCCATATCATATAGATGATTGTGTTTGCATGTTTGTCATACGCTAGTTATGCTTTTTGATATATTTTTTGCTAGCGTTGTGACATGTACTTTTTGTATATATTTTTGTTTTAAATTTTTTTTAAAAAATACAAAAAGATTTTATTTTGATAAAATTTTGAGAAAATCCAAAAAGATTTTTGTATTTTGTTTGCACCGTTTATCGATGAACACTTTGGATGACCAAGTCACAACATCATTCCATTATTTTCATGTGACTATTTGATAGTGTTTTGGGACAATAGGTCAATTCAACCATGTGCTTTATAATGTTTGGAGTCATTAAGATGTGATTAAGTGTTTCTTCCTACATGTTTGACTCATGTTTCCTTTATTGCACACATGCACGGATTTGATTGATTATTGTGCCTGTCTTATCACATGTTGGTTGGGTGTTTTCACTTCAATCCTGTCTTTAAAACGAACCAAGCGCGATAATTTTTATAAGGAAATTGTGCATATAAGAACCGTTTTGTGAGTTTGTGTGGTTTGTTTGAAAACGGGGAAGGGCTGCGAAAGGTTCATTTTGCCTTTGCGAATATTAAGCCACCGTTAAATTGGACCTAAAAAATTGAGGAATTTTATTATCCGAGGTCCAAAGAGGTTTAAAAGATCCCGAAAAAATTAAAAGGCAATAAAAAGATATTCATGCCAAAAAGGGGCCATTTAGGTTTTTGCACCAATTCTCCAAAGTTTGAGAATTTAGATTACCTCTACAAGAAAATATATAGGAGGGAGTTTGGTTGGAGAATTTAAAACGGGTTTGCACGTCCTTGAAATACTTGAAAATGTGCTATATAGTTTTGGACGTTATTGGTGTGGAAATCATTTGACTTTGATTTGTTGATTTGCATAAGACGATGTCATCTAAATTCAACAAATTTTTACACCTAAGCATACCTTTGATGTTCATTCGTTAGGAGTACACGTATGCATCATGCACATATGATTGATTGAGTTGATTTACCTATCGAATGTGTTCACACCCATTCATTCCGTTTCCATGACTTGGTTGTTTGAGTCTAAATCCATGGTGTGATTTTTGTATCATATTTTTTCATATTGGTATCCTATCTTTGTATGAAAAATTTGAAAAATTCAAAAATAGTTTGTGTATTTTTTTGTGTACCGTGGCACCCCGATTTTGCTTGATTGATTCATTCTTCTTATTTGTCTATTTAGAGACATCATAAAAATGGGGAGAAAGAATTATCTTATTATGGGGGAGATTTGAAAGTTTGAGTTTGCTCATAAATTGGTATATATGTTTATCTCATTTCAAACTCGATATGTCACTTGGTATTTTGCTTTGTCTCATGTGTGTAGGTACTACATGGATTATCATTGGATTGCACACCCTGATGAGAAAAGTGTTGAGATTCCTGAAGAATTGAAGAGCAAACACTGTAGTCTTATTCAATTGTATCTTTCTAGTTTTGGGTTCATGGAAGGGTAGATTTGTATAGGCATTTTTAGTTGTTTGATAATTCGGATGTTTTGTTTTTATGTATGTACCGGCATAGACATAGGGGAGATTTGTAAGGACATTTTTGTCCATTAACAATTTATTATGTCGCACGCCGTTACACCGTTGAAGAAATTCAAGATTCATACATTCATCAACGGATCTGAATATCAAAAGAAGAAGATGAATCAAGTATGACAGCCGGATCGGTCCGCCTCCCTACTGGACCGATCCGCCAACCGACCGATCCTCCCTCAACCGGACCGATCCGCTTGCTGCAGATCCAGTATACCCCGGACCGCAAGCGAACCGATGAAGCCTCAGAATAAAAGTACTGATCCGGTCAAATCGGACCGATCCGCCTCCAAGCCGGACCGGTCCGCCTGGGATAAACTCGAGCAGTTCCGTGAATTGTTTTACCACTAATTTATTTTTCCTATATATATACCTATTTCGGTGGTGTATTTTTTAAGACTTTTCAAGACTAATTTCAGAGTCCTAAATACTCTAAGTCTTCACCTATTGAGCCCAAGACTCTAGGTTTTTGATTCACACAATTGCCAATCCTTTGTGAATCTTTTTGGTAACCCAAGAACACAACTTTTTAGTTTGTTCAAACCTTTGTGGAGAGATCTTTGCAACCGAGGGCTGCGTGTCATTGTTGAGGGAGTCTCTACAAAGTTTTATGGCTGCGTGTCATTGAGGAGTGGTGCGGTTCTTCCTTTGTTGATTGGACTGAGGTTCATGTGGGTTCGCTGCGTGTGGATTCATTGCTGCCCTCCTGGAAAGGGAAAATTCCAGCCGCCGACATTGGAACCGTCAGCTGCGGGTATTTCTGTGTCACACTGTTTCTAGCCGTTGCTTTGAAGGTTTACCGAAGACACTGTGCGTTACACATGTGGGCGATTATCAGGTTGTATGTAAGCCAATGGTCTTGTAAATTCTTTAAAGTTCTAGAAATAAAAGGTTTTGCCCTTCGGGGATTTTTCCTTTAACTTTGTGTCGCATGCTTTATAGTTGATGGGTTGATTTAGATGCATGTTTAAGGGTTGATTTTATTTGGTTTAAAAGTAGACGCTAATTAAATTAAGGTTCTTGGAAACTTGCGAATTTAATTTAAATCAATTATCACACACCGAACCTATTCGGGTTTCTCACAATGAGTGAGGAAATAATAGAGTACGGTTTACTATTTACTCTAATTAAAATGCGGGAATGGGAATCTAATGTAATGGGAAACTATTTTTCTTTCTAACTTATGGATTAATACTATTTATCTTCCTGATTGAAGAGGAAGATATTCATTTAGGAATCTGAGGGTTTTTTTTTATTAGCCTCTGACTGTTTGAATTTTTTTTAGAAATGTCTTTAGAGTGATTTACCCGTAAGTATCTTGTTCTTTTTCTGTAACAGGGTGTGTTTCTAGAGATTTTTCTATATGTAAAGAGGCAATGCGACTCGATGATTGGGGGATCTCTTTTTAATGCCATGGTTCAAGATATACTAGGCTAGTTGGATAAAGCAACCTTTAAGGTACGTGTGACACAACTTTACCCTAGTATTCAATAATCTTGGAAGCCTATTCGATATACCCAAGTACTAAAATAAGTTGAAATGTTCCCTTTCATAGAGACCTTGGGATTAAGTGAGAAGTTTTTCGATATACCAGATGGTGGACAAAAAAAGCATTGGCACTCATTGGAGACTAGCCTTTCGGGGAAGAGAATTTTCGAAAGTACAATCTCTATTTAGGTAAGTGGCTTCTCGAAAATACGAACCTCGCTTGGGGGAGATGTGACTTTTCTGATGTACGAACTTTCCCTTAAGTGACATGATTTTCCTAAAGTATGAACTTCATTCAAGTAGTTTCTTTGGGTGGGGGGAGTCGAGGGTATCGATTTTAAAGAAAATGAAAAGAAAGACTATGCAATGCGTGACGAAACATGTAATTTTTAATTTTTACATAATTTGATGTTTATTTTGTCATTATCTCCTTCGCATGTACCAATATGTTTGGAAAAATGTACAATCATGTTCATGGGGACCCACGCACGTATCTATGTTGTGAGGGACCCTAAAACTAAGTCCTCTAAACATTTATAAACTTTATAATTTAGTAGTCACGTGCTAGTGAAATTTTATTCATAGTAGAAGGAAGGATATAAATTGTTCAGTTTTCTTGATTTTCCCTAGTACAGTTGCCACTATGGCATAGATAGAAATCCAGTTATGATGGGCAATGTAGATTTAAGACGTTAAAAAAATTGTCGCCAACAGAGTCACCACTGTGGAAATACGGGCCTCGAGCGGTGACGTGCTCGAGGGGAGAGAACTCTCTATGAAGTTAATGGTGCCCCCAAGGTCAAGTTATCGATTCGACGTTGGGTGGGAGATTTTTCCTTTAGATGTAGTTTTACACCATGTCCAGTTTTCGGTGCATGCCCCTAGCATGTGTGTCTTCCACATCGGAAAGAAAGATGGTTTCATTGCTTGTTCAGATTCATAAGTTTTTTATATAAAAATCAAAACAAAAAGGTTAGGGAGAAATTTTAGGCTAATCCTAAGGATGATTTAAAAGTCTACAGTTAGTCCAAAGATTCTTATTATATGGGTTTGGGTACTGGGTTATGTGAGGGGAAGCTGTTAGGCACCCCACTTATTTGTATGCTTCCTTAATTCTATTCTTATTATGGCACTTTAAATTAATTGATATAACTTCTTATTTTTTTTCTAATTTGTTTAGGGACCTTTGTGTCAAGGTCCAGTAAAATATTAATTAGTGCTTAGGTTAGAAAACACATTAGTTGGAGGTATTGACACATCACATCACCCACTGCAGGTATATTCGATTACTGTTGCATGACTCCATGCTTATGTTCACATAATGGATGACCGTAGATGTAGATGTGCGAGAAGTCTTGGATTTGAGATAGTTTAATATCTTATTCATGTTTTAAGGATAGATAAAAAAAGGGATATGATATGGTAGAATCTCTGTGGGACAATACATCAAAAGACGTATTGTCAAGTATTGAGCTCATAAGAAAGACTCAGCATTACACCTAAGCCTACATAGTTCATTTCATAATCGGTGTATATATCTTGCCCATTTGTCGATAAGGATATGATTGGGAGGCCCCACCTTGAGATAGTTTAATATCTCATTTTAGTTACTTAGGTGTAATGGATGAAAATAGAGAGATGTGTGCATCTCAGTGAATACCACATATCATATGATATATTATCAAGTCTCAAGATCATTAGAAATACTTGGTATTGCATCAACATACCCAATAGAACTTATTATCAAAGCCTACGTATTTTGGTTATACACGAGTGCAAATGTGATGTGTGTGCAAGTGTAGTACATGACTTAGGAAGGGGAGGGTTGGTGTATGGAATATATAAATAAGAGTATAACCTAAGATGTCTGATATTATCACATAAACTTTTAATAGTAAGTAATTACTACAGGAAAGGTGTTGTCCTTCAAACTAGTTTGGAGGTGCAAACTAGGAGGATTTGAGCACGGGGGAGAGACGTTGCATCGATGATGTCATATTTTATGGTTGAGAAGCTCAACAAAATACCACACCTTGGTACTAGGGTAGACGAAGAGAATTGAGGAAAGTTCAGACTGGGGATGGATTCGTGCCTGGGAAATAATATATCGCGAGACGTATTATGAGCCTTAGTCTTCACGAGTTTAGTTCGATGTTGATCCTACGTACCCAACGAGACATGAAATCAAAGCCAAGGTAGTTATAATAAATGGGGTTGGAATATATATAAGGGTGTTTGTATTAAAGATAGAGGCATCCTTAATAAATAATACGCCGAGAGAAGTATTATAAGTCTTGGGCTTCACGAGTTTAGCTCAGCATATCGCCTACAAACTCAAGAAGACTTTGTTTCAAAGCCAACTCAGTTCTAACAAATGGGGTTGGATTATATAAAGGTTTTTTGTAATTAGAGGTGGATGCATCACTAAGAAATAATACGTCGAGAGATGTATTATGAGGCTTGATCTTCACGAGTTTTGTTCGGTATAGTGCCTACGTACCCGAGGAGACTTGGGATCAAAATCAATATAGCTTCAACAAATATTTTTTATTTACAGGAAAACGGGATACTGGGTATACAATGTAGAACACTAAATATTTATGGATCCTATTACTTATAATAGTATTTGTGTTGGGTTGGATTGACATGTTTATATGTTAAGAAAATATGTTGATCAAATGTAGAGGTTTGAAAACTATTTGTATGAAAACATATGTATTGGGTTTTGTCGTCTAGACAGGATTTGTTTGCTCGGAGAAGTGGTAAGAGTAGCCGGATTTTAGACTATGGCATGCAAATTTTTGGGATAGCAATACTCAATGGCACTTTTGTGAGGACGGTTTTGAAAAGTATGTTTCCTTATTAATGTATTTTTATCGTGACATTTGAGTAGAATTTGTCTAACCTATAAGCATGCCAATACAATACACAAATAGAGGTGATGGATTAGAAACTAGGCTTTTGAAATATAAATGTTGTATATTTCATACCCAATCGCCTAAATGGGGGTCGAGCTACAGAAGATAAACATGTATGTACATTCTATCATGGTATATATATATATATATATATATATATATATATATATAATGAATACTGCCTTAAAATTCGTGCTGAAGTTACTTACCCTTTCACGAAAAGATTACTCTCTTCCTAACAGTGTGTCCCCTTCTTTGTGATGTTTTTGTTGGGTAGAGCTTTATTTAGAACTTCTAGCTTTCATGGAATTTGAGGAGAGGCTCGACTAGATTTATCTTTGGAAGGAGACTTTTTAGAAGTACGAAAAATCTTTTTGGGAATCGAAAGCAACTTTGTAGAAGTATGAGATTACTTGAGAGGAAAATGATTTTTCTATAGTACCATCTTCTTCGGGATTTTTAGAATCACCTTTAGTATCTCGAACTCTTGGGGCGAATAAGTTGAAAAAACATGATCGAGGTCAGGTGTTTGGATTTGAGGTACATCGAAATGGTGGGTGATGACCTTTATTTATAAGGGTTTGGGTCCATCGGTTAATGATTTTTGTCGTCAATCTTTGGCCAGTGCCACATGTAAGGTTGCGATCAGGTTTGTAATAATGGTTTTTTTAATTGGATAACCGATTAGTTATTTAGAGAAAAATGGTTAACCAATCGATTAATTATTTGGGGGTCGTTAACTGATTGGTTAAAGGTCCAATAGGGATGCATTGTTTGTTGTTTTAATGATTTATTTCATTTGTGGATATTTTTACTTTGTCCCAATATAATTTATCTCTTGGGTTTTTTACTCACTGAACTTTAGTTATAGGTTTTGGAATGATGGTATTTTCATGGGTTCTTCCTGGATTCGTACCCAGGGCTTTTTTGTGATGGGACGAAGAGTACTCAATCATCGATTGCAGACCGACGTTTCCGCAAAAGGGTGTTAAAACAAAACCCCAATTTTTGCAAAAGGTTGTTGAACATCCTAATTCAATACAAAACCCAAAAACGTTACAAGCATATTTAATTAATGATGACGTAAATTCTAAACCTATTGAGTTATGTAATCTTTCTAAAAAAACATGAAATAAATACCTATTATCCATTAGAAGAACTTTATAATACATTTGTCGTTAGTTATAAAAACCCCACACATACCCATATTTCCAATCAAATTGAAAATAAGGAAATGTATGTATCAATTGAAAATGTTATAATGGAAAACATACCCTATTATCCTTGAATAACACAAAACCTCTTTAAAACGTGTATATATATGTTCTTATGTAATTCATGATGAATCTAGTTTATAATGTCAATAAAATTTTGAATTCTCTATTATCACTATGTTTTGGCCTACTTGCATTCTTATTCACCATATAACCATGCATATGATTTATCTCTTCACATATCTATTGTACTAGTCATATTATAAGCATAAACTTCTGGACATGCCACCTACCCATGTTGACATCAAAATATATTTTCCAAAACCATTATTTTTCCTAATTACAAGGGGGAAACAAAAAAAAGATGTTTGAGAAAAGAAAAATCTAAAATCAAGGGGATAGACAAAGAAAATGAGAGTTTCCAACAAAGGGGGTGTGTTATCAAAACCATTATATAAAGCCATATCAGTTCTATTCATCAAAAGGGGGGAGATTATGACATAAAACGTATTTCAAAGAAAAGGATTTTGTATATTAACAAAAACAATTTATATGTGATCATACTTCACTAACTACTCTCTAATGTATCCAAATAATAAGAAGGGCTTAATAGATGATTCGATACAACACAATGATCATATCAACCATGCATCCAAGACCTTAAGATCAAAAGCATTTTGAAAGAAGATACAAGCCATAAAAAGCCAACAAATGACATGCATTCATAAAATTGCAAGAAAAACAAAAGAGTTCCATGATGCACATAATAAAGTAAATCAAGCAACAACAACATGATTAAACCAACACAATATCAAATCTCGTTTCAAGAAGCATCACTCAGTGTCAAATGACCAAGCAAATTAAGAAAACTTCTTCCCAAGATTCAAAGGTTTAGGAGAGTATGTAACCAAAGAAAGTACAAACCTCAAACCAACTTCCCAAAACCTTGATACATTTTCTCCTTAACCTCGAGATCATTTTGTCCAATATTCCCCAAAATAGATATGACTCCATGAGGGATATAGTCGATTCCATGAAGAACATTTTTTACTTAGGACAAAAATTAAAAAAGCATGTTTTTAAAATGGTTTTCCTTTATTTAGATTCAACTCTATATAAGAATATTTGCCTCAAAGGATAGTTTGGTCAATGTTTTTCAACAACTCTATTTTAAAATTTAAAATTCTCAAAGTCCCTAAATGTACAAAACTACCTTCCAATGGCTAGTTTTTTTAAAAGATAGTAAAAAGACTTATTTAGGTTCCATTACAAACACAAAATAAATTACAACATTATTTAAAGATTGATAGTTGAATGTTCGCGCTTGTAGAGAGGGACTCCCAAAATTAAAAATTATTAAACAAATGAAGGTAATGTTTGCTTTTAATTCAAATTCAAGAGAACATAATCCTAACGTCAAAGTGATAAAATAGTGTTTTAACAAGTTGATTTAACTTAAGAATATATGTTCATGAAGAATATAAGATAAATCAAAATGCGAAATAGTAAATCATGCACTTGAGACAAGGATTTATAGGTGGGAAAAGATTTACAAAAGGGAAAAACCTCGAGCCAAACTTACACCTTCCACTAAATAGGTAAAGATTTACAAAAGGGAGAAATGACTTAAAAAATTTAACCTCTCCTAGACTCAATAACTCGCAACCTCCACACGACACTTTTTCCACCTCCTAGGTTGAAGCGCGGGCACTAATTGCTCACCAACCACTTGCCACGTCGTAGCTGTCCACTTTCATTAATAATGCCACATTTTCATAAAAAAAATCTTTTCAAAAGTTATAAGAGAAAACTTTCTTATTTTTAATGTTTGAAGAAAATCTTTTGTGATCTAAACGGGACCAAGTGAAAATTCAATATTTATATATCTAACTTCCTAAGATGTTAGGGTCCTAAAGGTTAAGCGATGTTTCAAAAAGTGATTGGCCAATTGAAAAACAGTCACAAAGTCTTTTTCTCAGATATTAAAAATATTTAAATTTTCTCAACAAAATGTTTGTTGATGTAAAAAATTAGATTATATCTAATTATTTAATCATAGATAAAATAAATGAGACAAAGAAGTTTTAAAGTGGTTCAGCCTTATAAGAATGGCCTACGTCCACTGTTTCCGTTATTGATGACTGTTTGGGAATTCTCGATTACAAGTTCAATCAAGAAATTCCGGTCCCCTTACAATGAGGGTAATACAATGTATTTATAGCCCTAAGGTTGTAATGTGAAAGGGTAATACATTCAATGTTGTACATGTGAAAGGGTAATACATTTAATGCCCCTTAAGTGTATACATATGAATGATAAGCATTTAATGAACAGTCAAACTGTTGGTTATCCTGCTATTAATGCTTTGTTCGAGGTGCAGCTCAGACCGCCTAAGCTGCTCGGACCGCCTAAGTTCCTCGGTAATCAAAAGTTCCTCGGTACTCAAAAGTTCCTCGGGGAGTTCTTGTAGGTCGGAGCGACTGAGTTCCTCGGGGAAGCAGTGTTCCTCGTTGTAGTATGGTTCCTCGGAGCGTCTGAGTTCCTCGGAAGTGTTTGTTGTTGCCACGTAGATTGCCACGTGTCTTCACTCGATTGAGCCATGTCAGCAGACTAAATTTGGTATCAACAGAAGCCCCCAATGTTTCATAGTTCGAAATTTGAGGAGTGTGGAACATTCTTTTGGACTATGGTAGTTTTAAATGGTCCTCCTGACTTTTAGGAGTGTTTCCTTTGTATTTATTTTTCCTTCCAAATTCGTAGAATTAGGTTTTTTTGAATTTTTATAACCGCCTCGATCTCCGCGTACTTTTTGTCCTTCTAGCCGCCGGTAGCGTAATCGTTTCTTTTTGTAATCATTAACTTTACCGTTTCCCAAGATAAGGTATTTAAGCATCACAGACAATCCCATCGTCTTCTACTTTTTCAAATTTGTATCTTCTAGTTTTCCATTGTCTTACTCTCTTGTGCGTTCACCCTTTTCATCGTTCGTTGTCAACAGATCTACTCTTTTTCTGTAAGATCTTCTTCCTTCTTCTTCATTTCCTTTATTCATCATGGTTTACCTTGTTGAATCTCTTGATAAATTTCGTTCTGATTTTTCTATTCCTTCATGAGTTGTTTTGGAGGAACTTTCTGAACCTTCTGATTATTTCCGTTTGGCTGAGGGACATTAGTTCCCCAGTCTCTTTATTACTGAATGTGGCTTTTCTTTTCCGCCAAATCCTTTATGTCTGGAATTCTGTCAATATTTTGACGTTGTTCCTGCAAGAATAGCCCCCAATACATGGAGAATAGTTAATGGGGTTCATAGACTAAATCAAATTCATGGAACTCGCATAGGAATTCCAGAAATCATGTTTTGTTATAGATGGGTTGTTGGCGATAATACTTTTTATTTAAAAACTAGATTTTTAAATAGGGCTTTAGTGGTCAATCTCCCGGATGCCAATAGGGACTATTTTTAGCACGGGGTTGTTATAAAAAATTGGCAACATGCTCCTTTATCTGGAGATGAAGTGTATCAAGGTCCCAGATGCCCTCCCTATGGCAATGGGATAGGTTATTTTTATTTCATTTTATTTATTTTGAGATTATGCTTCTTTTATGTTTGATAAAATGTGCCACTGATATTTTAATTTTGATTTATTTGCAGTTGACAACAAAAGAAAGTGTCCAAAAGAGGCAAACGTTAATATGAGGCACTTGAAACTTATCTGGAGTTTGCATCAGACTGTTGCCGATGAGCACATTAGGTCAGCTTTATATTTGCTGCAGTACAAGAGTTACACCTCCTCTTTCACTGCTCGTCCGGTGATAAGCGACGCAGAGACAATACCTGCCTCTATAAGTTCTTCGCCTGAATCCCATATTCCTTTGAGTGAAAGGATGAAGAAAAGAAGACCTCCCACCCTTTTTGAGAAACCTGCCTCTGGTTCTGGAGAGGCAAAAAGAAGTAAGATTGACGTCCCAGGAGAGGGGACAAAGAAAATTGATGCACCCCCTCCGGCTGCTCCTGTGAAGGTTGTCGAGAAGCCCCCAATGGCCCCGAGCAAGACTGATGCTCCAAAACAAGTGATTGTCATATCACCGACCAAGAGTTCCTCCTTGGTTGAAACTATTCCTATTACCCCGAGGAAGCTGAAGAAGAGCTCCTCGGTCAATTTGGCTGAAACCATCTCTCAGCCCCCAACTACTGGAACTGGTGTTCCTAATTTTGTTCCCCCGAGCTCTGTCATGAGCTCGGTGAAGACTTGGATCATTTTCGAGATCCAAGGTATTGAAGAAAACCTTTCTCGGGACATGGTTACCTCATTGGTTGCTCACCATATTGCTTCTGTAAGTCTTATTATTTTGAACTTTTCATCTTTCCCTTGTTATATATGTATCTGACTTGCTTTCATTTTCTTTTCACAGTTGGTGAGCTGCTTTAATACAATTTTGAAGAAAGATGAAGCTATTAAAGCTTCAAGCTCCTCATCTGGTGTGGAGGAAGCTCTGATGGGTCTGACGCGGTTTTTGGAAGATTCTCGTCAGAAGCATGATGCTGACAAGGCTGCTTGGGAGAAGAAACTTACCTCAATCGAGCAGGAGAAGGCTCAAGTTGTTGAAGTCTCCAAGGGGTTGGAGAAAAAAAATAAATGATTTGGAGAAGAAGAATAAAGAGCTCGAAAGGAAGCTAAAAAATGTTGGGGAGCTTGAAAATAAGCTCAAGGTTGCTGAGGAGGAGTTGGGTCAACTCCGGGAAGTAAGTTGGCAGAAGGAGGAAGTTGAGAATAAACTGAAGGCTGCTGAAAATCTTCTGTCCGAGAAGCTTTCCTCGGAGAAGTTAAAGAGGAAATTGGTTGTGAAGAAATCTTTCAGCGCTGGCTGGGATAAAAGGTGGAACAAAGGCTTGGCTTCCATGATGTCGCAAGTAGAATATGGCAGCCTCAAATACTTTAGAGATGGGTGGGTCGCTACTCTACAAGAGATGAAAGTTGATGAAACTTCTGAATTATTTCAGCGGCACATCCATGGTCCCCCTCCAACTCCTGAAGACGAAGAAGAGGACGAAGCTGCCTCTGAGGAGTCTTCCATGGTGATGGGAGATCAAGTTTCTCCTCCCCCAGCCATCCAGCCTACTAACGAGGAACTTCTGCAACTCGCTAATTCATCCGAGCAACTGTCAGTGCTCCCCGAGCAACTTTATATTCCCTCCGAGCAACCTACCTCCTCGTCCCAGCCTCCCGAGAAAATTTTCAGAGACAAGGAAAAGGTGTAGAGTTGTTCGGGTTTCTCTCTATTTTATTTTTCTTTGTCAAATGTAACCCTGAACTTGTAACTCTGAACTTTGTGATATAATAAAATTTGAACTTTTGTTTATGCATACTGTTGTTTCTCCTCTTCATGCTCTGTTGGTATTCTTATTGATTATTGCTTTTTCTCCCTCTACTAGTTTCTGTCCAGGATGGAATTATTATCTTCTCATGATACAAAGATGTTACGACAATGCAATGAATATCTTAAGGCTGGTCACACAAATGTGAGTGCAGCATAAATTGTCGACATCCTCGTCCAAAATGCTTCGGAACAGGCAATTGAAGCATACCAATATTTGAAGTGTCTGCTTGATCGTGCAGTGGCCAATAATGTAGCTTATTATGATATGATTGAGGATATCCAAGGCATTCTTGAAGAACTTCAGCAACAATATAAAGAATCCACTACCCTTTTGCACGAGGGGTACGAGAAGAAGTATCAGCAAATCATTGCCGACAAGGGATATGATAAACGATTTGCTGCTTACGATGTGAGGGAAAGAAATTTGAAAGCCGAGGTCGAGGAGCACAGGCAAATAGCCGAGTTATTGGAGCAAGAAAATAACAAGTTGCAAAGAGAAGTATCTCAATTAAAATCTGCAGCTTCCACCTCAAATGCTTTGATCCCAGTGACCGACGAGGGATTCTCGTTCTTAGAGGTCGAGAACGCCAACTTGAGGGATGAGTTGGAAACCTTGAAAAGAGCTGGCCCTTCTACATCATCTCGTGGATGAGCAAGAGCTCCTCGGGGACGAGCAAGAGCTCCTCGGATTCCTGTCGAGGAACAGAGGACTCAATCTTCTTTAGAGAACCAGGCCTTCTAGCTGATGGCGAAGAACCAGGCACTGGCTGAGATGTTTAAAAAGATTAGGGGTCTGGAAGAGCCGCTTTCTGCGCAAAAATCTATCTTGGAGAATAAAGAACTCTTCAGAAAAAATCTCCACGAGCAATTGGAAAGATTGACATATCAATTCCACAAGCAGTCCAGGGAGTTCTGGATGGATGGCTACAACGAGGCTCTCTACCACTTGGACGATCGTATCTAGAATGCAAATAATGAGGGCTACAAACAGGGATGGTTGAATGCCTTAGGTGTTCTGCAACTCAAACAGGGTCATTACCTGTGGGATTACCATAATCCTGGGCTCCTCGACCTACCAGTGCCACTATTGAAGCTTGATATGAGTTGGATCCCTGCTCGGGCCATCCCTCGATGTCTGATTTCCAAATACCTCGGCGATTACAATCTCCACTCCAATATCGAGATATCTCGTCCCGAGCACCTACTAGATCGACCATCTGTGATGAATATCAGGATGTTAAAAGATCTTAACTTCATAAATTCTCCTCTTGCTTTAAATGATCCACCTGCTGACGAGGAGCCCGTTTCAAAAGCAGAGGGGAAGAAACCAATAGAATAGGAATATTGATGTAATAAATTTGTATTTCACTCCTGATGTATTTTGTTCTACATTTAATGAAATAATTTTATTTCAAAATCTTGATTTCCATTGTCTTGTAACACTTTACATTTGTGCATGTGTATCTGTTAAAAAGATAATAATATTGTGTTATTTGTCGATCAACTTATTGTCGAGTAATTTGAATTTGTGGTAGTCACTTGGCAAAAATGATGTTTTGTTTCTCGACCAACATAGTAGCAATTTAAAAAGTTACGAGTATCAAAAATTTTGCTTGATTACTTTCTCGTATTCAGAAATTGTTTTCGACCAATTAAGGTCGGTAAATTTTCCTTTTCGACCAACTATAGTTAGTGGGTTTTTATCCCCGACCAGCCATAGTTAGTGGATTTTTTCTTAGCAAGCAACTTTGGCACTTTCTGGAATAATTTTACTTCCCGACCAACTTTAGTTGGCATTTTCGAGAATATATTTATTTCTTAACCAACATAAGTTGGCATTTTTAGGAATACTTTTACTTCCCGATGAATATATTTACTTCCTAACCAACATAAGTCGGCATTTTTATGAATACATTTCCTAACCAACATAAGTTGGCATTTTTAGGAATAGTTTTACTTCCCGTAGGAATACATTTACTTCCTAACCAACATGAGTTGGCATTTTTAGGAATACATAGTTTTACTTCCCGTAGGAATACATTTACTTCATAACCAACATATCCTTCCCGTAGGAATACATTTACTTCCTAACCAACATAAGTTGGCATTTTTAGGAATACATAGTTTTACTTCCCATAGGAATACATTTACTTCCTAACCAACATAAGTTGGCATTTTTAGGAATACATTTGTTTCTCGGCCAACCTTAGTTGGCGTTTTCGAGAATAAATTTGAGTAGTCCGAGTTTTGCCGAGTAGTGTGTAGCACTAGTATTCCCCGAAAAGCTTTCAATAAAAGGAGAGAATTTGGCAGAATATCTTCATTTTATTCATACTAACGGAAGTGCGTTACATGAGAATATACATCACTGATAATACTTGCGCAGGTGCTCTGCGTTCCATGCATTCTTAAATTCCTCCCCCTCTAATGTTGTTATTCGGTAAGTTCCTGGTCGAACAACTTCTGTAACTCGGTATGGTCCATGCCAGTTTGCCTCCAGTTTGTTGTGCTTTTGAATCACTTTCTTTAGCACATAGTCTCCTTCTTTCAGGTCGCACTTCTTCACCCTCTTATTGTAGAACAAAGTTGTTCGTTGTTGGTATGCAACATTCCTGATGGCTGCTTCTTCTCTAACTTCCTCGAGCATGTCTAAATCCAATCTTCTCATTAAGTCACTGACAGGGGAATTGAAATTCAGTACCCTGTGTGTTGGGAGGCCCAACTCGACAGGTATAACAGCTTCACTTCCAAACGCTAGCATATATGGAGATTCCCCAGTTGCTACTCGGGGAGTAGTTCGGTAAGGCCATAACACTGATTGTAGCTCGTTGATCCAATTTGCTTTCGCATCATCCAGTCTTTTCTTCAAGCCATTCAGCAGCGTTCTGTTTGTCACTTCAGTTTGCCCATTGCTTTGAGGATGGCCTGGTGCTGAGTGGATCTTAAAAATATTTGACTGATAACAATAGGCAGCGAACTCCTCGTTGTCCAATTGTGTTCTATGGTCTGTGATGAAGGCATGAGGAAGACCATATCGACAAATAATGTTCTTCCAAATAATTTGGTACGCCTTGTCGTACGTCATATTAATGAGATGCTCAACTTCAACCCATTTAGTAAAATAGTCCACAGCGACCACGAGATACTTAAATCTTCCCCTGGTCATCGGTAGTGGCCCAACCAAATCTATTCCCCATATGGCAAATGGCCAAGGGGAAGTAATGGGTGTCAATAACGCTTGGGGAGTTCTTCGGATGGAGGAGAAGCGTTGACATTTGTCACATTTCTTAGCATAGGCTATGCAATCAGCCCTCATCGTCGGCCAGTAGTATCCTTGAGTCATCATTCTTTGCAAAAGAGTCCGACCTGCTACATGGGCTCCACAAGACCCTTCATGGACCTCTTCAATCAAATCTTTCACCTCGGCGGGATGCACACATCTCTGCAAACCTGCTATAACTCCTCGTCTGTATAGAATACCATTGGTCAGTACATAACAAGCAGCCTTAAACTTCAGTTTCTTGGCTGCAAGTTTGTTAGTTGGTAATTCCCCTTTCTCAATATATGCCCAGATGGGATCCATCCATGATGACCCTAAATCGAGGGTATTAAAGTTTATCGTCAGATCTTCATCTATACTTCGACCAGCTAAAACTTCAATTGGGATTGTTCTTCGTAGCTCGGTATGAGTAGTTGATGCTAATCGAGCTAAGGCATCTCCTCTCGCATTTTCCATTCTTGGTATTCTAACCAGCTGAATAGCAACAAATTCCGACACCAGTTCCTTTGCCTTTGCATGATATCTGATCATTAATTCTCCTTTGGATTCATATACTCCCATCATTTGATTTATGACCAGTTGCGAATCACTGAAGACAATAACTTGTTCCGCCCCCATGGTTTTTTCCAAACTAAGACCTAAAATCATGGCTTCATATTCGGCCTCATTATTAGAAGCTTTAAATTGAAAACGTAGGGCGTATTCCATGTCGACCTCGTCCGGACTGCTCAAAACTATCCCTGCACCACATCCTGTAGTGCAAGATGAACCATCCACATACAAATTCCATATATATAACTCCGCTTCAAATTTCTGATCTCACAGAGTTCCTCGGTGGAAAATTTGTTGCTTCCTTTCACCATCTCCTGATTTTTCTTGTTGTTCGTCGATCATCTTTTCTTGCCCTTTTACCAACCTAAGCTGGTGTGGGCTTGAATTTGATGATCCTGTAACATCTACTTGCCCTTTTACCAAGCCAAGTTGGTATGGGCTTGCATTTGATGATCCTGTAACATCCACATGTTGATCAGCGAGAAACTTTTGTTCCTCGGGGGTATCAGGATAGGTGAACTCTGCTATAAAATCTTTTACCGCTTGCCCTTTTAGTGATGATCTGGGTTCATAGACTATATCATATTCACCGAGTTCTATTGCCTAGCACATCAATCTTCCTGACTTTTCTGGTTTATGAAGGGTTTGTCTCAATGGCATATCAGTATATACTACTATGGTATGAGCTTGAAAGTATGGCTTCATTCTTCTACTTGCGTCGATCAATGCTAGTGCCAATTTTTCCAGCCTTAGATATCTGATCTCTGCTCCTCGGAATGCCTTACTTGTATAGTAGATTGGTTTTTGTACTCCATTCTCCACTCTTATCAATGCCGAACTGACTGCATTCTTGGACACTGCCAGATACAAGTATAATTTTTCTCCCATCACTGGCCTGGATAACAGTGGAGGTGCTCCCAAATATTTCTTCAAGTCTTGGAAAGCCTTCTCACATTCATCATTCCACTCATAAGTCTTTCGGAGCGTCTTGAAGAATGGGAGACATCGATCAGTTGCTCGCGATACAAATCTGTTGAGTGCTGCTACTCGTCCTGTAAGACTTTGCACCTCTTTCTTCGTCGTTGGGGATCACACCCCTAATAGTGCTTTGATCTTTTTAGGGTTAGCTTCAATCCCTCGCTGATTGACAATGTACTCGAGAAACATACCTTCTCGTACTCCAAATGTGCACTTCGTCGGGTTTAACTTCATTTGATATTTATCCAGTTGATCAAAGGTCTGGCCTAAGTCAACTAGATGATCGGTAGCTTTCTTACTTTTTGTCAGCATATCGTCAACATAGACTTCCATATTGCAACTGATTTTTTTAGCAAAGACTTTGTTCATCAGCTGCTGATATGTCGCACCTGCATTTTTCAAACCAAAAGGCATAACGTTATAACAATAAGTTCCCCTAGGGGTAATGAAAGAAGTACTCTCCCTGTCTTCAGGTTTCATTTTAATCTGATTGTAACCAGAATAAGCATCCATGAAGCTCAGCAGCTCGTGTCCCGAGGTAGCATCCACTAGTTGATCAATTCGGGGCAGCGAAAAGTGATCCTTTGGGCATGCTTTGTTGAGGTCGGTGAAGTCTACACATATCCTCCACTTGTTGTTCTTCTTTTTCACCATCACCACATTTGCTAACCAATCTGGATATTTAACATCTTCAATAAAGCAATCTTTCTGGAGCTTCTCGACTTCCTTCTATATAGCTTGATTCTTCTCGGGACTGAATACTCTTTTTCTCTGCTTTACAGGCTTGATTTCCTTATTCACATTGAGTTTGTGACATAAGAAATTTGGATCTATTCCGGGCATATCCTCATGACTCCACGCAAAAGTTTGCTTTCTTCTTCTTAGGAAAGTTATCAATTCATGTTCTCAGTAGCTTCCACCACTTGACCCTTCACGAGTTGCGACTCATCTCTAGGATCCAATGTTTCAATTTCTGCATCTTCATCCACTTGATAGGTGATGGTCTTTTTCCTTGATTCCTCCAGTTCCTCTTGCTCGACGGATGAATAATAGCATTCCCGAGCTACTTTCTGATCACCTTTCATAACTCCTACTCCAAAATTTGTTGGAAATTTTAGGCACTGATGTACCGTAGATGATACAGCCTCGAACTTCTTCATTCCTACTCTTCCCATGATGATATTGCATGATGATTGAACATTCTTATCCATCACGAAAAAGTGTATTCTTTCTGTTCGACAAGCAGGCCACGTACCAATGAATATATCCAATTTGATCGTCCCAAGTGGAAATACTTTCCCGCCAGCAAAACCGAGGAGGGGTCTATGATAAGGCTCCAGTTGAGATAGCTTTAGATTTAAACTGTCGAAGCACGAGTAGAATATGATGTCTGCCGAGCTACCATTGTCTACCAGTACTCTTTAAATCATTACCTCCTTCATCCTCATTTTGATCACCAGTGGGTCATCATGAGGATATAGAACACCTGCGAGGGCATTCTTTGAGAAACCAATGACCAATTTATCTTTGTTCACCTTTCTCGGGCGATCCTCCTCAACTAGATTTATTCGTTGAATGTATGAGCAAGCTTGAGCCTCACAGAGGTAAGCTTTTCTCTCGACAGTAAGGTCTCCTCCTCCTGCATCTCCACCTGTAATAACATTACAGTCAAATGACCCAAAGCGTATTGAAAATACCTCACATTCTGGCTGCCTTGGTCTCTTGGGGATATCGGGGTCATCTTCTGGATCAATTTTATGGTCTCTCTTCTTGTTCTCCTCTACTTGATGAGGAGATCTAGACCTTTCTCTTGCTCGGTCGTTGTTTCTTCTATCATTCCTCCGATCAACATACTTTGCCAATTTTCCTCGTCTGATGAGTGTTTCAATCTCATTCTGAAGAGCTATGCAATTTTTGGTCATATGGCCATGATCTTTGTGAAACTCGCAATATTTTGCCTTATTCCTCCTTTCGGGGTCTGCCTTCATTTTCTCTGGCCAATTTAATTCCTCGTTGTTCTTGATTTCTTCTAGGACGTGGTTGATGTCTTTCTTCAAAGGAGTATAATTATCAAATTTTTTCAATACTTCCCATGACGACCTTGTTCTTGAATGTTTGTCACTACCATTGTTCTTATGCTCTTTCTTCTTAGATTTATCACCTTCCACCTTAGTTTCTTTGGCATCCATATTCTTCTTCGCAGCCATAGCCTCATCGGCATTCATGATCTTTGCCGCTTTTCCCATCAAATCTGACATGGTTCTAGGTGGATCTTTGGCCAAAGTGTAGTACAACTTGTTGGGCAGTAGTCCACTCATCAAGGCAGTAATCGTTGTCTTTTCCTCATAGTCAATGACTTCGAGCTTCTCGTTATTAAAACGAGTTATATAATCTCTGGTACTTTCACCAGTTTTTTGTCTAACACTTAACAAATGTGCTACTCGCTTAACTGGATTTGCCCCAAAAAAGAAATTGCCAATGACTAACTCGGCCAGTTGAAGAAAAGTTGAGATCTTACCCCGAGGAAGATTATTATACCACATTTGAGCTGATCCGATAAGAGTTCCCGAGAATGCTCTACATCTCATCTCATCTGGAACAGCATAGATGTTGGCTGCAGCTTGGTATTGTTCTATATGAAGGATAGGTTCGGTCTTTCCATCATATTTGGGGGTCAGAACAGGTGCTTTAAACTTTAATGGTGTTGGAAAATCTACAATGGCCTGGACAAAAGGTGTTCCTCGAACAAAAGTTCGTTGTAGAGGGTTCTTGGCTTTAGCCATTTCCCCTAATCTATCCTCCAGCCTCTGAATAGAGCCTTTCCATGCATCATTTACTTCCTCGGGCCTGTTGGTTCGAGTGACTGATCGCATTGATGTAGCTTCCTGTGATCTATCTTGACGAGCAGCTAGTCGCGACTGGGCAGATCCTTCCCTTAAATCTGATGGTCGTCAAAAACTCCTCGATGCGACTTTAGGAGGACTTCTACTCCTTCTAGGTCCTAATCGATCAAAAGGTGATACCCTGCTTAACCTCTCTAGCGCACTAGTCCTTTCTGGAGAGAGAGTGATACGTTGTTCAGTATCTGTGGCCCGCACTGACGAAGTTCATCCAGGTTGATAAGAAAAATCTTCAGGTTCCTCAGTACGATATGAATCAGTACGCCTAGTTCGTGAAAAAGGTAAACAAGTATTTCTTTGTATACTTCACAGTCCTGAATGGGTTGGTGCACCGCCATGGAGGGTATGTATGAGTTGTCGCATAGTTTCTTGCATGACTGTCTGGCCCTGAGCCAGATTTGTCATTATTCCAGCCAGATCTAGAATATTTGGCAGAGCAGATGGATTTAGAGGGCTTCCAACATTTTGATTGCTGGCTTCTAGAATATCAGTCATTTGTGATGAATTGTTTTTGATGAAAAACGATATTACCAGTCGCTTCCCACAGACGGCGCCAATCTGTTGACGTAAAAAATTAGATTATATCTAATTATTTAATCACAGATAAAATAAATGAGACGAAGAAGTTTTAAAGTGGTTCATCCTTATAAGAATGGCCTACGTCCACTGTTTCTGTTATTGATGACTATTTGGGAATTTTCGATTACAAGTTCAATCAAGAAATTTTGGTCCCCTTACAATGAGGGTAATACAATGTATTTATAGCCCTAAGGCTGTAATGTGAAAGGGTAATACATTCAATGCTGTACATGTGAAAGGGTAATACATTTAATGCCCCTTAAGTGTATACATCTGAATGATAAGCATTTAATGAACAGTCAAACTGTTGGTTATCCTGCTATTAATGCTTTGTTCGAGGTGCAGCTCGGACCGCCTAGGCTGCTCGGACCGCCTAAGGTCCTCGGTAATCAAAAGTTCCTCGGTACTCAAAAGTTCCTCGAGGAGTTCTTGTAGGTCGGAGCGACTGAGTTCCTCGGGGAAGTAGTGTGTGACACCTCGACTAATTAAATACCGGGTAGCTACTCCTTTATTAAATCAATACAAAATGCCAAGTTGGTTCAGTTAATAGCATCACTGTCGAAAACATTTTTTATAATTACTAACCACCTAGTATTTAAAAAGTAAGTTGCCAAATTTTAAGTTAAGTCTGATTAACATGCAGTAAAAGAATAATAGAAGAACAACATAATCCATTCACCATAACGAAGAAATGAAATAACCAACAAATAGTAATAAATCCGGAGGAAAACTCCTCACAACAATCCCACAACTGAAAATAATATGACAAGTCCGAATCCTGAATTAATTACATGCCAGAAGTCTGAATAACTGAAATAAATGAAGTGTCTAAAAGAAATGGGCGACATGCCCTACAACTGATAAATGTTGAATATAGAGTCAAGATAGATGAAGCGTCTACAAGCAAAGTCTTGTAACTTCCACAAATAGCTACAGCTCGTCACCTGAATGAGGATCCTAAGCATGGTGTCCATGTGGCTGGGCACCTAAAATGGTTTTTACAAAAAGATAGATTTGAAAGCAAACGGGTCAGAGCCCGAAAGTGGAGAGTATTTTAAAAATAGCAAGTGCTTTAATAACATTTAAAATAATGAATGCAAAATACATGTTAGGACGTGCTCTCACATGAAATACTCACCTCTCGTCTAACTGTGCACTCCTAACGTTCCTGTACCCATTCATGTGTTTTCTCCTAACTATCTAGTTCAAAAGAGTTTCTAACACTTCTACTCGGGTCACGTTTTAATTCCAACCTTAAAAATTAAATAGAGAATTCTACTTTAATTCAGATTCTCAATTAGTAATACAATTCACTATCGGTTAACCCGTTATGTTTTCTCAAAACATTACCATAATTATATTCACAATATCAACATGAAAGTTCCCATTTATTAAGTGTATATTATTTACATCACAAATATACAATACAAGCACCCCAAGACTAAGCTGCGGTGCACACATACTCTGCTATCCATCCCGGTACATCACGTACATAAGGATCACACATTTCGAATCTCTCAGGAATCATTCTCAGATAACAACAATCACAAACAATGGAGGCGAACACAGTCACATCACATGGGTCACGCACATACCTGTGCTCCCACGATCAGCAGACTTATTAACATCCCAATAAGTCCTTCTCTGACCTATGTTCATCGAGGTACCAGTCTAAATCCGGACAACACAAAGATTAGAGGGCCCTAAGCGAACATAAACCTCCCGTGATAGCAAGTACGGTAGGTATGTCATACACAGAAAATCATATGCTAAGCATTCACACATCTTAGATATCTCAATATTAATAAAGGTATACTCTACATTCTTATACCATTATTCGAATTTATATATTTTAAGTCTCCCGATAATATAGAGTTTAAACTGTCGGCACGTCACACGTCATAGTTTCTTATACTTAAAACCAATCTTAAATAGATTATTAAGTTCCTATTATTCCCACATAAAACATCATCATTCCTAAGGTCCTTACTTCTGCCCTGAACCTCATTTCATCAATTATTCAAATTTACACTTTTAAACCAAATATTATATCACTTATCGCATTCCATTCGATTTAGAATAATTCCTCAAATTGAATTCTAATTAAGGTCCAAATTTCATAGCCATGCCTACTGGACTTCCTTAAGTTTAGGGTATTCATAAGGTCTCCAATAATATTTTCCAAGGGTTAACATCGTTAAAATTTAAATAGGGAAAACTTTACTCATTCTGGGAAGGTCGATCTATCGACCTTTACCTTCGATCGATCGATGGTGGTCGATCGATCGACTAATGAATGTCGATCGATCGAACGCACCAGGTATGGCTACGGACTGCTTCGTTTTGCAGTTTTCAAATCATCACAAAACATCCTTTTAATGCATGAAACTCGAATATAACGTTATAATATCATCATACAACCATCCTACAACATTGTTAACATTCTAAAACCAATAATTCATCAACCAAGGACTTTGTTTAGATCAAAACTTCATCAAGAATCCAAGTTTCCTATTTCTATCAAGAACATTAATAAATCTCTTCTTAAATCCGTTTTTAAATCATCAAGGGTCATAATTCTGAATTCATAATTCGTCCAGAATGTTTCTACATGCAGTCCCTAACATAGTTCATAGTTTTACATCTTCAAATTCATGGGTTTAATTAATCTTCCAAGATAAATTTGATAATTTCCTAAATATGGAAAAGCATAGCATTGAATCAATTGTAATTAAACCACTTGCCTTAATCTTTCTCTGAATTTGAGGTTGAATCTTGAAGGTTGAATCTGTCCTCTCTCTCTCTCTGCAGAATTCTCCTCTTTCTCTCTCTCTCTCTACAAGTTCTTCTCAAGGTGATAATGGAGGTTGGGTTGGTTTTTGCCAAGTTTTAAAGTTTCTAACTTCTCCCGTAGCCCACTTCCTAAATTGGGGTTGCAGATGGCTTAGTGGGCTAAGACTAAGTCAGATTTTTAACTCTAATTTTCATGGGTTTTAATTACCCAATTTCCGAAATTACCAAAATGCCCTTATAAGTTATTGGTATGGCCCAATAATGCCCCGGGACCTAAACTTAACCCCCGGCTAGTGTTTTCTGACTATTTTGACCCTTACGGACTCGTTGGCGCACTCAAAATGACCATACGGGTGATAAAAATAAAATTCACTTTTTAATTCAAATAATTATATTCCTGGCGCAACTGTCACGCGCATCCCAACAAAATTTCCCAAATTGTCGTATTTCAATCTCGCGACAATTTCAATATTTCCAATATTCATATATTGCCATATATACACATTATAATCAAATACTAACTCACATCTCGTTAATATTTTATCCGGATTAATTCTCAATTAATTCACATTTAATTCAATTAATCCCATAAATAAATATCACAAAAATACGGGGTATTACACAGTGTTCCTCGTTGTAGTATGGTTCCTCGGAGCGTCTGAGTTCCTCGGAAGTGTTTGTTGTTTCCACGTAGATTGCCACGTGTCTTCACTCGATTGAGACATGTCAGCAGACTAAATTTGGTATCAACAATGTTCTTAAAAATTTTTGTTGAAGACTTGAGAGGAGTAATAACACTTAAAAAACAATAAACTAGAATGGTAATGATGGATATGACAAATAATTCAATGAAGGTATTTTCTCCTAAGAAAATCTTATTTCTTTTATCTTGATAAAATAATGAAAACCTTTTTCATAAATCTTAACCTTATTTTAGGAATGAGAAGAATGGGAGTCAGGAATGAGTTTTAACCATGTGAACAAGCTACAAAACCCTTCAACTCATTCTTAATCACAAAATTAAGTTGTTTCCACAAAGAATCAAATTATATGGCAACAAAAGATAATCTCCATGATTTTCAAATACATCTATTGGATGGATTAACTTTCAGGTCCATATTTGACACCATCGCAATAGTGTCTTTGTAATGAGAAAAGTTGTCACTGTGGTGAACCTGAGGCTATCTGGGTCGCATTATGATGCAGGGAATTTTAGACATGGAAAATGATACTAGTGATAGATTTTGGTTGCAGCAAGACATTGCATTTATAATACCCCGCACTGAAAAATAGGTATTTAACATTACTTGACGTGTTTTGACCAAAGAAAAATTCGAGGAATAAATAATCCAAGTGTAACATGTCAAGAAATACATTAGGTGGCGTATTACGTAAATAGTTTAAATGATAAAATTCCCATGATGCATGTGTTGCATGAATCTGTATTTAATCTCTAATGGTATTGGCTAGGATGTCCATTAAGTTTGAGGAAAAATATCAAGGAACAGCTTTGACACGGACAAGGCTAAGACGATGCGACATTTAAATGGTACGAAAAGTAAAGTATTGCAATATGGATTAAATGAGAAATTTATACATTGAACGGTTCACACGAGTTTTTGTTTTGAGTTTATATAATTATTTTAAGTACTTTGGTTAAGTTTCATGCGATTCGAACAAGCAACGAATGCTATGCAAGCATGTGCACTAATTGTCTAACGACGCGCAACACGACGAAAGCCTAGTCTTGTGCAAATTGTTTAGGAAAATCGGTAAGTCAAAAAAATATTTTGAATATATTTAGACTCATAACAATATAAGGAATATTATCATGTGAACAAAAATCGAAAAAATATGTTTGTACGGAGGTCTCGATTCTTGCGCGCCTTGTATGGGACAATCCGGGAGGCCAAACGACAATTGTAAATATGATTTTTTAGCCAAAAAATGCAAGGAATATGAATCTGAAGTTAACAATTTAAAAAAAAATTATTTTCAGAGAGAGAAAGTGACGCAAATCATATTTTTGTTAGTATTTTTGGGCATTTTTCCAATGGGTTTTGGGTTCACATTGGTTTCTATATCTTGGTAAGTGTTTCACATATTTGAACACACCAACACTTTCTATTTGGGTCATAAGGGCTAGACTTCTCAAAATAGCTTGTAAGAGAGAGAGGGAGAGAGACATAGAGAGAGGTGGGTGCATATGTTGTATTAATTAATTCCTATCACATTTATCATCACTCTCTCTCCCTTTGAACTCCCTTAAACCATTAGACATCCCCAAAATTCGTAGCTACCCTTGACCCACCCAGAAACCACCATGAAATCGCCATTTTGTGGCATAAAAATACCTTATTTAACCATGTGTAACCATAGGAAGGATGTTGGGTTGTTAGAGATTTTATTCTTGGAGATTTGTTGAGGTTTATAGAATCTTGAAGATGGATTTTTGGAGGAGAAGAAGGTAAACTTGGAGGTAGCTTCCCTGGAGGGCTTTCTTTTAACCCTCTGAGTCCCCCTTTGAAGGTGGGGGTTACCCCTTCTACACCAACATTTTCTCCAGCATTTGGAGACATTTTAAGGTGGGAAATACTTATCTCTTACCAAGTGAACTTGACGATGATATTAGCATGGGTCTTTTGCATCTTGTTGATATTAGGTGTGTAGAAATAGTCATCCATGATTAAATATATATACTACATGATTTTAAGATATAGTTTAGAAGAAATGCGATTTTCTATCCTTCAAATGGGTCTTGTAGTAAATATATGTTTAGCTTGATTTTTCTACATATTTAGAGTTTAAAATATGTTTTTTAAGGTTATAAATGCACTAATAGACTTATTAGTATTATTCTAACTATTTTCTATGAAAATGGGCACTTAAAATGAAGGATTGACTCGGTTTAAAAAACGGATGATTTTCAGCCCACTATTCACAAACATTTTGTGAAATAAAATGTTTTAAACTCATGTTTTAAGGTGAATAAATGATTTGTTTGATGTGAAGAACACTTGGTATGTATGTGCCCTTTTATGAGATTACTATCGTAATTTTAATGTTGATGAATCATTATGAAATGAGAAAATGGTGTTTCATTTACAAAGTGTACTATTTAGTTTGTTAAAGTAAGTTTTGGGGTTAAAAGTGTAAATATATGAAAGTGTAGTCTTCTTGCAAATTTTGGGTGAAAATGTAAATAATAATTGTCTAGAATACTTAGTGTGAATAAAGTTATAAGTATGGGTTTTTATACCAAAAGTCAAAATTAAAGTGTGGAACACTAATTTTGAAAGTGTAAATATGTCAAGTGTTTGAATATTAACAAATGAGTTTTAAGTTGTGAAAAGACATAATTAAAGTGTGTAGCCTTAAATATGAGAAATAACACTTTAATATGTAAAAAACATGATTTTATATATGAAAAAGTTTTTTTTGTTTTTTTTTTTGGGGGGGGGGGGGTAAATTAATTGTATAAAATAAAAAATATTACATAGAGGAGAAACCTCAAAAGACCAAAAACCCTAGGGCATACCCCAAAGGCAAACAAAACACCAAGGCTAAAAGCCTAACATCTACTATCTTAGAAGCCTATCTTCAGGAATGTTCCAGTAAATACAAGCCATCCAGTTAGCATAGTTCCTTCTATCTTTCTTCCACGTGAGAACTTTGGCTCCAACCATGTTTTCAATACCCTTCACAATGGTGTCTACAGAATTGAAGACATGCTGAAAGCACCTAATATTTCTTTCCATCCAAATGTAGTAGATAGTAGCAACAATAGAAAGGGATCTTATCCTGTCACATAAGGTCTTGGTTGAATGGTTAACAGTGGCCATAGACAACTCTTTACTCAAACTTTGAACCTATCTATAACACTGGTTCCTAAGCATCACCTCCTCCTAAATACTTTTACTAAGGATGCATTGAGAGAACAAGTGGTTATATTTTTCCCTCTCTGACCCACACATCCCACAAACGTCATCCTGAAAATTTCCCCAAGCTAGTAACTTTACCTTAGTGTTGATGGCCTTCATAAATACTAACCAAGCAGTGAAAGAACACTTAGGAATGCAAATCTTACTCCAGACAAACTTGCTCAAAGTGATAGGAGGCTTTTGGGTACTCAATATCTCCCAAGCTGAAGCGATGGTGAACTTACCATTGTTATAAGGAATCCACATAACAGTGTCATTATCCTTAAGAATTGTAGGTAATGTAGCATTCTTCACTTCATTCATCTCCTAGGCCAGAGTTAAGGGCCATCTCCACTCCATATGGTGGATAAAATCAGAAACTTTAGCTTTAAGGCTGCTAGCTGAGTCATAAACAATGTTATCTCCATATAGAGGATGCAGGGGGCATTAGGATGCCAAAAATCAAACCACATAAAGGCTTGAGCTACATTCCCAATGTTGGTCTTAATTTTTCTTCTAAACTTCTCTCTAATCTTGAGGATTTGCCTCCAACTCCATGAAGTATCATTTGGGATACTCAAAGCCCAAATGATCCTTCCTTTGATCTTGTAGTTATTACACAATTTGATCCATAAGCTATCCTTCTTGCTGTACAAGTTCTAAAAATGTTTAGCCATAACTGCAATGTTCCAAGCCTCTATATTTAGCCATCCTTCCTCCAAAGAAACATAAAGACCCACCCAGGCAACTTTAGCACCTTCACTGTTAGCCTCATCCCCTTTCCAAAAATAATTCCTCATAATTTGCTCAATCTTCTTTATGAAGATTTTGGGCAGCATAAATATGCATGACCAATAAACTTGAATACTAAAAATCACAATCTTTCACATGGAGAACCCTACCTGCTAAACTCAAGAACTTATTAGTCCAGCATTTGATTCTCATTGTAATCATTTCCACCAAGTAAGATTAGTCCTCCTTTTTCAGCCTTGTTGTAATGAGAGGAACCCCAATATATTTGAGAGGGGGGGTTGTATGCCAAGAATAGTGGATATCTCTGGAATCCCTTCCAAATTAATCCATGCAGTGAATAGGCTACTCTTTTCACGATTAACCATTAGCCCAGAGTAAGATCTAAATTAAGATATGGCTTCCTTAACAATGTTGCAAGACTCCTTATACCCACCAGCAAAAATAATCAAGTCATTAGCAAAACTGAGATGGGTTAAAGACATCTCCGTGCATCTAGAATGATATTTGAAAAGGACTGAGTCTGTTGCTTTAGTGATTATCCTAGTGAATACTTCCATCACAAGAAGGAAAAGGTAGGGAGAGAGAGGATCTCAATGCCTTAGACCTCTTCTCCTATGAAAGAAACCTTTTAGATCCCCATTCAGATTAATAGAGAACCTGGTAGTCATCACACACTTAGTAATCCAACCAATGACTTTTGTGGGAAAACCAACATGGGCCAAAAGGTTGAGCAAGAAGTCCCAGCTAACAGTATCATAGGCTTTGAGGATATCTATCTTGATTGCACAGGATATGAGTCCCTATGATAGTTCCTCATTAACTCTTGCAATAACAAAATGTTGTCAGTTATAGGCCTTCCTTCATCAAATGCAGCCTGGTTGTTTCTAATGAAGCTAGGCATCATCTTCTTGAGTCTAAGAGTGATCACTTTATAAATGCATTTGTACAAGGTGTTGTAGAAGGAGATAGGCCTGAATTCCCTCATACTAACAGGGGTAGAAACCTTTACAATCAATGGAAGGGCTGTATAGTACCATTAATTGAAGAAAATACCAGTGTCAAAGTAGGATTTAATAGCTTCACACACTTCCTCTCCAACAACAAGCCAATTCTCTTTAAAGAAAATGCTGTTGAATCCATCAGGGCCAGGAGCCTTATCAGACCCTATAGCAAACATAGCCACCTTGATCTCATCATGAGTGACTTCTTCCTCCAATAAATCAGGTTGGGTTGAGGTGAGTTTTTTCTTAATCACCTCCCCAAGGACATCAGTAGCATCCTCACATTGCACCCTTTTCCCTAAGAGGTTCTGAAAAAATCCCACTGCTTCACTAGCCACCAGATCACAGCCTTTAACATATTAAAAAGGGTTAAAATGCAAAATGTGTAATTTTGGCAAAGTGAGAAGTTGAACAAGTGTGTTTAGGACTAAAATGCATAAGTGTTGAGCTTAGAACTTGATAGGGGTATTTTTTTATTAACACTTAAAAAGCGATAAGGTTGCAAGTTTTGGTAGAGAAAAATGGTAATTTTGTAATTTACTTTAAGTGTGACATTTTAATGAAAGAAAATACTAAAGAGTGTTTTGGCTCTAATATGGAAAGAATAATTTAATTCCTTAAAGAGAAAATTATTTTCGGGATAAAAATCAATGCGTTCGTGAAAAAAGGACTGTAATGGAACATAATGATTTTTCCTAAATGAATAATGGAAAATGGACGGTTAAGTCCAAGGATTTAGCCTCGGATCGAAAAAGGAAAATTAATGTGAACATTATGAATATGTTAGACACATTGGCAAGATAATTATATTAAACATGGCTATGTTGTCCCTAGTGGTGAAAGACCCCAAACCAACTGCAGTAGTATATGGTGGTGGAGACCGGTGGTGTGAGGCCACGAAGTCCATGAGTGTTTGTTGGCGGAATCCCTAAAGATACTGCTAAGTAATGAATTGAATATTCATGAAAGAGGCATAAATGGATGGTATTGATCCATTAATTTATTAATACAAGAATAACATATTGAATGTTTAAGGTTCACGTGGTAACATGGGATGGTTAAATAAGGTAACTGAATGATACTTAAGCTACCTAATGAGGCTCAAACCATAATAAACACAAGTGTGTGTTATATGAGGCTTTAAATAGGAAAAAGGTAGTTTTCTAACACGATGTGTGCGTGTGTTGATGAAAGTCTTATGATATGGTTAAATAACTCGTTCGTGAGTTAATTGAATGTAGAGAAATAAATGGTCTTAATGAAAATGAAAGGCCAGGAAGGCCAAATGGAACGAAATAACGTTTTTTTTGTAATAAAAATGATTAAATACATGGGAACATGTATTTTTTGAAGGTATATATGTATATATATACTTATTTTCACATGCATGTAGTGTAGCATTTGAGTATTCCTTTATGACTTTCTTTTTTATACTGCATTTGTATATGTTCCCACTGAGCATTCGGCTCACATTCCTCCTTTGTTACCACAAGTTGCTTGTAATTCGGTATATTGAGAGATCTGTTTAATTGACCTCCCTCCCCTTTGGTCACATCACGTAGTAATTGTAAATTTGACTCATATGATAATAAGTTTAACGTTAAATACTATTAAAATTAAATTAGAAACATTATATTGGGTGTTTCATTGCACTTCCCAATTAACATGCGAACCGGATCAGGTTAGTCATGTAATAACCTTTAAATCTGGGTCGGGGCGTTATAGCACCGCTGCGACGAATGATGAGGTGAGACATGTCGCACCTTTGGTTGGAGAATTATTATTTCGGAGAAAAGTGAATAGAGAGGAGCTTTCGTTGTAGCCAGAGTTTGCTTCGCTAGGGTGAAAATGCGGCGAGGCATGTCACCCCCTTCTCTAGAAAATATGAACCAATATTTTTTCTTCAAGAGTTTAGAAAATATTTTGGAAAAACACTCTAAGTATGTTTTTTCTTAACCAAGGACAGTTATACATAATAATACACACATAAGAATACAATATTTATTAACATGGTTTTTTTGATAAGAAAATTATATTTCATAGTCTATTTGTTCAAATAGTTCAAATAACTCATGCCCAAGTTTTAACACATTTTCCAATTTAGAAAATCTTAGTTTTAATTTATGTCAAAAGAAGGATGGTAAAAATAAGTCACTCTAAGTGTTTTACCTTTACCCTAAAGTGGAAATATCATTGGTCATGGTATGAGGTAGCTTTTCGAATGAAGACGAAGAAGTCCGGCCTTGAAATCTTGAAGATGAATCTTCCCAGATAATTTAGACCATGACTCAAATATGTTTTTGAACGGGATAAGACAATCTAATCCTATTGGATCTTGTGAGAATACCTATGATTTTATAATCTGCCCATTTATCTGTTCCTTGACAAAATGTATAAGAAAAATATTGCAAATAAATGGATTAAAGGTGTCGCCTATCAAACGACTCCCCCAATTAAAGGCAATATAAGGATAAATTCGACACAACCATTTGTAACTCTTGCAACCTATTTTCCTATCAAGACACTATAAAAGACATCAAGATTCCATTGAAGAAATATTGATAGAAATACAACAATCATAAGATGAATACAATATATAATCAAGGTAGTCATGGTTCATCTCGTTATTAAGGATCACACACCAAATTTAGTTAATATCTCAATAACATGTAACATATACATATTATTCCACAAGTTATCTATTACTAGTTTAATTCAATAAATACTAAGTGATAATATCATAATGATACTAATCTTGATCATCCTATCTGTCGCTTACAGAATCCCCCCCCACCCCCCCCCCCCCCAGTTTAAGTCTACCATAAACGAAAACATTTCCAAGGAAATATTGCCCAAAAAAGGAGTCACATAGTCAATATTCCTTTCCAAGGAAGTAGAATAATTCTCCCACTTTTTTCAAGACATGGAAAAAGGCAAAGAAAATATAAACAAGAGCTAGAAAAAATTAAAGACATGGTGAATAAGCCTTTAAATCCAAGCATTTAGTATATGATAATCTATGGATTAAAACCAGTACATATCATTATGAAATTTAGATTGAAGTTAAGTTGGGATATGATAAAACTCTATACATGTGGTAACGATATATGTAAGGTATTATAGATAACATGAAATCATGTGTCACCACAATACCAATAATCAATTTCTCCCATAAGAACTCATTATAATATACCCCTATAATTTATTTAATATGATAAATTTTCGACCTTCCTTCTCTATACCTAATTTCTTGTATTTTAGTTCTTATGATTCTTAACTACTTCATTTGTAGCACAATGTAACCAAAAAATACAAGTTCTCAAAATAAAAAATAGTCATATGTGAGGAGTAGACAAAATTAGTCTTAAGAAACGAAGGACATGATAAGTGATCTTAGTAAGCACGTTGAGTAATATGAGATATGAATCATATGGTATATGATATAAAGTCGCATAAGATCAAAAGTTACATTGCAAGGTATATATATATATATATATATATATATATGTATGTATGTATGTATATGTATGTATCATTGAGATATAACATTGGTTACTCACTATATACTAAACATAATGTAAAGCACATATAAGTTATGAGAATAAAAAGAAAAATAAGTTAGTAGTGACGTATTCGCATGGAAATCCTAAAACTCATGACATGTAAACACTATTTCTAGACACCTAAAGATATTTAAAGGTTAGTATATAAGACATATGTTCACATATTCCAATGGTGAAGCATGGGTAATGACATGGATAACAACCACCAAGGATATATGATAGACTAATAGATATGGCATTCAAATCTAGCATTTTGTCAAATAAGATCAACACAAATGATGATCAAAAGCTTTTTGATAATGTAGCATATTTATCCATGGCAAGAACTAAGATATAAAATTATATGGAAATATTTATTCGAATATCAAATTTTATAGTATTACAATCTCTACACTACAATAAGAATAAGAAAGTTCAAGTATTAAGACAATTAATGACTATATATGTGCAAATAAGTATCAACATAATTTATACCACTCAACAAAGGTGGTATTCCAAATAAATTTATTTAAGTACTTTGCAAGATATACTACATGGGGAAAGAGAATAATATGTGAGGATAGTAATGAAAATAGAATTTCTATCATTGTATCTCAAATAAAGGGTTTTACATGGATTAATCAACATTGAAGCACTAGGAGAACAACACCAATACCCATTAATGGAAACTAAAACATATTAGCATTATTGTCACACTTACCAAAGTTTGATAATTATATCATATGTTCATAACCAAGAAAATATTATACATAAAAGTTTAATAACATGATGAATGTTTTAACCAAGAACAAAACATCATATCATGATTGTGCAAAACAAAAATAATTTGAACATCATCAATAGAAAAGTATAATATCAGGTTCAATTAAGATAATAAGTCATAAAACAAAGAACACAAATCTTCGACTCAAGTGAAATGTGCAACACCCTATTTATGATCATTTTCAACTACCACCCCCCCTAAAATTACCAATTTAGTTAAAACCATTTTGTCTCATATCTTTAGTGTTACCTGATTTTAGATATATTGAAATCTTTGAGACATTTCTATCTTCAAATTATGTTGCATGCGGAGCCTTTCATTTATTCATTACTGATATGGAACATTATTTCCAATTTTCAAAGGTAGCATCATCCAAGCAAACTTGTATCCCCAACCACATCTTCACTCTTGATTTTTTTAAGGAATAGCATACGTTTTTTTAACCCCTCTAAATCAGGGTAAAAAAATCCTCGCAAACACATATAGGATTTAAACATTCTTTCATTACTCTATTCAAGATTCAAATGATTTGTAAAAGATATAAAATCTATGACATTCCTCATAAAGTATGACCAACTCAATGTGTAGTGCAGTGTAAAGTGCAAAAAAAAAATGATAATGTATTCTCAAACTACATTATAATTCCAAGACTAATGAAAATGATCAAATAGACCATTTTGATACAACAAAATATGTCATCGAGTATATCATCTAAAAGGGAAAACTGGATTACACCAAAAAATATATTTTTGAATTTTCTCGTTGAAAGATATATACAACCAAAATTGAATATGAAACAAGACTAAAATATATCTACATAAGATCATATCCTAAACATGTTCCAACAAACTTAAATCTCCAAAAATAACCAAGGCAACCCTGTAATACCCCGTATTTTTTTACTGATTTTATTAGAGGATTAATTGAATTTAATGGGAAATTAATTGGTAATTAATCTGGATTTAAATACTAGCGAGACGAGAGTTAGTATTTAATTATTGTAATTATGTTGAATATTAATGAACGAGTATAGTAATATATTATTTTCAATTTATTAAAAATTGTCACGCGTGGAAAATACGGCAGTTTTGGAAATTAAATTAGGATGCGCGTGTCAGTCGTGTCGGGACCAATTTAAGGGATTACAAAGTATTTTATTTTTATGTCATCCTTATGGTCATTTTGAGTGCATAAATATGCTCGGAAGTATCGAGATAGTTAGAAAACTCTACCCAGGGGTTTAGTTTGGGTCTCAGGGTAGTTTCATGCCAAACCGGCAACCCGAGAGGGTATTTTAGTCATTTCACTATTTGATGAGTAGTGACCTACGAAATTTAGGATTATTATATCAGCCAACCCTTAGGGTGATTAGGTTTATTGGCTGCTACAAACTTGAGAGAGAGACAAGTAGAGAGAAAGGAAGGGTTGTTAGGGCCAAACAACCACCTTGCACCACCACCAACGCTGGATTTGTGACCGGAAAGATAACATCGCCGCCATATCATCTTCTCCAAAGGATCAAAACT
This sequence comes from Sambucus nigra, assembly GCA_949130495.1. Taxonomy (NCBI): domain Eukaryota; kingdom Viridiplantae; phylum Streptophyta; class Magnoliopsida; order Dipsacales; family Adoxaceae; genus Sambucus; species Sambucus nigra. The sequence goes on along the minus strand of OX422220.1, from coordinate 165,036,461 downwards.
TCCATTTCTAGGCAACTGATTTACTTGTTATGATTCAGAAAATATATTATCCATGGTATTTTAGTATTGGAGACTTAACTTGAAATATTGATAATTTCATGAATTGGGAGAATTTCATCTTGAATATGGGTAGGTTTTGCATGTACATAAATTTTGGGAAGATTAGAGAATTTTATCAGATCCTAAATGATATAAATCATGGGTCAAATCTGAGTAATTGGCTCTCTTAAATTGAGAAAAGTTATCCTAGGGTGTAACCACGAAAACTTGATGAACATTTAAAGCTGTATGCAATTTTCATGATGATTTGATAATTCTGGAACGTTAGAAATCATTTGTTTAGGTTGTTATAACATCAAGTATGTTTACTTTAGAGAATGGGAATTTGTAATGATTTTTGGAGACCAAACGATGGCCAAAATGCTAAAACAATTATGGGTTGTAACTGGTCAATCAATCGATCGACATTCATAGTAGATCGATCGACTGGTTCGAGCGATCGACATTCTTGAGTCGATCGATCGACTCCCCTACATTTTTGACAAAATTTCCTTTTAAGGTTTAATCAAATTATGACTTTTAAGAATTATTGGTGTGGATGATTTGAATACATTAGGACTTGGGAAGGTCAGTAGGGATGTATTTGAGGCCCGGAGAACATTATCTTGCTTTGGGATTAAATGATAAACTTACGAGTGCCTGATGAGAGTGTTATGATTGGAAATTAGGGAAACTTGAGTTTAATTTGCTGAAACAATAACTTGAGGTTAGAGATAGTAGTAGGGGGACTTTAAATAGCTGAAATAACTTTAGAGACAAGTGGGAGACTTAGTAACCTTTTGAGATAGGTTTAAGTACTCAAAATTTTACGACAAGAATTTTTGTGCTAAACATTATTACATAAAATAATCGGGATGAAACTATATTGCGTATGAGACTTGTAATATAGGATGGAAGTATACCTATATTGATATGATAATTACTTAGGTTGTGTTATTACCTAGTATATGGATTATTATGTGTATGACATACCTACCATACTTGCTATCACGGAGGTTATAGGAAGAGGAAATTCTTGTCTTGTGTGCCTTCGGGCGGATATGGATTTGGTACCTCAAAAACATAGGACCGTGAAGACTTATTTGTGAGTTCATAAGTCAGCTAACCATGGGAGTGTAGGTATGTGCGTGACCCATGGATATGTGAACTATATTCACCTCCAACATGTGTGATTTGTATTGATACGATTCTTGAGTGATTCAAAACTCATGATCCTTATGTATGTGATGTACCGGGATTCGATAGCAGAGAATGTGTGCACCGCAACTTATCCTAGGGGTGCCATATGTCCAGTCCTGCGGGCCTGCCCGAACTGTCAGTGAGTCAAACAAAGAGGCGGGTCCGAGTCTTCCTCGGTTGAAGTAACAAAACTCCTCCTCCTTTATCTTCTTCCTACCATCCGGGGGGAAAGGATGAGACAGAGTTGACTCCCGCGGCCTCTCTGTAGAAGAGGGAGAAAGCCCAGTCCTCTATCTCAGTCTCAACAGAAGGTAAGTGTATATATGTACTCAGAGTGATATAAATATATACTTGTGAATATTCATTGTTGTTTAGTAGATGAGAATGGCTAAGATATTTAATTGACTTAAAGATGTGGGAACTTAAATAATACATGTGATAATGGATTCAAATAATGAGTATTTGAAATGTAAGTATGTCTTAATTGAGTAATACAGGTGGATCAATGTAGCAATCCATATAAACATATTTAATACAAAATAGTCATGTAGTAGTTGAGGGGTGAGAATCTCAAGTGAGATCACGTGACTAACATGTATATAATATTTACTATTTAATGCAATTAAACACTTGCTATTTTTAAAATATTTTCTCCTCGGGCTCTAACCCGTTTCCTTCCAAATATATTTTATTTTGTAAAAATATTGTAGGTGCCTAGCCACAGGGACGCTAAGCATTGGAGTTCCATTTAGTTAACCTTATCTATCTACTATGGAAGTTATAGGATCTCGGGATTAGATGCCTCCACATCTATCTTTTCCTCCTTAGGACTCATTCTTATTAGTTGGGGCATGTTTCCCATTCTTATTCAGAGATAGTAGTTTCAGACTTTCATTTATATTAGATGTTGGTTTTGTTTATTCAGACATTGTATTGGGATTATATTTTGCTTTGGGATTATTATTGGAGTATTTACTCTAGACTCAGTTTATTTCATTACATTAGTTATTTATATGAGGTTGTTTATGTGTATGACGAATGGTTTGTTATTCATTAATTGGTTGTAACTTAATTTAATTAATAAAATTTGGCATCTCACTTTTTAAATATTAGGTTGCTAGTAATTAATTAAATGTTTTCGACAGTGATGCTAAGACGGAACCAACTTGATATTTTGTATTAATTTACTAAAGGAGTACATACCCGGTATTTAATTAGACGGGGTGTTACATGTGATATCTGAGCATCAGGTTCTAGAGTCTTCAGGATCTATACGTCTTGTTATGCTTTTCGCGTAGTGTTCTTTGATATAGATCCCTATGTTTTAGGACTGTCGTATTCTTTAATTGTGTGTTTTATGTCTTTAGATCTTTTATGATATTAACTGTAGACTTATAAGTCTTCTCTCTCATTTCAGATGCCTCCTCGACGTAAAAAGCGAGTTCCCAGGGGTTCCCAATCCGAGACACAACTAGCACCAGTTCAAGGAACTATGAACGCTGCTGAAGTTACCGCTATAGTAGCACTGGTGATAAATGTAGCTTTAGAAGTAGTGTAGTAGGTGTTTAGTCTCATGCATTCCCATTTGTTTGGGAACATGTCAGAGATGCCTATAAGAAGGCACATCCTCCAGAGTTTCAGGGAGCTCCGATGTTGTTGTAGCGAGCCAATGGAAGAAGGACATCCAGAGGCACTTGAGGATGTATGAATGCACAGATGTACATAGGCAGATAGTAGCTACATTTAAGCTAGTTGGAGAAGCGCTGCAGTGGTGGGAGTGTATTACCATGCTGAGGAGAGAGATGTCTTTACTATTCAGGATTTCTAGGTGCAATTCGACCGCAAATATTTCCCTTATGCCGTTCTAACTGAGATGATGTGGAAATTACTCAACCACACCCAGGAGGGGAAGACTATAGCTAAGTACGATGAAGAGTCTACCAGGCTAGTTAATCTAGTAGCAGCAGAGGTACCTACTGAGGAGAAGAAAATACAGATGTTCATGGATGGCCTTACTTGGAGGATTCGGCAGCATCCTCTAGGTAACCTCTCATTGCAGACCTATAGTGATGTGCTTAATGCAACACTAACTCACTACTAGGACCATAACTTCCGTCTGACAGGGAGCAAACGAGTAGGGGAGTCCATCCACTAAGGAAGGACAAGAGGTAGTGGTGTCGGTGGGGCACAAGTAGCTCAGGGCCAGCAGAGGCAGGGTGACCAGAATTCCTAGTACGGGGATTCTAAGAATTTCATATCGGTAGGTTTATGTCACGGTCAAGGAGATTATAGTCATGGCCATGAGGTCCAGTAGGGCCAGTAAGTCTAAAGGAAAGGTGGTAACGGCCTGTCGGGCCGAGGGTGGTAGGGACAAGGAGGGGGTATTTTGGTGGGAAGTGTTTCACATATGGAAAGACTTACCACAAACATCAGTATTGTCTTGAAAGTGGCAGGGACGCACAACCCCAGCAGTAGGGTGCTAGACAGGCGCCTCAGAGGCCAATATTTCCCGCCGCCCTCCCAGCACCTTAACATAAGCTATCTTTGCCAGCTATACTAGCGGTCCTATTTCAACAGGGGAAGTTACCATATGGGCGTGTTTATAACATTCATAAGGACGTAGTCCCACATGCTCCACCACCAGTTAAGGTTACGTTTTCTATATAGGGGACTATGGTGCATATATTATTTGACACGGGGGCATCACATAGTTTCATTGCCACTGGTTTTGCACATGCCACGGGGTTATTAGACACGTCAGAGAGCACAGTTACTAGTGTAGATTCACTGTTGGGATATGGGTCACTGATTTTCTTTATATGTCACGACGTAGGCATAGAGATTGGGAGATTGTTATTACCTACATATATGCTTTTCCTAGATATGCACGAGTATGATGCGATTATCGATATGGATTGGGTAGTTATGTATAGGTCCATGATTGATTTCTATAGTCGTAGTATTATGTTTTCTATACCAATTCAGGATATTTCTCGGGTGGTGTTGCCTCATCCTAAGGTAGGATCGTCCACTCACTTGTATTACATAAAGGAGGAGACCTCTAAGGAGGTAGTAATCCCACTTGTTTCAATTCCTGTTGTACAGGAATTCGCTGATGTCTTCCAAGATATCTGGGATTGCCACGTAGTAAAGAGATAGACTTTGTTATTGATTTGATGCCAGTCACTTGTCTGATAGCCCGCGCGCCTTATCGTATGGCTCCGAAAAATATGAGGGAGTTACGAGATTAGATTGAGCAACTGGTGGGATAGGGGTTCATCCCTAGGATTTCCTCGCCTTAGGGTGCTCCCATGCTATTTATGAAGAAAAGGGATGGATATTTACGATTGTATGTCAATTAACGGGAGCTGACTAAAGTCATGATACGAAATAAGTATATGTTTCCCCTAATCGATCAATTATTCGATCGTTTGTGAGGTGTTTCCTTGTTCTCAAAGATAGATTTTAGATCAGGATACCATCAGTTATGTATTAGTGAGCAGGACTTGTCTAAAACTGCATTCGTGAAGAGATATGGATCATACGAGTTGAGGGTTATGACATTTGGGCTAATCAACGGAACATCCACATTCATAGACTTAATGAAGAGGGTGTTCAAAGAGTTCGTTGATCAATTAGTCATTGTCTTCATAGATGCCATTCTGATATATTCTCAGACTGAGGAAGAGCATGTCGAGCATTTACAATAGGTGTTCAGACACTGCGCCAGCAAAAATTTTATGCCAAATATTAAAAGTGTGGGTTTTGATTTAAGGAGGTCTAGTTTTGGGGGAACATGGTGTCAGACAAGGGTATATCCGAGCAAAGTGTTAGCGGTGAGGGAGTGGGGGAAGCCTTTGACAGCGACAGAGATACGTAATTTTTTTAGCCTAGCAGGATACTATAAGAGGGTTATTGAGGGATTCTTGAAGACAGCGGGTTTGTTGACACATCTGACTGGTAAAGGGGAGCCATTCATCTAGGATGACGCCTGTTAGTCAGCCATTGATGAGATGAAGGACAAGTTGACTTTAGCACGCAAACTAGCATGGCCCAGGTCAGGAGTGGAGTATCTAGTTTACACTAATGCGTCCTTACAAGCACTCAAGGGGTGCTTCCGTAAGAGGATTAGGCTATAGCTTATGCTTCCCGAAAGCTTCATCCTCATGCGAGGAATTACCCCATCCATGACTTGGAGTTAGCAGCAATCGTGTTTCCACTTCGGATATGGAGACATGATCTCTTGGGGGAGAAATTTTGATTATTTACAAACCACAAGTCACAACATTACCTCTTCACTCAGAAGGAGTTGAATATGCATTAGCGCAGGTGGCCTAAATTTGTGAAGGGTTATCAGTTCGATATCTAATACCACCAGGGGAAGGGTAATGTGGTAGCTGAGGCGTTAAGCCCTAGGCTTGTAGGTGAGGTGGCCGAAGTGTGGAAAGCGAAAGGGAAGGAGTTGGGACAAAAAGATGAATTGGTCCTATCATTTATGTATGTTATGATAGTTATGCCTCAGATTATTACGAGGGTTGTAAAGGCTCAGTTAACGGATCCGTTCTACGAGGATCTAATAGTACTACTTGTAGCATAGGGGGCATAATCTTACACTGTTAGTTTGGATGGAGGGTTACACTTCAATAGCAGATTATTTGTTCCTGAGGGGGAGGACTTGCGACACGAGGTGATGACAGAGTCGCATGGTTCACATTTTGCGGTACATCCTGGTGGGGATAGAATGTACCATGATATGAGGCGACATTATTGGTGGAGTTCAATGAAGAAGGATATTGACGAGTTTGTTTCGAAATGTGCCACTTGTTAGCTGGTAAAAGTGGACCACCAGAGATCGCCAAGGCTCCTACAACCGTTAGAGATCCCTATACGGAAATGGGAGAGCATTACCATGGATTTCATCACAGGGCTACCTACATCTCAGGGAGGTCATGATTCGATATGGGGGATTGTGGGTCATTTGACCAAAGTAGCTTACTTTTTGCTAGTTCGGACTGATGATAGTATATGGAAGTACACTAAGATCTTCATTGCGGAGGTAGTGAGACTTCATGAGGTGCCCTTGATATTGTGTTTGACTGAGAAAAGATTTTTTGTGCCCAGATTTTGAGAGAGCTTCCAGGAGGCTATGGGTACGGAGTTACGATTGAGTTCGGCGTATCACCCACAGACTAATGGACAGATTGAGCAGACAAATCATATGTTAGAGGATATATTGCGGATGTGTATCCTAGGTTTTAGCAGAGGATGGGATCAGTAACTCCCATTAGTGGAGTTTTCTTATAATAAATCCTACCAATTTATGATATGCATGGATCCATTCGAGGCGTTATAAAACTAATCGTAAATTTGAATGATTAATTAGACCCATAATTTAGTAATCCCAAGCATTACGTATATGAGGTTCAAGCCCGCACTATATTTAATCAGAGGACGAGTAAATCAGTATTGCAATAGTTACGCTCGAATTGCATTCTGAAGCATCCCGGTTACTCGGAAGCAAACGAGATCCAAAGATCTACAATTATCGCATTCCTACGAAATACAATTGTAATCAAATAATTAAATTTAGAGGATTACTTTTATACACATACAACTACCACATCGGGTTGGGTTCATGCATACCGACCCTTAAAAGTCTAGCCTACCATGATGAAAGTAATGAAAACGATTTTGGAATTGCAGGAAGTCACGATTAAAGTAAGGACAAATTGAAGAATGCTATAAATGGGAAATTAGACAGAGGAAATTAATAACTAATCTTACCGAAGCACTGAAAGCATTAATTACAATTACTTGTAATCACAAAAATCTGAACAATCTTCAATCATGGAATTAAAATTATTAGTTATCTTCAAACTAGGGTTTTTCTGAAAAGAATGGAAAATTAGATAAATTCTCCATCCTTAAAATGAAAATAACTTGTTTTTAAATACCCTACAAAACTCCAAGAGTTTTAGCTGAACAAAGACTCTCCATTAGAGGAGGAGTAAAAAATAAAAATTCGATAGTCAGACCGGTCCGGTCCTCCTTCAGTTCGGTCTGGACCGGATCGATTCGTTTCTTTCTTGGTCGGATCGATCCGGTATGAATCATTTCGTTTATTTTCCTTCAGATTCAATCCATCTTCGGTCCGGGGTTCTCTGGAAATTGGCATTTCGGATCGGTCTGGACCAAATCGGTCCGAATTTCCTTTGACTTTTTCTTCAGAGTTTGACTGCTCATAACTTTCACACCGGGACTCCGATTAAGGCGCCGTTTCTTCATACGTGCTCGTGAACTTGATATTTTGAACTTTTATTTAGATGCCTCATAAGAATTTCGGGTAAAAATTATGACTTTGCCCTTTTAACTTTTCCTTCTTTGCTTTCTCGATTCTTCCGGTTTCTTTCTTTCTTTCTTTATTGACATCAAATACCTGTAAAATCAGTAAAAAATACCAAAAACTCAGTGTACTCATTAGAATAACTCATTAGCAAGATTATGAGATAAAATCAAATCGATTACGTTGTTTGAGGTGCTAAAAGTAACTAACTTAAAGGGATAAATTTGGAAGAATTTATGCCTAATCAAATCCCCCTAACTTAGAACATTGCGCGTTTCGAGCAATGTAAAAGAATCCTAGAAAGGCTCAACTCCTGAAAATCATTTTATTGGGATAGAATACCTTTTTCATGGTCAAGCGATTGCATTTAGCATATGCAACAAGCCTTTAAACCCCTAGGTTACCCTAGTAGGACGAGTTGTGTCTCGTGAGGGTTTGCAGAGAATACACCGACAAAATTCGACTCAAAGAAACTTCAAAATACGCAAAAATTGTGGAATTCAAACTTTCCCAGAAAATAATCATCATCAATTCGTGTTCAAGGGTCTCAAATCATAGTGCGTGTGTGCGAAGCCAAAAATTTGACCGCGAATTTCCACCGATTGATCATTACATTACTTATCCAAAAATTTGTTTTGATTTCAAATTCTCACGGGATATTCTCACAAATGAATCTCTCGGATTATGACTATTCCCTTGGTATGCGTGATATAAAGATTAAATATACTGGACGCAAAGTCACGCACACAAGTAAATTTTATAGTGATAGGATCTCATCAACGGAATATGGTTTTTCAAAACGGGAACATTACCTCTTATTCACGCATTCAATCTCTTTTATTATCTTTTGGTGTCTTAGCTCTCCACGCGGTAACCAATTTCTCAATTTGGACTCGGTTAGGACTTTTTCAGATTTTAAGGTGTATTGGGTAAAATGAAAATGGTAGGGAATTTCAGAATTGGAAATATTTTTCTTATGATGTCCGTTAGTGCTTTCTCCGGGCTTTTTGCTCATTTTCTTTTCTTTTCTTTTTTATTTTTTTTTATGTTTTTCACTTCTTTTCTTTTCGTGCTATTTTTGTTGAGCATATCTATTTTTTTTTCTTGCCACTTTTTACGTACTTTTCGGACTTTATTCGATAAATATTCGATTTTCTCAATTCTAGGCAACTTGGGTTTTTCAGGTTACGAAACGAAAAGGATAAATTTTATTCGGCTCGATTGGGTTATCAAAGGGATAATTTTTCACATATTTTTATGGCTAATACTTTTAGGTAACAAACAATGGCCTAGCTCATTGTCCAAGATACTAATTGCATTACCTTATGCGTCTCGAGATAAATTTAATTTAGAGATTTGTAGAGCGCTTTGTACTATAATATCACACACATTTATCAAAACCGATCAAAATGAAAGGATTGAGATCCTCAACGACTTTTTCAACACTGAAAACAACTTTGAGTTAACAATTAACTTGGATTGATTTATAATTTTCACAAAGATGAAAGGCTCTAATATCACTGGGTTTATTAATCTCCACACTTATTCATTATGTCGTCAATTTTCGTACAATTTCCATCTTTGGTTAATTTAGGCTTTGTGTATTTTGTTTTTACAATTTGAGACTTTAACCGACTTTTAATGATGTTTTTGAAAAAAATTTGAATTCCAATTTTTATTTTTTTTGAACAAAAATATTTTTGAGTTTTTCAAAATTTTATGATTTTTTTGAAATTTATGTGCATTTTTTAAAATTTGTGAAGTTTTAGAAATACGCACTTGTGACCCCCCCCCAACTTAGACTTCTGCATTGTCCTCAAGCAAACATGACTAAAATCTAAACAAGGCAAAATAAGAAGTGCGATAAATAAAACAAACAAATGGAGAAAATGCAGATTTTTATAAAACAGGATTGTGGTACAACAACAGCAAAGAGCATACAACATGTGAACAAGGGAAACAACTAAAAACTATCACAAACAACCAAAGCTTCACAGGGGTAGTGGGTGGGAAGAGTTGGGCGCGTCATGGCCATAGGGGTCATAGATGTAGGATGGCAAAGTCTCGCTGGGATCCCCTTGGCGTCGGTACAAGTCCGCTTGGAAACGAAACATCATGCTTGTATCGCGGCGATAGTCGGTCAAAAAGTTGTTAAATCCCGTGTCCAGGGTCGACATACAATTGGTGAGGCCGCTACCCGCCCATTCGAAATCAGGGTCGTCTTCTTCGTCGACCGACTCTTTATCCACACCCACGTCTCCCATCTCAAAATCGGCACCTGCTTCTTCTTTTTCCTCATCCATACTCGAGGCAGCATTGCCCTCGTCATCACTTCCTCTCCTCACTCGAAGGATGGCTAGATGTTTGGTGCTCCGAGTGCGGATTCCCTGGCCAAAAGGACTGGGGAGGTGCGTACGGTCAAGCGACGCCTCAATGCCAGCGTCCTTGAGAATGGAGGTAATCAGACGTGCATAAGGAAGTGGTGCTTCACGTTTCTCATCCATGTCTACAACGAGGATGTCAACGTATAGGGTGCGAGCCAGGTGAATTGGATTGTCGGTATCGAAGAGGTTGTATGTCAATGTGGCTTGACGGGGACGCATCGCGGAATCGTTGGATGTTTGCAAAATGTTAGCACGCACAATTTGGAATGTGAGGCATGCTTTCTCGTTAAGTCGGCCAACAACGACAGTCTCCCCCTCCATACAACGTCGAGGGAAATTCGCTCCATAGTCAGTTCTGTGGCTATCGGGGTGACATTCCTTGGCTATGTGTAGTCTTGAACATCGGGAACGTTGTATTCGCCCAACTTGGCAGTGAGAAGGGCCAAAGAAAAGGGAATGACGTTACCGTCAACATAGGCATGAGACTCAAATTGGCCCGTTCGAATAAGGGACCCATAGAAGGAGTGGACCTCGATTTCCCAAACTGACTCATAGGGTTCATTGAGGAAATGGCACCAACCCCTAGGCATGAAGAGAGCGGTGACGGAATTGGGCAGCCCTGCCCATTGGACTATGCGCTCCATGTGGATTTTGAGATTTGGACCAAAGAAATGAGTGCACCAACGCTCCTCTTGGCAGGAACGAAATTCACCATGGCCGGAGGGTAGGATTTCAGTTCAGTCTTATTTGACGAGGGGGCTCTTTGGGCCATTGGTAAAAGGAGAGGTTGCTGGAAAAAAAATAAGTAGGGAGAATAGAGGAGGGATGTGGTTGGAGGTGTGGATGGAAATGGGGGCACTGAGTGTGTATTTATAGGTGAGGGGTGGGTAGGGTTTTGCAATTGGAGGGAAAGGGTTTAGAGGGAAATAGGGGATGTATTTGGGAGAGAAATTGAAGGGTTAGGTATGGTGGGACGAATTGGGAGGGAAGAGAAGGGATTGGGGAGAAGGGGGGGTGCATCTAGGGAACGGGGAAAGACTGCAGAAACCAGACCGATTCGGTTGGTATAGGATCGGACCGGTCTGCTCCTTTTAATTTTTGAGCTTTTTAATTACCAGATCGATTCGTCTCTAAAAGAAACGAATCGATCCGGTTCAGCCCAAAATAAAAGAACAGATCTGGTTCTTGCATTAAGCTGGAATTATCCCCTTAACTTAATTTCACTCGCTCTTCTCCGAAAGTTTCTGACTCTCCACACTGCTTCCTATCAATTCTTGGCTCAAAACCCTCTCGCTACCTATAGTCAACGCAACTTGACTCAATTTCCCAAAACATGCGAATTCTCTCACCTTATTGCGCCCTAATCCTAGGGACTCTCACTACTCACACGACTCTCGTATACTATACACGATAATTCACCCCATACGCTTCGAGGGTGCGATGACCTCACTGTAGTAGCTCACTCTACCCCGTAAATAGGGTTTGACAACCAAACGGTGTCGACGTCTTCCACACACGCCTCTAGATATGGCTTTAGGCGTTGTCCATTTACTTTTAATGTATTTCCCCCTTTCAAATCGCCTAATTCAACAGCTCCGTAAGGGAAAACATTCTTCACAATGAACGGGCCAGACCATCGTGATCGTAACTTGCCCGTAAAGAGATGAAGCCGAGAGTTATAGAGGATCACTTTTTATCCGGGAATAAACTCTTTGCTACGAATGATGTTAACGTGAGAGAGTTTCATCCTTTCTTTGGAAATTTTTGCGTTCTCTTACGTATCATTGCGTATCTCTTCTAACTCATGCAATTGAAGCTTGCGAGCTTCACCGGCCTTATCCATGGAAAAATTCAACTCCTTAATCGCCCAATACGCCTTGTGCTCTAATTCCACTAGAAGATGGCAACGTTTACCATACACAAAGCAGAATGGGGACATGTCGAGTGGATTTTTGTTTTCGGTACGATAGGCCCATAGTGAATCGTTTAATCTAATTTACCAATCTTTTCGGGTAGGATTGACCATCTTTTCAAGAATGTTCTTGATTTCCCTATTTGCTAGTTCAGATTGCCCATTCATTTGTGGGTGATAAGTCGTTCCAACCTTGTGAACGACACCATACTTTCTAATGAGATTAGAGAATGGCCTATTGCAAATGTGCGTGCCATTATCACTAATTATCTCTTTCGGAGCACTGAAGCGGGAAAGTACGTGTTCCTGTAGGAACTTAATCACCACTTTGTTGTCATTGCTCTTGGTAGCTATATCTTCCACCCATTTAGAAACGTAGTCTACCGCGATAAGGATGTATAGGAAACCAAAGGATAGGGGAAAAGGGACCATGAAGTCAATACCCCAACAGTCAAAGATCTCAATAATGAGTATGGGGGTAAGAGGCATCATGTCTTGTTGGGTGATAGCTCCCATCCTTTGGCACCTATTGCAAGATTTACAAGCATTGTTCACATCCTGGAATATTGTGGTCCAATAGAGGCCGCATTGCAAAATTTTAGCGGCCGTCTTTTTCGTCGAAAAATGGCCTCCATAAGTTTCCGAATGACAAAATTGGATGAATTTCGGGATCTGGTCATCCGGCACACAACGTCGAATGATTTGTTCGGCGCACTATTAAAATAGAAAAGGATCATCATAGAGGGATGAATTTCGGCGCGACTAAGTAATAAATCTCTTCTTGTCTTGCGGTGTCCAATCAGGAGGGATGGCTCCCGTGATAAGATAGTTCACGATATCCGCAAATGAGGGCAAAGAAGAGGTAGCAAAGAGTTGCTCATCAGGAAAGTATTCGTCTATGGGTATTGGATCACTAGGTACGTCGGACGAAAGCCATGATAAGTGCTCGACAATGACATTTTCTACTCCTTTCTTATCTTTAATTGAGAGATTAAACTCTTGTAGGAGTAGAATCCACCTTATGAGGCGCGGCTTTCCGTCTTTCTTTGCATGTAGGTATTTCAATGCCGCGTGGTCGGTGAAGCAAGTGATGGGAGAACCGATAAGATAGGATCGAAATTTGTCAAGAGAAAAGACTACCGCTAGAAACTCCTTCTCTGTAGTGGAGTAATTGAGTTGTGGCCTGGTAAGAGTCCGGCTAGCATAGTAGATGACATGAGCCTTATTGTCTTTCCTTTGGCCCAAAACAGCCCCTATCGCATAATCGCTAGCATCACACATAAGTTAGAATGGTAAGGACCAATCTGAAACTTGCATGATGGGAGAGGACACAAGCATGGTTTTCAGTTTCTCAAAAGCACTATGGCATGCTTCTGTCCACTCAAATGGGGTGTCCTTCATGAGTAAGTTGCTTAAGGGCCTAGCGATGGCGCTAAAGTCTTTAATGAACCTTCGATAAAAGCCCGCGTGGCCTAAGAAGGAGCTCAGGTCTTTAAGCGATTTTTGTGGGGGTAGATCGGTTATGACATCTATCTTAGATCTATCAACTTCTATCCCCTTGGATGAAACTATGTGGCCAAGAACTATTCCCTCGGTGACCATAAAATGGCATTTCTCCCAATTTAGCACCAAGTTCTTTTCCACACACCGGGCAAGTACTTGTTCCAGTTTTTCAAGACAAAGATCGAAAGAGGTGCCAAAAACACTGAAATCGTCCATGAACAGTTCAAGTCCTCTCTCAAACATGTCACTAAATAGAATTAACATGCACCTTTGAAAGGTCGCGGGTGCATTACACAAGCCGAATGGCATACGTTTGTAGGCAAACGTACCAAAAGGGAAAGTGAAGGTCGTTTTCTCTTGGTCAAGTACATCTACCTCAATTTGGTTATATCCGGAATAACCATCAAGGAAGCAATAGTAAGGGTGGCCCGCTACTCTCTCAAGCATCTGATCAATAAATGGCAAGGGGAAATGGTCTTTCCTAGTTCCCGCATTGAGTTTCCAGTAATCAATGCAAACGCGCCACCCGGTGGTGGTACGTTGGGGAACTAGCTCTCCCTTAGCATTCTCAATCCTTTTCATGCCCGACTTCTTCGTGACAACTTGAATAGGACTCACCCACTTGCTATTCGAGATTGGGTAGATAATCCCGGCATCCAATAGCTTAATTATTTCGGCCCTCACCACTTCTTTCATATTAGGGTTTAACCTTCTTTGCATTTCTCTCGAGGGCTTGATATCCTCTTTGGGATGGATCTTGTGTGTGCAAATCAAAGGACTTATCCCTTTCAAATCAGCAATGCACCAACCAAAAGCACCTTGGTTCTTCCTCAGAATCTTTAGCAATTTACCCTCCTGCTCTTCGTCTAGGCTAGAGGAGACAACGATAAGAAATGTCTCATCCTCTCATAGGTATGCATATTTAAAATGGGAGGGGACTTTCTTCAACTCGAGGAATGGAAAATTTTCATTGGAGGGAACCATGAATGTATCCGTTGGTGGTAACTCCTCGAATCTAGAAACACAACTTACATCTCTCGCGTCCACGTCCGATGCTCTCTCATCAAATAACTCACTCAACTCCTCAACCTCCCTCTCAAATGCGGTGTACGTCCCCTCACTCTCGTGGTTCAACACTAAACAGGACCCTAGGGCATCCCCATAATAATTTTCCTTGAAATAATCCTCTACGATCTCGTCTATTAGGCTCACCACGTGAAGATCATCATCTTCCCCCGTCTGTTGGGCGATATGGAAGATGTTAGTCTCTAAATTCATGTTCCCAAAAGTGAGTTGCATTTGCCCATTTCGAGTATTGATGATGGAATTAGCTGTAGGTAAGAATGGGCGCCCAAGAATGATGGGAACATGGTTGATTGTGGTGAAGGAGGGTTCTGTAACACCCCGTGTTTTTATTATTTTTATTTCATTAATTAATTGGAAAACTCGGTAAAAATAAATTTTATAATTTTATAATTTTTATTGGTTAAATATGTTGGTTATGATTTTAGAAGAATAAAACTTCAAGCGGAATTGAAATCGGAGTTAAAACGGATTTTATATGATTTTTTTTTATATTTTGCCTTATGGCATTTTTAAGCAAAACTGTCAGTTTTTTGGGGTGATCGATCGATCGACGCCTGGGCATCGATCGATCGATGCCTTCAGAAAAAGTGCGCTGCAATCCACTTTTGGACGAATTTGACTTACTTTAAAACTCTTTCTCTTCTATATAATTAAAGGGACGGGGCTAGACTTTTAAACACTGATTTGTGAAAACCCTAAGAGCAGAAAACTCTATTTTCTCTATCTTCATCTACCTCAAGACCCTAGCCACCATTAAAATAACTTTTTAAGCTCAATTTTGAAGGCCAAGGTGAATCTATCCCGAGTCGGTTCAAGAGGGTATTTTGAACCATTTTTCGAGAAGAACACATTCACGTAATCAAAATTTTCTGTCGAACTAATCCCAGGCATGTTGACCCTATTCTTTTCCTTTAGTGTTATGTGTCTTGATTGTAGCCTCCATTAAACTCATGTTTTCTAAAATAAGATATGTATATAAAGATTGAGGAGATAAATTTTGGGGCTGTTTGACATAAAAAAAATTAATGATACCGAATACTTATAACTGTGTATTCTTTGGGTCGTGTCGATGTAGTCGATTTTGCTATGGTAATGTGCTTGTAGAGGAGCCTTTTAAGAGTAAATTTTGATATTTCATGTGAAAACCCTAGTTTAATTTAATTTCTTGTGTGGTAAAATAAGGATCATGATAGGACTTGCATGTAGCGATTATTATGAAAATCATAATATGTAGGTGTCTTTGATTTCCACTTTTTAAATTAAATTATTTAAATGGGAATTTAGTGTTCTTATGAATGTTGTTGTAATTTGGAATTGTGTTACTTTATGGAAATATGATAATTTTTCGGGAAGATTAGGTATGGTAGATAATTGGTTTTCACCCTTGCTATAGTACACTTGTTAGGTATGGGACTAGTAAGTGGGCCTTAATTACGATTTAGGCTAATTAGGTATGGGACTAGTTAGTGTAAGTCTATGCAGGTTATATAATTTGGGGTGGGGGACGATTTTCTATATTATACCTTTGTTTTAATAGCCTAGGATTGATATCTAGGTGGAGTGAAATTTTGTAATCATTCTTTGCTTAGGATAGGACGATATTGTGTTTTGGGAACCCTTAGTTGGGATTAAGGTTATTTTGAGGATTTTCACATCGCTTTTAAGGATGGGGGAAATTAATGTGATTAACGAAAACAAGGAATGTGGAATTTAATATCATAGCACTAAAACGGATATTAAAAATTTATTGACGACATAATGTGTCTAGGGCCAACAGTTTGAACGGGTCAGAGGACGAGTTATGTCATGTCGTGTGTGGAACCTTGTCATATCGCGAGGGTCGCAGGATAAAAACGGACCAGACGGCGGACTTGACAAGGGGACGGGTGCATGTGTGGAACCTTGTCATATCGCGAGGATCGCAGGATAAAAACGGATCAGACGGCGGACTTGATAAGGGGACGGCTATTGGTAATATTCTTCACGGTTAAATTAACTAAATTTAACATTGTGGGAATGTGGGTTAATTAAAATTATATTAGTGTGGCTTTTATGAAAACCTTGCGGGTAATTGTGAATTTATTTATGGTGATTAATAATCTCGAAATTAAAAGATTCTATTGTTATAGTTGATATATATAGCACTATTGTCTGGGTTCAAGGACCATATTTTAGGAGAGTAGCCGGTTTACATTCTAAGGGCTTTGGCTCTGACACATGCATTGACTAATCTTTTTCAGGATTTTTGGGAGTTGCTGCATAGGATTCGTTGGAGATCTTTTGGAGGTGCAGCTGGATTTATGTTACTGCTTAGTAGTTGGATTTTCTCTTTCCATTTAGTCGTTTTATTTATTAGACTATTTTGGAGTTATTGGGCCTTTTTGGTTCCAAAGTTGTTTTAAGTTTTCAGTTGGATTGATTTATTTCATTATTGAGATGTTTGGAGATTATGTGATGGATTTAATCACATTTTGGAGCTTTATCGGTTGAATGTCATTTCATATGTGGGTTTGATTAAAATAAATTATATTGTGGATTGAAATTTGATGTCTCATATATGTCACATGATAAGGATGGTATTTTATTTACTCACGCCCGGCTTAGTTTTGGTGGCGGCCGATGCCAAAAATAGGCGGGGTGTGACAGGTTTCGTGTCCCAAATGACAAAATCTACCGGGAAGTAGAAAGTGTCAACTTGGACGATCACGTCCTCAACTATGCCTCTAGGGATCTTCACGGTTCGATCAGCTAACTGGAGAGTGACCTTTGTGGTCTTGAGGTCGCCCAAATGAAATTGCCTATAGATGGTGTAAGGGAGGATATTGACACTTGCTCCCAAATCAAGTAAGGATTTCTCAATTTTATTTTCTCCAATGATGCAGAAAATGGTGTGTGCAGTGGGATCTTTGAATTTGGGCGGGAGATCATTGAGTAGGATGGAGCTCACATTTTGTGCAAGAAAGACATTTTTCTTTACCTTCATCCTCCTTTTTACCATCAACAAGTCTTTGATGACTTTTGCATAAGCTAGAATTTGCTTAATAGCATCGAGGAAAGGTAAATTTAGCTTTACTTGATTTAGTATGTCTAGCACTTCATCATGGGGGTTTCCTTTGTGGGAAGGAATCAACCTTTGAGGAAATGGTGCCGCGGTGGGTGGTTTCACTACTACCTCGGGCTCACTAGTGTCTTTTTTATCACTCTCATTCAAGGGGACATCTTTGGCCTCTTTGGTGACGGGTGAAATCTCCTTGTCTTTGGTTGCATCGTGTGAGGGAGGTGATAAATCAACGACTCTCCCACTATGAAGAGTGGTCATAGCTTGATATTGCTCCAGATGTTCTGTCGAGGTGGAGCTAACACTAGTTTGACCTTGGGCGGTCTTTGGCCCTGGGCAGGACACTTGCCTTCTCTTGGATACTCAACGATGATTGCAACTGTGAAATGTTCGTATTCATATCATTCATCATGCGGTCATGGCTAGAATTAGTTGCAGTTTGAGTATTGATAAAGTGGTTGATCGTATCCTCGAGACTTCCCCGCGGAGAAGGGATGTATGCTCCTTCAGGTGGTGGTGCCTGCACATGTCCTTGCATGTGTGGAGCTTGTTGAGATGCGGTGGTGGAGGAGGGGAAACATGTGAATTAGGATTCATCGCAGCATGTTGTTGCCCATAGGTAAAACCAGGGTGGTTTTTCCATGAAGGGTTCTAAGAATTCCCGTGCGGTGCACCGAAATTACCCTTAAATCCTCCTATGCCACTTACTTGTTCTTGAAGCATTACTTTATAGGCGGGTATAGCTGGGCATTCCTCAGTTGAATGACCCACCTCACAAATCGCACACACCTTCTCAATAGGATTTGGGATGGATCCAGTTGGTCCTCTTTTATATACCTTAGGTAGGTCTCGCAGTCCTTTCTCAAGCATATCGAGTCGACTGTCCGCTATAGAATTATTTTCTACATGAAATAGGTTGGATGATGATGGAGTGGTGGTCACTTGATGATTTCGATTTTGAGCATTAGGGTCAGATATATCCCAGGATTGGGTAGTCTCGACGACATACCTCTGGTGAAGCTCAGCATCATGGGCGTCTAAGTCGACAAACGGACCACTACCCATGGTTTCAACGAGTTGTTTGGAATTAATGATCAGCCCGTAATGGATAAAGGAAATGATTTGCATTTTATCAAAACCATGATGGGGACACGACACAGTTAACTCATTAAAATTCTCGTATCATCGTACGAATGACTCATTTTCTAATTGTCGGAAAGTTTGAATTTGAGCCTTGATGGAATTGATTCGATGTGGTGGAAAGAACTTCTTGAGAAATTTGGATTGTAATTCATTCCATGATGAAATAGAATTTGGAGGTAAAGACCATAGCCATGTCTTAGCCTTATCCTTTAGCGAGAAAGGGAAGAGTTTGAGGCGAAGCACATCTTTTGTGCAAGTTTGATCAGTGAGAGTCTCACACGCCTCCTCAAATTCCATAATGTGGGCATATGTCTTTTCTGAATCCAGTCCATGGTAAGTGGGAAGAATCTGGATTATCCCACTCCTAAAGCAAAACCGCCCAGCATTGTACGGGAGTAAAATGCATCCCGAAGTGACAGTGCGCTCGAGATATAAGACGTATCTCAAAGGGTGATACGGGACCTCTCCCTCGTCGGCGGCTGCACTACCGTGTTGTGACATATTTCTCTCACTTAAAGACTCTGTGTCCTCACTTGGTATACTCAGGGTGCGCTCTGGAGTGTGTCCTAAGAAGGAAAACGACGTGTTATTTGAGATTGAGTGTGATGGTGTGGGAGGTGGAACCCATAATTGTGGAGCGTTAGGAGTGTGAGGGCTATTAGGGTCATACTCAACTATTGGATTTTCGTGAATGTGGGTTGGAGTATTATGAGTAGTTGGAGTGAGTTCAGAATTTTGCAGTAACGGGATTATGAGAGATGATGATGAATCTTTATGTGCTTTTTCAAATTTTTATATGTTTTTGGATTTTTGGAAATTTTTGGTCAAAGTTTGAGATTGACTCGATCTAATCCTAAGTCTACCTAATTTCCCCGGCAACGGTGCCAAAAACATGATGCGACTAAGAATGTGTCTCATAAGTGCGTTCTCTCTAGGGTCAAGTGCAAGCCTGTCATGTTAGTAATAAACCTGGTAAGTCGGGATCGTATTCACAGGGAAACAGGACAATGAAATTGTAACGACATTGGATAGATGAATGAATCCTAACTCGGACTCTAAAGAAAAAGGAAAAGATGATTGGTATGAGAATTTACTACAACTAAATGTAATTTTGAAAATTTTTAACTAATGAACTTAAGTACGAATGAAACTCAACTATTCTAAATTACCTAAAATACTAATAATGAATGATTTAAAAATTCGAACTATGTGATGAGAAAAACAGGACATGAATACAATCCCCCAACCCTAGTGTATTGACGGTATAAAACTAATCGTAAATTTGAATGATTAATTAGACCCAACATTTAGTACTCCCAAGCATTACGTATATGAGGTTCAAGCCCGCACCATACTTAATCATAGGACGAGTAAATCAGGATTGCAATAGTTACGCTCGAATTGCATTCTGAAGCAACCTGGTTACCCGGAAGCAAATGAGATCCAAAGATCTACAATTGTCGTGTTCCTACGCAATACGGTCATAATCAAATCATTAAATTGAGATTATTACTTTAATACATATACAACTACCACATCGGGTTGGGTTCTTGCATCCCGACCCTTAAAAGTCTAGCCTACCATGATGAAAGTAATGAAAATGATTTTGGAATTATAGGAAGTCATGATTAAACTAAGGACAAACTGAAGAATGCTGTAAACGGGAAATTAGATAGAGGAAATTAATCACTAATCTTACCGAAGCACTCAAAGCATTAACTATAATAACTTGTAATCATAGAAATCTGAACAATCTTCAATCTTGGAATTAAAATTATTAGCTATCTTCAAATTAGGGTTTTTCTGAAAAGAATGGAAAATTAGATAAATTCTCCGTCCTTAAAATGATAATAACTCGGTTTTAAATACCCTACAAAACTCCAAGAGTTTTAGCTGAACTAGGACTCTCCATTAGAGGAGGAGAAAAAAATAAAAATTCGACAGTTGGACTGGTCCGGTCCTCCTTCGGTTCGGTCTAGACCGGATCGGTTTCTTTCTTTCTTGGTCGGATCGATCCGGTACGGATCGGTTCGTTTATTTTCCTCTAGGTTCGATCCGTCTTTGGTCCGGGGTTCTCTGGAAATTGGCATTTCGGATCGGTCTGAATTTCCTTTGACTTTTTCTTCAGACTTTGACTACTCATAAACATCGAGACTCCGATTGAGGTGTCGTTTCTTCCTACGTGCTCGTGAACTTGACATCTTCAACTTTTCTTTAGATGCCTCATCCAAATTCCGAGTAAAAATTATGACTTTACCCTTTTGAATTTTCCTTCTTTTCTTTCTCGATTCTTCCAGTTTCTTTCTTTATTGACATCAAATACCTATAAAATCAGTACAAATACCAGAAACTCGGTGTACTCATTGGAATAAGTCAGTAACAAGATTATGAGATAAAATCAAATCGATTAAGTTGTTTGAGGTGCTAAAAGTAACTAACTTAAAGGAATAAATTTGGAACAATTTATGCCAAATCACTTACCTTTCATTTGTGAGACTGATCAAATTCCTCTTTGTCTAAATGAGCCTACCATTGAGGTTCCCATTCCCTTTCCCGACAAATACAAAAAATGCCCAATTTTACGCCTATTGTGCCCACTTCTTAAGTTCCCGAGGAACCACTACATCATAGGTTAGCTCCGGCTACGAGTGCTCACCATTTTCTCGAGATTGAATCCGAGATGGTTTCTACCTATTTGGATATGGATCATATTCCACCATGCTTGGATCATCTTGAGCCCATTATTTCTAGTGTTTCCTCTATCTCCGATATTGATGCCTCGTTTGAACCAACCACACCTTTCACCACATCAAATGGTTATACATTGGTGGATAAGTTGACCACTCCATCTTTAGAACCCGCACCCACTACACCAAATCTGCCCATTTGTCAAGGTCATTGACCTTGACAAATCCACCTTGTCAAGGTCAATGACCGTGACATTTCGAGGCAAGACAACTTTTTTTGTCACGGTCGTGTCACGGTCATTGACCTTGACACGTTTGTCACGGTTTATAACCGTGACAAAGCCGTAACCCTTAGTAAAAAAATTGTCACGGTCAATGACCGTGACAATTCTGGGCAGAATTAAAAAAAAAACTGCTGGGCAGTATGGCCACTGCCACTGCCCAGCAGTATATTTGTACATGTTATAGCAACGTTGTACCTGTTCCAAACATCATATATCCGAACAAACTAAAGATAATGCAAATTGTTTTGTGAAGAATCCTAATACTAACCAGAATTGGTTGAAAACTCGAAACAGCTTATGATAACTATACACTAAGAAGACGTTTAAATGAAAAGTATGTCATCTATGTGGGACACCCTTGTGTTCGTTATGGATGTCTTTTCATGGTACATTTGGTTTCTAGGAAATTGACTTTAGAATCTAAAGTTTAAAATTTAATAAACATGACTTCGGCCCCCATTTAGCTGTTCATCTGTTAAGCAAAAAAGTTTGTCACTCCATACATACCCCCCCATGAAAAACTTCCAAAATAAAAAATCAAAACGGAACCCGACCCAGAAAATTGAGTTGCATATCTCCATCCGCAAATGAAACTAGCCACTGTCGTGTTATTGAGCCACAACATCAACCCCAATGGTCGTTTCTGGCCAGGCTCAACATTTGGTTATGGATATATAGTGCACATCGGTAAAAGCTCAAATCAGGCGTCAAAGAAGAGGGTGAAGAATGATAGACCTGATTAGTGATTCCAGATGTAAATAAAGAATGTTCAGCGATGAAGACAAAGTAACGATATACTACAAGTTGAAAAAAAACACTTCGAGCATGCAAATCTCACACGATATGTTCATAAAAATTATATGCCATTCGAACTTAAAAGCACAAGACATGTTATACTACACGTTCAATGAAGAAACATTAAAAACACAGTTTATTGAATAGCATGAGTGAGAATATGTATGGTTGGGGATTGTGTGTGTGTGTGGTGGTGGTGGGGGGGGGGGGGGGGGGGGGACCAAATTGGACACCTCGCAAGCATTTATCGTGATAATATCCATGAAAAAGCCCCTCCCGTTCAATGTGTCACTGCTGCAGGCAAATTACATAATAAAAAATTAATATAATAGATTTTTTACAAACAAAACAATTATGGTGATTTGAGGTTTTACCGCAACTAATTCTTTGATGTTAAATTTAGCCTCTAACAATTTCATTTCTTGAGGTTCCCTCGAGATGACTTTCAGTGACACAAAAAGTGTTACAGGATATTTTTTGCATCACTAAAAGTCACTCTGGGGTTTAAGCCTTAAGAAATGAAACTGTTGGGGGGGCAAACTCAATATCAAATAAATAATGAGCTCCAAAGCCCAAGTGACCCATAAAATTAATAATAGACAATTTAAAAAAAAAAACTAAACATGAGATATAAAATGTCAATTTAGCAGTAGATATAAACACATTGAAAGTTTATCATAGGCGCGATTCGTGATTGTAAGTGTACCAATACAAAAATCTATGGATACAAATGCAGATCCAATGGATAGGAAAGAGATATTACTTACCCTGGACTGGGGCCGTTTCTTGAGCAGTCGTGTTAAGACCATCTACTCCATGACTGGGTTCTGAAAGAAATAATAATATTTTAAACGATTCAAAACATATAAAAATAACGAATTCAGAAATAATAAAAGTTAATCTAGGAATAAATAATCAGAGCCAATGAATCAGAAAGAAAGATTATTTACTGCTGATTGGAGCCGTTTCTTGAGCATTCAAATTAGGACCATCTGCCCCATGACTGGTTTCTAAAATAAGTAATGATATTTTAAATTATTCAAAACACATATAGATAACAAATTCAGAAATAATGAAGATTCCTACTAGGAGGCTTAACAAAATCCAGGGATATAATAACCGAGCTAATGGATCGGAAAGAGATATTACTTACTATCGACTGGAGCCATTTCTTGAGCACTCGTATTCGTACCATCAGCTCCATGACTGATTTCTAAAAGAAAAAATCATATATACATGCAAAATGAGACAAAAAATACATCAATACAGTCTAGGTCTAATCATAAAAAATGCATAAAGATAGGAATGGTTGGCAGGGTTATAATAATAAATGCAAACTAGTTCTAAATCATCCTTTTATCTTTTATAATTGTGTTTTAAGGAGTGATAAACAATCCTCCACCCCACCCCCTCCCCCACCACACACCACCACACACACACACACACACACCCCACCCACCCCACCCAACCCCCTACCCCCACCCCCTCCCCCTACCCCCTCCCCCACCCCACCCCCTGCCCCCTCCACCACCCCCTCCCCCACCACACACCACCACACACACACACACACCCCACCCTACCCCACCCCCTGCCCCCCTCCCCCACCACCTCCCCCTCCCCCAAAACACACCACCACACACACACACACCGCACCCCACCCCACCCCACCCCCTGCCCCCTCCACCACCCCCTCCCCCACCCCACCCACCCCACCCAACCCCCTACCCCCTCCCCCACCCCCTCCCCCACCCCACCCCCTGCCCCCTCCACCACCCCCTCCCCCACCACACACCACACACACACACACACACCCCACCCTACCCCACCCCCTGCCCCCCTCCACCACCCCCTGCCCCCTCCCCCAAAACACACCACCACACACACACACACCGCACCCCCTGCCCCCTCCACCACTCCCTCCCCCACCCTGCCCCACCCCCTGCCCCCCTCCACCACGCCCTCCCCCACCCTGCCCCATCCCGCCCCACCCCCCACACACGCACACACATACACACATATATATATACACATACATACATAAATATACAGACAAATATATATATATAAATGGAAGAGAGAGAGAGAGAGAGAAATTGGACCTGAGAGAGAGAGAGAGAGAGAGAGCAGCGTCGAGTCGAGAGAGAGAGAGAGAGAGGGAGGGAACGGTGGGAGGGAAAAAAGAAGGGGGAAAGGGTTTTTGCTGGAAAATTTGTCACGGTCGTGTCAAGGTCATTGACCGTGACAAGAATTGTCACGGTCTTGTCAAGGTCAATGACCGCGACAAGACCGTGACAAATTTAATTGTCACGGGCTTGTCACGGTCAATGACCTTGACAAGTCGTTGTCACGGTCGTGTCAAGGTCAATGACCGTGACATAAAACGCGTGTTTTTTTGTCACGGTCAACGACCTTGACAAGGCTGGCCGGCTGAAAGGTGACAATTTGCCCATTTTGGTGTAGTGACCTCCTCCTGCGAGTTCCCTTGAGGATCACTCAGCACCTCATGAGGAGTGTGTGTCACCTACTCTTGAGTTGGATCATCTTCCTCCACCATTTATCCCACCTGATACACCCTTTATCCCACCCTTTACTCCACCCTTTACTCCACCCTTTATCCGACCCTTTACTCCACCCTTTATCCGACCCTTTATCCTTTCCACCCCACCACCTGGTTTGGATCTTGATTTTACACATTTCATGTTTCCATCTACATTTTTAGATCCTCACCTGAAACCACCCTCCACCTTCCACGAGAGTATTTTTTATGATACTCCCCACTTTCATGACACTGAGCTTGTTACTCTTTGCCCACCACTCTCTTGTGGTCTTGATTTTTTCCATCGATAGCTCCTTGGCATGTCACGACATGGCCATTATCATCGTCCATTTATATAATGGTCGTGTGATTTTTATGAGCCCCACCCCATTCCACTTTCCCCGCCATATTTCCTCCCTCACCAATTAGAGCACCATTCTTATAGGTTACTTGTTTCCCTCACCTTACGGATCAATAAGGCCCGTGATTGATACCTCTTCAACCTTACCTTTTCCTTTCTATATCCTAATTACCACCTGCCCATGGTCCACCTATGCTTTGCATTGCGTGATGCACTTTTCCATACAAGTGCATTGACCATTTCAGCCTTTATCTAACAAGATTGACACTTTAGTCTTGTTTGGGGGTGGTTCTCATCACCCAATTTTTCTTCCACCCGTGCTTTCATAGATCTTATCTTTAGGGTGAGATCCTTTTGGTCTGGCTGAAGACATTAAACTTAGTGTTACCGGGAAACAATTCGTGTTTTCTTGTATGAGTCTCATCTTGTTTGGGGGTGCTGTTTCACATCACCCTATGCTTTACCATGCATTATAGACTTGTACAATTTTGTCATAATATCACTTCTTCAGGTTTATTCTTGGCTTCATAAGTCCACTTCATTAGCGATTGATTCTAGTAATATCTTTCCTCCTTATGCTCTCAATTTTAAAAATCATTTCCCTTAACATTGAAGATGGTGTTCCTTTTTATTTGGGGTGGAGAAATTTATCAAAATCGCACCTCTTTTGATTTTTATTTTTATTTTTAAACCTGATTTTTAAAATTTTCGTGCAGTTTCTTTCATCTCACTCATTGATGTGAATTTCTATCATCCATCTTTTAAGTCTAGGAATCAAGCTAGAGGATTTATCTTTTTATGAATTGCTTATGTAATACATAACAAGGCATTTTTCACCATGAATTTCTAGACTCAACAAAAATTTTCTCACGTATCATGTCACTACGGTTTAGTGTTGAAGAGTACTACAATTCCTAAGAAACCCTTAAGGATAACTAGTACAGACTTTAGCTTATGAGAGTTGTACCTTTCATCCTTTTTAGAGTGTTTTACGCAATCTCCGAGTCACAAGTTGATTTAATTTTCCTTGGGTCCGCACTTAAATTGTTGTATGATCTCATTATTTGTCATTAAAATGTTTGGCTTGATCACTGAGAACAACATCTTTTTCGAGTTGTAAGAAACACGTGTCTTAAAATTTGTCCCGATCACCAAATTTTCATCCATACACCTACCATTTACCATTCACTTCACCCATATTCCCATATATTCCCACATCATCCATATACCCTGCTCCATTTATATATCACCCATCAATTTCTTTTTGAAAAATAGTGTTTTTAAAAAAATGTCTTCCATGTTGAGAGTATAAAAGAAAAAAATAGTATAAAAGAAAGAAAAAAGAAAAAAAATCGAGAAAAAAGGAAAAAGAAAATAGAAAAATAAAAGAGAAAAGAAAAAAACAAGAAGATATTTTATAGTTGGTATTTGTGTAATAAAGATATTTGTTCTTCAAGTATAGTTCACTCTTATCGCATCCATCATCCATTAAACATCCATCATACCTACCTCATATCATATCCTTCTCATTTCAATTCCCCCTCACCCACAATCATCCATATTTTCCGCTAGGTGTTCGGGCAAATAAGAGTCAATGTGGTGAATAACTCGATGTTCTCACTATAGTGATTAACATTCCTTTCATGAGATCACTTTTCTTTCAAATCGTTCGTTCTTTCTTATGTGTGTGTGAGACGTTTGACCTCACACAAGAGCGATGCACTAACCCAAATCTTGATAGTTCATTTGAGAGAGAGATATCTAGTGATATTTTGAAGTTGAAACATTGATTTTGAAGAGTCTATATAGGAATTACTCTTATGATACTCGACCCTTTTTGACTGATTCACACACACACGTTGAGTTCTAGGAAGAACGTGCCTTGAGTATTTACTTAGTTCACTTTTTAAACAGTTCTAGCTTGTATTTCTCAAAATATTTATCTCATGATGGATTTTGCAATTATTCTACGTCTAATAAGAGACTGAATGCCTTTAAATAAAGAATTTTGTGGGTATATTCCCTGCAAACTGTCACGTCACACAACTCGTTCTATAGGGCAACCTACAGGTTTAATGGCCTATTGCACATGCTAAGTGTAATCTTAAATGCCCACGAAAGTGGTACACTTTGGGTTTCTTATATTTCTCTTTCTTTCTATCCTATTGCTCGAGGACTAGCAATGTTCTGTTTGGGGGTGGTGTGATAAGCACCCGAAAGTGTTATGTTTAAACCCCAAATAGACGCATTTTAGTTGTTAATTCTCAACAATTTGGGTCTTATGCACATAAATGTTTATTGTGCAGGTTGATTGCCATTTGGGAGTTCAAAGGCTTAATTTAAGGTAAATGCTCATAGAATGGAGCTAATACCTTGTCCCGTAACCCTAGCCAAGACTAACCGGTCCCTAAACCTACCCCGAAGCCCATGTGTGTTTAGTTTATGCCTCTTGAATTTTTTTAGATTTTTAGTTTGAGTCGCTTTTATGTTTAGGATTTATTTAGGATTTTTACATTTTATTTGCATATTTTTCTATTTCATTTTATTTAGTGTAGTTTTATTTTGATTTTGATTTTGATTAGTTTTTAGTTTTGATTTTATTTTATTTTGTCTTATTTTATTAAGATTAGTTTTTAGGAGTTTATTTTTAGTTTAAATAGATTTTAGATTTTTTAGGACTTTAGTTTTCATTTTTATTACATTTTTAGTTTTTATTTCTTTTGTTTTATTATTTTAGTTTTTAATAACTTAGGATTTTATTTTCTTAAGTTTTAAATTTTAATTTTTTAGTTAGATTTTTTTTTGTTTTATTAATTTTATGTTTTTAGTTTTAATTTTATTTTATTTTTTGGTCCAAATTAGATACACACAAGTAACCCAACTCACTCACACCTAACTAACCTACACATTATTCTACACCTAAACCTAACCTCTCACCCACACACTAACACCATACACCCTCACCACACCACAAGACCCCACTTCATCTTCAACTTTAACCCAGCTCACTCTCTCTCCTCACCCATTCACCTCCATTAATAATCCTACAACCTCATCCCTCAAATCCCTTATACCCACCTGGAAACCCCATGTCCCTAAACCATAACCCATATTTTATCTCTTTCCCACCTTGCTACCATCTGTTACTCACCTTCGACCCCATTAACCCCAATCGAGTGACCAGCCGTCGCCACTCAAACCACCTATCGCGTCGGCGAACCCAACTCCGGTGACCTGACTTAAACCTAAACCCTCTGCTCCGCCCCATCCGTTCAAACCAAACTCCGAACTACGGCCCAACCCGACCTCCACAACCCCAAAGTTCGGGTATACACGAACCCACCTCCATTCGGGCAGACCCTCGAAATCCGACGCCTGATCCACGACCCTTTACTCCTAAACCCACGCCACGTCCATTTCTAAACCTCCACCACCTGCCTCCGTACCAAAACCCAACAACCCCGATTTCAACTCGATCCAACCCAAACCTAATTATTTTTCTCCTGTTTCCTAACATGATTTCCCACACCTGCACAAAACCAAATCCAACTTACCCAAACCCCCACATGTCTATTAAGCCACTTAACCCACTTATTCCAAAATTACCCTCAACTCATCCTAACACCTTTTACCCCAATGCCCATCAACCAAGTCTGATTTTTATTTCCTCACCCCTCATTCACACGACCTCACACAATCCATGCCCATTTGTTCATTTCTCCATTTTAACCCCAACTTATCCTCACACCCTTCATGTCCATTTAATCCCTAATATTTACCACTAATTTGATAGGAGATATTTTTTAGAGAGAAAATTTTAGAGAGAGAACCACCATTTTTGTGACAACCCGAATATAATTATGATTAATCATGTTTAAATCATGATTGGATTATGTGATATGAATAATATGTTATTAGTATATATATAATGTTAATTAATTATGTTTAGTTTGATCCCACCTTCATAAAGCTTGAAATATCGAATTAGTTACAAATGTGAAATTTTAAAATTTTCGGTAGGAATGTTCCTGTTGCAGGCTAGTTTTAACCTTTATGACATAACAATGAACTTGAGGTGTAAACTATATATTTGTATATATATGAGTTAGGTTTATAACAAAACAAACGGTTCATCGAACGGACATCCGAGTGGTAAGATATTGCCTTTTTACGAACAGGGTGTAAAGTAGTTATTTAACCTTAAATGATATTTTGTTTTATGTAATGCCACATGTTATATTTTGATTGCACCCAGAGGGGGTGGCCTTATACAGACTAAAACCTTTTAATTAAGCTCTTCCTTCAGCATATTTCAGCCATGGAAGAGTTTTAACCTAAGGAAAGAGATTTTTGAAGTTTAGGAAGAAAGTGTGAGGAGAAATTGAAGAAAAATTCATAGAAAAATTACGTAAAAGACCCTAAGGTATTTCCATCCATAAATCTTGTTTATTTTTTTGTATTACGTATTTAAATGATTTAAATAATCATTTGTTTACTTAATTTCCATGTCTTGATGTGTACTTATGGATAGATGCAAGTTTAAGCAAACTTGAATGTGTAAACCCCTGAAATTGTTTTCTTTAGGAACCTTGTTTATTCAAACTTCCATATATTTTTGAATACTTACTGGAATTGATTGATTCCAATTGGAGATTAACCTGGACTCATATATGTATGACATATCAGAAAATCAAGGGAAAATACCAATAAATTAGTCTTTGGTGAGAGTTTGAAGTTCGGGTATGAAATCTGCCTTAAGGGTGAAAGTATGCCCGCCATGTGTTCGATATTTTGCTTGACATAGAAAATGAACTCTGAAAATTATGAAATTTTAATATTGTATTGTTCAATATGTTTAATGATGTTGGTTTAAGTATCATATAAATTTAAGATGTAGAAAAATTATGGAAATTCCTGGAAGTTGAATGAACGATAAAAGAGCCTATAGGGTAGATTTGCTATGTGGTAAAGAAATGGGCATATCTTGCTCTAGGAGACTTGAAATGATGTAACGTCTTTTTTATTGGAGTACTAATAAGACAAGGATTTAATTACCGAGAATAAATGAATTTATATTTGGCCTATGATTTGGATATGTTAAATATATTAACATGGATTTGGGTGGAACTTCACTTGTGATAAATGATTTGAATGGAATCATGTGATGCTTATGGATTGAATTATGTTTAAATCATTATTTGGATTATTCGTATTCTTATGATGATACTAATATTGTAAGAATGATAGGAAGGGAAGAAGAGATGATTGAACAAATACCGGATAAGGCAAGGGAAAAGCCAGTTAAACTGTCGAGGTGAGTGTACTTATGATTTGTTTCATATATAAATATGAATATAGCTCTAAGACCAGGATTTATTTGAATACTTCAGTATTTAGGATTTGTTTGGATATTATAATATCCAGTATTTGTTTGGGTCTCATGATCCAGGATTGGTTTGAATACTTCGGTATTCAGGATTTGTTTGGATATTAAAATATCCAGGATTTTCTTTTAAGGTGTGTCCGAGTTTAGCTGGATAATATAGAAGGTTTATTAAGGGATTTTCTTTAATAGCCTTGCCGATGACTAAATTAACCCGGAAAGATGTTAAGTTTGAATGGAATTCTGATTACGAAAATAGTTTTGATGAATTGAAAAAGAGGTTGGTAACTGCACCTGTTCTTACTATTCCACATGGTGGAGATGGTTTTGTTATTTATACTGATGCTTCACACCAGGGGTTGGGTTGTGTTTTTATGCAACATTGTAGAGTTATTGCTTATGGTTCTAGGCAGTTGCGTTCACATGAACGTAATTATCCTACACATGATTTGGAACTTGCTGCTATTGTGTTTGCTTTGAAATTGTGGCGTCATTATCTATATGGTGAGGTATGTGAAATTTTTACTGACCATCAAACCCTTAAGTATTTATTTACTCAAAAGGAGTTGAATTTGAGGCAGAGGCGGTGGATGGAGTTAATTAAATATTATGATTGTACAATTCACTACGACCCAGGGAAGGCAAATGTAGTTGCAGATTCTCTAAGTAGAAAGGCTTCGGGCAAGTTATCTTGTATTCGGTGTGCTAGAGTTTCTCACATCATGGAGTTGAGATTGATGGGAGTAGAATTGAAGCTATCCGATGGGTATAGGTTCTTTGCTCATGTAAGCGTGAGGCCTTTGTTAGCTACCCGTATTCGTGATTTGCAAAGCCAAGATCCTTTTCTTGAGAAGAAACGACAAGATGTCCGAGATGGTAAGTCTGAAGATTTTGGTATTATGAATGTTGACACTTTATTGTATAAGAAATGACTATGTGTGCCTAATGTGGGTGGATTGAAAGAGGAAATTTTAGTTGAGGCTCATAATTCCATTTATACTATGCATCCTGGTAGTACTAAAATGTATAGGGATTTAAAGGAGTATTATTGGTGGAATAATATGAAGAAGGAAATAGTTGATGTTGTTGCTAGGTGCCTTATATGTCAGCAAGTGAAAGTGGAGCATCAGAAACCTACTGGTCTGCTTCAGCCATTGCCAATACCGGAATGGAAATGGGATCATGTAACGATGGATTTTGTAGTTGGGCTTCCTCGATCTCAGAAGGGGTCAGATTCGATTTGGGTAGTGGTGGAAAGATTGACCAAGTCTGCTCATTTTCTAGCAGTCAAGACTACGTATATAGTTGATAGGTATGCTAGATTGTATGTTAATGAAATTATTCGATTGCATGGAGCACCGGTATCGATTAATTCAGACAGGGACCCTACTTTTACATCCAGATTTTGGGGTAGCTTACAGTATGCTATGGGTACTAACTTGAAGTTTAGTACGGCTTTTCATCCTCCGACAGAAGGGCAGTCTGAAAGGATAATACAGATTTTGGAAGATATGCTTAGAGCTTGTGTGCTTGATTTCAAAGGTAATTGGGATGAATATTTGCCTTTGATGGAATTTGCATATAACAATAGTTTTCAGTCTACTATTGGTATGGCTCCATATGAAGCATTGTATGGTAGACGATGTCGTACACCGATATGTTAGGGTGAAGTTGGTGAAAGGAAGATAGAGGGTCCAAAATTTATTGAAGTCACCACTGAAAAAGTGAAGATTATTCAAGATAGAATGAGAACAGCTCAAAGCAGACAAAAAAGTTGTGCAAATAAACGACGAAAAGATTTGGAATTCCAAAAAGGGGATTATGTTTTTCTTCAGATATCTCCATGGAAAGGAGTAATGAGGTTTGGAAAGAAAGGGAAATTAAGTCCACGCTACATTAGACCTTATGAAATCCTTGAGAAAGGCGGGATGGTTTCCTACAAGTTAGCGTTACCACCAGAGTTATCTTGGTTACATGATGTTTTCCATATTTCTATGTTAAGAAAGTATGTAGTGGATCCTTCACATGTGTTGGTGGAACAACCTATTGAGTTAAAGGAAGACTTGAGTTATCAGGAAGAACCACTTGCTATCGTGGATAGGAAGGAACAAATATTGAGATCAAAACTAATCCCATTTGTGAAAGTTGTGTGGAGAAGGAATTCCATGGAAGAGTCTACATGGGAGAGAGAGGATACCATGCAGATTAGTTATCCGTATTTGTTTGATTCGGAGAACCAATGTATGTCAATTTCGGGGACGAAATTTCCTAACGTGGGGAGAATTGTGACAACCCGAATATAATAATGATAAATCATGTTTAAATCATGATTAGCTTATGTGATATGAATAATATGTTATTAGTATATATATACTGTTAAGTAATTATGTTTATTTTAATCCCACCTTCATAAAGCTTGAAATATCGAATTAGTTACAAATGTAAAATTTTAAACTTTTCGGTAGGAATGTTCCTGTTGGAGGCTAGTTTTGACCTTTATGACATAACAATGAACTTGAGGCGTAAACTATATATTTGTATATATATGAGTTAGGTTTATAACAAAATAAACGGTTCATCAAACGGACATCCGAGTGGGAAGATATTGTCTTTTTACGAGCAGGGGGTAATGTAGTCATTTAGCCTTAAATGATATTTTATTTTATGTAATGCCACATGTTATATTTTGATTGGACCAAGAGGGGGTGGACTTATACATACTTAAAACCCTTGAATTAAGATCTTACTTCAACATATTTCAGCCATGGAAGAGTTTTAACCTAACGAAAGAGAGTTTTGAAGTTTAGGAAGAAAGTGTGAGGAGAAATTGAAGAAAAATTCATAGAAAAATTATGTAAAAGCCCCTAAGGTATTTCCATCCATAAATCTTGTTTATTTTTTTGTATTACTTATTTAAATGATTTAAATAATCATTTTTTTACTGAATTTCCATGTCTTGATGTGTACTTATGGATAGATGCAAGTTTAAGCAAACTTGAATGTGTAAACCCTTGAAATTGTTTTGTTTAGGAACCTTGTTTATTCAAACTTCCATATATTTTTGTATAATTACTGGAATTTATTTATTCCAATTGGATATTAACTTGGACTCATATATGTATTACATATCCGAAAATCATGGGAAAATACCAAGAAATGAGTCTTTGGTGAGAGTTTGAAGTTCGGGTATGAAATCTGCCCTAAGGGTGAAAGTATACCCGCCATGTGTTTGATGTTTTGCTTGACATAGCAAATAAACTCTGAAAATTATGAAATTTTAATATTGTATTGTTCAATATGTTTACTGATGTTGGTTTAAATATCATATAAATTTATGATGTATAAAAATTATGGAAATTCCTGGAAGTTGAATGAATGATAAAAGAGCCTATAGGGTAGATTTGCTATGTGGTAAAGAAATGGGCATATCTTGCTCTAGGAGACTTGAAATGATGAACTGTCTTTTGTATTGGAATACTAATAATACAAGGATTGAATTATCAAGAGTAAATGAATTTATATTTGGTCTATGATTTGGATATGTTAAATATATTAACATGGATTTGGGTGGAACTTCACTTGTGATAAATGATTTGAATGGAATCATGTGATGCTTATGGATTGAATTATGTTTAAATAATTCTTTGGATTATTCATATTCTTATGATGATACTAATATTGTAAGAATGATAGGAAGGGAAGAAGAGCTGATTGAACAAATACCGGATAAAGGCAAGGGAAAATCCAGTTAAACTGTCGAGGTGAGTGTACTTATGATTTGTTTCATATATAAATATGAATATAGCTCTAAGAGAAGGATTTATTTGAATACTTCGGTATTCAGGATTTGTTTAGATATTAAAATATCCAAGATTTGTTTGGGTCTTATGATCCAGGTCTTGTTATCGCCAATGGGCTGAATTATTTAGATCTTGTGATCCAGGATTTGTTATTGCCAATGGGCAGAATTATTTGGATCTTATGATCCATGATTTGTTATTGCCAATGGGCAGAATTATTTAGATCTTATGATCCATGATTTTTTATTGCCAATGGGGAGGATTGTTCGGATTTTATATT
Source organism: Sambucus nigra (assembly GCA_949130495.1). Lineage (NCBI taxonomy): Eukaryota > Viridiplantae > Streptophyta > Magnoliopsida > Dipsacales > Adoxaceae > Sambucus > Sambucus nigra. Next base: position 165,001,667 of record OX422220.1, on the reverse strand, counting down.
CACATATTTGATATAGAATTGTTATTATGTTGCAAGGAAGGAGTACCTCACTAAGCTTAATGCTTACGGTTTATATTTTAACAATTTCAGGTTCGTACGCTGTCAGCTAGGATACCATGTGACCGGTAACTTTGAGAGTTTCACCGTTGGAGAGAGCTGGGGTTTAAAAATTGGGATTTTATCGTTGTCACACTGAAGATTTTAATATACTCACACATTGTATATATTGATTTAATATGGATTGAGTTGATCATAGTTAATCACAGTATTGTATGTCCGCTTAATTATAACTCTGATATTGAATTTTATGGTATAAGAATAATATTATGTTCATTATGCACATTGTGTAGAAAAATATTGATAAATGAAGTATATTTTCCAATGGGATCGAGATTATGATCCAATTATTTTAATAACAAATGATTAGTATGGATATTGGGTTTGGGGTGTGACAATTTTAGTGTAGTTTTTCTTAGGTTCGAATTTATTTTCTTTTTCTAGAGATTAGTGAGAAAATAAATTTGTGAGATTCAATTTAACTAAAATTTTCATTTATATTTTTGTTGATCACTCACTTGGAGGGTTGTATGCTTCTAATTCAAGGATAAAAGTAAATTGAATTCAAGAGATTGGTTTGATTGTTCTTCGCTCTACTCTTTTATATTAAATGCATGTTGAATGTTTGTTTATCATTTTTGATATCATGTTATGCTAATACCCCTATCAAGGGGTGGGGCGACCCATTATTTGATGTTAATCATAACTTAGTTAATTAATTTAAATTAAATGTCCCTTTGATGATTAATTTTGTACTCTTACATTTTAATTTACGCCTCTAGAGAGGGTAAATGATTTTCGAGAGAAAATCGAAATTCTAGTTATAATATCCATTTTAGATTCGAACTAGAGATAGGGGTTTCTCAAGTGTTGTATTATTCCTTTAATTTTAACTCTAGACTTACTTTGATGATTTAAACTAGTCTAATCGATCTTTCCTAGCGAATGATTTGTTAGATGATGTTGGGATCCACATTTCAAAAGTTGTAGGAGTGTTAAAATTAATTTTCTAAAATATTATTATGAAAATTACATTTGCAACGAGAGTTGATTTGTGATTTTCATATTAACTTGGGATAATTAATTTTAATGAATTAATTAATTTTAATTAACTAAAAAATATGGTGCCATCCTATCCCTTGTTAGTCCTCACTTTTATTTCCTCACCCGTCTCATATTTTAGATTTTATTTAGTTAGATTTACTTAGTTTCTTCACTTATGTTTTAGTTAGTTATTTACATCTTTGACTTAGTGTCATTTCACATCCTCACCCAAATTGTTTTAATATTGAAAAAGATAAAAAAACATAGAAAAAGTAAAAATCCCAAAAAGAAAATAAAAGTGAATTACAATTGTTTTCCCCTCGATTTACCCCCTTCATGTGGATTGATACCCTTACTGACCTCTACACTTTATTTTGTTATATTTTTTAGGTATTTGAGTATTTCGATTAACTTGGCTTCAAACAATGACTACACACAAAAGACAAAGTTAGGCTAATATTGTAGGTTGTGTGTAGTCATTATTTGAAGTCACATCATTTTCACAACGGTGTAAAAACTGTGTGTAGGAAGAGAGATGCTCAGCAACAACATTTTCACAACCTTTCTCATCGAGAATTTCAAGGTTAAACTCTTGGAGTATGAGAATACACCATATCAATCATGGTTTGGAATCCTTCTTATGAAGAAGGTGCTTAAGGGGGGCATGGTTAGTATACACGATGATGGGGGAACTTATGAAATATGAGCTCAATTTTTCCACGACTGCTAACAACTCCTTTTCGGTGGTTGTGTAATGAAGTTGAGCATTATGAAGGATTTTTCTAGCATAATAGATGACGTGTGGATGCTTGTAAACTCTCTAGCCAATCACGATACCAAGGGGAAAATCAGATGCATCACACATGAGCTCAAATGGGAGAGAGCAATTGGGAGGTGGCATGATAGGAGCAGAAGTGAGCTCGGCTTTGAGGCGCTCAAAGGCTACGACACATGCTTCATCAAATACAAATGCGACATCTTTGGATAAAAGGGTTGTTAAAGGTCGGGAGATTTTAGAAAAGTTCTTAATGAAGCGCTGGTAGAAGCCCACATGTCCTAAGAATGAGACAATGTCCTTAAGAGACTTAGGAATGGTAAGTGTGGAAATCAAGTCAACTTTTGCTTTATCCACCTCAATACGGGAGCTTGAGATAGCATGACCTAAAATAATTCCCTTTTTTTTACCATGAAATGGAATTTTTCCCAATTGAGGAGCAACTTCTTCTCTTGACAACGCTGAAGGACCATAGTGAGGTGAGACATGCATTTCTCAAAGGATGAACCAAACACTGGAAAAAGTCCATAAAGACTTCAAGAAAATGCTCTACCATGTCACTCAAAATACTAGTCATACACCTTTGAAATGTCACAAGTGCATTACAAAGGCCAAAAGGCATATGAAAGTACGCAAAGGGTTCAAAGGGGCAAGTAAAGGTAGTTTTCTCTTGGTCTTCGGGGGAAATGGGTATTTGGTTGTACCCTGAATAGCCATCAAGGAACCAATAGTAAGCATAGTCGGCTAAGCGTTTAGGCATTTGATCAATGTATGGGAGAGGGAAGTGGTCTTTTCGAGTGACGTAGTTGAGCTTTCTACAATCAATACAAACACGCCATCCAATTTGTATACGGGTGGGAACAATCTCATCGTCATTATTTTTGACAATGGTGACTCCTGACTTTTTAGGCACCACATGAATGGGACTGACCCATTGGCTATCCGAGATGGGATAAATGATACCGGCATCAAGAAATTTTAAAATTTTAGTTCTCACAACCTCTTTCATTGTCGGATTGAGTCATCATTGTGGCTCATGAAAATTCTTAGGATTTTCCTCTAAGTGAATGCGATGGCTACATACATTGGGGTTCACACCCTGAATGTCTGAAATGGTCCACCCTAAAGCAGTGCAATGCTGAGTTAGAGTGTGGACCAATTGCTCTTCTTGAGCCGAGGCCAAGTCGGAAGAAATAATAATTGGGTGATGGTGGTTGGGGTCTAAGAAATCATATTTCAACTCAGCAGGTAATGGCTTAAGCTCCAAACTAGGTTGCGATTCGGGAGAGGCATCGGACTCGGACACAGAAATAGAGTCTGAGGAAATATCGAGGCATGGGTTGACTGCGTCATCCACATAAAGAAGAGTATCGACAAGGAGTGACTTAAAATTGTATCCCAAGTGGAAGTGTCCATCAGAGGTGTATAATATAACAAGGAATTTACCTCAAAGATAAAGGAATTAATATAAAAGTCGGACCAAAAGTGAGCCAAACATTGGTGGATAAGGTCTTCTGGGTAAGGTGTGATCCAACATCTCTTGGACTAAGGAGTGAATCATACATACCTCATTAATAGAATCAACAGTGGCCTTTTGTTGCATGAGGTGGAAAATATTGACTTCGACGGTCATGTTGCCAAAAGAAAGATTCATGGACCCATCTCAACAATTGATGATAGCATTGGCAGTTGCCAAAAAGGGCGACCCGAAATGATAGGAATATTGGTTGGGTCAGGAGCAGGAGTGTCTAAGATGATGAAATCAACATTGTAGTAAAAGTCAGACACTTTCACCAAGACATATTCAACTGTTCCTTTAGGCACTTTCACAGAATGGTCTGCAAGTTGAAGAGTAACCCGTGTACGTTTCATGTTTTGTAAACCTAACTTAAGGTATAGGGAGTAAGGTAGCAAATTAATACTAGCCCCAAGATCAAGCAAAGACCGAGTAGTGAAGTTATCTCCTAACATGCAAGAGACAATGGGATGACCATGGCGTTTATACTTCACAATACCATTATCATGGATAAGGGACATGGCTTGATTAGTGACAAAGGTATCACAAGGCACATTTGTCCGTCACTTGATAGTGCACAAATCCTTCAAGAATTTTGCATAGGAGGGAACTTGTTGAATCACAGTGAGGAATGGAATGTTTATTTGAACATTCTGAAAAACTTGCTTGAAATCATCAAATTGTTGAGATTTCTTTGTCGGAGACAACCTATGAGGGAATGGGGGTTTGGGCACATAGACAGTGGTGGACTCATGAGGCTTTAGGCTCATTATTTTTAGTGGGTTTGTTGGGTGGTATTACCCGAGGAAGAGTTTCTAATGGGCATTGCTGGGCGGGTGGGATTTTCACATCCCGGGGATCTACAACACCATTGTCAACCTGGTTACCGGATTGTAGAGTACTCACTGCTTTCATGTTCGTTTGGTATGTGGGTGGAGTGGAAGTGGATCCAACATCATAAGCCGACTCCTTTCCATTCCCCCTAGGGTTAGGAGTGGGTTGACTCGAAAAATGACCTTTCTCATGCTCAGACTCAAATTGGTTAAGACGTTGCTTAAGTATTTGGATGGCTTGAGTCTGGGCTTGCATGGTTTGTTATTGAGTCGTGATAAATTGAGTGAGGAGATTCTCGATAGAGGAGGTGGATGATTGGGGTCGAGGGGCATAATGGGGTTGGGGGGAAAACTCTCGGTTAGAACTAAGCGGATGTGAATACTCATAGGATGGAGGTGGGACAGGGACAATTTGATGAGTGGGGTTTGGCGATCCTCCTTGGGGGACAAAGGTTAATATATGGTGTTATTGGCTGCGTTGAGCATGGTGGTGTTGGATAGGAGGGTGATGTTGCCTTTGTGGGGTTTGGTGAAACCCTGGTGGACCACCAACATGTTGTTGTGGGTGTGATGTCGGAAGGTGGTTGTCGTACTCATAAGAAAAATAGGGATGGTTCCTATTATTGGGATTGTAAGAAACGAAGTGGGTGTGGGTTTACGAGTGGTATCAAAGTCACATGCTTGGTCCAAAGTGGGTTCGGTATCATCTTGAATGAGGGGGCACAAACAAGATAAATTATCTTGACTTAAACAGATATGACAAGAAGGACTAGACTCGTTGATGTTCATCAGTTCTTTAGAAAGAGAAACGTGTTGTTGCATAGAACAACTGAGAGCATCAACTGTCTTAGTCAAAGTGTTTAAGACATGAAGCAAGGTTTTAAAAAATGGATAATTTTTTACCTCATTTGTGATACCTACTCGTGGTGGCTCGAATCTCAAAAATTCATTGGTGCCCTCCCAATCTTACGAGTCATCGCCTAATTCAAGGAGAAAATTGTTGGCGATAGTGGGAATTAAGTGCATGAATTTGCCTTTGTGCATGGACTCAATCATAGTGAGAGAGAAAGGAATGAGACCATTGTAAAAACTATGGACGAGGTGACTTTTCTCGAGAGCACGATGTGGGAATCTATTGATATAATCTTGAAAATGGCCCCAGGCTTCACAAAACTGCTCGGTTAGCTTTTGGCGAAAATCCTGAATGGCTTGGAACATCTCATTGGTTTTACTTATGGGATAAAACTAGGAAATCAACTTCTTAACAAGTTGTTCCGATGTATGGATAGAGTCGGGTGACAAGGAATGGATCCACATGGATGCTTTATCATGGAGAGAAAATGGAAACAAACGAAGGTGAACATTTTATTCATCTAGATTTTGATTTTTCAAAGTCGCACAAATCGTGAGAAATTTTTTCAAGTGAGTGTAGGGAGACTCACGTTAAAGGACATGGAGATTAGGAAACATGGAAATGGTCGCCGGGCGAATTTCAAATTGGTCCGTCGAGGTGGGTGGAAGAATGATGCATGATGGTGGGGTGGCCGTTATCGGGGCGAAATAGTTCCGTAAGGGACGCTCTTCAGCCATGATGGGTTGATGAATGGATGAAGTATAGATATCGACTCTAGGACAACTCCAACTGACTGGTGGGATGGAAGAAGCAAGGGGAACACGTGGTTCTCCTAATGTGGAAGAGACGGGAGAAAGACTATGAGAACGAATTAATCGACAATTAACTCGTTGCCACGTGGGCATGCAAAGAGGGAATTGTTGTTTTTTAAAGAAAATATTTTTGGGGTTTTTCTAAAAATGAGGAGAAGAAAAGATTTTTTTGGATTTTTTATAAAAATAAAGGAAAATGTTTTTTGGCTTTTTTTCATAAAAATAAAGGAAGAAAAATATTTTTGGAGTTTTTGGAAGGAAAGGTGGGAAAAGTACGAACTCGCAAGTTGGACAAACTCATTAAAATGGAATACCAAAAAAATGAATTGCGGACACACCAGTCAAGAAAAAAGCCTAACTAGCACGTAGACATTTTTTATGTTTGAAAATTAGTGAAAAGGGTTGTCAAATTTTAATGAAATCCGCGGACGATAAAAGTCACAAAATTTATATGACTGATTACCTTTACAAAAGGTGTGTTCCTAATTTAATCACAAGATGACAAGAGGCTTGAGAAAGATATTCTCCATAAAGCTACTATGATGAAATGGTCGGTCGGTGGGTACAATGCTGGGGACATCACAAACCCGATTTACTGGGCGACCAAACTTAAAACCTAGTTTTCCTGGACACTTTCGTGCCGCAAAGCAAACCATTCGATGGTTTGCCGGGTGGAGAGGACACTACGGGTTATCGTAAAAGTCAAATTGATAAAAAATGGTCCTACGAACACCGTATCCTATGGTGCTATCTAGTTGATTGATTTTAAATTTAGTGATGGCTAGGGTAGCACATAAAGGATGAGTGATTGAGTTCGGTGATGAAATCCCTTCTCATGAATGACCGGGCGTAGGTCTTAGTTAATTAATTCATCACACCATGCGAAAATAAATGAAAGAATAAAAAGAACACAAGATAAAGTAAGCACATACAAGATATGGAATTTCTAACAAGAGAGGCGCGAGGGTTCAAGAGATGTACTTCCCACGGTTTTTACACGGTGGGGTGATGAAAAATTTGAGTCAACCAGGGTGAGATTATGACTTTCTCAGTCGGCCCCGGGAGTTTTACTGATCAAAGGTAGTGAGACTTCTTTTCCTCACCTTTGGATGCTCTCTCTCTACCCTGTTCGGTTTCCCTATCATGCTTGTCTTCTTTTGATTACAAGTTCAAATGAAAAATAAATGGTGTCTCTATGCACCACAATACACGCAAAATAAGAGAATCCTAATACAAGCCTTCTAAAATAAAAATAAAATGGTACTAAAAAGAAACAAAGTGCAAAAAATCAATGAACTACAATATAAGATCCGCTCCAAGTGCTTCACGCGCATAAGAATGGCAATGACGTCGTTTGATAGAGATGACTTTTGCGTATATTTCGTCGTTGTTGAAAAGATCCTCTAATAAAAAAATTCAAATACCTACAAAATATAATAAACTAAAATGTAGTGTTAAGTGAGGTATCAATCCAAACCAAGAGAGTGAAACGAGAGGAAAACACATGTATTTCAATTTTCTTTTGGATTTTTTGCATTTTCTATTTTTTTTAGCTTTTTCAATATTAAAACAATTTTTTTTTAGATGAGGTGAAATAAGACTAAACTAAATCAAAGATAATCAAACTGAAAGTAATGTGAAAAATATAAACAAGTGTGTGATAAAAGTGAGTGAGATGTAACTAAATGAGAGAATGAATCAAGGGATGTATATCCACCCCCAATTCTGACAACTAATTTAGTTTGAGCTATTTTAATTTGATTGAATTCCAAAATATTTAATTAATTTAAAGGGTAATTATCACTTCACAAATTAACTAACTGAATATTCTTTTAGAAAAGTAATTTTCATTCCCATAAATACTACTAAAAATATAATTAAAATTAATCAAATGAATCACCCACTATAATAGCTTCACTCATCTAGTTTTAATTTTGACAAGATGAAATACAAGTAGGTGAAAATAATATTAAGATTTTAAATCAATTTGATAAGCCTATCTCTAGTTTGAGTCAAATGACAAAATGTCAACACAATTTTCAATCCTCTCTCGAGGATTATTTTTCATTTCTCAATGAAAAATTAAGAGTAGGAATTAAATTTACTAATCAAAGGAATTCAATAAAATTAAAATGAAAAAACTAAACTAATTGGATTTATGGAGGCTTTAATTCATCCCTTAATTGGGAGATTAGCCTTCCATAATCATCATCCAATCAATAATAAGATAATAATGAATTAAAAGCACGAGATGAAAAATCAGAGATAAGATAATAAAACCTAAATTGAGGAGAATGGAAAATGATCTTCAATTAATGCAACAATCTTCTCAATTAATTACAATCACTCCAAAAAACTACAATGAATTTCTGAAAATAAAATTTTACTCTCTCTCTAAATTTTTTCCTCTTTCCAAAGTTCTCCCTAAAAGTTCCTCCTCTTAATTTGAGTTTTGAGTCTTCATTTATAGTGTGGCACATGGAGATAGGGGCAATTTGGGTAAGGAAAGGTTAGGGGTGTGCATGTGCATGGGGTGGGTAGAAATCAGGTTTGGTTAATGGTGATTGGGGGTATTTTGGGTAAATGGTTAGAAGAAGTTAGATGGGGGTTAAAATGGGAAGAAGGGAATAAGTGGGTTTGAAGAACATGTGGGGTAAATTTGTTTGTGTCTTGGCATTTGGCAGCTAACATTGGGTAAGAAATTGGTTTGCCTTTGGGTCTTAAATGGGTGTAGAGTATTGAGAAGAAATCGGGATTTGGATTGTTGGAAGGTTTGGTTACCGGGTCGGATTGTCAGCGTGTTTTGGGTTAGAGATGGGGGGCTGGCCAGTTTCGGGCTTTGGGTTATCTGGCCGGAGGTGGCTACGTCTGAGCTCCGTGGCTCGCGGGTTAGGGCATTTGGTGAGTCGCAGGTTTGGCAGGGTATGGTAATGGGGGTTCCGGCGACGGGATTCGGGCTTGGGGTTGATGACTGTCGGGTTAGGAATGGTCCGGAGATGGGTTCAAAGGTTGGGATTGCGATGTGGTTTGCAGTGTTGTCAAGGTAGCAGGAATGGTGTGTAACAACCCTCTCGTTTGATAGCCAATTTTATACTTATTTACTATGTGTAGTAATTAATTATAAAATGATGGATGTTGAGTAAATATTAATTTAATATGAAAAAGGTTAATATTTACTGAAATGTTGTGTGATTACCTGATGAGTAGGTAAAAATATCCATGTGGTGATTTATGATGTCATAAGATATAAAATGACATTTTTGTTTAATATGAAACCGGAAGTAAAATGAGTTATAAAATTTCCAAATGATAATTTGGAGGGTGTACTTAGTCCCGGTGGGTGTGAGACAGTCAAAATAAGTGCCATATCACATTTTGGTATTTCGGGCACTTTTGACTGGTTGTAGCTTAAAAGTGTAGTCGCGTATTATTTTATCGCGTATTAGTCACTTAAGTGGGATTTTTAGACTTAAGCACCGTTTTATTTTTCCCCAACCCCATTTCTACTCTTCCATTTTTCTTCTTCTTTCAAAATTAAGCCCTAGAGAGAAACAGAGAGGAAGAGAACATTGGAGAAAAAGAGAGATTGGAGCTTGGATTGTTGCCTCCACCAGATCAAATCTGGATTTGCAAGATCAAGGCAAGTAACTTACTTGCTATTATATGATTTAAGTGGATTAATTATCATGATTAGTTGTGGATTGTTATGATTTATTTTAGTTAGGGTTTTGTTAGATTAATTGGGTATTAACCCTTAGAAGTTGATTTGGATGATGAATGGTGTTGAATATGGTAGTTACCTACATTTATGATATATAAGTTGAAGTAATTGAGGTTGGTTTGGTTGGTTTTGGGTTTGGTAGAAATTTGGAGTTTAGAACTCCATAGCCAAAAGTTGGCAAATTTGCAGAATCGAATCGATTCGGCCAGGCCGAATCGATTCGCCTTGAATCAGTTCCCAGGTTCGAGTCAACCGAATCGATTCGATTTGACGAAATCGATTCGGCATTTATGCAGAGACCCCATTTTTCTGGCCGAATCGATTCAGCTAGGCCGAATCGATTCGGAAACCCTGAATTTCTCTTTTGTTTTCTTTTCAAATTTTGATCTTTTTCCTCAGGCTTAGGACCTAGGAACCTTCTTCAAAGAAGTAAACTTAGAGTCCTAGAGTAGTTATTGAGTTTGGTCGCTACCCTAGACTTGAAATGGGTTCATCTGGGGTTTATTCCGAGGGGGTTTAAAGTAATGTTAAGGCATTACTTCTTTTATTCAAATTTTTAGAAGTTAGGAAGTTAAATGCCCTAACTTGGAGACTTGAGGGCTTATCAAAGTTATATGAACTTTGGAGACTTGTGGGATCATAATGATCATATGGAGATTTAGTTGGGACTTGAAATTGAGGAATATTAATGATAATATTCAATGGGAATTTGGTTCGCATAAAATGAACCCAAATTGTTTAAAGATGATAGTTTCAACTAAAATGAACCCAAACTATGTTAATGATGATTGGTTCAAATAAAATGAACCCGGTTTTTTAATTATGACAGGTTCGAATAAAAAGAACCAAAAACATGGATATTGGTAATGGTAATTGAAATGAAAATGAGATTAATATGGTAAATGTTAATTTACTTAAACACACCTCTCTAAATGACATCATAAGGGAAGTTCGCGCGCTTGGTGATGCCCCCTGGCTAGTGAATGCAGGGTGGATATTGTCCTAGGCCATATGCGGGGTTTTTATATATTATTATGCGTTGGTTAGGGGATTCTGGGTGTGGTACTGACTTTCCCGCAGGCATATGGCCGCTTCCCGACGTTGCGTTATGATCCCAGGTTGTCTTGTATAGATAGGCCCTGGAAGATGATGGTCATTTAGGGGCGCGCCGAGTGGGGAAGCTCAGAGGGGCGGTCTTAGAATCGTTATATGTATGAGAATATAACTTTTCTGCATCAAGTGATACTTGATGGGTATATACCATAAAGAGCATGAATACGTGCCATAAAGAGCACGAGAAATGAGATTAATGAGATATGTGCCATAAAAAGCACTTGATATTTATGATATTCCTATTAAGGAATGGAAAGATGAAATGGTAACTGGATAAGTGAGGAAAATTTAAAATTTAAGTTATTTACTTTTCTTTCTTTTATGTAAATGACATTTCATTTCATTATTAGTTAAATTGTAATGTAGATAACATATCATTGTCATATTATCATCCTTTTCATTCATGCATAACTATTCATTTCTATCATGCTTTTTATTTCTTCTGGTGATCATATAGAACCCCGCCCTGACCGGTTTACTTTCCTTGTTGTGTATATGATTGTATCCGCTCAGGTGCTCCATCGCAAGGACGCCCGTTTTGATGTTCCTGTTCTTTTGCTTTTGACGAGCTGTAAGATTTTATGGGTTATTACTGGACGTTGAATTAGACGCTTTCTTCTTGTTATTCTAGATATGATCGTCTTTTCCCTCGGGCGTGTGGCCCAAACATTTGTATATGATTAATGAATGTATTAAATAAGATATTAAATTATTGTATGGTGTTGTATGTTGCTGTGGATCGACAGCCTATTCGGTCCATTTGTATACATCCGTTTTAATTGTATGATATTTACATTTTGTGGAATTCCACTTGCTTATCAGATTGGGTTGTTTAAAATTTAATTTTCTTAACTGCAATTTAAATTTCTAAACTTTTTGGCAACCCGTTTTCTGATTTATTGGGTGGTTTTCCTGTATACTCAGTTTATTTTTGCGATGCTGAGAATGATATCCACCATGATTCCTGTTATGTTTGAGTATCGAGCTGGCCACCCCTTATCTCGGATTGCGGGTTGTCACAGTTGGTATCAGAGCATCAGGTTCTAGAGTCTTTAGGATTTATGTGGATTCGTCACATTCTACCGTAGCGTTCTTTGATATAGAGCCTAAGGTTAGGACTATGTAGTTGCCTATGTTTGCGATCTTCTGTGAGGTAGATAGTTTTAAATAGTTTTTTAACTCTATTGTTTCTTCATCTCGAACGCCACCTAGAGAGGTTGCCTGGCGAGATGAAATAGGGTTATAGAAGAGGAGGTAGATTCACCACTGCCGCCACAAGGGACCGTTAATGCTGTGGATGTAGCAAACATTGTAGCTCAAGCGGTTAGCGCCACCATGACCGCAGTAGTTTAATAATTTTCAGGGACTCATGATGTTCAAGCTCCTATGGGAGTCCTTCCCAAAGGGCAATTCCCCCAAAATTCGAGGGAGGCACAGATGTTATCAAAGCCAATAAATGGAATGATGACTGACAACGCCACCTTCGAATGATAGAATGTAGTAAGGAGAGGAAACAAGTCCTTTCCATTTTTAAGTTAGTCATATTTGCGTTATACTGGTGGGAAAGAATAATCACACTAGAGCAGAGAGACACAATGACGATCACTGAGTTTTGGACTTTGTTCGATCGTGAGTACGTTCCTCCCGTAATTCATAGGGAGATGAGAAAGAACCTCCAGGATGTTGTACAAGGAGAGAGATCTATGGTGGAATATGTAGAGGAGTTTATACGATTGGCGTATCTTGTCCGTGATGAAGTGGATCCGAAAGATCGGAAGATCTCAAAGTTATGCAAGGTCTAAACTGGAGAATCCGGCAACAATTGCTCGGTAATCCAGCCTTACAAACGTTTAGTGAGGTTATGAATGCAGCCTCACCCCATTGCCATGAGCATCTGTTATATATACCGGGTAGCAAGAAATCTACTATCGTGGGGCAAAAAGGAAATCTTGGAGAACAGGGGATTGGAGGAGGAGCATTTCCCTCATCCCGATCCTCTGGTAGTAAGCAGAAAGAGAGGGACCCTCGACAAGGGGTTTCGTCTAAGAGACAACGTTTTGGAAGGTTTATTATGGGTGGCAATAACATTAGGCACTATAAAGATGCTTTGCGGTATGTAGGTCGGGTGGTCTTGGAAGAAAAGGCCATCTGGGCCAAGGCACTTCCCAGTTTAGAAATAATGGGGGTCAATTTCCTAGGACTCCGCAGCAGCCATACGTTCAGTTTCTACCTCAGGTACCTGATCCGGTTGCTCCCATGCAGTAGGGACGGTTACTATATGGGAGAGTTTATCAAATTTGGGAGGTTATAGTTCCTCCAGCTTCGTTAAGGGTAAGTTTTATTTAAGAGGTACTTGAGTTATGTGTTATTCGATGCGGGTGTTACGCGCTCAATTGTTTATGAGCTCTTCTCAGGCTACAGATTTGATAAAATCTGCTGAGAGTAATTTGACTAGCGTTGAGTTTTCTATGAGTGATGGTTCGCTTGATTCCTTGTTTGTAAACATTTAGGGATTATGGTGGTACTTTGTGCTTTGAGGCCGATTTACTCGTCCTTGACATGGTCGGGTATGATGTGAGTGGTATGCCTTATCTCCACGACCGACATAGTTGAGTAGTAGCGTATAGGAGGGGTTCCTTGTTTGGATTATGCTTTTGCGGGACGCTCCACGCGTGAACCTCGACGACATTGGAAGTGGAGAGATGTTGTTCTTGCTTCTTTTAGTTGATTTTATTTTATTTTGTTTTACTTTATTTTATTTTTAATTTTATTTTACTGGTGGAAAGGTTTAGCCGAGAATCACGTTGAAGAATGATTAATGGCTATTAAAGTGCGAAATAGAAGCACTGTATACAGTTCTCTCCTATGAATGAGGCGAGGGAGACTGGGATGCGAAGTCGAATTAAGACTTCGGGTTATGCCTTGATAAGAAGGCTATTTAAAATGATGAATATATGTTGTGGGGTATATAATTATAAGGCTTTATGAAAAGTGAATGTTTGATTTGTTAAATCTTTGGTTATTTAATTGGTAATGTATACAAGTAGAATCTTTTGGGTCCCGAACATGTGTCTTAGACTTGTATATCTTAATGACCGACAACGCGACGTAGTATTGTAATGGGAGGGTTCCTTGTTTGGATTTCGCTTCGGCGAGACGTCCCACGCATGAAACCGAGGAAATGTCGGGAGTTGAGAAAGGTCTTGGGCACTAGGGATATACTTAGTATTATGCGTATACGACGTAGTTAGGGTATAAGTAGGTAGACTTTAAAATTGTTTGGACATAAGGCCTTTAGTTCATGTGACGTTTGTTTAGGAGGGTTATTTGGAGTTGACCACGAATAAGTTGTGTGTTGACTCTAAGAGGGATTGGATCCCTAGTAACGAGAAGTTTGGTTGGTTAGGCCGAAGGAGATGAGGCCTCTGGTAGTTAGAATGTTACGTTGGCAACTCAGCTTTCGGGATGGAAGGGAGAATTGACTCGCCCTCCTGAGCCCATGTTGCAAAGCTCGAGGGTGGAGTTAATGATCAAGTCTCTGCCATGATGGGGAGTAATAATACCGAAGTATCGACTTATTGTTGATGCGCCTCATAAGTTTAAACTTGTGAGAAGTATTATCCCCTGTTTGAATTGAAGTTCATCGTGGGGGTGATCGCCGTTTAGGAAGGGAGATGTACTTCCTGGGCAGAATTTAGTCTTTTGTGCAAGCAACACTTCGTTGCAAGATGTTGTAGGGGAGAAAAGGGTGGTTAAGACCGCATATACAAGTTGCTGATTTGAGGAAACAGAACTCTGCTCTTTTGACCTTGAGGGTGGGGTGCGTTTCCATAAGAGAATTTTTGTCCCGAATGAGAAGGACTTAAGAAAGGCAGATATGGTGGAATCTTGTGGTTCTAAGTTTACGGTTCAGCCGGGTAACGACAAAATATGTCAAGATATGCGCCGCTAGTAGTAGTGGTCGGGCATGGAGAGGTTGTTGGACTGCATGGGGTGCCTTTGATTATAGTTTCCGACTGAGACAAGAGTTTCGTTTCCCACTCTCAAAAAGTTTCCAAGAAGCCATGGGAACCGAATTGAGATTAAGCACTTCTTATTATCCTCAAACAGATGGCCAAACCAAAAGGTAAACCATATGTTGGGGCATATGCTCCTTATGTGGATGCTTGACTTTAAGAGTAGTCGGGATCAGTGTCTCCCACTAGTTGAATTCGCTTATAATGAATTGTATCGATTCACTATCGGGATGGAGCTTTACAAAGCCTTGTATGGTAGGCCTTGTGGATCTCCCGCTTGTTGGTTAGGGGTGCGAGATGATAAGTCTCTCGGACCTGGAATGATCCGAGATACTTCTTTGAATATTGAGCTCATTTGGAATCGCATTCGTATAACCAACATTGGCAAGAGAGCTAAGTAGATACGGGGAGATGGCATGTGGAGTTTGAGGTCGGTGGACCAAGTGTTGGTACGATTATCGCCCATGAAGGGCATTAAGCATTTTTCGGTAGAAGGGAAAACTTGCACAACGTTACGATGGACCTTTCCTATATATGTTAAGGTGGGTCCGGTAGCCTATTAACTTGCTTTACTAAAATATTTGCAGCAAGTTCATAATGTGTTCCATATCTCTTTTGTATGGAAATACAAGAGATGTGATGGTTCCCTTAGGCACATTTCTTTCGAAGTAGATGCAACTTGAGGTTCCTTATGAGGAGTAGACGGTTGCTATTTTAGAGCGTGGAGAGTGGTGATTTAAAACCGCCGGTAGTACCTTTGGTTATGGTGAATTGTAGCCACCATAATGTTGAGAAGTCGACATGGGATCGCGAGGATGTCATGCGGGAAAGGTATCCGCATTCCTTCATGCGAGGTATGCCTGAATTTTGGGGGCAAAATTCCCTCATAAGGGGGGGAGTATGTAACAACCCTCTCTTTTGATAGCCTATTTTATACTTATTTACTATGTGTAGTAATTAATTATAAAATGATGGATGTTGAGTAAATATTAAATTAATATGAAAAAGGTTAATATTTACTGAAATGTTGTGTGATTACCTGATGAGTAGGTAAAAATATCCATGTGGTGATTTATGGTGTCATAAGATATAAAATGACATTTTGGTTTAATATGAAACCGGAAGTAAAATGAGTTATAAAATTTCGAAATGATAATTTGGAGGGTGTACTTAGTCCCGGTGGGTGTGAGACAGTCAAAATAAGTGCCATATCTCATTTTGGTATTTCGGGCACTTTTGACTGGTTATAGCTTAAAAGTGTAGTCGCGTATTATTTTATCGCTTATTAGTCACTTAAGTGGGATTTTTAGACTTAAGCCCCGTTTTATTTTTCCCCAACCCCATTTCTACTCTTCCATTTTTCTTCTTGTTTCAAGATTGAGCCCTAGAGAGAAAGAGAGAGGAGGAGAACATTGGAGAAAAAGAGAGACTAGAGCTTGGATTGTTTCCTCCACCAAATCAAATCTGGATTTGCAAGATCAAGGCAAGTAACTTACTTGCTATTATATGATTTAAGTGGATTAATTAGCATCATTAGTTGTGGATTGTTATGATTTATTTTAGTTACGGTTTTGTTAGATTAATTGGGTATTAACCCTTAGAAGTTGATTTGGATGATGAATGGTGTTGAAGATGGTAGTTACGTACATTTATGGCGTATAAGTTAAAGTAATTGAGGTTGGTTTGGTTGGTTTTGGGTTTGGTAGAAATTTGGAGTTTAGAACTCCATAGCCAAAAGTTGGCAAATTTGCAGAATCGATTCGATTCGTCCTGGCCGAATCGATTCGCCTTGAATCAGTTCCCAGGTTCGAGTCAACCGAATCGATTCAGTTTGACAAAATCGATTCGGCATTTATGCAGAGTCCCCATTTTTCTGGACGAAGGCCGAATCGATTCGGAAACCCTGCATTTTTCTTTTGTTTTCTTTTCAAATTTTGATCTTTTTCCTCAGGCTTAGGACCTAGGAACCTTCTTCAAAGAAGTAAACTTAGAGTCCTAGAGTAGTTATTGAGTTTGGTCGCTACCCTAGACTTGAAATGGATTCATCTGGGGTTTATTCCGGGGAGGTTTAAAGTAATGTTAAGGCATTACTTCTTTTATTCAAATTTTTAGAAGTTAGGAAGTTAAATTCCCTAACTTGGAGACTTGAGGGGTTATCAAAGTTATATGAACTTTGGAGACTTGTAGGATCATAATGATCATTTGGAGATTTAGTTGGGACTTGAAATTGAGGAATATTAATGATAATATTCAATGGGAATTAGTTTCGCATAAAATGAACCCAAATTGTTTAAAGATGATAGATTCAACTAAAATGAACCCAAACTATGTTAATGATGATTGGTTCAAATAAAATGATCCCGGTTGTTTAATTATGATAGGTTCGAATAAAAAGAACCAAACACATGGATATTGGTAATGGTAATTGAAATGAAAATGAGATTAATATGGTAAATGTTAATTTACTTAAACACACCTCTCTAAATGACATCATAAAGGAAGTTCGCGCGCTTAGTGATGCCCCCTGGCTAGTGAATGCATGGTGAATATAGTCCTAGGCCATATACGGGGTTTTTATATATTTTTCTGCGCTGGTTAGGGGATTCCGGGTGTGGTCCTGACTTTCCCGCAGGCATATGGCCGCTTCCCGACGTTGCGTTATGATCCCAGGTTGTCTTGTATAGATAGGCCCTGGAAGACGATGGTCATTTAGGGATGCGCCCAGTGGGGAAAGTCGGAGGGGCGGCCTTAGAATCGTTATATGTATGAGAATATAACTTTTCTGCATCATGTGGGACCTGATGGGTATATGCCAAAAAGAGCATGGATACGTGCCATAAAGAGCACGGGAAATGAGATTAATGAGATATGTGCCATAAAGAGCACTTGATATTTATGATATTCCTATTAAGTAATGGAAAGATGAAATGGTAACTGGATAAATGAGGAAAGGTTTTAAATTTATGTTATTTACTTTTCTTTCTTTTATGTAAATGACATTTCATTTCATTATTAATTAAATTGTAATGTAGATAACATATCATTGTCATATTATCATCCTTTTCATTCATGCATAACTGTTCATTTATATCTTGCTTTTTATTTCTTCTGGCGATCATATAGAACCCATCACTGACCGGTTTACTTTCCTTGTTGTGTATATGATTGTATTCGCTCAGGTGCTCCACCGCAAGGACGCCCGTTTTGATGTTCCTATTCTTTTGCTTTTGACGAGCTGTAAGATTTTGCGGGTTATTACAGGGCCTTGAATTAGACGCTTTCTTCTTGTTATTCTAGATATGATCGGTCTTTTCCCTCGGGCGTGTGGCCCAAGCATTTGTATTTGATTAATGAATGTATTACATAAGATATTAAATTGTTGTATGTTGCTGTGGATCGACAGCCTATTCGGTCCATTTGTATACATCCGTTTTAATTGTATGATATTTACATTTTGTGGAATTCCACTTGCTTATCAGATTGGGTTGTTTAAAATTTAATTTTCTTAACTGCAATTTAAATTTCTAAACTTTTTGGCAACCCGTTTTCTGATTTATTGGGTATTTTTCCCTTATACTCAGTTTATTTTTGCGATGCTGAGAATGATATCCATCCATGATTCCTGTTATGTATGGGTATCGGGTTGGCCACCCCTTATCTCGGATTGCGGGTTGTCACATGGTGATGCCCAGTCTGGAAGACATAGGGATCCAATGGGGGGTGGAAGGGTGCTGGGTGGTTTTTGATTTGGTGTGAAAATTAGGGTGGAAGGTTGTTAGTAGAGGGAGAGGATAGAGAAGGTGTGATGAAAAAGATGATGAGCGAAGGGGTATATAGGGTGTGTGAGGGTGTATGGTATTGGTGTAGAATGGCATGTGGCTTAGGGTGTGGAGTGTGTGTTTAATTTGTGACCCAAAAAATAAAAATAAAATTAAGACAGAACTAAAAGCATAAAAATAAAAATCTAATTAGAATGCTAACCCAATGAAAAAAGTAAAATAAAACTAAAGAAATATGAAATCAAAAATTAAATTCCTTGTCTAAAAATAAAAGACACAAAATAAAATAATACTAATAAACCTAACTTAATAAGAAATAACAAAACTAAACTAATACCAAAAACTAAAAATCAAATAAAAATAAAAATTAAATAAACTAAAGTGCACGCCTATAAAAGTATAAAAATAATAAAAACACACGTGACACACAAAAATAAAATATAAAAATAAATCCTACAAATATAAACATGACTCAAAACACAATATAAGATAAAAAAATAAATACAAACGAAAATAAAAATAAATAAAAGGGAACCAACCTACCACACACGGGGATCAGGTGATGGTTTTGGGACAGGATAAAAATGGTTTAGGATTAAGGTACGAGGACAGGGAAATTAGCTCCATAAATCACACATTTGCCTTGAAATAAGCATCTAACTTCCGTAAACGTTGATCAAGCCTGCACAATAAACAATTACATGCATAAGACCCAGTTTACCGAGAATTAGCAACTAAAAACGGTGTATTCGGGGTATAAAATGTACACTTTTGGGTGCTTATCACCACCTACTTCTCTTTAGGTAAAAATTCAATATCTTCTCAAACAAATGACATAAATCTTTGGCTACTGATGATCGTCACTCCGAGATCCCACCATGTCTATTCCAAAGAATCCTTGGTTCAATCAATAATAAAAACATTATTATAACGTGATTCTAACTTGAGTGTCATCGACCAATCATAGGTCTCTTCAAATTCTCGTTGATTAATTCTTTAAAATTGATGATGTACATATAGAACTTCCCCATTGGGGGGTTCATGTACATAGCTCAACTCAACAAATCCTTTTCCCAACTATTTGGGGTCAGTTATATGAATAATATTTTCCCATTCCATTATGTTCAGTGCAATATCTTCGGTTAAACCATATGATATCATGTCCTTTTTTACAATATCCCACCAAGTCAATTTAAGCCTACCTCTCCCCCTTACATTACCATAATACTAACTAAATCACTCTTCCTTACGGGGGCATCCATTGGTTAATGCTTGACGTGTCCAAACCATCTAAGTTGATTTTCTCTCAATTTATCTTCTATAGCGTACTTTTACCATTTCACGAATTTATTCATTTCTCTAGGAGCTACTTTTACATGTAACCTTTAATTTAAAATAATTATCTCATATTTTAAAATTCCACATTTATATGATTAAAACCATCTACTCGTGGCCAGACGAGTTGACATAAGGAGATAATCATATCACCATTTTAAAATACTGATTGGAAGCTAACAACAATTTAGTGTCCTCTTAAGTCAGAATAATGTCCAATTACAATTTTGGTCCTTGAAACTTATTCTAGTTAAACTTTAAGACAAAAAGAGTGAGAAAATTGTTGAATTCATTTTTGAAATCTTAGAATAATGAAATTGAAAAAATTAATTTGTAATTAACAAATGAGCATGAATTCGATTAAATTTTAAACTGGCATCCTTCAACCACCAATTTAAAAAAAAATCTCATTGAACATCATAGCTCCCTTATGAGGTGAGATCTTTCTTAGGATCTTAAATCACGCCACCTTTAATTATATTGATTTTTATCTTTTGTTATGTTACCGGACATTTCAGGACCCTCTAGCCAACATAATGAATAGTCGGTGGTTTTTTGTCCTAGTCTTAATGATAGTAACTTCGTTGGAGATGATTAAAAAAGTTGTGTCTAAGTGTATACCACCGGTTCATTCCTTTAAATATAACACTCTTGTGAAGGACTTCCTCATTGGGGGGGATCGAACTCACTTACATTCTAATTCTCACAATTATCACTTAATAGCTTTAATGAATACCTAGTGCCTGATTAATTTCATGTCTTTGGGGGGGAGGGGGGGACAAACTAGATGGTAGAAGGGATTAATCGCATATGATTTATATAACACCGATGGAGACCATGCGGTTTATGTTGAAACCTCTTTCCCACATAGTATTTTAAAAAATTGAGGGTGTTGAAAACAAATCATTCGATTCTAAATGGTCAAATCAAAATCATTGGTAATTTCCAAATTAACTTGTGTGAAATAAATATCTTGATCTCAATTTTTTATTTTTCTTAAAATAATAATATTTATTTCAATTTTCCAAAAATAGAATTCGAAGGTCTCAATTTGACTAACACCTTGAAATTTAATTAGTTCAATTTAATTTAATTTAGAAAAGAATGAACAGAACATATTTTTTAGAAAAAATGGTGATCTATGTCGGTCTCAAAGTGAAATCCATAATATCCATAGACCGAGTGTTCCTAATTAATCCAATTAGCATGCCAAATTATGAAACATAATAATAAAGAGACATACATGCAAATATAAATAAATAATTGCATAAGTAATTATAATAATAAGGACAAGCATGTCCCATATCCATAATGACATAGACTCCTTCTTAAAGTAGAACTGTTTATGTCCAAGAATCCTTTTTTTAAAAGACTTCCCTTTGACATAAAGTCCAACTTGTAGTAGACTTATTCATAACAATGAGTTCTTGATGATCTTTACTTCTAAAAAACTCATTTACATCTTTCGAGAAAGATCGGAATAAAGAACCATAGAAAGAAGTATCGAATAACATAAAAAATCACCAAAAACTAAATCTTTCAAGGGGGTTCGATCAATAAACCTCCCAGAGTCGATCGATCGGATCTGTCGGGGACAACCTCCTTCTTCCTTTCGTTTTGCATTCAAAAACCATCATAACTTGTCAAAACATCAACAAACTCCATGAAACTTTTTCCAACACCCAAATTCATGTAAATATATGATTCTAACTATAAACAAACATTACATCCCTCTTTCAACTCCTCCAAATATATGAATATTGGAGTAATTACAAACACGTAATTATTAGAATCTTATCAAATATAGGAGCCAAAAAATAACTAAAGATAAACCACTATAGGATCCAATCACAAAAAATAAGCATATGTGTACATGATGGAAGGGATATAAACATAAAATATCAACAAAATCATGTTACTAAGTGTGACACCCAGCCTAATAAAATATCAGGTGATAGTCCTATATAAAATTAAACAGGAATCTCATCTGGTTCATTCTTAGCATCACTGTCGAAAACTTTTTTTAAAACTTACTAACCACCTAATATTCAAAAGACATAGTGTCAAATTTTATCTTTTTATTTAAGCCCAAACCAACATCGTAACACGATTTCAAATAACCAACACATAATAAGAAACTAATCATACCACAAGTCTACTAGAAGTATTAGCCGAATAACATCAACTGCAAGTAAACCAATAAAGTCCAAAGTATAAAAGAGAATACTGATACATGCAAAATTGAATATAAATGTACAAGCCCAATGGTACAACTGCAATGTCCATATCTAGAGAGAATGAGATGGGTGTCTAAGAAAATATCCCTCAGCATCCACATATACTACTATTGTGTAACCCTAGAATTAAACAATTTTGGCGTCCCTGTGGCTGGACACCTAAGAGGTTTTGAAAATATTTTATAGCAAGGGTTAGAACCCAAAACGCTTGAAAATATTTAGCAAGTGAATTTAAATGCCGAAAATTAAAATGCATGAATACTCTTCATATTTAAGTTAGTGTCGTACACTTTCTTGAGGACACCTCACCCCTCCCCTAATGTGCATGCCTAACGTTCTATACATGACCCACCTAGCTAACAACCCCTTAACTAGTCTTGTCACATATATCCCACGATTTCCCACTACTCTAACCCTAGTGGGTTCAGTGTACTTTATAAGTTATTAATCTCATTAACTTATTTAAGTCATTTCTCATTTAATTCCATATAACATTCTCACGAGTTATATCACTTATACATTTCACATCACGTATATAAGTTATTATTAACACTAACTTATTTAAATCAATTCCCATTTGATACCATATAACCTTTTCACAAGTTATATTAATTATACATTTACACCATGTATATATATCCGTATATAATTCTTCACTATATATACGTGTAACTATATCTCAACATTCACACGCATGTCAGATATAAATTCTATCACCCAATGCGTATGAGGTGGTCATAGCTCCCCCCCGTAAGTGCCCATTCCATACTATAACGGCCCACCCCTGTAAACATAAGCTATGACCCGGGGATTATACTCACCCTGCATTCGCTAGCTAGGGGACTCACCCACATCATGCAACCCCCTAAGATAGCATTAATATTGGTAAGCTTTACAATAAATATTATTCGCACGAATATTTATAAATCATATATATACTACACATCACCGTATATATATATGTTGAATCAAGGCTACCGGAGTACTAGGTCCGCACACAAGCCTTATGCTTTACTATAAATATTATTCACAATAATATTTATATATCATATATAAACTACACATCACCGCATATATATATATATATATATAGAAATATAGGCTACCGGTGTAGTATGTCCACACACAATCCTAAAACATGCAAGTCTATGGTCCGACTTCATTTCAATTAATTACACACTAATTAATTTTCATTATTTTGGTGTCACCCTACCAATTATACCCGGACTCTCTCTATTGGCCTGAAATTCAATATTTCCAACCCATCGTTCAATTTCATTCAATAAAGCCTACCCACTTAATTAACAAGGTTTTAAATCACTCAATCATGAACCTTAACTGTCAAAGTGGATTTATCCTCTACTAATTCCAAGGGTGATTTTTCACAAAATAAAACCCTAAATTAAAATGCCATTTTGGGGCAATTTGGAGTCGTTTTTGGAGAAAACGCATCAACGAACAAAATGTAGAAAACATGATTTTATGTAGGGCAATGCAAACTGAATCGTTATTAAAGCTTTAAAACCTCACTTTCTACCCAGATTTTACCCACAAAGCCCTCTAAGACTTGTTCTAAATTCACCCATTTGATTATCTCAATCTAACTACACCATCTACACAAATTGGGGGTATAAAAACCATATGATTTTATGATCTATACCGATTTATAAATCCCAAATATGAAATCCCCAAATTAAGAACAAACCCTAACATATTAATTAATTCACACCTTCTTTAATATAAATAGGAAATATGCAATTTAACAAATGCAAGTTAAACCACTTGCCTTAGATTTGTAGAACCAAGTCCTTTGACGAAGATGATGGATTGGAATCTAGGATCTCCTATTGTCACCCCCTAACCCCATTAGTATATAATTAACTAAATAGTTTACAAACCCTAATTATAATTTATATATATTATTTAGGTAATACATATTGAAACAACTTCATGGTTAAAATGCGGAATATAAAAACAAATCCAATCGTTTTAAGGAGACATAATATCACCAGAACTCATATATCATTTACTTAATTACAACTAGTACAGTGTGTAAAACAAACTAACAAGACCCTACTTCTATTTACTCAACCTCCTAGACCTGGCAGTGGCAGCTGGAAAACCTGAAAATGTAAACATATAAAACCATGAGTTTAAAAACTCAGTGAGTGTACTACAACTATCTATAGTAAAAGCACTATATTAACATCTCAACATATTAATATATACATCTCTGTGCCAAATTAGGCCATATACATATCCGGAGTTAATAAACCCCACATCTCCTGCCCGTAGGCAATAATCATATCCATAGGTTTTAAAAACCTAACATCTCCTGAATTGCATAGCAACTCAACATATCCTGGCTTTTATAAAGCCATAACATCTCAACATCTCTTGGCTTTTAAATAAGCCATAACGTATCAACATCTCATGACTTTTAAATAAGCCATATAATCTCAACATATGATACATATATGTCATATCGAAAATCAACTCAGTAAGTACACTCACCTTGTGTTGTCAACTATGTATTCGCGTTTCCCTCGGGTGGAGCTGAACTTGGTTGGTTTGACCTTACACCTGTTAATCCAACTAAATCAGTATTGAAACTCAATCATAAGTATTATCTTAATATAATTATGTAACTTTAAATAAGTAACCAACCACAATATGATTCTACTCAAGTCATATTTCATGAAACATATGTAAAGACGAAACGATGGTATATATGTTGATAAGGTCATGAACATTCAACCCTAGAAACTACCTCGTAAGGAATTTATAACTAAACTCAAGCAAACATAAAAGTATACTTCTGAATATATACGCACATGAAACATGTACACAAAATACCCTTGGGAAGGAGAAGATAAAAACATTCTTTCATGGGGTATCCAATATGGCTTCAAATCATTGTTCTCCATGCTTAACCATCCCATATTCATAAATAGTACACATACAGGTGTCCAAGCTTATCAATCTGAAAACATATCTGAATATACTTTCTGTTACAAGTGACGGTGTAATTTTTTCAAGCTTCCTAGTGCAAGTTATGGCCATTTCTTTACAACATAAGAAATCTGCCCTACAAACTCCTCTATTGTTCCTTCGACTTACAATAATTTTCATAATTTTTATACAGCATAACTTTCCTTGATTTTCAACAAAATTTCAGTAGACATACTGAATAGTACATAATTAAAGTTTCATACTATTTGGACTTCATTTGCTATCTCAAAAGCTTGACCAAACTCAGGGCATACCGAAATGAAATATACAAACAGCAACTATATACCAACTTGTAACCATCACTAAGACCTAACCATAAGGAGTTAAATTCTGATTTTCGGATATGATATGAATATATGAGTCTATTTTCATATCCAATTGGAATTTCGTAATTCCAGTAAACACACAAAGAATTATGCAAGTTTGAATACCAAGGGTTTCAATACAAAGCAATATGACCTATAACACCACTTATCTCACATATAAACCAATACATATTATCACAAAGGAGGATGGAATTTGGATCAATACTTCACGATTTATATACTTTGAAATAAGTATAATAGAAGATTAAAACAATATTAACACATAATATTACCTTGGGAACACCTTAAGGATTTTCTTGGAATTGTTTTCCTAGATTTTCCTTCTAACCCTTTCTTCCTTAACTTCTACCTCTCTTTCCTCAAGCTAACATCACCTCAAACTGAACCTAGGGACTTATTTGCTGAAGAAATAAGGTTAAGGGAGAGTTTTAAGTCGGCCAAGGCTGCCTCCCAATCCATCCAATCAAATTAAAACATTTGGTTTAGATAAAAGACAATTTACCACTTAAGGGAATTGACAGATTCGCCCCTTCTCGTAATTTCGACCTAACTTCTTACTCGAACATCCGTTTGATTCACCGTTTGTTGTGTTACAACCCTAACTCACATATCTACAACTATGTAGTTTTGACCTCAAGTCAATTGTAATGTTACAAGGGTCAAAACTAGTCTTAAACAGGAACATTTCTATCGAAAATAACCAAATCTTGTGTTCGTAAATAATTCGAAAATTCATGATTTATGAAAGTAGAATTATACTAACCATAATCACTTAACATTAGATATATTAATAACACATTATTCATATCACATAGGATAATTATGATTTAAATATAATTTATCATAATCATATACGGGTTGTCACAACCTCCCCCCCTTAGAAAATTTCGTCCCCGAAATTTAATACGAATGACACTTACCAAACAAATGGGGATACTGTTTCTTCATGCTATCCTCCGTTTCCCAAGTTGCTTCTTTAATTCCATGGCTCATCCACATAACTTTAACTAAGGGAATAACCTTATTCCTCAATACTTGCTCCTTACGATCGAGAATTTCCACCGGTTCCTCGATGTACGACAAGTCTTCTTTCAGTTCAATAGGTTGGGTTTTCAGTTGATGAGATGGATCTGCCAAATACTTACGAAGCATTGATACATGGAAAACATCATGCAAACGAGATAACTCTGGAGGTAATGCCAATCTATAAGCCAGGGTCCCAATTCTTTCCAACACTTCATATGGTCCAATATATCTTGGACTTAGTTTCCCTTTCTTTCCAAATCTCATAACGCCTTTCCATGGTGAAATACGTAGGAATACAAAATCCCCCTTATGAAATTCCAATGGATACTTCCTCTTATCTGCATAAAATTTATGTCTGCTTTGCGCTATCTTTATCCGTTCCCGAATCATTTTAATCTTTTCAGTTGTCATATCTATCAATTCAGGACCCAAAAGTTTCCTTTCACCTACTTCATCCCAACACAAAGGCGTTCTACATCTCCTCCCATATAAAGCTTCATACGGAGCCATACCAATGGTGGACTGGTAACTATTATTATATGAGAATTCCATCAATGGCAAATGATCATCCCAACTGCCCTTGAAGTCAAATACACAAGCTCGTAACATGTCTTCTAATATTTGAATCGTCCTCTCAGATTGTCCATCGGTTTGTGGATGAAATGCAGTGCTGAACTTCAAACTTGTGCCCATGGCATTCTGTAAACGAGGCCAAAACTTAGAAGTGAACGTTGGATCTCTATCTGATACAATTGACACTGGTGCCCCATGTAAACGGATAATCTCATCAACGTACATACGTGCATACTTGTCAACCGTGTAGGTAGTCTTAACTGGAAGAAAATGGGCCGACTTTGTCAATCGATCTACAATCACCCAAATAGAATCATTCCCCTTTGGTGACCGTGGTAATCCTACAACAAAATCCATCGTTATATGCTCCCACTTCCATTCCGGAATAGGCAATGACTGCAATAATCCTGCCGGCTTCTGATGCTCCGCTTTCACTTGCTGACATACTAAACATTTAGATACAAATTCTGCAATCTCACGTTTCATATTGTTCCACCAGTAATACTCTTTCAAATCTCTGTACATTTTGGTACCTCCCGGATGCATAGAGTAAATAGAACTATGTGCCTCTTCTAATATATCCTTCTTTAAGGACGGATCATTCGGTACACAAATTCTGTTTTTATAACACAATGATTCATCCTTCTTAATTTCAAAGTCACTCTCTTTACCATTCAGGATTTCCCGTTTCTTCTTTTCAAGGAATAGATCACTGACTTGCAAATTCCGTATGCGTTCTGCCAGTAAAGGTCTCACTGTAACGTGTGCAAATAACGCCCCCATTTCAGATAAGTTCAACTCGACTCCCATCAGTCTTAATTCCATAATATTGCCAACCCGTGCACATTGAATACAAGATAACCTCCCTAATGACTTTCGACTCAGAGCATCTGCAACAACATTGGCCCTCCCGGGATGATGGTGAATGGTACAATCGTAATCTTTAATTAACTCCATCCAACGTCTTTGTCTCAAATTCAAGTCTCTCTGTGTAAATAAATACTTCAAACTTTGATGGTCAGTGAAAATTTCACACGTCTCTCCATATAAATGATGTCTCCATAATTTCAAGGCAAAAACAATAGCCGCAAGTTCTAAATCATGTGTAGGATAATTACGTTCATGCGTCTTCAACTGTCTAGATGCATAAGAAATTACCTTTCCATGTTGCATGAAAACACAACCCAGGCCCTGATGTGAAGCGTCAGTATAAATCACAAAACCTTCTCCACTGGATGGAACAGTGAGAACTGGAGCTGATACTAGCCTATTTTTCAACATTTCAAAGCTGTGCTGACATTCATCACTCCACACAAATTTCATTTCCTTTCGGGTCAATTTAGTCAACGGCAAGGCTATAGATGAAAACCCCTTTATGAATCTTCTATAATATCCAGCCAATCCAAGGAAACTCCTTATCTCCGTTACATTCCTCGGTCTTTCCCATTGCACAATTGCCTCTACCTTCTTAGGGTCAACATAAATTCCATCTCCCGAAACAACATGCCCCAGAAATACTACCTGATTTAACCAAAACTCACATTTGCTAAACTTCGCAAACAATTGACTATCTCGCAAAACTTGCAATACAACTCTTAGATGCTTCTCATGTTCCTCTTGGCTAGGTGAGTATATCAAAACATCATCGATAAAGACAATCACAAACGAATCTATGAAGGGATGAAATACTCGATTCATTAAATTCATAAACACCGCAGGAGCATTTGTTAACCCAAATGGCATTACCAAAAATTCATAATGACCATAGCGAGAACGAAAAGCTGTCTTAGAAATATCACAATCTCTCACCCTTAATTGATGATAACCCGATCTCAAATCAATTTTTGAAAACACTTTAGCACCCTGTAGTTGATCAAATAAATCATCAATACGAGGCAATGGATATTTATTTCGAATAGTCACCTTGTTCAACTGTCGATAATCAATGCAGAGTCGCATGGTGCCATCTTTCTTCTTCACAAATAATACTGGAGCGCCCCATGGTGATACACTGGGTCGAATAAAACCTCTATCTAGTAAATCTTGCAGTTGAACCTTTAACTCCTTTAGTTCCACAGGTGCCATTCTATATGGAGAAATAGAAACTGGAGCTGTACCAGGCACTAAATCGATAGTAAACTCTACCTCTCTACTAGGTGGCAATCCTGGTAATTCATCTGGGAACACATCTGCAAAATCCTTAACGACTGGGATATCTTCTAATTTTTGCAATTCTCTGTTTGTATCCACAATATATGCTAAAAAGCCTTGACAACCCTTATTTAACAATTTCCTCGCCCGAAGGGCTGAAATAAGACAGTTCGGAACCACATTTCTTTCCCCAGTAAATTTGAATTCTTCCTCCCCCGGCATATTAAATGTAACCTCCTTACGAAAACAGTCAATTGATGCATGGTAGGAAGATAGCCAGTCCATACCCAAGATAATATCAAAGTCTCGAATATCTAGGGGAATTAAATCAATGGTCCACTCCCTCTCCCCCATATACAATACACAATTTTTATACACAAGATCCACTAGCATCACATCCCCCATAGGTGTAGAAATATATAAACCACAATCTAGATAAGAACATGGTCTACCCAAATGCATGGTAAATGACAGTGCTACAAATGAATGCGTAGAACCTGGATCAATAAGCACGTAAGCATGTTTGTTCATGACAGAAAATGTACCTGTCACCACCTCTGGAGTAGCCTGAGCATCCTGTAAAGTCATAGCAAATATCCTTCCCGGAGCCCTGGATCCACTAACCTGTCCTCTACCCCCTCCTCTCCCTGTGCCTCCAGGTGATGAGCCTCGACTAGTAGTAGCTGATGGAATCCCTCCCAGTAGCATAGGACAGTTCCTTTTGGTATGACCAATTTGATGACAGTGATAACACTCTACCACCTTTAACTTGGGACAATCCGGACTGATATGGCCCTCAGCTTTGCAAAAATAGCATGTAATAGGCTTAGACTGCGCATTTTCATTCTCCTGTTGTCTATTCTGTTGGCCCATCGATCCTGCACCCCTAAAACTGCTTGGTGTCTTATTCTGAACATAATTTCCAGTCCCTCTACCGCGCTGAAATCTTTGACTCCCCTGTTTTGAGTATTCTGTATTGCCTTCCTTTTGCTGATATGGATCAAATCGAATCCTCTTTCCCCTTTGTTCCCTATTCTTTATTGCATCATTAACATCTCCTTCAACCATCATAGCTTTGTTAACTAAAGAAGTATAATCCACCATTTCAAGTGCAGTGAGTCTAGACTTGATAACCAAATTCAACCCATCCTGAAATCTGGTGCATTTATCCTCCTCATTGTGTAAGAAACGTGATGAAAATCGAGACAAAGATATAAATTTAGTTTCATACTCCCTGACCGACATATTCCCCTGAGTCAATGATAAAAATTCTCTCTCCTTTTGCTTCCGATACATACGAGGAAAATACTTTTCATATAAGACTTTAATAAAAGAATCCCAAGTAATTACCTCACCTCCCTCCGGAGTAAGCAATAAATGTTTGGAAGACTCCCACCAATATTTAGCTTCTCCCTTTAACATGAAAGTAGCCAAAATCACCTTCTGCGCGCCAGGTACATTCATCACCCCGAAGATAGTTTCTGTGTCTCTAACCCAAGCCTCAACTTCTAAAGGATCTACAGAACCTGAGAATGCTGGAGGGTTCAATTTGATAAACTTCTCGTACAGAGTATTCTTCTCCTCTCGTTGTATTTCCCTTTCTCTTCTTGCCAAAGTCTGCTCCTCCAAGTACTTGGCTTGTTGTTCTGCTATTTGCACCATAAACATGTTTTGTTGTTCTGCCATTAAAGTCATGGCACGAGCCATCTTCTGCATATCTGTAAGTTGTTCAGGAGCCCCCTCCACATTATTTGGATTTTGCTGGTTTACTGTATTTGAAGACTCCTCATCTACCCTCTCATGAACATTTGCTCCTTCCATATCTTACTATCTGTCATAAACCACAATTATAGAAACAAGAATATAACATTTATTTCTAACATAATGGTTAGTATTTCTCACAAATTAATATAAATGACCCACACGACGCTATTTCTGCCACTGCCATATCTAGACTCTCTAACCCCAGAATACAAAAACCTAAAGCTCTGATACCAAGTTGTCACCCCCTAACCCCATTAGTATATAATTAACTAAATAGTTTACAAACCCTAATTATAATTTATATATATTATTTAGGTAATACATATTGAAACAACTTCATGGTTAAAATGCGGAATATAAAAACAAATCCAATCGTTTTAAGGAGACATAATATCACCAGAACTCATATATCATTTACTTAATTACAACTAGTACAGTGTGTAAAACAAACTAACAAGACCCTACTTCTATTTACTCAACCTCCTAGACCTGGCAGTGGCAGCTGGAAAACCTGAAAATGTAAACATATAAAACCATGAGTTTAAAAACTCAGTGAGTGTACTACAACTATCTATAGTAAAAGCACTATATTAACATCTCAACATATTAATATATACATCTCTGTGCCAAATTAGGCCATATACATATCCGGAGTTAATAAACCCCACATCTCCTGCCCGTAGGCAATAATCATATCCATAGGTTTTAAAAACCTAACATCTCCCGAATTGCATAGCAACTCAACATATCCTGGCTTTTATAAAGCCATAACATCTCAACATCTCTTGGCTTTTAAATAAGCCATAACGTATCAACATCTCATGACTTTTAAATAAGCCATATAATCTCAACATATGATACATATATGTCATATCGAAAATCAACTCAGTAAGTACACTCACCTTGTGTTGTCAACTATGTATTCGCGTTTCCCTCGGGTGGAGCTGAACTTGGTTGGTTTGACCTTACACCTGTTAATCCAACTAAATCAGTATTGAAACTCAATCATAAGTATTATCTTAATATAATTATGTAACTTTAAATAAGTAACCAACCACAATATGATTCTACTCAAGTCATATTTCATGAAACATATGTAAAGACGAAACGATGGTATATATGTTGATAAGGTCATGAACATTCAACCCTAGAAACTACCTCGTAAGGAATTTATAACTAAACTCAAGCAAACATAAAAGTATACTTCTGAATATATACGCACATGAAACATGTACACAAAATACCCTTGGGAAGGAGAAGATAAAAACATTCTTTCATGGGGTATCCAATATGGCTTCAAATCATTGTTCTCCATGCTTAACCATCCCATATTCATAAATAGTACACATACAGGTGTCCAAGCTTATCAATCTGAAAACATATCTGAATATACTTTCTGTTACAAGTGACGGTGTAATTTTTTCAAGCTTCCTAGTGCAAGTTATGGCCATTTCTTTACAACATAAGAAATCTGCCCTACAAACTCCTCTATTGTTCCTTCGACTTACAATAATTTTCATAATTTTTATACAGCATAACTTTCCTTGATTTTCAACAAAATTTCAGTAGACATACTGAATAGTACATAATTAAAGTTTCATACTATTTGGACTTCATTTGCTATCTCAAAAGCTTGACCAAACTCAGGGCATACCGAAATGAAATATACAAACAGCAACTATATACCAACTTGTAACCATCACTAAGACCTAACCATAAGGAGTTAAATTCTGATTTTCGGATATGATATGAATATATGAGTCTATTTTCATATCCAATTGGAATTTCGTAATTCCAGTAAACACACAAAGAATTATACAAGTTTGAATACCAAGGGTTTCAATACAAAGCAATATGACCTATAACACCACTTATCTCACATATAAACCAATACATATTATCACAAAGGAGGATGGAATTTGGATCAATACTTCACGATTTATATACTTTGAAATAAGTATAATAGAAGATTAAAACAATATTAACACATAATATTACCTTGGGAACACCTTAAGGATTTTCTTGGAATTGTTTTCCTAGATTTTCCTTCTAACCCTTTCTTCCTTAACTTCTACCTCTCTTTCCTCAAGCTAACATCACCTCAAACTGAACCTAGGGACTTATTTGCTGAAGAAATAAGGTTAAGGGAGAGTTTTAAGTCGGCCAAGGCTGCCTCCCAATCCATCCAATCAAATTAAAACATTTGGTTTAGATAAAAGACAATTTACCACTTAAGGGAATTGACAGATTCGCCCCTTCTCGTAATTTCGACCTAACTTCTTACTCGAACATCCGTTTGATTCACCGTTTGTTGTGTTACAACCCTAACTCACATATCTACAACTATGTAGTTTTCACCTCAAGTCAATTGTAATGTTACAAGGGTCAAAACTAGTCTTAAACAGGAACATTTCTATCGAAAATAACCAAATCTTGTGTTCGTAAATAATTCGAAAATTCATGATTTATGAAAGTAGAATTATACTAACCATAATCACTTAACATTAGATATATTAATAACACATTATTCATATCACATAGGATAATTATGATTTAAATATAATTTATCATAATCATATACGGGTTGTCACACCTATTGTTCTTGAAACAATCTTCCAAAATCCCCAAATTATCTACTATGGGTTCCCCTCTTAAGCTCTTCCAAATTTTAGTCTTCTAAAATGACTTTAAGTTGCCTTACCCTTTCACCATTAGGGTTAAAAATGGAAATCCAGTTTTTGGGCCTACAGGCTTGATAAAAATGTCCCAAACTCTTAATTTGGAGTTGAATTGTGTCTAACTAAATCCCGAAACCCAATAAATACATATTGCCACTCATTTTCGACTATTCCGACCCTACCGGACTCAATCGTGCTCTCAAAATTGACATTCGAATTAATTTGTAACATCTTCCAAATTTAAGACCTCAAAATACGATATAAAATAATCCAAAATAATTAATCCTCAATTCGCCAAATTAATAAATTCCTCAATTTAAAATTTTCTCAAATCATGAATTTAATTCTCCAAATTAAATAAATTATTTTCCTCCTAAAATATTATTTAATTAAATGTCCTCGAATTTATAGGGTGTTGCAGTAAGATATCATATACAAGATTGTACAGTCATACAACATGCCAAAATTATTTTAGGTACATTATTTTTGTTTCAGGCAAGTTCATATTATGTTGGTACACTTATTTCTGCTTATATCTCAGTTTGTCTATTGTACCCTCTCTTGTGCATACTGTACCTTTATTACTTTCACTTCATAGAGCTTTTTATGACTTAAGTGATTGGTTCTTAGAGTTTCGTATATTCTCTAGGATTGTTGTTGGCTACCATATTTTGTGCATTGTATACACTAGGTAGTTCGATTTTTGTAATGGGACATTCATCATTGTTTGGATTTTATCTATGAGAGATTCAGTTGAGTTACAGAGTGAAGATTATTCTAATCATGTTATTATCTTACTTGTTTGACCTTAAAAACCTTATCCCTTATAGCTTTTCATATCTCTAATGACTTTTTGGTATTTTCCTTGACTAGTGTTTGGTACTATATCTTGTTGAATATCTGTTGTGAACTTAAATTAGGTGAGATATCTCTTTTTGATATCATATTATTGGACATAAATGGTTATTTTATGTGACAACCCACTCAAAATAATAACGGGTGGCCAGCCTTATACTACATTAAATCAGGCATCTCAGATGGCACAGTCTCAACATCAACTGACAATACACCATAATATAAGGATAACTACCCAAAACTATTAAAAGCGAATTGTCAAAAATTTAAAACTTTTATTTAACAACAACAACAAAACCAATAGTGCAATCACAACCAATGATACACATCTAACCAAGATGAGTGATAAGTGCAAACTCCATTAATATACAAGAGTTCGATACAAAGTACAAATAAAATACCCGAATATGCTGTCGGGTAACAGACAATACAATCACAGAAATGAAATATAAAAGTGTTAATCTACAACACCTTGAATATTAACTCCATATACAACTAAATCCTAATCTAGATATACAAATATAGGAATCGACTAAAGAAAAATGCCGCGACCGTCCGCTATCGCCACAGCTCCACGAATCCTGAATGGATGAACATCAAAGGCGTCCTTGCGGAGGAACACCTGAAGTAGTATAATATATACATGGAGGAGAATATATAAACGGGTCAGAGCTCGAGTTGAAAAACATTTTATAGCAAGTGTATTAAAATTCATAATAATTATAAATGCATTATTACATGATTTAATGGAATTGTCCTCTCTATAAAATCCATCTCACCTCTAAACTAAAGCGCGCACTAAGTGTATCCACGTGATCTCCAAATGGGTGCCCAATTCTATTTAGGCAAGAGAAACTAATTTGAAACCCAAATGAAATATTTAAATAAAATCATCTAACCTATCTCTCAATCTCAACCTATTTGAGTTCCATCTAGATCGTATACTTTAATTTAAATGTTATAGTAATCCTTATATTTGTTCATTTTTCGAACATACAAAGTTGCATAATCAATCACATCATCACAAAACATTAACATTCTCAGTTACTAGAATTCTATATTCTAGTGATGCCCTTATAAGGCATGCAACAATATATATATATAATATATATATGAGTTATTAGCATCAAGAGTTAAGGACTAAACTCCTCTTGATTCTCAATGGGGCACTGCGTTTCATGCGTGGGACATCTCGCCGAAGTGAAATCCAAACAAGAAACCCCCCGTTACACTACTCCTGATCGTATTGATCCTCGAGGCTCATTATGCCCTCAATGCATGATGCATGTAAACCAATTTATTATCAAGTTTTAATTAATTAATATTCCCAATTCTCAAAATTACATGGCATTTCATGCGTGGAATGTCTCGCCGAAGCAAAATCCAAACAAGGACCCCCCCCCCCCCCCGTTACACTACTCCTGGCACCGTCGATTGTCGGGATAGGTGATATATATATAATTATGAGCATTAAGGACTCACTTATCCCCAATTTCCAACATTACACTGCAGTTCATGCATGGGACGTCTTGCCGAAGTGAAATCCAAACAAGGAACCCCCTCGATACACTAATCCTGGAAATATCAGTCCTTGAGGTCCATTATGCCCTCAATACCCAAGTACAAGCACAAGTAATAATAACCATCCAACCGAGCTATAACTCGAAGCATGCAGGCTCACATGCTATCATCTTCCAGCAGCCCATATACGTAGCAAACTGGGGCCACCTGGTGGGGTTCCACGACACCCACCTCGTGATCAACTCACGCACACGACGTCCCGGGAAGCGGTCATAACTCCTAACCGGCAAGTGAGAGCGATACATACCCACGACCTCTCACCCCCAAAATAAATAAATGTATATCACATAATAATCACATGGACGACTATGACCTGGGGAATATCCACACCCTGCTCTTTGAGCCAGGATGCTCACCCTCTACGCACGTAGCTTCCCAATGATAGCAAGGAGAGGGTATGCCTAACCATGCATATATACCATCATATAGGGTATACATACATCCCATATAATAAAGATATACCATTATATAAGGTATACCTTCCACATCATTTTCATATTCATTATACACTCTTAGACGCAATAAATTTAATGTCATTGTTTAGTATATCTCTCTCCTTTGATACACTAACCGTAAAATCTCACATATCTTCCCCACTTAGTATACGCGATACTATTTCTCGCTTGAAGCACACAGGTCATTTCTAATAATGGATTTTCTCTCAATTCTAATTAAGTTAAGGATATTCTATATCCGAATGCACCTCAATTCACAAAAACAGTTCCCCATCCATAATGGGGTTCAATTCATTTTATGAACCTTTAAAATTATCCCATTTGGGATTGGATCATAAGATCCGATATCTATACGTTATCTCATTCTTTCTTATAATTAATATGATCATCTCGAAATCATATCTCCAAATCAAGGTGGGCTTCCCCACTTAAGGTATACCGTAATATCTATTTGATATTCCTCAATTTTTGTCAATAAGACTCCAATAATTTCATATAAGGGAAAACCACTCTAAAGGTCTCCAAAACAAACTCCAAACAATTACTATAGAGGTCCCCAATCAATAACCTCGAAAAAAACGGAATGAAATTCTCCTTAGAAAAACAATCCCCCCAAAGCCCTTTTTCTGAATCGATTCGGGCCAATTTCGAATCGATTCGGCCCAGCGAATCGATTCGGCCAGGAAGGCGAATCGATTCGGTTCATCGATTCAGCAGGGGTTCGAATCGATTCGGTTACTCAGACCTGGGCACTTGCATATTTCCGAATCGATTCGGTAGGAGGCCGAATCGATTCGCCCCTTTAGAAATCTCGAAAATGGCTACTTTTTAGTAAGCCAAAAATCCCAAAATCCATTTTAATCATTTTCTATCCATTTCTCTTCAACCCAATCATATATATATCATCAATATTCATCCTAGAATACATATAAACTAATTTCTAACCTCAAATCAAAGATCTACATATCAAATCTAAGATTATACCAAAAAGTTAGGTTTTTATAAACTAAACCTAAAACCCAAAGATTCAATCCACAAATCATGCAATAAATGGTACATAACAATTATTTAGCAAGTTTAATCACTTGCCTCGGTTTGTAGGGTCTGAATCAGCCTTGAGATCACGTATTTGCCGGAAATCTCCACTTTCTCTCTCTTTTCTCCTTCCTTTTCTTCTTATCTCTTTCTTTCTTTCTTTTTCTCTTTCTCTCTTTGGACAAATATCTCCTGTAGGCTTAATAAGCCCTAAATCCCAAGATACACATCTTTGAATGATAATACACACTTTAAATGACCCGTTAACTTTAATTCGAGTCAAACGGTCCTAAATTATTTCGGAACCTAAATAGACCCCAAGTACACTCATTTTGACTTTCTCGGCTCTTTCGGACAAAACTACACCCTCGGAATTGCCATTCGATACACTTTCTAACGACTCCAAATTTTGACCTCAAGTGCCAAATTAATTTATTCTCCAATAAAATATTATTTATTTCTATCAAAATAAATAAATGCTCGTCTCCAAAACCTCGGGTTGTTACAAACTTCCCCACTTACAAAAATTTTGTCCTCGAAATTTTTGCTAAGACTAATTCTCCAAATCTCAACTAGTTCCACTACACCCATCATCACTAATCCTATCTCCAAACTTCTAACTTCCCATGACGAGTTAATTTAATTTATTTTATTTTAAGTTAATGTTGAGTTTCACAAAACCAATTTCCACAACAAGGGCGCCCATACACCCTTTATATTTGAGCTTTATGCTCACAGCAATCATAAGGAGGCTTTATTTTCCTCCAAGTTCCACATTTCCATAAACATAATACTAACATTTTAATACTGTAAAAATTTTGAATGGTCCAAGGAAATAACTCCTCTCAATTCCTGACATTCGCCACTTTCGTGCGGGGGACGTCTCGGAAAAGAGAAATCCAAATAAGGAACCCTCACAATACACTACTATGTGGCGACGTCGGGGATTGAGAGTTTGTTAAATCCGGACTAGACTTTGAAAATATTTTAGTGAAAAAATTATTTTGAAAGGGCCCGAAGGCCGATAAAAGTTTTATTTTGAAAATAATTTATTTTGAAAACAGTTTATATATTATAATATAATATAAAATGCCTTATGTCCAACACAAGGTCTTTTAAATCATCATACATATACCAACATATAGCTCGCAAGAATTAACATAGTTGTGAGCTAAAAATTTCCTGCGTCCCATCAATCCACAATCTCAACTTTCAAACATAAACAACATCTTACACCATTTCAATATATTGCCATTAATAAGGCTCATCCATATATGGAATACAACAATTATATAAGTCTAATCATGACCATATAAAAAAAAGTAGCTTTATCATTACTACTTATCACCATAACCATTCTTACATCACCACAAGGTTTATAGCTCTTTTTGAGCACCTTGCGTAATGATCTATTCTTTTATAATGTAATAAAATAAGAGGCTATCTTGCTCAAAATTCCCCTTAGGGTCATTACATACATAATAGGGCTATAGTACTACCCTTTCACAAATATCTCACATACGATATCCCCAAAACTAATTTTAGTAATTATCCTATTTATAAAGGAAAATTATCTTACATCATCCATCTCTAGTCCGATTGCCCATCCTCATCAATGGGCTCCCGAACAAAGTCCCCCGATCTAAAATGACCTCGAATTTGCTGTAGGGGTTGCACTTCCAAAATGTCATCAAACTATGGTCCTTTACCTCTTTTAGAACAATCTCTCTTTTTATGACCTATTTCATTACAAAAGAAACACTTACCCACAAATCCTTTCTGCCCACTCGCATTACTGGCACTCTCCTTGCCAATCTTACTTGATAAACTCGAATCTCCAAAGTGCTTACCCTCTTGCGAATGAAGACGATATTCATGACACTTTAATAGTGCCGCATTTACTACCTCAACGAAAGTCACTAACCTGGGGCTCTCAATCAAATGCGGCCAGATTTTCCAATCTAATCCTCGAACAAACTTCGATATACGCTTCTCTTATGTATTTACTTCATCATGTACTAATTTTACCCATCTAGAAAAATCTTCCTCATATTCTGTTACAGTTCTATTCCCCTGAAAAATCTTTATATCTCGAGAAGTGGAAGGAAAATACCTTCGATCAAAAAGTTTCTAAAATTCTATTATAGGCAAGGTATCTCTCTATTCAGATGTGGTGAAAGACTCCCACAATTGAAGAGATGCACCCGATAACTTAAAGGTGGATAATTTTTTTTTCTGCATCTCACTACACTCAACCCTATGAAGGTGCCTCTATATACGATTCTTCCATTGACTTGCAGCCATTGCATCAACTCCCCCTGCAAACTCGGGAGGATGCCCCTTACTAAAATCTTCCTTCACTCTCTCCCATAAAGATAATCCTAAATGGGGTTGGGCTGCTCAAGCGGCAGACTACTGAGCCATCGTAGAAACGGTAGCAGTTACTGCTTGTGCCACAATATTGGCAACATCATCTGTAGTCATGTTCATTTGAGGCATTTGGGGTTGCCCTTTGTTTTCCCTGACTGAACGATCTCCCTTCGGTGGCATCTGAAACAAGAACAATTGTATCAGAACGCCTTTCAAATATTTTTGATTCGCAGAAGGACATGGACGTATGAATGTAATCGTCCTAACAATAAGGATCTATATCAAGAACGCTTACGGAAGATCGTAGTAACGCTCACAGATCCTAAAGACACTAGAACTTGATGCTCTGATACCATCTGTGACAATCCGCTCAAAATAATAACGGGTGGCCAACCCTATACGACATTAAATCAGGTATCTAAGATGGCACAGTGTCAACATCAACTGACAATACAGCATAATATAAGGCTAACTACCCAAAACTATTAAAAGCGAATTGGCAAAAATTTAAAACTTTTATTTAACAACAACAACAAAAACCAATTGTGCAATCACAACCAATGATACACATCTAACCAAGATGAGTGATAAGTGCAAACTCCATTAATATACAAGAGTGCAATACAAAGTACAAATAAAATACCCGAATATGCTGTCGGGTAACAGACAATACAATCAGAGAAATGAAATATAAAAGTGTTAATCTACAACACCTTGAATATTAACTCCATATACAACTAAATCCTAATCTAGATATACAAAGATAGGAATCGACTAAAGAAAAATGCCGCGACCGTCCGCTATCGCCACAGCTCCACGAATCCTGAATGGATGAACATCAAAGGCGTCCTTGCGGAGGAACACCTTAAGTAGTATAATATATACATGGAGGAGAAAATATAAACGGGTCAGATCCCGAGTTGAAAAACATTTAATCGCAAGTGTATTAAAATTCATAATAATTATAAATGCATTAATACATGATTTAATAGAATCGTCCTCTCTACAAAATCCATCTCACCTCTCAACTAAAGCGCGCACTAAGTGTATCCACGTGATCTCCAAATGGGTGCCCAATTCTATTTAGGCAAGAGAATCTAATTTGAAACCCAAATGAAATATTTAAATAAAATCATCTAACCTATCTCTCAATCTCAACCTATTTGAGTTCCATCTAGATCGTATACTTTAATTTAAATGTTATAGTAATCCTTATATTTGTTCATTTTTCGAACATATAAAGTTGCATAATCAACCACATCATCACAAAACATTAACATTCTCAGTTACTAGAATTCTATATTCTAGTGATGCCCTCATAAGGCATGCAACATGATATATATAACATATATATATATGAGTTATTAGCATCAAGAGTTAAGGACTAAACTCCTCTTGATTCTCAACGGGGAACTACGTTTCATGCGTGGAACATCTCGCCGAAGTGAAATCCAAACAAGAAACCCCCCGTTACACTACTCCTGATCGTATCGATCCTCGAGGCTCATTATGCCCTCAATGCATGATGCATGTAACCCAATTTATTATCTAGTTTTAATTAATTAATATTCCTAATTCTCAAAATTACATGGCATTTCATGCGTGAAACGTCTCGCCGAAGCGAAATCCAAACAAGGAACCCCCCCCCCCCCCCCCCCGTTACACTACTCCTGGGACTGTCGATTGTTGGGATAGGTGATATATATATAAGTATGAGCATTAAGGACTCACTTATCCCCAATTTCCAACATTACACTGCAGTTCATGCATTGGACGTCTCGTCGAAGCGAAATCCAAACAAGGAACCCCCTCGAGACACTAATCCTGGCAATATCAGTCCTTGAGGTCCATTATGCCCTCGATACCCAAGTACAAGCACAAGTAATAATAACCATCCAACCGAGCTATAACTTGAAGGATGCAGGCTCACATGCTATCATCTTCCAGCAGCCCATATACGTAGCAAACTGTGGCCACCTGGTGGGGTTCCACGACACCCACCTCGTGATCAACTCACGCACACGACGTCCCGGGAAGCGGTCATAGCTCCTAACCGGCAAGTGAGAGCGACACATACCCACGACCTCTCACCCCCAAAATAAATAAATGTATATCACATAATAATCACATGGACGACTATGACCTGGGGAATATCCACACCCTGCTCTTTGAGCCAGGATGCTCACCCTCTACGCACGTAGCTTCCCAATGATAGCAAGGAGAGGGTATGCCTAACCATGCATATATACCATCATATAGGGTATACATACATCCCATATAATAAAGATATACCATTATATAAGGTATACCTTCCACATCATTTTCATATTCATTATACACTCTTAGACGCAATAAATTTAATGTCATTGTTTAGTATATCTCTCTCCTTTGATACACTAACCGTAAAATCTCACATATCTTCCCCACTTAGTATACGCGATACTATTTCTCGCTTGAAGCTCACACGTCATTTCTAATAATGGATTTTCTCTCAATTCTAATTAAGTTAAGGCTATTATATATCCGAATGCACGTCAATTCACATAAACAGTTCCCCATCCATAATGGGGTTCAATTCATTTTATGAACCTTTAAAATTATCCCATTTGGGACTAGATCATAAGATCCGATATCTCTACGTTATCTCATTCTTTCTTATAATTAATGTGATCATCTCGAAATCGTATCTCCAAATCAAGGTGGGCTTCCCCACTTAAGGTATACCGTAATATCTATTCGATATTCCTCAATTTTTGTCAATAAGACTCCAATAATTTCATATAAAGGAAAACCTCTCTAATGGTCTCCAAAACATACTCCAAACAATTACTATAGAGGTCCCCAATCAATAACCTCGAAAAAACGGGATGAAATTCTCCTTAGAAAAACAATCCCCCAAAAGCCCTTTTTCTGAATCGATTCGGCCAGGAAGGCGAATCGATTCGGTTCATCGATGCGGCTGGGGTTCGAATCGATTTGGTCACTCAGACCTGGGCACTTGCATATTTCTGAATCGATTCGGTAGGAGGCCGAATCGATTAATCTCGAAAATGGCTACTTTTTAGTAAGCAAAAAATCCCAAAATCCATTTTAATCATTTTCTATCCATTTCTCTTCAACCCTATCATATATATATCATCAATATTCATCCTAGAATACATATAAACTAATTTCTAACTTCAAATCAAAGATCTACATATCAAATCTAAGATTATACCAAAAAGTTAGGTTTTTATAAACTAAACCTAAAACCCAAAGATTCAATCCACAAATCATGCAATAAATGGTACATAACAATTATTTAGCAAGTTTAATCACTTGCCTCGGGTTTGTAGGGTCTGAATCAGCCTTGAGATCACGTATTGGCCGGAAATCTCCACTTTCTCTCTCTTTTCTCCTTCCTTTTCTTCTTATCTCTTTCTTTCTTTCTTTTTCTCTTTCTCTCTTTGGAGAAATATCTCCTGTAGGCTTAATAAGCCCTAAATCCCAAGATACACATCTTTGAATGATAATACACACTTTAAATGACCCGTTAACTTTAATTCGACTAAAACGGTCCTAAATTATTTCGGAACCTAAATAGACCCCAAGTACAGTCATTTTGACTTTCTCGACTCTTCCGGACACAACTACACCCTCAGAACTTCCATTCGATACACTTTCTAACGACTCCAAATTTTGACCTCAAGTGCCAAATTCTTCTCCAATAAAATATTATTTATTTCTATCAAAATAAATAAATCCTAGTCTTCAAAACCTCAGGTTGTTACAAACTTCCCCACTTACAAAAATTTTGTCCTCGAAATTTTTGCTAAGACTAATTCTCCAAAGCTCAACTAGTTCTACTACACCCATCATCACTAATCCTATCTCCAAACTTCTAACTTCCCATGACGAGTTAATTTAATTTATTTTATTTTAAGTTAATGTTGAGTTTCACAAAACCAATTTGCACAACAAGGGCGCCCATACACCCTTTATATTTGAGCTTTATGCTCACAGAATCATAAGGAGGCTTTAT
This sequence comes from Sambucus nigra, assembly GCA_949130495.1. NCBI lineage: Eukaryota > Viridiplantae > Streptophyta > Magnoliopsida > Dipsacales > Adoxaceae > Sambucus > Sambucus nigra. The sequence continues at coordinate 164,957,729 of OX422220.1, read as the reverse complement.
TTGCCTCCAAGTTCCACATTTCCATAAACATAATACTAACATTTTAATACTGTAAAAATTTTGAATGGTCCAAGGAAATAACTCCTCTCAATTCCTGACATTCGCCACTTTCGTGCGGGGGACGTCTCGGAAAAGAGAAATCTAAATAAGGAACCCTCACAATACACTACTATGTGGTGACGTCGGGGATTGAGAGTTTGTTAAATCCGGACTAGACTTTGAAAATAGTTTAGTGAAAAAATTATTTTGAAAGGGCCCGAAGGCCGATAAAAGTTTTATTTTGAAAATAATTTATTTTGAAAACAGTTTATATATTATAATATAATATAAAATGCCTTATGTCCAACACAAGGTCTTTTAAATCATCATACATATACCAACATATAGCTCGCAAGAATTAACATAGTTGTGAGCGAAAAATTTCCTGCATCCCATCAATCCACAATCTCAACTTTCAAACATAAACAACATCTTAAACCACTTCAATATATTGCCATTAATAAGGCTCATCCATATCTGGAATACAACAATTATATAAGTGTAATCATGACCATATAAAAAAAAAGCAGCTTTATCATTACTACTTATCACCATAACCATTCTTACATCACCACAAGGTTTATAGCTCTTTTTGAGCACCTTGCATAATCATCTATTCTTTTATAATGTAATAAAATAAGATCCTATCTTGCTCAAAATTCCCCTTAGGGTCATTACATACATAATAGGGCTATAGTACTACGCTTTCACAAATATCTCACATACGATATCCCCAAAACTCATTTTAGTAATTATCCTATTTATAAAGTAAAATTATCTTACATCATCCATCTCTAGTCCGATTGCCCATCCTCATCAATGGGCTCCCGAACAAAGTCCCCCAGTCTAAAACGACCTCGAATTTGCTGTAGGGGTTGCACTTCCAAAATTTCATCAAACTATGGTCCTTTACCTCTGTTAGAACAATCTCTCTTTTTATGACCTATTTCATTACAAAAGAAACACTTACCCACAAATCCTTTTTTGCCCACTCGCATTACTGGCACTCTCCTTGCCAAACTTACTTGATAAACTCGAATCTCCAAAGTCCTTACCCTCTTGCGAATGAAGACGATATTCATGACACTTTAATAGTGTCGCATTTACTACCTCAACGAAAGTCACTAACCTGGGGCTCTCAATCAAATGCTGCCAGATTTTCCAATCTAATCCTCGAACAAACTTCGATATACGCTTCTCTTCTGTATTTACTTCATCAGGTACTAATTTTACCCATCTAGAAAAATCTTCCTCATATTCTGTTACAGTTCTATTCCCCTGAAAAATCTTTATATCTCGAGAAGTGGAAGGAAAATACCTTCGATCAAAAAGTTTCTAAAATTCTATTATAGGCAAGGTATCTCTCTGTTCAGATGTGGTGAAAGACTCCCACAATTGAAGAGCTGCACCCGATAACTTAAAGGTGGCTAATTTTTTTTTCTGCATCTCACTACACTCAACCCTATGAAGGTGCCACTATATACTATTCTTCCATTGACTTGCAGCCATTGCATCAACTCCCCCTGCAAACTCGGGAGGATGCCCCTTACTAAAATCTTCCTTCACTCTCTCCCATAAAGATAATCCTAAATGGGGTTGGGCTGCTCGAGCGGCAGACTGCTGAGCCATCGTAGAAACTGTAGCAGTTACTGCTTGTGCCACAATATTGGCAACATCATTTGTAGTCATGTTCATTTGAGGCATTTGGGGTTGCCCTTTGTTTGCCCTGACTGAACGATCTCCCTTCGGTGGCATCTGAAACAAGAACAATTGTATCAGAACGCCTTTCAAATATTTTTGATTCGCAGAAGGACATGGACGTATGAATGTAATTGTCCTAACAATAAGGCTCTATATCAAGAACGCTTACGGAAGATCGTAGTAGTGCACACAGATCCTAAAGACACTAGAACTTGATGCTATGATACCATCTTTGACAACCCGCTCAAAATAATAACGGGTGGCCAACCCTATACGACATTAAATAAGGTATCTAAGACGGCACAGTCTCAACATCAACTGACTATACACCATAATATAAGGCTAACTACCCAAAACTATTAAAAGCGAATTGTCAAAAATATAAAATTTTATGTAACAACAACAACAAAAACCAATAGTGCAATCACAACCAATGATACACATCTAACCAAGATGAGTGATAAGTGCAAACTCCATTAATATACAAGAGTGCAATACAAAGTAGAAATAAAATACCCGAATATGCTGTCGAGTAACAGACAATACAATCAGAGAAATGAAATATAAAAGTGTTAATCTACAACACCTTGAATATTAACTCCATATACAACTAAATCCTAATCTAGATATACAAATATAGGAATCGACTAAAGAAAAATGCCGCGACCGTCCGCTATCGCCACAGCTCCACGAATCCTGAATGGATGAACATCAAAGGCGTCCTTGCGGAGGAACACCTGAAGTAGTATAATATATACATGGAGGAGAATATATAAACGGGTCAGAGCCCGAGTTGAAAAACATTTTATAGCAAGTGTATTAAAATTCATAATAATTATAAATGCATTATTACATGATTTAATGGAATTGTCCTCTCTATAAAATCCATCTCACCTCTAAACTAAAGCGCGCACTAAGTGTATCCACGTGATCTCCAAATGGGTGCCCAATTCTATTTAGGCAAGAGAAACTAATTTGAAACCCAAATGAAATATTTAAATAAAATCATCTAACCTATCTCTCAATCTCAACCTATTTGAGTTCCATCTAGATCGTATACTTTAATTTAAATGTTATAGTAATCCTTTTATTTGTTCATTTTTCGAACATATAAAGCTGCATAATCAACCACATCATCACAAAACATTAACATTCTCAGTTACTAGAATTCTATATTCTAGTGATGCCCTTATAAAGCATGCAATAATATATATATAATATATATATGAGTTATTAGCATCAAGAGTTAAGAACTAAACTCCTCTTGATTCTCAACGGGGCACTACGTTTCATGCGTGGGACATCTCGTCGAAGTGAAATCCAAACAAGAAACCCCCTGTTACACTACTCCTGATCGTATCGATCCTCGAGGATCATTATGCCCTCAATGCATGATGCATGTAACCCAATTTATTATCCAGTTTTAATTAATTAATATTCCCAATTCTCAAAATTACATGGCATTTCATGCGTGGAATGTCTCGCCGAAGCGAAATCCAAACAAGGACCCCCCCCGTTACACTACTCCTGGCACCGTCGATTGTTGGGATAGGTGATATATATATATAAGTATGAGCATTAAGGACAAACTTATCCCCAATTTCCAACATTACACTGCAGTTCATGCATGCGACGTCTTGCCGAAGCGAAATCCAAACAAGGAACCCCCTCGATACACTAATCCTAGCAATATCAGTCCTTGAGGTCCATTATGCCCTCGATACCCAAGTACAAGCACAAGTAATAATAACCATCCAACCGAGCTATAACTCGAAGGATGCAGGCTCACATGCTATCATCTTCCAGCAACCCATATACGTAGCAAACTGGGGCCACCTTGTGGGGTTCCACGACACCCACCTTGTGATCAACTCACACACACGACGTCCCGGGAAGCGGTCATAGCTCCTAACCGACATGTGAGAGCGACACATACCCACGACCTCACACCCCCAAAATAAATAAATGTATATCAGATAATAATCACATGGACGACTATGACCTGGGGAATATCCACACCCTGCTCTTTGAGCCAGGATGCTCACCCTCTACGCACGTAGCTTCCCAATGATAGCAAGGAGAGGGTATGCCTAACCATGCATATATACCATCATATAGGGTATACATACATCCCATATAATAAAGATATACCATTATATAAGGTATACCTTCCACATCATTTTCATATTCATTATACACTCTCAGACGCAATAAATTTAATGTCATTGTTTAGTATATCTCTCTCCTTTGATACACTAACCGTAAAATCTCACATATCTTCCCCACTTAGTATACGCGATACTATTTCTCGCTTGAAGCTCACACGTCGCTTCTAATAATGGATTTTCTCTCAATTCTAATTAAGTTATGGATATTCTATATCCGAATGCACCTCAATTCTCATAAACAGTTCCCCATCCATAATGGGGTTCAATTCATTTTATGAACCTTTAAAATTATCCCATTTGGGATTGGATCATAAGATCCGATATCTCTGCGTTATCTCATTCTTTCTTATAATTAATATGATCATCTCGAAATCGTATCTCCAAATCAAGGTGGGCTTCCCCACTTAAGGTATACCGTAATATCTATTCGATATTCCTCAATTTTTGTCAATAAGACTCCAATAATTTCATATAAAGGAAAACCTCTCTAATGGTCTCCAAAACATACTCCAAACAATTACTATAGAGGTCCCCAATTAATAACCTCGAAAAAAACGGGATGAAATTCTCCTTAGAAAAACAATCCCCCAAAAGCCCTTTTTCTGAATCGATTCGGGCCAATTTCGAATTGACTCGACCCAGCGAATCGATTCGGCCAGGAAGGCGAATCGATTCGGTTCATCGATTCGGCTGGGGTTCGAATCGATTCGGTCACTCAGACCTGGGCACTTGCATATTTCCGAATCGATTCGGTAGGAGGCCGAATCGATTCGGCCCTTTAGAAATCTCGAAAATGACTATTTTTTAGTAAGCGAAAAATCCCAAAATCCATTTTAATCATTTTCCATCCATTTCTCTTCAACCCAATCATATATATATCATCAATATTCATCCTAGAATACATATAAACTAATTTCTAACCTCAAATCAAAGATCTACATATCAAATCTAAGATTATACCAAAAAGTTAGGTTTTGATAAACTAAACCTAAAACCCAAAGATTCAATCCACAAATCATGCAATAAATGGTACATAACAATTATTTAGCAAGTTTAATCACTTGCCTCGGGTTTGTAGGGTCTGAATCAGCCTTGAGATCACGTATTGGCCAGAAATCTTCACTTTCTCTCTCTTTTCTCCTTCCTTTTCTTCTTATCTCTTTCTTTCTTTCTTTTTCTCTTTCTCTCTTTGGAGAAATATCTCCCGTAGGCTTAATAAGCCCTAAATCCCAAGATACACATCTTTGAATGATAATACACACTTTAAATGACCCGTTAACTTTAATTCGAGTCAAACGGTCCTAAATTATTTCGGAACCTAAATAGACCCCAAGTACACTCATTTTGACTTTCTTGACTCTTCAGGACACAACTACACCCTCAGAATTGCCATTCGATACACTTTCTAACGACTCCAAATTTTCACCTCAAGGGCCAAATTTAATTATTCTCCAATAAAATATTACTTATTTCTATCAAAATAAATAAATCCTTGTCTCCAAAACCTCGGGTTGTTACAAACTTCCCCACTTACAAAAATTTTGTCCTCGAAATTTTTGCTAAGACTAATTCTCCAAAGCTCAACTATTTCTACTACACCCATCATCACTAATCCTATCTCCAAACTTCTAACTTCCCATGATGAGTTAATTTAATTTATTTTATTTTAAGTTAATGTTGAGTTTCACAAAACCAATTTCCACAACAAGGGCGCCCATAAACCCTTTATATTTGAGATTTATGCTCACAACAATCATAAGGAGGCTTTATTTGCCTCCAAGTTCCACATTTCCATAAACATAATACTAACATTTTAATACTGTAAAAATTTTGAATGGTCCAAGGAAATAACTCCTCCCAATTCCTGACATTCGCCACTTTCGTGCGGGGGACGTCTCGGAAAAGATAAATCCAAACAAGGAACCCTCACAATACACTACTATGTGGCGACGTCGGGGATTGAGAGTTTGTTAAATCCGGACTAGACTTTGAAAATATTTTAGTGAAAAAATTATTTTGAAAGGGCCCGAAGGCCGATAAAAGTTTTATTTTGAAAATAATTTATTTTGAAAACAGTTTATATATTATAATATAATATAAAATGCCTTCTGTCCAACACAAGGTCTTTTAAATCATCATACATATACCAACATATAGCTCGCAAGAATTAACATAGTTGTGAGCTAAACATTTCCTGCATCCCATCAATCCACAATCTCAACTTTCAAACATAAACAACATCTTACACCATTTCAATATATTGCCATTAATAAGGCTAATCCATATCTGGAATACAACAATTATATAAGTCTAATCATCACCATATAAAAAAAAGTAGCTTTATCATTACTACTTATCACCATAACCATTCTTACATCACCACAAGGTTTATAGCTCTTTTTGAGCACCTTGCATAATCATCTATTCTTTTATAATGTAATAAAATAAGAGCCTATCTTGCTCAAAATTCCCCTTAGGGTCATTACATACATAATAGGGCTATAGTACTACACTTTCACAAATATCTCACATACGATATCCCCAAAACTCATTTTAGTAATTATCCTATTTATAAAAGAAAATTATCTTACATCATCCATCTCTAGTCCGATTGCCCATCCTCATCAATGGGTTCCCGAACAAAGTCCCCCGGTCTAAAACGACCTCGAATTTGCTGTAGGGGTTGCACTTCCAAAATTTCATCAAACTATCGTCCTTTACCTCTTTTAGGACAATCTCTCTTTTTATGACCTATTTCATTACAAAAGAAACACTTACCCACAAATCCTTTCTGCCCACTCGCATTACTGGCACTCTCCTTGCCAAACTTACTTGATGAACTCGAATCTCCAAAGTCCTTACCCTCTTGTGAATGAAGACGATATTCATGTCACTTTAATAGTGCCGCATTTACTACCTCAACGAAAGTCACTAACCTGGGGCTCTCAATCAAATGCTGCCAGATTTTCCAATCTAATCCTCGAACAAACTTCGATATACGCTTCTCTTTTGTATTTACTTCATCAGGTACTAATTTTAACCATCTAGAAAAATCTTCCTCATATTCTGTTACAGTTCTATTCCCCTGAAAAATCTTTATATCTCGAGAAGTGGAAGGAAAATACCTTCGATCAAAAGGTTTCTAAAATTCTATTATAGGCAAGGTATCTCTCTGTTCAGATGTGGTGAAAGACTCCCACAATTGAAGAGCTGCACCCGATAACTTAAAGGTGGCTAATAATTGTTTCTGCATCTCACTACACTCAACCCTATGAAGGTGCCTCTATATACTATTCTTCCATTGACTTGCAGCCATTGCATCAACTCCCCCTGCAAACTCGGGAGGATGCCCCTTACTAAAATCTTCCTTCACTCTCTCCCATAAAGATAATCCTAAATGGGGTTGGGCTGCTCGAGCGGCAGACTGCTGAGCCATCGTAGAAACGGTAGCAGTTACTGCTTGTGCCACAATATTGGCAACATCATCTGTAGTCATGTTCATTTGAGGCATTTGGGGTTGCCCTTTGTCTGCCCTGACGGAACGATCTCCCTTCGGTGGCATCTGAAACAAGAACAATTGTATCAGAACGCCTTTCAAATATTTTTGATTCACAGAAGGACATGGACGTATGAATGTAATCGTCCTAACAATAAGGCTCTATATCAAGAACGCTTACGGATGATCGTAGTAACGCACACAGATCCTAAAGACACTAGAACTTGATGCTCTGATACCATCTGTGACAACCCGCTCAAAATAATAACGGGTGGCCAACCCTATACGACATTAAATCAGGTATCTAAGATGGCACAGTCTCAACATCAACTGACAATACACCATAATATAAGGCTAACTACCCAAAACTATTAAAAGCGAATTGTCAAAAATTTAAAACTTTTATTTAAGAACAACAACAAAACCAATAGTGCAATCACAACCAATGATACACATCTAACCAAGATGAGTGATAAGTGCAAACTCCATCAATATACAAGAGTGCAATACAAAGTACAAATAAAATACCTGAATATGATGTCGGGTAACAAACAATACAATCGAAGAAATGAAATATAAAAGTGTTAATCTACAACACCTTGAATACTAACTCCATATACAACTGAATCGATTCGGCTGGGGTCTGAATTGATTCGGTCACTCAGACCTGGGCACCTGCATATTTTCGAATCGATTCGGTAGGAGGCCGAATCGATTCGGGCCTTCAGAAATCTCGAAAATGGCTACTTTTTAGTAAGCCAAAAATTCCAAAATCCATTTTAGTCATTTTCTATCCATTTATCTTCAACCCAATCATATATATATGATCAATATTCATCCTGGAATACATATAAACTAATTTCTAACCTCAAATCAAAGATCTACATATCAAATCTAAGATTATACCCAAAAGTTAGGTTTTGATAAACTAAACCTAAAACCCAAAAATTCAATCCAAAAATCATGCAATAAATGGTACACAACAATTATTTAGCAAGTTTAATCACTTGCCACGGGTTCGTAGGGTCTGAATCCGCCTTGAGATCGCGTATTAGCCAAAAATCTCCACTCTCTCTTTCTTTTCTCCTTCCTTTTCGTCTTCTCTCTTTCTTTCGTTATTTTTCTCTTTCTCTCTTTGGAAAAATATCTCCCGTAGGCTTAATAAGCCCTAAATCCCAAGATACACATCTTTGAATGATAATACACACTTTAAATGACCCGGTAACTTTAATTCGAGTCAAACGGTCCTAAATTATTTCAAAACCTAAATAGACCCCAAGTATAGTCATTTTGACTTTCTCGACCCTTCCGGACACAACTACACCCTCAGAATCGCCATTCGATACAGTTTCTAACGACTCCAATTTTTTACCTTAAGTGCCAAATTTAATTAATCTCCAATAAAATATTACTTATTTCTCCCAAAATAAATAAATTCTCGTCTCCAAAACCTCCGGTTGTTACATTTTCATTGTCTTACTTGTTAGTTAACATGTTCCATGCTCACATGCTTTCATGATATATTGTTATGATACTTATACTCCTATCATGTTTCACTTATTTCATATGCTTCTTATGCTTTGCTTTATCATGAATAACTTTAGACTAAGTGATGTTTTCTTTAGATGTAGTTATATATTTGTGATTGATATGTCCCTTGATTGTGGATATATTGTCATTGTCCTCATAGTTAATCAGTATTGCTAGCATGTTGTCGTCTAGATGTTTTGTAGAGCTATCTCTATGATTGTTCGCTATTCGTACCATATTCTTTGGTACATAATTCTTGGATATTTTTGGCTCAATATATGGATGCTTTTTTTTGGATTTATTAATCATTTGACTTTACCTATATTCTTATCCCCAATTGGTCCATTCTCAATTGGGATCAATTTGGTATATTCTTATCCTCATATTTCTATATTCATGCTTTATATATGATATCAATATAGTTAGATTGTTTATATAACAGATATCATGACAATATGCTTATTTAATGACGTCTTTCATCTATTAGTTCATATTTTGAGATTAATTTGATGATACACTTTTACATGCTCATTGTGTGTTCCCTATATAGCTTTGGTATTTCACAGGTTACACTAGCTCCTACTTCGCTAGTTCTATTTGTCATTATATTCTTATTTTTTTACCCTGCTATATTTATTATCTATGACTTATTTATTTTCTTTGAATTGTAGTGAAAAAAGGGGAAAATAATATTTTCATGTATCAAAAAGGGGAATTTGTTGAAAAATGGAATAAATATCTATGATAGGGGAAGATGTTATTTAGAGGGAGTTATGCCAATTATGTTACTCATTGGTATTTGATGATTTGGTTATACATCACATGTTTACATGCTTTATATCATCTACATGTCATTGATTGTTTCGAAGATTCCTAAGGAGGGGGAATTTCTCTATGTGCATGTTATTTGCCTATGTGATGCTCTTTATTATTTCTCGTTATTTCATTCATATCTATTATGATTCCGACTCTAACCCATTTTTCAGACTTGACATTGTATGCTACGTTAATCTTATGATTTTTTTTTTTTACATTATCTTCCTACTACTCTCACTATGTGGCTAGTGAGGTATGAGTTTTGTAGAGGTAATAGGATCATTTTGGGTTATGGGGGGTTTCACCATGGAATAACTAAAGGGGGAGATTGAAAATATAATTTTGTAATAAATTATAACAACCCAACTTTTATATATCTTTTCTATCTACTTAAGATGTCTCAATTCTCCAAATAAAGTGTTTTTTTAAAAACTAACACATTGTCTCTGGACAATTTAAATCTTTTTTATGCAACGTTTATTACTTTCTAATATATTAAAAGGGCCATAATTATATTAATGACTACATATATAAATTTTTCCTTAATTGCTAAATAGTAGAATGGCATTAACATTACTTTGTAACTTAATTCTGACCATAATATGTAATTATTCTAGGTTTAAATATTCTTAAAATAGTGAAATTAGGAAAATAATTACTTGTTATATGGGTTACTTTCGTTAATAAAGAGTTGTACATACTTTGAGGGATAAACGTATAAGTGTAATAAGTTAAAGTTTGTATATAACAATTATATAAAAATTTAGGGGAGCGAAGAAAAAAAAACTAGTTTGAGAAAAATGTCTTAATATTTCTATCCAAACTCATCATCCTAGTAACCTTTAATTTCAACCTTATCCCTCCCATTAAACTGACATCACAAAGCTATAAATACAGAGAATGAGTTACGTTCAATACTCACCAATTCACCATTACTCAGATGAGAGTACACACAACCATCTTCCTTCAAATTTCATTTGTTCTACATGTGGTCATGTTGATATATACCCAATTTCTGTACGTACTCGTCCATGTATATAGAAGATTGGGTTTGTGGGAGGGGGTTTGTGGGTTTGTTATTATGAGAGATAAAAAACCCTCAGTTATGGAATATTTCTTATAAGTTTCATTCTAGTTATGTTTTTAAATGTTGTATAAAAACATACATACATATATACATATACATATACACACACACACACACACACACTAGGCTATGCCCGTGCCTGAAGGAACGACAAAAATTTCCAAAAAGTAGGTAATCGCAAAATGTCAAAATTTTCAAAATACATAATTATGAAACGGAAACAATTTCTTTTCCCCCAACAAAACAAAGTGTAATTTTCAATCAACTGGCCATAATCTGTTTTTTATAGGACTATCCACCATATTTAACAAATAACAAATAGTCTGACATCATTAAAATAGTCTAAATTCATCAAACAAATTCATTATTTAACATGAAATATACAACCAAATTCACATTATGCGTTGAATAAACAAAATATAAATTTTTAAAAAAAAATTGGACGTAGTCTTATTTATTTATCGGAATATCCACCCTGCTTATGGGAAAATAATCAATTCAATAATATTTGAAAAGTCTAAATTCATCTAACAAATACTTCATCTTAGCCTTCACAATACCCACTTCCTGTAATACCCCGTGATTTTGGGACTGAGAAATTACATTTTGGGAGAAATAAAATTTATTTAAATTGGAGAATTTTAAAATTCGATAATTAAGGTCCAAAAACTGAGGACGTTATAAAGTATTCCAGATGACGATTTTGAGTGCGCCACTGGTTCTGAATGGGTCGAGATAGTCAAAATGACTGTCCTTGGATTTATTTCGATTCCGGAATATTTTTAAGTGAGTTTGACTCGAATTACAATAAACGAGTCATTAAAAGTGTGTGTTACCATTTAAAACTGGGACTTATGTTTCGAAGGTTTAAGAGGCTTACGAATCAGCCATTCTCATTTGTGAGAAAGATAGGAAACCCTAGAAAGGGAAAGAAAGAGATAAAGAAGAAGAAACAAAGAGAGAGAGAGAGGAGAAAGCTTGGAGATTTTTGGCCCGTACGCAATTTCGGGGATGATTCAACCTCTACAATTATGAGGCAAGTGTTTAATCTTGCTAAATATTTCATTTGTGTATTTCATTTATTAATTTTTGGATAAAAGAAATGGATTTTTGGGTTATATGTGAAAATCTAGATTTTGGGACTAAAACTTGAATTTGATGTTTATATATGGAATTTATGGCATTTAAGTTGATGAGATGAGATGTAGGTTGGGTTTTGATGTGAGTAAAATGACTGAGTTAAAGATTGAGGGTTGGATGATAATGTTTTGGGTGTTTGGATAGTTGGTTTTCTTCAAATGGAAAAAGGGCAAGATATCTGGTATGGCCGATCGACCGCGCCTTAAGGGAAGAGCCTACTGCATTCTTTGTAGGGCAAAATTTTAGAATCGCGGTCGACTGGGGGTCTGGATGGTCCTCTATTTTTAGCCCAAGAATGGGATTTTATTTTAATCCCTTTTCTTTTGGGTTTTATTTTTAGGGGCCTTCTTAATGGACTTATTATGGAGGGTTATGATATAGTATTAAGGGATTTGTACCTTAGAATTAATAGGGTCTTCCGGACTTATGTAAAAAATGGATTATGAGGGTGGGATGGCTCTATTAGTAAGGGAATGATTATGGGATTGAATGATATGCAGATTATATTAATATGATGGTGGTGGGCTATCACGAAATAGTTTATAAATTGTATAGATAGTCCATTTTTTCTTATGTGCATTTGAAGTCAAGTTGTAATGCGGTATATGCATTTGATGATTACCGAATAGAATTGTTATGTGTGTACTTCTAGCCGAGATAGTTATTACCCATTTGTGTGCAATTAATAATAGATATTCTGGGGTACGATGATGGATATGTACGTTTGATGTTAAGGGTTCTTAGGTGCAATTGAACCGTAAGCGGTATGGAGAGCAACGGGATCATACTATCAACTAGAAGAGGTTATGTTGTAAATCTATTCGGGATGGTTTTTATATATATCAGTGTGTGTTTAATATGGGGATTCCAATAATGGATGGGATCATGGAATTAATTTAGGATTAAGCTTGAGGTTAGTAAACTACTAGTTATGTGCACACCTGTAGTCGGGGTTATTATTAGATATATCGAAGTGTATTTGGATATAGATGGTATGTATAGTGATTGTTATATATGTTAAACTTTAAAGTTAGGAACCTCATTGCTATATGTATTGTAAGGCTATTCATATCATAGGGGTAATGGATGAATATGCTTCAAGTGAGGGATCGTATTTATATAACGAATTAATTTAATATGCTTGGGGTGATGGATAGTACAATGAGGACTATGTACACATATAGCCGAGTTTATAAATCTCATACATACAGACGAGAGATAGTGTGTATATATGTGTATATGTGGATATATGTATATATATGTGTGTACATTTGTCATGAATACCTATGCTGTGCGCGATGGTTTTTATATATGATGTGATCATATGGATGTAAATATATAGTGTGTGAATGATATATTTACTTATTGTGTGAAGCATACCCGCCAAATGCTATCATGGGAAGTTGCGCGATGAGGGTGAGCCCCTGGCTTGAGGAACCTGGTGTGGATATTCCCAAGGTCATAGTCGTCAATTTTTATTTGTGTGATTTTATTTTTGAGGGTGAGAAGTCTTGGGTATGGGTCGTTCTCACTTGTCGGTTAGGAACTATGACCACTTCCCATACGTTATGATTGATTTTGTCTCCATGGCGGTGTGATAATAGTCCGATAGGTGGTGACCCCGGGAGAAAGTGAGTAATTCCTGGAAGATAATAGCATGGTGCAGTATTTTGGTATCCTATAGCCGTTTATGTTATGTGGATTGCAAAGTGTACATTATGTGTGTTATGTATACGTGGTTATATGAATGAATGATTACTTATATATGTTTAGAGTATATATAATTGTATGTCCTATAGGTGAAAAGGATATGAAGTTTCTATGATGTACATCTTAGGTGATTTTGGTGTACTAGTTCATTGGGGTCGAAGGATAGTACTTTGAGACAATTGCGATTATATCGACCCAAGGATTTCAATAGAGATTTAATTGTGTATTTAGAGATGGTATTCTATAATTAGGTATTTGTAGTAGTAGGATTTGTGTGGTCATAATGGATCCCTATGATCAACATTGTCAAGGAGTAGTATATTGAGGGGGGGTTCCTTGTTTGGATGTTGCTTTGCGAGACGCCCCACGCATGAAACGTAGTGCAATGTTGGGAGTGGAGAGAAGTTTGGCCTTTAATACTAGTATATATGTTTTTTAGAGAATAAACTCTTATATTGTAGTAACGTTAATGTGTGACATATTAAGACTATAACTAGTTTAAGTTAATAAATGGAATCATGAGAGCCTTGTATGACATATGTGTGTATATATATTTTGGGTGGGATTAGAATGGCAAGGATTCTTGGGATAATGTTAAGATTGCGAGTCTTGTGGGTATAGGCCATGCATACAGTGAGGTAGGTTGTCCTTAGAAGGTTTAGGGTAATGTAATTAAGGTCCCAAGACACGATTAGGTGTGCGCTGTAGATGAGAGGTGAGTTTGGGGTTTCACGAGAGTGCAACTCCACTTTAATTATGAAATAGTGCATTTAAATTTATTATTCACGGTTAACACACTTGCTAAATATTTTTATACCTCGGGCTTTGACCCGTTTTTATATATATATATATATATTGTACTAAAGGTGTCCTACCGTATGGATACCGTATGCTTTTATATCCAGAGTCTTGGGTGCCATAGAAGATGCAGACTATTACGAGATTTAGATTGTAGTTGCTTCCTATTCCTGTGTAAATCTAGATGGTATTCATGTTGTACAACAGGTTTACAACTAAGGGTTATTTGTAGTTATTTATATTTCTTCTTTATGGATGTTGTATTGCCTGTGACCCGATAGCTTATTCGGGTATATTTTCCTTCTATGTACTCATTTCATTTTATTCTATCACTTTCTTTTGTCATGATACTTGTGTACTATTTTACCTTTTCTGGATATCTATATTGTTTGTTTGTTGTCCATTGCATGTTTTATTTAATTTTGGCATCCGCTTTTATAGTTTCGGGTAATTATCCTTATCTATTTTAGTATAGTCTGTTGATGTTGAGAATGAGCCATCTGAGATTCCTGATTTAAAATGGTATAGGTCTGGCCACCCATTATTATTTTAAGTGGGGTGTCAAGGATGGTATTAGAGAATCAAGTTCTAGTGTCCTTAGGATCTGTGCGGGTTTTCTGTGTTCCTCCACAAGCGTTATTGATGTAGAGCCCTACTATTAGGATTGTTGTGTTTGGTACGTCTATTTCCTTCTGCGAGGTGTACTCACTTCAATGACGTTTTGATATAGTTGCTTTCATCTCAGACGTCACCAAGAATAATTTGTCCAGGAAGGGGAAAGATGGGAGATGCAATATCCATAACAGATTTTGGGTACGCTTTGACTGGAGGTATTTTCTTTCCGTGACTCAGGTGGAGAGAAGGAGGAGAATTATAGCGGTGACTCAAGGTGATCTAACGGTGGTCGAGTAAGAAGGAGAATCAACTAAAATGGAGAATTAGATGATCGATAAAGTAAGTGTTGAGGATAAGCGGATGGTGAAGTCCTGGGGAGGTTTAGATTGAGGAATTAGCCAGTATTTGTTAGGAAAACTGATGTTTTTGACTTTCACCGATGTGTGGTGTTGTCCCATTTTCTGGAGCATCACCTTATTGGAAGAGGGAGTAAGGAATTTGGAGACTTGGGTCCATTGAGTAGGACTGAAGGAGTTATCAGGGGGTCGCATTACCTATTTGTCCTTCAATATTGTAAGGAAGGATTTTCGGGAGGATGTCTCTTTGAGGATAATTAGGCCTTAGGAATAACGGCTTGTTATGGAAGGAGTAGAGGGACTCAGGGATCAAGTGAATCAATTATATTATGGAAGTATAAGTTATAATACCTTTCTTTGGGTTTAGGTCACGCTTTGTGTGGTATTGGGAGCCTCTCATTTAAGGTATTATGAGGGGTTAGTCGTTATAACCATAAGGTATACATAATTTCCTTCTAGGAAGGAGTGAGTAAGTGTGGCTTGTGTATGGCATCTTTTGGGATAATACATTATTCTCAATGAGCTAGTAGAGAGATGTGCTATTGATTTCCAGAAGTGGGGATGGTTAAGGTTTGTTGAATAGTGGTTATAAGGTTATTGTTTTATATATAGGTTAGGCCAGGTAATTGTAGTATTCCAATGAGGGAAAGACTTACCTTGCGACAATACTGTAATGTGATGTAAAGGATTGGCATAGTTGAGGAGGTTCAGAGTTTAGCAGATTTAGTGTTGAGCGGGGAAGTTAGCTCAGGGTTGTGCTAGTTTTGAGAACTATGTATTGGTTAGAGTATTGTATTTGTTGAGGCCTTATGTCTTGAACAAAAGGTGTTGATTGGCATGTTGTAAGACATGAATTTTTTTATAGTATATTGTTATATAGTCCTTCGGCTCATATCTATGGTTTGAAAATACTTTATAAAACCTTAATCCTAGTTCAACCGATCTCAATCCCCGACATAGCTACATCGTAGTGTATTGGGAGGGTTCCTTGTTTGGATTTCTCTGGCGAGACCTCCCCAGCATGAAGGTTGCTTATGTCAGGAATTGAGAAGAGTTCAACCATTGGAAATTTTAAACTCTTATATATACTTAATATGCTGCTATAGAAAATTATTGAGAGTTATATTACGATTTGAGGCTAGTGGAGTCGGGTTATGTTCTTACGAGTTGAGGTCGGGAATAGGGTGTATGGGCGCCCTGGTTAACTAGTATATCTTTAAAATTATATGGTTCGATGTGAGAACTGGGAGAGATGTGTATAGCAATGTTGAGGGTAGATGTAAGGAATAGATGATATTCGAAGTCCTAGGTATAACTTAAATTTCGCAGTCGAAATTCTTTTAAGGGGGAAGCATGTAATACCCCATAACTTTGGGACTGAGAAATTAAATTTTTGGGAGAAATAAAATTTATTTAAATTTGAGAATTTTAAAATTTGGTAATTGAGGTCCAAAAATTGAGGGCGTTACAAAGTATTACAGATGATGATTTTGACTGTGCCATTGGTTCCGGATGGGTCGAGATAGTCAAAATGACTGTCCTTGGGATTTATTTCGATTTTGAAATATTTTTAAGTGAGTTTGGTTCGAATTGGAGTAAATGAGTCATTTAAAGTGCGTGTTACCATTTAAAACTGGGACTTATGTTTTAAAGGTTTAAGAGGCTTACGAATTAGCCAATCTCATTTGTGAGAAAGAGAGGAAACCCTAGAAAGGTAAAGAAAGAGAGAAAGAAGAAGAACAGAAGAGAGAGAGAGGAGAAAGCTTGTAGATTTCCGACCCGTATGCAATTTCATGGATGATTTAACCTCTACGATTCTAAGGCAAGTGTTTAATCTTGCTAAATATTTCATTTGTGTATTTCATTTCATAATTTGTGGATAAAAGCAATGGATTTTTGAGCTTTATGTGAAAACCTAGATTTTGTGACAAAAACTTGAATTTGTTGTTTATATATGGGATTGATGGCATTTAAGTTGAGATGAGATGTAGGTTGGGTTTTGATGTGAGTAAAATGATTGAGTTAAAGATTGAGGGTTGGATGATAATGTTTTGGGTGTTTGGATAGTTTTTTTTTGGGAATTTAATTGTATATAAAAAATTAAAGGATATACAAAGGAGGAAAACCTCCAAAGAACAAAAGAACCCAGGGGCATACCCCACATGAAAACAAGCCAATAAGGCAGAAACCAATCAAAGCCTACATTAGAAGCCTATCTTCAGGGATGTTCTAGTACATACAAGCCATCCAGTTAGTAAAACTCCTTCTGTCCTTTGTCCACGTGAGAGCTTTTGCTCTAACCATGTTTTCAATACCCTTGATAATGGAATCAAGGGAATTGGAGACATGCTTAAAGCATCTAGCATTCCTCTCCATCCAAATTGGGTGTTTGGATAGTTGGTTTTGTTCAAAAGGGAAAAGGGCAAGATATCTGGTATGGCCGGTCGACCGCGGCTAGGGGATCGGTCAATTGCGCCTTAAGGGAAGAGCCTACTTCATTCTTCGTAGGGTAAAATTTTAGAACCGCGATCGACTGGGGGTCAGGGACCGGTCGATCGGTTCTCTGTTTTTAGCTCAAGAATGGGATTTTCTTTTAACCCCTTTTCTTTTGAGTTTTATTTTTAGGGGCCTTCTTAATGGACTTATTATGGAGGTTTATGATATAATATTAAGGGATTTGTACCTTAGGATGAATAAGTGCTTTCGGACTTATGTTAAAAATGGATTATGAGGGTGGGATGCCTCTATTAGTAAGTGAATGATTATGGGACTGAATGACAGGCGGATTATATTAATATGATGGTGGTGGGATATCATTAAATAGTTTATAAATTGTAGAGATAGTCTCTTTTTACTTATGTGCGTTTGAATTCAAGTGGTATTTCGGTATATGCATTTGATGATTACCGAATAGAATTGTTATATGTGTTCTTCTATCCAAGATAGATATTACCCACTTGTGTGCAATTAATAATAGATATTCCGGGGTATGATGATAGATATGTACGTTTAATGTCAAGGCTTCAAAGGAGCAATTGAACCGTAAGCGGTATGGAGAGCAACTGGATCATACTATTAACTAGAATAGGTTGTGTTGTAAATCTAGTCGGGATATTTGTTATATATATCAGTGTGTGTTTAATATGGGGATTCCAATAATGGATGGGATCATGGAATGAATCTAGGATTGAGCGTGAGGTTTGTGGACTATTAGTAATGTGCACACCTCTAGTCGGGGTTATTATTAGATATATCGAACTGTATTTGGATATAGATGGTATGTATAGTGATTGTTATATATGTTAAATGATGAGTGCATTATTTTTTATGAATTATGCCCAAATCTAGACCTTGTTAGTCTCATTGTATCTTAAATAATGAGTTTTTGGAGTCGTTTTCGAAAAATAAAAGAAAAATGCAGGTTTGAATAAAATTCGAATAAAAAATACAATTTTAATAACTATGGGGGTAAAATTGTAATTTCAGAAACTTTATGGCCTGCAAATAATTTTTAAATGTTTATCTAGGCAAAATAAAGCTCCCTCTGAAATTTGGTTGAATTTGCAGTTAAAATGGAAAAGTTTTGAATTTTGGGGTTAAAAATGCAAATAAGGGTAAATTTGTAATTTACTTAACTTTATGGGGCTGAATTTCAATTAATATCACTTGTTTTACAATTTTGCAGGTACCTCTGAATTGGGGTGAAAAATCGAGGTCATTTGGTGAAGAAATAAAAGGTTGTGGAAAGAATTGAAAGAAGAAAAAGATTCCTGGGGCCAAAGAATGAAAGAAAGGAATTTCGGAAATTGGATGTGTATATAAATTATTGAAGCAGTATTACAACGAAGAAGGCTTGGTAGCCTGGTGGTTGAGCATGTGAAGTAATATGCAGGAGGTCTGGGGTTCGATTCCCAACCTCTCCTAATATTTTTTTTATATAGGTGTAACGCGCCCAGTCAGCGCCACATCACACCCAATCAACATACCACATCTCCAACTTCGCCCAGTCAACAGTCAATCTGCCATGTCATCGGTCAACAGTAAAAGCTATCCTATCATTCAAAGTTATCACTTATTTGGTCAAAATCTTTTAAGGATGAGGATGGATTTCAAATCCCAGTCAAAGAGAAGACTCCTCATATTTCGTGAAAATTGATTTTTATGAATGAAAAAGGTGGTTTACACCAACTCAAATACCTTAACCCTAAGCCTAAAAATAGGATCATTGGGTTCATTATTTTGGGAGAGAGTTTGTAGAGAGAGCTTTAGAGAGGGCCAATAATTATTTTGTGAGTGGAATTTTTGTCAAGATTATTTGTGACACATCAATTGTAAGTTTGTTTATTTAATGAAATTGAGTTTTCATTCTTGCAATTTTATTATGTCTACAATTATGCTAGCTTAATTTCCTCACTAGGACTAGGTGAAATTTATCATGTGTGATTAATATTGTGTGTGATTTAATTTCGTCTTTATTTCCCGATATGTGCTAAACGTTTTAAAAATTCGGTATTCATTTAAAAACGACACGAGAGTGCGTTTTAAACCTTCGGCATTATTTGAAAAAAAAATCATTTTTATAATTTAAGTATGAGTACTTTTTGATGGGTTATACTTTTATTAAATTGATTGATAGCTCATGCTTAAAGACTATATTTTGAAATTTAAAAGTGAACTTTTTAAGGGAATAGGGATTTTAGGCGTCTAAATTTAGAGACGTTAAATTTTATTTTGGACTTCTCACGTATTATTTTTCCGAATTAAATACGATGACAGTCTATTAAATTTGAGTTATAAAATCGGGAATGACGAATTTAAATTATTGCACATTGTTAGTTTAACGTGATAAATGAATCCAACTTGCTAATTTTCTCGCTACCTTGATTATATCTCTCATACTCCTATTTCTTGTTTGTGTTGCTTTGTTTAATATTACATCTCATATCCAACCCAATTTAGTCTAGTTGGACAGTCACAATTATTTTTAAAATAAAAAATTGATAAATCTCTGTGGGTTCGACTCGTACTTACACTCGCTATTCTATAATAGAACGTGCACTTGCGGTATTTTATAAATTGACAACCAGTTTTTGGCACCGTTGCCGAGGATTTGTTCGATTTAAAAAAAAAAAGAGTTGTGACTTTCGGACTAGTTTCTTTTTTACTTTTCGCATTTTTGTTAGTAAAAATTCATAAAAAAAAAAAGTATAAATATCTGAAAAAATAAAAAAAGAAAAAAAAATTCAGCAGCAATATTTTTAATTTTTTTGGATAATTTTTTTTTTTCTTAAGTGTGTTTTTTTTTCTTGTTAAATACATCACTAGTGCGTGTGTCATTTTTTTTGTTCCTCTCTATTCGTTAATTTTTTTTTTGTAAAGGTGACAAAAAATTCGGAAAAGTGTTCAACGGTGCGCAAACGTGAAGAAAAAAATTATGCAATCTTGCCACGAGCACAAGGAACTCTCGGGGATGACTGAAACGTAGGTGAAGTTTCCCTCCGATCGACGTCAAGTTAAACTTCGGCCCGGCGTAAAAAAGTGACCGTAAAAAGTCCACGCCGGAGGTACGTTTTTTTTTGTGCTCCAACGTGGTTTAATTTCGCATTTAATTTAGCACGTTGCATAAATTGACTTAAGGGCAAAACCCGTGTGAAAGATAAGGTGGGGATTTCATCACCTCTCCTTGGCCCGAAAATCACTAATTATCCAAGCATTTGCATATCCCGAGCCATCACATTTAATTTAAAATCAATTAGAAATTGGCCTTCGGATATCACATAGCTCATAGGAAACCTCTTAAGAAGGCTAGAGTTAAAATCTACTCTAACGCGAACTTGTCAAATCAATTCCGTTTCACCTTGTCTAGGATTGGTGGTTCTTAATGTGTCTTCGTACCGACCACCTACCTGGAGGAAAAAATGGGTTTTGAGGCGATAACCATAGTTGGTCGTCTTTTAAATTCTCCCTTTGTCAAATATTAGGAGCTGTCTAATTAGGGAGATTAATTTAGAGACCCTTGCTGTCATCGATTAATCTCGGGAAAACTAGATTTTAAAATTGAAATTCCCCTCACCTAAATTAGATTATTCAATTTGTTGTGTGTTAGCTAGGAATTACATGGTTTGAGTGAAATATTATTTTTCATCACATAAAAAAAAATCGAGTGAGCTGAGTGTATGTGAAGTTGGTTTCGAAATCATATCGGTCGTTTGTCGAGTGTGGAGTCAAGCATTCCCGATACTTACATAGGTAGATTTTTGATATTCACCGAAACGGGAAACGAGTTAGCACCACGTGCCCTTAAAGATTACCTTAATCCAACTAGGTCTAGTCAGCGTTCATGCATACTTCTCCCCAATCACAATGCAAACAATTTCCAATTCCATTCGGGAACAATCCAACTGTTGCTCGTGTTTCGGGGTATGAAAAAAAAGGATCCGTACCTTCACGTGCGTGAATTCGAGGAGATATGTGGGACCATTAAGTGCCAACAAATCTCCGACGAGATTGTTAAGCTTAAATTGTTCCCGTTCTGATTGAAAAACAAATCTAAGAGTTGGTTTAACTCGTTAAAACTCGAATCCATCACCACTTGGAACCAAATGAGTGTCACCTTCCTACAACAATTCTTTCCTAACCAAAAGACCACGTCGATACGTCACACCATCAACACATTTAGCCAAAAGGTGGGAGAAGCATTGTGGATGTATTTGGAGCGATTCAAGGACTTGCTTCTGCAATGTCCGCACCATGGGATTGAGATGGGGCGCCAAGTCCAAATTTTATATGAGGGGTTCGATTGTAACACCCGAACTATGATAGAGTCACTATGTAATGGTGATTTTACCGAGAAGAGTGAGTTCGATGCGTGGGTATTTCTCGAAGACATAGCCAAAAAGTCCCAGTGATGACCACCCAATAGAGAATCTAGATCTACCACCTCCAATGAGGGGTTCGCTCACAAAGTCGAACAAAGTTATGATTTAAATGCCAAAGTGGCCACATTGTCCTGACGTTTAGAAGCTTTAGAGACAAGCAAAAAGGGCAATCGAACCGCATATGTGGCCGTTCGACATATAGGTTCCCCTATGTGTATACTTTGTGATGCATTCGACCACTTAGTCGATAATTGGCCCACCCTTCTGGCCCACAAGGCACTAACCGAGCAAACCAATGCCCTCTACCAAAATAGGCCAAAGTATGACCCATATTCCAATACATACAATTCGGGATGGTGAGACCTCCCCAATATTTCATGGTCCAAGGGTCAATACCAAGGAAGCGGAGGTCAATCTTCCAATAACCCACCCCCGGGATTCCAAAATAATGCCACTGTACTCTCGAATCCCTCATCCCAAAAGATTCAATCTTTAGAGGATTCGATGAACCTTCTTTCCCAATGTACCCTTAAATTCCAGCAAACCACGCAAAATGTCCTCCAATCCACCCAGCAAAGCATGCAAGCGAATGCGCAAGCCATTACCAAACTCAAGGTCCAAATGAGCCAATTAGCTAATGCGTTCAGTGAGAGGAATAAGGGAACATTCCTGAGTTAGCCCGAACCCAATCCAAAGGGTAACATGCCAAGAGGTCAATTTCTTATTCAAGACGACACGAGCGCATCACACCCCCAAGAGCATGCAAAAGCCATCATCAAACTTAGGTCTAGAAAGGAAGTAGAGACAAGCATTTCACCACCTACTGAGAGTGAATTCGAGAAAGGTAAGGCGAAGGGAGATCCACCCGTGTCTCCAACTTCATCCTCACCTTTACCTTCCGAGCCATCTACAGAGACCTATGTCCCAAAAGCTCCATTTCCACAGCGTTTGGTTCCACAAAAGAAAAAAAAAGAAAGTTGATAACTTGTTGGAAGTATTCAAGCAAGTACAAATTAATATCCCATTGCTTGATGATATTCAACAAGTCCCATCCTAAGCAAAATTTTAGAAGGACCTTTGTACCTTCAAAAGAAGCACTAATGTACCTAAGAAAGATTTTCTCGCCGAGCAAGCAAGATCGATCATTTCTTATCGAACTCCCATCAAGTATAAGGATCCTGATACTCCGACGATCTCTATCAAGATAGGGGAGCACCTCATCGAGAAAGCACTTCTAGATTTAGGAGAAAGCATGAATCTTCTACCGTACACCGTATACGAGAAACTAGGTTTGGGGGAGTTGAAACCGACTAGGATTACCTTGTCCTTAGACGACCGTTCGGTGAAAATTCCGAGAGGTATTGTTGAGGACGTACGAATTAAAGTGGGTGACTTTATATTTTCGGTCGACTTTGTTGTCTTGGACACCCAACAAGTGCAAAATCGTATTGCACAAATCCCTGTTATTTTGGGTCGTCGCTTCCTCGCCACATCTGATGTCGTCATTAGGTGTCAGAGCGACCAATTGAACCTATCTTTTGGGAACATGACTATGGACCTTAATGTGTTCAATTTGGCCAAATAACCACCCGATGACAATGAACCCGTGGATGTTGACATGATTGATAGTATTATCCAAGAGACTTTCGAGCAAACTTATAATGACGACCCTTTAGCATCTTGTCTTGCCTTTTTTGCATCCGAATTTGATGTCAAATAGTCCATCGAAGAAGTCAATGCCCTCCTCGACTCCGCCCCTATCATGGAAGTAGGAAATTGGAAGTCTAAACCCGAGCCCCTCTCACTTTCCTCATCACCTATTCCACCCTCGATTGAGAAAGCTCCCGAGTTTGAATTAAATCCACTGCCTGAAATGCTCGAGTATAGGTTCTTAGGACCTTCTAAATCCTTACCTGTTATCATTGCGTCTGACTCAGACAAAGAATAGGAAGATAAATTATTGAGTGTTCTCAAAACATACAAGGAAGCCATAGGATGGACAATAGCCGACATTAAGGGGATAAGTCCCTCGGGGTGCATGCATAGAATACTCTTATAAGACAATGCTAAAAATTCCTGTGAAGCACAACGTAGACTTAATCCCAATATGAAAGAGGTTATCCGAGAGGAGGTGCTAAAATTACTCGATGCGGGTGTCATTTACCCCATCTCTGATAGTCAATGGGTCAGTCCCGTTCAAGTGGTCCCTAAGAAATCTCGTGTTACGGTGGTGAAAAATAACGATGATGAGTTAGTACATACAAGGATTCAAACCGGTTGGCGAGTGTGTATTGATTATAGGAAGTTGAAGGCTGTTATAAGGAAGGATCACTTTCCCCTTCCTTTCATAAACCAAATGCTAGAGAGATTATCCGGCTATTCATATCACAGTTTTCTCGATGGTTACTCCGGCTACAATCAAATTCCCATCGCTCCTAAGGATCAAGAGAAAACCACCTTCACTTTTCCATTTGGTACTTTTGCCTACCGACGCATGCCCTTTGGGTTATGCAATGCACCTGCCACCTTTCAGCGGTGCATGTTAGGTATCTTTTCGGATATGGTGGAGCAGTTTTTCGAAGTCTTTATGGATGATTTTACTGTATTTGGGTCTAGTTTTGATGAGTGCCTCCATCACCTCACCCTCGTTCTAAAGAGGTGTAAGGAAAAGAACCTTGTGCTTAATTGGCCGAAGTGTCACTTTATGATCAAATAAGGCATAGTGCTAGGTCACATCATTTCTGACAAGGGTATTGAGGTCGATAAAGCTAAAATAGATCTCATTGCTAATCTTCCAACCCCTAAAACCGTGCGTAAAGTTCGATCATTATTAGGACACGCCGGGTTTTATCGGTGATTTATTAAGGATTTTAGCAAAATCTCTCGACCCTTGTGCAATCTTCTTGCCAAGGACACACCCTTTGAATTCACCGATGAATGCCTTCAAGAATTTGAGAGGCTAAAGAAGGAATTGACCTCTGCACCTATTATGAGACCCCCCGACTGGAGTCAGCCATTTGAGATCATGTGTGACGCTTCCGACTATGCCATAGGTGCAGTTCTTTGTCAGCGTAATGAGAAACCCGAAACAACCCCCGAACGACCCCGTGGGTGGAACTAACACTTCCCATGGGACCAATGTTACTCTTACGAACTGACCGCGCAGTCGCGAGACTCCCGGTTTGAGAATACGATGGTAATTTGTACATTTCTAAACATAGGCTTAAAAACATGGTGTTAAGGGGTGAAAACCCAAAAAAAACCTCGAACGTCCTTGTGGGTGGCACCAACACCTCCCACGGGACCAATGTAACTCGCAGGAATTGGCCACGCAGCCGCGGGACTCCCGGTTTGAGAATACGACGATAATTTACATATTTGTAGACTTAGGCTTAAAAACTTGGTGTTAGTGGGGGAAAACTCGAAACATCCCCCGAACGTCCCCGTGGGAGGCACTAACACCTCCCACGGGACCAATGTAACTCGTAGGAACTGACCACGCATCCGCGGGACTCCCAGTTTGAGAATACGACGGTAATTTGAATATTTCTAGACTTATTCATTAAAACATGGCCTTAGAGTACGAATACACAAAAATAGCCCCCGAACGGCCCAGTGGGTGGCACCAACACCTCTCACGCGACCAATGTAACTCGTAGAAACTGACCGCGCAGCCGCGAGACTCACGATTTGAGAATACGACGATAATATGCATATTTCAAGACTTAAGGAAAACATGGAGTTAGGGGTGAAAACTCGAAAAAAACCCCGAACGGTCCCGTGGGTGGCACCAACACCTCCCACGGGACCAATGTAACTCATAGGAATTGACCACACAGTCGCGAGACTCTCGGTTTAAGAATACGATGATAATTTGCATATTTCTAGACTTAAGAAAAACATGGCGTTAGAGGGTGAAAACCAAAAACAGCCCCCGAACGGTCCAGTGGGTGGCACCAATACCTCCCACGGGACCAATGTAACTCGTAGGAACTGACCCCACAGATGCGGGACTCCCGGTTTGAGAATACGACAATAATTTGCACATTTCTAGACTTAGGCTTATAAACATATCGTTAGAGGGTGAAAATCCAAAACAGCCCCCGAATGGCCCCATGGGTGGGATCAACACCAACCACGGGAGCAATGTTATGCGTAGGAACTGACTGCGCAGCCGCGAGACTCACGATTTGAGAATACGACAATAATTTGCATATTTCTAGGCTTAAGCAAAACATGGCGTTAGAGGATGAAAAATCAAAACAGCCCTGAACGGTCCCGTGGGTGGCACCAACATCTCCCACTAGACCAATGTAACTCGTAAGAACTGACCGCGCAGCCGCGAGACTCTCGGTTTGAGAATACGACGATAATTTGCATACTTCTAGACTTCTACTTAAAAACATGGAGTTAGAGGGTGGAAACCCAAAACAGCCCCCGAACGGCCTCGTTGGTGGCACCAACACCTCCCACGGGACCAATGTAATTGGTAGCAACTGACCGCGCAGCCGCGAGACTCCCGGTTTAAGAATACGATGATAATTTGCATATTTCTAGACTTAAGCAAAAACATGGCGTTAGAGGGTGAAAACCCAAAACATCCCTCGAACGGTCCAGTGGGTGGCACCAACACCTCCCACGGGACCAATGTAGCTCGTAGGAACTAACAGCGCAGCCACGAGACTCCCGATTTGAGAATACGACGATAATTTGCATATTTCTAGACTTAAGCAAAACATGGCGTTAGAGGGAGAAAACTCGAAACAGCCCCCGAACGGTCCCTTGGGTGGCACCAACACCTCCCATGGGACCAATGTAACCCGTAGGAACTGACCGCGCATCCGTGAGACTCCCGATTTGAGAATACGACAATAATTTGCGTACTTCTATACTTAAGCAAAACATGGCGTTAGAGGGTGAAAACTGAAAACAACCCCCGAACGGCCTCGTGGGTGGCACCAACACCTCCCATGGGACCAATATAACTCGTAGGAACTGACCGGGTAGCCGCGGGACTCCCGGTTTGAGAATACGATGGTAATTTGCTTATTTTTAGACTTAGGCTTAAAAACATGGCGTTAGAGGGTGAAAACTCGAAACAGCCCCCGAACTGCCCCGTGGGTGGCACCAACACCTCCCCGGGACCAATGTAACTCGTAGGAACTGGTCGTGCAGCCGCAGGACTCCCGGTTTGAGAATACGATGATAATATGCATATTTCTAGACTTAAGCTTAAAAACATGGCGTTAGAGGGTGAAAATCCAAACTAGCCCCCGAACGGCCCCGTGGGTGGCACCAACACCTCCCACGGGACCAATGTAACTTGTAGGAACTGACCGCCCAGCCGCGAGACTCATGGTTTGAGAATACGATGATAATTTGCATATTTATTGATTTAAGCAAAGCATGGCGTTAGAGGGTGAAAACTCGAAACAACCCTCGAACGGCCCCGTGGGTGGAACTAACACTTCCCATGGGACCAATGTTACTCTTAGGAACTGACCGCGCAGTCGCGAGACTCCCGGTTTGAGAATATGATGGTAATTTGTATATTTCTAAACATAGGCTTAAAAACATGGTGTTAAGGGGTGAAAACCCAAAAAAAAACCTCGAACGTCCTTGTGGGTGGCACCAACACCTCCCACGGGACCAATGTAACTCGCAGGAATTGGCCACGCAGCCGCGGGACTCCCGGTTTGAGAATACGATGATAATTTCCATATTTGTAGACTTAGGCTTAAAAACTTGGTGTTAGTGGGGGAAAACTCGAAACATCCCCCGAACGTCCCCGTGGGAGGCACTAACACCTCCCACGGGACCAGTGTAACTCGTAGGAACTGACCACGCATCCGCGGGACTCCCAGTTTGAGAATACGACGGTAATTTGCATATTTCTAGACTTATTCATTAAAACATGGCCTTAGAGTAAGAATACACAAAAATAGCCCCCGAACGGCCCATGGGTGGCACCAACACCTCTCACGCGACCAATGTAACTCGTAGGAACTGACCGCGCAGCCGCGAGACTCCCGATTTGAGAATACGACGATAATTTGCATATTTCAAGACTTAAGGAAAACATGGAGTTAGAGGGTGAAAACTCGAAACAACCCCCGAACGGTCCCGTGGGTGGCACCAACACCTCCCACGGGACCAATGTAACTCATAGGAATTGACCACGCAGTCGCGAGACTCTCGGTTTAAGAATACGATGATAATTTGCATATTTCTAGACTTAAGCAAAACATGGCGTTAGAGGGTGAAAACCCAAAACAACCCCCGAACGGTCCAGTGGGTGGCACCAATACCTCCCACGGGACCAATGTAACTCGTAGGAAGTGACCCCACAGATACGGGACTCCCGGTTTGAGAATACAACAATAATTTGCTCATTTCTAGACTTAGGCTTATAAACATGTCGTTAGAGGGTGAAAATCCAAAACAACCCCCGAATGGCCCCATGGGTGGGATCAACACCAACCACGGGAGCAATGTTATGCGTAGGAACTGACTGCGCAGCCGCGAGACTCACGATTTGAGAATACGACAATAATTTGCATATTTCTAGACTTAAGCAAAACATGGCGTTAGAGGATGAAAACTCAAAACATCCCTGAACGGTCCCGTGGATGGCACCAACATCTCCCACTAGACCAATGTAACTCGTAAGAACTGACCGCGCAGCCGCGAGACTCTCGGTTTGAGAATACGACGATAATTTGCATACTTCTAGACTTCTACTTAAAAACATGGAGTTAGAGGGTGGAAACCCAAAACAACCCCCGAACGGCCTCGTTGGTGGCACCAACAACTCCCACGGGACCAATGTAATTGGTAGGAACTGACCGCGCAGCCGCGAGACTCCCGGTTTAAGAATACGATGATAATTTGCATATTTCTAGACTTAAGCAAAACATGGCGTTAGAGGGTGAAAACCCAAAACAGCCCTCGAACGGTCCAGTGGGTGGCACCAACACCTCCCACGGGACCAATGTACCTCGTAGGAACTGACAGCGCAGCCGCGAGACTCCCGATTTGAGAATACGACGATAATTTGCATATTTCTAGACTTAACCAAAACTGGCGTTAGAGGGTGAAAACTCGAAACAGCCCCCGAACGGTCCCGTGGGTGGCACCAACACCTCCCACGGGACCAATGTAACTCGTAGGAACTGACCGCGCAGACGTGAGACTCCCGATTTGAGAATACAACAATAATTTGCATACTTCTATACTTAAGCAAAACATGCGTTACAGGGTGAAAACACGAAACAACCCCCGAACGGCCCCGTGGGTGGCACCAACACCTCCCACGGGACCAATATAACTCGTAGGATCTAACCACGCGGTCGCGGGACTCCCGGTTTGAGAATACGACCGTAATTTACATATTTTTAGACTTAGGCTTAAAAACATGGCGTTAGAGGGTGAAAACTCGAAACATCCCCCGAACTGCCCCGTGGGTGGCACCAACACCTCCCCCGGGACCAATGTAACTCGTAGGAACTGATCGCGCAGCCGCAGGACTCCCGGTTTGAGAATACAATGATAATATGCATATTTCTAGACTTAAGCTTAAAAACATGGCGTTAGAGGGTGAAAATCCAAACTAGCCCCCAAACGGCCCCGTGGGTGGAACAAACACCTCCCACGGGACCAATGTAACTTGTAGGAACTGACTACCCAGCCGCGAGACTCACGGTTAGAGAATACGATGATAATTTTCATATTTATTAATTTAAGCAAAACATGGCGTTAGAGGGTGAAAACTCGAAACATGGTGTTAGTGGGGGAAAACTCGAAACATCCCCCGAACGTCCCCATGGGAGGCACCAACACCTCCCACAGTACCAATGTAACTCGTAGGAACTGACCACGCATCCGCGGGATTCCCAGTTTGAGAATATGACGATAATTTGCATATTTCTAGACTTAGGGTTAAAAACTTTTTGTTAGTGGGGGAAAGCTCGAAACATCCCCCGAACGTGCCCGTGGGAGGCACCAACACCTCCCACGGGACCAATGTAACTCGTAGGAACTGACCACGCATCCGCGGGACTCCCAGTTTGAGAATACGACGATAATTTGCATATTTCTAGACTTATTCATAAAAACATGGCCTTAGAGTACGAATACACATAAATAGCCCCCGAACGGCCCTGTGGGTGGCACCAACACCTCTCACGCGACCAATGTAACTCGTAGGAACTGACCGCGCAGCCGCGAGACTCCCGGTTGGAGAATACGACAATAATTGGCATATTTTTAGACTTAAGCAAAACATGGAGTTAGGGGGTGAAAACTCAAAACAACTCCCGAACGGTCCCGTGGGTGGCACCAACACCTCCCACGGGACCAATGTAACTCATAGGAACTGACCGCGCAGTTGCAAGACTCTCGGTTTAAGAATACGATGATAACTTGCATATTTCTAGACTTAAGCAAACCATGGCGTTAGAGGGTGAAAACCCAAAACATCCCCCGAACGGTCAAGTGGGTGGCACCAACACCTCCCACGGGACCAATGTAACTCGTAGGAACTGACCCCGTAGATGCGGGACTCCCGGTTTTAGAGTACGACAATAATTTGCACATTTCTAGACTAAGGCTTATAAACATGGCGTTAGAGGGTGAAAATCCAAAACGGCCCCCGAATGGCCCCATGGGTGGGATCAACACCAACCACGGGAGAAATTTAATGCGTAGGAACTGACCCCACAGCCCGGGTCTCCCGTTTTGAGAATACGATAATAATTTGCATATTTCTAGGCTTAGGCTTAAAAACATGGCGTTAGAGGGTGAAAACTAAAAACAGCCCCCGAACGGCCCCGTGAGTGGCACCAAAACCTCCCACGGGACCAATGTTACTCGTAGGACCTGACCGTGCAGCCGCAAGACTCCCGGTTGAAGAATACGAAGATAATTTGCATATATCTAGACTTAAGAAAAACGTGGCATTAGAGGGTGAAAACCTAAAACAGCCCTCGAACGGTCCAGTGGGTGGCACTAACACCTCCCACGGGACCAATGTAACTCGTAGGAACTGACCCCGCAGACCAGGGACTCCCGGTTTGAGAATACGATGATAATTTGAATATTTCTAGACTTCGGCTTGAAAACATGGCGTTAGAGGGTGAAAACCCAAAACAGCCCCTGAACGGTCCCGTGGGTGGCACCAACACCTCCCACGGGACCAATGTAACTCGTAGAAACTGACCCCCCAGCTGCGGGACTCCTGGTTTGAGAATACGACGATAATTTGCATATTTATTGATTTAAGCAAAACATGGCGTTAGAGGGTGAAAACTCGAAAGATCCCTCGAACGGCCCTATGGGTGGAACCAACACTTCCCATGGGACCAATGTAACTCGTAGGAACTTACCACGCAGTTGCGGGACTCCCGGTTTGAGAATACGATGGTAATTTGCATATTTCTAGACTTAGGATTAAAAACATGGCGTTAGGGGGTGAAAACCAAAAACATCCCCCGAACGTCCTTGTGGGTGGCACCAACACCTCCCACGGGACCAATGTAACTCGTATCTATTGTCCACGCAGCCGCGGGACTCCCGGTTTGAGAATATGACGATCATTTCAATATTTGTATACTTAAACTTAAAAACTTGGCGTTAGTGGGGGAAAACTCGAATCATCCCCCGAACGTCCCCGTGGGAGGCACCAACACCTCCCACGGAAACCAATGTAACTCGTAGGAACTGATCACGTATCCGCGGGACTCCCTGTTTGAGAATACGACGGTAATTTACATATTTCTAGACTTATTCTTAAAAACATGGCGTTTGAGGGTGAATACCCAAAAACAACCCCCGAACGGCCCCGTGGGTGGCACCAACACCTCCCACGGGACCAATATAACTCGTAGCAACTGACCGCGCCACCGCGAGAATCTCGGTTTGAGAATACGATGATAATTTTCATATTTATAGACTTAAGCAAAACATGGCGTTACAGGGTGAAAACCCAAAACAGCCCCCGAACGGTCCCGTGGGTGGCACCAACAGCTCCCACGGGACCAATGTAACTCTTAGGAACTGACCCCGCAGATGCCCGACTCCCGGTTTGTGAATACGACGATAATTTGCATATTTCTAGACTTAGGCTTAAAAACATGGCGTTAGAGGGTGAGATCTCGAAACAACCCACGAACGGTCCCGTGGGTGGCACCAACACCTCCCCCGGGACCAATGTAACTCGTAGGAACTGATCGCGCAGCCGCCAGACTCCCAGTTTGAGAATACGATGATAATTTGGATACTTCTATAAATAAGCATAACATGGTGTTAGAGGGTGAAAACACGAACCAACACCTCCCACAGGACCAAAATAACTCGTAGGAACTGTCCCAGCAGCCGCGGCTCCTGTTTTGAGAATACGACGATAATTTGCATATTTCTAGACTTAGACTTAAAAACATGGCGTTAGAGGATGAAAACCCAAAACAACCCCCGAACGGCCCCATGGGTGGGATCAACACCAACCATGGTAGCAATGTACGCGTAGGAACTGACCGCGCAGTCGCGTGACTCCCAGTTTGAGAATACGACGCTAATTTGCATATTTCTAGACTTAAGCAAAAGATGGCGTTAGAGGGTGAAAACTCAAAACATGGTGTTAGTGGGGGAAAACTCGAAACATCCCCCGAACGGTCCCGTGGGTGGCACCATCACCTCCCACGGGACCAATGTAACTCGTAGGAACTGAACGTGCAGCCGCGAGACTCTCGGTATGAGAATACGATGATAATTTGCATACTTCTCTACATAAGCAAAACATGGTGTTAGAGGGTGAAAACACTAACCAACACCTCCCACGGGACCAATATAACTCGTAGGAACTGACCCCGCAACCCGGGTCTCCCGTTTTGAGAATACGACGATAATTTGCATATTTCTAGACCTAGGCTTAAAAACATGGCGTTAGAGGGTGAAAACCCAAAACCGCCCCCGAATGGCCCCATGGGTGAGATCAACACCAACCACGGGAGCAATGTAACACGTAGGAACTGACCGCGCAGTCGCGAGACTACCGTTTTGAGAATATGACGATGATTTTCATATTTCTAGACTTAAGCAAAACATGGGGTTAGAGGGTAAAAACTCGAAATAGCCCCTGAACGGTCCCGTGGGTGGCACCAACACATCCCACGGGGCCAATGTAACTTGTAGGAACTGACCATGCAGCCACGAGACTCCCAGTTTGAGAATACGATGATAATTTGGATACTTTTATACTTAAGCAAAGCATGGCGTTAGAGGGTGATAACACGAAACAACTCCCGAACGGCCCCGTGGGTGCCACCAACACCTCCCACAAGACCAATGTAACTCGTAGGAACTGACCCCGCAGCCCGGGTCTCCCGTTTTGAGAATACGACGATAATTTGCATAATTCTAGACTTATGATTCAAAACATGGCGTTAGAGGGTGAAAACCCAAAACAGCCCCCGAACGGCCCCGTGGTGGCACCAACACGTCCCATGGGACCAATGTAACTCGTAAGAACTGACCGCGCAGCCACGAGACTCACGGTTTAAGGATACGATGATAATTTGCATATTTCTAGACATAAGAAAAACATGGCGTTAGAGG
This sequence comes from Sambucus nigra, assembly GCA_949130495.1. NCBI lineage: Eukaryota > Viridiplantae > Streptophyta > Magnoliopsida > Dipsacales > Adoxaceae > Sambucus > Sambucus nigra. The sequence goes on along the minus strand of OX422220.1, from coordinate 164,923,785 downwards.
GTAATAACTCGAAACAGCCCCCGAACGGCCCCGTGGGTGGCACAAACACCTCCCACGGGACCAATGTAACTCGTAGGAACTGACCGCGCAGCTGCGGGACTCTCGGTTTGAGAATACGACGGTAATTTGCATATTTCTAGACTTAGGCTTAAAAACATGGTGTTAGAGGGTGAAAACTCGAAACAGCCCCCGAACTACCCCGTGGGTGGCACCAACATCTCCCACGGGACCAATGCAACTCCTAGGAACTGATCACGCAGTCGTAGGACTCTCGGTTTGAGAATACAATGGTAATATGCATATTTCTAGACTTAGGCTTAAAAACATGGTGTTAGAGGGTGAAAACCCAAAATAGCCCCCGAACTGCAGCGTAGGGTGCCCCAACACCTCCCACGGGACCAATATAACTCGTAGGAACTGACTGCCCAGTCGCGAGACTCATGGATTGAGAATACGACGATAATTTGCATATTTATTGATTTAACCAAAACATGGCGTTAGAGGGTGAAAACTTGAAACAGCCCTCGAACAGCCCCGTGGGTGGAACCAACACTTCCTATGGGACCAATATAACTCGTAGGAACTGACCGTGCTGTCGCGGGACTCCCAGTTTGAGAATACGATGATAATTTGCATATTTCTAGACTTAGGCTTAAAAACATTGCGTTAGGGGGTGAAAACCAAAAACATCCCCATAACGTCCTCGTGGGTAGCACCAACACCTCCAACGGAACCAATGTAACTCGTAGGAATTGGCCACGTAGTCGCGGGACTCCCGGTTTGAGAATACGATGATAATTTCCATATTTGTATACTTAGGCTTAAAAACTTGGCGTTAGTGGGGGAAAACTCGAAACATCCCCCGAACGTCCCTGTGGGAGGCACCAACACGTCCCACGGGACCAATGTAACTCGTACGAACTGACCACGCATCCGCGGGACTCCCAGTTTGAGAATACGATGGTAATTTGCATATTTCTATACTTATTCTTAAAAACATGGCGTTAGAGGGTGAATACCAAAAAACAACCCCCGAAGGACCCCGTGGGTGGCACCAACACCTCCAACGGGACCAATGTAACTCGTAGGAACTGACAGCGCAGCCGCGAGACTCCCGATTTGAGAATACGATGATAATTTGCATATTTCTAGACTTAAGCAAAACATGGCGTTAGAGGGTGAAAACTCGAAACAACCCCCGAACGGTCCCGTGGGCGGCACCAACACCTCCCACGGGACCAATGTAACTCGTAGGAACTGACCGCGCAGTCGCAAGACTCTTGGTTTGAGAATATGACGATAATTTGCATACCTCTCTACTTAAGCAAAACATGGCGTTAGAGGGTGAAAACACGAACCAACACCTCCCACGGGACCAATGTAACTCGTAGGAACTGTCCCCGCAACCGCGGGTCTCCCGTTTTGAGAATACGACGATATTTTGCATATTTCTAGACTTCTGCTTAAAAACATGGTGTTAGAGGATGAAAACACAAAACAGCCCCGTTGGTGGCACCAACACCTCCCACGGGACCAATGTAACTCGTAGCAACTGACCGCGCAGCTCCGAGACTCCCGGTTTATGAATACGATGACAATTTGCACATGTCTAGACTTAAGCAAAACATGGCGTTAGAGGGTGAAAACCCAAAATAGCCCCCAAACGGTCCTGTGGGTGGCACCAACACCTCCCATGGGACCAATGTAACTCGTAAGAACTGACCTCGCATATGAGGGACTCCCGGTTTGAGAATATGATGATAATTTGCGTATTTCTAGACTTAGGCTTAAAAACATGGCGTTAGAGGGGAAAACCCAAAACAGCCCCCGAACGGCCCCATGGGTGGGATCAACACCAACCACGGCAGCAATGTAACGCGTAGGAACTGACCGCGCAGCCGCGAGACTCCCGGTTTGAGAATACGATGATAACTTGCATATTTGTAGACTTAAGCAAAATAAGGCATTAGAGGGTGAAAACTCAAAATAGACCCCGAACGGTCCCGGGGGTGGCACCAACACCTCCCACGGGACCAATGTAACTCGAAGGAACTGACCGCGTAGCCGCGAGACTCTCAGTTTGAGAATACGATGATAATTTTCATACTTATATACTTAAGCAAAACATGGCATTAGAGGGTGAAAACCCGAAACAACCCCCGAACGTCCCCATGAGTGGCACCAACACCTCCCACGGGACCAATGCAACTCGTAGGAACTGACCCCGCAGCCCGGGTCTCCCGTTTTGAGAATACGATGATAAATTGCATATTTCTAGACTTAGGCTTAAAAATATGGCGTTAGAGGGTAAAAACCGAAAACATCCCCCAAACGGCCCCGTGGGTGGCACCAACACCTCCCACGGGACCAATGTAACTCGTAGGAACTGACTGCGAAGCCGCGAGACTCCCGGTTTAAGAATACGACGATAATTTGCATATTTCTAGACTTTAGAAAAACATGGCGTTACAGGGAAAAAACCCAAAACAGCCCCCGAATGGTCTAGGGGGTGGCGCCAACACCTCCCACGGGACCAATTTAACTCGTAGGAACTGATCGCGCAGCCGCAGGACTCCTGGTTGGAGAATATGATGATAATTTGCATATTTCTAGACTTAGGCTAAAAAACATGGCGTTAGAGGGTGAAAACCGAAAACAGCCCCCGAACGTCCCCATGGGTGGGATCAACACCAACCACGGGATCAATGTAACTCGTAGGAACTGACCGCGCAGCCGCGAGACTCTCGATTTTAGAATACGATGATAATTTGCATATTTCTAGACTTAAGTAAAACATGGCGTTAGAGGCTGAAAACTCGAAATAGCCCCTGAACGATCCCGTGGGTGGCACCAACACCTCCCACGGGACCAATGTAAGTCGTAGGAACTGATCGCGCAGCCGCGAGACTCCCAGCTTGAGAATTCAACGATAATTTGCATACTTATATACTTAAGCAAAATATGGCGTTAGAGGGTGAAACACGAAACAACCCCCGAACGGCCCCGTGGGTGGCACCAATACCTCCCACACGACCAATGTAACTCGTAGGAACTGACCCCCTAGTCGCGGGTCTACCGTTTTGATAATACGACGATAATTTGCATATTTTTAGACTTAGGCTTAAAAACATGGCGTTAGAGGGTGAAAGCCCAAAACAGCCCCCAAACGGCCCAGTGGGTGGCACCAACACCTCCCACTGCACCAATGTAACTATTAGGAACTGACCAAACAGCCGCAAGACTCCCGGTTTTAGAATACGACAATAATTTGCATATTTCTAGACTTAAGAAAAACATGGCGTTAGAGGGTGAAATCTCGAAACAGCCACCGAACGACCCCGTGGGTGGCAGCAACACCTCCCACGGGACCAATGTAACTCGTCGAAACTAATCGCGCAGCCGCGGAACTCCCGGTTCGACAATACAATGGTAATTTGCATATTTTTAGACTTAGGCTTAAAAACATGGCGTTAGAGCGTGAAAACCCGAAATAGCCCCGTAACGGTCCCGTGGGTGGCACTAACACCTCCCACGGGACCAATGTAACTCGTAGGAATTGATCGCCCAGCCGCGAGACTCTTAATTTGAGAATACAATAATAATTTGCATATTTCTAAACTTAAGCAAAACATGGCGTTTGAGGGTGAAAACTCAAAACATCTCTCGAACGACCCCGTGGGTGGAATCAACACCTCCCACGGGACCAATGTAACTCGTAGGAACTAACCGCATAGCTGTGAGACTCCCGATTTGAGAATACGATGATAATTTGCAAACTTCTACACTTAAGCAAAACATGGCGTTAGAGGGTGAAAACTCGAAACAGCCTCGAACGGCCCCGTGGGTGGAACCAACACTTCCCATGGGACCAATGTAACTCGTAGGAACTGACCACGTAGCCCCGGGACTCTCGCTTTGAAAATACGATGGTAATTTGCATATTTCTAGACATAGTGTTAAAAACATGGCGTTGGAGGGTGAAAACCCAAAACATCCCCCGAACGGCCCCGTGGGTGGCACCAACACCTCCCACGGGACCAACGTAACTCGTAAGAACTGGCCACGTAGCCGCTGGGCTCCCGGTTTGAGAATACGATAATAATTTGCATATTTTTAGACTTAGGCTTAAAAATATGGCGTTAGTTGGGGAAAACCCAAAACATCCCCCGAGCGTCCCCGTGGGAGGCCCCAACACCTCCCATGGGACCAATGTCACTCTTAGGAACTGGCCACGCAGCCGCGGGACTCCCGGTTTGAGAATACGACGATAATTTACATATTTGTAGACTTAGGCTTAAAAACATGGCGGTAGTGTGGGAAAACCTGAAATATCCCCTGAACATCCCCGTGGGAGGCACCAACACCTCCCACGGGACTAATGTATCTCGTAGGAACTGTCCCCGTAGTCGCGAGTCTCCCATTCTGAGAATACGACGATAATTTGCATATTTCTAGACTTAGGCTTAAAAACATGGCGTTAAAGAGTGAAAACCCCAAACAGCCCCCGAACGTCCCCGTGGGTATCACCAACACCTCCCACGGGACCAATGTAACTCGTAGGACCTGATCGCCCAGCCGCGAGACTCTCGGCTTGAGAATATGATGATAATTTGCATATTTCTAGACTTAAGCAAAACATGGCGTTAGAGGGTTAAAACTCGAAAAAAGCCCTCGAACGGCCCCGTGGGTGGAACCAACACTTCCCACGGGACCAATATAACTCGTAGGAACTGACTGCGCAGCCGTGAGACTCCCGGCTTGAGAATATGACAATAATTTGCATACTTCTATACTTAAGCAAAACATGGCGTTAGAGGGTGAAAACTCGAAACAACCCTCGAACGGCCCCGTGGGTGGAATCAACACTTCCCATGGGGCCAAAGTAACTCGTAGGAACTGACCGCGTGGCTGCGGGACTCCTGTTTTGAGAATACGGTGATAATTTCCATATTTTTAGACTTAAGATTAAAAACATGGTGTTAGAGGGTGAAAACCCAAAACATCCCCCGAACGGCCCCGTGGGTGGCACCAACACCTCCCACGGGACCAATGTAACTCGTAGGAACTGACCGCGCAGCCATGGAACTCCTGGTTTGAGAATACCACGGTAATTTTCATATTTCTTGACTTAGGATTAAAAACATGGCGTTGGAGGGTGAAAACCCAAAATAACCCCCGAATGGCCCCGTTGGAGGCACCAACACCTCCCACGGGACAAATGTAACTCATAGGAACTAATTGCGTAGCCGCGAGACTCCCGGTTTGAGAATACGACGATAATTTGCATATTTCTAGACTTAAGCTTAAAAATATGGCGTTAGTCGGGGAAAACCCGAAATATCCCCCGAACGTCCCCGTGGGAGGCACCAACACCTCCCACGGGACCAATATAACCCTTAGGAACTGGCCACGCAGCCGCGGGACTCCCAGTTTGAGAATACGACGATAATTTGCATATTTGTAGACTTAGGCTTAAAAACATGGCGTTCATGTGGGAAAACCTGAAACATCCCCGTGGGAGGCACCAACGCCTCCCACGGGACCAATGTATCGCGTAGGAACTGACCCCGCAGTCGCGGGTCTCCCATTTTCAGAATACGATGATAATTTGCATATTTCTAGACTTTGGCTTAAAAACGTGGCGTTAGAGAGTCAAAACCCAAAACAGCCCCCGGACGGCCCCATGGATGGCACTAACACCTCCCACGGGACCAATCTAACTAGTAGGAACTGATCGCCCAGCCGCGAGACTCTCGGTTTGAGAATACGACGATAATTTCCAAATTTCTAGACGTAAGCAAAACATTGCGTTAGAGGGTGAAAACTCGAAACTGCCCTCAAACGGCCCCGTGGGTGTAACCAACACTTCCCACAGGACCAATGTAACTCGTAGGAACTGACCGCGTAGTCGCGAGACTCCCGGCTTGAGAATATGATGATAATTTTCATACTTCTATACTTAAGCAAAACATGGCGTTAGAGGGTGAAAACTCGAAACAACCCTCGAACGACCCCGTGGGTGGAATCAACACTTCCAATGGGACCAAAGTAAATTGTAGGAATTGACCGCGTAGCCACGGGACTCCCGGGTTGAAAATACGATGATAATTTCCATGTTTCTAGATATAGGATTAAAAATATGGCGTTGGAGGGTGAAAACCCAAAACATCCCCCGAACGGCCCCGTGGGTGGCACCAACACCTCCCACGGGACCGATGTAACTCGTAGAAACTGGCCACGCAGCTAGGGACTCCCAATTTGAGAATACGACATTAATTTGCATTATTTTAGACTTAAACTTAAAAAAATGGTGTTAGTGGGGGAAAACCCGAAACATCCCCCGAACGTCCTCATGGGAGGCACCAACACCTCCCACGGGACCAATGTTTCTCGTAGGAACTGACCCCGCAGCCGCGGGACTCCCGTTTTGAGAATACGGCGATAATTTGCATATTTCTAGATTTAGGATTAAAAACATGGCGTTAGAGGGTGAAAACCCAAAACATCCCCCGAACGGCCCCGTGGCTGGCACCAACACCTCCCCCGGGACCAATGTAACTCGTCGGAACTGACCGCGCAGCCACGGGACTCCCGGTTTGAGAATACCATGGTAATTTGCATATTTCTAGACTTAGGATGAAAAACATGGCGTTGGAGGGTGAAAACCCAAAACAACCCTCAAACGGACCCGTGGGTGGCACCAACACGTCCCACGGGACCAATGTAACTCGTAGGAACTGACCACGTAGCCGCGAGACTCCCGGTTTGAGAATACGACGTAAATTTGCATATTTCTAGACTTAGCAAAATATGGCGTTTGAGGGTGAAAACCCAAAATAGCCCCCGAACGGTACCGTGGGTGGCACCAACACCTCCGACGGGACCAATGTAACTCGTAGGAACTGAAACCGCAACCGCGGGTCTCTCGCTTTGAGAATACGATGATAATTTGTATATTTCTAGACTTGGGCTTAAAAAAATATGGCGTTAGAGGCTAAAAACCAAAACAATCCTCGAACCGCCCCATGGGTGACACCAACACATCCCACAGGACCAATGTAACTCGTAGGAACTGACCACACAGCCGCGGGACTCCCAGTTTGAGAATATGACGGTAATTTGCATATTTCTATACTTAAGCATAAAAATATTGATATGTTGATAATTTTAACTCATATATGCAATTTTTCAGCTTGATTAAATATTTTGTAAAACTACTTGGTTACTGATATTTTTTTTATATATCCTATCATTTGTAGGATTTTTGCACGCGGAACAAATGAAGGAGGCAATGGTTTACAACATGAAGATTGTTTATATGTTGTGGACATTCAGGATTTTGTTTTTTATGTGGTATAGCCGCGTGGGCTTTTATTGTTTAGTTTTATGGCCATGCGGCCTTTTATAATTTGATTGTTGAATTTTATGACCGTGCGGGCTTTATAATAAGCAGGTTTTACATTTACAGGGTTTGGAATGTCAAGAAAATAGAGGAAACTCTGCCCAAATTATTTTTTTGGTCTGTGAATTATTAAGACGTGTAATATTTTTAAGTTTGTATATATATATATATGTTTAGTAACAACATTCTCGATTTGCAATTTGTGATTTTTTTTTATTGTTTTGCCAATAATAAATTTTTGTAACACCTCATACGCGTCCATGGGACTCCTGGTTTGAGAATACCACGGTAATTTTCATATTTCTAGACTTAGGATTAAAAACATGGCGTTGGAGGGTGAAAACCCAAAACAACCCTCGAATGGCCCCATGGGAGGCACCAACACCTCCCACGGGACCAATGTAACTCATAGGAACTAACTGCGCAGCCGCGAGACTCCCGGTTTGAGAATACGACGATAATTTGCATATTTCTAGACTTAAGCTTAAAAACATGGCGTTAGTGGGGGAAAACCCGAAACATCCCCGTGGGAGGCACCAACACCTCCCACGGGACCAATATAACCCTTAGGAACGGGCCACGCAGCAGCGGGACTCCCAGTTTGAGAATACGACGCTAATTTGCATATTGTAGACTTAGGCTTAAAAACATGGCATTAATGTGGGAAAACCTAAAACATCCCCTGAACATCCCCGTGGGAGGCACCAACGCCTCCCACGGGAACAATGTATCTCGTAGGAACTGACCTCGCAGTCGCGGGTCTCCCATTTTCAGAATACGATGATAATTTGCATATTTCTAGACTTAGGCTAAAAAACATGGCGTTAGAGAGTCAAAACCCAAAACAGCCCCCGAACGGCCCCATGGGTGGCACTAACACCTCCCACGGGACCAATGTAACTCGTAGGAACTGACCGCCCAGCAGCGAGACTCTCGGTTTGAGAATACGACGATAATTTGCATATTTCTAGAATTAAGAAAAACATGGCGTTAGAGGGTGAAAACTCGAAACTGCCCTCAAACGGCCCCGTGGGTGGAACCAACACTTCCCACAGAACCAATGTAACTCGTAGGAACTGACCGCGTAGTTGCGAGACTCCCGGCTTGAGAATACGATGATAATTTGCATACTTCTATACTTAAGCAAAACATAGCGTTAGAGGGTGAAAACTCGAAACAACCCTCGAACGACCCCGTGGGTGGAATCAACACTTCCCAAGGGACCAAAGTAACTTGTAGGAACTGACTGCGTAGCCACGGGACTCCCGGGTTGAAAATACGATGATAATTTCCACGTTTCTAGACATAGGATTAAAAACATGGCGTTGGAGGGTGAAAACCCAAAACATCCCCCGAACGGCCCCGTGGGTGGCACCAACACCTCCCACGGGACCAATGTAACTCGTAGGAACTGGCCACGCAGCTAGGGACTCCCGATTTGAGAATAAGACGTTAATTTGCATATTTTTAGACTTAAACTTAAAAACATGGCGTTAGTGGGGGAAAACCCGAAACATCCCCCGAACGTCCCCGTGGGAGGCACCAACACCTCCCACGGGACCAATGTTTCTCGTAGGAACTGACCCCGCAGCCGCGGGACTCCCGTTTTGAGAATACGGCGATAATTTGCATATTTCTAGATTTAGGATTAAAAACATGGCGTTAGAGGGTGAAAACCCAAAACATCCCCCGAACGGCCCCGTGGCTGGCACCAACACCTCCCCCGGGACCAATGTAACTCGTCGGAACTGACCGCGCAGCCACGGGACTCCCGGTTTGAGAATACCATGGTAATTTGCATATTTCTAGACTTAGGATGAAAAACATGGCGTTGGAGGGTGAAAACCCAAAACAACCCTCAAACGGACCCGTGGGTGGCACCAACACCTCCCACGGGACCAATGTAACTCGTAGGAACTGACCACGCTGCCGCGAGACTCCCGGTTTGAGAATACGACGTAAATTTGCATATTTCTAGACTTAGCAAAATATGGCGTTTGAGGGTGAAAACCCAAAATAGCCCCCGAACGGTACCGTGGGTGGCACCAACACCTCCGACGGGACCAATGTAACTCGTAGGAACTGACCCCGCAACCGCGGGTCTCTCTTTTTGAGAATACGACGATAATTTGTATATTTCTAGACTTGGGCTTAAAAAAATATGGCGTTAGAGGCTAAAAACCAAAACAGCCCTCGAACCGCCCCATGGGTGACACCAACACATCCCATAGGACCAATGTAACTCGTAGGAACTGACCACGCAGCCGCGGGACTCCCAATTTGATAATATGACGGTAATTTGCATATTTCTAGACTTAGGCATAAAAATATTGATATGTTGATAATTTTAACTCATATATGCAATTTTTCAGCTTGATTAAATATTTTGTAAAACTACTTGGTTACTGATATTTTTTTATATATCCTATCATTTGTAGGATTTTTGCACGCGGAACAAGTGAAGGAGGCAATGGTTTACAACATGAAGATTGTTTATATGTTGTGGACATTCAGGATTTTGTTTTTTATGTGTTATAGCAGCGTGGGCTTTTATTGTTTAGTTTTATGGCCGTGCGGGCTTTTATAATTTGATTGTTGAATTTTATGACCGTGTGGGCTTTATAATAAGCAGGTTTTACATTTACAGGATTTGGATTGTCAAGAAAATAGAGGAAACTCTGCCCAAATTTTTTTTTGGTCTGTGAATTATCAAGACGTGTAATATTTTTAAGTTTGTATATATATTTGTTTAGTAACAACATTCTCGATTCGCAATTTGTGATTTTTTTTATTGTTTTGCCAATAATAAATTTTTGTAACACCTCGTATGTGTCCAACGTTACACGTAGCAACCGATGGTGCACTCACAGGACCTCCAATTTTAGGATTGGACCAAAAAAATACATTTTTATTTTTTTTGTCGCGCATAAAAATGGTCACAGCTAAAGTCCGCGACCATTTTTTTCCTTTTTTTCGTCACGGTTGTGGGTCACAAATTTGGGCCGCGACCATTTTTTTTAATTTCTTTTGTCACGATTGTGGGTCGCGGACTTTGGTCACGACCAATTTGTCACGGTAGTGGGTCACGGATGAGGGCCACGACCAATTTTTTATTTTATTTTTTGTCACGGTCGTGGGTCGCGGACTTTGGCCGCGACCAATATGTCATGGTTATGCGTCACGGATGAGGGCCGCGTCCATTTTTTTTAAAATTTTTTATCGCGGACCTTGGCCGCGGCCAATTTGTCATGGTTGTGGGTCATGGATGAGGGCCGAGACCCGTTACGCCATGGGTCACGACCCAAGTCCGCGACCATCTGCTGTGATCCCTCTCAGCCGTGACCATTTTTTGGTCACAGACTTGGGCCGCGACCCACAAAAATGGTCACGCCCGAAATGGTCACGACCCAAGTCCACGACCCACAGGTTTGGTTAGGGATTTTGGCCGTGACCAATCGCCAGTTTTGGTGTAGTGTCTTCCCCATTTTGTTGATCCTCCACCTTTTGAACACCCCCTTAACACCTCACAATCTTCTTTCTCGAAATCTTTTATAGATATTGCTGGTAACTCCAACCCTAAAACTACATCCTTGCATGAAATCCAATCCTATAAAGGTGAACTGGATTTATGTATTGACACTGAATGTATTGAGAAGATATCATAACCCTTCAAACATTCCTTAGTTAGAAAGTTCACCAATAGAAGACCTCCCATTGACGCTATGCGAGAGATGCCTACCTTAATGGGACTCAAAGCTGCATTCCACGTGGGACTCATTAATTTCAAGCATGTTATGATCAAACTTTATCAAGAAGAGGATTATCTTAGACATTGTCTGAGACAAACATGGTACATAAATCATTTTCCAATGCGAGTATTCAAATAGATAAATTAATTTCACCCTGATGGTGAGACTCCAATTGTTCCAATCTGGATGAGTCTTCCTCTCCTCCGTATTCATCTACACAATACGAAAAGTCTATTTTCAATTTGTGAAGAAGAAGGAAAACGTATGAAGATGGATAATGCCACCGCCTCATTGAGTAGACCTAGTCTTGCATGGGTCTGTTTAGAATTGATCTTGCATGGGTCTGTCTAAGAGGATATGGATTGTTAATAAAGAATCTATCAAAGGATTCTGGCAGATGTTTGAATATGAAAAATTTCTTAATTATTGCTTTCATTGTGAGGAAAGAGGGCATAGGGAACAAAGCTGTTGATTCAAAAAGTAGAAATCTTCGAAGGATGATAGAAATGAGATCATTAAGAATGGGCATAAGAAGAAACAAATTGTAGTCAGACCAGTAACCACAAAAGAATGGGTGCAGAAGACATTCAAGAAAGTTTAAGAAATAAACAACACTCCAATAACCAGTTCCTCTAATCCTTTGTCTCAAATTGGTAACTAAGAAATCATCATTACTCAAGAACCAATCAATCCTCCAAAAGTCCAACACAAAATTATCTCCTTCTTTGGAAAGGGGCAACAATTGGAAAATATCAATGAATTGAATCATTTTTCAATTGGCATCCCTTGTCATAAGTAGTCTTTTGAAGATTAAAATACGCTATAAAAAGAACCAAATACTTTAATACCTGACAATTGTGAGGCAGGGGATGGAGAAATTAATTTCTGTACTAGTGGAGAATGCAGTCCAAACTTTTCAAAGAATAGTGTCAGTGGTAGATTAGAAGGGAACACAAAAGATATGCAAGATGATCCAAAAAAGTCTGATTATCCAGTTTCCAACGGAGGTGTCTAGGAAATCAAATCAACCAAACATGTCACATGGATCAAAATCAAATCTCAGAATGCCAGAATTCTGAGATCAGGTGTTAAATTTTATCTACCACAGTTATCTCAGTGATTAAGTCAATTATTTGGAATATTAGTGGTATTTACAAAAAAGTTTCTTTAAAGAGGATCAAAAGATTGTGTACAATTCATCGAATTTTAGTCTTAATCATCATAGAGCCTAAAAAGCCATTGGAGAATATGGAATCTTTCAGAATAAGATTGGGCTTCAGTCAAGATTTTTCTAATTCTAATAGCAAGATGTGGTATTTCATTAAAGAGGGTATTCAATGTTCTTTGGTTTCTTCCATGGATTAGTGCCTTAATATGTCTTTTAGTATAAAACCAAACCTTTGTTCACTAGTTTTTTTATGCTAAGAATACCAAAGTAGATAGAAGAGATCCCTACAAACATTTTTATCAAAGTTTCAATACTAATAGATGGTTAGTTGGAGGATATTTCAATGTAGTTTCAAATAATGAAGAAAAACAAGAAGGAAATGAAGTTCAGATTTCATAAGCTTATGAATTCTTAGAAGCTTTGGAGAGTAATGAACTCATTGATCTGGGTTATAAGGGATAAAATTTTACTTGGTTCAACAAGAGAGAAAGGGATGAGGGGATCTGGTATAGATTAGATAAATTTTATGCTAATACTCAAGCTCTTGGTTATGGTTCCATTGATATTCAACACCTTAATAGACTTCACTCTGGTCACATTCCCATTGTCATTTCTATTTCCAATCCAACTGTTTCTAAACCAAAACCATTTAAATTCCTGAAGTTTTGATGTTCTCATCCTAACATCAATAATATCGTCTCTAAATCTTGGAACTCAATCTCACATCAAAACCCCTTTGTAGCCATTGCCCTTAAATTTAAATCTATAAGGAAAGTTGTTTCTGCATGGATTAGATGATCTTTTGGTGACATTTTTCAAGATCTAGAAATGCTGAAGATGTTCTCTTTGCTAAGGAGTTCAATTTTGATAGAGATCCTTATGAATCTAATAGAGATAATATTTCATTGGCCCAAGATAGAACCATTAAAAAGATGAAAATTGAAGATACTTTTTGAAGGAAAAAATCTCATGAAAAATGGCTTAAGGAGGAGGACAGAAACTTTTCTTTTTTCTTTAACTCTGTTAAGATTAAAAGAAGACATATTATCATTCAAGAAATCAAATATGTAAAGGGTAACATCATGCACGTTGATTATGAAATTCAAGAAGCTATAGTGGAGTTCTTCAAAAACCAATTTTCCTTGGAAAATGATGGTTTCATTTCAGCAGAAGACAATTTCTTAATAGTTATTCCTAACCTGATCTCTCAAGAAATCAATGCTAAACTATGTGATATTCTTGAACCTGAAGAGATCAAACATATAATCCATCAATTAAGTAGTTAACATTGTGCTGGTCCAGATGGATTTCATGATTTTTTTTATGTAAACTTTTGGGACATTATCAAAAAAAAATTATTGAAGTTGTTCAAAGATTTTTCTTGGGAGCTCACATTCAAAAAAGTGTGACATCTACCTTAATTACCCTAATTACTAAAGTCACCTCTCCCAATACCTTTTATGACTCTAGACATATAAGTCATGTTAATTTTCTCAATAAAATCATGTCCAGAATCCTAGCTAATATACTCAATCTCTATCTTCCTTAAATTATTTTCACCTACCAAATTGGTTTCATTCAGGGTAGAGAAATCTTTGAAAATGCTATGCTTTCCCAAGTAATAGTATCCATGATCAACCAAAAGAATTTTGGAGGTAATGTTGTGCTTAAGTTGGACCTCGCTAAAGCTCATGATAGAGTTTCTTGGCCTTTTCTCATTCATGTTCTTAGAAAATTTGGTTTCTCAGAGCACTGGATAGATATGATTTGGAGGTTAATCTCAAATTATTGGTTGTTAGCCATAGTCAAATACTCCTAGTTGTTATTTCAAATGCTACAAAGGTCTTACACAAGGAGGTACCCTATCTCCTAGTCTCTTTATCATCATAGCAAAAGTTTTTTCTAGAAATCTGAATGAGGCCATTCCTATTTTAAATGCTTATAAAATGCCAATTGGATCTACAAGATTTAACCATATAGCATATGCTGATGACATTGTCATCTTTTTTTAGGTACCAAAAGAGATTTAAAAACCATTATGGGGATTATAAAGGAGTATGAAAGGGTAGCAGGTCAGATAGTTAACAAATCCAAGAGCCAAGCATTTCTCTCCAAACACATTCCTTCATCCAAATACTCAAATATCAAAAAGTTTACTGGCATTTATAATAAAAAAAAACTTCCAATTTTATATTTGGGTTGTCCTATTTTTTGCAAGTAGAAAGATGAACTCAATATTTAACCATTTGATTTTGAAGATCAACGTAGTGCCTAGTGGTTGGAAATAAAAATTTTTAAATTCAGCTAGTAAAAATTAGCTCATGAAAAGTTATGTACTTCCATTCATATTCACATAATTGCAGCTATATATCATACTAAGTGAGTGATGTCAAATTTAGAAGATATGTTTGATAGATTCCTATGGTGTTACTTAGAAGTTCTAAGAACAAAGCATTGCTGCAAATGGGAACAAGTATGTAATCCTTTATCTGATGGAGGCTTGGGTATCAGAATATTAGAAAATATTTTTTAATGCAATGTCGATCAAGTTGTGGTGGAAATTCAAGACTTCCAACTCTCTATGGGCATCATCCATTAAAGCTACATATTGTAAAAAGAAGCATCCTATGGAAGTGACTCCTAACAACGTTTTAAACACCTAGGCGAGAGTGTGTAAAGTTAGAGATTTAGTTGATGGCAACATCAAATGTAGAGTGGGAGGTGGTAAAATTGATTTGGCCAGGGACAATTGGATGAAGAATGGTCCAATTTATTCTATTTATAATTCTCAAAGTGTAGGTCCTGTAGCTGATTATTGGACCAATAATAAGGAACGGAATAAAGTTAAACTGCTGTAAGTGCTTCCTATTTTGAATCTAAATCAAATTATTCTTGAACACTCATGGGACCTTGAAAAAGATGAAATTTTGTGAATTCCTTCTGCTTTTGGGAAATTTTGATTGGTTTCTACTTGGCCTATGTGCAGAACATCAAAGTCAATAGCTCATCATTTATTTTGGATCCTCTTATTCCTCCTAAATTTTTAGTTCTTTGTTGGAAAATTTTAAGAGGATTAATTCCTACAGATTCTTATAGAAGAAAAATAGGTTTCAGAGGTCCTTCGATTTGTGTTTCTTGCAAGTCTCATTTAT
Organism: Sambucus nigra; assembly: GCA_949130495.1. Classification (NCBI taxonomy): domain Eukaryota; kingdom Viridiplantae; phylum Streptophyta; class Magnoliopsida; order Dipsacales; family Adoxaceae; genus Sambucus; species Sambucus nigra. Next base: position 164,908,314 of record OX422220.1, on the reverse strand, counting down.
AAGAAGATCTTGATAATTTATTCTCTTATAGTGAGATAGCTTCCAAAGTTTGGCCTTTCTTTAATTATTTGATGGGGATTTTTTCTCATGGTTCTATCAGGCAAAGAATGATATATTAGTGGTTGGGATCAAAACAACCATAAATCAAATTAATTCCTCCCCTTATTTGTTGTCATATATGGATCCATAGAAATAAAGAAAGATTTGACAATGTTCCAATGGCCTTTGAGTCTATTATTAGTCTTATTCAAGAAGATCTTTTAATTTTAAGACCTCCTTTGAGAAGATTCAAGAGTATCCCCAATATGGTGCAATGGATGATGCCCGCCAAAGGTACTCTCAAGATCAATGTAGATGGAAGATCCCTTGGTAACCCAGGGCAAAGTGGAGGTGGAGGTATTTAAGGGAATCATCTGGTGAAGTTTTATGGTTTTTTCACTCTAACTATGGGATCCATTCCGGTCTGGAAGTAGAAGCAAAATCCCTTCTTCAAGCTTTGAATTTGTATCAAGATTTAAAGGACTATGAGTTGATTATTGAATCTAATTGAAAGATCCTAGTTGAAGATATAAAGGGTACCATTACTTGTCCTGGGAAAATTAACTAGGAGGAGGAGAATATCAGAATCATCACATCTCAACTTTCTAGTACAATTCATCACATATTTAGAGAAGTAAAAATGGCTTCAAATTTGTTAGCTGAATTCGGAAGTTCAGAAGCTCCTCCAAAGTTATCTCACCAATTCAATGATCTTCTTAAAGTTTTGAGAGGGTTTTTTAAGATGGATAAGCTTCAAATTCTTTTTATTAGGAATTTGAGAATTTAACATGATCTTCCCTTGTTTAGGGTCTTTATTATATTCTTTTTTCTCTAGAATTGTTCGTAAGCTGCAGTGAAGGCTTTCTTACTTTTTTATTTATAAAATCCCCTCCTATTCTTTAAAAAGGGCTCTACGCTTCATGCAGTCTTTAAAAAAGTGCCCAGGTTTCTTGCAAAAATGGGATTTTTTCACCTTCTTTCCCTTCTTCTTGGCACCTCGATTCCTATTATCCTACTTCCGTGAGCCTCACTTGATTCCTTGCCATTTTTATTATAGGAGCTACCCTTTCCAGTTGGTTGAATGGACAAATTGACAACTAAAGCCTTTCCCTTCTTCTTAAGCCTTTCTTCATTTTAGTTCAATTTTAAGGTAACTTTGTTCAAATTCCACTTATCTTTAATCGCAATATAATTAACGATAAAAGGGGAATATCGATCCGGTACGGTGTTGAGGTCGAATGGAATAAGGAATGGATCTTCAACTTTTATGCCAATAGTTCCTAGATTTGTGGCCACTCATGTCATCTCATTAATATGTTCATTCATGGTGTGAGTGCCATCAAAAATTATTGTGTGAGCTTCAATATAAGGTCCCCAACAAGAGATTTATCTACTTCTTGGAATTGTTCTTTCAGATTGATCCAATTTTTTTTAGCAGTATCGGTTTTGTGTAAGGAGTTTCGAATGTTGGGAATTATAATTATCATGATAAAGGTGATACTAAGTTTGTCGGCTGTATTCCTAGCTTCATAAAATTCTATTTCATTGTCATTACATTCATTAGTGAGTTCAGAAGGCGGGTTATATTCCAAATCTATGTTAAGGTTCAGAAGCCCCAATTGTAAACTTATATGCATCTCCTATTCTTTTAGGTTTGTTCCACTAAATTGTGGAACATCATGAACTTTGAGATTGAGACCATTGGAGAAACCTAATTCATTTGAATAAATTATACTAAAAAATTAGCTCGATTATACCAACATATTTAAACATTAGTTTCAATGGATATTCTCGACCGTTAATATTTTGGTTTTATTTTAAGAACTTCAAATGGGAAAAATATTTTTAAAGAAAACATGTATCTTTTGGATGACCAACGTCTTCTCTATTCAAATATTAGATCACCCATTGTATTTATTATAATAATATTTTTACCTTTGAGCAACCAAATACTTATCCACTTTAATATAATATATTCCAACATAGGGTAGGGCACTTTGGTGGACACTTATCCTATCTTTAAGAAAATATTAACACATGAGATTGTAAACCTGAGAAATACCATATAATTATTTAGAATGACCTAAAATCCATAAGGATGTCCAAACAATATAAACATTATTAATTGTGACACCCAACTTAAAATAATAACAGGTGGCCAACCCTATACTAAGACAAAATAGGAATCTCAAGTGGATCATTCTCTGCATCAACTGTTAAATCTAAATAAAATATAACTAACCACCCTGATATAAAATAAATAGATGAAAAAAAAAATCTCAAAAACACACAGAGAGCTACAAAGCAACATATAAAATGACTTCAAACATGATAATATAAACATGTATACAACAAAATATATTAGCAAATATGTTGTCGAGTGACAGACAATACAACATCCAGTTAATAAAATCATAAAAGAGGTACATATGCAAACGACCCTGGGGTATACATGCCCGATATACAAAATACTGGATCCTTAACTAGATTTACAAGAATAGGAAGCGACTAAAAATAAAACTTGTAACATTCCGCATCTGCTACTGCTCCAAGGAATCTAGAATGAATAGACGTTACTAGCATCCTTGCGGAGGGACACCTAAAATATATTACAATTTCTGGCAAGATAAAATATATAAACGGGTCAGAGTCCGAGGCTCAAATTTTTTTTAGTAGGTGAATTAAAATGCATAATAATTATGAATGCACAATTTTCATAATTAATGTGATGTCGCACTCTCTCTTGGGACTTAACCTCACCCCTCAACTATAGCGTGCACTTAAATACAAGCACATGAACCTTAATTAAGCTACTCGATACAATCTAGGGATAATTTAACATAAATCTACACATAATCCTCATTCGTGTAACTCACTATATCTAAAACATAACCATATATCTACTTCTCCTATCATCTTCTATGTTTACGCCCAAACTTATACATTAATATATCTCAATTATATTTTCTTGCTTTCTAATTATCAACTTCACAAGTTATTAGCATAAGATACCACACGTCATTATTAATGATAGAAATATTCAAGCACTATAATACATATTCCCAAGTACTAAGAACCAAACATCTCCACATGCCTAACATTGTGCTAAGTTTCATGCGTGGGATATCTCTCAAAGAGAAATCCAAACACGAAACCACCTGATACACTACTATCTAACACTATCGGTCGTGAAAATCTGCTAGGCCCTCAGTCTATAGTACGCATCCCTTACTTCCCGTCTATTGGCTTGAGAGTATACTCATCCACTCTCATGCTAGAAAGAAAAAATTGTAATACACATTTATAACTTTCTCTAGTTATAATTTTAAGATATCACACACTATTTGTAAAGCTTGTATAATAATACTCACACGTATTATACATAATTTATCATTCCCTAGGAAGTACACATACATAACACACATAACATATGTATACTAATAGTCTCTACAATGCTATCATCTTCCGGGGAATAACTCAAATATCATCCTGCGTTACCCCACTGACTTGGTATAAACCAAATCACAAACGTATAGGAAGCGGCCATACTTGCACACCTAAAGGAAAGATGAATCATACCCAAGACGTCTTACCCCTACCACACGCACGGTAAAATATTGGACGCTATTACTTGGGGATTATACTCTCCCTGCTCCTCAATCTAGGGGATTCACCCACATCGTGCAACTTACCATGATAACACTAGAAGGGTATGCACCACATAATATATCATACACACCATATATATATAAACATGCACATCATATATACAAACCATCATATAAGGTATATACATTCACACCATATATATATATATATATACACACACCATCTCACGTCCGCATTTGTAAAAGTAATGAATCCGTCTATATGTATGTAACTCTCATTATACTAACCGATACACTCTGGCATACCTTCCCAATTCATTTTATTATACAATCCCTCGCTTGAAACTTACTAATCCATCACACTTATGGTACGAATAGTCACCCAATTTAATCAAAACTGAGGACACACGATAATCCCTCTCTCACCCAGTACATATTCGGCGTTAAGTAAATTCCTACTACTCGGTGAATTCATTATGGTATTTTGTATATTAAACTCTCAAATATACTTCCACAATAACCCGTAACCATCCTCAAAAGAATCCTCATTCCTTGGAGGATTTACTAAAAGAAAGCAACACAATCTACTCTTATATATACCTCAATTATAGCCCCCAAAGTGGCCCGTCTATTATATACAAATAAGAATCCTCATTATATCTTAAAAACATGTTTAATACACTATATTAGAAGGTTCCTAAGTAATAAACCCAATCAAAAAGGGTTAAAACAAGAGATGGAAAAACGTAGCGAACGAATCGGACCAAGGGTCCCTAAAAACAAACCGATCTGGTTCCTAAAATTTGACCGACATCCTTTAATGATCCGTCCGATCGGATGCCTCTTAAAAATGAACCGGTCTGGTGCTGTACAGATTTATTCCCACGAGATTCATATCCAAAACCTTACTCTAAAATACAATTTTACTTCTTTCCCAACAATATCCTAACATCAAAACCCATTCCATAAATTATCCCCACCATTTTCATCATTAAACCCATAAATATAACACTAAATGCAAGATTTACTCATCAACTTATAGGATTTAACAATTAAAACTCAAAATCAGCTAAATCACCAATAAAATTATGAGATAACTCTCACACATAATTATTTAGCAAGTTTAATCACTTGCCACAAAGTTGTAGAGGTTGAATCTTCCTTGAATCCACGTATTTGGGTCGAGAATCTACAAAGCTCCAAGTTTTCTTCTCTTTTCTTCTCCTCTTCTTCTTCCTTTGTTTTCCCTTTCTCTCTCTAGGGTGTTCTCAAAATGAGATTAGCCTAACTCTTCCAAGCTTAAATAACCCTTATCTCTAATAAATCCCAACTTTAAATGATAATACACACTTCAAATGACTTATTTAGTCATATTCGGGTCAGAGTAGAACAAAATACTACGGAACCCAATTTAAAACCCCGAACAATCATTTTGACTATCTCAACCCATCCTGGATCAACAGTGCACTCTAAATTTTCATTTGAGACTCCAAATAAAATAAATTTATTTCACCACAAAAAAATAAATTCCTATGTCCTCTGGACACACAGGGTGTTTCATTAATGCACTGGAAAAACTCAAAAAATATAGAAAATTTCAAAATTTTTAAAAAAGTGAAAAAATGAGTTATCACTATAAATATGTTCAGAAATTCATAAGAATCACTCTTCAAATCGCGGAATTGAAAATTAATTTTTTTTAAATATATATAAAAAAAATTATTTCCAATCCTTTTTTTAATTTCTATTAATGCTTATTGGTGGCATCAATAAAAATTTGTCGCTGGAAATACAAAAATATCCCAACAAATGCAATGACAAAAAATGAAATGTGACAGAAAATTTTATACATAAATCTTAATAGATTCAGCTATAAAAAATAAAAATATCACAGTAAGTTTTACATATAAATCAAAACAGATTCAACGATTGAGAATCATAACATCGCAGAAAGTTTTAAACATAAATCTTAACAGATTTAGGGACCAAAAACAAAACTAAGTAGAAAGTTTTATACATTAATCGTAACAGATTCAGTGACAAAAAATTAAAACATCGTAGTAAATTTTATGCATAAACATAAGCAGATTACTAATTGAATCCAAGTTTGATTCATGAAAAAACTAAATAAAAACATCACAAAGACTCAAACTTTAGAGTACAAATCTACTTTAAAATATGATTTTCATATTTAGTCATAAATGATAATAATGTGATCTAAATCATTGCTTTGATACATGTCAAATCTAAATTTAATAAGTTGATTAACAGTTTTATGGATCAATAATACAATGCATGAACATAGAAACTCCAATATAAATTTAGGATCTTGATCTACATAATTATCACATGTGTTTTAAAAATAGGGTTACAAATCATACATAAATAACCGTTAGATTTGTTAAATAAGAGTTTGACATTTGTTCCTTGAACTTGAGATCCATAATTGTTATGGATTAAAGGCTTCTCTACCCTTTCCTGATTATATTTTGTTACTAATCACAAAAACCAAAATGATGGAGTTTGGGCCATAGTTTTTAGGTAGGGAAAGGTCCTAAATCCCAATAGGCATGTGACTTGGACAATCAATCACAGTTAGATCAAGATTTTACTTTAATATATTGTTGATTTAATTGGTTAATATAAATAACCAAAAACGAAATTGACTATGGGATATACTAGGGTGACCTTTTATTTACCTAACATGACTTATTATGTAATTTAATAATCAACCACTTATAAGGCTTATGAATTATTTGATAATTCTAAAAATACATACATAGTTCTACTAAGTTAAAGAAAATATTCAATTAAGCCTTTAAGCTTGTAAATATGAATATAGGTGGGTGTATTTAAAGAGAGATTGCGGTTGTCTTCCATGTTGGGTTCGGGTGGAAAAATGAAGAAAAAAATGAGGGGGATGTGTAATACCCTGCCATAATATTTCATTTAAATTTTTTGTGTAAATTATAATGAAGTGGGGTTGATCGTAATTGTTGGAAAATTGTGAGCAAAAATTGCAATTGGGGGAAAAAGAAGAAGAAGGGTTCGAATGAGACTGACGTCATTCGAATGAGATTTAAAACTCGTTTAAAGTAGGAAATCGAGAGAGGTTCGTGCGAGGTCCTACATCCATATAGTAGCAGGTCGCATGAAGGTTGCATAAATCCATATATCTAACGAGATGGACGTGTGGTTCAAATGAGGCTCCTGTCATTGGAACGACGAGCCTAAAAAATGTTTAATTTGAGTTTCCCATGTGCGTTGTCACGTTTCGTGCCCTTGGATCGTTAAGATTGGGAAAAATGGTATTTTTTTTGTTTTTATAAAGCTTGGTTTGTATTATTTGATCATGGGAGAAGATGGAAGAGAGGGAGAGAAAGTGGAGAAGTCTTCCATCGTTACTGGCTTCTCTCCACCATACCACCACCATAAACCATGGTAAACCACCATTTTATTATAGTATTCCACCATAATCAAGCATATAACACCCATTTTTAAAATTGTTGAAGTGGATATACTAATTTTGGAGAGGTGTTGGGAAAATTTTGGTGGAGATGATGGAAGTTTTCATGGAGTTTGAAGGGGTTTCGTGTAACACCCCATATTTTTGATGATTTAAATAGTTACGTGATTAATTATTATTATGGGAATATGTATGCGATTAATTATTGTTGTTGGATTAATTAAATTAAAATGCGAGAAGTTAATTTGTTATTAATCTGGATTAAAATAATTATTAACTAGCGTGCCAAGGGTTAATACTTATTATTGAGAATGATTGAATATTACTGTGTGATATGTAATATGGAATTATAACATTTGATAAATTGTCGAAAGTGAGAAATACGGCAGTTTGGTAATTTAAGTCGGACACGCGTGTGAGTCATGTCGGGACTAATTGAATAGAATAAAAAGAGAATTTATTTTTATTAACTCATACGATCATTTCGAGTGCACCGTTGAGTCCGGAAGAGTCGAGATAGTCAAAATAGTATACCCGGGTGTTTAGTTTGGATCCCAGGGAAATTTTATGCCTAACCGGCGTCCCGAGAGGGCATTTTGGTAAATTGTATTTTTGGGTTTAATTTATGGACGAAAATTGGGAGTTATTTTATCAGACAAGAAAAGTCTTTTAGGGTTGTGAAACACACAAGTAAAGAACGTCCATAGAGGGTGTGAGGGAGAACCAAACTCCAAGAGGGAAGTCTAAATTATCCTCATCTTCCACAACCGTGACCACTAACGCGTTGATCGAGAAGAGAGGAACGCGTATATAACAACATCACCAATGGATCAGACCGTCACATTCGAGGCAAGTGTTTATTACTTGCTTTCTTTTAGCAATAATCATACTCATGTTAGCGTAGCTGAAATTAATCACGATTTACTTGTTAATTGGGTGAAAATTGGAGATTTAAACTAAGATTAAGGACTGGGTTAATTAGTGGTTGGAATTCCTTCATGTATGTAGAGGATTAATTACAAAATTGAATTACATATTGATGAACGAATCTGAATTGATTAGGTTCTTTAATTGAAAATTTGGAAACTAGGGTTCATATGAACTAATTTGGGGATTTAATATAATTATGTAAATTGCTGACGAATTAATGATCCGAGGATGATAGGAATGTTATATAACCTTCTACGACTTAATAAGGACATCTCTTATGATCTCGCGTGAAGTTGTTCACGCGAGATAGGGATCTCGCTTGAAGTCGTTTGAACGACATGGGAGGTCATTCGCGTGACATCCTCTTCTAGTTCAAGCGAGATCTATTTCTGGTTCAAGCGACAACCCATCTGGTTTGAGCGACAGAGGAAATGTTTGAGAATTTTCTTTGATTCCAAATTTGGGTTTACCGATTTCTTGGAGTGAGAGAAAGTGTCTAATAATAAACTTAAGCAAGAAAGGATTTCGAGAAAAGTATGTGAGGCTTAATACTTTAATTATTTCGGTATAGAGAGAATGTACCTTGGAGATTACGAGAGAGATAGTAATCTAAATATTTATATTATATGTAGTGATGAGATTAAAATACGTATGAGGAGTGTATATGTAGGTTGGGGAAATACCTATAAATTTTAATAGGATGTGTGTATGCCTATTATGCGATATTATTACCAAGAGAACTAATGGGTGATAACCCGGGGGTGCAAGAATCTTATAGTTAAGCGCTCTAATGAGTGACAACTCGGGGGTGCAGAGACTCTATTGTTAAGAGTACTAATGGGTGATAACCCGGGGGTACAAGGATGATTATTGTTAGGAACACTAACGGGTGATGACCCGGGGGTGCTGGTTATTATTGATAGGTGCATTAATGGGTGTTAATCTTGGGATGCTAGATTCTCTTGATAGGCTCACTAATGGGTGACAACCCGGGGGTGCTGGATTATTATTGATAGGTGCAGTAATGGGTGCTAACCCGGGGATGCAGGATTTTATTGATAGGTGCACTAATGGGTCTTAGCCCGGAGGTACAGGATTAGTATATATATAAGTATAGGGATGATGTGACTATATATATATATATATGTGTGTGTGTGTGTGTGTATGAACTTGTGAATATTTCTGCTGTGTGAGATTAGTAGACTTGGTAATAATAATAATCATTACATTACACCAAGTGGTCTTAACCTAAGGGTGCAGGATTAGTGTATATATATAGGGATGATGAGACTATATATATGTAAGAGTGTACTTGGGTAACTTTCTACTTTATGAGAATAGTAGATAAAATGGAAATGAGAAATGAAATAATTTTAGTAGATAAAAGAATAACCACTCAAACGGTGAATAATGAAACTTAGTATGTGGGATAAACTATCTGAACAGCGTATTGTATGGGCGATATGGGAATACTACTAGTGAGCATAGTTAGTATTAGTATGGTTTCTGACTAGTTAGACTGGGAGGTATAACTAGGGGAGATTAAATGTACGTTAGGCGTGCATAATAGATGAGAGATGAGAAACTCATGTGAGCGTTCAATAAATAACATGCGTATAAGACTTGTTTTAAGAACCATTTTTAAATACTTTTTAAATCATTTTTACACCTCGGACTCTCACCTGCGTATATATGTATTAGTACAGGTGCCTAGCCACAGGGACACCGGTTCTAGATACTTGGATGGTTTGCTGAGCTGCAACTGTTGTGGAAGTTGCGTGTCATTGAGATTAGACGCTTCTCTCATTTTATTCAATTCCTAGTTCAGATGCTTCAGTTCGGGCATGTGTCTCCCATCCTCATTAGCGGGATTGTACTCAGTCCCTTTGTATTTCTTGTCTGTTGCATTGAGTATTTATTTTGGTTTTGTTTATGACTTTTAACTGGAAGGTTTTATCCAGTCTTAATTATTTAGTATTTAATTCAATCAGCATTGATTTATCATGTGTGGTTTATAATTCAATGTTCAACTATTAATTGAATTAATTTGTTTCAAATTAAATTGGGGAAATGTTTTGACACTAGCGTAATTAAATGTTAGGTAATTAATTTGATTTAAGTTTTCAACAGTGATGCTAAGAATGAACCAACCGAACATTCTTTTATAAATTTTATAAAGGACTGATCACCCGATATTTAATTGGGCGGGGTGTCACAGGTGGTATCAGAGCATCAAGTTCTAGTGTACTTAGGATTTGTGCGGCTTATTACGTTTTAGTGCATCGTTCTTTGATGTAGAGCCTTATGATAGGATTGGTTTGTTCCCTTGCGTATGCGACTTATGTTCTCCTGCTACGAATTATAATGGATGTGACTCATTATATGAAATTATGTGTGATTCGAACACCGAACATTTTAGGATGACCAACGAGGGCCGTAAGAAGAACTGCGGGAGAAGAAGCTCAACAGAAGACATAGAGTAATCGAGAAATAATGATCGGGACAAATATCACCATGAGGATTACATAAGTAAGAGATAGTAAAATCGTCACTCGGGAACTGTGGGTTCCCAGGACACAGTCGTAGATAACGGTGGAGTGATTTAAGAACCACCTAGCATAGTCGATAAAGAGGAAATCAGAGGGACTCTTTTGAAAACCCATCGGTGAAGATGCGAAGAAGAAAATAAGAAGATGTAATAGACCAGCGGAAGTAGAAAATACGAAGGCAATGGTGTGGAATGTGGTGGGACGACACTCGTAATTAAATTTGGAGTTAAAAGCTATAGCTCTTAGGAGAATCATGTAGTGATTAGAGGCAATAACCATAAATGAAGAAGTGTGTTTGAAATTTAGAGAGAAATTTGGGTACGATTTGACCGTGAGGTCTTCCATTCGATGTGGTAACAGAATGAGAGTGAAATTTTGATGTTTGGCAATGGGTAAGATGGAAACCGATCATGAGAGAAAGGTTAAATTGCATAATGAACTTCTTACATGGAAGAGGGGCATAAATTAGCCAAAGGGTCTATAGTTGATAAAGAACTCGTGAGTACAACACAAGCATAAATGAGAAATCCAGTGAGGATGACTAATGTTGATGTCATCAAGGTTATACGGTGACTAGTTCTTACATTCTTTCCAGAAGAAGCAAGCCAAAAAGGTTAGAAAATTTGGCCGAAAAGCAAAACTGAACTTACCGGTGTTAGTGAAACCCCACATGAGAGTATACCCAATAAGGAACACGGTTAGATGATTTTAAGTTGATGAACATCCTACAAAGTGACGATGAAGTCAATCAGGGTTGGGGAGGCCAACCATAGTTCCGAAAGGCATGTGTAGCCAACAAGTTAAGAAGGACATTCCCAAAATGGTCAGTGGGACTAGTGACGGGGAAATGGTTCGTGAAGTTTTCCTTATGTGAAGGAAGTAGAACTACAAGTATTTAAGGTATCCACAATTGATTAGTGAGACCGAAGAGATTAGAAATGGTAAACCATGCCAGTTACGCATAACAACTGGGGGAGCGAGACTTCCAGTGAAAGAATTTGGGGTCAAGAGAATTAGGCTCAGGAAATTTATAACCCGAGAGTGATGGGTTCAAGCTTGACTAGTAAATTCCTCGTTAATAGTAGCACATCGTATGTCAGGGTCTATGGGGCTCGGGATGTAAACGAGAGTTCAATAAAGCTATAATTGAGGCCTAGAGAGTTTGGGCCAACGTTTCAATAATGGATGTGAAACCCACATGATGGACTAAATTGTCCATGATGAGAGAGGACAACTATAGGATGAAATCCTATGATGTATGATGATTGCAGATGTCCATGGGTCGTGATGGCAGCCACGTTCTGAGACCTTGTGATTTGGCGAGACTGGTGAGGTTTTGGTTCATCCTTGTGAGTAAAGGATATATTCTAGTGACATGGGTGTGCCATAACTTTTATGTAAATTGGAAACCCTAAAGTTCACGTGCGGGTCAAGTTTAGTGGGAATGTTAGTTTTAATAGTCTTGTTACAACGTATTTCTCGTTGTTAGCAGAGCATTTTGAAGATTGCCCGTGAGTGAACTGGGTGGTCCCTAAGAATATGTTTTGTTGTTATAATTTACTACTGCATTGAGTCAGCTTTAGTAGAGTTTATTATGGTAATGTGTAGTGAATAATGATCGCATGGTTAAACGATAGTAAAAATGTACTGATAGGACTGTCGTGCCAGATACTCCGGGAAGAGAAATCTTTATTTTGTGCGGCGCCACCTGAAATAGGGTTGGGACCATATATATGAATATATGAAAATTTTCATGGTGTGATAGACCTCAGCGAGTATGTTGTCTTGTTATATGCGATTTCGGTGCGTATGAATTTATTATAGTGAGCAGACTCAGGTTTTATTTTGTTCTTCTTCAAGCAAAGAGATAGAACCCGTTATATTTATTGCATTGAGTACTTGGCTTAGTAAGGGCGCTATGATTCATGTTACATTTTTGGGGACATGAGAGTGGACGAGTAGACTTTTATGTCACATTATGTAGATTGTGGGAGAGTACATAGTATGTACTGAAGGCCTTACGGACCTCTACAACTCACTAGGTTAGATAGTAGTGTATCGGGGGGGTCCTTGTCGCTTTGCGAGACATCCCATGCATGAAACTAGCGAACGTCGGGAGTTGGATAGAAGTTTGTTTGATAGTATATAAGTTTTGTCCGTTGGTTATTGTACCTGTACGAGAATATAATTGAGAGTTGATAATTCTTCTATGACTTAATGCCAATAGAGCCACCTAGTCTTATTATCATTCTGAATAGAGCAATGATACCATTGAAGGATTGATTAAGTTTTGACTAGTGGGGTGGTTGAGAGCACCCCTACCACCTCAGCATACCGAGTGTTTAAGAATGAGAGGCATAGGGTGTATGGGCGCCCTAGGGGATTGAATCAAATGTTGGATTATGATTATCTTGTGAATTCGATAACATGTAGTCGGGTAAGCAGAAGATTACTCCATAAAATTTGTTAGAGAGTTACGTTTCAAAATAAACTGAGATTTTTGAGCGAGAAAAGAGACTTATGTCACACGATATGACAAAGTCACACGTATTACGATTAGAAGTACATTCAAGAGAGTATAAAATGCATAAGGATACAAATAATAGTTATAATTGGTTTAATGTATAGTAATTTTCAAAGTAAGTCTTGCAGTGCGTCAGCTTACTGTTAGAAAAATGGCAAACAATTCGAAACAGTAGGGGCTCCTTCCACCAGATAATTGAAGAGTATCCCCAAGTATCTTCTCATGTAGCTGAGATGGTAAGATTATAGGTACTAAAATGCGATTGAGTACGACCTAATACCCACAGAGGGATAGGCAAGACAAGCGGTCTAATCCAATGTGACAACCAGGTATCCAAAATAAGGGGTGGCCAGCCCGATACTCCAATAATACAGGAATCATGGACAAAATCATTCTCAGCATCGTGACAACATAAAGAGTATAGAGGATAACCACACAATATTTCAGAAATGGGTTGTCAAAAATTTTGTTTTGTAATTTAAATAAAGCATTGTCAACAACCCATAACAGAAAAGAAGGTGGAAACCCCAAAAGTATATATGTAACCACAACAACAATTATACAATAAAAGGACCGAATATAATGTCGGTCAACAGAATTTCATATAAGGTACAACAAGTTACATGAGTTACATATTACATCCATAATACACTTACAATAGTTTGGGCCACACACCCGAATAAAGACCCGAACATAACTAGAAAACAACAATGAAGGCGTCAACACAAAATATCCCGTGATATCCGCAAAATGTCACGGCTCCTCAAAAGACACTGGAATGGGGAGGTCAATACGGGCGTCCTTGCGGTAGGGCACCTGAGTGGTTAATATATTTATGCACAACAAGAAAGAAGAACGGGTCAGGGCCCGATTTTATGTGATCACCAGATAAACAAATAGTATGACAATTATGAACACTTAATCATGGATGATAAAGATGGTATTCTAACATGGTGACCTCATATAATGAACTAAGAAAATTAAATGGATATGATGTAAGATTCAGACATGCAAGAGGACATGCATAATCATCATTAATCTAAAATATTTATCATTATTCACGTTTTCATTTTATTTTTCCATTCCTTATCAGGGATACAAATTTTATCATGTGCTCTTTGTGGCACGTATCTCAATTGCATGCTCTTTGTGGCATGTACTATGCTCTTTATGGCATTGCGTTATGCACTTTATGGCATTAATATCCATCAAGTCCCACTTGATGTTAGAATATTTATAAGTATACATATATAACGATTCTAGGACCGCCCGTCCGGGTTTCCCCACTGTACGCGCCCCTAAATAACCATCATCTTCCAGGGCCTATCCTCGAGACAACCTGGGATCCTATTGAAACAATGGGAAGCAGCCATATGCCTGCGGGGTAGTCATAACCACACCCGGAATTACCTACCCATTGCAGAAAATATACAGCAAACGCTCATATGGCCTAGGACTATATCCACCCTACATTCATTAGCTAGGGGGCTTCACCTTACGCACGAACTTCCCTTAAAATGGTATTTAGAGAGGGTGTGTTCCAAACATTTTATTAATTACCATGAAATGATTTAGTAAATTATCATTTACTTTATCCATTTTCATTTATCAAATGCATTAAGGTTATCCGGAACTATACATGCTTTGCATCATCATAATAACCTCGATGAATATTTAAACTCCCAAGTCATTTTCCCAAATGTCCTTTTGGTCTTTATAATACACCATCATGCCTCAATTTAACTTCTAAAATCTCCAAACACAACTTAATAATCTCCTAGACCCCTACTAGATATAAAAAGAAAGTAATGCTTGAGCATCACTTCACACACCCTCGAAATAAATCCCAAATATAGCAATTCAAATATAGGGTAGTAAACTAACTCATCTAGAACTCTAGGACTCTAAGTTTACTTCGTATAATAAGGTTCCTAGGCCTAAATACTAAAGAAAAATGAGTTAGAATTGAATTTCAAAACTAAATCAAAACAGCAGGAAAACGAATCGATTCGCCCCAGGGGCTGAATCGATTCGCCCTAGCGAATCGATTCGTACAAGGGAAACTGGCATTCTGTAATATGCAAAATCGATTCGGCCAAGCCGAATCGATTCGGTCCAAGCAGATTTGGAAACTGGACGTAAGCGAATCGATTTGCCCAGGGGCCGAATCGATTCGCCCCTGCGATTTTGTCAAGTTTGGCTATGGAGTCTTAGACTCCAAATTTACCCCCAACTCAAAACCATTCAAACCAGACTTATTTATTGTCACCAACACTTCATAAATACCACCAACTACTACCATAACCTCATTAATCATCCAAATCATTCTTGAATGATTCAAGACCCTCAAATCCACAAAAACCCTAAAATAGTTAGACCATGATTAATACACAATTATCACAACTAATCATTTATCTTAAACCACATATAGCGAGTAGAAAACTTGCCTCAATTTTGCAAATTCATATTTTCCTTGTGTAGTAGCAAGAATCCAACCTCAATCTTCAATCTATTCTCCTTTCTCTACTCTTTCTCTTCCTCTCTCTTTCTCTCTAGGTTTAGGAATACAATTAGGGGAAAATAGAAGACTTAACAAGACTAAATCGTGGCATAGGTCTAAAATTCCAACTTAAATGATCAATATCGCGATAAAATAACACGCAACTACACATTTAAGGTAAAACCAGTCAAAGTGCCCAAAACCTCAAAATGCAATATGGCACATATTTTGATTATCTCGCATGTTCCGGAACCAACTACGGCCTCCAAATTATCATTTGGATATTTTATAATTCATTTTATGTTTCGGTTCCATTTTAATCCATAGGGTCATTTTAAATCTTATGACACTATAAAGCTCAACATGAGGATATTTACATACTCATACAGTAATTATACAACAAGTTAGTAAATATTCACTTTTCTTCATTAAATTAATACTTACTCCATATCCCAACATTTTATATATAATTACTTCACATGGTAACTAAATATAAAATAGGTTCTCATAAGCGCGGATTGTTACATCCGATGCGGGAGAGAAAATTTTATGTGGACCCTGAGATCTTAGAGGAGGATAGGAGAAGTACCTTCCACTAGTGGAGTTTGTGTCCAAATAAATCCTATAAGTTAAAGTTCGGGCAGAGTGCCATTAGAAGTATGGCACGGTAAACTTTGTTGTTGTCCAACTTGAGAGTTAGAGGTGGGGGACCAATTATGATTACAAATGTCGGAGAAGAATCGATATTAACGTATATATTGTGTGAGAAATATATATTTCACAACCAATTTACTTGTATGAACGACTAAGGAAGATCTGAAGCAACCAATCAAGTCTTGGAAGTCAGTTATCACTGACAGGAATGAACCAAAGAAGGAGCCTAAATTTAATCTCAAATACCACAAGCCCACTATTGTTGATGATAGGATTCAAGTTAACCCCCCGATTGATGTGGCTATGCTTGGTTACTCCCAGATGGAATGTGCGAGTGTGGGATTCTTTCTTGGCAAAACTCTTCCCTTCTCCCTAGTAAAGAATATTGCCCACAGATACTGGGATAAGTACGGGCTAAACAAGGTAATAGCTAATGACCAAGGCCACTACATTTTCATGTTTGACAACCAGGATGGTAGGAATGAGGTGGTGGAATATGGCCCTTGGCATTTTGTTGGTAATGCCATTATCTTGCAGAAATGGTATCCTGGCTGCAACTTTTCTAAAGAAGACATTATTAGAGTTCCTGTCTGGGTCATGTTCCATAATGTTCCCTTGCAATTCTGGACTGAAGAGGGCCTTAGTTATATTGCATCCGCAGTTGGTGTGCCTATTTATGCTGACTCTGTCACTGAAGAAATGAGGAGAATTAACTATGCCCGTATATGTGTTGAAATAAAGCCTCAAAAGAAGTACCCTACCTCCATTGATCTAAAAATGGAATCTGGGGAAATTACTCAGATCAAAATTGAATACCAAGCTATGCCTCATTCTTGTAGTCATTGCACTGTGTTTGGCCATAACATTGCAAAGTGCACTAAGATTGATAAGGGATTGAAAGGTGATAGCATTCCTAATCCACCAGTGGAACCCATCTCTAAGGAGTGGATACCAGTTGTTGGCAAGATTAAAGCTGTCCAGAAGGAACCATGCCCCAATGCTGTTACTGAACCAACAACTTTAACCAAACCTAACCTAGGTAACAACCCCAGTCCCAAGACTAAATCCCCTAGAGCCACCTCCACCAACTCATTTGATGCCTTGATGGATAGGGACATGGAGGAACACAATGATGATCTCACCCCTCTGCCTGCTGGCATTGTGCTCAAAATCAAAGCTGTGGATGAGCTCGCTAAAAAAAACATACATGAGGTCACTCCTAATTCATCTAAGGGGAAGAAGAAGAGGAAGGGGGGTAACAAAAAGCTAAACTCATGACCAAGATTGCTTCATGGAACATTAGGGGAATGAACTCCCCTCACAAGCAACAGGAAGTTAAAAGGTTGATCCATGATAATAACCTTAGCCTTGTATGTATCCTGGAATCTAAAGTTAGAAGGAGCCATATTGCCAATGTGGCCTTTACCAGTTTTAGGAACTGGAATTACTGTCACAATTGCCCAATCGATGGGGGTGTGACTAGAGTCTTCTTAGCCTGGGACCCCATCATGTTTGAAGTGGAAATCCTTCATTCCCACCACCAGGCTATTTTCTGCAAGATTAAGTTTATGGGAACTAGTAATTTCTTCTTTGCTACATTTGTTTATGGGCTCAATCTCCCTAATGATAGAGTCCCTCTTTGGAATTTTCTGAGACAAAACCACAGCTTTTCTGATAATAGTCAATGGATTATTATGGGGGATTTCAACACTGTGAGAAGCAATGAGGACAAACGTGGCAGGCTGGGGATTGATGTAAGGGCTGTTGCTGATTTCAATAACTGTCTATCTGACATTATGATGGATGACATGTTATCCAATGGCCTATGGTTCTCTTGGAGCAATAAAAGTGATGGTTTGGAGTGCACCCAAACTAGAATTGATAGAGTGATGCACAACCCTCAATGGGGGGTGACTTTCCCTGATTCCAATGCTAATTACCTGTGCCCTGGAGCTTCTGATCATTGCCCTATTGTCATTACTTTCCTCAACCAGATTAGCAAGCCTAAGCCTTTCAAGTTCTTTGACTACTGGATGAAACATTCTGAGTTTAGCCCCATTCTTGAGACCTCTTGGAGTGTGGACTGCAACATGTTTCCTATGGCCAGCCTTTCTCATAAGCTTAGAAGACTCAAGCCTCTGCTTAGATCCCTTAACCACAAATTCTTCTCCAACATTTCTGAGAGAGTGAGGATCACTAAAGGCCAGCTGGACCTCATTCAAACTAACCTGGACAGTGATGGTTCTAACAGCTTGCTTAGAACTGAGGAGCAGGATTGTGCTAAGTTGTACTGCTCTCTTCGTGCTGCTGAAGAGGCCTACTACAGACAAAAAGCCAGAATCAACTGGCTGCAGCTTGGAGACATGAATACCAATTTCTTCCATAACAAAGTCAAAGCTAACACCTCTAGAAGAAAGGTCTTATGTATCCATAATGCTACAGGTGATGTTATTGAAGGTGTTGAGGCTGTTAATGGAGAGGCCATTAACTTCTTTTCCAATCTTCTTGGAAGGAAGGGGAGGGGTGCTACTACCCCTCCTATGCTGATGAAGAGGAAGTTGGATCCCTCTCAATGCCATGCCCTGACTGCCCCTATTACTGCTGGTGAGATTAAAAATGCCATGTTTTCCATTGCTTCCAACAAAGCCCCTGGGCCTGATGGTTATAGTGCTGGTTTCTTCAAGAAGAATTGGGATGTTGTGGGTGATGATGTGATAGCTGCTGCTCTTCAATTCTTCAACCATAGCTACATGCCCAGACAGTGGAATAGTACCTCTCTTGCCTTGATCCCCAAAATTCCTAACCCAAACACTATGTCTGATTTTAGACCTATAGCCTGCTGCAACACTATCTACAAGTGCATTTCTAAGATTCTCTCCCTTAGACTTAAACCTCTAATGCCTTTCCTCATTAACAATAGTCAAGCTGCCTTTGTTCATGGGAGATCCATTACTGATAACATCCTGTTGCTGCAAGAGCTTATGAGAAATTACCATAGGGACTCAAGTCCCCCGAAGTGCACTGTCAAGATTGACATCATGAAGGCTTATGACTCAGTGGAGTGGGATTTTCTTCTTGACATTTTGGCCCAAATTAACATCCCTACCAGATTTATTTATTGGATTAAAGCTTGTATCTCTTCTGTTTGGTACTCTATCAGTATGAATGGGTCCCTGAATGGTTTCTTTGAAGGCAAAAGGGGGTTGAGACAGGGGGACCCCCTCTCTCCTTTTATTTTCCTTATTGTTATGGAGGCTCTGTCTTGTACTCTCGACAAGCACACTAGTAGGACATCCTTTACCTTTCATCCCAAGTGCAAAGAGGCTAACATCAATCATTTGTGTTTTGCTGATGACCTGGTGGTGTTTTGCAGTGGTGATATTTCCTCTGTTGAGTGTATCAAGGATTCTCTTATTGAATTTGCTGGTTTCAGTGGGCTATCCCCCAATCTCTCCAAAAGTAACTTCTACTGTTCTGGAGTTAATACTGCTACTATCAATGCTATGTCCTCTGCCCTGGGTATCTCCCATCAACAACCCCCTTTCAAATACTTAGGTGTACCCCTCATCTCTACCAGACTCAAGCATGGGGATTGCAAGGTTCTTATTGATAATATTACCAATAAGGTCAAGAGCTGGACCACTAGATTCTTGAGCTATGCAGGCAGACTACAGCTCGCTACCTCGGTTTTGTTTAGCTCCCAGATCTATTGGTCTTCTATTTTTATTCTGCCTAAAAGTGTGGTCAGGGCAATTGAGCAATGTATTAGAGACTTCATTTGGTCTGGTCCTGAGCTCAAGCACAGTGGTGCTAAAGTGGCATGGGATGATGTGTGCATGCCTAAAAAGGAGGGAGGGTTGGGGATAAAAAGCTTGACTCATTGGAACAAGGCTGCAATTATGAAGAATTTGTGGAACCTCTTCAACAAGAAGGATAGTCTCTGGGTCAAATGGTGCCATACCTATAAAATTAAAGGTAGAAGCATATGGGCAATCCCCATTCCTCAAGACTCTTCGTGGAGTTGGAGGAAAATTCTCAAAGCTAGAGAGGATTGTAGGCTTATGTTTAAAGTTAATATTGGCAATGGTAGGAAAACCTTTATGTGGCATGATAATTGGCACCATCTTGGCCCTCTTCAACCTCTGTTTGGGGACAGAACTATTTATGATGCTGCTAGCAACTCCAAGGCTATGGTCTCTGATTTCATTAATGGGGATAATTGGAGATGGCCTGCTTCCACTACGTGGGAATTGAATGACATCAAAAACTCTCCCCTGCCTCCTATTTATCCGCTGCTCACTGATAAAGTGACATGGACTCCTAATAAGACTGGTAGCTTCTCCATTTCCTCCGCGTATGTCTCCATCTGTCCAAGGGGCAATGAGGTTCATTGGCATGGGTTGGTTTGGAACAAGGTGTGCATTCCCAAGTGTTCCTTCATTCTTTGGCTTGCTTGCCGTAAGGCTTTAGTGACTAAAGATAAGCTCATGGAGTGGGGTCTTATTGAAAATAAGGATTGTATGCTGTGCAACTCGGGCATTGAGACTATCAAGCACATATTAATGGATTGCCCTTTTTCCAAAACTGTTTGGGATGAGATTCTTTTTCGCAACCAGTCTTATAGAGATGTGGAGAGTTGGGAGAATGAGGTTAGAAGAGCTGCTGCTGATAGTAAAGGGGGGAACCTAAATTCCAGGATTAAAACCACCACGTTCTCTGCCACTATCTACTGCCTCTGGCAGGAAAGGAATTGCAGACTTCACGATAGGGGCCACTCCACTGCAAACAAGGTGATAAGGAACATTGAGGAGTTGGTGCAAGGTAAGACTATCAGATGGAAGAAGTCTCGAAGATCCTACTCCAATTGGATGACGTGTAACCTATGGGGATTACCCTATTCTCTTATGTATGACTAAGTGTTGTGTTTTTGGTCTCTAGAAGCTTGTTTCTAGTTGACCCTTTGGCCTTTTGGCTTTGTATATTGGTTCTCTGTTTCTAATACATTTAATTACCGAAAAAAAAAAAATAAGACGAAGTCGTATGTATATGAAAAGCGGACAAATCTACTAAGGTGCAAATAGTAGAAGGCTAGATAATGAATATCTAAAATAAAGTTTAAGTAGTGAAACTTAAGAAGAAAGGCTTGAATAAGAGCCTATATGACAGGTAACCTGGAGTTTAAAACAAACACATGTGTATTCGATAGCGTACTATATAGGTGGTAGGGAGTAGTTTACTTGAAAGCGCAAGGTTGTGATGCAGAACTTATGCACAACCTTGTCTGTACCTGCTATACTTTTTGTGAATTTTGGGATGAAATTCCGTTGTAAGGGGGGAAGTATCTAACACCCTGTATTTTTTGACGATTTAAATAATTATGTGATTAATTATTTGTAAGGACATTTTTGTCCATTAACAATTTATTATGTCGCACGCCGTTACACCATTGAAGAAATTCAAGATTCACACATTCATCAACGGATCCGAATATCAAAGAAGAAGAGGAATCAAAGTCTGACAGACCGGACCGGTCCGCCTGCAATAAAAGAACCGATCCGGCTAACCGAACCGGTCCGCCTCAGACCCGGACCGATCTGTTTGCTGAAGGCCAGTATACCCCGGACCGCAAGCGAACCGATGAAGCCTAGAATAAAAGAACCGATCCGGTCAACCGGACCGATCCGCCCCCAAGCCGGATCTGTCCGCCTGGAATAAATTCGGCCAGATCTGTTAGAGATTTTTTAGGCTCAAAGTTTTCATATTTAAACCAACTTCGGGGAGTTGTTTTCCAAGACTTTTCAAGACGATTTTCAGAGTCCTAAATACTCTAAGTCTTCACCTATTGAGCCCAAGACTCTAGGTTTTTGATTCACACAATTTACAAATCCTTTGTGAATCTTTTTGGTAACCCAAGAACACAACTTTGAGTTTGTTCAACCCTTGTGGAGAAGCCGTTCTCTTTTTCATTGCTGCCCTCCTGGAAAGGGAAACTTCCAGCCGCCGACATAGGAACCGACACCTGCGGGTATTTCTGTGTCACACTATTTCTAGCCGTTGCTTTGAAGGTTTATCGAAGACACCATGCGTTACACTTGTGGGCGATTATCAGGTTGTATGTAAGTCAATGGTCTTGTAAATTCTTTAAAGTTATAGAAATAAAAGGTTTTGCCCTTCGGGGATTTTTCCTTAACTTTGTGTCGCATGCTTTTTATTTGATGGGTTGATTTAGAAGCATGTTTAAGGGTTGATTTTATTTGGTTTAAAAGTAGACGCTAATTAAATAAGGGTTCTTGGAAACTTGCGAATTTAATTTAAATCAATTATCACACACCGAACCTATTCGGTTTCTCAAATTGGTATCAGAGCAGGTTACGCTAATTTACTGCGTGATCCTGATTTTTCGAGGATTTACTTTCTGATACAATTTGTCTACTCACATTTTCAAATTGGTATCACAGCAGGTTGTGCTAATTTATCGAGTATTCCTATTTTCCGCAAAAATTTGTCTGATATTGATTTATTTTAAATCAGTTTTCTGAAAAATCGCAATTTTTTCAATGGAACGCCCGTTTAATGAGGAGCCTATTTTTGAAAAAGTTCACGACCATGGTAAAAATTTAAAAAGTTTGAATTTGAAACTTTGCAAAAGAATTAAAGTTTTGGAAAAAGAAAAATCTCGTTTTAAATCCGCGATGGATCTTTTGCAAACGGTTCAAAATCAAAGAGATTTTTATCGTGACAAAGTTGTTTCCTTGGACCATGACTTTGTTTCTTTAAAATTGTCCAAGAAGGAGAGTGATGAAAGGGTCCTATTTTTAGAAAAATATTTAGAGGACCTTAAAAATTCGATGGTTTGTGTTTGTGCCAAAGATCAAAGAAATATTTTAATCAATGAGTTTGTGGCACGTGAAGAGACTCTTAGGGAAAAGTTTGCTTTAATTGAGGGGGAGAGGGATACCCTTCTAGAAATTGTTGAAAATTTGAAAAAGCAATCCCCGTCTTGGGAAGAGTCTAATTTGTTACTTGAATCAAATATTTTGAAGTTGAAAAATGATTTAAACGATTCAAGTAGATTTGATTGTGATGGTAATGGCTCATCTTGTTCTCATGCTTCTAGTGCTAAAGCCAAAACCATTATTTGTTTTAGAGGGTTAATTAATCCCAAGGACATTAGAAAAGATCACACTTTAGGTAACATTCCTCCCATTTACACATGTTCACATTGTGGTAGGAGAGGTCACCTTAGGAGATTTTGTTTTGATCTTGGAAGATGTGCTAGGAAGTATATGTCTAGTGTTCCCGTGGTTCCCGAAGCCCCCACACGACGTTTCACACCTATTTGGGTTAGGAAATCACTTTTAGAGGCACTAGATTTTAGACAAGTTTTTTTTTTTTTTCGGTAATTAAATGTATTAGAAACAGAGAACCAATATACAAAGCCAAAAGGCCAAAGGGTCAACTAGAAACAAGCTTCTAGAGACCAAAAACACAACACTTAGTCATACATAAGAGAATAGGGTAATCCCCATAGGTTACACGTCATCCAATTGGAGTAGGATCTTCGAGACTTCTTCCATCTGATAGTCTTACCTTGCACCAACTCCTCAATGTTCCTAATCACCTTGTTTGCAGTGGAGTGGCCCCTATCGTGAAGTCTGCAATTCCTTTCCTGCCAGAGACAGTAGATAGTGGCAGAGAACGTGGTGGTTTTAATCCTGGAATTTAGGTTCCCCCCTTTACTATCAGCAGCAGCTCTTCTAACCTCATTCTCCCAACACTCCACATCTCTATAAGACTGGTTGCGAAAAAGAATCTCATCCCAAACAGTTTTGGAAAAAGGGCAATCCATTAATATGTGCTTGATAGTCTCAATGCCCGAGTTGCACAGCATACAATCCTTATTTTCAACAAGACCCCACACCATGAGCTTATCTTTAGTCACTAAAGCCTTACGGCAAGCAAGCCAAAGAATGAAGGAACACTTGGGAATGCACACCTTGTTCCAAACCAACCCATGCCAGTGAGTCTCATTGCCCCTTGGACAGATGGAGACATACGCGGAGGAAATGGAGAAGCTACCAGTCTTATTAGGAGTCCATGTCACTTTATCAGTGAGCAGCGGATAAATAGGAGGCAGGGGAGAGTTTTTGATGTCATTCAATTCCCACGTAGTGGAAGCAGGCCATCTCCAATTATCCCCATTAATGAAATCAGAGACCATAGCCTTGGAGTTGCTAGCAGCATCATAAATAGTTCTGTCCCCAAACAGAGGTTGAAGAGGGCCAAGATGGTGCCAATTATCATGCCACATAAAGGTATTCCTACCATTGCCAATATTAACTTTAAACATAAGCCTACAATCCTCTCTAGCTTTGAGAATTTTCCTCCAACTCCAAGAAGAGTCTTGAGGAATGGGGATTGCCCATATGCTTCTACCTTTAATTTTATAGGTATGGCACCATTTGACCCAGAGACTATCCTTCTTGTTGAAGAGGTTCCACAAATTCTTCATAATTGCAGCCTTGTTCCAATGAGTCAAGCTTTTTATCCCCAACCCTCCTTCCTTTTTAGGCATGCACACATCATCCCATGCCACTTTAGCACCACTGTGCTTGAGCTCAGGACCAGACCAAATGAAGTCTCTAATACATTGCTCAATTGCCCTGACCACACTTTTAGGCAGAATAAAAATAGAAGACCAATAGATTTGGGAGCTAAACAAAACCGAGGTAGCGAGCTGTAGTCTACCTGCATAGCTCAAGAATCTAGTGGTCCAGCTCTTGACCTTATTGGTAATATTATCAATAAGAACCTTGCAATCCCCATGCTTGAGTCTGGTAGAGATGAGGGGTACACCTAAGTATCTGAAAGGGGGTTGTTGATGGGAGATACCCAGGGCAGAGGACATAGCATTGATAGTAGCAGTATTAACTCCAGAACAATAGAAGTTACTTTTGGAGAGATTGGGGGATAGCCCACTGAAACCAGCAAATTCAATAAGAGAATCCTTGATACACTCAACAGAGGAAATATCACCACTGCAAAACACCACCAGGTCATCAGCAAAACACAAATGATTGATGTTAGCCTCTTTGCACTTGGGATGAAAGGTAAAGGATGTCCTACTAGTGTGCTTGTCAAGAGTACAAGACAGAGCCTCCATAACAATAAGGAAAAGAAAAGGAGAGAGGGGGTCCCCCTGTCTCAACCCCCTTTTGCCTTCAAAGAAACCATTCAGGGACCCATTCATACTGATAGAGTACCAAACAGAAGAGATACAAGCTTTAATCCAATAAATAAATCTGGTAGGGATGTTAATTTGGGCCAAAATGTCAAGAAGAAAATCCCACTCCACTGAGTCATAAGCCTTCATGATGTCAATCTTGACAGTGCACTTCGGGGGACTTGAGTCCCTATGGTAATTTCTCATAAGCTCTTGCAGCAACAGGATGTTATCAGTAATGGATCTCCCATGAACAAAGGCAGCTTGACTATTGTTAATGAGGAGAGGCATTAGAGGTTTAAGTCTAAGGGAGAGAATCTTAGAAATGCACTTGTAGATAGTGTTGCAGCAGGCTATAGGTCTAAAATCAGACATAGTGTTTGGGTTAGGAATTTTGGGGATCAAGGCAAGAGAGGTACTATTCCACTGTCTGGGCATGAAGCTATGGTTGAAGAATTGAAGAGCAGCAGCTATCACATCATCACCCACAACATCCCAATTCTTCTTGAAGAAACCAGCACTATAACCATCAGGCCCAGGGGCTTTGTTGGAAGCAATGGAAAACATGGCATTTTTAATCTCAACAGCAGTAAAAGGGGCAGTCAGGGCATGGCATTGAGAGGGATCCAACTTCCTCTTCATCAGCATAGGAGGGGTAGTAGCACCCCTCCCCTTCCTTCCAAGAAGATTGGAAAAGAAGTTAATGGCCTCTCCATTAACAGCCTCAACACCTTCAATAACATCACCAGTAGCATTATGGATACATAAGACCTTTCTTCTAGAGGTGTTAGCTTTGACTTTGTTATGGAAGAAATTGGTATTCATGTCTCCAAGCTGCAGCCAGTTGATTCTGGCTTTTTGTCTGTAGTAGGCCTCTTCAGCAGCACGAAGAGAGCAGTACAACTTAGCACAATCCTGCTCCTCAGTTCTAAGCAAGCTGTTAGAACCATCACTGTCCAGGTTAGTTTGAATGAGGTCCAGCTGGCCTTTAGTGATCCTCACTCTCTCAGAAATATTGGAGAAGAATTTGTGGTTAAGGGATCTAAGCAGAGGCTTGAGTCTTCTAAGCTTATGAGAAAGGCTGGCCATAGGAAACATGTTGCAGTCCACACTCCAAGAGGTCTCAAGCATGGGGCTAAACTCAGAATGATTCATCCAGTAGTCAAAGAACTTGAAAGGCTTAGGCTTGCTGATCTGGTTGAGGAAAGTAATGACAATAGGGCAATGATCAGAAGCTCCAGGGCACAGGTAATTAGCATTGGAATCAGGGAAAGTCACCCCCCATTGAGGGTTGTGCATCACTCTATCAATTCTAGTTTGGGTGCACTCCAAACCATCACTTTTATTGCTCCAAGAGAACCATAGGCCATTGGATAACATGTCATCCATCATAATGTCAGAAAGACAGTTGTTGAAATCAGCAACAGCCCTTACATCAATCCCCAGCCTGCCACGTTTGTCCTCATTGCTTCTCACAGTGTTGAAATCCCCCATAATAATCCATTGACTATTATCAGAAAAGCTGTGGTTTTGTCTCAGAAAATTCCAAAGAGGGACTCTATCATTAGGGAGATTGAGCCCATAAACAAATGTAGCAAAGAAGAAATTACTAGTTCCCATAAACTTAATCTTGCAGAAAATAGCCTGGTGGTGGGACTGAATGATTTCCACTTCAAACATGATGGGGTCCCAGGCTAAGAAGACTCTAGTCACACCCCCATCGATTGGGCAATTGTGACAGTAATTCCAGTTCCTAAAACTGGTAAAGGCCACATTAGCAATATGGCTCCTTCTAACTTTAGATTCCAGGATACATACAAGGCTTAGGTTATTATCATGGATCAACCTTTTAACTTCCTGTTGCTTGTGAGGGGAGTTCATTCCCCTAATGTTCCATGAAGCAATCTTGGTCATGAGTTTAGCTTTTTGTTACCCCCCTTCCTCTTCTTCTTCCCCTTAGATGAATTAGGAGTGACCTCATGTATGTTTTTTTTAGCGAGCTCATCCACAGCTTTGATTTTGAGCACAATGCCAGCAGGCAGAGGGGTGAGATCATCATTGTGTTCCTCCAAGTCCCTATCCATCAAGGCATCAAATGAGTTGGTGGAGGTGGCTCTAGGGGATTTAGTCTTGGGACTGGGGTTGTTACCTAGGTTAGGTTTGGTTAAAGTTGTTGGTTCAGTAACAGCATTGGGGCATGGTTCCTTCTGGACAGCTTTAATCTTGCCAACAACTGGTATCCACTCCTTAGAGATGGGTTCCACTGGTGGATTAGGAATGCTATCACCTTTCAATCCCTTATCAATCTTAGTGCACTTTGCAATGTTATGGCCAAACACAGTGCAATGACTACAAGAATGAGGCATAGCTTGGTATTCAATTTTGATCTGAGTAATTTCCCCAGATTCCATTTTAAGATCAATGGAGGTAGGGTACTTCTTTTGAGGCTTTATTTCAACACATATACGGGCATAGTTAATTCTCCTCATTTCTTCAGTGACAGAGTCAGCATAAATAGGCACACCAACTGCGGATGCAATATAACTAAGGCCCTCTTCAGTCCAGAATTGCAAGGGAACATTATGGAACATGACCCAGACAGGAACTCTAATAATGTCTTCTTTAGAAAAGTTGCAGCCAGGATACCATTTCTGCAAGATAATGGCATTACCAACAAAATGCCAAGGGCCATATTCCACCACCTCATTCCTACCCTCCTGGTTGTCAAACATGAAAATGTAGTGGCCTTGGTCATTAGCTATTACGATTTTAGACAAGTTGATTCCCGTTTGCTTGCACATGATTATTCTCTTGCCATATCATATAGATGATTGTGTTTGCATGTTTGTCATGCACTAGTTGAGGTTTCATGTTATATATACTAGTGTGTTGACATGTAATTTTTGTATGTATTATTTTTTTTGAAAAATTTTGAAAAATACAAAAAGATTTTTGTTTTTTTTTGCACCGTTTATGGATGAACACTTTGGATGATCGAGTCACAACATCATTTCATTTTTTTCATGTGACTATTTGATAGTGTTTTGAGACAATAGGTCAATTCATCCATGTGCTTTATAATGTTTGGAGTCATTAAGATGTATTTAAGTGTTACTTCCTACATGTTTGACTCATGTTTCCTTTATTGCACACATGCACGAATTTGTTTGATTATTGTGCTTGTCTTATCACATGTTGGTTGGGTGTTTTCACTTCAATCTTGTCCTTTAAAACGAACCAAGCGCAATAAATTTTGATAAGGAAATTGTGCATTTTAGAACCGTTTTGTGAGATTGTGTGCTTTGTTTGAAAACGGGGAAGGGCTGCGAAAGGTTCATTTTGCCTTTGCAAATACTAAGCCACCGTTAAATTGGACCTAAAAAATTGAGGAATTTTATTATCCGAGGTCCAAAGAGGTTTAAAGAGCCCGAAAAAATTGAAAGGCAATAAAAAGAAATTCATGCCAAATTATGGGCCATTTAGGTTTTTGCACCAATTCTCCAAAGTTTGAGAATTTAAATTACCTCTAAAAGAAAATATATCTGATGGATTTCGGTTGGAGAATTTAAAACGGGTTTGCACGTCCTTGAAATACTTGAAAATGCGCTACATAGTTTTGGACGTTATTAGTGTGGAAATCATTTTGACTTTGATTTGTTGATTTGCATAAGACGATGTCATATAAATTCAACAATCTTTTCACCTAAGGATACTTTTGATGTTCATTCGTTAGGGGTACACATATGCATCGTATACATATGATTGATTGAGTTGATTTACCTATCGAATGTGTTCACACCCATTCATTCCATTTCCATGACTTGGTTGTTTGAGTCGAAATCCATGGTGTGATTTTTGTATCATATTTGTTCATATTGGTATCCTATCTTTGTTTGAAAAATTTGAAAAATTAAAAATAGTTTGTGAATTTATTTGTGAGCATCTCCTTGCAAGAGCACGTTTACCATATTATTTGATGCCCTGTTTTGTGTACCGTGACACCCCGATTTTGCCTATTTGATTCATTCTTCTCATTTGTCTATTTGGGGACATCATAAAAAGGAGGAGAATAAATTATCTTTTTATGGGGGAGATTTGAAAGTTTGAGTTTGCTCATAAATTGGTATATATGTTTATCTCATTTCAAACTCGATATTTCACTTGGTATTTTGCTTTGTCTCATGTGTGTAGGTACTACATGGATTATCATTGGATTGCACACCCTGATGAGAAAAGTGTTGAGATTCCTGAGGAATTGAAGAGCAAACGTTGTAGTCTTATTCAATTGTATCTTTCCAGTTTTGGGTTCATGGAAGGCTAGATTTCTATAGGCATTTTTAGTTGTTTGATAATTCGGATGTTTTGTTTTTATGTATGTACCGGCATAGACATAGGGGGAGATTTGTAAGGACATTTTTGTCCATTAACAATTTATTATGTCGCACGCCGTTACACCGTTGAAGAAATTCAAGATTCACACATTCATCAACGGATCCGAATATCAAAAGAAGAAGAGGAATCAAAGTCTGACAGACCGGACCGGTCCGCCTGCAATAAAAGAACCGATCCGGCTAACCAGACCGGTCCGCCTCAGACCCGGACCGATCCGTTTGCTGAAGGCCGGTATACCCCGGACCGCAAGCGAACTGATGAAGCCTGGAATAAAAGAACCGATCCGGTCAACCGGACCGATCCGCCCCCAAGCCGGACCGATCCGCCTGGGATAAATTCGGCCAGATCTGTTAGAGATTTTTTAGGCTCAAAGTTTTCTTATTTAAACCAACTTCGGGGAGTTGTTTTCCAAGACTTTTCAAGACGATTTTCAGAGTCCTAAATACTCTAAGTCTTCACCTATTGAGCCCAAGACTCTAGGTTTTTGATTCACACAATTTACAAATCCTTTGTGAATCTTTTTGGTAACCCAAGAACACAACTTTGAGTTTGTTCAACCCTTGTGGAGAAGCCGTTCTCTTCTTCATTACTGCCCTCCTGGAAAGGGAAACTTCCAGCCGCCGACATAGGAACCGACACCTGCGGGGATTTCTTTGTCACACTGTTTCTAGCCGTTGCTTTGAAGGTTTATCGAAGACACCGTGCGTTACACTTGTGGGCGATTATCAGGTTGTATGTAAGTCAATGGTCTTGTAAATTCTTTAAAGTTCTAGAAATAAAAGGTTTTGGCCTTCGGGGATTTTTCCTTAACTTTGTGTCGCATGCTTTTTATTTGATGGGTTGATTTAGAAGCATGTTTAAGGGTTGATTTTATTTGGTTTAACAGTAGACGCTAATTAAATAAGGGTTCCTGGAAACTTGCGAATTTAATTTAAATCAATTATCACACACCGAACCTATTCGGTTTCTCAAATTGGTATCAGAGCAGGTTACGCTAATTTACTGCGTGATCCTAATTTTTCAAGGATTTACTTTCTGATACAATTTGTCTACTCACGTTTTCAAATTGGTATCAGAGCAGGTTGCGCTAATTTATCGCGTATTCCTATTTTCCGCAAAAAATTGTCTGATATTGATTTTTTTTAAATCAGTTTTCTCAAAAATCGCAATTTTTTAAATGGAACGCCCGTTTAATGAGGAGCCTATTTTTGAAAAAGTTCACGACCATGCTAAAAATTTAAAAAGTTTGAATTTGAAACTTTGCAAAAGAATTAATGTTTTGGAAAAAGAAAAATCTCGTTTTAAATCCGCGATGGATCTTTTGCAAACGGTTCAAAATCAAAGAGATTTTTATCGTGACAAAGTTGTTTCCTTGGACCATGACTTTGTTGCTTCAAAATTGTCCAAGAAGGAGAGTGATGAAAGGGTCCTATTTTTAGAAAAAGATTTAGAGGACCTTAAAAATTCGATGGTTTGTGTTTGTGCCAAAGATCAAAGAAATATTTTAATCAATGAGTTTGTGGCACGTGAAGAGACTCTTAGGGAAAAGTTTGCTTTAATTGAGGGGGAGAGGGATACCCTTCTAGAAATTGTTGAAAATTTGAAAAAGCAATCCCTGTCTTGGGAAGAGTCTAATTTGTTGCTTGAATCAAATATTTTGAAGTTGAAAAATGATTTAAACGATTCAATTAGGTTTGATTGTGATGGTAATGGCTCATCTTGTTCTCATGCTTATAGTGCTAAAGCCAAAACCATTATTTGTTTTAGAGGGTTAATTAATCCCAAGGACATTAGAAAAGATCACATTTTAGGTAACATTCCTCCCATTTACACATGTTCACATTGTGGTAGGAAAGGTCACCTTAGGAGATTTTGTTTTGATCTTGGAAGATGTGCTAGGAAGTTTATGTCTAGTGTTCCCGTGGTTCCCGAAGCCCCCACACGACGTTTCACACCTATTTGGGTTAGGAAATCACTTTTAGAGGCACTAGATTTTAGACAAGTTGATTCCCGTTTGCTTGCACATGATTCTTCTCTTGCCATATCATATAGATGATTGTGTTTGCATGTTTGTCATGCACTAGTTGAGGTTTCATGTTATATATTTACTAGTGTGTTGACATGTAATTTTTGTATGTATTATTTTTTTTGAAAAATTTTGAAAAATACAAAAAGATTTTTGTTTTTTTTTTGCACCGTTTATGGATGAACACTTTGGATGATCGAGTCACAACATCATTTCATTTTTTTCATGTGACTATTTGATAGTGTTTTGAGACAATAGGTCAATTCATCGATGTGCTTTATAATGTTTGGAGTCATTAAGATGTATTTAAGTGTTACTTCCTACATGTTTGACTCATGTTTCCTTTATTGCACACATGCACGGATTTGTTTGATTATTGTGCTTGTCTTATCACATGTTGGTTGGGTGTTTTCACTTCAATCCTGTCCTTTAAAACGAACCAAGCGCGATAAATTTTGATAAGGAAATTGTGCATTTTAGAACCGTTTTGTGAGATTGTGTGCTTTGTTTGAAAACGGGGAAGGGCTGCGAAAGGTTCATTTTGCCTTTGCAAATACTAAGCCACCGTTAAATTGGACCTAAAAAATTGAGGAATTTTATTATCCGAGGTCCAAAGAGGTTTAAAGAGCCCGAAAAAATTGAAAGGCAATAAAAAGAAATTCATGCCAAATTATGGGCCATTTAGGTTTTTGCACCAATTCTCCAAAGTTTGAGAATTTAAATTACCTCTAAAAGAAAATATATCTGATGGATTTCGGTTGGAGAATTTAAAACGGGTTTGCACGTCCTTGAAATACTTGAAAATGCGCTACATAGTTTTGGACGTTATTGGTGTGGAAATCATTTTGACTTTGATTTGTTGATTTGCATAAGACGATGTCATATAAATTCAAGAATCTTTTCACCTAAGGATACTTTTGATGTTCATTCGTTAGGGGTACACATATGCATCGTATACATATGATTGATTGAGTTGAGTTACCTATCGAATGTGTTCACACCCATTCATTCCATTTCCATGACTTGGTTGTTTGAGTCGAAATCCATGGTGTGATTTTTGTATCATATTTGTTCATATTGGTATCCTATCTTTGTTTGAAAAATTTGAAATATTAAAAATAGTTTGTGCATTTATTTGTGAGCATCTCCTTGCAAGAGCACGTTTACCATATTATTTGATGCCCTGTTTTGTGTACCGTGACACCCCGATTTTGCCTATTTGATTCATTCTTCTCATTTGTCTATTTGGGGACATCATAAAAAGGGGGAGAATAAATTATCTTTTTATGGGGGAGATTTGAATGTTTGAGTTTGCTCATAAATTGGTATATATGTTTATCTCATTTCAAACTCGATATTTCACTTGGTATTTTGCTTTGTCTCATGTGTGTAGGTACTACATGGATTATCATTGGATTGCACACCCTGATGAGAAAAGTGTTGAGATTCCTGAAGAGTTGAAGAGCAAACGTTGTAGTCTTATTCAATTGTATCTTTCCAGTTTTGGGTTCATGGAAGGCTAGATTTCTATAGGCATCTTTAGTTGTTTGATAATTCGGATGTTTTGTTTTTATGTATATACCGACATAGACATAGGGGGAGATTTGTAAGGACATTTTTATCCATTAACAATTTATTATGTCGCACGCCGTTACACCGTTGAAGAAATTCAAGATTCACACATTCATCAACGGATCCGAATATCAAAAGAAGAAGAGGAATCAAAGTCTGACAGACCGAACCGGTCCGCCTGCAATAAAAGAACCGATCCGGCTAACCAGACCGGTCTGCCTCAGACCCAGACCGATCCGTTTGCTGAAGGCCGGTATACCCCAGACCGCAAGCGAACCGATGTAGCCTGGAATAAAAGAACCGATCCGGTCAACCGGATCGATCCGCCCCCAAGCCGGACCGGTCCGCCTGGGATAAATTCGGCCAGATCTGTTAGAGATTTTTTAGGCTCAAAGTTTTCTTATTTAAACCAACTTCGGGGAGTTGTTTTCCAAGACTTTTCAAGAAGATTTTCAGAGTCCTAAATACTCTAAGTCTTCACCTATTAAGCCCAAGACTCTAGGTTTTTGATTCACACAATTTACAAATCCTTTGTGAATCTTTTTGGTAACCCAAGAACACAACTTTGAGTTTGTTCAACCCTTGTGGAGAAGCCGTTCTCTTCTTCATTACTGCCCTCCTGTAAAGGGAAACTTCCAGCCGCCGACATAGGAACCGACACCTGCGGGGATTTCTTTGTCACACTGTTTCTAGCCGTTGCTTTGAAGGTTTATCGAAGACACCGTGCGTTACACTTGTGGGCGATTATCAGGTTGTATGTAAGTCAATGGTCTTGTAAATTCTTTAAAGTTCTAGAAATAAAAGGTTTTGGCCTTCGGGGATTTTTCCTTAACTTTGTGTCGCATGCTTTTTATTTGATGGGTTGATTTAGAAGCATGTTTAAGGGTTGATTTTATTTGATTTAACAGTAGACGCTAATTAAATAAGGGTTCTTGGAAACTTGCGAATTTAATTTAAATCAATTATCACACACCGAACCTATTCGGTTTCTCATTATTATTATGGGAATAAGTATGCGATTAATTATTGTTGTTGTATTAATTAAATTAAAATGTGAGAAATTAATTTGTTATTAATCTAGATTAAAATAATTATTAACTAGCGTGCCAAGGGTTAATACTTATTGCTGAGAATCATTGAATATTACTGTGTGATATGTAATATGGAATTATATCATTTGATAAATTGTCGGAAGTGAGAAATACGACAGTTTGGTAATTTAAGTCTGACACGCGTGTGAGTCGTGTCGGGACTAATTGAATAGAATAAAAAGAGAATTTATTTTTATTAAGTCATACGGTCATTTAGAGTGCTCCATTGAGTCCGGGAGAGTCGAGATAGTCAAAATAGTATACATGTGTGTTTAGTTTGGGTCCGGGGGCAATTTTAGGCCTAACTCGCGTCCCGAGAGGGCATTTTGGTAAATTGTATTTTGGGGTTTAATTAATGGACGAAAATTGGGTGTTATTTTATCAGCCAAGAAAAATCTTTTAGGGTTGTGAGACAAAGGAAGTAAAGAACGACCATAGAGGGAGTGGGGGAGAACCAAACTCCAAGAGGGAAGGTCAAATTATCCTCACCTTGCACAACTGTGACAACCAATGCGTAGATCGAGAAGAGAGGAATGCGTATATACCAACATCACCAACGGATATGACCGTCACATTCGAGGAAAATGTTTTTTATTTACTTTCTTTTAGCAATAATCATGCTCATGTAAGTATAGGTTAAATTAATCATGATTTACATGTTTATTTGGTGAAAATTGGAGATTTAAATTATGATTATGGACTCGATTAATTAGTGGTTGGAATTCCATCATATATGTAGAGGATTAATCATGAAATTGAATTACATATTGATGAATGAATCTGAATTGATTACGTTCTTTAATTGAAAATTTGGAAACTAGGGTTCATACGAACTAATTAGGGGATTTAATATAATTATCAGAATTGATGACAAATAAATGATCCTAGGATGATAGGAATGTTATATAAACTGCTATGGCTTAATTGGGATTGATGATGAGGTGTTGGGTGAGAAAATCTTAGAGGTTTTTAGTATAAAAATGGTGAAAACGTTGGAAATCTGGGTAAGAAGACGAACAGGGACATCTCGGGTGATCTCGTGCGAGATTGGGATCTCGCGCGAAATCATTTGAACGTTCGTGTGACATCTCCTTCTAGGTCAAGCGAGATCTATTTCTGGTTCAAGCGACAACCCATCAGGTTTGAGCTATAGAGTAAATGTTTGGGAATTTTCTTTGAGTCCAAATTTGGGTTTACCGATTTCTTGGAGTGAGAGAAAGTGTCTGATAATAAACTTAATGAAGAAAGGATTTCGAGAAAAGTATGTGAGGCTTAATACTTTAATTATTTCGGTATTGAGAGAATGTACCTTGGAGATTACGAGAGAGATAGTAATCTAAATATTTACACTATACGTAGCGATGAGATTAAAATACGTATGAGGAGTGTATATGTAAGTTGGAGAAATACCTATAAATTTTAATAGGACGTGTGTATGCCTATTATGCGATATTATTGCTAATGGAACTAATGGGTGATAACCCGGGGGTGCAAGAATATTATAGTTAAGAGCACTAATGAGTGATAACTCGGGGGTGCAGAGACTATATTGTTAAGTGTAGTACTGGGTGATAACCCGGGGGTAGAAGGATGATTATTGTTAGGCACACTAATGGGTGATAACCCGGGGTGCTGG
This sequence comes from Sambucus nigra, assembly GCA_949130495.1. Lineage (NCBI taxonomy): Eukaryota > Viridiplantae > Streptophyta > Magnoliopsida > Dipsacales > Adoxaceae > Sambucus > Sambucus nigra. The sequence continues at coordinate 164,872,104 of OX422220.1, read as the reverse complement.
ATTATTATTGATAGGTGCATTAATGGATGTTAACCCTGGGATGAAGGATTCTCTTGATAGGAGAACTAATGGGGGATAACCCTGGGGTGCTGGATTATTATTGATAGGTGCATTAATGGGTACTAACTCGGGGATGAAGGATTTTCTTGATAGGTGCACTAATGGGGCTTAGCCTGAGGGTATTGGATTAGTGTATGTATATATATGTATAGGGATGATGTGACTATATATATATATATATGAACTTGTGAATATTTCTGTCGTGTGGTATTAGTAGACTTGGTAATAATAATAATCATTACATTACACCAAGTGGTCTTAACCTAAGGGTGCAGGATTAGTGTATATATAAAGGGATGATGAGACTATATATATGTATGAGTGTACTTGGGTAACTTTCTACTTAATGATAATAGTAGATAAAATGGAAATGATAAATGAAATAATCTTAGTAGATAAAAGATGAACCATTGAAATGGTGAATAATGAAAATTAGTATGTGAGATAAACTATTTGAATAGCGTATTGTATGGGCAAAATGGGAATACTACTAGTGAACATAGTTAGTATTAGTTTGGTATAACTAGGGGAGATTAGATGTCCGTTAGGCTTGCACAATAGATGAGAGGTGAGAAACTCATGTGAGAGTTCAATAACTAACATGCGTATAAGACTTCTTTTAAGAACCAATTTTAAATACTTGCTAAATCAATTTTACACCTCGAGCTCTGACCCGTTTCTTGTATTTCTTCTCTCTTTTGCTATATATATATATATATATATATATATATATATATATATATATATATATATATATATATTAGTACAGGTGCCTAGCCACAGGGACACCGGTTCTAGATACTTGGATGGTTTGCCGAGCTGAAGTTATTGTGAAGGTTGCTGGTCATTGAGATTGGAAGCTTCTCTCATGTTATTCAGTTCCTAGTTCAGATGCTTCAGTTCGGGCATGTGTCGACCATCCTCATTAGTGGGATTGTACTAAGTTCCTTTGTAGTTGTTTTTTTGTTGGATTGAGTATTTATTTTGGTTTTGTTTGTGACTTTGAACTGGAAGGTTTTATCCAGTCTTAATTATTGAGTATTTAATTCAATCAACATTCATTTATTGTGCGTGGTTTATAATTCAATGTTCAGAAATTAATTGAATTAATTGGTTTCAAATTAAATTGGGGAAATGTTTTGACACTAGCTTAATTACATGTTAGGTAATTAATTGGATTTAAGTTTTTTACAGTGATGCTAAGAATGAGCCAACCGAACATTCTATTATAAATTTTATAAAGGACTGATCACCCGATATTTAATTGGGCGGGGTGTCACATTTTGGCTTAGAATCTTAAATGGAGCACATATGGAGCATTTTAGAGGATTCATTTTATAACTCCTTGAGTCCACCTTTGAGGTTGGGGTTTCTACTCCTACACCAACCTTCTTACCACAATTTGAGTGTTTGATGTTAGAAAATTGATCCCCATTGTTTAAGACTCTATTTGCATTACTAGTAGTCTTGTTGTTAGATTGCTTGAGTAGGATTCACATGAATAATACTGATTTTTAGTAGACTAGTTTTAAACATTTTGTGAGGAAATAAAGGATGACTTAATATTTCAAATTTTTGGAAGTTAAAGTTGGTATTTTATGAAAATGGTGTATTTTCTAGAAAAATGATGTTAAACATTCTATCAAATAAAATGTTTGAAAATGATAACTGATGAAAGAATGTTTTCATGTTTCTTACAAAAATGTAGATTTTATATAAAAAAAAATGGACATTAGTTGGATTTGAAAGAAGTAAAAATATCTTTTATGACTTGAAAGTGAATTTTTGAAAGTATTATTAATTTCTAGAAAAAAATGTATGTTTAACCTATATAATAGGATTTTTTAAGTAAATACCATCTGCTTATCAATGTAGAATTTAGTATTTTTATAATGAACATATAAACGAGTCTAAAAAATATTTTAGTGGCTTTAAACATGAAATAAGAGTAGTAGATGTTATATTCTTCAAAGTTTGTGAATAGGGGTTAATGATGTGATGAATGTAAGATTATAAGACTACACGTATTGAGAAAAAGGAAATTCTATTTGCATATAAAAAGTAATCTCTAAGTGTAATTACATTTATCTAAAGTGTAAATATGGTTAGTAAAGGTGTTGGATAAGTGTAAATGGTTAAAAATTGTAAAACTAGTGTGTGTAACTTAATATTCTTGAAAGATTAACACTTATGAATTTGAAAAGGAGGTAATAGGATAAAGAGGTTTCCAAATTGAGAAGGATAATGCTTCATCTATTAAAAAGGTGTTAAAATATTGAAAGCACTTAAGAAGTAGTATGAGTAACTCGAAGGTGTTGAGAAAACATCACTTGTAAAATGGAGGAAAATGACAAGTTATTGAATTAAATGGGTAACATGGTAATTTTACCTAAAATGGAACATTGTTTTGAAATAAAATGAGGGAAAAGGTGTTATACAAATTAGTCCTAAATGAGTATGATTTGGAATTAAAATCAAACTGAAAGTGTAAGGGACATGAAATGATGATTTTCAAAGTGTAACAAAAGTTAGGGTGAAACCCCGGGTTTGGCTTCGGCTGGGTACAAAAGGGAAATAAGGAATAATGGGGACATTTGTAAAATGTTAAAACACATAAAAGGAAGTCAGATGACATGGAGCCCGTTAAAGTACGGGGGTTTGGATAATTATGAGACAAAGATAAAGGAATATGGAGCATGCCAACAAATGGGTTGTGTGGTGAAAATGTTAAGACAACATAGCTTGGATGAATCAATAAATGTTCCGGTAAAGGTTAAAATGGTTAAGTAAGTGTTAAATTGATTAATGTCCGTAGGGTGAGGAAAAAGGTAATGTAAGTAGGTAAATGGGTTGTTAAGTAAACTAAGTGGTTCAACCCATAATTAACTCAAAAGTGTGTTGTTAAAGGTTTTAAAAGACTAAATAAGCATTTTCTAATACGTTATTTGTGTTTTTTGAAAGGGTATGTTTCAATGAAAATACTAATGTGGATTGGTTAAAATGAAAGGGGTCATTTCAGTAAAGGAATGGCTTTCACTCAATTCAAGTGGATTTGTTTCAAATATTTAACCTTGTGTGTTAAATAAAGGGATGAATGTGAAAATGAGAAAAATGAAGTCTTTTACAGGGTTAAGGTGAATTAATCTAGATAAATAAGATTTTTGGAAGTAGAACAGCTTCATGCATAAGTATGAGTACTTGCATGTCTCTCTCTCTCTCTTATATATATATATATATATATATATATATATATATATATATATATATACTATAGTATGCCCGTGCCTGAAGGCACGACGCATATTTTCAAAAATGTACATCGTTTATTGAACCATACGTCGTATTTAGTTTGCAACAATAATAATAGTTCATCTTGGATCTCGCGTAATATGTCATATTGGCACGGTGAAAATATTTTAGTAATTCATTATTCCTCAAATTTATTAGTTTTAATCATTATAGAGTAGTTGAGAATTTTACACACGAAAGGAAAGTAAACACATTGATTCGAAATTGACATTTTTGACGACGTATATATGTCGACATTTTCTTTCATGAACGTAATATGTTCGTTTCAAAATTTTGATTTGTGTTAGAACTGTAAAAGAGTTAGTATTTTAAATAGATAAAAAATTTACGATTATTATAAATGCAAAGGAGGTACAAAACTTAAATATTTTAAAAATAATAGAGAACATGGGGGAATCCACTAAAGATAAATCAATTACCCAAAAATAAATGTTAACTTACAAATGGGGTCAATCTCCATAAAGCTAAAAAGCTTATGTTATATTAATTTTTTTTTATTAAAATGGACGTTAATAAAAATAACTTTCACGATTTATTTTAAAAAATGGAAGTTATTTTTATCCATAAAAATTTGACGTTACTTATATTAAATAAAAAAATTGGACATCCCTTTTAAATAAAAACTCGATGAAATAATCATGTCATTAAGGGTCACCTAACATTAATACAATGACACGATTAATTCATAATTTTACTCGTGTTATTCGTAGCAAATAGTATTTTAATGAGGTGTGAAAATTATAAGTCACATGATCCGGGTCGAGTATAAAAGAAATTAGTAATGTATTAAAGTCAAAACATAGTTTCTTAAAAGAAAAAGCATTTTTTAAAAAAAAAAAGTTAATTTTAAAAAAGTAATGTTTTATAAAAATTTGTAAAAAGCAAAGTTTAAAAAAAAAATAGTTTATACTAAAAGTTTCGTCGAGCGTTTACGACTACCGCGAACTTTTTTTTTAAATAAATAATGAAACAATTTCTTTTTTTCACGTCCATTTTAATAAAAAAAATTAATAGAAAGATCAAAATGCATAGTCTGACCAATTTTTGTTTTCTCTAGGTATGGGTTTGCTTAAACATCACCTAAATAACAAAGTGGGGGTGATCGGATGGGATGTTATGTTTCTTCCTTTAATCTCCACATCGTTTGAAAGTTTGAATCACTTGATAAATGGGAATTAAAAAAGATTATATCCATGTGTGTGCCTGTACCACTTCTTTTTGTGTACCAATTTATTTCACAATTTTTGGGTGTGGGACTTTTTTATTACTGTCGTCCTCAATTCAATTTTCAAAAATATAAAATATAAAAGAGAGTAAAATGTAAATTTGCTTAAATTCAGCTGCTTAAAATATAAAACCCAAAATCCATATATATAGCACCTCCAAAGTCCGCTACCTCTTTCACAATGGCATAGACATGCTGAATAAACAAACTGAAAATATCAACACGTAAGTACTTCAAAAATAACCCCCTACCAGTCATGTACCCACCATTCTCTCACCAAAAACTGAACACCCATTTACATCATATCTATAATGAATGTGAACAACAATATTTTTTTGAGAATAATATAAAACAATCACATTCCTTGGAATGTGGCCTCAAAACTTGAAGCGGCGTGGCAGTCAGAGTCCCCACCCACCTATGTATATATTATGTAGAGTTGAGTTAGCTTTCTTCAGTTTTATGGGCGTATAATGTAAAAATATATAATCAAGATACTACCCATATCGACAATGTATAAGGTTGTAGTCTTTTGTTAAATTAGTTTGAAAAACTAAATGTGTATTTAAACTACCATTTAGTGGGCTCAAAAATGACTATTTTTTTATAAAATCCAAAAATGTACCGTTTATTACTCACGTTCTGGGAAAAAGTAATACATTTTAAATGTTTACGTGACAGCAAAAATTACTCATCAAACTCCAAAAAAGTAATATTGTTGACTTCATTTAACCAACTGATAAAACAATAAAAATTATTGTAAAAAAATAATTATTTCGAAACCCAACACCCAAAAAAGATAACAGAATATAGATCTTTGAACCCAGATGAACCGAGTGAGATAGACCTGAAATCCAAGAGGAAAAAGAACATAAAGAGTTAGATATAAGAGATTCATACCCAAATTACTTATTCAACTGGTAATATCTTCCAACGACCAAAACCCCAAAATCACCTCAAGAATACCCTGTCATATTTTCAGTCACATCTTTTAAAGACCATGACTTGTTCATAAAATAAAGAACATTCCATGTTAATGAACTCATATGATATTCCAGTTAAAAATTACAAAAAATAAAATGAAGTTTCATTATATCTATATGATATCCAAACTAACATGTGTGAAATGTAAGAAATTAACATTGTGCCGGAACTAAAATAAGGGTCCTACAATTGATCCATTTCTAAGTATGTGCATTTAAAGATATATTAATAGAAGAGTCAATTAAGAGAAATAATAAAACAAAAAAAACTACAAAAACAGAAATGAAAAAAACTTTGACAGAATAAATCAAACCCCACATCAAACAGTGGTAGACAGAATATATAGAGAGATACTTACGGTGGTACAGTTTGATCTCCTAGCAAAATGAAAGACTCAGTTAGAAAAATGAAAAACCCAGTTAGCCAAGCCGTATGTAATTTCAAAAACACAAATCAAAAGAAGACCCAGTTCGTGTAAACTCATACATAATATTCCAGTTGGCCGTGTAAATCAGTCTGGATTTACACTTTTCCGTGTAAACCTAGGTAGCAAAATGAAGGAATCCGTGTAAACCCAGCCAAGAAGACCCAACGATGATATCAGTCGAGTAATAATAACCTAGTTCCGAGTTCAAATCTGAGTTCAAATCTGATTTATAAACAAACTGAGACATATCTGAGTTTAAATCTGAGTTCAAATCTAATTTATAACCCAGTTTCGAGTTCAAATCCCAGTTCCGTGTAAACCCAGCCAAGAGTGAGAATGAATAGAGAATAATTTATAAACAAATTGAGACAGATGTATATATTATAAACTGAGACAAACCGAGTTCCAAATCTGAGGTTCCGAGTGCCAAATCTGAGGTTCTGGGTTCTCATAAGAATGAACAGAGAAAGGCCAAAATATAACTAATTAACATGAAAATTTAATTCTAAAATACTAACAAAAAACCCCAAGCATCACTGTAAAATCCAGCCCAAACGTATACCGGGAAAATACCTCCATAAGAACTTACATTGCAAACCTCCCTCATATGGCCAACTTCATATTCAACGTCACCACCAATGCTAGCGTTTTGTGGTGTGTGAAGGCTCTATTGATGAATACCACTGAGATACAGGAGGTTATCAGAAGGGACCTTGAGTTTTGAGAGAGATATACCACCAATGCTAGCGTTTTGTTGTTCGTTGACGAAGGGAGAGAGGGAGGGAGAGAGTAAAGTGAGGTAGAAAAATAAGAGATGGGTAGGTATGGATAATGAGGGTAAGGGAGAGAATTGTTGAAATAATAATTTACCCTTGTTTTTCAATTTTGAAAAAAGGGGGAACAAATTAGAGTGTGTTAAATGAGGGGGAACCGAAAAATTTCAAGGGCAAAAGAGGTAGTGCAGGAGAAACTCATGAAGATGACATAATCTTTTGAGCTTATGACATACATATCTTTGCTACTTTATTATATATATATATATATATATATATGTGTGTGTGTGTGTGTGTGTGTGTGTGTAATGCAGTTGCATGTGCATGTAGGAATGAAGTGTTAGGGCAGGTTGGGTGCAGTTTCTTATTTTGAGAGTGTTATACAAGTAAGTACTCTCTTTTATTTTATGTTAGTAGCTCTGTATGCTTGGACTCTGCGGTGCACCCCATGGGTCCTCATGTACCCTAATTTCAATTTGGAATTTCATGAAAAGTAACTGAAATGCGAATTAAAATAAAACTGGATTAGCAACATTTTATAGGTTGTTTTATTGGACTTCACACCTAATGCTCGGGTGAGACAGGGTTGACTACGGTAACCCATAAATTTGGGCCGAGGCGTTACAAATGGTATTATATCTCTAGGTTTAAGGATCCTTTCAGTAGTGTCATGGTGAGGTCAGTATTGGATCTATCAATGTCGGTATTGATTAGGATGGTCAGGCTAGTTTGGAGATGATTTAGTCCGTGTCCTCGATGGTAGAGTCAAAGAGGTTAGCACGATAAGTTAGTTAAGGCCGAGTGTCATGTGATGAAGGTGATAGTTACTAATATCTTTCGCACTTTTTATTAGTTTTGTTAGTAATTTATGGGTGTCCATGTTGGTGACGCCATGGTTGTTAGTGTGAGGTACTTATGTTCCAATTCTTGATGGCGTAGAGCCTTCTTAGATGCTAATTGGGTGAGATGACGCCCGTTGGGAAAGCGACCAATATTGTGTATAGTTAATGATAGAGTTTGAAGGTCAGGGTATCATGACTAACAACTGATGATTGGTGATTAAAAGGTATATAGCTCTTATGTGTGGTGCTTACGGTTAGTTAACACCGGTAATGTAATTAGGAAAATTTGATCCTTGTGGTGATATCTTCATTGATGGTAGTCTGGTGAACATATGATGTTGTGTAGGCCAATAGCGTCAACACGATGATCCTTTGCGTGAGATATATTTTGTAGTGACTTCGATGATGAGAGTATACTTGGTAGTGGAAACAGTGAGTAGTGTTCGTTGCGACCTAGCTGTAAAGGTTGTATATTTCATATATGAGGGGGGTATATGACTCAGTGGCATTCATAAGTATTAATTCTATGGTGATAACATATTCGGTCCCTTGGTTGAGGACTTGGGTATAGAGTATATTGATTATAATGTGGTATTCAGGAATACGATTCCCTGTGGCATCCTTAGTGTACGTCGTTGTATTAATAGTAAATACTTGACTAACCCTATCGTACTAAGATCTATATAGCCATGTTAACTTATAAAGTTGCACACGGTATGATGTCTACATAGTGAGGCAATTTATTTATCATGGTTGAACATTCATTGAGTATTAGATGAAGCAAACCTTGAAGTTTATAGGTTGTAGGTGACGTCCTATACACTGCCATAATCCATAGTAGCATTAGTTGTGGTTTGTAGGTGGCATATGGTCACAACCATTTGGAAGAAATATAATATTACAATCTAAGTGTAAAGTCTCTTTTTAGCAGGCAAAGTAATGGATAAGCACACGAAAATCCTAGTATAAGTGTGGTTTAACGGTATGCTGGAGTGCCCATAGGACGAAATTTGTGTGGCGTCATTGGGGATAAAGATCAAATGTTATGATGTCCTGAGGTGTTTGATGGTTGATGCGCACTATAGATAGAAGATCGTAGACTAGTGTCTTTGCAAGCACCAAGTAATCGCAATGTTGGTATTGAAAAGTTTGTAAAGCGCACCTACAATGGTAAAGGTATGGGTCATGAAATCTTGATGGGTCTTGGGAACCTTTACATAGAATTTTCTTGGTGCCTTTATGAGACAATTTAAGTCTTGTATGAAGAAGTAATAGCGTCCTAATATCGATTTTGTTGAGGGTCAGGTGATGATCTCAGATTGCTTGTTAAAGTCTAGAAGAGTCGTATAGTGTACACGTCGGGTGTGGTTTCCCTAATCGTCACAAATGGGTGGTGTATCCTCCAAGGAGGAATTAGAAGCTCTTGTCGTTATGAAGAATGATGTTCGAATGTCCTGGGATGACTAGTAGTGAAGGTGTGACACTTGGTTTTGTGGTGTTCTAGGAAATGTATTCAAGACATAGGATGATGATGCCATGTGGAGACTTGAAAATGGCAACCATGGTGAGGTAACAACGAAGAACAATTAGAATGTTGGAGTGTGTCTATGGTATATACTTGGATAGCCTTAACAAGGTAAGGATAAGTTCTTAGCACATCCTACTAAGACGACAAGAATTATGATCTGTAGCCTTGTGTTGTAATTACAACCCTTAGGATGCAAACGACGACAGGTCTGGTCGCAACATAAATTCAGTTCGGGTAGGACAGAAAAGTAATCTTAGTGGAAATATCGTGTAGTCAATCGACAAGGTAAGGTGAACACCTTTCTTGAAGTGAGCAATGCCTATGAGAATTTAAGGATTTCGATCACTTCATGGAAAGGAAGATAATAACTTAGATGGAGTAGGTTGGTGACATCATCACATGTAAATGGACAAGGTATGTGTAGACAGGGTTCTTAAGCATCTGTCGATCGGGATGGTTAATGAATGCTAAGGATATGAGGTGTAGGGCCTTAATCCTAAGGAGGGAAGTTGGCTTTTGACTTCCCAGATAACTACATGTTTGTATGTGGCCTTTGTGTTAGGATAGTGAATGGTTGTGATTTAATTCTTCATGGCTAGTCACCCAAGCAGGGTATATGGCCAGGATAAGTACTCGGTGAGAACACCAGAAATGAGTGACATGTAATACCTCGTACTTTTAAGGATAATTAAATTACATGAGTGGGTGTAATTTAATAATTTGATAATTTAAAGTAAATGAGATGGATTAATTATATTTCATGTCGCATGTGAATAAAAGCGACATGTGATGCTAATTATTCGGAAAACAGGTGTGGAGATGTATTGGGTTTATGAAATGAATTTTTTATAAGCGACTCCGATGGAAATTTTGAGTGCATGGTTGTTTCCGAAATGGCCATAATAGTCAAAATAGAGTACTCGGGGTAGTGTTTGAATTTTGGGGACTTTTTGGATCAGTAGGGACTCGCATTTCTGCATACGAGTCAATTTTGGGTTTAATAAGTGGATAACCCTTATTTTCTCTCTTATAAGTCATGAGAGAAAGAGAGAACAAGAAAGGAAAGAAGATAAAGAAGAAAGAATAGAAAGAAGGAAGAAAATGAAATGTAAAATTTTACATCAACACCAAAAAATGCTCCTCCTTCTCTCTAGAATCCGGCTAGCCAAATTAACCCAGCCCTAATTTCCACCCAGCTTAACAGCGATGTCTAAACCCAGCCCTAGCATTAGATCCACCCCTAGTTACTCTCCTTCTACAGTTGTTACTCCCACTACCATGGTTTCCCCCACATCTGCTGGAGTGTCCACGATTAGCCAACATGCCCAAACTGTCATTGTTCCTCGTGGTGGTGAAGGCTGTGATGATGCTATGGAAGGAATGGAAGAAGGCCAAATTGGTACTGTTGAAGACCACATCGCAGCTACTCCCAATGGAGACATGATGAATGATTTGGTTATGGAGAAAAGGGCATATGCCAATTTCATCGAAAGCATGGGTCTGTCTCATGACGACATAATGCATGCCAGGTATTCACTGAAATCTCCTTGTGAACAGTTGGGAAAAAGTACAAATTGCCCAATAATTAAGGCTACCACACCACTGAGGCAATCACTGGAGGTGGGAAACATTGGAAGCACAAGTGAAACAGAGAATGTGGGCAGAGGAATTAAGGAAGAGATTAGACAACCTAACAAATCGTGGAAGTCAGTCATCACAAGTAGGAGTGACCCTAAGAATGACCCTAAATTTATTCTCCAATACCACAAACCTACTATTGTTGATGATAGGATTCAAGTTAATCCTCCTATAGAAGTGGCCAAACTTGGGTACTCCCAGATGGAATGTGCTGCTGTGGGATTTTTTCTGGGTAAGAATCTTCCCTATTCTCTAGTTAAGAACATTGCCCATAGAATTTGGGATAAGCATGGGTTAAGTAAAGTAATAGCCAATGATCAAGGACACTACATATTCATGTTTGACAACCAGAATTGTAGGGATGAGGTGGTGGAAAATGGGCCTTGGCATTTTGTTGGTAATGCCATTATCCTGCAGAAATGGTATCCGGAGTGCAACTTTGCTAAAGAAGATATTGAGAGAGTTCCAGTTTGGGTCATGTTTCACAATGTCCCTATGCAGTTTTGGACTGCAGAAGGTTTAAGCTACATAGCATCTGCTGTTGGTGTTCCATTATATGCTGACTCTATCACTGAAGAAATGAGGAGAATAAGCTATGCCCGTATTTGTGTTGAGATAAAACCTCAAAAGAAATTCCCCACAACCATTGACTTGAAAATGGAAAATGGGGAATTTTCTCAGATTAAGGTTGAATATCAAGCAATGCCTCACTCTTGCAGCCACTGCATCGCCTTTGGTCACACAACTATAAAGTGCACGAAGAAAGATAAGGGAGTGAGAGGGGAAACCATTCCTCCAAAGTCAACTGTGGAAGAGCCTAACCATGATGGATGGAAAACCGTAGGAGGCAAAACTAAACCTGGTCTGAAGGACTCAAGCCTGTGCATAGCTGCTATTGAAACAACTTCCAACTCTAACCCCCCTATATTGGAAGCTGCTACTGAACCAAACCCCATACCCAAACTTAACTCCCCCAAATCTACTTCCACCAACTCGTTTGAAGCCTTAATGGATATAGATTCTGAGGACTACACGACGGAGACTACTCCCTTGCCTTCTGGTATTGTGCTAAAGATTAAAGCTGTGGATGAGCTGTCTACCAAAATCAAGACTGATGAATCTCCCCTATCTTCTAAGGGGAAGAAGAAGAAGAAGGGGGGTACCAAACAACAATTCAAATGACCAAGATTGTGTCCTGGAACATTAGGGGTCTCAACTCCCCTCACAAACAGCAGGAAGTGAAGAAGTTGATTTATGATAATAAGTTAAGCCTTGTTTGTCTCCTTGAATCTAAAGTCAGAAGGAACCACATTGCCAAGGTGGCTGCCAGTTGCTTCTGGAATTGGAAGTATAGTCACAACTGCCCAGATAATGGTGGGGTAGCTAGAGTGATCTTAGCATGGGACCCAATTACATTTGATGTGGAGATTCTCTTATCCCATCCCCAAGCTCTTTTTTGTAAGATCAAGTGTGTGGGGGTCAACAAGTTTTTCTATGCTACTTTTGTTTATGGCCTTAATCTTCCTATTGAAAGGATTCCTCTTTGGAGTTTCCTTAGACAGAACCACAACCTCACAGACAATAGCCAATGGATCATTATGGGAGATTTCAACACTGTTAGAAACAGAGAGGATAAAAGTGGTAGGCTGGGAATTGATATTAGGGCTGCTGCTGACTTTAATAACTGCCTATTTGAGATAATGATGGATGATATGCTAGCCACGGGGCTATGGTTCTCTTGGAGTAACAAAAGTGAGGGGATTGAGAATACTCAAACCAGAATTGATAGAGTTCTCCATAACTCGCAATGGAGTGTTTCTTTCCCTGATTCCCATGCCACCTACCTATGCCCAGGGGTTTCTGATCATAGCCCCATTGTGATTTCTCTTCTCAACCAACCTAGCAAGCCAAAACCCTTCAAATTCTTTGATTATTGGATGAAGAATGCTGAATTTATGCCCACGCTTGTGACCTCTTGGCAGGAGGAATGTCAGCTATTCCCTATGGCTAAACTTTCCCACAAGCTTAGAAGACTTAAACCTCTTTTAAGACTTTTTAACCATAAGTTCTACTCCAATATCTCTGAGCGTGTGAGGATCGCTAAAGATAAGTTGGATCATATCCAGAGCTACCTGGACAGTGATGGTTCAAATAGCAGGCTTAGGAAGGATGAACATGAGTGTGCTACTCTCTATAGCTCCTTACGCGCTGCTGAAGAAGCCTACTACAAGCAAAAGGCTAGAATCAATTGGCTACAGTCAGGGGATATGAACACAAGCTTCTTCCATAATAAAGTAAAAGCAAACACCTCCAGAAGAAAAGTCTTGTGCATACAGAATGAGAGAGGAGTAACTATTGAAGGCATTGAGGCAGTGAGTGAAGAGGCCATAAATTTTTTCACTAATTTGTTGGGGAGTCAGAGAAGGAGATCTACCACTATCCCTACGATCATGAAAAGGAAGCTGAATCCTTCGCAGTGGCCTAACCTTACTGCCCCCATAACTGACATTGAGATTAAAAATGCTATGTTCTCCATTGCCTCCAACAAAGCTCCTGGCCCTGATGGTTTCAGTGCTGCCTTCTTTAAGAAGAATTGGGATGTTGTGGGGGATGATGTGATGGAAGCTATTCATCATTTTTTTAACCACAGCTACTTGCCTAGACAATGGAATACCACCTCTCTTGCTCTGATCCCCAAAGTTCCTAACCCAAACACTATGGCTGATTTCAGACCCATTGCGTGCTGCAACACGATTTATAAGTGTATTTCCAAGATTCTTACCCTTAGACTCAAGCCTTTTATGCCTCAATTGATTAATGAAAGCCAAGCTGCCTTTGTCCAGGGGAGATCTATCACTGATAATATTCTCTTGCTGCAAGAATTGATGAGGAATTACCACAGGGAATCTAACACTCCTAAATGCACTGTGAAGATTGATATTATGAAGGCTTATGATTCGGTGGATTGGGAGTTCCTTTTTGGCATTCTTATCCAAATCAACTTCCCTCCCAGGTTTGTTTCTTGGATTAAGGCATGTGTTTCCTCTGTCTGGTACTCTATTAGTCTGAATGGGTCTCTAAATGGGTTCTTTGAAGGCAAAAAGGGGCTGAGGCAAGGAGATCCCCTATCCCCCTTTCTTTTCCTTATTGTGATGGAGGCCCTCTCTTGTATTCTTGATAAGCATGCTAGCAGAGATACCTTCATTTACCATCCCAAGTGCAAAGAAAATAATATTAACCACCTGTGCTTCGCGGATGACCTGGTGGTTTTCTGCAATGGTGATACCCAATCTGTGGATTGTGTTAAGGATGCGCTTGAGGAATTTGCTGATTATAGTGGGTTAATCCCCAATCTGGCTAAAAGTAATTTTTACTGTTCTGGAGTGAATGCTGAAATTATCAGCTCTATGTCTTCTTCCTTGGGCATCTCCCACCAGCAGCCTCCTTTCAAGTATTTGGGAGTCCCCCTCATCTCTACTAGACTCAAGCATGTGGATTGTATGGTTCTTATCGACAAAATTACTAATAAAGTCAAAAGCTGGACCACTAGATTCCTGAGTTATGCAGGCAGATTGCAGCTTGCAATTTCTGTCCTGTTTAGTTCCCAAATTTATTGGTCATCGATCTTTATTCTGCCTAAAAGTGTGGTGAAGGCTATTGAGAAATGTATTAGAGAGTTCATATGGACAGGCCCTGAGCTCAAGCACAGTGGAGCTAAAGTGGCGTGGGATGAGGTCTGCAAGACTAAAAAGGAAGGGGGTCTGGGAATAAAGTGCCTGACTCATTGGAACAAGGCTGCAGTGATGAAAAACCTTTGGAACCTCTTCAACAAAAAGGATAGTCTTTGGGTCAAGTGGTGTCATACTTATAAGATAAAAGGGAGAAGCATATGGGCAATTCCCATTCCTCAAGACTCTTCATGGAGCTGGAGGAAAATTCTTAAAGCTAGAGAGGAATGTAGACTCATGGTTAAGGCTGTTATTGGAAATGGCAGGAATACGTTCATGTGGCATGATAATTGGCACCACCTTGGCCCTCTTCAACCTCTTTTTGGGGATAGAACCATATATGATGCTGCTAGCAACTCCAAGGCTAAGGTCTCCGAATTCATTGATGGGTTCAATTGGAAATGGCCAGCTTCTACCACTTGGGAGCTGAATGATATCAAAAACTCTCCCCTGCCTTCTATAAATCCTATGACCTCTGATAGTGTAAAGTGGACTCCTAACAGGTCGGGTAACTTCTCTATTGCGTCTGCATATGAGTCCACCTATTCTAGGGGGAATGAAGTTCAATGGCATGGGCTGGTTTGGAACAAGATGAGTATCCCAAAGTGTTCTTTCATTCTTTGGTTGGCTTGCAGAAAGGCTTTAGTGACTAAAGATAAACTCTTTGATTGGGGAGTTGTCGATAATAAAGCCTGTTTGCTTTGTAACTCTGGGATTGAGACTATTAAGCACATCTTAATGGAATGCCCATTCTCCAAAATTGTTTGGGATGAGATTCTATTTAGGAACCAATCTTATAGAGCTATGGGAAGGTGGGATATTGAGATCAGGAAGGCTGTTGCTGATAGTAAAGGGATTGACCTAAAATCCAGGATTAAGACCACTTCCTTCTCTGCCACCATCTATTGTCTGTGGCAGGAAAGAAATAGTAGGCTCCATAACAAAGGATTGGCCACAACGTCCAAGGTGATTAGGAGCATCGAGGAAATGGTGCGAGGAAAATCTAGCTATTGGAAGAAATATCGAAGATCTTACTCCAACTGGATGACTTGTAATTTATGGGGATTACCCAACTCTCTCTTGTATGACTAAATGTTTAGATCGTTGGTCTCTAGATGCATGTATCTAGCTGACTCTTTGGCCTTTTGGCCTTTGTATATTTGGATCTTTTGTTTCTAATACACTTTAATTACCGAAAAAAAAAGAAAATGAAGAAAAAGAGGAGACTCAGGACAAGCTTCGACGGATTCCGGCAGAAGATCGTCAGATTTATCAAAGCGATTTAAGTGTGTTTATTTTTCATATTATAGTTGGTGATGAAAAACAATAAGATTTTTGGTTTGAGATTATTGCACAAAAATGAGTTCTTGGAAGAGGATTTCATATTATTTTTTTATGATAACAATCCTACATAAAACTTGAGTTAGGATCCATGTTAATGGTGTGATTTATAGTGAGAAAATGGAATGGTTGCATAAATAAGAATTAGGCCTTAAATTCATAAAAATGGGTGAATCCCATGAAATTAAATGGTGGTCTTGGATGTAGATAAGTGTGTAGATATTAACATTGTTGGATTGGGAAAGTAGAAATCTTAAATCTTGTGTAATACCCCGTATTTTCATGGCTTTTAAATATAGGGATTAATTAAATTTAATGGAGATAATTAAATTAATTTTAATTCGGAATGTTGTTTTAAATATTTACTAGCGTGACGAGAGTTAGTAATTATTGGAAATTTGTTATTTGTTGAATGTTAGTGGATGAGTATAGAAATATATGAGATTTATTTTTATAGTATTGTCACGTGTGAATAAAATGACAATTATGGAAATTTAAGTCGGGACGCGCCTGTGTCGCGTCGGGAATAAATGTTGATTAATAAAAGTGAAATATTTTTAGTCATCCGTATGGTCGTTTTGAGTGTGCCAACATGTCCGGAAGGGTCGAGATAGTCAGGAAAGTGTACCCGGGGGTTTAGTTTGAGTCTCGGGGCAATTTTAGGCTTAATTAGTACCCCGGGAGGGTATTTTGGTCATTTTACATTTTTGGGTAATTAAACCCACGAAATTTCAAGGGTTATATCAGATGTGTAAGGTTGTCTTCTAGGGTTAGAACAACCAAAGACAAGTGACGGCCATAGGAGAGGGAAGGAGAGAGCTTCCAAAGCAATCCAAGGCCCGAAATCCATCCGTTTGCACCGCCTCCACCACCAACGCGTAGATCGCGAGACGGGGAACACAACCACACCGAATTAGGCACCAAAACAGAACGTCGAAAATCCTAGGCAAGTGTTTATCTTGCTTATTTTCGTTGATGCATCACTCATATTAGTTTAGGAATGATTAGGATGAGTTGTATGGAAGAAAAACCCCATTTGAGATAGGAAATTGCATGTAGGGATGATTTAAATGATATTCTGGAAACCCTTTTTGCCATGTAGAGGATTAAACCACGAATTTATGATGTTTTATAAGAAGGAAATTCTGGAAAAGATATATTAGAACCATGTTTAAGAGATTTCTAGGGTTCTTGATATTTACATGAATTTTGGGTTATTAATCCATGTTTAGTGACGGAAACTTACATGCTTTACGTAGGAAATACATAATATGATGATATAATGTTATTAGTGCAAATTCTGGGATGATTGGGAATGAAAAATATGGAATTGGTTGAGGTTAGAGGATGAAACCCGCAACTGCAAAA
Organism: Sambucus nigra; assembly: GCA_949130495.1. Classification (NCBI taxonomy): domain Eukaryota; kingdom Viridiplantae; phylum Streptophyta; class Magnoliopsida; order Dipsacales; family Adoxaceae; genus Sambucus; species Sambucus nigra. Next base: position 164,854,881 of record OX422220.1, on the reverse strand, counting down.
CTGCAGAAATCGCATACCTGCTTGATCGATCGATCGAGCCAAGAGCTTCGATCGATCGAGTCCCAGACCTCGATCAATCGACCCCTCCTGGAAGACTCATGTTTCCCCCTCTTAATTAGTTGAAATTCAATTTAATGTGAAATAATTCTTGGACATCCTTAATATAGTGTTTTGGGGGATAGGGAAGACCAGTAGGACATATGAGTAATTTTGGGACTTTTAATACGAGACGAGAATTGTATTTTTGGGATAATTAATTCAGGGTCAATGAATTAATGTATTAAAGGGAGAGATGCATAAGAGAGTTACGTTGGAACATAAAAAGGACACCTACTGAATTTTATACTTGGGAGAATAGAGTCCATGAGAGTTACGTAATAAGTTGGAAGAATCCTTCGAATTAAGGTTAGAGACGAACCCTTATACGCGATACTAATAATGTGAAAATAAGGATAAATGTCGTAACTATGGGATTTGAGATATACCTAATATGGATATGGAAATATTAGTATAGTTATATGATTGTGTATGCATATACTATCTATGTGTGAAAATCATACCCACGCTACTTGCTATCCCCGAGGTTACCGCGCTGGGACGATCTTATCCTGTGTGCCTTATGGGGGATATTGATTCGTACCCTAGGAGGTAGATATCCTTGGTATAGGCTATCCTCTTAGATATGTGCTTTCCTCTTAGATAGTTCAGACGGTCCTAAGTGACGCTGGTATGTGCTTTCCTCTTAGATACTTGGAATCTATGCTTCGCCTCAATATTGTTTGTGTATGTGTTAATACAATTCGAGAGTGATTCCGAATTTGTATTCCCCTTAATACGAGTGATACGGGGTTTGGATAGTAGAGTATGCCCGCACCATAGATTTATGAGGGGTATTGTTATGATATATATATTTTACGAGTAGTTAATATATATATATATGAAATTCTGAAATCTGGAACTGCCTACTGTGATTTGATGTGTAGGACATGGTTGATGACTCAATTGTAATACTTGTTTTGAGAAAGTATAATATGACACTGGAAAACTTTATAAATTAATAAAGTTAAAAATGAGAATTTTGGATACTAATTGAAATATCCTTTTCAAACAGTTGTATCATTCAATTTTAAGTCCTGTGAATAACCTAAGATAAGTTAAATCATTGGGGAAAGATAGGGTGATATACGATGAGATAGACCATTGGGAAGGTTAGTGCGATAGGTGTGCACATTAGAAGAGAGGTGAAAATTTCTCAAGAGAGTGTCGCACTAATATGTTGTTGCATTGGCCTGTAATCAATTTAAATACTTGCTAAACGAATTTTTAAATCATATACACTATCGGGCTCTAACCCGTTTCCATTTCTCTTTCTCTCTTGTATATATATATGTATATATTACAGGTGCCCAGCCACAGGGGCGTCTTGCATAGGGTCCTTTGGAAGGAACGCGCTGCAGCTTAGGTGGGAGTTGCAGGCCTATTGTTTAGACGACCTCATTGTTGACTCTACTTCAAGTTCAGCTTTATCCATTGGGGGCATGTGTCGCCCTTTTTCCATTATTTAGTTGGTATTGTCAGAGATTGTAATTCTTTTAATTTCATTATCTTTATTTCAGAATTGTTACTGTAAGGATGTTTTCCTTAGTATTTTAATGTTTGGATTTATTATTGTTGGGTAAACTCTTAAATGTTAATTTTATTCTTCTACTTATTGTGTGACTCTTTAGATGTTAATGGTTTAAGGTTTTATAACCGGATTTAATAAAATGAGAATAAAGGTTTAAATGGTTTTGACACTTAGCTTAATTAATTAGGGTGTTTAAATTGGAAAAGTTTTTCATTTGCGACAGTGATGCTAAGAATGAACCAACTGTTCACCTTGATTTTAATTTAATAAAGGAGTGATCGCCCAGTATTTAATTATGCGGGGTGTCACAGGTGGTATCAGAGCATCAGGTTCTAGTGTCCTTAGGATCTGTATGGCTTATTATGCTTTCAGCGTTGCTTTGTTTGATATAGAGCCCTATGTTTAGGATTGTCGATTTCTTTGACGAGATTTCGTTCTCCTGCTATAATGTGTATACATTAGTGAATTCTAACTTCGTCTGGATATGTGCGTGTGCCGAGCGATGACGGATGTCAGAAGAGGACCGTTAAGCGTACATCAGGAGTCAGGGCTCAGTTGAGATTATAAAACATATCCGAGGATGATGACCGTAGTTGAGGTCACCTCCATTATGGCACGAGAAGCCAAGACTAGAAAGGAGACTAAGGAGCAGCAATGATTTCCAAATGCTGTTATAGTCAAATGAGGTGCGAGGGTAAACTTACCCAACATATTACAAAAACCTATAGAGACTATTAGTGGGAAATTCTAGAAATGCGGAAATTATGTGTCTTTACCAAAGGAGTTAAAGTATCCAAAGGATTAGATATAGGACGGAGTGTGGCAAACTGAAAGTGAAAATTTAGAGAAAATTTTCTTGGATTTCGGGACGAAGTTATAATGGTTGGAATCAACCACCAATTTTAGAAGTGGAATGCTATGCCTATAGGAGAACCTTAGGTACAGTGTTGACCGTATGTTCCTTCCTCAACTGTTCAGGGTGAGAAGCAAACATGATTCTGAACTCATCGCGGGAGGGCATGACAGAAGTCCAATTGTGAATATGAATCCAAATCGTTAGCAAATTTTGTATCAGAAGATATAGATACGAGTGGAGGAAACGACTCCGAGTGGGAGACCAACTCGTAATAATAATTGATAATACTCGAGGAGGAAATTGTGATGGATGGATGATTCAGAGGTTGACAATGTTGTATTTTGTCAATAAAGATGATAATGCTCCTTATGTTGGAAGCTTAAAGGAATCAAAGAATTTAGTCGAGAATAAGACTGAATACAATGGTGGTGGTATAGCACCACAAAAGGATGTGGATACACATCAGGAAAACCATTTAAATGCTTCAGATAGTTAAATTCTTACCAAGTGATGGTAAATCGAGTAAGTACTATTATAGATAGTAACATGATCTGTATGGCCTAAAAAGCTAAGGGAACAACCGGGATGGCTAACAGGAATCAGGTTTACTAAAGTCCGAGAGAAGGACAATCCTAACCTGGTTAGTAGGACAGGTGGTAAGTGGATTATGTGTTGAGGTATTTTGGTGCGGAGTGAAATTGCTCGCGATAATATGTTCCAAAGTGAGAAAAAGGGACAAGAATACGGTGCCTAGTAAAGGACGACGATTAAAATAATTTTGTTTTGGTTTGGGCAGACGTGTTACGTCCGAAAACCATTTGTGCTGTTAAGACGATTGCCAGAATGGAAGTATAAGTTGTATCCTTAGAGGATGCGGCGTGTTTATGTGACACGAGCGAGTCACCATATTTTGTTCATTGCTAGATTAGCATGTGAGACGAGTTTAATGCATATCATTATAAATGTTACCATTATGTGAATATTTTTCCCTAGTATAGCGGGATTTTTCTTTGGTGCTATCCGCGGAGGATGAATGTGTATATTAACAGTGTTACGTATTTTATTGAGGTTACTCGTCATAGTGATGCGATATACGAGTATAGTATTATCTTTGATAAAACATTATAGAAATGGTTAGTACGATGGTGGGCATTTATTGCAAGGGTATCAGAGTAGTTGCATTAGTACAACACGTTTTGTTTTGGCGAGGCTTTACCTGTAAGAAGGTTGGACTCGCACTTACATTATCTATCCTAGAGACTTCAGAGGAGATAGTGGGCTCGAGATATTCGATGCCAATGTATGTATAGACTTTGCCAATATGATTCATAATGTATCGAGATTTATCGTTGGGCGAAAAGATTCGACTCAGTATTATGTTGCTGTGAAGAAAGGGCTATAGTGATTGAGCGCTGTAATGTGTAGTTAGTTTGTGTACAGAAAAGGATATCCAGAACTGTGCTACCTGATAGACCGTATTTTTTGAATTTCGGGACGAAATTTCGTTATTAGGAGGAAGTATGTAATACCCCGTATTTTCATGGATTTTAAATATAGGGATTAATTAAATTTAATGGAGATAATTAAATTAATTTTAATCCGGAATGTTGTTTTAAATATTTACTAGCGTGACGAGAGTTAGTAATTATTGGAAATTTGTTATTTGTTGAATGTTACTGGATTAGTATAGAAATATATGAGATTTATTTGTATAGTATTGTCACGTGTGAATAAAATGACAATTAGGGAAATTTAAGTCGGGACGCGCCTGTGTTGCGTCGGGAATAAATGTTGATTAATAAAAGTGAAATATTTTTAGTCATCCGTATGGTCGTTTTGAGTTCGCCAACATGTCCGGAAGGGTCGAGATAGTCAGAAAAGTGTACCCGGGGGTTTAGTTTGAGTCTTAGGGCAATTTTAGGCTTAATTAGTACCCGGAAGGGCATTTTGGTCATTTTACATTTTTGGGTAATTAAACCCACGAAATTTCAAGGGTTATATCAGATGTCTAAGGTCGTCTTCTAGGGTTAGAACAACCAAAGACAAGTGACGGCCATAGGAGAGGGAAGGAGAGATCTTCCAAAGCAATCCAAGGCCCGAAATACATCCGTTTGCACCGCCTCCACCACCAACGTGTAGATCGCGAGACGGGGAACGCAACCACACCAAATTCGGCACCAAACCAGAACGTCAAAAATCCCAGGGAAGTTTTTATCTTGCTTATTTTCGTTGATGCATCACTCATATTAGTTTAGGAATGATTAGGATGAGTTGTATGGAAGAAAAACCCCATTTGAGATAGGAAATTGCATGTAGGGATGATTTAAATGATATTCTGGAAACCCTTTTTGCCATGTAGAGGATTAAACCACGAATTTATGATGTTTTATAAGAAGGAAATTCTGTAAAAGATGTGTTAGAACCATGTTTAAGAGATTTTTAGGGATCTTGATATTTACATGAATTTTGGGTTATTAATCCATGTTTAGTGACAGAAACTTACATGCTTTACGTAGGAAATACATAATATGATGATATAATGTTAGTAGTGCGAATTCTGGGACGATTGGGAATGAAAAATATGGAATTGATTGAGGTTAGAGGATGAAACCCGCAACTGCAAAACTGCAGAAATCGCATATCTGCTCGATCGATCGATCGAGCAAAGAGCTTTGATCGACCGAAGGTTCGATCGATCGACCCCTCCTGGCAGACTCATGTTTCCCCTTCTTAATGTGACACCCCTACTAATTAAATACCGGGTAGCTACTCCTTTATTAAATCAATACAAAATGCCAAGTTGGTTCAGTTAATAGCATCACTGTCGAAAACATTTTTTTAAAGATTACTAATCACCTAGTATTTAAAAAGTAAGTGCCAAATTTTAATTTAAGTCTGATTAACATGCAGTACAAGAATAATGGAAGAACAACATAATCCATTCACCATAACGAAGTAATGAAATAACCAACAAATAATAAAAAGTCCGGAGGAAAACTCCTCACAACAATCACACAACTGAAAATAATAAGACAAGTCTGAATCCTAAATTAATTACATGCCCGAAATCTGAATAACTGAAATAAATGAAATGTCTCTAAAAGAAATGGGCGACATGCCCTACAACTGATAAATGTTGAATATAGAGTCAAGATAGATGAAGCGTCTACAAGCAAAGTCCTGTAACTTCCACAAACAGCTACAGCTCGTCACCTGAATGAAAATCCTAAGCATGGTGTCCTTGTGGTTGGGCACCTAAAATGGTTTTTACAAAAATAGATTTGAAAGAAAATGGGTCAGAGCCTGAAAGTGGAAATCATTTTAAAAACAACAAGTGTTTTAATAACACTAAAACAATAAATGCAAAATACATGTTAGGATGTGCACTCACATGAAATTCTCACCTCTCGACTACATGTGCACTCCTAACGTACCATACCCATCTAAACCACATACATAACTAACCAAACCGTAATAAGTTCTACCCCTTACTACTCGATTCCCAAATTACATTCTAGCGTTATCAATTAAATAGAGGGCTTTACGTAGACTCAGATTCTCAATTACTAATACCATTCACTATCGGTTAACCCGTTATGTTTTCTCAAAACATTACCATAATTATATTCACAATACTAACATGAAAGTTCCCATAATTAAGTGTATATTATTCACGTCATAAATATACAATACAAACACCCCGAGACTAAGCTGCGGTGCACACATACTCTGATATCCATCCCGGTACATCACGTATATAAGGATCACGCATTTCGAATCTCTCAGGAATCGTTCTCAGATAACAACAAGCACAAACAATGGAGGCGAACACAGTCACATCACATGGGTCACACACATACCTGCGCTCCCACGATCAGCAGACTTATTAACATCCCAATAACTCCTTCTCTGACCTATGTTCATCGAGGTACCAGTCTAAATCCGGGCAACACAAGGATTAGAGGGCCCTAAGCGAACGTAAACCTCCCGTGATAGCAAGTATGGTAGGTATGTCATACACATAAAAGCAATACATATACTAAGAATGCACACATCTTAGTAATCACCATAATTTATTGGTGGTACACTTCTCATTCTCGTACCGACATATAAAGCTACACAATTTATATGTTCCCGGTTAATATAATAATTTAGGCCGTAAATGTTCTCGCATCGTAATAGACACTCACATCCTACTCCATAATTCCCCTTAGGTTCAAACTACACTTCTAGGTTTTACTCCTCATTATATCCCAAATATCCCAATTATATCAATTAATCCACAAGGAATTGTTATCTCTACATATAAACAAGGTATTGGGACACTCGGGATCAAAACAGGCTAAAACGCCTAAACTGTCAGCTCGTTAGAAGTCTCGTTCGAACGAGGCAGTTCGAACGAGAGTTCGTTCGAACGAACTGGGTATCTAACGATATCTCGTTCGAATGAAAGGCATCGAACGAACATTCAACTCGTTAGAAGGCAAACTGTCCACTCGTTAGAAGCTCGTTCAAATGAGCTCGTTCGAACGACCTGGGTAGGTCTTCTAACGAGGGACCAGTTTCGAGCCCAGAAATTCCTTAACTCGTTTTTCCAATTTTTCTACACCTCTAATCTCCTCTAAACATCAAACCAACAATAGTACTTGGGTTCTAATCGATCCTAAATATACTTAGGTCATATATTAACGTATTTAGTGGGATTAATTCATCCTAAATCTCATCCAAATATTAAATCTCCACATCTTCTTCCCCAATCTCAAGAACATGAACCCTAGAAATTAAATTCATCCATAGGCAATAATAAATCCATTTTTATGGTATAAAATATGTATTTTTCCCTGACTAATCATCCTAACATTGTTCTACATGCAATTTCCTCATAAAATTATAAATCTCTACATCCAATTCAATGGGTTTTTATCATTCTCCAAGAACAATGAAATTCTGTAAATTTCCTAAAATTTCCTACGCATGGAAGAAGCATTCTTTGCAAAATATGTAATTAAACCACTTGCCTTATGTGTATCTCTGATTTTGATGACGAATTGATGGAGTGTTCTCTCTCTCTCTCTGCAGAATTCCATATCTCTCTCTCTCTCCAAGCTTTCTTCTCCAAGGTGCTAATCGTGGCTAGGGTTTGCCTTAGGAAATTTTGGAACAATTCTAATAACCCCCGTAGCCCATTAAGTCCTAAGATGTGGTTAGTGGGTTTAGTAGGCAATTACCAAGTCAGCTTTTTAATTCCCAATTTTCGTAGGTTTTAATTCCCAAAAATTCAAAATTACCAAACTACCCGTATACGTTGCCGGCATTGCCTAAAAAAGCCCCGGACCCAAACTAAACCCCCGGCTAGTGTTTTCTGACTATTTCGACCCTTTCGGGCGCGTTGGCACACTCAAAATGACCATATGGTCCATAGAAAAAAAATTCACTTTTTAATTAAAAATAAATATATTCTTGACGCGACTGTCACACGCGTCTCAACAAAATTTCCAAATTGCCGTATTTCAATCTCACGACAAGTTTCATAGTTCAATATTTATATATAGCCATATAAACTCATTAATATCAAATACTAACTCGCATCTCGCTAGTATTTTTATCCGGATTAATTTCCAATTAATACACATTTAATTCAATTAATCCCATAAATAAATATCATAAAAATACGGGGTATTACATACTTCCCCCCTAATAACTGAATTTCGTCCCGAAATTCAGAACTAGAAAGTACCTGGTAAGAACAACTCTGGATAACGTTCGCGCATCTCATCCTCGCGCTCCCATGTGGACTCCTCGACATTATGATGTCGCCACTGAACACGCACTAACGGAACTATCTTTGACCGTAGTTTCCGCTCACTTCGGTCCAAAATACCAATCGGCCCCTCCTCGTAGGAGCTATCAGGCTTGAGATCTATGTCCTCCAAAGCAATATGGGAATGAGCCAAATCATCTCTAAGATATTTCCTTAGCGAGGAAATATGAAATACATCATAAATCCGATGTAAATGCTCCGGTAACCCAAGTCTATACGCAACCGGTCCAATCCCCTCAATAATAGGAAATGGTCCCACATATCTCAGTGCCAACTTCCCTTTCTTCCCGAAACGCATAATCCCCTTCATAGGAGATACTCTGAGCAAAACTTGGTCCCCCACTTGGAACTCCCTGAAGAACCTCTTCGCATCAGCATAGCTCTTCTGCCGATCCTGAGCTACCCGAATGCGACTCCGAATCAATCCTATCCTCGCCGAAGTATCCTGAATTACTTCCGGCCCAAGTAGTTTGTTGTCCCCCACCTCCAACCAACATGCTGGGGAACGACAAGGTCTACCATACAATGCCTCAAATGGAGCCATGCCAATGTTAACTGGTAGGAGTTGTTGTAAGAAAACTCCACCAGTGGAAGGTACTGCTTCCATCCACCCCCAAAATTAATGATGCACATACGCAACATGTCCTCCAACATTTGGTTTGTACGCTCGGTCTGCCCATCGGTCTGCGGGTGATACGCCGTACTCAACCGCAATTCCGTGCCCATGGCCTCATGAAATCTTTCCCAAAACCGTGAAACAAATATCTTGTCTCTATCAGACACGATATTTAGGGGCACACCGTGAAGTCTCACTATCTTTGCAATAAAGAGCTGGGCATACTATCCCGTAGTGTAGTCTGTCCTTACGGGTAGAAAATGAGCGACTTTGGTCAACCTGTCCACAATCACCCATACGGAGTAATGACCTCTCTATGACGTAGGTAACCCCGTGATAAAATCCATGGATATGCTCTCCCACATCCACAATTGAATCGCTAATGGCTGTAGAAGTCCTGTCGGTCTCTGATGATCCACTTTTACTAGCTGACAAGTGGAGCATCTTTAAACAAACATGGCAATATCTCGCTTCATCCCGCTCCACCAATACTGTTGTCTCATGTCTTGGTACATTTTATCCCCACCGGGATGTACCGCGAACCGTGAGCCGTGCGACTCTGCCATCACCTCGTGTCGCAATTACTCCCCTTTCGGAACTACGAATCTTCCATTGAAGCGTAATCCCCCGTCTGAGCTAATGGTATAGGGCTCGGCTCCCTCTGCTAGTAATCGAACTATCTGCTCTTGACAGAACGAGTCATTTGCCTGTGCCCTTACTACCTTCGTGACAATTTGCGGTGTAACGGTCATCACAGACATGAACGATCGGGCCACTGCATCCTGGTGTCCCAACTCCTTCCACTTTCCCTTCCACACCCCTGCCACTTCATCTACTGGCCTACGGCTCAACACGTCTGCTACCACGTTAGCCCTCCCCGGGTGGTATTGGATATTGAACTGATAATCCTTCACGAACTCAAGCCACCTCCATTGCCGCATATTCAACTCCTTCTGCGTGAATAGGTACTGTAGGGACTTATGGTCCGTGAACAATCGAAACTTCTCCCCCAAAAGGTAATGTCTCCATATCCGAAGGGCAAATACAACTTCCGCCAACTCCAACTCATGAGTGGGGTAATTCTTCTCGTGAGGCTTAAGCTTACGGGAAGCATAAGCTATGGCCTGACTCTCCTGCTGTAATACACCTCCAAGTCCTTGCAAGGACGCATCGGTGTAAACTAGATACTCAACTCCCGGTCTCGGCAATGCTAACACAGGTGCTGAGGTCAACTTATCTTTCAACTCATCAAATGCCAACTGACAGGCATCACTCCAAATGAATGGCACACCCTTACGAGTCAGATGTGTCAAAGGACCCGCTATCTTCGAAAATCCCCGAATGAACCTCCTGTAGTATCCTGCTAGTCCCAAGAAACTACGAATCTCCGTTGGTGTCGTGGGTTATCCCCACTCCCTCACCGCGGATACCTTCCCCGGATCAACAGATATTCCCCGGTCGGAAAAAATGTGTCCCAAAAACTGGACCTCCTTCAGCCAAAACCCGCACTTCTCATATTTTGCATACAGCTCGTTCTGACGTAGCGTCTGCAAAACTTGCCTCAAATGCTCGGCGTACTCCTCCTCTGTCTGGGAGTAAACCAGAATATCATCAATGAAGACAATGAAAAACTGATCTAGGAAATCTCTGAACACCCTATTCATCAAGTCCATAAACACGGCTGGAGCATTGGTCAAACCAAATGGCATAACCCGAAACTCGTAAGAACCATATCTCGTTAAGAACGCAGTCTTCGAGACAGCCTCTTCCCTGATACGCAACTGATGGTATCCCGATCATAAATCAATCTTCGAGAAGAAAGAAGCTCCTCTCAACTGGTCGAAGTGGTCATCGATTCGAGGCAACGGATACTTATTCCGTATCGTGACCTTATTCAACTCTCGGTAGTCCACACACAATCTCAGTGAACCATCTCTCTTCTTCACGAACAACACAGGGTCACCCCACGGCGAAGTACTCCTCCGTATAAAACCCTGACCCAACAACTGCTCAATCTGATCTCGTAGCTCTGGCATCTCTGCCGGAGCCATACGGTACGGTGCGCGTGCTATAGGTCTCGTATCTGGTAATAAGTCTATGACAAAGTCTATCTCTCGACTGGGAGGTAGGCCTGGTATCTCCTGAAACACATCGTAATACTCCCTGACAACCGGAATCGAATCTAAAGGAATCACAACCTCCTTAGAGGTATCCTCCTCTATGTAGTACAAATGAGCGGTCGAACCTCCCTCTGGGCGAGGCATCGCCACTACAAACATCTCTTACCCCGGAATGGTAAAAACAATGCTCCCACCGAAGCAATCAATCATGGCTCTATAATCAGCGAGCCAATCCATACCGATAATCACATCATGCACATGCATATCTAATACCAATATGTCTGCAGGTAATACCAAACTACCAATCTCTACCCCCACTCCCCGGCATATAAAGAAAATCAGTGACCCACTCCCCAATGGTGAGTCTACACACATCACTGTGCTCTCCACTGTGGCTAACAACCCTAAGGCTTTCGCAAAATGTGTAGCTATAAAACCGTGCGTTGCCCCCATATCAAACAAAAACCGACCCATAGTACCATGGATAGGAAACATACCCTCAATCGCGGGTGGTGCCTGTGCAGCTGCTGCCTGGTGGACGTTATAGACACGTCCATACTGTATCTACCCCTGCTGCACAGGAACTGCTGGAATGGCTGGTAGTGCTGGCACCTGGGCTGGAGCTGGGAGGGCAGGTGGAAAAAGTGGCTTCTGTGGCTCATGTCGAGCACCCTGCTGCTGCTGCGGGGCCCTGCCCCTATCAGGACAGTCCTGGCGTTTATGGCCAGTCTTTCCACAAATGAAACACTTCCCCGAAAAGTTCCCCCCTCTATGTCCCTGCTGTCCCCGGCCCTGGTGGACGTTACCGTTCCTCCACTGGCCCTGCTGTCCCTGCTGAAACTGCTGTTGACCATTCTGACCCTGGTGGTTCTGATGGCCGTTCGAACCCTGATGGCCCGGCCGGAAACCTCCTTGTCCGTGCCTGAAATTTCCCGACCTGAACCTCTTGTGATCCCCCTGCTGGGAACCCTGATCACCCTGCCTCTGCCCCTGAACAGAATGTGCCCCACTGGCACCATTTCCCCCAGTCCTTCCCTGATGGCTGGACTCTCCTGACCTCTTGCCTTCAGTCATGTGAAAGAGATGGTCCTGGCAGTGTAACAGTGCAGCGTCAACCACATCATAGTAAGTGGCCAACGATAGGTTTCCTAACAAATGCTGACGGATCCTCCAAGTCAACCCGTCTGTAAATTTCTGTATCTTCTTCTCCTCTGTCGGTATCTCATCCAGAACAATGTTCAGAAGATTAGTGAATTCGGCCTCATACTCGGCCACAGTTTTACCCTCCTGCTTGAGGCTCATCAACTTCCTCCTCATCTCCATGTGAACAGCTGACGGAAAATATTTGCGGTCGAACCGCACCCAAAAATCCTGGATAGTGAGAGTATCTCTCTCCTCCATGGTGGTAATAGACTCCCACCACTGCACTGCAGACCCCACTAGCTTAAAGGTAGCTAGTATATACTTCTGGACATCGGTGAACTCATACATCCTCAGGTTCCGCTGAATGTCCTTCCTCCACTGACTCGAAACCACAACATCGGAGCTACCTACGGACTCCGGTGGGTGTGCTTTCTGAAAAGCATCACGTACACGTTCCCAGGTAGACGGGAATGCATGTGCCTGAACTGGCGCGGCTACTGGCACCTGAGGTGGTGCCTGCTGAACTACCGCTAGTGCGGCATTTACCGCCTGGGCCACAATGGCTGCAACCTCGGCGGCATTCATCGTGCCCTGAACTGGTGCGGGCTGTGGTTCTGGCATTGCATCCCTGGGAACCCGTTGTGCACGTCGTGGAGGCATCTGAAATAAGAATGAAGTTTATAAGTTCGCAGTTATAAACTCAAAATAACTGAAGAATGTAGCATATACAAAAGAATACAACAGTCCAAAAATATAGGGCTCTACATCAAAGAAAGCTCAGCGGAAACATAATAAGCCGTACAGATCCTAAAGGACACTAGAACCTGATGCTCTGATACCACCTGTTACTCCCCGACTAATTAAATACCGGCTAGCTACTCCTTTATTAAATAAATACAAAATGCCAAGTTGGTTCAGTTAATAGCATCACTGTCGAAAACATTTTTTTAAAGATTACTAACCACCTAGTATTTCAAAAGTAAGTGCCAAATGTTAATTTAAGTCTGATTAACATGCAGTACAAGAGTAATGGAAGAACAACATAATCCATTCACCATAACAAAGTAATGAAATAACCAACAAATAATAAAAAGTCCGGAGGAAAACTCCTCACAACAATCCCACAACTAAAAATAATAAGACAAGTCTGAATCCTGAATTAATTACATGCCCGAAATCTGAATAACTGAAATAAATGAAATGTCTCTAAAAGAAATGGGCGACATGCCCTACAACTGATAAATGCTGAATACAGAGTCAAGATAGATGAAGCGTCTACAAGCAAAGTCCTGTAACTTCCACAAACAGCTACAGCTCATCACCTGAATGAAAATCCTAAGCATGGTGTCCTTGTGGCTGGGCACCTAAAATGGTTTTTACAAAAATAGATTTGAAAGCAAATGGGTCAGAGCCCGAAAGTGGCAATCATTTTAAAAACAGCAAGTGTTTTAATAACATTAAAACATTAAATGAAAAATACATGTTAGGACGTGCACTCACATGAAATTCTCACCTCTCGACTACATGTGCACTCCTAACGTACCGTACCCATCTAAACCACATACATAACTAACCAAACCGTAATAAGTTCTACCCCTTACTACTCGATTCCCAAATTACATTCTAGCGTTATCAATTAAATAGAGGGCTTTACGTAGACTCAGATTCTCAATTAGTAATACAATTCACTATCGGTTAACCCGTTATGCTTTCTCAAAACATTACCATAATTATATTCACAATACTAACATGAAAGTTCCCATAATTAAGTGTATATTATTCACGTCATAAATATACAATACAAACACCACGAGACTAAGCTGCGGTGCACACATACTCTGCTATCCATCCCGGTACATCACGTACATAAGGATCACGTATTCCGAATCTCTCAGGAATCGTTTTCAGATAACAACAATCACAAACAATGGAGGCGAACACAGTCACATCACATGGGTCACGCACATACCTGTGCTCCCACGATCAGCAGACTTATTAACATCCCAATAAGTCCTTCTCTGACCTATGTTCATCGAGGTACCAGTCTAAATCCGGGCAACACAAGGATTAGAGGGCCCTAAGCGAACGTTAACCTCCCGTGATAGCAAGTATGGTAGGTATGTCATACACATAAAAGCAATACATATACTAAGTATGCACACATCTTAGTAATCACCATAATTTATTGGTGGTACACTTCTCATTCTCGTACCGACATATAAAGCTACACAATTTATATGTTCCCGGTGAATATAATAATTTAGGTCGTAAATGTTCTCGCATCGTAATAGACACTCACGTCCTACTCCATAATTCCCCTTAGGTTCAAACTACACTTCTAGGTTTTACTCCTCATTATATCCCAAATATCCCAATTATATCAATTAATCCACAAGGAATTGTTATCTCTACATATAAACACGGTATTGGGACACTCGGGATCAAAACAGGCTAAAAAGCCTAAACTTTCAGCTCGTTAGAAGTCTCGTTCGAACGAGGCTGTTCGAACGAGAGTTCGTTCGAACGAACTGGGTATCTAACGAGATCTCGTTCGAACGAAAGGCATCGAACGAACATTCAACTCGTTAGAAGGCAAACTGTCCACTCGTTAGAAGCTCGTTCGAACGACCTGGGTAGGTCTTCTAACGAGGGACCAGTTTCGAGCCCAGAAATTCCTTAACTCGTTTTTCCAATTTTTCTACACCTCTAATCTCCTCTAAACATCAAACCAACAATAGTACTTGGGTTCTCATCAATCCTAAATATACTTGGGTAATATATTAACGTATTTATTGGGATTAATTCATCCTAAATCTCATCCAAATATTAAATCTCCACATCATCTTCCCCAATCTCAAGAACATGAACCCTAGAAATTAAATTTATCCATAGGCAATAATAAATCCGTTTTTATGGTCTAAAAGATGTATTTTTCCCTGACTAATCATCCTAACATTGTTCTACATGCAATTTCCTCAAAAAATTATAAATCTCTACATCCAATTCAATGCGTTTTTATCATTCTCCAAGAACAATGAAATTCTGTAAATTTCCTAAAATTTCCTACGCATGGAAGAAGCATTCTTTGCAAAATATGTAATTAAACCACTTGCCTTATGTGTATCTCTGATTTTGATGACGAATTGATGGAGTGTTCTCTCTCTCTCTCTGCAGAATTCCTTCTCTCTCTCTCTCCAAGCTTTCTTCTCCAAGGTGCTAATGGTGGCTAGGGTTTGCCTTAGGAAATTTTGGAACAATTCTAATAACCCCCGTAGCCCATTAAGTCCTAAGATGTGGTTAGTGGGTTTAGTGGGCAATTACCAAGTCAGCTTTTTAATTCCCAATTTTCGTAGGTTTTAATTCCCAAAAATTCAAAATTACCAAACTACCCTTATACGTTGCCGGCATTGCCTAAAAATGCCCCGGGACCCAAACTAAACCCCCGGCTAGTGTTTTCTGACTATTTTGACCCTTCCGGACGCGTTGGCGCACTCAAAATGACCATACACTTAATAGAAATAAAATTTACTTTTTAATTAAAAATAAATATATTCCTGACGCGACTATCACACGCGTCTCAACAAAATTTCCAAATTGCCGTATTTCAATCTCACGACAAGTTTCATAGTTCAATATTTATATATAGCCATATATACTCATTAATATCAAATACTAACTCGCATCTCGCTAGTATTTTTATCCGGATTAATTTCCAATTAATACACATTTAATTCAATTAATCCCATAAATAAATATCACAAAAATACGGGGTATTACACTTAATTAGTTGAAATTCAATTTAATGTGAAATAATTCTTGGACATCAGTAATATAGTGTTTTGGGAGATAGGGAAGACCAGTAGGACATATGAGTAATTTTGGGACTTTTAATACGAGACGAGAATTGTATTTTTGGGATAATTACTTAAGGGTCGATGAATTAATGTATTAAAGGGAGAGATGCATAAGAGAGTTACGTTGGAACATAAAAAGGACACCTACTGAATTTTATACTTGGGAGGATAGAGTCCATGAGAGTTACGTAATAAGTTGGAAGAATCCTTCAAATTAAGGTTAGAGACGAACCCTTATACGCGATACTAATAATGTGAAAATAAGGATAAATGTCGTAACTATGGTGTGACACCCCGACTAATTAAACACCGGGTAGCTACTCCTTTATTAAATTAATTCAAAATGCCAAGTTGGTTCAGTTAATAGCATCACTGTCGAAAACATTTTAATAATTACTAACCACCTAGTATTTAAAAACTAAGTGCCAAATTTTAAGTTAAGTCTGATTAACATGCAATAAAAGAATAATGGAAGAGTCAACATAATCCATTCACCATACGAAGTAATGAAATAACCAACAATAATAATAAGAAATCCGGAGGAAAACTCCTCGCAACAATCCCAACAAAAGGAAATAATACTACAAGTCTGAATCCTGAATAATTACATGCCAAAAGTCTGAATAACTGAAATAAATGCAAAGTCTCTAAAAGAAATGGGCGACATGCCCTACAACTGATAACTGATAAATATCGAGTCAAGATCGATGAAGCGTCTACAAGCAAAGTCCTATAACTTCCACAAACAGCTACAACTCGTCACCAGAATGAGAATCCTATGCATGGTGTCCTTGTGGCTGGGCACCTAAAATGGTTTTTACAAAAATAGATTTGAAAGCAAATGGGTCAGAGCCCGAAAGTGGAGAACATTTTGAAAACAGCAAGTGTTTTAATAACATTAAAACATTAAATGCAAAATACATGTTAGGACGTGCACTCACATGAAATTCTCACCTCTTGGCTACATGTGCACTCCTAACGTACATTACCCATCTAAATGACACATATATCTAACCAAAACGTAATAAGTTCTACCTCTTACTACTCGATTACCATATTACATTCTAACGTTACCAAAGAATAGAGGGCTTTACTTAGACTCAGATTCTCAATATGTAATACATTTCACTATTGGTTATCCCGTTATGTTTTCTCACTACATTACCATAATTATGTTCACAATAACAACATGAAAGTTTCCATTAATTAAGTGTATATTATTCACGTCATAAATATACAATACAAGCACCCCGAGAACTAAGTTGCGGTGCACACATACTCTGCTATCCATCCCGGTACATCACGTACATAAGGATCACATATTCCGAATCTCTCAGGAATAGTTCACAGATAACAACATCACAAATAATGGAGGCGAACACAGTCACATCACATGGGTCACGCACATACCTGCGCTCCCACGATCAGCAGACTTATTAATATCCCAATAAGTCCTTCTCTGACCTATGTTCATCGAGGTAACCAGTTTAAATCCGAGCAACACAAGGATTAGAGGGCCCTAAGCGAACGCAAACCTCCCGTGATAGCAAGTATGGTAGGTATGTCATACACATAAAATCAATACATATATACTAAGTATGCACACGTCTTAGTAATCACCGTAATATATTGGTACCTATCTCTTCTCGTACTGACATATAATACTAACCCATTTATATGTTCCCGGTTAATGTAATTAATTAGGCCGTCAATAGCTCACATCGTAATAGACACTCACGTCCTACTTCATATTTTTCCCTTAGGTTCAAACTAAACTTCTAGGTTTGACTCCTCATAATATCCCAAACATCCCAAATATATCAATTACTCATCAAAGAAAGGCTATCTCTACCTATACACAAGGTTACGGGGCACTTGGGATCAAAACAGGCTAAAAAGCCTAAACTGTCAACTCGTTCGAAGTCTCGTTCGAACGAGGCTATTCGAACGAGACTTCGTTCGAATGAACTGAGTCTTCTAACGAGATCTCGTTCGAACGAAGTGGGCTTTCTAACGAGATCTCGTTCGAACATTCTTATCGAACGAACTTCACCCTCGTTAGAAGTCAATGGTCAACTCGTTAGAAGGTCGTTCGAACGAGCTCGTTCGAACGACCTGGGCAGGTCTTCTAACGAGTGGCCAGTTTCAAGCCCAGAATTCCTTATTTCGTTTTTTCCTCTTTTCTTCACTTCTAATCTTCTCTAAACATTAGTCCAACAATATATCAAGGTTCCTAATCGTCTCTAAACATACATAGGTCACCTACTAACGTTTTTGTGTGGATTAAATCATTATAACCATCATCCAAATATCAAATCTCTACATATTTTTCCCCAATTTCAAACACATGAACCCTAGAATTTATAAGTCATCTAGAAGTCTAATTTAATCCGTTTTTGGTTTCATACCAATTGTAATATCATCAGAATAATCATCAACTACAAATCTACATGCAATTTCCTCATCAAGAATGTAATTTCTATTTCCAATTTAATGGGTTTTCCGTTATCTCCCAAGAACAAATCAGATTTTTAACAATTCCTACACATGGAAGAAACATTCTCTATAAAAACGAAATTAAATCACTTGCCTTAATGGTAACTCTGAATTTGATGACGAATTTGATGAATGGATCTCTCTCCTCTGCAGATTTCTCCTCTCCTCTCTTTCTACAAGCTCTTCTCTAATGGTGGCTATGGAGGCTAGGGTTTTGTCTTAGGAAACTTTCAATAACCTCCGTAGTCTATTTGGGTATTAGTGGGCTTAGTGGGTTAATGCCTAATCAGATATTAATTACCAATTTTCGTAGCTTTTAATTCCTCAAAATTCAAAATTACCAAACTACCCTTATACGTTGCCGGTATGGCCTAAAAATGCCCCGGGACCCAAACCAAACTCCCGGCTAGTGTTTTCGGACTATTTCGACCCTTCCGGACGCGTTGGCGCACTCAAAACGACCATACAGATAATAGAAATAAAATTCTCTTTTTAATTATCAAAATTATATACCATGACGCGACTGTCATACGCGTCTCAACAAAATTTCCAAATTGCCGTATTTCTATCTCACGACAAATTTCAAAATTCTAAATTCATATATAATCATATATGCACATATAATCAAATACCAACTCGCATCTCGCTAGTATTTTAATCCGGATTAATTTCCCATTTAATACGCATTTAATTTAATTAATCCCATAAAATAATTATCACAAAAATACGGGGTATTACATACTTCCCCCCTAATAACTGAATTTCATCCCGAAATTCGAAACTAGAATGTACCTGGTAAGAACAACTCTGGATAACGTTCACGCATCTCATCCTCGCGCTCCCATGTGGACGCCTCGACATTATGATGTCGCCACTGAACACGCACTAACGGAACTATCTTTGACCGCAGTTTCCGCTCACTTCGGTCCAAAATCGCAATCGGCCCCTCCTCGTAGGAGCTATCCTGTTGGAGATTGATGTCTTCCAAAGTGATGTGAGAATGAGCCAAATCGTCTCTAAGATATTTCCTTAGCGAGGAAATATGAAACACATCGTGAATCCGATGTAAATGCTCCGGTAATCCAAGCCTATACGCAACCGGTCCAATCCGTTTAATAATAGGAAATGGTCCCACATATCTCGGTGCCAACTTCCCTTTCTTCCCGAAATGCATAATCCCCTTCATAGGAGATACTCTGAGCAAAACCTGGTCCCCCACTTGAAACTCTCTGAAGAACCTCTTCGCATCAGCATAGCTCTTCTGCCGATCCTGAGCTACCCGAATGCCACTCCGAATCAATCCTATCCTCGCCGAAGTATCCTGAATTACTTCCGGACCAAGTAGTTTGTTGTCCCCCACCTCCAACCAACATGCTGGGGTACGACAAGGTCTACCGTACAACGCCTCAAATGGAGCCATGCCAATGGTGAACTGGTAGGAGTTGTTGTAAGAAAACTCCACCAGTGGAAGATACTTCTCCCATCCACCCCCAAAATTAATGATACTCATACGTAACATGTCCTCCAACATCTGGTTTGTACGCTCGGTTTGCCCATCGGTCTACGGGTGATACGCCGTACTCAACCGCAATTCCTTGCCCATGGCCTCCTGAAAACTCTCCCAAAACCGTGAAACAAATATCTTGTCTCGGTCAGACACGATATTTAAGGGCACACCGTGAAGTCTCACTATCTCTGAAATAAAGAGCTGGGCATACTGTCCCGCAGTGTAGTCTGTCCTTACGGGTAGAAAATGAGCGACTTTGGTCAACCTGTCCACAATTACCCAAATGGAGTCGTGACCTCTCTGTGACGTAGGCAATCCCGTGATAAAGTCCATGGATATGCTCTCCCACATCCACATCGGGACCTCCAACGGTTGTAGCTGTCCTGCCGGTCTCTGATGATCCACTTTTACAAGCTGACAAGTGGCGCATTTAGAAACAAACTCGGCAATATCTCTCTTCATCCCGATCCACCAATACTGACGTCTCATGTTTTGGTGCATTTTGTCCCCATCAAGAAACTACGAATCTCTGTCGGTGTCGTGGGCTGTCCCCACTCCCTCACCGCGGATAACTTCCCCGGATCAACAGATATTCCCCGGTCGGAGATAATATGTCCCAAAAACTTGACCTCCTTCAGCCAAAACCCGCATTTCTCATACTTTGCATACAACTCGTTCCGACGAAGTGTCTGCAAAACTTGCCTCAAATGCTCGGCGTGCTCCTCCTCTGTCTGGGAGTAAACCAGAATATCATCGATGAAGACAATGACAAACTGATCTAGGAAATCCCTGAACACTCTATTCATCAAGTCCATAAACACTGTTGGAGCGTTGGTCAAACCAAAAGGCATAACCCGAAATTCGTAAGAACCATATCTCGACAAGAACGCAGTCTTCGAGACATCCTCCTCCCTGATTCGCAACTGATGGTATCCCGATCTCAAATCAATCTTTGAGAAGAAAGAAGCTCCTCTCAACTGGTCGAATAAGTCATCGATTCGAGGCAACGGATACTTATTCCATATCGTGACCTTATTCAACTCTCGGTAGTCCACACACAATCTCAGTGAACCATCTCTCTTCTTCACGAACAACACAGGGGCACCCCACGGCGAAGTACTCCTCCGTATAAACCCCTGACCCAACAACTGTTCAATCTGATCCCGTAACTCCCTCATCTCAGCTGGAACCATACGGTACGGTGCGCGTGCTATAGTTCTCGTATCTGGCAATAAGTCTATAACAAAGTCTATCTCTCGACTGGGGGGGGGGGGTAGACCTGGTATCTCCTAAAACACATCAGAATACTCCCTGACAACTGGGATCGAATCTAAAGGGATCACAACCTCCTTAGAGGTATCCTCCTCTTGGTAATACAAATGAGCGGTCGAGCCTCCCTCTGGGCGAGGCATCGCCACTACAAACATCTCTTGCCCCGGAATGGCAAAAACAATGCTCCCACCGAAGCAATCAATCATGGCTCTATAATCAGCGAGCCAATCCATACCGATAATCACATCGTGAACATGCATATCTAATACCAACATATCTGCAGGTAATACCAGACTACCAATCTCTACCCCCACTCCCCAGCATATAAAGAAAATAAGTGACCCACTCCCCAATGGTGAGTCTACACACGTCACTGTGCTCTCTGCCGTAGCTAATAACCCTAAAGCTTTCGCAAAATGTGTAGCTATAAAGAAATGCGTTGCCCCCGTATCAAACAAAACCCGACCCATAGTACCATGGATAGGAAACATACCCTCAATCGTGGGTGGTGCCTGCGGAGCTGCTGCCTGGTGGACGTTATAGACACGTCCATACTGTAACTGTCCCTGCTGCACAGGAACTGCTGGAATGGCTGGAAGAGCGGGCACCTGGGCTGGAGCTGGGAGGGCTGGTGGAAAAAGTGGCCTCTGTGGCTCATGTCGAGCACCCTGCTGCTGCTGCTGGTCCCTGCCCCTATCAGGACAGTCCTGGCGTTTATGGCCAGTCTTGCCACAAACAAAACACTTCCCTGGGAAGTTCCCCCCTCTCGGTCCCTGCTGCCCCCGGCCCTGGTGTCCGTTACCATTCCTCCACTGGCCTTGCTGAAACTGATGCTGACCATTCTGACCCTGCTGGTGTTGATGGTCGTTCGGACCCTGATGGACCTGCCGGAAACCTCCCTGTCCGTGCCTGAAGTTTCCTGACCTGAACCTCTTGTGATCCCCCTGTTGAGTACCCTGATCACCCTGCCTCTGCCCCTGAACAGATTATGCCCCACTGGCACCATTTCCTCCAGTCCTGCCCTGATGGCTAGACTCTCCCGATCGTTTGCCCTCAGCCATGTGAAAGCGGTGATCCTGGCAATGGAGCAATGCAGTGTTAACCACATCAGAATAAGTGGCTAACGAGAGGTTCCCTAACAAGTGCTGACGAATCCTCCATGTCAACCCGTCTGTGAATTTCTGTATCTTCTTCTCCTCCGTCGGTATCTCATCTGAAACAATGTTCAGAGGATCAGTAAATTCGGCCTCATACTCGGCCACAGTCTTACCGTCTTGCTTGAGGCTCATCAACTTTCTTCTCATTTCTGTGTGAACAGCCGACGGAAAGTACTTGCGATCAAACCGCACCCAGAATTCCTAAATAGTGAGAGTATCCCTCTCCTCTACGGTGGTAATAGACTCCCACCACTGCAGTGCTGACCCCACTAGCTTAAAAGTAGCTAGTATCTGCTTCTGGACATCTGTGCACTCATACATCCTCAAGTGCCGCTGTATATCCTTCCTCCACTGACTCGAAACTACCACATCGGAGCTACCTGCGAACTCCGGAGGGTGTGCTTTCTGAAAAGCATCACGTACACGTTCCCAAGTAGACGGGAATGCATGAGTCTGAACTGGCTCGGCTATCGGCGCTTGAGGTGGTGCCTGCTGAACTACAGCTATTGCAGCATTTACCGCCTGAGCCATAATGGCTGCAACCTCGGCGGCATTCATCGTGCCCTGAGCTGGTTCGGGCTGTGGTTCTGGCGTCGCATCCCTGGGAACCCTTCGTGCACGTCATGGAGGCATCTGAAATAAGAATGAAGTTTATAAGTTCGCAGTTATAAACTTAAAATAGCTGAAGAACGTAGAATATACAAAAGAATACAACAATCCTAAAATATAGGGATTTACATCAAAGGAAGCTCAGCGGAAACATAGTAAGCCGTTCAGATCCTAAAGGACACTAGAACCTGATGCTCTGATACCACCTGTGACACCCCGACTAATTAAACACCGGGTAGCTACTCCTTTATTAAATTAATTCAAAATGCCAAGTTGGTTCAGTTAATAGCATCACTGTCGAAAACATTTTAATAATTACTAACCACCTAGTATTTAAACAGTAAGTGCCAAATTTTAAGTTAAGTCTGATTAACATGCAATAAAAGAATAATGGAATAGTCAACATAATCCATTCACCATACGAAGTAATGAAATAACCAACAATAATAATAAGAAATCCGGAGGAAAACTCCTCGCAACAATCCCAACAAAAGGAAATAATACTACAAGTCTGAATCCTGAATAATTACATGCCAAAAGTCTGAATAACTGAAATAAATGCAAAGTCTCTAAAAGAAATGGGCGACATGCCCTACAACTAATAACTGATAAATATCGAGTCAAGATCGATGAAGCGTCTACAAGCAAAGTCCTGTAACTTCCACAAACAGCTACAGCTCGTCACCTGAATGACAATCCTATGCATGGTGTCCTTGTGGCTGGGCACCTAAAATGGTTTTTACAAAAATAGATTTGAAAGCAAATGGGTCAGAGCCCGAAAGTGGAAAACATTTTGAAAACAGCAAGTGTTTTAATAACATTAAAACATTAAATGCAAAATACATGTTAGGACGTGCACTCACATGAAATTCTCACCTCTCGGCTACATGTGCACTCCTAACGTACATTACCCATCTAAATGACACATATATCTAACCAAAACGTAATAAGTTCTACCTTTTACTACTCGATTCCCATATTACATTATAACGTTACCAAAGAATAGAGGGCTTTACTTAGACTCAGATTCTCAATATGTAATACATTTCACTATTGGTTATCCCGTTATGTTTTCTCACTACATTACCATAATTATGTTCACAATAACAACATGAAAGTTTCCATTAATTAAGTGTATATTATTCACGTCATAAATATACAATACAAGCACCCCGAGAACTAAGTTGCGGTGCACACATACTCTGCTATCCATCCCGGTACATCACGTACATAAGGATCACATATTCCGAATCTCTCAGGAATAGTTCACAGATAACAACATCACAAATAATGGAGACGAACACAGTCACATCACATGGGTCACGCACATACCTGCGCTCCCACGATCAGCAGACTTATTAATATCCCAATAAGTCCTTCTCTGACCTATGTTCATCGAGGTAACCAGTCTAAATCCGGGCAATACAAGGATTAGAGGGCCCTAAGCGAACACAAACCTCCCGTGATAGCAAGTATGGTAGGTATGTCATACACATAAAATCAATACATATATACTAAGTATGCACACGTCTTAGTAATCACCATAATATATTGGTACATATCTCTTCTCATACTGACATATAATACTACCCCATTTATATGTTCCCGGTTAATGTAATTAATTAGGCCATCAAGAGCTCACATCGTAATAGACACTCACGTCCTACTTCATATTTTTCCCTTAGGTTCAAACTAAACTTCTAGGTTTGACTCCTCATAATATCCCAAACATCCCAAATATATCAATTACTCATCAAAGAAAGGCTATCTCTACCTATACACAAGGTTACGGGGCACTCGGGATCAAAACAGGCTAAAAAGCCTAAACTGTCAACTCGTTCGAAGTCTCGTTCGAACGAGGATGTTCGAACGAGACTTCGTTCGAACGAACTGAGTCTTCTAACGAGATCTCGTTCGAACGATCTGGGCTTTCTAACGAGATCTCGTTCGAACGATCTTATCGAATGAACTTCACCCTCGTTAGAAGTCAATGGTCAACTCGTTAGAAGCTCGTTCGAACGAGCTCGTTCGAACGACTTGGGCAGGTCTTCTAACGAGTGGCCAGTTTCAAGCCCATAATTCCTTATTTCGTTTTTTCCTCTTTTCTTCACTTCTAATCTTCTCTAAACATTAGTCCAACAATATATCAAGGTTCCTAATCATCTCTAAACATACATAGGTCACCTACTAACGTTTTTGTGGGGATTAAATCATTATAACCATCATCCAAATATCAAATCTCTACATATTTTTCCCCAATTTCAAACACATGAACCTTAGAATTTATAAGTCATCTAGAAGTCTAATTTAATCCGTTTTTGGTTTCATACCAATTGTAATATCATCAGAATAATCATCAACTACAAATCTACATGCAATTTCCTCATCAAGAATGTAATTTCTATTTCCAATTTATGGGTTTTCCATTATCTCCCAAGAACAAATCAGATTTTTAACAATTCCTACACATGGAAGAAACATTCTCTATAAAAACGAAATTAAATCACTTGCCTTAATGGTAACTCTGGATTTGATGACGAATTTGATGAATGGATCTCTCTCCTCTGCAGATTTCTCCTCTCCTCTCTTTCTACAAGCTCTTCTCTAATGGTGGCTATGGAGGCTAGGGTTTTGTCTTAGGAAACTTTCAATAACCTCCGTAGTCTATTTGGGTATTAGTGGGCTTAGTGGGTTAATGCCTAATCAGATATTAATTCCCAATTTTCGTAGCTTTTAATTCCTCAAAATTCAAAATTACCAAACTACCCTTATACGTTGCCGGTATGGCCTAAAAATGCCCCGGGACCCAAACCAAACTCCCGGCTAGTGTTTTCTGACTATTTCCACCCTTCCGGACGCGTTGGTGTACTCAAAACGACCATACGGATAATAGAAATAAAATTCGCTTTTTAATTATCAAAATTATATACCATGACGCGACTGTCACACGCGTCTCAACAAAATTTCCAAATTGCCGTATTTCTATCTCACGACAAATTTCAAAATTCTAAATTCATATATAATCATATATGCACATATAATCAAATACCAACTCGCATCTCGCTAGTATTTTAATCCGGATTAATTTCCCATTTAATACGCATTTAATTTACTTAATCCCATAAAATAATTATCACAAAAATACGGGGTATTACATATGGGATTTGAGATATACCTAATATGGATATGGTAATATTAGTATAGTTATATGATTGTGTATGCATATACTATCTATGTTTGAAAACCATACCCACGCTACTTGCTATCCCCGAGGTTACCGTGCTGGGACGATTTTATCCTGTGTGCCTTATGGGGGATATTGATTCGTACCCTATGAGGTAGATATCTTTGGTACAGGCTATCAGAATGATAGTTCAGACGGTCCTAAGAGACGATGGTATGTGCTTTCCTCTTAGAGACTTGGAATCTATGCTTCGCCTGAATATTGTTTGTGTATGTGTTAATACAATTCGAGAGTGATTCCGAATTTGTATTCCCCTTAATACGAGTGATACGGGGTTTGGATAGTAGAGTATGCCCGCACCATAGATTTATGAGGAGTGATGTTATGATATATATATTTTACGAGTAGTTAATATATATATATATGAAATTCTGAAATCTAGAACTGCCTACTGTGATTTGATGTGTAGGATATGGTTGATGACTCAATTGTAATAATTGTTTTGAGAAAGTATAATATGACACTAGAAAACTTTATAAATTAATAAAGTTAAAAACGAGAATTTTGGATACTAATTGAAATATCCTTTTCAAATAGTTGTATCGTTCAATTTTAAGTCCTGCGAATAACCTAAGATAAGTTAAATCATTGGGGAAAGATAGGGTGATATACGACGAGATAGACCATTGGGAAGGTTAGTGCGATAGGTGTGCACATTAGAAGAGAGGTGAGAATTTCTCAAGAGAGTGTCGCACTAATATGTTGTTGCATTGGCCTGTAATCCATTTAAATACTTGCTAAATGAATTTTTAAATCATATACACTATCGGGCTCTGACCCGTTTCCATTTCTCTTTCTCTCTTGTATATATATATGTATATATTACAGGTGCCCAGCCACAGGGGCGTCTTGCATAGGGTCCTTTGGAAGGAACGCGCTGCAGCTTAGGTGGGAGTTGCAGGCCTATTGTTTAGACGACCTCATTGTTGACTCTACTTCTAGTTCATCTTTATCCATTGGGGGCATGTGTCACCCTTTTTCCATTATTTAGTTGATATTGTCAGAGATTATATTTCTTTTAATTTCATTATCTTTATTTCGGAATTGTTACTGTCAGGATGTTTTCCCTAGTATTTTAATGTTGGGATTTATTATTGTTGGGTAAACTCTTAAATGTTCATTTTATTCTTCTACTTATTGTGTGACTCTTTAGATGTTAATGGTTTAAGGTTTTATAACCGGATTTAATAAAATGAGAATAAAGGTTTAAATGGTTTTGACACTAAGCTTAATTAATTAGGGTGTTTAAATTGGAAAAGTTTTTCATTTGCGACAGTGATGCTAAGAATGAACCAACTATTCACCTTGATTTTAATTTAATAAAGGAGTGATCACCCGGTATTTAATTAGGCAGGGTGTCACATCTTGGTTTGTATGAAGTGTAAGAGTGAATTTCGTTGAAATATGAAATTTGGATAGACCGGACCGGTCCAAAATGAGGCGATCAGATCGGTCCGTTTATGACCGAACCGGTTCTTTTTCTTGGAAATCGAATCGATCCGATTTTGATAAAAAAACTGAAGAAGTTTTCTTGGACAAGAATTTCTTTTTGGGAAATAGATATTAGGGGATCCTAAATAGAGTGCGATGACCTCTAAAAGCGTAAGTGGGTGATATATAAGTCTAGGGTTAGTGGGAAAGATCCGGGGTTTAAATTGAGGAATGTTTGGGATGAACAACATTTGAGGAGTTATTAGGCGGGTTCGTACATATATATTTATGCGTGTAGAATATATATGCCAATTATTTATGCGTAGAATATATATATGCTGAATATGTATGAGTAAATCCTAAGGTGCGAGTAGGATGATATAAGAATACTAACTAGGCGTGATACGCTACTATTCGGAAATAAGAGATGTGAGAGTTCTATTATAAGTGAGTGAATAATTATGGGAATAAAATAGGTTGTGTGTATACTTATAAATTATTACAAATTGGTATATTCGGGATTACAGGCTAATGCCAATTGAGATAGGGAGAAATATCCGGATTTGATGATATACACACACACACACACACATGGGTATAAAGACAATATATACATGGTGTGATTATAAATATATATGTGTGTGATTTATATATTTATGTTGAATATACCCCTCTAGTGGTGTCATGGGAAGTTGCGCGATGTGGGTGAATACCCTGGCTTGAGAAGCAGGGTGAGTATAGCCCTAGGTCATAGTCGTCGAGTTTTTATACAGTGTGAATATTTATTATGGGTTAGACGTCTTGGGTATGATTCGGTCTCACTTTTAGATAAGGAACTATAACCACTTCCCCTACATTTGATATTTATATAGGGTTCGGTGTGAGATTTCGACATGGCTACTCGGGAGAATGTGTGAAAAATTCCTTGGAGGATGAGTTATAGCTCTGTGGGATGGTTGTTATACTTATATAGTGTGTGATATATGAGTATAGATACGCTTGATGTGTATAGTATATCATATATATATATATATATATATATATATATATATAAACGGCCTAGAACAAGGAAAGTAGTGTGAGTAAATTTCTGGACTATCCGAGAGTGTAAAATCCAGAGTCAAATATATGTGATATAGTGTATAAGGAGAGAGTATTATATACAAGATTGTTAACACTAGATTGTAAATAATGTAATAAATAGTGAATGTTATTCATAATAAATGGATATATGACAAGTGAGTGATTATAAGGATTAAGATATCACGAGAGCTTAGAATTTTATATAGGTGGGACTTGTGATAGTGTATGATGAGTTGCTGTGAAAGCTTAGTTAGACGGGGTAGCTTAACTAGGGATTTTTAAAATACATGCATTAGCTGCGCACTGTAAGAGGAGAGGTGAGGGGTATCTCATGTGAGTGAGACACCAGTTTTAATATGGAGATTTTAATCTTTTTAAATATTAAAGTATGTTAAGAACTTGCTAAAATATTTTTCAAACCCGGGCTCTGACCCATATCTATTTTCTTTTTCTTTTCCTTTGTTATAATTTTTAGGTGTCGAGACACAGGACCGCATGGATGTTAAATCTTTCGAGTTAGACGTTGTTTCCGTAGCCATGGATGTTGACAGGAAATTATTTAGACGCTTCTATCCTTGTGATCTTGATAGGAGGTACTGTTGTAAAATTCAGGCATATTTCCCAACTGCTATCTTCAAGTTTATTTATGGCATTTTTATTTTACACCTGTTAGATATGATTGTATAGTGTTATAATGAGAGTTATCGGTTATTTATTTATTCCTTATTGTTCATATCTTTGTATGAATTGTTTTACTTGTGTGTTTACGCTAAAAAGATTAAAAAGTTTAAAATTTTACGCCAGGCCTAATAGGTTATTAGTAACTAAATGGTTTTCGACAGTGATGCTGAGAATGAAACCATTTGAGATTCCTATTTAATTAGATATAAGATTGATCACCCGGTATTTTATTAGGTGGGGTGTCACATGACATGACTTCAAGCATATGGAGCAGGTTCACTTTCGTAAATCTTAATAGGACGCTTATGGATAGAATTTCTCTGGACAATTGCTTGTTCCTTCAGAATGTCGTGTCCATTTTAGTGTCAGTAATCAGGGATTGGTATTCTCACATATTTGGTAACTCATATTGGTTACATGTCATGGTATGACACAGTTGGGCCTAGTAAAGTTCGATGGACCAGGTATGGTCAATACAGCTCGATGGTGGGTGTGCCTTATCTAAGATATTCTTGCTATTGCATAATGTTTTGTTGATGGGTGGGTGCACTTTTGGCCACATGGTTTTCTCGTATTATTGGTTTTTCTGAGGTTTTATGGCCTTTTGACTAGCCAACAGGATAGTGGCTCTAGTTGCAAAGAGCGGGATGATTAGTTGAGGATATGGTATAGTGTTATAAATTGAGTAAATCTTAGATTAAGGTGTTACTTTTCCATGGTGAATGTGTTAGAACAAGGCCTTAGAAAGTGCTCGAAGTATAGCTGCCTAGAGTAGTACTGGGGTCATTAAAATGATGTAGCAAAATGTGTAAGCCGAATGCATGGTGATGAGTTGGTAAGAATATTACTTCTTGGAGTGCGAAATTAGCATAATATGGTTATTGGAAAGCTCATGCGAGTTATGTAGTCAAAATAGTTTGAAGATTTGTGTGAAGCAAGATGTGCAGTCCTAAGATGGGAATGACTTTGGTGATGAATACGATGATTGGTTGCATTACAGTTCACATTGGGTGAAGGTTAATCGCTAGACTAAGTGGCCCATGGAGCCGCCGACATGCCATAGGTACTTGTTTGGGTAAAACTATAAATGTTTCTTAAATGATCATCAAGTGAGTGGCTACTCGAAGTCGATTATGTGATGTTCATGGTTAGCAAGATGGTGAGCATTACAGCGTGTCACATATTGCTTAATTGGTGACAAACCACGTGTCTGGGTTCTTAGGTTGACTTTAGTATTGAGAACTTCGATAATTTTTCCTTGGAGGATTTCTATAGCTTAGGATAGAAGGTTGTGAACCCCGTAAGCTTAAGGATTGATGGATCGAGAATTTTGGGGATGAAATTACATAAGGAGGGAATTTTGTAATACCCCTCCCAAATATTTCATTTAAATTTTTGGTTTAAATTATAATGTAGTGGGGTTGATAATAATTGTTGGAAAAACTTGAATTTGGAGAAAATAAAAAGAAAGAAGTGTTTGAATGAGTCTGATGTCGTTCAAACGAGGCATGGACCTCGTTCGAAGAAGGTGACTAAGGGAGGTTCGCGCGAGGTCACTGATGTCGTATGAAGCCATATATCAAACAAGATGGACATAATGTTCGGATGAGGCTTATGCTGTTTGAACAATGTTCATTCAAAATGTTTAATCTGAGTTTCCTTTTTGCTCTATCACATTTTCTGCCCATGGATTTTTGAGGTGTCGAGCTCTAGTGAACCCAAGTTGGGAAAAATGGGATTTTTGGTGTTTTTAGGGTTTTTATGAGGCTTGGTATGATTATATGGGAATGGTAGAAGATGGAATAGGAAGAGAGAAGGGGGAAAAGTGTTCCACCATTGTTGGCATCTCTCCATATCCCACCATGAATTCAGCACCATAAACCACCATTTTCTTATAGTATTCAACCATATTCATGTATACAACACCCATTTCAAGCATTATTGAAGGGTGGCTATGAATTTTGGATAAGTGTTGGGGAAAATTTGGAGTAGATGATGGAAACTTTCAAGGAGTTTTAAGGGGTTTTCATGTGGAAGTATAAATGGAGCACATATGAAGCATTTTGGATCCGCATTTGGTAAACCCTTGAGGAAACATTTAGATGCTGGGGTTTATCCTCCTACACCAACCTTCTTACCACCATTTGAAGTTTTGGAGGTAGGAAAATCTATCCTTAGTGTATAAGACTCTATTTGTATTACTAGTTGCCTTGTTGTCAGATTGAATGAGTAGGATGCACATGAATAAATAATTATTTCAAGTAGATTAATACTAAACATTTTTATGGAATAAAAATGTTGGTAAAATTTCATTTTGTTAGGAAATAAAGGATGAGTAAATATTTCAAAGTTTTGGAAAATTTAAGTTGGTATTTTATGAAAATAGTGTATTTTCCAAAAAATTGATGTTAAACATTTTTATCAAAAAAAATGTTTGAAAATGATAATTGATGAAATAATGTTTTCAAGTTTCTTGGAAAAATTTAGATTTATAATAGATGGACATTGATTGGGTTTGAAATAAGTAAAAATATATTTTATGACTTGAAAGTACACTTTTGAATGTATTATGAATTTCTAGAATAAAATGCATGCCTGACCCACTTAATAGAATTTTTGAAGTAAAAATTATCTCCTCATGTGTGTATACTTGTAGTATTTTGATAATCAACACACACACAAGTTTAAACAAGGTTTTAGTGGTTTAAACATGAAATAAGAAAACTAGAAATTCTACTCTTCAAAATGTGTGGAAGGGGGTTATTGATGTGATGAATATTAGATTATAAGACTACATGTATTGATAAAAAAAAATGGTATTTTCTTATAAAAGGTAGTTTTTAAATTTAATTAGATTTTGTGAATGTAAATATGGTCAGTAAAGGTGTTGGATAATTGTTACAGGTTAAACATTGGAAAATTAGTGTGTGTAACTTCATATTGTTGAAAGATTAACATTTATGAATTTGAAAATGAGGTGATGAGAAAAAAAAAGTTTCCAACTTGAGAAGGATGATAATCTGTATATTAAAAAGGTTTTAAAATGTTGAAAGAACTTAAGTACTACTATGAGTAACTCAAAGGTGTTGGGAAAGCATCACATGAAAAATGGAGAAAAATGACAAGTTTGGAAAGAAATGGGTAAAATGATAATTTTACTTAAAATGGAACATTTTTTTTAAAATAAAATGTGGGAATAGGTGTTACCCAGATTATTCCTAAATGAGTATGCTTTGGAAAAAAAATCAAAGATAATGTGTAGAGGACACAAAAAGATAATTTTTAAAGTGTAACAGAAGTTGGGGTGAAATCGTGGGTTTGTCTTCGGCTAGGTATAAAAGGGAAACAATGAATAATGTCAAAATTTGTAAAATGTTGACACACATAAAAGGAACTCAGATGATGCCAGATAATTATAATGGGCCTGAAGCCCTGGGGTGAAAGATCCAAAATAACTGGCCAGAGCATATGGTGGCATCTCTGTCGATGTGGAACCCGTTAAAGTGCACTATTATTGGAACGTCTTAGACAAAGATAAAGGAATAAGGAACATGTAAAACAATGGATTGTGTGGTAAAAACATGTTAAGACATCCTAAATTGGATGAATTAATAAATGTTCTGGTAAAGGTTAAAATGGACAAGTAACTGTGAAATTTATTAATATCCATAAGGTAACGAAAAAGGTAAAGGATGTGGGTAAATGGGTGGGTAAGTAACCTAAGTGGTTGAACCCATAATTAACACAAAAGTGTGTTATAAATGGTTTTCCAAGACTAAATAAGTATTTTCTAATACCGTATTCACATGCGTTGGAAGGGTGAGTTTAACTGAAAATAATAATATTTATTTGTTAAACGAAAAGGATAATTTTGGTAAAGAAATGGCTTTCAGTGAATTCAAGTGGAGTTATTTCAAATATTTATCAGTGTGTCTTAAATAAAGGGATGAATGTCAAAATTAGAAAAATGAAGTCTTTTACAAGGTTAAGGTGAATTATTCTAGATAAAAAATGTTTTTGTAAGTAAAACAAATTTCATGCATAAATATATATATATATATATATACACACACACATATATATATGTGTGTGTGTAAGGCAATTGCATGTTCACGTAAGGATGACGTGTTAAAGTCTTCTTTCTGTCGTTAGATTATATATTGCATTGTTGCATATTTCCCACTGAACATTGGTCTCCCTCCCTTGTTTTGTTAGGGAAAGTTGGGTGTGGTTTTGTGTTTGGAGAGTGTTATACAGGTAAGTACTCTCTTTTATTTTATGTTAGTAACCCAAGCTTGGATTCCTGGGTTCTTCCCATGGGCCCCTAACGTAGCCTAATTTGAATTTTGAATCGCATGCTAAGTAAGTGAAATACTAATAAAGATAAAACTGTGACACCCCGCCTAATTAAATATTGGGCGATCACTCCTTTATTAAATTAAAATCAAGGTGAACAGTTGGTTCATTCTTAGCATCACTGTCGTAAAAATAACTTTTCCAAATTTAACACCCTATTTAATTAAGCTAAGTGTCAAAACCATTTTTAAACATTACTTTCCAAATTTTATTTTGAAAATAAAGATTTAATTATCTACAACAATTCAATATTTAAAGAATCACACCACAATAATAGTGGAACATATAATCCAATTAATTTAAACATTCAACAACTAAATCCCAGCTTTTAAAACTTAAAGTAAAACATACATGTTGAATAAATCCCAAAGTAACAGTACTAGAAATAACTGAAATCCAAATGTCCCAATAAAATAGGTAAATAGAGGAAAGGGCGACACATGCCTCAATAACTGAGAATGATAGAAGTGGAATCAAGTAAATGAAATCGTCTAATCAAGTGGCCTGCAACTCCCACCTAAGATGCAACACGTTCCTTCCAAGGGATCCTAAGCAAGATGCCCCTATTGCTGGGCAATAGTAATATATACATATATATACAAGAGCGAAAGAGGAATAGAAACGGGTCAGAGCCCGATAGTGTAAATGATTTAAAAATTCGTTTAACAAGTATTTAAATTGATACAGGCCAATGCAACAACATATTAGTGCGACACTCCCTTGAGAAATGCTCACCTCTCTTCTAATGTGCACTCCTATCGCACTAACCTTCCCAATGATTTATCTCCTCATATATCACACTATCTTTCCCCAAGGATTTAACTTATCTTAGGTGACTCTCAAGATTTAAGATTTAACAACATCATGGTTTAAAAGGAAAATTTCATTTAGTACAAAACGCTCATTTTAACTTTATTGATTCATAAAGTTTTTTTGTTCAATATCATACTATACTTTTCAAAACAA
The DNA here is from genome assembly GCA_949130495.1 of Sambucus nigra. Taxonomy (NCBI): domain Eukaryota; kingdom Viridiplantae; phylum Streptophyta; class Magnoliopsida; order Dipsacales; family Adoxaceae; genus Sambucus; species Sambucus nigra. The sequence goes on along the minus strand of OX422220.1, from coordinate 164,820,042 downwards.
GTATTTCCAATTTAAGTCATTATACATGTCTCACTTACCATAACACAGTAGGCAGTTTCACAAATTTCAGAAGTTCATATATATATTAAATACTCGTATAATATATATATTCTAACAACACCCCAAGTAAAAATTATGGTGCGGGCATACGCTGCTATCCAATCGTCGTATCAATCGTACTAAAGGGAATACAAGTTCGGAATCACTCTCGAACTGTATAAATACATACACAAACAATATTGAGGCGAAGCATAGTTTCCAAGTCCAAGAGGTCAGTACATACCCTCACGTCTCTTAGGACCGTGACTACCGATTCGATAGCCTGTACCTAGGATTTCTATCTTCTAGGGTACGAGTCAATATCCCCATAAGGCACACGAGATAAGATCATCCCAATGCGGTAACCTCAGGGATAGCAAGTAGCGTGGGCATGTTTTTTTCACACATAGATTGCATATGCATACACAATAATATAACTATACTAATATTACCATATCAATATTGGGTATATTCTCAAATCCCATACTTACGACATTATTTCTCATATTTCATTATTTGTTATCACATGTAACAGTTAGTTTCTAACCTTGATTCGGTATTAATCCAACTTACCACATAACTCTCATGGTTTTAACCTCCCACCTATAAAAAATCAGTAGGTATTCATCTATTCTCTTTCGTAACTATTTTACGTAATCGTCTCACTTTAAATACATAGTTTTATCTTTTCTTATATATGAAATCTCCCAAGGATACAACTCTCGTCTAACCTTAAAGGTCCCAACACTTATTCATATACCCTACTGGTCCTCTTTATCTCTCGAAACATATTTATAAGGGTGTCCATGAATTATTCTTCATTAGAGTGAATTTCAACTAATTAAGAAGGGAAAACATGAGTCTGCCAGGAGGGGTAGATCGATCGAGGTCTGGGGCTCGATCGATCGAACCTTCGATCGATCGAAGCTCTGGGCTCGATCGATCGATCAAGCAGGTATGCAAAATCTGCAGTTTTGCAGTTACGGGTTTCATCTTCTAACCTCAACAAATTCCATATTTTTCATACCCAAATGACCCAGAATTCATACTACTATTATCATATCATCATATTAAGAATTCCCTACGTAAAGCATGTGGGTTTCTATCACTAGCCATGGATTAACAGGCCCAAAATCTTATATAAATAACAAGAACCCTAGAAATCTCTTAAACATGGTTCTAACAATTATTTTCCTCAAATTCCTTCTTATAAACATCGTAATTCGTGGTTTAATTCTATACATGACAAAGGGTTTCCATAATTTTCATTCAAACCATAACTACATGAAATTTCCTAACTAAAATCGGGTTTTTCTTCCATATAAATCATCCTAATCATTCCTAAACCAATATGAAAGATGCATCAACGAAATAAGCAGGATAAACACTTGCCTGGGATTTTCAGAAGTCTGGTTTGGTGCGGAAATTTGTGTGGTTGCGTTCCCCGTCTCGCGATCTACGCTTTGGCGGTGGCGGCGGTGCAAACGGTTGAGTTTTGAGCCTTGGAATGCCTTGAGAGCTCTCTCCTCTCTTCTCCAATGGCCGTTCTAGTGTTTTGAGTTATCTAACCCTAGGAGATAACCTAAACATCTGATATAACCCCTTTAATTTTCGTGGGTTTAATTACCCAAATATACAAAATGACTAAAATGCCCTTCTGGGGTACTAATTAGGCCTAAAAACGCATCGAGACCCAAATCAAACCCCTGGGTATACTTTTCTGACTATATCGACCCTTCCGAACGCGTTGGCGCACTCAAAAAAACCATACGAATGACTTATAAAATATTTACTTTCATTTATCAATATTTAGCCCCGACGCGACACGGGCGCATCCCGACTCAAATTTCCGAAATTTTCATTTTATTCACTCGTGACATTTAATATGATCACTTTTATATATTACTTTGCTCATTAGTAATATTCAACAAATTTTCCCATAATTACTAACTCTCATCACGTTAATAATTATAACATAATTAATTTTCGGATTTTTATTAAATAATTTAATTCACATTAAATTTATTAAATCCCCAAATTAATATAGCATAAAAATACGGGGTATTACATACTTCCCCCTTAATAACGGAATTTTGTCCCGAAATTCGAAAAATAAGGCATACCTGGTAAGAACAAATTTGGATATCTCTCGCGCATATCGGCCTCACGCTCCCAAGTGGATTCCTCCACGTTATGATGCTGCCACTAGACCAGTACAAGTGGAACTATCGTCGACCGCAATCTCCTCTCACTATAGTCTAGGATAGCCACCGGTCTCTCCTCGTAAGAGCTGTCAGGCTGCAAGTCTATCTCATCTTTCGCGATGTGAGTATGGGCCATATCATCCCGAAGATACCGTCTCAACGACGAGATGTGGAATACATCGTGAATGCGATGTAAATGCTCTGGTAGTCCCAACCTGTACGCTACCGGCCCAATCCTCTCGATAATGGGAAATGATCCCACATACCTCGGGGCCAATTTCCCTTTCTTCCCGAACCTCATCACTCCTTTCATAGGAGATACACGCAGTAACACTTAGTCCCCCACATTAAACTCCCAGAAGAACCATTTTGCATCGGCATAGCTCTTCTGCCTGTCCTGGGCTACTCGAATGCGACTCCTAATCATATCAATCCTCACGGAGGTTTCCTGAATCACCTCTGGTCCTAGCAACTTGTTATCCCCCACCTTGAGCCAACAAGTTGGAGAACGACAAGGCCGGCCATACAAAGCCTCAAAAGGAGCCATACCAATCGTAAACTGATAAGAGTTATTATAAGCAAACTCTACCAGTGGAAGATGTGGCTCCCAACCTCCTCCAAAATCAAGAACAGAAATGCGTAGCATATCCTCTATCATCTGATTAGTACGCTCTGTTTGTCCATCTGTCTGTGGGTGATAAGCTGAACTCAACCTCAACTCAGTACCCATAGCCTCCTGAAAGCTTTCCCAGAAACGTGACACGAAAATCTTATCTCTATTTGACACAATATTCAGGGGCACCCCATGTAATCTGATAATCTCATAAATGAACAACTGAGCATACTGACCCGTGGTATAATCTGTCCGCACCGGCAAAAAATGTGCCACCTTGGTCAAACGGTCTACAATCACCCAGATAGAGTCGTGGCCCCGTTGTGATGTAGGCAACCCCGTAATAAAATCCATGGAGATACTCTCCCACTTCCACGCGGGTACTTCCAATGGTTGAAGCAATCCTGACAGTTTCTGATGGTCCACCTTCACCAGCTGGCAGGTAGAACACTTGGACACGAACTCAACAATGTCCTTCTTCATCCCACTCCACCAGTATTGCCTCCTCATATCCTGGTACATCTTATCTCGTCCAGGATGTACTGCAAATTAGGACCCGTGAGATTGGGTCATCACTGCATGACGCAATTCTTCCCCTTCTGGAACCACTAACCTCCCATTAAACCTCAAACCCCCATCAGAACTAACAGAATAGGACTCAGCACCCTCGGCTAAAAGTCGTACAATCTTCTCCTGGCAAAACGGGTCTGTGGTTTGGGCTTCTATTACCCTCATAACAATGTCGAGTGTGACTGTCATAACAGATATGAAGGAATGGGCTACTGCGTCCTGGTGACCCAACTCCTTCCACTTCGCTTTCCAGACGTCCGCTACCTCATTTACCGGTGTACGGCTCAATGCATCAGCAATTACGTTGGCTTTCCCCGGATGATACTGTATGTCGAACTGATAGTCCTTCACAAACTCTAACCATCTGCGCTGACGCATATTCAGCTCTCGCTGAGTGAACAGGTACTGCAGTGACTTGTGGTCTGTGAACAAACGGAGCTTCTCCCCCAATAAATAGTGTCTCCATATCCGCAGTGCAAAAACGACCGCTGCTAACTCCAGGTCATGGGTGGGGTAATTCTTCTCATGCGGCTTAAGCTTGCGGGAGGCAAAAGCTATAGCCTTCTCTTCCTGCTGAAGTACTCCCCCAAGTCCCCGTAAAGAGGCATCGGTGTACACTAGGTACTCCACACCCGACTTCGGTAAAGCAAGGACTGGCGCTGAAGTAAGCTTGTCTTTCAGCTCGTCGAAAGCCAATTGACAAGCATCATCCCAAACATATGGTACCCCTTTGCGAGTCAGGTTCGTCAATGGACCCGCTATTTTGGAGAATCCCCGAATGAATCTCCTGTAGTATCCGGCTAACCCCAAGAAACTACGCACTTACGTCGATGTCGTGGGCTGTCCCCACTCCCTCACCGCTGACACTTTAATCAGGTCAACTGCTATCCCCTGCTCAGAAACAACATGCCCCAAGAACTGTACCTCTCGCAACCAGAATCCACACTTCTCGTACTTAGCATACAACTGATGCTCTCGTAAAGTCTGAAGAACCTGCCTCAAGTGCTCGGCATGCTCCTCCTCGGAGTGTGAATATATCAAAATGTCATCTATGAAGATGATGACAAACTGATCCAAGAACTCTCTGAATACTCGGTTCATTAAGTCCATGAACACGGCTGGAGCATTTGTGAGACCAAATGGCATCACTCTGAACTTGTAAGACCCATATCTCGTCAAGAAGGCAGTCTTTGAAACATCCGGCTCTCTAATACGTAGCTGATGGTACCCCTACCTCAGATCTATCTTCGAAAATAAAGTTGCTCCCCTCAGCTGGTCGAATAGATCATCGATTCGAGGCAACGGATACTTATTCTGTATCGTGACCTTGTTCAACTCCCGGTAGTCCACACATAACCTCAGTGAACCATCTCTCTTCTTCATAAACAAGATTGGAGTGCCCCAAGGTGAGGTACTCCTGCGAGTGAAGCCCTGACCTAATAGCTACTCTATCTGATCTCGTAACTCTCGCATCCCCGCCGGAGCCATACGGTATGGAGCGCGTGGTATAGGTCTCGTATGTGGCAATAAATCTATGATAAAGTCTATCTATCGACTGGGGGGTAGGCCTGGTATCTCCTAAAACACATCGGAATACTCACGAACAACTAGAATCGAGTCTAACGGAATCACAACCTCCTTAGAGGCATCCTCCTCTATATAATACAAATGAGCGGTCGAACCTCCCTCTAGGCGAGGCATCACCACTACAAACATCTCTTTCCCCGGAATGGCAAAAATAATGCTCCCACCGAAGCAATCAATCATGGCTTTATAAGCTGCGAGCCAATCCATACCGATAATAACATCATGCTCATGCATATCTAATACTAACATGTGTGCAGGTAATACCAAACTACCAATCTCTACCCCCACTCCCCGACATATAAAGAAGATAAGCGACCCAATCCCCAGTGGTGAGTCTACACACGTCACTGTGCTCTTTGCTGTGGCTAACAACATTAAGGCCTTCGCAACATGCGTAGCTATAAAACAATGTGTCTCCCCAGTATCAAACAAAACCCGACCCATAGTACCATGGATTGGAAACATACCCTCAATCGCGGGTGGTGCCTGTAGAGCTACTGCCTGGTGGACGTTATAGACACGTCCGTACTGTAACTACCCCTGCTGCACTAGAGCTGCTGGAATGGCTGGTAGGGCTGGCACCTAGGCTGGAGCTGGGAGGGCAGCTGGAAAAAAGTGGTCTCTGTCGCTCATTACGGGCACCCTGCTGCTGTGGGTCCCTATTACCCTCTGGGCAATCATGGCGCTTATGACCATGCTTGTCGCATACAAAACACCGACCTCTGAAGTTACCTCCCCTCTGACCCTGCTGACCATGGCCGTGCTGGCCGTTACCTCCCCACCACTGGCCCTGTTGGCCCTGATTAGCACGCTGTTGGCCTTGTTAGCCCTGTTGATTAGGCTGGCCCTACCTATAACCCCCAAATCCCTATCTAGAATCACCTGAAAGGAATCGCTCAGCAGGGTCCCCCTAATGGGAACTCTGCTCGTGCTGACGAGTCTGTCCATGAGATGGTGCACCACTAGCACTACTACCCCCGGTCCTGCCCTGCTGGCTGGACTCTCCTGCTCTCTTGCTTCCTTGCAGATGGAAGCGGTGATCCTGGCAATGTAGTAACGCAGCATTGAGTACATCAGCAAAAGTACTCAGAGATAGATTCCCTATAAGATGCTGACGGATCCTCCAAGCTAACCCGTCTACAAACAACAAAATTTTCTTACTCTCAGTAGTGCCTCATCTGGCACTATGGTGAGAAGTCTCGTGAACTCCTCCTCATACTCAGCAACAGTAGAGTTATCCTGTTTCAAATTCAGTAATTTCTGCCTCATCTCAGTCTGCACGGCGGGTGGAAAGTACTTGCGGTCAAACCGCTCCCAGAACGACTGAATAGGGATTGTGTCCCTCTCATCCAAGGTGGTAGTGGACTCCCACCACTGCCAAGCATCCCCCACCAATTTAAACGAAGCCAATAACTACCTTTGCATGTCGGTGCACTCATACATACGAAGAAAATGCTGGATGTCTTTCTTCCATTGGTTGACAATGACGATATCTGAGCTACCAGAGAACTCAGGGGGATGCGCCTTCTGAAAAGCATCCCTAACCCTCTCCCATGCAGATGGAAGATGTGTTGGTACTGGCTCCACTGCCTGAATCTGGGGTGGAGCCTGCTGAACCACCGCTAGCACGGCATTCACCGTTGAGCAACAATGGCGGCTACTTCATTAGCATTCATAGTGCCTTATGCCGAAGCTGCTGGCTGCTCGGCTTGGGCACACCTATCCTTCGGTGCACGTCTCGGAGGCATCTGAAACGTGAAGAAGTTTATTAGTCTACAGTCATTATCAAATCCCAAATGGCTGAAGACGTAAACGTAAAAGCAGAAATACAATAATCCTAAAAATAGGGCTCTATAGCAAAAACGTTAAGCTAAAATCGAAAATAAGTCGTACAGATCCCATGGACACTAGAACCTGATGCTCTGATACCACCTGTGACACCCCGCCTAATTAAATACCGGGCGATCACTCCTTTATTAAATTAAAATCAAGGAGAACAGTTGGTTCATTCTTAGCATCACTGTCGTAAAAATAACTTTTCCAAATTTAACACCCTATTTAATTAAGCTAAGTGTCAAAACCATTTTTAAACATTACTTTCCAAATTTGATTTTGAAAATAAAGATTTAATTATCTATAACAATTCAATATTTAAAGAATCACACCACAATAATCCTGGAACATATAATCCAATTAATTTAAACATTCAGCAACTAAATCCCAGCATTTAAAACTTAAAGTAAAACATACATGCTGAATAAATCCCAAAGTAACAGTACTAGAAATAACTGAAATCCAAATGTCCCAATAAAACAGATAAATAGAGGAAAAGGTGACACATGCCCCAATAACTTAGAATGATAGAAGTGGAATCAAGTAAATGAAACCGTCTAATCAAGTGGCCTGCAACTCCCACCTAAGCTGCAGCACGTTCCTTCCAAGGGATCCTAAGCAAGACGCCCCTGTGGCTAGGCACCTGTAATATATACATATATATACAAGAGAGAAAGAGGAATAGAAACGAGTCAGAGCCCGATAGTGTATATGATTTAAAAATTCGTTTAGCAAGTATTTAAATTGATACAGGCCAATGCAACAACATATTAGTGCGACACTCTCTTGAAAAATTCTCACCTCTCTTCTAATGTGCACTCCTATCGAACTAACCTTCCCAATGGTTTATCTCCTCATATATCACATTATCTTTCCCCAAGGATTTAACTTATCTTAGGTGACTCTCAAGATTTAAGATTTAACAACATCATGGTTTAAAAGGAAAATTTTATTTAGTACAAAACGCTCATTTTAACTTTATTGATTCATAAAGTTTTTTTTTTCAATATCATACTATACTTTTCAAAACAAGTATTTCCAATTTGAGTCATTATACATGTCTCACTTACCATAACACAGTAGGCAGTTTCCCAAATTTCAGAAGTTCATATATATATTAAATACTCGTATAATATATATATTCTAACAGCACCCCATGTAAAAATTATGGTGCGGGCATACTCTGCTATCCAATGCCCGTATCAATCGTACTAAAGGGAATACAAGTTCGGAATCACTCTCGAACTGTATAAATACATACACAAACAATATTGAGGCGAAGCATAGTTTCCAAGTCAAAGAGGTCAGTACATACCCTCACGTCTCTTAGGACCGTGACTACCGATTCGATAGCCTGTACCTAGGATTTCGATCTTATAGGGTACGAGTCAATATCCCCCATAAGGCACACGAGATAAGATCGTCCCAACACGGTAACCTCAGGGATAGCAAGTAGCGCGGGCATGTTTTTTTCACACATAGATAGCATATGCATACACAATCATATAACTATACTAATATTACCATATCAATATTGGGTATATTCTCAAATCCCATACTTACGACATTATTTCTCATATTTTATTATTTGTTATCACATGTAACAGTTAGTTTCTAACCTTCATTCGGTATTAATCCAACTTACCACATAACTCTCATGGTTTTATCGTCCCACCTATAAAAATTCAATAGGTATTCATCTATTCTCTTTCGTAACTATTTTACGTAATCTTCTCACTTTAAATACATTGTTTTATTGTTTCTTATATATGAAATCTCCCAAGGATACAACTCTCGTCTAACCTTAAAGGTCCCAACACTTATTCATATACCCTACTGGTCCTTTTTATCTCTCAAAACATATTTATAAGGGTGTCCATGAATTATTCCTCATTAGAGTGAATTTCAACTAATTAAGAAGGGAAAACATGAGTCTTCCAGGAGGGGTCGATCGATCGAGGTCTGGGGCTCGATCGATAGAACCTTCGATCGATCGAAGCTCTGGGCTCGATCGATCGATCAAGCAGGTATGCGAAATCTGCAGTTTTGCAGTTACGGGTTTCATCTTCTAACCTCAACAAATTCCATATTTTTCATACCCAAACGACCCAGAATTCATACTACTAATATCATATCATCATATTAAGAATTCCCTACGTAAAGCATGTGGGTTTCTATCACTAATCATGGATTAACAGCCCCAAAATCTTATATAAATAATAAGAACCCTAAAAATCTCTTAAACATGGTCTAACAATTATTTTCCAGAAATTCCTTCTTATAAACATCGTAATTCGTGGTTTAATTCTCTACATGACAAAGGGTTTCCAGAATTTTCATTCAAACCATAACTACATGAAATTTCCTAACTCAAATCGGGTTTTTCTTCCATATAAATCATCCTAATCATTCCTAAACCAATATGAAAGATGCATCAATGAAATAAGCAGGATAAACACTTGCCTGGGATTTTCAGAAGTCTGGTTTGGTGCAAAAATTGGTGTGGTTGCGTTCCCCGTCTCGCGATCTACGCTTTGGCGGTGGCGGCGGTGCAAACGGTTGAGTTTTGAGCCTTGGAATGCCTTGAGAGCTCTCTCCTCTCTTCTCCAATGGCCGTTCTAGTGTTTTGAGTTATCTAACCCTAGGAGATAACCTAAACATCTGATATAACCCCTTTAATTTTCGTGGGTTTAATTACCCAAAAATACAAAATGACTAAAATGCCCTCCCGGGGTACTAATTAGGCCTAAAAATGCATCGAGACCCAAATCAAACCCCCGGGTATACTTTTCAGACTATCTCGACCCTTCCGGACGCGTTGGCGCGCTCAAAATGACCATATGAACGACTTATAAAATATTTACTTTCATTTATCAATATTTAGTCCCGACGCGACACGGGCGCGTCCCAACTCAAAATTCCGAAATTGTCATTTTATTCACTCGTGACATTTAATATGACCACAATTATATATTACTTTGCTCATTAGTAATATTCAACAAATTTTCCCATAATTACTAACTCTCATCACGTTAAAAATTATAACATAATTAATTTCCAAATTTTTATTGAATAATTTAATTCACATGAAATTTAATAAATCCCCAAATTAATATAGCATAAAAATACGGGGTATTACAAAAACTGGATTAACAACATTATATAAGTTGTTTCATTACACTTCACACCTAGGCTCGAGTTGGACCAGGTTGACTATTTGTAACCCATAAATCTAGGACGGGGTATTTCACGAGTAGGGGGAGTAGGAAGTCGAGGTTAATCGATTGTTGCTACCATCAAATCGAGAGAGAGGAGAAAGAGTATAAGGAGGAAAGAGATTGCGAGGAAATAGAAAGGGAAAGTGGTCGAAGGTTTTCCGGTAGGGAGGAAAGCGATGGGGAAGGAAAGAACCCAGTTGGGTTATTCTCTATTAAAAACCAACGATTTATAATACATTTGTTGTTTTAGATATATGTTAAACTCATTTGTGAATTAAAATTTTAAAATTTCAGAAAGATAAAAGAAAAAATATCATTAGATTCTAAGTGTCAAGTAAATCATTTGGGCATATAAATTCTCAATGTATGACCCTATTTTAACAAAAGTCCATTTTTAGCATTTTTGTGAATTATTCCAAACCATTATCGTACACTATATAATGTGTTTAGGGTATAACACAAATATCCATTAACATCATCGAAAAATTATATTTATGAAACCTTTTTAGAAAAAAAGTTATTTTAATACAACTATCATTTGTACTAGAATTAGAACGCGGTTCCTATATGGAATACTTGTACTATCAGATAATAGTTCACTATTGGAATTACCAAAATATTGAAATTCAATTATAAACTAAACTACCTACAAAAAATGAAACCTATTTAAACCGTTAATAACACCCATCATTATAATTTCACATAACCTAGTGAAATGTATCTTTTTAAATATCCTTTGTAACCTTTCCAATAAATCGAAGCCACAAATTTCGGATCCAATTTATAGCAGGAAAGATTGAGTTTGTGGAATGTTGGTAGCTTATTCCAATCCAATTTTATTTTCAAAATTGCAAAACTCAGTTTCTTATATCACTATGTGATTTTTTTTTAATCCATATTATTAAATCCTTGTTACGAAAAATTATAATTCAAAAATCCCTGTTGTTAAGCATGGTACATTTAAATGTTGTAAAACTGTTGATTATTTATTTAAGACCGATAAAGGATTATGTGTAAAAATGTTTATTGTTTACCTAAACTTAAATTATTTTTTTTTCTTAACTCTAATTACAATCACATCCTTTATCCGGTATAGTTCCATAACGTATGATTAAGGGATAGACTATCGTTCTACCCATGAAAGTGTTATTTAACCTTAGGAGTCAGGGCAATGATTTCCAAGTTTTACTAACCATACAAATGACAATTAATCTATTTAACCCTAGTTTACATTGACACCAATTAATCTATTAATTCTTTTGCTTTTAGCAACTTTATATCCCTGTTAATTTACAATGATTCATTTTATCTATTACACCAGGTTAAGTATATTTCAATTTCAGTTTCATCATATTTATTACCACATACCAATACCTCACATCTTTTTTAAACTTGTTATTTTATAACTCGAATTATCTATTTGGAAAACTTTTTCTTATTCTTTTTCAACCCCCTCTAGTTATTTTAAACAGGTACATATAAGCAAGGATGAGCAATTTAGTGATCTCAATCAAGGATTATAGAAGATCAATGGGAGTTCGTGTTAGTCAAGAATAAAGATAGTGTCAGAGAGTGATCTATAGCTTGAAACTATGTATTGTGGCCCAATCGATTAATAATAAAACTTCATATTTTGAGAAAGCCTATGGATTTGTTATGTTTTAGTACTTATTAAGATAAGCCTCAGCGTGATAAATAGGGGGTTGACATATATATTTGGTGTCCTATTCTCGCGTGAAAACATCGGAGTCGATGAGTCTTTTAAGTGATATAGACTTGATTAGATATGAGTGAGACACGATCAATTATCTTGTGGTGGGGGGGGGGGGGGGTCCTCTTAAACCCTGTCTTGTGGTTGATTATAAGTCATTTATAACAATATGCTGAAATTTGATCACAAACTTCACTTGGATCACAGTTGAATCTAGCGAATTGTATTAAAATTGACTTGAGTGTGTTAGATCTAGTTTTGTTCATCTAGATTATTGTTTAGTCACAAATATTGTATATTTGCTCCCTTTTTCTTTATGCATTCTTGTAGTTTTGCATTCCTTAATTCCTATGTTTATGCTCGTTAGCCAAAAAACCTCTATAATGTATGTTTATATGCTTTGTAATATATAATTGAGCATTTTTAGGTATTTGAACACTTAACGGTGCATTTGGTTCTTTTGGGGAAGTTTTGAATATAAGATGCAAATATAGGGTAATTTTAGTCATTCTAGTGTTCGAGCATCGTTCCCTAACTCTTCACGAAAGTTATGTCCCTTCGAGTCGGCTTCACGTGGCCTCCAACAGTTTGTCAATACGGTTTCTAACAAACATGTTATGACCATTTTATCGAGGAGATCCGTCTTGGTTTTCATCATAAATCATTATCATTTCTTTTCCATTTATTTATTTTGCCACTTACTATTTAAGTGTGTTTTTTAGTATTTCAAGACATAATGGATTTCTCATCACCTTCTTCTTCTTTTATCATCTTTTTACTAGTTAGGTTAGAGAAAGAATGGATTTGGAGGGGATTTTGGGCTTTGCTTCTCGCTCTCCTAGGGTTTCACCTCAATGGGTTTGTAAGTTACTATTCATCATCTTCTTCTTTAATCCAAGCTTCAATTGTAAATTTTTTTGCTTTGTTATTTGTTTACTTACTTTCTAACCTAATTTCATCACTTTCACTTACATGATTTCATTTAATTAATGTCTTTTAACATTGGGTTGATTTGGTTGCTTTTCTTTGGTGATGGGTTTTATGAGTTTAATTCGGTTGGGTTGTTCTTGATTTTAATCCTAGGAGATTTGTCGATGTATATCATGTGTGCACCGTATTTACAAACGTGTGTGTGTAATTTTTGAGGTATTTGTTGACACCAAAATCATAGTAGGCTTTTTTGACGATTTAGGGGGTGACACTCTTGATTTAATTAATTGTCGAAATGAGATTCAATCTTGTTATACCTGTCTTCCCATGTAACCATTTATACCAATTAACTCGAGGTGAAGGAAAGTAGTCGCAGTCTATAGTTTTTATTCCCTTTATTAATCTTAGTTTACATTGATATCAATTAATCTATTAATCGTTTTACAATTACCAACTTTATATCCCAGTTAATTTACATTGATTCTTTTTATCTATTACACCAGGTTAAGTATATTTCAATTTCAGTTTCATCAGATTTACTACCTCATGCCAATACTTCACCTCTTTTTAAAACTTGTTATTATATATCATGAATTATCTAGTAGGCAAACTTTTTCTTATTATTTTTCCACCCCCTGTAGTTAATTTAAACAGGTACCTATAAGCAAGGATGAGCAATTCAGTGATCTCAGTCTAGGATTATAGAAGATCAATGGGAGTTCATGTTAGTCAAGAATAGAGATAGTGTCAGAAGTGATCTATAGCTAGAAACTATGTATTGTGGCCCAATGGATTATTAATACAACCTCATATTTCGAGAAAGCCTATGGATTTTATTATATTTTAATACTTATTAAGATAAGCCTCACAGGTGATAATTAGGGGTGTGACATATATATTAGTTGTCATATTCTCGTGTGAAAACAATTGAGTCGATGAGCCTTTTAAGTCACATAGACTTGATGCGATATGAGTGAGACACAATCAATTATCTTATATAGACTTAGATGAACCTTTGACGATTGAAGATTTTGTAAGCTAATCATAGAAGACTTATATTACCATGCGTTCACATTCGATTGAACACTATATCCATTTATTAGATATTATGAATTGTTTAGGAATAAACACACACACACATGCACAAATGTTTTAAAATGTGTGAGGATTTTCAAATTTGATGGAACAATTGTTTAAAACTATGTTAGAATTTTTTTGGAGTTTTTCTTTGTCCTGCACCAACTGTGGATTTTTCGCTAGAGTTTAGCCTTAACCATTCGTAGGGACTGTTTTAAGCATGTCTGCACAATAGCGTTCAGCGAAATCAAAACATGCTTATGCCTACGGACTTTGACATGATTCCATATTGCGAGGAATCATGTGCACGAAAAAGTGCACCATTCACATAGAGGCATTAGATTTTGAAATTTTTTCATAAATAGGCCATTTTCCTTCCCGGTTCATAAGATCTCAAAGCCTCATAACTCAGACACATATTTGAGATCATTTTTCAGCTTGAAAACATTTTTCCTTTTCTTCTCTATTTTAATTTCACCTGCTCCCTCTCGAATTGTTAAAACTTAGGTCTATACTTGATCTAAGCCTTTGAGCGATAATTGAGAGTGTTTTGGTTCACATTCACATAGCCTATTCAATTCAAATCTACCTACCTTTGAATTACATGATCACATACTCATATCTATAAAGTAGGAGGCACGCCAATTTATTGGGGAAATTCGAGTGTGATTTTGACCTCAAGGAAGAAAGTTTCCATGTTAATTTGTGACGTGGAGATCATTGAGGATTTTCATCGTTTATGGGTGAGATTTCCAAAGATAATTGGTAACTACACGAGAGTGAATTTGTGAGTGGTATCATCTTTCCTTAAGTAAAACACAGATTCAAGCAGAAATGAAAATTTGGAATGCATCGAGATTTTTTACCCCATTGTGTGTGTGTGGGGGGGGGGGGGGTTCCTCATAAACCCTATCTTGTTCATTATGTGTCATTTATAACAATATGCTGAAATTTGATCACACACAACACCTGGATCACATTTGAATCTTGCAAATTGTATTAAAATTGACTTGATTGTGTAATAGCTAGTTTTGTTCATCTAGATTATTGAGTAGTCACAAATATTGTATATTTGCGGCCATTATCTTTATGCATTCTTGTAGTTTTACGTTACTTAATTCATATATTTATGATCATTAAGCATACAACCTTTATTATGTATGTTTATATTCTTTGTGATATATAATTGACCTTTTGTAGGTATTAGAATGCTTAACGGCGCACTTAGTTCTTTTGGGGAAGTTTTCAATATAAGATGAAAATTTAGGGTCAATTTAGTCATTCTAGTGTTCGAGCATCATTCCCGAACTCTTCACGAAAGTTGTATCCCTTTGAGTCGGCTTCACAGGGCCTCCGATAGTTTGTCAATACGGGTTTTAATGAACATGTTATCACCATTTTCTCGAGGACATCCGTCTTGGTTTTTAGGATAAATCATTATCATTTCTTTTCCATTTATTTATTTTGCCACTTACTATTTAAGTGGGTTTTTTAGTACTTCAAGACATAATGGATTTCTCATCACCTTCTTCTTCTTTTATCATCTTTTTACTAGTTAGGCTAGACAAATAATGGATTTGGAGGGGATTTTGGGGTTTGCTTCTCGCTCTCCTAGGGTTTCACCTAAATGGGTTTGTAAGTCACTATTCATCATCTTCTTCTTTAATCCAAGCTTCCATTGTTATTTTTTTTGCTTTGTTATTTGTTTACTTACTTTCTAACCTAATTTCATCACTTTCACTTACATGATTTCATTTAATTAATGTCTTTTAACATTGGGTTGATTTGGTTGCTTTTCTTCGGTGATGGGTTTTATGAGTTTAATTCAGTTGGGTTGTTCTTGATTTTACTCCTAGGAGATTTGACGGTGTATATCATGTGTACGCCGCATTTACAAACTTGTGTGTGTAATTTCTGAGGTATTTGTTGACACCAAAATCACAGTAGGCTTTTTTGACGATTTAAGGGGGTGACACTCTAGATTTAATTAATTGTCCAAATGAGATTCAATCTTGTTATACTTGTCTTCCCATGTAACCATTTATACCAATTAACTCGAGGTGAGGGATAGTAGTCGCAATCTACAGTTTTTATTCCCTTTGTTGATCTTAGTTTACATTGATACCATTAAATTTATTAATTGTTTTACTCTTACCAACTTTATATCCCTGTTAATTTACATTGACTGATTTTATCAATTACACCGAGTTAAGTATATTTCAATTTCAGTTTCATCATATTTATTACCTCATACCAATACTTCACATCTTTTTCAAACTTGTAATTACATAAGTGGAATTATCTACTTGGCAATCTTTTCATATTCTTTTTCCCCGCCCTCTAGTTATTTTCAATAGGTACCAATAAGTAAGGATGAGCAATTCAGTGACCTCAATTTAGGATTATAGAAGATCAATGGGACTTCGTGTTAGTCAAGAATAGAGATAGTGTTAGAGAGTGATCTGTAACTTGAAACTATGTATTGTGGCCTAATGTATTATTAATATAACCTCATATTTTGAGAAAGCCTATGGATTTTATTATGTTCTAGTACTTATTAAGATAAGCCTCACACGTGATAAATATGGGTGTGACATATATATTTGGTGTCTTATTCTCGCGTGAAAACATCAGAGTCGATGAGTCTTTTAAGTGATATAGACTTGATTCGATATGAGTGAGACACGATCAATTATCTTAGATAGACTTAGATGAACCTGGCACGATTGAAGATTTTGTAAGCTACTCATTCAAGACTTATATTACCATGCATTCACATTGGATTGAACACTATATCCATTTATTAGAAATTATGAATTGTTTAGGGATAAACACACACACATGCACAAAAGTTTTAAAATGCGTGAGGATTTCAAATTTGATGGACCAATTGTTTACAAATATCTCAGTATTTTTTGGGAGTTAGTCTTTGACCTGCGCCAATTGTGGATTTGTCGCAAGAGTTTAGCCTTAACCATTCGTATGGATTTATTTTAAGCATGTCTACACAACAACATTCAACTATATCAAAACACGCTTATGCGTACGGACTTTGACATGATTCCATATTGTGAGGAATCATGCGCACAAAAAAGTGCACCATTCACATAGAGGAATTGGATTTTGAAAATTTTCTATAAGTAGGCCATTTTGCTTCCCGGTTCATAAGATCTGAAAACCTCATAACTCAGACACATATTTGAAATCATTTTTTAGCTTGAAAACGTTTTTCCTTTGCATCTCTATTTAATTTCACTTGTTCCCTCTCCAATTGTTAAAACTTAGATCTATACTCGATCTACGCCTTTGAGAGATAATTGACGGTGTTTTGGTTCACATACACATAGACTATTTGTAACAACCCTTGCTTTTGAGGCCCTAATTTATATTTAATTTGCTAAATATAGTGATTAGATAAAATTATGTTGATATGTGGAGTAGGTATTAATTTAAGAAAGAAAGTTAATATCTACAATGATGTTGCATAATTACCGTATGTAGAGGTGAATTTTACTATGTGATGTTTTGTAATGTCATATGATTTGAAAATGACATTTGGCTTAAAATGAAATCGGAACCTAAAATGAATTATAAAATCTCCAAATGATAACTTGGAGGGTGCCAATAGTTCCGGGAGGTTCGAGATAGTCAAATTTTGTGCCATATTGTATTTTTAGTTTCCGGGCACTTTTGACTAGTTGTATCTTATGAGTTGTTGTGTATTATTTTACCGCGTATTAATCACTTAAGCTGGAAATTTGGATATAAGCCACGATTCATGTCTTAAACTAAGTCACTATTCCCCTAATTACATTGGTAAAACCTAGAGAAAGAAAGAGACGAAGAAACCTTGGGAGAAAGTGAGAAATTGAAGCTTGGGTGATTGTTCTTACGAATAACTTCTTCAAAATCTGAACTTGCAAACTTGAGGCAAGTTTTCTACTTGTTATTTTATGATTTAAGTAGAGTAATTTGCATTTATAGTTATGGTTATGTATGGTTTATGGAAGTTAGGGTTTTTGTTTGATTGATGGGCTTTAGATATTTGGAGGTTAAATTGATATGGTTTGGAGGTAAATTATGGTTGGATGATGCATTTATGATAAGTTGGTAGCATTAAAGGAGAGGGATTTGAGATGGTTGGAGTTGGGTAGAATTTGGAGTCAAAGACTCCATAAACAAAACTTGGAATTTCTACAGAACCGAATCAATTCGGCCTGGCCGAATCGATTTGCTGGTAGACAGTTTCCAAGCCTGGGTCGTCCGAATCGGTTCGGCTCGTCCGAATTGATTCGGCCTTATGCACAATCTCACTTTTTCTGACCGAATCGATTCGTCTAGTCCGAATCGATTCGCCTTTTGGAACCCAAATCGATTCGGCTAGTCCGAATCGATTCGGAAAGCCTATTTTTTCTTCATTTTTCTTTTTAAATTTTACCCCTTTCTTTAGGAACTATGACCTAGGATCCTTCTTGTAAGAAGTAAAACTAGGATTTTAGAGTTCTAGTTGAGTTTGGTCGTTACCCTATAGTTGAATGGGATCAGTTGGGGTTAATTCAGGGGTACTTAAAGTGATGCTTAGGTATCACTTCTCTTTTGGGAAATTAGTTAAAGTTAGAATTCTAAGCCCATATGTGGATATGTTAGAAACCTTTTGAGGTAGATGAAACCTCGAGTTTTGTGAGACTTTGGGAAATTGTTTAGAGAATACTTTGGGACCTAATTACATGATGAAATTGAATAAGAAATTGTAGGTACCCAGAATTGAGAACCATGGGCCTGGACGAGTAGCCCAGTTCTGACGGCCCAAAATCCATGCCCTCTATCTTTCATATTGACCCGGTCTCTCCCCACGATCCCATGAAGAGAAGTTATAGGGGAGCACAATCCCATGAAGGGAAGGGATAGGGAAGATGGCTTATATGAAGGAACCCATCATCTCCACTAACTACCATACACATGTATAAATTAAACCCTAGGTCCGGGGCAAAGGACAAGTTGTATTCTCGGTACTTATCCTTCAGAATATAGAGAAATAATACTGACTGCACCATCGTGGACGTAGGCACATCTTTGCTGAACCACGTACACCCGTTGTTGTGTGACTGGAATTTTATTTATTCCTTCTTGATCATTACCTCTCTCACATTTGTTTGTGTTGCATAATAATTGTCACCACAATTGGCGCCGTCTGTGGGAAACGTTCATCTTTCCCTAAGAAGAGCCCACGCCAAGAAAAAATATAAGATGTCTGGTCACAGCAGCAATGCTCCTCTAGAAGGAGACATTCAAGAGCCACCTGCCCTCGCAGGATTAGGTCTGAAGTCTGACGTTCAGATCGAGGGGCTCGCTTAGAAAGGCCAGCCTCAGAAGAAAGTCAAGGACCAGCAAGGTCCACGCAGATATCTAGATTGATCGATGCATACGAGGCAAGGCTCCATGAGCAGAGGGAGTCTTCTCGCAGATATGAGGCTGAGAATGCTCGCTTGAAAAGAAGACTGGAAAGACTGGAGAAGGAACTACGTCCTAATACCAGGAGACACCCCTATCGCACTCCTAGCCCTCAAGCGAGCAAATCTCGCAGCCTAGGAAGGAGCCCTAGGCGGCAATATCCAGGGGACGAAGGTGGCGACTCAGACGACGACCTCCGCGAACAACTAAGAAAAGCTCGCCGCTTCCAGAGCCCTGCTCGCAGCGACGACAACATACGGAACCTGGTCCGCAGAGAAATGGACCAACATCTAGCTCACCGCGGCACCAGGTCGACCAGAGAACTCGCCAGGAGAGCCCTCAAGACCCAGATGAAGTCACCCTTCACGAGGGAAATTGAAGAGGAAGAGGCTCCCAAGAAGTTTGCCATTCCAAGGTTCAAGATTTACGACGGGAAGACTAATCCCATTGATCATGTCAGGCAGTACCGGCAGGCCATGACCCTCTGGAATCACCGGGATGCACTGATGTGCCGTATTTTCCCCTCGAGCCTCCATGACGTGGCCCAGAAATGGTTCGAAAAACTCCCTCACCGATCCATCAGAAATTTCAAATCCCAGGCCGAGCTCTTTACGGCCCGGTTCATCACCAGCAGCTCCCATCCCAAAAGGATGGATGCTCTATTAACAATGAAGAAAACGCCTCAGAAGACACTCCGAGACTACGCGAAGAGATACTGGGAGTTATTCAACGAGGTCGAGGACTGCGCAGAAGAGGTGGCAGTAGCTTCATTCAAAATTGGGCTACCTAGATCTTCCCTCCTTTACCAGTCCTTGACAAAGAAGGAAGCTACGACCATTGACGACCTGATGGCCCGGATTGAGAAATACGCAAAGGTAGAAGATGTCACCAGCCTTAATGTAGGAGAAAACGGTCGAGCCAAGCTCACTACCAAGGGAAGTGAGAAAGTTGAGAACCAAAAAAAAGGAGGAAAAAGCGGGGGCAAGAATGGCTCCAAAAATGGAGGAAACCCTGACGTTACAAAATCGTTCCAGGCGGTCAACACCGTCTTCAAAGAGCCAATTTACAAAATTCTCGCGAAGATCAAGGACAAAGAGGGAGGGCATAAGACCGAGCACTGCAAGGCTATTAAGTCCCACCTCGAGGAGTTGGCCCAGTCCGGAAATTTGAATGAGTTTGTGGAAAAGAAGGTAGAGAAAGTGGTTTCCCACAAAGAGACGAAACCCGACAACGTATTGGAAGATGACGCCGGACACGAATTTGCAGTAATCCACGGAGTATCTGAAATCAAGAAAATCCAAGGTAACTCAGCTCGAATTGAGGTAAAAAACCTGACAGCGGTAATGCAAGCTTTTCAGATTGACCCAGCAAAATCACAGTCAGGAAAACGTCGGCGAGCAGAGGATATCAACTACAACAAGCATATTATTTTCACGGATGAAGATCTTGTGGGAGTAAGGACCCCACATCATGATGCCTTAGTCATTACACTCAGGATAGCCAACTTTGACATCGACAGGCTGCTCGTCGATCAAGGAAGCTCATCCGAAGTAATGTACATCGACCTGTTCCGAAAATTGAAGTTGAACATCGCCGACCTAAAGGGAACCACTGTCCCTCTGGTCGGCTTCGCTGGGAAGATGACCATGCCTTTGGGCAAAATAGTACTGCCAGTTCGCGCTGGAAATGTTTCCAAGATGATCGAATTCTTGGTGGTCGACACTGATTCACCATATCAAGCCATCCTCGGCAGGGGATGGCTTCATGCAATGAAGGCAGTCTCCTCGACCTACCACCAGAAACTCAAATATGTCACCGAGCGGGGAGTAATGGAGATACATGGCGACCAGGCGATGGCAAGGAAATGCTTCATAGTGGCCATCCTACAAAAGCCAGAGAAAAAAGCCATTCAAACCAGCGAGAAAGTGGAGGAAGGTGCAATTCCTTCCAAATAGCAATTAAAATATGGAAGGCCTGGAGTGGAAGAGACCGGGCTCCTCCCCACCGAGCGTGTCGTCCAGGACCTGGTAGAAGTGACGGCTAAAGAAGGCGACAACAGCAGAGTCTTCCTGATCGGAGCGTCACTCACTGACCAAGAGCAAAAGGATTTGTCAACCTTACTCAGAAGCAACATATATGTTTTCGCTTGGGAACCCAATGAGCTGCCAGGAATCGATCCCAATATGGTCTACCATCAGTTGCACGTCGATCCCACATTCAAGCCGATATCGCAGAAGGCACGACGAACTGCTCCCGAAAAGGCCAGAGCAATAGAAAAATAAGTCGAAAAACTGCTGGATGCAGGGTCCATACGGGAAGTGCAATTCCCCAAATGGTTATCCAACCCAGTGGTAGTTCCGAAAAGAAACGGGAAGTGGAGAGTTTGCATAGACTTCACTGACCTCAACAAAGCCTGCCCCAAGGATAGCTTCCCCCTTCCGAAAATAGACCAACTAGTAGATGCCACCGCTGCTCACGAACGAATGAGTTTCCTGGACGCGTACTCAGGATATCACCAGATTCCCCTGTATATGCCCCAGATCAGGACAAAACGGCGTTTATCACGACGGTTGGTTTATATTGTTACAAGGCCTTTTGGGCTCAAAAATGCAGGGGCAACCTATCAGTGGCTAGTAACTAAAATGTTCAAGAATCAGATGGGTGACACAATGGAGGTCTACATCGACGACATGCTCGTCAAGAGCAAGGAGAAGGAAAATCACCTCTCGGACTCGTCAAGTACCTTCGAAATCCTGAGGAAGTACCGAATGAAACTCAACGCGAGCAAGTATTCCTTCGGTGTCCAGTCAGGAAAGTTTCTTGGGTATTTTGTCACCACGCGAGGCATAGAGTCTAATCCGGACCAGATTGATGCAATCAACAGAGTGCAACCTCCTCGCACTATCCGAGATGTACAAAAGCTCACTGGAATGCTCGCTGCTCTAAATTGTTTCATTTCTAAATCCTCCGAGAGATGCAAGCCTTTCTTCCAACTCTTAAAAGGCAGCAAAACAGTAGAATGGACCCCAGACTGCTCGCGAGCATTAGATGAGCTCAAGTCCTACCTAAGCTCTCCACCATTGCTTGTTATACCACATCAAGTGGACTCTTTGTACCTCTACCTCTCTGTATCCAGTCATACTGTCAGCTCAGCACTAATGTGAGAAGTTACAGGAATCCAACATCCAGTCTATTACGTGAGCAAAACCTTATTAGATGCTGAGCAGCGCTACCTACCATTGGAAAAGCTCGCATTCGCCCTAGTAATGGCCTCGAGGAAACTGAAACATTACTTCGAAGCTCATACGATCATAGTCCTTACATCACACCCCCTCAAGGTTGTCCTAAGGAAGGCGGATTTGTCGGGCAGACTGTTTAAATGGTCAGTCGAGCTCGGCCAATTTGACATCCAATTTCAACCAGGTACAACTATCAAGGGTCAAATCCTTGTTGATTTCATAGCTGAATTCACAAGCGAAGAACCCTTAGACCAACCTAAGCCAACAGAACAAAACAACCAGCCTACAGTGGAAAGCTGGAAACTATTCGTTGATGGAGCCTCCAACTCAAATGGGGCAGGGGTAGGAATTGTTCTCATCACTCCAGAAAATATAGTCCTTGAGCAAGGAATCAGGCTGGGATTTGCAGCCTTTAACAACGAAGCAGAATACGAAGCCTTTAATAGCAGGTCTCCAAAAGGCACAAACTCTGGGAGCAAACCATTTGCAGGTATTCGGTGATTCGCAACTAGTTTCCAATCAGATAAGTGGAGACTATAACGCGAAGGTTGAGAGAATGGAAGCCTACCTCTCCTTGGTAAAAAACTTAATGACAAGCTTTGAAGAGATCAACATCCAACAGTTTCCCAGGGGGCAAAACAGCCACGCTAATGCCTTAGCAGTCCTGAGCTCGGTAGTTGATTCTAGCCTTAAAATGATCATCCCTATCAATTTCCTCAGTTGCCCAAGCATTTACCCAAACTGCGAGCTGACAACAGCAAAACCAATACTCCAATTGGAATCAGCCCCCAGCTGGATGGATCCCTTGAAAGACTATTTAAAGAACGGAACGCTCCCAGAGGACAAGAGAACTGCCCACCAGATAAGAGTCAAAGCTGCTCGCTTTCACTTATCCACAGGAGGCAACTTGTATAGAAGATCTTTCTCCGGCCCCTACCTTAGATGCGTCCACCTAGGCGATGTCAAGGCAGTGCTTCACGAGCTTCACGAAGGAATTTGTGGAAGTCATGTCGGAGGAAGGTCTCTAGCCTTCCGAGCAATGAAGGAAGGTTATTGGTGGCCATACATGCAAAAGGACTCCGCAGTATATGTCTGCAAATGCCTAAAATGCTAACTTCACGCTCCCATGGTCCACCAGCCCGCCAGCGAATTAAAATCCCTGACCAGTCCCTGGCCCTTCGCCCAGTGGGGGATGGACATCGTGGGACCACTGCCCACCACTGCCGGCAATCGAAAATACCTGTTGGTTGCAACTGATTACTTTACCAAGTGGATCGAGGCAGAACCACTCGCGAACATCCGAGATGCTAACATGATAAGGTTCGTATGGAGAAATATAATCACTCGATTTGGAATCCCCAAAACCATCATCACTGACAACGGAACACAGTTCGAGAGTGGCCCTTTTCAAGACTTCTGCAACAAACACGGGATCAGGCACCACTTCAGCTCGGTGGCCTACCCTCAAAGCAACGGACAAGTAGAAGCCTCCAACAAAATAGTGATCGCTGGATTGAAGAAGTGGTTAGAGCAAGACAAAGGCGCGTGGACAACCGAGCTACCGCATATCCTATGGGAATACAGAACGACTCCTAGGCGAGCAACAGGAGAAACGCCATTCTCACTAGCATATGGTATGGAAGCGGTCAGCCCACTAGAAGAGGGATTGCCTACAATGAAATCCGACCTTGTCGAGCAGGGCCAAAACGATCAGGCTTTGCTCGTTGAACTCGACCTGGCCGACGAGCGCATGGAACTTGCCCTAGTAAAACTAGCAAGCTATTAGCAACAGCTCGCGAAGCACTACAACAAAAGGGTCAATTCGAGGAAATTCAAAGTTGGGGACTATGTTCTAAGAAAGGTCCTGTGCAACACAGTGAAGCCATCAGACGGTAAACTGGGCCCAAACTGGGAAGGACCTTATAAGATAATTAGAGACGACCTGCGAGGTGCCTATCATTTGGAAACGATGGAGGGCAGAGAGATACCACGAGCATGGAACGCAGCTAATCTCAAGAAATTCTATTTTTAGGAGTTTTATTATTAAATCTTTTATTGTATTCATTATGTGAAAGGACAGTTCATTTCTCAATTCGCTAATGAAAATCTCTCAGTTGATCACTCTCTAATTAGTAACAGTTATATCTTACACATCCCTTCCAAATCACAGGAATAACGGTTGACATAGCAGGGGAACACCCCTCCTCAGGTCATCGTCATGAAGCACGACAGACCTCTTAGCATTGCCCCTGGCAATATATGAAGCCCTACAGAGTATTCTTAGGCATCAAACCTACTTTGGTTAAATGAAATCCTGACCGGATGAAGACATCCAATACTAGGTGTGTCCTCGCCAACTGCCCTACTTAGGCCTAAGGGAGTGTGACGACACAACCTAAAAGGTAAAGTGAGGGCACAATGGTATTCTTATACTGGACTGGGCGGACACTCACATGACAAAATAAAAAGGGTTGCGAAGCAGCAAAAATATAAAAGGATTGGATGAACACGTTTAGTCAGCAAAATTGCCCAAAACTCGAACTTTTCAATAATCTTTTATATTTACAAACAATGATAATACATGTTTAGTCGGCGAAGCTCACCCAAAGCATTTACAATTATCAAAAAGAAAAAGAGTAACAAAATCTCAAGGAGGAGGAAGCCTCCGAGCAAGATAATCAGCAACTTTAGCTCTCCTTCCATCATCAGGAGCAGGGGCGAGCTCCTCCACGACCTCATTTGCGTCCAATTCCAATAGTTGCCGGGGAATAGCATCAATGGGGATCCATCGATCATCCCGCCTGAATGGATTGGGGATCAGAGTAGAGGAGGACATCTCGTGTCGATACCACAACGTCGAGTTCCTCGGAACCTGCAACTCTTTGAGGGCACTCAACCACCCCCTGATGAAGGAGAGCTCCTCGAACTCTGATAGTCTCGTCGGAGCTTCCATCCATCCTTGATCGTAGCCATCGGACCACACTTGTTGAGGACCATTCTTGAACAAATGCCGAAGTCAGGTGACGTCCCTCTGTAGCCCAGTAGCAGTCACATAAGCTCGTCGAACATCGCTGCGCAGCTCCTCCATTTCCCTCTCATGCTGTTCCTCGACTTCCCTATTCCTACCCCTGGCACTCCTACCAGCACGCGGGAGTGAAGGCCGAGCAGCTCGCGACGAAGAAGAGCCTTGTAGGACTGCCGAAACGATGCTCGGCGAATGCTCCTTAAGCCTAAGGACTTCCCTCCTCAAATCTTCATTCTCCTGCTGCAGGAACTCCCCGACCTGGTTAATCTCGGTGGCCTCCAGCAACCTTGCTCTCAGTGCACTGACTTCTTCTTGCACTGAAGCACCAATTTCTTCCATCACCTGGAGCTTGTCCTTCAGCTTAGCCACTAGCTCGGACTGATCCTTATATTTTTGGTTCCTTGACTTAGCAAACCTGCAAAGCCTAGCAAAGGCCTGGCGAACTGCAGGGCTTGCATTAGGACCAAGAGTCCTACCTAGTTGGGAGGTAACAGGAATATAGTCATCCACATCAACCAACTACAGATAAAAGAAATACAGAAAAGAGAAAGGGATCAGCGTAAACAAAAGGAGAATCCTATCATTCATTAATAAAGACCTAGTACATCGAGCAGAAAAAACTTGGGAAATTACAAGAAAAAAAAGGTACAGAAGAAAACCCTAAGAACAAATCAACTAGCAACCTCAGGCTGCCCAGTAGTGTCTGGCTGCTTCTCCTTATCAGCCGCAACAGAAGTACCCCCCAGCAGGAACTGTATCCAAGGGAAGATCAGCACCCCCGATGGTTGGAGCAGGAGCTTCTTCGTCTACAGTTGACTTGGGACCTGAGTCGTGCTCTTCAAACAAGGGAGACTCAGCATCCACACCAGAAGCTAGAAGAGCTTTGTTCCAGCCCTTCTTGAAATTCAGACGGTTGATGTAGCCAATCTGAACTTCAGCATCATCATAAGCAGCAGCCCACCCAGAGTTGTATGAGTCCTCCTTAATGGTGGATGCCTGGGCCTTCTCCACCTCCATTTGTTTGGCCAGAACTCTGCTCTTCTCTGCAAGGTACAGCTTGCTCGCACATACCAGATCATAAGCCTTCCTCAGCTCGCCCAACTCCCGGCTAGCATCATCCCTCTCGCGGGCGGAGGTGGCAAGGGCCAAATCAGACGAGATCTGAGCAACATCGACAGCCTTGAAACTGTCCTCGATCTCTTTACCCTTTAGCTTCAGGGCAGAGTTTTCTTGCTCCAGTTCACTATTTTTCTTCACCAGCTCGTCGCGTGAGCGATACAGCACAGCGAAGTCGGTAACGAACTGCAAAAAAGAAAAAGATATAAGAAGAGGAAAGCAAAAGAAGTCAGAAAAACACGAGAAGAAAATAAACCATACCAGAGCAAGCCTCTGACTAGCCTGAAGGGCCAGAAGCTCCGAACCTATTGCCCTTTGGCGATCAGCCGGGAGGACAGCTCTCTCGAGCAGGGCCGGAGCTAGATGGGGGGAGGTCGCCACGGAAGCTCCCTCAGGCAGAGCAGACACTGGAATTAAGGCCTAGCCGGTCTTCGTCCTTGCCTCAGCTCTCCTCTTCTCCTCCTCCTTCTCGCTCTCTCTCTTCCTCCTCTCCTCGACCCTTTTCCTTTCTTCCAACTTCTTCTGCTCCTCCTTCTTTCTCTCCCTCTCCTTCACCTACTCTTCTTCTCTCTTCTTCCTCTCTTACTCATGAGAGGAAGGCCGAGAAGATGTAACCACAACCCCAGATGCAGTCTTCTATTTCTTCGACTTTTGTGCAAGGAGCACATGGTCGTCATTGTCATCATCTCTGATCAGGTTCTTCCTTGGAGGCATCTTTCCACCTGAACTGCTCGTAGCGCTCGACGAGTCTTGAGCTTCGGAATCCTCTTCAGAAGAACTGCTACTATCAGCACTCCCTACACCCAAATCACTCACAACGCCTGCAGGCTCACTCTCCGAGCTGCTCTCCTCTTCGTCCAACTGGATGGGCTCAGCCGTAATATCTCCGAAAGAGTCAAACTCTGGAACGCTATCCACAGGTCGTACTATGAAACTAGAGCCTGTGTTCTTGTACTCGAGCAAAAAAGCAGCAGACCTAGGATGCTCGCCGTCACCCAAAGGCTCCCTAATATTCCAAGATTTCACCAGTTCCGAGATACGAACCTCGCTGAGAGCAGACTCCAAATTCTTTGTCCTCGCTGTGAAAGAAAAAGCAAAGAGAGGTTAGAAAAATCACAAGTCAGCAAAGGTTGAAACAATAATATAACATCTACCTATATATTCTTCCCCATAAAAGGGAACAGTGGACCTCTCAGACCTCGACCCTTCAGATTGGGGGGAGAACTGCCAATTCCTAACAAGAAAACATTCTTGCCAGTAGTCCTTATGGGAATCAGGTAAATTTACTACCAATACCCTATCAGGGCTCCTAGCCTTAAGGTACAGGACACCTGAACTCGTTCGAGAGAAGGAGTAACAAAAGCAGACCTCGACAAGCCCTAACCTTGTGCCGTACAATTGATTTATCCTATGCACGCCGTTCACTATTTTCCATACGTTGGGCAAACATTGTGTAGGTACAATACTAAAATAGCTAAAGAAATGCAGAAACAGATCATTAGGGGGAAAGGTAAGTCCCCCCTGGGAGAGCAACAAAACATGAATCCAATGTGCATCCTCTATATCCCTAACGTTCCTAGGAGGCGAGGCACAACACTCAATCTCTACCCACTCAGGAATGTTGTAGAATTTCCTAAACTCCGTGACCGACCTATTTCCAATCTTCGCCATTGGAAAATACAAGAAAAACTACAAACCAAAGAGAAAATGCAAAGAGCACGAGAGACTTACAAGACAGAAGAACAGGTCAAATGGCGAAGAAGCAACGAGAGTAGAGATCGAAAGCAGAAAGTACAAAGCATAAGAGTTCTCAGAAGATAGAAGATTGTTGGAAAAGATGAAACGACAAAAAGAAATGTGCCTTATTCCAACAAGCCTTCAAATCTAATCATAACGCACGGATAGCGAAGCGGGTGCCGCCAAAGCAACTTCACAGTTTTCAAAGAATCACAAATCAGCCGTAATGGCTGATCGTTTAAATTCATTGGACCCATAAACATGGCCCAACGAATTTAGGGGCAATTGTAGGTACCCAGAATTGAGAACCATGGGCCTGGACGAGTAGCCAAGTTCTGACAGCCCAAAATCCATGCCCTCTATCTTTCATATTGACCCGGTCTCTCCCCACGATCCCATGAAGAGAAGTTATAGGGGAGCACAATCCCATGAAGGGAAGGGATAGGGAAGATGGATAATATGAAGGAACCCATCATCTCCACTAACTACCATACACATGTATAAATTAAACCCTAGGTCCGGGGCAAAGGACAAGTTGTATTCTCGGTACTTATCCTTCAGAATATAGAGAAATAATACTGACTGCACCATCGTGGACATAGGCACATCTTTGCTGAACCACGTACACCCGTTGTTGTGTGACTGGCATTTTATTTATTCCTTCTTGATCATTACCTCTCTCACATTTATTTGTGTTGCATAATAATTGTCACCACAGAAATATTCAAAGATAAATGTTTCAAGTAAAATGAAACACATGAGATTCATGATAATGAAAATGGGATTAATTGGTAATTGTTAAATTACTTAAACACACCTCTCTAAATGCTATCATAAGGGAAGCTCGCGCATGAGGTGATGTCCCCTACCTATTGAATGCAGGTTGACTATAGTCCTCGGCCATATGCGGGTTTTGTATATGTTTTTCTGCGCTAGTGAGGTAATTTCGGGTGTGGTTATGACTCACTCGCAGGCATATGGCCACTTGCCGACGTGCATTAGGTGCCCAGGTTGTCTTGTATAGATAGGCCCTGGAAGATGATAGCCATTTAGGGGCGCGCCCAGTGGGGAAACTCGGAGGGCGGTCTTAGAAACTTTATATGTAAAAGAATATAACCTTTCTAACTCAAGTGGGACTTGAGGTATGTAAATTTCCATCAGATATGTGATAGTAATTATATTCCTGCTAAGGAATGAAAAAAGAAAGATATGATGGAAAATATATTCCTATTAAGGAATTTAAAATGATAAGATATGAGAAGAAATGAGATTTAATTTAATTTCTCTTGCTTAATTTTAATAACTGTTAGAACTTATATAATTGCATCATCCCATTTTATGATTAGGTTGTTAGAATCACCTTAACGTTTATTATGATTCATTGTCCATATTTGTCATGTTTCTTACTCTTCTGGGAATCATATATAAATCGGGCCCTGACCTGTTCATTTTTCTATGTTGTGCATGTTGTTGTATCCGCTCAGGTGCTCCTCCGCAAGGGCACCCGTTGTGATATTTTCTACTCTTATGATTTTGACGAGCTGTATGACCTTGCATATTATTACAGGATGTTTGTTAGACGCCTTTGTTTTTGGAATCTAGTTATGATCGGGTCTTTCATTCGGGCTACTGGCCCATCTTTTGTACTTGTTAATGAATGTAGTATGTAAAATATTAATTTGTGGAAACACTTTGAATGTAACTGTGGAACGACAGATTATTCGGTTCTTTTATTGTATGTTGTTTTCGTATTTATCTATATGTTCCTTTGAAATTCCACTTTCATCAGATTTGGGTTGTTTAATTTATTTCTTAAATCTTTATTAAACTAAAATTTTTGACAACCTGCTTTCTGATTTATGGAGTGGTTTTCCCGTATACCTATTTTATTGTTATGATGCTCAGGATGATATTCATCCATGATTCAGTTATGTCGAGGTATCGGGCTGGCCACCCCTTATTTCAGAATGCAGGTTGTCACAGATGGTATCAGAGCATCAAGTTGTAGAGTCTTTTGGATCTTTGTGGACTTGTCACGTTCTACCGTAGCGTTCTTTGACATAGAGCCTAATGTTAGGACTGCTTTGTTGCTTATTCTTATGATCTTCTGCAAAAATAGATTCTATTAAGTGAAATTTTAACTCTATTGTCTCTCCATCTCAGATGCCGCCTAAAAGAGGTCGCCCGGCAAGACGCAATAGGGTCCTAGATGAGGATATTGGTCCTCCTTCGCCGCCACAAGGAACATTCAATGTCGCGGATGTGGCGAATATAGTGGCTCAAGCCG
Organism: Sambucus nigra; assembly: GCA_949130495.1. Lineage (NCBI taxonomy): Eukaryota > Viridiplantae > Streptophyta > Magnoliopsida > Dipsacales > Adoxaceae > Sambucus > Sambucus nigra. The sequence continues at coordinate 164,789,405 of OX422220.1, read as the reverse complement.
TTAATGTGGCCATGACAGCAGTGGCCCAACAAGTGCCACAGGCTCAACAGAGAGCACCTGATGCCCAAGTTCCTACCGGACCTTCTCCGTGGGAGAGAGCTAGGGAATCGTTTCTAAAGGGTCAGCCCCCGGAATTTGACGGGAGCTCGGATGTTATAAAGGCAAATCAATGGAAGAAAATATGCAATACCATCTGCATATAGTTGAGTGTGGTGAGGACAGGAAACAAGTCCTTTCTACTTTAAATTGGTTGGGGCCGCATTACACTGGTGGGAGTCCGTGACTACGCCAGAACAGAGGGATACAATGTCGATCTCTTAATTCTGGGTTTTATTTGATCGTAAGTACTTTCCTCTCGCAATTCAAGGGGAGATGATAAGGAGGTTGCAGGACCTTGTGCAAGGGGAGAGTTCAGTAGCGGAATATGAGGAGGAATTCACCCGGTTATCAAGTTTTGTACCGGATGAAGTGACTCCCGAAGAAAAGAATGTTTTGAAGTTTTTGAGAGGGTTGAACTAGAGAATCCGACAACATTTGTTGGGAAATCCGGCTTTACAGACTTTTGGGGATGTGATGAATGCAGCTCTACTACATTGCCAAGAGCATAGACTATTTTTACAAAGTGGCAAGAAGACCTCCGTAGTGGGGCAAGTGGGAAGGCAGGGAGGTAGTGGGATAGGAGGAGGAGTCTTTCCCTCGTCCCAACCTTCGGGCAGTAAATAGAAAGAAAGGGATCCCTAACATGGGGACTTGTCGAAGAGGCAGCGTTCTAGTGGGTTTAATCCAGGGAACCAAAATAATAGGCATGGTTAGGGTGCCCCACAACAACAAGCAGGTTGTGGTGGTCAGGGAGGCAGGGGCCAGCAGGGCCAAGGTGTGAATTAGTTTAGAAACAATCGTGGTCAAAATTCCAAAAATATGATACGTCAGTGTTTCCAATGCGGGGAAGCGGGTCACTATAAGAAGGAATGTCCTCAGTTGATTGGGGGACAATTTCCTTGAGCTCCACAGCAGCGGTACGTTCAGTTCCCTCCACAGGTGCCTAACCCAGTTGCTCCTCCACAAAAGGGTCAGTTACAGTATGGTAGGGTCTACCATATTCAGGATGCTATGCTTCCTCCATCTCCACCTGCACCGCCAGCCATTGAGGGTAAGGTCCTTATTCAGGGACATATGGGTCGTGTTTTATTTGATACCGGTGCGATGCATTCTTTCATTTCAAGGAGCTTTGCTCAGACCACCGAGTTGATTAAATTTGCTGAAAGAACTTTTACTAGTGTGGAGTCCTCTATGGGTGATGGTTCACTCATCTTCTTTGTTTGTAGAAATATAGAAATCTCTCTCGAAATTTATGCTTTGAGGCCGATTTACTCGTCCTAGACATGGTCGGGTAATACGTGATTTTGGGTATGGATTGGCTTATGAAATATCATGCTATTGTAAATTGCTACGGGAAGAGTATAGTCTTCGTCATTCGGAGACAAGAAATGTTCCTGGTAGTTTTACCTCGTTTAGAGGGGAGTACTAGTACTTATTTGTATTGTATTGCTGAGGAGACTTCTAGGGATGTAGTTGTTCCCTTGGATTCTATTCTAGTTGTGAAAGACTTTGATGATGTTTTCCGGGAAATACCGGGTTTGCCTCCTATCCGTGAGATTGAGTTTGTGATTGATTTAGCACCGGGAACGAGGCCTATTGCGAGGACTCCATATCGAATGGATCCTATTGAAATGAGGGAGCTAAGGGATCAAATTCAGAAGTTGTTGGAGCAGGGATTTATTCGGCGTAGTACATCGCCGTGGGGTGCTCCAGTGTTGTTTGTTAAAAAATAGATGGTTCTCTCCGGTTATGTGTGTACTATAGAGAATTGAATAAGGTCACCATCCGGAATAAGTACCCTTTACCTCGTATCGATGATTTGTTTGATCAACTTCGAGGAGCGACGTACTTCTCCAAAATCGATTTGAGGACAGTGTATCACCAATTGAGGATACGATAGGAGGATGTATTCAAGACTGCTTTTCTAACAAGGTACGGGTCCTATGAATTTTTGGTTATGCCCTTTGGACTAACCAATGCCCCCACTGTATTTATGGACCTCATGAATAGGGTGTTTCGGGATTTCCTGGACCAATTTGTTATTGTGTTCATCGATGATATTTTAGTCTATTCTCGAACGGAATCTAATCATACTATGCATTTAAGGTTGGTCCTACAGAGATTACGGGACCATCAACTGTATGTCAAGTTCGAGAAGTGTGGCTTTTGGTTACAGGAAGTACAGTTTTTGGGTCATGTGGTGATGTCCCAGGGTGTATCTGTGGATCCAGGCAAGGTAGCTACGGTGAGGGAGTGGGGTCAACCCACGACACCTACCGAGGTTCGCAGTTTTCTGGGTTTGGCGGGTTATTACTATCGGTTCATCAAGGGTTTTTCTAAAATAGCTAACCCTTTGACAAATTTGACCCAAAAATGGGTGAGCTTTATTTGGGATGATTCTTTCCAAGCTGCATTTGATGAGCTTAAAGATAGATTGACTTCGACTCCGGTCCTTGCATTGCCAAAACCAGGATTGGAATATCTAGTCTTCACCGATGCATCTCTTCAAGGATTAGGAGTTGTACTTCAGCAAGAGAGATGGGTTATCGCTTATGCTTCCCATAAGTTGAATCCCAATGAAATAAACTATCCGATGCATGACTTAAAACTAGCCGCAGTTGTTTTTACCTTGAAGATATAGAGGCATTATCTCTTGGGAGAGAAGTTTAGTCTTTTCACGGACCACAAATTGCTGCAATATTTATTCTCACAGAAGGATTTGAATATGCGACAACGCCGATGGTTAGAGTTACTGAAAGAGTATCAGTTTGATATTCATTATCATCCGGGTAAGGCAAACGTGGTAGCGGATTCCTTGAGTAGGAATCCTGATGGAGAATTAGCTGAGGTTTTGAAAGCTTAATGGAAGGAACTCAGTCAGGAGGATGCGGTGGTGAGAGCATTCATGTCGGTAATGACCGTGACTCCTACTATTGTGGCAAGGGTAGTAGAAGCTCAAGGAAGGGATAAGGGGTGTCAAGACCATATTCACCGATTACTGTCCGAGGGAGCAGAGTCCTACTCGATTGGTTCTGAGGGTGGATTACGCTTCCACGAGAGACTTATCATTCCGGAGGAAGGAGATTTGAAACTGACGGTGATGGCTGAATCTGACGGGTCTAGGTTCACAGTTCATCCTGGTGGGGACAAAATGTATCAGGACATGCGCCGTCAGTATTGGTGGCCAGGTATGAACAGGGATATTTCATAATTTGTGTCCCAATGCACTACTTGTCAACTGGTCAAGATTGATCACTAGAAACCGACAGGTTTGTTACAATCGTTAGAGATCCCGGTGTGGAAATAGGAAAGCATATCGATGGATTTTATCATGGGCTTGTCGAGATCACAAAGCGGGTCTGATTCTATTTGGGTGATTGTCGATCGCTTAACAAAGTCGGCACACTTCCTACCTGTGCGGACAGATTTTGATACTGCTCGGTATGCTCGCTTGTTCGTCGAGGAGGTGGTGAGACTCCATGGGGTGCCTTTGAATATAGTTTTCGACCGAGACAAAATTTTCGTTTCCCATTTTTGAAGGAGTTTCCAAGAAGCGATGGGGACCGAATTGAGGTTAAGCACTTCATACAATCCTCAAACAGATGGACAAATTGAAAGGGTAAATCAAATGTTGGAGGATATGCTTCGCATGTGTATGCTTGACTTCAAAGGTGGTTGGGAACAATATCTCCCATTGGTTGAGTTTGCTTATAACAACTCTTACCAATTCACAATTGGAATGGCACCTTATGAAGCCTTGTATGGGAGACCGTGTACATCACCCGCTTGTTGGTTGGAAGTGGGTGATAATAAATTTTTTGGACCTGAAATGATCCAAGATACTTCCTCGAAAATTGAGTAGATTCGAAATCGCATTAGGATATCCCAAGACCGTCAAAAGAGCTATGCCGATACGGGATGACGACATATAGAATTGAAGATTGGGGACCAAGTTTTGGTTCGAGTGTCGCCCATGAAAGGGATAAAGCATTTCGGTAAGAAGGGGAAACTTGCACCGCGCTTTGTTGGACCATTTCCAGTTATTGCAAAGGTGGGTCCCGTGGCATACCAACTTGATTTACCGGAACCATTGCAACAAATTCATGATGTATTCCATGTTTCCTCCCTAAAGAAGTATAGGAGATGTGAAGGTGCACTTTGGCACATTCATTTCGAGGATATTGATTTGCAACCCTATGTTTCATATGAAGAACAACCGGTTGCTATATTAGAGCATGGGGAACGTAGATTGAGGTTTCGTGTGTTGCCCTTGGTGCGGGTTCAATGGAGTCACCATAACACCAAGGAATCTACATAGGAGCGAGAGGATGACATGCGGGAAAAGTATCCGCATCTATTTATACAACGTACGCTTGAATTTTGGGGACAAAATTCTCATAAGGGGGGGGGGGGGGGGGAGTATGTAACAACCCTTGCTTTTGAGGTTCTAATTTATATTTAATTTGCTAAATATAGTGATTATATATAAAGATGTTGATATGTGGAGTAGGTATTAATTTAAGAAATAAAGTTAATATCTACAATGATGTTGCATATTTACCGTATGTAGAGGTGAATTTTGCTATGTGATGTTTTGTAATGTCATATGATTTAAAAATGACATTTGGCTTAAAATGAAACCGGAACCTAAAATGAATTATAAAATCTCCAAATGATAATTTCGAGGGTGCCAATAGTTCCGGGAGGTTCGAGATAGTCAAATTGTGTGCCATATTGTATGTTTAGTTTTCGGGCACTTTTGACTAGTTGTAGCTTATGAGTTGTTGCGTATTATTTTACCGCGTGTTAATCACTTAAGCTGGAATTTTGGATATAATCCACGATTCATGTCTTAAACTAAGTCACTATTCCCCTAATTACATTTGTAAAACCTAGAGAAAAAAAGAGAAGAAGAAACCTTGGGAGAAAGTGAGAAATTCAAGCTTGGGTGATTGTTCTTGCATTCAACTTCTTCAAAATCTGAACTTGCAAACTTGAGGCAAGTTTTCTACTTGCTATTTTATGATTTAAGTAGAGTAATTTGCATTGATAGTTATGGTTATGTATGGTTTATGGAAGTTAGGGTTTTTGTTTGATTGATGGGCTTTAGATCTTTGGAGGTTAAATTAATATGGTTTGGAGGTAAATTATGGTTGGATGATGCATTTATGATCAGTTGGTAGCATTAAAGGAGAGGGATTTGAGTTGGTTGAAGTTGGGTAGAATTTGGAGTCAAAGACTCCATAAAAAAAACTTGGAATTTCTGCAGAACCGAATCAATTCGGCCTGGCCGAATCGATTCGCTGGGAGATAGTTTCCAAGCCTGGGTCGTCCGAATCGGTTCGGCTCGTCCGAATCGATTCGGCCTTATGCAGAATCTCACTTTTTCTGACCGAATCGATTCGTCTAGTCCAAATCGATTCTCCTTTTGGAACCCAAATCAATTCGGCTAATCCGAATCGATTCGGAAAGCCTATTTTTTCTTTATTTTTCTTTTTAAATTTTACCCCCTTTCTTTAGGAACTATGACCTAGGGCCCTTCTTGTAAGAAGTAAAACTAGGATTTTAGAGTTCTAGTTGAGTTTGGTCATTACCCTATAGTTGAATGGGATCACTTGGGGTTAATTCAGGGGTACTTAAAGTGATGCTTAGGTATCACTTCTCTTTTGTGAAATTAGTTAAAGTTAGAATTCTAAGCCCATATGAGGAGATGTTAGAAACCTTTTGGGGTAGGTGAAACCTCGGGATTTGTGAGACTTTGGGCAATTATTTAGAGAATACATCGGGACCTAATTACATGATGAAATTGAATAATAAATATTCAAAGATAAATGTTTCAAGTAAAATGAAACACATGAGATTCATGATAATGAAAATGGGATTAATTGGTAATTGTTAAATTACTTAAACACACCTCTCTAAATGCTATCATAAGGGAAGATCGCGCATGAGGTGATGTCCCCTAACTATTGAATGCAGGCTGACTATAGTCCTCGGCCATATGCGGGTTTTGTATATGTTTTTCTGCGCTAGTGAGGTAATTTTGGGTGTGGTTATGACTCACTCGCAGGCATATGGCCACTTCCCGACGTGCGTTAGGTGCCCAGGTTGTCTTGTATAGATAGGCCCTGGAAGATGATAGTTATTTAGGGGCGCGCCTATTGGGGAAACTCGGAGGGGCGGTCTTAGAAACGTTATATGTATAAGAATATAACCTTTCTAACTCAAGTGGGACTTGAGGTATGTAAATTTCCATAAGATATGTGATGGTAATTATATTCCTGCTAAGGAATGAAAAAGGAAAGATATGATGGAAAATATATTCCTATTAAGGAATTGAAAATGATAAGATATGAGAAGAAATGAGATTTAATTTAATTTCTCTTGCTTAATTTTAATAATTGTTAGAACTTATATAATTGCATCATCCCATTTTATGATTAGGTTGTTAGAACCACCTTAACATTTATTATGATTCATTGTCCATATCTATCATGTTTCTTACTCTTCTGGGAATCATATATAAATCGGGCCCTGACCCATTCATTTTTCTATGTCGTGCATGTTGTTGTATCCGCTCAGGCGCTCCTCCGCAAGGGCGCCCGTTGTGATATTTTCTACTCTTATGATTTTGACGAGCTGTATGACCTTGCGGATTATTATAGGATGTTTGTTAGACGCCTTTGTTTTTGGAATCTAGTTATGATCGGGTCTTTCATTCGGGCTAGTGGCCCATCTTTTGTACTTGTTAATGAATGTAGTATGTAAAATATTGATTTGTGGAAGCACTTTGAATGTAACTGTGGACCGACAGATTATTCTGTTCTTTTATTGTATGTTGTTTTGGTATTTATCTATACATTCCTTTGAAATTCCACTTTCATCGGGTTTGGGTTGTTTAATTTATTTCTTAAATCTTTATTAAACTAAAAATTTTGACAACCTTCTTTCTGATTTATGGAGTGGTTTTCCCGTATACCTATTTTATTGTTATGATGTTGAGGATGATATCCATCCATGATTCCATTATGTCAAGGTATCGGGATGGCCACCTCTTATTTCGGAATGCGGGTTGTCACACTATTCAGTTCAAATCAACTTACCTTTAATTTATATGAAATATCTAAAATAGGAGGCATTCCAATTTATTGAGGAAATTTGAGTGTGACATTGACCTCAAGGAAGAAAGTTTCCATGTTTATTTGAACCGTGGAGATCATTGAGGATTTTCATGGTTTATGGGTGAGATTTCCAAGATCATTGGTAACTACACTAGAGTGCATTTGTGGGTGGTATCATCTTGCCATAAGTAAAACATATATTCAAGTAGAAATGAAAATTGGAATGAATCGAGGTTTTTTACCCCTTTGTGTGTGTGTGGGGGGGGGGGGGGGGGGTCCTCATAAACCCTATCTTGTGGTTGACTGTGAGTCATTTATAATAGTATGCTGAAATTTGCTCACACACATCACTTGAATCACATTTGAATCTAGTAAATTGTATTAAAATTGACTTGAGTGTGTTAGATCTCATTTTGTTCATCTAGAGCATTGATTACTCACAAATATTGTATATTTGCACCCGTTATGTTTATGCATTCGTGTAGTTTTACGTTCCCTAATTCCCATATTTATGCCCGTTAACCAGACAACCTCTATTATGTATGTTTATATGCTTTGTGAAATATAATTGAGCTTTTGTAGGTTTTAGGACGCTTAATGGTGCACTTGGTTCTTTTGGGGGAAGGTTTCAGTATAAAATTTTAATTTAGGGTCATTTTAGTCATTCTAGTGTTCGAGCATCGTTCCCGAACTCTTCACGGAAGTTGTATCCCTTCGAGTCAGTTCCACGTGGCCTTCGACAGTTTGTCAATATGGTTTCTAATGAAGATGTTATGACCTTTTTCTCGAGGAGATCCGTCTTCGTTTTTAGGATAAATCATTATCATTTCTTTTCCATTTATTTATTTTGCCACTTACTATTTAAGTGGGTTTTTTAGTATTTCAAGATATAATTGATTTTTCTTCATCTTTCTCTTCTTTTATCATATTTTTACTAGTTAGGTTAGAGGAAGAAAGATTTGAAGGGGATTTTGGGCTTTGCTTCTCGCTCTCCTTGGGTTTCATCCAAACGGGTTTGTAAGTCACTATTCATCATCTTCTTCTTTAATCCAAGCTTCCATTGTTATTTTTTTTCTTTGTTACTTATTTTCTTACTTTGTAAACTAATTTCATCACTTTCACTTTCATGATTTCATTTAATTAATGTCTTTTAACATTGGGTTGATTTGGTTACTTTTCTTCGGTGATGGGTTTTATGAGTTTAATTTGATTGGGTTGCTCTTGATTTTACTCCTAGGAGATTTAACTGTGTATATCATGTGTGCGCCCATTTACAACCTTGTGTGCGTAATTTTTTAGGTATATGTTGACGTCCAAAGCATAGTAGGCTTTTTTGACGATTTAGGTGGTGACAACTCTAGATTTAATTAATTGTGGAAATGAGATTCAACCTTGTTATACATGTACCATTTATACCAATTAACTCGAGGTGAAGGAGAGTAGTCACAATCTATAGTTTTAATTCCCTTTGTTAATCTTAGTTTACATTGATACCAATTAATCTATTAATTGTTTTACTTTTACCAACTTTATATCCCTGTTAATTTACACTGATTCATTTTATTTATTACACCAGGTTAAGTATATTTCAATTTCGGTTTCGTCATATTTATTACCTCATACAAATACTTTAAATTTTTTTTAAACTTGTCATTATATAACTGGAATTATCTATTTGGCAAGAAAATTCTTATTCTTTTTCCACCCCTATAGTTATTTTAAACAGGTACCTATAAGCAAGGATGAGCAATTCAGTGATCTCAATCTAGGAATATAGAACATCAATGGCAGTTTGTGTTAGTCAAGAATAGAGATAGTGTCAGAGATTGATCTATAGCTTGAAATTATGTATTGTGGCCCAATGGATTATTAATACGACCTCGTATTTTGAGAAAACCTATGGATTTTATTATGTTTTAGTACTTATTAAGATAAGCCTCACACGTGATAAATAGGGGTGTGACATATATATTAGTTGTCATATTCTCTTGTGAAAACAATTGAGTCGATTAGTCTTTTAAGTCTCTTAGACTTGATTCGATATGAGTGAGGTACGATCAATTATCTTAGATAGACATAGATGAACCTTTTATGATTGAAGATTTTGTAAGCTACTCATTGAAGACTTATATTACCATGCATTCACATTGGATTGAACATTATATCCATTTATTAGATATTATGAATTGTTTAGGGATAAACACACACACATGCACAAATGTTTTAAAATGTGTGAGGATTTTCAAATTTGATGGAACAATTTTTTAAAACTATCTCAGTTTATTTTGGGAGTTAGTCTTTGTCCTGCACCAATTGTGGATTTTTCGCAAGAGTTTAACCTTAACCATTCGTATGGATTTATTTTTAGCATGTCTAGACAACAGTGCTCAACGATATCAAAACATGCTTAGGCGTACACAGTTTGACACGATTCCATATTACGAGGTATCATGCACACGAATAAGTGCACCATTCACATAAAGGCATTGGATTTTGAAAATTTTCTATAAATAGGCCATTTTCCTTCCCGGTTCATAAGATCTGAAAACCTCATAACTCAGACACATATTTGAAATCATTTTTGATCTTGAAAACATTTTTCCTTTTCCTCTCTATTCTAATTTCAGTTCTTCCCTCTCAGATTGTTAAAACTTAGATCTATACTTGATCTATGCCTTTGAGAGATAATTTATAGTGTTTTGGTTCACATTCACATAGCATATTCAGTTCACATCGACCTACCATTGAATTAAATGATCACATACTCCTATCTCTAAAATAGGAGGCATTCCATTTTATTGGGGAAATTTGAGTGTGACGTTGACCTCAGGGAAGAAAATTTCCATGTTCATTTGCGACGTGGAGATCATTGAGGATTTTCATTGTTTATAGGTGAGATTCCAAGATCATTAGTAACTACACGAGAGTGCATTTGTGAGCGGTGTCATCTTGCATTAAATAAACATATATTCAAGTAGAAATGAAAATTGGAATGCATCGAGGTTTTTTACCCCTTTGTGTGTGTGGGGGGGGGGGGGTCCACATAAACCCTGTCATGTGGTTGATTATGAGTCATTTATAACAATATGCTAAAATTTGATCACACACATCACTTGGATGACATTTGAATATAGTGAATTGTATTAAAATTGACTTGAGTGTGTTAGATCAGGTTTTGTTCATCTAGATTATTGATTAGTCACAAATATTGTATATTTGCGCCAGTTATCCTTATGCATTCTTGTAGTTTTACATTCCTTAATTCCTATATTTATGATCGTTAACCAGACAAACTCTATTATGTATGTTTATATGCTTTGCGAAATATAATTGAGTTTTTGTAGGTATTAGGATGCTTAACGATGCACTTGGTTCTTTTGGGGAAGTTTTCAATATAAGGTGCAAATTTAGGGTCATTTTACTCATTCTAATGTTCGAGCATCGTTCCCGAACTATTCCCGGAAGTTGTATCCCTTCGAGTCAGTTTCACGTGGCCTCGACAGTTTGTTAATACGGTTTCTAACGAACATGTTATGACCATTTTCTCGAGGAGATTCGTCTTCGTTTTTAGGAGAAATTATTATCATTTCTTTTCCATTTATTGATTTTGCCAGTTACTATTTAAGTGGGGTTTTTAGTATTTCAATAGATAATGGATTTTTCTTTAGCTTCTTCTTCTTTTATCATCTGTTTACTAGTTAGGTTAGAGGAAGAATGCATTTAGAGGGGATTTTGGGATTTGCTTTTCGCTCTCCTAGGGTTTCACCCAAACGGGTTTGTAAGTCACTATTCATCATCTTCTTCTTTAATCCAACCTTCCATTGTTATTTTTTTTTCTTTGTTATTTGTTTACTTACTTTGTAAACTAAATTCATCACTTTCACTTACATTATTTCATTTAATTAATGTCTTTTAACATTGGGTTGATTTGGTTACTTTTCTTCGGTGATGGGTTTTATGAGTTTAATTTGATTGGGTTGTTCTCGATCTTACTCCTAGGACATTTAAACTTCGTATATCATGTGTTTGCCGTATTTACAACCTTATGAGTGTAATTTCTGAGGTATATGTTGACGCCAAAAGCATAGGAGGCTTTTTTGACTATTTAGGGGGTGACAACTCTAGATTTAATTAATTATTGAAATGAGATTCAATCTTGTTATACATGTCTTCCCATGTAACCATTTATACCAATTTACCCAAGGCGAAGGATAATAGTCGCAATCTATAGTTTTTATTCCCTTTGTTAATCTTAGTTTACATTGATACCAATTAATCTGTAAATTGTTTTACTTTTACCAACTTTAAATCCCTATTACTTTACATTGCTTCATTTTCTCTATTACACCCGGTTAAGTATATTTAAATTTCAGTTTCATCATATTTATTACCTCATACCAATACTTCACATCATTTTCAAACTTTCCATTATATAGCTGGAATTATCTACTTGGTAAACTTTTTCTTATTCTTTTTCCACCCCCTCTAGTTATTTCAAACAGTTACCTATAAGGAAGGATGAGCAATTCAGTCATCCCAATCTAGGATTATAGAATATCAATGGGTGTTCGTGTTAGTCAAGAATAGAGATAGTGTTAGAGAGTGATCTATAGCTTGAAACTATGTATTGTGGCCCAGTGGATTATTAATACAACCTCATATTTTGAGAAAGAATATGGATTTTATTACGTTTTAGTACTTATTAAGATAAGCCTCACACGTGATAAAGTGCGGTGTGACATATATATTTGTTGTCTTATTCTCACGTGAAAACATATGAGTCGCTGAGTCTTTTAAGTGACATAGACTTGATTCGATATGAGTGAGGCACGATCAATTATCTTAGATAGACTTAGATGAACCTTTGACGATTGAAGATTTTGTAAGCTACTCATTGAAGACTTATAGTACCATGCATTCACATTGGATTGAACACTATATCTATTTATTGGATATTCTGAATTGTTTTTGGATAAACACATACACATGCACAAACGTTTTAAAATGTGTGAGGATTTTCAAATTTGATGGAACAATTGTTTAAAACTATCAAAGTGCTTTTTGGGAGATAGTCTTTGTCCTGCACCAATTGTGGATTTTTCGCAAGAGTTTAGCCTTAACCATTCGTATGGATTTATTTTAAGCATGTGTATACAACAGCGTTCAACGATATCAAAACATGCTTATGCGCACGGACTTTGACTTGATTCCATATTGCGAGGAATCATGCGAACGAAAAAGTGCACCATTCACACTGAGGCATTAGATTTTAAAAAATTTCTATAAATAGGTCATTTTTCTTCCCGGTTCCTAAGATCTGAAAACCTCATAACTCAGACACATATTTGAAATCATTTTTGAGCTTGAAAACATTTTTCCTTTTCTTCTCTATTCTAATTTCACTTGTTCCCTCTCTAATTTTTAAAACTTAGATCTATACTTGATCTATGCCTTTTAGAGATAATTGATAGTGTTTTGGTTCACATTCACATAGCCTATTCAGTTCAAATCAACCTAGCTTTAAATTATATGATCACATACTCCTTTTTCAAAAATATGAGGCATTCCAATTTATTAGGGAAATTTGAGTGTGACGTTGACCTCAAGGAAGAAAGTTTCCATGTTCATTTGCGACGTGGAGATCATTGAGGATTTTCATTGTTTATGGGTGATATTTCCAGGATCATTGGTAACTACACGAGAGTGCATTTGTGAGCATTATCATCTTTCCTTAAGTAAAACATATATTCAAGTAGAAATTAAAATTCGAATGCATCGAGGTTTTTTATCCCTCTGTGTGTGTGGGGGGGGGGGGGGGGGTCCTCATAAACCCTGCCTTTTGGTTGATTATGAGTCATTTATAACAATATGATGAAATTTGATCACACATATCACTTGGATCACATTTGAATCTAGTGAATTGTATTAAAATTGACTTCAGTGTTTTAGATCTAATTTTGTTCATCTAGATTATCGATTAGTTAGAAATATTGTATATTTGCGCCCGTTATCTTTATGCATTCTTGTAGTTTGAGGTTACTTAATTCCTATATTTATGCTCGTTAACCAGTCAACCTCTAGTATTTATGTTTATATGCTTTGCAATATATAATTGTGGTTTTTTAGGTATTAGAACGCTTAACGGTGCACTTGGTTCTTTTAGGGAAGTTTTCAATATAAGATGCAAATTTAAGGTCATTTTAGTCATTCTAGTGTTCGAGCATCGTTCCAAAACTCTTCCCAGAAGTTGTATCCCTTCGAGTCGGCTTCATGTGGCCTCTGACAGTTTGTCAATACGGTTTCTAACGAACATGTTATGACCATTTTCTCGATGGGCTCCGTCTTGGTTTTTAGGATAAATCATTATCATTTATTTTCCATTTATTTATTTTTCCAGTTACTATTTATGTGGGTTTTTTAATATTTCAAGACATAATGGATTTTTCTTCATCTTATTCTTCTTTTATCTTCTTTTTACTAGTTAGGCTAGGGGAAGAATGCATTTGTAGGGGATTTTGGGCTTTGCTTCTCTCTCTCCAAGGGTTTCACCCAAACTAGTTTGTAAGTCACTATTCATCATCTTCTTCTTTAATCTAATCTTCCATTGTTTTTTTTTCTTTGTTATTTGTTTACTTACTTTGTTAACTAATTTCATCACTTTCACTGACATGATTTCATTTAATTAATGTCTTTTAACATTGGGTGGATTTGGTTGCTTTTGTTCGGTGATGGGTTTTATGAGTGTAATTCGATTGGGTTGTTCTCGATTTTACTCCTAGGACATTTAAACTTTGTATATCATATGTGGGCGGTATTTACAATCGTGTGTGTGTAATTTTCGAGGTATATGTTGACGCCAAAGGCATAGTAGGCTTTTTTGACGATTTAGGGAGTGACAACTCTAGATTTAATTAATTGTCAAAATGAGATTCAATCTTGTTATACATGTCTTCCCATGTAACCATTTATACCAATTAACTTGAGGTGAAGGATAGTAGTCGCAATCTATAGTTTTTATTCCCTTTGTTAATCTTAGTTCACATTGATACCAATTAATCTGTTAATTGTTTTACTTTTACCAACTTTAAATCCCTATTAATTTACATTGATTCATTTATCTATTACACTAGGTTAAGTATATTTCAATTTTAGTTTCGTCATATTTATTACCTCATACCAATACTTCACATTTATTTTAAACTTGTCATTATATAACTAGAATTAACTACTTGCCAAACTTTGTCTTATTCTTTTTCGACCCCCTCTAGTTATTTTCAACAGTTACCTGATCGTGTGGAATACTGAGCGCCCGTGTAATACGCTAGTCGTTGTTATCGGCTTCCAACCACAATACAAAAACCTAAACTATAACTACACTCTTGTGGAGTATAGTGGCTAGCCTGGGTATCGAATCCTCTGGGAACTAGGAAGAGTGAACGTGACGACGTTGAATAGACAAAGATATCCTAACTCTAACTCTAAAGAAAAAGGAAAATTGATTTGATTTTGGGAATGATTACAGCTAAGTGCAAAGATGAAATTATGAAAAATGCAACTACAATAAGTACCTAAAATATGAATAAAAATTGATTTTCAAACTTTTGACAAAGTGATGGGAAAAACGAGGACGGAAATACAATCCCCCAACCCTAGTGTAGTGCAGTGGTAATATTAATCATAAATTTATCTGATTGATATGACCCGAAATTTAGTACTCCCAAGCATTATGTATACGAGGTTCAAGCCCGCGTCATACCTAATCTAAGGATGAGTAAATCAGAATTGCGATAGTGACACTCGAATTGCACTCTAAATCATCACGAGTACCCATAGGCAAACGGGATATAAAGATCTACAATTATTGTATCATTATGCAATACGATCATAGTCAATCAATAAATTCATCAAACTAATTTTTTACACATACACTAACACCTCAGGTTGGGTTCATGTACCCCGACCTTGGTAAATGTAGCCTAACATGTTGAATTCAATGAAAACATTAATTAAAGTGTAGGAATTCATGATTAATCTAGGAAGCATGATAATTAGATGTAGAAACGAATTAGAAATAAAAATTACTCACTAAAATTACTCAATCAATAAGTGCAACAATGAATGAAACTGATACTCACAACAATTACTGGATCAATCTTCAATTCTTAAAATAAAACTACAATTCTTAGCTAAACTAGGGTTTTTTTGGAAAAGAAGCAGGAAACCCTACTAATTCTTCGTTCCCATAACAAAAATAAATCGGGTCTTAAATAACCTACAATAATATCGGAAGTCAACTGCACTAGGAGCCTTTTTAGGAAGAGAAAAGATTTCCAGATCTCGAGGACCGGACCGGTCCGGGGGCTGACCGGTTCTTTTTATTTTGGCCTCCTTCGGTTTGCATCTGATCCGGGGTCTTCTGGAGTTTGGCAAGGCGGACCGGTCCGAGGCAGGGGAGGACTGGTCCGGCTATTTGACTTTCTGGCTCATCTTTGACTGCTCATAACTTTTGTTCCGAGATTCCGATTGGGGTGCCGTTTCTTCCTTTGTGCTCGTGAATGAGATGTCTTCAACTTCTCTTTAGGTACCTCATCCGAATTCCGTGTAGAATTTATTCTTTTTCCCTTGAGACTTTTCCTTCTTTCTATCTAGATTCTACTGATTTCCTTCTTTCGTTTCTTGATATCAAATACCTGCAAAATCACTACAAAATACCAGAAACTCGGTGTACTGATTAGGATCAGTCAGTAGCACAGTTATGAGATAAATCCAACTCAATTACATTGTTCGAGGTGCTAAAAGTAACTAAATCAAGGGATAAATTAGGAAGAATTTATGCCTAATCAAACCCCCCTAACTTAGAACTTTGCGCATCCCGAGCAATGTAAAAGAATCCTAGCGTGGCTCAACTCTTTTAAAAAATCATTTTATTGGGATAAAATACCTTTTTCGCGGGCAAGCAATTGCATTTAGCGTATGCAACAAGCCGTTAAACCCCTAGGTTACCCTAGTAGGACGAGTGTTGTCTCATGAGGGTTTGCAGAGAATATACCCACAAAATTCGACTCAAAGAGAATTCAAAATATGCAAAAATTGTGCAATTCAAACTTTTCCACAAAATAGTCATCATCAAGTCATATTTACAAGTCTCAAACCGTGGTGTGTTTGTGCGTAGCCAGAAATATAACCGCTAATTTCCACTGATTGATCATTACGTTACTTATCCGAAAATTCGTTTTGATTTGAATTTCTCACGGAATGCTTTCACATACGAATCTCTCGGATTATGGCTATTCTGTTGGTATGCGTGATATAAAGAGTAAATGTAATGGAAGCAAAATCACGCATACGGTTAGAAAGACAGAATTTTGTGGTGAAAGGACCTCATCAAAGGATTACGGTTTTAAAAATGGGAACATTGCTTTTATTTCGCGCACTTAATCTCCTTTATTATCTTTTGGTGTATTAGCTCTCCACGCGGTAACCAATTTCGCAATTTAGACTCGGTTAGGACTTTTTCGGGTTTTAAGGTATATGGGGTACAATGACAATTTTCGGGAAGGTTGGAATTGGAAAAGTCATTAATGATGTCCACTTGTGCTTTTTTTTTTCGGGCTATTGCTCAAATTTATTTTTATTTTTTTATTTTTATTTTTTTGTTGAGCATATTTATTTATTTCTTGCCCCTTTTTATGCACTTTCCGGACTTAAATTCTGAATTTTCTCATTTTTCACAATTCCTGCTATTGGGGTTTTTCAGGTTATCAAACAAAAGGGACAATTTGTTTGGCTCAAATTGGGTTACAAAAGGGGTAATTTTTCGCTACTTTTTTTGGCCAATATTTTTGGGTCATAAACGAGGGCCTACTTCATTGCCCAAAATGCCAATTGCGTAACCATATGCGCTTCGAGATGAATTTAAGTTTAGAGATCAATTTGGCACGTTTTTTCAAAGCAATATTACACTCATTTTTCAAAACCGATCAAAATGAAAGGATTGAGATCCTTGACAACTTTTTAGGCGCTGAAAAGAACTTTTAGTTAACAATTAACTCGGATTCATTTAAAAACTCGCAAAAAGTGATAGGCTTGAATCTCACCGGGTTTGTTAATCTCCACACTTATTTGATAAGTCGTCAATTTTCGCTCAATTTCCATCTTTGGTCAATTTTGGCTCTGTGTACGTTGAATTTTACAACTTGAGACTTCAATTCGACTTTTAATGATATTTTTGAAAATTTTGAATTCCAATTTTTATTTATTTTGAGCAAAAATATTTTTGGGTTTTTCAAAATTTTATGATTTTTTTGGAACTTTCTGGGCATTTTTGGAAATTTGCGAAGTTTTAGAAATACGCACTTGTGACCCCCCCTAACTTAGACTTTTGCATTGTCCTCAAGCAAAAAGGACGAAAATCTAACTCAAGGCGAATGAAAAGTGCGTAAAAATAAAACAAACAAATATTAAAATGCAACAAGACACTATATGACACTCATGCATGACTCAAAAATACAACAATAATCACCCCATGCGCGTCGGGGGTGCGACGACCTCTCATCTCTCCACAGACTCACCCGACCCCACTCACGGGGTTTGATGTTCTCCTTGTCTCTCCCGTCATAGGATTGTAAGCTAACAATCGGAACAAGTTGGGACCTCGCCCAAAGATAAAGGATAGACCGGGAGACTCATCGTGACTAACTGGAAATGGATCCTCGTGATGTTGGCTCAAAGTGTGATCTGCGTGCACTGACTCAGAGGGAACACCTAGGTTTCGTTCAATTTTTAAGATGCATGGGTCGGGCTCTAAGTCAGATGAACCACAACTTTTCTCCTCACTTGCCTTCGGGGCCTCTAGTGTTGTGGGTGGATTGTCACAACGAAGCAATTCATCAATTTTTTCTTTCAATTCACTTTCAGCTAAGTGACTACATGAATAGAATAGGGATTGGCCTTCAATAGTAATAATTTCATACACTTGCCCGAATTCTCTTTCAAAATCTTCCTTGCTCATGTCTCCTAGTTCTCTCTCTTGAGTAGTGCCTACGTCCTCTCTTACTTGCTCGATCTCCAACTCCACCAGTTTTCTCTCTTCTAACCCCTCTCTCTCTTTCAATTGCGGTCACTACACACCTCTCCCCCACTTTTCTCTCATTGTCACAACTACCACTATTACTTGATGAAATAGGGCACACCCCTAACGGCTCTCTCTTGTGGGACCCCTCATTCTCATGGCTCGACACTAAGCAGGACTCTAGGGCATCTCCACAATCATTTTCCTCAAAGTACTCCCCTACGATCTCGTCTATGAAGCTCACCGCGTGAAGGTCATCTTCTTCCCCCGTATGTTGGGTGACATGGAAGATGTTGGTCTCTAAGTTCATGTTCCCAAAGGTGAGTTGCATTCGCCCATTCCGAGTATTGATGATTGTGTTAGCCGTAGCTAAGAAAGGGGACCCAAGGATGATGGGAACATGGTTGCTCGAGTTAAAGGAGGGCTCCGTGTCCCAAATGACAAAGTCTACCGGGAAGTAGAAAGTGTCAATTTGGACGATCACGTCCTCGACTATGCCTCTTGGGATCTTCATGGTTCGATCCGCTAATTGGAGAGTGACCTTTGTGGGCTTGAGGTCGCCCAAGTCAAGTTGCCTATAGATGGAGTAAGGGAGGATATTGACACTTTCTCCCAAATCAAGTAAAGTTTTTTCGATTTTGTTTTCTCCAATGATGCAGGAAATGGTGGGTGCATCGGGATCTTTGAATTTAGGTGGGAGATCATTGAGTAGAATGGAGCTCACATTCTGTGCTAGAAAGACATTTTTCTTTACCTTCATCTTTCTCTTTACCGTCAACAAGTCTTTAATGACTTTTCCATAAGCTGGAATTTGTTTAATGGCATCGAGGAAAGGTAAATTCAGCTTAACTTGTTTTAGCACGTCTATCACGTCATCACGTGGGTTTCCTTTATGGGAAGGAATTAGACTTTGAGGAAACAGTGCCGCGGAGGGTGGTTTCACTACTACCTCGGGCTCACTAGCGTCTTCTTTGTCACTCTCATTGAAGGGGACATCTTCGTCCTCTTTCGTGCCGGGCGAAATCTCCTTGTCTTTAGGTACGTCTCGTGGGGGAGGTGACAAGTCAACTACTCTCCCACTACGTAGCGTGTTAATTGTTCTACATTGCTTAGGATGGTCATGGGGTGTCGAGCTAACACTAGTTTGACCTTGTAGAGGTCTATGGACCTAGGCAGGAAACTTGCCCTTCTCTTGGATACTCCACAATGATTGCAACTGTGAAATGTTCGCATTCATGTCATTCATCATGCGCTCATGCCTAGCATTAGTTGCAGTCTGGGTATTGATAAAGTGGTTGATAGTATCCTCGAGACTTCTCCGCGGTGGCGGGATATAAGATCCTTGAGGTGGTGGTGCTTGCACATGTCCTTGCATGTGTGGGGCTTGTTGAAAGTTTTATGGTGGAGGAGGGGAAACATGCGAAGGAGGGTTCATTGCGGCATGTTGTTTCCCATAGCTAAAACCGGGATGATTTTTCCATGAAGGGTTGTATGAATTCCCGTGCGGGGCACCGAAATTACCCTTAAAACCTCCTACACCACGAACTTGTTCTTGAAGCATTCCTTTGTAGGCGGGTATCGTCGGGCATTCCTCAGTTGAATGTCCCGCCTCGCAAATAGCACACACCTTTACGACTGTGTTTGGAATGGGTCTAGCTGGTCCTTTTCCATATATCTCACACAGATCTCGAAATCCTATCTCAAGAGTCTCCAATCGGCTATCCGTCATAGAATTCTTATCTACATGGAATAGGCTGGATGCTGACGGAGTAGTGGTCGCTTGTCTATTTCTATTTTGAGTGTTGGGATCAGAAGTGTCCCAGGATTGGGTAGTCTCGGCGACATACCTCAAGTGAAGCTCAGCATCATGGGCATCTAAATCGATAAACGGACCATTTCCCATTGTTTCAACAAGTTGTTTAGAGTTAAGATTCAAACCATTATAGATAAAAGAGATGACTTGCACTGAATCAAATCCATGATGGGGGCATGAAGCAACAAACTCGTTGAAACGTTCATAACATCGATGAAATGACTCATTTTCAGCTTGTCTGAATGCTTGAATTTGAGCCTTTATGGAGATTGTTCGATGTGGTGGGAAGAATTTCTTGAGAAATTTCGATTGTAGCGCATTCCAGGATGGAATCGAGCTTGGAGGTAAAGACCATAGCCAAGCCTTTGCTTTATCTTTGAGCGAGAAAGGGAAGAGTTTGAGGCGGATTACCTCTTGTGTGCAGGTTTGATCATTTAGAGTATCACACACGTCCTCAAATTCCATAATATGGAGGTATGGCTTTTCAGAATCCATACCGTGGTAATGCGGTAGCATCTGGATCATCCCATTTTTGAAACGGAATTGTCCGGAATTATACGGGAGTATAGTACATCCCGGAGTGACAGTACACTCGGGATATAAGAATTCTCTAATCGGACGGTATGGGGGCCCTTCCTCACCGGCGGGTGCACTGCCGTGTTGTGACATCTCTCCTTCACTTATTGACTTGGTGTTCTCACTGGGAGTGCTCGAAGTGTGTCCTAAGAAGGGGAAGGGAGTGTTATCGGAGATTGAGTGCGACAGTGTGGGAGGTGGGATCCAGAACTGTGGGTCGTTTGGAGTGTGGGGACTATCAGGATTATACTCAACAATTGGATTTTCGTGAATGTTGGTTGGAGTATTATGGGGTGTGGGAGTGGTTTCAGAATTTTGCATTAAAGCTTAGGAGAGATGATGGCGAATCTTTTTGTGCTTTTTAAATATATTTTTTTTTTGGGTCAAAGCTTTGTATTGACTCAATCTAATTCTAAGTCTACCTAACTCCCCGGCAACGGCGCCATTTTGATCGTGTGGAAAATCGAGCGTCCGTGTAATACGCTAGTCATTGTTATCGGCTTCCAACCACAATACAAAAACCTAAACTATAACTACACTCTTGTGGAGTATAGTGGCTAGTCTGGGTATCGAATCCTCAGGGAAGTAGGACGAGTGAACGTGACGACGTTGGATAGACAGAGAAATCCTAACTCTAACTCTAAAGAAAAAGGAAAATTGATTTGATTTTGGGAATGATTACAGCTAAGTGCAAAGATGAAATTATGAAAAATGCAACTACAATAAGTACCTCAAATATGACTAAAAATTGATTTTGAAACTTTTGACAAAGTGATGGGAAAAACGAGGACGGGAATACAATCCCCTAACCCTAGTGTAGTGCAGTGGTAATATTAATCATAAATTTATCTGATTGATCTGACCCGGAATTTAGTACTCCCAAGCATTATGTATACGAGGTTCAAGCCCGCGTCATACCTAATCTGAGGATGAGTAAATCAATATTGCGATAGTGACACTCGAATTGCACTCTAAATCATCACGAGTACCCAGAGGCAAACGGGATACAAAGATCTACAATTATTGTATCATTATGAAATACGATCATAGTCAATCAATAAATTCATCGGACTAATTTTTTACACATACACTAACACCTCAGGTTGGGTTCATGTACCCCGACCTTGGTAAATGTAGCCTAACATGTTGAATTCAATGAAAACATTAATTAAAGTGTAGGAATTCATGATTAATCTAGGAAGCATGATAATCAGATGTAGAAACAAATTAGAAATAAAAATTACTCACTAAAATTACTCAATCAATAAGTGCAACAATGAATGAAACTGATACTCACAACAATTACTGGATCAATCTTCAATTCTTAAAATAAAACTACAATTCTTAGCTAAACTAGGGTTTTTTTGGAAAAGAAGCAGGAAACCCTACTAATTCTTCGTTCCCATAACAACAATAAATCGGGTCTTAAATACCCTACAATAATATTGGAAGTCAACTGCACTAGGAGCCTTTTTAGGAAGAGAAAAGATTTCCAGATCTCGAGGACCGGACCGGTCCGGGTCTAAGGCGGACCGGTCTGCCCCCAAGGCGGATCGGTTCTTTTTATTTTGGGGAGGACCGGTTCTTTTTATTTTGGCCTCCTTCGGTTTGCATGTGATCCGGGGTCTTCTGGAGTTTGGCAAGGCGGACCGGTCCGGCTATTTGACTTTCTGGATCATCTTTGACTGCTCATAACTTTTGTTCCCAAATTCTGATTGGGGTGCCGTTTCTTCCTTTGTGCTCGTGAATGAGATGTCTTCAACTTCTCTTAGGCACCTCATCCGAATTCCGTGTAGAAATTACGCTTTTGCCCTTGAGACTTTTCCTTCTTTATTTCTAGATTCTACCGATTTCCTTCTTTCGTTTCTTGACATCAAATACCTGCAAAATCACTACAAAATACCAGAAACACGGTGTACTCATTAGGATCAGTCAGTAGCACAGTTATGAGATAAATCCAACTCAATTACGTTGTTCGAGGTGCTAAAAGTAACTCAATCAAGGGATAAATTAGGAAGAATTTATGCTTAATCATTACCCATAAGTAAGGATGAGCAATTCAGTGATCTCAATAAAAAATTATAGAAAACCAATGGGAGTTCATGTTAGTCAAGAATAGAGATAGTGTCAAAGACTGATCAAAACCTTTAAATTATGTATATGGATTGTTAAAACCACCTCATATTTTGATAAAGCCTGTGGATTTTATTATGTTTTAGTACTAATTAAGATAACCCTCACACGTGATAAATAGGGGTGTGACATATATATTTGTTGTCTTATTCTCACGTGAAAACATATGAGTCGATGACTTTTTTTAGTGACATAGACTTGATTCTATATGTGTGAAACACGAACAATTATCTTAGATAGACTTAGATGACCCTTTGACGATTGAAGATTTTGTAAGCTACTCATTGAAGACATATATTACCATGCATTCACATTCGATTGGACACTATATCCATTTATTAGATATTATGAATTGTTTAGGGATAAACACACACAAATGTTTACGTTTTAAAATGTGTGAAGATTTTCAAATTTGATGGAACAATTGTTTTAAACTATCTCAGAGTCTTTTGGGAGTTAGTCTTCGTCCTGCACCAATTGTGGATTTTTTTGCAAGAGTTTAGCCTTAACCATTCGTCGGGATTTATTTTAAGCATGTTTGCACAACAACGTTCAACGATATCAAAACATGCTTATGCATTCGAACCTTGACATGATTCCATATTGCGAGGAATCTGTAACATCCCGCCTATTTAAATACCGGGTGGCTAGTCCCATACCAAATTAAAACAGAATATACAGTTGGATCATTCTTAGCATCATTGTCGAAAACATTTACAAGTCACCCAATACCCAATTAAGCAGGTGTTAAAAACTTTCCAAAAATCCATTTTTATTTTATGAATAACACTACACATATTATTCTACAACACTAATAACCGAACAACTCATACAACAGAATTTAAATGCAATTGGAATAAACATTCCCAAATAATTATCCAATACATTAATCCCAACAATAATAAATGTATTAAAATGACACGAGTACAAGAGTATTTGACTCAGATAGAAAAGAGATAACTAAACTCCTTTGGGCGATATGCCCTAACCAAAAGAATACTGTTAATCAAATGAAGATAGGCATCTAAGAAACACTCCATAGCTCCATAGCTCGTCATAATTCCATAAGGTTGGCAGCCCAATTTCTAGACAACTGATATAGAAGATACAATAGAAAAGAAAATATGCAAGGAAACGGGTCAGAGCCTGATGTGAAAATGATTTTGAAAACAACAAGTATTTAACAAGTGCAATAAAGCATTTATTATGTACATGTTTGTATCCCACTCTCACTTGCTATTCTCACCCCTCAGCTAGAGTGCACACTTAACGTTTCCTATTTACCTCGTAGTTAATGATTCTCTTCACCAATTCCATAATATGATTCCATTCCCATATCATAACCCTGTATGTCCCATACCATACATCATATAATAATTCCTATACGTTTTTCATTAACATGATTCGTTTCACATTAATAGAATTAAGCTTTTCAATAAATGTTCTTACACTTATTTCAATTCTTTTTCTCAATTCACCGTTATCTACAATTATCACATAGTAGATTAATCAAACCACTATATACATTCATTTAATTCATTATATAGATACATATGCATATATAATACGGCACCCCGAGTCACAACTGCGGTGCATGCATTACTCTGCTATCATGTCCCAGTATCGTTGGTCACCGAATAGGGGACTAAAGGTTCGGTAAGGATTCCTCTAACCACAAACAACAACACATAAATTGGAGGCGAACATAGTTCTCGTATCCATGGGTCATGCACATACCTACGTACCCACAGTCAGCGGACTCATCAACTCCCCGATAAGTCTTTCATAGACCTATGTTCTTGAGCCACAAATCAAAGATCCCATGGATTCATCAGGATATGACTGCCCTCAAGGGCAAACCTCCCCATCGATAGCAAGTAAGCTAGGTATGTCATACACATAATCATCAATCAATCAAATAGGCATTATTATACCTATAATATAATATCAACAAGGTACTCACATTACCCTAAGATAGTTCCCATACGAAGCATTATATCTCTTTAAATCCCACGCATTAAAATATTATGGCTTTACTTCTTAATTTAATTATCCCTGAGCCTCACTCATTACTCAAGGTTCAAACAGGTTTTTCCTCAACATTTTATTTAGTAAGAAATCACTAATATCCTACTGGTCCACCTCATCTTATCTCCCGAATTACTACGAATTAACTCTCCTTTAATTACGGTTATAACCGATTATTTCTAATCTCATATAAACACATCTTCTATCAACTAGGATTGAATACCATCATCACATGGCTCATAGTCTATAGTGTTTCATTCACAATATATGACTTATCAACAAAATCAACACCCTCAAATCCTATAACATCTCTCCACTCCCGACGTCGTTAAGGTTCATGCGCGGAGCGTCTCGCAAAGCGAAATCCAAACAAGGAACCCCTCCAATACAATACTACTTAATATTATTGATCATGGAGGTCCGTCAACTTCAAATACACAACCGGGATAACCTCATCCCCTCTTTCAACCAAATGTGATTTGAGCTCCCATCTCTATCCAGGAGTCATACCGTTAAGCGCTTGTACTACACTCAGTCCTTGCGCAATTAATAATGAGCTTAAACTCAGTCCTTGATGTTCAAATTGTAACCATAAGGCTACCCAAGTGTTATATTAAATCTCCTCTACTGGACCTATCCTTAATCCTCATGCATACAAATTATAATCCAACACATGAATCTAGCAACCGAAATCTCTCCAATTTAATTATGATAATTCTAATCAATTAGATCTCAATCACATTCATTCGATTCTTATCTAGGGCTTACTGATCTTCCCTAAGTCCCATAATATCCAATTAATAATCACCAAAGATCTACAAAAGGTTTGGGACAAGAACAAACATTAAAAAGAAACAACTTTAACAATCATAGGGAGGTCGATCGATCGAAGGCAGGGGGTCGATCAATCGATCGCCCAGGTAACAACCAAGTTTTTCTCCATTTCTGCTACTACAGGCTTAACCATTTTTTATCAATCAAACCTTCATATAAACAACCCAAATGACCTATGATGCTTACTACATGATATATCAACATACGTGAATGATTTCTAATGATCTAAACGTCCTAGAATCATCAAGAGTTTGAATTAAAAGCATGGTTTATCCTCTTTTTCCAGAAAATTATATATATGACATCTTCAAGAACACACCATTGATTCTCAAAATATCTTCAACATATTTATGATTATTTCATGGATTACTATCTACCTACAACATGAGTTTGATTCCTATAAACTTCCATTTTTCATAAATCCATTAACAACTCTATCTTTTCATATTCCAAACATGAAAAATCTCATCCTTTTATAACTATTCTAACATGGACAATATACAAACTTAGATTGCAATTATCAAACACTTGCTTCTAATGAAGATCTGATCCTTTGGGGTTGTAAATCACAGGTGGTTCTCCCTTCTCCGGCCAACTTTCGGTGGTGGTTGGTGGTTGTGACCTTTGGTCGTTGTTCTTCTCCTTCCCAAGTAAGCTTTTCTCTTCCCAAGCAACCTTTCACTTTCTCTAAGAAGATGACTTCTCAATATTGTGTAGAAGATATGAATGAACCCATGTTCAACTAATCTCCAAATACTTATAATAGGATAAAATCCGAAATCACTATTCATCCCCCTAATAAAAATGACCAAAATGCCCTTTTGGGTTGTCTTTTCATTTCCAAATGACCCGAGACCCAAATTGAAAATCCAAATAGACTTTTCTTACTATTTCAAATCTTTCGGATGCAACGACGCAGTCGAAATGACTATAAGGTCGATAGAAAATAAACTCCCTTTTTAATTTAACAAATTAGTCCCGACACGTCTCATACCGCGTCCGACTGAAAAGTCAAATTACTGAAATAACAACTCACAGAAATATCAATAACATCACATTCATATATTACCTAAATATCTTTTAGTAATATACAAAATCATACATTTTAATATCCACAATTCGGATAAAACCCAAATGAATTAATTTATCATAAAATCCAATTAATCCATTAATTTAAAATACAACCGATTTTAAAAGTCTTTAAAATCACAGGGTATTATAGAATCATGCACACAAAAAAGTGCACCATTCACATAGAGGCATTAGATTTTTAAAATTTTCTATAGATAGGCCATTTTCCTTCCCGGTTCTTAAGATCTGAAAACCTCATAACTCAGACACATATTTGAGATCATTTTTGAGCTGTAAAACATTTTTCCTTTGCTTCCATATTCTAATTTCACTTGTTCCCTCTCTAATTGTTAAAACTCATATCTATACTTCATCTATGCCTTTGAGAGATAATTGATAGTATTTTGGTTCACATTCACATAGCCTATTCAGTTCAAATCAACCTAGCTTTGTATTATATGATCACATACTCCTATCTCTAAAATAGGAGGCATTCCAATTTATTGGATAAATTTGAGTGTGACGTTGACCTCAAGGAAGAAAGTTTCCATGTTCATTTGCGACGTGGAGATCATTGAGGATTTTCATTGTTTATGGGTGAGATTTCCAAGATCATTGGTAACAACACGAGAGTGCATTTGTGAGCGTTATCATCTTTCCTTAAGTAAAACATATATTCAAGTAGAAATTAAAATTCGAATGCATCGAGGATTTTTACCCCTTTGTGCGTGTGTGGTGGGGAGTCCTCATAAACCCTGTCTTGTGGTTGATTATGAGTCATTTATAACAATATGCTAAAATTTGATCACACACATCACTTGGATCACATTTGAATCTAGTGAATTGTATTAAAATGGACTTGAGTGTTTTAGATCTAATTTTATTCATCTAGATTATCGATTAGTTAAAAATATTGTATATTTGAGCCCGTTATCTTTATACATTCTTGTAGTTTTACGTTACTTCATTCCCATATTTATGCCCGTTAACCAGTCAACCTCTATTATTTATGTTTATATGCTTTGTAATATATAATTGAGCTTTTTTAGGTATTAGAACGCTTAACGGTTCACTTGGTTCTTTTGGGGAAGTTTTCAATATAAGATGCAAATTTAGGGTCATTTCAGTCATTCTAGTGATCAAGCATCGTTCCCAAACTCTTCACATAAGCTGGATCACTTCGAGTCGGCTTCACGTGGCCTCTAAAATTTTGTCAATACAGTTTCCAACGAACATGTTATGACCATTTTCTCGAGTAGATCCGTCTTGGTTTTTAGGATAAATCATTATCATTTCTTTTCCATTTATTTATTTTGCCAATTACTATTTAAGTGGGTTTTTTAGTATTTCAGGACATAATGGATTTTTCTTCATCTTCTTCTTCTTTTATCATCTTTTACTAGTTATGTTAGGGGAAGAATGCATTTGGAGGGGAATTTGGTCTTTGCTTCTCGCTTTCCTAGGGTTTCACCCAAACGGGTTTATAAGTCACTATTCATCATCTTATTCTTTAATCCATGCTTCCATTGTTATTTTTTTTTCTTTGTTATTTGTTTACTTACTTTGTAAACTAATTTCGTCACTTTCACTTACATGATTTCATTTAATTAATGTCTTTTAACATTCGGTTGATTTGGTTGCTTTTCTTTGGTGATGGGTTTTATGAGTTTAAGTCGATTGGGTTGTTCTCAATTTTACTCTTAGGACATTTAACGGTGTATATCATGTGTGCGCCGTATTTACAACCTTGTGTGTGTAAGGTTGACGACAAAAGCTTAGTAGGCTTTTTTGACGATTTAGGGGGTGACAACTCTAGATTTAATTAATTATCGAAATGAGATTCAATCTTGTTATACAGATCCTCCCATGTAACCATTTATACCAATTAACTCCAGGTAAAGGATAGTAGTCGCAATCAATAGTTTTTATTCCCTTTGTCAATCTTAGTTTACATTGATACCAATTAATCTGTTAATTGTTTTAGTTCTACCAACTTTAAATCCCTACTAATTTACATTGGCTCATTTAGCTATTACACCAGGTTAAGTATATTTCAATTTCAGTTTCATCATAGTAATTAACTCATACCAATACTTCACATTTATTTTAAACTTGTCATTATATAACTAGAATTAACTACTTGCCAAAAATTTTCTTATTCTTTTTCGGCCCCCTCTAGTTATTTTAAAAAGATACCTATAAGTAAGGATGAGCAATTTAGTGATCTCAATCAAGGATTATAGAAAATTAATGGGAGTTCGTGTTAGTGAAGAATAGAGATAGTGTCAGAGACTGATCTATAGCTTTAAGTTATGTATTATGGCCCAGTGGATTATTAAAACAACCTCATATTTTAATAAAGCCTATGGATTTTATTATGTTTTAGTACTTATTAAGATAAGCCTCACATGGTATAAATAGGGGTGTAACATATATATTAGTTGTCATATTCTCATGTGAAAATAATTGAGTCGATGAGTCTTATGAGTCACATAGAATTGATTCGATATGAGTGAGACATGATCAATTATCTTAAATTGACTGGGATGAACCTTTTACGATTGAAGATTTTGTAACCTACTCATTGAAGACATATATTACCATGCATTCACATTCGATTGAACAGTATATCCATTTATTAGATATTATGAATTGTTTAGGGATAAACACACACAAATGCACCAATGTTTTAAAATGTGTGAGGATTTTCAAATTTAATGGAACAATTGTTTTAAACTATCTTAGAGTCTTTTGGGAGTTAGTCTTCGTCCTGCACCAATTGTGGATTTTTTTGCAAGAGTTTAGCCTTAACCATTCGCAGGGATTTGTTTTAAGCTTATCTGCACAACAGCGTTCAACGATATCAAAACATGCTTATACATACGAACCTTGACATGATTCCATATTGCGAGGAATCAAGCGTACCAAAAAGTTCACCATTCACATAGTGGCATTAGATTTTGAAAATTTTCTATAGATAGGACATTTTCCATCCCGGTTCGTAAGATCTGAAAACCTCATAACTCAAACACATATTTGAGATCATTTTTGAGCTTGAAAACATTTTTCCTTTGCTTTTCTATTCTACTTTCACTTGTTCGCTCTCCAACTGTTAAAACTTAGATCTATACTTGATCTATGCCTTTGAGAGATAATTTATAGTGTTTTGGTTCACATTCACATCGCATATTCAGTTCACATCGAGCTACCATTGAATTAAATGATCACATACTCCTATCTCTAAAATAGGAGGCATTCCAATTTATTGGGGAAATTTGAGTGAGACATAGACCTCAAGGAATAAAGTTTCCATGTTCATTTGTGACATGAGGATCATTGAGGATTTTCATTGTTTATGGGTGAGATTTCCAAAGATCAATGGTAATGACACAAGAGTGCCTTTGTGAGCGGTATCATCTTGCCTTAAGTAAAACATATATTCAATTAGAAATGAAAATTGGAATGCATCGAGTTTTTTTTACCCCTTTGTGTGTCTGTGGGTGGGGGGGCTCATAAACCCTGTCTTGTGGCGGATTATGAGTTATTTATAAAATTATGCTAAAATTTGATCACACACATCACTTGGATCACATTTGAATCTAGATAATTATATTAAAATTGACTTGAGTGTGTTACAACAAGTTTTGTTCATCTAGATTATCGATTAGTCAAAGATATTGTATATTTGCGCCCGTTATCTTCATGCATTCTTGTAGTTTTACGTTCATTCATTCCTATATTTATGCTCGTTAACCAAACAAACAAAATGCCCTTTTGGGTTTTTTAGTATTTCAAGACATAATGGACTTTTCAACATCTTGTTCTTCTTATTTTATCATCTTTTTACTAGTTAGGTTAGAGGAAGAATCGATTTGGAGGGGATTTTCGGCTTTGATTCTCACTCTCCTAGGGTTTCACCCAAATGGGTTTGTAAGTCACTATTCATCATCTTGTTCTTTAATCCAAGCTTCCATTGTTATTTTTTTTCCTTTTTTATTTCTTTACTTACTTTGTAACCTATTTTAATCACTTTCACTTACTGGATTTCATTTAATTAATGTCTTTTAACCTTGGGTTGATTTGGTTTCTTTTTTTTGTGGTGGGTTTTATGAGTTTAATTCGATTGGGTTGTTCTTGATTTTACTCCTAGGAGATTTAACGGTGTATATGATGTGTGCGCAGTCTTGACAACCTTGTGTGTAATTTCTGAAGTATATGTTGACGCCAAATGCATAGTAGGCTATTTTGATGATTTAGGTGGTGATAACTATAGATTTAATTAATTGTCAAAATGAGATTCAATCTTGTTATACTTGTCTTCACTTGTAACCATTTATTTCAATTAACTCGAGGTGAAGGATAGTAGTCGCAATCTATAGTTTTTATTCCCTTTGTTAATCTTTGTTTACATTGATACCAATTAACGTATTAATTGTTTTACTTTTACCAACTTTATATCCCTGTTAATTTACCTTGATTCATTTTATCTATTACACCAGGTTAAGTATATTTCAATTTCAGTTTCATCGTAT
This sequence comes from Sambucus nigra, assembly GCA_949130495.1. Classification (NCBI taxonomy): domain Eukaryota; kingdom Viridiplantae; phylum Streptophyta; class Magnoliopsida; order Dipsacales; family Adoxaceae; genus Sambucus; species Sambucus nigra. The sequence continues at coordinate 164,758,127 of OX422220.1, read as the reverse complement.
TTATTACCTCATACCAATACTGTAACACCCCGCCTAATTAAATACCGGGTGGCCAGTCCCATACCAAATTAAAACATAATATACAGTTGGCTCATTCTTAGCATCACTGTCGAAAACATTTACAACTCACCCAATACTCAATTAAGCTGGTGTTAAAAACTTTCCAAATTTTAATTCAACAAAATCCATTTTTTAGTTTAAGAATAACACTACACATTTTATTCTACAACACTGATAACACAATAAATAACACAAAAAAATTTAAATGCAATTGGAATAAACATTCCCAAGTAATATAAATCCATTTCAATAATCCCAACAATGATAAATGTATTAAAAAGGCCCGAATACAATAGTATTTAACCCCGATAGAAAAAGATATTTGAATCCTTTGGGTGACATGCCCTAACTAAGAATACTGTGAATCAAAAAGATGATAAGCGTCTAAGCAATAATCCATAACTCCATAGCTCATCGTAATCCGCTAAGGTTGGCGTCCCTGTTGCTGGACACCTGATATAGAAGATACAATAGAAGAGAAAATACGCAAGGAAACGGGTCAGAGCCCGAATGTGTAGATGATTTTTAAAACAGCAAGTATTAAACAAGTGCAATAAAGCATTTATTATGTACATGTTAGATCCAACTCTCACTTGTTATGCTCACCTCTCAACTAGAGTGCACACTTAACGTTTCCTATTAACTTCCTAGTTGATGGTTCCTCTACCAATTCCATAATATAATTCCATTCCAATATCATAATCCCCGTATGTCCCATACCTTACGTCACATTATTATTCATTTACATTTCTCCTTTATATGATTAGTTTCTCATTAACACGAATCATTTCTCATTAATATGAATTAAGCTTTTCAATTCTTTAAGAATAAACATTCATTAACTTAATTCCATTATCTTTCTCTATTCACCGTTATCTACAATTATCACCGTAGATAGATTTAACCATAATAAATATCCATTCGTTCATTTCATCCATTATATATATATTCATATATAATACGGCACCCCGAGTCACAGCTGCGGTGCAATGCATTACTCTGCTATCATGTCCCATCATCGCAGGTCGCCGAATAGGGGACTAAAGGTTCGGTAAGGATTCCTCGAACCACAAACAACAACAAATAAATTGGAGGTGAACATAGTTCTCGTATCCATGGGTCACGCACATACCTATGTACCCACAGTCAGCGGACTTATCAACTCCCCGATAAGTCTTTCATAGACCTATGTTCTCGAGCGACAAATCAAAGATCCCATGGATTCATCTGGATATGACTGCCCTCATGCGCAAACCTCCCACCGATAGCAAGTAAGCTAGGTATGTCATACACATAAATCATCAATCAATCAAATAGGTATTATCATACCTATAATATAATTTCAATAAGGTAATATCACTACCATAAGATATTTCCCATACGTATCATTATATCACTTTTAATTTCCACGTATTAAAATATCATATCTTTACTTCATAATTTAATTATCCTCGCATCCTATAACATCTCTCCACTCCCGACGTCGTTAAGGTTCATGCGCGGAGCATCTCGCAAAGCGACATCCACACAAGGAACCCCTCCAATACACTACTACTTAACTTTGTCGATCGAGGAGGTCCGACAACTTCAACTATGCGATCGGGATAACCTCATACCTTCTTTCAACCAAATGTGTTCTAAACTCCCATCTCTATCCAGAAGACATACCACTACACTCTTGTATTACACTCCGTCCTTGCGAAATCAATAATGAGCTTAAACTCAGTCCTTGATGTTCAAATTGTAACCCTAAGGCTACCCTCACTCAATACACAAGATTCATATAGGTTTTTCCTAAACATATATTCAGTAAGAAGTCACTAATATCCTAGTGGTCCATAACATCATTTCTCCCGAATTATTACGAATTAAACTCTTCTTTCAATTAGGGTTAAAACCGATAGTTCCAAATTTATTATAAACACATATTCTTTCACTTAGGATTAAACCCTCTTGTAAACTTAAGGATACCCGGGTGTTATATTAAATCATCCCTACTGGTCCTATCTTTAATCCTCATACATCCCCATTTGGAATTTAACAAATGAATCTAGCAACCGAAATTCCATTCAATATAATTTTCATCATTTTAATCACTTGAATCCAAATCAATGTAATTCAAATCATATCAAGGGTTTACTGATATTTTCTAAGTCCCATAATATTCAATTAATAATCACTAAAGATCCACAAAAGGTTTGGGATAAGAATCAACATTTAAAAAGAAACAACTTTACATATTCCGGGGAGGTCGATCAATCGAAGGCAGGGGTCGATCGATCGATCCCTCAGGTCCAAGCCTGGTTTTCTGCATTTTCTGCCACTACGGGTTTAGCAACTTATGATCATTTAAACCTTCATTTAAACATCCCAAATGACTTATAATATTTACTACATGATATATCAACATATATGAACGATTTCCAATACTCTAAACATCCTAGAATCATCAAGGGATTGGATTAAAAAGCATGTTTATCTCCTCATTTTCCAGAAAATCGTCAGCATATTAACTTCAAGAACACTTCAATGGTTTTCAGATTTTTCTTCCATAGATATATGATTATTTCGTGATTATTTTCATCCTACAACATGAGTTTAATTCCTATATCATTTCAGTTTCTAGAAATCCATTTAGTCACTCCATTATTTCTTCCCAACATGTATAATCTTCTCTTTTCATAACTATTCTAACATGGACGATATACGAACTTAAATTGCCATTATCAAACTCTTGCCTCTACTGAAGGTCTTATCCTTTGGTGTAGTATATCTCAGTTGGTTTTCCCTTCTCCGGTCAAACTCCGATGGTGGTTGGTGTTGGTGAACCTTGGTTCTTGTTCTTTTCCTTCCGAAGTAGGCTTTTCCCTTCCCAAGCACCCTTTCACTCTTTCTAGGAAGATGGATTTTCTACTTTGTGTAGAGGAGATGAATAACCCCCATACACTTAATCTACCAATACTTATAATAGGACAAAACCCGAAATCACTATTCACCCCCTAGAAAAATGACCAAAATGCCCTTTTGGGTTGTCTATTCATTTCCAAATGATCCGAGACTCAAAATTAACATCCAAATAGACTTTTCTGACTATTTCAAACCTTCCGGACGCAACGGCGCAGTCGAAATGACAATAAGGTCGATAGAAAATAAATTTCCTTTTTAATTTAATAAATTAGTCCCGACACGTCCCATACCGCGTCTGACTAAAAATTCAAATTACCGATTTTATATCACACCGTCATATCAATGACATCACATTCATATATTACCTCAATATATTTAATGAATATTCAGAATCATCCATTTTAATATCCACAGTCCGGATAAAACCCGAATGAATTAATTAATAATAAAATCCAATTAATCCATTAATTTAAAATATAATTCATTTTAAAAGTCACTAAAATCACGGGGTATTACATACTTCCCCCCTTATAACAGAATTTCGTCCCGAAATTCATGAATATAAGTCATACCGGTAAGGTCAACTCCGAGTATAAATCTCTCATCGCAAGAAATCTAAGACGTACCGCCCATACAGTACATTAACAAAAATCCCTATCGATGTTATACACCAAGCCTCACCACATAGTTTCAACTGAATCGAATTTAAACTTTACTCAATCTTTCCTATACCGTCATCGTGACAAACTTTGGGGAAAATAAATGATCCTCTCGTAGTGAACAAATAAATCTTGAAGCCTCAACTACTTACCTTTTTCACAATTATGAAAAATACTACAATCCAATCATCCAGGGCGCCCATACACCCTCTCGTACCGCTTTCAATATAAAAATTTTTGCAAAGGTTTTAAACTCGTTTCCCAAAGACCTAACTTATTTCGACTCCCAACGGTTATTAGTTTCATGCGTGGGGTGTCTGCAAGCGAAATCCAAACAAGGAACCACCCCGATACACTACTTCCTAAAGTAGTCGGTCATCGAAACTCCTAAGGCCCTTAGTCAATAATATATTAAAATTTGGTTTATAAAAAAAAATATCAGGTTTATCGATTTAAAAAAAAAAAATAGGTTTTATCGATTTCAAATAGAGTCTACGCATCTACTCTCTTATAGAAGACAAGATGCAGGATAGTAGTAGTACATACGCTCTCATATACCACAAGTTAATGCACGCCGATAGTCAAATCACGCTCGGACATGCCCAAGGTAAGTAATCCCATGATAAAAATCAAACCCACGTGATAACATGTAATATAAAGGTGTCCCACACCCCTCAGTGAGTCTACATAAATAACAGTGCTATAGGCTAAGTTTAGCAACCCTTTAGCCCACACAATATTAATCGTAACAAAATTCAATAGACGCCTCATAATTCCTTAGATAGAAAACATACCCTCATTCGCGGGTGGTGGTTGTTGATTCACTGCCTGATGGACGTTATATACACGCCCGTACTAACCCTGCTGCGTGGGTGCTGCTGGAATGGGAGGCAATGCTAGCACCGGAGCTGGAGCTGGAAGAGTAGCTGGTGGAAACACTGGTACCTGTGGCTCCTGTCGAGCATGTTGTTGCTGAGGGAATTTGTCTTTCTCAAGACAATCTTGACGTTTATGTCCATACTTGCCACACACGAAACATTTTCCCATAAACTTTCCACCACTTTAGCCCTGTTGAACCCGAACTTGCTGACCATTACCTCCCTTGCCTTGGCCCTGATGAGCCTGTCTCTGGCCCTGATGGCCCTGTTGTCCTTGACCAATACCTCTATCCTCAAATCGAGAATCTACAGATCGCAAACGCTTAGTATAGTCCCCTGTCTGGGAACCCTGATTACTCTTACGCTGATGACTCTGCCCTGACTGAGTCCCACTATAACTGCCCCCAGTAGTCTTGCCTTGTAGGCTTGACCCAAACCCCCGCTGGACACCCTGATTATGGAAGCGGTTATCCTGGCAGTGGAGCATTGCAGCATTAAGAACATATGCATACGTACGTAGTGAAAGATTCCCCAATAAATGTTGGCGAATCTTATAGTTCAACCCATCATTGAACATTAGAATTCTCCTCTCCTCAGTGGGTACTTCTGTTGGTTCCAAATTTGTTAATCTCGTAAATTCTTCCTCATATTCCACCTCAGTCTTCTCTCCTTGTTTCAAATCAAGTATTTTTCACCTCATCTCTGTCTGGATGGCGGAAGGAAAATACTTCCCATCAAACCGACAACTTCAACTATGCGATCGGGATAACCTCATACCTTCTTTCAACCAAATGTGTTCTAAACTCCCATCTCTATCCAGGAGACATACCACTACGCTCTTGTATTACACTCCATCCTTGCAAAATCAATAATGAGCTTAAACTCAGTCCTTGATGTTCAAATTGTAACCCTAAGGCTACCCTCACTCAATACACAAGATTCAAATAGGTTTTTCCTCAACATATATTCAGTAAGAAGTCACTAATTTCCTACTGGTCCAGAACATCATTTCTCCCGACTTATTATGAATTAAACTCTCCTTTCAATTAGGGTTAAAACCGATAGTTCCAAATCTATTATAAACAAATATTCTTTCACTTAGGATTAAACCCTCTTGTAAACTTAAGGATACCCAGGTGTTATATTAAATCATCCCTACTGGTCCTATCTTTAATCCTCATACATCCCCATTTGGAATTTAACAAATGAATCTAGCAACCGAAATTCCATTCAATATAATTTTCATCATTTTAATCACTTGAATCCAAATCAATGTAATTCAAATCTTATGAAGGGTTTACTGATATTTTCTAAGTCCCATAATATTCAATTAATAATCACTAAAGATCCACAAAAGGTTTGGGATAAGAATCAACATTTAAAAAGAAACAACTTTACATATTCTGGGGAGGTCGATCGATCGAAGGCAGGAGTCGATCGATCGATCCCTCAGGTACAAGCCTGGTTTTCTGCATTTTCTGCAACTACGGGTTTAACAACTTATGATCATTTAAACCTTCATCTAAACATCCCAAATGACTTATAATCTTTACTACATGATATATCAACATATATGAACGATTTCCAATACTCTAAACATCCTAGAATCATCAAGGGATTGGATTAAAAACATGTTTATCTCCTCATTTTCCAGAAAATCATCAACATATTAACTTCAAGAACACTTCAATGGTTTTTAGATTTTTCTTCCATAGATATATGATTATTTCGTGATTATTTTCATCCTACAACATGAGTTTAATTCCTATATCATTTCAGTTTCTAGAAATCCATTTAATCACTCCATTATTTCTTCCCAACATGTATAATCTTCTCTTTTCATAACTATTCTAACATGGACGATATACGAACTTAAATTGCCATTATCAAACTCTTGCCTCTACTGAAGGTCTTATCCTTTGGTGTAGTATATCTCAGTTGGTTTTCCCTTCTCCGGTCAAACTCCGATGGTGGTTGGTGTTGGTGAACCTTGGTTCTTGTTCTTTTCCTTCCGAAGTAGGCTTTTCCCTTCCCAAGCACCCTTTCACTCTTTCTAGGAAGATGGATTTTCTACTTTGTGTAGAGGAGATGAATAACCCCCATACACTTAATCTACCAATACTTATAATAGGACAAAACCCGAAATCACTATTCATCCCCCCTAGAAAAATGACCAAAATGCCCTTTTGGGTTGTCTATTCATTTCCAAATGACCCGAGACTCAAAATTAACATCCAAATAGACTTTTTCTGACTATTTCAAACCTTACGGACACAAAGGCGCAGTCGAAATGACTATAAGGTCGATAGAAAATAAATTTCCTTTTTAATTTAATAAATTAGTTTCGACACGTCCCATACCGCGTCTGACTAAAAATTCAAATTACCGACTTTATATCACACCGTCATATCAATGACATCACATTCATATATTACCTCAATATCTTTAAGTAATATTCAGAATCATCCATTTTAATATCCACAGTCCGGATAAAACCCGAATGAATTAATTAATAATAAAATCCAATTAATCCATTAATTTAAAATATAATTCATTTTAAAAGTCACTAAAATCACGGGGTATTACAAATACTTCACATTTTTTTAAAATTGTGATTATATAACTAGAATTATCTACTAGGCAAACTTTTTCTTATTCTTTCCCCCCCCCCCCCCCCCCCCTAGTTATTTTAAATAGGTACCTATAAGCAAGGATGAGCAATTCAGTGATCTTAATCTAGGATTATTGAAGATCAATGGGAGTTCGTGTTAGTCAAGATAGAGATAGTGTTTGAGAGTGATCTATAGATTGAAATTATGTATTGTGGCACAATGGAATATTAATACAACCTCATATTTTGAGAAAGCCTGTGGATTTTATTATGTTTTAGTACTTATTAAGATAAGCCTCACACGTGATAAATAGGGGTGTGACATATATATTAGTTGTCATATTCTCGTGTGAAAACAATTGAGTCGATGAGTCTTTTAAGACACATAGACTTGATTCAATATGAGTGAGATACGATCAATTATATTAGATAGACGTAGATGATCCTTTTACGATTGCAGATTTTGTAAGCTACTCATTAACGACTTATATTACCATGCATTCACATTGGATTGAACATTATATCCATTTATTAGATATTATGAACTGTTTAGGGATAAACACACATACATGCACAAACGTTTTAAAATGTGTGAGGATTTTCAAATTTGATTGAACAATTGTTTAAAACTACCTCAGAGTTTTTTGGGAGTTAGTCTTTGTCCTGCACCAATTGTGGATTTTTTGTAATAGTTTAGCCTTAACCATTCGTAGGGATTTGTTTTGAGAATGTCTGCACAACAACGTTCAACGATATCAAAACATGCTTATGCCTATGGACTTTAACATGATTCCGTATTGCGAGGAATCATGTCCACAAAAAAGTGCACCATTGACATAGAGGAATTAGATTTTGAAAATTTTCTATAAATAGGCAATTTTCCTTTCGGGTTCATAAGATCTGAAAACCTCATATCTCAGACACATATTTGAGATCATTTTTTGGCTTGAAAACATTTTTCCTTTGCTTATCCATTCTACATTCACTTGTTCCCTCTCCAACTGTTAACACTTAGATCTATACTTCATCTATGCCTTTGAGAGATAATAGATAGTGTTTTGGTTCATATTCACATAGCCTATTCAGTTCAAATCAACCTACCTTTGAAATATATGATCACATACTCCTATCAATAAAATAGGATGCATTCCAATTTATTGGGGAAATTTGAGTGTGACGTTGACCTCAAGGAAGAAAGTTTCCATGTTCATTTGCGACGTGGAGATCATTGAGGATTTTCATTATTTATGGGTGAGATGTGCAAAGATCATTGGTAACTACTCAAGAGTGCATTTGTGAGCGGTTTCATCTCACCTTAAGTAAAACATATATTCAACTACAAATAAATATTAGAATCCATCGAGGTTTTTTACCCCTTTGTGCGTGTGTGGGTGGGGGGGTTCTCATAAACCCTGTCTTGTGGTTGATTATGAGTCATTTATAACAATATGCTGAAATTTGATCACACACATCATTTTGATCACATTTGAATCTCGAGAATTGTATTAAAATTGACTTGAGTGTGTTAGAACTAGTTTTTTTCATCTAGATTATTGATTGGTCACAAATATTGTATATTTACGCCCGTTATCCCTATGCATTCTCGTAGTTTTACGTTCCTTAATTCGTATACTTATGCTCGTTAACCAGACAAACTCTATTATGTATGTTTATATGCTTTGCGATAAATAATTGAGCTTTTGTAGGTATTAGAATGCTTAACGGTGCACTTCATTATTTTGGGAAAGTTTTCAATATAAGATCCAAATTTAGGGTCATTTTAATCAATCTAGTGTTCAAGAATCGTTCCCGAACTCTTCACGAAAGTTGTATCCCTTCGAGTCGGCTTCACGTGGGCTCCGACAATTGGTCAATACGGTTTCTAACAAACATGTTGTGACCATTTTCTCGAGGAGATCCATCTTGGTTTTTAGGATAAATCATTATCATTTCTTTTCCATTTATTTATTTTGCCACTTACTATTTAAGTGGGTTTTTTAGTATTTCAAGACATAATGGATTTTTCATCCTCTTCTTCTTCTTTTATCATCTTTTTACTAGTTAGGTTAGAGGAAGAATGGATTTGGAGGGGATTTTGCGCTTTGCTTCTCGCTCTCCTAGGGTTTCACCCAAGTGGGTTTGTAAGTCACTATTCATCATCTTGACCAGTAATCCAAGCTTCCATTGTTATTTTTTTGTTTTGTTATTTGTTTACTTACTTTGTAACCTAATTTCATCACTTTCACTTGATTTCATTTAATTAATGTCTTTTAACATTGGGTTGAATTGGTTTCTTTTCTTTGGTGATGGGTTTTCTGAGTTTAATTCGATTGGGTTGTACTTGCGTTTACTCCTAGGAGATTTAACGGTATGTATCATGTGTGCGCCGTATTTTCAACCTTGTGTGTCTAATTTTTGAGGTATTTGTTGATGCCAAAATCATAGTAGGCTTTTTTGACGATTTAGGGAGTGACAACTCTAGATTTAATTAATTGTCAAAATGAGATTGAACCTCGTTATACTTGTCTTACCCTGTAACTATTTATTCCAATTAACTCGAGGTGAAGGATAGTAGTCGCAATCTATAGTTTTTATTCCCTTTGTTAATCTTAGTTTACATTGATACCAATTAATCAATTACTTGTTTTACTTTTACCAACTTTATATCCCTGTTAATTTACATTGATTCATTTTATCTATTACACCAGGTTAAGTATATTTCAATTTCAGTTTCATCATATTTATTACCTCATACCAATACTTCACATTTTTTTAAACTTGTGATTATATAACTGGAATTATCTACTAGGCAAACTTTTTTCGTTCCCTCCCCCCCCCCCCTAGTTATTCTAAATAGGTACCTATAAGCAAGGATGAGCAATTCAGTGATCTCAATATAGGATTATTGAAGATCAATGGGAGTTCGTGTTAGTCAAGAATAGAGATAGTGTTAGAGAGTGATCTATAGATTGAAATTATGTATTGTGGCCCAATGGAATATTAATACAACCTCATATTTTGAGATAGCCTGTGGATTTTATTATGTTTTAGTACTTATTAAGATAATCCTCACACGTGATAAATAGGGGTGTGACATATATATTAGTTGTCATATTCTCGTGTGAAAACAATTGAGTCGATGAGTCTTCTAAGTCACATAGACTTGATTCAATATGAGTGAGATACGATCAGTTATCTTAGATAGACGTAGATGATCCTTTTACGATTGCAGATTTTGTAAGCTACTCATTAAAACCTTATATTACCATGCATTCACATTGAATTGAACATTATATCCATTTATTAGATATTATGAACTGTTTAGGGATAAACACACATACATGCAGAAACGTTTTAAAATGTGTGAGGATTTTCAAATTTGATTGAACAATTGTTTAAAACTACCTCAGAGTTTTTTGGGAGTTAGTCTTTGTCCTGCACCAATTGTGGATTTTTTGTAATAGTTTAGCCTTAACCATTCGTAGGGATTTGTTTTGAGAATGTCTGCACAACAACGTTCAACGATATCAAAACATGCTTATGCCAATGGACTTTGACATGATTCCGTATTGCGAGGAATCATGTGCACAAAAAAGTGCACCATTGACATAGAGGAATTAGATTTTGAAAATTTTCTATAAATAGGCAATTTTCCTTCCGGGTTCATAAGATCTGAAAACCTCATATCTCAGAAACATATTTGAGATCATTTTTTTGCTTCAAAACATTTTTCCTTTGCTTCTCCATTCTACTTTCACTTGTTCCCTCTCCAACTGTTAACACTTAGATCTATACTTCATCTATGCCTTTGAGAGATAATAGATAATGTTTTGGTTCATATTCACATAGCCTATTCAGTTCAAATCAACCTACCTTTGAAATATATGATCACATACTCCTATCGCTAAAATAGTAGGCATTCCAATTTATTGGGGAAATTTGAGTGTGACGTTGACCTCAAGGAAGAAAGTTTCCATGTTCATTTGCGACGTGGAGATCATTGATGATTTTCATTGTTTATGGGTGAGATGTCCAAAGATCATTGGTAACTACTCGAGAGTGCATTTGTGAGCGGTTTCATCTCGCCTTAAGTAAAACATATATTGAACTACAAATGAAAATTAGAATCCATCAAGGTTTTTTACCCCTTTGTGCATGTGTGGGTGTGGGGGGGGGGGGGGGGGGGGGTTCTCATAAACCCTGTCTTGTGGTTGATTATGAGTCATTTATAACAATATGCTGAAATTTGATCACACACATCATTTTGATCACATTTGAATTTAGAGAATTGTATTAAAATTGACTTGAGTGTGTTAGAACTAGTTTTGTTCATCTAGATTATTGATTGGTCACAAATATTGTATATTTGCGCCCGTTATCCTTATGCATTCTTGTAGTTTTACGTTCCTTAATTCCTATATTTATGCTCGTTAACCAGACAAACTCTATTATGTATGTTTATATGCTTTGCGATAAATAATTGAGGTTTTGTAGGTATTAGAATGCTTAACGGTGCACTTCATTATTTTGGGGAAGTTTTCAATATAAGATCAAAATTTAGGGTCATTTTAATCATTCTAGTGTTCAAGAATCGTTCCCGAACTCTTCACGAAAGTTGTATCCCTTCGAGTCGGCTTCACATGGGCTCCGACAATTGGTCAATACAGTTTCTAACAAACATGTTGTGACCATTTTCTCGAGGAGATCCTTCTTGTTTTTTAGGATAAATCACTATCATTTCTTTTCCATTTATTTATTTTGCGACTTACTATTTAAGTGGGTTTTTTAGTATTTCAATACATAATGGATTTTTCATCATCTTCTTCTTCTTTTATCATCTTTTTACTAGTTAGGTTAGAGGAAGAATGGATTTGGAGGGGATTTTGCGCTTTGCTTCTCGCTCTCCTAGGGTTTCACCCAAGTGGGTTTGTAGGTCACTATTCATCATCTTGTTCTTTAATCCAAGCTTCCATTGTTATTTTTTTTCTTTGTTATTTGTTTACTTACTTTGTAACCTAAGTTCATCACTTTCACTTGATTTCATTTAATTAATGTCTTTTAACATTGGGTTGAATTGGTTTCTTTTATTTGGTGATGGGTTTTATGAGTTTAATTTGATTGGGTTGTACTTGCGTTTACTCCTAGGAGATTTAACGGTGTGTATCATGTGTGCGCCGTATTTTCAACCTTGTGTGTCTAATTTTCGAGGTATTTGTTGATGCCAAAATCATAGTAGGCTTTTTTGACGATTTAGGGAGTGACAACTCTAGATTTAATTAATTGTCAAAATGAGATTGAGCCTTGTTATACTTGTCTTCCCCTGTAACTATTTATTCCAATTAACTCGAGGTGAAGGATAGTAGTCGCAATCTATAGTTTTTATTCCCTTTGTTAATCTTAGTTTACATTGATACCAATTAATCAATTAATTGTTTTACTTTTACCAACTTTATATCCCTGTTAATTTACATTGATTCATTTTATGTATTACACCAGTTAAGTATATTTCAATTTCAGTTTCATCATATTTATCACCTCATACCAATACTTGACATTTTTTTTAAACTTGTCATTATATAATTGGAATTATCTAGTTTTCAAACTTTTTCTTATTCTTTTTCCACCCCCTCTAGTTATTTTAAATAGGTACCTATAAGCAAGGATGAGCAATTCAATGATCTCAATCTAGAATTATAGAAGATCAATGGGAGTTTGTGTTAGTCAAGAATAGAGATAATGTCAGAGAGTGATCTACAGATTGAAATTATGTATTGTGGCCCAATGGATTATTAATACAACCTCATATTTTGAGAAAACCTGTGGATTTTATTATGTTATAATACTTATTAAGATAAGCCTCACACGTGATAAATAGGGGTGTGACATATATATTAGTTGTCATATTCTCTTGTGAAAACAATTGAGTCGATTAGTCTTTTAAGTCTCTTAGACTTGATTCGATATGAGTGAGGTACGATCAATTATCTTAGATAGACTTAGATGAACCTTTTACGATTGAAGAATTCGTAAGCTACTCATTAAAGACTTATATTACCATGCATTCACATTGGATTGAACATTATATCCATTTATTAGATATGATTAAATGTTTAGGGATAAACACACAGACATGCACAAACATTTTAAAATGTGTGAGGATTTTTAAATTTGAAGGAACAATTGTTTAAAACTATCTCAGAGTCTTTTGGGAGCAAGCCTTTGTCCTGCAATGGAAAGAAGAGATCTTTGGGATTCTTTAACATATAGTTCTTCTCTGTGTACTGATTATCCTCTCATTGTCATGGGGGACTTCAATATAGTTAGTACAAGTACAGAAAGGGCTGGGGGTGTTGATATTGATCTTGGGGGTGCTTCTGAGTTTAATTCTTGCTTGATTAGCTGTTCTTTGTAGGATTTGGGCTATAGTGGATCTAAATTCACTTGGGCTAAAAGTGTCAATGGGAATATGATGTATGAGAGACTTGATAGAGGCTTGGTTAATCCTTCATGGTTGGATTATTTCCCTAATTCCTCCATTACTCATTTTCATAGAAACTGTTCTGATCATAGTCCCTTATTACTTTCTATTCAAAGTCAGTTTGATTCCTCAGTTAAACCATTTAGATTTCTAAATATGTGGAGTTCTCATGATGGTTTTATTAATTTAGTCCAAAGCTCTTGGGCAGTAGCTGCTACAGGTAGACATATGGATGTATTTTCATTCAAGCTTAAAAGACTAAAATCAGCCTTGAAAAGCTGGAATAGAGAGGTTTTTAAAAATGTTTTTGAAGAAAATTCCATTATGGAGGACAATTTAATCCAAGAAGAGCTAAAGTTAGAATTTGATAATAGTGGAGCTCAAAGGCAGATCTATTCTAAAGCCAAGGCAGACCTCAATGCTGCTATGGCCAAAGAGGAACTGTTCTGGTTTCAGAAATCAAGGGGTGATTGGATAAGTAATGGAGATAGAAATACCAAATTCTATCATGCTCAGGTGCAAAACAATAGAAGAAGACAAGGCATACATGCTATAAAAGATGATGAGGGCAGAATCAAAGAGACTAAAGAAGACATTGCTAACCAGTTTATATCTTATTTTTCAAATTTGTTTTCTGCAGGTCCTCTTAAAGATAATGGACTTTTTGAAGTTATCCCAAAGATATTGACAGAGGAGATGAATAGCATTCTTATTTCTATCCCAGAAGAAGCAGAAATTTTGAATGCCATACAAAATATGAATCAAAATAGCTCAGCTGGATGTGATGGCTATAATGGTTATTTCTATGTGCAGTGTTGGGATATAATCAAGCAGGATCTTGTGAATGCTATAGAAGCTTTTTTCTTAGGAGCTGACATTCCCAAATCATGGAGTTCTACTATGATTTGTCTTATTCCTAAAGTACATAGACCTATGTTCTGTAAAGACTACAGACCTATAAGTCTCTGTAACTTTAGTTACAAGATAATCACCAAGATTACTAACTCCAGACTTAGCCCTATGCTTCCTTCTATTATTTCTTGCAATCAATCAGGTTTTGTGCAAGGGAGAAACATTCTTGATAACATTCTATTAGCTCAAGAGATGATGCAATTTATTAATAGAAAAGCTATTGGAGGTAATGTGGTTTGGAAACATGACTTGGTTAAAGCATATGATAGAACCTCGTGGCATTTCTTAATTAAATCTCTAAGAGCTTTTGGATTCTCATAGACTTTTATTGATCTAATTTGGAGATGCATTTCTTCCACCTGGTTTTCTATAATTATCAATGGGCAGCCTATGGGATTCTTTCAACCTTCCGGAGGAATTAGGCAAGGGGATCCTATTTCCCCAAGCCTATTCATTATCATGGCAGAAGCTTTTAGCAGAGGATTGAATAAGCAGATGTTGGCAGGTTCTATTGCTCCTTTCTCTCACCCTAGAGGAAGTCCATTAATTAGCCATCTTGGATATGCTGATGATTTAATTATCTTTTCTAGAGGAACAGAGCACAGTCTTAAAAACCTTATGACATTTATTGATTGTTATGAGAAGGAATCAGGTCAACTCTTTAATAAAGAGAAATGTTGCTTCTCTTTAAGCTCTAAAGCTTCTGTGACTGTCAGATCCAGTATTGCAGCCTGCACAGGTTTCAAATTTTCTAATGGCTATATGAGCTATCTTGGTTGCCCTCTGTTCAAAGGAAGAATGAAAGCTATTTACTTTGAATCTCTAATTCATTCTATTGCATCCAAAATTCAGAGTTGGAAGTCTAAATTTCTTTCTTTAGCTGGTAGAGTTACTCTGATCCAATCTGTTTTAAATTCTATCCCTATCTTTACTTTATTTGCTTTACAGCCTCCTAAATTGGTGATTAAATCAATTATTCAATTGATTAGTTCATTCTTTTGGGTAATAAATAAAGATTATGGGAAAAAATTTCATTGGATCAAGTGGGATTCTATTTGTTTCCCAATAAAAGAAGGTGGATTAGGCATAAAAAATTTGGAGTATATCAAAGAAGCTTCTAACATCAAATTGGCTTGGAATATGAAGAAGAATACTAGCTTATGGGCTAAGTTTATGAATGCTAAATACTCTAATGTTCCTACTGGAAGTGGATCAATGACTTTTAGAAGAATCAGGTCTGCTTGGAATATAATGGAGGCTAATTATTTATGGTTAGATAATGAGCTGATTTCGCAGCCTTCTTCAACTGGAAAGTTCACATTTTCTTTAGCTTATGAGATTATTAGAAAGCATAAATTGTCATCTTTAGCTTTTAACTATATATGGGATCCTAATATTCCTCCTAACATTTCTACTTTTATGTGGAAAACATTATCTAAATGTGTTCCTGTTAAAGATCTTATTCAAAAGGTGGGAGTGAAATTAGCATCAAGATGTCAATGCTGCCATAAGGAAGGGGAATCTCTGAACCATCTCTTTATATTAGGTCCTATAGCTGCAGAAGTTTGGAATCATTTTTTATGCTTACTGGGAGTTACTCCTAGACCATCCACTATTCATAGCTCGATAATTCAATGGTGGTTACATTCAGGAAATTCTCATATATCTCAGTGGCTTCATAAGATCATTCCAGTCACTATTATCCGGGAAATTTGGCTTGCCAGAAACAAAGCTCTTTTTGAAGGTATAACTATGAGAGCTAACATGATTTCATCTAGAGTGATATCTAGAATTGCAGAGGTATTCCTTCATTCCAAAATCAAAGGTGGGAGAAATGATGTATGCAAGGAGGTTATCAATGTCTTTTCTCTTAATTTCAAGATTTCCAATTCTTCTTTTATATTTATGCCTTGGAAATGTCCTCCAAAAGGTAGATTCAAACTCAACTGTGCTGCCAAGACAGGGCACAATATGGGATTTGGCTCTATTATTCGAAATGATACAGGTCAATTCATTTGGGTTTTCTCAAATGTTTTATCCACAAATTCATTGATTGAAGCTCAAGTTCAAGCTATTTTGGTTGGGATCAAGTTTTGCAAGGAGAAGGGTATTTCTAAAATAGACATAGAAGTAGAGTCAAAAATATTCTTCAATGTTTTATTTCTTCTTCTACAGCTCAGTGGCGTATAAGGACTGAAATTTCTGAAATCAATGAATTTCTCCAAACTAATCATTGCTTCATCAAGTTATGTTCATCAGAAGCCAATATATCTGCAGCGTTGCTTGCCAATCATGGATCCTATCATCAAAGTTCTTTTAGATTTCAAAATTATTGTGATCTCCCTAGAGAGATTAGAGCTTCTATTTTAGTAGTTTCAGAAAAGGCCTTTGTTTGATTTGATTGTAAGCCATGTGAGAGGTCTTTTCTCTCTATAGTTGCAATAATATCCATATTTATCCAAAAAAAAAAAAAACATTTGTAGGGATTTGTTTAAGCATGTCAGCACAACAACGTTCAACGATACCAAAACATGCTTATGCATACGGACTTTGACTTGATTCCATATTGCGAGGAATCATGCGCCTGAAAAAGTGCACCATTCACATAGAAGCATTAGATTTTGTAAATTTTCTATAAATAGGCCATTTGGCTTCCCAATTCATAAGATCTGAAAACCTCATAACTCAGACACATATTTGAGATCATTTTTGAGCTTGAAAACATTTTTCCTTTGCTTCTCTATTGTACTTTCACGTGTTCCCTCTCCACCTGTTAATACTTAGATCTATACTTGATTTATGGCTTTGTGAGATAATTGATAGTGTTTTGGTTCACATTCACATAGCCTATTCACTTCAAATCAACCTACCTTTGAGTTATATGATCACATACTACTATCTCTAAAATAGGAGGCATTCCAATTTATTGGGGAAATTTGAGTGTGACGTTGACCTCAAGGAAGAAAGTTTCCATGTTCATTTGCGATGTGGAGATCATTTAGGATTTTCATTGTTTATGGGTGAGATTTCCAAAGATCAATGGTAACTACACGAGAGTGCATTTGTAAATGGTATCATCTTGCCTTAACAAGTAGAAATGAATATTGGAATGCATCGAGGTTTTTTACCCTTGTGTGTGTGGGAGGGGGGGTCCTCATAAACCCTGTCTTGTGGTTGGTTATGAGTCATTTATAACAATATGATGAAATTTGATCACACACATCACTTGGATCACATTTGAATCTAGAGAATTGTATTAAAATTGACTTGAGTGTGTTAGAACTAGTTTTGTTCATATAGATTATTGATTGGTCACAAATATTGTATATTTTCGCCCGTTATCTTTATGCATTCTTGTAGTTTGATGTTCCATAATTCCTATATTTATGCTCGTTAACCAGACAACTTCTATTATGTATGTTTATACGCTTTGCGATGTACAATTGAGCTTTTGTAGGTATGAGAACGCTTAATGGTGCACTTGGTTATTTTGGGGAAGTTCTAAATATAAGAAGCAAATTTAGGGTCATTTTAGTCATTCGAGTGTCCGAGCATCATTCCCGAACTCTTCACGAAAGTTGAATCTCTTCAAGCCGGCTTTACGTGCCCTCTGACAGTTTCTCAATGAGGTTTCTAACGAACATGTTATGACCATTTTTCTCGAGGAGATCTGTCTTGATTTTTAAGTATAAATCCTTATCATTTCTTTTCCATTTATTTATTTTGCCACTTACTATTTAAGTGGGTTTTTTAGTATTTCATGGCATAACGGATTTTTCATCATCTTCTTCTTCTTCTTATTTTATCATCTTTTTACTAGTTAAGTTAGAGGAAGAATGGATTTGGAGGGGATTTTGGGCTTTGCTTCTCGCTCTCCTAGGGTTTCACCCAAATGGTTTTGTAAGTCACTATTCATCATCTTGTTGTTTAATCCAAGCTTCCATTGCTATTTTTTTTTGCTTTTTTATTTGTTTACTTACTTTGTAACCTAATTTCAACACTTTCACTTGCATGATTTCATTTAATTAATGTCTTTTAACATTGGGTTGATTTGGTTTCTTTTATTTAGCGATGGGTTTTATGAGTTTATTTCGATTGGGTTGTTCTAGATTTTACTCCTAGGAGATTTAATGGTGTATATCATGTGTGGGCCGTATTTACAACCTTGTGTGTCAAATTTCCGAGGTATTTGTCAACGCCAAAATCATAGTAGGTTTTTTTTACGATTAGGGGGTGACAACTCTAGATTTAATTAATTGTCGAAATGAGATGCAATCTTGTTATACTTGTCTTCCCATGTAACCATTTATTCTGATTAACTTGAGGTGAAGGATAGTAGTCGCAATCTATAGTTTTTATTCCCTTTGTTAATCTTAGTTTACATTGATACCAATTGATCTATTAATTGTTTTACTTTTATCAACTTCATATCCCTGTCAATTTATATTGATTCATTTTATCTATTACACACAGTTAAGTATATTTCATTTGCAGTTTCATCATATTTATTACCTCACACCAATACTTCACATTTTTTCTAAACTTGTCATTGTATAACTGGAATTATGTAGTTGGAAAACTTTTCCTTACTCTTTTGCCAACCCCTCTAGTTATTTTGAACAGTTACCAATAAAAAAGGATGAGCAATTCAGTGATCTGAATCTAGGATTAAAGAAGATCAATGGGAGTTAGTGTTAGTCAAGAGTAGAGATAGTTTCAGAGAGTGATATATAGCTTGAAATTATGTATTGTGGCCCAATGGATTATTAATACAACCTCATATTTTGAGAAAGCCTATGGATTTTATTATGTTTTAGTACTTATTAAGATAAGACTCACACGTGATAAATAGGGGTGTGACATATATATTAGTTATCATATTCTCGTGTGAAAACAATTGAGTTGATGAGTCTTTTAAGTCACATAGACTTGATTCGATACGAGTGAGAGACGATCAATTATCTTAGATAGACTAAGATGAACCTTTTACGATTGAAGATTTTGTAAGCTACTCATTGCAGACTTATATTACCATGCATTCAGATTGGATTGAACACTATATCCATTTATTAGATATTATGAATTGTTTAGGGATAAACACACACACATCCACAAACGTTTTAAAATGTGTGAGGATTTTCAAATTTGTTGGAACAATAGTTTAAAACTATCTTAGAATTTTTTAGGAGTTAGTCTTTATTATGCACCAATTGTGGATTTTTCGCAAGAGTTTAGCCTTAACCAATCATAGGGATTTGTTTTATGCATGTCAGAACAACAGCATTCAACGATATTAAAACATGCTTATGCATATGGACTTTGACATGATTCCATATTGTGAGGAATCACGCGCATGAAAACGTGCACCATTCACATAGAGGCATTAGATGTTGAAAATTTTCTATAAATAGGCCATTTTCCTTCCCGGTTCATAAGATCTGAAAACCTCATAACTCAGACACATATTTGAAATCATTTTTGAGCTTGAAAACATTTTTCCTTTGCTTCTCTATTCTACTTTTACTTGTTCCCTCTCCAACTGCAAAAACTTAGATCTATTATTGATCTATGCCTTTGTGTGATAATTCATAGTGTTTTGGTTCACATTCACATAGCCTATTCAGTTCAAATCAACCTACCTTTAAGTTATACGATCACATACTCCTATCTCTAAAATAGGAGGGATTCCAATTTATTCGGGAAATTTGAGTGTTACGTTGACCTCATGAAGAAAGTTTCCATGTTAAATTGTGACGTGGAGATCATTGAGGTTTTTCATTGTTTATGGGTGAGATTTCCAAAGATCATTGGTAACTACACGAGAGTGCATTTGTGAGCGGTATCATCTTGCCTTAAGTAAAACATATATTCAAGGAGAAATGAAAATTGGAATGCATCGAGTTTTTTACCCCATTGTGTGTGTGTGTGTGGGGGGGGGTCCTCATAAACCATTTCTTGTTGTTTATTATGAGTAATTTATAAAAATATGATGAAATTTAATCACACACATCACTTGGATCACATTAGAATCTAGAGAATTGTATTAAAATTGACTTGAGTGCGTTAGAACTAGTTTTGTCCATCTAGATTATTGATTGGTCACAAATATAGTATATCTGCGCCGGTTATCTTTATGCATTCTTGTAGTTTTACGTTCCTTAATTCCTATATTTGTGCTCGTTAACCAGACAACCTCTATTATGTATGTTTATATGCTTTGCGATATGTAATTGAGCTTTTGAAGGTATTAGAACGGTTAACGGTGCACTTGGTTCTTTTGGGGAAGTCTTCAATATAAGATGCAAATTTAGGGTCATTTCAGTCATTCTAGTGTTCGAGCATCGTTCCCGAACTCTTCACGAACGTTGTATCCCTTTGAATAGGCTTCACGTGGCCTACGACAGTTTGTCAATACGGTTTCTAACGAACATGTTATGACCATTTTCTTGAGAAGATTCGTAATGGTTTTTAGGATAAATCATTATCATTTCTGTTCCCATTATTGATGTTGCCACTTACTATTTAAGTGGGTTTTTTAGTATTTCAAGACAGAATGGATTTTTCATCATCTTCTTCTCCTTCTTTTATCATCTTTTTACTAGTTAGGTTAGAGGAAGAATGGATTTGGAGGGGATTTTGGGCTTTGCTTTTCGCTCTCCTAGGGTTTCACCTAAATGGGTTTGTAAGTCACTATTCATCATCTTGTTCTTTAATCCAAGCTGCCATTATTATTTGTTCTGCTTTGTTATTTGTTTACTTACTTTGTAGCATAATTTCATCACTTTCACTTACATGATTTCATTTAATTAATGTCTTTTAACATTAGGTTGATTTGGTTGATTTTCTTTAGTGATGGGTTTTATGAGTTTAATTCGATTGAGTTGTTCTTTATTTTACTCCTTGGAGATTTAACGTTTTATATCACGAATGGGCCGTAATTGCAACCTTGTGTGTCTATGTTCCAAGGTATTTGTTGATGCAAAAATCATAGTAGGCTTTTTTGACGATTTAGGGGGTGACAACTCTAGATCTAATTAATTGTCGAAATGAGATTCAATCTTGATATACGTGTCTTCCCATGTAACCATTTATTCCTATTAACTCGTGGTGAAGGATAGTAGTCACAATATACAGATTTTATTCCCTTTGTTAATCTTAGTTTACATTGATACCAAGTAATCTATTAATTGTTTTACTTTTACCAACCTTATATCCCTGTTAATTTACAAGGATTCATTTTATCTATTACACCAGGTTCAGTATATTTCAATTTCAGTTTCATCATATTTATTACCTCAAACCAATACTTCACTTTTTTTTTAAATTGTCATTATATAACTGGAATTATCTATTTGGCAAAAATTTTCTTATTCTTTTTCCACCCCCTCTAGTTATTTTAAACAAGTACCTATAAGCAACGATTAGCAATTCAGTGATCTCAATCTAGGATTATAGAACAACAATGGGATTTCGTGTTAGTCAAGAATAGAGATAGTGTTAGAGAGTGATCTATAGCTTGAAATTATGTATGGTGGCCTAAAGGAATATTAATAAAACCTTCTATTTTGAGAAAGCCTATGGATTTTATTATGTTTTAGTACTTATTAAGATAAGTCTCACTGGTGATAAATAGGGGTGTGACATATATATTAGTTTTCATATTCTCGTGTGAAAACAATTGAGTTGATGAGTCTTTTAAGTCACATAGACTTGATTCGATACGAGTGAGACACGATCAATTATCTTAGATGGACATAGATGAACCTTTTACGATTGAGGATTTTGTAAGCTACTCATTGAAGGCTTATATTACCATGCATTCACATTGGATTGAACACTATATCCATTTATTATATATTATGAATTGTTTAGGGACAAACGCACACACATCCACAAACGCTTTAAAATGGGTGAGGATTTTCAAATTTGATGGAACAATAGTTTAAAACTATCTCAGAGTTTTTTAGGAGTTAGTCGTTAACATGCACCAATTGTGGATTTTTGGCAAGAGTTTAGCCTTAAACATTCATTGGGATTTCTATTAAGCATTTCTGAACAACAGCGTTCAACGATATCAAAACATGCTTGTGCATACGGACTTTGACGTGATTCCATATTGCAAGGAATCATGCGCACGAAAAAGTGCACCATTCACATAGAGGCATTAGATTTTGAAAATTTTCTATAAATAGGTTATTTTCCCTCCCGTTCATAAGATCTGACAACCTCATAACTCAAACACATATTTGACATAATTTTTGAGCTTGAAAACATTTTTCCTTTGCTTCTCTATACTACTTTTACTTGTTCCCTCTGCAATTGTTAAAACTTAGATATATACTTCATCTATGCCTTTATGAGATAATTGATAGTGTTTTGGTTCACATTCACATCGCCTATTCAGTTCAAATCAACCTACCTTTGAGTTATATGAGCACATACTCCTATCTCTAAAATAGGAGGCATTCCAATTTATTGGGGAAATTTGATTGTGACTTTGACCCCAAGGAAGAAAGTTTCCATGTTCATTTGCGACGTGGAGATCATTGAGGATTTTCATTATTTGTGGGTGAGATTTCCAAGATCATCGGTACACGAGAGTACATTTGTTAGCGTTATCATCTTTCCTTAAGTAAAATATATATTCAAGTAGAAATTAAAATTGGAATCCATTGAGGTTCTTTACCCATTGTATGTGTGTGTGTGTGGGGGGGGGGTCCTCATAAACCCTGTCTTGTGGTTGATTATGAGTCATTTATAACAATATGCTGAAATTTGATCACACACATCACTTGGATCACATTTGAATCTAGAGAATTGTATTAAAATTGACTTGAGTGTGTTAGAACTAGTTTAGTTCATCTAGATTATTGATTGGTCACAAATACAGTATATCTGCGACCGTTATCTTTATGCATTCTTGTAGTTTTACGTTGCAGAATTCCTATATTTATGCTCGTTAACCAGACAACCTCTATTATGTATGTTTATATGCTTTATGATATATAATTGAGCTTTTGTATGCATTAGAACGGTTAACGGTGCACTTGGTTATTTTTGGGAAGTCTTCAATATAAGATGCAAATTTAGGGCGATTGTAGTCATTCTAATGTTCGAACATCATTCCCGAACACTTCACGAAAGTTGTATCCCTTTGAGTCGGCTTCACGTGGCCTCCGACAGTTTGTCAATATTATTTCTAATGAACATGCAATGACCATTTTCTCGAGGAGATCCGTCTTGGTTTTTATGATAAATCATTATCATTTCTATTCCATTTTGGTATTTTGCCAGTTACTACTTAAGTGGGTTTTTTAGTATTTCAAGACATAATGGATTTTTCATCGTCTTCTTCTTCTTCTTTTATCATATATTTACTAGTTAGGTTAGAGGAAGAATGGATTTGGAGGGGATTTTGGGCTTTGCTTCCCGCTATCCTAGGGTTTCACCCAAATGGGTTTGTAAGTCACTATTCATCATCTTGTTCAGTAATCCAAGCTTCCATTGTTATTTTTTTTTTTGCTTTGTTATTTGTTTACTTACTTTGTAACCTAATTTCATCACTTTCACTTGCATGATTTCATTTAATTAATGTCTTTTAACATTGGGTTGATTTGGTTGCTTTTCTTTGGTGATGGGTTTTATGAGTTTAATTCGATTGGGTTGTTCTTGATTTTACTCCTAGGATATTTAACAGTGTATATCATACGTGGGCCGTATTTACAACCTTGTGTATCTAATTTTCGAGGTACTTGTTGATGCCAAAATCATAGTAGGCTTTTTTGACGATTTAGGGGGTGACAACTCTAGATTTAATTAATTGTCGAAATGAGATTCAATCCTAATATACTTGTTTTCCTATGTAACCATTTATTCCAATTAACTCGAGGTGAAGGTTAGTAGTCGCAATCTATAGTATTTATTCCTTTTGTTAATCTTAGTTTACATTGATACCAAGTAATCTATTAATTGTTTTACTTTTACAAACTTTATATCCCTGTTAATTTACATTGATTCATGTTATCTATTACACCGGGTTAATTATATTTCAATTTCAGTTTCATCATATTTGTTACCTCATACCAATACTTCACTTTTTTTTAAGATGTCATCATATAACTGGAATTATCTACTTGGCAAACTTTTTCTTATTCTTTTTCCGCCCCCACTAGTTATTTTAAACAGGTACCAATAAGCAAGGATAAGCAAATCAGTGATCTCAATCTAGGATTATAGAAGATCAATGGGAGTTCGTGTTAGTCAAGAATAGAGATAGTGTCAGAGAGTGATCTATAGCTTGAAATTACGTATTGAGGCCCAATGGATTATTAATACAACCTCATATTTTGAGAAAGCCTATGGATTTTATTATGTTTTTGTACTTATTAAGATAAGGCTCACACGTGATAAATAGGGGTGTGACATATATATTAGTTTTCATATTCTCGTGTGAAAACAATTGAGTCGATGAGTCTTTTAAGTGACATAGACTTGATTTGATACGAGTGAGACACGATCAATTATCTTAGAAAGACTTAGATGAACCTTTTACGATTGAAGATTTTGTAAGCTACTCATTGAAGACTTTTATTACCATGCATTCACATTGGATTGAACACTATAACCATTTATTAGATATTATGAATTGTTTAGGGATAAACACACACGCATCCACAAGCATTTTAAAATGAGTGAGGATTTTCAAATTTGATGGAACAATAGTTTAAAACTATCTCAGTGTTTTTTAGGAGTTAGTCTTTATCATGCACCAATTGTGGATTTTTGGTAAGAGTTTAGCCTTAACAATTCGTAGGGATTTGTTTTAAGCCTGTCTTAACAACAGCGTTCAATGATATCAAAACATGATTGTGCATACGAACTTTGACATGATTCCATATTGCGAGGAATCATGCGCAAGAAAAAGTGCACCATTCTCATAGAGGCATTAAATTTTGAAAATTTTCTATAAATGGGCCATTTTCCCTCCCGGTCCATAAGATCTGAAAACCACATAAGTCAGACACATATTTGAGATCATTTTTGAGCTTGAAAACATTTTTCCTTTGCTTCTCTATTATACTTTTACTTGTTCCCTCTCCAACTATTAAAACATATATCTATACTTGATCTATGCCTTTGTGAGATAATTGATAGTGTTTTGGTTCACATTCACATAGCCTATTCAGTTCAAATCAACCTACCTTTAAGTTATACGATCACATACTCCTATCTTTAAAATAGGAGGGATTCCAAATTATTCGGGAAATTTGAGTGTGACGTTGACCTCATGGAAGAAAGTTTCCATATTAATTGGCGACCTGGAGATCATTGAGGATTTTCATTGTTTATGGGTAAGATTGTCGAAGATCAATTGTAACTACCTGAGAGTGCATTTGTGAGCGGTATCATCTTGCATTAAGTACAACATATATTCAAGGAGACATGAAAATTGAAATGCATCGAGGTTTTTTACCCCTTTGTGTGTGTGGGGATGGGGGGGTCCTCATAACGCGTGTCTTGTGGTTGATTATGAGTCATTTATAACAATATGCTGAAATTAAATCACACTCATAACTTGGTTCACATTAGAATCTATAGAATTGTATTAAAATTGAATTGAGTGTGTTAGAACTAGTTTTGGTCATCAAGATTATTGATTGGTCACAAATATAGTATATCTGCGCCCGTTATCTTTATGCATTCTTGTAGTTTTACGTTCCATAATTCCTATATTTATGCTCGTTAACCAGACAACCTCTATTATGTATGTTTATATGCTTTGTGATATATAA
Source organism: Sambucus nigra (assembly GCA_949130495.1). Taxonomy (NCBI): domain Eukaryota; kingdom Viridiplantae; phylum Streptophyta; class Magnoliopsida; order Dipsacales; family Adoxaceae; genus Sambucus; species Sambucus nigra. The sequence continues at coordinate 164,731,830 of OX422220.1, read as the reverse complement.
TTGAGCTTTCGTAGGTATTATAACGGTTAACGGTGCACTTCGTTCTTTTGGGAAAGTCTTCAATATAAGATGCAAATTTAGGGTCATTTTAGTCATTCTAGTGTTCGACCATCATTCCCAAACTCTACACGAAAGTTGTCTCCCTTTGAGTCGGCTTCACGTGGCCTCCGACAGTTCATCAATACGGTTTCTAACGAACATGTTATGACCATTTTCTCAAGGAGACCCGTCTTGGTTTTTAGGATAAATCATTATCATTTCTTTTCCATTTATTTATTTTGCCACTCACTATTTAAATGGGTTTTTTAGTATTTTAAGACATAATGGATTTTTGATCATCTTCTTCTTTTTCTTTTATCATCTTTTTACTCGTTAGGTTAGAGGAAGAATGGATTTGGAGGGGATTTTGGGCTTTGCTTCTCGCTCTCTTAGGTTTTCACCTAAATGGGTTTGTAAGTCACGATTCATCGTGTTGTTCTTTAATCCAAGCTTCCGTTGTTATTTTTTTTTCTTTGTTATTTGTTTACTTACTTTGTAACCTAATTTCATCACTTTCACTTGAATGATTTCATTTAATTAATGTCTTTTAACATTGGGTTGATTTGGTTGCTTTTCTTTGGTGATGGGTTTTATGAGTTTAATTCGATTGGGTTTTTCCTGATTTTACTCCTAGGGGATTTAACGGTGTATATCATGCGTGGGCCATATTTACAACCTTGTGTCTCTAATTTCTGAGGTATTTGTTGATGCCAAAATCATAGTAGGCTTTTTTGACGATTTAGGGGGTGACAACTCTAGATTTAAATAATTGTCGAAATGAGATTCAATATTGTTATACTTGTCTTCCCATGTAACCACTTATTCCAATTAACTCGAGGTGAAGGATAGTAGTCGTAATCTATAGTTTTTATTCCCTTTGATAATTTTAGTTTACATTGATACCAAGTAATCCATTAATTGTTCTACTTTTACCAACTTTATATCCCTGTTAATTTACATTGATTGATTTTACCAATTAAGATTTCAATTTCAGTTTCATCATATATTTTTAAACTTGTCATTATATAACTGGAATTATCTACTTGGCAAACTTTTTCTTATTCTTTTTCCACCCCCACTAGTTATTTTAAACAGGTACCAATAAGCAAGGATGAGCAATTCAATGATCTCAATCTAGGATTATAGAAGATCAATGGGAGTTCGTGTTAGTCAAGATTTGAGGTACTGTCAGAGAGTGATCAATTGCTTGTAATTATGTATTGTGGCCCAATGGATTATTAATACAACCTCATATTTTGAGAAAGCCTATGGATTTTATTATGTTTTAGTACTTATTAAGATAAGCCTCACACGTGATAAATAGGGGTGTGACATATATATTAGTTGTCATATTCTCGTGTGAAAACAATTGAGTCGATGAGTCTTTTAAGTCACATAGACTTGATTCAATATGAGTGAGATACGATCAGTTATCTTAGATAGACGTAGATGACCCTTTAACGATTGCAGATTTTGTAAGCTACTCATTAAAGACTTATATTACCATGCATTCACATTGAATTGAACATTATATCCATTTATTAGATATTATGAACTGTTTAGGGATAAACACACATACATGCACAAACGTTTTAAAATGTCTGAGGATTTTCAAATTTGATTGAACAATTGTTTAAAACTACCTCAGAGTTTTTTGGGAGTTAGTCTTTGTCCTGCACCAATTGTGGATTTTTTGTAATAGTTTAGCCTTAACCATTCGTAGGGATTTGTTTTGATAATGTCTGTACAACAACGTTCAACGATATCAAAACATGCTTATGCCTATGGACTTTGACATGATTCCGTATTGCGAGGAATCATGTGCACAAAAAAGTGCACCATTGACATAGAGGAATTAGATTTTGAAAATTTTCTATAAATAGGCAATTTTAATTCCGGGTTCATAAGATCTGAAAACCTCATATCTCAGAAACATATTTGAGATCATTTTTTGGCTTGAAAACATTTTTCCTTTGCTTCTCCATTCTACTTTCACTTGTTCCCTCTCCAACTGTTAACACTTAGATCTATACTTCATCTATGCTTTTGAGAGATAATAGATAGTGTTTTGGTTCATATTCACGTAGCCTATTCAGTTCAAATCAACCTACCTTTGAAATATATGATCACATACTCCTATCTCTAAAATAGGATGCATTCCAATTTATTGGGGAAATTTGAGTGTGACGTTGACCTCAAGGAAGAAAGTTTCCATGTTCATTTGCGACGTGGAGATCATTGATGATTTTGATTGTTTATGGGTGAGATGTCCAAAGATCATTGGTAACTACTCGAGAGTGCATTTGTGAGCGGTTTCATCTCGCCTTAAGTAAAACATATATTCAACTACAAATGAAAATTAGAATCCATCGAGGTTTTTTACCCCTTTGTGCATGTGTGGGTGGGGGGTTCTCATAAACCATGTCTTGTGGTTGATTATGAGTCATTTATAACAATATGCTGAAATTTGATCACACACATCATTTTGATCACATTTGAATTTAGAGAATTGTATTAAAATTGACTTGAGTGTTTTTAGAACTAGTTTATTTCATCTAGATTATTGATTGGTCACAAATATAGTATATCTGCGCCCGTTATCTTTTTGCATTCTTGTAGTTTTATGTTCCTTAATTCCCATATTTATGCTCGTTAACCAGACAACTTCTATTATGTATGTTTATATGCTTTGCGATATATAATTGAGCTTTTGTAGGTATTAGAACGCTTAACAGTGCACTTTGTTCTTTTGGGGAAGTTTTCAATATAAGATGGAAACTTAGGGTCATTTTAGTCATTTTAGTCATTCTAGTGATCGAGCATCGTTCCCGAACTCTTCAGGAAAGTTGTATCCCTTCGAGTCGGCTTCACGTGGCCTCCAACCGTTGGTCAATACGGTTTCTAACAAACACATTATGACCATTTTCTCGAGGAGATACTCCTTGTTTTGAGGATAAATCATTATCATTTCTTTTCCATTTATTTATTTTGCCAGTTACGATTTAAGTGGGTTTTTTAGTATTTCAAGACATAATGGATTTTTCATCATTTTCTTCAGGCAGAATGGATTTGGAGGGGATTTTGGGATTTGCTTCTCGCTCTCCTAGTGTTTCACCCAAATGGGTTTGTAAGTCACTGTTCATCATCTTGTTCTTTAATCCAAGCTTCCATTATTATTATTTTTTTGCTTTGTTATTTGTTTAATTACTTTGTAACCTAATTTCTTCACTTTCACTTACACGATTTCATTTAATTAATGTCTTTTAACATTGGGTTGTTCTTGATTTTACTCCTAGGAGATTTAACGGTGTATATCATGTGTACATCGTATTTACAACCTCGTGTGTGTAATTTTCGAGGTATTTATTGAAGCCAAAATCATCATAGGCTTTTTTGACGATTTAGGGGGTGACAACTCTAGATTTAATTAATTTTCGAAATGAGATTCAATCTTGTTATACTTGTCTTCCCATGTAACCATTTATACCAATTAACTCGAGGTGAAGGATAGTAGTCACAGTCGATAGTTTTTATTCCCTTTGTTAATCTTAGTTTAAACACATGCCTAGTATTATCTTTTCTTTTGTTAACAATTATCTTTTACACTTGAATTCTTGAAGTATTAAATCAATATAATTCTAACAACTAGTCTTTTTGGATTCGATATCCAGACTGGCCACTCTACTTTTGTAAAGAGTGTAGTCAATAGTTTAGGTTTTTACATAGCAGTGGGATACGAGTATAATGACCGGCGTATATCTTTATACACTTGCGCCACAGTTTTCCCTTGTTATCAAAATGGCGTCGTTGTCGAGGACTTGTTAGTTTTAGAATTGATTTGATGTAGCATTTCGTAATATTTTCTTTCTATTTGTGTTTTTTTAACAAATTTTGTAGAATTTCAACATTTCAGCTCCATGAAAATCTTGAATTTTTCAGATGCACATCGCTTTGTGGAATTCGTCATCTCAAGCCTTTTTTGGGGTAAGCATGTCATTCTAATGTTTTAGGTAATTGTAGTGATAATTCCCCAAATCCCCCTACACCTATGACTTTTGGTCCATACTCACAAGCCCAAAAAATTGAAACATCTAAAATGACTTTGGGTGAGTATAACAAAGGTCAAGTTATAGATTACGGGAATTTTAAGAATGATTGTTACGATATTCAACCTTGAAATCCTTAGGATAAGAATTTTGAAACGAATGTAATAACTTTCAAAATTCTTATGGTAATGATTTTGACAGTAGTTCTGAGGATATTTTTCAAACTTCTTATTATCAAGAATCCTCTCCTCCACCTCTGGCTTTGCATGAGGGATTGCGCATTCTTGAAAATGAAAATTTTGAAAATCTTTATCGGGAAGAAAATCGTTGTTAAGAACAAGAGTTGTATGCATTATTTGAATACAACGACGATTTCTCTTCTGAGACTTTCGAAGTTAATGAATGATTTGAACGAAATGAGTATTTTGTGACTACTGTAGAAGAAACCATTTTTGACTTGGCCCATGGTATAATAGAGAATGAAAATGAGAAAGAAATGGACGTAGTATCCATTTTCAATGAAATGATTTCTTCTTTGGTATAGTTAATTGTGTAGTTGAAGTTTAGGTTGTACGTATTTAATTATTTTTTTAGTATACTTTTAGCGTAAGTAGTTAATTTTTTTTTTTGTGCATGCCTAGTTCTAAAAATTTTTGTAGGTTAAACGAACATGAATTTGTGGAGATTGTGCATTCCGAACATGTGATTGTTAAAAGCCTAAAAAATTGACTCATAAAAATATTTTCTTTTGTTTAAACACACTCATCCGCACTTCTATGCATATATTTTCATTTTTTGTGTATGTGTGTGCGTCGCCCATTGTGAATCCCATACTTACAATAATATTTTAGTGTATGTAGTCTTTTACACTTTTTTATTTTTATTTTTATTAACATTCTCATTTATCATTTATAACTTTTCTTTATTTTTATTTTTAATTTTTGATATCTCCCACTTAGTTCCCATTGAATAGCAAGAAAAGGCTTAAAATAAAAAAGCAAGCAGGTCTTGGTCCCAATTACCAGCAGGTGTTGAAAGAAATAGGTCCCCGATCGACCGGCCCCTAACCCCTAGTCAACCAGCGGTTTGATTATCTAGCCTCTATTTCGATTCGTATGTAAAATCCCAAAACCCAATCGACAGGGATCTCATCCGCGGTCGACTGGGGAGAACAAGGTATAAACTTTTTTTATTTGTTTTTAACTTCGTAACTACCTCCTCTACTTTCATCCCTGAATCATTTTGAGCCCTATTTTTTTCCCACCTAACTTCATCCAATTTCAGCCATTTCTACACAATAACGGGTATAAATCCTTCATTTTTAACTTGTCTAATTGGTGCTATTGGTTTATAATTCTCATGAAATTGGGGGTTTCTATGTGTTTTTACACTTTTGATAAGTTTGTTGTTGGGTGTGTCACAACTGGTGTCCAACATTTTTTATGGTTAATTGTTCACTAATAACGATTCATGAAAAAAATTGTTATTGGATCTTATGTTTGTTCATGAATGGGGCTTCTGTTGGTTCAAATGGCACTCACACGCCCTTAGACCACATTTTTCAAACCAAGTGTTCGCTAAATTGCCTAAACCAATTTTTTTTCAATATTTTTAGCATACACATGATTATTTTTCAATCGTTGTCACACATCAACAAATTTTTCCACTATGTGGTATATTTTCACATGGTTTCACGCACTTACACACACCATTTTGACTCGTTCACTGACTAACTTTTAATTGTGCTTTATAATTTTATTTGTCTTGCCTAAGTATTATTTTGTACGTTGAAATTGCTGAGACCAAAAAGTTTAATTCTTCCATGTGTGTGACCTCTCGAGGATTCGAGGGGTTCCGTTGTGAAAAGGAGAGAGACTGGTTCCAGGCTTACTTTCACATTCACCAAAGCCCAATGGCCTACCATTATGTGTGGAACCTTTATGCGTGTCGATGTGGAGAGTGAAGATATGCATCGGGATCCTCTAGTGATCCTGATTTTTTAGGATTTTAGTCGTAATGGGAAATATTATTTTTATTCCTTACACTCTTTGTTTTTATTGTATTAAATCATTTTATGGAATTATGGGATTGAAATAATAATGTAATTGTTGGTCATCTATTGGATTTTGATGTGTGACCCCGATTTTTATAAAATCAAATGCTCAACATCAAATTATCTAATATTTGCACTTCAGTCCTTCTATATTGTTTTGAATTGTGACATGATTTCTTTTACCTTAATTCCTGCGGTAAATATTTTTATTTTTCTTTGGTTTGTATAGGGATCACATTGACTACCTCGGGGATCCCTCTAAATTGGGGTGATTTATTTCTATCCCTCTCTTTGTCATAGTGTCTTTAATTTCATTGAGGAAAATGTGCATTTCAGGTTAGGGGGTGTGTGATTATTCATCTCAATTTCTTTTTCATCATCGTGAGCCATGTTCATATTTATTAATTATTTTTTTAATTTTAAAAAATAAAAAATTTTAAAAATTATTTTCTTTATTTCTTTTCTTTTTCATGGGCCTTTTACCCCATTGTTGCTATGATAAATTCAATAATTTCCTAATGCAATTTTAATTCAATGATGGGCTTCCTATATCTTTCATGTTATTAAACTTTAGTCCTCAAATTATTCAATATTGAGAATAAATGAATGAATTAAACCCTGAAAACCCATGAGTACTTGAGCATATTTTATAAATTATTCGGTAGGACAATTATAACTTGGTATCTTTTTGTTTCTTTGTGTACACTAAAATCAAGCGAGATTTGTGCTTCTCTTCATTCGTGAGTGCTTATACATTACTCATTCCTTCTTAAAAATGTTAAATTTGTTGATAATCTCACTATTCTTTCATTGGTCGTTCATTAATTGAGTTCATTATTTCGAATGTTTTACTTGAGCATGATTTTCAAAGTATTTTTTACTCGGGAATTGCGTAAACTTTAGGAAATGATCATAGGCCCTCTTTGTTATATTACCCATATTGACCTTGACCACACCTTATATGTTTTCCCTCGTCAACCCCTATGAGCCTAAATATGGCCTTTCCTTTCATAACCAAAATTCCATAACCAACTCCACATTGGAGTTATAAAACATATATATCACCTTCCATACATTTATTTGAAATTATAATATATATTCAATGACGTCCATGTTATGTGGTTACCATTAAGCATGTGAGAGTTAAATTAAAAGAAAAAAAAGTAAGAAAAAAAAATAAAAAGAGAAGAAATAAAACAAAAGAAAAATATGATAAAAAAAAGAAAAAAAAAGAAAGAGAAAGTATTTCATTTATGTACATAGAATTCAATAACCTTTATCATTCTCCAATGTTATATTCATTGCTTGTTATGGAAATCATTTTCCAATTTTTGATATTGACCACAATTTTCCATTATCCCAAGTGTTTAATTCCCAAACATCTTTATGTCCGTACATATTCCCTTCATTTCATAACCTTAACCCCAAACCTACATTACAACCTATAAAATTCCTATGTGATCCAAATGTTACTATAATTCAAATGTCATAATAATTGCAATAATCTGCGAAAATGCATTGCACCTCTTTTGATGCCTCTTTTCACTCAGATTCCAAATTTTTATTTTCTATATGGCGTTCTTCATTGATGACATGTGTGTGGCCTAGTTTCCATTTACATTTACTCATTACGCCCGAATGTCCCATGTGTTACAACCCATTCTGAGTGCTTTTATTTGTTATGTGTAAAATCTGAAGAGGATTGCGTGGAAGCATGCTGTAATTTTTATCTGGGCTATAAGTGTTTTTGCCGAATCACTCACAATTGAGGTTTAATTCCAGGTAATTATTCTTTTAATGTTTATGGTTTTGGATTCGTGGCAAAAATTCTCTTGTTCCTTTTTAATAATAATAATATGTTGAAATATCTAGTTGTTCTTGATATTGACATATTGGTTGGTTGAGCACATTTTGAGGAAAATTTGATGTTTGTTGGTTTCATCCCAGAAAACCCTCACGAGGCAACACTCGTCCACTAGGGTAACCTAGGGGTTTAACGGCTTGTTTCATTCGTTAAATTCAACTGTGCGCTTGCAAAAGTGGCACTTCTTTCGTGTACATATCTTTGTTGTTCTTACAACTATGTGTGTCAGGTCTTGTTTTCTTCTATCACTGGGGAGTAGTAATTTGTAAGTTAAGGGTGTGATTAGTCATGAATATTGTATATATGCATCCGTTATCTTTACGCATTCTTTCACTTTGTGTTCCTTAATTCCCATATTTATGATTCTTAACCAGCCAACCTCTATTATGTATGTTTATGTGCTTTTCGAGGTATAAATTGAGAATTTGTAGGTATTGGAATGCTTAACGATGAAATTGTTGCTCTTCGAGGAGTTTTCAACGTAATATGAAATTTCAAGGGCATTTTAGTCATTCCAGTGTTTGAGATTCGTGCCTAATCTCTTCACGGAACTTGTATCCCTTCGAGTTCTCTTCGTGTGGCGACTGACGATTTGTCAATCCTGTTCCAAATGAACATGTTGTGACCACTTTCGTTGGGACATCCTTCTTTATATTTAGAATAAATCATTATCATTTCTTTTCCGTTTATTTATTTTGCCACTTACTATTTAAGTGGGTTGATTAGTGTTTGAAGACATGATATATTTTTCATCTTCTTCTTATTCCTTTGTCGTCTTTTTAATAGTTAGGTTAGAGGAAGAACGATTTTAGATGAAATTTGGTGTTCCAAGCTTCAATTTTTTTTTTCTTGCTTTATTATTTGTTTACTTTCTTTGTAACCTATATTGAATTTCTTTCACTTACTTTCTTTCATTTAATTAATGTCTGTTAACATGTTTTCTAGCTATTTTAGATTCGGTAGTGATTGATTGAAGTCACCTTGGGTTGATTTGGTTGCTTAGCTTTGGAGATTGGTTTTATGAATTTAATTCAACTGGGTTGTTCTTGATTGTATGCATAGAAGATTTAATGGTGTATAGCATGTAGGTGTCGTATTTATGACCTTGTGTGTGTAATTTTCGGGGTATTCATTAACTCGAAAATCAGAGTAAGCTTGTATGACGATTAATGGGGTGAAAATTCTAGATTTAATTAATTGTTGAAATGATATCCAATCATGTTAAACTTGTCTTCCCATGTAACCATTTATACTAATTAACTCGAGGTGAGGGATATTAGTCGCAATCTCTATAGTTTTTATTCCCTCTGTTAATCCGAGTTTAAACACAAGCCTAATATTATCTTTTTTTGTTAATAATTATCTTTTGCACTTTTATTCCCGAAGTATTAAATCAATATAATTATAACAACTAGCCTTTGTGGATTCGACACCCGGACTGGCCGATATACTCCCATAAACATTTTAGTCAATAGTTAGGTTTTGGCAGCGGTGGGAGCCGAGCATAACGACCAGCATATATCTTTATACACCAGTGTCGCAGTTTCCCCTATTATCATTTACCTAATTATATTGATATTTGATTTAACCAAGTTATTTGACAATCACTTTGTTAAATCATGTGCTAACTAATTTGAATTTGCAAGAAAAATCATTATATTGAAAAAATTGTAATAAGATGTCTCCAAACCTAGTAAATGCCTGAAATAATGAAGTATGTTTTGTTGAATCAAGAACCTCAAATGTTTGCATCTTGGATATATATGTCCTCACCCATAAAAAAAATAAAATGTCTCATCTTTATATATGTTTCATCTTGAATATGCCATATCCAATAAGGACATGCTAATAATGGAACTCATTCACAAACTTCGTATCAATGATGTTGTTAGGGGGCTTCCAAATGTAAAATACCTAAAAGATAAAGCATATGATGAATGTCAATAAAAAAATCAACATAAAGAATCATTTAAAAGAAAAAAGGATATAACCTCATCAAGACCTCTTGAACTCCTACATATAGATTTATATTGTTATGTGTTATTTAAGTTGGATTGGAATTTGAATTTAAGGCACGGTGATTAATTAATTTAAATAATTAGTATTCACACTCGTATAGAGAAATTTTTAAATAACTGGGTTGTTAGTCAATTGTTTCGGTCATATTTTGGTAATTGGATTTTGGGACCCAAAAACTGTCTGTTTATAGTGTAAAATGATGTTTTAAAGGCTTATTGGGTTAGCATAAGGCTCCAACATGGTTTTAAGTCATTTAGATTTGCTTTTGACCTCTTTTAGGTGGGCCGCATATGGGTCCCAACCTCAATTTTGGGATTAAAGACTTGTAAGACGTCATTAGAGATATCATTTTATCGCGAACACAATGGGAAAAGACTAGAAAGGATTGAGAGAAATCACCAAGAGGAAAGGAAGATTTGGGGGAACTACGGATTGATTTCTCAGTCAATCTGTAAGGCAAGTTCTTTACAGAACATTATTATGACTGAATGTGTGTTCATATTTTAATTATTCATTCAAATCCTAATATAATCATCCCCTAAATTTGATTTGAATGATTAATGTGTTTAAATTATAGATCAGTTTTAAATTCATGATTAACTTAATCTAAATGTAAATTAGATTGAATTTTGCCTTTATAGTGATTTACTTCTTCATGGAATTGGATGAAAACTAGTAGATGATGGTTTAAATTGGTTTAATATTGTTAATCGTATAAAAACCTTATGTTTAATTGAATTAATTCATGGGAATTTGTAGAATTTGATCAAACAACGGTTCTTAAATTATGAATTGGGTTTTCATTTTTTTTTTTTCGGTAATTAAATGTATTAGAAACAGAGAACCAATATACAAAGCCAAAAGGCCAAAGGGTCAACTAGAAACAAGCTTCTAGAGACCAAAAACACAACACTTAGTCATACATAAGAGAATAGGGTAATCCCCATAGGTTACACGTCATCCAATTGGAGTAGGATCTTCGAGACTTCTTCCATCTGATAGTCTTACCTTGCACCAACTCCTCAATGTTCCTTATCACCTTGTTTGCAGTGGAGTGGCCCCTATCGTGAAGTCTGCAATTCCTTTCCTGCCAGAGGCAGTAGATAGTGGCAGAGAACGTGGTGGTTTTAATCCTGGAATTTAGGTTCCCCCCTTTACTATCAGCAGCAGCTCTTCTAACCTCATTCTCCCAACTCTCCACATCTCTATAAGACTGGTTGCGAAAAAGAATCTCATCCCAAACAGTTTTGGAAAAAGGGCAATCCATTAATATGTGCTTGATAGTCTCAATGCCCGAGTTGCACAGCATACAATCCTTATTTTCAACAAGACCCCACTCCATGAGCTTATCTTTAGTCACTAAAGCCTTACGGCAAGCAAGCCAAAGAATGAAGGAACACTTGGGAATGCACACCTTGTTCCAAACCAACCCATGCCAGTGAGCCTCATTGCCCCTTGGACAGATGGAGACATACGCGGAGGAAATGGAGAAGCTACCAGTCTTATTAGGAGTCCATGTCACTTTATCAGTGAGCAGCGGATAAATAGGAGGCAGGGGAGAGTTTTTGATGTCATTCAATTCCCACGTAGTGGAAGCAGGCCATCTCCAATTATCCCCATTAATGAAATCAGAGACCATAGCCTTGGAGTTGCTAGCAGCATCATAAATAGTTCTGTCCCCAAACAGAGGTTGAAGAGGGCCAAGATGGTGCCAATTATCATGCCACATAAAGGTTTTCCTACCATTGCCAATATTAACTTTAAACATAAGCCTACAATCCTCTCTAGCTTTGAGAATTTTCCTCCAACTCCAAGAAGAGTCTTGAGGAATGGGGATTGCCCATATGCTTCTACCTTTAATTTTATAGGTATGGCACCATTTGACCCAGAGACTATCCTTCTTGTTGAAGAGGTTCCACAAATTCTTCATAATTGCAGCCTTGTTCCAATGAGTCAAGCTTTTTATCCCCAACCCTCCCTCCTTTTTAGGCATGCACACATCATCCCATGCCACTTTAGCACCACTGTGCTTGAGCTCAGGACCAGACCAAATGAAGTCTCTAATACATTGCTCAATTGCCCTGACCACACTTTTAGGCAGAATAAAAATAGAAGACCAATAGATTTGGGAGCTAAACAAAACCGAGGTAGCGAGCTGTAGTCTACCTGCATAGCTCAAGAATCTAGTGGTCCAGCTCTTGACCTTATTGGTAATATTATCAATAAGAACCTTGCAATCCCCATGCTTGAGTCTGGTAGAGATGAGGGGTACACCTAAGTATCTGAAAGGGGGTTGTTGATGGGAGATACCCAGGGCAGAGGACATAGCATTGATAGTAGCAGTATTAACTCCAGAACAGTAGAAGTTACTTTTGGAGAGATTGGGGGATAGCCCACTGAAACCAGCAAATTCAATAAGAGAATCCTTGATACACTCAACAGAGGAAATATCACCACTGCAAAACACCACCAGGTCATCAGCAAAACACAAATGATTGATGTTAGCCTCTTTGCACTTGGGATGAAAGGTAAAGGATGTCCTACTAGTGTGCTTGTCAAGAGTACAAGACAGAGCCTCCATAACAATAAGGAAAAGAAAAGGAGAGAGGGGGTCCCCCTGTCTCAACCCCCTTTTGCCTTCAAAGAAACCATTCAGGGACCCATTCATACTGATAGAGTACCAAACAGAAGAGATACAAGCTTTAATCCAATAAATAAATCTGGTAGGGATGTTAATTTGGGCCAAAATGTCAAGAAGAAAATCCCACTCCACTGAGTCATAAGCCTTCATGATGTCAATCTTGACAGTGCACTTCGGGGGACTTGAGTCCCTATGGTAATTTCTCATAAGCTCTTGCAGCAACAGGATGTTATCAGTAATGGATCTCCCATGAACAAAGGCAGCTTGACTATTGTTAATGAGGAGAGGCATTAGAGGTTTAAGTCTAAGGGAGAGAATCTTAGAAATGCACTTGTAGATAGTGTTGCAGCAGGCTATAGGTATAAAATCAGACATAGTGTTTGGGTTAGGAATTTTGGGGATCAAGGCAAGAGAGGTACTATTCCACTGTCTGGGCATGTAGCTATGATTGAAGAATTGAAGAGCAGCAGCTATCACATCATCACCCACAACATCCCAATTCTTCTTGAAGAAACCAGCACTATAACCATCAGGCCCAGGGGCTTTGTTGGAAGCAATGGAAAACATGGCATTTTTAATCTCAACAGCAATAATAGGGGCAGTCAGGGCATGGCATTGAGAGGGATCCAACTTCCTCTTCATCAGCATAGGAGGGGTAGTAGCACCCCTCCCCTTCCTTCCAAGAAGATTGGAAAAGAAGTTAATGGCCTCTCCATTAACAGCCTCAACACCTTCAATAACATCACCTGTAGCATTATGGATACATAAGACCTTTCTTCTAGAGGTGTTAGCTTTGACTTTGTTATGGAAGAAATTGGTATTCATGTCTCCAAGCTGCAGCCAGTTGATTCTGGCTTTTTGTCTGTAGTAGGCCTCTTCAGCAGCACGAAGAGAGCAGTACAACTTAGCACAATCCTGCTCCTCAGCTCTAAGCAAGTTGTTAGAACCATCACTGTCCAGGTTAGTTTGAATGAGGTCCAGCTGGCCTTTAGTGATCCTCACTCTCTCAGAAATGTTGGAGAAGAATTTGTGGTTAAGGGATCTAAGCAGAGGCTTGAGTCTTCTAAGCTTATGAGAAAGGCTGGCCATAGGAAACATGTTGCAGTCCACACTCCAAGAGGTCTCAAGAATGGGGCTAAACTCAGAATGATTCATCCAGTAGTCAAAGAACTTGAAAGGCTTAGGCTTGCTGATCTGGTTGAGGAAAGTAATGACAATAGGGCAATGATCAGAAGCTCCAGGGCACAGGTAATTAGCATTGGAATCAGGGAAAGTCACCCCCCATTGAGGGTTGTGCATCACTCTATCAATTCTAGTTTGGGTGCACTCCAAACCATCACTTTTATTGCTCCAAGAGAACCATAGGCCATTGGATAACATGTCATCCATCATAATGTCAGATAGACAGTTATTGAAATCAGCAACAGCCCTTACATCAATCCCCAGCCTGCCACGTTTGTCCTCATTGCTTCTCACAGTGTTGAAATCCCCCATAATAATCCATTGACTATTATCAGAAAAGCTGTGGTTTTGTCTCAGAAAATTCCAAAGAGGGACTCTATCATTAGGGAGATTGAGCCCATAAACAAATGTAGCAAAGAAGAAATTACTAGTTCCCATAAACTTAATCTTGCAGAAAATAGCCTGGTGGTGGGAATGAAGGATTTCCACTTCAAACATGATGGGGTCCCAGGCTAAGAAGACTCTAGTCACACCCCCATCGATTGGGCAATTGTGACAGTAATTCCAGTTCCTAAAACTGGTAAAGGCCACATTAGCAATATGGCTCCTTCTAACTTTAGATTCCAGGATACATACAAGGCTTAGGTTATTATCATGGATCAACCTTTTAACTTCCTGTTGCTTGTGAGGGGAGTTCATTCCCCTAATGTTCCATGAAGCAATCTTGGTCATGAGTTTAGCTTTTTGTTACCCCCCTTCCTCTTCTTCTTCCCCTTAGATGAATTAGGAGTGACCTCATGTATGTTTTTTTTAGCGAGCTCATCCACAGCTTTGATTTTGAGCACAATGCCAGCAGGCAGAGGGGTGAGATCATCATTGTGTTCCTCCATGTCCCTATCCATCAAGGCATCAAATGAGTTGGTGGAGGTGGCTCTAGGGGATTTAGTCTTGGGACTGGGGTTGTTACCTAGGTTAGGTTTGGTTAAAGTTGTTGGTTCAGTAACAGCATTGGGGCATGGTTCCTTCTGGACAGCTTTAATCTTGCCAACAACTGGTATCCACTCCTTAGAGATGGGTTCCACTGGTGGATTAGGAATGCTATCACCTTTCAATCCCTTATCAATCTTAGTGCACTTTGCAATGTTATGGCCAAACACAGTGCAATGACTACAAGAATGAGGCATAGCTTGGTATTCAATTTTGATCTGAGTAATTTCCCCAGATTCCATTTTAAGATCAATGGAGGTAGGGTACTTCTTTTGAGGCTTTATTTCAACACATATACGGGCATAGTTAATTCTCCTCATTTCTTCAGTGACAGAGTCAGCATAAATAGGCACACCAACTGCGGATGCAATATAACTAAGGCCCTCTTCAGTCCAGAATTGCAAGGGAACATTATGGAACATGACCCAGACAGGAACTCTAATAATGTCTTCTTTAGAAAAGTTGCAGCCAGGATACCATTTCTGCAAGATAATGGCATTACCAACAAAATGCCAAGGGCCATATTCCACCACCTCATTCCTACCCTCCTGGTTGTCAAACATGAAAATGTAGTGGCCTTGGTCATTAGCTATTACCTTGTTTAGCCCGTACTTATCCCAGTATCTGTGGGCAATATTCTTTACTAGGGAGAAGGGAAGAGTTTTGCCAAGAAAGAATCCCACACTCGCACATTCCATCTGGGAGTAACCAAGCATAGCCACATCAATCGGGGGGTTAACTTGAATCCTATCATCAACAATAGTGGGCTTGTGGTATTTGAGATTAAATTTAGGCTCCTTCTTTGGTTCATTCCTGTCAGTGATAACTGACTTCCAAGACTTGATTGGTTGCTTCAGATCTTCCTTATTTTCTCTAGTTTCCTTCATTGCTCCATCTGTGATTCCTTTGTTTGCCCCCTCCTCTGAATGCTTCAATGTAGGGCAAACCTTTTTGTCAGAACTTTTATCAGTCAGTTCATCCAGAGATTTCATCGAATACCTGGCGTGCATAATGTCTTCATGAGTTAGACCCATACTTTGGATGAATTTGGCATATGCCATTTTCTCCATGTTCACTTCTATCAGCTTGTCATCATTGGGATTAGCTTCGTAGTGGCCTTCTGCAGTTCCAAGTTGCCCTTCTTCCATATCCATCAAAACATTAGAACATCCATCTACAGTGAGGGGAACCGGGATAGTTAGATCAGGTTGAATAGTGGAGGGCACTCCAGCTACCGAAGTGGAGGCAACCGCGGTATGGTTGGTCATAAAGCTAGGGTTAGGTTTAGACATGGCTGGTTAGATGGATGGTGATTTGGGAAGGGAGGTGTGTTTGGCTAGAAGGTTTCTAGAGAGAAGGAGGAGCATTTTCGAATTCTCAAACAACTTAATTTTTTTTTTTTGGGTTTTCATTTTAATCTTGTTGCAGATTTGGTATTTGATGATGGAATTAGGTTCCAATGGATGTTTTGATGTGTTTTTATCAAGTGTTGATTGGGTACTTGGATGATGTTTTTAAGCTCATTAATGGAGGTTTGAGAGAAGAAAATGGGGTTAAACATGATGAATCCTGTAACAAGTGAATTTTGGGAGCTACTGTGTTAACCAATCAATTGGTTCTAGGATCTCAGTCGACCGGTGGTCTCAGATAATTCCTAAGATGGGGATTTTGTGGTATTGGTTAGAATTTTGGGTTTAGTCCCAGGCTAGGATTTTTTGGCCTATAGTTTTTATGTACTCGTAGATTAAAGATATATTCTTATGATTTCTATTGCTTGAAATTAATTTTGGGGCATTTAAATATTTAGGGAAATTGATGATTTAAAGGAACTAAATGGAGGATTTGATATTCGAGGGTAGACCCAAGGGTAGAATGGATTTGCTGACTATGAGTTGGTAAGTTACAGGATTGGGCTAGTTGGCTAGGATTGATTTGGATTGTTATGGTGTATGGGCGACATGAATATCCTTTGGGTGTGATAGGGTTTGGGTTCTAACTTCCTGGAGTGAGGTAGTTATTATGTTGAATGGTTAAATTTAAATGAGATGTACGATTATACCTAGACGTAGTGTCTTGGGAGAATAAACTAGGGGGTGTTAATGTTTGATAAGGTAAGATTACACCCAGAATTAGGAACCTAAGAGGTAGGGTTAATATATACTAGGACAAATATATCGTTATAGATGTGATATAAGTTTCTATGATATTATGTGTGGAATGTAAGGTTATAGATGTAACGTACCTTTATATGATATCTATGATAGTATGACTTAATAGCATAGGATTGGTTTCTGTGTGACTTACTTTAGCATATTTGTGATGGTTATGTATGTCTTTTCTTTAGCCCATTAGTGATGGTGGAAATTGCCTGTTTATTTTATGTGAAATGCATAACATGTGTGAGTTATCATTGGAAGGCATACTAGGACGGATTCTATAATAGGGAACATGCAATACGGACTGCATTGGTACCTTGGTGAGTAGACGGGATGTTCCTTGGTCATATTTTACACATGGGTCACACAACTAGGTACCTGTGATGGAGAAGGTATTCGAAGATATTTCTTTCATAACTGTTCGCTATGGTAGGCTTTATGATTAATGGATAAACGTTGTTATTTATACCTTACAATGATGAGGTCTTAGGTTTGGCAGGACCTAAGACCATAATAGCATGTGCCAAAGATCGACGAAGGCAATAAGGGTAGGCCTTCATTAAATATGGGTGCAAAAGTTACTCACTTATTTGTATATGCCGGTGGCTGTACCTTTGTATGGATGTTAGACGCAAGTATAGTCTTTCTCTTTATATATGTGATTTTGTGTGGCAGTACCAGGGATACATGTGCCATTTTATATGATATACTAAAGATGAATATAACCTAAAGTATGGATGCCCACCTACATGCTTATATTTTGGACTTACGTATTTCCTGTACTAAAGATGTGTACGTCCTGTAATAGGAATGTCTACCTATATATTTATGATTTGGATTTGTTTTATTACATACAATAGGGATGTGTATATTGTATTATTGGCATGAGTTAGTCAAATGCGTATAAACATGAGATATAAGCCTATTATTGGTATATTGGTTAACTGGTGAGATGTATTGTGGGTTTGAGATTTCCACAAAACTTATGTTTTATAATGTAATAGATAAACTAAAGATGAGAAACTATATATTAAGGGATGAAGATGTAAATCTTTAATCACGGGGGAGACTTATGGGCTCGGGATTTAAAATAGTGTGATATTTTAGGTTATTAGCATGGGTAACTAATGACTTAAAATACGCTAAAACAAAATAGGAAGATGTGTAGTTATGATGTGGAACATATTCAATTATAATCATATTCTACATAGTCTAGTTGTTTACGATTTCTTTTATAAACAATTCTTACATGTCCTTGTAGTGGTAATTCTTGTCGATGATGGATCGTATCTCTAGTGACGTGTAATACCCCATAATTTTTAATAACTTTTATTATGTGATAAATTAAAAGTTAATGGGGATTAATTGGAATTAATTATGAAATATATAATTGGGATTGATCCGAATTCAATATTAATAGAGATTATAGTAATGTGTGATTCTAAATATTACTTGGTGATATATAAGTATTAAATGAATACGATGTTATTTATATTTTCGTGAGTTACTAATACGGTAATAATGGAAATTAAGTCGGGATGCGGTATGGGACGTGTCGGGACTAATTTAAATGAATTATAAGGAAACATTATTTTACATCAACCTTATGGTCGTTTCGAGCACGTCGTTGCATCCATAAGGGTCGAGATAGTCAGAAAAGATTATTAGGGTGTTGGATTTGGGGCTCGGGTCAAGCGGGAAATGAAAGGACACTCCAAAGGGGGCATTTTAGTCATTTTACTTGAGAGATGAATAGTAATTTTGTGTTTTGTTGTATTATAAAGGTGTTGGGTTAGAGGAATGTAGGTTCATTCAATTTCATCAAAAAATTGAAAGGTTTTAGTGTGAGAGAGAGTGAAAGGTTCCTTGGGAGAATAAGAGGTTGCTTAGAAAAGGGGAGAGTCATTTGGGGCAAACCAAAGGGGATTAACCACCTTCTGCCACTAGAACCACCACCAAAAATTCATTAAAAAATGAGGAAGAAATCCTACACCATCATCAAGAAAGGTCCATACCTACATAACTAAGGCAAGTGCAATTGTTGCTTTATTTTGATTCTTAAAATATCCATGCTAGATAGGATCATTAGGATCTCAGAAATTGCATGTTTCAATGATAAACTATAGAGTTACACTTAGTTATGGACATGAGAATTAGACTAAATAAATTTCGTTCTGATCAAAGGTTTTAATCCACAAAATTTGGGTTCAATTGATGGGAGAAATCTAGGTTCATATAATTTTCTGGGAGAAATATTAAAATATGAGAATTCTGTGAAAGAAATGATTTAATCCAAACTATTTGAGGATTTTTGGTTGTTTGATTGTTAAAATTTGATCATATAGGTTTTATATCAATTGAAATAAATTAGGAGAAGTTTTCGATTGATTTATGTTATATTTGATGTGAAAGAAGTATAAAACCCGTAGGTTGTAATATGCCAAATCTGGCCTGATATCTGATCAATCGATCGATCGATCGACCCAAGAATGTCGATCGATCGATTGATCGATCTATCTACCTAAGACCATAGATCGATCGAACCCCTTTGGAAATGTGAAATCTTTTCTTTTTAAAGTTTAATTAAATCCCAAATTGTGAGAAATCTTTAGTGATGAATATCTGAATATAATGGGACTTAAGGGAGAACATTAGGATATACTTGAGACCCGAAAAATGTAATTTAAGTGGGACTGAATCGGGAAAAGATTTAATACGGAATTAATTATATAAATTTCGATAGAAATAATATTCGAATAATTTTGTATTTTAATAAAAGGTGAGGGACTTGGGTGAATGCTGGAAAATTACAATTAATCAAGGTTAATATTTTGTACATGGTATTCACATAATAATATTCGATGAATTAAGTTTGGATGATTTTGGTAGATTAATGATGAGTGAAGACTTGGGTTAATGTTGGAAAATTGTTATTAATTTGATAAGGACATTATGTGAGTGATAACTACATAATAATAATGTGATAAATAAAATATTTATAATTAACAAGTACAGGCATTATTGATAAATACAACGGGTATTTGGGGATGGGCTAAATTTCTAGTATTATACATAGGTCGAATAAGTACCTAATTTTATATAAGTAGACGATAATGCCTATTACTTGATAATTTATGTATATAACATATCTATCTTACTTGCTATCGATGGGAGTTTTACGCATGAGGTTAGTCTTATCCTTATGTATCTATGGCATTTGGACTTGTCGCTCGAGAACATAAGACTTAGGTCGATTACCATTAGTGAGAATAATGGTATAGAAAAATCATTTGGGTGCATAGGTATGTGCGTATACCAAAGTCTTAGGACTATGTTCGCCTCCACTGTTTATGTTTGATGATTGTGGTTCAAGGAATCATGACTGAACCTATAGTGCCCTATACTGTGATGAGATGTATTGGGATGTGATAGCAGAGTAATGCAGCATCGCAACTGTGTCTCGGGGTGTATTATAGTACATATATAATAGAGTGAATGTATGTATAAACATACGATGATATCTACTGTGTGACTAAAGTAGAATTGAAAGATAATGATATCTAGATTTTTTTTTTGTGGAAAAATTATGTATATATAAACAAGCGAAACTACAACAAGAGCACAATGGGATAAAACCCAATCACACCTCTAGGAGTATATCCTAAAGGGGAAAAATAACAACAACAACCATCTATCTAATCATACCTTCGATCTCCTTGATAATGACATCACTGCTCTTGGCCACCCCCTTGAAGTGTCTAGCGTACCGCTCCATCCACAGGTAGTAAATAGTAGATGAGAACGAGATATTCCTAATACGATTATAAAAGCTGGTACCACTATAATTAGAAATGGAAAAAATCATCTCTCCATCCCAATCCATAGCGTGTCTGTATTCTTGATTCCTAGTCCTAACCTCCTTCCACACCTCCTGAGTAGCAAGGCAATCATTAAAAATTTGGGAAATAGACTCAACCCCGTTGGAGCAACTAAAACCCAAATTGTACTCTAAGATGCCCCAGCTAGAAATCTTGTCCTTAGTACGAATAGCATCCCTACATACCATCCATAAAACAAAAGCACATTTGGGAATATTAACCTTGTTCCACACGATTTTATGCCAATAAACGTTAGGGTGATTAGGAGCCATCACATCATAGGTTGATCTGATAGAAAACCTAGACTGGTTGGGAATCCAAACCACCTATCATCCGTGTCTTATCTAGTGCAGGGCAAGACCGCATTCCTAATATCCAAGAGCTCCCAGGTGACCGCAGCAGGCCATCTCCACCTATTCTCAACAATGTATTCAACAACCAAAGCCTTGTGATTGCTAGCAGCGTCGTAGATAACACGATCCCCAAACAAGGGGTGGAGAGGTCCTAGGGGGTGCCAATTATCGGGCGATAAAAGGTGTCCCTGCCGTTATCGATATTCCACCTGATAAGAGGTCTGATCAGATTTCTCAACTGCATCATCTTCCTCCAGCTCCAAGACGATTCACTCGCTAACTTTATAGCCCACAAGCTTCTATTCTTCAGCTTATACACATTCCACCATTTTACCCATAAGCAATCCTTGTTACTACTTAGATTCCACAACATCCTCAGGATGGTAGCCACATTCCACCACTCAATGCTCTTAATACCCAGGACACCACCCTCGTAGCTATTATAGAGATCCTTCCACGCCACCTTATCTCGAAATGTTTATTAGCAGAGCCCATCCATAGAAAGTCCTTCATCGGCTGCTCAACTCTATATATGACCCCTTTCAGTAAAATGAACAAATTAGACCAATAGACCTGGATCCCAAACATAACGGACTTGACAAGTTGTAATCTGTCACCGTCGCTAAGAAGCTTATTGGTCCAACACTTAATCCTCCAAGCTATCCTATCAATTAGCCTACAACAATCCTCGGTCTTGAGTCTAGAGGTGATGAGAGGCACCCCTAGGTACAAGAAAGGAGGGTTGTTGTCCCTGAAACCAAGAATATCCCCCAACTGCCTGATCCTTTCCTCCCCCAACCTGTGCAGTAGAAGTTACTCTTACTCAGATTAGGCGTGAGGCTTGTAATTCTACAAAAATCGTCGACCGCCTTCTTCACAATGGTACAAGAGGGAATATCCCCCCCACCAAGAATAATCACATCATTCGCAAAACATAGGTGGTTTAACCCCACCTCCTTGCATCTATTGTGATAAGTAAACATGGGATCATTGCAAGCCTTGTCCAAGATGCACGAGAACGTATCCATAACTAGGAGGAAAAGATAGGTAGAGGGGGGGTCACCTTGCCTCAACCCTATCCTTCCCTCCAAGAAGCCATGAAGGTGCCCATTGAGGCTAATGGAGAACCTGGTATTGGTCAAACATTCTCTAATCCAGTCAACAAAAATTGTTGGAAAGCCCAGGTGGGCCAACAAAGAGAAAATAAAACCCCAAACCACCATATCATAAGCCTTTAGCAAATCAATCTTCAAAGTAGATATAGGCGGGCTAAGCTCTCTGTGATAGTTCCTCATAACCTCCTAGAGAAGAAGGATGTTATCAGAAGCGGACCCCCTTTTAACAAACGGAGTCTGGCTTGGGTTAATCATGTGGGGGGGGGGGATAGGCTTCATACTATTAGCAATAATCTTCGAGATAAACTTATAGATTGTATTACAATAGGAGATGGGCCTAAAGTCATTCATGCCATTGGGGGTGGTAACCTTGGGGATGAGGGCCAAGGCAGTGAAATTCCAGTGTCTAGGCATAGAGCTACAACTGAAGAAAAAATTAATGGCCTCAGTAACATCGCTCCCCACCACCTCCCAGTTATTATTAAAAAAGAATGCATTGAACCCATCAGGACCTGGGGCTTTATAAAACCTAATAGCGAACATGGCCACCTTAATCTCATCATCATCAATGGGAGCACACAGAGTCGCAACAGCTTCATCACTAATTCTCTTAACAACGTTTGCCTTCACAAATGGAGCAGGGTACGCACATGTGCTTCTAATGCCCAGAAGGTTCCAGAAGAACCCCAATGTCGTATTAGCCACCCTCTGAGTGCCCTCCACCCGTACCCCATTATTGTCCAGAATGCTAATAATCCTCCTCCTGTCAGTATCAAGGTTGTCCCTCTTGTGGAAGAAAGAGGTGTTCCCATCACCCAAGTGAAGCCATTTAACTCTGGAACACTGCTTGTAGTAAGACTCTTTCGCACTCCTAAGCTCGAGGTAAACCGTCAACTTATCTCTCTCGTCCAATTGAAGGCTCCGATTGCCTCCCTCACTGTCCAGTCTAGTCTGCATGTTATCAAGCGCCCTCTTCACCTCCTCAACCCTCCTGGAAAGCTGATTATAGAAATTATTATTAAAATCTTTGATGTTAATCTTCAGTCTTCTCATTTTCTTACTCAATCTCACCATAGGGTTACCCACATCATTCCCATTCCAGGACTTGGCCAGCACCTCCTGGCAATCAACATGCCCCATTAAGAAGTTAGAGAATTTGAATGGCTTAGGCCAATTAGGCTCCAAGCGAGATAACAAGATAATTATAAGACTATGATCCGAAACACCCTGAGGAAGAACAATATCCTGAGACTCCGAAAAAATAGTGCTCCACGTATAATTATGGAGAACCTTATACAGCCTTGACTGGACATTGTCACTACCCTCCTGATGTTTATTCCATAGAAACCAAAGCCCGTTCATTGTCATGTCACTGGCCTGGATATCATTAATACACTAGTTGAAGGCCTCCATAGCATGCACATAAATATCATGCACCCCTCTCTTCTCATCATGGGATCTCACAATATAGAAGTCCCCCATTAGAATCCATGGGTGGCCCTCAGTACTACCTCTATTGGGCCATAAAAATTTCTATAATGGCTCTATTCTATGAGGTAAGTTATCCCCATAGACTAAAGTTGCAAAAAACTCGCTCCTTCTATCACATACCTCCACCTCACACAGCATTGCTTGAGGGTGGGACTGAACCAATGTGACTGATATGCCACAAGTGTCACCTCGGCCTAGAGACACCAACCTCGGTCGAAACATTGACCGACCCAAGATAGGCCGGAGGCCCCCGGTATCATCCCTCGGCCAGACCAGGGTCGGCCCAGGCCGACATTGCCATCTACACTTCCAATGGGTACTGGGCGCGTCATAGGCATCAACAACATTCACATATACTTGGGTATGGCAACCTCGGCCGTACCTGGGCCGAGATGTCAGGAAACCTTGACAACCACCATGGAACCAGTTCAGCCTCGGCTTGGGCCGAGGTCACCAAAAGCCCTAATAATCTTCAGCAGTGACTCATTATTACCTCGGCTGGGGCCGACCCAGCATGATGTCTCGGCTGATATCAGGTCGAGACTCCTTATGACACTTCCCGGATTGAGCGGATACCAAGCCTCTACAGCTCGGCCTCTCCCAGGCCGAGGTCATACACCAACATGACTACCGAGCATCTATTGACATTTGGATAAAGACACTTGGGCACAAATCAGTTGTAACAAGATTATTCTCCACATGGGGGAGAATATTTCATCATCATTGCTTACATGTGACAAGGACAGGTGGCATTCCCACATTGGTGAGGATATCATACACATGCTCACTGCATGCATGGGGGGTACATTACACCCCCTAGACACTATATATAGGGGTCATCCCCTACCTTGCAAAAGGATCTCATTCATGCAACCGTAGCAGAAACCCTGTCAAAATATACAGTAGAGAGAAAGAGAGCTTGAGGGAATTGTACCCATGGTCATTAGTACCATCTTTCAGTGATACTACTCACACACTCACTGTGGACATAGGCCAGACAGGCTGAACCAACCATATTCCGGTGTTGATCTCCTCATATCCTCACCTCCTTCTCTTACCTCTTTTTATAGTTGTGCTGGCATTGTTATATACATAGAGCTTGGAAACACCTTACCTCGTGGTGCTGATTCCCAGCATCATCAATTTGGCACCGTCTGTGGGAATCGAGAGGCTATCTCTTCCTAATCTTCAGCTTTACCTCACCGGAGACTCTGGTGGTGAACCAGGAACCACCCCTTGTGTGCAGCTGTTTCACCATTGAAAGAGGTCCTTTAAGGTATTAAGCTCACTTGCTGTTCAAGCTCCTTATTGATAATACATGGCACCGAAATTACCACCGCCTCTTCCGCCGCCCGGAGGTGGTGGAGCTAGCTCCAGTCAGGCTCCTCCCCAGTCAGAAATGGCGGAGGTGACAGCGGCCTTGAAATCTTTGGCTGCAACAGAACAAGCCATGAAGGAGCAATTTGCCCAGCTCAGCCAAACCATGATGATGAGACCACCTGGAGTCTCCCCGGACATGATAACTCCGGCGGCAGTTCAGCCTCATCCCGATGCCAGGGGACCACCCCAGGCGCCCATGAAGGACCAACCTGCACCCCAGCGGAGGAGGGACGTTGCTGACCCTAGGTGCTTGCGCCTGGGGAGGCAAGGAAACCCTTGCCCGGAGGACAGGTATGATGACCTAGAAGTTGAAGAGACCCCGGAAGACTGCTGGGATCCGTATGAGGTGTCAGATAACACTGTACGAACTCTTAGGCAGAGCCAAGGATGTGTCGGCCGAAGAAGAGATGAGGCCCAACAAAGAGGGTCGGCCTTTGACAAGCAGAGTCAAGGATGTGTCGGCCGAGGAAGAGATGAGGCCCAGCAGAGAGGGTCGGCCTTTAACAGGTTGAGCAGAGGGTCGGCCTTCGAAAGGCTGGGCCCAGTCAATGACCTGAGGCAAAGGCTATCGAGGTCAAGGAGCGTGGCAGGCTCTCAAAGAGGTAATAGGCCGGCTCGGCCAGATCAAGGCCGACCCTTGGAGAGAAGAGCCAGGGAGCAGGAAGAGGTCAATAGTCAGCGTGTTGTGGCTGGGGAACCCTCTGTCCATCGTAGGGAGGTGGCAGGGGATAACTTCGGCCTAGCTGAAGAGAGAAGACCCTGGAATGACTCAATCCAACGTCTTGAAGAGAAGATAGGGGACCTCATCAGGAGCAGGGACCCATTGCAGAGGGGCTACTCGGAGGGTTCCCCGTTTTTAGCTAGGATAGTGGGATTCCCAACCCCAGCTAAGTTCAAGCCTCCTACAGTGATGCCTAAGTATGATGGCAGCACTAACCCAGTGCACCATATCGAGATGTATCAGTCAGCGGCATATATTTACTCGATCCCTGATGAGATGAAGTGTAGGGCCTTCTCAGGGACCTTGACAGGGGCAGCTCATAGTTGGTTCACCTCTCTTCCAAAGAACTCGATTGAAAACTTCAAGGGCCTAGCAGAGCAGTTCATCCACAACTTCTGCTTTGGGGTAAGACCTCAGAAGAAGACTAACCACCTCTTGTATGTCAAACAGGCTAAGGGCGAAAGCCTAAGAGACTACATAACAAGGTTCAACAAGGAGAAGTTGGAGGTGGAAGACTATGAAGAGAGCATAGCCATGACCGCCCTGATAGGAGGCCTCCAGAAGGGGAAGCTATTATGGAAGTTAGCGGAAGACCCTCCTAAGTCTATGGCAGAGCTGCTGGCAACAGCGGGGAGAGTGATGAATGCGGAAGAGGCAATGGCTGTCAAATATGAGGAGGAGAACCGTGGTAGCACTATAAGGTCCCAGGGCAAGAAAGAGGGGAAGAAGAGGTCAGCAGACGACAAGTTCGCTCATTACAGTCCTCTGACTGTGAGCTGTGAGCACATCCTTAATGAAATCAAGACTGACCGGGCTCTGAGGTGGCCAGAAAAATTGAAGGCCCCACCACATAAGAGGAATAAAAACCTCTGGTGTGAGTTCCATCAGGATCACGGACATGTCACAGAAAAATGCTTCGCTCTGAAGGACGAGATCGAGAAGATGCTAAAATCCGGGAAACTGAGAAAGTATGTGGATGGCAAGGCCCCGAAGGGTGGAAGAGAAGACCCTAGGAAGAGAAGAGATGACAGGTGCCGCGGCGATGTCCCGACTAGAAGGCATGATGATTCAGAGGGTGATGATGGCGATGACCCAGATCTCCCACCTAAGGATGACAACACCCAAGTGAAGAGGGTAGGAATGATCTCCTTTGGTGTTAGCACCATATGTGGGGGATTCGCGGGAGGTGGCTCTGAGGTAGCCGATAGGAAGGCTCATGTAGCGGAGGCCAAGTCAGTGGTCAAGACTGAGGTTGTGAATCTGACCTCTTCTGATGCAGTACAGAAGAGAAAGAAGGTAGACATGGACACCCTAGTGGTGGGATTCTCCAGACTTGACTTCAAGGGAATCTTAGCCCCCCATCATGACCCTCTAGTCATCACAACAAGGGTGCATGGGTGCGATGTAGGGAGAATCCTCATAGATGGGGGAAGCTCAGCAGATGTGATGTTCTGGCCTTGTTTTAAGAGCTTGGGTCTTAGCAGGGCAAGGCTGGTGCCCTACCATCACCCATTGATAGGCTTTAGTGGTGAGAAGGTGCACCCATTGGGCATGTATGAAATGGATATACGGATGGGAGATGAGTGGCCTAAGAGGCTGACTAAGAAGATAAACTTTTTTGTGATGGACGAAAACGTCTTCTCGTCTTACAACCTCATCATCGGAAGAGTGGCCCTCAAAGAGTTTGAAGCCGTGCCGTCAACGGTCCACCAGATGCTAAAATTCTCGACTCCTTATGGGGTAGGGGGAGTGCAAGGGGACCAGACCACGGCGCAGGAGTGTTATTTCAACTCGGCCGAAGAGCGAGAGGCCCATAAGAGAGCAACCGCCACTTACAGCATTGACACACTTGATCCCAGAGATGAAACAAAATTAAAGAAGGGCGAGGCCGCGGAAGAGGTAGAATCCATTGTACTCAATGAGGACGAGCCGGAAAAAACCGTCCAGGTCGGCAAGGCCCTGGAACAAGGGATCAAGGAAGAGCTGATAAACTTCCTTAGGAAGAGGCAGAGCGTCTTCGCGTGGAGTCATGCAGACATGCCTGACATCGACCCTGGGATCATGACCCACAAGCTCAACGTGGATGGAGATGCTAGGCCTATTAAACAGAGGTGAAGGATCTACTCTAGAGAGAAGTATGAGGTCATCCGGGAAGAGGTGAAGAAGTTGGAAGAGGCCGAGTTCATAAGAGAGGTCACTTATCCAAAGTGGCTCTCAAATGCAGTCATCGTGCCTAAGGCCAATGGAAAATGGCGGATGTGTGTAGATTTCACAAACTTGAATAGGTCTTGCCCGAAGGACAGCTACCCCTTACCCAGGATAGACCAGATGGTGGATGCAACGGCAGGGCACGAGCTTACGAGTTTCATGGATGCTTATTCAGGCTACAACCAAATCTTCATGGATAACGAAGACTCTGAGAAAATAGCCTTCATTACTGAAAAGGGGACGTACTGTTACAAGGTGATGCCCTTTGGTCTGAAAAATGCAGGGGCAACATATCAACGCCTTGTCAATAAGATGTTTGAGGAGCAGATAGGTAAGACCATGTAGGTGTATGTGGATGATATGCTAACGAAGAGCCTGAAAGCATGTACTCACGTAGCAGACCTGGAGAAGACCTTTGATGTCATGGACTCGTACAGGATGAAGCTCAACCCAGCAAAGTGTGTCTTCGGGGTAGGAGCCGGAAAGTTCTTAGGGTTCATCGTTAATCAAAGGGGGATTGAAGCAAACCCAGAGAAGATCAAGGCCTTGCTCGACATGAAGACTCCTAGGAGTATCAAGGATGTCCAGAGACTCACCGAAAGAGTGGCGGCCCTTAATAGGTTTGTTTCCAGAGCCACAGACAAGTGTCTTCCGTTCTTCAAAGTTCTGAGAAAGGCCTTCCAGTGGGATGAAGAATGTGAAAAAGCCTTCGATCAACTGAAGTCCTACTTGGGGTCTCCCTTGCTGCTGTCCCGGCCCATTGCGGGGGAGATGTTGTTTGTGTACCTGGCAGTCTCTGAATCAGCCATTAGCGCGGACATCATACGGGAAGAGGATGGGGTTCAGAAACCTGTGTACTTCAATAGTAAGGCCCTTTAAGGGTCTGAATAAAACTATCCCCGGATGGAGAAGTTGGCTTATGCCCTGATACATGCCTCAAGGAAGATGAAGCCTTACTTTCAAGGTCACTCTATGATAGTCCTCACCGACTCACCACTACGGCAGGTTCTGCACAAGCCTGAAAAGTCCAGAAGATTGATGACCTGGGCCATCGAGCTAGGAGAGTATGATCTTACCTACCAGCCTAGGACAGCCATCAAGGGGCAGGCCCTCGCAGACTTTGTCGCAGAGTTCACTTAGGAAGAGGCAGATAGAGGTTCGGAACAGGCCGAGACAGAGAAAGGCCTGGATGATGTCGAAGAGACAAACCGTAGTGTCTTTCGAAATTCGGAAGAGGCAGCACCAAACGTCTTCCAAGGCCGAGAAGAGGTTGTACCAGGAAAAACCAGGAGTAGAGTGGAAGAGAACGAAGAGGATCGGTACCTCTTCAAGAAGGGGGTTATGAGTGAAGGGGTCTTCTCATCCGATGTGGACGCGTGGAGCCTCTTCGTTGATGGCTCTTCTTGTGACCACGGAAACGGCGCGAGGCTAGTACTCTCGGCTCCAGATGGCGCCAACATTGAGTACGCCTTGAGATTCAACTTTAAGGCCTCCAACAACGAGTCTGAGTATGAGGCCATGATAGCAGGTCTCTTGTTGGCAACAGCTCTTCGAGTAAAGCGGCTCCTACTCCATAGCGACTCGAGGTTGGTTGTCAATCAAGTGCTGGGGGCATACGAGGCCAAGGATGAAAGGATGGCCAAATACCTAAAGAAAGTAAGAGGGTTGCTGGAGTACTTTGAAGAGGACAAACTGAAGAGAGTGCCTAGATTGAACAATAATCACGCTGATGCATTGGCAAGGCTGGCCTCAGCAATGAAGAGAGACTTGGGAAGAACCATCCCAATTGAAGTCTTAGGAAAGGCAAGTATCGAGGATGACGAGGTATGTAACCCTTGTCACAATGTAAACCTGGGAGACTCGTGGATTGACCCGATTGTCAGATACCTAAGAGAGGGGGAGCTACCTGAGTCTAAGATGGAAAGAAAAAAGTTGAGATACAGAGCTGCAAAGTTCTCATTGGTAGGAGACGTCTTGTATAAAAAGGGGTTTCTCTTGCCCCTCCTCAGATGTGTGCATCCTGTGGAGGTACCTCGTATCTTATAGGAGGCTCATGAAGGCTTCTGCTCCAGCCACATAGGAGGAAGACCCTTAGCCAAGAGGATCATCACTCAGGGATACTGGTGGCCCACCATGTCTAGGGACGCTGCCGACTATGTGAAGAGGTGTGACAAATGTCAGAGGTTCGCCACTATCCCTCACCAACCCCATCAGCCTATGAGGTCGATCTCTTCTCCATGGCCATTTGCGGTATGGGGGATTGACTTGGTAGGACCTTTGCCAAGAGCTGTCAACAACTATAGATTCTTGATAGTTGCCATTGACTACTTTTCAAAATGGGTAGAGGCAGAGCCAATGATAACAATTACGGAGCAGAAGACCTTTCAGTTCATCTTGGAGAACGTCATATGTAGGTATGGCCTCCCAAACATGCTCATCTCCGATAATGGGACCCAATTCAAGAATGCCTCCTTGGAGAAGTATTGCCAAAGTGTGGGGATCAAACAGTTCTTCTCTTCTCTTGGTCGACCTCAAGCAAATGGCCAGACAGAGGTCACGAATAGAATTATCTTGGATGGAATCAAGAAGAGGTTAGAAGATGCGAATGGGAGATGGATAGAAGAGGTCTACGCTGTGCTGTGGGCCTAAAGAACTACGGCAAGGACACCCACAGGAGAAACCCCATTCATGCTGGCACATGGCTCAGAGGCAGTCATACCAACAGAGGTAGGACTGCCAACTCATCGGATTCAGACCTACGACCCTGACAGCAATGGGGAAAAGAGAAGGGTAGACCTGGATCTCATTGAAGAGAGAAGAGAAGACGCAGAGGTCAGGAAAGCAGCCTATCAGCAGAGGGCAGCAAGATTCTACAATCAAAAGGTGAAGTCAAGGCCCATTGCGGTGGGAGACCTAGTTCTTAAGAAGACCCTACAGAAGGCAAATAAGCTACACCCGAACTGGCATGGCCCTTACAAAGTAACGGAAGAGGTTGTGCCTGGCACATATAGGCTAGAGAACCTAGAGGGAGAACCTTTCACCAACCCGTGGAATGCTGACCACCTGAAGAGATATTTCATATGATGTTGCATAGGATTTGTAATTTGTAAATGTATCATCTTATCGAGAAGAGGTTGTTAATAAAGATCAGTTTCCGTGGCAAATTCTTGTTCCATTCTTAGAGCAAAGATATTATAGGGAAATAATATCATTAATTTGGTGATATATTATGAGGCTAACCTCTTAGGTGACGACCTCAGACCCTCATAACATCACTCGGTGGTGACGAGGTCTGAGCTCAGACACCTGGGTTAGATGACCTCAGACCCTTAACATCATTAATTTGGTGATATATTTATGAGGCTAACCTCTTAGGTGATGACCTCAGACCCTCATAACATCACTCGGTGGTGACGAGGTCTGAGCTCAGGCACCTGGGTTAGATGACCTCAGACTCTTAACATCATTAATTTGGTGATATATTTATGAGGCTAACCTCTTAGGTGATGACCTCAGACCCTCATAACATCACTCGGTGGTGACGAGGTCTGAGCTCAGACACCTGGGTTAGATGACCTCAGACTCTTCATATCATTAATTTGGTGATATTCATTATGAGGCTAACCTCTTAGGTGATGACCTCAGACCCTTATAACATCACTCGGTGGTGATGAGGTCTGAGCTCAGACACCTGGGTTAGATCACCTCAGACCCTTAAGTAATGGTTATGAAAACATCATAGTAAGTAATGACTTCAGAGATTGCATAGCATTCAAATACATTCAGAGATCAAGAAGAAGGAAGACATTGGCATTCAATAAAAGGAAGAAATTACAACATTTAGGTGTCTGATAAATTACAAGTCCATAGTTACAAGTCAAAAAAATACAAAGTACAAGGCCAAGTTAAGCATCTGAGGGAGGAACATTCAATGTCTCGTCTGGGTTGGCATTGGACACCTCAGCCACTTCATCGGCAGGGTCAGTCCCTCCGAGATCAGTCCCTTCCAGAGTAATAGTCTGACCAGGGGCAGCAGCCTCGTCCTCTATCTCTTGCAAGGCCTGGGCAAACTGAGGGTCGGCGAGGCCGAGGCCCACAAAGTCGGAGGCCTTTATATTTCCAACCTCGGTTTCCCTGACCTCGGCCCATTTGGTGGTGGCTTTGATACCTCTTTCAAGGTATTCAAGACCAAAACCTACGAATTCCCCAGAGACCTTGTAATCAGCAATTATTTTCTCTGAGGCATCTGCAAGAGAGGCCTTTACAGCAGCATTGACCTTCCTCTGCAGGGCATCGTCCTTGTTCTTCAGGGCCTTGGCGTGGCTTTGGACGAGTGCAGAGATATCTTTTTCTAGACCCTGGGCCTTATTTTCAGAGTTCTGGGCCTTGGTCTCGGCATTCAGCAACTCTGACCTCAGACAGTCAACCTCGGCCTTCAGGGTTCTCTCAACCTTCACAGCCTCCTGCCCCTTCTGAATCAGAGGCAATTTCCCCAGGGCCCAGTTAGATAGTTGGTACATGGCGGTCACACCCTGCACAGACAATAAAGAGGTTAGAGGGAAATAAATTCAGACGTTGCACTTGCAAAATTATTGGCAAAAGGAACAAGCCATACCTGGACGGCTCTGTGGAGGCCGAACTCAACCATCATATGAGTGTCAATGGCCCTGTAAAAACGTTTATCGCCATTAGTTATCACGTTGGCAAGGGCATCCATGGCCTGCCTGCTGTTGCCGACCACGCTGTCGGTAAGCTTTAGCTGGTCCAGACGAGCTGATAATGTGTCGGCTGTGATAGGGATCACAGCATCTGAAGTCTTCTTTTGCCTAGAGGTCGGCCTCTGATCCTCAGAGGCATGGACCTCTGGGGCCCTCTTCTTAGATTTGGATGTTGAGGGAGCGGGTGGAGGAGCGCTCAAACCAGTCTTCTTGACGAGCCTAGCTAAACTTGGAGCTGCCATCTCCCACAACTCATCTGAAACGCCTGGTGGTCTCTCTTCAAAAGTGAAAAGATAAGAGTTAGGAATCAAATATGAATGATCAGAGGTTAGACGAACTAAAAAGAAAAATCCTTACCAAAGTCAACTAGGGGACTTCCACCTAAGCTCGTCCCCGAGAGATACTGAGGGGTCAGCAGATGCTCGAACTTGATAAACAGCCCATGTGCCCCTTGGTCTTGCATGGCCTTCACCTTTTTGCTATTTTGAACACTTAGTCCAGGATCGGCCCTTGCAAACATGGTGACTTTACCCCATTTGAGGGGTATTCTCGGCTAAAAAATGGAAGAGGGAATAGATGGGCTAAATTCCCATGGCCCTGAGGCAAAAAAGTACCGAGATTTCCAATTATGATTCGAGGTCTGAGTGACCAAGAGCATCTTTTTCTCAGGCCTCCGAGCCACGAAGTGATAGTAGCTCGGATGATTCTTGGCCGAGGTGGGAACGTAACACCCGGAAAATACCTGAACTAGGAGGTCAGAGTGGTGGACTGCCCTCCACAAGATGATGGCCCCTATAATAACTCTCCAAGCATTGGGAGAGAGCTGCGAGGGGGCCAAATTGATGAAGGAAAGAATGGACCTCATGACAGGGTGAAAGGGAAGACGAAAACCTAGTTTGAACATCTGCTCGTATAAGCAGACTTCTCCATCTTGACCATGGTAGGCCCTCTCTTCCCTCATAGGTCTCCTTAATTGTATTGAGGGACTGATGGAGTATAGGTATCTGAAGTGCAATAGATCCACCTCAGTGACCGTGCTCTCGTACTCGGCCGCCTCAGATACGTCAACATCACTTTCGGTGTCCTCATCATCGTCAGGCTCAACATCGGCTAGAGCAGACGTAGACGGGTTACCAGGGAACCTCTGAGCAAACTCGGCCCCGGTAACGGTCGACAGGGGGATAGCATCTAGAATGGGTGGCACAGCCACACTTGGCTCAACAAGTTCAACCTCGGAAGAAGAACCTGAGGTACCTGTGCCGTTTTGAGACGAGGCACGGCTAGAGACCTAGGCCTGGTCAGGGTCCTGACCAGTCTGAGGAGTAAAATCCATGGCCTCTTGGAAAGAGTCCATAGACATTGGGTCGGAGGTGGAAGACTCAGACTCAGACATCGGCAAGTTATTGGCAGAGACGTCTGTCTGATAGAAATTCTCAGGTGGATGAGGGTATACCACCTTGAGAGGTGGAGGAAAGAGGGGTTTGACAGGGAATTCCTGTGACCTACGAGCTTCTTCCTGAGCTCTCTCTATATGCCTAATTTTCTCTAAGGTCTTTTCTCTAAGAGAAGAGAAGTCCTCAAGAAGTTGGTACAGGGGTCTGAGCATCAGGGGACGACCCAAAACTTTGATCGAACCTAAACTTGAGGAAAACTCCTAAAACTACAAACAAGTTTGGCTTGAAAAATAAAGGAGCCCAAAGATCAAATTAAGGAGTTTTTCAGAAAACCTAGTTCACCGAAAAAATTCAAATCCTCGCTGGAAAACTCATAGGACCACCGGAAAACTCAAAACCTCGTCGGAAAATTCAAATCAAAATGCCAAAAATGAAGGAAATGGGGAGGGACAGGTACCTGAAGATGAGTTGATGGTTGGAAAAGAAGAAATCTCGCAAGAAACGGGGCGGATCCTCTGCAGAAAGGGCGGTGGAACGAAGAGGCCTCGGAGAGAGAATTTGCAGAAAATAGCGCGCGAAAGAGAGAAATGAGGAAGTAGAAAGAGAAAGAAAGGGTTTAACCATTAAATACCTAGGCACACTTCCTAAGGCTCGTCATTGCCTTGGGAAACCCAAGGGACAGTTGATAGCACACGCAAGACAGTTGGACAAGCCTTAGCCTGGGACAGGTGTCACGCAGGTGTTAACCTTGGGACAAACAGGCCTCGGAGGTGAAGCAATCCCCTAGCCACTTGCCCTCGCATGTGACTAAGGGCTGGGGGGTGATTGATATGCCACAAGTGTTACCTCGACCTAGAGACACCAACCTCGGCCGAAACATTGACCGACCCAAGATAGGCCGGAGGCCCCCGGTATCATCCCTCGGCCAGACCAGGGTCGGCCCAGGCCGACATTGCCATCTACACTTCCAATGGGTACTGCGCGCGTCATAGGCATCAATAACATTCACATATACTTGGGTATGGCAACCTCAGCCGTACCTGGGCCGAGATGTCAGGAAACCTTGACAACCACCATGGAACCAGTTTAGCCTCGGCTTGGGCCGAGGTCACCAAAAGCCCTAATAATCTTCAGCAGTGACTCATTATTACCTCGGCTAGGGCCGACCCAGCATGATGTCTCGGCTGAGATCAGGTCGAGACTCCTTATGACACTTCCCGGATTGAGCGGATACCAAGCATCTATAGCTCGGCCTCTCCCAGGCCGAGGTCATACACCAACATGACTGCCGAGCATCTATTGACATTTGGATAAAGACACCTGGGAACAAATCAGTTGTCACAAGATTATTCTCCACATGGGGGAGAATATTTCATCATCATTGCTTACATGTGACAAGGACAGGTGGCATTCCCACATTGGTGAGGATATCACACACATGCTCACTGCATGCATGGGGGGTACATTACACCCCCTAGACACTATATATTGGGGTCATCCCCTACCTTGCAAAAGGATCTCATTCATGCAACCCTAGCAGAAACCCTGTCAAAATATACAGTAGAGAGAGAGAGAGCTTGAGGGAATTGTACCCATGGTCATTAGTACCATCTTTCAGTGATACTACTCACACACTCACTGTGGACGTAGGCCAGACAGGCTGAACCACCCATATTCCGGTGTTGATCTCCTCATATCCTCACCTCCTTCTCTTACCTCTTTTTATAGTTGTGCTACCATTGTTATATACATAGAGCTTGGAAACACCTTACCTGGTGGTGCTGATTCCCAGCATCATCAGTGACTTTCAAACAATTAGGATTCCATCCCACAATCCTAGCCATGCCCCCCACCGATGGGGCAATTATGGATAAAATCCCATTGGAAAAATAGTTATTCTTAACGTTACATAAATTGTTTCTCCTCACTTTGGTCTCAACCAAACCAACCATATCAAGCCGCTGGTCACTAATTAACTTACTAACATCTTTCCGTTTATGAGGGGAATTGAGGCCCCTTATGTTCCATGACCCGATCTTAAACATCAACTTTTACTCCCCTTTCCATTTTTCCTATTCTTGCCACTAGAATGGCTCATCTTATTCAGCACCCCGTTTTGCTTACAGGCCACCTCATCCACGGCCATGACTTTTCTAGCAAGAGCAGTAGGTTCCGCTGTGATATCATACTCACTATCGTTATTTTGTTCTCGCCCACTATCGATTTAATGATATCTAGACTTAATTAAGTATGAACACTTAATTGGTTTGAATTAATAAGGGGCTTATCCATACTGAATCTAAATGGATATATGTGTTTATAAAAATATTACAAGTATTATGAGACTAATAATGTCACGACCTCAACCCAATAGTAGAAGGGAATAACTGTCTTGACATGCCACCAAGGCATTCAATGTTATGGACTTAAAATATTTCTTAAAATAAATGCAACGAAAATACATTCACATGGTCATGAATCGTAAACTATTGAAAAAAATGGAATTACGTCATCAGAGCTTTCTAAAAGGGAACTTCGTATATATTAAAGTATGAACGGATTACAACTTATGCCAAAATTAAAAACTTATTACTAAAGAGCGAAACATGCTCTATCTCCTAAAAACAAATGTTATATTTAAAAGTATAACAAAAGAACTCCTTATGCTAGATCTTCACCATAGTCCTTCTACACTCCGTCCTCCAGTCTAAACATATCACAAATGAATCAATCATCGGTATCAGATTCATTTTGAGAATAAAAGCATTTCACAAAATACATAGTTTGCATAATATCATATAATTTAAATGTGGAAGAAATGACATAGAGTACTCACCTAAAATAGAGGCTCGAAAAATATAGATATTGAGTCTTGGATCACACGTTAATCTAATAAATACAATAAAGGATTAATTACGTATTCTAAATAAAATTAAATTCTAAATATTGTGTTTTAATCCTAAAAAACTTGCTAAAAAAGGTTACTAAAACCATTTTTCTCAATTTTTAATATTCATTCATCGTATTTAAATAATTCAATTCATAGTTCTTCCTAATCAGTCGGTTCCTAGTAGAGATGGAGGGTCACAGGGGCACCACTTAAATACCATCTCATCTAGACAGAACATTTCTAGATTTATTCCTAGTAGAGATGGAGGGTCACAGGGGCACCTCTAAAATACCATCTCAACTAGGCAGAATTTCACCGGGACTGACTTTGGAATTACTTAAATGAGATTCCATAATAAGGAGCAATTGTTTACAAAAATCATTTTAAAAAGCGTATATATATTTTTCAAACAAGTTGACATATTTTGAAACTAAAATCAATTTAGATTGTTTCCAAATTTTAAGTTTTGATTAGTGAAATCTTTAGTGTATTTTACCAGCATAACTACCAAGTAAAGATAAAAAATACGAAATTAAAACTATAAAAATGCATTATAACATTTAAATAAAATTATACCTACGAAATGAATTTTCTCGTCGAAATTATAGAAGTCTTTCCTAAGATATTTCCCAAGCTTTCTATCACTCTTTCTTACTATAATTCTCAAGGAATTGGTGTGAGTTTCAAATGATCCCAAAGGCCATATTTATAGCCTTCCAAAAGTATTACGGTGTTGACATGTGTATAGGTGATCAAGCATTTATGGTGGTACATCATCGTTTGGGTGTCGCATTCCGGGGTGGTCTTGCAGTCTTAACATCACCAAATGATGACAAGTGTTTTAGCTTTCTCTCTAAAGACGACATGTGTTAGGTGGAGGTGACCAGCACGTGGTGGAAAGGTTATAAGGGTATAAGCGTCATTTCACACATGAAGGGTATTTTGGTAATTTCACACTATATATTTTCAATATTTCTTAGAGGTCCTTGAAAATATTTTATTTACAAAATGGCACTTTTTATATTTTTATTTTATTTCCTAAAGTCTGATAAAATTATACTTTCTACCCCAAAACTTATTATATACCTTAAGATATGTCACAAGACTTCGATTTGATCCAATTTATGATTGATTCTTCATATTTAAAAATGGGGTTTGTTATATTGATAGACAATAACACCACATATCTAATAATACAATATTTATAATATAGTACGTAACACATGAGTGTAAAAACAAACTATATACATATGAGCACATAAAAGTGGGGTCATTACATCCTACCCTCCTTATAAAAAGTTTGGTCCCCAAACCTGACTCATATTAATTTACAAACAAGTATGGATGTATCTCCTTTAATTCATCTTCCCGCTCCGACGTTGCTTCTTCAACTGAATGATTTCTCAATAATACTTTGACTAGTGGAATTATCTTGGTCCGTAATATTTGATCTTTATGGTCCAAAATTTCTACCGGATGCTCAATGTATGACAAATCATATCTAACTTGAAGAGGTTCGTGAATTAAGATATGTGTTGGATCTGGGACATATTTCTTTATCATTGATACATGAAACACATTATGTACACTAGAGAGTTCAGGTGGTAAGGCTATTTTATACGCAACAGCTCCTATCTTTTCAAGGATTTCAAAAGGTCCTATGTATCTTGGGCTCAACTTCCCTTTCTTCTCGAATCCTATTACTCCCTTTGAAGGCGATACTCACAAGAACACATAATCTCCTTTTTGGAATTCTAACTATCGGTGTTGATTGTCAAAATAACTCTTTTGACGGCTTTGAGCGATTCGAAGTCGGTATTGTATCAGTTTCACTTTCTCTGTTGTGATTTAAATCAATTCTGGTCCCAACAATATTTTTTCTCCAACTTCTACCCAACACGCGGGAGAACGACACCTTCTACCATATAGTGCTTCATATGGAGACATTTTAATACTTGCTTAATGACTATTATTATAGGAAAACTCCACTAATGGTAAATGATCATCCCAATTCCCCCTCAAATCAAGTACACAGGCCCTAAGCATATACTCTAAGGATTTAATGGTTCTCTTAGATTGTCCATCTGTTTGAGGATGAAAAGCGGTGCTGAAATTAAATTTTGTTCCCATGGCTACTTGTAGGCTTTTCCAAGAGCGAGAAACAAATCTAGGGTCATAATCAGAAATAATTGAAATTGAGGTTCAATGAAGCCTAATAATTTCCCGCACATAATACTTGGCTAACATTCCTAATCTATGGGTAATCTTAATGGAAAGAAAATGAGCAGATTTAGTTAACCTATCAATAATTACCCAAATAGAATCATTACCATTTGAACTCCTTGCTAAACCTATCACAAAATCCATGGTAATATGTTCCCATTTCCATTCAGCGATAGGTAAAGGTTGTAATAATCCTAATGGTTTCTGATGTTCAGCTTTTACTTGTTGACAAACCAAACAGTGAGATATAAATTCTGCTATCTCCCTTTTCATATTATTCCACCAAAACACTTCTCGAAGATCTCTATACATGTTGATACTTCTTGGATGAAACGTAAATCTCGACCAATGAGTTTCCTCCAAAATTTTCTCTTTAGTTTGGCATCACGTGGAACACACACTCTATTTCCAAACCTTAATAATACATCCCATATCGCAAATTTAATTCTCTTCCCTTAAATAACCTCTTCTCTGATCTTCTTCAGTTGTGGGTTATTTACTTGTGAAATTTTGATCCTTTCCATCAACGTGGGTTGTACTTATAAGGTTGCGATTATTCCTCCTTTTCTATAAATACGTACATCTATTTCCATACTTCTAAAATCCGCTAACAAAGGTTCC
Organism: Sambucus nigra; assembly: GCA_949130495.1. Lineage (NCBI taxonomy): Eukaryota > Viridiplantae > Streptophyta > Magnoliopsida > Dipsacales > Adoxaceae > Sambucus > Sambucus nigra. Next base: position 164,691,851 of record OX422220.1, on the reverse strand, counting down.
TGATTTGTAATGAGACATGCTAAATTTGTTGTAGGCTTCCTACTTAAGGCATCAGCTATTACATTTTCTTTCCCTAGGTGATAATGAATATTTAAATCATAATCCTTCATCAATTCTAACCACCTCCTTTATCTCATGTTTAATTCTTTCTGAGTAAATATGTATTTCAAACTCTTATGATCGGTATAAATAGCACAAGTCTCACCATATAAATAGTGTCTCCAAATCATAAGAGAAAAAATTATAGTAGCTAATTCTAAGTCATGGGTTGGATAATTCTATTCATGTGGTTTTAATTGTCTCGAGGGATAAGCTACTACATTCCCATTTTCCATTAGCACACATCCCAAACCATTTTTTGAAGCATCACTATAAATCACCAATCCTCCTGTCCCTGAAGGAATAGACAAAATTGGGGCAGTACTAATCGATTCTTATGTTCTTGAAAACTATTCTCAACTTCCTCAGACCATTCATATTTTACCTTCTTTTGTGTCAACCTAGATAGAGGTTTGGCAATGCTAGAAAATCCTTCAACAAATCTTCTATAATAACATGCTAATCCAAGGAAACTATGAATCTCTGTTACATTAGTTGGTCTAGGCAAATCTAGTATAGCCTCGATCTTTTGAGGGTCAACCGATACTCCCTCTTTGGAAATGACATGTCCTAGAAAAGAAACACTAGGCAACCAAAACTCACACTTCTTTAACTTTGCATATAATTTATCCTTCCTAAGGATTTGTAATACTATCTTTAAATGCTTCTCGTGTTCTTCAATACTCTTGGAATAAATAAGGACGTCATCAATGAAAAAAACCACACATTGATCCAAATATTTCCTAAACACTATATTCATCATATCCATAAAAAGGGCTAGTGCATTAGTAAGTCCAAATGGCATCACAAGAAATTCATAGTGACCATATCTAGTATGAAAAGTTGATTTCGAAATATCATTTTCCTTAATCTTCAATTGGTGATATCCTAACCTAAGGTCAATCTTAGAAAATACTTGCCCACCATGTAGTTGGTCAAACAAATCATCTATACGAGGTAGGGGGTATTTATTCCTAATGGTTACCTTGTTCTGTTCTTGATAATCTATACATAACCTCATCATCCCATCCTTCTTTTTAACAAATAACACTCGATCACCCCAAGGGGATATACTTGGTCTAATAAAAGTCGTGTCTAACAAATCTTGTAATTGAACTTTTAATTCCATAATTATTAAGGTGCCATGCGACAAGGTGATTTTGAGATTGGTATAGCTCTAGGAAGAAGGTCAATCGTAAACTCTATTTCTCTACCAGGAGGTAGACTGGGTAAATCATCCGGAAAAACATCTGGAAAATGTTTAGCTATAGGGATCTATACTAAACTAGGATACTTCATTTTCAAATCAATAACACTTGTAAGAAATCCTTGACATTCTTTCTTAAGAAAACTATAGGCTTGCATTGCAGAGATAATACACGTGGGATAAAGGACGCCAGTTCCTTCAAAACTGAATTTTGGTTGGTCATTTGGAAAGTAACTCTCTTCTCAAAACAATCTACATTAGCATGATATGATGCTAACCAATCCATCCGCAAAATGACTTCAAAATATCTTATGTCTAAAATTATCAAATCGATAAATAGTTTATGACTACTGACATCTATAGGGAAAAATTTATATACTAATGTACCCGTCAATATATAACCAGAAGAAGTAGAAACGTGTATGTTATGATTCAAGGGTTCGGGAATATTAGGAAAGAAACTAACAAAACGTAAAGACACAACTGAGTGGGTAGAACCAGGATCTATTAAAACTTGAAAAGGCTGTGCACATATAGAAAGTATACCTGCCACTACTGCATTAGAAGCCTTTGCATCAGAAAGATTAAAAATTCTACCTTATCTGCCATGATCTTTATTGTCATTAAAAGTCTTTGTTGGTGCCTTCCCTTTGATAGGGCAATCTCTCATTTTATGTCCCTTTTGGCCACACCCAAAGCAATTTCCAGTTTCCAGGTAACATGGTTGCCCTTTATGAATATTACCACATCGTTGGCATTTATCAACATTAAAGGGTTTGTTCACAAAAGGTCACCATGTATTGGGTCTCCTAAAGGGTTTATTATTGGGGTTCCTTCCTCTTTGTTCCCAAAACATCCTCTTCCCTTCTCTAATCTGATTATATTATTCACTGTCCTTCTCGGTCATCATTGCTCTAGTCACCACGTCAGTATATGATGCCAACTTCAGGATGGAAATTCGACTACAAATATTCAAACTTCTTGGCCTTTAAAGTATCGGTTATCATAACATGAGGTGCAAAATGGGATAACTTGGTAAACTTCGCCTCGTATTGACTAACCGTCATATTTCCTTGAACTAAACTCATGAAGTCGGCTGCTTTTTGGTCTTGTACTGTTTCAGGAAAGTATTTCTCGTAGAATATCACAACGAAATCATTCTAACCTATGGGATTATTCCTTTCCCCGTGTATTCTTTTAGTCATTCTCCACCAATGTTCGACTTCATCTTCTAACATGAATGGTCCAAATGAAACTCGTTGTTCATCTGTACACTTAAGAACATTGAGCATCTTTGCCATTTGCATCACCCAATTTTCTTCTTCAGTGGGGTTAGGAGTTCCTTTAAAAGACGGTGGATTCAACTTATTGAACAGTTCAATAGTGAATCTACTTAGTTCAAGATTCCTTAGTGCTCCATTATTCACCTGATGCTCCGCAATTCTTGCTATACTTTCAATTGCGTTGTATGCACCTTCAAGTCCTTCCATACTCGAACCACTAGTTCCCGGAGTTGATCTTGTTTTGGTCATTTTCTACAGTCATAGCCAAACGTAAGATGTATTATACTAGTCCAATATTGCAATTTAGAAAAACAATGATATATAAGTAATAATATATATAGTGTAAGACATGTGGAGGGTTATCACATAAGTCGGATATTTAATCCTATATCCTATCCATGGGAACTTAAAATCTATAACGTTTGAAACTTATCTTCAGGTTCATAACCTATGCTCTGATACCACCTCTGTCACGTCCCCGACCCAAAATGGTAGTAGGGAACGAGTGTCTTGACATGCCACCAAGGCAACAAATATTCCGATTTAATTGTTTCCTTAAATAAATGCAACATAAATATGATCACATGGTTATGAATAGTAAAATACTAAAAGTAAAGGAATTACGTCATCAGATCATTCTAAAGGAAACTTCATATATATTAAAAGTAACAACGAGTTATAAGTAACGAGAAATTTTAAAACTTATTACAAGAGAGCCAGACATGCTCTAAATAAACATTTTACAAAAAGATCTCTAAAATCTAAATCTTCAATATTGTCCCTTTTCGTTTCGTCCGTGAGCCTAAACGTTTACTGAAAAATGGTTATTTATACAACATCAGCTAAAAGCCGAATGAGGTTGAATCTCGTGAAATTCCAGGGTTTTCAGAAAATAGATACCTATTCAAGTCAAAAGAGAAGGCATATACATATATGGATAGGAACTTGAAGTAAATAGATATATATTTTGAAATGAAAGTATATATATCACAATTGGATAGCTCAGAATAAGAAAAATGCAACAAATCAAATGTGATATCTTTTTTTTTCAATCTTATCATTTTGATGGCCAAGTACACTATAATAACGTATTCTTCTACTGTATTATTCCCCGGTAGTTGAGGGTCAATCGAACTAGTTCGTCACAATCCCTTATTTAGGGAACACCAGTGATAACCTAGCTGGGAAGGTCAGTCAGTAAAGAGGTTCCTTAGGCCGAATCATATTTTCAATATTCAATATCTGTTTCAATAATCATTTTAATCGGTATGTTTATATGGATAAATATAAACATATCACAAATGAATCAATCATCGATATCACATGAATTTTGAGAATAAAAGAAGTTCACAAAATATATGTAGTTTGCATAATATCATATAATCAAAATACACAAGGAATGTCAGAGTACTCACCCAAAATAGAGGTCAAATTTACTGGTTTGAGTCTTCGATCACACGTTAATCTGATAAAGATTTAAGTATACGTTCTAAGGTCTAGTTTATACTATACTTTAATAATAACTTCTTCTTTTAAAGGATTACTGAATCCCCATTTGTCAACTTTTAAAACGCATTGATCAGAATTAAAGAATTCAATTCATAGTCCTTCCTCATCAGTCGGTTCCCAGTAGAGATGGAGGGTCACTGGGGCAACACTTAAATACCATCTCATCTAGACAGAACATTTTTGGATTCATTCCCAGTAGAGATAGAGGGTCACAGGGGCACCACTTAAACACCATCTCATCTAGACATAACTTCGTCGGGCCTGACTTTGGAATTACTTAAATGGGATTCCATAATAATGAGCAATTTCTTTAAAAGAATTATTTTTTAAAAGCGTATAATTTCAAACAAGTTTATAAAATCATCTTGGATTTCTTCTAAATGTTAACTTTTGATTAGTGAATCCTTTAGTGTATTTTACCAGCATAACTATTTAGTAAAGCTATAAAACAATAATTTAAAATGATAAAGATGCATTATAACATTAAGATTACCTTAAGATGAATATCCCTAAGAACTTCTTCTTAAACGTTTCGACGCTTTCTCTCACTACTTCTATCTATAATTCTCAAGGAATTTGGTGTGAGCTTCAAATGATCCCAAAGGCCCTATTTATAGTTTTCCAAAAGTATTATGGTGTTGACATGTGTCTTGGTGATCAAGTATTTATGGTGGCAGGTCATCGTTTGGGTGTTGCGTTCCGGGGTGGTCTTGCAATCTTAACATCACCAAATCATGACAATTGTTTTAGCCATCTCTCTGAAGACGACATGTGTAAGTTGACCAACACGTGGTGGAAAGGTGATAAGGGTATAAGGGTCATTTATCACATGAAGGGTATTATGGTAATTTCACACTATATATTTTCAATATTTCTTAGAGGTCCTTGAAAATATTTTATTTACAAAATGGCCCTTTTTATATATTTATTTTAGTCCCTAAAGTTTCATAAAATTATATTTTCTACCCCAAAACTTATTATATACCTTAAGATATGTCATAAGACTTCGATTTGATCCAATTTATGATTGATTCTTCATATTTAAAAATGGGGTTTGTTATAGTGATTGACAATAACTCCACATATCTAATAATACAACATTTATAACATAGTAAGTAACACATGAGTGTAATAACAAACTATATACATATGAGCACATAAAAGTGGGGTCATTACAAATAAGTGGGAATATATTGGGGTATAAATAGTCGATACATTGGGTTAATCTAGTTAGTGTGGGAACCGTAACTACGATGTCTTAGACGTACATTAGGTGTGCACTCTAGATGAGAAGTTAGAATCCGATAATCTAATGTGTATATTTTAAGTGATAAATATTGGAATTATTCACTTGTTATTTTTCAAACTATTCTACATCGGGTTCTAACCCGTTTCCTTGCATATTCTCTTCTCTCTATTGTATCTCCTACACTAGGTGTCCAGCCACAGGGATGCCAGCCTTAGAGGATTATGATGCTGACGAGTTATGGACGCTATGGAGATTGGATCTTTGTTTTAGACGACTTCATATTTGTTGATTTCTACTATACAGTTGATTTTGATTTTGGGCATATCGCCCAAGAGGATTGTAGTATTTCCCTTCTCTTTGAGGCAGAATTTTATACTCATGTCATTCTAATATATTTACTATTATTGGGATGTATGTAATGAGATATTTTGTTGGAAAAGTATTATTCGAGTTGCATTTAAATTCTGTTGTGATTCATTTATTATTGTGGAGTAGAATTTTATTAAATTAAACCTAAAAAGTTTAACACTTGCTTAATTGGATATTAGGTGATTAATGTTTTTCGACAGCGATGCTAAGATTGAACCGACTGTAAATTTTATTTTAATTGGGTATGGTACTGATCACGCTATATTTAATTAAGTGGGGTGTTATAGGTGGTATCAAAGTATCAGGTTCTAGAGTCTTTTAGGATCTAAATGGTTTATTATGCTTTCTGCTAAGGGTTCTTTAATGTAGAGCCCTATTTTTAGGACTGTTGTATCCTTACTTGCATTTATATGATCTTCGAATATTATGTGATATCTAATATTGATGATATATTCTCTCTCATTTTAGATGCCTCCTCGAAGTTCACGTCAGCCCGACCCAGTTCAGGGTACCATAAATGCTGCAGAAGTGGCTGCCATTATTGCTCAAGCGGTCAACGCTACATTAGTTATTGTCCAATAATCTACAGTACATGTGCCAACTGTACCAACCACGCTAGGGCAAGTGTTTTCTACTGCTTAGGAATGTGTTAGGGATGCGTTTCAGAAGGCGCATCCATCAGAGTTTCAAGGGGGTTCTAATGTCGTGACTTCTAGCCAATGGAAGAAGAATATCCATAGGCACTTGAGGATGCTTGAATGCACAAAGTTTCAATGCCAGTTACTGGCTATGTTTAATCTAGTTGGAGCAGCTCTGCAATGGTGGGAATCCATTACCGCCCATGAGGAGATAGATACTATGACTATCAATGACTTTTGGGTGAGTTCGATAGCAAATACCTACCTTTCGTCGTCCAGACAAAGATGAGGCGAAAACTACTTGGGTTCAAATAGGAAGGGAAGATAGGGGCAGAATATGAGGAGGAATTTACTCGGCTGAGTAACTTGGTGCCAGTGGAGGTACCCACTCAAGAAAGGCAAATTTAGATGTTCACTGATGCCTTATCTATAAGATTCTCCAGCATTTATTACGCAATATCTCCCTACATACTCACGCAGATGTTCTTATTGATGCAATGCTTCATTGCCAGGAAAACTGATTACATGCCTAGGGTGTTAAACGGGGGATTGAGTCAAGCCAGTAGGGCAAGACTAATGGAGATAGTTTTACCAGGACACCATCAGGTCAATGTCAGTAGCCACAGGGTGAGCAGGGTTCCCAGCCTGGGGACTATAATAAATGTTTATGATCCAGAGGATTTCAGTTTGGACAGGTAGGAAATAAGAAGGGCCAAGGGAGAAGTTGTGACCTGCAGGGCAGGGGATAGAAGGGGAAAAATAGGGGAAAGTTCACTACCAACTATTTTGCGTGCCGTAAGCCTGGACACAAGTGGTTGGATTATCCTGATAAGGGTAAGAATCCTTAGAAGGGAGCACGATATGAGCCACACAGAATAGTATTTCCACCACCCACCCTCCCAACACCAGCTCAGTATCCAGCACAACATTCCATTCCTGCAGCTCCAGTACATCAGGGACAGTATGCGCATATGTATAACATCCATTAGGCAGTATTTTGTCATCCACCGCCCACGATTGAGGGTATGTTTTCTATCTATGGGAATATGGGGTGCATTATGTTTTACACGGGGGACTCAAATTCATTTTTAGCTAAAAAAAATTTAACGGGCCACAGGGTTACTTGACTTGGCCGATAGCACCATTACTTATGTAGACTCACCGATGGGTAGTGGGACGCCTATTTTCTTTATATGTCATAATGTGAGTATAGATATTGGTAGTTTGATAATACCGATGAATTTACTTATTTGGGACATGTCCAAGTATGATGCGATTATCGGCATGGGTTGGCTTGTAACATATACAACCATGATTGACAGTTATAGCCAGTGTATTATCTTTGCGATACCGGGACATGAAATGTTCATTGTTGCGATGCCTCATTAGGAGGGATGGTCATCTACGTATTTGAATTATATAGAGGAGGAAAATTCTACTGGAGTAGTATTATCCCTTAATTCGATACCGGTAGTTTATGAGTTTGCGGATGTATTCCAGGACATACCGGGATTACCTCCCAGCAGGGAGATTGAGTTTGTGATTGATTTAGCACTGGGAAATGTACCCATTGCTCGTGCACCTTACCATATGGGTCCAATAGAAATGGGGGAGCTCAGGGATCAAATACAATCGAATTTTGGGGCAGGTGTTTATCCGCAGGAGTACGTCACCTTAGGGTGCCCCTGTGTTATTTGTTAAGAAGCGAGATGGTTCTATAAGGTTGTGCGTAGATTATTAGGAGATTAATAAAGTCACAATATGGAACAAGTATCCGTTGCCTAGAATCGACGACTTGTTTGATCAATTGAGAGTAGGAGCCTACCTCTCAAAGATAGACTTGAGGTCTGGTTATCATTAGCTGCGAATCAGGGAGCAGGACCTTTCAAAGACTACCTTCTTTACCAGATATGGATTATAAGAGTTCCGGATCATGCCGTTTGGGTTGACTAATGCACCAAAAGTATTCATGGTCTTGATGAATTGGGTGTTCCAAGAGTTCTTAGATCAATTTGTCATTTTTTTCATAGATGACATCCTAATTTATTCTCAGACTAAGGAGGAGCCTGTCGAGCATTTGCGACAAGTTCTACAGAACCTACATGAGCATTAGTTGTATATGAAATATGAAAAGTGTGGATTCTAGCTTCGAGAAGTTCAGTTTCTGGGGCATGTTGTGTCTGAAATGGGGATATCGGTGGATCCTAGTAAAGAATTAGTGGTGAGGGAATGGGGAAAACCCACGACATCGGCAGAAGTGCGTAGTTTCTTGGGATTAGCCGACTATTACAAACGTTTTATCTATGGTTTCTCAAAGATTGCAGGTCCATGTAAGACCCCATATTTTTATGGTTTTTAATTATGAGATTAATTAAATGAAAATGCTTTTAATTATGGGATTAATTGAATTAATTTGGTATATTTAATTGGAAATTAATTGTAATTTAAATAACTAGTGGGACGAGAGTTTGTATTTGATTATGATGATAATGTTGAATATTACTGAGTGAATATGGTAATATATGATTATTGAATTTATTAAAACTGTCGCGAGTTGAAAATACGGCAATTTCGGTAATTAAGCTGGGACGCGCATGTCAGTCGTGTCAAGAACTAATTTAATGGATTTAAAAGTAATTTGTCTTTATGTCATCCGTATGATGATTTTGAGTATGCCAGCGTGTCCAAAAGGGTCTAGATAGTAAAAAAAACACTAGTCGGGGCTTTAGTTTGGGTCTCGCGACATATTAGGCCTAACCAGCAGCCCGTAACGGCATTTTAGTCATTTTTATTATTTGAGGAATAGTGACCCACAAATTTTAAGTGAATTATATCATCCAACACTTAGGATCCTTAGGCGTTCCATCACCAAAATTCATAGATGGCCATTAGAGAAGAAGTGGAGGAAGTTACTAAAGGAGAACCACCACCTTTAGGCTTTTTGCACCATCATCACCACTATCGGATAGATTGAGAAAAGAGGATTACTCCCATATCATCTTCTCCAAAGGATTAGAACATCTATTTCTAGGAAAGTGATTTAACTTGCAATAATTCACTGCATACATGCTCCATGTTAGTTGAGAATTGGAAAATAACCTTGAAAAATGACGAATGAATGAATTTGAATAATTAAAATCTAAATCTTGTTAGGTTGGCATGTAGTTTACCATCTGGGAATATAGCAACCACGAAATTATGATCCATGGGTAGAGAATTATGAAATTATGTTGAGTTATATTATGTTCTTGATGAAAATATGAGAACTAGGGTTTTTATGAAAAATATATGATTTCATCCAAGAAATTGTCTCCCCATTGTGATTTGATGATTCTAAAACATTAGAACTTATGTATTTATGTTGGTATGATGTTAGGAATAAATATTTCGGAGTTTGGGACATTATAGTAGAAGATTAGAGGGTTAAGTTTGATGAAACCGTAGTTAAAAATTATGGAGAATTGTAATACCTGACGGATCGATCGATCGACCCAAGAATGTCGATCGATCGACTGGATCGATCAATCGACCCCTTTACCTCGATCGATCGACTCCACATGATCTTTTTAGATTATTTTCCTTTAAGGTATGACAATTCCCAAGATTATAAGAACCCGTAGGGAGATTAATAGGATATTGTGGGACTTGGTTATGGTCAGTAGAGTTATAGTTAATGCCCGGAATATATTTTACCTTATGTGATTAATGGAATACGTATGAGTGTTTAGCAAGTGAGGTACGGTTAGAAATTTCATAAAAGTGAGATTTAAATTGGACGAATGTTAATTTAAGGTTAGGATGAGTAGAAGAGGGACTTTAAATTACTGAAATAGCCTTGGAGGCAAGGGGGTGACTTAGTAACCTTCAAGATAGGTTCAAGTATTCGGATTTATACAATGAGAGAGTTGTCACGCTACACGTATTACGTAGAATATATGGAATGACATTAAAATGTGAATGTGGCTCATAATTTATGATAGAGAGTACCTATATTAGTGTTGATAAATACTTAGGTGGTGTGATTACCTAGTATATGGATGATTCTGCGTAGGACATACCTACTATACTTGTTATCAATGGAGGTTTGATTTTTAGAAGAGGAACATCTTATCTTTGTGTGCCTTCGGGGGGATTTATCTTGGTACCTAAAGGAGATAGGACTGTGATGTAAGACCCCGCCTAATTAAATACCGGGTTATCAGTCCTTTATTAAATTATAACCAATGTGAACGGTTGTTTCATTCTTAGAATCACTGCCACAAAATAAACTATTCAATTAAAACACCCTAAATAATTAAGCTAAGTGTCAAAACCATCTAAAACATTATTTCCATTTCATTAAATCCAATTATAAAACCTTTAATAATTAACAGTTTAAGAGTCACACAAATAACTAGACTGGAAAAGATTATCCAAGCAATTTAAGGATTCAAATAACTAATCCAAACTTTAAAACCACGAAGGAAAAACATCCTGACAGTAACAAATCCCAAAGTAAAATACTAAAAGTAAATGAATCATAATCTCTGACAAAACCAACCGAATAGATAAAATAGAACTAAGAATGGAGTCAATAATGAGGTCGTCTAAGCAAAAGGCCTGCAACTCCCACCTAAGATGCACACGTTCCTTCCAAAGAATCCTAAGCATGATGCCCCTGTGGCTGGGCACCTGTAATATATACATATATATACAGGAGAGAAGAGATAACAGGAAACGGGTCAGAACTCGATGTAAAATAGTTTAATATTTTAGTTTAACAAGTATTTAAAATGCTTACCGGCTAATGCAACAATCATATTAGTATGCGGAACTCTGTTGAGAAATTCTCACATCTCTTCTAATGTGCACACCTACCGCACTATTAATCCCCACAAGTTTAGCTTATCTTAAATTCCTCATAAGGTTTCATGCCGAAAATTACAATGGCTAAGATAATTAATTTTTGAAGGTAATGTTTTCACATGAATCTCATTTCATTGTAAAGTCTTTCAATATTGACTCAAACTTTTCAAATAGTTATAATAAACTCGGAATACTCATTCATTACTTAACTACTTTTAGTCAGTAGAAAGTTCCCAATTTCAAGTCTATATATATATTAATCACTCATATAATATATATGTACTATCGGCACCCCACATAAAATTTATGGTGCTGGAAAACTGTGCTATCAAGTCCCCATATCACTCGTACTAAGGGAAATACTAGTTCGAAATCACTCTCAAACTGCATTAACAGTAAACACATACAAATTGAGACGAAGCATAGTTCCAAGTCACTAAGAGGTCAGCACATACCCTCACGTCTCTTAGGACCGTCTGACTATCAATTAGAAAGCCTGTACCAAGGAGTCCTATGTTCTAAGGTACAAGTCAATATCCCCCATAAAGGTCCCATCGAGATAAGACTGTCCCGACGCGGAAACCTCAGTGATAGCAAGTAGCACGGGCATGATTTTTATACATATATAGTATATGCACAAACACATTCATATATATATATATCTATTTAATAAAGTAGGAAACTTATGTATGTCATAAGCTTCAACTATGATGTCATCTATTTGACTTTTTTTTGCACTTCCTATTTTACCCCTTATAAATTTTGATTCCCCCTCTTTTAACACACACTAATTTATTTCCCCCTTTTATTCAAAATTCAAAAAGAAGGGTAACAGAGTAAATTGCACCCTCAAGACACACCAACACACACACAAACCCATTCTTCATCTGCTCACAACACAAACCCTATTCTCTATCATCATCGAGGAAATAACTAAGCAGCCTCTCTCTACATGGATTCAACAACAAAACCCCTCCCTCCAATTCAAACCCAATCCATCTCATCCCCTTCCGAATCCTATTTTTACGTTTTTAATTTTTTTTATTATAGACATTGAATGCGAGAACCAATCTAGACCCACCTGATCAAGTCTCTCTCTCGGTTGTGATCAAATACACCTGATCAAATCTCTCTCTCTCTCTCTCTAGCGGACTGTTCATTTTCATTTTTGTTATATTTGTTTCATTTTGATTTATCTATTTTTATTTGTTTGGTAGATTGCATATTGTTATATGTATGGGTTGGGTATTTACACATGCGTTTTTTGTTCTAATTTTGCAACCAAGGAGCGGAGATGGGTTGTGTATTGAGACATGAGTTTTCTGTTAGTAGTTACTTTGTTTTGTCTTTTTCTTTTCTATATTTTTTGGATTTGTTTTTAATTTCGAGTTGTATGTATGCTTGGTGTTTGGGAAAATGCCCCAACAAATCTGTAACCACCCCAGAGCAAACAAAACCACTTGCTTTAGGTACGTTTTAAATACTACTTTCTTTGTAGACTGTATGTTTGTTAATTTACTTAACAATAGTTCGTTCTTAGTTATAATTTTAACAATACATGAGTTAGATTTTGTTTTGAAATACTCTATTTTTGGTTGCTCATTAGCATTAAACATCCCATAATTGCAACTTTGTTTTGAAATACTTTGTTTTTGGTTGCTCCTTATGTAGCTTAATGTTCTTATTTGGTTTGGTGGGTAGTTTTATGGACTAAATTACAACAGGTATCTTCATTGCTGGATCTAACTTTGTCCATTGCAATGCTTAGTCATCTTGGAAATATTTGCTACTTAATAACTACTTGATACTTTTACTGCATGCCAGACCATGTTAAACATGGAGAAAGGATAAGAACGTTCACTTAAAGCTATGATGGTGAAGTATCCTTTCTTTATATATTTCTTTTTTATCGTTTTTTGATGTTGAACTTCGATTATGCTTTTATTTTTCTTTGTAAATAATCCCCCTATTTTGTAAATATTAATGTCATGTTTATGTTTGTAATTGATTGTTTAACAAAAATCTTACGACTTCAGTGTTGAACCAGTTTAAGCAATTTAAGCAATGTGACTCTTTTGCGTTGGATTTTGTAGAGTTTGTTATCAAATTAATGCTCATATGTATAAATTTGGTGTCAGATGTAAATAGCATGAGATATTCAAGCATTCAATCATCAAACTCCTTATCCCCTCATTGCCTCAACTCCCCTCCGTCACACCTATCTCCATGCCGCCGCACCTCTTAGGTAAATTTCAAATAGCTTAACCTTTTTTTTATCACCTGGAGGCTTGACCTTCGATTTAAACTTCGATTAACGTTTGTAATTTTATTTTCTGATTTCACCTTCGATTTTAGAAATTATATATATGGGTAGGGGAGGAATGGAGGATATACGCCACACCTCTTAGGTAAGTTTCAAATGGCTTAACCTTTATTTTATCACCTGAAGGTTTGACCTTTGATTTAAACTTCGATTAATGTTTCTAATTTTACTTTCTAATTTCACCTTCGATTTTAGGACTTATATATATGAGCAGGGGAGGAATGGAGGATATATGTGGAGTAGGAAACCATTTCCTATATTTACACTCCCCCATCTCCTCTACTCATTTAGTGTCCACCGTGATAAAGTAATCACACAAGGAAATGTGTGTTTGTCAAAATTCCTTTATGTTTAGTATACTACCTAAGAAATTCCTTTGGTAGTTAAGTTTATACTACAGTACTCCAAATTTGAAGGTATCTCTTTTTTTTTTAAATATGTTTGATCTCATCAAATAATATTAAATGTTTCTGAAAGACCTAATGTACCTACTTGACTCTAGATTCAATTTGGTTTCCTCACTGGTTTGGTATTGATTTGGTGAATGTAGAAAATTTATAATTCATTCGCAATTGTAATTTTCAGCGTGTGATATTTCAAAAATGATATTTCTAATATTTTAAAAATGATATTTTAAAAATGGTAATTTTCAGGAATTGTAATTTAGTGTTGTGATTCGCAATAGTATATACATGACAGTAACATTGTCAACTATCCGAAGTGATTAGCGATTGTTTGATTTATAGTTGATGTAATGAGAAGATGGATTAGGAATCAGAAGCCTTAATTATGTTATGAAATCATCCAATATTAAGCTGGCTTGGAAAGTTTATATTGGTTGTAGTGTTGATTTTTTGTGTGTGATTCATTTTTTTTTGTGTATCTTATTTCCTAATGCTTCACATTCTTTCAATTGCTACTTTTCCACCAACATAACTTATTTATTCAATGGAATGTTGTTGGGATAACATGAGTTAACTTTTAATTTTTTTTAGGGTCATGTGCAGGTCTTATCTTGGTTTCTCTTATCAGACTACATGTATATGACACTACTTTTTTAATTTATTACAGTTATTCAAAGTAGTGAGAAACTCTACTTTACTTGGCATTTTTACAATTTTGTGATAAATGTTCCAGGTCTAGACAACATTTTAAACTAAATTCTTGGCTTCATTACGATTGTAAGTCAACTATTCTCTTTAAGTTGTAGATGAAATTTCCTGATTGACAGTTTTTTTATCCACATGTTATAGCTTTTAGTTGAAATCTTATGCCACATCCTTTGGTTGAATTGTTATCTCATAAAACATATTTTATGGTAATAATTTATGATAAAGATTTTTGATAATAGCTTTTGTAATAATTGTTATCTAAAAAGTATGAATGTTTCTGCTCTTGGTCCAATGGAAGGAATTTCAGGTTTCTATGGAGCAAGAGGCTACAATATTACTTGGGAATTGGGGATGGGTATTGATGCAGCAGAATAACTACATTGAAGCGGAAGACGCTTATAAAAGGGCAATGTTGATAGCTCCAGACAACAAGATGTGCAATTTGGGCATCTATATGATGAAACAATGGCAGAATAGGGGATACGAAAGAGACCCTCCGACAAGTTAAGCCCGCAGTAGCAGATGGTCCCAGAGGCATCGATTCTCACCTCAAGGTCTATGAAAGGGCCCAAAAAATGTTGCGTAACCTAGAATCTGAATTGATGAACAAAAAATGATGCACCACCATTTTATGCTACCAAATTGGTCAAGGAACTGATTGGTAGCCAATTATTGGAGCGGCATAAGAAATCACGGTCTTTAAATGGTGCTAATTCAGCGAGAGAGCCTATTAAGGAGACAGAAAAATAAGACCCGAAGGGTGTCGAATTCGCCTAAGAAAACGGGAGATAAGTGGTCAGAGTTGTTACATGATAGCTAGGATTTTGAAGAGGCTATTGTTTCTGCGATCTTGGGATCGCGCAGCAAATCAGGTAGGGTGGTTGGAAAAAGCACCAGTAATGTTGTTTTTGTTCTTACCTTTGCTCTTGGATCGATTCAAATTAAGCTTCACACTCTTAAAAATTTAGATGATTTAATTTTGACAACAGTCTTATCATACCATAATATTTTCTTTTTTTATTTATTTATTAAACTTCAAATTGTTTATTGTTGTTCGCTTGCCAAAAGAGGATAGCTTTAGTACAATTCTTTATTGCCATCATGCATTTGGTTGCCATGTTTTTTGTATTGTTTATTACACATGTTCATGTATCTTTTTTCTGCATATATTTTCTGCATGCATTCTGTCCATCCATTTTCAGTTTTGATCCAGAACTTTTGTATGCATGATATGATGTTGTTTCTATTTTTTATTATATGCATATATTTCCTATTTTAATCCACGAGTTCATGTATTTGCCACGACAAATTATTGAAAAATCTAAAATTTGAAAAAATAGTCCCAATGACTATGATTATGCCTGCACATGTCTCATATTGTTGGACTGTCGTTCGACTAACCTCATCTTCTGAAATTACTGTTGCACATGTCAGGGTGTGGCTATATGCATAGCTCTTTGCACTTGAGGGGGAGTCGAGGGCAGTAAATGAGCTGCAATTTCATAGAGATGCATTGATTGAGTGAGTCAAAGGCCACAAACGCAGTCTTATCCCCACACTCAGCAGCTCCTATTCTCAAGTCTCCATCCAAATATCTTGCCATAAAAAGCTTACGGCCATGAACAGGTAACGAAATGCAGTTCCATCTTTTTAATCCCATTTTTTTCTCATTGATTGATAGCATTGGATAACAAAAATTTATGGATCTTTATGACCCCACAAAATGGATAGTTATTTCCTCATATATTCAAGTAATTAAAGAAGTTTTATCCTAATGTGAATTTCTTAATTTGTGATGGTTATGCCATTTGGTATGTTTGGTCTGCAGAAAATAACTCCTGCTAAATTATACCATATTCTTATATACTTTTCATCCAAAATTCACTTTCCAGAAACATCATCTTTTTTTTTGTAAGACACAAATATTTTACAATTGTGGTCCTGCAGATATGTTCCCTTGCATCTCTTAAAAGGTTTTGAAGAGAGAAGAAGTGCCAGCAAGTCCAATAAGGCCAGCTCCAGAAAATTTCATGAAATTAGAAGAGTAATAAAGAAGCCCCTCCAGTATGAGAGGGTTTTCTTACTTATTCTCGAAAGTGAAAAGATTTGAGAATTTTAAGTGTGGACACTCTAACAAAGATGTTTTGAACAGGGAGGCTATGAACTGCCAGTATTACAGAGAATTTTTCCATAAAAGAAGTGAAGAAGTCTGCTAGAGCCATCACTGCTAAACGTACATATACATGTCACAAATGCCATGGCGGTAAATGATCAAAGGTTGACACCAAGAAGGGGAAATCACAGTTAGAGAAGATTGACACCAAGAAGGGGAAATTACAGTTCCAGAAGAAGAATAAGAAGAATAAGAAATTCTCCAAAACATTGAGTCAATTTTGTGCAAAAACTGCATAATAAGGAAAAAAAGGATTTGATTTTACCTCTTCGGCGTTCTTCTCAGAAAATTAAACGTGTGCCAATCCTAAACAAAATTATTGGAGGTGATAAACAAGAGAAATAATCCAAATTTAGAAAAGGGCCATCTCAGAAACCAAATACAGGTACTCAATAGAAGAAGAGAACATTAGTGTATCATAGTTACTAGCTGAATTGTCTCCTGTTATCCAGAAAGCCAAACGATGAATGGGGTGATGGATTTTAGGAGAGAAGTTTCTCATCCCTTCTGAAGAGTTTACTGTCATTCTAGAACAACCTAAATGGGGTCTTTGTCGTGAAACAGAGTCTAAGTATACTTTGACTTATATTCAATGTGAAATTTGTGAAGATTAGTTCCATGGAGGTGCTTTTGGGCTTAGAGATGAAAACATAGGTAATCTTATTGGATTTAAGTGCCATACGTGCCATAATCGAACTCCTCATGTCTGTTCCCATTTTCGTAGTCTCCCCGTGGTGAAGAATTAAACACATTTGATAGATTTGAGATACTATGAGTTACAAGCAAGTGATTGATTTTTTCAGTAAACTGCCTTTTTGATTATTTGAGTAAACATCCTTTTTTTCCTCACCCGTCTCATATTTTAGATTTTATTTAGTTAGATTTACTTAGTTTCTTCACTTATGTTTTAGTTAGTTATTTACATCTTTGACTTAGTGTCATTTCACATCCTCACCCAAATTGTTTTAATATTGAAAAAGATAAAAAAACATAGAAAAAGTAAAAATCCCAAAAAGAAAATAAAAGTGAATTACAATTGTTTTCCCCTCGATTTACCCCCTTCATGTGGATTGATACCCTTACTGACCTCTACACTTTATTTTGTTATATTTTTTAGGTATTTGAGTATTTCGATTCACTTGGCTTCAAACAATGACTACACACAAAAGACAAAGTTAGGCTAATATTGTAGGTTGTGTGTAGTCATTATTTGAAGTCACATCATTTTCACAACGGTGTAAAAACTGTGTGTAGGAAGAGAGATGCTCAGCAACAACATTTTCACAACCTTTCTCATCGAGAATTTCAAGGTTAAACTCTTGGAGTATGAGAATACACCATATCAATCATGGTTTGGAATCCTTCTTATGAAGAAGGTGCTTAAGGGGGGCATGGTTAGTATACACGATGATGGGGGAACTTATGAAATATGAGCTCAATTTTTCCACGACTGCTAACAACTCCTTTTCGGTGGTTGTGTAATGAAGTTGAGCATTATGAAGGATTTTTCTAGCATAATAGATGACGTGTGGATGCTTGTAAACTCTCTAGCCAATCACGATACCAAGGGGAAAATCAGATGCATCACACATGAGCTCAAATGGGAGAGAGCAATTGGGAGGTGGCATGATAGGAGCAGAAGTGAGCTCGGCTTTGAGGCGCTCAAAGGCTACGACACATGCTTCATCAAATACAAATGCGACATCTTTGGATAAAAGGGTTGTTAAAGGTCGGGAGATTTTAGAAAAGTTCTTAATGAAGCGCTGGTAGAAGCCCACATGTCCTAAGAATGAGACAATGTCCTTAAGAGACTTAGGAATGGTAAGTGTGGAAATCAAGTCAACTTTTGCTTTATCCACCTCAATACGGGAGCTTGAGATAGCATGACCTAAAATAATTCCCTTTTTTTTACCATGAAATGGAATTTTTCCCAATTGAGGAGCAACTTCTTCTCTTGACAACGCTGAAGGACCATAGTGAGGTGAGACATGCATTTCTCAAAGGATGAACCAAACACTGGAAAAAGTCCATAAAGACTTCAAGAAAATGCTCTACCATGTCACTCAAAATACTAGTCATACACCTTTGAAATGTCACAAGTGCATTACAAAGGCCAAAAGGCATATGAAAGTACGCAAAGGGTTCAAAGGGGCAAGTAAAGGTAGTTTTCTCTTGGTCTTCGGGGGAAATGGGTATTTGGTTGTACCCTGAATAGCCATCAAGGAACCAATAGTAAGCATAGTCGGCTAAGCGTTTAGGCATTTGATCAATGTATGGGAGAGGGAAGTGGTCTTTTCGAGTGACGTAGTTGAGCTTTCTACAATCAATACAAACACGCCATCCAATTTGTATACGGGTGGGAACAATCTCATCGTCATTATTTTTGACAATGGTGACTCCTGACTTGTTAGGCACCACATGAATGGGACTGACCCATTGGCTATCCGAGATGGGATAAATGATACCGGCATCAAGAAATTTTAAAATTTTAGTTCTCACAACCTCTTTCATTGTCGGATTGAGTCATCATTGTGGCTCATGAAAATTCTTAGGATTTTCCTCTAAGTGAATGCGATGGCTACATACATTGGGGTTCACACCCTGAATGTCTGAAATGGTCCACCCTAAAGCAGTGCAATGCTGAGTTAGAGTGTGGACCAATTGCTCTTCTTGAGCCGAGGCCAAGTCGGAAGAAATAATAATTGGGTGATGGTGGTTGGGGTCTAAGAAATCATATTTCAACTCAGCAGGTAATGGCTTAAGCTCCAAACTAGGTTGCGATTCGGGAGAGGCATCGGACTCGGACACAGAAATAGAGTCTGAGGAAATATCGAGGCATGGGTTGACTGCGTCATCCACATAAAGAAGAGTATCGACAAGGAGTGACTTAAAATTGTATCCCAAGTGGAAGTGTCCATCAGAGGTGTATAATATAACAAGGAATTTACCTCAAAGATAAAGGAATTAATATAAAAGTCGGACCAAAAGTGAGCCAAACATTGGTGGATAAGGTCTTCTGGGTAAGGTGTGATCCAACATCTCTTGGACTAAGGAGTGAATCATACATACCTCATTAATAGAATCAACAGTGGCCTTTTGTTGCATGAGGTGGAAAATATTGACTTCGACGGTCATGTTGCCAAAAGAAAGATTCATGGACCCATCTCAACAATTGATGATAGCATTGGCAGTTGCCAAAAAGGGCGACCCGAAATGATAGGAATATTGGTTGGGTCAGGAGCAGGAGTGTCTAAGATGATGAAATCAACATTGTAGTAAAAGTCAGACACTTTCACCAAGACATATTCAACTGTTCCTTTAGGCACTTTCACAGAATGGTCTGCAAGTTGAAGAGTAACCCGTGTACGTTTCATGTTTTGTAAACCTAACTTAAGGTATAGGGAGTAAGGTAGCAAATTAATACTAGCCCCAAGATCAAGCAAAGACCGAGTAGTGAAGTTATCTCCTAACATGCAAGAGACAATGGGATGACCATGGCGTTTATACTTCACAATACCATTATCATGGATAAGGGACATGGCTTGATTAGTGACAAAGGTATCACAAGGCACATTTGTCCGTCACTTGATAGTGCACAAATCCTTCAAGAATTTTGCATAGGAGGGAACTTGTTGAATCACAGTGAGGAATGGAATGTTTATTTGAACATTCTGAAAAACTTGCTTGAAATCATCAAATTGTTGAGATTTCTTTGTCGGAGACAACCTATGAGGGAATGGGGGTTTGGGCACATAGACAGTGGTGGACTCATGAGGCTTTAGGCTCATTATTTTTAGTGGGTTTGTTGGGTGGTATTACCCGAGGAAGAGTTTCTAATGGGCATTGCTGGGCGGGTGGGATTTTCACATCCCGGGGATCTACAACACCATTGTCAACCTGGTTACCGGATTGTAGAGTACTCACTGCTTTCATGTTCGTTTGGTATGTGGGTGGAGTGGAAGTGGATCCAACATCATAAGCCGACTCCTTTCCATTCCCCCTAGGGTTAGGAGTGGGTTGACTCGAAAAATGACCTTTCTCATGCTCAGACTCAAATTGGTTAAGACGTTGCTTAAGTATTTGGATGGCTTGAGTCTGGGCTTGCATGGTTTGTTATTGAGTCGTGATAAATTGAGTGAGGAGATTCTCGATAGAGGAGGTGGATGATTGGGGTCGAGGGGCATAATGGGGTTGGGGGGAAAACTCTCGGTTAGAACTAAGCGGATGTGAATACTCATAGGATGGAGGTGGGACAGGGACAATTTGATGAGTGGGGTTTGGCGATCCTCCTTGGGGGACAAAGGTTAATATATGGTGTTATTGGCTGCGTTGAGCATGGTGGTGTTGGATAGGAGGGTGATGTTGCCTTTGTGGGGTTTGGTGAAACCCTGGTGGACCACCAACATGTTGTTGTGGGTGTGATGTCGGAAGGTGGTTGTCGTACTCATAAGAAAAATAGGGATGGTTCCTATTATTGGGATTGTAAGAAACGAAGTGGGTGTGGGTTTACGAGTGGTATCAAAGTCACATGCTTGGTCCAAAGTGGGTTCGGTATCATCTTGAATGAGGGGGCACAAACAAGATAAATTATCTTGACTTAAACAGATATGACAAGAAGGACTAGACTCGTTGATGTTCATCAGTTCTTTAGAAAGAGAAACGTGTTGTTGCATAGAACAACTGAGAGCATCAACTGTCTTAGTCAAAGTGTTTAAGACATGAAGCAAGGTTTTAAAAAATGGATAATTTTTTACCTCATTTGTGATACCTACTCGTGGTGGCTCGAATCTCAAAAATTCATTGGTGCCCTCCCAATCTTACGAGTCATCGCCTAATTCAAGGAGAAAATTGTTGGCGATAGTGGGAATTAAGTGCATGAATTTGCCTTTGTGCATGGACTCAATCATAGTGAGAGAGAAAGGAATGAGACCATTGTAAAAACTATGGACGAGGTGACTTTTCTCGAGAGCACGATGTGGGAATCTATTGATATAATCTTGAAAATGGCCCCAGGCTTCACAAAACTGCTCGGTTAGCTTTTGGCGAAAATCCTGAATGGCTTGGAACATCTCATTGGTTTTACTTATGGGATAAAACTAGGAAATCAACTTCTTAACAAGTTGTTCCGATGTATGGATAGAGTCGGGTGACAAGGAATGGATCCACATGGATGCTTTATCATGGAGAGAAAATGGAAACAAACGAAAGTGAACATTTTATTCATCTAGATTTTGATTTTTCAAAGTCGCACAAATCGTGAGAAATTTTTTCAAGTGAGTGTAGGGAGACTCACGTTAAAGGACATGGAGATTAGGAAACATGGAAATGGTCGCCGGGCGAATTTCAAATTGGTCCGTCGAGGTGGGTGGAAGAATGATGCATGATGGTGGGGTGGCCGTTATCGGGGCGAAATAGTTCCGTAAGGGACGCTCTTCAGCCATGATGGGTTGATGAATGGATGAAGTATAGATATCGACTCTAGGACAACTCCAACTGACTGGTGGGATGGAAGAAGCAAGGGGAACACGTGGTTCTCCTAATGTGGAAGAGACGGGAGAAAGACTATGAGAACGAATTAATCGACAATTAACTCGTTGCCACGTGGGCATGCAAAGAGGGAATTGTTGTTTTTTAAAGAAAATATTTTTGGGGTTTTTCTAAAAATGAGGAGAAGAAAAGATTTTTTTGGATTTTTTATAAAAATAAAGGAAAATGTTTTTTGGCTTTTTTTCATAAAAATAAAGGAAGAAAAATATTTTTGGAGTTTTTGGAAGGAAAGGTGGGAAAAGTACGAACTCGCAAGTTGGACAAACTCATTAAAATGGAATACCAAAAAAATGAATTGCGGACACACCAGTCAAGAAAAAAGCCTAACTAGCACGTAGACATTTTTTATGTTTGAAAATTAGTGAAAAGGGTTGTCAAATTTTAATGAAATCCGCGGACGATAAAAGTCACAAAATTTATATGACTGATTACCTTTACAAAAGGTGTGTTCCTAATTTAATCACAAGATGACAAGAGGCTTGAGAAAGATATTCTCCATAAAGCTACTATGATGAAATGGTCGGTCGGTGGGTACAATGCTGGGGACATCACAAACCCGATTTACTGGGCGACCAAACTTAAAACCTAGTTTTCCTGGACACTTTCGTGCCGCAAAGCAAACCATTCGATGGTTTGCCGGGTGGAGAGGACACTACGGGTTATCGTAAAAGTCAAATTGATAAAAAATGGTCCTACGAACACCGTATCCTATGGTGCTATCTAGTTGATTGATTTTAAATTTAGTGATGGCTAGGGTAGCACATAAAGGATGAGTGATTGAGTTCGGTGATGAAATCCCTTCTCATGAATGACCGGGCGTAGGTCTTAGTTAATTAATTCATCACACCATGCGAAAATAAATGAAAGAATAAAAAGAACACAAGATAAAGTAAGCACATACAAGATATGGAATTTCTAACAAGAGAGGCGCGAGGGTTCAAGAGATGTACTTCCCACGGTTTTTACACGGTGGGGTGATGAAAAATTTGAGTCAACCAGGGTGAGATTATGACTTTCTCAGTCGGCCCCGGGAGTTTTACTGATCAAAGGTAGTGAGACTTCTTTTCCTCACCTTTGGATGCTCTCTCTCTACCCTGTTCGGTTTCCCTATCATGCTTGTCTTCTTTTGATTACAAGTTCAAATGAAAAATAAATGGTGTCTCTATGCACCACAATACACGCAAAATAAGAGAATCCTAATACAAGCCTTCTAAAATAAAAATAAAATGGTACTAAAAAGAAACAAAGTGCAAAAAATCAATGAACTACAATATAAGATCCGCTCCAAGTGCTTCACGCGCATAAGAATGGCAATGACGTCGTTTGATAGAGATGACTTTTGCGTATATTTCGTCGTTGTTGAAAAGATCCTCTAATAAAAAAATTCAAATACCTACAAAATATAATAAACTAAACTGTAGTGTTAAGTGAGGTATCAATCCAAACCAAGAGAGTGAAACGAGAGGAAAACACATGTATTTCAATTTTCTTTTGGATTTTTTGCATTTTCTATTTTTTTTAGCTTTTTCAATATTAAAACAATTTTTTTTTAGATGAGGTGAAATAAGACTAAACTAAATCAAAGATAATCAAACTGAAAGTAATGTGAAAAATATAAACAAGTGTGTGATAAAAGTGAGTGAGATGTAACTAAATGAGAGAATGAATCAAGGGATGTATATCCACCCCCAATTCTGACAACTAATTTAGTTTGAGCTATTTTAATTTGATTGAATTCCAAAATATTTAATTAATTTAAAGGGTAATTATCACTTCACAAATTAACTAACTGAATATTCTTTTAGAAAAGTAATTTTCATTCCCATAAATACTACTAAAAATATAATTAAAATTAATCAAATGAATCACCCACTATAATAGCTTCACTCATCTAGTTTTAATTTTGACAAGATGAAATACAAGTAGGTGAAAATAATATTAAGATTTTAAATCAATTTGATAAGCCTATCTCTAGTTTGAGTCAAATGACAAAATGTCAACACAATTTTCAATCCTCTCTCGAGGATTATTTTTCATTTCTCAATGAAAAATTAAGAGTAGGAATTAAATTTACTAATCAAAGGAATTCAATAAAATTAAAATGAAAAAACTAAACTAATTGGATTTATGGAGGCTTTAATTCATCCCTTAATTGGGAGATTAGCCTTCCATAATCATCATCCAATCAATAATAAGATAATAATGAATTAAAAGCACGAGATGAAAAATCAGAGATAAGATAATAAAACCTAAATTGAGGAGAATGGAAAATGATCTTCAATTAATGCAACAATCTTCTCAATTAATTACAATCACTCCAAAAAACTACAATGAATTTCTGAAAATAAAATTTTACTCTCTCTCTAAATTTTTTCCTCTTTCCAAAGTTCTCCCTAAAAGTTCCTCCTCTTAATTTGAGTTTTGAGTCTTCATTTATAGTGTGGCACATGGAGATAGGGGCAATTTGGGTAAGGAAAGGTTAGGGGTGTGCATGTGCATGGGGTGGGTAGAAATCAGGTTTGGTTAATGGTGATTGGGGGTATTTTGGGTAAATGGTTAGAAGAAGTTAGATGGGGGTTAAAATGGGAAGAAGGGAATAAGTGGGTTTGAAGAACATGTGGGGTAAATTTGTTTGTGTCTTGGCATTTGGCAGCTAACATTGGGTAAGAAATTGGTTTGCCTTTGGGTCTTAAATGGGTGTAGAGTATTGAGAAGAAATCGGGATTTGGATTGTTGGAAGGTTTGGTTACCGGGTCGGATTGTCAGCGTGTTTTGGGTTAGAGATGGGGGGCTGGCCAGTTTCGGGCTTTGGGTTATCTGGCCGGAGGTGGCTACGTCTGAGCTCCGTGGCTCGCGGGTTAGGGCATTTGGTGAGTCGCAGGTTTGGCAGGGTATGGTAATGGGGGTTCCGGCGACGGGATTCGGGCTTGGGGTTGATGACTGTCGGGTTAGGAATGGTCCGGAGATGGGTTCAAAGGTTGGGATTGCGATGTGGTTTGCAGTGTTGTCAAGGTAGCAGGAATGGTGTGTAACAACCCTCTCGTTTGATAGCCAATTTTATACTTATTTACTATGTGTAGTAATTAATTATAAAATGATGGATGTTGAGTAAATATTAATTTAATATGAAAAAGGTTAATATTTACTGAAATGTTGTGTGATTACCTGATGAGTAGGTAAAAATATCCATGTGGTGATTTATGATGTCATAAGATATAAAATGACATTTTTGTTTAATATGAAACCGGAAGTAAAATGAGTTATAAAATTTCCAAATGATAATTTGGAGGGTGTACTTAGTCCCGGTGGGTGTGAGACAGTCAAAATAAGTGCCATATCACATTTTGGTATTTCGGGCACTTTTGACTGGTTGTAGCTTAAAAGTGTAGTCGCGTATTATTTTATCGCGTATTAGTCACTTAAGTGGGATTTTTAGACTTAAGCACCGTTTTATTTTTCCCCAACCCCATTTCTACTCTTCCATTTTTCTTCTTCTTTCAAAATTAAGCCCTAGAGAGAAACAGAGAGGAAGAGAACATTGGAGAAAAAGAGAGATTGGAGCTTGGATTGTTGCCTCCACCAGATCAAATCTGGATTTGCAAGATCAAGGCAAGTAACTTACTTGCTATTATATGATTTAAGTGGATTAATTATCATGATTAGTTGTGGATTGTTATGATTTATTTTAGTTAGGGTTTTGTTAGATTAATTGGGTATTAACCCTTAGAAGTTGATTTGGATGATGAATGGTGTTGAATATGGTAGTTACCTACATTTATGATATATAAGTTGAAGTAATTGAGGTTGGTTTGGTTGGTTTTGGGTTTGGTAGAAATTTGGAGTTTAGAACTCCATAGCCAAAAGTTGGCAAATTTGCAGAATCGAATCGATTCGGCCAGGCCGAATCGATTCGCCTTGAATCAGTTCCCAGGTTCGAGTCAACCGAATCGATTCGATTTGACGAAATCGATTCGGCATTTATGCAGAGACCCCATTTTTCTGGCCGAATCGATTCAGCTAGGCCGAATCGATTCGGAAACCCTGAATTTCTCTTTTGTTTTCTTTTCAAATTTTGATCTTTTTCCTCAGGCTTAGGACCTAGGAACCTTCTTCAAAGAAGTAAACTTAGAGTCCTAGAGTAGTTATTGAGTTTGGTCGCTACCCTAGACTTGAAATGGGTTCATCTGGGGTTTATTCCGAGGGGGTTTAAAGTAATGTTAAGGCATTACTTCTTTTATTCAAATTTTTAGAAGTTAGGAAGTTAAATGCCCTAACTTGGAGACTTGAGGGCTTATCAAAGTTATATGAACTTTGGAGACTTGTGGGATCATAATGATCATATGGAGATTTAGTTGGGACTTGAAATTGAGGAATATTAATGATAATATTCAATGGGAATTTGGTTCGCATAAAATGAACCCAAATTGTTTAAAGATGATAGTTTCAACTAAAATGAACCCAAACTATGTTAATGATGACTGGTTCAAATAAAATGAACCCGGTTTTTTAATTATGACAGGTTCGAATAAAAAGAACCAAAAACATGGATATTGGTAATGGTAATTGAAATGAAAATGAGATTAATATGGTAAATGTTAATTTACTTAAACACACCTCTCTAAATGACATCATAAGGGAAGTTCGCGCGCTTGGTGATGCCCCCTGGCTAGTGAATGCAGGGTGGATATTGTCCTAGGCCATATGCGGGGTTTTTATATATTATTATGCGTTGGTTAGGGGATTCTGGGTGTGGTACTGACTTTCCCGCAGGCATATGGCCGCTTCCCGACGTTGCGTTATGATCCCAGGTTGTCTTGTATAGATAGGCCCTGGAAGATGATGGTCATTTAGGGGCGCGCCGAGTGGGGAAGCTCAGAGGGGCGGTCTTAGAATCGTTATATGTATGAGAATATAACTTTTCTGCATCAAGTGATACTTGATGGGTATATACCATAAAGAGCATGAATACGTGCCATAAAGAGCACGAGAAATGAGATTAATGAGATATGTGCCATAAAAAGCACTTGATATTTATGATATTCCTATTAAGGAATGGAAAGATGAAATGGTAACTGGATAAGTGAGGAAAATTTAAAATTTAAGTTATTTACTTTTCTTTCTTTTATGTAAATGACATTTCATTTCATTATTAGTTAAATTGTAATGTAGATAACATATCATTGTCATATTATCATCCTTTTCATTCATGCATAACTATTCATTTCTATCATGCTTTTTATTTCTTCTGGTGATCATATAGAACCCCGCCCTGACCGGTTTACTTTCCTTGTTGTGTATATGATTGTATCCGCTCAGGTGCTCCATCGCAAGGACGCCCGTTTTGATGTTCCTGTTCTTTTGCTTTTGACGAGCTGTAAGATTTTATGGGTTATTACTGGACGTTGAATTAGACGCTTTCTTCTTGTTATTCTAGATATGATCGTCTTTTCCCTCGGGCGTGTGGCCCAAACATTTGTATATGATTAATGAATGTATTAAATAAGATATTAAATTATTGTATGGTGTTGTATGTTGCTGTGGATCGACAGCCTATTCGGTCCATTTGTATACATCCGTTTTAATTGTATGATATTTACATTTTGTGGAATTCCACTTGCTTATCAGATTGGGTTGTTTAAAATTTAATTTTCTTAACTGCAATTTAAATTTCTAAACTTTTTGGCAACCCGTTTTCTGATTTATTGGGTGGTTTTCCTGTATACTCAGTTTATTTTTGCGATGCTGAGAATGATATCCACCATGATTCCTGTTATGTTTGAGTATCGAGCTGGCCACCCCTTATCTCGGATTGCGGGTTGTCACAGTTGGTATCAGAGCATCAGGTTCTAGAGTCTTTAGGATTTATGTGGATTCGTCACATTCTACCGTAGCGTTCTTTGATATAGAGCCTAAGGTTAGGACTATGTAGTTGCCTATGTTTGCGATCTTCTGTGAGGTAGATAGTTTTAAATAGTTTTTTAACTCTATTGTTTCTTCATCTCGAACGCCACCTAGAGAGGTTGCCTGGCGAGATGAAATAGGGTTATAGAAGAGGAGGTAGATTCACCACTGCCGCCACAAGGGACCGTTAATGCTGTGGATGTAGCAAACATTGTAGCTCAAGCGGTTAGCGCCACCATGACCGCAGTAGTTTAATAATTTTCAGGGACTCATGATGTTCAAGCTCCTATGGGAGTCCTTCCCAAAGGGCAATTCCCCCAAAATTCGAGGGAGGCACAGATGTTATCAAAGCCAATAAATGGAATGATGACTGACAACGCCACCTTCGAATGATAGAATGTAGTAAGGAGAGGAAACAAGTCCTTTCCATTTTTAAGTTAGTCATATTTGCGTTATACTGGTGGGAAAGAATAATCACACTAGAGCAGAGAGACACAATGACGATCACTGAGTTTTGGACTTTGTTCGATCGTGAGTACGTTCCTCCCGTAATTCATAGGGAGATGAGAAAGAACCTCCAGGATGTTGTACAAGGAGAGAGATCTATGGTGGAATATGTAGAGGAGTTTATACGATTGGTGTATCTTGTCCGTGATGAAGTGGATCCGAAAGATCGGAAGATCTCAAAGTTATGCAAGGTCTAAACTGGAGAATCCGGCAACAATTGCTCGGTAATCCAGCCTTACAAACGTTTAGTGAGGTTATGAATGCAGCCTCACCCCATTGCCATGAGCATCTGTTATATATACCGGGTAGCAAGAAATCTACTATCGTGGGGCAAAAAGGAAATCTTGGAGAACAGGGGATTGGAGGAGGAGCATTTCCCTCATCCCGATCCTCTGGTAGTAAGCAGAAAGAGAGGGACCCTCGACAAGGGGTTTCGTCTAAGAGACAACGTTTTGGAAGGTTTATTATGGGTGGCAATAACATTAGGCACTATAAAGATGCTTTGCGGTATGTAGGTCGGGTGGTCTTGGAAGAAAAGGCCATCTGGGCCAAGGCACTTCCCAGTTTAGAAATAATGGGGGTCAATTTCCTAGGACTCCGCAGCAGCCATACGTTCAGTTTCTACCTCAGGTACCTGATCCGGTTGCTCCCATGCAGTAGGGACGGTTACTATATGGGAGAGTTTATCAAATTTGGGAGGTTATAGTTCCTCCAGCTTCGTTAAGGGTAAGTTTTATTTAAGAGGTACTTGAGTTATGTGTTATTCGATGCGGGTGTTACGCGCTCAATTGTTTATGAGCTCTTCTCAGGCTACAGATTTGATAAAATCTGCTGAGAGTAATTTGACTAGCGTTGAGTTTTCTATGAGTGATGGTTCGCTTGATTCCTTGTTTGTAAACATTTAGGGATTATGGTGGTACTTTGTGCTTTGAGGCCGATTTACTCGTCCTTGACATGGTCGGGTATGATGTGAGTGGTATGCCTTATCTCCACGACCGACATAGTTGAGTAGTAGCGTATAGGAGGGGTTCCTTGTTTGGATTATGCTTTTGCGGGACGCTCCACGCGTGAACCTCGACGACATTGGAAGTGGAGAGATGTTGTTCTTGCTTCTTTTAGTTGATTTTATTTTATTTTGTTTTACTTTATTTTATTTTTAATTTTATTTTACTGGTGGAAAGGTTTAGCCGAGAATCACGTTGAAGAATGATTAATGGCTATTAAAGTGCGAAATAGAAGCACTGTATACAGTTCTCTCCTATGAATGAGGCGAGGGAGACTGGGATGCGAAGTCGAATTAAGACTTCGGGTTATGCCTTGATAAGAAGGCTATTTAAAATGATGAATATATGTTGTGGGGTATATAATTATAAGGCTTTATGAAAAGTGAATGTTTGATTTGTTAAATCTTTGGTTATTTAATTGGTAATGTATACAAGTAGAATCTTTTGGGTCCCGAACATGTGTCTTAGACTTGTATATCTTAATGACCGACAACGCGACGTAGTATTGTAATGGGAGGGTTCCTTGTTTGGATTTCGCTTCGGCGAGACGTCCCACGCTTGAAACCGAGGAAATGTCGGGAGTTGAGAAAGGTCTTGGGCACTAGGGATATACTTAGTATTATGCGTATACGACGTAGTTAGGGTATAAGTAGGTAGACTTTAAAATTGTTTGGACATAAGGCCTTTAGTTCATGTGACGTTTGTTTAGGAGGGTTATTTGGAGTTGACCACGAATAAGTTGTGTGTTGACTCTAAGAGGGATTGGATCCCTAGTAACGAGAAGTTTGGTTGGTTAGGCCGAAGGAGATGAGGCCTCTGGTAGTTAGAATGTTACGTTGGCAACTCAGCTTTCGGGATGGAAGGGAGAATTGACTCGCCCTCCTGAGCCCATGTTGCAAAGCTCGAGGGTGGAGTTAATGATCAAGTCTCTGCCATGATGGGGAGTAATAATACCGAAGTATCGACTTATTGTTGATGCGCCTCATAAGTTTAAACTTGTGAGAAGTATTATCCCCTGTTTGAATTGAAGTTCATCGTGGGGGTGATCGCCGTTTAGGAAGGGAGATGTACTTCCTGGGCAGAATTTAGTCTTTTGTGCAAGCAACACTTCGTTGCAAGATGTTGTAGGGGAGAAAAGGGTGGTTAAGACCGCATATACAAGTTGCTGATTTGAGGAAACAGAACTCTGCTCTTTTGACCTTGAGGGTGGGGTGCGTTTCCATAAGAGAATTTTTGTCCCGAATGAGAAGGACTTAAGAAAGGCAGATATGGTGGAATCTTGTGGTTCTAAGTTTACGGTTCAGCCGGGTAACGACAAAATATGTCAAGATATGCGCCGCTAGTAGTAGTGGTCGGGCATGGAGAGGTTGTTGGACTGCATGGGGTGCCTTTGATTATAGTTTCCGACTGAGACAAGAGTTTCGTTTCCCACTCTCAAAAAGTTTCCAAGAAGCCATGGGAACCGAATTGAGATTAAGCACTTCTTATTATCCTCAAACAGATGGCCAAACCAAAAGGTAAACCATATGTTGGGGCATATGCTCCTTATGTGGATGCTTGACTTTAAGAGTAGTCGGGATCAGTGTCTCCCACTAGTTGAATTCGCTTATAATGAATTGTATCGATTCACTATCGGGATGGAGCTTTACAAAGCCTTGTATGGTAGGCCTTGTGGATCTCCCGCTTGTTGGTTAGGGGTGCGAGATGATAAGTCTCTCGGACCTGGAATGATCCGAGATACTTCTTTGAATATTGAGCTCATTTGGAATCGCATTCGTATAACCAACATTGGCAAGAGAGCTAAGTAGATACGGGGAGATGGCATGTGGAGTTTGAGGTCGGTGGACCAAGTGTTGGTACGATTATCGCCCATGAAGGGCATTAAGCATTTTTCGGTAGAAGGGAAAACTTGCACAACGTTACGATGGACCTTTCCTATATATGTTAAGGTGGGTCCGGTAGCCTATTAACTTGCTTTACTAAAATATTTGCAGCAAGTTCATAATGTGTTCCATATCTCTTTTGTATGGAAATACAAGAGATGTGATGGTTCCCTTAGGCACATTTCTTTCGAAGTAGATGCAACTTGAGGTTCCTTATGAGGAGTAGACGGTTGCTATTTTAGAGCGTGGAGAGTGGTGATTTAAAACCGCCGGTAGTACCTTTGGTTATGGTGAATTGTAGCCACCATAATGTTGAGAAGTCGACATGGGATCGCGAGGATGTCATGCGGGAAAGGTATCCGCATTCCTTCATGCGAGGTATGCCTGAATTTTGGGGGCAAAATTCCCTCATAAGGGGGGGAGTATGTAACAACCCTCTCTTTTGATAGCCTATTTTATACTTATTTACTATGTGTAGTAATTAATTATAAAATGATGGATGTTGAGTAAATATTAAATTAATATGAAAAAGGTTAATATTTACTGAAATGTTGTGTGATTACCTGATGAGTAGGTAAAAATATCCATGTGGTGATTTATGGTGTCATAAGATATAAAATGACATTTTGGTTTAATATGAAACCGGAAGTAAAATGAGTTATAAAATTTCGAAATGATAATTTGGAGGGTGTACTTAGTCCCGGTGGGTGTGAGACAGTCAAAATAAGTGCCATATCTCATTTTGGTATTTCGGGCACTTTTGACTGGTTATAGCTTAAAAGTGTAGTCGCGTATTATTTTATCGCTTATTAGTCACTTAAGTGGGATTTTTAGACTTAAGCCCCGTTTTATTTTTCCCCAACCCCATTTCTACTCTTCCATTTTTCTTCTTGTTTCAAGATTGAGCCCTAGAGAGAAAGAGAGAGGAGGAGAACATTGGAGAAAAAGAGAGACTAGAGCTTGGATTGTTTCCTCCACCAAATCAAATCTGGATTTGCAAGATCAAGGCAAGTAACTTACTTGCTATTATATGATTTAAGTGGATTAATTAGCATCATTAGTTGTGGATTGTTATGATTTATTTTAGTTACGGTTTTGTTAGATTAATTGGGTATTAACCCTTAGAAGTTGATTTGGATGATGAATGGTGTTGAAGATGGTAGTTACGTACATTTATGGCGTATAAGTTAAAGTAATTGAGGTTGGTTTGGTTGGTTTTGGGTTTGGTAGAAATTTGGAGTTTAGAACTCCATAGCCAAAAGTTGGCAAATTTGCAGAATCGATTCGATTCGTCCTGGCCGAATCGATTCGCCTTGAATCAGTTCCCAGGTTCGAGTCAACCGAATCGATTCAGTTTGACAAAATCGATTCGGCATTTATGCAGAGTCCCCATTTTTCTGGACGAAGGCCGAATCGATTCGGAAACCCTGCATTTTTCTTTTGTTTTCTTTTCAAATTTTGATCTTTTTCCTCAGGCTTAGGACCTAGGAACCTTCTTCAAAGAAGTAAACTTAGAGTCCTAGAGTAGTTATTGAGTTTGGTCGCTACCCTAGACTTGAAATGGATTCATCTGGGGTTTATTCCGGGGAGGTTTAAAGTAATGTTAAGGCATTACTTCTTTTATTCAAATTTTTAGAAGTTAGGAAGTTAAATTCCCTAACTTGGAGACTTGAGGGGTTATCAAAGTTATATGAACTTTGGAGACTTGTAGGATCATAATGATCATTTGGAGATTTAGTTGGGACTTGAAATTGAGGAATATTAATGATAATATTCAATGGGAATTAGTTTCGCATAAAATGAACCCAAATTGTTTAAAGATGATAGATTCAACTAAAATGAACCCAAACTATGTTAATGATGATTGGTTCAAATAAAATGATCCCGGTTGTTTAATTATGATAGGTTCGAATAAAAAGAACCAAACACATGGATATTGGTAATGGTAATTGAAATGAAAATGAGATTAATATGGTAAATGTTAATTTACTTAAACACACCTCTCTAAATGACATCATAAAGGAAGTTCGCGCGCTTAGTGATGCCCCCTGGCTAGTGAATGCATGGTGAATATAGTCCTAGGCCATATACGGGGTTTTTATATATTTTTCTGCGCTGGTTAGGGGATTCCGGGTGTGGTCCTGACTTTCCCGCAGGCATATGGCCGCTTCCCGACGTTGCGTTATGATCCCAGGTTGTCTTGTATAGATAGGCCCTGGAAGACGATGGTCATTTAGGGGTGCGCCCAGTGGGGAAAGTCGGAGGGGCGGCCTTAGAATCGTTATATGTATGAGAATATAACTTTTCTGCATCATGTGGGACCTGATGGGTATATGCCAAAAAGAGCATGGATACGTGCCATAAAGAGCACGGGAAATGAGATTAATGAGATATGTGCCATAAAGAGCACTTGATATTTATGATATTCCTATTAAGTAATGGAAAGATGAAATGGTAACTGGATAAATGAGGAAAGGTTTTAAATTTATGTTATTTACTTTTCTTTCTTTTATGTAAATGACATTTCATTTCATTATTAATTAAATTGTAATGTAGATAACATATCATTGTCATATTATCATCCTTTTCATTCATGCATAACTGTTCATTTATATCTTGCTTTTTATTTCTTCTGGCGATCATATAGAACCCATCACTGACCGGTTTACTTTCCTTGTTGTGTATATGATTGTATTCGCTCAGGTGCTCCACCGCAAGGACGCCCGTTTTGATGTTCCTATTCTTTTGCTTTTGACGAGCTGTAAGATTTTGCGGGTTATTACAGGGCCTTGAATTAGACGCTTTCTTCTTGTTATTCTAGATATGATCGGTCTTTTCCCTCGGGCGTGTGGCCCAAGCATTTGTATTTGATTAATGAATGTATTACATAAGATATTAAATTGTTGTATGTTGCTGTGGATCGACAGCCTATTCGGTCCATTTGTATACATCCGTTTTAATTGTATGATATTTACATTTTGTGGAATTCCACTTGCTTATCAGATTGGGTTGTTTAAAATTTAATTTTCTTAACTGCAATTTAAATTTCTAAACTTTTTGGCAACCCGTTTTCTGATTTATTGGGTATTTTTCCCTTATACTCAGTTTATTTTTGCGATGCTGAGAATGATATCCATCCATGATTCCTGTTATGTATGGGTATCGGGTTGGCCACCCCTTATCTCGGATTGCGGGTTGTCACATGGTGATGCCCAGTCTGGAAGACATAGGGATCCAATGGGGGGTGGAAGGGTGCTGGGTGGTTTTTGATTTGGTGTGAAAATTAGGGTGGGAGGTTGTTAGTAGAGGGAGAGGATAGAGAAGGTGTGATGAAAAAGATGATGAGCGAAGGGGTATATAGGGTGTGTGAGGGTGTATGGTATTGGTGTAGAATGGCATGTGGCTTAGGGTGTGGAGTGTGTGTTTAATTTGTGACCCAAAAAATAAAAATAAAATTAAGACAGAACTAAAAGCATAAAAATAAAAATCTAATTAGAATGCTAACCCAATGAAAAAAGTAAAATAAAACTAAAGAAATATGAAATCAAAAATTAAATTCCTTGTCTAAAAATAAAAGACACAAAATAAAATAATACTAATAAACCTAACTTAATAAGAAATAACAAAACTAAACTAATACCAAAAACTAAAAATCAAATAAAAATAAAAATTAAATAAACTAAAGTGCACGCCTATAAAAGTATAAAAATAATAAAAACACACGTGACACACAAAAATAAAATATAAAAATAAATCCTACAAATATAAACATGACTCAAAACACAATATAAGATAAAAAAATAAATACAAACGAAAATAAAAATAAATAAAAGGGAACCAACCTACCACACACGG
The DNA here is from genome assembly GCA_949130495.1 of Sambucus nigra. Lineage (NCBI taxonomy): Eukaryota > Viridiplantae > Streptophyta > Magnoliopsida > Dipsacales > Adoxaceae > Sambucus > Sambucus nigra. The sequence goes on along the minus strand of OX422220.1, from coordinate 164,656,347 downwards.
GGATCAGGTGATGGTTTTGGGACAGGATAAAAATGGTTTAGGATTAAGGTACGAGGACAGGGAAATTAGCTCCATAAATCACACATTTGCCTTGAAATAAGCATCTAACTTCCGTAAACGTTGATCAAGCCTGCACAATAAACAATTACATGCATAAGACCCAGTTTACCGAGAATTAGCAACTAAAAACGGTGTATTCGGGGTATAAAATGTACACTTTTGGGTGCTTATCACCACCTACTTCTCTTTAGGTAAAAATTCAATATCTTCTCAAACAAATGACATAAATCTTTGGCTACTGATGATCGTCACTCCGAGATCCCACCATGTCTATTCCAAAGAATCCTTGGTTCAATCAATAATAAAAACATTATTATAACGTGATTCTAACTTGAGTGTCATCGACCAATCATAGGTCTCTTCAAATTCTCGTTGATTAATTCTTTAAAATAGATGATGTACATATAGAACTTCCCCATTGGGGGGTTCATGTACATAGCTCAACTCAACATATCCTTTTCCCAACTATTTGGGGTCAGTTATATGAATAATATTTTCCCATTCCATTATGTTCAGTGCAATATCTTCGGTTAAACCATATGATATCATGTCCTTTTTTACAATATCCCACCAAGTCAATTTAAGCCTACCTCTCCCCCTTACATTACCATAATACTAACTAAATCACTCTTCCTTACGGGGGCATCCATTGGTTAATGCTTGACGTGTCCAAACCATCTAAGTTGATTTTCTCTCAATTTATCTTCTATAGCGTACTTTTACCATTTCACGAATTTATTCATTTCTCTAGGAGCTACTTTTACATGTAACCTTTAATTTAAAATAATTATCTCATATTTTAAAATTCCACATTTATATGATTAAAACCATCTACTCGTGGCCAGACGAGTTGACATAAGGAGATAATCATATCACCATTTTAAAATACTGATTGGAAGCTAACAACAATTTAGTGTCCTCTTAAGTCAGAATAATGTCCAATTACAATTTTGGTCCTTGAAACTTATTCTAGTTAAACTTTAAGACAAAAAGAGTGAGAAAATTGTTGAATTCATTTTTGAAATCTTAGAATAATGAAATTGAAAAAATTAATTTGTAATTAACAAATGAGCATGAATTCGATTAAATTTTAAACTGGCATCCTTCAACCACCAATTTAAAAAAAAATCTCATTGAACATCATAGTTCCCTTATGAGGTGAGATCTTTCTTAGGATCTTAAATCACGCCACCTTTAATTATATTGATTTTTATCTTTTGTTATGTTACCGGACATTTCAGGACCCTCTAGCCAACATAATGAATAGTCGGTGGTTTTTTGTCCTAGTCTTAATGATAGTAACTTCGTTGGAGATGATTAAAAAAGTTGTGTCTAAGTGTATACCACCGGTTCATTCCTTTAAATATAACACTCTTGTGAAGGACTTCCTCATTGGGGGGGATCGAACTCACTTACATTCTAATTCTCACAATTATCACTTAATAGCTTTAATGAATACCTAGTGCCTGATTAATTTCATGTCTTTGGGGGGGAGGGGGGGACAAACTAGATGGTAGAAGGGATTAATCGCATATGATTTATATAACACCGATGGAGACCATGCGGTTTATGTTGAAACCTCTTTCCCACATAGTATTTTAAAAAATTGAGGGTGTTGAAAACAAATCATTCGATTCTAAATGGTCAAATCAAAATCATTGGTAATTTCCAAATTAACTTGTGTGAAATAAATATCTTGATCTCAATTTTTTATTTTTCTTAAAATAATAATATTTATTTCAATTTTCCAAAAATAGAATTCGAAGATCTCAATTTGACTAACACCTTGAAATTTAATTAGTTCAATTTAATTTAATTTAGAAAAGAATGAACAGAACATATTTTTTAGAAAAAATGGTGATCTATGTCGGTCTCAAAGTGAAATCCATAATATCCATAGACCGAGTGTTCCTAATTAATCCAATTAGCATGCCAAATTATGAAACATAATAATAAAGAGACATACATGCAAATATAAATAAATAATTGCATAAGTAATTATAATAATAAGGACAAGCATGTCCCATATCCATAATGACATAGACTCCTTCTTAAAGTAGAACTGTTTATGTCCAAGAATCCTTTTTTTAAAAGACTTCCCTTTGACATAAAGTCCAACTTGTAGTAGACTTATTCATAACAATGAGTTCTTGATGATCTTTACTTCTAAAAAACTCATTTACATCTTTCGAGAAAGATCGGAATAAAGAACCATAGAAAGAAGTATCGAATAACATAAAAAATCACCAAAAACTAAATCTTTCAAGGGGGTTCGATCAATAAACCTCCCAGAGTCGATCGATCGGATCTGTCGGGGACAACCTCCTTCTTCCTTTCGTTTTGCATTCAAAAACCATCATAACTTGTCAAAACATCAACAAACTCCATGAAACTTTTTCCAACACCCAAATTCATGTAAATATATGATTCTAACTATAAACAAACATTACATCCCTCTTTCAACTCCTCCAAATATATGAATATTGGAGTAATTACAAACACGTAATTATTAGAATCTTATCAAATATAGGAGCCAAAAAATAACTAAAGATAAACCACTATAGGATCCAATCACAAAAAATAAACATATGTGTACATGATGGAAGGGATATAAACATAAAATATCAACAAAATCATGTTACTAAGTGTGACACCCAGCCTAATAAAATATCAGGTGATAGTCCTATATAAAATTAAACAGGAATCTCATCTGGTTCATTCTTAGCATCACTGTCGAAAACTTTTTTTAAAACTTACTAACCACCTAATATTCAAAAGACATAGTGTCAAATTTTATCTTTTTATTTAAGCCCAAACCAACATCGTAACACGATTTCAAATAACCAACACATAATAAGAAACTAATCATACCACAAGTCTACTAGAAGTATTAGCCGAATAACATCAACTGCAAGTAAACCAATAAAGTCCAAAGTATAAAAGAGAATACTGATACATGCAAAATTGAATATAAATGTACAAGCCCAATGGTACAACTGCAATGTCCATATCTAGAGAGAATGAGATGGGTGTCTAAGAAAATATCCCTCAGCATCCACATATACTACTATTGTGTAACCCTAGAATTAAACAATTTTGGCGTCCCTGTGGCTGGACACCTAAGAGGTTTTGAAAATATTTTATAGCAAGGGTTAGAACCCAAAACGCTTGAAAATATTTAGCAAGTGAATTTAAATGCCGAAAATTAAAATGCATGAATACTCTTCATATTTAAGTTAGTGTCGTACACTTTCTTGAGGACACCTCACCCCTCCCCTAATGTGCATGCCTAACGTTCTATACATGACCCACCTAGCTAACAACCCCTTAACTAGTCTTGTCACATATATCCCACGATTTCCCACTACTCTAACCCTAGTGGGTTCAGTATACTTTATAAGTTATTAATCTCATTAACTTATTTAAGTCATTTCTCATTTAATTCCATATAACATTCTCACGAGTTATATCACTTATACATTTCACATCACGTATATAAGTTATTATTAACACTAACTTATTTAAATCAATTCCCATTTGATACCATATAACCTTTTCACAAGTTATATTAATTATACATTTACACCATGTATATATATCCGTATATAATTCTTCACTATATATACGTGTAACTATATCTCAACATTCACACGCATGTCAGATATAAATTCTATCACCCAATGCGTATGAGGTGGTCATAGCTCCCCCCCGTAAGTGCCCATTCCATACTATAACGGCCCACCCCTGTAAACATAAGCTATGACCCGGGGATTATACTCACCCTGCATTCGCTAGCTAGGGGACTCACCCACATCATGCAACCCCCTAAGATAGCATTAATATTGGTAAGCTTTACAATAAATATTATTCGCACGAATATTTATAAATCATATATATACTACACATCACCGTATATATATATGTTGAATCAAGGCTACCGGAGTACTAGGTCCGCACACAAGCCTTATGCTTTACTATAAATATTATTCACAATAATATTTATATATCATATATAAACTACACATCACCGCATATATATATATATATATATATATATATATATAGAAATATAGGCTACCGGTGTAGTATGTCCACACACAATCCTAAAACATGCAAGTCTATGGTCCGACTTCATTTCAATTAATTACACACTAATTAATTTTCATTATTTTGGTGTCACCCTACCAATTATACCCGGACTCTCTCTATTGGCCTGAAATTCAATATTTCCAACCCATCGTTCAATTTCATTCAATAAAGCCTACCCACTTAATTAACAAGGTTTTAAATCACTCAATCATGAACCTTAACTGTCAAAGTGGATTTATCCTCTACTAATTCCAAGGGTGATTTTTCACAAAATAAAACCCTAAATTAAAATGCCATTTTGGGGCAATTTGGAGTCGTTTTTGGAGAAAACGCATCAACGAACAAAATGTAGAAAACATGATTTTATGTAGGGCAATGCAAACTGAATCGTTATTAAAGCTTTAAAACCTCACTTTCTACCCAGATTTTACCCACAAAGCCCTCTAAGACTTGTTCTAAATTCACCCATTTGATTATCTCAATCTAACTACACCATCTACACAAATTGGGGGTATAAAAACCATATGATTTTATGATCTATACCGATTTATAAATCCCAAATATGAAATCCCCAAATTAAGAACAAACCCTAACATATTAATTAATTCACACCTTCTTTAATATAAATAGGAAATATGCAATTTAACAAATGCAAGTTAAACCACTTGCCTTAGATTTGTAGAACCAAGTCCTTTGACGAAGATGATGGATTGGAATCTAGGATCTCCTATTGTCACCCCCTAACCCCATTAGTATATAATTAACTAAATAGTTTACAAACCCTAATTATAATTTATATATATTATTTAGGTAATACATATTGAAACAACTTCATGGTTAAAATGCGGAATATAAAAACAAATCCAATCGTTTTAAGGAGACATAATATCACCAGAACTCATATATCATTTACTTAATTACAACTAGTACAGTGTGTAAAACAAACTAACAAGACCCTACTTCTATTTACTCAACCTCCTAGACCTGGCAGTGGCAGCTGGAAAACCTGAAAATGTAAACATATAAAACCATGAGTTTAAAAACTCAGTGAGTGTACTACAACTATCTATAGTAAAAGCACTATATTAACATCTCAACATATTAATATATACATCTCTGTGCCAAATTAGGCCATATACATATCCGGAGTTAATAAACCCCACATCTCCTGCCCGTAGGCAATAATCATATCCATAGGTTTTAAAAACCTAACATCTCCCGAATTGCATAGCAACTCAACATATCCTGGCTTTTATAAAGCCATAACATCTCAACATCTCTTGGCTTTTAAATAAGCCATAACGTATCAACATCTCATGACTTTTAAATAAGCCATATAATCTCAACATATGATACATATATGTCATATCGAAAATCAACTCAGTAAGTACACTCACCTTGTGTTGTCAACTATGTATTCGCGTTTCCCTCGGGTGGAGCTGAACTTGGTTGGTTTGACCTTACACCTGTTAATCCAACTAAATCAGTATTGAAACTCAATCATAAGTATTATCTTAATATAATTATGTAACTTTAAATAAGTAACCAACCACAATATGATTCTACTCAAGTCATATTTCATGAAACATATGTAAAGACGAAACGATGGTATATATGTTGATAAGGTCATGAACATTCAACCCTAGAAACTACCTCGTAAGGAATTTATAACTAAACTCAAGCAAACATAAAAGTATACTTCTGAATATATACGCACATGAAACATGTACACAAAATACCCTTGGGAAGGAGAAGATAAAAACATTCTTTCATGGGGTATCCAATATGGCTTCAAATCATTGTTCTCCATGCTTAACCATCCCATATTCATAAATAGTACACATACAGGTGTCCAAGCTTATCAATCTGAAAACATATCTGAATATACTTTCTGTTACAAGTGACGGTGTAATTTTTTCAAGCTTCCTAGTGCAAGTTATGGCCATTTCTTTACAACATAAGAAATCTGCCCTACAAACTCCTCTATTGTTCCTTCGACTTACAATAATTTTCATAATTTTTATACAGCATAACTTTCCTTGATTTTCAACAAAATTTCAGTAGACATACTGAATAGTACATAATTAAAGTTTCATACTATTTGGACTTCATTTGCTATCTCAAAAGCTTGACCAAACTCAGGGCATACCGAAATGAAATATACAAACAGCAACTATATACCAACTTGTAACCATCACTAAGACCTAACCATAAGGAGTTAAATTCTGATTTTCGGATATGATATGAATATATGAGTCTATTTTCATATCCAATTGGAATTTCGTAATTCCAGTAAACACACAAAGAATTATGCAAGTTTGAATACCAAGGGTTTCAATACAAAGCAATATGACCTATAACACCACTTATCTCACATATAAACCAATACATATTATCACAAAGGAGGATGGAATTTGGATCAATACTTCACGATTTATATACTTTGAAATAAGTATAATAGAAGATTAAAACAATATTAACACATAATATTACCTTGGGAACACCTTAAGGATTTTCTTGGAATTGTTTTCCTAGATTTTCCTTCTAACCCTTTCTTCCTTAACTTCTACCTCTCTTTCCTCAAGCTAACATCACCTCAAACTGAACCTAGGGACTTATTTGCTGAAGAAATAAGGTTAAGGGAGAGTTTTAAGTCGGCCAAGGCTGCCTCCCAATCCATCCAATCAAATTAAAACATTTGGTTTAGATAAAAGACAATTTACCACTTAAGGGAATTGACAGATTCGCCCCTTCTCGTAATTTCGACCTAACTTCTTACTCGAACATCCGTTTGATTCACCGTTTGTTGTGTTACAACCCTAACTCACATATCTACAACTATGTAGTTTTCACCTCAAGTCAATTGTAATGTTACAAGGGTCAAAACTAGTCTTAAACAGGAACATTTCTATCGAAAATAACCAAATCTTGTGTTCGTAAATAATTCGAAAATTCATGATTTATGAAAGTAGAATTATACTAACCATAATCACTTAACATTAGATATATTAATAACACATTATTCATATCACATAGGATAATTATGATTTAAATATAATTTATCATAATCATATACGGGTTGTCACAACCTCCCCCCCTTAGAAAATTTCGTCCCCGAAATTTAATACGAATGACACTTACCAAACAAATGGGGATACTGTTTCTTCATGCTATCCTCCGTTTCCCAAGTTGCTTCTTTAATTCCATGGCTCATCCACATAACTTTAACTAAGGGAATAACCTTATTCCTCAATACTTGCTCCTTACGATCGAGAATTTCCACCGGTTCCTCGATGTACGACAAGTCTTCTTTCAGTTCAATAGGTTGGGTTTTCAGTTGATGAGATGGATCTGCCAAATACTTACGAAGCATTGATACATGGAAAACATCATGCAAACGAGATAACTCTGGAGGTAATGCCAATCTATAAGCCAGGGTCCCAATTCTTTCCAACACTTCATATGGTCCAATATATCTTGGACTTAGTTTCCCTTTCTTTCCAAATCTCATAACGCCTTTCCATGGTGAAATACGTAGGAATACAAAATCCCCCTTATGAAATTCCAATGGATACTTCCTCTTATCTGCATAAAATTTATGTCTGCTTTGCGCTATCTTTATCCGTTCCCGAATCATTTTAATCTTTTCAGTTGTCATATCTATCAATTCAGGACCCAAAAGTTTCCTTTCACCTACTTCATCCCAACACAAAGGCGTTCTACATCTCCTCCCATATAAAGCTTCATACGGAGCCATACCAATGGTGGACTGGTAACTATTATTATATGAGAATTCCATCAATGGCAAATGATCATCCCAACTGCCCTTGAAGTCAAATACACAAGCTCGTAACATGTCTTCTAATATTTGAATCGTCCTCTCAGATTGTCCATCGGTTTGTGGATGAAATGCAGTGCTGAACTTCAAACTTGTGCCCATGGCATTCTGTAAACGAGGCCAAAACTTAGAAGTGAACGTTGGATCTCTATCTGATACAATTGACACTGGTGCCCCATGTAAACGGATAATCTCATCAACGTACATACGTGCATACTTGTCAACCGTGTAGGTAGTCTTAACTGGAAGAAAATGGGCCGACTTTGTCAATCGATCTACAATCACCCAAATAGAATCATTCCCCTTTGGTGACCGTGGTAATCCTACAACAAAATCCATCGTTATATGCTCCCACTTCCATTCCGGAATAGGCAATGACTGCAATAATCCTGCCGGCTTCTGATGCTCCGCTTTCACTTGCTGACATACTAAACATTTAGATACAAATTCTGCAATCTCACGTTTCATATTGTTCCACCAGTAATACTCTTTCAAATCTCTGTACATTTTGGTACCTCCCGGATGCATAGAGTAAATAGAACTATGTGCCTCTTCTAATATATCCTTCTTTAAGGACGGATCATTCGGTACACAAATTCTGTTTTTATAACACAATGATTCATCCTTCTTAATTTCAAAGTCACTCTCTTTACCATTCAGGATTTCCCGTTTCTTCTTTTCAAGGAATAGATCACTGACTTGCAAATTTCGTATGCGTTCTGCCAGTAAAGGTCTCACTGTAACGTGTGCAAATAACGCCCCCATTTCAGATAAGTTCAACTCGACTCCCATCAGTCTTAATTCCATAATATTGCCAACCCGTGCACATTGAATACAAGATAACCTCCCTAATGACTTTCGACTCAGAGCATCTGCAACAACATTGGCCCTCCCGGGATGATGGTGAATGGTACAATCGTAATCTTTAATTAACTCCATCCAACGTCTTTGTCTCAAATTCAAGTCTCTCTGTGTAAATAAATACTTCAAACTTTGATGGTCAGTGAAAATTTCACACGTCTCTCCATATAAATGATGTCTCCATAATTTCAAGGCAAAAACAATAGCCGCAAGTTCTAAATCATGTGTAGGATAATTACGTTCATGCGTCTTCAACTGTCTAGATGCATAAGAAATTACCTTTCCATGTTGCATGAAAACACAACCCAGGCCCTGATGTGAAGCGTCAGTATAAATCACAAAACCTTCTCCACTGGATGGAACAGTGAGAACTGGAGCTGATACTAGCCTATTTTTCAACATTTCAAAGCTGTGCTGACATTCATCACTCCACACAAATTTCATTTCCTTTCGGGTCAATTTAGTCAACGGCAAGGCTATAGATGAAAACCCCTTTATGAATCTTCTATAATATCCAGCCAATCCAAGGAAACTCCTTATCTCCGTTACATTCCTCGGTCTTTCCCATTGCACAATTGCCTCTACCTTCTTAGGGTCAACATAAATTCCATCTCCCGAAACAACATGCCCCAGAAATACTACCTGATTTAACCAAAACTCACATTTGCTAAACTTCGCAAACAATTGACTATCTCGCAAAACTTGCAATACAACTCTTAGATGCTTCTCATGTTCCTCTTGGCTAGGTGAGTATATCAAAACATCATCGATAAAGACAATCACAAACGAATCTATGAAGGGATGAAATACTCGATTCATTAAATTCATAAACACCGCAGGAGCATTTGTTAACCCAAATGGCATTACCAAAAATTCATAATGACCATAGCGAGAACGAAAAGCTGTCTTAGAAATATCACAATCTCTCACCCTTAATTGATGATAACCCGATCTCAAATCAATTTTTGAAAACACTTTAGCACCCTGTAGTTGATCAAATAAATCATCAATACGAGGCAATGGATATTTATTTCGAATAGTCACCTTGTTCAACTGTCGATAATCAATGCAGAGTCGCATGGTGCCATCTTTCTTCTTCACAAATAATACTGGAGCGCCCCATGGTGATACACTGGGTCGAATAAAACCTCTATCTAGTAAATCTTGCAGTTGAACCTTTAACTCCTTTAGTTCCACAGGTGCCATTCTATATGGAGAAATAGAAACTGGAGCTGTACCAGGCACTAAATCGATAGTAAACTCTACCTCTCTACTAGGTGGCAATCCTGGTAATTCATCTGGGAACACATCTGCAAAATCCTTAACGACTGGGATATCTTCTAATTTTTGCAATTCTCTGTTTGTATCCACAATATATGCTAAAAAGCCTTGACAACCCTTATTTAACAATTTCCTCGCCCGAAGGGCTGAAATAAGACAGTTCGGAACCACATTTCTTTCCCCAGTAAATTTGAATTCTTCCTCCCCCGGCATATTAAATGTAACCTCCTTACGAAAACAGTCAATTGATGCATGGTAGGAAGATAGCCAGTCCATACCCAAGATAATATCAAAGTCTCGAATATCTAGGGGAATTAAATCAATGGTCCACTCCCTCTCCCCCATATACAATACACAATTTTTATACACAAGATCCACTAGCATCACATCCCCCATAGGTGTAGAAATATATAAACCACAATCTAGATAAGAACATGGTCTACCCAAATGCATGGTAAATGACAGTGCTACAAATGAATGCGTAGAACCTGGATCAATAAGCACGTAAGCATGTTTGTTCATGACAGAAAATGTACCTGTCACCACCTCTGGAGTAGCCTGAGCATCCTGTAAAGTCATAGCAAATATCCTTCCCGGAGCCCTGGATCCACTAACCTGTCCTCTACCCCCTCCTCTCCCTGTGCCTCCAGGTGATGAGCCTCGACTAGTAGTAGCTGATGGAATCCCTCCCAGTAGCATAGGACAGTTCCTTTTGGTATGACCAATTTGATGACAGTGATAACACTCTACCCCCTTTAACTTGGGACAATCCGGACTGATATGGCCCTCAGCTTTGCAAAAATAGCATGTAATAGGCTTAGACTGCGCATTTTCATTCTCCTGTTGTCTATTCTGTTGGCCCATCGATCCTGCACCCCTAAAACTGCTTGGTGTCTTATTCTGAACATAATTTCCAGTCCCTCTACCGCGCTGAAATCTTTGACTCCCCTGTTTTGAGTATTCTGTATTGCCTTCCTTTTGCTGATATGGATCAAATCGAATCCTCTTTCCCCTTTGTTCCCTATTCTTTATTGCATCATTAACATCTCCTTCAACCATCATAGCTTTGTTAACTAAAGAAGTATAATCCACCATTTCAAGTGCAGTGAGTCTAGACTTGATAACCAAATTCAACCCATCCTGAAATCTGGTGCATTTATCCTCCTCATTGTGTAAGAAACGTGATGAAAATCGAGACAAAGATATAAATTTAGTTTCATACTCCCTGACCGACATATTCCCCTGAGTCAATGATAAAAATTCTCTCTCCTTTTGCTTCCGATACATACGAGGAAAATACTTTTCATATAAGACTTTAATAAAAGAATCCCAAGTAATTACCTCACCTCCCTCCGGAGTAAGCAATAAATGTTTGGAAGACTCCCACCAATATTTAGCTTCTCCCTTTAACATGAAAGTAGCCAAAATCACCTTCTGCGCTAGGTACATTCATCACCCCGAAGATAGTTTCTGTGTCTCTAACCCAAGCCTCAACTTCTAAAGGATCTACAGAACCTGAGAATGCTGGAGGGTTCAATTTGATAAACTTCTCGTACAGAGTATTCTTCTCCTCTCGTTGTATTTCCCTTTCTCTTCTTGCCAAAGTCTGCTCCTCCAAGTACTTGGCTTGTTGTTCTGCTATTTGCACCATAAACATGTTTTGTTGTTCTGCCATTAAAGTCATGGCACGAGCCATCTTCTGCATATCTGTAAGTTGTTCAGGAGCCCCCTCCACATTATTTGGATTTTGCTGGTTTACTGTATTTGAAGACTCCTCATCTACCCTCTCATGAACATTTGCTCCTTCCATATCTTACTATCTGTCATAAACCACAATTATAGAAACAAGAATATAACATTTATTTCTAACATAATGGTTAGTATTTCTCACAAATTAATATAAATGACCCACACGACGCTATTTCTGCCACTGCCATATCTAGACTCTCTAACCCCAGAATACAAAAACCTAAAGCTCTGATACCAAGTTGTCACCCCCTAACCCCATTAGTATATAATTAACTAAATAGTTTACAAACCCTAATTATAATTTATATATATTATTTAGGTAATACATATTGAAACAACTTCATGGTTAAAATGCGGAATATAAAAACAAATCCAATCGTTTTAAGGAGACATAATATCACCAGAACTCATATATCATTTACTTAATTACAACTAGTACAGTGTGTAAAACAAACTAACAAGACCCTACTTCTATTTACTCAACCTCCTAGACCTGGCAGTGGCAGCTGGAAAACCTGAAAATGTAAACATATAAAACCATGAGTTTAAAAACTCAGTGAGTGTACTACAACTATCTATAGTAAAAGCACTATATTAACATCTCAACATATTAATATATACATCTCTGTGCCAAATTAGGCCATATACATATCCGGAGTTAATAAACCCCACATCTCCTGCCCGTAGGCAATAATCATATCCATAGGTTTTAAAAACCTAACATCTCCCGAATTGCATAGCAACTCAACATATCCTGGCTTTTATAAAGCCATAACATCTCAACATCTCTTGGCTTTTAAATAAGCCATAACGTATCAACATCTCATGACTTTTAAATAAGCCATATAATCTCAACATATGATACATATATGTCATATCGAAAATCAACTCAGTAAGTACACTCACCTTGTGTTGTCAACTATGTATTCGCGTTTCCCTCGGGTGGAGCTGAACTTGGTTGGTTTGACCTTACACCTGTTAATCCAACTAAATCAGTATTGAAACTCAATCATAAGTATTATCTTAATATAATTATGTAACTTTAAATAAGTAACCAACCACAATATGATTCTACTCAAGTCATATTTCATGAAACATATGTAAAGACGAAACGATGGTATATATGTTGATAAGGTCATGAACATTCAACCCTAGAAACTACCTCGTAAGGAATTTATAACTAAACTCAAGCAAACATAAAAGTATACTTCTGAATATATACGCACATGAAACATGTACACAAAATACCCTTGGGAAGGAGAAGATAAAAACATTCTTTCATGGGGTATCCAATATGGCTTCAAATCATTGTTCTCCATGCTTAACCATCCCATATTCATAAATAGTACACATACAGGTGTCCAAGCTTATCAATCTGAAAACATATCTGAATATACTTTCTGTTACAAGTGACGGTGTAATTTTTTCAAGCTTCCTAGTGCAAGTTATGGCCATTTCTTTACAACATAAGAAATCTGCCCTACAAACTCCTCTATTGTTCCTTCGACTTACAATAATTTTCATAATTTTTATACAGCATAACTTTCCTTGATTTTCAACAAAATTTCAGTAGACATACTGAATAGTACATAATTAAAGTTTCATACTATTTGGACTTCATTTGCTATCTCAAAAGCTTGACCAAACTCAGGGCATACCGAAATGAAATATACAAACAGCAACTATATACCAACTTGTAACCATCACTAAGACCTAACCATAAGGAGTTAAATTCTGATTTTCGGATATGATATGAATATATGAGTCTATTTTCATATCCAATTGGAATTTCGTAATTCCAGTAAACACACAAAGAATTATGCAAGTTTGAATACCAAGGGTTTCAATACAAAGCAATATGACCTATAACACCACTTATCTCACATATAAACCAATACATATTATCACAAAGGAGGATGGAATTTGGATCAATACTTCACGATTTATATACTTTGAAATAAGTATAATAGAAGATTAAAACAATATTAACACATAATATTACCTTGGGAACACCTTAAGGATTTTCTTGGAATTGTTTTCCTAGATTTTCCTTCTAACCCTTTCTTCCTTAACTTCTACCTCTCTTTCCTCAAGCTAACATCACCTCAAACTGAACCTAGGGACTTATTTGCTGAAGAAATAAGGTTAAGGGAGAGTTTTAAGTCGGCCAAGGCTGCCTCCCAATCCATCCAATCAAATTAAAACATTTGGTTTAGATAAAAGACAATTTACCACTTAAGGGAATTGACAGATTCGCCCCTTCTCGTAATTTCGACCTAACTTCTTACTCGAACATCCGTTTGATTCACCGTTTGTTGTGTTACAACCCTAACTCACATATCTACAACTATGTAGTTTTGACCTCAAGTCAATTGTAATGTTACAAGGGTCAAAACTAGTCTTAAACAGGAACATTTCTATCGAAAATAACCAAATCTTGTGTTCGTAAATAATTCGAAAATTCATGATTTATGAAAGTAGAATTATACTAACCATAATCACTTAACATTAGATATATTAATAACACATTATTCATATCACATAGGATAATTATGATTTAAATATAATTTATCATAATCATATACGGGTTGTCACACCTATTGTTCTTGAAACAATCTTCCAAAATCCCCAAATTATCTACTATGGGTTCCCCTCTTAAGCTCTTCCAAATTTTAGTCTTCTAAAATGACTTTAAGTTGCCTTACCCTTTCACCATTAGGGTTAAAAATGGAAATCCAGTTTTTGGGCCTACAGGCTTGATAAAAATGTCCCAAACTCTTAATTTGGAGTTGAATTGTGTCTAACTAAATCCCGAAACCCAATAAATACATATTGCCACTCATTTTCGACTATTCCGACCCTACCGGACTCAATCGTGCTCTCAAAATTGACATTCGAATTAATTTATAACATCTTCCAAATTTAAGACCTCAAAATACGATATAAAATAATCCAAAATAATTAATCCTCAATTCGCCAAATTAATAAATTCCTCAATTTAAAATTTTCTCAAATCATGAATTTAATTCTCCAAATTAAATAAATTATTTTCCTCCTAAAATATTATTTAATTAAATGTCCTCGAATTTATAGGGTGTTGCAGTAAGATATCATATACAAGATTGTACAGTCATACAACATGCCAAAATTATTTTAGGTACATTATTTTTGTTTCAGGCAAGTTCATATTATGTTGGTACACTTATTTCTGCTTATATCTCAGTTTGTCTATTGTACCCTCTCTTGTGCATACTGTACCTTTATTACTTTCACTTCATAGAGCTTTTTATGACTTAAGTGATTGGTTCTTAGAGTTTCGTATATTCTCTAGGATTGTTGTTGGCTACCATATTTTGTGCATTGTATACACTAGGTAGTTCGATTTTTGTAATGGGACATTCATCATTGTTTGGATTTTATCTATGAGAGATTCAGTTGAGTTACAGAGTGAAGATTATTCTAATCATGTTATTATCTTACTTGTTTGACCTTAAAAACCTTATCCCTTATAGCTTTTCATATCTCTAATGACTTTTTGGTATTTTCCTTGACTAGTGTTTGGTACTATATCTTGTTGAATATCTGTTGTGAACTTAAATTAGGTGAGATATCTCTTTTTGATATCATATTATTGGACATAAATGGTTATTTTATGTGACAACCCACTCAAAATAATAACGGGTGGCCAGCCTTATACTACATTAAATCAGGCATCTCAGATGGCACAGTCTCAACATCAACTGACAATACACCATAATATAAGGATAACTACCCAAAACTATTAAAAGCGAATTGTCAAAAATTTAAAACTTTTATTTAACAACAACAACAAAACCAATAGTGCAATCACAACCAATGATACACATCTAACCAAGATGAGTGATAAGTGCAAACTCCATTAATATACAAGAGTTCGATACAAAGTACAAATAAAATACCCGAATATGCTGTCGGGTAACAGACAATACAATCACAGAAATGAAATATAAAAGTGTTAATCTACAACACCTTGAATATTAACTCCATATACAACTAAATCCTAATCTAGATATACAAATATAGGAATCGACTAAAGAAAAATGCCGCGACCGTCCGCTATCGCCACAGCTCCACGAATCCTGAATGGATGAACATCAAAGGCGTCCTTGCGGAGGAACACCTGAAGTAGTATAATATATACATGGAGGAGAATATATAAACGGGTCAGAGCTCGAGTTGAAAAACATTTTATAGCAAGTGTATTAAAATTCATAATAATTATAAATGCATTATTACATGATTTAATGGAATTGTCCTCTCTATAAAATCCATCTCACCTCTAAACTAAAGCGCGCACTAAGTGTATCCACGTGATCTCCAAATGGGTGCCCAATTCTATTTAGGCAAGAGAAACTAATTTGAAACCCAAATGAAATATTTAAATAAAATCATCTAACCTATCTCTCAATCTCAACCTATTTGAGTTCCATCTAGATCGTATACTTTAATTTAAATGTTATAGTAATCCTTATATTTGTTCATTTTTCGAACATACAAAGTTGCATAATCAATCACATCATCACAAAACATTAACATTCTCAGTTACTAGAATTCTATATTCTAGTGATGCCCTTATAAGGCATGCAACAATATATATATATAATATATATATGAGTTATTAGCATCAAGAGTTAAGGACTAAACTCCTCTTGATTCTCAATGGGGCACTGCGTTTCATGCGTGGGACATCTCGCCGAAGTGAAATCCAAACAAGAAACCCCCCGTTACACTACTCCTGATCGTATTGATCCTCGAGGCTCATTATGCCCTCAATGCATGATGCATGTAAACCAATTTATTATCAAGTTTTAATTAATTAATATTCCCAATTCTCAAAATTACATGGCATTTCATGCGTGGAATGTCTCGCCGAAGCAAAATCCAAACAAGGACCCCCCCCCCCCCCCGTTACACTACTCCTGGCACCGTCGATTGTCGGGATAGGTGATATATATATAATTATGAGCATTAAGGACTCACTTATCCCCAATTTCCAACATTACACTGCAGTTCATGCATGGGACGTCTTGCCGAAGTGAAATCCAAACAAGGAACCCCCTCGATACACTAATCCTGGAAATATCAGTCCTTGAGGTCCATTATGCCCTCAATACCCAAGTACAAGCACAAGTAATAATAACCATCCAACCGAGCTATAACTCGAAGCATGCAGGCTCACATGCTATCATCTTCCAGCAGCCCATATACGTAGCAAACTGGGGCCACCTGGTGGGGTTCCACGACACCCACCTCGTGATCAACTCACGCACACGACGTCCCGGGAAGCGGTCATAACTCCTAACCGGCAAGTGAGAGCGATACATACCCACGACCTCTCACCCCCAAAATAAATAAATGTATATCACATAATAATCACATGGACGACTATGACCTGGGGAATATCCACACCCTGCTCTTTGAGCCAGGATGCTCACCCTCTACGCACGTAGCTTCCCAATGATAGCAAGGAGAGGGTATGCCTAACCATGCATATATACCATCATATAGGGTATACATACATCCCATATAATAAAGATATACCATTATATAAGGTATACCTTCCACATCATTTTCATATTCATTATACACTCTTAGACGCAATAAATTTAATGTCATTGTTTAGTATATCTCTCTCCTTTGATACACTAACCGTAAAATCTCACATATCTTCCCCACTTAGTATACGCGATACTATTTCTCGCTTGAAGCACACAGGTCATTTCTAATAATGGATTTTCTCTCAATTCTAATTAAGTTAAGGATATTCTATATCCGAATGCACCTCAATTCACAAAAACAGTTCCCCATCCATAATGGGGTTCAATTCATTTTATGAACCTTTAAAATTATCCCATTTGGGATTGGATCATAAGATCCGATATCTATACGTTATCTCATTCTTTCTTATAATTAATATGATCATCTCGAAATCATATCTCCAAATCAAGGTGGGCTTCCCCACTTAAGGTATACCGTAATATCTATTTGATATTCCTCAATTTTTGTCAATAAGACTCCAATAATTTCATATAAGGGAAAACCACTCTAAAGGTCTCCAAAACAAACTCCAAACAATTACTATAGAGGTCCCCAATCAATAACCTCGAAAAAAACGGAATGAAATTCTCCTTAGAAAAACAATCCCCCAAAAGCCCTTTTTCTGAATCGATTCGGGCCAATTTCGAATCGATTCGGCCCAGCGAATCGATTCGGCCAGGAAGGCGAATCGATTCGGTTCATCGATTCAGCAGGGGTTCGAATCGATTCGGTTACTCAGACCTGGGCACTTGCATATTTCCGAATCGATTCGGTAGGAGGCCGAATCGATTCGCCCCTTTAGAAATCTCGAAAATGGCTACTTTTTAGTAAGCCAAAAATCCCAAAATCCATTTTAATCATTTTCTATCCATTTCTCTTCAACCCAATCATATATATATCATCAATATTCATCCTAGAATACATATAAACTAATTTCTAACCTCAAATCAAAGATCTACATATCAAATCTAAGATTATACCAAAAAGTTAGGTTTTTATAAACTAAACCTAAAACCCAAAGATTCAATCCACAAATCATGCAATAAATGGTACATAACAATTATTTAGCAAGTTTAATCACTTGCCTCGGTTTGTAGGGTCTGAATCAGCCTTGAGATCACGTATTTGCCAGAAATCTCCACTTTCTCTCTCTTTTCTCCTTCCTTTTCTTCTTATCTCTTTCTTTCTTTCTTTTTCTCTTTCTCTCTTTGGACAAATATCTCCTGTAGGCTTAATAAGCCCTAAATCCCAAGATACACATCTTTGAATGATAATACACACTTTAAATGACCCGTTAACTTTAATTCGAGTCAAACGGTCCTAAATTATTTCGGAACCTAAATAGACCCCAAGTACACTCATTTTGACTTTCTCGGCTCTTTCGGACAAAACTACACCCTCGGAATTGCCATTCGATACACTTTCTAACGACTCCAAATTTTGACCTCAAGTGCCAAATTAATTTATTCTCCAATAAAATATTATTTATTTCTATCAAAATAAATAAATGCTCGTCTCCAAAACCTCGGGTTGTTACAAACTTCCCCACTTACAAAAATTTTGTCCTCGAAATTTTTGCTAAGACTAATTCTCCAAATCTCAACTAGTTCCACTACACCCATCATCACTAATCCTATCTCCAAACTTCTAACTTCCCATGACGAGTTAATTTAATTTATTTTATTTTAAGTTAATGTTGAGTTTCACAAAACCAATTTCCACAACAAGGGCGCCCATACACCCTTTATATTTGAGCTTTATGCTCACAGCAATCATAAGGAGGCTTTATTTTCCTCCAAGTTCCACATTTCCATAAACATAATACTAACATTTTAATACTGTAAAAATTTTGAATGGTCCAAGGAAATAACTCCTCTCAATTCCTGACATTCGCCACTTTCGTGCGGGGGACGTCTCGGAAAAGAGAAATCCAAATAAGGAACCCTCACAATACACTACTATGTGGCGACGTCGGGGATTGAGAGTTTGTTAAATCCGGACTAGACTTTGAAAATATTTTAGTGAAAAAATTATTTTGAAAGGGCCCGAAGGCCGATAAAAGTTTTATTTTGAAAATAATTTATTTTGAAAACAGTTTATATATTATAATATAATATAAAATGCCTTATGTCCAACACAAGGTCTTTTAAATCATCATACATATACCAACATATAGCTCGCAAGAATTAACATAGTTGTGAGCTAAAAATTTCCTGCGTCCCATCAATCCACAATCTCAACTTTCAAACATAAACAACATCTTACACCATTTCAATATATTGCCATTAATAAGGCTCATCCATATATGGAATACAACAATTATATAAGTCTAATCATGACCATATAAAAAAAAGTAGCTTTATCATTACTACTTATCACCATAACCATTCTTACATCACCACAAGGTTTATAGCTCTTTTTGAGCACCTTGCGTAATGATCTATTCTTTTATAATGTAATAAAATAAGAGGCTATCTTGCTCAAAATTCCCCTTAGGGTCATTACATACATAATAGGGCTATAGTACTACCCTTTCACAAATATCTCACATACGATATCCCCAAAACTAATTTTAGTAATTATCCTATTTATAAAGGAAAATTATCTTACATCATCCATCTCTAGTCCGATTGCCCATCCTCATCAATGGGCTCCCGAACAAAGTCCCCCGATCTAAAATGACCTCGAATTTGCTGTAGGGTTGCACTTCCAAAATGTCATCAAACTATGGTCCTTTACCTCTTTTAGAACAATCTCTCTTTTTATGACCTATTTCATTACAAAAGAAACACTTACCCACAAATCCTTTCTGCCCACTCGCATTACTGGCACTCTCCTTGCCAATCTTACTTGATAAACTCGAATCTCCAAAGTGCTTACCCTCTTGCGAATGAAGACGATATTCATGACACTTTAATAGTGCCGCATTTACTACCTCAACGAAAGTCACTAACCTGGGGCTCTCAATCAAATGCGGCCAGATTTTCCAATCTAATCCTCGAACAAACTTCGATATACGCTTCTCTTATGTATTTACTTCATCATGTACTAATTTTACCCATCTAGAAAAATCTTCCTCATATTCTGTTACAGTTCTATTCCCCTGAAAAATCTTTATATCTCGAGAAGTGGAAGGAAAATACCTTCGATCAAAAAGTTTCTAAAATTCTATTATAGGCAAGGTATCTCTCTATTCAGATGTGGTGAAAGACTCCCACAATTGAAGAGATGCACCCGATAACTTAAAGGTGGATAATTTTTTTTTCTGCATCTCACTACACTCAACCCTATGAAGGTGCCTCTATATACGATTCTTCCATTGACTTGCAGCCATTGCATCAACTCCCCCTGCAAACTCGGGAGGATGCCCCTTACTAAAATCTTCCTTCACTCTCTCCCATAAAGATAATCCTAAATGGGGTTGGGCTGCTCAAGCGGCAGACTACTGAGCCATCGTAGAAACGGTAGCAGTTACTGCTTGTGCCACAATATTGGCAACATCATCTGTAGTCATGTTCATTTGAGGCATTTGGGGTTGCCCTTTGTTTTCCCTGACTGAACGATCTCCCTTCGGTGGCATCTGAAACAAGAACAATTGTATCAGAACGCCTTTCAAATATTTTTGATTCGCAGAAGGACATGGACGTATGAATGTAATCGTCCTAACAATAAGGATCTATATCAAGAACGCTTACGGAAGATCGTAGTAACGCTCACAGATCCTAAAGACACTAGAACTTGATGCTCTGATACCATCTGTGACAATCCGCTCAAAATAATAATGGGTGGCCAACCCTATACGACATTAAATCAGGTATCTAAGATGGCACAGTGTCAACATCAACTGACAATACAGCATAATATAAGGCTAACTACCCAAAACTATTAAAAGCGAATTGGCAAAAATTTAAAACTTTTATTTAACAACAACAACAAAAACCAATTGTGCAATCACAACCAATGATACACATCTAACCAAGATGAGTGATAAGTGCAAACTCCATTAATATACAAGAGTGCAATACAAAGTACAAATAAAATACCCGAATATGCTGTCGGGTAACAGACAATACAATCAGAGAAATGAAATATAAAAGTGTTAATCTACAACACCTTGAATATTAACTCCATATACAACTAAATCCTAATCTAGATATACAAAGATAGGAATCGACTAAAGAAAAATGCCGCGACCGTCCGCTATCGCCACAGCTCCACGAATCCTGAATGGATGAACATCAAAGGCGTCCTTGCGGAGGAACACCTTAAGTAGTATAATATATACATGGAGGAGAAAATATAAACGGGTCAGATCCCGAGTTGAAAAACATTTAATCGCAAGTGTATTAAAATTCATAATAATTATAAATGCATTAATACATGATTTAATAGAATCGTCCTCTCTACAAAATCCATCTCACCTCTCAACTAAAGCGCGCACTAAGTGTATCCACGTGATCTCCAAATGGGTGCCCAATTCTATTTAGGCAAGAGAATCTAATTTGAAACCCAAATGAAATATTTAAATAAAATCATCTAACCTATCTCTCAATCTCAACCTATTTGAGTTCCATCTAGATCGTATACTTTAATTTAAATGTTATAGTAATCCTTATATTTGTTCATTTTTCGAACATATAAAGTTGCATAATCAACCACATCATCACAAAACATTAACATTCTCAGTTACTAGAATTCTATATTCTAGTGATGCCCTCATAAGGCATGCAACAATATATATATAACATATATATATATGAGTTATTAGCATCAAGAGTTAAGGACTAAACTCCTCTTGATTCTCAACGGGGAACTACGTTTCATGCGTGGAACATCTCGCCGAAGTGAAATCCAAACAAGAAACCCCCCGTTACACTACTCCTGATCGTATCGATCCTCGAGGCTCATTATGCCCTCAATGCATGATGCATGTAACCCAATTTATTATCTAGTTTTAATTAATTAATATTCCTAATTCTCAAAATTACATGGCATTTCATGCGTGAAACGTCTCGCCGAAGCGAAATCCAAACAAGGAACCCCCCCCACCCCCCCCCCCCCCGTTACACTACTCCTGGGACTGTCGATTGTTGGGATAGGTGATATATATATAAGTATGAGCATTAAGGACTCACTTATCCCCAATTTCCAACATTACACTGCAGTTCATGCATTGGACGTCTCGTCGAAGCGAAATCCAAACAAGGAACCCCCTCGAGACACTAATCCTGGCAATATCAGTCCTTGAGGTCCATTATGCCCTCGATACCCAAGTACAAGCACAAGTAATAATAACCATCCAACCGAGCTATAACTTGAAGGATGCAGGCTCACATGCTATCATCTTCCAGCAGCCCATATACGTAGCAAACTGTGGCCACCTGGTGGGGTTCCACGACACCCACCTCGTGATCAACTCACGCACACGACGTCCCGGGAAGCGGTCATAGCTCCTAACCGGCAAGTGAGAGCGACACATACCCACGACCTCTCACCCCCAAAATAAATAAATGTATATCACATAATAATCACATGGACGACTATGACCTGGGGAATATCCACACCCTGCTCTTTGAGCCAGGATGCTCACCCTCTACGCACGTAGCTTCCCAATGATAGCAAGGAGAGGGTATGCCTAACCATGCATATATACCATCATATAGGGTATACATACATCCCATATAATAAAGATATACCATTATATAAGGTATACCTTCCACATCATTTTCATATTCATTATACACTCTTAGACGCAATAAATTTAATGTCATTGTTTAGTATATCTCTCTCCTTTGATACACTAACCGTAAAATCTCACATATCTTCCCCACTTAGTATACGCGATACTATTTCTCGCTTGAAGCTCACACGTCATTTCTAATAATGGATTTTCTCTCAATTCTAATTAAGTTAAGGCTATTATATATCCGAATGCACGTCAATTCACATAAACAGTTCCCCATCCATAATGGGGTTCAATTCATTTTATGAACCTTTAAAATTATCCCATTTGGGACTAGATCATAAGATCCGATATCTCTACGTTATCTCATTCTTTCTTATAATTAATGTGATCATCTCGAAATCGTATCTCCAAATCAAGGTGGGCTTCCCCACTTAAGGTATACCGTAATATCTATTCGATATTCCTCAATTTTTGTCAATAAGACTCCAATAATTTCATATAAAGGAAAACCTCTCTAATGGTCTCCAAAACATACTCCAAACAATTACTATAGAGGTCCCCAATCAATAACCTCGAAAAAACGGGATGAAATTCTCCTTAGAAAAACAATCCCCCAAAAGCTCTTTTTCTGAATCGATTCGGCCAGGAAGGCGAATCGATTCGGTTCATCGATGCGGCTGGGGTTCGAATCGATTTGGTCACTCAGACCTGGGCACTTGCATATTTCTGAATCGATTCGGTAGGAGGCCGAATCGATTAATCTCGAAAATGGCTACTTTTTAGTAAGCAAAAAATCCCAAAATCCATTTTAATCATTTTCTATCCATTTCTCTTCAACCCTATCATATATATATCATCAATATTCATCCTAGAATACATATAAACTAATTTCTAACTTCAAATCAAAGATCTACATATCAAATCTAAGATTATACCAAAAAGTTAGGTTTTTATAAACTAAACCTAAAACCCAAAGATTCAATCCACAAATCATGCAATAAATGGTACATAACAATTATTTAGCAAGTTTAATCACTTGCCTCGGGTTTGTAGGGTCTGAATCAGCCTTGAGATCACGTATTGGCCGGAAATCTCCACTTTCTCTCTCTTTTCTCCTTCCTTTTCTTCTTATCTCTTTCTTTCTTTCTTTTTCTCTTTCTCTCTTTGGAGAAATATCTCCTGTAGGCTTAATAAGCCCTAAATCCCAAGATACACATCTTTGAATGATAATACACACTTTAAATGACCCGTTAACTTTAATTCGACTAAAACGGTCCTAAATTATTTCGGAACCTAAATAGACCCCAAGTACAGTCATTTTGACTTTCTCGACTCTTCCGGACACAACTACACCCTCAGAACTTCCATTCGATACACTTTCTAACGACTCCAAATTTTGACCTCAAGTGCCAAATTCAATTATTCTCCAATAAAATATTATTTATTTCTATCAAAATAAATAAATCCTAGTCTTCAAAACCTCAGGTTGTTACAAACTTCCCCACTTACAAAAATTTTGTCCTCGAAATTTTTGCTAAGACTAATTCTCCAAAGCTCAACTAGTTCTACTACACCCATCATCACTAATCCTATCTCCAAACTTCTAACTTCCCATGACGAGTTAATTTAATTTATTTTATTTTAAGTTAATGTTGAGTTTCACAAAACCAATTTGCACAACAAGGGCGCCCATACACCCTTTATATTTGAGCTTTATGCTCACAGAATCATAAGGAGGCTTTATTTGCCTCCAAGTTCCACATTTCCATAAACATAA
Organism: Sambucus nigra; assembly: GCA_949130495.1. NCBI lineage: Eukaryota > Viridiplantae > Streptophyta > Magnoliopsida > Dipsacales > Adoxaceae > Sambucus > Sambucus nigra. The sequence continues at coordinate 164,631,429 of OX422220.1, read as the reverse complement.
TACTAACATTTTAATACTGTAAAAATTTTGAATGGTCCAAGGAAATAACTCCTCTCAATTCCTGACATTCGCCACTTTCGTGCGGGGGACGTCTCGGAAAAGAGAAATCTAAATAAGGAACCCTCACAATACACTACTATGTGGTGACGTCGGGGATTGAGAGTTTGTTAAATCCGGACTAGACTTTGAAAATAGTTTAGTGAAAAAATTATTTTGAAAGGGCCCGAAGGCCGATAAAAGTTTTATTTTGAAAATAATTTATTTTGAAAACAGTTTATATATTATAATATAATATAAAATGCCTTATGTCCAACACAAGGTCTTTTAAATCATCATACATATACCAACATATAGCTCGCAAGAATTAACATAGTTGTGAGCGAAAAATTTCCTGCATCCCATCAATCCACAATCTCAACTTTCAAACATAAACAACATCTTAAACCACTTCAATATATTGCCATTAATAAGGCTCATCCATATCTGGAATACAACAATTATATAAGTGTAATCATGACCATATAAAAAAAAAGCAGCTTTATCATTACTACTTATCACCATAACCATTCTTACATCACCACAAGGTTTATAGCTCTTTTTGAGCACCTTGCATAATCATCTATTCTTTTATAATGTAATAAAATAAGATCCTATCTTGCTCAAAATTCCCCTTAGGGTCATTACATACATAATAGGGCTATAGTACTACGCTTTCACAAATATCTCACATACGATATCCCCAAAACTCATTTTAGTAATTATCCTATTTATAAAGTAAAATTATCTTACATCATCCATCTCTAGTCCGATTGCCCATCCTCATCAATGGGCTCCCGAACAAAGTCCCCCAGTCTAAAACGACCTCGAATTTGCTGTAGGGGTTGCACTTCCAAAATTTCATCAAACTATGGTCCTTTACCTCTGTTAGAACAATCTCTCTTTTTATGACCTATTTCATTACAAAAGAAACACTTACCCACAAATCCTTTTTTGCCCACTCGCATTACTGGCACTCTCCTTGCCAAACTTACTTGATAAACTCGAATCTCCAAAGTCCTTACCCTCTTGCGAATGAAGACGATATTCATGACACTTTAATAGTGTCGCATTTACTACCTCAACGAAAGTCACTAACCTGGGGCTCTCAATCAAATGCTGCCAGATTTTCCAATCTAATCCTCGAACAAACTTCGATATACGCTTCTCTTCTGTATTTACTTCATCAGGTACTAATTTTACCCATCTAGAAAAATCTTCCTCATATTCTGTTACAGTTCTATTCCCCTGAAAAATCTTTATATCTCGAGAAGTGGAAGGAAAATACCTTCGATCAAAAAGTTTCTAAAATTCTATTATAGGCAAGGTATCTCTCTGTTCAGATGTGGTGAAAGACTCCCACAATTGAAGAGCTGCACCCGATAACTTAAAGGTGGCTAATTTTTTTTTCTGCATCTCACTACACTCAACCCTATGAAGGTGCCACTATATACTATTCTTCCATTGACTTGCAGCCATTGCATCAACTCCCCCTGCAAACTCGGGAGGATGCCCCTTACTAAAATCTTCCTTCACTCTCTCCCATAAAGATAATCCTAAATGGGGTTGGGCTGCTCGAGCGGCAGACTGCTGAGCCATCGTAGAAACTGTAGCAGTTACTGCTTGTGCCACAATATTGGCAACATCATTTGTAGTCATGTTCATTTGAGGCATTTGGGGTTGCCCTTTGTTTGCCCTGACTGAACGATCTCCCTTCGGTGGCATCTGAAACAAGAACAATTGTATCAGAACGCCTTTCAAATATTTTTGATTCGCAGAAGGACATGGACGTATGAATGTAATTGTCCTAACAATAAGGCTCTATATCAAGAACGCTTACGGAAGATCGTAGTAGTGCACACAGATCCTAAAGACACTAGAACTTGATGCTATGATACCATCTTTGACAACCCGCTCAAAATAATAACGGGTGGCCAACCCTATACGACATTAAATAAGGTATCTAAGACGGCACAGTCTCAACATCAACTGACTATACACCATAATATAAGGCTAACTACCCAAAACTATTAAAAGCGAATTGTCAAAAATATAAAATTTTATGTAACAACAACAACAAAAACCAATAGTGCAATCACAACCAATGATACACATCTAACCAAGATGAGTGATAAGTGCAAACTCCATTAATATACAAGAGTGCAATACAAAGTAGAAATAAAATACCCGAATATGCTGTCGAGTAACAGACAATACAATCAGAGAAATGAAATATAAAAGTGTTAATCTACAACACCTTGAATATTAACTCCATATACAACTAAATCCTAATCTAGATATACAAATATAGGAATCGACTAAAGAAAAATGCCGCGACCGTCCGCTATCGCCACAGCTCCACGAATCCTGAATGGATGAACATCAAAGGCGTCCTTGCGGAGGAACACCTGAAGTAGTATAATATATACATGGAGGAGAATATATAAACGGGTCAGAGCTCGAGTTGAAAAACATTTTATAGCAAGTGTATTAAAATTCATAATAATTATAAATGCATTATTACATGATTTAATGGAATTGTCCTCTCTATAAAATCCATCTCACCTCTAAACTAAAGCGCGCACTAAGTGTATCCACGTGATCTCCAAATGGGTGCCCAATTCTATTTAGGCAAGAGAAACTAATTTGAAACCCAAATGAAATATTTAAATAAAATCATCTAACCTATCTCTCAATCTCAACCTATTTGAGTTCCATCTAGATCGTATACTTTAATTTAAATGTTATAGTAATCCTTTTATTTGTTCATTTTTCGAACATATAAAGCTGCATAATCAACCACATCATCACAAAACATTAACATTCTCAGTTACTAGAATTCTATATTCTAGTGATGCCCTTATAAAGCATGCAATAATATTTATATAATATATATATGAGTTATTAGCATCAAGAGTTAAGAACTAAACTCCTCTTGATTCTCAACGGGGCACTACGTTTCATGCGTGGGACATCTCGTCGAAGTGAAATCCAAACAAGAAACCCCCTGTTACACTACTCCTGATCGTATCGATCCTCGAGGATCATTATGCCCTCAATGCATGATGCATGTAACCCAATTTATTATCCAGTTTTAATTAATTAATATTCCCAATTCTCAAAATTACATGGCATTTCATGCGTGGAATGTCTCGCCGAAGCGAAATCCAAACAAGGACCCCCCCCGTTACACTACTCCTGGCACCGTCGATTGTTGGGATAGGTGATATATATATATAAGTATGAGCATTAAGGACAAACTTATCCCCAATTTCCAACATTACACTGCAGTTCATGCATGCGACGTCTTGCCGAAGCGAAATCCAAACAAGGAACCCCCTCGATACACTAATCCTAGCATTATCAGTCCTTGAGGTCCATTATGCCCTCGATACCCAAGTACAAGCACAAGTAATAATAACCATCCAACCGAGCTATAACTCGAAGGATGCAGGCTCACATGCTATCATCTTCCAGCAGCCCATATACGTAGCAAACTGGGGCCACCTTGTGGGGTTCCACGACACCCACCTTGTGATCAACTCACACACACGACGTCCCGGGAAGCGGTCATAGCTCCTAACCGACATGTGAGAGCGACACATACCCACGACCTCACACCCCCAAAATAAATAAATGTATATCAGATAATAATCACATGGACGACTATGACCTGGGGAATATCCACACCCTGCTCTTTGAGCCAGGATGCTCACCCTCTACGCACGTAGCTTCCCAATGATAGCAAGGAGAGGGTATGCCTAACCATGCATATATACCATCATATAGGGTATACATACATCCCATATAATAAAGATATACCATTATATAAGGTATACCTTCCACATCATTTTCATATTCATTATACACTCTCAGACGCAATAAATTTAATGTCATTGTTTAGTATATCTCTCTCCTTTGATACACTAACCGTAAAATCTCACATATCTTCCCCACTTAGTATACGCGATACTATTTCTCGCTTGAAGCTCACACGTCGCTTCTAATAATGGATTTTCTCTCAATTCTAATTAAGTTATGGATATTCTATATCCGAATGCACCTCAATTCTCATAAACAGTTCCCCATCCATAATGGGGTTCAATTCATTTTATGAACCTTTAAAATTATCCCATTTGGGATTGGATCATAAGATCCGATATCTCTGCGTTATCTCATTCTTTCTTATAATTAATATGATCATCTCGAAATCGTATCTCCAAATCAAGGTGGGCTTCCCCACTTAAGGTATACCGTAATATCTATTCGATATTCCTCAATTTTTGTCAATAAGACTCCAATAATTTCATATAAAGGAAAACCTCTCTAATGGTCTCCAAAACATACTCCAAACAATTACTATAGAGGTCCCCAATTAATAACCTCGAAAAAAATGGGATGAAATTCTCCTTAGAAAAACAATCCCCCAAAAGCCCTTTTTCTGAATCGATTCGGGCCAATTTCGAATTGACTCGACCCAGCGAATCGATTCGGCCAGGAAGGCGAATCGATTCGGTTCATCGATTCGGCTGGGGTTCGAATCGATTCGGTCACTCAGACCTGGGCACTTGCATATTTCCGAATCGATTCGGTAGGAGGCCGAATCGATTCGGCCCTTTAGAAATCTCGAAAATGACTATTTTTTAGTAAGCGAAAAATCCCAAAATCCATTTTAATCATTTTCCATCCATTTCTCTTCAACCCAATCATATATATATCATCAATATTCATCCTAGAATACATATAAACTAATTTCTAACCTCAAATCAAAGATCTACATATCAAATCTAAGATTATACCAAAAAGTTAGGTTTTGATAAACTAAACCTAAAACCCAAAGATTCAATCCACAAATCATGCAATAAATGGTACATAACAATTATTTAGCAAGTTTAATCACTTGCCTCGGGTTTGTAGGGTCTGAATCAGCCTTGAGATCACGTATTGGCCAGAAATCTTCACTTTCTCTCTCTTTTCTCCTTCCTTTTCTTCTTATCTCTTTCTTTCTTTCTTTTTCTCTTTCTCTCTTTGGAGAAATATCTCCCGTAGGCTTAATAAGCCCTAAATCCCAAGATACACATCTTTGAATGATAATACACACTTTAAATGACCCGTTAACTTTAATTCGAGTCAAACGGTCCTAAATTATTTCGGAACCTAAATAGACCCCAAGTACACTCATTTTGACTTTCTTGACTCTTCAGGACACAACTACACCCTCAGAATTGCCATTCGATACACTTTCTAACGACTCCAAATTTTCACCTCAAGGGCCAAATTTAATTATTCTCCAATAAAATATTACTTATTTCTATCAAAATAAATAAATCCTTGTCTCCAAAACCTCGGGTTGTTACAAACTTCCCCACTTACAAAAATTTTGTCCTCGAAATTTTTGCTAAGACTAATTCTCCAAAGCTCAACTATTTCTACTACACCCATCATCACTAATCCTATCTCCAAACTTCTAACTTCCCATGATGAGTTAATTTAATTTATTTTATTTTAAGTTAATGTTGAGTTTCACAAAACCAATTTCCACAACAAGGGCGCCCATACACCCTTTATATTTGAGATTTATGCTCACAACAATCATAAGGAGGCTTTATTTGCCTCCAAGTTCCACATTTCCATAAACATAATACTAACATTTTAATACTGTACAAATTTTGAATGGTCCAAGGAAATAACTCCTCCCAATTCCTGACATTCGCCACTTTCGTGCGGGGGACGTCTCGGAAAAGATAAATCCAAACAAGGAACCCTCACAATACACTACTATGTGGCGACGTCGGGGATTGAGAGTTTGTTAAATCCGGACTAGACTTTGAAAATATTTTAGTGAAAAAATTATTTTGAAAGGGCCCGAAGGCCGATAAAAGTTTTATTTTGAAAATAATTTATTTTGAAAACAGTTTATATATTATAATATAATATAAAATGCCTTCTGTCCAACACAAGGTCTTTTAAATCATCATACATATACCAACATATAGCTCGCAAGAATTAACATAGTTGTGAGCTAAACATTTCCTGCATCCCATCAATCCACAATCTCAACTTTCAAACATAAACAACATCTTACACCATTTCAATATATTGCCATTAATAAGGCTAATCCATATCTGGAATACAACAATTATATAAGTCTAATCATCACCATATAAAAAAAAGTAGCTTTATCATTACTACTTATCACCATAACCATTCTTACATCACCACAAGGTTTATAGCTCTTTTTGAGCACCTTGCATAATCATCTATTCTTTTATAATGTAATAAAATAAGAGCCTATCTTGCTCAAAATTCCCCTTAGGGTCATTACATACATAATAGGGCTATAGTACTACACTTTCACAAATATCTCACATACGATATCCCCAAAACTCATTTTAGTAATTATCCTATTTATAAAAGAAAATTATCTTACATCATCCATCTCTAGTCCGATTGCCCATCCTCATCAATGGGTTCCCGAACAAAGTCCCCCGGTCTAAAACGACCTCGAATTTGCTGTAGGGGTTGCACTTCCAAAATTTCATCAAACTATCGTCCTTTACCTCTTTTAGGACAATCTCTCTTTTTATGACCTATTTCATTACAAAAGAAACACTTACCCACAAATCCTTTCTGCCCACTCGCATTACTGGCACTCTCCTTGCCAAACTTACTTGATGAACTCGAATCTCCAAAGTCCTTACCCTCTTGTGAATGAAGACGATATTCATGTCACTTTAATAGTGCCGCATTTACTACCTCAACGAAAGTCACTAACCTGGGGCTCTCAATCAAATGCTGCCAGATTTTCCAATCTAATCCTCGAACAAACTTCGATATACGCTTCTCTTCTGTATTTACTTCATCAGGTACTAATTTTAACCATCTAGAAAAATCTTCCTCATATTCTGTTACAGTTCTATTCCCCTGAAAAATCTTTATATCTCGAGAAGTGGAAGGAAAATACCTTCGATCAAAAGGTTTCTAAAATTCTATTATAGGCAAGGTATCTCTCTGTTCAGATGTGGTGAAAGACTCCCACAATTGAAGAGCTGCACCCGATAACTTAAAGGTGGCTAATAATTGTTTCTGCATCTCACTACACTCAACCCTATGAAGGTGCCTCTATATACTATTCTTCCATTGACTTGCAGCCATTGCATCAACTCCCCCTGCAAACTCGGGAGGATGCCCCTTACTAAAATCTTCCTTCACTCTCTCCCATAAAGATAATCCTAAATGGGGTTGGGCTGCTCGAGCGGCAGACTGCTGAGCCATCGTAGAAACGGTAGCAGTTACTGCTTGTGCCACAATATTGGCAACATCATCTGTAGTCATGTTCATTTGAGGCATTTGGGGTTGCCCTTTGTCTGCCCTGACGGAACGATCTCCCTTCGGTGGCATCTGAAACAAGAACAATTGTATCAGAACGCCTTTCAAATATTTTTGATTCACAGAAGGACATGGACGTATGAATGTAATCGTCCTAACAATAAGGCTCTATATCAAGAACGCTTACGGATGATCGTAGTAACGCACACAGATCCTAAAGACACTAGAACTTGATGCTCTGATACCATCTGTGACAACCCGCTCAAAATAATAACGGGTGGCCAACCCTATACGACATTAAATCAGGTATCTAAGATGGCACAGTCTCAACATCAACTGACAATACACCATAATATAAGGCTAACTACCCAAAACTATTAAAAGCGAATTGTCAAAAATTTAAAACTTTTATTTAAGAACAACAACAAAACCAATAGTGCAATCACAACCAATGATACACATCTAACCAAGATGAGTGATAAGTGCAAACTCCATCAATATACAAGAGTGCAATACAAAGTACAAATAAAATACCTGAATATGATGTCGGGTAACAAACAATACAATCGAAGAAATGAAATATAAAAGTGTTAATCTACAACACCTTGAATACTAACTCCATATACAACTGAATCGATTCGGCTGGGGTCTGAATTGATTCGGTCACTCAGACCTGGGCACCTGCATATTTTCGAATCGATTCGGTAGGAGGCCGAATCGATTCGGGCCTTCAGAAATCTCGAAAATGGCTACTTTTTAGTAAGCCAAAAATTCCAAAATCCATTTTAGTCATTTTCTATCCATTTATCTTCAACCCAATCATATATATATGATCAATATTCATCCTGGAATACATATAAACTAATTTCTAACCTCAAATCAAAGATCTACATATCAAATCTAAGATTATACCCAAAAGTTAGGTTTTGATAAACTAAACCTAAAACCCAAAAATTCAATCCAAAAATCATGCAATAAATGGTACACAACAATTATTTAGCAAGTTTAATCACTTGCCACGGGTTCGTAGGGTCTGAATCCGCCTTGAGATCGCGTATTAGCCAAAAATCTCCACTCTCTCTTTCTTTTCTCCTTCCTTTTCGTCTTCTCTCTTTCTTTCGTTATTTTTCTCTTTCTCTCTTTGGAAAAATATCTCCCGTAGGCTTAATAAGCCCTAAATCCCAAGATACACATCTTTGAATGATAATACACACTTTAAATGACCCGGTAACTTTAATTCGAGTCAAACGGTCCTAAATTATTTCAAAACCTAAATAGACCCCAAGTATAGTCATTTTGACTTTCTCGACCCTTCCGGACACAACTACACCCTCAGAATCGCCATTCGATACAGTTTCTAACGACTCCAATTTTTTACCTTAAGTGCCAAATTTAATTAATCTCCAATAAAATATTACTTATTTCTCCCAAAATAAATAAATTCTCGTCTCCAAAACCTCCGGTTGTTACATTTTCATTGTCTTACTTGTTAGTTAACATGTTCCATGCTCACATGCTTTCATGATATATTGTTATGATACTTATACTCCTATCATGTTTCACTTATTTCATATGCTTCTTATGCTTTGCTTTATCATGAATAACTTTAGACTAAGTGATGTTTTCTTTAGATGTAGTTATATATTTGTGATTGATATGTCCCTTGATTGTGGATATATTGTCATTGTCCTCATAGTTAATCAGTATTGCTAGCATGTTGTCGTCTAGATGTTTTGTAGAGCTATCTCTATGATTGTTCGCTATTCGTACCATATTCTTTGGTACATAATTCTTGGATATTTTTGGCTCAATATATGGATGCTTTTTTTTGGATTTATTAATCATTTGACTTTACCTATATTCTTATCCCCAATTGGTCCATTCTCAATTGGGATCAATTTGGTATATTCTTATCCTCATATTTCTATATTCATGCTTTATATATGATATCAATATAGTTAGATTGTTTATATAACAGATATCATGACAATATGCTTATTTAATGACGTCTTTCATCTATTAGTTCATATTTTGAGATTAATTTGATGATACACTTTTACATGCTCATTGTGTGTTCCCTATATAGCTTTGGTATTTCACAGGTTACACTAGCTCCTACTTCGCTAGTTCTATTTGTCATTATATTCTTATTTTTTTACCCTGCTATATTTATTATCTATGACTTATTTATTTTCTTTGAATTGTAGTGAAAAAAGGGGAAAATAATATTTTCATGTATCAAAAAGGGGAATTTGTTGAAAAATGGAATAAATATCTATGATAGGGGAAGATGTTATTTAGAGGGAGTTATGCCAATTATGTTACTCATTGGTATTTGATGATTTGGTTATACATCACATGTTTACATGCTTTATATCATCTACATGTCATTGATTGTTTCGAAGATTCCTAAGGAGGGGGAATTTCTCTATGTGCATGTTATTTGCCTATGTGATGCTCTTTATTATTTCTCGTTATTTCATTCATATCTATTATGATTCCGACTCTAACCCATTTTTCAGACTTGACATTGTATGCTACGTTAATCTTATGATTTTTTTTTTTTACATTATCTTCCTACTACTCTCACTATGTGGCTAGTGAGGTATGAGTTTTGTAGAGGTAATAGGATCATTTTGGGTTATGGGGGGTTTCACCATGGAATAACTAAAGGGGGAGATTGAAAATATAATTTTGTAATAAATTATAACAACCCAACTTTTATATATCTTTTCTATCTACTTAAGATGTCTCAATTCTCCAAATAAAGTGTTTTTTTAAAAACTAACACATTGTCTCTGGACAATTTAAATCTTTTTTATGCAACGTTTATTACTTTCTAATATATTAAAAGGGCCATAATTATATTAATGACTACATATATAAATTTTTCCTTAATTGCTAAATAGTAGAATGGCATTAACATTACTTTGTAACTTAATTCTGACCATAATATGTAATTATTCTAGGTTTAAATATTCTTAAAATAGTGAAATTAGGAAAATAATTACTTGTTATATGGGTTACTTTCGTTAATAAAGAGTTGTACATACTTTGAGGGATAAACGTATAAGTGTAATAAGTTAAAGTTTGTATATAACAATTATATAAAAATTTAGGGGAGCGAAGAAAAAAAAACTAGTTTGAGAAAAATGTCTTAATATTTCTATCCAAACTCATCATCCTAGTAACCTTTAATTTCAACCTTATCCCTCCCATTAAACTGACATCACAAAGCTATAAATACAGAGAATGAGTTACGTTCAATACTCACCAATTCACCATTACTCAGATGAGAGTACACACAACCATCTTCCTTCAAATTTCATTTGTTCTACATGTGGTCATGTTGATATATACCCAATTTCTGTACGTACTCGTCCATGTATATAGAAGATTGGGTTTGTGGGAGGGGGTTTGTGGGTTTGTTATTATGAGAGATAAAAAACCCTCAGTTATGGAATATTTCTTATAAGTTTCATTCTAGTTATGTTTTTAAATGTTGTATAAAAACATACATACATATATACATATGCATATACACACACACACACACACACACTAGGCTATGCCCGTGCCTGAAGGAACGACAAAAATTTCCAAAAAGTAGGTAATCGCAAAATGTCAAAATTTTCAAAATACATAATTATGAAACGGAAACAATTTCTTTTCCCCCAACAAAACAAAGTGTAATTTTCAATCAACTGGCCATAATCTGTTTTTTATAGGACTATCCACCATATTTAACAAATAACAAATAGTCTGACATCATTAAAATAGTCTAAATTCATCAAACAAATTCATTATTTAACATGAAATATACAACCAAATTCACATTATGCGTTGAATAAACAAAATATAAATTTTTAAAAAAAAATTGGACGTAGTCTTATTTATTTATCGGAATATCCACCCTGCTTATGGGAAAATAATCAATTCAATAATATTTGAAAAGTCTAAATTCATCTAACAAATACTTCATCTTAGCCTTCACAATACCCACTTCCTGTAATACCCCGTGATTTTGGGACTGAGAAATTACATTTTGGGAGAAATAAAATTTATTTAAATTGGAGAATTTTAAAATTCGATAATTAAGGTCCAAAAACTGAGGACGTTATAAAGTATTCCAGATGACGATTTTGAGTGCGCCACTGGTTCTGAATGGGTCGAGATAGTCAAAATGACTGTCCTTGGATTTATTTCGATTCCGGAATATTTTTAAGTGAGTTTGACTCGAATTACAATAAACGAGTCATTAAAAGTGTGTGTTACCATTTAAAACTGGGACTTATGTTTCGAAGGTTTAAGAGGCTTACGAATCATCCATTCTCATTTGTGAGAAAGATAGGAAACCCTAGAAAGGGAAAGAAAGAGATAAAGAAGAAGAAACAAAGAGAGAGAGAGAGGAGAAAGCTTGGAGATTTTTGGCCCGTACGCAATTTCGGGGATGATTCAACCTCTACAATTATGAGGCAAGTGTTTAATCTTGCTAAATATTTCATTTGTGTATTTCATTTATTAATTTTTGGATAAAAGAAATGGATTTTTGGGTTATATGTGAAAATCTAGATTTTGGGACTAAAACTTGAATTTGATGTTTATATATGGAATTTATGGCATTTAAGTTGATGAGATGAGATGTAGGTTGGGTTTTGATGTGAGTAAAATGACTGAGTTAAAGATTGAGGGTTGGATGATAATGTTTTGGGTGTTTGGATAGTTGGTTTTCTTCAAATGGAAAAAGGGCAAGATATCTGGTATGGCCGATCGACCGCGCCTTAAGGGAAGAGCCTACTGCATTCTTTGTAGGGCAAAATTTTAGAATCGCGGTCGACTGGGGGTCTGGATGGTCCTCTATTTTTAGCCCAAGAATGGGATTTTATTTTAATCCCTTTTCTTTTGGGTTTTATTTTTAGGGGCCTTCTTAATGGACTTATTATGGAGGGTTATGATATAGTATTAAGGGATTTGTACCTTAGAATTAATAGGGTCTTCCGGACTTATGTAAAAAATGGATTATGAGGGTGGGATGGCTCTATTAGTAAGGGAATGATTATGGGATTGAATGATATGCAGATTATATTAATATGATGGTGGTGGGCTATCACGAAATAGTTTATAAATTGTATAGATAGTCCATTTTTTCTTATGTGCATTTGAAGTCAAGTTGTAATGCGGTATATGCATTTGATGATTACCGAATAGAATTGTTATGTGTGTACTTCTAGCCGAGATAGTTATTACCCATTTGTGTGCAATTAATAATAGATATTCTGGGGTACGATGATGGATATGTACGTTTGATGTTAAGGGTTCTTAGGTGCAATTGAACCGTAAGCGGTATGGAGAGCAACGGGATCATACTATCAACTAGAAGAGGTTATGTTGTAAATCTATTCGGGATGGTTTTTATATATATCAGTGTGTGTTTAATATGGGGATTCCAATAATGGATGGGATCATGGAATTAATTTAGGATTAAGCTTGAGGTTAGTAAACTACTAGTTATGTGCACACCTGTAGTCGGGGTTATTATTAGATATATCGAAGTGTATTTGGATATAGATGGTATGTATAGTGATTGTTATATATGTTAAACTTTAAAGTTAGGAACCTCATTGCTATATGTATTGTAAGGCTATTCATATCATAGGGGTAATGGATGAATATGCTTCAAGTGAGGGATCGTATTTATATAACGAATTAATTTAATATGCTTGGGGTGATGGATAGTACAATGAGGACTATGTACACATATAGCCGAGTTTATAAATCTCATACATACAGACGAGAGATAGTGTGTATATATGTGTATATGTGGATATATGTATATATATGTGTGTACATTTGTCATGAATACCTATGCTGTGCGCGATGGTTTTTATATATGATGTGATCATATGGATGTAAATATATAGTGTGTGAATGATATATTTACTTATTGTGTGAAGCATACCCGCCAAATGCTATCATGGGAAGTTGCGCGATGAGGGTGAGCCCCTGGCTTGAGGAACCTGGTGTGGATATTCCCAAGGTCATAGTCGTCAATTTTTATTTGTGTGATTTTATTTTTGAGGGTGAGAAGTCTTGGGTATGGGTCGTTCTCACTTGTCGGTTAGGAACTATGACCACTTCCCATACGTTATGATTGATTTTGTCTCCATGGCGGTGTGATAATAGTCCGATAGGTGGTGACCCCGGGAGAAAGTGAGTAATTCCTGGAAGATAATAGCATGGTGCAGTATTTTGGTATCCTATAGCCGTTTATGTTATGTGGATTGCAAAGTGTACATTATGTGTGTTATGTATACGTGGTTATATGAATGAATGATTACTTATATATGTTTAGAGTATATATAATTGTATGTCCTATAGGTGAAAAGGATATGAAGTTTCTATGATGTACATCTTAGGTGATTTTGGTGTACTAGTTCATTGGGGTCGAAGGATAGTACTTTGAGACAATTGCGATTATATCGACCCAAGGATTTCAATAGAGATTTAATTGTGTATTTAGAGATGGTATTCTATAATTAGGTATTTGTAGTAGTAGGATTTGTGTGGTCATAATGGATCCCTATGATCAACATTGTCAAGGAGTAGTATATTGAGGGGGGGTTCCTTGTTTGGATGTTGCTTTGCGAGACGCCCCACGCATGAAACGTAGTGCAATGTTGGGAGTGGAGAGAAGTTTGGCCTTTAATACTAGTATATATGTTTTTTAGAGAATAAACTCTTATATTGTAGTAACGTTAATGTGTGACATATTAAGACTATAACTAGTTTAAGTTAATAAATGGAATCATGAGAGCCTTGTATGACATATGTGTGTATATATATTTTGGGTGGGATTAGAATGGCAAGGATTCTTGGGATAATGTTAAGATTGCGAGTCTTGTGGGTATAGGCCATGCATACAGTGAGGTAGGTTGTCCTTAGAAGGTTTAGGGTAATGTAATTAAGGTCCCAAGACACGATTAGGTGTGCGCTGTAGATGAGAGGTGAGTTTGGGGTTTCACGAGAGTGCAACTCCACTTTAATTATGAAATAGTGCATTTAAATTTATTATTCACGGTTAACACACTTGCTAAATATTTTTATACCTCGGGCTTTGACCCGTTTTTATATATATATATGTATATATATATATATATATATATATTGTACTAAAGGTGTCCTACCGTATGGATACCGTATGCTTTTATATCCAGAGTCTTGGGTGCCATAGAAGATGCAGACTATTACGAGATTTAGATTGTAGTTGCTTCCTATTCCTGTGTAAATCTAGATGGTATTCATGTTGTACAACAGGTTTACAACTAAGGGTTATTTGTAGTTATTTATATTTCTTCTTTATGGATGTTGTATTGCCTGTGACCCGATAGCTTATTCGGGTATATTTTCCTTCTATGTACTCATTTCATTTTATTCTATCACTTTCTTTTGTCATGATACTTGTGTACTATTTTACCTTTTCTGGATATCTATATTGTTTGTTTGTTGTCCATTGCATGTTTTATTTAATTTTGGCATCCGCTTTTATAGTTTCGGGTAATTATCCTTATCTATTTTAGTATAGTCTGTTGATGTTGAGAATGAGCCATCTGAGATTCCTGATTTAAAATGGTATAGGTCTGGCCACCCATTATTATTTTAAGTGGGGTGTCAAGGATGGTATTAGAGAATCAAGTTCTAGTGTCCTTAGGATCTGTGCGGGTTTTCTGTGTTCCTCCACAAGCGTTATTGATGTAGAGCCCTACTATTAGGATTGTTGTGTTTGGTACGTCTATTTCCTTCTGCGAGGTGTACTCACTTCAATGACGTTTTGATATAGTTGCTTTCATCTCAGACGTCACCAAGAATAATTTGTCCAGGAAGGGGAAAGATGGGAGATGCAATATCCATAACAGATTTTGGGTACGCTTTGACTGGAGGTATTTTCTTTCCGTGACTCAGGTGGAGAGAAGGAGGAGAATTATAGCGGTGACTCAAGGTGATCTAACGGTGGTCGAGTAAGAAGGAGAATCAACTAAAATGGAGAATTAGATGATCGATAAAGTAAGTGTTGAGGATAAGCGGATGGTGAAGTCCTGGGGAGGTTTAGATTGAGGAATTAGCCAGTATTTGTTAGGAAAACTGATGTTTTTGACTTTCACCGATGTGTGGTGTTGTCCCATTTTCTGGAGCATCACCTTATTGGAAGAGGGAGTAAGGAATTTGGAGACTTGGGTCCATTGAGTAGGACTGAAGGAGTTATCAGGGGGTCGCATTACCTATTTGTCCTTCAATATTGTAAGGAAGGATTTTCGGGAGGATGTCTCTTTGAGGATAATTAGGCCTTAGGAATAACGGCTTGTTATGGAAGGAGTAGAGGGACTCAGGGATCAAGTGAATCAATTATATTATGGAAGTATAAGTTATAATACCTTTCTTTGGGTTTAGGTCACGCTTTGTGTGGTATTGGGAGCCTCTCATTTAAGGTATTATGAGGGGTTAGTCGTTATAACCATAAGGTATACATAATTTCCTTCTAGGAAGGAGTGAGTAAGTGTGGCTTGTGTATGGCATCTTTTGGGATAATACATTATTCTCAATGAGCTAGTAGAGAGATGTGCTATTGATTTCCAGAAGTGGGGATGGTTAAGGTTTGTTGAATAGTGGTTATAAGGTTATTGTTTTATATATAGGTTAGGCCAGGTAATTGTAGTATTCCAATGAGGGAAAGACTTACCTTGCGACAATACTGTAATGTGATGTAAAGGATTGGCATAGTTGAGGAGGTTCAGAGTTTAGCAGATTTAGTGTTGAGCGGGGAAGTTAGCTCAGGGTTGTGCTAGTTTTGAGAACTATGTATTGGTTAGAGTATTGTATTTGTTGAGGCCTTATGTCTTGAACAAAAGGTGTTGATTGGCATGTTGTAAGACATGAATTTTTTTATAGTATATTGTTATATAGTCCTTCGGCTCATATCTATGGTTTGAAAATACTTTATAAAACCTTAATCCTAGTTCAACCGATCTCAATCCCCGACATAGCTACATCGTAGTGTATTGGGAGGGTTCCTTGTTTGGATTTCTCTGGCGAGACCTCCCCAGCATGAAGGTTGCTTATGTCAGGAATTGAGAAGAGTTCAACCATTGGAAATTTTAAACTCTTATATATACTTAATATGCTGCTATAGAAAATTATTGAGAGTTATATTACGATTTGAGGCTAGTGGAGTCGGGTTATGTTCTTACGAGTTGAGGTCGGGAATAGGGTGTATGGGCGCCCTGGTTAACTAGTATATCTTTAAAATTATATGGTTCGATGTGAGAACTGGGAGAGATGTGTATAGCAATGTTGAGGGTAGATGTAAGGAATAGATGATATTCGAAGTCCTAGGTATAACTTAAATTTCGCAGTCGAAATTCTTTTAAGGGGGAAGCATGTAATACCCCATAACTTTGGGACTGAGAAATTAAATTTTTGGGAGAAATAAAATTTATTTAAATTTGAGAATTTTAAAATTTGGTAATTGAGGTCCAAAAATTGAGGGCGTTACAAAGTATTACAGATGATGATTTTGACTGTGCCATTGGTTCCGGATGGGTCGAGATAGTCAAAATGACTGTCCTTGGGATTTATTTCGATTTTGAAATATTTTTAAGTGAGTTTGGTTCGAATTGGAGTAAATGAGTCATTTAAAGTGCGTGTTACCATTTAAAACTGGGACTTATGTTTTAAAGGTTTAAGAGGCTTACGAATTAGCCAATCTCATTTGTGAGAAAGAGAGGAAACCCTAGAAAGGTAAAGAAAGAGAGAAAGAAGAAGAACAGAAGAGAGAGAGAGGAGAAAGCTTGTAGATTTCCGACCCGTATGCAATTTCATGGATGATTTAACCTCTACGATTCTAAGGCAAGTGTTTAATCTTGCTAAATATTTCATTTGTGTATTTCATTTCATAATTTGTGGATAAAAGCAATGGATTTTTGAGCTTTATGTGAAAACCTAGATTTTGTGACAAAAACTTGAATTTGTTGTTTATATATGGGATTGATGGCATTTAAGTTGAGATGAGATGTAGGTTGGGTTTTGATGTGAGTAAAATGATTGAGTTAAAGATTGAGGGTTGGATGATAATGTTTTGGGTGTTTGGATAGTTTTTTTTTGGGAATTTAATTGTATATAAAAAATTAAAGGATATACAAAGGAGGAAAACCTCCAAAGAACAAAAGAACCCAGGGGCATACCCCACATGAAAACAAGCCAATAAGGCAGAAACCAATCAAAGCCTACATTAGAAGCCTATCTTCAGGGATGTTCTAGTACATACAAGCCATCCAGTTAGTAAAACTCCTTCTGTCCTTTGTCCACGTGAGAGCTTTTGCTCTAACCATGTTTTCAATACCCTTGATAATGGAATCAAGGGAATTGGAGACATGCTTAAAGCATCTAGCATTCCTCTCCATCCAAATTGGGTGTTTGGATAGTTGGTTTTGTTCAAAAGGGAAAAGGGCAAGATATCTGGTATGGCCGGTCGACCGCGGCTAGGGGATCGGTCAATTGCGCCTTAAGGGAAGAGCCTACTTCATTCTTCGTAGGGTAAAATTTTAGAACCGCGATCGACTGGGGGTCAGGGACCGGTCGATCGGTTCTCTGTTTTTAGCTCAAGAATGGGATTTTCTTTTAACCCCTTTTCTTTTGAGTTTTATTTTTAGGGGCCTTCTTAATGGACTTATTATGGAGGTTTATGATATAATATTAAGGGATTTGTACCTTAGGATGAATAAGTGCTTTCGGACTTATGTTAAAAATGGATTATGAGGGTGGGATGCCTCTATTAGTAAGTGAATGATTATGGGACTGAATGACAGGCGGATTATATTAATATGATGGTGGTGGGATATCATTAAATAGTTTATAAATTGTAGAGATAGTCTCTTTTTACTTATGTGCGTTTGAATTCAAGTGGTATTTCGGTATATGCATTTGATGATTACCGAATAGAATTGTTATATGTGTTCTTCTATCCAAGATAGATATTACCCACTTGTGTGCAATTAATAATAGATATTCCGGGGTATGATGATAGATATGTACGTTTAATGTCAAGGCTTCAAAGGAGCAATTGAACCGTAAGCGGTATGGAGAGCAACTGGATCATACTATTAACTAGAATAGGTTGTGTTGTAAATCTAGTCGGGATATTTGTTATATATATCAGTGTGTGTTTAATATGGGGATTCCAATAATGGATGGGATCATGGAATGAATCTAGGATTGAGCGTGAGGTTTGTGGACTATTAGTAATGTGCACACCTCTAGTCGGGGTTATTATTAGATATATCGAACTGTATTTGGATATAGATGGTATGTATAGTGATTGTTATATATGTTAAATGATGAGTGCATTATTTTTTATGAATTATGCCCAAATCTAGACCTTGTTAGTCTAATTGTATCTTAAATAATGAGTTTTTGGAGTCGTTTTCGAAAAATAAAAGAAAAATGCAGGTTTGAATAAAATTCGAATAAAAAATACAATTTTAATAACTATGGGGGTAAAATTGTAATTTCAGAAACTTTATGGCCTGCAAATAATTTTTAAATGTTTATCTAGGCAAAATAAAGCTCCCTCTGAAATTTGGTTGAATTTGCAGTTAAAATGGAAAAGTTTTGAATTTTGGGGTTAAAAATGCAAATAAGGGTAAATTTGTAATTTACTTAACTTTATGGGGCTGAATTTCAATTAATATCACTTGTTTTACAATTTTGCAGGTACCTCTGAATTGGGGTGAAAAATCGAGGTCATTTGGTGAAGAAATAAAAGGTTGTGGAAAGAATTGAAAGAAGAAAAAGATTCCTGGGGCCAAAGAATGAAAGAAAGGAATTTCGGAAATTGGATGTGTATATAAATTATTGAAGCAGTATTACAACGAAGAAGGCTTGGTAGCCTGGTGGTTGAGCATGTGAAGTAATATGCAGGAGGTCTGGGGTTCGATTCCCAACCTCTCCTAATATTTTTTTTATATAGGTGTAACGCGCCCAGTCAGCGCCACATCACACCCAATCAACATACCACATCTCCAACTTCGCCCAGTCAACAGTCAATCTGCCATGTCATCGGTCAACAGTAAAAGCTATCCTATCATTCAAAGTTATCACTTATTTGGTCAAAATCTTTTAAGGATGAGGATGGATTTCAAATCCCAGTCAAAGAGAAGACTCCTCATATTTCGTGAAAATTGATTTTTATGAATGAAAAAGGTGGTTTACACCAACTCAAATACCTTAACCCTAAGCCTAAAAATAGGATCATTGGGTTCATTATTTTGGGAGAGAGTTTGTAGAGAGAGCTTTAGAGAGGGCCAATAATTATTTTGTGAGTGGAATTTTTGTCAAGATTATTTGTGACACATCAATTGTAAGTTTGTTTATTTAATGAAATTGAGTTTTCATTCTTGCAATTTTATTATGTCTACAATTATGCTAGCTTAATTTCCTCACTAGGACTAGGTGAAATTTATCATGTGTGATTAATATTGTGTGTGATTTAATTTCGTCTTTATTTCCCGATATGTGCTAAACGTTTTAAAAATTCGGTATTCATTTAAAAACGACACGAGAGTGCGTTTTAAACCTTCGGCATTATTTGAAAAAAAAATCATTTTTATAATTTAAGTATGAGTACTTTTTGATGGGTTATACTTTTATTAAATTGATTGATAGCTCATGCTTAAAGACTATATTTTGAAATTTAAAAGTGAACTTTTTAAGGGAATAGGGATTTTAGGCGTCTAAATTTAGAGACGTTAAATTTTATTTTGGACTTCTCACGTATTATTTTTCCGAATTAAATACGATGACAGTCTATTAAATTTGAGTTATAAAATCGGGAATGACGAATTTAAATTATTGCACATTGTTAGTTTAACGTGATAAATGAATCCAACTTGCTAATTTTCTCGCTACCTTGATTATATCTCTCATACTCCTATTTCTTGTTTGTGTTGCTTTGTTTAATATTACATCTCATATCCAACCCAATTTAGTCTAGTTGGACAGTCACAATTATTTTTAAAATAAAAAATTGATAAATCTCTGTGGGTTCGACTCGTACTTACACTCGCTATTCTATAATAGAACGTGCACTTGCGGTATTTTATAAATTGACAACCAGTTTTTGGCACCGTTGCCGAGGATTTGTTCGATTTAAAAAAAAAAGAGTTGTGACTTTCGGACTAGTTTCTTTTTTACTTTTCGCATTTTTGTTAGTAAAAATTCATAAAAAAAAAAGTATAAATATCTGAAAAAATAAAAAAAGAAAAAAAAATTCAGCAGCAATATTTTTAATTTTTTTGGATAATTTTTTTTTTTCTTAAGTGTGTTTTTTTTTCTTGTTAAATACATCACTAGTGCGTGTGTCATTTTTTTTGTTCCTCTCTATTCGTTAATTTTTTTTTTGTAAAGGTGACAAAAAATTCGGAAAAGTGTTCAACGGTGCGCAAACGTGAAGAAAAAAATTATGCAATCTTGCCACGAGCACAAGGAACTCTCGGGGATGACTGAAACGTAGGTGAAGTTTCCCTCCGATCGACGTCAAGTTAAACTTCGGCCCGGCGTAAAAAAGTGACCGTAAAAAGTCCACGCCGGAGGTACGTTTTTTTTTGTGCTCCAACGTGGTTTAATTTCGCATTTAATTTAGCACGTTGCATAAATTGACTTAAGGGCAAAACCCGTGTGAAAGATAAGGTGGGGATTTCATCACCTCTCCTTGGCCCGAAAATCACTAATTATCCAAGCATTTGCATATCCCGAGCCATCACATTTAATTTAAAATCAATTAGAAATTGGCCTTCGGATATCACATAGCTCATAGGAAACCTCTTAAGAAGGCTAGAGTTAAAATCTACTCTAACGCGAACTTGTCAAATCAATTCCGTTTCACCTTGTCTAGGATTGGTGGTTCTTAATGTGTCTTCGTACCGACCACCTACCTGGAGGAAAAAATGGGTTTTGAGGCGATAACCATAGTTGGTCGTCTTTTAAATTCTCCCTTTGTCAAATATTAGGAGCTGTCTAATTAGGGAGATTAATTTAGAGACCCTTGCTGTCATCGATTAATCTCGGGAAAACTAGATTTTAAAATTGAAATTCCCCTCACCTAAATTAGATTATTCAATTTGTTGTGTGTTAGCTAGGAATTACATGGTTTGAGTGAAATATTATTTTTCATCACATAAAAAAAAATCGAGTGAGCTGAGTGTATGTGAAGTTGGTTTCGAAATCATATCGGTCGTTTGTCGAGTGTGGAGTCAAGCATTCCCGATACTTACATAGGTAGATTTTTTATATTCACCGAAACGGGAAACGAGTTAGCACCACGTGCCCTTAAAGATTACCTTAATCCAACTAGGTCTAGTCAGCGTTCATGCATACTTCTCCCCAATCACAATGCAAACAATTTCCAATTCCATTCGGGAACAATCCAACTGTTGCTCGTGTTTCGGGGTATGAAAAAAAAGGATCCGTACCTTCACGTGCGTGAATTCGAGGAGATATGTGGGACCATTAAGTGCCAACAAATCTCCGACGAGATTGTTAAGCTTAAATTGTTCCCGTTCTGATTGAAAAACAAATCTAAGAGTTGGTTTAACTCGTTAAAACTCGAATCCATCACCACTTGGAACCAAATGAGTGTCACCTTCCTACAACAATTCTTTCCTAACCAAAAGACCACGTCGATACGTCACACCATCAACACATTTAGCCAAAAGGTGGGAGAAGCATTGTGGATGTATTTGGAGCGATTCAAGGACTTGCTTCTGCAATGTCCGCACCATGGGATTGAGATGGGGCGCCAAGTCCAAATTTTATATGAGGGGTTCGATTGTAACACCCGAACTATGATAGAGTCACTATGTAATGGTGATTTTACCGAGAAGAGTGAGTTCGATGCGTGGGTATTTCTCGAAGACATAGCCAAAAAGTCCCAGTGATGACCACCCAATAGAGAATCTAGATCTACCACCTCCAATGAGGGGTTCGCTCACAAAGTCGAACAAAGTTATGATTTAAATGCCAAAGTGGCCACATTGTCCTGACGTTTAGAAGCTTTAGAGACAAGCAAAAAGGGCAATCGAACCGCATATGTGGCCGTTCGACATATAGGTTCCCCTATGTGTATACTTTGTGATGCATTCGACCACTTAGTCGATAATTTGCCCACCCTTCTGGCCCACAAGGCACTAACCGAGCAAACCAATGCCCTCTACCAAAATAGGCCAAAGTATGACCCATATTCCAATACATACAATTCGGGATGGTGAGACCTCCCCAATATTTCATGGTCCAAGGGTCAATACCAAGGAAGCGGAGGTCAATCTTCCAATAACCCACCCCCGGGATTCCAAAATAATGCCACTGTACTCTCGAATCCCTCATCCCAAAAGATTCAATCTTTAGAGGATTCGATGAACCTTCTTTCCCAATGTACCCTTAAATTCCAGCAAACCACGCAAAATGTCCTCCAATCCACCCAGCAAAGCATGCAAGCGAATGCGCAAGCCATTACCAAACTCAAGGTCCAAATGAGCCAATTAGCTAATGCGTTCAGTGAGAGGAATAAGGGAACATTCCTGAGTTAGCCCGAACCCAATCCAAAGGGTAACATGCCAAGAGGTCAATTTCTTATTCAAGACGACACGAGCGCATCACACCCCCAAGAGCATGCAAAAGCCATCATCAAACTTAGGTCTAGAAAGGAAGTAGAGACAAGCATTTCACCACCTACTGAGAGTGAATTCGAGAAAGGTAAGGCGAAGGGAGATCCACCCGTGTCTCCAACTTCATCCTCACCTTTACCTTCCGAGCCATCTACAGAGACCTATGTCCCAAAAGCTCCATTTCCACAGCGTTTGGTTCCACAAAAGAAAAAAAAAGAAAGTTGATAACTTGTTGGAAGTATTCAAGCAAGTACAAATTAATATCCCATTGCTTGATGATATTCAACAAGTCCCATCCTAAGCAAAATTTTAGAAGGACCTTTGTACCTTCAAAAGAAGCACTAATGTACCTAAGAAAGATTTTCTCGCCGAGCAAGCAAGATCGATCATTTCTTATCGAACTCCCATCAAGTATAAGGATCCTGATACTCCGACGATCTCTATCAAGATAGGGGAGCACCTCATCGAGAAAGCACTTCTAGATTTAGGAGAAAGCATGAATCTTCTACCGTACACCGTATACGAGAAACTAGGTTTGGGGGAGTTGAAACCGACTAGGATTACCTTGTCCTTAGACGACCGTTCGGTGAAAATTCCGAGAGGTATTGTTGAGGACGTACGAATTAAAGTGGGTGACTTTATATTTTCGGTCGACTTTGTTGTCTTGGACACCCAACAAGTGCAAAATCGTATTGCACAAATCCCTGTTATTTTGGGTCGTCGCTTCCTCGCCACATCTGATGTCGTCATTAGGTGTCAGAGCGACCAATTGAACCTATCTTTTGGGAACATGACTATGGACCTTAATGTGTTCAATTTGGCCAAATAACCACCCGATGACAATGAACCCGTGGATGTTGACATGATTGATAGTATTATCCAAGAGACTTTCGAGCAAACTTATAATGACGACCCTTTAGCATCTTGTCTTGCCTTTTTTGCATCCGAATTTGATGTCAAATAGTCCATCGAAGAAGTCAATGCCCTCCTCGACTCCGCCCCTATCATGGAAGTAGGAAATTGGAAGTCTAAACCCGAGCCCCTCTCACTTTCCTCATCACCTATTCCACCCTCGATTGAGAAAGCTCCCGAGTTTGAATTAAATCCACTGCCTGAAATGCTCGAGTATAGGTTCTTAGGACCTTCTAAATCCTTACCTGTTATCATTGCGTCTGACTCAGACAAAGAATAGGAAGATAAATTATTGAGTGTTCTCAAAACATACAAGGAAGCCATAGGATGGACAATAGCCGACATTAAGGGGATAAGTCCCTCGGGGTGCATGCATAGAATACTCTTATAAGACAATGCTAAAAATTCCTGTGAAGCACAACGTAGACTTAATCCCAATATGAAAGAGGTTATCCGAGAGGAGGTGCTAAAATTACTCGATGCGGGTATCATTTACCCCATCTCTGATAGTCAATGGGTCAGTCCCGTTCAAGTGGTCCCTAAGAAATCTCGTGTTACGGTGGTGAAAAATAACGATGATGAGTTAGTACATACAAGGATTCAAACCGGTTGGCGAGTGTGTATTGATTATAGGAAGTTGAAGGCTGTTATAAGGAAGGATCACTTTCCCCTTCCTTTCATAAACCAAATGCTAGAGAGATTATCCGGCTATTCATATCACAGTTTTCTCGATGGTTACTCCGGCTACAATCAAATTCCCATCGCTCCTAAGGATCAAGAGAAAACCACCTTCACTTTTCCATTTGGTACTTTTGCCTACCGACGCATGCCCTTTGGGTTATGCAATGCACCTGCCACCTTTCAGCGGTGCATGTTAGGTATCTTTTCGGATATGGTGGAGCAGTTTTTCGAAGTCTTTATGGATGATTTTACTGTATTTGGGTCTAGTTTTGATGAGTGCCTCCATCACCTCACCCTCGTTCTAAAGAGGTGTAAGGAAAAGAACCTTGTGCTTAATTGGCCGAAGTGTCACTTTATGATCAAATAAGGCATAGTGCTAGGTCACATCATTTCTGACAAGGGTATTGAGGTCGATAAAGCTAAAATAGATCTCATTGCTAATCTTCCAACCCCTAAAACCGTGCGTAAAGTTCGATCATTATTAGGACACGCCGGGTTTTATCGGTGATTTATTAAGGATTTTAGCAAAATCTCTCGACCCTTGTGCAATCTTCTTGCCAAGGACACACCCTTTGAATTCACCGATGAATGCCTTCAAGAATTTGAGAGGCTAAAGAAGGAATTGACCTCTGCACCTATTATGAGACCCCCCGACTGGAGTCAGCCATTTGAGATCATGTGTGACGCTTCCGACTATGCCATAGGTGCAGTTCTTTGTCAGCGTAATGAGAAACCCGAAACAACCCCCGAACGGCCCCGTGGGTGGAACTAACACTTCCCATGGGACCAATGTTACTCTTACGAACTGACCGCGCAGTCGCGAGACTCCCGGTTTGAGAATACGATGGTAATTTGTACATTTCTAAACATAGGCTTAAAAACATGGTGTTAAGGGGTGAAAACCCAAAAAAAACCTCGAACGTCCTTGTGGGTGGCACCAACACCTCCCACGGGACCAATGTAACTCGCAGGAATTGGCCACGCAGCCGCGGGACTCCCGGTTTGAGAATACGACGATAATTTACATATTTGTAGACTTAGGCTTAAAAACTTGGTGTTAGTGGGGGAAAACTCGAAACATCCCCCGAACGTCCCCGTGGGAGGCACTAACACCTCCCACGGGACCAATGTAACTCGTAGGAACTGACCACGCATCCGCGGGACTCCCAGTTTGAGAATACGACGGTAATTTGAATATTTCTAGACTTATTCATTAAAACATGGCCTTAGAGTACGAATACACAAAAATAGCCCCCGAACGGCCCAGTGGGTGGCACCAACACCTCTCACGCGACCAATGTAACTCGTAGAAACTGACCGCGCAGCCGCGAGACTCACGATTTGAGAATACGACGATAATATGCATATTTCAAGACTTAAGGAAAACATGGAGTTAGGGGTGAAAACTCGAAAAAAAACCCCGAACGGTCCCGTGGGTGGCACCAACACCTCCCACGGGACCAATGTAACTCATAGGAATTGACCACACAGTCGCGAGACTCTCGGTTTAAGAATACGATGATAATTTGCATATTTCTAGACTTAAGAAAAACATGGCGTTAGAGGGTGAAAACCAAAAACAGCCCCCGAACGGTCCAGTGGGTGGCACCAATACCTCCCACGGGACCAATGTAACTCGTAGGAACTGACCCCACAGATGCGGGACTCCCGGTTTGAGAATACGACAATAATTTGCACATTTCTAGACTTAGGCTTATAAACATATCGTTAGAGGGTGAAAATCCAAAACAGCCCCCGAATGGCCCCATGGGTGGGATCAACACCAACCACGGGAGCAATGTTATGCGTAGGAACTGACTGCGCAGCCGCGAGACTCACGATTTGAGAATACGACAATAATTTGCATATTTCTAGGCTTAAGCAAAACATGGCGTTAGAGGATGAAAAATCAAAACAGCCCTGAACGGTCCCGTGGGTGGCACCAACATCTCCCACTAGACCAATGTAACTCGTAAGAACTGACCGCGCAGCCGCGAGACTCTCGGTTTGAGAATACGACGATAATTTGCATACTTCTAGACTTCTACTTAAAAACATGGAGTTAGAGGGTGGAAACCCAAAACAGCCCCCGAACGGCCTCGTTGGTGGCACCAACACCTCCCACGGGACCAATGTAATTGGTAGCAACTGACCGCGCAGCCGCGAGACTCCCGGTTTAAGAATACGATGATAATTTGCATATTTCTAGACTTAAGCAAAAACATGGCGTTAGAGGGTGAAAACCCAAAACATCCCTCGAACGGTCCAGTGGGTGGCACCAACACCTCCCACGGGACCAATGTAGCTCGTAGGAACTAACAGCGCAGCCACGAGACTCCCGATTTGAGAATACGACGATAATTTGCATATTTCTAGACTTAAGCAAAACATGGCGTTAGAGGGAGAAAACTCGAAACAGCCCCCGAACGGTCCCTTGGGTGGCACCAACACCTCCCATGGGACCAATGTAACCCGTAGGAACTGACCGCGCATCCGTGAGACTCCCGATTTGAGAATACGACAATAATTTGCGTACTTCTATACTTAAGCAAAACATGGCGTTAGAGGGTGAAAACTGAAAACAACCCCCGAACGGCCCCGTGGGTGGCACCAACACCTCCCATGGGACCAATATAACTCGTAGGAACTGACCGGGTAGCCGCGGGACTCCCGGTT
Source organism: Sambucus nigra (assembly GCA_949130495.1). Taxonomy (NCBI): domain Eukaryota; kingdom Viridiplantae; phylum Streptophyta; class Magnoliopsida; order Dipsacales; family Adoxaceae; genus Sambucus; species Sambucus nigra. Next base: position 164,604,085 of record OX422220.1, on the reverse strand, counting down.
TGAGAATACGATGGTAATTTGCTTATTTTTAGACTTAGGCTTAAAAACATGGCGTTAGAGGGTGAAAACTCGAAACAGCCCCCGAACTGCCCCGTGGGTGGCACCAACACCTCCCCGGGACCAATGTAACTCGTAGGAACTGGTCGTGCAGCCGCAGGACTCCCGGTTTGAGAATACGATGATAATATGCATATTTCTAGACTTAAGCTTAAAAACATGGCGTTAGAGGGTGAAAATCCAAACTAGCCCCCGAACGGCCCCGTGGGTGGCACCAACACCTCCCACGGGACCAATGTAACTTGTAGGAACTGACCGCCCAGCCGCGAGACTCATGGTTTGAGAATACGATGATAATTTGCATATTTATTGATTTAAGCAAAGCATGGCGTTAGAGGGTGAAAACTCGAAACAACCCTCGAACGGCCCCGTGGGTGGAACTAACACTTCCCATGGGACCAATGTTACTCTTAGGAACTGACCGCGCAGTCGCGAGACTCCCGGTTTGAGAATATGATGGTAATTTGTATATTTCTAAACATAGGCTTAAAAACATGGTGTTAAGGGGTGAAAACCCAAAAAAAACCTCGAACGTCCTTGTGGGTGGCACCAACACCTCCCACGGGACCAATGTAACTCGCAGGAATTGGCCACGCAGCCGCGGGACTCCCGGTTTGAGAATACGATGATAATTTCCATATTTGTAGACTTAGGCTTAAAAACTTGGTGTTAGTGGGGGAAAACTCGAAACATCCCCCGAACGTCCCCGTGGGAGGCACTAACACCTCCCACGGGACCAGTGTAACTCGTAGGAACTGACCACGCATCCGCGGGACTCCCAGTTTGAGAATACGACGGTAATTTGCATATTTCTAGACTTATTCATTAAAACATGGCCTTAGAGTAAGAATACACAAAAATAGCCCCCGAACGGCCCATGGGTGGCACCAACACCTCTCACGCGACCAATGTAACTCGTAGGAACTGACCGCGCAGCCGCGAGACTCCCGATTTGAGAATACGACGATAATTTGCATATTTCAAGACTTAAGGAAAACATGGAGTTAGAGGGTGAAAACTCGAAACAACCCCCGAACGGTCCCGTGGGTGGCACCAACACCTCCCACGGGACCAATGTAACTCATAGGAATTGACCACGCAGTCGCGAGACTCTCGGTTTAAGAATACGATGATAATTTGCATATTTCTAGACTTAAGCAAAACATGGCGTTAGAGGGTGAAAACCCAAAACAACCCCCGAACGGTCCAGTGGGTGGCACCAATACCTCCCACGGGACCAATGTAACTCGTAGGAAGTGACCCCACAGATACGGGACTCCCGGTTTGAGAATACAACAATAATTTGCTCATTTCTAGACTTAGGCTTATAAACATGTCGTTAGAGGGTGAAAATCCAAAACAACCCCCGAATGGCCCCATGGGTGGGATCAACACCAACCACGGGAGCAATGTTATGCGTAGGAACTGACTGCGCAGCCGCGAGACTCACGATTTGAGAATACGACAATAATTTGCATATTTCTAGACTTAAGCAAAACATGGCGTTAGAGGATGAAAACTCAAAACATCCCTGAACGATCCCGTGGATGGCACCAACATCTCCCACTAGACCAATGTAACTCGTAAGAACTGACCGCGCAGCCGCGAGACTCTCGGTTTGAGAATACGACGATAATTTGCATACTTCTAGACTTCTACTTAAAAACATGGAGTTAGAGGGTGGAAACCCAAAACAACCCCCGAACGGCCTCGTTGGTGGCACCAACAACTCCCACGGGACCAATGTAATTGGTAGGAACTGACCGCGCAGCCGCGAGACTCCCGGTTTAAGAATACGATGATAATTTGCATATTTCTAGACTTAAGCAAAACATGGCGTTAGAGGGTGAAAACCCAAAACAGCCCTCGAACGGTCCAGTGGGTGGCACCAACACCTCCCACGGGACCAATGTACCTCGTAGGAACTGACAGCGCAGCCGCGAGACTCCCGATTTGAGAATACGACGATAATTTGCATATTTCTAGACTTAACCAAAACTGGCGTTAGAGGGTGAAAACTCGAAACAGCCCCCGAACGGTCCCGTGGGTGGCACCAACACCTCCCACGGGACCAATGTAACTCGTAGGAACTGACCGCGCAGACGTGAGACTCCCGATTTGAGAATACAACAATAATTTGCATACTTCTATACTTAAGCAAAACATGCGTTACAGGGTGAAAACACGAAACAACCCCCGAACGGCCCCGTGGGTGGCACCAACACCTCCCACGGGACCAATATAACTCGTAGGATCTAACCACGCGGTCGCGGGACTCCCGGTTTGAGAATACGACCGTAATTTACATATTTTTAGACTTAGGCTTAAAAACATGGCGTTAGAGGGTGAAAACTCGAAACATCCCCCGAACTGCCCCGTGGGTGGCACCAACACCTCCCCCGGGACCAATGTAACTCGTAGGAACTGATCGCGCAGCCGCAGGACTCCCGGTTTGAGAATACAATGATAATATGCATATTTCTAGACTTAAGCTTAAAAACATGGCGTTAGAGGGTGAAAATCCAAACTAGCCCCCAAACGGCCCCGTGGGTGGAACAAACACCTCCCACGGGACCAATGTAACTTGTAGGAACTGACTACCCAGCCGCGAGACTCACGGTTAGAGAATACGATGATAATTTTCATATTTATTAATTTAAGCAAAACATGGCGTTAGAGGGTGAAAACTCGAAACATGGTGTTAGTGGGGGAAAACTCGAAACATCCCCCGAACGTCCCTATGGGAGGCACCAACACCTCCCACAGTACCAATGTAACTCGTAGGAACTGACCACGCATCCGCGGGATTCCCAGTTTGAGAATATGACGATAATTTGCATATTTCTAGACTTAGGGTTAAAAACTTTTTGTTAGTGGGGGAAAGCTCGAAACATCCCCCGAACGTGCCCGTGGGAGGCACCAACACCTCCCACGGGACCAATGTAACTCGTAGGAACTGACCACGCATCCGCGGGACTCCCAGTTTGAGAATACGACGATAATTTGCATATTTCTAGACTTATTCATAAAAACATGGCCTTAGAGTACGAATACACATAAATAGCCCCCGAACGGCCCTGTGGGTGGCACCAACACCTCTCACGCGACCAATGTAACTCGTAGGAACTGACCGCGCAGCCGCGAGACTCCCGGTTGGAGAATACGACAATAATTGGCATATTTTTAGACTTAAGCAAAACATGGAGTTAGGGGGTGAAAACTCAAAACAACTCCCGAACGGTCCCGTGGGTGGCACCAACACCTCCCACGGGACCAATGTAACTCATAGGAACTGACCGCGCAGTTGCAAGACTCTCGGTTTAAGAATACGATGATAACTTGCATATTTCTAGACTTAAGCAAACCATGGCGTTAGAGGGTGAAAACCCAAAACATCCCCCGAACGGTCAAGTGGGTGGCACCAACACCTCCCACGGGACCAATGTAACTCGTAGGAACTGACCCCGTAGATGCGGGACTCCCGGTTTTAGAGTACGACAATAATTTGCACATTTCTAGACTAAGGCTTATAAACATGGCGTTAGAGGGTGAAAATCCAAAACGGCCCCCGAATGGCCCCATGGGTGGGATCAACACCAACCACGGGAGAAATTTAATGCGTAGGAACTGACCCCACAGCCCGGGTCTCCCGTTTTGAGAATACGATAATAATTTGCATATTTCTAGGCTTAGGCTTAAAAACATGGCGTTAGAGGGTGAAAACTAAAAACAGCCCCCGAACGGCCCCGTGAGTGGCACCAAAACCTCCCACGGGACCAATGTTACTCGTAGGACCTGACCGTGCAGCCGCAAGACTCCCGGTTGAAGAATACGAAGATAATTTGCATATATCTAGACTTAAGAAAAACGTGGCATTAGAGGGTGAAAACCTAAAACAGCCCTCGAACGGTCCAGTGGGTGGCACTAACACCTCCCACGGGACCAATGTAACTCGTAGGAACTGACCCCGCAGACCAGGGACTCCCGGTTTGAGAATACGATGATAATTTGAATATTTCTAGACTTCGGCTTGAAAACATGGCGTTAGAGGGTGAAAACCCAAAACAGCCCCTGAACGGTCCCGTGGGTGGCACCAACACCTCCCACGGGACCAATGTAACTCGTAGAAACTGACCCCCCAGCTGCGGGACTCCTGGTTTGAGAATACGACGATAATTTGCATATTTATTGATTTAAGCAAAACATGGCGTTAGAGGGTGAAAACTCGAAAGATCCCTCGAACGGCCCTATGGGTGGAACCAACACTTCCCATGGGACCAATGTAACTCGTAGGAACTTACCACGCAGTTGCGGGACTCCCGGTTTGAGAATACGATGGTAATTTGCATATTTCTAGACTTAGGATTAAAAACATGGCGTTAGGGGGTGAAAACCAAAAACATCCCCCGAACGTCCTTGTGGGTGGCACCAACACCTCCCACGGGACCAATGTAACTCGTATCTATTGTCCACGCAGCCGCGGGACTCCCGGTTTGAGAATATGACGATCATTTCAATATTTGTATACTTAAACTTAAAAACTTGGCGTTAGTGGGGGAAAACTCGAATCATCCCCCGAACGTCCCCGTGGGAGGCACCAACACCTCCCACGGAAACCAATGTAACTCGTAGGAACTGATCACGTATCCGCGGGACTCCCTGTTTGAGAATACGACGGTAATTTACATATTTCTAGACTTATTCTTAAAAACATGGCGTTTGAGGGTGAATACCCAAAAACAACCCCCGAACGGCCCCGTGGGTGGCACCAACACCTCCCACGGGACCAATATAACTCGTAGCAACTGACCGCGCCACCGCGAGAATCTCGGTTTGAGAATACGATGATAATTTTCATATTTATAGACTTAAGCAAAACATGGCGTTACAGGGTGAAAACCCAAAACAGCCCCCGAACGGTCCCGTGGGTGGCACCAACAGCTCCCACGGGACCAATGTAACTCTTAGGAACTGACCCCGCAGATGCCCGACTCCCGGTTTGTGAATACGACGATAATTTGCATATTTCTAGACTTAGGCTTAAAAACATGGCGTTAGAGGGTGAGATCTCGAAACAACCCACGAACGGTCCCGTGGGTGGCACCAACACCTCCCCCGGGACCAATGTAACTCGTAGGAACTGATCGCGCAGCCGCCAGACTCCCAGTTTGAGAATACGATGATAATTTGGATACTTCTATAAATAAGCATAACATGGTGTTAGAGGGTGAAAACACGAACCAACACCTCCCACAGGACCAAAATAACTCGTAGGAACTGTCCCAGCAGCCGCGGCTCCCGTTTTGAGAATACGACGATAATTTGCATATTTCTAGACTTAGACTTAAAAACATGGCGTTAGAGGATGAAAACCCAAAACAACCCCCGAACGGCCCCATGGGTGGGATCAACACCAACCATGGTAGCAATGTACGCGTAGGAACTGACCGCGCAGTCGCGTGACTCCCAGTTTGAGAATACGACGCTAATTTTCATATTTCTAGACTTAAGCAAAAGATGGCGTTAGAGGGTGAAAACTCAAAACATGGTGTTAGTGGGGGAAAACTCGAAACATCCCCCGAACGGTCCCGTGGGTGGCACCATCACCTCCCACGGGACCAATGTAACTCGTAGGAACTGAACGTGCAGCCGCGAGACTCTCGGTATGAGAATACGATGATAATTTGCATACTTCTCTACATAAGCAAAACATGGTGTTAGAGGGTGAAAACACTAACCAACACCTCCCACGGGACCAATATAACTCGTAGGAACTGACCCCGCAACCCGGGTCTCCCGTTTTGAGAATACGACGATAATTTGCATATTTCTAGACCTAGGCTTAAAAACATGGCGTTAGAGGGTGAAAACCCAAAACCGCCCCCGAATGGCCCCATGGGTGAGATCAACACCAACCACGGGAGCAATGTAACACGTAGGAACTGACCGCGCAGTCGCGAGACTACCGTTTTGAGAATATGACGATGATTTTCATATTTCTAGACTTAAGCAAAACATGGGGTTAGAGGGTAAAAACTCGAAATAGCCCCTGAACGGTCCCGTGGGTGGCACCAACACATCCCACGGGGCCAATGTAACTTGTAGGAACTGACCATGCAGCCACGAGACTCCCAGTTTGAGAATACGATGATAATTTGGATACTTTTATACTTAAGCAAAGCATGGCGTTAGAGGGTGATAACACGAAACAACTCCCGAACGGCCCCGTGGGTGCCACCAACACCTCCCACAAGACCAATGTAACTCGTAGGAACTGACCCCGCAGCCCGGGTCTCCCGTTTTGAGAATACGACGATAATTTGCATAATTCTAGACTTATGATTCAAAACATGGCGTTAGAGGGTGAAAACCCAAAACAGCCCCCGAACGGCCCCGTGGTGGCACCAACACGTCCCATGGGACCAATGTAACTCGTAAGAACTGACCGCGCAGCCACGAGACTCACGGTTTAAGGATACGATGATAATTTGCATATTTCTAGACATAAGAAAAACATGGCGTTAGAGGGTAATAACTCGAAACAGCCCCCGAACGGCCCCGTGGGTGGCACAAACACCTCCCACGGGACCAATGTAACTCGTAGGAACTGACCGCGCAGCTGCGGGACTCTCGGTTTGAGAATACGACGGTAATTTGCATATTTCTAGACTTAGGCTTAAAAACATGGTGTTAGAGGGTGAAAACTCGAAACAGCCCCCGAACTACCCCGTGGGTGGCACCAACATCTCCCACGGGACCAATGCAACTCCTAGGAACTGATCACGCAGTCGTAGGACTCTCGGTTTGAGAATACAATGGTAATATGCATATTTCTAGACTTAGGCTTAAAAACATGGTGTTAGAGGGTGAAAACCCAAAATAGCCCCCGAACTGCAGCGTAGGGTGCCCCAACACCTCCCACGGGACCAATATAACTCGTAGGAACTGACTGCCCAGTCGCGAGACTCATGGATTGAGAATACGACGATAATTTGCATATTTATTGATTTAACCAAAACATGGCGTTAGAGGGTGAAAACTTGAAACAGCCCTCGAACAGCCCCGTGGGTGGAACCAACACTTCCTATGGGACCAATATAACTCGTAGGAACTGACCGTGCTGTCGCGGGACTCCCAGTTTGAGAATACGATGATAATTTGCATATTTCTAGACTTAGGCTTAAAAACATTGCGTTAGGGGGTGAAAACCAAAAACATCCCCATAACGTCCTCGTGGGTAGCACCAACACCTCCAACGGAACCAATGTAACTCGTAGGAATTGGCCACGTAGTCGCGGGACTCCCGGTTTGAGAATACGATGATAATTTCCATATTTGTATACTTAGGCTTAAAAACTTGGCGTTAGTGGGGGAAAACTCGAAACATCCCCCGAACGTCCCTGTGGGAGGCACCAACACGTCCCACGGGACCAATGTAACTCGTACGAACTGACCACGCATCCGCGGGACTCCCAGTTTGAGAATACGATGGTAATTTGCATATTTCTATACTTATTCTTAAAAACATGGCGTTAGAGGGTGAATACCAAAAAACAACCCCCGAAGGACCCCGTGGGTGGCACCAACACCTCCAACGGGACCAATGTAACTCGTAGGAACTGACAGCGCAGCCGCGAGACTCCCGATTTGAGAATACGACGATAATTTGCATATTTCTAGACTTAAGCAAAACATGGCGTTAGAGGGTGAAAACTCGAAACAACCCCCGAACGGTCCCGTGGGCGGCACCAACACCTCCCACGGGACCAATGTAACTCGTAGGAACTGACCGCGCAGTCGCAAGACTCTTGGTTTGAGAATATGACGATAATTTGCATACCTCTCTACTTAAGCAAAACATGGCGTTAGAGGGTGAAAACACGAACCAACACCTCCCACGGGACCAATGTAACTCGTAGGAACTGTCCCCGCAGCCGCGGGTCTCCCGTTTTGAGAATACGACGATATTTTGCATATTTCTAGACTTCTGCTTAAAAACATGGTGTTAGAGGATGAAAACACAAAACAGCCCCGTTGGTGGCACCAACACCTCCCACGGGACCAATGTAACTCGTAGCAACTGACCGCGCAGCTCCGAGACTCCCGGTTTATGAATACGATGACAATTTGCACATGTCTAGACTTAAGCAAAACATGGCGTTAGAGGGTGAAAACCCAAAATAGCCCCCAAACGGTCCTGTGGGTGGCACCAACACCTCCCATGGGACCAATGTAACTCGTAAGAACTGACCTCGCAGATGAGGGACTCCCGGTTTGAGAATATGATGATAATTTGCGTATTTCTAGACTTAGGCTTAAAAACATGGCGTTAGAGGGGAAAACCCAAAACAGCCCCCGAACGGCCCCATGGGTGGGATCAACACCAACCACGGCAGCAATGTAACGCGTAGGAACTGACCGCGCAGCCGCGAGACTCCCGGTTTGAGAATACGATGATAACTTGCATATTTGTAGACTTAAGCAAAATAAGGCATTAGAGGGTGAAAACTCAAAATAGACCCCGAACGGTCCCGGGGGTGGCACCAACACCTCCCACGGGACCAATGTAACTCGAAGGAACTGACCGCGTAGCCGCGAGACTCTCAGTTTGAGAATACGATGATAATTTTCATACTTATATACTTAAGCAAAACATGGCATTAGAGGGTGAAAACCCGAAACAACCCCCGAACGTCCCCATGAGTGGCACCAACACCTCCCACGGGACCAATGCAACTCGTAGGAACTGACCCTGCAGCCCGGGTCTCCCGTTTTGAGAATACGATGATAAATTGCATATTTCTAGACTTAGGCTTAAAAATATGGCGTTAGAGGGTAAAAACCGAAAACATCCCCCAAACGGCCCCGTGGGTGGCACCAACACCTCCCACGGGACCAATGTAACTCGTAGGAACTGACTGCGAAGCCGCGAGACTCCCGGTTTAAGAATACGACGATAATTTGCATATTTCTAGACTTTAGAAAAACATGGCGTTACAGGGAAAAAACCCAAAACAGCCCCCGAATGGTCTAGGGGGTGGCGCCAACACCTCCCACGGGACCAATTTAACTCGTAGGAACTGATCGCGCAGCCGCAGGACTCCTGGTTGGAGAATATGATGATAATTTGCATATTTCTAGACTTAGGCTAAAAAACATGGCGTTAGAGGGTGAAAACCGAAAACAGCCCCCGAACGTCCCCATGGGTGGGATCAACACCAACCACGGGATCAATGTAACTCGTAGGAACTGACCGCGCAGCCGCGAGACTCTCGATTTTAGAATACGATGATAATTTGCATATTTCTAGACTTAAGTAAAACATGGCGTTAGAGGCTGAAAACTCGAAATAGCCCCTGAACGATCCCGTGGGTGGCACCAACACCTCCCACGGGACCAATGTAAGTCGTAGGAACTGATCGCGCAGCCGCGAGACTCCCAGCTTGAGAATTCAACGATAATTTGCATACTTATATACTTAAGCAAAATATGGCGTTAGAGGGTGAAACACGAAACAACCCCCGAACGGCCCCGTGGGTGGCACCAATACCTCCCACACGACCAATGTAACTCGTAGGAACTGACCCCCTAGTCGCGGGTCTACCGTTTTGATAATACGACGATAATTTGCATATTTTTAGACTTAGGCTTAAAAACATGGCGTTAGAGGGTGAAAGCCCAAAACAGCCCCCAAACGGCCCAGTGGGTGGCACCAACACCTCCCACTGCACCAATGTAACTATTAGGAACTGACCAAACAGCCGCAAGACTCCCGGTTTTAGAATACGACAATAATTTGCATATTTCTAGACTTAAGAAAAACATGGCGTTAGAGGGTGAAATCTCGAAACAGCCACCGAACGACCCCGTGGGTGGCAGCAACACCTCCCACGGGACCAATGTAACTCGTCGAAACTAATCGCGCAGCCGCGGGACTCCCGGTTCGACAATACAATGGTAATTTGCATATTTTTAGACTTAGGCTTAAAAACATGGCGTTAGAGCGTGAAAACCCGAAATAGCCCCGTAACGGTCCCGTGGGTGGCACTAACACCTCCCACGGGACCAATGTAACTCGTAGGAATTGATCGCCCAGCCGCGAGACTCTTAATTTGAGAATACAATAATAATTTGCATATTTCTAAACTTAAGCAAAACATGGCGTTTGAGGGTGAAAACTCAAAACATCTCTCGAACGACCCCGTGGGTGGAATCAACACCTCCCACGGGACCAATGTAACTCGTAGGAACTAACCGCATAGCTGTGAGACTCCCGGTTTGAGAATACGATGATAATTTGCAAACTTCTACACTTAAGCAAAACATGGCGTTAGAGGGTGAAAACTCGAAACAGCCTCGAACGGCCCCGTGGGTGGAACCAACACTTCCCATGGGACCAATGTAACTCGTAGGAACTGACCACGTAGCCCCGGGACTCTCGCTTTGAAAATACGATGGTAATTTGCATATTTCTAGACATAGTGTTAAAAACATGGCGTTGGAGGGTGAAAACCCAAAACATCCCCCGAACGGCCCCGTGGGTGGCACCAACACCTCCCACGGGACCAACGTAACTCGTAAGAACTGGCCACGTAGCCGCTGGGCTCCCGGTTTGAGAATACGATAATAATTTGCATATTTTTAGACTTAGGCTTAAAAATATGGCGTTAGTTGGGGAAAACCCAAAACATCCCCCGAGCGTCCCCGTGGGAGGCCCCAACACCTCCCATGGGACCAATGTCACTCTTAGGAACTGGCCACGCAGCCGCGGGACTCCCGGTTTGAGAATACGACGATAATTTACATATTTGTAGACTTAGGCTTAAAAACATGGCGGTAGTGTGGGAAAACCTGAAATATCCCCTGAACATCCCCGTGGGAGGCACCAACACCTCCCACGGGACTAATGTATCTCGTAGGAACTGTCCCCGTAGTCGCGGGTCTCCCATTCTGAGAATACGACGATAATTTGCATATTTCTAGACTTAGGCTTAAAAACATGGCGTTAAAGAGTGAAAACCCCAAACAGCCCCCGAACGTCCCCGTGGGTATCACCAACACCTCCCACGGAACCAATGTAACTCGTAGGACCTGATCGCCCAGCCGCGAGACTCTCGGCTTGAGAATATGATGATAATTTGCATATTTCTAGACTTAAGCAAAACATGGCGTTAGAGGGTTAAAACTCGAAAAAAGCCCTCGAACGGCCCCGTGGGTGGAACCAACACTTCCCACGGGACCAATATAACTCGTAGGAACTGACTGCGCAGCCGTGAGACTCCCGGCTTGAGAATATGACAATAATTTGCATACTTCTATACTTAAGCAAAACATGGCGTTAGAGGGTGAAAACTCGAAACAACCCTCGAACGGCCCCGTGGGTGGAATCAACACTTCCCATGGGGCCAAAGTAACTCGTAGGAACTGACCGCGTGGCTGCGGGACTCCCGGGTTGAAAATACGATGGTAATTTGCATATTTTTAGATATAGGATTAAAAACATGGCGTTGGACGATGAAAACCGAAAACATCCTCCGAACGGCCCCGTGGGTGGCACCAACACCTTCCACGGGACCAATGTAACTCGTAGGAACTGGCAACGTAGCTAGGGACTCCCGGTTTGAGAATGCGACGTTAATTTGCATATTTTTAGACTTAAGCTTAAAAATATGGCGTTGGTCGAGGAAAACCCGAAACATCCCCCGAACGTCCACGTGGGAGGCACCAACACCTCCCACGGGACCAATGTATCTCGTAGAAACTGACCCCGCAGCTGTGGGACTCCTGTTTTGAGAATACGGTGATAATTTCCATATTTTTAGACTTAAGATTAAAAACATGGTGTTAGAGGGTGAAAACCCAAAACATCCCCCGAACGGCCCCGTGGGTGGCACCAACACCTCCCACGGGACCAATGTAACTCGTAGGAACTGACCGCGCAGCCATGGAACTCCTGGTTTGAGAATACCACGGTAATTTTCATATTTCTTGACTTAGGATTAAAAACATGGCGTTGGAGGGTGAAAACCCAAAATAACCCCCGAATGGCCCCGTTGGAGGCACCAACACCTCCCACGGGACAAATGTAACTCATAGGAACTAACTGCGTAGCCGCGAGACTCCCGGTTTGAGAATACGACGATAATTTGCATATTTCTAGACTTAAGCTTAAAAATATGGCGTTAGTCGGGGAAAACCCGAAATATCCCCCGAACGTCCCCGTGGGAGGCACCAACACCTCCCACGGGACCAATATAACCCTTAGGAACTGGCCACGCAGCCGCGGGACTCCCAGTTTGAGAATACGACGATAATTTGCATATTTGTAGACTTAGGCTTAAAAACATGGCGTTCATGTGGGAAAACCTGAAACATCCCCGTGGGAGGCACCAACGCCTCCCACGGGACCAATGTATCGCGTAGGAACTGACCCCGCAGTCGCGGGTCTCCCATTTTCAGAATACGATGATAATTTGCATATTTCTAGACTTTGGCTTAAAAACGTGGCGTTAGAGAGTCAAAACCCAAAACAGCCCCCGGACGGCCCCATGGATGGCACTAACACCTCCCACGGGACCAATCTAACTAGTAGGAACTGATCGCCCAGCCGCGAGACTCTCGGTTTGAGAATACGACGATAATTTCCAAATTTCTAGACGTAAGCAAAACATTGCGTTAGAGGGTGAAAACTCGAAACTGCCCTCAAACGGCCCCGTGGGTGTAACCAACACTTCCCACAGGACCAATGTAACTCGTAGGAACTGACCGCGTAGTCGCGAGACTCCCGGCTTGAGAATACGATGATAATTTTCATACTTCTATACTTAAGCAAAACATGGCGTTAGAGGGTGAAAACTCGAAACAACCCTCGAACGACCCCGTGGGTGGAATCAACACTTCCAATGGGACCAAAGTAAATTGTAGGAATTGACCGCGTAGCCACGGGACTCCCGGGTTGAAAATACGATGATAATTTCCATGTTTCTAGATATAGGATTAAAAATATGGCGTTGGAGGGTGAAAACCCAAAACATCCCCCGAACGGCCCCGTGGGTGGCACCAACACCTCCCACGGGACCGATGTAACTCGTAGAAACTGGCCACGCAGCTAGGGACTCCCAATTTGAGAATACGACATTAATTTGCATTATTTTAGACTTAAACTTAAAAAAATGGTGTTAGTGGGGGAAAACCCGAAACATCCCCCGAACGTCCCCATGGGAGGCACCAACACCTCCCACGGGACCAATGTTTCTCGTAGGAACTGACCCCGCAGCCGCGGGACTCCCGTTTTGAGAATACGGCGATAATTTGCATATTTCTAGATTTAGGATTAAAAACATGGCGTTAGAGGGTGAAAACCCAAAACATCCCCCGAACGGCCCCGTGGCTGGCACCAACACCTCCCCCGGGACCAATGTAACTCGTCGGAACTGACCGCGCAGCCACGGGACTCCCGGTTTGAGAATACCATGGTAATTTGCATATTTCTAGACTTAGGATGAAAAACATGGCGTTGGAGGGTGAAAACCCAAAACAACCCTCAAACGGACCCGTGGGTGGCACCAACACGTCCCACGGGACCAATGTAACTCGTAGGAACTGACCACGTAGCCGCGAGACTCCCGGTTTGAGAATACGACGTAAATTTGCATATTTCTAGACTTAGCAAAATATGGCGTTTGAGGGTGAAAACCCAAAATAGCCCCCGAACGGTACCGTGGGTGGCACCAACACCTCCGACGGGACCAATGTAACTCGTAGGAACTGACCCCGCAACCGCGGGTCTCTCGCTTTGAGAATACGATGATAATTTGTATATTTCTAGACTTGGGCTTAAAAAAATATGGCGTTAGAGGCTAAAAACCAAAACAATCCTCGAACCGCCCCATGGGTGACACCAACACATCCCACAGGACCAATGTAACTCGTAGGAACTGACCACACAGCCGCGGGACTCCCAGTTTGAGAATATGACGGTAATTTGCATATTTCTAGACTTAAGCATAAAAATATTGATATGTTGATAATTTTAACTCATATATGCAATTTTTCAGCTTGATTAAATATTTTGTAAAACTACTTGGTTACTGATATTTTTTTTATATATCCTATCATTTGTAGGATTTTTGCACGCGGAACAAATGAAGGAGGCAATGGTTTACAACATGAAGATTGTTTATATGTTGTGGACATTCAGGATTTTGTTTTTTATGTGGTATAGCCGCGTGGGCTTTTATTGTTTAGTTTTATGGCCATGCGGCCTTTTATAATTTGATTGTTGAATTTTATGACCGTGCGGGCTTTATAATAAGCAGGTTTTACATTTACAGGGTTTGGAATGTCAAGAAAATAGAGGAAACTCTGCCCAAATTATTTTTTTGGTCTGTGAATTATTAAGACGTGTAATATTTTTAAGTTTGTATATATATATATATGTTTAGTAACAACATTCTCGATTTGCAATTTGTGATTTTTTTTTATTGTTTTGCCAATAATAAATTTTTGTAACACCTCATACGCGTCCATGGGACTCCTGGTTTGAGAATACCACGGTAATTTTCATATTTCTAGACTTAGGATTAAAAACATGGCGTTGGAGGGTGAAAACCCAAAACAACCCTCGAATGGCCCCATGGGAGGCACCAACACCTCCCACGGGACCAATGTAACTCATAGGAACTAACTGCGCAGTCGCGAGACTCCCGGTTTGAGAATACGACGATAATTTGCATATTTCTAGACTTAAGCTTAAAAACATGGCGTTAGTGGGGGAAAACCCGAAACATCCCCGTGGGAGGCACCAACACCTCCCACGGGACCAATATAACCCTTAGGAACGGGCCACGCAGCAGCGGGACTCCCAGTTTGAGAATACGACGCTAATTTGCATATTGTAGACTTAGGCTTAAAAACATGGCATTAATGTGGGAAAACCTAAAACATCCCCTGAACATCCCCGTGGGAGGCACCAACGCCTCCCACGGGAACAATGTATCTCGTAGGAACTGACCTCGCAGTCGCGGGTCTCCCATTTTCAGAATACGATGATAATTTGCATATTTCTAGACTTAGGCTAAAAAACATGGCGTTAGAGAGTCAAAACCCAAAACAGCCCCCGAACGGCCCCATGGGTGGCACTAACACCTCCCACGGGACCAATGTAACTCGTAGGAACTGACCGCCCAGCAGCGAGACTCTCGGTTTGAGAATACGACGATAATTTGCATATTTCTAGAATTAAGAAAAACATGGCGTTAGAGGGTGAAAACTCGAAACTGCCCTCAAACGGCCCCGTGGGTGGAACCAACACTTCCCACAGAACCAATGTAACTCGTAGGAACTGACCGCGTAGTTGCGAGACTCCCGGCTTGAGAATACGATGATAATTTGCATACTTCTATACTTAAGCAAAACATAGCGTTAGAGGGTGAAAACTCGAAACAACCCTCGAACGACCCCGTGGGTGGAATCAACACTTCCCAAGGGACCAAAGTAACTTGTAGGAACTGACTGCGTAGCCACGGGACTCCCGGGTTGAAAATACGATGATAATTTCCACGTTTCTAGACATAGGATTAAAAACATGGCGTTGGAGGGTGAAAACCCAAAACATCCCCCGAACGGCCCCGTGGGTGGCACCAACACCTCCCACGGGACCAATGTAACTCGTAGGAACTGGCCACGCAGCTAGGGACTCCCGATTTGAGAATAAGACGTTAATTTGCATATTTTTAGACTTAAACTTAAAAACATGGCGTTAGTGGGGGAAAACCCGAAACATCCCCCGAACGTCCCCGTGGGAGGCACCAACACCTCCCACGGGACCAATGTTTCTCGTAGGAACTGACCCCGCAGCCGCGGGACTCCCGTTTTGAGAATACGGCGATAATTTGCATATTTCTAGATTTAGGATTAAAAACATGGCGTTAGAGGGTGAAAACCCAAAACATCCCCCGAACGGCCCCGTGGCTGGCACCAACACCTCCCCCGGGACCAATGTAACTCGTCGGAACTGACCGCGCAGCCACGGGACTCCCGGTTTGAGAATACCATGGTAATTTGCATATTTCTAGACTTAGGATGAAAAACATGGCGTTGGAGGGTGAAAACCCAAAACAACCCTCAAACGGACCCGTGGGTGGCACCAACACCTCCCACGGGACCAATGTAACTCGTAGGAACTGACCACGCTGCCGCGAGACTCCCGGTTTGAGAATACGACGTAAATTTGCATATTTCTAGACTTAGCAAAATATGGCGTTTGAGGGTGAAAACCCAAAATAGCCCCCGAACGGTACCGTGGGTGGCACCAACACCTCCGACGGGACCAATGTAACTCGTAGGAACTGACCCCGCAACCGCGGGTCTCTCTTTTTGAGAATACGACGATAATTTGTATATTTCTAGACTTGGGCTTAAAAAAATATGGCGTTAGAGGCTAAAAACCAAAACAGCCCTCGAACCGCCCCATGGGTGACACCAACACATCCCATAGGACCAATGTAACTCGTAGGAACTGACCACGCAGCCGCGGGACTCCCAGTTTGATAATATGACGGTAATTTGCATATTTCTAGACTTAGGCATAAAAATATTGATATGTTGATAATTTTAACTCATATATGCAATTTTTCAGCTTGATTAAATATTTTGTAAAACTACTTGGTTACTGATATTTTTTTATATATCCTATCATTTGTAGGATTTTTGCACGCGGAACAAGTGAAGGAGGCAATGGTTTACAACATGAAGATTGTTTATATGTTGTGGACATTCAGGATTTTGTTTTTTATGTGTTATAGCAGCGTGGGCTTTTATTGTTTAGTTTTATGGCCGTGCGGGCTTTTATAATTTGATTGTTGAATTTTATGACCGTGTGGGCTTTATAATAAGCAGGTTTTACATTTACAGGATTTGGATTGTCAAGAAAATAGAGGAAACTCTGCCCAAATTTTTTTTTGGTCTGTGAATTATCAAGACGTGTAATATTTTTAAGTTTGTATATATATTTGTTTAGTAACAACATTCTCGATTCGCAATTTGTGATTTTTTTTATTGTTTTGCCAATAATAAATTTTTGTAACACCTCGTATGTGTCCAACGTTACACGTAGCAACCGATGGTGCACTCACAGGACCTCCAATTTTAGGATTGGACCAAAAAAATACATTTTTATTTTTTTTGTCGCGCATAAAAATGGTCACAGCTAAAGTCCGCGACCATTTTTTTCCTTTTTTTCGTCACGGTTGTGGGTCACAAATTTGGGCCGCGACCATTTTTTTTAATTTCTTTTGTCACGATTGTGGGTCGCGGACTTTGGTCACGACCAATTTGTCACGGTAGTGGGTCACGGATGAGGGCCACGACCAATTTTTTATTTTATTTTTTGTCACGGTCGTGGGTCGCGGACTTTGGCCGCGACCAATATGTCATGGTTATGCGTCACGGATGAGGGCCGCGTCCATTTTTTTTAAAATTTTTTATCGCGGACCTTGGCCGCGGCCAATTTGTCATGGTTGTGGGTCATGGATGAGGGCCGAGACCCGTTACGCCATGGGTCACGACCCAAGTCCGCGACCATCTGCTGTGATCCCTCTCAGCCGTGACCATTTTTTGGTCACAGACTTGGGCCGCGACCCACAAAAATGGTCACGCCCGAAATGGTCACGACCCAAGTCCACGACCCACAGGTTTGGTTAGGGATTTTGGCCGTGACCAATCGCCAGTTTTGGTGTAGTGTCTTCCCCATTTTGTTGATCCTCCACCTTTTGAACACCCCCTTAACACCTCACAATCTTCTTTCTCGAAATCTTTTATAGATATTGCTGGTAACTCCAACCCTAAAACTACATCCTTGCATGAAATCCAATCCTATAAAGGTGAACTGGATTTATGTATTGACACTGAATGTATTGAGAAGATATCATAACCCTTCAAACATTCTTTAGTTAGAAAGTTCACCAATAGAAGACCTCCCATTGACGCTATGCGAGAGATGCCTACCTTAATGGGACTCAAAGCTGCATTCCACGTGGGACTCATTAATTTCAAGCATGTTATGATCAAACTTTATCAAGAAGAGGATTATCTTAGACATTGTCTGAGACAAACATGGTACATAAATCATTTTCCAATGCGAGTATTCAAATAGATAAATTAATTTCACCCTGATGGTGAGACTCCAATTGTTCCAATCTGGATGAGTCTTCCTCTCCTCCGTATTCATCTACACAATACGAAAAGTCTATTTTCAATTTGTGAAGAAGAAGGAAAACGTATGAAGATGGATAATGCCACCGCCTCATTGAGTAGACCTAGTCTTGCATGGGTCTGTTTAGAATTGATCTTGCATGGGTCTGTCTAAGAGGATATGGATTGTTAATAAAGAATCTATCAAAGGATTCTGGCAGATGTTTGAATATGAAAAATTTCTTAATTATTGCTTTCATTGTGAGGAAAGAGGGCATAGGGAACAAAGCTGTTGATTCAAAAAGTAGAAATCTTCGAAGGATGATAGAAATGAGATCATTAAGAATGGGCATAAGAAGAAACAAATTGTAGTCAGACCAGTAACCACAAAAGAATGGGTGCAGAAGACATTCAAGAAAGTTTAAGAAATAAACAACACTCCAATAACCAGTTCCTCTAATCCTTTGTCTCAAATTGGTAACTAAGAAATCATCATTACTCAAGAACCAATCAATCCTCCAAAAGTCCAACACAAAATTATCTCCTTCTTTGGAAAGGGGCAACAATTGGAAAATATCAATGAATTGAATCATTTTTCAATTGGCATCCCTTGTCATAAGTAGTCTTTTGAAGATTAAAATACGCTATAAAAAGAACCAAATACTTTAATACCTGACAATTGTGAGGCAGGGGATGGAGAAATTAATTTCTGTACTAGTGGAGAATGCAGTCCAAACTTTTCAAAGAATAGTGTCAGTGGTAGATTAGAAGGGAACACAAAAGATATGCAAGATGATCCAAAAAAGTCTGATTATCCAGTTTCCAACGGAGGTGTCTAGGAAATCAAATCAACCAAACATGTCACATGGATCAAAATCAAATCTCAGAATGCCAGAATTCTGAGATCAGGTGTTAAATTTTATCTACCACAGTTATCTCAGTGATTAAGTCAATTATTTGGAATATTAGTGGTATTTACAAAATAGTTTCTTTAAAGAGGATCAAAAGATTGTGTACAATTCATCGAATTTTAGTCTTAATCATCATAGAGCCTAAAAAGCCATTGGAGAATATGGAATCTTTCAGAATAAGATTGGGCTTCAGTCAAGATTTTTCTAATTCTAATAGCAAGATGTGGTATTTCATTAAAGAGGGTATTCAATGTTCTTTGGTTTCTTCCATGGATTAGTGCCTTAATATGTCTTTTAGTATAAAACCAAACCTTTGTTCACTAGTTTTTTTATGCTAAGAATACCAAAGTAGATAGAAGAGATCCCTACAAACATTTTTATCAAAGTTTCAATACTAATAGATGGTTAGTTGGAGGATATTTCAATGTAGTTTCAAATAATGAAGAAAAACAAGAAGGAAATGAAGTTCAGATTTCATAAGCTTATGAATTCTTAGAAGCTTTGGAGAGTAATGAACTCATTGATCTGGGTTATAAGGGATAAAAGTTTACTTGGTTCAACAAGAGAGAAAGGGATGAGGGGATCTGGTATAGATTAGATAAATTTTATGCTAATACTCAAGCTCTTGGTTATGGTTCCATTGATATTCAACACCTTAATAGACTTCACTCTGGTCACATTCCCATTGTCATTTCTATTTCCAATCCAACTGTTTCTAAACCAAAACCATTTAAATTCCTGAAGTTTTGATGTTCTCATCCTAACATCAATAATATCGTCTCTAAATCTTGGAACTCAATCTCACATCAAAACCCCTTTGTAGCCATTGCCCTTAAATTTAAATCTATAAGGAAAGTTGTTTCTGCATGGATTAGATGATCTTTTGGTGACATTTTTCAAGATCTAGAAATGCTGAAGATGTTCTCTTTGCTAAGGAGTTCAATTTTGATAGAGATCCTTATGAATCTAATAGAGATAATATTTCATTGGCCCAAGATAGAACCATTAAAAAGATGAAAATTGAAGATACTTTTTGAAGGAAAAAATCTCATGAAAAATGGCTTAAGGAGGAGGACAGAAACTTTTCTTTTTTCTTTAACTCTGTTAAGATTAAAAGAAGACATATTATCATTCAAGAAATCAAATATGTAAAGGGTAACATCATGCACGTTGATTATGAAATTCAAGAAGCTATAGTGGAGTTCTTCAAAAACCAATTTTCCTTGGAAAATGATGGTTTCATTTCAGCAGAAGACAATTTCTTAATAGTTATTCCTAACCTGATCTCTCAAGAAATCAATGCTAAACTATGTGATATTCTTGAACCTGAAGAGATCAAACATATAATCCATCAATTAAGTAATTAACATTGTGCTGGTCCAGATGGATTTCATGATTTTTTTTATGTAAACTTTTGGGACATTATCAAAAAAAAATTATTGAAGTTGTTCAAAGATTTTTCTTGGGAGCTCACATTCAAAAAAGTGTGACATCTACCTTAATTACCCTAATTACTAAAGTCACCTCTCCCAATACCTTTTATGACTCTAGACATATAAGTCATGTTAATTTTCTCAATAAAATCATGTCCAGAATCCTAGCTAATATACTCAATCTCTATCTTCCTTAAATTATTTTCACCTACCAAATTGGTTTCATTCAGGGTAGAGAAATCTTTGAAAATGCTATGCTTTCCCAAGTAATAGTATCCATGATCAACCAAAAGAATTTTGGAGGTAATGTTGTGCTTAAGTTGGACCTCGCTAAAGCTCATGATAGAGTTTCTTGGCCTTTTCTCATTCATGTTCTTAGAAAATTTGGTTTCTCAGAGCACTGGATAGATATGATTTGGAGGTTAATCTCAAATTATTGGTTGTTAGCCATAGTCAAATACTCCTAGTTGTTATTTCAAATGCTACAAAGGTCTTACACAAGGAGGTACCCTATCTCCTAGTCTCTTTATCATCATAGCAAAAGTTTTTTCTAGAAATCTGAATGAGGCCATTCCTATTTTAAGTGCTTATAAAATGCCAATTGGATCTACAAGATTTAACCATATAGCATATGCTGATGACATTGTCATCTTTTTTTAGGTACCAAAAGAGATTTAAAAACCATTATGGGGATTATAAAGGAGTATGAAAGGGTAGCAGGTCAGATAGTTAACAAATCCAAGAGCCAAGCATTTCTCTCCAAACACATTCCTTCATCCAAATACTCAAATATCAAAAAGTTTACTGGCATTTATAATAAAAAAAAACTTCCAATTTTATATTTGGGTTGTCCTATTTTTTGCAAGTAGAAAGATGAACTCAATATTTAACCATTTGATTTTGAAGATCAACGTAGTGCCTAGTGGTTGGAAATATAAATTTTTAAATTCAGCTAGTAAAAATTAGCTCATGAAAAGTTATGTACTTCCATTCATATTCACATAATTGCAGCTATATATCATACTAAGTGAGTGATGTCAAATTTAGAAGATATGTTTGATAGATTCCTATGGTGTTACTTAGAAGTTCTAAGAACAAAGCATTGCTGCAAATGGGAACAAGTATGTAATCCTTTATCTGATGGAGGCTTGGGTATCAGAATATTAGAAAATATTTTTTAATGCAATGTCGATCAAGTTGTGGTGGAAATTCAAGACTTCCAACTCTCTATGGGCATCATCCATTAAAGCTACATATTGTAAAAAGAAGCATCCTATGGAAGTGACTCCTAACAACGTTTTAAACACCTAGGCGAGAGTGTGTAAAGTTAGAGATTTAGTTGATGGCAACATCAAATGTAGAGTGGGAGGTGGTAAAATTGATTTGGCCAGGGACAATTGGATGAAGAATGGTCCAATTTATTCTATTTATAATTCTCAAAGTGTAGGTCCTGTAGCTGATTATTGGACCAATAATAAGCAACGGAATAAAGTTAAACTGCTGTAAGTGCTTCCTATTTTGAATCTAAATCAAATTATTCTTGAACACTCATGGGACCTTGAAAAAGATGAAATTTTGTGAATTCCTTCTGCTTTTGGGAAATTTTGATTGGTTTCTACTTGGCCTATGTGCAGAACATCAAAGTCAATAGCTCATCATTTATTTTGGATCCTCTTATTCCTCCTAAATTTTTAGTTCTTTGTTGGAAAATTTTAAGAGGATTAATTCCTACAGATTCTTATAGAAGAAAAATAGGTTTCAGAGGTCCTTCGATTTGTGTTTCTTGCAAGTCTCATTTATAAGAAGATCTTGATAATTTATTCTCTTATAGTGAGATAGCTTCCAAAGTTTGGCCTTTCTTTAATTATTTGATGGGGATTTTTTCTCATGGTTCTATCAGGCAAAGAATGATATATTAGTGGTTGGGATCAAAACAACCATAAATCAAATTAATTCCTCCCCTTATTTGTTGTCATATATGGATCCATAGAAATAAAGAAAGATTTGACAATGTTCCAATGGCCTTTGAGTCTATTATTAGTCTTATTCAAGAAGATCTTTTAATTTTAAGACCTCCTTTGAGAAGATTCAAGAGTATCCCCAATATGGTGCAATGGATGATGCCCGCCAAAGGTACTCTCAAGATCAATGTAGATGGAAGATCCCTTGGTAACCCAGGGCAAAGTGGAGGTGGAGGTATTTAAGGGAATCATCTGGTGAAGTTTTATGGTTTTTTCACTCTAACTATGGGATCCATTCCGGTCTGGAAGTAGAAGCAAAATCCCTTCTTCAAGCTTTGAATTTGTATCAAGATTTAAAGGACTATGAGTTGATTATTGAATCTAATTGAAAGATCCTAGTTGAAGATATAAAGGGTACCATTACTTGTCCTGGGAAAATTAACTAGGAGGAGGAGAATATCAGAATCATCACATCTCAACTTTCTAGTACAATTCATCACATATTTAGAGAAGTAAAAATGGCTTCAAATTTGTTAGCTGAATTCGGAAGTTCAGAAGCTCCTCCAAAGTTATCTCACCAATTCAATGATCTTCTTAAAGTTTTGAGAGGGTTTTTTAAGATGGATAAGCTTCAAATTCTTTTTATTAGGAATTTGAGAATTTAACATGATCTTCCCTTGTTTAGGGTCTTTATTATATTCTTTTTTCTCTAGAATTGTTCGTAAGCTGCAGTGAAGGCTTTCTTACTTTTTTATTTATAAAATCCCCTCCTATTCTTTAAAAAGGGCTCTACGCTTCATGCAGTCTTTAAAAAAGTGCCCAGGTTTCTTGCAAAAATGGGATTTTTTCACCTTCTTTCCCTTCTTCTTGGCACCTCGATTCCTATTATCCTACTTCCGTGAGCCTCACTTGATTCCTTGCCATTTTTATTATAGGAGCTACCCTTTCCAGTTGGTTGAATGGACAAATTGACAACTAAAGCCTTTCCCTTCTTCTTAAGCCTTTCTTCATTTTAGTTCAATTTTAAGGTAACTTTGTTCAAATTCCACTTATCTTTAATCGCAATATAATTAACGATAAAAGGGGAATATCGATCCGGTACGGTGTTGAGGTCGAATGGAATAAGGAATGGATCTTCAACTTTTATGCCAATAGTTCCTAGATTTGTGGCCACTCATGTCATCTCATTAATATGTTCATTCATGGTGTGAGTGCCATAAAAAATTATTGTGTGAGCTTCAATATAAGGTCCCCAACAAGAGATTTATCTACTTCTTGGAATTGTTCTTTCAGATTGATCCAAATTTTTTTAGCAGTATCGGTTTTGTGTAAGGAGTTTCGAATGTTGGGAATTATAATTATCATGATAAAGGTGATACTAAGTTTGTCGGCTGTATTCCTAGCTTCATAAAATTCTATTTCATTGTCATTACATTCATTAGTGAGTTCAGAAGGCGGGTTATATTCCAAATCTATGTTAAGGTTCAGAAGCCCCAATTGTAAACTTATATGCATCTCCTATTCTTTTAGGTTTGTTCCACTAAATTGTGGAACATCATGAACTTTGAGATTGAGACCATTGGAGAAACCTAATTCATTTGAATAAATTATACTAAAAAATTAGCTCGATTATACCAACATATTTAAACATTAGTTTCAATGGATATTCTCGACCGTTAATATTTTGGTTTTATTTTAAGAACTTCAAATGGGAAAAATATTTTTAAAGAAAACATGTATCTTTTGGATGACCAACGTCTTCTCTATTCAAATATTAGATCACCCATTGTATTTATTATAATAATATTTTTACCTTTGAGCAACCAAATACTTATCCACTTTAATATAATATATTCCAACATAGGGTAGGGCACTTTGGTGGACACTTATCCTATCTTTAAGAAAATATTAACACATGAGATTGTAAACCTGAGAAATACCATATAATTATTTAGAATGACCTAAAATCCATAAGGATGTCCAAACAATATAAACATTATTAATTGTGACACCCAACTTAAAATAATAACAGGTGGCCAACCCTATACTAAGACAAAATAGGAATCTCAAGTGGATCATTCTCTGCATCAACTGTTAAATCTAAATAAAATATAACTAACCACCCTGATATAAAATAAATAGATGAAAAAAAAAATCTCAAAAACACACAGAGAGCTACAAAGCAACATATAAAATGACTTCAAACATGATAATATAAACATGTATACAACAAAATATATTAGCAAATATGTTGTCGAGTGACAGACAATACAACATCCAGTTAATAAAATCATAAAAGAGGTACATATGCAAACGACCCTGGGGTATACATGCCCGATATACAAAATACTGGATCCTTAACTAGATTTACAAGAATAGGAAGCGACTAAAAATAAAATCTTGTAACATTCCGCATCTGCTACTGCTCCAAGGAATCTAGAATGAATAGACGTTACTAGCATCCTTGCGGAGGGACACCTAAAATATATTACAATTTCTGGCAAGATAAAATATATAAACGGGTCAGAGTCCGAGGCTCAAATTTTTTTTAGTAGGTGAATTAAAATGCATAATAATTATGAATGCACAATTTTCATAATTAATGTGATGTCGCACTCTCTCTTGGGACTTAACCTCACCCCTCAACTATAGCGTGCACTTAAATACAAGCACATGAACCTTAATTAAGCTACTCGATACAATCTAGGGATAATTTAACATAAATCTACACATAATCCTCATTCGTGTAACTCACTATATCTAAAACATAACCATATATCTACTTCTCCTATCATCTTCTATGTTTACGCCCAAACTTATACATTAATATATCTCAATTATATTTTCTTGCTTTCTAATTATCAACTTCACAAGTTATTAGCATAAGATACCACACGTCATTATTAATGATAGAAATATTCAAGCACTATAATACATATTCCCAAGTACTAAGAACCAAACATCTCCACATGCCTAACATTGTGCTAAGTTTCATGCGTGGGATATCTCTCAAAGAGAAATCCAAACACGAAACCACCTGATACACTACTATCTAACACTATCGGTCGTGAAAATCTGCTAGGCCCTCAGTCTATAGTACGCATCCCTTACTTCCCGTCTATTGGCTTGAGAGTATACTCATCCACTCTCATGCTAGAAAGAAAAAATTGTAATACACATTTATAACTTTCTCTAGTTATAATTTTAAGATATCACACACTATTTGTAAAGCTTGTATAATAATACTCACACGTATTATACATAATTTATCATTCCCTAGGAAGTACACATACATAACACACATAACATATGTATACTAATAGTCTCTACAATGCTATCATCTTCCGGGGAATAACTCAAATATCATCCTGCGTTACCCCACTGACTTGGTATAAACCAAATCACAAACGTATAGGAAGCGGCCATACTTGCACACCTAAAGGAAAGATGAATCATACCCAAGACGTCTTACCCCTACCACACGCACGGTAAAATATTGGACGCTATTACTTGGGGATTATACTCTCCCTGCTCCTCAATCTAGGGGATTCACCCACATCGTGCAACTTACCATGATAACACTAGAAGGGTATGCACCACATAATATATCATACACACCATATATATATAAACATGCACATCATATATACAAACCATCATATAAGGTATATACATTCACACCATATATATATATATATATACACACACCATCTCACGTCCGCATTTGTAAAAGTAATGAATCCGTCTATATGTATGTAACTCTCATTATACTAACCGATACACTCTGGCATACCTTCCCAATTCATTTTATTATACAATCCCTCGCTTGAAACTTACTAATCCATCACACTTATGATACGAATAGTCACCCAATTTAATCAAAACTGAGGACACACGATAATCCCTCTCTCACCCAGTACATATTCGGCGTTAAGTAAATTCCTACTACTCGGTGAATTCATTATGGTATTTTGTATATTAAACTCTCAAATATACTTCCACAATAACCCGTAACCATCCTCAAAAGAATCCTCATTCCTTGGAGGATTTACTAAAAGAAAGCAACACAATCTACTCTTATATATACCTCAATTATAGCCCCCAAAGTGGCCCGTCTATTATATACAAATAAGAATCCTCATTATATCTTAAAAACATGTTTAATACACTATATTAGAAGGTTCCTAAGTAATAAACCCAATCAAAAAGGGTTAAAACAAGAGATGGAAAAACGTAGCGAACGAATCGGACCAAGGGTCCCTAAAAACAAACCGATCTGGTTCCTAAAATTTGACCGACATCCTTTAATGATCGGTCCGATCGGATGCCTCTTAAAAATGAACCGGTCTGGTGCTGTACAGATTTATTCCCACGAGATTCATATCCAAAACCTTACTCTAAAATACAATTTTACTTCTTTCCCAACAATATCCTAACATCAAAACCCATTCCATAAATTATCCCCACCATTTTCATCATTAAACCCATAAATATAACACTAAATGCAAGATTTACTCATCAACTTATAGGATTTAACAATTAAAACTCAAAATCAGCTAAATCACCAATAAAATTATGAGATAACTCTCACACATAATTATTTAGCAAGTTTAATCACTTGCCACAAAGTTGTAGAGGTTGAATCTTCCTTGAATCCACGTATTTGGGTCGAGAATCTACAAAGCTCCAAGTTTTCTTCTCTTTTCTTCTCCTCTTCTTCTTCCTTTGTTTTCCCTTTCTCTCTCTAGGGTGTTCTCAAAATGAGATTAGCCTAACTCTTCCAAGCTTAAATAACCCTTATCTCTAATAAATCCCAACTTTAAATGATAATACACACTTCAAATGACTTATTTAGTCATATTCGGGTCAGAGTAGAACAAAATACTACGGAACCCAATTTAAAACCCCGAACAATCATTTTGACTATCTCAACCCATCCTGGATCAACAGTGCACTCTAAATTTTCATTTGAGACTCCAAATAAAATAAATTTATTTCACCACAAAAAAATAAATTCCTATGTCCTCTGGACACACAGGGTGTTTCATTAATGCACTGGAAAAACTCAAAAAATATAGAAAATTTCAAAATTTTTAAAAAAGTGAAAAAATGAGTTATCACTATAAATATGTTCAGAAATTCATAAGAATCACTCTTCAAATCGCGGAATTGAAAATTAATTTTTTTTAAATATATATAAAAAAAATTATTTCCAATCCTTTTTTTAATTTCTATTAATGCTTATTGGTGGCATCAATAAAAATTTGTCGCTGGAAATACAAAAATATCCCAACAAATGCAATGACAAAAAATGAAATGTGACAGAAAATTTTATACATAAATCTTAATAGATTCAGCTATAAAAAATAAAAATATCACAGTAAGTTTTACATATAAATCAAAACAGATTCAACGATTGAGAATCATAACATCGCAGAAAGTTTTAAACATAAATCTTAACAGATTTAGGGACCAAAAACAAAACTAAGTAGAAAGTTTTATACATTAATCGTAACAGATTCAGTGACAAAAAATTAAAACATCGTAGTAAATTTTATGCATAAACATAAGCAGATTACTAATTGAATCCAAGTTTGATTCATGAAAAAACTAAATAAAAACATCACAAAGACTCAAACTTTAGAGTACAAATCTACTTTAAAATATGATTTTCATATTTAGTCATAAATGATAATAATGTGATCTAAATCATTGCTTTGATACATGTCAAATCTAAATTTAATAAGTTGATTAACAGTTTTATGGATCAATAATACAATGCATGAACATAGAAACTCCAATATAAATTTAGGATCTTGATCTACATAATTATCACATGTGTTTTAAAAATAGGGTTACAAATCATACATAAATAACCGTTAGATTTGTTAAATAAGAGTTTGACATTTGTTCCTTGAACTTGAGATCCATAATTGTTATGGATTAAAGGCTTCTCTACCCTTTCCTGATTATATTTTGTTACTAATCACAAAAACCAAAATGATGGAGTTTGGGCCATAGTTTTTAGGTAGGGAAAGGTCCTAAATCCCAATAGGCATGTGACTTGGACAATCAATCACAGTTAGATCAAGATTTTACTTTAATATATTGTTGATTTAATTGGTTAATATAAATAACCAAAAACGAAATTGACTATGGGATATACTAGGGTGACCTTTTATTTACCTAACATGACTTATTATGTAATTTAATAATCAACCACTTATAAGGCTTATGAATTATTTGATAATTCTAAAAATACATACATAGTTCTACTAAGTTAAAGAAAATATTCAATTAAGCCTTTAAGCTTGTAAATATGAATATAGGTGGGTGTATTTAAAGAGAGATTGCGGTTGTCTTCCATGTTGGGTTCGGGTGGAAAAATGAAGAAAAAAATGAGGGGGATGTGTAATACCCTGCCATAATATTTCATTTAAATTTTTTGTGTAAATTATAATGAAGTGGGGTTGATCGTAATTGTTGGAAAATTGTGAGCAAAAATTGCAATTGGGGGAAAAAGAAGAAGAAGGGTTCGAATGAGACTAACGTCATTCGAATGAGATTTAAAACTCGTTTAAAGTAGGAAATCGAGAGAGGTTCGTGCGAGGTCCTACATCCATATAGTAGCAGGTCGCATGAAGGTTGCATAAATCCATATATCTAACGAGATGGACGTGTGGTTCAAATGAGGCTCCTGTCATTGGAACGACGAGCCTAAAAAATGTTTAATTTGAGTTTCCCATGTGCGTTGTCACGTTTCGTGCCCTTGGATCGTTAAGATTGGGAAAAATGGTATTTTTTTTGTTTTTATAAAGCTTGGTTTGTATTATTTGATCATGGGAGAAGATGGAAGAGAGGGAGAGAAAGTGGAGAAGTCTTCCATCGTTACTGGCTTCTCTCCACCATACCACCACCATAAACCATGGTAAACCACCATTTTATTATAGTATTCCACCATAATCAAGCATATAACACCCATTTTTAAAATTGTTGAAGTGGATATACTAATTTTGGAGAGGTGTTGGGAAAATTTTGGTGGAGATGATGGAAGTTTTCATGGAGTTTGAAGGGGTTTCGTGTAACACCCCATATTTTTGATGATTTAAATAGTTACGTGATTAATTATTATTATGGGAATATGTATGCGATTAATTATTGTTGTTGGATTAATTAAATTAAAATGCGAGAAGTTAATTTGTTATTAATCTGGATTAAAATAATTATTAACTAGCGTGCCAAGGGTTAATACTTATTATTGAGAATGATTGAATATTACTGTGTGATATGTAATATGGAATTATAACATTTGATAAATTGTCGAAAGTGAGAAATACGGCAGTTTGGTAATTTAAGTCGGACACGCGTGTGAGTCATGTCGGGACTAATTGAATAGAATAAAAAGAGAATTTATTTTTATTAACTCATACGATCATTTCGAGTGCACCGTTGAGTCCGGAAGAGTCGAGATAGTCAAAATAGTATACCCGGGTGTTTAGTTTGGATCCCAGGGAAATTTTATGCCTAACCGGCGTCCCGAGAGGGCATTTTGGTAAATTGTATTTTTGGGTTTAATTTATGGACGAAAATTGGGAGTTATTTTATCAGACAAGAAAAGTCTTTTAGGGTTGTGAAACACACAAGTAAAGAACGTCCATAGAGGGTGTGAGGGAGAACCAAACTCCAAGAGGGAAGTCTAAATTATCCTCATCTTCCACAACCGTGACCACTAACGCGTTGATCGAGAAGAGAGGAACGCGTATATAACAACATCACCAATGGATCAGACCGTCACATTCGAGGCAAGTGTTTATTACTTGCTTTCTTTTAGCAATAATCATACTCATGTTAGCGTAGCTGAAATTAATCACGATTTACTTGTTAATTGGGTGAAAATTGGAGATTTAAACTAAGATTAAGGACTGGGTTAATTAGTGGTTGGAATTCCTTCATGTATGTAGAGGATTAATTACAAAATTGAATTACATATTGATGAACGAATCTGAATTGATTAGGTTCTTTAATTGAAAATTTGGAAACTAGGGTTCATATGAACTAATTTGGGGATTTAATATAATTATGTAAATTGCTGACGAATTAATGATCCGAGGATGATAGGAATGTTATATAACCTTCTACGACTTAATAGGGACATCTCTTATGATCTCGCGCGAAGTTGTTCACGCGAGATAGGGATCTCGCTTGAAGTCGTTTGAACGACATGGGAGGTCATTCGCGTGACATCCTCTTCTAGTTCAAGCGAGATCTATTTCTGGTTCAAGCGACAACCCATCTGGTTTGAGCGACAGAGGAAATGTTTGAGAATTTTCTTTGATTCCAAATTTGGGTTTACCGATTTCTTGGAGTGAGAGAAAGTGTCTAATAATAAACTTAAGCAAGAAAGGATTTCGAGAAAAGTATGTGAGGCTTAATACTTTAATTATTTCGGTATAGAGAGAATGTACCTTGGAGATTACGAGAGAGATAGTAATCTAAATATTTATATTATATGTAGTGATGAGATTAAAATACGTATGAGGAGTGTATATGTAGGTTGGGGAAATACCTATAAATTTTAATAGGATGTGTGTATGCCTATTATGCGATATTATTACCAAGAGAACTAATGGGTGATAACCCGGGGGTGCAAGAATCTTATAGTTAAGCGCTCTAATGAGTGACAACTCGGGGGTGCAGAGACTCTATTGTTAAGAGTACTAATGGGTGATAACCCGGGGGTACAAGGATGATTATTGTTAGGAACACTAACGGGTGATGACCCGGGGGTGCTGGTTATTATTGATAGGTGCATTAATGGGTGTTAATCTTGGGATGCTAGATTCTCTTGATAGGCTCACTAATGGGTGACAACCCGGGGGTGCTGGATTATTATTGATAGGTGCAGTAATGGGTGCTAACCCGGGGATGCAGGATTTTATTGATAGGTGCACTAATGGGTCTTAGCCCGGAGGTACAGGATTAGTATATATATAAGTATAGGGATGATGTGACTATATATATATATATATGTGTGTGTGTGTGTGTGTATGAACTTGTGAATATTTCTGCTGTGTGAGATTAGTAGACTTGGTAATAATAATAATCATTACATTACACCAAGTGGTCTTAACCTAAGGGTGCAGGATTAGTGTATATATATAGGGATGATGAGACTATATATATGTAAGAGTGTACTTGGGTAACTTTCTACTTTATGAGAATAGTAGATAAAATGGAAATGAGAAATGAAATAATTTTAGTAGATAAAAGAATAACCACTCAAACGGTGAATAATGAAACTTAGTATGTGGGATAAACTATCTGAACAGCGTATTGTATGGGCGATATGGGAATACTACTAGTGAGCATAGTTAGTATTAGTATGGTTTCTGACTAGTTAGACTGGGAGGTATAACTAGGGGAGATTAAATGTACGTTAGGCGTGCATAATAGATGAGAGATGAGAAACTCATGTGAGCGTTCAATAAATAACATGCGTATAAGACTTGTTTTAAGAACCATTTTTAAATACTTTTTAAATCATTTTTACACCTCGGACTCTCACCTGCGTATATATGTATTAGTACAGGTGCCTAGCCACAGGGACACCGGTTCTAGATACTTGGATGGTTTGCTGAGCTGCAACTGTTGTGGAAGTTGCGTGTCATTGAGATTAGACGCTTCTCTCATTTTATTCAATTCCTAGTTCAGATGCTTCAGTTCGGGCATGTGTCTCCCATCCTCATTAGCGGGATTGTACTCAGTCCCTTTGTATTTCTTGTCTGTTGCATTGAGTATTTATTTTGGTTTTGTTTATGACTTTTAACTGGAAGGTTTTATCCAGTCTTAATTATTTAGTATTTAATTCAATCAGCATTGATTTATCATGTGTGGTTTATGATTCAATGTTCAACTATTAATTGAATTAATTTGTTTCAAATTAAATTGGGGAAATGTTTTGACACTAGCGTAATTAAATGTTAGGTAATTAATTTGATTTAAGTTTTCAACAGTGATGCTAAGAATGAACCAACCGAACATTCTTTTATAAATTTTATAAAGGACTGATCACCCGATATTTAATTGGGTGGGGTGTCACAGGTGGTATCAGAGCATCAAGTTCTAGTGTACTTAGGATTTGTGCGGCTTATTACGTTTTAGTGCATCGTTCTTTGATGTAGAGCCTTATGATAGGATTGGTTTGTTCCCTTGCGTATGCGACTTATGTTCTCCTGCTACGAATTATAATGGATGTGACTCATTATATGAAATTATGTGTGATTCGAACACCGAACATTTTAGGATGACCAACGAGGGCCGTAAGAAGAACTGCGGGAGAAGAAGCTCAACAGAAGACATAGAGTAATCGAGAAATAATGATCGGGACAAATATCACCATGAGGATTACATAAGTAAGAGATAGTAAAATCGTCACTCGGGAACTGTGGGTTCCCAGGACACAGTCGTAGATAACGGTGGAGTGATTTAAGAACCACCTAGCATAGTCGATAAAGAGGAAATCAGAGGGACTCTTTTGAAAACCCATCGGTGAAGATGCGAAGAAGAAAATAAGAAGATGTAATAGACCAGCGGAAGTAGAAAATACGAAGGCAATGGTGTGGAATGTGGTGGGACGACACTCGTAATTAAATTTGGAGTTAAAAGCTATAGCTCTTAGGAGAATCATGTAGTGATTAGAGGCAATAACCATAAATGAAGAAGTGTGTTTGAAATTTAGAGAGAAATTTGGGTACGATTTGACCGTGAGGTCTTCCATTCGATGTGGTAACAGAATGAGAGTGAAATTTTGATGTTTGGCAATGGGTAAGATGGAAACCGATCATGAGAGAAAGGTTAAATTGCATAATGAACTTCTTACATGGAAGAGGGGCATAAATTAGCCAAAGGGTCTATAGTTGATAAAGAACTCGTGAGTACAACACAAGCATAAATGAGAAATCCAGTGAGGATGACTAATGTTGATGTCATCAAGGTTATACGGTGACTAGTTCTTACATTCTTTCCAGAAGAAGCAAGCCAAAAAGGTTAGAAAATTTGGCCGAAAAGCAAAACTGAACTTACCGGTGTTAGTGAAACCCCACATGAGAGTATACCCAATAAGGAACACGGTTAGATGATTTTAAGTTGATGAACATCCTACAAAGTGACGATGAAGTCAATCAGGGTTGGGGAGGCCAACCATAGTTCCGAAAGGCATGTGTAGCCAACAAGTTAAGAAGGACATTCCCAAAATGGTCAGTGGGACTAGTGACGGGGAAATGGTTCGTGAAGTTTTCCTTATGTGAAGGAAGTAGAACTACAAGTATTTAAGGTATCCACAATTGATTAGTGAGACCGAAGAGATTAGAAATGGTAAACCATGCCAGTTACGCATAACAACTGGGGGAGCGAGACTTCCAGTGAAAGAATTTGGGGTCAAGAGAATTAGGCTCAGGAAATTTATAACCCGAGAGTGATGGGTTCAAGCTTGACTAGTAAATTCCTCGTTAATAGTAGCACATCGTATGTCAGGGTCTATGGGGCTCGGGATGTAAACGAGAGTTCAATAAAGCTATAATTGAGGCCTAGAGAGTTTGGGCCAACGTTTCAATAATGGATGTGAAACCCACATGATGGACTAAATTGTCCATGATGAGAGAGGACAACTATAGGATGAAATCCTATGATGTATGATGATTGCAGATGTCCATGGGTCGTGATGGCAGCCACGTTCTGAGACCTTGTGATTTGGCGAGACTGGTGAGGTTTTGGTTCATCCTTGTGAGTAAAGGATATATTCTAGTGACATGGGTGTGCCATAACTTTTATGTAAATTGGAAACCCTAAAGTTCACGTGCGGGTCAAGTTTAGTGGGAATGTTAGTTTTAATAGTCTTGTTACAACGTATTTCTCGTTGTTAGCAGAGCATTTTGAAGATTGCCCGTGAGTGAACTGGGTGGTCCCTAAGAATATGTTTTGTTGTTATAATTTACTACTGCATTGAGTCAGCTTTAGTAGAGTTTATTATGGTAATGTGTAGTGAATAATGATCGCATGGTTAAACGATAGTAAAAATGTACTGATAGGACTGTCGTGCCAGATACTCCGGGAAGAGAAATCTTTATTTTGTGCGGCGCCACCTGAAATAGGGTTGGGACCATATATATGAATATATGAAAATTTTCATGGTGTGATAGACCTCAGCGAGTATGTTGTCTTGTTATATGCGATTTCGGTGCGTATGAATTTATTATAGTGAGCAGACTCAGGTTTTATTTTGTTCTTCTTCAAGCAAAGAGATAGAACCCGTTATATTTATTGCATTGAGTACTTGGCTTAGTAAGGGCGCTATGATTCATGTTACATTTTTGGGGACATGAGAGTGGACGAGTAGACTTTTATGTCACATTATGTAGATTGTGGGAGAGTACATAGTATGTACTGAAGGCCTTACGGACCTCTACAACTCACTAGGTTAGATAGTAGTGTATCGGGGGGGTCCTTGTCGCTTTGCGAGACATCCCATGCATGAAACTAGCGAACGTCGGGAGTTGGATAGAAGTTTGTTTGATAGTATATAAGTTTTGTCCGTTGGTTATTGTACCTGTATGAGAATATAATTGAGAGTTGATAATTCTTCTATGACTTAATGCCAATAGAGCCACCTAGTCTTATTATCATTCTGAATAGAGCAATGATACCATTGAAGGATTGATTAAGTTTTGACTAGTGGGGTGGTTGAGAGCACCCCTACCACCTCAGCATACCGAGTGTTTAAGAATGAGAGGCATAGGGTGTATGGGCGCCCTAGGGGATTGAATCAAATGTTGGATTATGATTATCTTGTGAATTCGATAACATGTAGTCGGGTAAGCAGAAGATTACTCCATAAAATTTGTTAGAGAGTTACGTTTCAAAATAAACTGAGATTTTTGAGCGAGAAAAGAGACTTATGTCACACGATATGACAAAGTCACACGTATTACGATTAGAAGTACATTCAAGAGAGTATAAAATGCATAAGGATACAAATAATAGTTATAATTGGTTTAATGTATAGTAATTTTCAAAGTAAGTCTTGCAGTGCGTCAGCTTACTGTTAGAAAAATGGCAAACAATTCGAAACAGTAGGGGCTCCTTCCACCAGATAATTGAAGAGTATCCCCAAGTATCTTCTCATGTAGCTGAGATGGTAAGATTATAGGTACTAAAATGCGATTGAGTACGACCTAATACCCACAGAGGGATAGGCAAGACAAGCGGTCTAATCCAATGTGACAACCAGGTATCCAAAATAAGGGGTGGCCAGCCCGATACTCCAATAATACAGGAATCATGGACAAAATCATTCTCAGCATCGTGACAACATAAAGAGTATAGAGGATAACCACACAATATTTCAGAAATGGGTTGTCAAAAATTTTGTTTTGTAATTTAAATAAAGCATTGTCAACAACCCATAACAGAAAAGAAGGTGGAAACCCCAAAAGTATATATGTAACCACAACAACAATTATACAATAAAAGGACCGAATATAATGTCGGTCAACAGAATTTCATATAAGGTACAACAAGTTACATGAGTTACATATTACATCCATAATACACTTACAATAGTTTGGGCCACACACCCGAATAAAGACCCGAACATAACTAGAAAACAACAATGAAGGCGTCAACACAAAATATCCCGTGATATCCGCAAAATGTCACGGCTCCTCAAAAGACACTGGAATGGGGAGGTCAATACGGGCGTCCTTGCGGTAGGGCACCTGAGTGGTTAATATATTTATGCACAACAAGAAAGAAGAACGGGTCAGGGCCCGATTTTATGTGATCACCAGATAAACAAATAGTATGACAATTATGAACACTTAATCATGGATGATAAAGATGGTATTCTAACATGGTGACCTCATATAATGAACTAAGAAAATTAAATGGATATGATGTAAGATTCAGACATGCAAGAGGACATGCATAATCATCATTAATCTAAAATATTTATCATTATTCACGTTTTCATTTTATTTTTCCATTCCTTATCAGGGATACAAATTTTATCATGTGCTCTTTGTGGCACGTATCTCAATTGCATGCTCTTTGTGGCATGTACTATGCTCTTTATGGCATTGCGTTATGCACTTTATGGCATTAATATCCATCAAGTCCCACTTGATGTTAGAATATTTATAAGTATACATATATAACGATTCTAGGACCGCCCGTCCGGGTTTCCCCACTGTACGCGCCCCTAAATAACCATCATCTTCCAGGGCCTATCCTCGAGACAACCTGGGATCCTATTGAAACAATGGGAAGCAGCCATATGCCTGCGGGGTAGTCATAACCACACCCGGAATTACCTACCCATTGCAGAAAATATACAACAAACGCTCATATGGCCTAGGACTATATCCACCCTACATTCATTAGCTAGGGGGCTTCACCTTACGCACGAACTTCCCTTAAAATGGTATTTAGAGAGGGTGTGTTCCAAACATTTTATTAATTACCATGAAATGATTTAGTAAATTATCATTTACTTTATCCATTTTCATTTATCAAATGCATTAAGGTTATCCGGAACTATACATGCTTTGCATCATCATAATAACCTCGATGAATATTTAAACTCCCAAGTCATTTTCCCAAATGTCCTTTTGGTCTTTATAATACACCATCATGCCTCAATTTAACTTCTAAAATCTCCAAACACAACTTAATAATCTCCTAGACCCCTACTAGATATAAAAAGAAAGTAATGCTTGAGCATCACTTCACACACCCTCGAAATAAATCCCAAATATAGCAATTCAAATATAGGGTAGTAAACTAACTCATCTAGAACTCTAGGACTCTAAGTTTACTTCG
The DNA here is from genome assembly GCA_949130495.1 of Sambucus nigra. Taxonomy (NCBI): domain Eukaryota; kingdom Viridiplantae; phylum Streptophyta; class Magnoliopsida; order Dipsacales; family Adoxaceae; genus Sambucus; species Sambucus nigra. The sequence continues at coordinate 164,566,657 of OX422220.1, read as the reverse complement.
TATAATAAGGTTCCTAGGCCTAAATACTAAAGAAAAATGAGTTAGAATTGAATTTCAAAACTAAATCAAAACAGCAGGAAAACGAATCGATTCGCCCCAGGGGCTGAATCGATTCGCCCTAGCGAATCGATTCGTACAAGGGAAACTGGCATTCTGTAATATGCAAAATCGATTCGGCCAAGCCGAATCGATTCGATCCAAGCAGATTTGGAAACTGGACGTAAGCGAATCGATTTGCCCAGGGGCCGAATCGATTCGCCCCTGCGATTTTGTCAAGTTTGGCTATGGAGTCTTAGACTCCAAATTTACCCCCAACTCAAAACCATTCAAACCAGACTTATTTATTGTCACCAACACTTCATAAATACCACCAACTACTACCATAACCTCATTAATCATCCAAATCATTCTTGAATGATTCAAGACCCTCAAATCCACAAAAACCCTAAAATAGTTAGACCATGATTAATACACAATTATCACAACTAATCATTTATCTTAAACCACATATAGCGAGTAGAAAACTTGCCTCAATTTTGCAAATTCATATTTTCCTTGTGTAGTAGCAAGAATCCAACCTCAATCTTCAATCTATTCTCCTTTCTCTACTCTTTCTCTTCCTCTCTCTTTCTCTCTAGGTTTAGGAATACAATTAGGGGAAAATAGAAGACTTAACAAGACTAAATCGTGGCATAGGTCTAAAATTCCAACTTAAATGATCAATATCGCGATAAAATAACACGCAACTACACATTTAAGGTAAAACCAGTCAAAGTGCCCAAAACCTCAAAATGCAATATGGCACATATTTTGATTATCTCGCATGTTCCGGAACCAACTACGGCCTCCAAATTATCATTTGGATATTTTATAATTCATTTTATGTTTCGGTTCCATTTTAATCCATAGGGTCATTTTAAATCTTATGACACTATAAAGCTCAACATGAGGATATTTACATACTCATACAGTAATTATACAACAAGTTAGTAAATATTCACTTTTCTTCATTAAATTAATACTTACTCCATATCCCAACATTTTATATATAATTACTTCACATGGTAACTAAATATAAAATAGGTTCTCATAAGCGCGGATTGTTACATCCGATGCGGGAGAGAAAATTTTATGTGGACCCTGAGATCTTAGAGGAGGATAGGAGAAGTACCTTCCACTAGTGGAGTTTGTGTCCAAATAAATCCTATAAGTTAAAGTTCGGGCAGAGTGCCATTAGAAGTATGGCACGGTAAACTTTGTTGTTGTCCAACTTGAGAGTTAGAGGTGGGGGACCAATTATGATTACAAATGTCGGAGAAGAATCGATATTAACGTATATATTGTGTGAGAAATATATATTTCACAACCAATTTACTTGTATGAACGACTAAGGAAGATCTGAAGCAACCAATCAAGTCTTGGAAGTCAGTTATCACTGACAGGAATGAACCAAAGAAGGAGCCTAAATTTAATCTCAAATACCACAAGCCCACTATTGTTGATGATAGGATTCAAGTTAACCCCCCGATTGATGTGGCTATGCTTGGTTACTCCCAGATGGAATGTGCGAGTGTGGGATTCTTTCTTGGCAAAACTCTTCCCTTCTCCCTAGTAAAGAATATTGCCCACAGATACTGGGATAAGTACGGGCTAAACAAGGTAATAGCTAATGACCAAGGCCACTACATTTTCATGTTTGACAACCAGGATGGTAGGAATGAGGTGGTGGAATATGGCCCTTGGCATTTTGTTGGTAATGCCATTATCTTGCAGAAATGGTATCCTGGCTGCAACTTTTCTAAAGAAGACATTATTAGAGTTCCTGTCTGGGTCATGTTCCATAATGTTCCCTTGCAATTCTGGACTGAAGAGGGCCTTAGTTATATTGCATCCGCAGTTGGTGTGCCTATTTATGCTGACTCTGTCACTGAAGAAATGAGGAGAATTAACTATGCCCGTATATGTGTTGAAATAAAGCCTCAAAAGAAGTACCCTACCTCCATTGATCTAAAAATGGAATCTGGGGAAATTACTCAGATCAAAATTGAATACCAAGCTATGCCTCATTCTTGTAGTCATTGCACTGTGTTTGGCCATAACATTGCAAAGTGCACTAAGATTGATAAGGGATTGAAAGGTGATAGCATTCCTAATCCACCAGTGGAACCCATCTCTAAGGAGTGGATACCAGTTGTTGGCAAGATTAAAGCTGTCCAGAAGGAACCATGCCCCAATGCTGTTACTGAACCAACAACTTTAACCAAACCTAACCTAGGTAACAACCCCAGTCCCAAGACTAAATCCCCTAGAGCCACCTCCACCAACTCATTTGATGCCTTGATGGATAGGGACATGGAGGAACACAATGATGATCTCACCCCTCTGCCTGCTGGCATTGTGCTCAAAATCAAAGCTGTGGATGAGCTCGCTAAAAAAAACATACATGAGGTCACTCCTAATTCATCTAAGGGGAAGAAGAAGAGGAAGGGGGGTAACAAAAAGCTAAACTCATGACCAAGATTGCTTCATGGAACATTAGGGGAATGAACTCCCCTCACAAGCAACAGGAAGTTAAAAGGTTGATCCATGATAATAACCTTAGCCTTGTATGTATCCTGGAATCTAAAGTTAGAAGGAGCCATATTGCCAATGTGGCCTTTACCAGTTTTAGGAACTGGAATTACTGTCACAATTGCCCAATCGATGGGGGTGTGACTAGAGTCTTCTTAGCCTGGGACCCCATCATGTTTGAAGTGGAAATCCTTCATTCCCACCACCAGGCTATTTTCTGCAAGATTAAGTTTATGGGAACTAGTAATTTCTTCTTTGCTACATTTGTTTATGGGCTCAATCTCCCTAATGATAGAGTCCCTCTTTGGAATTTTCTGAGACAAAACCACAGCTTTTCTGATAATAGTCAATGGATTATTATGGGGGATTTCAACACTGTGAGAAGCAATGAGGACAAACGTGGCAGGCTGGGGATTGATGTAAGGGCTGTTGCTGATTTCAATAACTGTCTATCTGACATTATGATGGATGACATGTTATCCAATGGCCTATGGTTCTCTTGGAGCAATAAAAGTGATGGTTTGGAGTGCACCCAAACTAGAATTGATAGAGTGATGCACAACCCTCAATGGGGGGTGACTTTCCCTGATTCCAATGCTAATTACCTGTGCCCTGGAGCTTCTGATCATTGCCCTATTGTCATTACTTTCCTCAACCAGATTAGCAAGCCTAAGCCTTTCAAGTTCTTTGACTACTGGATGAAACATTCTGAGTTTAGCCCCATTCTTGAGACCTCTTGGAGTGTGGACTGCAACATGTTTCCTATGGCCAGCCTTTCTCATAAGCTTAGAAGACTCAAGCCTCTGCTTAGATCCCTTAACCACAAATTCTTCTCCAACATTTCTGAGAGAGTGAGGATCACTAAAGGCCAGCTGGACCTCATTCAAACTAACCTGGACAGTGATGGTTCTAACAGCTTGCTTAGAACTGAGGAGCAGGATTGTGCTAAGTTGTACTGCTCTCTTCGTGCTGCTGAAGAGGCCTACTACAGACAAAAAGCCAGAATCAACTGGCTGCAGCTTGGAGACATGAATACCAATTTCTTCCATAACAAAGTCAAAGCTAACACCTCTAGAAGAAAGGTCTTATGTATCCATAATGCTACAGGTGATGTTATTGAAGGTGTTGAGGCTGTTAATGGAGAGGCCATTAACTTCTTTTCCAATCTTCTTGGAAGGAAGGGGAGGGGTGCTACTACCCCTCCTATGCTGATGAAGAGGAAGTTGGATCCCTCTCAATGCCATGCCCTGACTGCCCCTATTACTGCTGGTGAGATTAAAAATGCCATGTTTTCCATTGCTTCCAACAAAGCCCCTGGGCCTGATGGTTATAGTGCTGGTTTCTTCAAGAAGAATTGGGATGTTGTGGGTGATGATGTGATAGCTGCTGCTCTTCAATTCTTCAACCATAGCTACATGCCCAGACAGTGGAATAGTACCTCTCTTGCCTTGATCCCCAAAATTCCTAACCCAAACACTATGTCTGATTTTAGACCTATAGCCTGCTGCAACACTATCTACAAGTGCATTTCTAAGATTCTCTCCCTTAGACTTAAACCTCTAATGCCTTTCCTCATTAACAATAGTCAAGCTGCCTTTGTTCATGGGAGATCCATTACTGATAACATCCTGTTGCTGCAAGAGCTTATGAGAAATTACCATAGGGACTCAAGTCCCCCGAAGTGCACTGTCAAGATTGACATCATGAAGGCTTATGACTCAGTGGAGTGGGATTTTCTTCTTGACATTTTGGCCCAAATTAACATCCCTACCAGATTTATTTATTGGATTAAAGCTTGTATCTCTTCTGTTTGGTACTCTATCAGTATGAATGGGTCCCTGAATGGTTTCTTTGAAGGCAAAAGGGGGTTGAGACAGGGGGACCCCCTCTCTCCTTTTCTTTTCCTTATTGTTATGGAGGCTCTGTCTTGTACTCTCGACAAGCACACTAGTAGGACATCCTTTACCTTTCATCCCAAGTGCAAAGAGGCTAACATCAATCATTTGTGTTTTGCTGATGACCTGGTGGTGTTTTGCAGTGGTGATATTTCCTCTGTTGAGTGTATCAAGGATTCTCTTATTGAATTTGCTGGTTTCAGTGGGCTATCCCCCAATCTCTCCAAAAGTAACTTCTACTGTTCTGGAGTTAATACTGCTACTATCAATGCTATGTCCTCTGCCCTGGGTATCTCCCATCAACAACCCCCTTTCAAATACTTAGGTGTACCCCTCATCTCTACCAGACTCAAGCATGAGGATTGCAAGGTTCTTATTGATAATATTACCAATAAGGTCAAGAGCTGGACCACTAGATTCTTGAGCTATGCAGGCAGACTACAGCTCGCTACCTCGGTTTTGTTTAGCTCCCAGATCTATTGGTCTTCTATTTTTATTCTGCCTAAAAGTGTGGTCAGGGCAATTGAGCAATGTATTAGAGACTTCATTTGGTCTGGTCCTGAGCTCAAGCACAGTGGTGCTAAAGTGGCATGGGATGATGTGTGCATGCCTAAAAAGGAGGGAGGGTTGGGGATAAAAAGCTTGACTCATTGGAACAAGGCTGCAATTATGAAGAATTTGTGGAACCTCTTCAACAAGAAGGATAGTCTCTGGGTCAAATGGTGCCATACCTATAAAATTAAAGGTAGAAGCATATGGGCAATCCCCATTCCTCAAGACTCTTCGTGGAGTTGGAGGAAAATTCTCAAAGCTAGAGAGGATTGTAGGCTTATGTTTAAAGTTAATATTGGCAATGGTAGGAAAACCTTTATGTGGCATGATAATTGGCACCATCTTGGCCCTCTTCAACCTCTGTTTGGGGACAGAACTATTTATGATGCTGCTAGCAACTCCAAGGCTATGGTCTCTGATTTCATTAATGGGGATAATTGGAGATGGCCTGCTTCCACTACGTGGGAATTGAATGACATCAAAAACTCTCCCCTGCCTCCTATTTATCCGCTGCTCACTGATAAAGTGACATGGACTCCTAATAAGACTGGTAGCTTCTCCATTTCCTCCGCGTATGTCTCCATCTGTCCAAGGGGCAATGAGGTTCACTGGCATGGGTTGGTTTGGAACAAGGTGTGCATTCCCAAGTGTTCCTTCATTCTTTGGCTTGCTTGCCGTAAGGCTTTAGTGACTAAAGATAAGCTCATGGAGTGGGGTCTTGTTGAAAATAAGGATTGTATGCTGTGCAACTCGGGCATTGAGACTATCAAGCACATATTAATGGATTGCCCTTTTTCCAAAACTGTTTGGGATGAGATTCTTTTTCGCAACCAGTCTTATAGAGATGTGGAGAGTTGGGAGAATGAGGTTAGAAGAGCTGCTGCTGATTGTAAAGGGGGGAACCTAAATTCCAGGATTAAAACCACCACGTTCTCTGCCACTATCTACTGCCTCTGGCAGGAAAGGAATTGCAGACTTCACGATAGGGGCCACTCCACTGCAAACAAGGTGATAAGGAACATTGAGGAGTTGGTGCAAGGTAAGACTATCAGATGGAAGAAGTCTCGAAGATCCTACTCCAATTGGATGACGTGTAACCTATGGGGATTACCCTATTCTCTTATGTATGACTAAGTGTTGTGTTTTTGGTCTCTAGAAGCTTGTTTCTAGTTGACCCTTTGGCCTTTTGGCTTTGTATATTGGTTCTCTGTTTCTAATACATTTAATTACCGAAAAAAAAAAAAATAAGACGAAGTCGTATGTATATGAAAAGCGGACAAATCTACTAAGGTGCAAATAGTAGAAGGCTAGATAATGAATATCTAAAATAAAGTTTAAGTAGTGAAACTTAAGAAGAAAGGCTTGAATAAGAGCCTATATGACAGGTAACCTGGAGTTTAAAACAAACACATGTGTATTCGATAGCGTACTATATAGGTGGTAGGGAGTAGTTTACTTGAAAGCGCAAGGTTGTGATGCAGAACTTATGCACAACCTTGTCTGTACCTGCTATACTTTTTGTGAATTTTGGGATGAAATTCCGTTGTAAGGGGGGAAGTATCTAACACCCTGTATTTTTTGACGATTTAAATAATTATGTGATTAATTATTTGTAAGGACATTTTTGTCCATTAACAATTTATTATGTCGCACGCCGTTACACCATTGAAGAAATTCAAGATTCACACATTCATCAACGGATCCGAATATCAAAGAAGAAGAGGAATCAAAGTCTGACAGACCGGACCGGTCCGCCTGCAATAAAAGAACCGATCCGGCTAACCGAACCGGTCCGCCTCAGACCCGGACCGATCTGTTTGCTGAAGGCCAGTATACCCCGGACCGCAAGCGAACCGATGAAGCCTAGAATAAAAGAACCGATCCGGTCAACCGGACCGATCCGCCCCCAAGCCGGATCTGTCCGCCTGGAATAAATTCGGCCAGATCTGTTAGAGATTTTTTAGGCTCAAAGTTTTCATATTTAAACCAACTTCGGGGAGTTGTTTTCCAAGACTTTTCAAGACGATTTTCAGAGTCCTAAATACTCTAAGTCTTCACCTATTGAGCCCAAGACTCTAGGTTTTTGATTCACACAATTTACAAATCCTTTGTGAATCTTTTTGGTAACCCAAGAACACAACTTTGAGTTTGTTCAACCCTTGTGGAGAAGCCGTTCTCTTTTTCATTGCTGCCCTCCTGGAAAGGGAAACTTCCAGCCGCCGACATAGGAACCGACACCTGCGGGTATTTCTGTGTCACACTATTTCTAGCCGTTGCTTTGAAGGTTTATCGAAGACACCATGCGTTACACTTGTGGGCGATTATCAGGTTGTATGTAAGTCAATGGTCTTGTAAATTCTTTAAAGTTATAGAAATAAAAGGTTTTGCCCTTCGGGGATTTTTCCTTAACTTTGTGTCGCATGCTTTTTATTTGATGGGTTGATTTAGAAGCATGTTTAAGGGTTGATTTTATTTGGTTTAAAAGTAGACGCTAATTAAATAAGGGTTCTTGGAAACTTGCGAATTTAATTTAAATCAATTATCACACACCGAACCTATTCGGTTTCTCAAATTGGTATCAGAGCAGGTTACGCTAATTTACTGCGTGATCCTGATTTTTCGAGGATTTACTTTCTGATACAATTTGTCTACTCACATTTTCAAATTGGTATCACAGCAGGTTGTGCTAATTTATCGAGTATTCCTATTTTCCGCAAAAATTTGTCTGATATTGATTTATTTTAAATCAGTTTTCTGAAAAATCGCAATTTTTTCAATGGAACGCCCGTTTAATGAGGAGCCTATTTTTGAAAAAGTTCACGACCATGGTAAAAATTTAAAAAGTTTGAATTTGAAACTTTGCAAAAGAATTAAAGTTTTGGAAAAAGAAAAATCTCGTTTTAAATCCGCGATGGATCTTTTGCAAACGGTTCAAAATCAAAGAGATTTTTATCGTGACAAAGTTGTTTCCTTGGACCATGACTTTGTTTCTTTAAAATTGTCCAAGAAGGAGAGTGATGAAAGGGTCCTATTTTTAGAAAAATATTTAGAGGACCTTAAAAATTCGATGGTTTGTGTTTGTGCCAAAGATCAAAGAAATATTTTAATCAATGAGTTTGTGGCACGTGAAGAGACTCTTAGGGAAAAGTTTGCTTTAATTGAGGGGGAGAGGGATACCCTTCTAGAAATTGTTGAAAATTTGAAAAAGCAATCCCCGTCTTGGGAAGAGTCTAATTTGTTACTTGAATCAAATATTTTGAAGTTGAAAAATGATTTAAACGATTCAAGTAGATTTGATTGTGATGGTAATGGCTCATCTTGTTCTCATGCTTCTAGTGCTAAAGCCAAAACCATTATTTGTTTTAGAGGGTTAATTAATCCCAAGGACATTAGAAAAGATCACACTTTAGGTAACATTCCTCCCATTTACACATGTTCACATTGTGGTAGGAGAGGTCACCTTAGGAGATTTTGTTTTGATCTTGGAAGATGTGCTAGGAAGTATATGTCTAGTGTTCCCGTGGTTCCCGAAGCCCCCACACGACGTTTCACACCTATTTGGGTTAGGAAATCACTTTTAGAGGCACTAGATTTTAGACAAGTTGATTCCCGTTTGCTTGCACATGATTATTCTCTTGCCATATCATATAGATGATTGTGTTTGCATGTTTGTCATGCACTAGTTGAGGTTTCATGTTATATATACTAGTGTGTTGACATGTAATTTTTGTATGTATTATTTTTTTTGAAAAATTTTGAAAAATACAAAAAGATTTTTGTTTTTTTTTGCACCGTTTATGGATGAACACTTTGGATGATCGAGTCACAACATCATTTCATTTTTTTCATGTGACTATTTGATAGTGTTTTGAGACAATAGGTCAATTCATCCATGTGCTTTATAATGTTTGGAGTCATTAAGATGTATTTAAGTGTTACTTCCTACATGTTTGACTCATGTTTCCTTTATTGCACACATGCACGAATTTGTTTGATTATTGTGCTTGTCTTATCACATGTTGGTTGGGTGTTTTCACTTCAATCTTGTCCTTTAAAACGAACCAAGCGCAATAAATTTTGATAAGGAAATTGTGCATTTTAGAACCGTTTTGTGAGATTGTGTGCTTTGTTTGAAAACGGGGAAGGGCTGCGAAAGGTTCATTTTGCCTTTGCAAATGCCACCGTTAAATTGGACTTAAAAAATTGAGGAATTTTATTATCCGAGGTCCAAAGAGGTTTAAAGAGCCCGAAAAAATTGAAAGGCAATAAAAAGAAATTCATGCCAAATTATGGGCCATTTAGGTTTTTGCACCAATTCTCCAAAGTTTGAGAATTTAAATTACCTCTAAAAGAAAATATATCTGAGGGATTTCGGTTGGAGAATTTAAAACGGGTTTGCACGTCCTTGAAATACTTGAAAATGCGCTACATAGTTTTGGACGTTATTAGTGTGGAAATCATTTTGACTTTGATTTGTTGATTTGCATAAGACGATGTCATATAAATTCAACAATCTTTTCACCTAAGGATACTTTTGATGTTCATTCGTTAGGGGTACACATATGCATCGTATACATATGATTGATTGAGTTGATTTACCTATCGAATGTGTTCACACCCATTCATTCCATTTCCATGACTTGGTTGTTTGAGTCGAAATCCATGGTGTGATTTTTGTATCATATTTGTTCATATTGGTATCCTATCTTTGTTTGAAAAATTTGAAAAATTAAAAATAGTTTGTGAATTTATTTGTGAGCATCTCCTTGCAAGAGCACGTTTACCATATTATTTGATGCCCTGTTTTGTGTACCGTGACACCCCGATTTTGCCTATTTGATTCATTCTTCTCATTTGTCTATTTGGGGACATCATAAAAAGGGGGAGAATAAATTATCTTTTTATGGGGGAGATTTGAAAGTTTGAGTTTGCTCATAAATTGGTATATATGTTTATCTCATTTCAAACTCGATATTTCACTTGGTATTTTGCTTTGTCTCATGTGTGTAGGTACTACATGGATTATCATTGGATTGCACACCCTGATGAGAAAAGTGTTGAGATTCCTGAGGAATTGAAGAGCAAACGTTGTAGTCTTATTCAATTGTATCTTTCCAGTTTTGGGTTCATGGAAGGCTAGATTTCTATAGGCATTTTTAGTTGTTTGATAATTCGGATGTTTTGTTTTTATGTATGTACCGGCATAGACATAGGGGGAGATTTGTAAGGACATTTTTGTCCATTAACAATTTATTATGTCGCACGCCGTTACACCGTTGAAGAAATTCAAGATTCACACATTCATCAACGGATCCGAATATCAAAAGAAGAAGAGGAATCAAAGTCTGACAGACCGGACCGGTCCGCCTGCAATAAAAGAACCGATCCGGCTAACCAGACCGGTCCGCCTCAGACCCGGACCGATCCGTTTGCTGAAGGCCGGTATACCCCGGACCGCAAGCGAACTGATGAAGCCTGGAATAAAAGAACCGATCCGGTCAACCGGACCGATCCGCCCCCAAGCCGGACCGATCCGCCTGGGATAAATTCGGCCAGATCTGTTAGAGATTTTTTAGGCTCAAAGTTTTCTTATTTAAACCAACTTCGGGGAGTTGTTTTCCAAGACTTTTCAAGACGATTTTCAGAGTCCTAAATACTCTAAGTCTTCACCTATTGAGCCCAAGACTCTAGGTTTTTGATTCACACAATTTACAAATCCTTTGTGAATCTTTTTGGTAACCCAAGAACACAACTTTGAGTTTGTTCAACCCTTGTGGAGAAGCCGTTCTCTTCTTCATTACTGCCCTCCTGGAAAGGGAAACTTCCAGCCGCCGACATAGGAACCGACACCTGCGGGGATTTCTTTGTCACACTGTTTCTAGCCGTTGCTTTGAAGGTTTATCGAAGACACCGTGCGTTACACTTGTGGGCGATTATCAGGTTGTATGTAAGTCAATGGTCTTGTAAATTCTTTAAAGTTCTAGAAATAAAAGGTTTTGGCCTTCGGGGATTTTTCCTTAACTTTGTGTCGCATGCTTTTTATTTGATGGGTTGATTTAGAAGCATGTTTAAGGGTTGATTTTATTTGGTTTAACAGTAGACGCTAATTAAATAAGGGTTCCTGGAAACTTGCGAATTTAATTTAAATCAATTATCACACACCGAACCTATTCGGTTTCTCAAATTGGTATCAGAGCAGGTTACGCTAATTTACTGCGTGATCCTAATTTTTCAAGGATTTACTTTCTGATACAATTTGTCTACTCACGTTTTCAAATTGGTATCAGAGCAGGTTGCGCTAATTTATCGCGTATTCCTATTTTCCGCAAAAAATTGTCTGATATTGATTTTTTTTAAATCAGTTTTCTCAAAAATCGCAATTTTTTAAATGGAACGCCCGTTTAATGAGGAGCCTATTTTTGAAAAAGTTCACGACCATGCTAAAAATTTAAAAAGTTTGAATTTGAAACTTTGCAAAAGAATTAATGTTTTGGAAAAAGAAAAATCTCGTTTTAAATCCGCGATGGATCTTTTGCAAACGGTTCAAAATCAAAGAGATTTTTATCGTGACAAAGTTGTTTCCTTGGACCATGACTTTGTTGCTTCAAAATTGTCCAAGAAGGAGAGTGATGAAAGGGTCCTATTTTTAGAAAAAGATTTAGAGGACCTTAAAAATTCGATGGTTTGTGTTTGTGCCAAAGATCAAAGAAATATTTTAATCAATGAGTTTGTGGCACGTGAAGAGACTCTTAGGGAAAAGTTTGCTTTAATTGAGGGGGAGAGGGATACCCTTCTAGAAATTGTTGAAAATTTGAAAAAGCAATCCCTGTCTTGGGAAGAGTCTAATTTGTTGCTTGAATCAAATATTTTGAAGTTGAAAAATGATTTAAATGATTCAATTAGGTTTGATTGTGATGGTAATGGCTCATCTTGTTCTCATGCTTATAGTGCTAAAGCCAAAACCATTATTTGTTTTAGAGGGTTAATTAATCCCAAGGACATTAGAAAAGATCACATTTTAGGTAACATTCCTCCCATTTACACATGTTCACATTGTGGTAGGAAAGGTCACCTTAGGAGATTTTGTTTTGATCTTGGAAGATGTGCTAGGAAGTTTATGTCTAGTGTTCCCGTGGTTCCCGAAGCCCCCACACGACGTTTCACACCTATTTGGGTTAGGAAATCACTTTTAGAGGCACTAGATTTTAGACAAGTTGATTCCCGTTTGCTTGCACATGATTCTTCTCTTGCCATATCATATAGATGATTGTGTTTGCATGTTTGTCATGCACTAGTTGAGGTTTCATGTTATATATTTACTAGTGTGTTGACATGTAATTTTTGTATGTATTATTTTTTTTGAAAAATTTTGAAAAATACAAAAAGATTTTTGTTTTTTTTTTGCACCGTTTATGGATGAACACTTTGGATGATCGAGTCACAACATCATTTCATTTTTTTCATGTGACTATTTGATAGTGTTTTGAGACAATAGGTCAATTCATCGATGTGCTTTATAATGTTTGGAGTCATTAAGATGTATTTAAGTGTTACTTCCTACATGTTTGACTCATGTTTCCTTTATTGCACACATGCACGGATTTGTTTGATTATTGTGCTTGTCTTATCACATGTTGGTTGGGTGTTTTCACTTCAATCCTGTCCTTTAAAACGAACCAAGCGCGATAAATTTTGATAAGGAAATTGTGCATTTTAGAACCGTTTTGTGAGATTGTGTGCTTTGTTTGAAAACGGGGAAGGGCTGCGAAAGGTTCATTTTGCCTTTGCAAATACTAAGCCACCGTTAAATTGGACCTAAAAAATTGAGGAATTTTATTATCCGAGGTCCAAAGAGGTTTAAAGAGCCCGAAAAAATTGAAAGGCAATAAAAAGAAATTCATGCCAAATTATGGGCCATTTAGGTTTTTGCACCAATTCTCCAAAGTTTGAGAATTTAAATTACCTCTAAAAGAAAATATATCTGATGGATTTCGGTTGGAGAATTTAAAACGGGTTTGCACGTCCTTGAAATACTTGAAAATGCGCTACATAGTTTTGGACGTTATTGGTGTGGAAATCATTTTGACTTTGATTTGTTGATTTGCATAAGACGATGTCATATAAATTCAAGAATCTTTTCACCTAAGGATACTTTTGATGTTCATTCGTTAGGGGTACACATATGCATCGTATACATATGATTGATTGAGTTGAGTTACCTATCGAATGTGTTCACACCCATTCATTCCATTTCCATGACTTGGTTGTTTGAGTCGAAATCCATGGTGTGATTTTTGTATCATATTTGTTCATATTGGTATCCTATCTTTGTTTGAAAAATTTGAAATATTAAAAATAGTTTGTGCATTTATTTGTGAGCATCTCCTTGCAAGAGCACGTTTACCATATTATTTGATGCCCTGTTTTGTGTACCGTGACACCCCGATTTTGCCTATTTGATTCATTCTTCTCATTTGTCTATTTGGGGACATCATAAAAAGGGGGAGAATAAATTATCTTTTTATGGGGGAGATTTGAATGTTTGAGTTTGCTCATAAATTGGTATATATGTTTATCTCATTTCAAACTCGATATTTCACTTGGTATTTTTCTTTGTCTCATGTGTGTAGGTACTACATGGATTATCATTGGATTGCACACCCTGATGAGAAAAGTGTTGAGATTCCTGAAGAGTTGAAGAGCAAACGTTGTAGTCTTATTCAATTGTATCTTTCCAGTTTTGGGTTCATGGAAGGCTAGATTTCTATAGGCATCTTTAGTTGTTTGATAATTCGGATGTTTTGTTTTTATGTATATACCGACATAGACATAGGGGGAGATTTGTAAGGACATTTTTATCCATTAACAATTTATTATGTCGCACGCCGTTACACCGTTGAAGAAATTCAAGATTCACACATTCATCAACGGATCCGAATATCAAAAGAAGAAGAGGAATCAAAGTCTGACAGACCGAACCGGTCCGCCTGCAATAAAAGAACCGATCCGGCTAACCAGACCGGTCTGCCTCAGACCCAGACCGATCCGTTTGCTGAAGGCCGGTATACCCCAGACCGCAAGCGAACCGATGTAGCCTGGAATAAAAGAACCGATCCGGTCAACCGGATCGATCCGCCCCCAAGCCGGACCGGTCCGCCTGGGATAAATTCGGCCCGATCTGTTAGAGATTTTTTAGGCTCAAAGTTTTCTTATTTAAACCAACTTCGGGGAGTTGTTTTCCAAGACTTTTCAAGAAGATTTTCAGAGTCCTAAATACTCTAAGTCTTCACCTATTAAGCCCAAGACTCTAGGTTTTTGATTCACACAATTTACAAATCCTTTGTGAATCTTTTTGGTAACCCAAGAACACAACTTTGAGTTTGTTCAACCCTTGTGGAGAAGCCGTTCTCTTCTTCATTACTGCCCTCCTGTAAAGGGAAACTTCCAGCCGCCGACATAGGAACCGACACCTGCGGGGATTTCTTTGTCACACTGTTTCTAGCCGTTGCTTTGAAGGTTTATCGAAGACACCGTGCGTTACACTTGTGGGCGATTATCAGGTTGTATGTAAGTCAATGGTCTTGTAAATTCTTTAAAGTTCTAGAAATAAAAGGTTTTGGCCTTCGGGGATTTTTCCTTAACTTTGTGTCGCATGCTTTTTATTTGATGGGTTGATTTAGAAGCATGTTTAAGGGTTGATTTTATTTGATTTAACAGTAGACGCTAATTAAATAAGGGTTCTTGGAAACTTGCGAATTTAATTTAAATCAATTATCACACACCGAACCTATTCGGTTTCTCATTATTATTATGGGAATAAGTATGCGATTAATTATTGTTGTTGTATTAATTAAATTAAAATGTGAGAAATTAATTTGTTATTAATCTAGATTAAAATAATTATTAACTAGCGTGCCAAGGGTTAATACTTATTGCTGAGAATCATTGAATATTACTGTGTGATATGTAATATGGAATTATATCATTTGATAAATTGTCGGAAGTGAGAAATACGACAGTTTGGTAATTTAAGTCTGACACGCGTGTGAGTCGTGTCGGGACTAATTGAATAGAATAAAAAGAGAATTTATTTTTATTAAGTCATACGGTCATTTAGAGTGCTCCATTGAGTCCGGGAGAGTCGAGATAGTCAAAATAGTATACATGTGTGTTTAGTTTGGGTCCGGGGGCAATTTTAGGCCTAACTCGCGTCCCGAGAGGGCATTTTGGTAAATTGTATTTTGGGGTTTAATTAATGGACGAAAATTGGGTGTTATTTTATCAGCCAAGAAAAATCTTTTAGGGTTGTGAGACAAAGGAAGTAAAGAACGACCATAGAGGGAGTGGGGGAGAACCAAACTCCAAGAGGGAAGGTCAAATTATCCTCACCTTGCACAACTGTGACAACCAATGCGTAGATCGAGAAGAGAGGAATGCGTATATACCAACATCACCAACGGATATGACCGTCACATTCGAGGAAAATGTTTTTTATTTACTTTCTTTTAGCAATAATCATGCTCATGTAAGTATAGGTTAAATTAATCATGATTTACATGTTTATTTGGTGAAAATTGGAGATTTAAATTATGATTATGGACTCGATTAATTAGTGGTTGGAATTCCATCATATATGTAGAGGATTAATCATGAAATTGAATTACATATTGATGAATGAATCTGAATTGATTACGTTCTTTAATTGAAAATTTGGAAACTAGGGTTCATACGAACTAATTAGGGGATTTAATATAATTATCAGAATTGATGACAAATAAATGATCCTAGGATGATAGGAATGTTATATAAACTGCTATGGCTTAATTGGGATTGATGATGAGGTGTTGGGTGAGAAAATCTTAGAGGTTTTTAGTATAAAAATGGTGAAAACGTTGGAAATCTGGGTAAGAAGACGAACAGGGACATCTCGGGTGATCTCGTGCGAGATTGGGATCTCGCGCGAAATCATTTGAACGTTCGTGTGACATCTCCTTCTAGGTCAAGCGAGATCTATTTCTGGTTCAAGCGACAACCCATCAGGTTTGAGCTATAGAGTAAATGTTTGGGAATTTTCTTTGAGTCCAAATTTGGGTTTACCGATTTCTTGGAGTGAGAGAAAGTGTCTGATAATAAACTTAATGAAGAAAGGATTTCGAGAAAAGTATGTGAGGCTTAATACTTTAATTATTTCGGTATTGAGAGAATGTACCTTGGAGATTACGAGAGAGATAGTAATCTAAATATTTACACTATACGTAGCGATGAGATTAAAATACGTATGAGGAGTGTATATGTAAGTTGGAGAAATACCTATAAATTTTAATAGGACGTGTGTATGCCTATTATGCGATATTATTGCTAATGGAACTAATGGGTGATAACCCGGGGGTGCAAGAATATTATAGTTAAGAGCACTAATGAGTGATAACTCGGGGGTGCAGAGACTATATTGTTAAGTGTAGTACTGGGTGATAACCCGGGGGTAGAAGGATGATTATTGTTAGGCACACTAATGGGTGATAACCCGGGGTGCTGGATTATTATTGATAGGTGCATTAATGGATGTTAACCCTGGGATGAAGGATTCTCTTGATAGGAGAACTAATGGGGGATAACCCTGGGGTGCTGGATTATTATTGATAGGTGCATTAATGGGTACTAACTCGGGGATGAAGGATTTTCTTGATAGGTGCACTAATGGGGCTTAGCCTGAGGGTATTGGATTAGTGTATGTATATATATGTATAGGGATGATGTGACTATATATATATATATATGAACTTGTGAATATTTCTGTCGTGTGGTATTAGTAGACTTGGTAATAATAATAATCATTACATTACACCAAGTGGTCTTAACCTAAGGGTGCAGGATTAGTGTATATATAAAGGGATGATGAGACTATATATATGTATGAGTGTACTTGGGTAACTTTCTACTTAATGATAATAGTAGATAAAATGGAAATGATAAATGAAATAATCTTAGTAGATAAAAGATGAACCATTGAAATGGTGAATAATGAAAATTAGTATGTGAGATAAACTATTTGAATAGCGTATTGTATGGGCAAAATGGGAATACTACTAGTGAACATAGTTAGTATTAGTTTGGTATAACTAGGGGAGATTAGATGTCCGTTAGGCTTGCACAATAGATGAGAGGTGAGAAACTCATGTGAGAGTTCAATAACTAACATGCGTATAAGACTTCTTTTAAGAACCAATTTTAAATACTTGCTAAATCAATTTTACACCTCGAGCTCTGACCCGTTTCTTGTATTTCTTCTCTCTTTTGCTATATATATATATATATATATATATATTAGTACAGGTGCCTAGCCACAGGGACACCGGTTCTAGATACTTGGATGGTTTGCCGAGCTGAAGTTATTGTGAAGGTTGCTGGTCATTGAGATTGGAAGCTTCTCTCATGTTATTCAGTTCCTAGTTCAGATGCTTCAGTTCGGGCATGTGTCGACCATCCTCATTAGTGGGATTGTACTAAGTTCCTTTGTAGTTGTTTTTTTGTTGGATTGAGTATTTATTTTGGTTTTGTTTGTGACTTTGAACTGGAAGGTTTTATCCAGTCTTAATTATTGAGTATTTAATTCAATCAACATTCATTTATTGTGCGTGGTTTATAATTCAATGTTCAGAAATTAATTGAATTAATTGGTTTCAAATTAAATTGGGGAAATGTTTTGACACTAGCTTAATTACATGTTAGGTAATTAATTGGATTTAAGTTTTTTACAGTGATGCTAAGAATGAGCCAACCGAACATTCTATTATAAATTTTATAAAGGACTGATCACCCGATATTTAATTGGGCGGGGTGTCACATTTTGGCTTAGAATCTTAAATGGAGCACATATGGAGCATTTTAGAGGATTCATTTTATAACTCCTTGAGTCCACCTTTGAGGTTGGGGTTTCTACTCCTACACCAACCTTCTTACCACAATTTGAGTGTTTGATGTTAGAAAATTGATCCCCATTGTTTAAGACTCTATTTGCATTACTAGTAGTCTTGTTGTTAGATTGCTTGAGTAGGATTCACATGAATAATACTGATTTTTAGTAGACTAGTTTTAAACATTTTGTGAGGAAATAAAGGATGACTTAATATTTCAAATTTTTGGAAGTTAAAGTTGGTATTTTATGAAAATGGTGTATTTTCTAGAAAAATGATGTTAAACATTCTATCAAATAAAATGTTTGAAAATGATAACTGATGAAAGAATGTTTTCATGTTTCTTACAAAAATGTAGATTTTATATAAAAAAAATGGACATTAGTTGGATTTGAAAGAAGTAAAAATATCTTTTATGACTTGAAAGTGAATTTTTGAAAGTATTATTAATTTCTAGAAAAAAATGTATGTTTAACCTATATAATAGGATTTTTTAAGTAAATACCATCTGCTTATCAATGTAGAATTTAGTATTTTTATAATGAACATATAAACGAGTCTAAAAAATATTTTAGTGGCTTTAAACATGAAATAAGAGTAGTAGATGTTATATTCTTCAAAGTTTGTGAATAGGGGTTAATGATGTGATGAATGTAAGATTATAAGACTACACGTATTGAGAAAAAGGAAATTCTATTTGCATATAAAAAGTAATCTCTAAGTGTAATTACATTTATCTAAAGTGTAAATATGGTTAGTAAAGGTGTTGGATAAGTGTAAATGGTTAAAAATTGTAAAACTAGTGTGTGTAACTTAATATTCTTGAAAGATTAACACTTATGAATTTGAAAAGGAGGTAATAGGATAAAGAGGTTTCCAAATTGAGAAGGATAATGCTTCATCTATTAAAAAGGTGTTAAAATATTGAAAGCACTTAAGAAGTAGTATGAGTAACTCGAAGGTGTTGAGAAAACATCACTTGTAAAATGGAGGAAAATGACAAGTTATTGAATTAAATGGGTAACATGGTAATTTTACCTAAAATGGAACATTGTTTTGAAATAAAATGAGGGAAAAGGTGTTATACAAATTAGTCCTAAATGAGTATGATTTGGAATTAAAATCAAACTGAAAGTGTAAGGGACATGAAATGATGATTTTCAAAGTGTAACAAAAGTTAGGGTGAAACCCCGGGTTTGGCTTCGGCTGGGTACAAAAGGGAAATAAGGAATAATGGGGACATTTGTAAAATGTTAAAACACATAAAAGGAAGTCAGATGACATGGAGCCCGTTAAAGTACGGGGGTTTGGATAATTATGAGACAAAGATAAAGGAATATGGAGCATGCCAACAAATGGGTTGTGTGGTGAAAATGTTAAGACAACATAGCTTGGATGAATCAATAAATGTTCCGGTAAAGGTTAAAATGGTTAAGTAAGTGTTAAATTGATTAATGTCCGTAGGGTGAGGAAAAAGGTAATGTAAGTAGGTAAATGGGTTGTTAAGTAAACTAAGTGGTTCAACCCATAATTAACTCAAAAGTGTGTTGTTAAAGGTTTTAAAAGACTAAATAAGCATTTTCTAATACGGTATTTGTGTTTTTTGAAAGGGTATGTTTCAATGAAAATACTAATGTGGATTGGTTAAAATGAAAGGGGTCATTTCAGTAAAGGAATGGCTTTCACTCAATTCAAGTGGATTTGTTTCAAATATTTAACCTTGTGTGTTAAATAAAGGGATGAATGTGAAAATGAGAAAAATGAAGTCTTTTACAGGGTTAAGGTGAATTAATCTAGATAAATAAGATTTTTGGAAGTAGAACAGCTTCATGCATAAGTATGAGTACTTGCATGTCTCTCTCTCTCTCTTATATATATATATATATATATATATATATATATATATATACTATAGTATGCCCGTGCCTGAAGGCACGACGCATATTTTCAAAAATGTACATCGTTTATTGAACCATACGTCGTATTTAGTTTGCAACAATAATAATAGTTCATCTTGGATCTCGCGTAATATGTCATATTGGCACGGTGAAAATATTTTAGTAATTCATTATTCCTCAAATTTATTAGTTTTAATCATTATAGAGTAGTTGAGAATTTTACACACGAAAGGAAAGTAAACACATTGATTCGAAATTGACATTTTTGACGACGTATATATGTCGACATTTTCTTTCATGAACGTAATATGTTCGTTTCAAAATTTTGATTTGTGTTAGAACTGTAAAAGAGTTAGTATTTTAAATAGATAAAAAATTTACGATTATTATAAATGCAAAGGAGGTACAAAACTTAAATATTTTAAAAATAATAGAGAACATGGGGGAATCCACTAAAGATAAATCAATTACCCAAAAATAAATGTTAACTTACAAATGGGGTCAATCTCCATAAAGCTAAAAAGCTTATGTTATATTAATTTTTTTTTATTAAAATGGACGTTAATAAAAATAACTTTCACGATTTATTTTAAAAAATGGAAGTTATTTTTATCCATAAAAATTTGACGTTACATATATTAAATAAAAAAATTGGACATCCCTTTTAAATAAAAACTCGATGAAATAATCATGTCATTAAGGGTCACCTAACATTAATACAATGACACGATTAATTCATAATTTTACTCGTGTTATTCGTAGCAAATAGTATTTTAATGAGGTGTGAAAATTATAAGTCACATGATCCGGGTCGAGTATAAAAGAAATTAGTAATGTATTAAAGTCAAAACATAGTTTCTTAAAAGAAAAAACATTTTTTTAAAAAAAAAAGTTAATTTTAAAAAAGTAATGTTTTATAAAAATTTGTAAAAAGCAAAGTTTAAAAAAAAAATAGTTTATACTAAAAGTTTCGTCGAGCGTTTACGACTACCGCGAACTTTTTTTTTAAATAAATAATGAAACAATTTCTTTTTTTCACGTCCATTTTAATAAAAAAAATTAATAGAAAGATCAAAATGCATAGTCTGACCAATTTTTGTTTTCTCTAGGTATGGGTTTGCTTAAACATCAC
The DNA here is from genome assembly GCA_949130495.1 of Sambucus nigra. Taxonomy (NCBI): domain Eukaryota; kingdom Viridiplantae; phylum Streptophyta; class Magnoliopsida; order Dipsacales; family Adoxaceae; genus Sambucus; species Sambucus nigra. The sequence goes on along the minus strand of OX422220.1, from coordinate 164,545,695 downwards.
CTAAATAACAAAGTGGGGGTGATCGGATGGGATGTTATGTTTCTTCCTTTAATCTCCACATCGTTTGAAAGTTTGAATCACTTGATAAATGGGAATTAAAAAAGATTATATCCATGTGTGTGCCTGTACCACTTCTTTTTGTGTACCAATTTATTTCACAATTTTTGGGTGTGGGACTTTTTTATTACTGTCGTCCTCAATTCAATTTTCAAAAATATAAAATATAAAAGAGAGTAAAATGTAAATTTGCTTAAATTCAGCTGCTTAAAATATAAAACCCAAAATCCATATATATAGCACCTCCAAAGTCCGCTACCTCTTTCACAATGGCATAGACATGCTGAATAAACAAACTGAAAATATCAACACGTAAGTACTTCAAAAATAACCCCCTACCAGTCATGTACCCACCATTCTCTCACCAAAAACTGAACACCCATTTACATCATATCTATAATGAATGTGAACAACAATATTTTTTTGAGAATAATATAAAACAATCACATTCCTTGGAATGTGGCCTCAAAACTTGAAGCGGCGTGGCAGTCAGAGTCCCCACCCACCTATGTATATATTATGTAGAGTTGAGTTAGCTTTCTTCAGTTTTATGGGCGTATAATGTAAAAATATATAATCAAGATACTACCCATATCGACAATGTATAAGGTTGTAGTCTTTTGTTAAATTAGTTTGAAAAACTAAATGTGTATTTAAACTACCATTTAGTGGGCTCAAAAATGACTATTTTTTTATAAAATCCAAAAATGTACCGTTTATTACTCACGTTCTGGGAAAAAGTAATACATTTTAAATGTTTACGTGACAGCAAAAATTACTCATCAAACTCCAAAAAAGTAATATTGTTGACTTCATTTAACCAACTGATAAAACAATAAAAATTATTGTAAAAAAATAATTATTTCGAAACCCAACACCCAAAAAAGATAACAGAATATAGATCTTTGAACCCAGATGAACCGAGTGAGATAGACCTGAAATCCAAGAGGAAAAAGAACATAAAGAGTTAGATATAAGAGATTCATACCCAAATTACTTATTCAACTGGTAATATCTTCCAACGACCAAAACCCCAAAATCACCTCAAGAATACCCTGTCATATTTTCAGTCACATCTTTTAAAGACCATGACTTGTTCATAAAATAAAGAACATTCCATGTTAATGAACTCATATGATATTCCAGTTAAAAATTACAAAAAATAAAATGAAGTTTCATTATATCTATATGATATCCAAACTAACATGTGTGAAATGTAAGAAATTAACATTGTGCCGGAACTAAAATAAGGGTCCTACAATTGATCCATTTCTAAGTATGTGCATTTAAAGATATATTAATAGAAGAGTCAATTAAGAGAAATAATAAAACAAAAAAAACTACAAAAACAGAAATGAAAAAAACTTTGACAGAATAAATCAAACCCCACATCAAACAGTGGTAGACAGAATATATAGAGAGATACTTACGGTGGTACAGTTTGATCTCCTAGCAAAATGAAAGACTCAGTTAGAAAAATGAAAAACCCAGTTAGCCAAGCCGTATGTAATTTCAAAAACACAAATCAAAAGAAGACCCAGTTCGTGTAAACTCATACATAATATTCCAGTTGGCCGTGTAAATCAGTCTGGATTTACACTTTTCCGTGTAAACCTAGGTAGCAAAATGAAGGAATCCGTGTAAACCCAGCCAAGAAGACCCAACGATGATATCAGTCGAGTAATAATAACCTAGTTCCGAGTTCAAATCTGAGTTCAAATCTGATTTATAAACAAACTGAGACATATCTGAGTTTAAATCTGAGTTCAAATCTAATTTATAACCCAGTTTCGAGTTCAAATCCCAGTTCCGTGTAAACCCAGCCAAGAGTGAGAATGAATAGAGAATAATTTATAAACAAATTGAGACAGATGTATATATTATAAACTGAGACAAACCGAGTTCCAAATCTGAGGTTCCGAGTGCCAAATCTGAGGTTCTGGGTTCTCATAAGAATGAACAGAGAAAGGTCAAAATATAACTAATTAACATGAAAATTTAATTCTAAAATACTAACAAAAAACCCCAAGCATCACTGTAAAATCCAGCCCAAACGTATACCGGGAAAATACCTCCATAAGAACTTACATTGCAAACCTCCCTCATATGGCCAACTTCATATTCAACGTCACCACCAATGCTAGCGTTTTGTGGTGTGTGAAGGCTCTATTGATGAATACCACTGAGATACAGGAGGTTATCAGAAGGGACCTTGAGTTTTGAGAGAGATATACCACCAATGCTAGCGTTTTGTTGTTCGTTGACGAAGGGAGAGAGGGAGGGAGAGAGTAAAGTGAGGTAGAAAAATAAGAGATGGGTAGGTATGGATAATGAGGGTAAGGGAGAGAATTGTTGAAATAATAATTTACCCTTGTTTTTCAATTTTGAAAAAAGGGGGAACAAATTAGAGTGTGTTAAATGAGGGGGAACCGAAAAATTTCAAGGGCAAAAGAGGTAGTGCAGGAGAAACTCATGAAGATGACATAATCTTTTGAGCTTATGACATACATATCTTTGCTACTTTATTATATATATATATATATATATATATATATATGTGTGTGTGTGTGTGTGTGTGTGTGTAATGCAGTTGCATGTGCATGTAGGAATGAAGTGTTAGGGCAGGTTGGGTGCAGTTTCTTATTTTGAGAGTGTTATACAAGTAAGTACTCTCTTTTATTTTATGTTAGTAGCTCTGTATGCTTGGACTCTGCGGTGCACCCCATGGGTCCTCATGTACCCTAATTTCAATTTGGAATTTCATGAAAAGTAACTGAAATGCGAATTAAAATAAAACTGGATTAGCAACATTTTATAGGTTGTTTTATTGGACTTCACACCTAATGCTCGGGTGAGACAGGGTTGACTACGGTAACCCATAAATTTGGGCCGAGGCGTTACAAATGGTATTATATCTCTAGGTTTAAGGATCCTTTCAGTAGTGTCATGGTGAGGTCAGTATTGGATCTATCAATGTCGGTATTGATTAGGATGGTCAGGCTAGTTTGGAGATGATTTAGTCCGTGTCCTCGATGGTAGAGTCAAAGAGGTTAGCACGATAAGTTAGTTAAGGCCGAGTGTCATGTGATGAAGGTGATAGTTACTAATATCTTTCGCACTTTTTATTAGTTTTGTTAGTAATTTATGGGTGTCCATGTTGGTGACGCCATGGTTGTTAGTGTGAGGTACTTATGTTCCAATTCTTGATGGCGTAGAGCCTTCTTAGATGCTAATTGGGTGAGATGACGCCCGTTGGGAAAGCGACCAATATTGTGTATAGTTAATGATAGAGTTTGAAGGTCAGGGTATCATGACTAACAACTGATGATTGGTGATTAAAAGGTATATAGCTCTTATGTGTGGTGCTTACGGTTAGTTAACACCGGTAATGTAATTAGGAAAATTTGATCCTTGTGGTGATATCTTCATTGATGGTAGTCTGGTGAACATATGATGTTGTGTAGGCCAATAGCGTCAACACGATGATCCTTTGCGTGAGATATATTTTGTAGTGACTTCGATGATGAGAGTATACTTGGTAGTGGAAACAGTGAGTAGTGTTCGTTGCGACCTAGCTGTAAAGGTTGTATATTTCATATATGAGGGGGGTATATGACTCAGTGGCATTCATAAGTATTAATTCTATGGTGATAACATATTCGGTCCCTTGGTTGAGGACTTGGGTATAGAGTATATTGATTATAATGTGGTATTCAGGAATACGATTCCCTGTGGCATCCTTAGTGTACGTCGTTGTATTAATAGTAAATACTTGACTAACCCTATCGTACCAAGATCTATATAGCCATGTTAACTTATAAAGTTGCACACGGTATGATGTCTACATAGTGAGGCAATTTATTTATCATGGTTGAACATTCATTGAGTATTAGATGAAGCAAACCTTGAAGTTTATAGGTTGTAGGTGACGTCCTATACACTGCCATAATCCATAGTAGCATTAGTTGTGGTTTGTAGGTGGCATATGGTCACAACCATTTGGAAGAAATATAATATTACAATCTAAGTGTAAAGTCTCTTTTTAGCAGGCAAAGTAATGGATAAGCACACGAAAATCCTAGTATAAGTGTGGTTTAACGGTATGCTGGAGTGCCCATAGGACGAAATTTGTGTGGCGTCATTGGGGATAAAGATCAAATGTTATGATGTCCTGAGGTGTTTGATGGTTGATGCGCACTATAGATAGAAGATCGTAGACTAGTGTCTTTGCAAGCACCAAGTAATCGCAATGTTGGTATTGAAAAGTTTGTAAAGCGCACCTACAATGGTAAAGGTATGGGTCATGAAATCTTGATGGGTCTTGGGAACCTTTACATAGAATTTTCTTGGTGCCTTTATGAGACAATTTAAGTCTTGTATGAAGAAGTAATAGCGTCCTAATATCGATTTTGTTGAGGGTCAGGTGATGATCTCAGATTGCTTGTTAAAGTCTAGAAGAGTCGTATAGTGTACACGTCGGGTGTGGTTTCCCTAATCGTCACAAATGGGTGGTGTATCCTCCAAGGAGGAATTAGAAGCTCTTGTCGTTATGAAGAATGATGTTCGAATGTCCTGGGATGACTAGTAGTGAAGGTGTGACACTTGGTTTTGTGGTGTTCTAGGAAATGTATTCAAGACATAGGATGATGATGCCATGTGGAGACTTGAAAATGGCAACCATGGTGAGGTAACAACGAAGAACAATTAGAATGTTGGAGTGTGTCTATGGTATATACTTGGATAGCCTTAACAAGGTAAGGATAAGTTCTTAGCACATCCTACTAAGACGACAAGAATTATGATCTGTAGCCTTGTGTTGTAATTACAACCCTTAGGATGCAAACGACGACAGGTCTGGTCGCAACATAAATTCAGTTCGGGTAGGACAGAAAAGTAATCTTAGTGGCAATATCGTGTAGTCAATCGACAAGGTAAGGTGAACACCTTTCTTGAAGTGAGCAATGCCTATGAGAATTTAAGGATTTCGATCACTTCATGGAAAGGAAGATAATAACTTAGATGGAGTAGGTTGGTGACATCATCACATGTAAATGGACAAGGTATGTGTAGACAGGGTTCTTAAGCATCTGTCGATCGGGATGGTTAATGAATGCTAAGGATATGAGGTGTAGGGCCTTAATCCTAAGGAGGGAAGTTGGCTTTTGACTTCCCAGATAACTACATGTTTGTATGTGGCCTTTGTGTTAGGATAGTGAATGGTTGTGATTTAATTCTTCATGGCTAGTCACCCAAGCAGGGTATATGGCCAGGATAAGTACTCGGTGAGAACACCAGAAATGAGTGACATGTAATACCTCGTACTTTTAAGGATAACTAAATTACATGAGTGGGTGTAATTTAATAATTTGATAATTTAAAGTAAATGAGATGGATTAATTATATTTCATGTCGCATGTGAATAAAAGCGACATGTGATGCTAATTATTCGGAAAACAGGTGTGGAGATGTATTGGGTTTATGAAATGAATTTTTTATAAGCGACTCCGATGGAAATTTTGAGTGCATGGTTGTTTCCGAAATGGCCATAATAGTCAAAATAGAGTACTCGGGGTAGTGTTTGAATTTTGGGGACTTTTTGGATCAGTAGGGACTCGCATTTCTGCATACGAGTCAATTTTGGGTTTAATAAGTGGATAACCCTTATTTTCTCTCTTATAAGTCATGAGAGAAAGAGAGAACAAGAAAGGAAAGAAGATAAAGAAGAAAGAATAGAAAGAAGGAAGAAAATGAAATGTAAAATTTTACATCAACACCAAAAAATGCTCCTCCTTCTCTCTAGAATCCGGCTAGCCAAATTAACCCAGCCCTAATTTCCACCCAGCTTAACAGCGATGTCTAAACCCAGCCCTAGCATTAGATCCACCCCTAGTTACTCTCCTTCTACAGTTGTTACTCCCACTACCATGGTTTCCCCCACATCTGCTGGAGTGTCCACGATTAGCCAACATGCCCAAACTGTCATTGTTCCTCGTGGTGGTGAAGGCTGTGATGATGCTATGGAAGGAATGGAAGAAGGCCAAATTGGTACTGTTGAAGACCACATCGCAGCTACTCCCAATGGAGACATGATGAATGATTTGGTTATGGAGAAAAGGGCATATGCCAATTTCATCGAAAGCATGGGTCTGTCTCATGACGACATAATGCACGCCAGGTATTCACTGAAATCTCCTTGTGAACAGTTGGGAAAAAGTACAAATTGCCCAATAATTAAGGCTACCACACCACTGAGGCAATCACTGGAGGTGGGAAACATTGGAAGCACAAGTGAAACAGAGAATGTGGGCAGAGGAATTAAGGAAGAGATTAGACAACCTAACAAATCGTGGAAGTCAGTCATCACAAGTAGGAGTGACCCTAAGAATGACCCTAAATTTATTCTCCAATACCACAAACCTACTATTGTTGATGATAGGATTCAAGTTAATCCTCCTATAGAAGTGGCCAAACTTGGGTACTCCCAGATGGAATGTGCTGCTGTGGGATTTTTTCTGGGTAAGAATCTTCCCTATTCTCTAGTTAAGAACATTGCCCATAGAATTTGGGATAAGCATGGGTTAAGTAAAGTAATAGCCAATGATCAAGGACACTACATATTCATGTTTGACAACCAGAATTGTAGGGATGAGGTGGTGGAAAATGGGCCTTGGCATTTTGTTGGTAATGCCATTATCCTGCAGAAATGGTATCCGGAGTGCAACTTTGCTAAAGAAGATATTGAGAGAGTTCCAGTTTGGGTCATGTTTCACAATGTCCCTATGCAGTTTTGGACTGCAGAAGGTTTAAGCTACATAGCATCTGCTGTTGGTGTTCCATTATATGCTGACTCTATCACTGAAGAAATGAGGAGAATAAGCTATGCCCGTATTTGTGTTGAGATAAAACCTCAAAAGAAATTCCCCACAACCATTGACTTGAAAATGGAAAATGGGGAATTTTCTCAGATTAAGGTTGAATATCAAGCAATGCCTCACTCTTGCAGCCACTGCATCGCCTTTGGTCACACAACTATAAAGTGCACGAAGAAAGATAAGGGAGTGAGAGGGGAAACCATTCCTCCAAAGTCAACTGTGGAAGAGCCTAACCATGATGGATGGAAAACCGTAGGAGGCAAAACTAAACTTGGTCTGAAGGACTCAAGCCTGTGCATAGCTGCTATTGAAACAACTTCCAACTCTAACCCCCCTATATTGGAAGCTGCTACTGAACCAAACCCCATACCCAAACTTAACTCCCCCAAATCTACTTCCACCAACTCGTTTGAAGCCTTAATGGATATAGATTCTGAGGACTACACGACGGAGACTACTCCCTTGCCTTCTGGTATTGTGCTAAAGATTAAAGCTGTGGATGAGCTGTCTACCAAAATCAAGACTGATGAATCTCCCCTATCTTCTAAGGGGAAGAAGAAGAAGAAGGGGGGTACCAAACAACAATTCAAATGACCAAGATTGTGTCCTGGAACATTAGGGGTCTCAACTCCCCTCACAAACAGCAGGAAGTGAAGAAGTTGATTTATGATAATAAGTTAAGCCTTGTTTGTCTCCTTGAATCTAAAGTCAGAAGGAACCACATTGCCAAGGTGGCTGCCAGTTGCTTCTGGAATTGGAAGTATAGTCACAACTGCCCAGATAATGGTGGGGTAGCTAGAGTGATCTTAGCATGGGACCCAATTACATTTGATGTGGAGATTCTCTTATCCCATCCCCAAGCTCTTTTTTGTAAGATCAAGTGTGTGGGGGTCAACAAGTTTTTCTATGCTACTTTTGTTTATGGCCTTAATCTTCCTATTGAAAGGATTCCTCTTTGGAGTTTCCTTAGACAGAACCACAACCTCACAGACAATAGCCAATGGATCATTATGGGAGATTTCAACACTGTTAGAAACAGAGAGGATAAAAGTGGTAGGCTGGGAATTGATATTAGGGCTGCTGCTGACTTTAATAACTGCCTATTTGAGATAATGATGGATGATATGCTAGCCACGGGGCTATGGTTCTCTTGGAGTAACAAAAGTGAGGGGATTGAGAATACTCAAACCAGAATTGATAGAGTTCTCCATAACTCGCAATGGAGTGTTTCTTTCCCTGATTCCCATGCCACCTACCTATGCCCAGGGGTTTCTGATCATAGCCCCATTGTGATTTCTCTTCTCAACCAACCTAGCAAGCCAAAACCCTTCAAATTCTTTGATTATTGGATGAAGAATGCTGAATTTATGCCCACGCTTGTGACCTCTTGGCAGGAGGAATGTCAGCTATTCCCTATGGCTAAACTTTCCCACAAGCTTAGAAGACTTAAACCTCTTTTAAGACTTTTTAACCATAAGTTCTACTCCAATATCTCTGAGCGTGTGAGGATCGCTAAAGATAAGTTGGATCATATCCAGAGCTACCTGGACAGTGATGGTTCAAATAGCAGGCTTAGGAAGGATGAACATGAGTGTGCTACTCTCTATAGCTCCTTACGCGCTGCTGAAGAAGCCTACTACAAGCAAAAGGCTAGAATCAATTGGCTACAGTCAGGGGATATGAACACAAGCTTCTTCCATAATAAAGTAAAAGCAAACACCTCCAGAAGAAAAGTCTTGTGCATACAGAATGAGAGAGGAGTCACTATTGAAGGCATTGAGGCAGTGAGTGAAGAGGCCATAAATTTTTTCACTAATTTGTTGGGGAGTCAGAGAAGGAGATCTACCACTATCCCTACGATCATGAAAAGGAAGCTGAATCCTTCGCAGTGGCCTAACCTTACTGCCCCCATAACTGACATTGAGATTAAAAATGCTATGTTCTCCATTGCCTCCAACAAAGCTCCTGGCCCTGATGGTTTCAGTGCTGCCTTCTTTAAGAAGAATTGGGATGTTGTGGGGGATGATGTGATGGAAGCTATTCATCATTTTTTTAACCACAGCTACTTGCCTAGACAATGGAATACCACCTCTCTTGCTCTGATCCCCAAAGTTCCTAACCCAAACACTATGGCTGATTTCAGACCCATTGCGTGCTGCAACACGATTTATAAGTGTATTTCCAAGATTCTTACCCTTAGACTCAAGCCTTTTATGCCTCAATTGATTAATGAAAGCCAAGCTGCCTTTGTCCAGGGGAGATCTATCACTGATAATATTCTCTTGCTGCAAGAATTGATGAGGAATTACCACAGGGAATCTAACACTCCTAAATGCACTGTGAAGATTGATATTATGAAGGCTTATGATTCGGTGGATTGGGAGTTCCTTTTTGGCATTCTTATCCAAATCAACTTCCCTCCCAGGTTTGTTTCTTGGATTAAGGCATGTGTTTCCTCTGTCTGGTACTCTATTAGTCTGAATGGGTCTCTAAATGGGTTCTTTGAAGGCAAAAAGGGGCTGAGGCAAGGAGATCCCCTATCCCCCTTTCTTTTCCTTATTGTGATGGAGGCCCTCTCTTGTATTCTTGATAAGCATGCTAGCAGAGATACCTTCATTTACCATCCCAAGTGCAAAGAAAATAATATTAACCACCTGTGCTTCGCGGATGACCTGGTGGTTTTCTGCAATGGTGATACCCAATCTGTGGATTGTGTTAAGGATGCGCTTGAGGAATTTGCTGATTATAGTGGGTTAATCCCCAATCTGGCTAAAAGTAATTTTTACTGTTCTGGAGTGAATGCTGAAATTATCAGCTCTATGTCTTCTTCCTTGGGCATCTCCCACCAGCAGCCTCCTTTCAAGTATTTGGGAGTCTCCCTCATCTCTACTAGACTCAAGCATGTGGATTGTATGGTTCTTATCGACAAAATTACTAATAAAGTCAAAAGCTGGACCACTAGATTCCTGAGTTATGCAGGCAGATTGCAGCTTGCAATTTCTGTCCTGTTTAGTTCCCAAATTTATTGGTCATCGATCTTTATTCTGCCTAAAAGTGTGGTGAAGGCTATTGAGAAATGTATTAGAGAGTTCATATGGACAGGCCCTGAGCTCAAGCACAGTGGAGCTAAAGTGGCGTGGGATGAGGTCTGCAAGACTAAAAAGGAAGGGGGTCTGGGAATAAAGTGCCTGACTCATTGGAACAAGGCTGCAGTGATGAAAAACCTTTGGAACCTCTTCAACAAAAAGGATAGTCTTTGGGTCAAGTGGTGTCATACTTATAAGATAAAAGGGAGAAGCATATGGGCAATTCCCATTCCTCAAGACTCTTCATGGAGCTGGAGGAAAATTCTTAAAGCTAGAGAGGAATGTAGACTCATGGTTAAGGCTGTTATTGGAAATGGCAGGAATACGTTCATGTGGCATGATAATTGGCACCACCTTGGCCCTCTTCAACCTCTTTTTGGGGATAGAACCATATATGATGCTGCTAGCAACTCCAAGGCTAAGGTCTCCGAATTCATTGATGGGTTCAATTGGAAATGGCCAGCTTCTACCACTTGGGAGCTGAATGATATCAAAAACTCTCCCCTGCCTTCTATAAATCCTATGACCTCTGATAGTGTAAAGTGGACTCCTAACAGGTCGGGTAACTTCTCTATTGCGTCTGCATATGAGTCCACCTATTCTAGGGGGAATGAAGTTCAATGGCATGGGCTGGTTTGGAACAAGATGAGTATCCCAAAGTGTTCTTTCATTCTTTGGTTGGCTTGCAGAAAGGCTTTAGTGACTAAAGATAAACTCTTTGATTGGGGAGTTGTCGATAATAAAGCCTGTTTGCTTTGTAACTCTGGGATTGAGACTATTAAGCACATCTTAATGGAATGCCCATTCTCCAAAATTGTTTGGGATGAGATTCTATTTAGGAACCAATCTTATAGAGCTATGGGAAGGTAAGATATTGAGATCAGGAAGGCTGTTGCTGATAGTAAAGGGATTGACCTAAAATCCAGGATTAAGACCACTTCCTTCTCTGCCACCATCTATTGTCTGTGGCAGGAAAGAAATAGTAGGCTCCATAACAAAGGATTGGCCACAACGTCCAAGGTGATTAGGAGCATCGAGGAAATGGTGCGAGGAAAATCTAGCTATTGGAAGAAATATCGAAGATCTTACTCCAACTGGATGACTTGTAATTTATGGGGATTACCCAACTCTCTCTTGTATGACTAAATGTTTAGATCGTTGGTCTCTAGATGCATGTATCTAGCTGACTCTTTGGCCTTTTGGCCTTTGTATATTTGGATCTTTTGTTTCTAATACACTTTAATTACCGAAAAAAAAAGAAAATGAAGAAAAAGAGGAGACTCAGGACAAGCTTCGACGGATTCCGGCAGAAGATCGTCAGATTTATCAAAGCGATTTAAGTGTGTTTATTTTTCATATTATAGTTGGTGATGAAAAACAATAAGATTTTTGGTTTGAGATTATTGCACAAAAATGAGTTCTTGGAAGAGGATTTCATATTATTTTTTTATGATAACAATCCTACATAAAACTTGAGTTAGGATCCATGTTAATGGTGTGATTTATAGTGAGAAAATGGAATGGTTGCATAAATAAGAATTAGGCCTTAAATTCATAAAAATGGGTGAATCCCATGAAATTAAATGGTGGTCTTGGATGTAGATAAGTGTGTAGATATTAACATTGTTGGATTGGGAAAGTAGAAATCTTAAATCTTGTGTAATACCCCGTATTTTCATGGCTTTTAAATATAGGGATTAATTAAATTTAATGGAGATAATTAAATTAATTTTAATCCGGAATGTTGTTTTAAATATTTACTAGCGTGACGAGAGTTAGTAATTATTGGAAATTTGTTATTTGTTGAATGTTAGTGGATGAGTATAGAAATATATGAGATTTATTTTTATAGTATTGTCACGTGTGAATAAAATGACAATTATGGAAATTTAAGTCGGGACGCGCCTGTGTCGCGTCGGGAATAAATGTTGATTAATAAAAGTGAAATATTTTTAGTCATCCGTATGGTCGTTTTGAGTGTGCCAACATGTCCGGAAGGGTCGAGATAGTCAGGAAAGTGTACCCGGGGGTTTAGTTTGAGTCTCGGGGCAATTTTAGGCTTAATTAGTACCCCGGGAGGGTATTTTGGTCATTTTACATTTTTGGGTAATTAAACCCACGAAATTTCAAGGGTTATATCAGATGTGTAAGGTTGTCTTCTAGGGTTAGAACAACCAAAGACAAGTGACGGCCATAGGAGAGGGAAGGAGAGAGCTTCCAAAGCAATCCAAGGCCCGAAATCCATCCGTTTGCACCGCCTCCACCACCAACGCGTAGATCGCGAGACGGGGAACACAACCACACCGAATTAGGCACCAAAACAGAACGTCGAAAATCCTAGGCAAGTGTTTATCTTGCTTATTTTCGTTGATGCATCACTCATATTAGTTTAGGAATGATTAGGATGAGTTGTATGGAAGAAAAACCCCATTTGAGATAGGAAATTGCATGTAGGGATGATTTAAATGATATTCTGGAAACCCTTTTTGCCATGTAGAGGATTAAACCACGAATTTATGATGTTTTATAAGAAGGAAATTCTGGAAAAGATATATTAGAACCATGTTTAAGAGATTTCTAGGGTTCTTGATATTTACATGAATTTTGGGTTATTAATCCATGTTTAGTGACGGAAACTTACATGCTTTACGTAGGAAATACATAATATGATGATATAATGTTATTAGTGCAAATTCTGGGATGATTGGGAATGAAAAATATGGAATTGGTTGAGGTTAGAGGATGAAACCCGCAACTGCAAAACTGCAGAAATCGCATACCTGCTTGATCGATCGATCGAGCCAAGAGCTTCGATCGATCGAGTCCCAGACCTCGATCAATCGACCCCTCCTGGAAGACTCATGTTTCCCCCTCTTAATTAGTTGAAATTCAATTTAATGTGAAATAATTCTTGGACATCCTTAATATAGTGTTTTGGGGGATAGGGAAGACCAGTAGGACATATGAGTAATTTTGGGACTTTTAATACGAGACGAGAATTGTATTTTTGGGATAATTAATTCAGGGTCAATGAATTAATGTATTAAAGGGAGAGATGCATAAGAGAGTTACGTTGGAACATAAAAAGGACACCTACTGAATTTTATACTTGGGAGAATAGAGTCCATGAGAGTTACGTAATAAGTTGGAAGAATCCTTCGAATTAAGGTTAGAGACGAACCCTTATACGCGATACTAATAATGTGAAAATAAGGATAAATGTCGTAACTATGGGATTTGAGATATACCTAATATGGATATGGAAATATTAGTATAGTTATATGATTGTGTATGCATATACTATCTATGTGTGAAAATCATACCCACGCTACTTGCTATCCCCGAGGTTACCGCGCTGGGACGATCTTATCCTGTGTGCCTTATGGGGGATATTGATTCGTACCCTAGGAGGTAGATATCCTTGGTACAGGCTATCCTCTTAGATATGTGCTTTCCTCTTAGATAGTTCAGACGGTCCTAAGTGACGCTGGTATGTGCTTTCCTCTTAGATACTTGGAATCTATGCTTCGCCTCAATATTGTTTGTGTATGTGTTAATACAATTCGAGAGTGATTCCGAATTTGTATTCCCCTTAATACGAGTGATACGGGGTTTGGATAGTAGAGTATGCCCGCACCATAGATTTATGAGGGGTATTGTTATGATATATATATTTTACGAGTAGTTAATATATATATATATGAAATTCTGAAATCTGGAACTGCCTACTGTGATTTGATGTGTAGGACATGGTTGATGACTCAATTGTAATACTTGTTTTGAGAAAGTATAATATGACACTGGAAAACTTTATAAATTAATAAAGTTAAAAATGAGAATTTTGGATACTAATTGAAATATCCTTTTCAAACAGTTGTATCATTCAATTTTAAGTCCTGTGAATAACCTAAGATAAGTTAAATCATTGGGGAAAGATAGGGTGATATACGATGAGATAGACCATTGGGAAGGTTAGTGCGATAGGTGTGCACATTAGAAGAGAGGTGAAAATTTCTCAAGAGAGTGTCGCACTAATATGTTGTTGCATTGGCCTGTAATCAATTTAAATACTTGCTAAACGAATTTTTAAATCATATACACTATCGGGCTCTAACCCGTTTCCATTTCTCTTTCTCTCTTGTATATATATATGTATATATTACAGGTGCCCAGCCACAGGGGCGTCTTGCATAGGGTCCTTTGGAAGGAACGCGCTGCAGCTTAGGTGGGAGTTGCAGGCCTATTGTTTAGACGACCTCATTGTTGACTCTACTTCAAGTTCAGCTTTATCCATTGGGGGCATGTGTCGCCCTTTTTCCATTATTTAGTTGGTATTGTCAGAGATTGTAATTCTTTTAATTTCATTATCTTTATTTCAGAATTGTTACTGTAAGGATGTTTTCCTTAGTATTTTAATGTTTGGATTTATTATTGTTGGGTAAACTCTTAAATGTTAATTTTATTCTTCTACTTATTGTGTGACTCTTTAGATGTTAATGGTTTAAGGTTTTATAACCGGATTTAATAAAATGAGAATAAAGGTTTAAATGGTTTTGACACTTAGCTTAATTAATTAGGGTGTTTAAATTGGAAAAGTTTTTCATTTGCGACAGTGATGCTAAGAATGAACCAACTGTTCACCTTGATTTTAATTTAATAAAGGAGTGATCGCCCAGTATTTAATTATGCGGGGTGTCACAGGTGGTATCAGAGCATCAGGTTCTAGTGTCCTTAGGATCTGTATGGCTTATTATGCTTTCAGCGTTGCTTTGTTTGATATAGAGCCCTATGTTTAGGATTGTCGATTTCTTTGACGAGATTTCGTTCTCCTGCTATAATGTGTATACATTAGTGAATTCTAACTTCGTCTGGATATGTGCGTGTGCCGAGCGATGACGGATGTCAGAAGAGGACCGTTAAGCGTACATCAGGAGTCAGGGCTCAGTTGAGATTATAAAAAATATCCGAGGATGATGACCGTAGTTGAGGTCACCTCCATTATGGCACGAGAAGCCAAGACTAGAAAGGAGACTAAGGAGCAGCAATGATTTCCAAATGCTGTTATAGTCAAATGAGGTGCGAGGGTAAACTTACCCAACATATTACAAAAACCTATAGAGACTATTAGTGGGAAATTCTAGAAATGCGGAAATTATGTGTCTTTACCAAAGGAGTTAAAGTATCCAAAGGATTAGATATAGGACGGAGTGTGGCAAACTGAAAGTGAAAATTTAGAGAAAATTTTCTTGGATTTCGGGACGAAGTTATAATGGTTGGAATCAACCACCAATTTTAGAAGTGGAATGCTATGCCTATAGGAGAACCTTAGGTACAGTGTTGACCGTATGTTCCTTCCTCAACTGTTCAGGGTGAGAAGCAAACATGATTCTGAACTCATCGCGGGAGGGCATGACAGAAGTCCAATTGTGAATATGAATCCAAATCGTTAGCAAATTTTGTATCAGAAGATATAGATACGAGTGGAGGAAACGACTCCGAGTGGGAGACCAACTCGTAATAATAATTGATAATACTCGAGGAGGAAATTGTGATGGATGGATGATTCAGAGGTTGACAATGTTGTATTTTGTCAATAAAGATGATAATGCTCCTTATGTTGGAAGCTTAAAGGAATCAAAGAATTTAGTCGAGAATAAGACTGAATACAATGGTGGTGGTATAGCACCACAAAAGGATGTGGATACACATCAGGAAAACCATTTAAATGCTTCAGATAGTTAAATTCTTACCAAGTGATGGTAAATCGAGTAAGTACTATTATAGATAGTAACATGATCTGTATGGCCTAAAAAGCTAAGGGAACAACCGGGATGGCTAACAGGAATCAGGTTTACTAAAGTCCGAGAGAAGGACAATCCTAACCTGGTTAGTAGGACAGGTGGTAAGTGGATTATGTGTTGAGGTATTTTGGTGCGGAGTGAAATTGCTCGCGATAATATGTTCCAAAGTGAGAAAAAGGGACAAGAATACGGTGCCTAGTAAAGGACGACGATTAAAATAATTTTGTTTTGGTTTGGGCAGACGTGTTACGTCCGAAAACCATTTGTGCTGTTAAGACGATTGCCAGAATGGAAGTATAAGTTGTATCCTTAGAGGATGCGGCGTGTTTATGTGACACGAGCGAGTCACCATATTTTGTTCATTGCTAGATTAGCATGTGAGACGAGTTTAATGCATATCATTATAAATGTTACCATTATGTGAATATTTTTCCCTAGTATAGCGGGATTTTTCTTTGGTGCTATCCGCGGAGGATGAATGTGTATATTAACAGTGTTACGTATTTTATTGAGGTTACTCGTCATAGTGATGCGATATACGAGTATAGTATTATCTTTGATAAAACATTATAGAAATGGTTAGTACGATGGTGGGCATTTATTGCAAGGGTATCAGAGTAGTTGCATTAGTACAACACGTTTTGTTTTGGCGAGGCTTTACCTGTAAGAAGGTTGGACTCGCACTTACATTATCTATCCTAGAGACTTCAGAGGAGATAGTGGGCTCGAGATATTCGATGCCAATGTATGTATAGACTTTGCCAATATGATTCATAATGTATCGAGATTTATCGTTGGGCGAAAAGATTCGACTCAGTATTATGTTGCTGTGAAGAAAGGGCTATAGTGATTGAGCGCTGTAATGTGTAGTTAGTTTGTGTACAGAAAAGGATATCCAGAACTGTGCTACCTGATAGACCGTATTTTTTGAATTTCGGGACGAAATTCCGTT
This sequence comes from Sambucus nigra, assembly GCA_949130495.1. NCBI lineage: Eukaryota > Viridiplantae > Streptophyta > Magnoliopsida > Dipsacales > Adoxaceae > Sambucus > Sambucus nigra. The sequence goes on along the minus strand of OX422220.1, from coordinate 164,528,927 downwards.
ATTAGGAGGAAGTATGTAATACCCCGTATTTTCATGGCTTTTAAATATAGGGATTAATTAAATTTAATGGAGATAATTAAATTAATTTTAATCCGGAATGTTGTTTTAAATATTTACTAGCGTGACGAGAGTTAGTAATTATTGGAAATTTGTTATTTGTTGAATGTTACTGGATTAGTATAGAAATATATGAGATTTATTTGTATAGTATTGTCACGTGTGAATAAAATGACAATTAGGGAAATTTAAGTCGGGACGCGCCTGTGTTGCGTCGGGAATAAATGTTGATTAATAAAAGTGAAATATTTTTAGTCATCCGTATGGTCGTTTTGAGTTCGCCAACATGTCCGGAAGGGTCGAGATAGTCAGAAAAGTGTACCCGGGGGTTTAGTTTGAGTCTTAGGGCAATTTTAGGCTTAATTAGTACCCGGAAGGGCATTTTGGTCATTTTACATTTTTGGGTAATTAAACCCACGAAATTTCAAGGGTTATATCAGATGTCTAAGGTCGTCTTCTAGGGTTAGAACAACCAAAGACAAGTGACGGCCATAGGAGAGGGAAGGAGAGATCTTCCAAAGCAATCCAAGGCCCGAAATCCATCCGTTTGCACCGCCTCCACCACCAACGTGTAGATCGCAAGACGGGGAACGCAACCACACCAAATTCGGCACCAAACCAGAACGTCAAAAATCCCAGGGAAGTTTTTATCTTGCTTATTTTCGTTGATGCATCACTCATATTAGTTTAGGAATGATTAGGATGAGTTGTATGGAAGAAAAACCCCATTTGAGATAGGAAATTGCATGTAGGGATGATTTAAATGATATTCTGGAAACCCTTTTTGCCATGTAGAGGATTAAACCACGAATTTATGATGTTTTATAAGAAGGAAATTCTGTAAAAGATGTGTTAGAACCATGTTTAAGAGATTTTTAGGGATCTTGATATTTACATGAATTTTGGGTTATTAATCCATGTTTAGTGACAGAAACTTACATGCTTTACGTAGGAAATACATAATATGATGATATAATGTTAGTAGTGCGAATTCTGGGACGATTGGGAATGAAAAATATGGAATTGATTGAGGTTAGAGGATGAAACCCGCAACTGCAAAACTGCAGAAATCGCATATCTGCTCGATCGATCGATCGAGCAAAGAGCTTTGATCGACCGAAGGTTCGATCGATCGACCCCTCCTGGCAGACTCATGTTTCCCCTTCTTAATGTGACACCCCTACTAATTAAATACCGGGTAGCTACTCCTTTATTAAATCAATACAAAATGCCAAGTTGGTTCAGTTAATAGCATCACTGTCGAAAACATTTTTTTAAAGATTACTAATCACCTAGTATTTAAAAAGTAAGTGCCAAATTTTAATTTAAGTCTGATTAACATGCAGTACAAGAATAATGGAAGAACAACATAATCCATTCACCATAACGAAGTAATGAAATAACCAACAAATAATAAAAAGTCCGGAGGAAAACTCCTCACAACAATCACACAACTGAAAATAATAAGACAAGTCTGAATCCTAAATTAATTACATGCCCGAAATCTGAATAACTGAAATAAATGAAATGTCTCTAAAAGAAATGGGCGACATGCCCTACAACTGATAAATGTTGAATATAGAGTCAAGATAGATGAAGCGTCTACAAGCAAAGTCCTGTAACTTCCACAAACAGCTACAGCTCGTCACCTGAATGAAAATCCTAAGCATGGTGTCCTTGTGGTTGGGCACCTAAAATGGTTTTTACAAAAATAGATTTGAAAGAAAATGGGTCAGAGCCTGAAAGTGGAAATCATTTTAAAAACAACAAGTGTTTTAATAACACTAAAACAATAAATGCAAAATACATGTTAGGATGTGCACTCACATGAAATTCTCACCTCTCGACTACATGTGCACTCCTAACGTACCATACCCATCTAAACCACATACATAACTAACCAAACCGTAATAAGTTCTACCCCTTACTACTCGATTCCCAAATTACATTCTAGCGTTATCAATTAAATAGAGGGCTTTACGTAGACTCAGATTCTCAATTACTAATACCATTCACTATCGGTTAACCCGTTATGTTTTCTCAAAACATTACCATAATTATATTCACAATACTAACATGAAAGTTCCCATAATTAAGTGTATATTATTCACGTCATAAATATACAATACAAACACCCCGAGACTAAGCTGCGGTGCACACATACTCTGATATCCATCCCGGTACATCACGTATATAAGGATCACGCATTTTGAATCTCTCAGGAATCGTTCTCAGATAACAACAAGCACAAACAATGGAGGCGAACACAGTCACATCACATGGGTCACACACATACCTGCGCTCCCACGATCAGCAGACTTATTAACATCCCAATAACTCCTTCTCTGACCTATGTTCATCGAGGTACCAGTCTAAATCCGGGCAACACAAGGATTAGAGGGCCCTAAGCGAACGTAAACCTCCCGTGATAGCAAGTATGGTAGGTATGTCATACACATAAAAGCAATACATATACTAAGAATGCACACATCTTAGTAATCACCATAATTTATTGGTGGTACACTTCTCATTCTCGTACCGACATATAAAGCTACACAATTTATATGTTCCCGGTTAATATAATAATTTAGGCCGTAAATGTTCTCGCATCGTAATAGACACTCACATCCTACTCCATAATTCCCCTTAGGTTCAAACTACACTTCTAGGTTTTACTTCTCATTATATCCCAAATATCCCAATTATATCAATTAATCCACAAGGAATTGTTATCTCTACATATAAACAAGGTATTGGGACACTCGGGATCAAAACAGGCTAAAACGCCTAAACTGTCAGCTCGTTAGAAGTCTCGTTCGAACGAGGCAGTTCGAACGAGAGTTCGTTCGAACGAACTGGGTATCTAACGATATCTCGTTCGAATGAAAGGCATCGAACGAACATTCAACTCGTTAGAAGGCAAACTGTCCACTCGTTAGAAGCTCGTTCAAATGAGCTCGTTCGAACGACCTGGGTAGGTCTTCTAACGAGGGACCAGTTTCGAGCCCAGAAATTCCTTAACTCGTTTTTCCAATTTTTCTACACCTCTAATCTCCTCTAAACATCAAACCAACAATAGTACTTGGGTTCTAATCGATCCTAAATATACTTAGGTCATATATTAACGTATTTAGTGGGATTAATTCATCCTAAATCTCATCCAAATATTAAATCTCCACATCTTCTTCCCCAATCTCAAGAACATGAACCCTAGAAATTAAATTCATCCATAGGCAATAATAAATCCATTTTTATGGTATAAAATATGTATTTTTCCCTGACTAATCATCCTAACATTGTTCTACATGCAATTTCCTCATAAAATTATAAATCTCTACATCCAATTCAATGGGTTTTTATCATTCTCCAAGAACAATGAAATTCTGTAAATTTCCTAAAATTTCCTACGCATGGAAGAAGCATTCTTTGCAAAATATGTAATTAAACCACTTGCCTTATGTGTATCTCTGATTTTGATGACGAATTGATGGAGTGTTCTCTCTCTCTCTCTGCAGAATTCCATATCTCTCTCTCTCTCCAAGCTTTCTTCTCCAAGGTGCTAATCGTGGCTAGGGTTTGCCTTAGGAAATTTTGGAACAATTCTAATAACCCCCGTAGCCCATTAAGTCCTAAGATGTGGTTAGTGGGTTTAGTAGGCAATTACCAAGTCAGCTTTTTAATTCCCAATTTTCGTAGGTTTTAATTCCCAAAAATTCAAAATTACCAAACTACCCGTATACGTTGCCGGCATTGCCTAAAAAAGCCCCGGACCCAAACTAAACCCCCGGCTAGTGTTTTCTGACTATTTCGACCCTTTCGGGCGCGTTGGCACACTCAAAATGACCATATGGTCCATAGAAAAAAAATTCACTTTTTAATTAAAAATAAATATATTCTTGACGCGACTGTCACACGCGTCTCAACAAAATTTCCAAATTGCCGTATTTCAATCTCACGACAAGTTTCATAGTTCAATATTTATATATAGCCATATAAACTCATTAATATCAAATACTAACTCGCATCTCGCTAGTATTTTTATCCGGATTAATTTCCAATTAATACACATTTAATTCAATTAATCCCATAAATAAATATCATAAAAATACGGGGTATTACATACTTCCCCCCTAATAACTGAATTTCGTCCCGAAATTCAGAACTAGAAAGTACCTGGTAAGAACAACTCTGGATAACGTTCGCGCATCTCATCCTCGCGCTCCCATGTGGACTCCTCGACATTATGATGTCGCCACTGAACACGCACTAACGGAACTATCTTTGACCGTAGTTTCCGCTCACTTCGGTCCAAAATACCAATCGGCCCCTCCTCGTAGGAGCTATCAGGCTTGAGATCTATGTCCTCCAAAGCAATATGGGAATGAGCCAAATCATCTCTAAGATATTTCCTTAGCGAGGAAATATGAAATACATCATAAATCCGATGTAAATGCTCCGGTAACCCAAGTCTATACGCAACCGGTCCAATCCCCTCAATAATAGGAAATGGTCCCACATATCTCAGTGCCAACTTCCCTTTCTTCCCGAAACGCATAATCCCCTTCATAGGAGATACTCTGAGCAAAACTTGGTCCCCCACTTGGAACTCCCTGAAGAACCTCTTCGCATCAGCATAGCTCTTCTGCCGATCCTGAGCTACCCGAATGCGACTCCGAATCAATCCTATCCTCGCCGAAGTATCCTGAATTACTTCCGGCCCAAGTAGTTTGTTGTCCCCCACCTCCAACCAACATGCTGGGGAACGACAAGGTCTACCATACAATGCCTCAAATGGAGCCATGCCAATGTTAACTGGTAGGAGTTGTTGTAAGAAAACTCCACCAGTGGAAGGTACTGCTTCCATCCACCCCCAAAATTAATGATGCACATACGCAACATGTCCTCCAACATTTGGTTTGTACGCTCGGTCTGCCCATCGGTCTGCGGGTGATACGCCGTACTCAACCGCAATTCCGTGCCCATGGCCTCATGAAATCTTTCCCAAAACCGTGAAACAAATATCTTGTCTCTATCAGACACGATATTTAGGGGCACACCGTGAAGTCTCACTATCTTTGCAATAAAGAGCTGGGCATACTATCCCGTAGTGTAGTCTGTCCTTACGGGTAGAAAATGAGCGACTTTGGTCAACCTGTCCACAATCACCCATACGGAGTAATGACCTCTCTATGACGTAGGTAACCCCGTGATAAAATCCATGGATATGCTCTCCCACATCCACAATTGAATCGCTAATGGCTGTAGAAGTCCTGTCGGTCTCTGATGATCCACTTTTACTAGCTGACAAGTGGAGCATCTTTAAACAAACATGGCAATATCTCGCTTCATCCCGCTCCACCAATACTGTTGTCTCATGTCTTGGTACATTTTATCCCCACCGGGATGTACCGCGAACCGTGAGCCGTGCGACTCTGCCATCACCTCGTGTCGCAATTACTCCCCTTTCGGAACTACGAATCTTCCATTGAAGCGTAATCCCCCGTCTGAGCTAATGGTATAGGGCTCGGCTCCCTCTGCTAGTAATCGAACTATCTGCTCTTGACAGAACGAGTCATTTGCCTGTGCCCTTACTACCTTCGTGACAATTTGCGGTGTAACGGTCATCACAGACATGAACGATCGGGCCACTGCATCCTGGTGTCCCAACTCCTTCCACTTTCCCTTCCACACCCCTGCCACTTCATCTACTGGCCTACGGCTCAACACGTCTGCTACCACGTTAGCCCTCCCCGGGTGGTATTGGATATTGAACTGATAATCCTTCACGAACTCAAGCCACCTCCATTGCCGCATATTCAACTCCTTCTGCGTGAATAGGTACTGTAGGGACTTATGGTCCGTGAACAATCGAAACTTCTCCCCCAAAAGGTAATGTCTCCATATCCGAAGGGCAAATACAACTTCCGCCAACTCCAACTCATGAGTGGGGTAATTCTTCTCGTGAGGCTTAAGCTTACGGGAAGCATAAGCTATGGCCTGACTCTCCTGCTGTAATACACCTCCAAGTCCTTGCAAGGACGCATCGGTGTAAACTAGATACTCAACTCCCGGTCTCGGCAATGCTAACACAGGTGCTGAGGTCAACTTATCTTTCAACTCATCAAATGCCAACTGACAGGCATCACTCCAAATGAATGGCACACCCTTACGAGTCAGATGTGTCAAAGGACCCGCTATCTTCGAAAATCCCCGAATGAACCTCCTGTAGTATCCTGCTAGTCCCAAGAAACTACGAATCTCCGTTGGTGTCGTGGGTTATCCCCACTCCCTCACCGCGGATACCTTCCCCGGATCAACAGATATTCCCCGGTCGGAAAAAATGTGTCCCAAAAACTGGACCTCCTTCAGCCAAAACCCGCACTTCTCATATTTTGCATACAGCTCGTTCTGACGTAGCGTCTGCAAAACTTGCCTCAAATGCTCGGCGTACTCCTCCTCTGTCTGGGAGTAAACCAGAATATCATCAATGAAGACAATGAAAAACTGATCTAGGAAATCTCTGAACACCCTATTCATCAAGTCCATAAACACGGCTGGAGCATTGGTCAAACCAAATGGCATAACCCGAAACTCGTAAGAACCATATCTCGTTAAGAACGCAGTCTTCGAGACAGCCTCTTCCCTGATACGCAACTGATGGTATCCCGATCATAAATCAATCTTCAAGAAGAAAGAAGCTCCTCTCAACTGGTCGAAGTGGTCATCGATTCGAGGCAACGGATACTTATTCCGTATCGTGACCTTATTCAACTCTCGGTAGTCCACACACAATCTCAGTGAACCATCTCTCTTCTTCACGAACAACACAGGGTCACCCCACGGCGAAGTACTCCTCCGTATAAAACCCTGACCCAACAACTGTTCAATCTGATCTCGTAGCTCTGGCATCTCTGCCGGAGCCATACGGTACGGTGCGCGTGCTATAGGTCTCGTATCTGGTAATAAGTCTATGACAAAGTCTATCTCTCGACTGGGAGGTAGGCCTGGTATCTCCTGAAACACATCGTAATACTCCCTGACAACCGGAATCGAATCTAAAGGAATCACAACCTCCTTAGAGGTATCCTCCTCTATGTAGTACAAATGAGCGGTCGAACCTCCCTCTGGGCGAGGCATCGCCACTACAAACATCTCTTACCCCGGAATGGTAAAAACAATGCTCCCACCGAAGCAATCAATCATGGCTCTATAATCAGCGAGCCAATCCATACCGATAATCACATCATGCACATGCATATCTAATACCAACATGTCTGCAGGTAATACCAAACTACCAATCTCTACCCCCACTCCCCGGCATATAAAGAAAATCAGTGACCCACTCCCCAATGGTGAGTCTACACACATCACTGTGCTCTCCACTGTGGCTAACAACCCTAAGGCTTTCGCAAAATGTGTAGCTATAAAACCGTGCGTTGCCCCCATATCAAACAAAAACCGACCCATAGTACCATGGATAGGAAACATACCCTCAATCGCGGGTGGTGCCTGTGCAGCTGCTGCCTGGTGGACGTTATAGACACGTCCATACTGTATCTACCCCTGCTGCACAGGAACTGCTGGAATGGCTGGTAGTGCTGGCACCTGGGCTGGAGCTGGGAGGGCAGGTGGAAAAAGTGGCTTCTGTGGCTCATGTCGAGCACCCTGCTGCTGCTGCGGGGCCCTGCCCCTATCAGGACAGTCCTGGCGTTTATGGCCAGTCTTTCCACAAATGAAACACTTCCCCGAAAAGTTCCCCCCTCTATGTCCCTGCTGTCCCCGGCCCTGGTGGACGTTACCGTTCCTCCACTGGCCCTGCTGTCCCTGCTGAAACTGCTGTTGACCATTCTGACCCTGGTGGTTCTGATGGCCGTTCGAACCCTGATGGCCCGGCCGGAAACCTCCTTGTCCGTGCCTGAAATTTCCCGACCTGAACCTCTTGTGATCCCCCTGCTGGGAACCCTGATCACCCTGCCTCTGCCCCTGAACAGAATGTGCCCCACTGGCACCATTTCCCCCAGTCCTTCCCTGATGGCTGGACTCTCCTGACCTCTTGCCTTCAGTCATGTGAAAGAGATGGTCCTGGCAGTGTAACAGTGCAGCGTCAACCACATCATAGTAAGTGGCCAACGATAGGTTTCCTAACAAATGCTGACGGATCCTCCAAGTCAACCCGTCTGTAAATTTCTGTATCTTCTTCTCCTCTGTCGGTATCTCATCCAGAACAATGTTCAGAAGATTAGTGAATTCGGCCTCATACTCGGTCACAGTTTTACCCTCCTGCTTGAGGCTCATCAACTTCCTCCTCATCTCCATGTGAACAGCTGACGGAAAATATTTGCGGTCGAACCGCACCCAAAAATCCTGGATAGTGAGAGTATCTCTCTCCTCCATGGTGGTAATAGACTCCCACCACTGCACTGCAGACCCCACTAGCTTAAAGGTAGCTAGTATATACTTCTGGACATCGGTGAACTCATACATCCTCAGGTTCCGCTGAATGTCCTTCCTCCACTGACTCGAAACCACAACATCGGAGCTACCTACGGACTCCGGTGGGTGTGCTTTCTGAAAAGCATCACGTACACGTTCCCAGGTAGACGGGAATGCATGTGCCTGAACTGGCGCGGCTACTGGCACCTGAGGTGGTGCCTGCTGAACTACCGCTAGTGCGGCATTTACCGCCTGGGCCACAATGGCTGCAACCTCGGCGGCATTCATCGTGCCCTGAACTGGTGCGGGCTGTGGTTCTGGCATTGCATCCCTGGGAACCCGTTGTGCACGTCGTGGAGGCATCTGAAATAAGAATGAAGTTTATAAGTTCGCAGTTATAAACTCAAAATAACTGAAGAATGTAGCATATACAAAAGAATACAACAGTCCAAAAATATAGGGCTCTACATCAAAGAAAGCTCAGCGGAAACATAATAAGCCGTACAGATCCTAAAGGACACTAGAACCTGATGCTCTGATACCACCTGTTACTCCCCGACTAATTAAATACCGGCTAGCTACTCCTTTATTAAATAAATACAAAATGCCAAGTTGGTTCAGTTAATAGCATCACTGTCGAAAACATTTTTTTAAAGATTACTAACCACCTAGTATTTCAAAAGTAAGTGCCAAATGTTAATTTAAGTCTGATTAACATGCAGTACAAGAGTAATGGAAGAACAACATAATCCATTCACCATAACAAAGTAATGAAATAACCAACAAATAATAAAAAGTCCGAAGGAAAACTCCTCACAACAATCCCACAACTAAAAATAATAAGACAAGTCTGAATCCTGAATTAATTACATGCCCGAAATCTGAATAACTGAAATAAATGAAATGTCTCTAAAAGAAATGGGCGACATGCCCTACAACTGATAAATGCTGAATACAGAGTCAAGATAGATGAAGCGTCTACAAGCAAAGTCCTGTAACTTCCACAAACAGCTACAGCTCATCACCTGAATGAAAATCCTAAGCATGGTGTCCTTGTGGCTGGGCACCTAAAATGGTTTTTACAAAAATAGATTTGAAAGCAAATGGGTCAGAGCCCGAAAGTGGCAATCATTTTAAAAACAGCAAGTGTTTTAATAACATTAAAACATTAAATGAAAAATACATGTTAGGACGTGCACTCACATGAAATTCTCACCTCTCGACTACATGTGCACTCCTAACGTACCGTACCCATCTAAACCACATACATAACTAACCAAACCGTAATAAGTTCTACCCCTTACTACTCGATTCCCAAATTACATTCTAGCGTTATCAATTAAATAGAGGGCTTTACGTAGACTCAGATTCTCAATTAGTAATACAATTCACTATCGGTTAACCCGTTATGCTTTCTCAAAACATTACCATAATTATATTCACAATACTAACATGAAAGTTCCCATAATTAAGTGTATATTATTCACGTCATAAATATACAATACAAACACCACGAGACTAAGCTGCGGTGCACACATACTCTGCTATCCATCCCGGTACATCACGTACATAAGGATCACGCATTCCGAATCTCTCAGGAATCGTTGTCAGATAACAACAATCACAAACAATGGAGGCGAACACAGTCACATCACATGGGTCACGCACATACCTGTGCTCCCACGATCAGCAGACTTATTAACATCCCAATAAGTCCTTCTCTGACCTATGTTCATCGAGGTACCAGTCTAAATCCGGGCAACACAAGGATTAGAGGGCCCTAAGCGAACGTTAACCTCCCGTGATAGCAAGTATGGTAGGTATGTCATACACATAAAAGCAATACATATACTAAGTATGCACACATCTTAGTAATCACCATAATTTATTGGTGGTACACTTCTCATTCTCGTACCGACATATAAAGCTACACAATTTATATGTTCCCGGTGAATATAATAATTTAGGTCGTAAATGTTCTCGCATCGTAATAGACACTCACGTCCTACTCCATAATTCCCCTTAGGTTCAAACTACACTTCTAGGTTTTACTCCTCATTATATCCCAAATATCCCAATTATATCAATTAATCCACAAGGAATTGTTATCTCTACATATAAACACGGTATTGGGACACTCGGGATCAAAACAGGCTAAAAAGCCTAAACTTTCAGCTCGTTAGAAGTCTCGTTCGAACGAGGCTGTTCGAATGAGAGTTCGTTCGAACGAACTGGGTATCTAACGAGATCTCGTTCGAACGAAAGGCATCGAACGAACATTCAACTCGTTAGAAGGCAAACTGTCCACTCGTTAGAAGCTCGTTCGAACGACCTGGGTAGGTCTTCTAACGAGGGACCAGTTTCGAGCCCAGAAATTCCTTAACTCGTTTTTCCAATTTTTCTACACCTCTAATCTCCTCTAAACATCAAACCAACAATAGTACTTGGGTTCTCATCAATCCTAAATATACTTGGGTAATATATTAACGTATTTATTGGGATTAATTCATCCTAAATCTCATCCAAATATTAAATCTCCACATCATCTTCCCCAATCTCAAGAACATGAACCCTAGAAATTAAATTTATCCATAGGCAATAATAAATCCGTTTTTATGGTCTAAAAGATGTATTTTTCCCTGACTAATCATCCTAACATTGTTCTACATGCAATTTCCTCAAAAAATTATAAATCTCTACATCCAATTCAATGCGTTTTTATCATTCTCCAAGAACAATGAAATTCTGTAAATTTCCTAAAATTTCCTACGCATGGAAGAAGCATTCTTTGCAAAATATGTAATTAAACCACTTGCCTTATGTGTATCTCTGATTTTGATGACGAATTGATGGAGTGTTCTCTCTCTCTCTCTGCAGAATTCCTTCTCTCTCTCTCTCCAAGCTTTCTTCTCCAAGGTGCTAATGGTGGCTAGGGTTTGCCTTAGGAAATTTTGGAACAATTCTAATAACCCCCGTAGCCCATTAAGTCCTAAGATGTGGTTAGTGGGTTTAGTGGGCAATTACCAAGTCAGCTTTTTAATTCCCAATTTTCGTAGGTTTTAATTCCCAAAAATTCAAAATTACCAAACTACCCTTATACGTTGCCGGCATTGCCTAAAAATGCCCCGGGACCCAAACTAAACCCCCGGCTAGTGTTTTCTGACTATTTTGACCCTTCCGGACGCGTTGGCGCACTCAAAATGACCATACACTTAATAGAAATAAAATTTACTTTTTAATTAAAAATAAATATATTCCTGACGCGACTATCACACGCGTCTCAACAAAATTTCCAAATTGCCGTATTTCAATCTCACGACAAGTTTCATAGTTCAATATTTATATATAGCCATATATACTCATTAATATCAAATACTAACTCGCATCTCGCTAGTATTTTTATCCGGATTAATTTCCAATTAATACACATTTAATTCAATTAATCCCATAAATAAATATCACAAAAATACGGGGTATTACACTTAATTAGTTGAAATTCAATTTAATGTGAAATAATTCTTGGACATCAGTAATATAGTGTTTTGGGAGATAGGGAAGACCAGTAGGACATATGAGTAATTTTGGGACTTTTAATACGAGACGAGAATTGTATTTTTGGGATAATTACTTAAGGGTCGATGAATTAATGTATTAAAGGGAGAGATGCATAAGAGAGTTACGTTGGAACATAAAAAGGACACCTACTGAATTTTATACTTGGGAGGATAGAGTCCATGAGAGTTACGTAATAAGTTGGAAGAATCCTTCAAATTAAGGTTAGAGACGAACCCTTATACGCGATACTAATAATGTGAAAATAAGGATAAATGTCGTAACTATGGTGTGACACCCCGACTAATTAAACACCGGGTAGCTACTCCTTTATTAAATTAATTCAAAATGCCAAGTTGGTTCAGTTAATAGCATCACTGTCGAAAACATTTTAATAATTACTAACCACCTAGTATTTAAAAACTAAGTGCCAAATTTTAAGTTAAGTCTGATTAACATGCAATAAAAGAATAATGGAAGAGTCAACATAATCCATTCACCATACGAAGTAATGAAATAACCAACAATAATAATAAGAAATCCGGAGGAAAACTCCTCGCAACAATCCCAACAAAAGGAAATAATACTACAAGTCTGAATCCTGAATAATTACATGCCAAAAGTCTGAATAACTGAAATAAATGCAAAGTCTCTAAAAGAAATGGGCGACATGCCCTACAACTGATAACTGATAAATATCGAGTCAAGATCGATGAAGCGTCTACAAGCAAAGTCCTATAACTTCCACAAACAGCTACAACTCGTCACCAGAATGAGAATCCTATGCATGGTGTCCTTGTGGCTGGGCACCTAAAATGGTTTTTACAAAAATAGATTTGAAAGCAAATGGGTCAGAGCCCGAAAGTGGAGAACATTTTGAAAACAGCAAGTGTTTTAATAACATTAAAACATTAAATGCAAAATACATGTTAGGACGTGCACTCACATGAAATTCTCACCTCTTGGCTACATGTGCACTCCTAACGTACATTACCCATCTAAATGACACATATATCTAACCAAAACGTAATAAGTTCTACCTCTTACTACTCGATTACCATATTACATTCTAACGTTACCAAAGAATAGAGGGCTTTACTTAGACTCAGATTCTCAATATGTAATACATTTCACTATTGGTTATCCCGTTATGTTTTCTCACTACATTACCATAATTATGTTCACAATAACAACATGAAAGTTTCCATTAATTAAGTGTATATTATTCACGTCATAAATATACAATACAAGCACCCCGAGAACTAAGTTGCGGTGCACACATACTCTGCTATCCATCCCGGTACATCACGTACATAAGGATCACATATTCCGAATCTCTCAGGAATAGTTCACAGATAACAACATCACAAATAATGGAGGCGAACACAGTCACATCACATGGGTCACGCACATACCTGCGCTCCCACGATCAGCAGACTTATTAATATCCCAATAAGTCCTTCTCTGACCTATGTTCATCGAGGTAACCAGTTTAAATCCGAGCAACACAAGGATTAGAGGGCCCTAAGCGAACGCAAACCTCCCGTGATAGCAAGTATGGTAGGTATGTCATACACATAAAATCAATACATATATACTAAGTATGCACACGTCTTAGTAATCACCGTAATATATTGGTACCTATCTCTTCTCGTACTGACATATAATACTAACCCATTTATATGTTCCCGGTTAATGTAATTAATTAGGCCGTCAATAGCTCACATCGTAATAGACACTCACGTCCTACTTCATATTTTTCCCTTAGGTTCAAACTAAACTTCTAGGTTTGACTCCTCATAATATCCCAAACATCCCAAATATATCAATTACTCATCAAAGAAAGGCTATCTCTACCTATACACAAGGTTACGGGGCACTTGGGATCAAAACAGGCTAAAAAGCCTAAACTGTCAACTCGTTCGAAGTCTCGTTCGAACGAGGCTATTCGAACGAGACTTCGTTCGAATGAACTGAGTCTTCTAATGAGATCTCGTTCGAACGAAGTGGGCTTTCTAACGAGATCTCGTTCGAACATTCTTATCGAACGAACTTCACCCTCGTTAGAAGTCAATGGTCAACTCGTTAGAAGGTCGTTCGAACGAGCTCGTTCGAACGACCTGGGCAGGTCTTCTAACGAGTGGCCAGTTTCAAGCCCAGAATTCCTTATTTCGTTTTTTCCTCTTTTCTTCACTTCTAATCTTCTCTAAACATTAGTCCAACAATATATCAAGGTTCCTAATCGTCTCTAAACATACATAGGTCACCTACTAACGTTTTTGTGTGGATTAAATCATTATAACCATCATCCAAATATCAAATCTCTACATATTTTTCCCCAATTTCAAACACATGAACCCTAGAATTTATAAGTCATCTAGAAGTCTAATTTAATCCGTTTTTGGTTTCATACCAATTGTAATATCATCAGAATAATCATCAACTACAAATCTACATGCAATTTCCTCATCAAGAATGTAATTTCTATTTCCAATTTAATGGGTTTTCCGTTATCTCCCAAGAACAAATCAGATTTTTAACAATTCCTACACATGGAAGAAACATTCTCTATAAAAACGAAATTAAATCACTTGCCTTAATGGTAACTCTGAATTTGATGACGAATTTGATGAATGGATCTCTCTCCTCTGCAGATTTCTCCTCTCCTCTCTTTCTACAAGCTCTTCTCTAATGGTGGCTATGGAGGCTAGGGTTTTGTCTTAGGAAACTTTCAATAACCTCCGTAGTCTATTTGGGTATTAGTGGGCTTAGTGGGTTAATGCCTAATCAGATATTAATTACCAATTTTCGTAGCTTTTAATTCCTCAAAATTCAAAATTACCAAACTACCCTTATACGTTGCCGGTATGGCCTAAAAATGCCCCGGGACCCAAACCAAACTCCCGGCTAGTGTTTTCGGACTATTTCGACCCTTCCGGACGCGTTGGCGCACTCAAAACGACCATACAGATAATAGAAATAAAATTCTCTTTTTAATTATCAAAATTATATACCATGACGCGACTGTCATACGCGTCTCAACAAAATTTCCAAATTGCCGTATTTCTATCTCACGACAAATTTCAAAATTCTAAATTCATATATAATCATATATGCACATATAATCAAATACCAACTCGCATCTCGCTAGTATTTTAATCCGGATTAATTTCCCATTTAATACGCATTTAATTTAATTAATCCCATAAAATAATTATCACAAAAATACGGGGTATTACATACTTCCCCCCTAATAACTGAATTTCATCCCGAAATTCGAAACTAGAATGTACCTGGTAAGAACAACTCTGGATAACGTTCACGCATCTCATCCTCGCGCTCCCATGTGGACGCCTCGACATTATGATGTCGCCACTGAACACGCACTAACGGAACTATCTTTGACCGCAGTTTCCGCTCACTTCGGTCCAAAATCGCAATCGGCCCCTCCTCGTAGGAGCTATCCTGTTGGAGATTGATGTCTTCCAAAGTGATGTGAGAATGAGCCAAATCGTCTCTAAGATATTTCCTTAGCGAGGAAATATGAAACACATCGTGAATCCGATGTAAATGCTCCGGTAATCCAAGCCTATACGCAACCGGTCCAATCCGTTTAATAATAGGAAATGGTCCCACATATCTCGGTGCCAACTTCCCTTTCTTCCCGAAATGCATAATCCCCTTCATAGGAGATACTCTGAGCAAAACCTGGTCCCCCACTTGAAACTCTCTGAAGAACCTCTTCGCATCAGCATAGCTCTTCTGCCGATCCTGAGCTACCCGAATGCCACTCCGAATCAATCCTATCCTCGCCGAAGTATCCTGAATTACTTCCGGACCAAGTAGTTTGTTGTCCCCCACCTCCAACCAACATGCTGGGGTACGACAAGGTCTACCGTACAACGCCTCAAATGGAGCCATGCCAATGGTGAACTGGTAGGAGTTGTTGTAAGAAAACTCCACCAGTGGAAGATACTTCTCCCATCCACCCCCAAAATTAATGATACTCATACGTAACATGTCCTCCAACATCTGGTTTGTACGCTCGGTTTGCCCATCGGTCTACGGGTGATACGCCGTACTCAACCGCAATTCCTTGCCCATGGCCTCCTGAAAACTCTCCCAAAACCGTGAAACAAATATCTTGTCTCGGTCAGACACGATATTTAAGGGCACACCGTGAAGTCTCACTATCTCTGAAATAAAGAGCTGGGCATACTGTCCCGCAGTGTAGTCTGTCCTTACGGGTAGAAAATGAGCGACTTTGGTCAACCTGTCCACAATTACCCAAATGGAGTCGTGACCTCTCTGTGACGTAGGCAATCCCGTGATAAAGTCCATGGATATGCTCTCCCACATCCACATCGGGACCTCCAACGGTTGTAGCTGTCCTGCCGGTCTCTGATGATCCACTTTTACAAGCTGACAAGTGGCGCATTTAGAAACAAACTCGGCAATATCTCTCTTCATCCCGATCCACCAATACTGACGTCTCATGTTTTGGTGCATTTTGTCCCCATCAAGAAACTACGAATCTCTGTCGGTGTCGTGGGCTGTCCCCACTCCCTCACCGCGGATAACTTCCCCGGATCAACAGATATTCCCCGGTCGGAGATAATATGTCCCAAAAACTTGACCTCCTTCAGCCAAAACCCGCATTTCTCATACTTTGCATACAACTCGTTCCGACGAAGTGTCTGCAAAACTTGCCTCAAATGCTCGGCGTGCTCCTCCTCTGTCTGGGAGTAAACCAGAATATCATCGATGAAGACAATGACAAACTGATCTAGGAAATCCCTGAACACTCTATTCATCAAGTCCATAAACACTGCTGGAGCGTTGGTCAAACCAAAAGGCATAACCCGAAATTCGTAAGAACCATATCTCGACAAGAACGCAGTCTTCGAGACATCCTCCTCCCTGATTCGCAACTGATGGTATCCCGATCTCAAATCAATCTTTGAGAAGAAAGAAGCTCCTCTCAACTGGTCGAATAAGTCATCGATTCGAGGCAACGGATACTTATTCCATATCGTGACCTTATTCAACTCTCGGTAGTCCACACACAATCTCAGTGAACCATCTCTCTTCTTCACGAACAACACAGGGGCACCCCACGGCGAAGTACTCCTCCGTATAAACCCCTGACCCAACAACTGTTCAATCTGATCCCGTAACTCCCTCATCTCAGCTGGAACCATACGGTACGGTGCGCGTGCTATAGTTCTCGTATCTGGCAATAAGTCTATAACAAAGTCTATCTCTCGACTGGGGGGGGGGGGTAGACCTGGTATCTCCTAAAACACATCAGAATACTCCCTGACAACTGGGATCGAATCTAAAGGGATCACAACCTCCTTAGAGGTATCCTCCTCTTGGTAATACAAATGAGCGGTCGAGCCTCCCTCTGGGCGAGGCATCGCCACTACAAACATCTCTTGCCCCGGAATGGCAAAAACAATGCTCCCACCGAAGCAATCAATCATGGCTCTATAATCAGCGAGCCAATCCATACCGATAATCACATCGTGAACATGCATATCTAATACCAACATATCTGCAGGTAATACCAGACTACCAATCTCTACCCCCACTCCCCAGCATATAAAGAAAATAAGTGACCCACTCCCCAATGGTGAGTCTACACACGTCACTGTGCTCTCTGCCGTAGCTAATAACCCTAAAGCTTTCGCAAAATGTGTAGCTATAAAGAAATGCGTTGCCCCCGTATCAAACAAAACCCGACCCATAGTACCATGGATAGGAAACATACCCTCAATCGTGGGTGGTGCCTGCGGAGCTGCTGCCTGGTGGACGTTATAGACACGTCCATACTGTAACTGTCCCTGCTGCACAGGAACTGCTGGAATGGCTGGAAGAGCTGGCACCTGGGCTGGAGCTGGGAGGGCTGGTGGAAAAAGTGGCCTCTGTGGCTCATGTCGAGCACCCTGCTGCTGCTGCTGGTCCCTGCCCCTATCAGGACAGTCCTGGCGTTTATGGCCAGTCTTGCCACAAACAAAACACTTCCCTGGGAAGTTCCCCCCTCTCGGTCCCTGCTGCCCCCGGCCCTGGTGTCCGTTACCATTCCTCCACTGGCCTTGCTGAAACTGATGCTGACCATTCTGACCCTGCTGGTGTTGATGGTCGTTCGGACCCTGATGGACCTGCCGGAAACCTCCCTGTCCGTGCCTGAAGTTTCCTGACCTGAACCTCTTGTGATCCCCCTGTTGAGTACCCTGATCACCCTGCCTCTGCCCCTGAACAGATTATGCCCCACTGGCACCATTTCCTCCAGTCCTGCCCTGATGGCTAGACTCTCCCGATCGTTTGCCCTCAGCCATGTGAAAGCGGTGATCCTGGCAATGGAGCAATGCAGTGTTAACCACATCAGAATAAGTGGCTAACGAGAGGTTCCCTAACAAGTGCTGACGAATCCTCCATGTCAACCCGTCTGTGAATTTCTGTATCTTCTTCTCCTCCGTCGGTATCTCATCTGAAACAATGTTCAGAGGATCAGTAAATTCGGCCTCATACTCGGCCACAGTCTTACCGTCTTGCTTGAGGCTCATCAACTTTCTTCTCATTTCTGTGTGAACAGCCGACGGAAAGTACTTGCGATCAAACCGCACCCAGAATTCCTAAATAGTGAGAGTATCCCTCTCCTCTACGGTGGTAATAGACTCCCACCACTGCAGTGCTGACCCCACTAGCTTAAAAGTAGCTAGTATCTGCTTCTGGACATCTGTGCACTCATACATCCTCAAGTGCCGCTGTATATCCTTCCTCCACTGACTCGAAACTACCACATCGGAGCTACCTGCGAACTCCGGAGGGTGTGCTTTCTGAAAAGCATCACGTACACGTTCCCAAGTAGACGGGAATGCATGAGTCTGAACTGGCTCGGCTATCGGCGCTTGAGGTGGTGCCTGCTGAACTACAGCTATTGCAGCATTTACCGCCTGAGCCATAATGGCTGCAACCTCGGCGGCATTCATCGTGCCCTGAGCTGGTCCGGGCTGTGGTTCTGGCGTCGCATCCCTGGGAACCCTTCGTGCACGTCATGGAGGCATCTGAAATAAGAATGAAGTTTATAAGTTCGCAGTTATAAACTTAAAATAGCTGAAGAACGTAGAATATACAAAAGAATACAACAATCCTAAAATATAGGGATTTACATCAAAGGAAGCTCAGCGGAAACATAGTAAGCCGTTCAGATCCTAAAGGACACTAGAACCTGATGCTCTGATACCACCTGTGACACCCCGACTAATTAAACACCGGGTAGCTACTCCTTTATTAAATTAATTCAAAATGCCAAGTTGGTTCAGTTAATAGCATCACTGTCGAAAACATTTTAATAATTACTAACCACCTAGTATTTAAACAGTAAGTGCCAAATTTTAAGTTAAGTCTGATTAACATGCAATAAAAGAATAATGGAATAGTCAACATAATCCATTCACCATACGAAGTAATGAAATAACCAACAATAATAATAAGAAATCCGGAGGAAAACTCCTCGCAACAATCCCAACAAAAGGAAATAATACTACAAGTCTGAATCCTGAATAATTACATGCCAAAAGTCTGAATAACTGAAATAAATGCAAAGTCTCTAAAAGAAATGGGCGACATGCCCTACAACTAATAACTGATAAATATCGAGTCAAGATCGATGAAGCGTCTACAAGCAAAGTCCTGTAACTTCCACAAACAGCTACAGCTCGTCACCTGAATGACAATCCTATGCATGGTGTCCTTGTGGATGGGCACCTAAAATGGTTTTTACAAAAATAGATTTGAAAGCAAATGGGTCAGAGCCCGAAAGTGGAAAACATTTTGAAAACAGCAAGTGTTTTAATAACATTAAAACATTAAATGCAAAATACATGTTAGGACGTGCACTCACATGAAATTCTCACCTCTCGGCTACATGTGCACTCCTAACGTACATTACCCATCTAAATGACACATATATCTAACCAAAACGTAATAAGTTCTACCTTTTACTACTCGATTCCCATATTACATTATAACGTTACCAAAGAATAGAGGGCTTTACTTAGACTCAGATTCTCAATATGTAATACATTTCACTATTGGTTATCTCGTTATGTTTTCTCACTACATTACCATAATTATGTTCACAATAACAACATGAAAGTTTCCATTAATTAAGTGTATATTATTCACGTCATAAATATACAATACAAGCACCCCGAGAACTAAGTTGCGGTGCACACATACTCTGCTATCCATCCCGGTACATCACGTACATAAGGATCACATATTCCGAATCTCTCAGGAATAGTTCACAGATAACAACATCACAAATAATGGAGACGAACACAGTCACATCACATGGGTCACGCACATACCTGCGCTCCCACGATCAGCAGACTTATTAATATCCCAATAAGTCCTTCTCTGACCTATGTTCATCGAGGTAACCAGTCTAAATCCGGGCAATACAAGGATTAGAGGGCCCTAAGCGAACACAAACCTCCCGTGATAGCAAGTATGGTAGGTATGTCATACACATAAAATCAATACATATATACTAAGTATGCACACGTCTTAGTAATCACCATAATATATTGGTACATATCTCTTCTCATACTGACATATAATACTACCCCATTTATATGTTCCCGGTTAATGTAATTAATTAGGCCATCAAGAGCTCACATCGTAATAGACACTCACGTCCTACTTCATATTTTTCCCTTAGGTTCAAACTAAACTTCTAGGTTTGACTCCTCATAATATCCCAAACATCCCAAATATATCAATTACTCATCAAAGAAAGGCTATCTCTACCTATACACAAGGTTACGGGGCACTCGGGATCAAAACAGGCTAAAAAGCCTAAACTGTCAACTCGTTCGAAGTCTCGTTCGAACGAGGATGTTCGAACGAGACTTCGTTCGAACGAACTGAGTCTTCTAACGAGATCTCGTTCGAACGATCTGGGATTTCTAACGAGATCTCGTTCGAACGATCTTATCGAATGAACTTCACCCTCGTTAGAAGTCAATGGTCAACTCGTTAGAAGCTCGTTCGAACGAGCTCGTTCGAACGACCTGGGCAGGTCTTCTAACGAGTGGCCAGTTTCAAGCCCATAATTCCTTATTTCGTTTTTTCCTCTTTTCTTCACTTCTAATCTTCTCTAAACATTAGTCCAACAATATATCAAGGTTCCTAATCATCTCTAAACATACATAGGTCACCTACTAACGTTTTTGTGGGGATTAAATCATTATAACCATCATCCAAATATCAAATCTCTACATATTTTTCCCCAATTTCAAACACATGAACCTTAGAATTTATAAGTCATCTAGAAGTCTAATTTAATCCGTTTTTGGTTTCATACCAATTGTAATATCATCAGAATAATCATCAACTACAAATCTACATGCAATTTCCTCATCAAGAATGTAATTTCTATTTCCAATTTATGGGTTTTCCATTATCTCCCAAGAACAAATCAGATTTTTAACAATTCCTACACATGGAAGAAACATTCTCTATAAAAACGAAATTAAATCACTTGCCTTAATGGTAACTCTGGATTTGATGACGAATTTGATGAATGGATCTCTCTCCTCTGCAGATTTCTCCTCTCCTCTCTTTCTACAAGCTCTTCTCTAATGGTGGCTATGGAGGCTAGGGTTTTGTCTTAGGAAACTTTCAATAACCTCCGTAGTCTATTTGGGTATTAGTGGGCTTAGTGGGTTAATGCCTAATCAGATATTAATTCCCAATTTTCGTAGCTTTTAATTCCTCAAAATTCAAAATTACCAAACTACCCTTATACGTTGCCGGTATGGCCTAAAAATGCCCCGGGACCCAAACCAAACTCCCGGCTAGTGTTTTCTGACTATTTCCACCCTTCCGGACGCGTTGGTGTACTCAAAACGACCATACGGATAATAGAAATAAAATTCGCTTTTTAATTATCAAAATTATATACCATGACGCGACTGTCACACGCGTCTCAACAAAATTTCCAAATTGCCGTATTTCTATCTCACGACAAATTTCAAAATTCTAAATTCATATATAATCATATATGCACATATAATCAAATACCAACTCGCATCTCGCTAGTATTTTAATCCGGATTAATTTCCCATTTAATACGCATTTAATTTACTTAATCCCATAAAATAATTATCACAAAAATACGGGGTATTACATATGGGATTTGAGATATACCTAATATGGATATGGTAATATTAGTATAGTTATATGATTGTGTATGCATATACTATCTATGTTTGAAAACCATACCCACGCTACTTGCTATCCCCGAGGTTACCGTGCTGGGACGATTTTATCCTGTGTGCCTTATGGGGGATATTGATTCGTACCCTATGAGGTAGATATCTTTGGTACAGGCTATCAGAATGATAGTTCAGACGGTCCTAAGAGACGATGGTATGTGCTTTCCTCTTAGAGACTTGGAATCTATGCTTCGCCTGAATATTGTTTGTGTATGTGTTAATACAATTCGAGAGTGATTCCGAATTTGTATTCCCCTTAATACGAGTGATACGGGGTTTGGATAGTAGAGTATGCCCGCACCATAGATTTATGAGGGGTGATGTTATGATATATATATTTTACGAGTAGTTAATATATATATATATGAAATTCTGAAATCTAGAACTGCCTACTGTGATTTGATGTGTAGGATATGGTTGATGACTCAATTGTAATAATTGTTTCGAGAAAGTATAATATGACACTAGAAAACTTTATAAATTAATAAAGTTAAAAACGAGAATTTTGGATACTAATTGAAATATCCTTTTCAAATAGTTGTATCGTTCAATTTTAAGTCCTGCGAATAACCTAAGATAAGTTAAATCATTGGGGAAAGATAGGGTGATATACGACGAGATAGACCATTGGGAAGGTTAGTGCGATAGGTGTGCACATTAGAAGAGAGGTGAGAATTTCTCAAGAGAGTGTCGCACTAATATGTTGTTGCATTGGCCTGTAATCCATTTAAATACTTGCTAAATGAATTTTTAAATCATATACACTATCGGGCTCTGACCCGTTTCCATTTCTCTTTCTCTCTTGTATATATATATGTATATATTACAGGTGCCCAGCCACAGGGGCGTCTTGCATAGGGTCCTTTGGAAGGAACGCGCTGCAGCTTAGGTGGGAGTTGCAGGCCTATTGTTTAGACGACCTCATTGTTGACTCTACTTCTAGTTCATCTTTATCCATTGGGGGCATGTGTCACCCTTTTTCCATTATTTAGTTGATATTGTCAGAGATTATATTTCTTTTAATTTCATTATCTTTATTTCGGAATTGTTACTGTCAGGATGTTTTCCCTAGTATTTTAATGTTGGGATTTATTATTGTTGGGTAAACTCTTAAATGTTCATTTTATTCTTCTACTTATTGTGTGACTCTTTAGATGTTAATGGTTTAAGGTTTTATAACCGGATTTAATAAAATGAGAATAAAGGTTTAAATGGTTTTGACACTAAGCTTAATTAATTAGGGTGTTTAAATTGGAAAAGTTTTTCATTTGCGACAGTGATGCTAAGAATGAACCAACTATTCACCTTGATTTAATTTAATAAAGGAGTGATCACCCGGTATTTAATTAGGCAGGGTGTCACATCTTGGTTTGTATGAAGTGTAAGAGTGAATTTCGTTGAAATATGAAATTTGGATAGACCGGACCGGTCCAAAATGAGGCGATCAGATCGGTCCGTTTATGACCGAACCGGTTCTTTTTCTTGGAAATCGAATCGATCCGATTTTGATAAAAAAACTGAAGAAGTTTTCTTGGACAAGAATTTCTTTTTGGGAAATAGATATTAGGGGATCCTAAATAGAGTGCGATGACCTCTAAAAGCGTAAGTGGGTGATATATAAGTCTAGGGTTAGTGGGAAAGATCCGGGGTTTAAATTGAGGAATGTTTGGGATGAACAACATTTGAGGAGTTATTAGGCGGGTTCGTACATATATATTTATGCGTGTAGAATATATATGCCAATTATTTATGCGTAGAATATATATATGCTGAATATGTATGAGTAAATCCTAAGGTGCGAGTAGGATGATATAAGAATACTAACTAGGCGTGATACGCTACTATTCGGAAATAAGAGATGTGAGAGTTCTATTATAAGTGAGTGAATAATTATGGGAATAAAATAGGTTGTGTGTATACTTATAAATTATTACAAATTGGTATATTCGGGATTACAGGCTAATGCCAATTGAGATAGGGAGAAATATCCGGATTTGATGATATACACACACACACACACACATGGGTATAAAGACAATATATACATGGTGTGATTATAAATATATATGTGTGTGATTTATATATTTATGTTGAATATACCCCTCTAGTGGTGTCATGGGAAGTTGCGCGATGTGGGTGAATACCCTGGCTTGAGAAGCAGGGTGAGTATAGCCCTAGGTCATAGTCGTCGAGTTTTTATACAGTGTGAATATTTATTATGGGTTAGACGTCTTGGGTATGATTCGGTCTCACTTTTAGATAAGGAACTATAACCACTTCCCCTACATTTGATATTTATATAGGGTTCGGTGTGAGATTTCGACATGGCTACTCGGGAGAATGTGTGAAAAATTCCTTGGAGGATGAGTTATAGCTCTGTGGGATGGTTGTTATACTTATATAGTGTGTGATATATGAGTATAGATACGCTTGATGTGTATAGTATATCATATATATATATATATATATATATATATATATATATATATAAACGGCCTAGAACAAGGAAAGTAGTGTGAGTAAATTTCTGGACTATCCGAGAGTGTAAAATCCAGAGTCAAATATATGTGATATACGTGTATAAGGAGAGAGTATTATATACAAGATTGTTAACACTAGATTGTAAATAATGTAATAAATAGTGAATGTTATTCATAATAAATGGATATATGACAAGTGAGTGATTATAAGGATTAAGATATCACGAGAGCTTAGAATTTTATATAGGTGGGACTTGTGATAGTGTATGATGAGTTGCTGTGAAAGCTTAGTTAGACGGGGTAGCTTAACTAGGGATTTTTAAAATACATGCATTAGCTGCGCACTGTAAGAGGAGAGGTGAGGGGTATCTCATGTGAGTGAGACGCCAGTTTTAATATGGAGATTTTAATCTTTTTAAATATTAAAGTATGTTAAGAACTTGCTAAAATATTTTTCAAACCCGGGCTCTGACCCATATCTATTTTCTTTTTCTTTTCCTTTGTTATAATTTTTAGGTGTCGAGACACAGGACCGCATGGATGTTAAATCTTTCGAGTTAGACGTTGTTTCCGTAGCCATGGATGTTGACAGGAAATTATTTAGACGCTTCTATCCTTGTGATCTTGATAGGAGGTACTGTTGTAAAATTCAGGCATATTTCCCAACTGCTATCTTCAAGTTTATTTATGGCATTTTTATTTTACACCTGTTAGATATGATTGTATAGTGTTATAATGAGAGTTATCGGTTATTTATTTATTCCTTATTGTTCATATCTTTGTATGAATTGTTTTACTTGTGTGTTTACGCTAAAAAGATTAAAAAGTTTAAAATTTTACGCCAGGCCTAATAGGTTATTAGTAACTAAATGGTTTTCGACAGTGATGCTGAGAATGAAACCATTTGAGATTCCTATTTAATTAGATATAAGATTGATCACCCGGTATTTTATTAGGTGGGGTGTCACATGACATGACTTCAAGCATATGGAGCAGGTTCACTTTCGTAAATCTTAATAGGACGCTTATGGATAGAATTTCTCTGGACAATTGCTTGTTCCTTCAGAATGTCGTGTCCATTTTAGTGTCAGTAATCAGGGATTGGTATTCTCACATATTTGGTAACTCATATTGGTTACATGTCATGGTATGACACAGTTGGGCCTAGTAAAGTTCGATGGACCAGGTATGGTCAATACAGCTCGATGGTGGGTGTGCCTTATCTAAGATATTCTTGCTATTGCATAATGTTTTGTTGATGGGTGGGTGCACTTTTGGCCACATGGTTTTCTCGTATTATTGGCTTTTCTGAGGTTTTATGGCCTTTTGACTAGCCAACAGGATAGTGGCTCTAGTTGCAAAGAGCGGGATGATTAGTTGAGGATATGGTATAGTGTTATAAATTGAGTAAATCTTAGATTAAGGTGTTACTTTTCCATGGTGAATGTGTTAGAACAAGGCCTTAGAAAGTGCTCGAAGTATAGCTGCCTAGAGTAGTACTGGGGTCATTAAAATGATGTAGCAAAATGTGTAAGCCGAATGCATGGTGATGAGTTGGTAAGAATATTACTTCTTGGAGTGCGAAATTAGCATAATATGGTTATTGGAAAGCTCATGCGAGTTATGTAGTCAAAATAGTTTGAAGATTTGTGTGAAGCAAGATGTGTAGTCCTAAGATGGGAATGACTTTGGTGATGAATACGATGATTGGTTGCATTACAGTTCACATTGGGTGAAGGTTAATCGCTAGACTAAGTGGCCCATGGAGCCGCCGACATGCCATAGGTACTTGTT
Source organism: Sambucus nigra (assembly GCA_949130495.1). Lineage (NCBI taxonomy): Eukaryota > Viridiplantae > Streptophyta > Magnoliopsida > Dipsacales > Adoxaceae > Sambucus > Sambucus nigra. Next base: position 164,502,322 of record OX422220.1, on the reverse strand, counting down.
TGGGTAAAACTATAAATGTTTCTTAAATGATCATCAAGTGAGTGGCTACTCGAAGTCGATTATGTGATGTTCATGGTTAGCAAGATGGTGAGCATTACAGCGTGTCACATATTGCTTAATTGGTGACAAACCACGTGTCTGGGTTCTTAGGTTGACTTTAGTATTGAGAACTTCGATAATTTTTCCTTGGAGGATTTCTATAGCTTAGGATAGAAGGTTGTGAACCCCGTAAGCTTAAGGATTGATGGATCGAGAATTTTGGGGATGAAATTACATAAGGAGGGAATTTTGTAATACCCCTCCCAAATATTTCATTTAAATTTTTGGTTTAAATTATAATGTAGTGGGGTTGATAATAATTGTTGGAAAAACTTGAATTTGGAGAAAATAAAAAGAAAGAAGTGTTTGAATGAGTCTGATGTCGTTCAAACGAGGCATGGACCTCGTTCGAAGAAGGTGACTAAGGGAGGTTCGCGCGAGGTCACTGATGTCGTATGAAGCCATATATCAAACAAGATGGACATAATGTTCGGATGAGGCTTATGCTGTTTGAACAATGTTCATTCAAAATGTTTAATCTGAGTTTCCTTTTTGCTCTATCACATTTTCTGCCCATGGATTTTTGAGGTGTCGAGCTCTAGTGAACCCAAGTTGGGAAAAATGGGATTTTTGGTGTTTTTAGGGTTTTTATGAGGCTTGGTATGATTATATGGGAATGGTAGAAGATGGAATAGGAAGAGAGAAGGGGGAAAAGTGTTCCACCATTGTTGGCATCTCTCCATATCCCACCATGAATTCAGCACCATAAACCACCATTTTCTTATAGTATTCAACCATATTCATGTATACAACACCCATTTCAAGCATTATTGAAGGGTGGCTATGAATTTTGGATAAGTGTTGGGGAAAATTTGGAGTAGATGATGGAAACTTTCAAGGAGTTTTAAGGGGTTTTCATGTGGAAGTATAAATGGAGCACATATGAAGCATTTTGGATCCGCATTTGGTAAACCCTTGAGGAAACATTTAGATGCTGGGGTTTATCCTCCTACACCAACCTTCTTACCACCATTTGAAGTTTTGGAGGTAGGAAAATCTATCCTTAGTGTATAAGACTCTATTTGTATTACTAGTTGCCTTGTTGTCAGATTGAATGAGTAGGATGCACATGAATAAATAATTATTTCAAGTAGATTAATACTAAACATTTTTATGGAATAAAAATGTTGGTAAAATTTCATTTTGTTAGGAAATAAAGGATGAGTAAATATTTCAAAGTTTTGGAAAATTTAAGTTGGTATTTTATGAAAATAGTGTATTTTCCAAAAAATTGATGTTAAACATTTTTATCAAAAAAAATGTTTGAAAATGATAATTGATGAAATAATGTTTTCAAGTTTCTTGGAAAAATTTAGATTTATAATAGATGGACATTGATTGGGTTTGAAATAAGTAAAAATATATTTTATGACTTGAAAGTACACTTTTGAATGTATTATGAATTTCTAGAATAAAATGCATGCCTGACCCACTTAATAGAATTTTTGAAGTAAAAATTATCTCCTCATGTGTGTATACTTGTAGTATTTTGATAATCAACACACACACAAGTTTAAACAAGGTTTTAGTGGTTTAAACATGAAATAAGAAAACTAGAAATTCTACTCTTCAAAATGTGTGGAAGGGGGTTATTGATGTGATGAATATTAGATTATAAGACTACATGTATTGATAAAAAAAAATGGTATTTTCTTATAAAAGGTAGTTTTTAAATTTAATTAGATTTTGTGAATGTAAATATGGTCAGTAAAGGTGTTGGATAATTGTTACAGGTTAAACATTGGAAAATTAGTGTGTGTAACTTCATATTGTTGAAAGATTAACATTTATGAATTTGAAAATGAGGTGATGAGAAAAAAAAAGTTTCCAACTTGAGAAGGATGATAATCTGTATATTAAAAAGGTTTTAAAATGTTGAAAGAACTTAAGTACTACTATGAGTAACTCAAAGGTGTTGGGAAAGCATCACATGAAAAATGGAGAAAAATGACAAGTTTGGAAAGAAATGGGTAAAATGATAATTTTACTTAAAATGGAACATTTTTTTTAAAATAAAATGTGGGAATAGGTGTTACCCAGATTATTCCTAAATGAGTATGCTTTGGAAAAAAAATCAAAGATAATGTGTAGAGGACACAAAAAGATAATTTTTAAAGTGTAACAGAAGTTGGGGTGAAATCGTGGGTTTGTCTTCGGCTAGGTATAAAAGGGAAACAATGAATAATGTCAAAATTTGTAAAATGTTGACACACATAAAAGGAACTCAGATGATGCCAGATAATTATAATGGGCCTGAAGCCCTGGGGTGAAAGATCCAAAATAACTGGCCAGAGCATATGGTGGCATCTCTGTCGATGTGGAACCCGTTAAAGTGCACTATTATTGGAACGTCTTAGACAAAGATAAAGGAATAAGGAACATGTAAAACAATGGATTGTGTGGTAAAAACATGTTAAGACATCCTAAATTGGATGAATTAATAAATGTTCTGGTAAAGGTTAAAATGGACAAGTAACTGTGAAATTTATTAATATCCATAAGGTAACGAAAAAGGTAAAGGATGTGGGTAAATGGGTGGGTAAGTAACCTAAGTGGTTGAACCCATAATTAACACAAAAGTGTGTTATAAATGGTTTTCCAAGACTAAATAAGTATTTTCTAATACCGTATTCACATGCGTTGGAAGGGTGAGTTTAACTGAAAATAATAATATTTATTTGTTAAACGAAAAGGATAATTTTGGTAAAGAAATGGCTTTCAGTGAATTCAAGTGGAGTTATTTCAAATATTTATCAGTGTGTCTTAAATAAAGGGATGAATGTCAAAATTAGAAAAATGAAGTCTTTTACAAGGTTAAGGTGAATTATTCTAGATAAAAAATGTTTTTGTAAGTAAAACAAATTTCATGCATAAATATATATATATATATATATACACACACACATATATATATGTGTGTGTGTAAGGCAATTGCATGTTCACGTAAGGATGACGTGTTAAAGTCTTCTTTCTGTCGTTAGATTATATATTGCATTGTTGCATATTTCCCACTGAACATTGGTCTCCCTCCCTTGTTTTGTTAGGGAAAGTTGGGTGTGGTTTTGTGTTTGGAGAGTGTTATACAGGTAAGTACTCTCTTTTATTTTATGTTAGTAACCCAAGCTTGGATTCCTGGGTTCTTCCCATGGGCCCCTAACGTAGCCTAATTTGAATTTTGAATCGCATGCTAAGTAAGTGAAATACTAATAAAGATAAAACTGTGACACCCCGCCTAATTAAATATTGGGCGATCACTCCTTTATTAAATTAAAATCAAGGTGAACAGTTGGTTCATTCTTAGCATCACTGTCGTAAAAATAACTTTTCCAAATTTAACACCCTATTTAATTAAGCTAAGTGTCAAAACCATTTTTAAACATTACTTTCCAAATTTTATTTTGAAAATAAAGATTTAATTATCTACAACAATTCAATATTTAAAGAATCACACCACAATAATAGTGGAACATATAATCCAATTAATTTAAACATTCAACAACTAAATCCCAGCTTTTAAAACTTAAAGTAAAACATACATGTTGAATAAATCCCAAAGTAACAATACTAGAAATAACTGAAATCCAAATGTCTCAATAAAATAGGTAAATAGAGGAAAGGGCGACACATGCCTCAATAACTGAGAATGATAGAAGTGGAATCAAGTAAATGAAATCGTCTAATCAAGTGGCCTGCAACTCCCACCTAAGATGCAACACGTTCCTTCCAAGGGATCCTAAGCAAGATGCCCCTATTGCTGGGCAATAGTAATATATACATATATATACAAGAGCGAAAGAGGAATAGAAACGGGTCAGAGCCCGATAGTGTAAATGATTTAAAAATTCGTTTAACAAGTATTTAAATTGATACAGGCCAATGCAACAACATATTAGTGCGACACTCCCTTGAGAAATGCTCACCTCTCTTCTAATGTGCACTCCTATCGCACTAACCTTCCCAATGATTTATCTCCTCATATATCACACTATCTTTCCCCAAGGATTTAACTTATCTTAGGTGACTCTCAAGATTTAAGATTTAACAACATCATGGTTTAAAAGGAAAATTTCATTTAGTACAAAACGCTCATTTTAACTTTATTGATTCATAAAGTTTTTTTGTTCAATATCATACTATACTTTTCAAAACAAGTATTTCCAATTTAAGTCATTATACATGTCTCACTTACCATAACACAGTAGGCAGTTTCACAAATTTCAGAAGTTCATATATATATTAAATACTCGTATAATATATATATTCTAACAACACCCCAAGTAAAAATTATGGTGCGGGCATACGCTGCTATCCAATCGTCGTATCAATCGTACTAAAGGGAATACAAGTTCGGAATCACTCTCGAACTGTATAAATACATACACAAACAATATTGAGGCGAAGCATAGTTTCCAAGTCCAAGAGGTCAGTACATACCCTCACGTCTCTTAGGACCGTGACTACCGATTCGATAGCCTGTACCTAGGATTTCTATCTTCTAGGGTACGAGTCAATATCCCCATAAGGCACACGAGATAAGATCATCCCAATGCGGTAACCTCAGGGATAGCAAGTAGCGTGGGCATGTTTTTTTCACACATAGATTGCATATGCATACACAATAATATAACTATACTAATATTACCATATCAATATTGGGTATATTCTCAAATCCCATACTTACGACATTATTTCTCATATTTCATTATTTGTTATCACATGTAACAGTTAGTTTCTAACCTTGATTCGGTATTAATCCAACTTACCACATAACTCTCATGGTTTTAACCTCCCACCTATAAAAAATCAGTAGGTATTCATCTATTCTCTTTCGTAACTATTTTACGTAATCGTCTCACTTTAAATACATAGTTTTATCTTTTCTTATATATGAAATCTCCCAAGGATACAACTCTCGTCTAACCTTAAAGGTCCCAACACTTATTCATATACCCTACTGGTCCTCTTTATCTCTCGAAACATATTTATAAGGGTGTCCATGAATTATTCTTCATTAGAGTGAATTTCAACTAATTAAGAAGGGAAAACATGAGTCTGCCAGGAGGGGTAGATCGATCGAGGTCTGGGGCTCGATCGATCGAACCTTCGATCGATCGAAGCTCTGGGCTCGATCGATCGATCAAGCAGGTATCCAAAATCTGCAGTTTTGCAGTTACGGGTTTCATCTTCTAACCTCAACAAATTCCATATTTTTCATACCCAAATGACCCAGAATTCATACTACTATTATCATATCATCATATTAAGAATTCCCTACGTAAAGCATGTGGGTTTCTATCACTAGCCATGGATTAACAGGCCCAAAATCTTATATAAATAACAAGAACCCTAGAAATCTCTTAAACATGGTTCTAACAATTATTTTCCTCAAATTCCTTCTTATAAACATCGTAATTCGTGGTTTAATTCTATACATGACAAAGGGTTTCCATAATTTTCATTCAAACCATAACTACATGAAATTTCCTAACTAAAATCGGGTTTTTCTTCCATATAAATCATCCTAATCATTCCTAAACCAATATGAAAGATGCATCAACGAAATAAGCAGGATAAACACTTGCCTGGGATTTTCAGAAGTCTGGTTTGGTGCGGAAATTTGTGTGGTTGCGTTCCCCGTCTCGCGATCTACGCTTTGGCGGTGGCGGCGGTGCAAACGGTTGAGTTTTGAGCCTTGGAATGCCTTGAGAGCTCTCTCCTCTCTTCTCCAATGGCCGTTCTAGTGTTTTGAGTTATCTAACCCTAGGAGATAACCTAAACATCTGATATAACCCCTTTAATTTTCGTGGGTTTAATTACCCAAATATACAAAATGACTAAAATGCCCTTCTGGGGTACTAATTAGGCCTAAAAACGCATCGAGACCCAAATCAAACCCCTGGGTATACTTTTCTGACTATATCGACCCTTCCGAACGCGTTGGCGCACTCAAAACAACCATACGAATGACTTATAAAATATTTACTTTCATTTATCAATATTTAGCCCCGACGCGACACGGGCGCATCCCGACTCAAATTTCCGAAATTTTCATTTTATTCACTCGTGACATTTAATATGATCACTTTTATATATTACTTTGCTCATTAGTAATATTCAACAAATTTTCCCATAATTACTAACTCTCATCACGTTAATAATTATAACATAATTAATTTTCGGATTTTTATTAAATAATTTAATTCACATTAAATTTATTAAATCCCCAAATTAATATAGCATAAAAATACGGGGTATTACATACTTCCCCCTTAATAACGGAATTTTGTCCCGAAATTCGAAAAATAAGGCATACCTGGTAAGAACAAATTTGGATATCTCTCGCGCATATCGGCCTCACGCTCCCAAGTGGATTCCTCCACGTTATGATGCTGCCACTAGACCAGTACAAGTGGAACTATCGTCGACCGCAATCTCCTCTCACTATAGTCTAGGATAGCCACCGGTCTCTCCTCGTAAGAGCTGTCAGGCTGCAAGTCTATCTCATCTTTCGCGATGTGAGTATGGGCCATATCATCCCGAAGATACCGTCTCAACGACGAGATGTGGAATACATCGTGAATGCGATGTAAATGCTCTGGTAGTCCCAACCTGTACGCTACCGGCCCAATCCTCTCGATAATGGGAAATGATCCCACATACCTCGGGGCCAATTTCCCTTTCTTCCCGAACCTCATCACTCCTTTCATAGGAGATACACGCAGTAACACTTAGTCCCCCACATTAAACTCCCAGAAGAACCATTTTGCATCGGCATAGCTCTTCTGCCTGTCCTGGGCTACTCGAATGCGACTCCTAATCATATCAATCCTCACGGAGGTTTCCTGAATCACCTCTGGTCCTAGCAACTTGTTATCCCCCACCTTGAGCCAACAAGTTGGAGAACGACAAGGCCGGCCATACAAAGCCTCAAAAGGAGCCATACCAATCGTAAACTGATAAGAGTTATTATAAGCAAACTCTACCAGTGGAAGATGTGGCTCCCAACCTCCTCCAAAATCAAGAACAGAAATGCGTAGCATATCCTCTATCATCTGATTAGTACGCTCTGTTTGTCCATCTGTCTGTGGGTGATAAGCTGAACTCAACCTCAACTCAGTACCCATAGCCTCCTGAAAGCTTTCCCAGAAACGTGACACGAAAATCTTATCTCTATTTGACACAATATTCAGGGGCACCCCATGTAATCTGATAATCTCATAAATGAACAACTGAGCATACTGACCCGTGGTATAATCTGTCCGCACCGGCAAAAAATGTGCCACCTTGGTCAAACGGTCTACAATCACCCAGATAGAGTCGTGGCCCCGTTGTGATGTAGGCAACCCCGTAATAAAATCCATGGAGATACTCTCCCACTTCCACGCGGGTACTTCCAATGGTTGAAGCAATCCTGACAGTTTCTGATGGTCCACCTTCACCAGCTGGCAGGTAGAACACTTGGACACGAACTCAACAATGTCCTTCTTCATCCCACTCCACCAGTATTGCCTCCTCATATCCTGGTACATCTTATCTCGTCCAGGATGTACTGCAAATTAGGACCCGTGAGATTGGGTCATCACTGCATGACGCAATTCTTCCCCTTCTGGAACCACTAACCTCCCATTAAACCTCAAACCCCCATCAGAACTAACAGAATAGGACTCAGCACCCTCGGCTAAAAGTCGTACAATCTTCTCCTGGCAAAACGGGTCTGTGGTTTGGGCTTCTATTACCCTCATAACAATGTCGAGTGTGACTGTCATAACAGATATGAAGGAATGGGCTACTGCGTCCTGGTGACCCAACTCCTTCCACTTCGCTTTCCAGACGTCCGCTACCTCATTTACCGGTGTACGGCTCAATGCATCAGCAATTACGTTGGCTTTCCCCGGATGATACTGTATGTCGAACTGATAGTCCTTCACAAACTCTAACCATCTGCGCTGACGCATATTCAGCTCTCGCTGAGTGAACAGGTACTGCAGTGACTTGTGGTCTGTGAACAAACGGAGCTTCTCCCCCAATAAATAGTGTCTCCATATCCGCAGTGCAAAAACGACCGCTGCTAACTCCAGGTCATGGGTGGGGTAATTCTTCTCATGCGGCTTAAGCTTGCGGGAGGCAAAAGCTATAGCCTTCTCTTCCTGCTGAAGTACTCCCCCAAGTCCCCGTAAAGAGGCATCGGTGTACACTAGGTACTCCACACCCGACTTCGGTAAAGCAAGGACTGGCGCTGAAGTAAGCTTGTCTTTCAGCTCGTCGAAAGCCAATTGACAAGCATCATCCCAAACATATGGTACCCCTTTGCGAGTCAGGTTCGTCAATGGACCCGCTATTTTGGAGAATCCCCGAATGAATCTCCTGTAGTATCCGGCTAACCCCAAGAAACTACGCACTTACGTCGATGTCGTGGGCTGTCCCCACTCCCTCACCGCTGACACTTTAATCAGGTCAACTGCTATCCCCTGCTCAGAAACAACATGCCCCAAGAACTGTACCTCTCGCAACCAGAATCCACACTTCTCGTACTTAGCATACAACTGATGCTCTCGTAAAGTCTGAAGAACCTGCCTCAAGTGCTCGGCATGCTCCTCCTCGGAGTGTGAATATATCAAAATGTCATCTATGAAGATGATGACAAACTGATCCAAGAACTCTCTGAATACTCGGTTCATTAAGTCCATGAACACGGCTGGAGCATTTGTGAGACCAAATGGCATCACTCTGAACTTGTAAGACCCATATCTCGTCAAGAAGGCAGTCTTTGAAACATCCGGCTCTCTAATACGTAGCTGATGGTACCCCTACCTCAGATCTATCTTCGAAAATAAAGTTGCTCCCCTCAGCTGGTCGAATAGATCATCGATTCGAGGCAACGGATACTTATTCTGTATCGTGACCTTGTTCAACTCCCGGTAGTCCACACATAACCTCAGTGAACCATCTCTCTTCTTCATAAACAAGATTGGAGTGCCCCAAGGTGAGGTACTCCTGCGAATGAAGCCCTGACCTAATAGCTACTCTATCTGATCTCGTAACTCTCGCATCCCCACCGGAGCCATACGGTATGGAGCGCGTGGTATAGGTCTCGTATGTGGCAATAAATCTATGATAAAGTCTATCTATCGACTGGGGGGTAGGCCTGGTATCTCCTAAAACACATCGGAATATCACGAACAACTAGAATCGAGTCTAACGGAATCACAACCTCCTTAGAGGCATCCTCCTCTATATAATACAAATGAGCGGTCGAACCTCCCTCTAGGCGAGGCATCACCACTACAAACATCTCTTTCCCCGGAATGGCAAAAATAATGCTCCCACCGAAGCAATCAATCATGGCTTTATAAGCTGCGAGCCAATCCATACCGATAATAACATCATGCTCATGCATATCTAATACTAACATGTGTGCAGGTAATACCAAACTACCAATCTCTACCCCCACTCCCCGACATATAAAGAAGATAAGCGACCCAATCCCCAGTGGTGAGTCTACACACGTCACTGTGCTCTTTGCTGTGGCTAACAACATTAAGGCCTTCGCAACATGCGTAGCTATAAAACAATGTGTCTCCCCAGTATCAAACAAAACCCGACCCATAGTACCATGGATTGGAAACATACCCTCAATCGCGGGTGGTGCCTGTAGAGCTACTGCCTGGTGGACGTTATAGACACGTCCGTACTGTAACTACCCCTGCTGCACTAGAGCTGCTGGAATGGTTGGTAGGGCTGGCACCTAGGCTGGAGCTGGGAGGGCAGCTGGAAAAAAGTGGTCTCTGTCGCTCATTACGGGCACCCTGCTGCTGTGGGTCCCTATTACCCTCTGGGCAATCATGGCGCTTATGACCATGCTTGTCGCATACAAAACACCGACCTCTGAAGTTACCTCCCCTCTGACCCTGCTGACCATGGCCGTGCTGGCCGTTACCTCCCCACCACTGGCCCTGTTGGCCCTGATTAGCACGCTGTTGGCCTTGTTAGCCCTGTTGATTAGGCTGGCCCTGCCTATAACCCCCAAATCCCTATCTAGAATCACCTGAAAGGAATCGCTCAGCAGGGTCCCCCTAATGGGAACTCTGCTCGTGCTGACGAGTCTGTCCATGAGATGGTGCACCACTAGCACTACTACCCCCGGTCCTGCCCTGCTGGCTGGACTCTCCTGCTCTCTTGCTTCCTTGCAGATGGAAGCGGTGATCCTGGCAATGTAGTAACGCAGCATTGAGTACATCAGCAAAAGTACTCAGAGATAGATTCCCTATAAGATGCTGACGGATCCTCCAAGCTAACCCGTCTACAAACAACAAAATTTTCTTACTCTCAGTAGTGCCTCATCTGGCACTATGGTGAGAAGTCTCGTGAACTCCTCCTCATACTCAGCAACAGTAGAGTTATCCTGTTTCAAATTCAGTAATTTCTGCCTCATCTCAGTCTGCACGGCGGGTGGAAAGTACTTGCGGTCAAACCGCTCCCAGAACGACTGAATAGGGATTGTGTCCCTCTCATCCAAGGTGGTAGTGGACTCCCACCACTGCCAAGCATCCCCCACCAATTTAAAGGAAGCCAATAACTACCTTTGCATGTCGGTGCACTCATACATACGAAGAAAATGCTGGATGTCTTTCTTCCATTGGTTGACAATGACGATATCTGAGCTACCAGAGAACTCAGGGGGATGCGCCTTCTGAAAAGCATCCCTAACCCTCTCCCATGCAGATGGAAGATGTGTTGGTACTGGCTCCACTGCCTGAATCTGGGGTGGAGCCTGCTGAACCACCGCTAGCACGGCATTCACCGTTGAGCAACAATGGCGGCTACTTCATTAGCATTCATAGTGCCTTATGCCGAAGCTGCTGGCTGCTCGGCTTGGGCACACCTATCCTTCGGTGCACGTCTCGGAGGCATCTGAAACGTGAAGAAGTTTATTAGTCTACAGTCATTATCAAATCCCAAATGGCTGAAGACGTAAACGTAAAAGCAGAAATACAATAATCCTAAAAATAGGGCTCTATAGCAAAAACGTTAAGCTAAAATCGAAAATAAGTCGTACAGATCCTATGGACACTAGAACCTGATGCTCTGATACCACCTGTGACACCCCGCCTAATTAAATACCGGGCGATCACTCCTTTATTAAATTAAAATCAAGGAGAACAGTTGGTTCATTCTTAGCATCACTGTCGTAAAAATAACTTTTCCAAATTTAACACCCTATTTAATTAAGCTAAGTGTCAAAACCATTTTTAAACATTACTTTCCAAATTTGATTTTGAAAATAAAGATTTAATTATCTATAACAATTCAATATTTAAAGAATCACACCACAATAATCCTGGAACATATAATCCAATTAATTTAAACATTCAGCAACTAAATCCCAGCATTTAAAACTTAAAGTAAAACATACATGCTGAATAAATCCCAAAGTAACAGTACTAGAAATAACTGAAATCCAAATGTCCCAATAAAACAGATAAATAGAGGAAAAGGTGACACATGCCCCAATAACTTAGAATGATAGAAGTGGAATCAAGTAAATGAAATCGTCTAATCAAGTGGCCTGCAACTCCCACCTAAGCTGCAGCACGTTCCTTCCAAGGGATCCTAAGCAAGACGCCCCTGTGGCTAGGCACCTGTAATATATACATATATATACAAGAGAGAAAGAGGAATAGAAACGAGTCAGAGCCCGATAGTGTATATGATTTAAAAATTCGTTTAGCAAGTATTTAAATTGATACAGGCCAATGCAACAACATATTAGTGCGACACTCTCTTGAAAAATTCTCACCTCTCTTCTAATGTGCACTCCTATCGAACTAACCTTCCCAATGGTTTATCTCCTCATATATCACATTATCTTTCCCCAAGGATTTAACTTATCTTAGGTGACTCTCAAGATTTAAGATTTAACAACATCATGGTTTAAAAGGAAAATTTCATTTAGTACAAAACGCTCATTTTAACTTTATTGATTCATAAAGTTTTTTTTTTCAATATCATACTATACTTTTCAAAACAAGTATTTCCAATTTGAGTCATTATACATGTCTCACTTACCATAACACAGTAGGCAGTTTCCCAAATTTCAGAAGTTCATATATATATTAAATACTCGTATAATATATATATTCTAACAGCACCCCATGTAAAAATTATGGTGCGGGCATACTCTGCTATCCAATGCCCGTATCAATCGTACTAAAGGGAATACAAGTTCGGAATCACTCTCGAACTGTATAAATACATACACAAACAATATTGAGGCGAAGCATAGTTTCCAAGTCAAAGAGGTCAGTACATACCCTCACGTCTCTTAGGACCGTGACTACCGATTCGATAGCCTGTACCTAGGATTTCGATCTTATAGGGTACGAGTCAATATCCCCCATAAGGCACACGAGATAAGATCGTCCCAACACGGTAACCTCAGGGATAGCAAGTAGCGCGGGCATGTTTTTTTCACACATAGATAGCATATGCATACACAATCATATAACTATACTAATATTACCATATCAATATTGGGTATATTCTCAAATCCCATACTTACGACATTATTTCTCATATTTTATTATTTGTTATCACATGTAACAGTTAGTTTCTAACCTTCATTCGGTATTAATCCAACTTACCACATAACTCTCATGGTTTTATCGTCCCACCTATAAAAATTCAATAGGTATTCATCTATTCTCTTTCGTAACTATTTTACGTAATCTTCTCACTTTAAATACATTGTTTTATTGTTTCTTATATATGAAATCTCCCAAGGATACAACTCTCGTCTAACCTTAAAGGTCCCAACACTTATTCATATACCCTACTGGTCCTTTTTATCTCTCAAAACATATTTATAAGGGTGTCCATGAATTATTCCTCATTAGAGTGAATTTCAACTAATTAAGAAGGGAAAACATGAGTCTTCCAGGAGGGGTCGATCGATCGAGGTCTGGGGCTCGATCGATAGAACCTTCGATCGATCGAAGCTCTGGGCTCGATCGATCGATCAAGCAGGTATGCGAAATCTGCAGTTTTGCAGTTACGGGTTTCATCTTCTAACCTCAACAAATTCCATATTTTTCATACCCAAACGACCCAGAATTCATACTACTAATATCATATCATCATATTAAGAATTCCCTACGTAAAGCATGTGGGTTTCTATCACTAATCATGGATTAACAGCCCCAAAATCTTATATAAATAATAAGAACCCTAAAAATCTCTTAAACATGGTCTAACAATTATTTTCCAGAAATTCCTTCTTATAAACATCGTAATTCGTGGTTTAATTCTCTACATGACAAAGGGTTTCCAGAATTTTCATTCAAACCATAACTACATGAAATTTCCTAACTCAAATCGGGTTTTTCTTCCATATAAATCATCCTAATCATTCCTAAACCAATATGAAAGATGCATCAATGAAATAAGCAGGATAAACACTTGCCTGGGATTTTCAGAAGTCTGGTTTGGTGCAAAAATTGGTGTGGTTGCGTTCCCCGTCTCGCGATCTACGCTTTGGCGGTGGCGGCGGTGCAAACGGTTGAGTTTTGAGCCTTGGAATGCCTTGAGAGCTCTCTCCTCTCTTCTCCAATGGCCGTTCTAGTGTTTTGAGTTATCTAACCCTAGGAGATAACCTAAACATCTGATATAACCCCTTTAATTTTCGTGGGTTTAATTACCCAAAAATACAAAATGACTAAAATGCCCTCCCGGGGTACTAATTAGGCCTAAAAATGCATCGAGACCCAAATCAAACCCCCGGGTATACTTTTCAGACTATCTCGACCCTTCCGGACGCGTTGGCGCGCTCAAAATGACCATATGAACGACTTATAAAATATTTACTTTCATTTATCAATATTTAGTCCCGACGCGACACGGGCGCGTCCCAACTCAAAATTCCGAAATTGTCATTTTATTCACTCGTGACATTTAATATGACCACAATTATATATTACTTTGCTCATTAGTAATATTCAACAAATTTTCCCATAATTACTAACTCTCATCACGTTAAAAATTATAACATAATTAATTTCCAAATTTTTATTGAATAATTTAATTCACATGAAATTTAATAAATCCCCAAATTAATATAGCATAAAAATACGGGGTATTACAAAAACTGGATTAACAACATTATATAAGTTGTTTCATTACACTTCACACCTAGGCTCGAGTTGGACCAGGTTGACTATTTGTAACCCATAAATCTAGGACGGGGTATTTCACGAGTAGGGGGAGTAGGAAGTCGAGGTTAATCGATTGTTGCTACCATCAAATCGAGAGAGAGGAGAAAGAGTATAAGGAGGAAAGAGATTGCGAGGAAATAGAAAGGGAAAGTGGTCGAAGGTTTTCCGGTAGGGAGGAAAGCGATGGGGAAGGAAAGAACCCAGTTGGGTTATTCTCTATTAAAAACCAACGATTTATAATACATTTGTTGTTTTAGATATATGTTAAACTCATTTGTGAATTAAAATTTTAAAATTTCAGAAAGATAAAAGAAAAAATATCATTAGATTCTAAGTGTCAAGTAAATCATTTGGGCATATAAATTCTCAATGTATGACCCTATTTTAACAAAAGTCCATTTTTAGCATTTTTGTGAATTATTCCAAACCATTATCGTACACTATATAATGTGTTTAGGGTATAACACAAATATCCATTAACATCATCGAAAAATTATATTTATGAAACCTTTTTAGAAAAAAAGTTATTTTAATACAACTATCATTTGTACTAGAATTAGAACGCGGTTCCTATATGGAATACTTGTACTATCAGATAATAGTTCACTATTGGAATTACCAAAATATTGAAATTCAATTATAAACTAAACTACCTACAAAAAATGAAACCTATTTAAACCGTTAATAACACCCATCATTATAATTTCACATAACCTAGTGAAATGTATCTTTTTAAATATCCTTTGTAACCTTTCCAATAAATCGAAGCCACAAATTTCGGATCCAATTTATAGCAGGAAAGATTGAGTTTGTGGAATGTTGGTAGCTTATTCCAATCCAATTTTATTTTCAAAATTGCAAAACTCAGTTTCTTATATCACTATGTGATTTTTTTTTAATCCATATTATTAAATCCTTGTTACGAAAAATTATAATTCAAAAATCCCTGTTGTTAAGCATGGTACATTTAAATGTTGTAAAACTGTTGATTATTTATTTAAGACCGATAAAGGATTATGTGTAAAAATGTTTATTGTTTACCTAAACTTAAATTATTTTTTTTTCTTAACTCTAATTACAATCACATCCTTTATCCGGTATAGTTCCATAACGTATGATTAAGGGATAGACTATCGTTCTACCCATGAAAGTGTTATTTAACCTTAGGAGTCAGGGCAATGATTTCCAAGTTTTACTAACCATACAAATGACAATTAATCTATTTAACCCTAGTTTACATTGACACCAATTAATCTATTAATTCTTTTGCTTTTAGCAACTTTATATCCCTGTTAATTTACAATGATTCATTTTATCTATTACACCAGGTTAAGTATATTTCAATTTCAGTTTCATCATATTTATTACCACATACCAATACCTCACATCTTTTTTAAACTTGTTATTTTATAACTCGAATTATCTATTTGGAAAACTTTTTCTTATTCTTTTTCAACCCCCTCTAGTTATTTTAAACAGGTACATATAAGCAAGGATGAGCAATTTAGTGATCTCAATCAAGGATTATAGAAGATCAATGGGAGTTCGTGTTAGTCAAGAATAAAGATAGTGTCAGAGAGTGATCTATAGCTTGAAACTATGTATTGTGGCCCAATCGATTAATAATAAAACTTCATATTTTGAGAAAGCCTATGGATTTGTTATGTTTTAGTACTTATTAAGATAAGCCTCAGCGTGATAAATAGGGGGTTGACATATATATTTGGTGTCCTATTCTCGCGTGAAAACATCGGAGTCGATGAGTCTTTTAAGTGATATAGACTTGATTAGATATGAGTGAGACACGATCAATTATCTTGTGGTGGGGGGGGGGGGGGGGGGGTCCTCGTAAACCCTGTCTTGTGGTTGATTATAAGTCATTTATAACAATATGCTGAAATTTGATCACAAACTTCACTTGGATCACAGTTGAATCTAGCGAATTGTATTAAAATTGACTTGAGTGTGTTAGATCTAGTTTTGTTCATCTAGATTATTGTTTAGTCACAAATATTGTATATTTGCTCCCTTTTTCTTTATGCATTCTTGTAGTTTTGCATTCCTTAATTCCTATGTTTATGCTCGTTAGCCAAAAAACCTCTATAATGTATGTTTATATGCTTTGTAATATATAATTGAGCATTTTTAGGTATTTGAACACTTAACGGTGCATTTGGTTCTTTTGGGGAAGTTTTGAATATAAGATGCAAATATAGGGTAATTTTAGTCATTCTAGTGTTCGAGCATCGTTCCCTAACTCTTCACGAAAGTTATGTCCCTTCGAGTCGGCTTCACGTGGCCTCCAACAGTTTGTCAATACGGTTTCTAACAAACATGTTATGACCATTTTATCGAGGAGATCCGTCTTGGTTTTCATCATAAATCATTATCATTTCTTTTCCATTTATTTATTTCGCCACTTACTATTTAAGTGTGTTTTTTAGTATTTCAAGACATAATGGATTTCTCATCACCTTCTTCTTCTTTTATCATCTTTTTACTAGTTAGGTTAGAGAAAGAATGGATTTGGAGGGGATTTTGGGCTTTGCTTCTCGCTCTCCTAGGGTTTCACCTCAATGGGTTTGTAAGTTACTATTCATCATCTTCTTCTTTAATCCAAGCTTCAATTGTAAATTTTTTTGCTTTGTTATTTGTTTACTTACTTTCTAACCTAATTTCATCACTTTCACTTACATGATTTCATTTAATTAATGTCTTTTAACATTGGGTTGATTTGGTTGCTTTTCTTTGGTGATGGGTTTTATGAGTTTAATTCGGTTGGGTTGTTCTTGATTTTAATCCTAGGAGATTTGTCGATGTATATCATGTGTGCACCGTATTTACAAACGTGTGTGTGTAATTTTTGAGGTATTTGTTGACACCAAAATCATAGTAGGCTTTTTTGACGATTTAGGGGGTGACACTCTTGATTTAATTAATTGTCGAAATGAGATTCAATCTTGTTATACCTGTCTTCCCATGTAACCATTTATACCAATTAACTCGAGGTGAAGGAAAGTAGTCGCAGTCTATAGTTTTTATTCCCTTTATTAATCTTAGTTTACATTGATATCAATTAATCTATTAATCGTTTTACAATTACCAACTTTATATCCCAGTTAATTTACATTGATTCTTTTTATCTATTACACCAGGTTAAGTATATTTCAATTTCAGTTTCATCAGATTTACTACCTCATGCCAATACTTCACCTCTTTTTAAAACTTGTTATTATATATCATGAATTATCTAGTAGGCAAACTTTTTCTTATTATTTTTCCACCCCCTGTAGTTAATTTAAACAGGTACCTATAAGCAAGGATGAGCAATTCAGTGATCTCAGTCTAGGATTATAGAAGATCAATGGGAGTTCATGTTAGTCAAGAATAGAGATAGTGTCAGAAGTGATCTATAGCTAGAAACTATGTATTGTGGCCCAATGGATTATTAATACAACCTCATATTTCGAGAAAGCCTATGGATTTTATTATATTTTAATACTTATTAAGATAAGCCTCACAGGTGATAATTAGGGGTGTGACATATATATTAGTTGTCATATTCTCGTGTGAAAACAATTGAGTCGATGAGCCTTTTAAGTCACATAGACTTGATGCGATATGAGTGAGACACAATCAATTATCTTATATAGACTTAGATGAACCTTTGACGATTGAAGATTTTGTAAGCTAATCATAGAAGACTTATATTACCATGCGTTCACATTCGATTGAACACTATATCCATTTATTAGATATTATGAATTGTTTAGGAATAAACACACACACACATGCACAAATGTTTTAAAATGTGTGAGGATTTTCAAATTTGATGGAACAATTGTTTAAAACTATGTTAGAATTTTTTTGGAGTTTTTCTTTGTCCTGCACCAACTGTGGATTTTTCGCTAGAGTTTAGCCTTAACCATTCGTAGGGACTGTTTTAAGCATGTCTGCACAATAGCGTTCAGCGAAATCAAAACATGCTTATGCCTACGGACTTTGACATGATTCCATATTGCGAGGAATCATGTGCACGAAAAAGTGCACCATTCACATAGAGGCATTAGATTTTGAAATTTTTTCATAAATAGGCCATTTTCCTTCCCGGTTCATAAGATCTCAAAGCCTCATAACTCAGACACATATTTGAGATCATTTTTCAGCTTGAAAACATTTTTCCTTTTCTTCTCTATTTTAATTTCACCTGCTCCCTCTCGAATTGTTAAAACTTAGGTCTATACTTGATCTAAGCCTTTGAGCGATAATTGAGAGTGTTTTGGTTCACATTCACATAGCCTATTCAATTCAAATCTACCTACCTTTGAATTACATGATCACATACTCATATCTATAAAGTAGGAGGCACGCCAATTTATTGGGGAAATTCGAGTGTGATTTTGACCTCAAGGAAGAAAGTTTCCATGTTAATTTGTGACGTGGAGATCATTGAGGATTTTCATCGTTTATGGGTGAGATTTCCAAAGATAATTGGTAACTACACGAGAGTGAATTTGTGAGTGGTATCATCTTTCCTTAAGTAAAACACAGATTCAAGCAGAAATGAAAATTTGGAATGCATCGAGATTTTTTACCCCATTGTGTGTGTGTGGGGGGGGGGGGGGGGGGTTCCTCATAAACCCTATCTTGTTCATTATGTGTCATTTATAACAATATGCTGAAATTTGATCACACACAACACCTGGATCACATTTGAATCTTGCAAATTGTATTAAAATTGACTTGATTGTGTAATAGCTAGTTTTGTTCATCTAGATTATTGAGTAGTCACAAATATTGTATATTTGCGGCCATTATCTTTATGCATTCTTGTAGTTTTACGTTACTTAATTCATATATTTATGATCATTAAGCATACAACCTTTATTATGTATGTTTATATTCTTTGTGATATATAATTGACCTTTTGTAGGTATTAGAATGCTTAACGGCGCACTTAGTTCTTTTGGGGAAGTTTTCAATATAAGATGAAAATTTAGGGTCAATTTAGTCATTCTAGTGTTCGAGCATCATTCCCGAACTCTTCACGAAAGTTGTATCCCTTTGAGTCGGCTTCACAGGGCCTCCGATAGTTTGTCAATACGGGTTTTAATGAACATGTTATCACCATTTTCTCGAGGACATCCGTCTTGGTTTTTAGGATAAATCATTATCATTTCTTTTCCATTTATTTATTTTGCCACTTACTATTTAAGTGGGTTTTTTAGTACTTCAAGACATAATGGATTTCTCATCACCTTCTTCTTCTTTTATCATCTTTTTACTAGTTAGGCTAGACAAATAATGGATTTGGAGGGGATTTTGGGGTTTGCTTCTCGCTCTCCTAGGGTTTCACCTAAATGGGTTTGTAAGTCACTATTCATCATCTTCTTCTTTAATCCAAGCTTCCATTGTTATTTTTTTTGCTTTGTTATTTGTTTACTTACTTTCTAACCTAATTTCATCACTTTCACTTACATGATTTCATTTAATTAATGTCTTTTAACATTGGGTTGATTTGGTTGCTTTTCTTCGGTGATGGGTTTTATGAGTTTAATTCAGTTGGGTTGTTCTTGATTTTACTCCTAGGAGATTTGACGGTGTATATCATGTGTACGCCGCATTTACAAACTTGTGTGTGTAATTTCTGAGGTATTTGTTGACACCAAAATCACAGTAGGCTTTTTTGACGATTTAAGGGGGTGACACTCTAGATTTAATTAATTGTCCAAATGAGATTCAATCTTGTTATACTTGTCTTCCCATGTAACCATTTATACCAATTAACTCGAGGTGAGGGATAGTAGTCGCAATCTACAGTTTTTATTCCCTTTGTTGATCTTAGTTTACATTGATACCATTAAATTTATTAATTGTTTTACTCTTACCAACTTTATATCCCTGTTAATTTACATTGACTCATTTTATCAATTACACCGAGTTAAGTATATTTCAATTTCAGTTTCATCATATTTATTACCTCATACCAATACTTCACATCTTTTTCAAACTTGTAATTACATAAGTGGAATTATCTACTTGGCAATCTTTTCATATTCTTTTTCCCCGCCCTCTAGTTATTTTCAATAGGTACCAATAAGTAAGGATGAGCAATTCAGTGACCTCAATTTAGGATTATAGAAGATCAATGGGACTTCGTGTTAGTCAAGAATAGAGATAGTGTTAGAGAGTGATCTGTAACTTGAAACTATGTATTGTGGCCTAATGTATTATTAATATAACCTCATATTTTGAGAAAGCCTATGGATTTTATTATGTTCTAGTACTTATTAAGATAAGCCTCACACGTGATAAATATGGGTGTGACATATATATTTGGTGTCTTATTCTCGCGTGAAAACATCAGAGTCGATGAGTCTTTTAAGTGATATAGACTTGATTCGATATGAGTGAGACACGATCAATTATCTTAGATAGACTTAGATGAACCTGGCACGATTGAAGATTTTGTAAGCTACTCATTCAAGACTTATATTACCATGCATTCACATTGGATTGAACACTATATCCATTTATTAGAAATTATGAATTGTTTAGGGATAAACACACACACATGCACAAAAGTTTTAAAATGCGTGAGGATTTCAAATTTGATGGACCAATTGTTTACAAATATCTCAGTATTTTTTGGGAGTTAGTCTTTGACCTGCGCCAATTGTGGATTTGTTGCAAGAGTTTAGCCTTAACCATTCGTATGGATTTATTTTAAGCATGTCTACACAACAACATTCAACTATATCAAAACACGCTTATGCGTACGGACTTTGACATGATTCCATATTGTGAGGAATCATGCGCACAAAAAAGTGCACCATTCACATAGAGGAATTGGATTTTGAAAATTTTCTATAAGTAGGCCATTTTGCTTCCCGGTTCATAAGATCTGAAAACCTCATAACTCAGACACATATTTGAAATCATTTTTTAGCTTGAAAACGTTTTTCCTTTGCATCTCTATTTAATTTCACTTGTTCCCTCTCCAATTGTTAAAACTTAGATCTATACTCGATCTACGCCTTTGAGAGATAATTGACGGTGTTTTGGTTCACATACACATAGACTATTTGTAACAACCCTTGCTTTTGAGGCCCTAATTTATATTTAATTTGCTAAATATAGTGATTAGATAAAATTATGTTGATATGTGGAGTAGGTATTAATTTAAGAAAGAAAGTTAATATCTACAATGATGTTGCATAATTACCGTATGTAGAGGTGAATTTTACTATGTGATGTTTTGTAATGTCATATGATTTGAAAATGACATTTGGCTTAAAATGAAATCGGAACCTAAAATGAATTATAAAATCTCCAAATGATAACTTGGAGGGTGCCAATAGTTCCGGGAGGTTCGAGATAGTCAAATTTTGTGCCATATTGTATTTTTAGTTTCCGGGCACTTTTGACTAGTTGTATCTTATGAGTTGTTGTGTATTATTTTACCGCGTATTAATCACTTAAGCTGGAAATTTGGATATAAGCCACGATTCATGTCTTAAACTAAGTCACTATTCCCCTAATTACATTGGTAAAACCTAGAGAAAGAAAGAGACGAAGAAACCTTGGGAGAAAGTGAGAAATTGAAGCTTGGGTGATTGTTCTTACATTCAACTTCTTCAAAATCTGAACTTGCAAACTTGAGGCAAGTTTTCTACTTGTTATTTTATGATTTAAGTAGAGTAATTTGCATTTATAGTTATGGTTATGTATGGTTTATGGAAGTTAGGGTTTTTGTTTGATTGATGGGCTTTAGATATTTGGAGGTTAAATTGATATGGTTTGGAGGTAAATTATGGTTGGATGATGCATTTATGATAAGTTGGTAGCATTAAAGGAGAGGGATTTGAGATGGTTGGAGTTGGGTAGAATTTGGAGTCAAAGACTCCATAAACAAAACTTGGAATTTCTACAGAACCGAATCAATTCGGCCTGGCCGAATCGATTTGCTGGTAGACAGTTTCCAAGCCTGGGTCGTCCGAATCGGTTCGGCTCGTCCGAATTGATTCGGCCTTATGCACAATCTCACTTTTTCTGACCGAATCGATTCGTCTAGTCCGAATCGATTCGCCTTTTGGAACCCAAATCGATTCGGCTAGTCCGAATCGATTCGAAAAGCCTATTTTTTCTTCATTTTTCTTTTTAAATTTTACCCCTTTCTTTAGGAACTATGACCTAGGATCCTTCTTGTAAGAAGTAAAACTAGGATTTTAGAGTTCTAGTTGAGTTTGGTCGTTACCCTATAGTTGAATGGGATCAGTTGGGGTTAATTCAGGGGTACTTAAAGTGATGCTTAGGTATCACTTCTCTTTTGGGAAATTAGTTAAAGTTAGAATTCTAAGCCCATATGTGGATATGTTAGAAACCTTTTGAGGTAGATGAAACCTCGAGTTTTGTGAGACTTTGGGAAATTGTTTAGAGAATACTTTGGGACCTAATTACATGATGAAATTGAATAAGAAATTGTAGGTACCCAGAATTGAGAACCATGGGCCTGGACGAGTAGCCCAGTTCTGACGGCCCAAAATCCATGCCCTCTATCTTTCATATTGACCCGGTCTCTCCCCACGATCCCATGAAGAGAAGTTATAGGGGAGCACAATCCCATGAAGGGAAGGGATAGGGAAGATGGCTTATATGAAGGAACCCATCATCTCCACTAACTACCATACACATGTATAAATTAAACCCTAGGTCCGGGGCAAAGGACAAGTTGTATTCTCGGTACTTATCCTTCAGAATATAGAGAAATAATACTGACTGCACCATCGTGGACGTAGGCACATCTTTGCTGAACCACGTACACCCGTTGTTGTGTGACTGGAATTTTATTTATTCCTTCTTGATCATTACCTCTCTCACATTTGTTTGTGTTGCATAATAATTGTCACCACAATTGGCGCCGTCTGTGGGAAACGTTCATCTTTCCCTGAGAAGAGCCCACGCCAAGAAAAAATATAAGATGTCTGGTCACAGCAGCAACGCTCCTCTAGAAGGAGACATTCAAGAGCCACCTGCCCTCGCAGGATTAGGTCTGAAGTCTGACGTTCAGATCGAGGGGCTCGCTTAGAAAGGCCAGCCTCAGAAGAAAGTCAAGGACCAGCAAGGTCCACGCAGATATCTAGATTGATCGATGCATACGAGGCAAGGCTCCATGAGCAGAGGGAGTCTTCTCGCAGATATGAGGCTGAGAATGCTCGCTTGAAAAGAAGACTGGAAAGACTGGAGAAGGAACTACGTCCTAATACCAGGAGACACCCCTATCGCACTCCTAGCCCTCAAGCGAGCAAATCTCGCAGCCTAGGAAGGAGCCCTAGGCGGCAATATCCAGGGGACGAAGGTGGCGACTCAGACGACGACCTCCGCGAACAACTAAGAAAAGCTCGCCGCTTCCAGAGCCCTGCTCGCAGCGACGACAACATACGGAACCTGGTCCGCAGAGAAATGGACCAACATCTAGCTCACCGCGGCACCAGGTCGACCAGAGAACTCGCCAGGAGAGCCCTCAAGACCCAGATGAAGTCACCCTTCACGAGGGAAATTGAAGAGGAAGAGGCTCCCAAGAAGTTTGCCATTCCAAGGTTCAAGATTTACGACGGGAAGACTAATCCCATTGATCATGTCAGGCAGTACCGGCAGGCCATGACCCTCTGGAATCACCGGGATGCACTGATGTGCCGTATTTTCCCCTCGAGCCTCCATGACGTGGCCCAGAAATGGTTCGAAAAACTCCCTCACCGATCCATCAGAAATTTCAAATCCCAGGCCGAGCTCTTTACGGCCCGGTTCATCACCAGCAGCTCCCATCCCAAAAGGATGGATGCTCTATTAACAATGAAGAAAACGCCTCAGGAGACACTCCGAGACTACGCGAAGAGATACTGGGAGTTATTCAACGAGGTCGAGGACTGCGCAGAAGAGGTGGCAGTAGCTTCATTCAAAATTGGGCTACCTAGATCTTCCCTCCTTTACCAGTCCTTGACAAAGAAGGAAGCTACGACCATTGACGACCTGATGGCCCGGATTGAGAAATACGCAAAGGTAGAAGATGTCACCAGCCTTAATGTAGGAGAAAACGGTCGAGCCAAGCTCACTACCAAGGGAAGTGAGAAAGTTGAGAACCAAAAAAAAGGAGGAAAAAGCGGGGGCAAGAATGGCTCCAAAAATGGAGGAAACCCTGACGTTACAAAATCGTTCCAGGCGGTCAACACCGTCTTCAAAGAGCCAATTTACAAAATTCTCGCGAAGATCAAGGACAAAGAGGGAGGGCATAAGACCGAGCACTGCAAGGCTATTAAGTCCCACCTCGAGGAGTTGGCCCAGTCCGGAAATTTGAATGAGTTTGTGGAAAAGAAGGTAGAGAAAGTGGTTTCCCACAAAGAGACGAAACCCGACAACGTATTGGAAGATGACGCCGGACACGAATTTGCAGTAATCCACGGAGTATCTGAAATCAAGAAAATCCAAGGTAACTCAGCTCGAATTGAGGTAAAAAACCTGACAGCGGTAATGCAAGCTTTTCAGATTGACCCAGCAAAATCACAGTCAGGAAAACGTCGGCGAGCAGAGGATATCAACTACAACAAGCATATTATTTTCACGGATGAAGATCTTGTGGGAGTAAGGACCCCACATCATGATGCCTTAGTCATTACACTCAGGATAGCCAACTTTGACATCGACAGGCTGCTCGTCGATCAAGGAAGCTCATCCGAAGTAATGTACATCGACCTGTTCCGAAAATTGAAGTTGAACATCGCCGACCTAAAGGGAACCACTGTCCCTCTGGTCGGCTTCGCTGGGAAGATGACCATGCCTTTGGGCAAAATAGTACTGCCAGTTCGCGCTGGAAATGTTTCCAAGATGATCGAATTCTTGGTGGTCGACACTGATTCACCATATCAAGCCATCCTCGGCAGGGGATGGCTTCATGCAATGAAGGCAGTCTCCTCGACCTACCACCAGAAACTCAAATATGTCACCGAGCGGGGAGTAATGGAGATACATGGCGACCAGGCGATGGCAAGGAAATGCTTCATAGTGGCCATCCTACAAAAGCCAGAGAAAAAAGCCATTCAAACCAGCGAGAAAGTGGAGGAAGGTGCAATTCCTTCCAAATAGCAATTAAAATATGGAAGGCCTGGAGTGGAAGAGACCAGGCTCCTCCCCACCGAGCGTGTCGTCCAGGACCTGGTAGAAGTGACGGCTAAAGAAGGCGACAACAGCAGAGTCTTCCTGATCGGAGCGTCACTCACTGACCAAGAGCAAAAGGATTTGTCAACCTTACTCAGAAGCAACATATATGTTTTCGCTTGGGAACCCAATGAGCTGCCAGGAATCGATCCCAATATGGTCTACCATCAGTTGCACGTCGATCCCACATTCAAGCCGATATCGCAGAAGGCACGACGAACTGCTCCCGAAAAGGCCAGAGCAATAGAAAAATAAGTCGAAAAACTGCTGGATGCAGGGTCCATACGGGAAGTGCAATTCCCCAAATGGTTATCCAACCCAGTGGTAGTTCCGAAAAGAAACGGGAAGTGGAGAGTTTGCATAGACTTCACTGACCTCAACAAAGCCTGCCCCAAGGATAGCTTCCCCCTTCCGAAAATAGACCAACTAGTAGATGCCACCGCTGCTCACGAACGAATGAGTTTCCTGGACGCGTACTCAGGATATCACCAGATTCCCCTGTATATGCCCCAGATCAGGACAAAACGGCGTTTATCACGACGGTTGGTTTATATTGTTACAAGGCCTTTTGGGCTCAAAAATGCAGGGGCAACCTATCAGTGGCTAGTAACTAAAATGTTCAAGAATCAGATGGGTGACACAATGGAGGTCTACATCGACGACATGCTCGTCAAGAGCAAGGAGAAGGAAAATCACCTCTCGGACTCGTCAAGTACCTTCGAAATCCTGAGGAAGTACCGAATGAAACTCAACGCGAGCAAGTATTCCTTCGGTGTCCAGTCAGGAAAGTTTCTTGGGTATTTTGTCACCACGCGAGGCATAGAGTCTAATCCGGACCAGATTGATGCAATCAACAGAGTGCAACCTCCTCGCACTATCCGAGATGTACAAAAGCTCACTGGAATGCTCGCTGCTCTAAATTGTTTCATTTCTAAATCCTCCGAGAGATGCAAGCCTTTCTTCCAACTCTTAAAAGGCAGCAAAACAGTAGAATGGACCCCAGACTGCTCGCGAGCATTAGATGAGCTCAAGTCCTACCTAAGCTCTCCACCATTGCTTGTTATACCACATCAAGTGGACTCTTTGTACCTCTACCTCTCTGTATCCAGTCATACTGTCAGCTCAGCACTAATGTGAGAAGTTACAGGAATCCAACATCCAGTCTATTACGTGAGCAAAACCTTATTAGATGCTGAGCAGCGCTACCTACCATTGGAAAAGCTCGCATTCGCCCTAGTAATGGCCTCGAGGAAACTGAAACATTACTTCGAAGCTCATACGATCATAGTCCTTACATCACACCCCCTCAAGGTTGTCCTAAGGAAGGCGGATTTGTCGGGCAGACTGTTTAAATGGTCAGTCGAGCTCGGCCAATTTGACATCCAATTTCAACCAGGTACAGCTATCAAGGGTCAAATCCTTGTTGATTTCATAGCTGAATTCACAAGCGAAGAACCCTTAGACCAACCTAAGCCAACAGAACAAAACAACCAGCCTACAGTGGAAAGCTGGAAACTATTCGTTGATGGAGCCTCCAACTCAAATGGGGCAGGGGTAGGAATTGTTCTCATCACTCCAGAAAATATAGTCCTTGAGCAAGGAATCAGGCTGGGATTTGCAGCCTTTAACAACGAAGCAGAATACGAAGCCTTAATAGCAGGTCTCCAAAAGGCACAAACTCTGGGAGCAAACCATTTGCAGGTATTCGGTGATTCGCAACTAGTTTCCAATCAGATAAGTGGAGACTATAACGCGAAGGTTGAGAGAATGGAAGCCTACCTCTCCTTGGTAAAAAACTTAATGACAAGCTTTGAAGAGATCAACATCCAACAGTTTCCCAGGGGGCAAAACAGCCACGCTAATGCCTTAGCAGTCCTGAGCTCGGTAGTTGATTCTAGCCTTAAAATGATCATCCCTATCAATTTCCTCAGTTGCCCAAGCATTTACCCAAACTGCGAGCTGACAACAGCAAAACCAATACTCCAATTGGAATCAGCCCCCAGCTGGATGGATCCCTTGAAAGACTATTTAAAGAACGGAACGCTCCCAGAGGACAAGAGAACTGCCCACCAGATAAGAGTCAAAGCTGCTCGCTTTCACTTATCCACAGGAGGCAACTTGTATAGAAGATCTTTCTCCGGCCCCTACCTTAGATGCGTCCACCTAGGCGATGTCAAGGCAGTGCTTCACGAGCTTCACGAAGGAATTTGTGGAAGTCATGTCGGAGGAAGGTCAGCCTTCCGAGCAATGAAGGAAGGTTATTGGTGGCCATACATGCAAAAGGACTCCGCAGTATATGTCTGCAAATGCCTAAAATGCTAACTTCACGCTCCCATGGTCCACCAGCCCGCCAGCGAATTAAAATCCCTGACCAGTCCCTGGCCCTTCGCCCAGTGGGGGATGGACATCGTGGGACCACTGCCCACCACTGCCGGCAATCGAAAATACCTGTTGGTTGCAACTGATTACTTTACCAAGTGGATCGAGGCAGAACCACTCGCGAACATCCGAGATGCTAACATGATAAGGTTCGTATGGAGAAATATAATCACTCGATTTGGAATCCCCAAAACCATCATCACTGACAACGGAACACAGTTCGAGAGTGGCCCTTTTCAAGACTTCTGCAACAAACACGGGATCAGGCACCACTTCAGCTCGGTGGCCTACCCTCAAAGCAACGGACAAGTAGAAGCCTCCAACAAAATAGTGATCGCTGGATTGAAGAAGTGGTTAGAGCAAGACAAAGGCGCGTGGACAACCGAGCTACCGCATATCCTATGGGAATACAGAACGACTCCTAGGCGAGCAACAGGAGAAACGCCATTCTCACTAGCATATGGTATGGAAGCGGTCAGCCCACTAGAAGAGGGATTGCCTACAATGAAATCCGACCTTGTCGAGCAGGGCCAAAACGATCAGGCTTTGCTCGTTGAACTCGACCTGGCCGACGAGCGCATGGAACTTGCCCTAGTAAAACTAGCAAGCTATTAGCAACAGCTCGCGAAGCACTACAACAAAAGGGTCAATTCGAGGAAATTCAAAGTTGGGGACTATGTTCTAAGAAAGGTCCTGTGCAACACAGTGAAGCCATCAGACGGTAAACTGGGCCCAAACTGGGAAGGACCTTATAAGATAATTAGAGACGACCTGCGAGGTGCCTATCATTTGGAAACGATGGAGGGCAGAGAGATACCACGAGCATGGAACGCAGCTAATCTCAAGAAATTCTATTTTTAGGAGTTTTATTATTAAATCTTTTATTGTATTCATTATGTGAAAGGACAGTTCATTTCTCAATTCGCTAATGAAAATCTCTCAGTTGATCACTCTCTAATTAGTAACAGTTATATCTTACACATCCCTTCCAAATCACAGGAATAACGGTTGACATAGCAGGGGAACACCCCTCCTCAGGTCATCGTCATGAAGCACGACAGACCTCTTAGCATTGCCCCTGGCAATATATGAAGCCCTACAGAGTATTCTTAGGCATCAAACCTACTTTGGTTAAATGAAATCCTGACCGGATGAAGACATCCAATACTAGGTGTGTCCTCGCCAACTGCCCTACTTAGGCCTAAGGGAGTGTGACGACACAACCTAAAAGGTAAAGTGAGGGCACAATGGTATTCTTATACTGGACTGGGCGGACACTCACATGACAAAATAAAAAGGGTTGCGAAGCAGCAAAAATATAAAAGGATTGGATGAACACGTTTAGTCAGCAAAATTGCCCAAAACTCGAACTTTTCAATAATCTTTTATATTTACAAACAATGATAATACATGTTTAGTCGGCGAAGCTCACCCAAAGCATTTACAATTATCAAAAAGAAAAAGAGTAACAAAATCTCAAGGAGGAGGAAGCCTCCGAGCAAGATAATCAGCAACTTTAGCTCTCCTTCCATCATCAGGAGCAGGGGCGAGCTCCTCCACGACCTCATTTGCGTCCAATTCCAATAGTTGCCGGGGAATAGCATCAATGGGGATCCATCGATCATCCCGCCTGAATGGATTGGGGATCAGAGTAGAGGAGGACATCTCGTGTCGATACCACAACGTCGAGTTCCTCGGAACCTGCAACTCTTTGAGGGCACTCAACCACCCCCTGATGAAGGAGAGCTCCTCGAACTCTGATAGTCTCGTCGGAGCTTCCATCCATCCTTGATCGTAGCCATCGGACCACACTTGTTGAGGACCATTCTTGAACAAATGCCGAAGTCAGGTGACGTCCCTCTGTAGCCCAGTAGCAGTCACATAAGCTCGTCGAACATCGCTGCGCAGCTCCTCCATTTCCCTCTCATGCTGTTCCTCGACTTCCCTATTCCTACCCCTGGCACTCCTACCAGCACGCGGGAGTGAAGGCCGAGCAGCTCGCGACGAAGAAGAGCCTTGTAGGACTGCCGAAACGATGCTCGGCGAATGCTCCTTAAGCCTAAGGACTTCCCTCCTCAAATCTTCATTCTCCTGCTGCAGGAACTCCCCGACCTGGTTAATCTCGGTGGCCTCCAGCAACCTTGCTCTCAGTGCACTGACTTCTTCTTGCACTGAAGCACCAATTTCTTCCATCACCTGGAGCTTGTCCTTCAGCTTAGCCACTAGCTCGGACTGATCCTTATATTTTTGGTTCCTTGACTTAGCAAACCTGCAAAGCCTAGCAAAGGCCTGGCGAACTGCAGGGCTTGCATTAGGACCAAGAGTCCTACCTAGTTGGGAGGTAACAGGAATATAGTCATCCACATCAACCAACTACAGATAAAAGAAATACAGAAAAGAGAAAGGGATCAGCGTAAACAAAAGGAGAATCCTATCATTCATTAATAAAGACCTAGTACATCGAGCAGAAAAAACTTGGGAAATTACAAGAAAAAAAAGGTACAGAAGAAAACCCTAAGAACAAATCAACTAGCAACCTCAGGCTGCCCAGTAGTGTCTGGCTGCTTCTCCTTATCAGCCGCAACAGAAGTACCCCCCAGCAGGAACTGTATCCAAGGGAAGATCAGCACCCCCGATGGTTGGAGCAGGAGCTTCTTCGTCTACAGTTGACTTGGGACCTGAGTCGTGCTCTTCAAACAAGGGAGACTCAGCATCCACACCAGAAGCTAGAAGAGCTTTGTTCCAGCCCTTCTTGAAATTCAGACGGTTGATGTAGCCAATCTGAACTTCAGCATCATCATAAGCAGCAGCCCACCCAGAGTTGTATGAGTCCTCCTTAATGGTGGATGCCTGGGCCTTCTCCACCTCCATTTGTTTGGCCAGAACTCTGCTCTTCTCTGCAAGGTACAGCTTGCTCGCACATACCAGATCATAAGCCTTCCTCAGCTCGCCCAACTCCCGGCTAGCATCATCCCTCTCGCGGGCGGAGGTGGCAAGGGCCAAATCAGACGAGATCTGAGCAACATCGACAGCCTTGAAACTGTCCTCGATCTCTTTACCCTTTAGCTTCAGGGCAGAGTTTTCTTGCTCCAGTTCACTATTTTTCTTCACCAGCTCGTCGCGTGAGCGATACAGCACAGCGAAGTCGGTAACGAACTGCAAAAAAGAAAAAGATATAAGAAGAGGAAAGCAAAAGAAGTCAGAAAAACACGAGAAGAAAATAAACCATACCAGAGCAAGCCTCTGACTAGCCTGAAGGGCCAGAAGCTCCGAACCTATTGCCCTTTGGCGATCAGCCGGGAGGACAGCTCTCTCGAGCAGGGCCGGAGCTAGATGGGGGGAGGTCGCCACGGAAGCTCCCTCAGGCAGAGCAGACACTGGAATTAAGGCCTAGCCGGTCTTCGTCCTTGCCTCAGCTCTCCTCTTCTCCTCCTCCTTCTCGCTCTCTCTCTTCCTCCTCTCCTCGACCCTTTTCCTTTCTTCCAACTTCTTCTGCTCCTCCTTCTTTCTCTCCCTCTCCTTCACCTACTCTTCTTCTCTCTTCTTCCTCTCTTACTCATGAGAGGAAGGCCGAGAAGATGTAACCACAACCCCAGATGCAGTCTTCTATTTCTTCGACTTTTGTGCAAGGAGCACATGGTCGTCATTGTCATCATCTCTGATCAGGTTCTTCCTTGGAGGCATCTTTCCACCTGAACTGCTCGTAGCGCTCGACGAGTCTTGAGCTTCGGAATCCTCTTCAGAAGAACTGCTACTATCAGCACTCCCTACACCCAAATCACTCACAACGCCTGCAGGCTCACTCTCCGAGCTGCTCTCCTCTTCGTCCAACTGGATGGGCTCAGCCGTAATATCTCCGAAAGAGTCAAACTCTGGAACGCTATCCACAGGTCGTACTATGAAACTAGAGCCTGTGTTCTTGTACTCGAGCAAAAAAGCAGCAGACCTAGGATGCTCGCCGTCACCCAAAGGCTCCCTAATATTCCAAGATTTCACCAGTTTCGAGATACGAACCTCGCTGAGAGCAGACTCCAAATTCTTTGTCCTCGCTGTGAAAGAAAAAGCAAAGAGAGGTTAGAAAAATCACAAGTCAGCAAAGGTTGAAACAATAATATAACATCTACCTATATATTCTTCCCCATAAAAGGGAACAGTGGACCTCTCAGACCTCGACCCTTCAGATTGGGGGGAGAACTGCCAATTCCTAACAAGAAAACATTCTTGCCAGTAGTCCTTATGGGAATCAGGTAAATTTACTACCAATACCCTATCAGGGCTCCTAGCCTTAAGGTACAGGACACCTGAACTCGTTCGAGAGAAGGAGTAACAAAAGCAGACCTCGACAAGCCCTAACCTTGTGCCGTACAATTGATTTATCCTATGCACGCCGTTCACTATTTTCCATACGTTGGGCAAACATTGTGTAGGTACAATACTAAAATAGCTAAAGAAATGCAGAAACAGATCATTAGGGGGAAAGGTAAGTCCCCCCTGGGAGAGCAACAAAACATGAATCCAATGTGCATCCTCTATATCCCTAACGTTCCTAGGAGGCGAGGCACAACACTCAATCTCTACCCACTCAGGAATGTTGTAGAATTTCCTAAACTCCGTGACCGACCTATTTCCAATCTTCGCCATTGGAAAATACAAGAAAAACTACAAACCAAAGAGAAAATGCAAAGAGCACGAGAGACTTACAAGACAGAAGAACAGGTCAAATGGCGAAGAAGCAACGAGAGTAGAGATCGAAAGCAGAAAGTACAAAGCATAAGAGTTCTCAGAAGATAGAAGATTGTTGGAAAAGATGAAACGACAAAAAGAAATGTGCCTTATTCCAACAAGCCTTCAAATCTAATCATAACGCACGGATAGCGAAGCGGGTGCCGCCAAAGCAACTTCACAGTTTTCAAAGAATCACAAATCAGCCGTAATGGCTGATCGTTTAAATTCATTGGACCCATAAACATGGCCCAACGAATTTAGGGGCAATTGTAGGTACCCAGAATTGAGAACCATGGGCCTGGACGAGTAGCCAAGTTCTGACAGCCCAAAATCCATGCCCTCTATCTTTCATATTGACCCGGTCTCTCCCCACGATCCCATGAAGAGAAGTTATAGGGGAGCACAATCCCATGAAGGGAAGGGATAGGGAAGATGGATAATATGAAGGAACCCATCATCTCCACTAACTACCATACACATGTATAAATTAAACCCTAGGTCCGGGGCAAAGGACAAGTTGTATTCTCGGTACTTATCCTTCAGAATATAGAGAAATAATACTGACTGCACCATCGTGGACATAGGCACATCTTTGCTGAACCACGTACACCCGTTGTTGTGTGACTGGCATTTTATTTATTCCTTCTTGATCATTACCTCTCTCACATTTATTTGTGTTGCATAATAATTGTCACCACAGAAATATTCAAAGATAAATGTTTCAAGTAAAATGAAACACATGAGATTCATGATAATGAAAATGGGATTAATTGGTAATTGTTAAATTACTTAAACACACCTCTCTAAATGCTATCATAAGGGAAGCTCGCGCATGAGGTGATGTCCCCTACCTATTGAATGCAGGTTGACTATAGTCCTCGGCCATATGCGGGTTTTGTATATGTTTTTCTGCGCTAGTGAGGTAATTTCGGGTGTGGTTATGACTCACTCGCAGGCATATGGCCACTTGCCGACGTGCATTAGGTGCCCAGGTTGTCTTGTATAGATAGGCCCTGGAAGATGATAGCCATTTAGGGGCGCGCCCAGTGGGGAAACTCGGAGGGCGGTCTTAGAAACTTTATATGTAAAAGAATATAACCTTTCTAACTCAAGTGGGACTTGAGGTATGTAAATTTCCATCAGATATGTGATAGTAATTATATTCCTGCTAAGGAATGAAAAAAGAAAGATATGATGGAAAATATATTCCTATTAAGGAATTTAAAATGATAAGATATGAGAAGAAATGAGATTTAATTTAATTTCTCTTGCTTAATTTTAATAACTGTTAGAACTTATATAATTGCATCATCCCATTTTATGATTAGGTTGTTAGAATCACCTTAACGTTTATTATGATTCATTGTCCATATTTGTCATGTTTCTTACTCTTCTGGGAATCATATATAAATCGGGCCCTGACCCGTTCATTTTTCTATGTTGTGCATGTTGTTGTATCCGCTCAGGTGCTCCTCCGCAAGGGCACCCGTTGTGATATTTTCTACTCTTATGATTTTGACGAGCTGTATGACCTTGCATATTATTACAGGATGTTTGTTAGACGCCTTTGTTTTTGGAATCTAGTTATGATCGGGTCTTTCATTCGGGCTACTGGCCCATCTTTTGTACTTGTTAATGAATGTAGTATGTAAAATATTAATTTGTGGAAACACTTTGAATGTAACTGTGGAACGACAGATTATTCGGTTCTTTTATTGTATGTTGTTTTCGTATTTATCTATATGTTCCTTTGAAATTCCACTTTCATCAGATTTGGGTTGTTTAATTTATTTCTTAAATCTTTATTAAACTAAAATTTTTGACAACCTGCTTTCTGATTTATGGAGTGGTTTTCCCGTATACCTATTTTATTGTTATGATGCTCAGGATGATATTCATCCATGATTCAGTTATGTCGAGGTATCGGGCTGGCCACCCCTTATTTCAGAATGCAGGTTGTCACAGATGGTATCAGAGCATCAAGTTGTAGAGTCTTTTGGATCTTTGTGGACTTGTCACGTTCTACCGTAGCGTTCTTTGACATAGAGCCTAATGTTAGGACTGCTTTGTTGCTTATTCTTATGATCTTCTGCAAAAATAGATTCTATTAAGTGAAATTTTAACTCTATTGTCTCTCCATCTCAGATGCCGCCTAAAAGAGGTCGCCCGGCAAGACGCAATAGGGTCCTAGATGAGGATATTGGTCCTCCTTCGCCGCCACAAGGAACATTCAATGTCGCGGATGTGGCGAATATAGTGGCTCAAGCCGTTAATGTGGCCATGACAGCAGTGGCCCAACAAGTGCCACAGGCTCAACAGAGAGCACCTGATGCCCAAGTTCCTACCGGACCTTCTCCGTGGGAGAGAGCTAGGGAATCATTTCTAAAGGGTCAGCCCCCGGAATTTGACGGGAGCTCGGATGTTATAAAGGCAAATCAATGGAAGAAAATATGCAATACCATCTGCATATAGTTGAGTGTGGTGAGGACAGGAAACAAGTCCTTTCTACTTTAAATTGGTTGGGGCCGCATTACACTGGTGGGAGTCCGTGACTACGCCAGAACAGAGGGATACAATGTCGATCTCTTAATTCTGGGTTTTATTTGATCGTAAGTACTTTCCTCTCGCAATTCAAGGGGAGATGATAAGGAGGTTGCAGGACCTTGTGCAAGGGGAGAGTTCAGTAGCGGAATATGAGGAGGAATTCACCCGGTTATCAAGTTTTGTACCGGATGAAGTGACTCCCGAAGAAAAGAATGTTTTGAAGTTTTTGAGAGGGTTGAACTAGAGAATCCGACAACATTTGTTGGGAAATCCGGCTTTACAGACTTTTGGGGATGTGATGAATGCAGCTCTACTACATTGCCAAGAGCATAGACTATTTTTACAAAGTGGCAAGAAGACCTCCGTAGTGGGGCAAGTGGGAAGGCAGGGAGGTAGTGGGATAGGAGGAGGAGTCTTTCCCTCGTCCCAACCTTCGGGCAGTAAATAGAAAGAAAGGGATCCCTAACATGGGGACTTGTCGAAGAGGCAGCGTTCTAGTGGGTTTAATCCAGGGAACCAAAATAATAGGCATGGTTAGGGTGCCCCACAACAACAAGCAGGTTGTGGTGGTCAGGGAGGCAGGGGCCAGCAGGGCCAAGGTGTGAATTAGTTTAGAAACAATCGTGGTCAAAATTCCAAAAATATGATACGTCAGTGTTTCCAATGCGGGGAAGCGGGTCACTATAAGAAGGAATGTCCTCAGTTGATTGGGGGACAATTTCCTTGAGCTCCACAGCAGCGGTACGTTCAGTTCCCTCCACAGGTGCCTAACCCAGTTGCTCCTCCACAAAAGGGTCAGTTACAGTATGGTAGGGTCTACCATATTCAGGATGCTATGCTTCCTCCATCTCCACCTGCACCGCCAGCCATTGAGGGTAAGGTCCTTATTCAGGGACATATGGGTCGTGTTTTATTTGATACCGGTGCGATGCATTCTTTCATTTCAAGGAGCTTTGCTCAGACCACCGAGTTGATTAAATTTGCTGAAAGAACTTTTACTAGTGTGGAGTCCTCTATGGGTGATGGTTCACTCATCTTCTTTGTTTGTAGAAATATAGAAATCTCTCTCGAAATTTATGCTTTGAGGCCGATTTACTCGTCCTAGACATGGTCGGGTAATACGTGATTTTGGGTATGGATTGGCTTATGAAATATCATGCTATTGTAAATTGCTACGGGAAGAGTATAGTCTTCGTCATTCGGAGACAAGAAATGTTCCTGGTAGTTTTACCTCGTTTAGAGGGGAGTACTAGTACTTATTTGTATTGTATTGCTGAGGAGACTTCTAGGGATGTAGTTGTTCCCTTGGATTCTATTCTAGTTGTGAAAGACTTTGATGATGTTTTCCGGGAAATACCGGGTTTGCCTCCTATCCGTGAGATTGAGTTTGTGATTGATTTAGCACCGGGAACGAGGCCTATTGCGAGGACTCCATATCGAATGGATCCTATTGAAATGAGGGAGCTAAGGGATCAAATTCAAAAGTTGTTGGAGCAGGGATTTATTCGGCGTAGTACATCGCCGTGGGGTGCTCCAGTGTTGTTTGTTAAAAAATAGATGGTTCTCTCCGGTTATGTGTGTACTATAGAGAATTGAATAAGGTCACCATCCGGAATAAGTACCCTTTACCTCGTATCGATGATTTGTTTGATCAACTTCGAGGAGCGACGTACTTCTCCAAAATCGATTTGAGGACAGTGTATCACCAATTGAGGATACGATAGGAGGATGTATTCAAGACTGCTTTTCTAACAAGGTACGGGTCCTATGAATTTTTGGTTATGCCCTTTGGACTAACCAATGCCCCCACTGTATTTATGGACCTCATGAATAGGGTGTTTCGGGATTTCCTGGACCAATTTGTTATTGTGTTCATCGATGATATTTTAGTCTATTCTCGAACGGAATCTAATCATACTATGCATTTAAGGTTGGTCCTACAGAGATTACGGGACCATCAACTGTATGTCAAGTTCGAGAAGTGTGGCTTTTGGTTACAGGAAGTACAGTTTTTGGGTCATGTGGTGATGTCCCAGGGTGTATCTGTGGATCCAGGCAAGGTAGCTACGGTGAGGGAGTGGGGTCAACCCACGACACCTACCGAGGTTCGCAGTTTTCTGGGTTTGGCGGGTTATTACTATCGGTTCATCAAGGGTTTTTCTAAAATAGCTAACCCTTTGACAAATTTGACCCAAAAATGGGTGAGCTTTATTTGGGATGATTCTTTCCAAGCTGCATTTGATGAGCTTAAAGATAGATTGACTTCGACTCCGGTCCTTGCATTGCCAAAACCAGGATTGGAATATCTAGTCTTCACCGATGCATCTCTTCAAGGATTAGGAGTTGTACTTCAGCAAGAGAGATGGGTTATCGCTTATGCTTCCCATAAGTTGAATCCCAATGAAATAAACTATCCGATGCATGACTTAAAACTAGCCGCAGTTGTTTTTACCTTGAAGATATAGAGGCATTATCTCTTGGGAGAGAAGTTTAGTCTTTTCACGGACCACAAATTGCTGCAATATTTATTCTCACAGAAGGATTTGAATATGCGACAACGCCGATGGTTAGAGTTACTGAAAGAGTATCAGTTTGATATTCATTATCATCCGGGTAAGGCAAACGTGGTAGCGGATTCCTTGAGTAGGAATCCTGATGGAGAATTAGCTGAGGTTTTGAAAGCTTAATGGAAGGAACTCAGTCAGGAGGATGCGGTGGTGAGAGCATTCATGTCGGTAATGACCGTGACTCCTACTATTGTGGCAAGGGTAGTAGAAGCTCAAGGAAGGGATAAGGGGTGTCAAGACCATATTCACCGATTACTGTCCGAGGGAGCAGAGTCCTACTCGATTGGTTCTGAGGGTGGATTACGCTTCCACGAGAGACTTATCATTCCGGAGGAAGGAGATTTGAAACTGACGGTGATGGCTGAATCTGACGGGTCTAGGTTCACAGTTCATCCTGGTGGGGACAAAATGTATCAGGACATGCGCCGTCAGTATTGGTGGCCAGGTATGAACAGGGATATTTCATAATTTGTGTCCCAATGCACTACTTGTCAACTGGTCAAGATTGATCACTAGAAACCGACAGGTTTGTTACAATCGTTAGAGATCCCGGTGTGGAAATAGGAAAGCATATCGATGGATTTTATCATGGGCTTGTCGAGATCACAAAGCGGGTCTGATTCTATTTGGGTGATTGTCGATCGCTTAACAAAGTCGGCACACTTCCTACCTGTGCGGACAGATTTTGATACTGCTCGGTATGCTCGCTTGTTCGTCGAGGAGGTGGTGAGACTCCATGGGGTGCCTTTGAATATAGTTTTCGACCGAGACAAAATTTTCGTTTCCCATTTTTGAAGGAGTTTCCAAGAAGCGATGGGGACCGAATTGAGGTTAAGCACTTCATACAATCCTCAAACAGATGGACAAATTGAAAGGGTAAATCAAATGTTGGAGGATATGCTTCGCATGTGTATGCTTGACTTCAAAGGTGGTTGGGAACAATATCTCCCATTGGTTGAGTTTGCTTATAACAACTCTTACCAATTCACAATTGGAATGGCACCTTATGAAGCCTTGTATGGGAGACCGTGTACATCACCCGTTTGTTGGTTGGAAGTGGGTGATAATAAATTTTTTGGACCTGAAATGATCCAAGATACTTCCTCGAAAATTGAGTAGATTCGAAATCGCATTAGGATATCCCAAGACCGTCAAAAGAGCTATGCCGATACGGGATGACGACATATAGAATTGAAGATTGGGGACCAAGTTTTGGTTCGAGTGTCGCCCATGAAAGGGATAAAGCATTTCGGTAAGAAGGGGAAACTTGCACCGCGCTTTGTTGGACCATTTCCAGTTATTGCAAAGGTGGGTCCCGTGGCATACCAACTTGATTTACCGGAACCATTGCAACAAATTCATGATGTATTCCATGTTTCCTCCCTAAAGAAGTATAGGAGATGTGAAGGTGCACTTTGGCACATTCATTTCGAGGATATTGATTTGCAACCCTATGTTTCATATGAAGAACAACCGGTTGCTATATTAGAGCATGGGGAACGTAGATTGAGGTTTCGTGTGTTGCCCTTGGTGCGGGTTCAATGGAGTCACCATAACACCAAGGAATCTAC
This sequence comes from Sambucus nigra, assembly GCA_949130495.1. Classification (NCBI taxonomy): domain Eukaryota; kingdom Viridiplantae; phylum Streptophyta; class Magnoliopsida; order Dipsacales; family Adoxaceae; genus Sambucus; species Sambucus nigra. Next base: position 164,463,019 of record OX422220.1, on the reverse strand, counting down.
ATAGGAGCGAGAGGATGACATGCGGGAAAAGTATCCGCATCTATTTATACAACGTACGCTTGAATTTTGGGGACAAAATTCTCATAAGGGGGGGGGGGGGGAGTATGTAACAACCCTTGCTTTTGAGGTTCTAATTTATATTTAATTTGCTAAATATAGTGATTATATATAAAGATGTTGATATGTGGAGTAGGTATTAATTTAAGAAATAAAGTTAATATCTACAATGATGTTGCATATTTACCGTATGTAGAGGTGAATTTTGCTATGTGATGTTTTGTAATGTCATATGATTTAAAAATGACATTTGGCTTAAAATGAAACCGGAACCTAAAATGAATTATAAAATCTCCAAATGATAATTTCGAGGGTGCCAATAGTTCCGGGAGGTTCGAGATAGTCAAATTGTGTGCCATATTGTATGTTTAGTTTTCGGGCACTTTTGACTAGTTGTAGCTTATGAGTTGTTGCGTATTATTTTACCGCGTGTTAATCACTTAAGCTGGAATTTTGGATATAATCCACGATTCATGTCTTAAACTAAGTCACTATTCCCCTAATTACATTTGTAAAACCTAGAGAAAAAAAGAGAAGAAGAAACCTTGGGAGAAAGTGAGAAATTCAAGCTTGGGTGATTGTTCTTGCATTCAACTTCTTCAAAATCTGAACTTGCAAACTTGAGGCAAGTTTTCTACTTGCTATTTTATGATTTAAGTAGAGTAATTTGCATTGATAGTTATGGTTATGTATGGTTTATGGAAGTTAGGGTTTTTGTTTGATTGATGGGCTTTAGATCTTTGGAGGTTAAATTAATATGGTTTGGAGGTAAATTATGGTTGGATGATGCATTTATGATCAGTTGGTAGCATTAAAGGAGAGGGATTTGAGTTGGTTGAAGTTGGGTAGAATTTGGAGTCAAAGACTCCATAAAAAAAACTTGGAATTTCTGCAGAACCGAATCAATTCGGCCTGGCCGAATCGATTCGCTGGGAGATAGTTTCCAAGCCTGGGTCGTCCGAATCGGTTCGGCTCGTCCGAATCGATTCGGCCTTATGCAGAATCTCACTTTTTCTGACCGAATCGATTCGTCTAGTCCAAATCGATTCTCCTTTTGGAACCCAAATCAATTCGGCTAATCCGAATCGATTCGGAAAGCCTATTTTTTCTTTATTTTTCTTTTTAAATTTTACCCCCTTTCTTTAGGAACTATGACCTAGGGCCCTTCTTGTAAGAAGTAAAACTAGGATTTTAGAGTTCTAGTTGAGTTTGGTCATTACCCTATAGTTGAATGGGATCACTTGGGGTTAATTCAGGGGTACTTAAAGTGATGCTTAGGTATCACTTCTCTTTTGTGAAATTAGTTAAAGTTAGAATTCTAAGCCCATATGAGGAGATGTTAGAAACCTTTTGGGGTAGGTGAAACCTCGGGATTTGTGAGACTTTGGGCAATTATTTAGAGAATACATCGGGACCTAATTACATGATGAAATTGAATAATAAATATTCAAAGATAAATGTTTCAAGTAAAATGAAACACATGAGATTCATGATAATGAAAATGGGATTAATTGGTAATTGTTAAATTACTTAAACACACCTCTCTAAATGCTATCATAAGGGAAGATCGCGCATGAGGTGATGTCCCCTAACTATTGAATGCAGGCTGACTATAGTCCTCGGCCATATGCGGGTTTTGTATATGTTTTTCTGCGCTAGTGAGGTAATTTTGGGTGTGGTTATGACTCACTCGCAGGCATATGGCCACTTCCCGACGTGCGTTAGGTGCCCAGGTTGTCTTGTATAGATAGGCCCTGGAAGATGATAGTTATTTAGGGGCGCGCCTATTGGGGAAACTCGGAGGGGCGGTCTTAGAAACGTTATATGTATAAGAATATAACCTTTCTAACTCAAGTGGGACTTGAGGTATGTAAATTTCCATAAGATATGTGATGGTAATTATATTCCTGCTAAGGAATGAAAAAGGAAAGATATGATGGAAAATATATTCCTATTAAGGAATTGAAAATGATAAGATATGAGAAGAAATGAGATTTAATTTAATTTCTCTTGCTTAATTTTAATAATTGTTAGAACTTATATAATTGCATCATCCCATTTTATGATTAGGTTGTTAGAACCACCTTAACATTTATTATGATTCATTGTCCATATCTATCATGTTTCTTACTCTTCTGGGAATCATATATAAATCGGGCCCTGACCCATTCATTTTTCTATGTCGTGCATGTTGTTGTATCCGCTCAGGCGCTCCTCCGCAAGGGCGCCCGTTGTGATATTTTCTACTCTTATGATTTTGACGAGCTGTATGACCTTGCGGATTATTATAGGATGTTTGTTAGACGCCTTTGTTTTTGGAATCTAGTTATGATCGGGTCTTTCATTCGGGCTAGTGGCCCATCTTTTGTACTTGTTAATGAATGTAGTATGTAAAATATTGATTTGTGGAAGCACTTTGAATGTAACTGTGGACCGACAGATTATTCTGTTCTTTTATTGTATGTTGTTTTGGTATTTATCTATACATTCCTTTGAAATTCCACTTTCATCGGGTTTGGGTTGTTTAATTTATTTCTTAAATCTTTATTAAACTAAAAATTTTGACAACCTTCTTTCTGATTTATGGAGTGGTTTTCCCGTATACCTATTTTATTTTTATGATGTTGAGGATGATATCCATCCATGATTCCATTATGTCAAGGTATCGGGATGGCCACCTCTTATTTCGGAATGCGGGTTGTCACACTATTCAGTTCAAATCAACTTACCTTTAATTTATATGAAATATCTAAAATAGGAGGCATTCCAATTTATTGAGGAAATTTGAGTGTGACATTGACCTCAAGGAAGAAAGTTTCCATGTTTATTTGAACCGTGGAGATCATTGAGGATTTTCATGGTTTATGGGTGAGATTTCCAAGATCATTGGTAACTACACTAGAGTGCATTTGTGGGTGGTATCATCTTGCCATAAGTAAAACATATATTCAAGTAGAAATGAAAATTGGAATGAATCGAGGTTTTTTACCCCTTTGTGTGTGTGTGTGTGGGGGGGGGGGGGGGTCCTCATAAACCCTATCTTGTGGTTGACTGTGAGTCATTTATAATAGTATGCTGAAATTTGCTCACACACATCACTTGAATCACATTTGAATCTAGTAAATTGTATTAAAATTGACTTGAGTGTGTTAGATCTCATTTTGTTCATCTAGAGCATTGATTACTCACAAATATTGTATATTTGCACCCGTTATGTTTATGCATTCGTGTAGTTTTACGTTCCCTAATTCCCATATTTATGCCCGTTAACCAGACAACCTCTATTATGTATGTTTATATGCTTTGTGAAATATAATTGAGCTTTTGTAGGTTTTAGGACGCTTAATGGTGCACTTGGTTCTTTTGGGGGAAGGTTTCAGTATAAAATTTTAATTTAGGGTCATTTTAGTCATTCTAGTGTTCGAGCATCGTTCCCGAACTCTTCACGGAAGTTGTATCCCTTCGAGTCAGTTCCACGTGGCCTTCGACAGTTTGTCAATATGGTTTCTAATGAAGATGTTATGACCTTTTTCTCGAGGAGATCCGTCTTCGTTTTTAGGATAAATCATTATCATTTCTTTTCCATTTATTTATTTTGCCACTTACTATTTAAGTGGGTTTTTTAGTATTTCAAGATATAATTGATTTTTCTTCATCTTCCTCTTCTTTTATCATATTTTTACTAGTTAGGTTAGAGGAAGAAAGCATTTGAAGGGGATTTTGGGCTTTGCTTCTCGCTCTCCTTGGGTTTCATCCAAACGGGTTTGTAAGTCACTATTCATCATCTTCTTCTTTAATCCAAGCTTCCATTGTTATTTTTTTTCTTTGTTACTTATTTTCTTACTTTGTAAACTAATTTCATCACTTTCACTTTCATGATTTCATTTAATTAATGTCTTTTAACATTGGGTTGATTTGGTTACTTTTCTTCGGTGATGGGTTTTATGAGTTTAATTCGATTGGGTTGCTCTTGATTTTACTCCTAGGAAATTTAACTGTGTATATCATGTGTGCGCCCATTTACAACCTTGTGTGCGTAATTTTTTAGGTATATGTTGACGTCCAAAGCATAGTAGGCTTTTTTGACGATTTAGGTGGTGACAACTCTAGATTTAATTAATTGTGGAAATGAGATTCAACCTTGTTATACATGTACCATTTATACCAATTAACTCGAGGTGAAGGAGAGTAGTCACAATCTATAGTTTTAATTCCCTTTGTTAATCTTAGTTTACATTGATACCAATTAATCTATTAATTGTTTTACTTTTACCAACTTTATATCCCTGTTAATTTACACTGATTCATTTTATTTATTACACCAGGTTAAGTATATTTCAATTTCGGTTTCGTCATATTTATTACCTCATACAAATACTTTAAATTTTTTTTAAACTTGTCATTATATAACTGGAATTATCTATTTGGCAAGAAAATTCTTATTCTTTTTCCACCCCTATAGTTATTTTAAACAGGTACCTATAAGCAAGGATGAGCAATTCAGTGATCTCAATCTAGGAATATAGAACATCAATGGCAGTTTGTGTTAGTCAAGAATAGAGATAGTGTCAGAGATTGATCTATAGCTTGAAATTATGTATTGTGGCCCAATGGATTATTAATACGACCTCGTATTTTGAGAAAACCTATGGATTTTATTATGTTTTAGTACTTATTAAGATAAGCCTCACACGTGATAAATAGGGGTGTGACATATATATTAGTTGTCATATTCTCTTGTGAAAACAATTGAGTCGATTAGTCTTTTAAGTCTCTTAGACTTGATTCGATATGAGTGAGGTACGATCAATTATCTTAGATAGACATAGATGAACCTTTTATGATTGAAGATTTTGTAAGCTACTCATTGAAGACTTATATTACCATGCATTCACATTGGATTGAACATTATATCCATTTATTAGATATTATGAATTGTTTAGGGATAAACACACACACATGCACAAATGTTTTAAAATGTGTGAGGATTTTCAAATTTGATGGAACAATTTTTTAAAACTATCTCAGTTTATTTTGGGAGTTAGTCTTTGTCCTGCACCAATTGTGGATTTTTCGCAAGAGTTTAACCTTAACCATTCGTATGGATTTATTTTTAGCATGTCTAGACAACAGTGCTCAACGATATCAAAACATGCTTAGGCGTACACAGTTTGACACGATTCCATATTACGAGGTATCATGCACACGAATAAGTGCACCATTCACATAAAGGCATTGGATTTTGAAAATTTTCTATAAATAGGCCATTTTCCTTCCCGGTTCATAAGATCTGAAAACCTCATAACTCAGACACATATTTGAAATCATTTTTGATCTTGAAAACATTTTTCCTTTTCCTCTCTATTCTAATTTCAGTTCTTCCCTCTCAGATTGTTAAAACTTAGATCTATACTTGATCTATGCCTTTGAGAGATAATTTATAGTGTTTTGGTTCACATTCACATAGCATATTCAGTTCACATCGACCTACCATTGAATTAAATGATCACATACTCCTATCTCTAAAATAGGAGGCATTCCATTTTATTGGGGAAATTTGAGTGTGACGTTGACCTCAGGGAAGAAAATTTCCATGTTCATTTGCGACGTGGAGATCATTGAGGATTTTCATTGTTTATAGGTGAGATTCCAAGATCATTAGTAACTACACGAGAGTGCATTTGTGAGCGGTGTCATCTTGCATTAAATAAACATATATTCAAGTAGAAATGAAAATTGGAATGCATCGAGGTTTTTTACCCCTTTGTGTGTGTGGGGGGGGGGGGGGTCCACATAAACCCTGTCATGTGGTTGATTATGAGTCATTTATAACAATATGCTAAAATTTGATCACACACATCACTTGGATGACATTTGAATATAGTGAATTGTATTAAAATTGACTTGAGTGTGTTAGATCAGGTTTTGTTCATCTAGATTATTGATTAGTCACAAATATTGTATATTTGCGCCAGTTATCCTTATGCATTCTTGTAGTTTTACATTCCTTAATTCCTATATTTATGATCGTTAACCAGACAAACTCTATTATGTATGTTTATATGCTTTGCGAAATATAATTGAGTTTTTGTAGGTATTAGGATGCTTAACGATGCACTTGGTTCTTTTGGGGAAGTTTTCAATATAAGGTGCAAATTTAGGGTCATTTTACTCATTCTAATGTTCGAGCATCGTTCCCGAACTATTCCCGGAAGTTGTATCCCTTCGAGTCAGTTTCACGTGGCCTCGACAGTTTGTTAATACGGTTTCTAACGAACATGTTATGACCATTTTCTCGAGGAGATTCGTCTTCGTTTTTAGGAGAAATTATTATCATTTCTTTTCCATTTATTGATTTTGCCAGTTACTATTTAAGTGGGGTTTTTAGTATTTCAATAGATAATGGATTTTTCTTTAGCTTCTTCTTCTTTTATCATCTGTTTACTAGTTAGGTTAGAGGAAGAATGCATTTAGAGGGGATTTTGGGATTTGCTTTTCGCTCTCCTAGGGTTTCACCCAAACGGGTTTGTAAGTCACTATTCATCATCTTCTTCTTTAATCCAACCTTCCATTGTTATTTTTTTTTCTTTGTTATTTGTTTACTTACTTTGTAAACTAAATTCATCACTTTCACTTACATTATTTCATTTAATTAATGTCTTTTAACATTGGGTTGATTTAGTTACTTTTCTTCGGTGATGGGTTTTATGAGTTTAATTTGATTGGGTTGTTCTCGATCTTACTCCTAGGACATTTAAACTTCGTATATCATGTGTTTGCCGTATTTACAACCTTATGAGTGTAATTTCTGAGGTATATGTTGACGCCAAAAGCATAGGAGGCTTTTTTGACTATTTAGGGGGTGACAACTCTAGATTTAATTAATTATTGAAATGAGATTCAATCTTGTTATACATGTCTTCCCATGTAACCATTTATACCAATTTACCCAAGGCGAAGGATAATAGTCGCAATCTATAGTTTTTATTCCCTTTGTTAATCTTAGTTTACATTGATACCAATTAATCTGTAAATTGTTTTACTTTTACCAACTTTAAATCCCTATTACTTTACATTGCTTCATTTTCTCTATTACACCCGGTTAAGTATATTTAAATTTCAGTTTCATCATATTTATTACCTCATACCAATACTTCACATCATTTTCAAACTTTCCATTATATAGCTGGAATTATCTACTTGGTAAACTTTTTCTTATTCTTTTTCCACCCCCTCTAGTTATTTCAAACAGTTACCTATAAGGAAGGATGAGCAATTCAGTCATCCCAATCTAGGATTATAGAATATCAATGGGTGTTCGTGTTAGTCAAGAATAGAGATAGTGTTAGAGAGTGATCTATAGCTTGAAACTATGTATTGTGGCCCAGTGGATTATTAATACAACCTCATATTTTGAGAAAGAATATGGATTTTATTACGTTTTAGTACTTATTAAGATAAGCCTCACACGTGATAAAGTGCGGTGTGACATATATATTTGTTGTCTTATTCTCACGTGAAAACATATGAGTCGCTGAGTCTTTTAAGTGACATAGACTTGATTCGATATGAGTGAGGCACGATCAATTATCTTAGATAGACTTAGATGAACCTTTGACGATTGAAGATTTTGTAAGCTACTCATTGAAGACTTATAGTACCATGCATTCACATTGGATTGAACACTATATCTATTTATTGGATATTCTGAATTGTTTTTGGATAAACACATACACATGCACAAACGTTTTAAAATGTGTGAGGATTTTCAAATTTGATGGAACAATTGTTTAAAACTATCAAAGTGCTTTTTGGGAGATAGTCTTTGTCCTGCACCAATTGTGGATTTTTCGCAAGAGTTTAGCCTTAACCATTCGTATGGATTTATTTTAAGCATGTGTATACAACAGCGTTCAACGATATCAAAACATGCTTATGCGCACGGACTTTGACTTGATTCCATATTGCGAGGAATCATGCGAACGAAAAAGTGCACCATTCACACTGAGGCATTAGATTTTAAAAAATTTCTATAAATAGGTCATTTTTCTTCCCGGTTCCTAAGATCTGAAAACCTCATAACTCAGACACATATTTGAAATCATTTTTGAGCTTGAAAACATTTTTCCTTTTCTTCTCTATTCTAATTTCACTTGTTCCCTCTCTAATTTTTAAAACTTAGATCTATACTTGATCTATGCCTTTTAGAGATAATTGATAGTGTTTTGGTTCACATTCACATAGCCTATTCAGTTCAAATCAACCTAGCTTTAAATTATATGATCACATACTCCTTTTTCAAAAATATGAGGCATTCCAATTTATTAGGGAAATTTGAGTGTGACGTTGACCTCAAGGAAGAAAGTTTCCATGTTCATTTGCGACGTGGAGATCATTGAGGATTTTCATTGTTTATGGGTGATATTTCCAGGATCATTGGTAACTACACGAGAGTGCATTTGTGAGCATTATCATCTTTCCTTAAGTAAAACATATATTCAAGTAGAAATTAAAATTCGAATGCATCGAGGTTTTTTATCCCTCTGTGTGTGTGGGGGGGGGGGGGGGGTCCTCATAAACCCTGCCTTTTGGTTGATTATGAGTCATTTATAACAATATGATGAAATTTGATCACACATATCACTTGGATCACATTTGAATCTAGTGAATTGTATTAAAATTGACTTCAGTGTTTTAGATCTAATTTTGTTCATCTAGATTATCGATTAGTTAGAAATATTGTATATTTGCGCCCGTTATCTTTATGCATTCTTGTAGTTTGAGGTTACTTAATTCCTATATTTATGCTCGTTAACCAGTCAACCTCTAGTATTTATGTTTATATGCTTTGCAATATATAATTGTGGTTTTTTAGGTATTAGAACGCTTAACGGTGCACTTGGTTCTTTTAGGGAAGTTTTCAATATAAGATGCAAATTTAAGGTCATTTTAGTCATTCTAGTGTTCGAGCATCGTTCCAAAACTCTTCCCAGAAGTTGTATCCCTTCGAGTCGGCTTCATGTGGCCTCTGACAGTTTGTCAATACGGTTTCTAACGAACATGTTATGACCATTTTCTCGATGGGCTCCGTCTTGGTTTTTAGGATAAATCATTATCATTTATTTTCCATTTATTTATTTTTCCAGTTACTATTTATGTGGGTTTTTTAATATTTCAAGACATAATGGATTTTTCTTCATCTTATTCTTCTTTTATCTTCTTTTTACTAGTTAGGCTAGGGGAAGAATGCATTTGTAGGGGATTTTGGGCTTTGCTTCTCTCTCTCCAAGGGTTTCACCCAAACTAGTTTGTAAGTCACTATTCATCATCTTCTTCTTTAATCTAATCTTCCATTGTTTTTTTTTCTTTGTTATTTGTTTACTTACTTTGTTAACTAATTTCATCACTTTCACTGACATGATTTCATTTAATTAATGTCTTTTAACATTGGGTGGATTTGGTTGCTTTTGTTCGGTGATGGGTTTTATGAGTGTAATTCGATTGGGTTGTTCTCGATTTTACTCCTAGGACATTTAAACTTTGTATATCATATGTGGGCGGTATTTACAATCGTGTGTGTGTAATTTTCGAGGTATATGTTGACGCCAAAGGCATAGTAGGCTTTTTTGACGATTTAGGGAGTGACAACTCTAGATTTAATTAATTGTCAAAATGAGATTCAATCTTGTTATACATGTCTTCCCATGTAACCATTTATACCAATTAACTTGAGGTGAAGGATAGTAGTCGCAATCTATAGTTTTTATTCCCTTTGTTAATCTTAGTTCACATTGATACCAATTAATCTGTTAATTGTTTTACTTTTACCAACTTTAAATCCCTATTAATTTACATTGATTCATTTATCTATTACACTAGGTTAAGTATATTTCAATTTTAGTTTCGTCATATTTATTACCTCATACCAATACTTCACATTTATTTTAAACTTGTCATTATATAACTAGAATTAACTACTTGCCAAACTTTGTCTTATTCTTTTTCGACCCCCTCTAGTTATTTTCAACAGTTACCTGATCGTGTGGAATACTGAGCGCCCGTGTAATACGCTAGTCGTTGTTATCGGCTTCCAACCACAATACAAAAACCTAAACTATAACTACACTCTTGTGGAGTATAGTGGCTAGCCTGGGTATCGAATCCTCTGGGAACTAGGAAGAGTGAACGTGACGACGTTGAATAGACAAAGATATCCTAACTCTAACTCTAAAGAAAAAGGAAAATTGATTTGATTTTGGGAATGATTACAGCTAAGTGCAAAGATGAAATTATGAAAAATGCAACTACAATAAGTACCTAAAATATGAATAAAAATTGATTTTCAAACTTTTGACAAAGTGATGGGAAAAACGAGGACGGAAATACAATCCCCCAACCCTAGTGTAGTGCAGTGGTAATATTAATCATAAATTTATCTGATTGATATGACCCGAAATTTAGTACTCCCAAGCATTATGTATACGAGGTTCAAGCCCGCGTCATACCTAATCTAAGGATGAGTAAATCAGAATTGCGATAGTGACACTCGAATTGCACTCTAAATCATCACGAGTACCCATAGGCAAACGGGATATAAAGATCTACAATTATTGTATCATTATGCAATACGATCATAGTCAATCAATAAATTCATCAAACTAATTTTTTACACATACACTAACACCTCAGGTTGGGTTCATGTACCCCGACCTTGGTAAATGTAGCCTAACATGTTGAATTCAATGAAAACATTAATTAAAGTGTAGGAATTCATGATTAATCTAGGAAGCATGATAATTAGATGTAGAAACGAATTAGAAATAAAAATTACTCACTAAAATTACTCAATCAATAAGTGCAACAATGAATGAAACTGATACTCACAACAATTACTGGATCAATCTTCAATTCTTAAAATAAAACTACAATTCTTAGCTAAACTAGGGTTTTTTTGGAAAAGAAGCAGGAAACCCTACTAATTCTTCGTTCCCATAACAAAAATAAATCGGGTCTTAAATAACCTACAATAATATCGGAAGTCAACTGCACTAGGAGCCTTTTTAGGAAGAGAAAAGATTTCCAGATCTCGAGGACCGGACCGGTCCGGGGGCTGACCGGTTCTTTTTATTTTGGCCTCCTTCGGTTTGCATCTGATCCGGGGTCTTCTGGAGTTTGGCAAGGCGGACCGGTCCGAGGCAGGGGAGGACTGGTCCGGCTATTTGACTTTCTGGCTCATCTTTGACTGCTCATAACTTTTGTTCCGAGATTCCGATTGGGGTGCCGTTTCTTCCTTTGTGCTCGTGAATGAGATGTCTTCAACTTCTCTTTAGGTACCTCATCCGAATTCCGTGTAGAATTTATTCTTTTTCCCTTGAGACTTTTCCTTCTTTCTATCTAGATTCTACTGATTTCCTTCTTTCGTTTCTTGATATCAAATACCTGCAAAATCACTACAAAATACCAGAAACTCGGTGTACTGATTAGGATCAGTCAGTAGCACAGTTATGAGATAAATCCAACTCAATTACATTGTTCGAGGTGCTAAAAGTAACTAAATCAAGGGATAAATTAGGAAGAATTTATGCCTAATCAAACCCCCCTAACTTAGAACTTTGCGCATCCCGAGCAATGTAAAAGAATCCTAGCGTGGCTCAACTCTTTTAAAAAATCATTTTATTGGGATAAAATACCTTTTTCGCGGGCAAGCAATTGCATTTAGCGTATGCAACAAGCCGTTAAACCCCTAGGTTACCCTAGTAGGACGAGTGTTGTCTCATGAGGGTTTGCAGAGAATATACCCACAAAATTCGACTCAAAGAGAATTCAAAATATGCAAAAATTGTGCAATTCAAACTTTTCCACAAAATAGTCATCATCAAGTCATATTTACAAGTCTCAAACCGTGGTGTGTTTGTGCGTAGCCAGAAATATAACCGCTAATTTCCACTGATTGATCATTACGTTACTTATCCGAAAATTCATTTTGATTTGAATTTCTCACGGAATGCTTTCACATACGAATCTCTCGGATTATGGCTATTCTGTTGGTATGCGTGATATAAAGAGTAAATGTAATGGAAGCAAAATCACGCATACGGTTAGAAAGACAGAATTTTGTGGTGAAAGGACCTCATCAAAGGATTACGGTTTTAAAAATGGGAACATTGCTTTTATTTCGCGCACTTAATCTCCTTTATTATCTTTTGGTGTATTAGCTCTCCACGCGGTAACCAATTTCGCAATTTAGACTCGGTTAGGACTTTTTCGGGTTTTAAGGTATATGGGGTACAATGACAATTTTCGGGAAGGTTGGAATTGGAAAAGTCATTAATGATGTCCACTTGTGCTTTTTTTTTTCGGGCTATTGCTCAAATTTATTTTTATTTTTTTATTTTTATTTTTTTGTTGAGCATATTTATTTATTTCTTGCCCCTTTTTATGCACTTTCCGGACTTAAATTCTGAATTTTCTCATTTTTCACAATTCCTGCTATTGGGGTTTTTCAGGTTATCAAACAAAAGGGACAATTTGTTTGGCTCAAATTGGGTTACAAAAGGGGTAATTTTTCGCTACTTTTTTTGGCCAATATTTTTGGGTCATAAACGAGGGCCTACTTCATTGCCCAAAATGCCAATTGCGTAACCATATGCGCTTCGAGATGAATTTAAGTTTAGAGATCAATTTGGCACGTTTTTTCAAAGCAATATTACACTCATTTTTCAAAACCGATCAAAATGAAAGGATTGAGATCCTTGACAACTTTTTAGGCGCTGAAAAGAACTTTTAGTTAACAATTAACTCGGATTCATTTAAAAACTCGCAAAAAGTGATAGGCTTGAATCTCACCGGGTTTGTTAATCTCCACACTTATTTGATAAGTCGTCAATTTTCGCTCAATTTCCATCTTTGGTCAATTTTGGCTCTGTGTACGTTGAATTTTACAACTTGAGACTTCAATTCGACTTTTAATGATATTTTTGAAAATTTTGAATTCCAATTTTTATTTATTTTGAGCAAAAATATTTTTGGGTTTTTCAAAATTTTATGATTTTTTTGGAACTTTCTGGGCATTTTTGGAAATTTGCGAAGTTTTAGAAATACGCACTTGTGACCCCCCCTAACTTAGACTTTTGCATTGTCCTCAAGCAAAAAGGACGAAAATCTAACTCAAGGCGAATGAAAAGTGCGTAAAAATAAAACAAACAAATATTAAAATGCAACAAGACACTATATGACACTCATGCATGACTCAAAAATACAACAATAATCACCCCATGCGCGTCGGGGGTGCGACGACCTCTCATCTCTCCACAGACTCACCCGACCCCACTCACGGGGTTTGATGTTCTCCTTGTCTCTCCCGTCATAGGATTGTAAGCTAACAATCGGAACAAGTTGGGACCTCGCCCAAAGATAAAGGATAGACCGGGAGACTCATCGTGACTAACTGGAAATGGATCCTCGTGATGTTGGCTCAAAGTGTGATCTGCGTGCACTGACTCAGAGGGAACACCTAGGTTTCGTTCAATTTTTAAGATGCATGGGTCGGGCTCTAAGTCAGATGAACCACAACTTTTCTCCTCACTTGCCTTCGGGGCCTCTAGTGTTGTGGGTGGATTGTCACAACGAAGCAATTCATCAATTTTTTCTTTCAATTCACTTTCAGCTAAGTGACTACATGAATAGAATAGGGATTGGCCTTCAATAGTAATAATTTCATACACTTGCCCGAATTCTCTTTCAAAATCTTCCTTGCTCATGTCTCCTAGTTCTCTCTCTTGAGTAGTGCCTACGTCCTCTCTTACTTGCTCGATCTCCAACTCCACCAGTTTTCTCTCTTCTAACCCCTCTCTCTCTTTCAATTGCGGTCACTACACACCTCTCCCCCACTTTTCTCTCATTGTCACAACTACCACTATTACTTGATGAAATAGGGCACACCCCTAACGGCTCTCTCTTGTGGGACCCCTCATTCTCATGGCTCGACACTAAGCAGGACTCTAGGGCATCTCCACAATCATTTTCCTCAAAGTACTCCCCTACGATCTCGTCTATGAAGCTCACCGCGTGAAGGTCATCTTCTTCCCCCGTATGTTGGGTGACATGGAAGATGTTGGTCTCTAAGTTCATGTTCCCAAAGGTGAGTTGCATTCGCCCATTCCGAGTATTGATGATTGTGTTAGCCGTAGCTAAGAAAGGGGACCCAAGGATGATGGGAACATGGTTGCTCGAGTTAAAGGAGGGCTCCGTGTCCCAAATGACAAAGTCTACCGGGAAGTAGAAAGTGTCAATTTGGACGATCACGTCCTCGACTATGCCTCTTGGGATCTTCATGGTTCGATCCGCTAATTGGAGAGTGACCTTTGTGGGCTTGAGGTCGCCCAAGTCAAGTTGCCTATAGATGGAGTAAGGGAGGATATTGACACTTTCTCCCAAATCAAGTAAAGTTTTTTCGATTTTGTTTTCTCCAATGATGCAGGAAATGGTGGGTGCATCGGGATCTTTGAATTTAGGTGGGAGATCATTGAGTAGAATGGAGCTCACATTCTGTGCTAGAAAGACATTTTTCTTTACCTTCATCTTTCTCTTTACCGTCAACAAGTCTTTAATGACTTTTCCATAAGCTGGAATTTGTTTAATGGCATCGAGGAAAGGTAAATTCAGCTTAACTTGTTTTAGCACGTCTATCACGTCATCACGTGGGTTTCCTTTATGGGAAGGAATTAGACTTTGAGGAAACAGTGCCGCGGAGGGTGGTTTCACTACTACCTCGGGCTCACTAGCGTCTTCTTTGTCACTCTCATTGAAGGGGACATCTTCGTCCTCTTTCGTGCCGGGCGAAATCTCCTTGTCTTTAGGTACGTCTCGTGGGGGAGGTGACAAGTCAACTACTCTCCCACTACGTAGCGTGTTAATTGTTCTACATTGCTTAGGATGGTCATGGGGTGTCGAGCTAACACTAGTTTGACCTTGTAGAGGTCTATGGACCTAGGCAGGAAACTTGCCCTTCTCTTGGATACTCCACAATGATTGCAACTGTGAAATGTTCGCATTCATGTCATTCATCATGCGCTCATGCCTAGCATTAGTTGCAGTCTGGGTATTGATAAAGTGGTTGATAGTATCCTCGAGACTTCTCCGCGGTGGCGGGATATAAGATCCTTGAGGTGGTGGTGCTTGCACATGTCCTTGCATGTGTGGGGCTTGTTGAAAGTTTTATGGTGGAGGAGGGGAAACATGCGAAGGAGGGTTCATTGCGGCATGTTGTTTCCCATAGCTAAAACCGGGATGATTTTTCCATGAAGGGTTGTATGAATTCCCGTGCGGGGCACCGAAATTACCCTTAAAACCTCCTACACCACGAACTTGTTCTTGAAGCATTCCTTTGTAGGCGGGTATCGTCGGGCATTCCTCAGTTGAATGTCCCGCCTCGCAAATAGCACACACCTTTACGACTGTGTTTGGAATGGGTCTAGCTGGTCCTTTTCCATATATCTCACACAGATCTCGAAATCCTATCTCAAGAGTCTCCAATCGGCTATCCGTCATAGAATTCTTATCTACATGGAATAGGCTGGATGCTGACGGAGTAGTGGTCGCTTGTCTATTTCTATTTTGAGTGTTGGGATCAGAAGTGTCCCAGGATTGGGTAGTCTCGGCGACATACCTCAAGTGAAGCTCAGCATCATGGGCATCTAAATCGATAAACGGACCATTTCCCATTGTTTCAACAAGTTGTTTAGAGTTAAGATTCAAACCATTATAGATAAAAGAGATGACTTGCACTGAATCAAATCCATGATGGGGGCATGAAGCAACAAACTCGTTGAAACGTTCATAACATCGATGAAATGACTCATTTTCAGCTTGTCTGAATGCTTGAATTTGAGCCTTTATGGAGATTGTTCGATGTGGTGGGAAGAATTTCTTGAGAAATTTCGATTGTAGCGCATTCCAGGATGGAATCGAGCTTGGAGGTAAAGACCATAGCCAAGCCTTTGCTTTATCTTTGAGCGAGAAAGGGAAGAGTTTGAGGCTGATTACCTCTTGTGTGCAGGTTTGATCATTTAGAGTATCACACACGTCCTCAAATTCCATAATATGGAGGTATGGCTTTTCAGAATCCATACCGTGGTAATGCGGTAGCATCTGGATCATCCCATTTTTGAAACGGAATTGTCCGGAATTATACGGGAGTATAGTACATCCCGGAGTGACAGTACACTCGGGATATAAGAATTCTCTAATCGGACGGTATGGGGGTCCTTCCTCACCGGCGGGTGCACTGCCGTGTTGTGACATCTCTCCTTCACTTATTGACTTGGTGTTCTCACTGGGAGTGCTCGAAGTGTGTCCTAAGAAGGGGAAGGGAGTGTTATCGGAGATTGAGTGCGACAGTGTGGGAGGTGGGATCCAGAACTGTGGGTCGTTTGGAGTGTGGGGACTATCAGGATTATACTCAACAATTGGATTTTCGTGAATGTTGGTTGGAGTATTATGGGGTGTGGGAGTGGTTTCAGAATTTTGCATTAAAGCTTAGGAGAGATGATGGCGAATCTTTTTGTGCTTTTTAAATATATTTTTTTTTTGGGTCAAAGCTTTGTATTGACTCAATCTAATTCTAAGTCTACCTAACTCCCCGGCAACGGCGCCATTTTGATCGTGTGGAAAATCGAGCGTCCGTGTAATACGCTAGTCATTGTTATCGGCTTCCAACCACAATACAAAAACCTAAACTATAACTACACTCTTGTGGAGTATAGTGGCTAGTCTGGGTATCGAATCCTCAGGGAAGTAGGACGAGTGAACGTGACGACGTTGGATAGACAGAGAAATCCTAACTCTAACTCTAAAGAAAAAGGAAAATTGATTTGATTTTGGGAATGATTACAGCTAAGTGCAAAGATGAAATTATGAAAAATGCAACTACAATAAGTACCTCAAATATGACTAAAAATTGATTTTGAAACTTTTGACAAAGTGATGGGAAAAACGAGGACGGGAATACAATCCCCTAACCCTAGTGTAGTGCAGTGGTAATATTAATCATAAATTTATCTGATTGATCTGACCCGGAATTTAGTACTCCCAAGCATTATGTATACGAGGTTCAAGCCCGCGTCATACCTAATCTGAGGATGAGTAAATCAATATTGCGATAGTGACACTCGAATTGCACTCTAAATCATCACGAGTACCCAGAGGCAAACGGGATACAAAGATCTACAATTATTGTATCATTATGAAATACGATCATAGTCAATCAATAAATTCATCGGACTAATTTTTTACACATACACTAACACCTCAGGTTGGGTTCATGTACCCCGACCTTGGTAAATGTAGCCTAACATGTTGAATTCAATGAAAACATTAATTAAAGTGTAGGAATTCATGATTAATCTAGGAAGCATGATAATTAGATGTAGAAACAAATTAGAAATAAAAATTACTCACTAAAATTACTCAATCAATAAGTGCAACAATGAATGAAACTGATACTCACAACAATTACTGGATCAATCTTCAATTCTTAAAATAAAACTACAATTCTTAGCTAAACTAGGGTTTTTTTGGAAAAGAAGCAGGAAACCCTACTAATTCTTCGTTCCCATAACAACAATAAATCGGGTCTTAAATACCCTACAATAATATTGGAAGTCAACTGCACTAGGAGCCTTTTTAGGAAGAGAAAAGATTTCCAGATCTCGAGGACCGGACCGGTCCGGGTCTAAGGCGGACCGGTCTGCCCCCAAGGCGGATCGGTTCTTTTTATTTTGGGGAGGACCGGTTCTTTTTATTTTGGCCTCCTTCGGTTTGCATGTGATCCGGGGTCTTCTGGAGTTTGGCAAGGCGGACCGGTCCGGCTATTTGACTTTCTGGATCATCTTTGACTGCTCATAACTTTTGTTCCCAGATTCTGATTGGGGTGCCGTTTCTTCCTTTGTGCTCGTGAATGAGATGTCTTCAACTTCTCTTAGGCACCTCATCCGAATTCCGTGTAGAAATTACGCTTTTGCCCTTGAGACTTTTCCTTCTTTATTTCTAGATTCTACCGATTTCCTTCTTTCGTTTCTTGACATCAAATACCTGCAAAATCACTACAAAATACCAGAAACACGGTGTACTCATTAGGATCAGTCAGTAGCACAGTTATGAGATAAATCCAACTCAATTACGTTGTTCGAGGTGCTAAAAGTAACTCAATCAAGGGATAAATTAGGAAGAATTTATGCTTAATCATTACCCATAAGTAAGGATGAGCAATTCAGTGATCTCAATAAAAAATTATAGAAAACCAATGGGAGTTCATGTTAGTCAAGAATAGAGATAGTGTCAAAGACTGATCAAAACCTTTAAATTATGTATTGTCTCCCAATGGATTGTTAAAACCACCTCATATTTTGATAAAGCCTGTGGATTTTATTATGTTTTAGTACTAATTAAGATAACCCTCACACGTGATAAATAGGGGTGTGACATATATATTTGTTGTCTTATTCTCACGTGAAAACATATGAGTCGATGACTTTTTTTAGTGACATAGACTTGATTCTATATGTGTGAAACACGAACAATTATCTTAGATAGACTTAGATGACCCTTTGACGATTGAAGATTTTGTAAGCTACTCATTGAAGACATATATTACCATGCATTCACATTCGATTGGACACTATATCCATTTATTAGATATTATGAATTGTTTAGGGATAAACACACACAAATGTTTACGTTTTAAAATGTGTGAAGATTTTCAAATTTGATGGAACAATTGTTTTAAACTATCTCAGAGTCTTTTGGGAGTTAGTCTTCGTCCTGCACCAATTGTGGATTTTTTTGCAAGAGTTTAGCCTTAACCATTCGTCGGGATTTATTTTAAGCATGTTTGCACAACAACGTTCAACGATATCAAAACATGCTTATGCATTCGAACCTTGACATGATTCCATATTGCGAGGAATCTGTAACATCCCGCCTATTTAAATACCGGGTGGCTAGTCCCATACCAAATTAAAACAGAATATACAGTTGGATCATTCTTAGCATCATTGTCGAAAACATTTACAAGTCACCCAATACCCAATTAAGCAGGTGTTAAAAACTTTCCAAAAATCCATTTTTATTTTATGAATAACACTACACATATTATTCTACAACACTAATAACCGAACAACTCATACAACAGAATTTAAATGCAATTGGAATAAACATTCCCAAATAATTATCCAATACATTAATCCCAACAATAATAAATGTATTAAAATGACACGAGTACAAGAGTATTTGACTCAGATAGAAAAGAGATAACTAAACTCCTTTGGGCGATATGCCCTAACCAAAAGAATACTGTGAATCAAATGAAGATAGGCATCTAAGAAACACTCCATAGCTCCATAGCTCGTCATAATTCCATAAGGTTGGCAGCCCAATTTCTAGACAACTGATATAGAAGATACAATAGAAAAGAAAATATGCAAGGAAACGGGTCAGAGCCTGATGTGAAAATGATTTTGAAAACAACAAGTATTTAACAAGTGCAATAAAGCATTTATTATGTACATGTTTGTATCCCACTCTCACTTGCTATTCTCACCCCTCAGCTAGAGTGCACACTTAACGTTTCCTATTTACCTCGTAGTTAATGATTCTCTTCACCAATTCCATAATATGATTCCATTCCCATATCATAACCCTGTATGTCCCATACCATACATCATATAATAATTCCTATACGTTTTTCATTAACATGATTCGTTTCACATTAATAGAATTAAGCTTTTCAATAAATGTTCTTACACTTATTTCAATTCTTTTTCTCAATTCACCGTTATCTACAATTATCACATAGTAGATTAATCAAACCACTATATACATTCATTTAATTCATTATATAGATACATATGCATATATAATACGGCACCCCGAGTCACAACTGCGGTGCATGCATTACTCTGCTATCATGTCCCAGTATCGTTGGTCACCGAATAGGGGACTAAAGGTTCGGTAAGGATTCCTCTAACCACAAACAACAACACATAAATTGGAGGCGAACATAGTTCTCGTATCCATGGGTCATGCACATACCTACGTACCCACAGTCAGCGGACTCATCAACTCCCCGATAAGTCTTTCATAGACCTATGTTCTTGAGCCACAAATCAAAGATCCCATGGATTCATCAGGATATGACTGCCCTCAAGGGCAAACCTCCCCATCGATAGCAAGTAAGCTAGGTATGTCATACACATAATCATCAATCAATCAAATAGGCATTATTATACCTATAATATAATATCAACAAGGTACTCACATTACCCTAAGATAGTTCCCATACGAAGCATTATATCTCTTTAAATCCCACGCATTAAAATATTATGGCTTTACTTCTTAATTTAATTATCCCTGAGCCTCACTCATTACTCAAGGTTCAAACAGGTTTTTCCTCAACATTTTATTTAGTAAGAAATCACTAATATCCTACTGGTCCACCTCATCTTATCTCCCGAATTACTACGAATTAACTCTCCTTTAATTACGGTTATAACCGATTATTTCTAATCTCATATAAACACATCTTCTATCAACTAGGATTGAATACCATCATCACATGGCTCATAGTCTATAGTGTTTCATTCACAATATATGACTTATCAACAAAATCAACACCCTCGAATCCTATAACATCTCTCCACTCCCGACGTCGTTAAGGTTCATGCGCGGAGCGTCTCGCAAAGCGAAATCCAAACAAGGAACCCCTCCAATACACTACTACTTAATATTATTGATCATGGAGGTCCGTCAACTTCAAATACGCAACCGGGATAACCTCATCCCCTCTTTCAACCAAATGTGATTTGAGCTCCCATCTCTATCCAGGAGTCATACCGTTAAGCGCTTGTACTACACTCAGTCCTTGCGCAATTAATAATGAGCTTAAACTCAGTCCTTGATGTTCAAATTGTAACCATAAGGCTACCCAAGTGTTATATTAAATCTCCTCTACTGGACCTATCCTTAATCCTCATGCATACAAATTATAATCCAACACATGAATCTAGCAACCGAAATCTCTCCAATTTAATTATGATAATTCTAATCAATTAGATCTCAATCACATTCATTCGATTCTTATCTAGGGCTTACTGATCTTCCCTAAGTCCCATAATATCCAATTAATAATCACCAAAGATCTACAAAAGGTTTGGGACAAGAACAAACATTAAAAAGAAACAACTTTAACAATCATAGGGAGGTCGATCGATCGAAGGCAGGGGGTCGATCAATCGATCGCCCAGGTAACAACCAAGTTTTTCTCCATTTCTGCTACTACAGGCTTAACCATTTTTTATCAATCAAACCTTCATATAAACAACCCAAATGACCTATGATGCTTACTACATGATATATCAACATACGTGAATGATTTCTAATGATCTAAACGTCCTAGAATCATCAAGAGTTTGAATTAAAAGCATGGTTTATCCTCTTTTTCCAGAAAATTATATATATGACATCTTCAAGAACACACCATTGATTCTCAAAATATCTTCAACATATTTATGATTATTTCATGGATTACTATCTACCTACAACATGAGTTTGATTCCTATAAACTTCCATTTTTCATAAATCCATTAACAACTCTATCTTTTCATATTCCAAACATGAAAAATCTCATCCTTTTATAACTATTCTAACATGGACAATATACAAACTTAGATTGCAATTATCAAACACTTGCTTCTAATGAAGATCTGATCCTTTGGGGTTGTAAATCACAGGTGGTTCTCCCTTCTCCGGCCAACTTTCGGTGGTGGTTGGTGGTTGTGACCTTTGGTCGTTGTTCTTCTCCTTCCCAAGTAAGCTTTTCTCTTCCCAAGCAACCTTTCACTTTCTCTAAGAAGATGACTTCTCAATATTGTGTAGAAGATATGAATGAACCCATGTTCAACTAATCTCCAAATACTTATAATAGGATAAAATCCGAAATCACTATTCATCCCCCTAATAAAAATGACCAAAATGCCCTTTTGGGTTGTCTTTTCATTTCCAAATGACCCGAGACCCAAATTGAAAATCCAAATAGACTTTTCTTACTATTTCAAATCTTTCGGATGCAACGACGCAGTCGAAATGACTATAAGGTCGATAGAAAATAAACTCCCTTTTTAATTTAACAAATTAGTCCCGACACGTCTCATACCGCGTCCGACTGAAAAGTCAAATTACTGAAATAACAACTCACAGAAATATCAATAACATCACATTCATATATTACCTAAATATCTTTTAGTAATATACAAAATCATACATTTTAATATCCACAATTCGGATAAAACCCAAATGAATTAATTTATCATAAAATCCAATTAATCCATTAATTTAAAATACAACCGATTTTAAAAGTCTTTAAAATCACAGGGTATTATAGAATCATGCACACAAAAAAGTGCACCATTCACATAGAGGCATTAGATTTTTAAAATTTTCTATAG
Source organism: Sambucus nigra (assembly GCA_949130495.1). Taxonomy (NCBI): domain Eukaryota; kingdom Viridiplantae; phylum Streptophyta; class Magnoliopsida; order Dipsacales; family Adoxaceae; genus Sambucus; species Sambucus nigra. Next base: position 164,440,463 of record OX422220.1, on the reverse strand, counting down.
ATAGGCCATTTTCCTTCCCGGTTCTTAAGATCTGAAAACCTCATAACTCAGACACATATTTGAGATCATTTTTGAGCTGTAAAACATTTTTCCTTTGCTTCCATATTCTAATTTCACTTGTTCCCTCTCTAATTGTTAAAACTCATATCTATACTTCATCTATGCCTTTGAGAGATAATTGATAGTATTTTGGTTCACATTCACATAGCCTATTCAGTTCAAATCAACCTAGCTTTGTATTATATGATCACATACTCCTATCTCTAAAATAGGAGGCATTCCAATTTATTGGATAAATTTGAGTGTGACGTTGACCTCAAGGAAGAAAGTTTCCATGTTCATTTGCGACGTGGAGATCATTGAGGATTTTCATTGTTTATGGGTGAGATTTCCAAGATCATTGGTAACAACACGAGAGTGCATTTGTGAGCGTTATCATCTTTCCTTAAGTAAAACATATATTCAAGTAGAAATTAAAATTCGAATGCATCGAGGATTTTTACCCCTTTGTGCGTGTGTGGTGGGGAGTCCTCATAAACCCTGTCTTGTGGTTGATTATGAGTCATTTATAACAATATGCTAAAATTTGATCACACACATCACTTGGATCACATTTGAATCTAGTGAATTGTATTAAAATGGACTTGAGTGTTTTAGATCTAATTTTATTCATCTAGATTATCGATTAGTTAAAAATATTGTATATTTGAGCCCGTTATCTTTATACATTCTTGTAGTTTTACGTTACTTCATTCCCATATTTATGCCCGTTAACCAGTCAACCTCTATTATTTATGTTTATATGCTTTGTAATATATAATTGAGCTTTTTTAGGTATTAGAACGCTTAACGGTTCACTTGGTTCTTTTGGGGAAGTTTTCAATATAAGATGCAAATTTAGGGTCATTTCAGTCATTCTAGTGATCAAGCATCGTTCCCAAACTCTTCACATAAGCTGGATCACTTCGAGTCGGCTTCACGTGGCCTCTAAAATTTTGTCAATACAGTTTCCAACGAACATGTTATGACCATTTTCTCGAGTAGATCCGTCTTGGTTTTTAGGATAAATCATTATCATTTCTTTTCCATTTATTTATTTTGCCAATTACTATTTAAGTGGGTTTTTTAGTATTTCAGGACATAATGGATTTTTCTTCATCTTCTTCTTCTTTTATCATCTTTTACTAGTTATGTTAGGGGAAGAATGCATTTGGAGGGGAATTTGGTCTTTGCTTCTCGCTTTCCTAGGGTTTCACCCAAACGGGTTTATAAGTCACTATTCATCATCTTATTCTTTAATCCATGCTTCCATTGTTATTTTTTTTTCTTTGTTATTTGTTTACTTACTTTGTAAACTAATTTCGTCACTTTCACTTACATGATTTCATTTAATTAATGTCTTTTAACATTCGGTTGATTTGGTTGCTTTTCTTTGGTGATGGGTTTTATGAGTTTAAGTCGATTGGGTTGTTCTCAATTTTACTCTTAGGACATTTAACGGTGTATATCATGTGTGCGCCGTATTTACAACCTTGTGTGTGTAAGGTTGACGACAAAAGCTTAGTAGGCTTTTTTGACGATTTAGGGGGTGACAACTCTAGATTTAATTAATTATCGAAATGAGATTCAATCTTGTTATACAGATCCTCCCATGTAACCATTTATACCAATTAACTCCAGGTGAAGGATAGTAGTCGCAATCAATAGTTTTTATTCCCTTTGTCAATCTTAGTTTACATTGATACCAATTAATCTGTTAATTGTTTTAGTTCTACCAACTTTAAATCCCTACTAATTTACATTGGCTCATTTAGCTATTACACCAGGTTAAGTATATTTCAATTTCAGTTTCATCATAGTAATTAACTCATACCAATACTTCACATTTATTTTAAACTTGTCATTATATAACTAGAATTAACTACTTGCCAAAAATTTTCTTATTCTTTTTCGGCCCCCTCTAGTTATTTTAAAAAGATACCTATAAGTAAGGATGAGCAATTTAGTGATCTCAATCAAGGATTATAGAAAATTAATGGGAGTTCGTGTTAGTGAAGAATAGAGATAGTGTCAGAGACTGATCTATAGCTTTAAGTTATGTATTATGGCCCAGTGGATTATTAAAACAACCTCATATTTTAATAAAGCCTATGGATTTTATTATGTTTTAGTACTTATTAAGATAAGCCTCACATGGTATAAATAGGGGTGTAACATATATATTAGTTGTCATATTCTCATGTGAAAATAATTGAGTCGATGAGTCTTATGAGTCACATAGAATTGATTCGATATGAGTGAGACATGATCAATTATCTTAAATTGACTGGGATGAACCTTTTACGATTGAAGATTTTGTAACCTACTCATTGAAGACATATATTACCATGCATTCACATTCGATTGAACAGTATATCCATTTATTAGATATTATGAATTGTTTAGGGATAAACACACACAAATGCACCAATGTTTTAAAATGTGTGAGGATTTTCAAATTTAATGGAACAATTGTTTTAAACTATCTTAGAGTCTTTTGGGAGTTAGTCTTCGTCCTGCACCAATTGTGGATTTTTTTGCAAGAGTTTAGCCTTAACCATTCGCAGGGATTTGTTTTAAGCTTATCTGCACAACAGCGTTCAACGATATCAAAACATGCTTATACATACGAACCTTGACATGATTCCATATTGCGAGGAATCAAGCGTACCAAAAAGTTCACCATTCACATAGTGGCATTAGATTTTGAAAATTTTCTATAGATAGGACATTTTCCATCCCGGTTCGTAAGATCTGAAAACCTCATAACTCAAACACATATTTGAGATCATTTTTGAGCTTGAAAACATTTTTCCTTTGCTTTTCTATTCTACTTTCACTTGTTCGCTCTCCAACTGTTAAAACTTAGATCTATACTTGATCTATGCCTTTGAGAGATAATTTATAGTGTTTTGGTTCACATTCACATCGCATATTCAGTTCACATCGAGCTACCATTGAATTAAATGATCACATACTCCTATCTCTAAAATAGGAGGCATTCCAATTTATTGGGGAAATTTGAGTGAGACATAGACCTCAAGGAATAAAGTTTCCATGTTCATTTGTGACATGAGGATCATTGAGGATTTTCATTGTTTATGGGTGAGATTTCCAAAGATCAATGGTAATGACACAAGAGTGCCTTTGTGAGCGGTATCATCTTGCCTTAAGTAAAACATATATTCAATTAGAAATGAAAATTGGAATGCATCGAGTTTTTTTTACCCCTTTGTGTGTCTGTGGGTGGGGGGGCTCATAAACCCTGTCTTGTGGCGGATTATGAGTTATTTATAAAATTATGCTAAAATTTGATCACACACATCACTTGGATCACATTTGAATCTAGATAATTATATTAAAATTGACTTGAGTGTGTTACAACAAGTTTTGTTCATCTAGATTATCGATTAGTCAAAGATATTGTATATTTGCGCCCGTTATCTTCATGCATTCTTGTAGTTTTACGTTCATTCATTCCTATATTTATGCTCGTTAACCAAACAAACAAAATGCCCTTTTGGGTTTTTTAGTATTTCAAGACATAATGGACTTTTCAACATCTTGTTCTTCTTATTTTATCATCTTTTTACTAGTTAGGTTAGAGGAAGAATCGATTTGGAGGGGATTTTCGGCTTTGATTCTCACTCTCCTAGGGTTTCACCCAAATGGGTTTGTAAGTCACTATTCATCATCTTGTTCTTTAATCCAAGCTTCCATTGTTATTTTTTTTCCTTTTTTATTTCTTTACTTACTTTGTAACCTATTTTAATCACTTTCACTTACTGGATTTCATTTAATTAATGTCTTTTAACCTTGGGTTGATTTGGTTTCTTTTTTTTGTGGTGGGTTTTATGAGTTTAATTCGATTGGGTTGTTCTTGATTTTACTCCTAGGAGATTTAACGGTGTATATGATGTGTGCGCAGTCTTGACAACCTTGTGTGTAATTTCTGAAGTATATGTTGACGCCAAATGCATAGTAGGCTATTTTGATGATTTAGGTGGTGATAACTATAGATTTAATTAATTGTCAAAATGAGATTCAATCTTGTTATACTTGTCTTCACTTGTAACCATTTATTTCAATTAACTCGAGGTGAAGGATAGTAGTCGCAATCTATAGTTTTTATTCCCTTTGTTAATCTTTGTTTACATTGATACCAATTAACGTATTAATTGTTTTACTTTTACCAACTTTATATCCCTGTTAATTTACCTTGATTCATTTTATCTATTACACCAGGTTAAGTATATTTCAATTTCAGTTTCATCATATTTATTACCTCATACCAATACTGTAACACCCCGCCTAATTAAATACCGGGTGGCCAGTCCCATACCAAATTAAAACATAATATACAGTTGGCTCATTCTTAGCATCACTGTCGAAAACATTTACAACTCACCCAATACTCAATTAAGCTGGTGTTAAAAACTTTCCAAATTTTAATTCAACAAAATCCATTTTTTAGTTTAAGAATAACACTACACATTTTATTCTACAACACTGATAACACAATAAATAACACAAAAAAATTTAAATGCAATTGGAATAAACATTCCCAAGTAATATAAATCCATTTCAATAATCCCAACAATGATAAATGTATTAAAAAGGCCCGAATACAATAGTATTTAACCCCGATAGAAAAAGATATTTGAATCCTTTGGGTGACATGCCCTAACTAAGAATACTGTGAATCAAAAAGATGATAAGCGTCTAAGCAATAATCCATAACTCCATAGCTCATCGTAATCCGCTAAGGTTGGCGTCCCTGTTGCTGGACACCTGATATAGAAGATACAATAGAAGAGAAAATACGCAAGGAAACGGGTCAGAGCCCGAATGTGTAGATGATTTTTAAAACAGCAAGTATTAAACAAGTGCAATAAAGCATTTATTATGTACATGTTAGATCCAACTCTCACTTGTTATGCTCACCTCTCAACTAGAGTGCACACTTAACGTTTCCTATTAACTTCCTAGTTGATGGTTCCTCTACCAATTCCATAATATAATTCCATTCCAATATCATAATCCCCGTATGTCCCATACCTTACGTCACATTATTATTCATTTACATTTCTCCTTTATATGATTAGTTTCTCATTAACACGAATCATTTCTCATTAATATGAATTAAGCTTTTCAATTCTTTAAGAATAAACATTCATTAACTTAATTCCATTATCTTTCTCTATTCACCGTTATCTACAATTATCACCGTAGATAGATTTAACCATAATAAATATCCATTCGTTCATTTCATCCATTATATATATATTCATATATAATACGGCACCCCGAGTCACAGCTGCGGTGCAATGCATTACTCTGCTATCATGTCCCATCATCGCAGGTCGCCGAATAGGGGACTAAAGGTTCGGTAAGGATTCCTCGAACCACAAACAACAACAAATAAATTGGAGGTGAACATAGTTCTCGTATCCATGGGTCACGCACATACCTATGTACCCACAGTCAGCGGACTTATCAACTCCCCGATAAGTCTTTCATAGACCTATGTTCTCGAGCGACAAATCAAAGATCCCATGGATTCATCTGGATATGACTGCCCTCATGCGCAAACCTCCCACCGATAGCAAGTAAGCTAGGTATGTCATACACATAAATCATCAATCAATCAAATAGGTATTATCATACCTATAATATAATTTCAATAAGGTAATATCACTACCATAAGATATTTCCCATACGTATCATTATATCACTTTTAATTTCCACGTATTAAAATATCATATCTTTACTTCATAATTTAATTATCCTCGCATCCTATAACATCTCTCCACTCCCGACGTCGTTAAGGTTCATGCGCGGAGCGTCTCGCAAAGCGACATCCACACAAGGAACCCCTCCAATACACTACTACTTAACTTTGTCGATCGAGGAGGTCCGACAACTTCAACTATGCGATCGGGATAACCTCATACCTTCTTTCAACCAAATGTGTTCTAAACTCCCATCTCTATCCAGAAGACATACCACTACACTCTTGTATTACACTCCGTCCTTGCGAAATCAATAATGAGCTTAAACTCAGTCCTTGATGTTCAAATTGTAACCCTAAGGCTACCCTCACTCAATACACAAGATTCATATAGGTTTTTCCTAAACATATATTCAGTAAGAAGTCACTAATATCCTAGTGGTCCATAACATCATTTCTCCCGAATTATTACGAATTAAACTCTTCTTTCAATTAGGGTTAAAACCGATAGTTCCAAATTTATTATAAACACATATTCTTTCACTTAGGATTAAACCCTCTTGTAAACTTAAGGATACCCGGGTGTTATATTAAATCATCCCTACTGGTCCTATCTTTAATCCTCATACATCCCCATTTGGAATTTAACAAATGAATCTAGCAACCGAAATTCCATTCAATATAATTTTCATCATTTTAATCACTTGAATCCAAATCAATGTAATTCAAATCATATCAAGGGTTTACTGATATTTTCTAAGTCCCATAATATTCAATTAATAATCACTAAAGATCCACAAAAGGTTTGGGATAAGAATCAACATTTAAAAAGAAACAACTTTACATATTCCGGGGAGGTCGATCAATCGAAGGCAGGGGTCGATCGATCGATCCCTCAGGTCCAAGCCTGGTTTTCTGCATTTTCTGCCACTACGGGTTTAGCAACTTATGATCATTTAAACCTTCATTTAAACATCCCAAATGACTTATAATATTTACTACATGATATATCAACATATATGAACGATTTCCAATACTCTAAACATCCTAGAATCATCAAGGGATTGGATTAAAAAGCATGTTTATCTCCTCATTTTCCAGAAAATCGTCAGCATATTAACTTCAAGAACACTTCAATGGTTTTCAGATTTTTCTTCCATAGATATATGATTATTTCGTGATTATTTTCATCCTACAACATGAGTTTAATTCCTATATCATTTCAGTTTCTAGAAATCCATTTAGTCACTCCATTATTTCTTCCCAACATGTATAATCTTCTCTTTTCATAACTATTCTAACATGGACGATATACGAACTTAAATTGCCATTATCAAACTCTTGCCTCTACTGAAGGTCTTATCCTTTGGTGTAGTATATCTCAGTTGGTTTTCCCTTCTCCGGTCAAACTCCGATGGTGGTTGGTGTTGGTGAACCTTGGTTCTTGTTCTTTTCCTTCCGAAGTAGGCTTTTCCCTTCCCAAGCACCCTTTCACTCTTTCTAGGAAGATGGATTTTCTACTTTGTGTAGAGGAGATGAATAACCCCCATACACTTAATCTACCAATACTTATAATAGGACAAAACCCGAAATCACTATTCACCCCCTAGAAAAATGACCAAAATGCCCTTTTGGGTTGTCTATTCATTTCCAAATGATCCGAGACTCAAAATTAACATCCAAATAGACTTTTCTGACTATTTCAAACCTTCCGGACGCAACGGCGCAGTCGAAATGACAATAAGGTCGATAGAAAATAAATTTCCTTTTTAATTTAATAAATTAGTCCCGACACGTCCCATACCGCGTCTGACTAAAAATTCAAATTACCGATTTTATATCACACCGTCATATCAATGACATCACATTCATATATTACCTCAATATATTTAATGAATATTCAGAATCATCCATTTTAATATCCACAGTCCGGATAAAACCCGAATGAATTAATTAATAATAAAATCCAATTAATCCATTAATTTAAAATATAATTCATTTTAAAAGTCACTAAAATCACGGGGTATTACATACTTCCCCCCTTATAACAGAATTTCGTCCCGAAATTCATGAATATAAGTCATACCGGTAAGGTCAACTCCGAGTATAAATCTCTCATCGCAAGAAATCTAAGACGTACCGCCCATACAGTACATTAACAAAAATCCCTATCGATGTTATACACCAAGCCTCACCACATAGTTTCAACTGAATCGAATTTAAACTTTACTCAATCTTTCCTATACCGTCATCGTGACAAACTTTGGGGAAAATAAATGATCCTCTCGTAGTGAACAAATAAATCTTGAAGCCTCAACTACTTACCTTTTTCACAATTATGAAAAATACTACAATCCAATCATCCAGGGCGCCCATACACCCTCTCGTACCGCTTTCAATATAAAAATTTTTGCAAAGGTTTTAAACTCGTTTCCCAAAGACCTAACTTATTTCGACTCCCAACGGTTATTAGTTTCATGCGTGGGGTGTCTGCAAGCAAAATCCAAACAAGGAACCACCCCGATACACTACTTCCTAAAGTAGTCGGTCATCGAAACTCCTAAGGCCCTTAGTCAATAATATATTAAAATTTGGTTTATAAAAAAAATATCAGGTTTATCGATTTAAAAAAAAAAATAGGTTTTATCGATTTCAAATAGAGTCTACGCATCTACTCTCTTATAGAAGACAAGATGCAGGATAGTAGTAGTACATACGCTCTCATATACCACAAGTTAATGCACGCCGATAGTCAAATCACGCTCGGACATGCCCAAGGTAAGTAATCCCATGATAAAAATCAAACCCACGTGATAACATGTAATATAAAGGTGTCCCACACCCCTCAGTGAGTCTACATAAATAACAGTGCTATAGGCTAAGTTTAGCAACCCTTTAGCCCACACAATATTAATCGTAACAAAATTCAATAGACGCCTCATAATTCCTTAGATAGAAAACATACCCTCATTCGCGGGTGGTGGTTGTTGATTCACTGCCTGATGGACGTTATATACACGCCCGTACTAACCCTGCTGCGTGGGTGCTGCTGGAATGGGAGGCAATGCTAGCACCGGAGCTGGAGCTGGAAGAGTAGCTGGTGGAAACACTGGTACCTGTGGCTCCTGTCGAGCATGTTGTTGCTGAGGGAATTTGTCTTTCTCAAGACAATCTTGACGTTTATGTCCATACTTGCCACACACGAAACATTTTCCCATAAACTTTCCACCACTTTAGCCCTGTTGAACCCGAACTTGCTGACCATTACCTCCCTTGCCTTGGCCCTGATGAGCCTGTCTCTGGCCCTGATGGCCCTGTTGTCCTTGACCAATACCTCTATCCTCAAATCGAGAATCTACAGATCGCAAACGCTTAGTATAGTCCCCTGTCTGGGAACCCTGATTACTCTTACGCTGATGACTCTGCCCTGACTGAGTCCCACTATAACTGCCCCCAGTAGTCTTGCCTTGTAGGCTTGACCCAAACCCCCGCTGGACACCCTGATTATGGAAGCGGTTATCCTGGCAGTGGAGCATTGCAGCATTAAGAACATATGCATACGTACGTAGTGAAAGATTCCCCAATAAATGTTGGCGAATCTTATAGTTCAACCCATCATTGAACATTAGAATTCTCCTCTCCTCAGTGGGTACTTCTGTTGGTTCCAAATTTGTTAATCTCGTAAATTCTTCCTCATATTCCACCTCAGTCTTCTCTCCTTGTTTCAAATCAAGTATTTTTCACCTCATCTCTGTCTGGATGGCGGAAGGAAAATACTTCCCATCAAACCGACAACTTCAACTATGCGATCGGGATAACCTCATACCTTCTTTCAACCAAATGTGTTCTAAACTCCCATCTCTATCCAGGAGACATACCACTACGCTCTTGTATTACACTCCATCCTTGCAAAATCAATAATGAGCTTAAACTCAGTCCTTGATGTTCAAATTGTAACCCTAAGGCTACCCTCACTCAATACACAAGATTCAAATAGGTTTTTCCTCAACATATATTCAGTAAGAAGTCACTAATTTCCTACTGGTCCAGAACATCATTTCTCCCGACTTATTATGAATTAAACTCTCCTTTCAATTAGGGTTAAAACCGATAGTTCCAAATCTATTATAAACAAATATTCTTTCACTTAGGATTAAACCCTCTTGTAAACTTAAGGATACCCAGGTGTTATATTAAATCATCCCTACTGGTCCTATCTTTAATCCTCATACATCCCCATTTGGAATTTAACAAATGAATCTAGCAACCGAAATTCCATTCAATATAATTTTCATCATTTTAATCACTTGAATCCAAATCAATGTAATTCAAATCTTATGAAGGGTTTACTGATATTTTCTAAGTCCCATAATATTCAATTAATAATCACTAAAGATCCACAAAAGGTTTGGGATAAGAATCAACATTTAAAAAGAAACAACTTTACATATTCTGGGGAGGTCGATCGATCGAAGGCAGGAGTCGATCGATCGATCCCTCAGGTACAAGCCTGGTTTTCTGCATTTTCTGCAACTACGGGTTTAACAACTTATGATCATTTAAACCTTCATCTAAACATCCCAAATGACTTATAATCTTTACTACATGATATATCAACATATATGAACGATTTCCAATACTCTAAACATCCTAGAATCATCAAGGGATTGGATTAAAAACATGTTTATCTCCTCATTTTCCAGAAAATCATCAACATATTAACTTCAAGAACACTTCAATGGTTTTTAGATTTTTCTTCCATAGATATATGATTATTTCGTGATTATTTTCATCCTACAACATGAGTTTAATTCCTATATCATTTCAGTTTCTAGAAATCCATTTAATCACTCCATTATTTCTTCCCAACATGTATAATCTTATCTTTTCATAACTATTCTAACATGGACGATATACGAACTTAAATTGCCATTATCAAACTCTTGCCTCTACTGAAGGTCTTATCCTTTGGTGTAGTATATCTCAGTTGGTTTTCCCTTCTCCGGTCAAACTCCGATGGTGGTTGGTGTTGGTGAACCTTGGTTCTTGTTCTTTTCCTTCCGAAGTAGGCTTTTCCCTTCCCAAGCACCCTTTCACTCTTTCTAGGAAGATGGATTTTCTACTTTGTGTAGAGGAGATGAATAACCCCCATACACTTAATCTACCAATACTTATAATAGGACAAAACCCGAAATCACTATTCATCCCCCCTAGAAAAATGACCAAAATGCCCTTTTGGGTTGTCTATTCATTTCCAAATGACCCGAGACTCAAAATTAACATCCAAATAGACTTTTTCTGACTATTTCAAACCTTACGGACACAAAGGCGCAGTCGAAATGACTATAAGGTCGATAGAAAATAAATTTCCTTTTTAATTTAATAAATTAGTTTCGACACGTCCCATACCGCGTCTGACTAAAAATTCAAATTACCGACTTTATATCACACCGTCATATCAATGACATCACATTCATATATTACCTCAATATCTTTAAGTAATATTCAGAATCATCCATTTTAATATCCACAGTCCGGATAAAACCCGAATGAATTAATTAATAATAAAATCCAATTAATCCATTAATTTAAAATATAATTCATTTTAAAAGTCACTAAAATCACGGGGTATTACAAATACTTCACATTTTTTTAAAATTGTGATTATATAACTAGAATTATCTACTAGGCAAACTTTTTCTTATTCTTTCCCCCCCCCCCCTAGTTATTTTAAATAGGTACCTATAAGCAAGGATGAGCAATTCAGTGATCTTAATCTAGGATTATTGAAGATCAATGGGAGTTCGTGTTAGTCAAGATAGAGATAGTGTTTGAGAGTGATCTATAGATTGAAATTATGTATTGTGGCACAATGGAATATTAATACAACCTCATATTTTGAGAAAGCCTGTGGATTTTATTATGTTTTAGTACTTATTAAGATAAGCCTCACACGTGATAAATAGGGGTGTGACATATATATTAGTTGTCATATTCTCGTGTGAAAACAATTGAGTCGATGAGTCTTTTAAGACACATAGACTTGATTCAATATGAGTGAGATACGATCAATTATATTAGATAGACGTAGATGATCCTTTTACGATTGCAGATTTTGTAAGCTACTCATTAACGACTTATATTACCATGCATTCACATTGGATTGAACATTATATCCATTTATTAGATATTATGAACTGTTTAGGGATAAACACACATACATGCACAAACGTTTTAAAATGTGTGAGGATTTTCAAATTTGATTGAACAATTGTTTAAAACTACCTCAGAGTTTTTTGGGAGTTAGTCTTTGTCCTGCACCAATTGTGGATTTTTTGTAATAGTTTAGCCTTAACCATTCGTAGGGATTTGTTTTGAGAATGTCTGCACAACAACGTTCAACGATATCAAAACATGCTTATGCCTATGGACTTTAACATGATTCCGTATTGCGAGGAATCATGTCCACAAAAAAGTGCACCATTGACATAGAGGAATTGGATTTTGAAAATTTTCTATAAATAGGCAATTTTCCTTTCGGGTTCATAAGATCTGAAAACCTCATATCTCAGACACATATTTGAGATCATTTTTTGGCTTGAAAACATTTTTCCTTTGCTTATCCATTCTACATTCACTTGTTCCCTCTCCAACTGTTAACACTTAGATCTATACTTCATCTATGCCTTTGAGAGATAATAGATAGTGTTTTGGTTCATATTCACATAGCCTATTCAGTTCAAATCAACCTACCTTTGAAATATATGATCACATACTCCTATCAATAAAATAGGATGCATTCCAATTTATTGGGGAAATTTGAGTGTGACGTTGACCTCAAGGAAGAAAGTTTCCATGTTCATTTGCGACGTGGAGATCATTGAGGATTTTCATTATTTATGGGTGAGATGTGCAAAGATCATTGGTAACTACTCAAGAGTGCATTTGTGAGCGGTTTCATCTCACCTTAAGTAAAACATATATTCAACTACAAATAAATATTAGAATCCATCGAGGTTTTTTACCCCTTTGTGCGTGTGTGGGTGGGGGGGTTCTCATAAACCCTGTCTTGTGGTTGATTATGAGTCATTTATAACAATATGCTGAAATTTGATCACACACATCATTTTGATCACATTTGAATCTCGAGAATTGTATTAAAATTGACTTGAGTGTGTTAGAACTAGTTTTTTTCATCTAGATTATTGATTGGTCACAAATATTGTATATTTACGCCCGTTATCCCTATGCATTCTCGTAGTTTTACGTTCCTTAATTCGTATACTTATGCTCGTTAACCAGACAAACTCTATTATGTATGTTTATATGCTTTGCGATAAAAATTGAGCTTTTGTAGGTATTAGAATGCTTAACGGTGCACTTCATTATTTTGGGAAAGTTTTCAATATAAGATCCAAATTTAGGGTCATTTTAATCAATCTAGTGTTCAAGAATCGTTCCCGAACTCTTCACGAAAGTTGTATCCCTTCGAGTCGGCTTCACGTGGGCTCCGACAATTGGTCAATACGGTTTCTAACAAACATGTTGTGACCATTTTCTCGAGGAGATCCATCTTGGTTTTTAGGATAAATCATTATCATTTCTTTTCCATTTATTTATTTTGCCACTTACTATTTAAGTGGGTTTTTTAGTATTTCAAGACATAATGGATTTTTCATCCTCTTCTTCTTCTTTTATCATCTTTTTACTAGTTAGGTTAGAGGAAGAATGGATTTGGAGGGGATTTTGCGCTTTGCTTCTCGCTCTCCTAGGGTTTCACCCAAGTGGGTTTGTAAGTCACTATTCATCATCTTGATCAGTAATCCAAGCTTCCATTGTTATTTTTTTGTTTTGTTATTTGTTTACTTACTTTGTAACCTAATTTCATCACTTTCACTTGATTTCATTTAATTAATGTCTTTTAACATTGGGTTGAATTGGTTTCTTTTCTTTGGTGATGGGTTTTCTGAGTTTAATTCGATTGGGTTGTACTTGCGTTTACTCCTAGGAGATTTAACGGTATGTATCATGTGTGCGCCGTATTTTCAACCTTGTGTGTCTAATTTTTGAGGTATTTGTTGATGCCAAAATCATAGTAGGCTTTTTTGACGATTTAGGGAGTGACAACTCTAGATTTAATTAATTGTCAAAATGAGATTGAACCTCGTTATACTTGTCTTACCCTGTAACTATTTATTCCAATTAACTCGAGGTGAAGGATAGTAGTCGCAATCTATAGTTTTTATTCCCTTTGTTAATCTTAGTTTACATTGATACCAATTAATCAATTACTTGTTTTACTTTTACCAACTTTATATCCCTGTTAATTTACATTGATTCATTTTATCTATTACACCAGGTTAAGTATATTTCAATTTCAGTTTCATCATATTTATTACCTCATACCAATACTTCACATTTTTTTAAACTTGTGATTATATAACTGGAATTATCTACTAGGCAAACTTTTTTCGTTCCCTCCCCCCCCCCCCCCCCTAGTTATTCTAAATAGGTACCTATAAGCAAGGATGAGCAATTCAGTGATCTCAATATAGGATTATTGAAGATCAATGGGAGTTCGTGTTAGTCAAGAATAGAGATAGTGTTAGAGAGTGATCTATAGATTGAAATTATGTATTGTGGCCCAATGGAATATTAATACAACCTCATATTTTGAGATAGCCTGTGGATTTTATTATGTTTTAGTACTTATTAAGATAATCCTCACACGTGATAAATAGGGGTGTGACATATATATTAGTTGTCATATTCTCGTGTGAAAACAATTGAGTCGATGAGTCTTCTAAGTCACATAGACTTGATTCAATATGAGTGAGATACGATCAGTTATCTTAGATAGACGTAGATGATCCTTTTACGATTGCAGATTTTGTAAGCTACTCATTAAAACCTTATATTACCATGCATTCACATTGAATTGAACATTATATCCATTTATTAGATATTATGAACTGTTTAGGGATAAACACACATACATGCAGAAACGTTTTAAAATGTGTGAGGATTTTCAAATTTGATTGAACAATTGTTTAAAACTACCTCAGAGTTTTTTGGGAGTTAGTCTTTGTCCTGCACCAATTGTGGATTTTTTGTAATAGTTTAGCCTTAACCATTCGTAGGGATTTGTTTTGAGAATGTCTGCACAACAACGTTCAACGATATCAAAACATGCTTATGCCAATGGACTTTGACATGATTCCGTATTGCGAGGAATCATGTGCACAAAAAAGTGCACCATTGACATAGAGGAATTAGATTTTGAAAATTTTCTATAAATAGGCAATTTTCCTTCCGGGTTCATAAGATCTGAAAACCTCATATCTCAGAAACATATTTGAGATCATTTTTTTGCTTCAAAACATTTTTCCTTTGCTTCTCCATTCTACTTTCACTTGTTCCCTCTCAAACTGTTAACACTTAGATCTATACTTCATCTATGCCTTTGAGAGATAATAGATAATGTTTTGGTTCATATTCACATAGCCTATTCAGTTCAAATCAACCTACCTTTGAAATATATGATCACATACTCCTATCGCTAAAATAGTAGGCATTCCAATTTATTGGGGAAATTTGAGTGTGACGTTGACCTCAAGGAAGAAAGTTTCCATGTTCATTTGCGACGTGGAGATCATTGATGATTTTCATTGTTTATGGGTGAGATGTCCAAAGATCATTGGTAACTACTCGAGAGTGCATTTGTGAGCGGTTTCATCTCGCCTTAAGTAAAACATATATTGAACTACAAATGAAAATTAGAATCCATCAAGGTTTTTTACCCCTTTGTGCATGTGTGGGTGTGGGGGGGGGGGGGGGGTTCTCATAAACCCTGTCTTGTGGTTGATTATGAGTCATTTATAACAATATGCTGAAATTTGATCACACACATCATTTTGATCACATTTGAATTTAGAGAATTGTATTAAAATTGACTTGAGTGTGTTAGAACTAGTTTTGTTCATCTAGATTATTGATTGGTCACAAATATTGTATATTTGCGCCCGTTATCCTTATGCATTCTTGTAGTTTTACGTTCCTTAATTCCTATATTTATGCTCGTTAACCAGACAAACTCTATTATGTATGTTTATATGCTTTGCGATAAATAATTGAGGTTTTGTAGGTATTAGAATGCTTAACGGTGCACTTCATTATTTTGGGGAAGTTTTCAATATAAGATCAAAATTTAGGGTCATTTTAATCATTCTAGTGTTCAAGAATCGTTCCCGAACTCTTCACGAAAGTTGTATCCCTTCGAGTCGGCTTCACATGGGCTCCGACAATTGGTCAATACAGTTTCTAACAAACATGTTGTGACCATTTTCTCGAGGAGATCCTTCTTGTTTTTTAGGATAAATCACTATCATTTCTTTTCCATTTATTTATTTTGCGACTTACTATTTAAGTGGGTTTTTTAGTATTTCAATACATAATGGATTTTTCATCATCTTCTTCTTCTTTTATCATCTTTTTACTAGTTAGGTTAGAGGAAGAATGGATTTGGAGGGGATTTTGCGCTTTGCTTCTCGCTCTCCTAGGGTTTCACCCAAGTGGGTTTGTAGGTCACTATTCATCATCTTGTTCTTTAATCCAAGCTTCCATTGTTATTTTTTTTCTTTGTTATTTGTTTACTTACTTTGTAACCTAAGTTCATCACTTTCACTTGATTTCATTTAATTAATGTCTTTTAACATTGGGTTGAATTGGTTTCTTTTATTTGGTGATGGGTTTTATGAGTTTAATTTGATTGGGTTGTACTTGCGTTTACTCCTAGGAGATTTAACGGTGTGTATCATGTGTGCGCCGTATTTTCAACCTTGTGTGTCTAATTTTCGAGGTATTTGTTGATGCCAAAATCATAGTAGGCTTTTTTGACGATTTAGGGAGTGACAACTCTAGATTTAATTAATTGTCAAAATGAGATTGAGCCTTGTTATACTTGTCTTCCCCTGTAACTATTTATTCCAATTAACTCGAGGTGAAGGATAGTAGTCGCAATCTATAGTTTTTATTCCCTTTGTTAATCTTAGTTTACATTGATACCAATTAATCAATTAATTGTTTTACTTTTACCAACTTTATATCCCTGTTAATTTACATTGATTCATTTTATGTATTACACCAGTTAAGTATATTTCAATTTCAGTTTCATCATATTTATCACCTCATACCAATACTTGACATTTTTTTTAAACTTGTCATTATATAATTGGAATTATCTAGTTTTCAAACTTTTTCTTATTCTTTTTCCACCCCCTCTAGTTATTTTAAATAGGTACCTATAAGCAAGGATGAGCAATTCAATGATCTCAATCTAGAATTATAGAAGATCAATGGGAGTTTGTGTTAGTCAAGAATAGAGATAATGTCAGAGAGTGATCTACAGATTGAAATTATGTATTGTGGCCCAATGGATTATTAATACAACCTCATATTTTGAGAAAACCTGTGGATTTTATTATGTTATAATACTTATTAAGATAAGCCTCACACGTGATAAATAGGGGTGTGACATATATATTAGTTGTCATATTCTCTTGTGAAAACAATTGAGTCGATTAGTCTTTTAAGTCTCTTAGACTTGATTCGATATGAGTGAGGTACGATCAATTATCTTAGATAGACTTAGATGAACCTTTTACGATTGAAGAATTCGTAAGCTACTCATTAAAGACTTATATTACCATGCATTCACATTGGATTGAACATTATATCCATTTATTAGATATGATTAAATGTTTAGGGATAAACACACAGACATGCACAAACATTTTAAAATGTGTGAGGATTTTTAAATTTGAAGGAACAATTGTTTAAAACTATCTCAGAGTCTTTTGGGAGCAAGCCTTTGTCCTGCAATGGAAAGAAGAGATCTTTGGGATTCTTTAACATATAGTTCTTCTCTGTGTACTGATTATCCTCTCATTGTCATGGGGGACTTCAATATAGTTAGTACAAGTACAGAAAGGGCTGGGGGTGTTGATATTGATCTTGGGGGTGCTTCTGAGTTTAATTCTTGCTTGATTAGCTGTTCTTTGTAGGATTTGGGCTATAGTGGATCTAAATTCACTTGGGCTAAAAGTGTCAATGGGAATATGATGTATGAGAGACTTGATAGAGGCTTGGTTAATCCTTCATGGTTGGATTATTTCCCTAATTCCTCCATTACTCATTTTCATAGAAACTGTTCTGATCATAGTCCCTTATTACTTTCTATTCAAAGTCAGTTTGATTCCTCAGTTAAACCATTTAGATTTCTAAATATGTGGAGTTCTCATGATGGTTTTATTAATTTAGTCCAAAGCTCTTGGGCAGTAGCTGCTACAGGTAGACATATGGATGTATTTTCATTCAAGCTTAAAAGACTAAAATCAGCCTTGAAAAGCTGGAATAGAGAGGTTTTTAAAAATGTTTTTGAAGAAAATTCCATTATGGAGGACAATTTAATCCAAGAAGAGCTAAAGTTAGAATTTGATAATAGTGGAGCTCAAAGGCAGATCTATTCTAAAGCCAAGGCAGACCTCAATGCTGCTATGGCCAAAGAGGAACTGTTCTGGTTTCAGAAATCAAGGGGTGATTGGATAAGTAATGGAGATAGAAATACCAAATTCTATCATGCTCAGGTGCAAAACAATAGAAGAAGACAAGGCATACATGCTATAAAAGATGATGAGGGCAGAATCAAAGAGACTAAAGAAGACATTGCTAACCAGTTTATATCTTATTTTTCAAATTTGTTTTCTGCAGGTCCTCTTAAAGATAATGGACTTTTTGAAGTTATCCCAAAGATATTGACAGAGGAGATGAATAGCATTCTTATTTCTATCCCAGAAGAAGCAGAAATTTTGAATGCCATACAAAATATGAATCAAAATAGCTCAGCTGGATGTGATGGCTATAATGGTTATTTCTATGTGCAGTGTTGGGATATAATCAAGCAGGATCTTGTGAATGCTATAGAAGCTTTTTTCTTAGGAGCTGACATTCCCAAATCATGGAGTTCTACTATGATTTGTCTTATTCCTAAAGTACATAGACCTATGTTCTGTAAAGACTACAGACCTATAAGTCTTTGTAACTTTAGTTACAAGATAATCACCAAGATTACTAACTCCAGACTTAGCCCTATGCTTCCTTCTATTATTTCTTGCAATCAATCAGGTTTTGTGCAAGGGAGAAACATTCTTGATAACATTCTATTAGCTCAAGAGATGATGCAATTTATTAATAGAAAAGCTATTGGAGGTAATGTGGTTTGGAAACATGACTTGGTTAAAGCATATGATAGAACCTCGTGGCATTTCTTAATTAAATCTCTAAGAGCTTTTGGATTCTCATAGACTTTTATTGATCTAATTTGGAGATGCATTTCTTCCACCTGGTTTTCTATAATTATCAATGGGCAGCCTATGGGATTCTTTCAACCTTCCGGAGGAATTAGGCAAGGGGATCCTATTTCCCCAAGCCTATTCATTATCATGGCAGAAGCTTTTAGCAGAGGATTGAATAAGCAGATGTTGGCAGGTTCTATTGCTCCTTTCTCTCACCCTAGAGGAAGTCCATTAATTAGCCATCTTGGATATGCTGATGATTTAATTATCTTTTCTAGAGGAACAGAGCACAGTCTTAAAAACCTTATGACATTTATTGATTGTTATGAGAAGGAATCAGGTCAACTCTTTAATAAAGAGAAATGTTGCTTCTCTTTAAGCTCTAAAGCTTCTGTGACTGTCAGATCCAGTATTGCAGCCTGCACAGGTTTCAAATTTTCTAATGGCTATATGAGCTATCTTGGTTGCCCTCTGTTCAAAGGAAGAATGAAAGCTATTTACTTTGAATCTCTAATTCATTCTATTGCATCCAAAATTCAGAGTTGGAAGTCTAAATTTCTTTCTTTAGCTGGTAGAGTTACTCTGATCCAATCTGTTTTAAATTCTATCCCTATCTTTACTTTATTTGCTTTACAGCCTCCTAAATTGGTGATTAAATCAATTATTCAATTGATTAGTTCATTCTTTTGGGTAATAAATAAAGATTATGGGAAAAAATTTCATTGGATCAAGTGGGATTCTATTTGTTTCCCAATAAAAGAAGGTGGATTAGGCATAAAAAATTTGGAGTATATCAAAGAAGCTTCTAACATCAAATTGGCTTGGAATATGAAGAAGAATACTAGCTTATGGGCTAAGTTTATGAATGCTAAATACTCTAATGTTCCTACTGGAAGTGGATCAATGACTTTTAGAAGAATCAGGTCTGCTTGGAATATAATGGAGGCTAATTATTTATGGTTAGATAATGAGCTGATTTCGCAGCCTTCTTCAACTGGAAAGTTCACATTTTCTTTAGCTTATGAGATTATTAGAAAGCATAAATTGTCATCTTTAGCTTTTAACTATATATGGGATCCTAATATTCCTCCTAACATTTCTACTTTTATGTGGAAAACATTATCTAAATGTGTTCCTGTTAAAGATCTTATTCAAAAGGTGGGAGTGAAATTAGCATCAAGATGTCAATGCTGCCATAAGGAAGGGGAATCTCTGAACCATCTCTTTATATTAGGTCCTATAGCTGCAGAAGTTTGGAATCATTTTTTATGCTTACTGGGAGTTACTCCTAGACCATCCACTATTCATAGCTCGATAATTCAATGGTGGTTACATTCAGGAAATTCTCATATATCTCAGTGGCTTCATAAGATCATTCCAGTCACTATTATCCGGGAAATTTGGCTTGCCAGAAACAAAGCTCTTTTTGAAGGTATAACTATGAGAGCTAACATGATTTCATCTAGAGTGATATCTAGAATTGCAGAGGTATTCCTTCATTCCAAAATCAAAGGTGGGAGAAATGATGTATGCAAGGAGGTTATCAATGTCTTTTCTCTTAATTTCAAGATTTCCAATTCTTCTTTTATATTTATGCCTTGGAAATGTCCTCCAAAAGGTAGATTCAAACTCAACTGTGCTGCCAAGACAGGGCACAATATGGGATTTGGCTCTATTATTCGAAATGATACAGGTCAATTCATTTGGGTTTTCTCAAATGTTTTATCCACAAATTCATTGATTGAAGCTCAAGTTCAAGCTATTTTGGTTGGGATCAAGTTTTGCAAGGAGAAGGGTATTTCTAAAATAGACATAGAAGTAGAGTCAAAAATATTCTTCAATGTTTTATTTCTTCTTCTACAGCTCAGTGGCGTATAAGGACTGAAATTTCTGAAATCAATGAATTTCTCCAAACTAATCATTGCTTCATCAAGTTATGTTCATCAGAAGCCAATATATCTGCAGCGTTGCTTGCCAATCATGGATCCTATCATCAAAGTTCTTTTAGATTTCAAAATTATTGTGATCTCCCTAGAGAGATTAGAGCTTCTATTTTAGTAGTTTCAGAAAAGGCCTTTGTTTGATTTGATTGTAAGCCATGTGAGAGGTCTTTTCTCTCTATAGTTGCAATAATATCCATATTTATCCAAAAAAAAAAAAACATTTGTAGGGATTTGTTTAAGCATGTCAGCACAACAACGTTCAACGATACCAAAACATGCTTATGCATACGGACTTTGACTTGATTCCATATTGCGAGGAATCATGCGCCTGAAAAAGTGCACCATTCACATAGAAGCATTAGATTTTGTAAATTTTCTATAAATAGGCCATTTGGCTTCCCAATTCATAAGATCTGAAAACCTCATAACTCAGACACATATTTGAGATCATTTTTGAGCTTGAAAACATTTTTCCTTTGCTTCTCTATTGTACTTTCACGTGTTCCCTCTCCACCTGTTAATACTTAGATCTATACTTGATTTATGGCTTTGTGAGATAATTGATAGTGTTTTGGTTCACATTCACATAGCCTATTCACTTCAAATCAACCTACCTTTGAGTTATATGATCACATACTACTATCTCTAAAATAGGAGGCATTCCAATTTATTGGGGAAATTTGAGTGTGACGTTGACCTCAAGGAAGAAAGTTTCCATGTTCATTTGCGATGTGGAGATCATTTAGGATTTTCATTGTTTATGGGTGAGATTTCCAAAGATCAATGGTAACTACACGAGAGTGCATTTGTAAATGGTATCATCTTGCCTTAACAAGTAGAAATGAATATTGGAATGCATCGAGGTTTTTTACCCTTGTGTGTGTGGGAGGGGGGGTCCTCATAAACCCTGTCTTGTGGTTGGTTATGAGTCATTTATAACAATATGATGAAATTTGATCACACACATCACTTGGATCACATTTGAATCTAGAGAATTGTATTAAAATTGACTTGAGTGTGTTAGAACTAGTTTTGTTCATATAGATTATTGATTGGTCACAAATATTGTATATTTTCGCCCGTTATCTTTATGCATTCTTGTAGTTTGATGTTCCATAATTCCTATATTTATGCTCGTTAACCAGACAACTTCTATTATGTATGTTTATACGCTTTGCGATGTACAATTGAGCTTTTGTAGGTATTAGAACGCTTAATGGTGCACTTGGTTATTTTGGGGAAGCTCTAAATATAAGAAGCAAATTTAGGGTCATTTTAGTCATTCGAGTGTCCGAGCATCATTCCCGAACTCTTCACGAAAGTTGAATCTCTTCAAGCCGGCTTTACGTGCCCTCTGACAGTTTCTCAATGAGGTTTCTAACGAACATGTTATGACCATTTTTCTCGAGGAGATCTGTCTTGATTTTTAAGTATAAATCCTTATCATTTCTTTTCCATTTATTTATTTTGCCACTTACTATTTAAGTGGGTTTTTTAGTATTTCATGGCATAACGGATTTTTCATCATCTTCTTCTTCTTCTTATTTTATCATCTTTTTACTAGTTAAGTTAGAGGAAGAATGGATTTGGAGGGGATTTTGGGCTTTGCTTCTCGCTCTCCTAGGGTTTCACCCAAATGGTTTTGTAAGTCACTATTCATCATCTTGTTGTTTAATCCAAGCTTCCATTGCTATTTTTTTTGCTTTTTTATTTGTTTACTTACTTTGTAACCTAATTTCAACACTTTCACTTGCATGATTTCATTTAATTAATGTCTTTTAACATTGGGTTGATTTGGTTTCTTTTATTTAGCGATGGGTTTTATGAGTTTATTTCGATTGGGTTGTTCTAGATTTTACTCCTAGGAGATTTAATGGTGTATATCATGTGTGGGCCGTATTTACAACCTTGTGTGTCAAATTTCCGAGGTATTTGTCAACGCCAAAATCATAGTAGGTTTTTTTTACGATTAGGGGGTGACAACTCTAGATTTAATTAATTGTCGAAATGAGATGCAATCTTGTTATACTTGTCTTCCCATGTAACCATTTATTCTGATTAACTTGAGGTGAAGGATAGTAGTCGCAATCTATAGTTTTTATTCCCTTTGTTAATCTTAGTTTACATTGATACCAATTGATCTATTAATTGTTTTACTTTTATCAACTTCATATCCCTGTCAATTTATATTGATTCATTTTATCTATTACACACAGTTAAGTATATTTCATTTGCAGTTTCATCATATTTATTACCTCACACCAATACTTCACATTTTTTCTAAACTTGTCATTGTATAACTGGAATTATGTAGTTGGAAAACTTTTCCTTACTCTTTTGCCAACCCCTCTAGTTATTTTGAACAGTTACCAATAAAAAAGGATGAGCAATTCAGTGATCTGAATCTAGGATTAAAGAAGATCAATGGGAGTTAGTGTTAGTCAAGAGTAGAGATAGTTTCAGAGAGTGATATATAGCTTGAAATTATGTATTGTGGCCCAATGGATTATTAATACAACCTCATATTTTGAGAAAGCCTATGGATTTTATTATGTTTTAGTACTTATTAAGATAAGACTCACACGTGATAAATAGGGGTGTGACATATATATTAGTTATCATATTCTCGTGTGAAAACAATTGAGTTGATGAGTCTTTTAAGTCACATAGACTTGATTCGATACGAGTGAGAGACGATCAATTATCTTAGATAGACTAAGATGAACCTTTTACGATTGAAGATTTTGTAAGCTACTCATTGCAGACTTATATTACCATGCATTCAGATTGGATTGAACACTATATCCATTTATTAGATATTATGAATTGTTTAGGGATAAACACACACACATCCACAAACGTTTTAAAATGTGTGAGGATTTTCAAATTTGTTGGAACAATAGTTTAAAACTATCTTAGAATTTTTTAGGAGTTAGTCTTTATTATGCACCAATTGTGGATTTTTCGCAAGAGTTTAGCCTTAACCAATCATAGGGATTTGTTTTATGCATGTCAGAACAACAGCATTCAACGATATTAAAACATGCTTATGCATATGGACTTTGACATGATTCCATATTGTGAGGAATCACGCGCATGAAAACGTGCACCATTCACATAGAGGCATTAGATGTTGAAAATTTTCTATAAATAGGCCATTTTCCTTCCCGGTTCATAAGATCTGAAAACCTCATAACTCAGACACATATTTGAAATCATTTTTGAGCTTGAAAACATTTTTCCTTTGCTTCTCTATTCTACTTTTACTTGTTCCCTCTCCAACTGCAAAAACTTAGATCTATTATTGATCTATGCCTTTGTGTGATAATTCATAGTGTTTTGGTTCACATTCACATAGCCTATTCAGTTCAAATCAACCTACCTTTAAGTTATACGATCACATACTCCTATCTCTAAAATAGGAGGGATTCCAATTTATTCGGGAAATTTGAGTGTTACGTTGACCTCATGAAGAAAGTTTCCATGTTAAATTGTGACGTGGAGATCATTGAGGTTTTTCATTGTTTATGGGTGAGATTTCCAAAGATCATTGGTAACTACACGAGAGTGCATTTGTGAGCGGTATCATCTTGCCTTAAGTAAAACATATATTCAAGGAGAAATGAAAATTGGAATGCATCGAGTTTTTTACCCCATTGTGTGTGTGGGGGGGGGGGGGGGGGGGTCCTCATAAACCATTTCTTGTTGTTTATTATGAGTAATTTATAAAAATATGATGAAATTTAATCACACACATCACTTGGATCACATTAGAATCTAGAGAATTGTATTAAAATTGACTTGAGTGCGTTAGAACTAGTTTTGTCCATCTAGATTATTGATTGGTCACAAATATAGTATATCTGCGCCGGTTATCTTTATGTATTCTTGTAGTTTTACGTTCCTTAATTCCTATATTTGTGCTCGTTAACCAGACAACCTCTATTATGTATGTTTATATGCTTTGCGATATGTAATTGAGCTTTTGAAGGTATTAGAACGGTTAACGGTGCACTTGGTTCTTTTGGGGAAGTCTTCAATATAAGATGCAAATTTAGGGTCATTTCAGTCATTCTAGTGTTCGAGCATCGTTCCCGAACTCTTCACGAACGTTGTATCCCTTTGAATAGGCTTCACGTGGCCTACGACAGTTTGTCAATACGGTTTCTAACGAACATGTTATGACCATTTTCTTGAGAAGATTCGTAATGGTTTTTAGGATAAATCATTATCATTTCTGTTCCCATTATTGATGTTGCCACTTACTATTTAAGTGGGTTTTTTAGTATTTCAAGACAGAATGGATTTTTCATCATCTTCTTCTCCTTCTTTTATCATCTTTTTACTAGTTAGGTTAGAGGAAGAATGGATTTGGAGGGGATTTTGGGCTTTGCTTTTCGCTCTCCTAGGGTTTCACCCAAATGGGTTTGTAAGTCACTATTCATCATCTTGTTCTTTAATCCAAGCTGCCATTATTATTTGTTCTGCTTTGTTATTTGTTTACTTACTTTGTAGCATAATTTCATCACTTTCACTTACATGATTTCATTTAATTAATGTCTTTTAACATTAGGTTGATTTGGTTGATTTTCTTTAGTGATGGGTTTTATGAGTTTAATTCGATTGAGTTGTTCTTTATTTTACTCCTTGGAGATTTAACGTTTTATATCACGAATGGGCCGTAATTGCAACCTTGTGTGTCTATGTTCCAAGGTATTTGTTGATGCAAAAATCATAGTAGGCTTTTTTGACGATTTAGGGGGTGACAACTCTAGATCTAATTAATTGTCGAAATGAGATTCAATCTTGATATACGTGTCTTCCCATGTAACCATTTATTCCTATTAACTCGTGGTGAAGGATAGTAGTCACAATATACAGATTTTATTCCCTTTGTTAATCTTAGTTTACATTGATACCAAGTAATCTATTAATTGTTTTACTTTTACCAACCTTATATCCCTGTTAATTTACAAGGATTCATTTTATCTATTACACCAGGTTCAGTATATTTCAATTTCAGTTTCATCATATTTATTACCTCAAACCAATACTTCACTTTTTTTTTAAATTGTCATTATATAACTGGAATTATCTATTTGGCAAAAATTTTCTTATTCTTTTTCCACCCCCTCTAGTTATTTTAAACAAGTACCTATAAGCAACGATTAGCAATTCAGTGATCTCAATCTAGGATTATAGAACAATAATGGGATTTCGTGTTAGTCAAGAATAGAGATAGTGTTAGAGAGTGATCTATAGCTTGAAATTATGTATGGTGGCCCAAAGGAATATTAATAAAACCTTCTATTTTGAGAAAGCCTATGGATTTTATTATGTTTTAGTACTTATTAAGATAAGTCTCACTGGTGATAAATAGGGGTGTGACATATATATTAGTTTTCATATTCTCGTGTGAAAACAATTGAGTTGATGAGTCTTTTAAGTCACATAGACTTGATTCGATACGAGTGAGACACGATCAATTATCTTAGATGGACATAGATGAACCTTTTACGATTGAGGATTTTGTAAGCTACTCATTGAAGGCTTATATTACCATGCATTCACATTGGATTGAACACTATATCCATTTATTATATATTATGAATTGTTTAGGGACAAACGCACACACATCCACAAACGCTTTAAAATGGGTGAGGATTTTCAAATTTGATGGAACAATAGTTTAAAACTATCTCAGAGTTTTTTAGGAGTTAGTCGTTAACATGCACCAATTGTGGATTTTTGGCAAGAGTTTAGCCTTAAACATTCATTGGGATTTCTATTAAGCATTTCTGAACAACAGCGTTCAACGATATCAAAACATGCTTGTGCATACGGACTTTGACGTGATTCCATATTGCAAGGAATCATGCGCACGAAAAAGTGCACCATTCACATAGAGGCATTAGATTTTGAAAATTTTCTATAAATAGGTTATTTTCCCTCCCGTTCATAAGATCTGACAACCTCATAACTCAAACACATATTTGACATAATTTTTGAGCTTGAAAACATTTTTCCTTTGCTTCTCTATACTACTTTTACTTGTTCCCTCTGCAATTGTTAAAACTTAGATATATACTTCATCTATGCCTTTATGAGATAATTGATAGTGTTTTGGTTCACATTCACATCGCCTATTCAGTTCAAATCAACCTACCTTTGAGTTATATGAGCACATACTCCTATCTCTAAAATAGGAGGCATTCCAATTTATTGGGGAAATTTGATTGTGACTTTGACCCCAAGGAAGAAAGTTTCCATGTTCATTTGCGACGTGGAGATCATTGAGGATTTTCATTATTTGTGGGTGAGATTTCCAAGATCATCGGTACACGAGAGTACATTTGTTAGCGTTATCATCTTTCCTTAAGTAAAATATATATTCAAGTAGAAATTAAAATTGGAATCCATTGAGGTTCTTTACCCATTGTATGTGTGTGTGTGGGGGGGGGGGGGGGGGTCCTCATAAACCCTGTCTTGTGGTTGATTATGAGTCATTTATAACAATATGCTGAAATTTGATCACACACATCACTTGGATCACATTTGAATCTAGAGAATTGTATTAAAATTGACTTGAGTGTGTTAGAACTAGTTTAGTTCATCTAGATTATTGATTGGTCACAAATACAGTATATCTGCGACCGTTATCTTTATGCATTCTTGTAGTTTTACGTTGCAGAATTCCTATATTTATGCTCGTTAACCAGACAACCTCTATTATGTATGTTTATATGCTTTATGATATATAATTGAGCTTTTGTATGCATTAGAACGGTTAACGGTGCACTTGGTTATTTTTGGGAAGTCTTCAATATAAGATGCAAATTTAGGGCGATTGTAGTCATTCTAATGTTCGAACATCATTCCCGAACACTTCACGAAAGTTGTATCCCTTTGAGTCGGCTTCACGTGGCCTCCGACAGTTTGTCAATATGATTTCTAATGAACATGCAATGACCATTTTCTCGAGGAGATCCGTCTTGGTTTTTATGATAAATCATTATCATTTCTATTCCATTTTGGTATTTTGCCAGTTACTACTTAAGTGGGTTTTTTAGTATTTCAAGACATAATGGATTTTTCATCGTCTTCTTCTTCTTCTTTTATCATATATTTACTAGTTAGGTTAGAGGAAGAATGGATTTGGAGGGGATTTTGGGCTTTGCTTCCCGCTATCCTAGGGTTTCACCCAAATGGGTTTGTAAGTCACTATTCATCATCTTGTTCAGTAATCCAAGCTTCCATTGTTATTTTTTTTTTTGCTTTGTTATTTGTTTACTTACTTTGTAACCTAATTTCATCACTTTCACTTGCATGATTTCATTTAATTAATGTCTTTTAACATTGGGTTGATTTGGTTGCTTTTCTTTGGTGATGGGTTTTATGAGTTTAATTCGATTGGGTTGTTCTTGATTTTACTCCTAGGATATTTAACAGTGTATATCATACGTGGGCCGTATTTACAACCTTGTGTATCTAATTTTCGAGGTACTTGTTGATGCCAAAATCATAGTAGGCTTTTTTGACGATTTAGGGGGTGACAACTCTAGATTTAATTAATTGTCGAAATGAGATTCAATCCTAATATACTTGTTTTCCTATGTAACCATTTATTCCAATTAACTCGAGGTGAAGGTTAGTAGTCGCAATCTATAGTATTTATTCCTTTTGTTAATCTTAGTTTACATTGATACCAAGTAATCTATTAATTGTTTTACTTTTACAAACTTTATATCCCTGTTAATTTACATTGATTCATGTTATCTATTACACCGGGTTAATTATATTTCAATTTCAGTTTCATCATATTTGTTACCTCATACCAATACTTCACTTTTTTTTAAGATGTCATCATATAACTGGAATTATCTACTTGGCAAACTTTTTCTTATTCTTTTTCCGCCCCCACTAGTTATTTTAAACAGGTACCAATAAGCAAGGATAAGCAAATCAGTGATCTCAATCTAGGATTATAGAAGATCAATGGGAGTTCGTGTTAGTCAAGAATAGAGATAGTGTCAGAGAGTGATCTATAGCTTGAAATTACGTATTGAGGCCCAATGGATTATTAATACAACCTCATATTTTGAGAAAGCCTATGGATTTTATTATGTTTTTGTACTTATTAAGATAAGGCTCACACGTGATAAATAGGGGTGTGACATATATATTAGTTTTCATATTCTCGTGTGAAAACAATTGAGTCGATGAGTCTTTTAAGTGACATAGACTTGATTTGATACGAGTGAGACACGATCAATTATCTTAGAAAGACTTAGATGAACCTTTTACGATTGAAGATTTTGTAAGCTACTCATTGAAGACTTTTATTACCATGCATTCACATTGGATTGAACACTATAACCATTTATTAGATATTATGAATTGTTTAGGGATAAACACACACGCATCCACAAGCATTTTAAAATGAGTGAGGATTTTCAAATTTGATGGAACAATAGTTTAAAACTATCTCAGTGTTTTTTAGGAGTTAGTCTTTATCATGCACCAATTGTGGATTTTTGGTAAGAGTTTAGCCTTAACAATTCGTAGGGATTTGTTTTAAGCCTGTCTGAACAACAGCGTTCAATGATATCAAAACATGATTGTGCATACGAACTTTGACATGATTCCATATTGCGAGGAATCATGCGCAAGAAAAAGTGCACCATTCTCATAGAGGCATTAAATTTTGAAAATTTTCTATAAATGGGCCATTTTCCCTCCCGGTCCATAAGATCTGAAAACCACATAAGTCAGACACATATTTGAGATCATTTTTGAGCTTGAAAACATTTTTCCTTTGCTTCTCTATTATACTTTTACTTGTTCCCTCTCCAACTATTAAAACATATATCTATACTTGATCTATGCCTTTGTGAGATAATTGATAGTGTTTTGGTTCACATTCACATAGCCTATTCAGTTCAAATCAACCTACCTTTAAGTTATACGATCACATACTCCTATCTTTAAAATAGGAGGGATTCTAAATTATTCGGGAAATTTGAGTGTGACGTTGACCTCATGGAAGAAAGTTTCCATATTAATTGGCGACCTGGAGATCATTGAGGATTTTCATTGTTTATGGGTAAGATTGTCGAAGATCAATTGTAACTACCTGAGAGTGCATTTGTGAGCGGTATCATCTTGCATTAAGTACAACATATATTCAAGGAGACATGAAAATTGAAATGCATCGAGGTTTTTTACCCCTTTGTGTGTGTGGGGATGGGGGGGTCCTCATAACGCGTGTCTTGTGGTTGATTATGAGTCATTTATAACAATATGCTGAAATTAAATCACACTCATAACTTGGTTCACATTAGAATCTATAGAATTGTATTAAAATTGAATTGAGTGTGTTAGAACTAGTTTTGGTCATCAAGATTATTGATTGGTCACAAATATAGTATATCTGCGCCCGTTATCTTTATGCATTCTTGTAGTTTTACGTTCCATAATTCCTATATTTATGCTCGTTAACCAGACAACCTCTATTATGTATGTTTATATGCTTTGTGATATATAATTGAGCTTTCGTAGGTATTATAACGGTTAACGGTGCACTTCGTTCTTTTGGGAAAGTCTTCAATATAAGATGCAAATTTAGGGTCATTTTAGTCATTCTAGTGTTCGACCATCATTCCCAAACTCTACACGAAAGTTGTCTCCCTTTGAGTCGGCTTCACGTGGCCTCCGACAGTTCATCAATACGGTTTCTAACGAACATGTTATGACCATTTTCTCAAGGAGACCCGTCTTGGTTTTTAGGATAAATCATTATCATTTCTTTTCCATTTATTTATTTTGCCACTCACTATTTAAATGGGTTTTTTAGTATTTTAAGACATAATGGATTTTTGATCATCTTCTTCTTTTTCTTTTATCATCTTTTTACTCGTTAGGTTAGAGGAAGAATGGATTTGGAGGGGATTTTGGGCTTTGCTTCTCGCTCTCTTAGGTTTTCACCTAAATGGGTTTGTAAGTCACGATTCATCGTGTTGTTCTTTAATCCAAGCTTCCGTTGTTATTTTTTTTTCTTTGTTATTTGTTTACTTACTTTGTAACCTAATTTCATCACTTTCACTTGAATGATTTCATTTAATTAATGTCTTTTAACATTGGGTTGATTTGGTTGCTTTTCTTTGGTGATGGGTTTTATGAGTTTAATTCGATTGGGTTTTTCCTGATTTTACTCCTAGGAGATTTAACGGTGTATATCATGCGTGGGCCATATTTACAACCTTGTGTCTCTAATTTCTGAGGTATTTGTTGATGCCAAAATCATAGTAGGCTTTTTTGACGATTTAGGGGGTGACAACTCTAGATTTAAATAATTGTCGAAATGAGATTCAATATTGTTATACTTGTCTTCCCATGTAACCACTTATTCCAATTAACTCGAGGTGAAGGATAGTAGTCGTAATCTATAGTTTTTATTCCCTTTGATAATTTTAGTTTACATTGATACCAAGTAATCCATTAATTGTTCTACTTTTACCAACTTTATATCCCTGTTAATTTACATTGATTGATTTTACCAATTAAGATTTCAATTTCAGTTTCATCATATATTTTTAAACTTGTCATTATATAACTGGAATTATCTACTTGGCAAACTTTTTCTTATTCTTTTTCCACCCCCACTAGTTATTTTAAACAGGTACCAATAAGCAAGGATGAGCAATTCAATGATCTCAATCTAGGATTATAGAAGATCAATGGGAGTTCGTGTTAGTCAAGATTTGAGGTACTGTCAGAGAGTGATCAATTGCTTGTAATTATGTATTGTGGCCCAATGGATTATTAATACAACCTCATATTTTGAGAAAGCCTATGGATTTTATTATGTTTTAGTACTTATTAAGATAAGCCTCACACGTGATAAATAGGGGTGTGACATATATATTAGTTGTCATATTCTCGTGTGAAAACAATTGAGTCGATGAGTCTTTTAAGTCACATAGACTTGATTCAATATGAGTGAGATACGATCAGTTATCTTAGATAGACGTAGATGACCCTTTAACGATTGCAGATTTTGTAAGCTACTCATTAAAGACTTATATTACCATGCATTCACATTGAATTGAACATTATATCCATTTATTAGATATTATGAACTGTTTAGGGATAAACACACATACATGCACAAACGTTTTAAAATGTCTGAGGATTTTCAAATTTGATTGAACAATTGTTTAAAACTACCTCAGAGTTTTTTGGGAGTTAGTCTTTGTCCTGCACCAATTGTGGATTTTTTGTAATAGTTTAGCCTTAACCATTCGTAGGGATTTGTTTTGATAATGTCTGTACAACAACGTTCAACGATATCAAAACATGCTTATGCCTATGGACTTTGACATGATTCCGTATTGCGAGGAATCATGTGCACAAAAAAGTGCACCATTGACATAGAGGAATTAGATTTTGAAAATTTTCTATAAATAGGCAATTTTAATTCCGGGTTCATAAGATCTGAAAACCTCATATCTCAGAAACATATTTGAGATCATTTTTTGGCTTGAAAACATTTTTCCTTTGCTTCTCCATTCTACTTTCACTTGTTCCCTCTCCAACTGTTAACACTTAGATCTATACTTCATCTATGCTTTTGAGAGATAATAGATAGTGTTTTGGTTCATATTCACATAGCCTATTCAGTTCAAATCAACCTACCTTTGAAATATATGATCACATACTCCTATCTCTAAAATAGGATGCATTCCAATTTATTGGGGAAATTTGAGTGTGACGTTGACCTCAAGGAAGAAAGTTTCCATGTTCATTTGCGACGTGGAGATCATTGATGATTTTGATTGTTTATGGGTGAGATGTCCAAAGATCATTGGTAACTACTCGAGAGTGCATTTGTGAGCGGTTTCATCTCGCCTTAAGTAAAACATATATTCAACTACAAATGAAAATTAGAATCCATCGAGGTTTTTTACCCCTTTGTGCATGTGTGGGTGGGGGGTTCTCATAAACCATGTCTTGTGGTTGATTATGAGTCATTTATAACAATATGCTGAAATTTGATCACACACATCATTTTGATCACATTTGAATTTAGAGAATTGTATTAAAATTGACTTGAGTGTTTTTAGAACTAGTTTATTTCATCTAGATTATTGATTGGTCACAAATATAGTATATCTGCGCCCGTTATCTTTTTGCATTCTTGTAGTTTTATGTTCCTTAATTCCCATATTTATGCTCGTTAACCAGACAACTTCTATTATGTATGTTTATATGCTTTGCGATATATAATTGAGCTTTTGTAGGTATTAGAACGCTTAACAGTGCACTTTGTTCTTTTGGGGAAGTTTTCAATATAAGATGGAAACTTAGGGTCATTTTAGTCATTTTAGTCATTCTAGTGATCGAGCATCGTTCCCGAACTCTTCAGGAAAGTTGTATCCCTTCGAGTCGGCTTCACGTGGCCTCCAACCGTTGGTCAATACGGTTTCTAACAAACACATTATGACCATTTTCTCGAGGAGATACTCCTTGTTTTGAGGATAAATCATTATCATTTCTTTTCCATTTATTTATTTTGCCAGTTACGATTTAAGTGGGTTTTTTAGTATTTCAAGACATAATGGATTTTTCATCATTTTCTTCAGGCAGAATGGATTTGGAGGGGATTTTGGGATTTGCTTCTCGCTCTCCTAGTGTTTCACCCAAATGGGTTTGTAAGTCACTGTTCATCATCTTGTTCTTTAATCCAAGCTTCCATTATTATTATTTTTTTGCTTTGTTATTTGTTTAATTACTTTGTAACCTAATTTCTTCACTTTCACTTACACGATTTCATTTAATTAATGTCTTTTAACATTGGGTTGTTCTTGATTTTACTCCTAGGAGATTTAACGGTGTATATCATGTGTACATCGTATTTACAACCTCGTGTGTGTAATTTTCGAGGTATTTATTGAAGCCAAAATCATCATAGGCTTTTTTGACGATTTAGGGGGTGACAACTCTAGATTTAATTAATTTTCGAAATGAGATTCAATCTTGTTATACTTGTCTTCCCATGTAACCATTTATACCAATTAACTCGAGGTGAAGGATAGTAGTCACAGTCGATAGTTTTTATTCCCTTTGTTAATCTTAGTTTAAACACATGCCTAGTATTATCTTTTCTTTTGTTAACAATTATCTTTTACACTTGAATTCTTGAAGTATTAAATCAATATAATTCTAACAACTAGTCTTTTTGGATTCGATATCCAGACTGGCCACTCTACTTTTGTAAAGAGTGTAGTCAATAGTTTAGGTTTTTACATAGCAGTGGGATACGAGTATAATGACCGGCGTATATCTTTATACACTTGCGCCACAGTTTTCCCTTGTTATCAAAATGGCGTCGTTGTCGAGGACTTGTTAGTTTTAGAATTGATTTGATGTAGCATTTCGTAATATTTTCTTTCTATTTGTGTTTTTTTAACAAATTTTGTAGAATTTCAACATTTCAGCTCCATGAAAATCTTGAATTTTTCAGATGCACATCGCTTTGTGGAATTCGTCATCTCAAGCCTTTTTTGGGGTAAGCATGTCATTCTAATGTTTTAGGTAATTGTAGTGATAATTCCCCAAATCCCCCTACACCTATGACTTTTGGTCCATACTCACAAGCCCAAAAAATTGAAACATCTAAAATGACTTTGGGTGAGTATAACAAAGGTCAAGTTATAGATTACGGGAATTTTAAGAATGATTGTTACGATATTCAACCTTGAAATCCTTAGGATAAGAATTTTGAAACGAATGTAATAACTTTCAAAATTCTTATGGTAATGATTTTGACAGTAGTTCTGAGGATATTTTTCAAACTTCTTATTATCAAGAATCCTCTCCTCCACCTCTGGCTTTGCATGAGGGATTGCGCATTCTTGAAAATGAAAATTTTGAAAATCTTTATCGGGAAGAAAATCGTTGTTAAGAACAAGAGTTGTATGCATTATTTGAATACAACGACGATTTCTCTTCTGAGACTTTCGAAGTTAATGAATGATTTGAACGAAATGAGTATTTTGTGACTACTGTAGAAGAAACCATTTTTGACTTGGCCCATGGTATAATAGAGAATGAAAATGAGAAAGAAATGGACGTAGTATCCATTTTCAATGAAATGATTTCTTCTTTGGTATAGTTAATTGTGTAGTTGAAGTTTAGGTTGTACGTATTTAATTATTTTTTTAGTATACTTTTAGCGTAAGTAGTTAATTTTTTTTTTTGTGCATGCCTAGTTCTAAAAATTTTTGTAGGTTAAACGAACATGAATTTGTGGAGATTGTGCATTCCGAACATGTGATTGTTAAAAGCCTAAAAAATTGACTCATAAAAATATTTTCTTTTGTTTAAACACACTCATCCGCACTTCTATGCATATATTTTCATTTTTTGTGTATGTGTGTGCGTCGCCCATTGTGAATCCCATACTTACAATAATATTTTAGTGTATGTAGTCTTTTACACTTTTTTATTTTTATTTTTATTAACATTCTCATTTATCATTTATAACTTTTCTTTATTTTTATTTTTAATTTTTGATATCTCCCACTTAGTTCCCATTGAATAGCAAGAAAAGGCTTAAAATAAAAAAGCAAGCAGGTCTTGGTCCCAATTACCAGCAGGTGTTGAAAGAAATAGGTCCCCGATCGACCGGCCCCTAACCCCTAGTCAACCAGCGGTTTGATTATCTAGCCTCTATTTCGATTCGTATGTAAAATCCCAAAACCCAATCGACAGGGATCTCATCCGCGGTCGACTGGGGAGAACAAGGTATAAACTTTTTTTATTTGTTTTTAACTTCGTAACTACCTCCTCTACTTTCATCCCTGAATCATTTTGAGCCCTATTTTTTTCCCACCTAACTTCATCCAATTTCAGCCATTTCTACACAATAACGGGTATAAATCCTTCATTTTTAACTTGTCTAATTGGTGCTATTGGTTTATAATTCTCATGAAATTGGGGGTTTCTATGTGTTTTTACACTTTTGATAAGTTTGTTGTTGGGTGTGTCACAACTGGTGTCCAACATTTTTTATGGTTAATTGTTCACTAATAACGATTCATGAAAAAAATTGTTATTGGATCTTATGTTTGTTCATGAATGGGGCTTCTGTTGGTTCAAATGGCACTCACACGCCCTTAGACCACATTTTTCAAACCAAGTGTTCGCTAAATTGCCTAAACCAATTTTTTTTCAATATTTTTAGCATACACATGATTATTTTTCAATCGTTGTCACACATCAACAAATTTTTCCACTATGTGGTATATTTTCACATGGTTTCACGCACTTACACACACCATTTTGACTCGTTCACTGACTAACTTTTAATTGTGCTTTATAATTTTATTTGTCTTGCCTAAGTATTATTTTGTACGTTGAAATTGCTGAGACCAAAAAGTTTAATTCTTCCATGTGTGTGACCTCTCGAGGATTCGAGGGGTTCCGTTGTGAAAAGGAGAGAGACTGGTTCCAGGCTTACTTTCACATTCACCAAAGCCCAATGGCCTACCATTATGTGTGGAACCTTTATGCGTGTCGATGTGGAGAGTGAAGATATGCATCGGGATCCTCTAGTGATCCTGATTTTTTAGGATTTTAGTCGTAATGGGAAATATTATTTTTATTCCTTATTCATCTCTTTGTTTTTATTGTATTAAATCATTTTATGGAATTATGGGATTGAAATAATAATGTAATTGTTGGTCATCTATTGGATTTTGATGTGTGACCCCGATTTTTATAAAATCAAATGCTCAACATCAAATTATCTAATATTTGCACTTCAGTCCTTCTATATTGTTTTGAATTGTGACATGATTTCTTTTACCTTAATTCCTGCGGTAAATATTTTTATTTTTCTTTGGTTTGTATAGGGATCACATTGACTACCTCGGGGATCCCTCTAAATTGGGGTGATTTATTTCTATCCCTCTCTTTGTCATAGTGTCTTTAATTTCATTGAGGAAAATGTGCATTTCAGGTTAGGGGGTGTGTGATTATTCATCTCAATTTCTTTTTCATCATCGTGAGCCATGTTCATATTTATTAATTATTTTTTTAATTTTAAAAAATAAAAAATTTTAAAAATTATTTTCTTTATTTCTTTTCTTTTTCATGGGCCTTTTACCCCATTGTTGCTATGATAAATTCAATAATTTCCTAATGCAATTTTAATTCAATGATGGGCTTCCTATATCTTTCATGTTATTAAACTTTAGTCCTCAAATTATTCAATATTGAGAATAAATGAATGAATTAAACCCTGAAAACCCATGAGTACTTGAGCATATTTTATAAATTATTCGGTAGGACAATTATAACTTGGTATCTTTTTGTTTCTTTGTGTACACTAAAATCAAGCGAGATTTGTGCTTCTCTTCATTCGTGAGTGCTTATACATTACTCATTCCTTCTTAAAAATGTTAAATTTGTTGATAATCTCACTATTCTTTCATTGGTCGTTCATTAATTGAGTTCATTATTTCGAATGTTTTACTTGAGCATGATTTTCAAAGTATTTTTTACTCGGGAATTGCGTAAACTTTAGGAAATGATCATAGGCCCTCTTTGTTATATTACCCATATTGACCTTGACCACACCTTATATGTTTTCCCTCGTCAACCCCTATGAGCCTAAATATGGCCTTTCCTTTCATAACCAAAATTCCATAACCAACTCCACATTGGAGTTATAAAACATATATATCACCTTCCATACATTTATTTGAAATTATAATATATATTCAATGACGTCCATGTTATGTGGTTACCATTAAGCATGTGAGAGTTAAATTAAAAGAAAAAAAAGTAAGAAAAAAAAATAAAAAGAGAAGAAATAAAACAAAAGAAAAATATGATAAAAAAAAGAAAAAAAAAGAAAGAGAAAGTATTTCATTTATGTACATAGAATTCAATAACCTTTATCATTCTCCAATGTTATATTCATTGCTTGTTATGGAAATCATTTTCCAATTTTTGATATTGACCACAATTTTCCATTATCCCAAGTGTTTAATTCCCAAACATCTTTATGTCCGTACATATTCCCTTCATTTCATAACCTTAACCCCAAACCTACATTACAACCTATAAAATTCCTATGTGATCCAAATGTTACTATAATTCAAATGTCATAATAATTGCAATAATCTGCGAAAATGCATTGCACCTCTTTTGATGCCTCTTTTCACTCAGATTCCAAATTTTTATTTTCTATATGGCGTTCTTCATTGATGACATGTGTGTGGCCTAGTTTCCATTTACATTTACTCATTACGCCCGAATGTCCCATGTGTTACAACCCATTCTGAGTGCTTTTATTTGTTATGTGTAAAATCTGAAGAGGATTGCGTGGAAGCATGCTGTAATTTTTATCTGGGCTATAAGTGTTTTTGCCGAATCACTCACAATTGAGGTTTAATTCCAGGTAATTATTCTTTTAATGTTTATGGTTTTGGATTCGTGGCAAAAATTCTCTTGTTCCTTTTTAATAATAATAATATGTTGAAATATCTAGTTGTTCTTGATATTGACATATTGGTTGGTTGAGCACATTTTGAGGAAAATTTGATGTTTGTTGGTTTCATCCCAGAAAACCCTCACGAGGCAACACTCGTCCACTAGGGTAACCTAGGGGTTTAACGGCTTGTTTCATTCGTTAAATTCAACTGTGCGCTTGCAAAAGTGGCACTTCTTTCGTGTACATATCTTTGTTGTTCTTACAACTATGTGTGTCAGGTCTTGTTTTCTTCTATCACTGGGGAGTAGTAATTTGTAAGTTAAGGGTGTGATTAGTCATGAATATTGTATATATGCATCCGTTATCTTTACGCATTCTTTCACTTTGTGTTCCTTAATTCCCATATTTATGATTCTTAACCAGCCAACCTCTATTATGTATGTTTATGTGCTTTTCGAGGTATAAATTGAGAATTTGTAGGTATTGGAATGCTTAACGATGAAATTGTTGCTCTTCGAGGAGTTTTCAACGTAATATGAAATTTCAAGGGCATTTTAGTCATTCCAGTGTTTGAGATTCGTGCCTAATATCTTCACGGAACTTGTATCCCTTCGAGTTCTCTTCGTGTGGCGACTGACGATTTGTCAATCCTGTTCCAAATGAACATGTTGTGACCACTTTCGTTGGGACATCCTTCTTTATATTTAGAATAAATCATTATCATTTCTTTTCCGTTTATTTATTTTGCCACTTACTATTTAAGTGGGTTGATTAGTGTTTGAAGACATGATATATTTTTCATCTTCTTCTTATTCCTTTGTCGTCTTTTTAATAGTTAGGTTAGAGGAAGAACGATTTTAGATGAAATTTGGTGTTCCAAGCTTCAATTTTTTTTTTCTTGCTTTATTATTTGTTTACTTTCTTTGTAACCTATATTGAATTTCTTTCACTTACTTTCTTTCATTTAATTAATGTCTGTTAACATGTTTTCTAGCTATTTTAGATTCGGTAGTGATTGATTGAAGTCACCTTGGGTTGATTTGGTTGCTTAGCTTTGGAGATTGGTTTTATGAATTTAATTCAACTGGGTTGTTCTTGATTGTATGCATAGAAGATTTAATGGTGTATAGCATGTAGGTGTCGTATTTATGACCTTGTGTGTGTAATTTTCGGGGTATTCATTAACTCGAAAATCAGAGTAAGCTTGTATGACGATTAATGGGGTGAAAATTCTAGATTTAATTAATTGTTGAAATGATATCCAATCATGTTAAACTTGTCTTCCCATGTAACCATTTATACTAATTAACTCGAGGTGAGGGATATTAGTCGCAATCTCTATAGTTTTTATTCCCTCTGTTAATCCGAGTTTAAACACAAGCCTAATATTATCTTTTTTTGTTAATAATTATCTTTTGCACTTTTATTCCCGAAGTATTAAATCAATATAATTATAACAACTAGCCTTTGTGGATTCGACACCCGGACTGGCCGATATACTCCCATAAACATTTTAGTCAATAGTTAGGTTTTGGCAGCGGTGGGAGCCGAGCATAACGACCAGCATATATCTTTATACACCAGTGTCGCAGTTTCCCCTATTATCATTTACCTAATTATATTGATATTTGATTTAACCAAGTTATTTGACAATCACTTTGTTAAATCATGTGCTAACTAATTTGAATTTGCAAGAAAAATCATTATATTGAAAAAATTGTAATAAGATGTCTCCAAACCTAGTAAATGCCTGAAATAATGAAGTATGTTTTGTTGAATCAAGAACCTCAAATGTTTGCATCTTGGATATATATGTCACCCATAAAAAAAATAAAATGTCTCATCTTTATATATGTTTCATCTTGAATATGCCATATCCAATAAGGACATGCTAATAATGGAACTCATTCACAAACTTCGTATCAATGATGTTGTTAGGGGGCTTCCAAATGTAAAATACCTAAAAGATAAAGCATATGATGAATGTCAATAAAAAAATCAACATAAAGAATCATTTAAAAGAAAAAAGGATATAACCTCATCAAGACCTCTTGAACTCCTACATATAGATTTATATTGTTATGTGTTATTTAAGTTGGATTGGAATTTGAATTTAAGGCACGGTGATTAATTAATTTAAATAATTAGTATTCACACTCGTATAGAGAAATTTTTAAATAACTGGGTTGTTAGTCAATTGTTTCGGTCATATTTTGGTAATTGGATTTTGGGACCCAAAAACTGTCTGTTTATAGTGTAAAATGATGTTTTAAAGGCTTATTGGGTTAGCATAAGGCTCCAACATGGTTTTAAGTCATTTAGATTTGCTTTTGACCTCTTTTAGGTGGGCCGCATATGGGTCCCAACCTCAATTTTGGGATTAAAGACTTGTAAGACGTCATTAGAGATATCATTTTATCGCGAACACAATGGGAAAAGACTAGAAAGGATTGAGAGAAATCACCAAGAGGAAAGGAAGATTTGGGGGAACTACGGATTGATTTCTCAGTCAATCTGTAAGGCAAGTTCTTTACAGAACATTATTATGACTGAATGTGTGTTCATATTTTAATTATTCATTCAAATCCTAATATAATCATCCCCTAAATTTGATTTGAATGATTAATGTGTTTAAATTATAGATCAGTTTTAAATTCATGATTAACTTAATCTAAATGTAAATTAGATTGAATTTTGCCTTTATAGTGATTTACTTCTTCATGGAATTGGATGAAAACTAGTAGATGATGGTTTAAATTGGTTTAATATTGTTAATCGTATAAAAACCTTATGTTTAATTGAATTAATTCATGGGAATTTGTAGAATTTGATCAAACAACGGTTCTTAAATTATGAATTGGGTTTTCATTTTTTTTTTTTCGGTAATTAAATGTATTAGAAACAGAGAACCAATATACAAAGCCAAAAGGCCAAAGGGTCAACTAGAAACAAGCTTCTAGAGACCAAAAACACAACACTTAGTCATACATAAGAGAATAGGGTAATCCCCATAGGTTACACGTCATCCAATTGGAGTAGGATCTTCGAGACTTCTTCCATCTGATAGTCTTACCTTGCACCAACTCCTCAATGTTCCTTATCACCTTGTTTGCAGTGGAGTGGCCCCTATCGTGAAGTCTGCAATTCCTTTCCTGCCAGAGGCAGTAGATAGTGGCAGAGAACGTGGTGGTTTTAATCCTGGAATTTAGGTTCCCCCCTTTACTATCAGCAGCAGCTCTTCTAACCTCATTCTCCCAACTCTCCACATCTCTATAAGACTGGTTGCGAAAAAGAATCTCATCCCAAACAGTTTTGGAAAAAGGGCAATCCATTAATATGTGCTTGATAGTCTCAATGCCCGAGTTGCACAGCATACAATCCTTATTTTCAACAAGACCCCACTCCATGAGCTTATCTTTAGTCACTAAAGCCTTACGGCAAGCAAGCCAAAGAATGAAGGAACACTTGGGAATGCACACCTTGTTCCAAACCAACCCATGCCAGTGAGCCTCATTGCCCCTTGGACAGATGGAGACATACGCGGAGGAAATGGAGAAGCTACCAGTCTTATTAGGAGTCCATGTCACTTTATCAGTGAGCAGCGGATAAATAGGAGGCAGGGGAGAGTTTTTGATGTCATTCAATTCCCACGTAGTGGAAGCAGGCCATCTCCAATTATCCCCATTAATGAAATCAGAGACCATAGCCTTGGAGTTGCTAGCAGCATCATAAATAGTTCTGTCCCCAAACAGAGGTTGAAGAGGGCCAAGATGGTGCCAATTATCATGCCACATAAAGGTTTTCCTACCATTGCCAATATTAACTTTAAACATAAGCCTACAATCCTCTCTAGCTTTGAGAATTTTCCTCCAACTCCAAGAAGAGTCTTGAGGAATGGGGATTGCCCATATGCTTCTACCTTTAATTTTATAGGTATGGCACCATTTGACCCAGAGACTATCCTTCTTGTTGAAGAGGTTCCACAAATTCTTCATAATTGCAGCCTTGTTCCAATGAGTCAAGCTTTTTATCCCCAACCCTCCCTCCTTTTTAGGCATGCACACATCATCCCATGCCACTTTAGCACCACTGTGCTTGAGCTCAGGACCAGACCAAATGAAGTCTCTAATACATTGCTCAATTGCCCTGACCACACTTTTAGGCAGAATAAAAATAGAAGACCAATAGATTTGGGAGCTAAACAAAACCGAGGTAGCGAGCTGTAGTCTACCTGCATAGCTCAAGAATCTAGTGGTCCAGCTCTTGACCTTATTGGTAATATTATCAATAAGAACCTTGCAATCCCCATGCTTGAGTCTGGTAGAGATGAGGGGTACACCTAAGTATCTGAAAGGGGGTTGTTGATGGGAGATACCCAGGGCAGAGGACATAGCATTGATAGTAGCAGTATTAACTCCAGAACAGTAGAAGTTACTTTTGGAGAGATTGGGGGATAGCCCACTGAAACCAGCAAATTCAATAAGAGAATCCTTGATACACTCAACAGAGGAAATATCACCACTGCAAAACACCACCAGGTCATCAGCAAAACACAAATGATTGATGTTAGCCTCTTTGCACTTGGGATGAAAGGTAAAGGATGTCCTACTAGTGTGCTTGTCAAGAGTACAAGACAGAGCCTCCATAACAATAAGGAAAAGAAAAGGAGAGAGGGGATCCCCCTGTCTCAACCCCCTTTTGCCTTCAAAGAAACCATTCAGGGACCCATTCATACTGATAGAGTACCAAACAGAAGAGATACAAGCTTTAATCCAATAAATAAATCTGGTAGGGATGTTAATTTGGGCCAAAATGTCAAGAAGAAAATCCCACTCCACTGAGTCATAAGCCTTCATGATGTCAATCTTGACAGTGCACTTCGGGGGACTTGAGTCCCTATGGTAATTTCTCATAAGCTCTTGCAGCAACAGGATGTTATCAGTAATGGATCTCCCATGAACAAAGGCAGCTTGACTATTGTTAATGAGGAGAGGCATTAGAGGTTTAAGTCTAAGGGAGAGAATCTTAGAAATGCACTTGTAGATAGTGTTGCAGCAGGCTATAGGTATAAAATCAGACATAGTGTTTGGGTTAGGAATTT
This sequence comes from Sambucus nigra, assembly GCA_949130495.1. Lineage (NCBI taxonomy): Eukaryota > Viridiplantae > Streptophyta > Magnoliopsida > Dipsacales > Adoxaceae > Sambucus > Sambucus nigra. Next base: position 164,396,797 of record OX422220.1, on the reverse strand, counting down.
TGGGGATCAAGGCAAGAGAGGTACTATTCCACTGTCTGGGCATGTAGCTATGGTTGAAGAATTGAAGAGCAGCAGCTATCACATCATCACCCACAACATCCCAATTCTTCTTGAAGAAACCAGCACTATAACCATCAGGCCCAGGGGCTTTGTTGGAAGCAATGGAAAACATGGCATTTTTAATCTCAACAGCAATAATAGGGGCAGTCAGGGCATGGCATTGAGAGGGATCCAACTTCCTCTTCATCAGCATAGGAGGGGTAGTAGCACCCCTCCCCTTCCTTCCAAGAAGATTGGAAAAGAAGTTAATGGCCTCTCCATTAACAGCCTCAACACCTTCAATAACATCACCTGTAGCATTATGGATACATAAGACCTTTCTTCTAGAGGTGTTAGCTTTGACTTTGTTATGGAAGAAATTGGTATTCATGTCTCCAAGCTGCAGCCAGTTGATTCTGGCTTTTTGTCTGTAGTAGGCCTCTTCAGCAGCACGAAGAGAGCAGTACAACTTAGCACAATCCTGCTCCTCAGCTCTAAGCAAGCTGTTAGAACCATCACTGTCCAGGTTAGTTTGAATGAGGTCCAGCTGGCCTTTAGTGATCCTCACTCTCTCAGAAATGTTGGAGAAGAATTTGTGGTTAAGGGATCTAAGCAGAGGCTTGAGTCTTCTAAGCTTATGAGAAAGGCTGGCCATAGGAAACATGTTGCAGTCCACACTCCAAGAGGTCTCAAGAATGGGGCTAAACTCAGAATGATTCATCCAGTAGTCAAAGAACTTGAAAGGCTTAGGCTTGCTGATCTGGTTGAGGAAAGTAATGACAATAGGGCAATGATCAGAAGCTCCAGGGCACAGGTAATTAGCATTGGAATCAGGGAAAGTCACCCCCCATTGAGGGTTGTGCATCACTCTATCAATTCTAGTTTGGGTGCACTCCAAACCATCACTTTTATTGCTCCAAGAGAACCATAGGCCATTGGATAACATGTCATCCATCATAATGTCAGATAGACAGTTATTGAAATCAGCAACAGCCCTTACATCAATCCCCAGCCTGCCACGTTTGTCCTCATTGCTTCTCACAGTGTTGAAATCCCCCATAATAATCCATTGACTATTATCAGAAAAGCTGTGGTTTTGTCTCAGAAAATTCCAAAGAGGGACTCTATCATTAGGGAGATTGAGCCCATAAACAAATGTAGCAAAGAAGAAATTACTAGTTCCCATAAACTTAATCTTGCAGAAAATAGCCTGGTGGTGGGAATGAAGGATTTCCACTTCAAACATGATGGGGTCCCAGGCTAAGAAGACTCTAGTCACACCCCCATCGATTGGGCAATTGTGACAGTAATTCCAGTTCCTAAAACTGGTAAAGGCCACATTAGCAATATGGCTCCTTCTAACTTTAGATTCCAGGATACATACAAGGCTTAGGTTATTATCATGGATCAACCTTTTAACTTCCTGTTGCTTGTGAGGGGAGTTCATTCCCCTAATGTTCCATGAAGCAATCTTGGTCATGAGTTTAGCTTTTTGTTACCCCCCTTCCTCTTCTTCTTCCCCTTAGATGAATTAGGAGTGACCTCATGTATGTTTTTTTTAGCGAGCTCATCCACAGCTTTGATTTTGAGCACAATGCCAGCAGGCAGAGGGGTGAGATCATCATTGTGTTCCTCCATGTCCCTATCCATCAAGGCATCAAATGAGTTGGTGGAGGTGGCTCTAGGGGATTTAGTCTTGGGACTGGGGTTGTTACCTAGGTTAGGTTTGGTTAAAGTTGTTGGTTCAGTAACAGCATTGGGGCATGGTTCCTTCTGGACAGCTTTAATCTTGCCAACAACTGGTATCCACTCCTTAGAGATGGGTTCCACTGGTGGATTAGGAATGCTATCACCTTTCAATCCCTTATCAATCTTAGTGCACTTTGCAATGTTATGGCCAAACACAGTGCAATGACTACAAGAATGAGGCATAGCTTGGTATTCAATTTTGATCTGAGTAATTTCCCCAGATTCCATTTTAAGATCAATGGAGGTAGGGTACTTCTTTTGAGGCTTTATTTCAACACATATACGGGCATAGTTAATTCTCCTCATTTCTTCAGTGACAGAGTCAGCATAAATAGGCACACCAACTGCGGATGCAATATAACTAAGGCCCTCTTCAGTCCAGAATTGCAAGGGAACATTATGGAACATGACCCAGACAGGAACTCTAATAATGTCTTCTTTAGAAAAGTTGCAGCCAGGATACCATTTCTGCAAGATAATGGCATTACCAACAAAATGCCAAGGGCCATATTCCACCACCTCATTCCTACCCTCCTGGTTGTCAAACATGAAAATGTAGTGGCCTTGGTCATTAGCTATTACCTTGTTTAGCCCGTACTTATCCCAGTATCTGTGGGCAATATTCTTTACTAGGGAGAAGGGAAGAGTTTTGCCAAGAAAGAATCCCACACTCGCACATTCCATCTGGGAGTAACCAAGCATAGCCACATCAATCGGGGGGTTAACTTGAATCCTATCATCAACAATAGTGGGCTTGTGGTATTTGAGATTAAATTTAGGCTCCTTCTTTGGTTCATTCCTGTCAGTGATAACTGACTTCCAAGACTTGATTGGTTGCTTCAGATCTTCCTTATTTTCTCTAGTTTCCTTCATTGCTCCATCTGTGATTCCTTTGTTTGCCCCCTCCTCTGAATGCTTCAATGTAGGGCAAACCTTTTTGTCAGAACTTTTATCAGTCAGTTCATCCAGAGATTTCATCGAATACCTGGCGTGCATAATGTCTTCATGAGTTAGACCCATACTTTGGATGAATTTGGCATATGCCATTTTCTCCATGTTCACTTCTATCAGCTTGTCATCATTGGGATTAGCTTCGTAGTGGCCTTCTGCAGTTCCAAGTTGCCCTTCTTCCATATCCATCAAAACATTAGAACATCCATCTACAGTGAGGGGAACCGGGATAGTTAGATCAGGTTGAATAGTGGAGGGCACTCCAGCTACCGAAGTGGAGGCAACCGCGGTATGGTTGGTCATAAAGCTAGGGTTAGGTTTAGACATGGCTGGTTAGATGGATGGTGATTTGGGAAGGGAGGTGTGTTTGGCTAGAAGGTTTCTAGAGAGAAGGAGGAGCATTTTCGAATTCTCAAACAACTTAATTTTTTTTTTTTGGGTTTTCATTTTAATCTTGTTGCAGATTTGGTATTTGATGATGGAATTAGGTTCCAATGGATGTTTTGATGTGTTTTTATCAAGTGTTGATTGGGTACTTGGATGATGTTTTTAAGCTCATTAATGGAGGTTTGAGAGAAGAAAATGGGGTTAAACATGATGAATCCTGTAACAAGTGAATTTTGGGAGCTACTGTGTTAACCAATCAATTGGTTCTAGGATCTCAGTCGACCGGTGGTCTCAGATAATTCCTAAGATGGGGATTTTGTGGTATTGGTTAGAATTTTGGGTTTAGTCCCAGGCTAGGATTTTTTGGCCTATAGTTTTTATGTACTCGTAGATTAAAGATATATTCTTATGATTTCTATTGCTTGAAATTAATTTTGGGGCATTTAAATATTTAGGGAAATTGATGATTTAAAGGAACTAAATGGAGGATTTGATATTCGAGGGTAGACCCGAGGGTAGAATGGATTTGCTGACTATGAGTTGGTAAGTTACAGGATTGGGATAGTTGGCTAGGATTGATTTGGATTGTTATGGTGTACGGGCGACATGAATATCCTTTGGGTGTGATAGGGTTTGGGTTCTAACTTCCTGGAGTGAGGTAGTTATTATGTTGAATGGTTAAATTTAAATGAGATGTACGATTATACCTAGACGTAGTGTCTTGGGAGAATAAACTAGGGGGTGTTAATGTTTGATAAGGTAAGATTACACCCAGAATTAGGAACCTAAGAGGTAGGGTTAATATATACTAGGACAAATATATCGTTATAGATGTGATATAAGTTTCTATGATATTATGTGTGGAATGTAAGGTTATAGATGTAACGTACCTTTATATGATATCTATGATAGTATGACTTAATAGCATAGGATTGGTTTCTGTGTGACTTACTTTAGCATATTTGTGATGGTTATGTATGTCTTTTCTTTAGCCCATTAGTGATGGTGGAAATTGCCTGTTTATTTTATGTGAAATGCATAACATGTGTGAGTTATCATTGGAAGGCATACTAGGACGGATTCTATAATAGGGAACATGCAATACGGACTGCATTGGTACCTTGGTGAGTAGACGGGATGTTCCTTGGTCATATTTTACACATGGGTCACACAACTAGGTACCTGTGATGGAGAAGGTATTCGAAGATATTTCTTTCATAACTGTTCGCTATGGTAGGCTTTATGATTAATGGATAAACGTTGTTATTTATACCTTACAATGATGAGGTCTTAGGTTTGGCAGGACCTAAGACCATAATAGCATGTGCCAAAGATCGACGAAGGCAATAAGGGTAGGCCTTCATTAAATATGGGTGCAAAAGTTACTCACTTATTTGTATATGCCGGTGGCTGTACCTTTGTATGGATGTTAGACGCAAGTATAGTCTTTCTCTTTATATATGTGATTTTGTGTGGCAGTACCAGGGATACATGTGCCATTTTATATGATATACTAAAGATGAATATAACCTAAAGTATGGATGCCCACCTACATGCTTATATTTTGGACTTACGTATTTCCTGTACTAAAGATGTGTACGTCCTGTAATAGGAATGTCTACCTATATATTTATGATTTGGATTTGTTTTATTACATACAATAGGGATGTGTATATTGTATTATTGGCATGGGTTAGTCAAATGCGTATAAACATGAGATATAAGCCTATTATTGGTATATTGGTTAACTGGTGAGATGTATTGTGGGTTTGAGATTTCCACAAAACTTATGTTTTATAATGTAATAGATAAACTAAAGATGAGAAACTATATATTAAGGGATGAAGATGTAAATCTTTAATCACGGGGGAGACTTATGGGCTCGGGATTTAAAATAGTGTGATATTTTAGGTTATTAGCATGGGTAACTAATGACTTAAAATACGCTAAAACAAAATAGGAAGATGTGTAGTTATGATGTGGAACATATTCAATTATAATCATATTCTACATAGTCTAGTTGTTTACGATTTCTTTTATAAACAATTCTTACATGTCCTTGTAGTGGTAATTCTTGTCGATGATGGATCGTATCTCTAGTGACGTGTAATACCCCATAATTTTTAATAACTTTTATTATGTGATAAATTAAAAGTTAATGGGGATTAATTGGAATTAATTATGAAATATATAATTGGGATTGATCCGAATTCAATATTAATAGAGATTATAGTAATGTGTGATTCTAAATATTACTTGGTGATATATAAGTATTAAATGAATACGATGTTATTTATATTTTCGTGAGTTACTAATACGGTAATAATGGAAATTAAGTCGGGATGCGGTATGGGACGTGTCGGGACTAATTTAAATGAATTATAAGGAAACATTATTTTACATCAACCTTATGGTCGTTTCGAGCACGTCGTTGCATCCATAAGGGTCGAGATAGTCAGAAAAGATTATTAGGGTGTTGGATTTGGGGCTCGGGTCAAGCGGGAAATGAAAGGACACTCCAAAGGGGGCATTTTAGTCATTTTACTTGAGAGATGAATAGTAATTTTGTGTTTTGTTGTATTATAAAGGTGTTGGGTTAGAGGAATGTAGGTTCATTCAATTTCATCAAAAAATTGAAAGGTTTTAGTGTGAGAGAGAGTGAAAGGTTCCTTGGGAGAATAAGAGGTTGCTTAGAAAAGGGGAGAGTCATTTGGGGCAAACCAAAGGGGATTAACCACCTTCTGCCACTAGAACCACCACCAAAAATTCATTAAAAAATGAGGAAGAAATCCTACACCATCATCAAGAAAGGTCCATACCTACATAACTAAGGCAAGTGCAATTGTTGCTTTATTTTGATTCTTAAAATATCCATGCTAGATAGGATCATTAGGATCTCAGAAATTGCATGTTTCAATGATAAACTATAGAGTTACACTTAGTTATGGACATGAGAATTAGACTAAATAAATTTCGTTCTGATCAAAGGTTTTAATCCACAAAATTTGGGTTCAATTGATGGGAGAAATCTAGGTTCATATAATTTTCTGGGAGAAATATTAAAATATGAGAATTCTGTGAAAGAAATGATTTAATCCAAACTATTTGAGGATTTTTGGTTGTTTGATTGTTAAAATTTGATCATATAGGTTTTATATCAATTGAAATAAATTAGGAGAAGTTTTCGATTGATTTATGTTAGATTTGATGTGAAAGAAGTATAAAACCCGTAGGTTGTAATATGCCAAATCTGGCCTGATATCTGATCAATCGATCGATCGATCGACCCAAGAATGTCGATCGATCGATTGATCGATCTATCTACCTAAGACCATAGATCGATCGAACCCCTTTGGAAATGTGAAATCTTTTCTTTTTAAAGTTTAATTAAATCCCAAATTGTGAGAAATCTTTAGTGATGAATATCTGAATATAATGGGACTTAAGGGAGAACATTAGGATATACTTGAGACCCGAAAAATGTAATTTAAGTGGGACTGAATCGGGAAAAGATTTAATACGGAATTAATTATATAAATTTCGATAGAAATAATATTCGAATAATTTTGTATTTTAATAAAAGGTGAGGGACTTGGGTGAATGCTGGAAAATTACAATTAATCAAGGTTAATATTTTGTACATGGTATTCACATAATAATATTCGATGAATTAAGTTTGGATGATTTTGGTAGATTAATGATGAGTGAAGACTTGGGTTAATGTTGGAAAATTGTTATTAATTTGATAAGGACATTATGTGAGTGATAACTACATAATAATAATGTGATAAATAAAATATTTATAATTAACAAGTACAGGCATTATTGATAAATACAACGGGTATTTGGGGATGGGCTAAATTTCTAGTATTATACATAGGTCGAATAAGTACCTAATTTTATATAAGTAGACGATAATGCCTATTACTTGATAATTTATGTATATAACATATCTATCTTACTTGCTATCGATGGGAGTTTTACGCATGAGGTTAGTCTTATCCTTATGTATCTATGGCATTTGGACTTGTCGCTCGAGAACATAAGACTTAGGTCGATTACCATTAGTGAGAATAATGGTATAGAAAAATCATTTGGGTGCATAGGTATGTGCGTATACCAAAGTCTTAGGACTATGTTCGCCTCCACTGTTTATGTTTGATGATTGTGGTTCAAGGAATCATGACTGAACCTATAGTGCCCTATACTGTGATGAGATGTATTGGGATGTGATAGCAGAGTAATGCAGCATCGCAACTGTGTCTCGGGGTGTATTATAGTACATATATAATAGAGTGAATGTATGTATAAACATACGATGATATCTACTGTGTGACTAAAGTAGAATTGAAAGATAATGATATCTAGATTTTTTTTTTGTGGAAAAATTATGTATATATAAACAAGCGAAACTACAACAAGAGCACAATGGGATAAAACCCAATCACACCTCTAGGAGTATATCCTAAAGGGGAAAAATAACAACAACAACCATCTATCTAATCATACCTTCGATCTCCTTGATAATGACATCACTGCTCTTGGCCACCCCCTTGAAGTGTCTAGCGTACCGCTCCATCCACAGGTAGTAAATAGTAGATGAGAACGAGATATTCCTAATACGATTATAAAAGCTGGTACCACTATAATTAGAAATGGAAAAAATCATCTCTCCATCCCAATCCATAGCGTGTCTGTATTCTTGATTCCTAGTCCTAACCTCCTTCCACACCTCCTGAGTAGCAAGGCAATCATTAAAAATTTGGGAAATAGACTCAACCCCGTTGGAGCAACTAAAACCCAAATTGTACTCTAAGATGCCCCAGCTAGAAATCTTGTCCTTAGTACGAATAGCATCCCTACATACCATCCATAAAACAAAAGCACATTTGGGAATATTAACCTTGTTCCACACGATTTTATGCCAATAAACGTTAGGGTGATTAGGAGCCATCACATCATAGGTTGATCTGATAGAAAACCTAGACTGGTTGGGAATCCAAACCACCTATCATCCGTGTCTTATCTAGTGCAGGGCAAGACCGCATTCCTAATATCCAAGAGCTCCCAGGTGACCGCAGCAGGCCATCTCCACCTATTCTCAACAATGTATTCAACAACCAAAGCCTTGTGATTGCTAGCAGCGTCGTAGATAACACGATCCCCAAACAAGGGGTGGAGAGGTCCTAGGGGGTGCCAATTATCGGGCGATAAAAGGTGTCCCTGCCGTTATCGATATTCCACCTGATAAGAGGTCTGATCAGATTTCTCAACTGCATCATCTTCCTCCAGCTCCAAGACGATTCACTCGCTAACTTTATAGCCCACAAGCTTCTATTCTTCAGCTTATACACATTCCACCATTTTACCCATAAGCAATCCTTGTTACTACTTAGATTCCACAACATCCTCAGGATGGTAGCCACATTCCACCACTCAATGCTCTTAATACCCAGGACACCACCCTCGTAGCTATTATAGAGATCCTTCCACGCCACCTTATCTCGAAATGTTTATTAGCAGAGCCCATCCATAGAAAGTCCTTCATCGGCTGCTCAACTCTATATATGACCCCTTTCAGTAAAATGAACAAATTAGACCAATAGACCTGGATCCCAAACATAACGGACTTGACAAGTTGTAATCTGTCACCGTCGCTAAGAAGCTTATTGGTCCAACACTTAATCCTCCAAGCTATCCTATCAATTAGCCTACAACAATCCTCGGTCTTGAGTCTAGAGGTGATGAGAGGCACCCCTAGGTACAAGAAAGGAGGGTTGTTGTCCCTGAAACCAAGAATATCCCCCAACTGCCTGATCCTTTCCTCCCCCAACCTGTGCAGTAGAAGTTACTCTTACTCAGATTAGGCGTGAGGCTTGTAATTCTACAAAAATCGTCGACCGCCTTCTTCACAATGGTACAAGAGGGAATATCCCCCCCACCAAGAATAATCACATCATTCGCAAAACATAGGTGGTTTAACCCCACCTCCTTGCATCTATTGTGATAAGTAAACATGGGATCATTGCAAGCCTTGTCCAAGATGCACGAGAACGTATCCATAACTAGGAGGAAAAGATAGGTAGAGGGGGGGTCACCTTGCCTCAACCCTATCCTTCCCTCCAAGAAGCCATGAAGGTGCCCATTGAGGCTAATGGAGAACCTGGTATTGGTCAAACATTCTCTAATCCAGTCAACAAAAATTGTTGGAAAGCCCAGGTGGGCCAACAAAGAGAAAATAAAACCCCAAACCACCATATCATAAGCCTTTAGCAAATCAATCTTCAAAGTAGATATAGGCGGGCTAAGCTCTCTGTGATAGTTCCTCATAACCTCCTAGAGAAGAAGGATGTTATCAGAAGCGGACCCCCTTTTAACAAACGGAGTCTGGCTTGGGTTAATCATGTGGGGGGGGGGGGGGGATAGGCTTCATACTATTAGCAATAATCTTCGAGATAAACTTATAGATTGTATTACAATAGGAGATGGGCCTAAAGTCATTCATGCCATTGGGGGTGGTAACCTTGGGGATGAGGGCCAAGGCAGTGAAATTCCAGTGTCTAGGCATAGAGCTACAACTGAAGAAAAAATTAATGGCCTCAGTAACATCGCTCCCCACCACCTCCCAGTTATTATTAAAAAAGAATGCATTGAACCCATCAGGACCTGGGGCTTTATAAAACCTAATAGCGAACATGGCCACCTTAATCTCATCATCATCAATGGGAGCACACAGAGTCGCAACAGCTTCATCACTAATTCTCTTAACAACGTTTGCCTTCACAAATGGAGCAGGGTACGCACATGTGCTTCTAATGCCCAGAAGGTTCCAGAAGAACCCCAATGTCGTATTAGCCACCCTCTGAGTGCCCTCCACCCGTACCCCATTATTGTCCAGAATGCTAATAATCCTCCTCCTGTCAGTATCAAGGTTGTCCCTCTTGTGGAAGAAAGAGGTGTTCCCATCACCCAAGTGAAGCCATTTAACTCTGGAACACTGCTTGTAGTAAGACTCTTTCGCACTCCTAAGCTCGAGGTAAACCGTCAACTTATCTCTCTCGTCCAATTGAAGGCTCCGATTGCCTCCCTCACTGTCCAGTCTAGTCTGCATGTTATCAAGCGCCCTCTTCACCTCCTCAACCCTCCTGGAAAGCTGATTATAGAAATTATTATTAAAATCTTTGATGTTAATCTTCAGTCTTCTCATTTTCTTACTCAATCTCACCATAGGGTTACCCACATCATTCCCATTCCAGGACTTGGCCAGCACCTCCTGGCAATCAACATGCCCCATTAAGAAGTTAGAGAATTTGAATGGCTTAGGCCAATTAGGCTCCAAGCGAGATAACAAGATAATTATAAGACTATGATCCGAAACACCCTGAGGAAGAACAATATCCTGAGACTCCGAAAAAATAGTGCTCCACGTATAATTATGGAGAACCTTATACAGCCTTGACTGGACATTGTCACTACCCTCCTGATGTTTATTCCATAGAAACCAAAGCCCGTTCATTGTCATGTCACTGGCCTGGATATCATTAATACACTAGTTGAAGGCCTCCATAGCATGCACATAAATATCATGCACCCCTCTCTTCTCATCATGGGATCTCACAATATAGAAGTCCCCCATTAGAATCCATGGGTGGCCCTCAGTACTACCTCTATTGGGCCATAAAAATTTCTATAATGGCTCTATTCTATGAGGTAAGTTATCCCCATAGACTAAAGTTGCAAAAAACTCGCTCCTTCTATCACATACCTCCACCTCACACAGCATTGCTTGAGGGTGGGACTGAACCAATGTGACTGATATGCCACAAGTGTCACCTCGGCCTAGAGACACCAACCTCGGTCGAAACATTGACCGACCCAAGATAGGCCGGAGGCCCCCGGTATCATCCCTCGGCCAGACCAGGGTCGGCCCAGGCCGACATTGCCATCTACACTTCCAATGGGTACTGGGCGCGTCATAGGCATCAACAACATTCACATATACTTGGGTATGGCAACCTCGGCCGTACCTGGGCCGAGATGTCAGGAAACCTTGACAACCACCATGGAACCAGTTCAGCCTCGGCTTGGGCCGAGGTCACCAAAAGCCCTAATAATCTTCAGCAGTGACTCATTATTACCTCGGCTGGGGCCGACCCAGCATGATGTCTCGGCTGATATCAGGTCGAGACTCCTTATGACACTTCCCGGATTGAGCGGATACCAAGCCTCTACAGCTCGGCCTCTCCCAGGCCGAGGTCATACACCAACATGACTACCGAGCATCTATTGACATTTGGATAAAGACACTTGGGCACAAATCAGTTGTAACAAGATTATTCTCCACATGGGGGAGAATATTTCATCATCATTGCTTACATGTGACAAGGACAGGTGGCATTCCCACATTGGTGAGGATATCATACACATGCTCACTGCATGCATGGGGGGTACATTACACCCCCTAGACACTATATATAGGGGTCATCCCCTACCTTGCAAAAGGATCTCATTCATGCAACCGTAGCAGAAACCCTGTCAAAATATACAGTAGAGAGAAAGAGAGCTTGAGGGAATTGTACCCATGGTCATTAGTACCATCTTTCAGTGATACTACTCACACACTCACTGTGGACATAGGCCAGACAGGCTGAACCAACCATATTCCGGTGTTGATCTCCTCATATCCTCACCTCCTTCTCTTACCTCTTTTTATAGTTGTGCTGGCATTGTTATATACATAGAGCTTGGAAACACCTTACCTCGTGGTGCTGATTCCCAGCATCATCAATTTGGCACCGTCTGTGGGAATCGAGAGGCTATCTCTTCCTAATCTTCAGCTTTACCTCACCGGAGACTCTGGTGGTGAACCAGGAACCACCCCTTGTGTGCAGCTGTTTCACCATTGAAAGAGGTCCTTTAAGGTATTAAGCTCACTTGCTGTTCAAGCTCCTTATTGATAATACATGGCACCGAAATTACCACCGCCTCTTCCGCCGCCCGGAGGTGGTGGAGCTAGCTCCAGTCAGGCTCCTCCCCAGTCAGAAATGGCGGAGGTGACAGCGGCCTTGAAATCTTTGGCTGCAACACAACAAGCCATGAAGGAGCAATTTGCCCAGCTCAGCCAAACCATGATGATGAGACCACCTGGAGTCTCCCCGGACATGATAACTCCGGCGGCAGTTCAGCCTCATCCCGATGCCAGGGGACCACCCCAGGCGCCCATGAAGGACCAACCTGCACCCCAGCGGAGGAGGGACGTTGCTGACCCTAGGTGCTTGCGCCTGGGGAGGCAAGGAAACCCTTGCCCGGAGGACAGGTATGATGACCTAGAAGTTGAAGAGACCCCGGAAGACTGCTGGGATCCGTATGAGGTGTCAGATAACACTGTACGAACTCTTAGGCAGAGCCAAGGATGTGTCGGCCGAAGAAGAGATGAGGCCCAACAAAGAGGGTCGGCCTTTGACAAGCAGAGTCAAGGATGTGTCGGCCGAGGAAGAGATGAGGCCCAGCAGAGAGGGTCGGCCTTTAACAGGTTGAGCAGAGGGTCGGCCTTCGAAAGGCTGGGCCCAGTCAATGACCTGAGGCAAAGGCTATCGAGGTCAAGGAGCGTGGCAGGCTCTCAAAGAGGTAATAGGCCGGCTCGGCCAGATCAAGGCCGACCCTTGGAGAGAAGAGCCAGGGAGCAGGAAGAGGTCAATAGTCAGCGTGTTGTGGCTGGGGAACCCTCTGTCCATCGTAGGGAGGTGGCAGGGGATAACTTCGGCCTAGCTGAAGAGAGAAGACCCTGGAATGACTCAATCCAACGTCTTGAAGAGAAGATAGGGGACCTCATCAGGAGCAGGGACCCATTGCAGAGGGGCTACTCGGAGGGTTCCCCGTTTTTAGCTAGGATAGTGGGATTCCCAACCCCAGCTAAGTTCAAGCCTCCTACAGTGATGCCTAAGTATGATGGCAGCACTAACCCAGTGCACCATATCGAGATGTATCAGTCAGCGGCATATATTTACTCGATCCCTGATGAGATGAAGTGTAGGGCCTTCTCAGGGACCTTGACAGGGGCAGCTCATAGTTGGTTCACCTCTCTTCCAAAGAACTCGATTGAAAACTTCAAGGGCCTAGCAGAGCAGTTCATCCACAACTTCTGCTTTGGGGTAAGACCTCAGAAGAAGACTAGCCACCTCTTGTATGTCAAACAGGCTAAGGGCGAAAGCCTAAGAGACTACATAACAAGGTTCAACAAGGAGAAGTTGGAGGTGGAAGACTATGAAGAGAGCATAGCCATGACCGCCCTGATAGGAGGCCTCCAGAAGGGGAAGCTATTATGGAAGTTAGCGGAAGACCCTCCTAAGTCTATGGCAGAGCTGCTGGCAACAGCGGGGAGAGTGATGAATGCGGAAGAGGCAATGGCTGTCAAATATGAGGAGGAGAACCGTGGTAGCACTATAAGGTCCCAGGGCAAGAAAGAGGGGAAGAAGAGGTCAGCAGACGACAAGTTCGCTCATTACAGTCCTCTGACTGTGAGCTGTGAGCACATCCTTAATGAAATCAAGACTGACCGGGCTCTGAGGTGGCCAGAAAAATTGAAGGCCCCACCACATAAGAGGAATAAAAACCTCTGGTGTGAGTTCCATCAGGATCACGGACATGTCACAGAAAAATGCTTCGCTCTGAAGGACGAGATCGAGAAGATGCTAAAATCCGGGAAACTGAGAAAGTATGTGGATGGCAAGGCCCCGAAGGGTGGAAGAGAAGACCCTAGGAAGAGAAGAGATGACAGGTGCCGCGGCGATGTCCCGACTAGAAGGCATGATGATTCAGAGGGTGATGATGGCGATGACCCAGATCTCCCACCTAAGGATGACAACACCCAAGTGAAGAGGGTAGGAATGATCTCCTTTGGTGTTAGCACCATATGTGGGGGATTCGCGGGAGGTGGCTCTGAGGTAGCCGATAGGAAGGCTTATGTAGCGGAGGCCAAGTCAGTGGTCAAGACTGAGGTTGTGAATTTGACCTCTTCTGATGCAGTACAGAAGAGAAAGAAGGTAGACATGGACACCCTAGTGGTGGGATTCTCCAGACTTGACTTCAAGGGAATCTTAGCCCCCCATCATGACCCTCTAGTCATCACAACAAGGGTGCATGGGTGCGATGTAGGGAGAATCCTCATAGATGGGGGAAGCTCAGCAGATGTGATGTTCTGGCCTTGTTTTAAGAGCTTGGGTCTTAGCAGGGCAAGGCTGGTGCCCTACCATCACCCATTGATAGGCTTTAGTGGTGAGAAGGTGCACCCATTGGGCATGTATGAAATGGATATACGGATGGGAGATGAGTGGCCTAAGAGGCTGACTAAGAAGATAAACTTTTTTGTGATGGACGAAAACGTCTTCTCGTCTTACAACCTCATCATCGGAAGAGTGGCCCTCAAAGAGTTTGAAGCCGTGCCGTCAACGGTCCACCAGATGCTAAAATTCTCGACTCCTTATGGGGTAGGGGGAGTGCAAGGGGACCAGACCACGGCGCAGGAGTGTTATTTCAACTCGGCCGAAGAGCGAGAGGCCCATAAGAGAGCAACCGCCACTTACAGCATTGACACACTTGATCCCAGAGATGAAACAAAATTAAAGAAGGGCGAGGCCGCGGAAGAGGTAGAATCCATTGTACTCAATGAGGACGAGCCGGAAAAAACCGTCCAGGTCGGCAAGGCCCTGGAACAAGGGATCAAGGAAGAGCTGATAAACTTCCTTAGGAGGAGGCAGAGCGTCTTCGCGTGGAGTCATGCAGACATGCCTGACATCGACCCTGGGATCATGACCCACAAGCTCAACGTGGATGGAGATGCTAGGCCTATTAAACAGAGGTGAAGGATCTACTCTAGAGAGAAGTATGAGGTCATCCGGGAAGAGGTGAAGAAGTTGGAAGAGGCCGAGTTCATAAGAGAGGTCACTTATCCAAAGTGGCTCTCAAATGCAGTCATCGTGCCTAAGGCCAATGGAAAATGGCGGATGTGTGTAGATTTCACAAACTTGAATAGGTCTTGCCCGAAGGACAGCTACCCCTTACCCAGGATAGACCAGATGGTGGATGCAACGGCAGGGCACGAGCTTACGAGTTTCATGGATGCTTATTCAGGCTACAACCAAATCTTCATGGATAACGAAGACTCTGAGAAAATAGCCTTCATTACTGAAAAGGGGACGTACTGTTACAAGGTGATGCCCTTTGGTCTGAAAAATGCAGGGGCAACATATCAACGCCTTGTCAATAAGATGTTTGAGGAGCAGATAGGTAAGACCATGTAGGTGTATGTGGATGATATGCTAACGAAGAGCCTGAAAGCATGTACTCACGTAGCAGACCTGGAGAAGACCTTTGATGTCATGGACTCGTACAGGATGAAGCTCAACCCAGCAAAGTGTGTCTTCGGGGTAGGAGCCGGAAAGTTCTTAGGGTTCATCGTTAATCAAAGGGGGATTGAAGCAAACCCAGAGAAGATCAAGGCCTTGCTCGACATGAAGACTCCTAGGAGTATCAAGGATGTCCAGAGACTCACCGAAAGAGTGGCGGCCCTCAATAGGTTTGTTTCCAGAGCCACAGACAAGTGTCTTCCGTTCTTCAAAGTTCTGAGAAAGGCCTTCCAGTGGGATGAAGAATGTGAAAAAGCCTTCGATCAACTGAAGTCCTACTTGGGGTCTCCCTTGCTGCTGTCCCGGCCCATTGCGGGGGAGATGTTGTTTGTGTACCTGGCAGTCTCTGAATCAGCCATTAGCGCGGACATCATACGGGAAGAGGATGGGGTTCAGAAACCTGTGTACTTCAATAGTAAGGCCCTTTAAGGGTCTGAATAAAACTATCCCCGGATGGAGAAGTTGGCTTATGCCCTGATACATGCCTCAAGGAAGATGAAGCCTTACTTTCAAGGTCACTCTATGATAGTCCTCACCGACTCACCACTACGGCAGGTTCTGCACAAGCCTGAAAAGTCCAGAAGATTGATGACCTGGGCCATCGAGCTAGGAGAGTATGATCTTACCTACCAGCCTAGGACAGCCATCAAGGGGCAGGCCCTCGCAGACTTTGTCGCAGAGTTCACTTAGGAAGAGGCAGATAGAGGTTCGGAACAGGCCGAGACAGAGAAAGGCCTGGATGATGTCGAAGAGACAAACCGTAGTGTCTTTCGAAATTCGGAAGAGGCAGCACCAAACGTCTTCCAAGGCCGAGAAGAGGTTGTACCAGGAAAAACCAGGAGTAGAGTGGAAGAGAACGAAGAGGATCGGTACCTCTTCAAGAAGGGGGTTATGAGTGAAGGGGTCTTCTCATCCGATGTGGACGCGTGGAGCCTCTTCGTTGATGGCTCTTCTTGTGACCACGGAAACGGCGCGAGGCTAGTACTCTCGGCTCCAGATGGCGCCAACATTGAGTACGCCTTGAGATTCAACTTTAAGGCCTCCAACAACGAGTCTGAGTATGAGGCCATGATAGCAGGTCTCTTGTTGGCAACAACTCTTCGAGTAAAGCGGCTCCTACTCCATAGCGACTCGAGGTTGGTTGTCAATCAAGTGCTGGGGGCATACGAGGCCAAGGATGAAAGGATGGCCAAATACCTAAAGAAAGTAAGAGGGTTGCTGGAGTACTTTGAAGAGGACAAACTGAAGAGAGTGCCTAGATTGAACAATAATCACGCTGATGCATTGGCAAGGCTGGCCTCAGCAATGAAGAGAGACTTGGGAAGAACCATCCCAATTGAAGTCTTAGGAAAGGCAAGTATCGAGGATGACGAGGTATGTAACCCTTGTCACAATGTAAACCTGGGAGACTCGTGGATTGACCCGATTGTCAGATACCTAAGAGAGGGGGAGCTACCTGAGTCTAAGATGGAAAGAAAAAAGTTGAGATACAGAGCTGCAAAGTTCTCATTGGTAGGAGACGTCTTGTATAAAAAGGGGTTTCTCTTGCCCCTCCTCAGATGTGTGCATCCTGTGGAGGTACCTCGTATCTTATAGGAGGCTCATGAAGGCTTCTGCTCCAGCCACATAGGAGGAAGACCCTTAGCCAAGAGGATCATCACTCAGGGATACTGGTGGCCCACCATGTCTAGGGACGCTGCCGACTATGTGAAGAGGTGTGACAAATGTCAGAGGTTCGCCACTATCCCTCACCAACCCCATCAGCCTATGAGGTCGATCTCTTCTCCATGGCCATTTGCGGTATGGGGGATTGACTTGGTAGGACCTTTGCCAAGAGCTGTCAACAACTATAGATTCTTGATAGTTGCCATTGACTACTTTTCAAAATGGGTAGAGGCAGAGCCAATGATAACAATTACGGAGCAGAAGACCTTTCAGTTCATCTTGGAGAACGTCATATGTAGGTATGGCCTCCCAAACATGCTCATCTCCGATAATGGGACCCAATTCAAGAATGCCTCCTTGGAGAAGTATTGCCAAAGTGTGGGGATCAAACAGTTCTTCTCTTCTCTTGGTCGACCTCAAGCAAATGGCCAGACAGAGGTCACGAATAGAATTATCTTGGATGGAATCAAGAAGAGGTTAGAAGATGCGAATGGGAGATGGATAGAAGAGGTCTACGCTGTGCTGTGGGCCTAAAGAACTACGGCAAGGACACCCACAGGAGAAACCCCATTCATGCTGGCACATGGCTCAGAGGCAGTCATACCAACAGAGGTAGGACTGCCAACTCATCGGATTCAGACCTACGACCCTGACAGCAATGGGGAAAAGAGAAGGCTAGACCTGGATCTCATTGAAGAGAGAAGAGAAGACGCAGAGGTCAGGAAAGCAGCCTATCAGCAGAGGGCAGCAAGATTCTACAATCAAAAGGTGAAGTCAAGGCCCATTGCGGTGGGAGACCTAGTTCTTAAGAAGACCCTACAGAAGGCAAATAAGCTACACCCGAACTAGCATGGCCCTTACAAAGTAACGGAAGAGGTTGTGCCTGGCACATATAGGCTAGAGAACCTAGAGGGAGAACCTTTCACCAACCCGTGGAATGCTGACCACCTGAAGAGATATTTCATATGATGTTGCATAGGATTTGTAATTTGTAAATGTATCATCTTATCGAGAAGAGGTTGTTAATAAAGATCAGTTTCCGTGGCAAATTCTTGTTCCATTCTTAGAGCAAAGATATTATAGGGAAATAATATCATTAATTTGGTGATATATTATGAGGCTAACCTCTTAGGTGACGACCTCAGACCCTCATAACATCACTCGGTGGTGACGAGGTCTGAGCTCAGACACCTGGGTTAGATGACCTCAGACCCTTAACATCATTAATTTGGTGATATATTTATGAGGCTAACCTCTTAGGTGATGACCTCAGACCCTCATAACATCACTCGGTGGTGACGAGGTCTGAGCTCAGGCACCTGGGTTAGATGACCTCAGACTCTTAACATCATTAATTTGGTGATATATTTATGAGGCTAACCTCTTAGGTGATGACCTCAGACCCTCATAACATCACTCGGTGGTGACGAGGTCTGAGCTCAGACACCTGGGTTAGATGACCTCAGACTCTTCATATCATTAATTTGGTGATATTCATTATGAGGCTAACCTCTTAGGTGATGACCTCAGACCCTTATAACATCACTCGGTGGTGATGAGGTCTGAGCTCAGACACCTGGGTTAGATCACCTCAGACCCTTAAGTAATGGTTATGAAAACATCATAGTAAGTAATGACTTCAGAGATTGCATAGCATTCAAATACATTCAGAGATCAAGAAGAAGGAAGACATTGGCATTCAATAAAAGGAAGAAATTACAACATTTAGGTGTCTGATAAATTACAAGTCCATAGTTACAAGTCAAAAAAATACAAAGTACAAGGCCAAGTTAAGCATCTGAGGGAGGAACATTCAATGTCTCGTCTGGGTTGGCATTGGACACCTCAGCCACTTCATCGGCAGGGTCAGTCCCTCCGAGATCAGTCCCTTCCAGAGTAATAGTCTGACCAGGGGCAGCAGCCTCGTCCTCTATCTCTTGCAAGGCCTGGGCAAACTGAGGGTCGGCGAGGCCGAGGCCCACAAAGTCGGAGGCCTTTATATTTCCAACCTCGGTTTCCCTGACCTCGGCCCATTTGGTGGTGGCTTTGATACCTCTTTCAAGGTATTCAAGACCAAAACCTACGAATTCCCCAGAGACCTTGTAATCATCAATTATTTTCTCTGAGGCATCTGCAAGAGAGGCCTTTACAGCAGCATTGACCTTCCTCTGCAGGGCATCGTCCTTGTTCTTCAGGGCCTTGGCGTGGCTTTGGACGAGTGCAGAGATATCTTTTTCTAGACCCTGGGCCTTATTTTCAGAGTTCTGGGCCTTGGTCTCGGCATTCAGCAACTCTGACCTCAGACAGTCAACCTCGGCCTTCAGGGTTCTCTCAACCTTCACAGCCTCCTGCCCCTTCTGAATCAGAGGCAATTTCCCCAGGGCCCAGTTAGATAGTTGGTACATGGCGGTCACACCCTGCACAGACAATAAAGAGGTTAGAGGGAAATAAATTCAGACGTTGCACTTGCAAAATTATTGGCAAAAGGAACAAGCCATACCTGGACGGCTCTGTGGAGGCCGAACTCAACCATCATATGAGTGTCAATGGCCCTGTAAAAACGTTTATCGCCATTAGTTATCACGTTGGCAAGGGCATCCATGGCCTGCCTGCTGTTGCCGACCACGCTGTCGGTAAGCTTTAGCTGGTCCAGACGAGCTGATAATGTGTCGGCTGTGATAGGGATCACAGCATCTGAAGTCTTCTTTTGCCTAGAGGTCGGCCTCTGATCCTCAGAGGCATGGACCTCTGGGGCCCTCTTCTTGGATTTGGATGTTGAGGGAGCGGGTGGAGGAGCGCTCAAACCAGTCTTCTTGACGAGCCTAGCTAAACTTGGAGCTGCCATCTCCCACAACTCATCTGAAACGCCTGGTGGTCTCTCTTCAAAAGTGAAAAGATAAGAGTTAGGAATCAAATATGAATGATCAGAGGTTAGACGAACTAAAAAGAAAAATCCTTACCAAAGTCAACTAGGGGACTTCCACCTAAGCTCGTCCCCGAGAGATACTGAGGGGTCAGCAGATGCTCGAACTTGATAAACAGCCCATGTGCCCCTTGGTCTTGCATGGCCTTCACCTTTTTGCTATTTTGAACACTTAGTCCAGGATCGGCCCTTGCAAACATGGTGACTTTACCCCATTTGAGGGGTATTCTCGGCTAAAAAATGGAAGAGGGAATAGATGGGCTAAATTCCCATGGCCCTGAGGCAAAAAAGTACCGAGATTTCCAATTATGATTCGAGGTCTGAGTGACCAAGAGCATCTTTTTCTCAGGCCTCCGAGCCACGAAGTGATAGTAGCTCGGATGATTCTTGGCCGAGGTGGGAACGTAACACCCGGAAAATACCTGAACTAGGAGGTCAGAGTGGTGGACTGCCCTCCACAAGATGATGGCCCCTATAATAACTCTCCAAGCATTGGGAGAGAGCTGCGAGGGGGCCAAATTGATGAAGGAAAGAATGGACCTCATGACAGGGTGAAAGGGAAGACGAAAACCTAGTTTGAACATCTGCTCGTATAAGCAGACTTCTCCATCTTGACCATGGTAGGCCCTCTCTTCCCTCATAGGTCTCCTTAATTGTATTGAGGGACTGATGGAGTATAGGTATCTGAAGTGCAATAGATCCACCTCAGTGACCGTGCTCTCGTACTCGGCCGCCTCAGATACGTCAACATCACTTTCGGTGTCCTCATCATCGTCAGGCTCAACATCGGCTAGAGCAGACGTAGACGGGTTACCAGGGAACCTCTGAGCAAACTCGGCCCCGGTAACGGTCGACAGGGGGATAGCATCTAGAATGGGTGGCACAGCCACACTTGGCTCAACAAGTTCAACCTCGGAAGAAGAACCTGAGGTACCTGTGCCGTTTTGAGACGAGGCACGGCTAGAGACCTAGGCCTGGTCAGGGTCCTGACCAGTCTGAGGAGTAAAATCCATGGCCTCTTGGAAAGAGTCCATAGACATTGGGTCGGAGGTGGAAGACTCAGACTCAGACATCGGCAAGTTATTGGCAGAGACGTCTGTCTGATAGAAATTCTCAGGTGGATGAGGGTATACCACCTTGAGAGGTGGAGGAAAGAGGGGTTTGACAGGGAATTCCTGTGACCTACGAGCTTCTTCCTGAGCTCTCTCTATTTGCCTAATTTTCTCTAAGGTCTTTTCTCTAAGAGAAGAGAAGTCCTCAAGAAGTTGGTACAGGGGTCTGAGCATCAGGGGACGACCCAAAACTTTGATCGAACCTAAACTTGAGGAAAACTCCTAAAACTACAAACAAGTTTGGCTTGAAAAATAAAGGAGCCCAAAGATCAAATTAAGGAGTTTTTCAGAAAACCTAGTTCACCGAAAAAATTCAAATCCTCGCTGGAAAACTCATAGGACCACCGGAAAACTCAAAACCTCGTCGGAAAATTCAAATCAAAATGCCAAAAATGAAGGAAATGGGGAGGGACAGGTACCTGAAGATGAGTTGATGGTTGGAAAAGAAGAAATCTCGCAAGAAACGGGGCGGATCCTCTGCAGAAAGGGCGGTGGAACGAAGAGGCCTCGGAGAGAGAATTTGCAGAAAATAGCGCGCGAAAGAGAGAAATGAGGAAGTAGAAAGAGAAAGAAAGGGTTTAACCATTAAATACCTAGGCACACTTCCTAAGGCTCGTCATTGCCTTGGGAAACCCAAGGGACAGTTGATAGCACACGCAAGACAGTTGGACAAGCCTTAGCCTGGGACAGGTGTCACGCAGGTGTTAACCTTGGGACAAACAGGCCTCGGAGGTGAAGCAATCCCCTAGCCACTTGCCCTCGCATGTGACTAAGGGCTGGGGGTGATTGATATGCCACAAGTGTTACCTCGACCTAGAGACACCAACCTCGGCCGAAACATTGACCGACCCAAGATAGGCCGGAGGCCCCCGGTATCATCCCTCGGCCAGACCAGGGTCGGCCCAGGCCGACATTGCCATCTACACTTCCAATGGGTACTGCGCGCGTCATAGGCATCAATAACATTCACATATACTTGGGTATGGCAACCTCAGCCGTACCTGGGCCGAGATGTCAGGAAACCTTGACAACCACCATGGAACCAGTTTAGCCTCGGCTTGGGCCGAGGTCACCAAAAGCCCTAATAATCTTCAGCAGTGACTCATTATTACCTCGGCTAGGGCCGACCCAGCATGATGTCTCGGCTGAGATCAGGTCGAGACTCCTTATGACACTTCCCGGATTGAGCGGATACCAAGCATCTATAGCTCGGCCTCTCCCAGGCCGAGGTCATACACCAACATGACTGCCGAGCATCTATTGACATTTGGATAAAGACACCTGGGAACAAATCAGTTGTCACAAGATTATTCTCCACATGGGGGAGAATATTTCATCATCATTGCTTACATGTGACAAGGACAGGTGGCATTCCCACATTGGTGAGGATATCACACACATGCTCACTGCATGCATGGGGGGTACATTACACCCCCTAGACACTATATATTGGGGTCATCCCCTACCTTGCAAAAGGATCTCATTCATGCAACCCTAGCAGAAACCCTGTCAAAATATACAGTAGAGAGAGAGAGAGCTTGAGGGAATTGTACCCATGGTCATTAGTACCATCTTTTAGTGATACTACTCACACACTCACTGTGGACGTAGGCCAGACAGGCTGAACCACCCATATTCCGGTGTTGATCTCCTCATATCCTCACCTCCTTCTCTTACCTCTTTTTATAGTTGTGCTACCATTGTTATATACATAGAGCTTGGAAACACCTTACCTGGTGGTGCTGATTCCCAGCATCATCAGTGACTTTCAAACAATTAGGATTCCATCCCACAATCCTAGCCATGCCCCCCACCGATGGGGCAATTATGGATAAAATCCCATTGGAAAAATAGTTATCCTTAACGTTACATAAATTGTTTCTCCTCACTTTGGTCTCAACCAAACCAACCATATCAAGCCGCTGGTCACTAATTAACTTACTAACATCTTTCCGTTTATGAGGGGAATTGAGGCCCCTTATGTTCCATGACCCGATCTTAAACATCAACTTTTACTCCCCTTTCCATTTTTCCTATTCTTGCCACTAGAATGGCTCATCTTATTCAGCACCCCGTTTTGCTTACAGGCCACCTCATCCACGGCCATGACTTTTCTAGCAAGAGCAGTAGGTTCCGCTGTGATATCATACTCACTATCGTTATTTTGTTCTCGCCCACTATCGATTTAATGATATCTAGACTTAATTAAGTATGAACACTTAATTGGTTTGAATTAATAAGGGGCTTATCCATACTGAATCTAAATGGATATATGTGTTTATAAAAATATTACAAGTATTATGAGACTAATAATGTCACGACCTCAACCCAATAGTAGAAGGGAATAACTGTCTTGACATGCCACCAAGGCATTCAATGTTATGGACTTAAAATATTTCTTAAAATAAATGCAACGAAAATACATTCACATGGTCATGAATCGTAAACTATTGAAAAAAATGGAATTACGTCATCAGAGCTTTCTAAAAGGGAACTTCGTATATATTAAAGTATGAACGGATTACAACTTATGCCAAAATTAAAAACTTATTACTAAAGAGCGAAACATGCTCTATCTCCTAAAAACAAATGTTATATTTAAAAGTATAACAAAAGAACTCCTTATGCTAGATCTTCACCATAGTCCTTCTACACTCCGTCCTCCAGTCTAAACATATCACAAATGAATCAATCATCGGTATCAGATTCATTTTGAGAATAAAAGCATTTCACAAAATACATAGTTTGCATAATATCATATAATTTAAATGTGGAAGAAATGACATAGAGTACTCACCTAAAATAGAGGCTCGAAAAATATAGATATTGAGTCTTGGATCACACGTTAATCTAATAAATACAATAAAGGATTAATTACGTATTCTAAATAAAATTAAATTCTAAATATTGTGTTTTAATCCTAAAAAACTTGCTAAAAAAGGTTACTAAAACCATTTTTCTCAATTTTTAATATTCATTCATCGTATTTAAATAATTCAATTCATAGTTCTTCCTAATCAGTCGGTTCCTAGTAGAGATGGAGGGTCACAGGGGCACCACTTAAATACCATCTCATCTAGACAGAACATTTCTAGATTTATTCCTAGTAGAGATGGAGGGTCACAGGGGCACCTCTAAAATACCATCTCAACTAGGCAGAATTTCACCGGGACTGACTTTGGAATTACTTAAATGAGATTCCATAATAAGGAGCAATTGTTTACAAAAATCATTTTAAAAAGCGTATATATATTTTTCAAACAAGTTGACATATTTTGAAACTAAAATCAATTTAGATTGTTTCCAAATTTTAAGTTTTGATTAGTGAAATCTTTAGTGTATTTTACCAGCATAACTACCAAGTAAAGATAAAAAATACGAAATTAAAACTATAAAAATGCATTATAACATTTAAATAAAATTATACCTACGAAATGAATTTTCTCGTCGAAATTATAGAAGTCTTTCCTAAGATATTTCCCAAGCTTTCTATCACTCTTTCTTACTATAATTCTCAAGGAATTGGTGTGAGTTTCAAATGATCCCAAAGGCCATATTTATAGCCTTCCAAAAGTATTACGGTGTTGACATGTGTATAGGTGATCAAGCATTTATGGTGGTACATCATCGTTTGGGTGTCGCATTCCGGGGTGGTCTTGCAGTCTTAACATCACCAAATGATGACAAGTGTTTTAGCTTTCTCTCTAAAGACGACATGTGTTAGGTGGAGGTGACCAGCACGTGGTGGAAAGGTTATAAGGGTATAAGCGTCATTTCACACATGAAGGGTATTTTGGTAATTTCACACTATATATTTTCAATATTTCTTAGAGGTCCTTGAAAATATTTTATTTACAAAATGGCACTTTTTATATTTTTATTTTATTTCCTAAAGTCTGATAAAATTATACTTTCTACCCCAAAACTTATTATATACCTTAAGATATGTCACAAGACTTCGATTTGATCCAATTTATGATTGATTCTTCATATTTAAAAATGGGGTTTGTTATATTGATAGACAATAACACCACATATCTAATAATACAATATTTATAATATAGTACGTAACACATGAGTGTAAAAACAAACTATATACATATGAGCACATAAAAGTGGGGTCATTACATCCTACCCTCCTTATAAAAAGTTTGGTCCCCAAACCTGACTCATATTAATTTACAAACAAGTATGGATGTATCTCCTTTAATTCATCTTCCCGCTCCGACGTTGCTTCTTCAACTGAATGATTTCTCAATAATACTTTGACTAGTGGAATTATCTTGGTCCGTAATATTTGATCTTTATGGTCCAAAATTTCTACCGGATGCTCAATGTATGACAAATCATATCTAACTTGAAGAGGTTCGTGAATTAAGATATGTGTTGGATCTGGGACATATTTCTTTATCATTGATACATGAAACACATTATGTACACTAGAGAGTTCAGGTGGTAAGGCTATTTTATACGCAACAGCTCCTATCTTTTCAAGGATTTCAAAAGGTCCTATGTATCTTGGGCTCAACTTCCCTTTCTTCTCGAATCCTATTACTCCCTTTGAAGGCGATACTCACAAGAACACATAATCTCCTTTTTGGAATTCTAACTATCGGTGTTGATTGTCAAAATAACTCTTTTGACGGCTTTGAGCGATTCGAAGTCGGTATTGTATCAGTTTCACTTTCTCTGTTGTGATTTAAATCAATTCTGGTCCCAACAATATTTTTTCTCCAACTTCTACCCAACACGCGGGAGAACGACACCTTCTACCATATAGTGCTTCATATGGAGACATTTTAATACTTGCTTAATGACTATTATTATAGGAAAACTCCACTAATGGTAAATGATCATCCCAATTCCCCCTCAAATCAAGTACACAGGCCCTAAGCATATACTCTAAGGATTTAATGGTTCTCTTAGATTGTCCATCTGTTTGAGGATGAAAAGCGGTGCTGAAATTAAATTTTGTTCCCATGGCTACTTGTAGGCTTTTCCAAGAGCGAGAAACAAATCTAGGGTCATAATCAGAAATAATTGAAATTGAGGTTCAATGAAGCCTAATAATTTCCCGCACATAATACTTGGCTAACATTCCTAATCTATGGGTAATCTTAATGGAAAGAAAATGAGCAGATTTAGTTAACCTATCAATAATTACCCAAATAGAATCATTACCATTTGAACTCCTTGCTAAACCTATCACAAAATCCATGGTAATATGTTCCCATTTCCATTCAGCGATAGGTAAAGGTTGTAATAATCCTAATGGTTTCTAATGTTCAGCTTTTACTTGTTGACAAACCAAACAGTGAGATATAAATTCTGCTATCTCCCTTTTCATATTATTCCACCAAAACACTTCTCGAAGATCTCTATACATGTTGATACTTCTTGGATGAAACGTAAATCTCGACCAATGAGTTTCCTCCAAAATTTTCTCTTTAGTTTGGCATCACGTGGAACACACACTCTATTTCCAAACCTTAATAATACATCCCGTATCGCAAATTTAATTCTCTTCCCTTAAATAACCTCTTCTCTGATCTTCTTCAGTTGTGGGTTATTTACTTGTGAGATTTTGATCCTTTCCATCAACGTGGGTTGTACTTATAAGGTTGCGATTATTCCTCCTTTTCTATAAATACGTACATCTATTTCCATACTTCTAAAATCCGCTAACAAAGGTTCCTGATTTGTAATGAGACATGCTAAATTTGTTGTAGGCTTCCTACTTAAGGCATCAGCTATTACATTTTCTTTCCCTAGGTGATAATGAATATTTAAATCATAATCCTTCATCAATTCTAACCACCTCCTTTATCTCATGTTTAATTCTTTCTGAGTAAATATGTATTTCAAACTCTTATGATCGGTATAAATAGCACAAGTCTCACCATATAAATAGTGTCTCCAAATCATAAGAGAAAAAATTATAGTAGCTAATTCTAAGTCATGGGTTGGATAATTCTATTCATGTGGTTTTAATTGTCTCGAGGGATAAGCTACTACATTCCCATTTTCCATTAGCACACATCCCAAACCATTTTTTGAAGCATCACTATAAATCACCAATCCTCCTGTCCCTGAAGGAATAGACAAAATTGGGGCAGTACTAATCGATTCTTATGTTCTTGAAAACTATTCTCAACTTCCTCAGACCATTCATATTTTACCTTCTTTTGTGTCAACCTAGATAGAGGTTTGGCAATGCTAGAAAATCCTTCAACAAATCTTCTATAATAACATGCTAATCCAAGGAAACTATGAATCTCTGTTACATTAGTTGGTCTAGGCAAATCTAGTATAGCCTCGATCTTTTGAGGGTCAACCGATACTCCCTCTTTGGAAATGACATGTCCTAGAAAAGAAACACTAGGCAACCAAAACTCACACTTCTTTAACTTTGCATATAATTTATCCTTCTTAAGGATTTGTAATACTATCTTTAAATGCTTCTCGTGTTCTTCAATACTCTTGGAATAAATAAGGACGTCATCAATGAAAAAAACCACACATTGATCCAAATATTTCCTAAACACTATATTCATCATATCCATAAAAAGGGCTAGTGCATTAGTAAGTCCAAATGGCATCACAAGAAATTCATAGTGACCATATCTAGTATGAAAAGTTGATTTCGAAATATCATTTTCCTTAATCTTCAATTGGTGATATCCTAACCTAAGGTCAATCTTAGAAAATACTTGCCCACCATGTAGTTGGTCAAACAAATCATCTATACGAGGTAGGGGGTATTTATTCCTAATGGTTACCTTGTTCTGTTCTTGATAATCTATACATAACCTCATCATCCCATCCTTCTTTTTAACAAATAACACTCGATCACCCCAAGGGGATATACTTGGTTTAATAAAAGTCGTGTCTAACAAATCTTGTAATTGAACTTTTAATTCCATAATTATTAAGGTGCCATGCGACAAGGTGATTTTGAGATTGGTATAGCTCTAGGAAGAAGGTCAATCGTAAACTCTATTTCTCTACCAGGAGGTAGACTTGGTAAATCATCCGGAAAAACATCTGGAAAATGTTTAGCTATAGGGATCTATACTAAACTAGGATACTTCATTTTCAAATCAATAACACTTGTAAGAAATCCTTGACATTCTTTCTTAAGAAAACTATAGGCTTGCATTGCAGAGATAATACACGTGGGATAAAGGACGCCAGTTCCTTCAAAACTGAATTTTGGTTGGTCATTTGGAAAGTAACTCTCTTCTCAAAACAATCTACATTAGCATGATATGATGCTAACCAATCCATCCGCAAAATGACTTCAAAATATCTTATGTCTAAAATTATCAAATCGATAAATAGTTTATGACTACTGACATCTATAGGGAAAAATTTATATACTAATGTACCCGTCAATATATAACCAGAAGAAGTAGAAACGTGTATGTTATGATTCAAGGGTTCGGGAATATTAGGAAAGAAACTAACAAAACGTAAAGACACAACTGAGTGGGTAGAACCAGGATCTATTAAAACTTGAAAAGGCTGTGCACATATAGAAAGTATACCTGCCACTACTGCATTAGAAGCCTTTGCATCAGAAAGATTAAAAATTCTACCTTATCTGCCATGATCTTTATTGTCATTAAAAGTCTTTGTTGGTGCCTTCCCTTTGATAGGGCAATCTCTCATTTTATGTCCCTTTTGGCCACACCCAAAGCAATTTCCAGTTTCCAGGTAACATGGTTGCCCTTTATGAATATTACCACATCGTTGGCATTTATCAACATTAAAGGGTTTGTTCACAAAAGGTCACCATGTATTGGGTCTCCTAAAGGGTTTATTATTGGGGTTCCTTCCTCTTTGTTCCCAAAACATCCTCTTCCCTTCTCTAATCTGATTATATTATTCACTGTCCTTCTCGGTCATCATTGCTCTAGTCACCACGTCAGTATATGATGCCAACTTCAGGATGGAAATTCGACTACAAATATTCAAACTTCTTGGCCTTTAAAGTATCGGTTATCATAACATGAGGTGCAAAATGGGATAACTTGGTAAACTTCGCCTCGTATTGACTAACCGTCATATTTCCTTGAACTAAACTCATGAAGTCGGCTGCTTTTTGGTCTTGTACTGTTTCAGGAAAGTATTTCTCGTAGAATATCACAACGAAATCATTCTAACCTATGGGATTATTCCTTTCCCCGTGTATTCTTTTAGTCATTCTCCACCAATGTTCGACTTCATCTTCTAACATGAATGGTCCAAATGAAACTCGTTGTTCATCTGTACACTTAAGAACATTGAGCATCTTTGCCATTTGCATCACCCAATTTTCTTCTTCAGTGGGGTTAGGAGTTCCTTTAAAAGACGGTGGATTCAACTTATTGAACAGTTCAATAGTGAATCTACTTAGTTCAAGATTCCTTAGTGCTCCATTATTCACCTGATGCTCCGCAATTCTTGCTATACTTTCAATTGCGTTGTATGCACCTTCAAGTCCTTCCATACTCGAACCACTAGTTCCCGGAGTTGATCTTGTTTTGGTCATTTTCTACAGTCATAGCCAAACGTAAGATGTATTATACTAGTCCAATATTGCAATTTAGAAAAACAATGATATATAAGTAATAATATATATAGTGTAAGACATGTGGAGGGTTATCACATAAGTCGGATATTTAATCCTATATCCTATCCATGGGAACTTAAAATCTATAACGTTTGAAACTTATCTTCAGGTTCATAACCTATGCTCTGATACCACCTCTGTCACGTCCCCGACCCAAAATGGTAGTAGGGAACGAGTGTCTTGACATGCCACCAAGGCAACAAATATTCCGATTTAATTGTTTCCTTAAATAAATGCAACATAAATATGATCACATGGTTATGAATAGTAAAATACTAAAAGTAAAGGAATTACGTCATCAGATCATTCTAAAGGAAACTTCATATATATTAAAAGTAACAACGAGTTATAAGTAATGAGAAATTTTAAAACTTATTACAAGAGAGCCAGACATGCTCTAAATAAACATTTTACAAAAAGATCTCTAAAATCTAAATCTTCAATATTGTCCCTTTTCGTTTCGTCCGTGAGCCTAAACGTTTACTGAAAAATGGTTATTTATACAACATCAGCTAAAAGCCGAATGAGGTTGAATCTCGTGAAATTCCAGGGTTTTCAGAAAATAGATACCTATTCAAGTCAAAAGAGAAGGCATATACATATATGGATAGGAACTTGAAGTAAATAGATATATATTTTGAAATGAAAGTATATATATCACAATTGGATAGCTCAGAATAAGAAAAATGCAACAAATCAAATGTGATATCTTTTTTTTTCAATCTTATCATTTTGATGGCCAAGTACACTATAATAACGTATTCTTCTACTGTATTATTCCCCGGTAGTTGAGGGTCAATCGAACTAGTTCGTCACAATCCCTTATTTAGGGAACACCAGTGATAACCTAGCTGGGAAGGTCAGTCAGTAAAGAGGTTCCTTAGGCCGAATCATATTTTCAATATTCAATATCTGTTTCAATAATCATTTTAATCGGTATGTTTATATGGATAAATATAAACATATCACAAATGAATCAATCATCGATATCACATGAATTTTGAGAATAAAAGAAGTTCACAAAATATATGTAGTTTGCATAATATCATATAATCAAAATACACAAGGAATGTCAGAGTACTCACCCAAAATAGAGGTCAAATTTACTGGTTTGAGTCTTCGATCACACGTTAATCTGATAAAGATTTAAGTATACGTTCTAAGGTCTAGTTTATACTATACTTTAATAATAACTTCTTCTTTTAAAGGATTACTGAATCCCCATTTGTCAACTTTTAAAACGCATTGATCAGAATTAAAGAATTCAATTCATAGTCCTTCCTCATCAGTCGGTTCCCAGTAGAGATGGAGGGTCACTGGGGCAACACTTAAATACCATCTCATCTAGACAGAACATTTTTGGATTCATTCCCAGTAGAGATAGAGGGTCACAGGGGCACCACTTAAACACCATCTCATCTAGACATAACTTCGTCGGGCCTGACTTTGGAATTACTTAAATGGGATTCCATAATAATGAGCAATTTCTTTAAAAGAATTATTTTTTAAAAGCGTATAATTTCAAACAAGTTTATAAAATCATCTTGGATTTCTTCTAAATGTTAACTTTTGATTAGTGAATCCTTTAGTGTATTTTACCAGCATAACTATTTAGTAAAGCTATAAAACAATAATTTAAAATGATAAAGATGCATTATAACATTAAGATTACCTTAAGATGAATATCCCTAAGAACTTCTTCTTAAACGTTTCGACGCTTTCTCTCACTACTTCTATCTATAATTCTCAAGGAATTTGGTGTGAGCTTCAAATGATCCCAAAGGCCCTATTTATAGTTTTCCAAAAGTATTATGGTGTTGACATGTGTCTTGGTGATCAAGTATTTATGGTGGCAGGTCATCGTTTGGGTGTTGCGTTCCGGGGTGGTCTTGCAATCTTAACATCACCAAATCATGACAATTGTTTTAGCCATCTCTCTGAAGACGACATGTGTAAGTTGACCAACACGTGGTGGAAAGGTGATAAGGGTATAAGGGTCATTTATCACATGAAGGGTATTATGGTAATTTCACACTATATATTTTCAATATTTCTTAGAGGTCCTTGAAAATATTTTATTTACAAAATGGCCCTTTTTATATATTTATTTTAGTCCCTAAAGTTTCATAAAATTATATTTTCTACCCCAAAACTTATTATATACCTTAAGATATGTCATAAGACTTCGATTTGATCCAATTTATGATTGATTCTTCATATTTAAAAATGGGGTTTGTTATAGTGATTGACAATAACTCCACATATCTAATAATACAACATTTATAACATAGTAAGTAACACATGAGTGTAATAACAAACTATATACATATGAGCACATAAAAGTGGGGTCATTACAAATAAGTGGGAATATATTGGGGTATAAATAGTCGATACATTGGGTTAATCTAGTTAGTGTGGGAACCGTAACTACGATGTCTTAGACGTACATTAGGTGTGCACTCTAGATGAGAAGTTAGAATCCGATAATCTAATGTGTATATTTTAAGTGATAAATATTGGAATTATTCACTTGTTATTTTTCAAACTATTCTACATCGGGTTCTAACCCGTTTCCTTGCATATTCTCTTCTCTCTATTGTATCTCCTACACTAGGTGTCCAGCCACAGGGATGCCAGCCTTAGAGGATTATGATGCTGACGAGTTATGGACGCTATGGAGATTGGATCTTTGTTTTAGACGACTTCATATTTGTTGATTTCTACTATACAGTTGATTTTGATTTTGGGCATATCGCCCAAGAGGATTGTAGTATTTCCCTTCTCTTTGAGGCAGAATTTTATACTCATGTCATTCTAATATATTTACTATTATTGGGATGTATGTAATGAGATATTTTGTTGGAAAAGTATTATTCGAGTTGCATTTAAATTCTGTTGTGATTCATTTATTATTGTGGAGTAGAATTTTATTAAATTAAACCTAAAAAGTTTAACACTTGCTTAATTGGATATTAGGTGATTAATGTTTTTCGACAGCGATGCTAAGATTGAACCGACTGTAAATTTTATTTTAATTGGGTATGGTACTGATCACGCTATATTTAATTAAGTGGGGTGTTATAGGTGGTATCAAAGTATCAGGTTCTAGAGTCTTTTAGGATCTAAATGGTTTATTATGCTTTCTGCTAAGGGTTCTTTAATGTAGAGCCCTATTTTTAGGACTGTTGTATCCTTACTTGCATTTATATGATCTTCGAATATTATGTGATATCTAATATTGATGATATATTCTCTCTCATTTTAGATGCCTCCTCGAAGTTCACGTCAGCCCGACCCAGTTCAGGGTACCATAAATGCTGCAGAAGTGGCTGCCATTATTGCTCAAGCGGTCAACGCTACATTAGTTGTTGTCCAATAATCTACAGTACATGTGCCAACTGTACCAACCACGCTAGGGCAAGTGTTTTCTACTGCTTAGGAATGTGTTAGGGATGCGTTTCAGAAGGCGCATCCATCAGAGTTTCAAGGGGGTTCTAATGTCGTGACTTCTAGCCAATGGAAGAAGAATATCCATAGGCACTTGAGGATGCTTGAATGCACAAAGTTTCAATGCCAGTTACTGGCTATGTTTAATCTAGTTGGAGCAGCTCTGCAATGGTGGGAATCCATTACCGCCCATGAGGAGATAGATACTATGACTATCAATGACTTTTGGGTGAGTTCGATAGCAAATACCTACCTTTCGTCGTCCAGACAAAGATGAGGCGAAAACTACTTGGGTTCAAATAGGAAGGGAAGATAGGGGCAGAATATGAGGAGGAATTTACTCGGCTGAGTAACTTGGTGCCAGTGGAGGTACCCAC
Source organism: Sambucus nigra (assembly GCA_949130495.1). Taxonomy (NCBI): domain Eukaryota; kingdom Viridiplantae; phylum Streptophyta; class Magnoliopsida; order Dipsacales; family Adoxaceae; genus Sambucus; species Sambucus nigra. Next base: position 164,363,129 of record OX422220.1, on the reverse strand, counting down.
TCAAGAAAGGCAAATTTAGATGTTCACTGATGCCTTATCTATAAGATTCTCCAGCATTTATTACGCAATATCTCCCTACATACTCACGCAGATGTTCTTATTGATGCAATGCTTCATTGCCAGGAAAACTGATTACATGCCTAGGGTGTTAAACGGGGGATTGAGTCAAGCCAGTAGGGCAAGACTAATGGAGATAGTTTTACCAGGACACCATCAGGTCAATGTCAGTAGCCACAGGGTGAGCAGGGTTCCCAGCCTGGGGACTATAATAAATGTTTATGATCCAGAGGATTTCAGTTTGGACAGGTAGGAAATAAGAAGGGCCAAGGGAGAAGTTGTGACCTGCAGGGCAGGGGATAGAAGGGGAAAAATAGGGGAAAGTTCACTACCAACTATTTTGCGTGCCGTAAGCCTGGACACAAGTGGTTGGATTATCCTGATAAGGGTAAGAATCCTTAGAAGGGAGCACGATATGAGCCACACAGAATAGTATTTCCACCACCCACCCTCCCAACACCAGCTCAGTATCCAGCACAACATTCCATTCCTGCAGCTCCAGTACATCAGGGACAGTATGCGCATATGTATAACATCCATTAGGCAGTATTTTGTCAGCCACCGCCCACGATTGAGGGTATGTTTTCTATCTATGGGAATATGGGGTGCATTATGTTTTACACGGGGGACTCAAATTCATTTTTAGCTAAAAAAAATTTAACGGGCCACAGGGTTACTTGACTTGGCCGATAGCACCATTACTTATGTAGACTCACCGATGGGTAGTGGGACGCCTATTTTCTTTATATGTCATAATGTGAGTATAGATATTGGTAGTTTGATAATACCGATGAATTTACTTATTTGGGACATGTCCAAGTATGATGCGATTATCGGCATGGGTTGGCTTGTAACATATACAACCATGATTGACAGTTATAGCCAGTGTATTATCTTTGCGATACCGGGACATGAAATGTTCATTGTTGCGATGCCTCATTAGGAGGGATGGTCATCTACGTATTTGAATTATATAGAGGAGGAAAATTCTACTGGAGTAGTATTATCCCTTAATTCGATACCGGTAGTTTATGAGTTTGCGGATGTATTCCAGGACATACCGGGATTACCTCCCAGCAGGGAGATTGAGTTTGTGATTGATTTAGCACTGGGAAATGTACCCATTGCTCGTGCACCTTACCATATGGGTCCAATAGAAATGGGGGAGCTCAGGGATCAAATACAATCGAATTTTGGGGCAGGTGTTTATCCGCAGGAGTACGTCACCTTAGGGTGCCCCTGTGTTATTTGTTAAGAAGCGAGATGGTTCTATAAGGTTGTGCGTAGATTATTAGGAGATTAATAAAGTCACAATATGGAACAAGTATCCGTTGCCTAGAATCGACGACTTGTTTGATCAATTGAGAGTAGGAGCCTACCTCTCAAAGATAGACTTGAGGTCTGGTTATCATTAGCTGCGAATCAGGGAGCAGGACCTTTCAAAGACTACCTTCTTTACCAGATATGGATTATAAGAGTTCCGGATCATGCCGTTTGGGTTGACTAATGCACCAAAAGTATTCATGGTCTTGATGAATTGGGTGTTCCAAGAGTTCTTAGATCAATTTGTCATTTTTTTCATAGATGACATCCTAATTTATTCTCAGACTAAGGAGGAGCCTGTCGAGCATTTGCGACAAGTTCTACAGAACCTACATGAGCATTAGTTGTATATGAAATATGAAAAGTGTGGATTCTAGCTTCGAGAAGTTCAGTTTCTGGGGCATGTTGTGTCTGAAATGGGGATATCGGTGGATCCTAGTAAAGAATTAGTGGTGAGGGAATGGGGAAAACCCACGACATCGGCAGAAGTGCGTAGTTTCTTGGGATTAGCCGACTATTACAAACGTTTTATCTATGGTTTCTCAAAGATTGCAGGTCCATGTAAGACCCCATATTTTTATGGTTTTTAATTATGAGATTAATTAAATGAAAATGCTTTTAATTATGGGATTAATTGAATTAATTTGGTATATTTAATTGGAAATTAATTGTAATTTAAATAACTAGTGGGACGAGAGTTTGTATTTGATTATGATGATAATGTTGAATATTACTGAGTGAATATGGTAATATATGATTATTGAATTTATTAAAACTGTCGCGAGTTGAAAATACGGCAATTTCGGTAATTAAGCTGGGACGCGCATGTCAGTCGTGTCAAGAACTAATTTAATGGATTTAAAAGTAATTTGTCTTTATGTCATCCGTATGATGATTTTGAGTATGCCAGCGTGTCCAAAAGGGTCTAGATAGTAAAAAAAACACTAGTCGGGGCTTTAGTTTGGGTCTCGCGACATATTAGGCCTAACCAGCAGCCCGTAACGGCATTTTAGTCATTTTTATTATTTGAGGAATAGTGACCCACAAATTTTAAGTGAATTATATCATCCAACACTTAGGATCCTTAGGCGTTCCATCACCAAAATTCATAGATGGCCATTAGAGAAGAAGTGGAGGAAGTTACTAAAGGAGAACCACCACCTTTAGGCTTTTTGCACCATCATCACCACTATCGGATAGATTGAGAAAAGAGGATTACTCCCATATCATCTTCTCCAAAGGATTAGAACATCTATTTCTAGGAAAGTGATTTAACTTGCAATAATTCACTGCATACATGCTCCATGTTAGTTGAGAATTGGAAAATAACCTTGAAAAATGACGAATGAATGAATTTGAATAATTAAAATCTAAATCTTGTTAGGTTGGCATGTAGTTTACCATCTGGGAATATAGCAACCACGAAATTATGATCCATGGGTAGAGAATTATGAAATTATGTTGAGTTATATTATGTTCTTGATGAAAATATGAGAACTAGGGTTTTTATGAAAAATATATGATTTCATCCAAGAAATTGTCTCCCCATTGTGATTTGATGATTCTAAAACATTAGAACTTATGTATTTATGTTGGTATGATGTTAGGAATAAATATTTCGGAGTTTGGGACATTATAGTAGAAGATTAGAGGGTTAAGTTTGATGAAACCGTAGTTAAAAATTATGGAGAATTGTAATACCTGACGGATCGATCGATCGACCCAAGAATGTCGATCGATCGACTGGATCGATCAATCGACCCCTTTACCTCGATCGATCGACTCCACATGATCTTTTTAGATTATTTTCCTTTAAGGTATGACAATTCCCAAGATTATAAGAACCCGTAGGGAGATTAATAGGATATTGTGGGACTTGGTTATGGTCAGTAGAGTTATAGTTAATGCCCGGAATATATTTTACCTTATGTGATTAATGGAATACGTATGAGTGTTTAGCAAGTGAGGTACGGTTAGAAATTTCATAAAAGTGAGATTTAAATTGGACGAATGTTAATTTAAGGTTAGGACGAGTAGAAGAGGGACTTTAAATTACTGAAATAACCTTGGAGGCAAGGGGGTGACTTAGTAACCTTCAAGATAGGTTCAAGTATTCGGATTTATACAATGAGAGAGTTGTCACGCTACACGTATTACGTAGAATATATGGAATGACATTAAAATGTGAATGTGGCTCATAATTTATGATAGAGAGTACCTATATTAGTGTTGATAAATACTTAGGTGGTGTGATTACCTAGTATATGGATGATTCTGCGTAGGACATACCTACTATACTTGTTATCAATGGAGGTTTGATTTTTAGAAGAGGAACATCTTATCTTTGTGTGCCTTCGGGGGGATTTATCTTGGTACCTAAAGGAGATAGGACTGTGATGTAAGACCCCGCCTAATTAAATACCGGGTTATCAGTCCTTTATTAAATTATAACCAATGTGAACGGTTGTTTCATTCTTAGAATCACTGCCACAAAATAAACTATTCAATTAAAACACCCTAAATAATTAAGCTAAGTGTCAAAACCATCTAAAACATTATTTCCATTTCATTAAATCCAATTATAAAACCTTTAATAATTAACAGTTTAAGAGTCACACAAATAACTAGACTGGAAAAGATTATCCAAGCAATTTAAGGATTCAAATAACTAATCCAAACTTTAAAACCACGAAGGAAAAACATCCTGACAGTAACAAATCCCAAAGTAAAATACTAAAAGTAAATGAATCATAATCTCTGACAAAACCAACCGAATAGATAAAATAGAACTAAGAATGGAGTCAATAATGAGGTCGTCTAAGCAAAAGGCCTGCAACTCCCACCTAAGATGCACACGTTCCTTCCAAAGAATCCTAAGCATGATGCCCCTGTGGCTGGGCACCTGTAATATATACATATATATACAGGAGAGAAGAGATAACAGGAAACGGGTCAGAACTCGATGTAAAATAGTTTAATATTTTAGTTTAACAAGTATTTAAAATGCTTACCGGCTAATGCAACAATCATATTAGTATGCGGAACTCTGTTGAGAAATTCTCACATCTCTTCTAATGTGCACACCTACCGCACTATTAATCCCCACAAGTTTAGCTTATCTTAAATTCCTCATAAGGTTTCATGCCGAAAATTACAATGGCTAAGATAATTAATTTTTGAAGGTAATGTTTTCACATGAATCTCATTTCATTGTAAAGTCTTTCAATATTGACTCAAACTTTTCAAATAGTTATAATAAACTCGGAATACTCATTCATTACTTAACTACTTTTAGTCAGTAGAAAGTTCCCAATTTCAAGTCTATATATATATTAATCACTCATATAATATATATGTACTATCGGCACCCCACATAAAATTTATGGTGCTGGAAAACTGTGCTATCAAGTCCCCATATCACTCGTACTAAGGGAAATACTAGTTCGAAATCACTCTCAAACTGCATTAACAGTAAACACATACAAATTGAGACGAAGCATAGTTCCAAGTCACTAAGAGGTCAGCACATACCCTCACGTCTCTTAGGACCGTCTGACTATCAATTAGAAAGCCTGTACCAAGGAGTCCTATGTTCTAAGGTACAAGTCAATATCCCCCATAAAGGTCCCATCGAGATAAGACTGTCCCGACGCGGAAACCTCAGTGATAGCAAGTAGCACGGGCATGATTTTTATACATATATAGTATATGCACAAACACATTCATATATATATATATCTATTTAATAAAGTAGGAAACTTATGTATGTCATAAGCTTCAACTATGATGTCATCTATTTGACTTTTTTTTGCACTTCCTATTTTACCCCTTATAAATTTTGATACCTCCTCTTTTAACACACACTAATTTATTTCCCCCTTTTATTCAAAATTCAAAAAGAAGGGTAACAGAGTAAATTGCACCCTCAAGACACACCAACACACACACAAACCCATTCTTCATCTGCTCACAACACAAACCCTATTCTCTATCATCATCGAGGAAATAACTAAGCAGCCTCTCTCTACATGGATTCAACAACAAAACCCCTCCCTCCAATTCAAACCCAATCCATCTCATCCCCTTCCGAATCCTATTTTTACGTTTTTAATTTTTTTTATTATAGACATTGAATGCGAGAACCAATCTAGACCCACCTGATCAAGTCTCTCTCTCGGTTGTGATCAAATACACCTGATCAAATCTCTCTCTCTCTCTCTCTAGCGGACTGTTCATTTTCATTTTTGTTATATTTGTTTCATTTTGATTTATCTATTTTTATTTGTTTGGTAGATTGCATATTGTTATATGTATGGGTTGGGTATTTACACATGCGTTTTTTGTTCTAATTTTGCAACCAAGGAGCGGAGATGGGTTGTGTATTGAGACATGAGTTTTCTGTTAGTAGTTACTTTGTTTTGCCTTTTTCTTTTCTATATTTTTTGGATTTGTTTTTAATTTCGAGTTGTATGTATGCTTGGTGTTTGGGAAAATGCCCCAACAAATCTGTAACCACCCCAGAGCAAACAAAACCACTTGCTTTAGGTACGTTTTAAATACTACTTTCTTTGTAGACTGTATGTTTGTTAATTTACTTAACAATAGTTCGTTCTTAGTTATAATTTTAACAATACATGAGTTAGATTTTGTTTTGAAATACTCTATTTTTGGTTGCTCATTAGCATTAAACATCCCATAATTGCAACTTTGTTTTGAAATACTTTGTTTTTGGTTGCTCCTTATGTAGCTTAATGTTCTTATTTGGTTTGGTGGGTAGTTTTATGGACTAAATTACAACAGGTATCTTCATTGCTGGATCTAACTTTGTCCATTGCAATGCTTAGTCATCTTGGAAATATTTGCTACTTAATAACTACTTGATACTTTTACTGCATGCCAGACCATGTTAAACATGGAGAAAGGATAAGAACGTTCACTTAAAGCTATGATGGTGAAGTATCCTTTCTTTATATATTTCTTTTTTATAGTTTTTTGATGTTGAACTTCGATTATGCTTTTATTTTTCTTTGTAAATAATCCCCCTATTTTGTAAATATTAATGTCATGTTTATGTTTGTAATTGATTGTTTAACAAAAATCTTACGACTTCAGTGTTGAACCAGTTTAAGCAATTTAAGCAATGTGACTCTTTTGCGTTGGATTTTGTAGAGTTTGTTATCAAATTAATGCTCATATGTATAAATTTGGTGTCAGATGTAAATAGCATGAGATATTCAAGCATTCAATCATCAAACTCCTTATCCCCTCATTGCCTCAACTCCCCTCCGTCACACCTATCTCCATGCCGCCGCACCTCTTAGGTAAATTTCAAATAGCTTAACCTTTTTTTTATCACCTGGAGGCTTGACCTTCGATTTAAACTTCGATTAACGTTTGTAATTTTATTTTCTGATTTCACCTTCGATTTTAGAAATTATATATGTGGGTAGGGGAGGAATGGAGGATATACGCCACACCTCTTAGGTAAGTTTCAAATGGCTTAACCTTTATTTTATCACCTGAAGGTTTGACCTTTGATTTAAACTTCGATTAATGTTTCTAATTTTACTTTCTAATTTCACCTTCGATTTTAGGACTTATATATATGAGCAGGGGAGGAATGGAGGATATATGTGGAGTAGGAAACCATTTCCTATATTTACACTCCCCCATCTCCTCTACTCATTTAGTGTCCACCGTGATAAAGTAATCACACAAGGAAATGTGTGTTTGTCAAAATTCCTTTATGTTTAGTATACTACCTAAGAAATTCCTTTGGTAGTTAAGTTTATACTACAGTACTCCAAATTTGAAGGTATCTCTTTTTTTTTTAAATATGTTTGATCTCATCAAATAATATTAAATGTTTCTGAAAGACCTAATGTACCTACTTGACTCTAGATTCAATTTGGTTTCCTCACTGGTTTGGTATTGATTTGGTGAATGTAGAAAATTTATAATTCATTCGCAATTGTAATTTTCAGCGTGTGATATTTCAAAAATGATATTTCTAATATTTTAAAAATGATATTTTAAAAATGGTAATTTTCAGGAATTGTAATTTAGTGTTGTGATTCGCAATAGTATATACATGACAGTAACATTGTCAACTATCCGAAGTGATTAGCGATTGTTTGATTTATAGTTGATGTAATGAGAAGATGGATTAGGAATCAGAAGCCTTAATTATGTTATGAAATCATCCAATATTAAGCTGGCTTGGAAAGTTTATATTGGTTGTAGTGTTGATTTTTTGTGTGTGATTCATTTTTTTTTGTGTATCTTATTTCCTAATGCTTCACATTCTTTCAATTGCTACTTTTCCACCAACATAACTTATTTATTCAATGGAATGTTGTTGGGATAACATGAGTTAACTTTTAATTTTTTTTAGGGTCATGTGCAGGTCTTATCTTGGTTTCTCTTATCAGACTACATGTATATGACACTACTTTTTTAATTTATTACAGTTATTCAAAGTAGTGAGAAACTCTACTTTACTTGGCATTTTTACAATTTTGTGATAAATGTTCCAGGTCTAGACAACATTTTAAACTAAATTCTTGGCTTCATTACGATTGTAAGTCAACTATTCTCTTTAAGTTGTAGATGAAATTTCCTGATTGACAGTTTTTTTATCCACATGTTATAGCTTTTAGTTGAAATCTTATGCCACATCCTTTGGTTGAATTGTTATCTCATAAAACATATTTTATGGTAATAATTTATGATAAAGATTTTTGATAATAGCTTTTGTAATAATTGTTATCTAAAAAGTATGAATGTTTCTGCTCTTGGTCCAATGGAAGGAATTTCAGGTTTCTATGGAGCAAGAGGCTACAATATTACTTGGGAATTGGGGATGGGTATTGATGCAGCAGAATAACTACATTGAAGCGGAAGACGCTTATAAAAGGGCAATGTTGATAGCTCCAGACAACAAGATGTGCAATTTGGGCATCTATATGATGAAACAATGGCAGAATAGGGGATACGAAAGAGACCCTCCGACAAGTTAAGCCCGCAGTAGCAGATGGTCCCAGAGGCATCGATTCTCACCTCAAGGTCTATGAAAGGGCCCAAAAAATGTTGCGTAACCTAGAATCTGAATTGATGAACAAAAAATGATGCACCACCATTTTATGCTACCAAATTGGTCAAGGAACTGATTGGTAGCCAATTATTGGAGCGGCATAAGAAATCACGGTCTTTAAATGGTGCTAATTCAGCGAGAGAGCCTATTAAGGAGACAGAAAAATAAGACCCGAAGGGTGTCGAATTCGCCTAAGAAAACGGGAGATAAGTGGTCAGAGTTGTTACATGATAGCTAGGATTTTGAAGAGGCTATTGTTTCTGCGATTTTGGGATCGCGCAGCAAATCAGGTAGGGTGGTTGGAAAAAGCACCAGTAATGTTGTTTTTGTTCTTACCTTTGCTCTTGGATCGATTCAAATTAAGCTTCACACTCTTAAAAATTTAGATGATTTAATTTTGACAACAGTCTTATCATACCATAATATTTTCTTTTTTTATTTATTTATTAAACTTCAAATTGTTTATTGTTGTTCGCTTGCCAAAAGAGGATAGCTTTAGTACAATTCTTTATTGCCATCATGCATTTGGTTGCCATGTTTTTTGTATTGTTTATTACACATGTTCATGTATCTTTTTTCTGCATATATTTTCTGCATGCATTCTGTCCATCCATTTTCAGTTTTGATCCAGAACTTTTGTATGCATGATATGATGTTGTTTCTATTTTTTATTATATGCATATATTTCCTATTTTAATCCACGAGTTCATGTATTTGCCACGACAAATTATTGAAAAATCTAAAATTTGAAAAAATAGTCCCAATGACTATGATTATGCCTGCACATGTCTCATATTGTTGGACTGTCGTTCGACTAACCTCATCTTCTGAAATTACTGTTGCACATGTCAGGGTGTGGCTATATGCATAGCTCTTTGCACTTGAGGGGGAGTCGAGGGCAGTAAATGAGCTGCAATTTCATAGAGATGCATTGATTGAGTGAGTCAAAGGCCACAAACGCAGTCTTATCCCCACACTCAGCAGCTCCTATTCTCAAGTCTCCATCCAAATATCTTGCCATAAAAAGCTTACGGCCATGAACAGGTAACGAAATGCAGTTCCATCTTTTTAATCCCATTTTTTTCTCATTGATTGATAGCATTGGATAACAAAAATTTATGGATCTTTATGACCCCACAAAATGGATAGTTATTTCCTCATATATTCAAGTAATTAAAGAAGTTTTATCCTAATGTGAATTTCTTAATTTGTGATGGTTATGCCATTTGGTATGTTTGGTCTGCAGAAAATAACTCCTGCTAAATTATACCATATTCTTATATACTTTTCATCCAAAATTCACTTTCCAGAAACATCATCTTTTTTTTTGTAAGACACAAATATTTTACAATTGTGGTCCTGCAGATATGTTCCCTTGCATCTCTTAAAAGGTTTTGAAGAGAGAAGAAGTGCCAGCAAGTCCAATAAGGCCAGCTCCAGAAAATTTCATGAAATTAGAAGAGTAATAAAGAAGCCCCTCCAGTATGAGAGGGTTTTCTTACTTATTCTCGAAAGTGAAAAGATTTGAGAATTTTAAGTGTGGACACTCTAACAAAGATGTTTTGAACAGGGAGGCTATGAACTGCCAGTATTACAGAGAATTTTTCCATAAAAGAAGTGAAGAAGTCTGCTAGAGCCATCACTGCTAAACGTACATATACATGTCACAAATGCCATGGCGGTAAATGATCAAAGGTTGACACCAAGAAGGGGAAATCACAGTTAGAGAAGATTGACACCAAGAAGGGGAAATTACAGTTCCAGAAGAAGAATAAGAAGAATAAGAAATTCTCCAAAACATTGAGTCAATTTTGTGCAAAAACTGCATAATAAGGAAAAAAAGGATTTGATTTTACCTCTTCGGCGTTCTTCTCAGAAAATTAAACGTGTGCCAATCCTAAACAAAATTATTGGAGGTGATAAACAAGAGAAATAATCCAAATTTAGAAAAGGGCCATCTCAGAAACCAAATACAGGTACTCAATAGAAGAAGAGAACATTAGTGTATCATAGTTACTAGCTGAATTGTCTCCTGTTATCCAGAAAGCCAAACGATGAATGGGGTGATGGATTTTAGGAGAGAAGTTTCTCATCCCTTCTGAAGAGTTTACTGTCATTCTAGAACAACCTAAATGGGGTCTTTGTCGTGAAACAGAGTCTAAGTATACTTTGACTTATATTCAATGTGAAATTTGTGAAGATTAGTTCCATGGAGGTGCTTTTGGGCTTAGAGATGAAAACATAGGTAATCTTATTGGATTTAAGTGCCATACGTGCCATAATCGAACTCCTCATGTCTGTTCCCATTTTCGTAGTCTCCCCGTGGTGAAGAATTAAACACATTTGATAGATTTGAGATACTATGAGTTACAAGCAAGTGATTGATTTTTTCAGTAAACTGCCTTTTTGATTATTTGAGTAAACATCCTTTTTTTGCTTATGTTAGTTGTTAATGTAATTTTTTACCACTAATCTGTATAATTTGTTTAAACTTTATGCTAAACGCGTACCGAACTGTATAGGAACCGACCTGCTCTAAGCATGGACCGAACTATACAGTAACTGACATGTGTTGAACAGGAACGCAAGGTACTCTATAGAACTGCTGATTGAGTTGCTGTAGGCGGCTTTCCCGGTTCAATTACAGGTACAATTTGCCTATATTTTGATAACCGCAATAGGACACTCAGCATAGAACTATCTGATGCAACTGGAACGTAAGGTACACAACGGTAGTTTTTAAGGATTGACCTCATTGTGGTATACTAGAAGGGTTCTTGAAGGATAATTTTGTAGAAATTCTCTCCTAACTTATCGACAGCAGTAGGAGTGTCTTTCCCCATCATTGCAATTTGCACCAGCCACCACGCCACCAACCACTGTGATTGGTGTCTGATGTATTTAGTATTAAGGTGTTAAGTAAATTAACTTCTCTCTACACACTTCATCAATGTGTTTTCTGCATTATCTTATCTATTTGTTCTATTTCCATTTTCACTTTACTATTTTACATTTGTGGTGCCACGATTTGTTTTATTTTTAAGTATAGTTATCCCGATTGTATTTTTCATGGAAATATGATGTTCACTGAAGACCGGTGGTGGGAGGCCGAATGTAGACTAATTCTTATGTAGATAATACAATTGTTATTTGAGTTGGTGAAATGTACTGTTTTGAATGTAGATAATACATATTAGCTTATAAAATATTTGATTAATATTATAATTTAAGTTGGTGAAATGTACTGTTTTGAATGTATGTGATTTACTTATATCTCATGCTTAAGATTTTATGTCAACAAAGTTTTATTACATATTAGCTTATAAAATATTGGATTATTACATATTATCGCTTTATGCTCCATTTGGTTGCCAAAAGACGTATGAGAAAGTAAGTGGATTATTTGGGTTGTGATAACTGTTTTTGGTTGGCGTTGTAATCGTAAGATTTTAATGTCATTCCTTTTCTGTCAATTTGTCAATCATAACTAACACGAATAGGGCTTAAGTTTTCCCCGTGAATAATAAATGCGAGATTAAACACGGTGAGTAGTTATATTAACATATGAAAATTTGTCCAAATTATTTAAATTATTTACAATTATGTGTTATAAAAAAACTTTTTGACATAATACGTTCGTACCATGGTGTATGTATGTATGTACATAAACCACGTATTTGTATGTATGTATGTATGTAAACGGACTTACAATTTTTTTCCAATTTTTTAAACTAATATGTTTGTACAATAGTTTATTTTAAAAAATTATATTGGATTAAATAATTTTGAAAAAATTCCGTTCTTCAGAAATATTTACCACGATTGATATTCTGAAAATTTTATTATAATACAAAACTTTTATGACTTGACCACACGATTCATACTGGGGAGAATTGTCATCGTGCCTTCAGGCACTCACATGACTTTGGAAATTATGATCAATTTTTTAAAATTATACTTTGTGTTGTTGGGGAACAAAAATTTTTCATTTTGTAATTACGTACTTTGAAAATTTTCGCTGTTTCGCGATTACGTACTTTTGAAATTTTTACCGCTTCGCGATTATATACATTGGAAATTTTTAGCGTGCCTTCAGGCACGGGCATACCCTAGTATATATATATATATATATATATATATATATACACACACACACACACATACACTACTATTCCCATTTCTAAATTCGGTACACCCACGACCCATACTTATGATATTCGTTCAAAGTACACATTACTCGATTATCCCGTATAATGGCTCGTCTCTTTTAATCTTATTTATAAGTTATTCCATACTTACCTCATTTCACTCGTAATATTCTATTCCCCAATGTATAAATTGAGTAGTACTCTCTTATTTTCTAACATAATTTTTTACGAGTCTTACTCCTTTAATTACATGTTTTCATAATTTCCTATGTATAAATTACTCCCCTTTAACCTTAAATTTGCCATACTTTAAATGGTTCCTTTTTACTAAGTCCTACTGGTCCTCTTTATATCCCAAAATGTTCTAGCAATAAGGTTCAAAGGTTACTACTCATTTTAATCGAAATAACTATTTAAAAGAGGAATATGAGTTTTCCAGGAGGGGTCGATCGATCGATGGGAGGGGGTCGATCGATCGATCATCGATCGATCGATGCTATTTGGTCGATAAATCGAACAAGCAGTTATGACGAAACTACAGAAAATTAAGCTACGGAAATCCTTCTCCAAAGTCAACCAAATCATCATATTTCACTCCCAAACTCCCAAAAAATGATACTACAGGGATTATATATACAAATAAATAGTTTTCTACATAAAACATGTGAGTTTTCATTAAGTATAACAATTGACAAGGGCAAAATCTATATAAACCTCAAGAACCCTAATCTTTTCTTTAACTTAGTTCTTACCATTCTTTTTTTATATTTTAACTCAATGAAAATTCGTGGTTTAACATCTACATGTGAAATAGATTTCCAGAACATGATTATTACCTTTATAACATGTGAACTCTAGTCTCCAATATATGCTTTCTTTCATGAATTTGGTTCTAATCAACCCTAGACTGATATAATTGAAGAATTGACTAAAATAAATAAAGATAGATACTTTCCTAGAAATTTTGTTTCTTATTTGTGGAAGAAGTTGATGTGGTTGTGTTCCTCGTCGCGCGATCTACAATTTGACGGTGACGGCGGTGCAAACAACGGAGTTTTTGGCCTAGAACTCATTGGACAGCTTCTCCACTTCTTATCCAATGGACATTCTTTGGTTATTCTAATGTTAACCCTAGATGACAACCCCTAACATCTGATACATCCTTGGTAAATTCGTGGGTTTAATTACCCAAAAATATGAAATATCCAAAACGCCCTCCCGGGATGCTAATTAGGCCTAAAAATGTCCCAAGACCCAAACCAAACCCCGGGGTACATTATTTTGACTATCTCGGCCCTTTCGGACACATTGGTGCACTCAAAATGACCATACGAGTGAATTATAATTTATTCACTTTTAATAATAATAATTTAGTCCCAACACAACACAGGTGCGTCATGACTAAATTTCCATAATTGTCATATTATTCCCTCATGACAATTTTATTAAATTAAATCCTACATATTACTCTCCTCAATAAGTAATATTAACAAATCAATAATTTTCCAATAATTACTAACTCTCGTCACGCTAATAACATTTAAAACAAATTACCTGATTAATATTAAATTAATTTATCTCAATTAAATTTAATAAATCCCTAAATTTAAAAGCCATAAAAATACGAGGTATTACATACTTACCCCCTAATAATGGAATTTCATCCCGAAATTCGGAAAATAAGCCTTATCTTATATTATTTGTAACAAGGTATAAATCATCTAATTCCCACAGCATCGAAAGAGAACTACAAATCTCAATCTCATCAATTTAATACAACAAAATTCTCTTGAATAAATATAACTAAAGTAAATTTCCAATGCTCTATACAACAAAATAAATAAATACCAGTCGTCTCATCTTGTATTAAAATTTCTGGATACCTTATCAGTACGCAAACTATCTACATACTAAGGCGCTCAATCACTATAGCCCCCGCCTCACAGCAAGCTGGTTTAACACTCTCATTAAAGACACTTCTCATTGTTCTTTTAACCAATCAACAATTGCATAAGATGTGCCTATACATTATTAATTCCTTATTATTTCAATATCATTAGGAGGCCACACCTCACTACCTAAGAACCACTTGGATTTATCTAAACAGAAAACTCCCATTCTGAGAGAAACCATACGAGCATCTGACCACTTTTGTTCACCTAAAATAGTCGTGGAATTCCACCATAGTCATGAGACTCTAAATTACCCAATCCAAAAATTCTGATTATCTGACCATCTCTTAACATTCAGAATAAGAAAAATTAAGGTTTTTCCCCGTACCAAATCCTCAATAATCATCTGTTCACAATAAACAGGTACGAGTGGTCCCACGTAACCCTACCCTTAGTTAATATCCTCCTCCAACTATCGTACTATACTCCACTTGCTAGATATAACCGTTATGGAAAATAAATGATCACTATGAACCCAAAATTACTTTCACATTGCTCCACTAATGGTAATCACCGCTTATGTGCTCCCCGAATTATGGGTATTACAACCTGCTGAAAAGGAAACGATATCCCCGCTGCTTCGTGAAATCCCGTATTGAAGGTGGGATTCAAAAATCTCATTCTAATTCAGAAAAATACTATATAGGGCCACATACTGGCGTGATTCTCTCTTTCAATGGAAGATTGAGGCACACTAGCTAATATTGTAACTCACCCCAAAGGAATGTCAGTCACTTCCTTCTTGGGCATCTTGTTCCATATGTTCGAGGGAACTCTTGATCTTACGTTGAGGTTGTCAACTTATCCAAGAAACTTTACCGACTTTATCGGCCTCTTCCATTATAGGAATTGTTGATAAGCCCAAAATTATTTACTTGTTCCTCTTGTTCCAACTGATTTCTATTTATGAGTAGTGCCCGCGGAGACTACTCAATATATCCCGCTCGACATATATTTCTACTTGTTATGTCTCATTTTAAGTGACACTTAATACTCCCCTTCTTTCCCTTACGTATACTAAAAGTTCTGAACCATGCACTTTTCTCCACGATGTACACTTCCGAGCCTGTTTAGACCATACAAACATCTTCACTCTTTGTACGCGTCAGTCGCTCTCAATATTGGTCTAATTTCAAATCCGCTCCGAGTGTTCTCCATAACACTTTGGATTCCAACCTTCTCAAGGAATACCCCTTTTTAAATGGCTTCCCATAGCCTTCTAACCAGATTCGGTGTGCTACTCTGAATACAAATATATGGATTTATCGTCTTGCATATGGCGCTCAATCCTCCCTACCACTTCCACTTTGTTATGTTAATCCACAAACATTTATTCCACACGTCTATTCCCCCATCCCTATAACTTGAACGATCCTAACATCAGCTAACCATGATGCCCACACACCCTATGAATCGTGCATACTACCGTAAGCATCACATATGCTTCACACATAACACCCAATTCTTTCTTTTCCTTGTTCTCACAATGTGCTAACAACACTCGGGTACTCTCAATTACCCTAGAAATTGAAAAATTAAATCCTATTTATCATCGTTCCACCCCTCAACTCGTGGTGATAAGACAAAACTTTCAATGTTTTCTTACTACCTAACCGTCTCCACTGGCCTTAATTCATAATTCAACTTCCAATTTATAGATATAATTACCTACTCCTATTACGACCGAGGTACTTAACTTATAGACTAATGACTAAACATCTTCCTACTTCCAACCTTCCGCTAAGTTTCATACGTGGCATGTCTCGCAATGCGAAATCCAACCAAGGAACCCCCTGATACACTACTACCTAGCATTGTCGATTATCGAAATCCGTTAGGCCCTCCTTCCATAGCATGTACCCCTTTATTCTGTCTCGTGACAGAAAAGTCACATCTCTTCCCGTAATTACACTTAACAAAGAACATTTTGTCAATTGCACTATCGTTCAGCATTGGCGGTAATCACATTCCATAAACCTCGAATACATACCATCGAGATTCTCAAAATCCTAATCCCAAATATATGAGTATAACTCTTAACTCTCACAACTCTAAAGGATATATATATATATCAATGCGATCTTCCTATCAACAAGTCCTAAGGGCTAAACATAACAATGAGTTAAATCTTTTCGCTCAACAGTAATCCCAATACATAGTGAATCATAACAGCATAGTCCCTACACACATCGGAATCGAATATCTCGATCCCACTATCCCCTCCGATGTTTCTAGAATAGAAAATATAAGTGCGAGTCCGTCCCTCTCGCATGTGAGGCCTCGCCAGAACAAAACATGTCGCACTAATGCAACCATTTCGATAGCCTTGCATTAACTGCCTACTATCGTACTACATGTAGAAGGGTGTTATCAATAGAAAAATACTTTCTCTTATTAATGACACCCGAGTGGTACCCGCGAGGGTCACCAAGAAGCCCAAAAGCCATGGCGAAGTATCAGTGCCACTTCAAGCGTCGGCGCCGCGACAAGGGTCGATGCCACCTCAAGCGTCAGTGCCGCTTCAAGCGTCGGTGCCGCGACAAGGGTCGATGCCACCTCAAGCGTCAGCGCCGTTTCAAGCGTCAGCGCCACTTCAAGCGTCGGTGCCACTTCAAGCGTCGGAGCCGCGACAAGGGTCGACGCCACCTCAAGCGTCAGTGCCGCTTCAAGCGTCGGCGCCTCTTCAAGCGTCGGCGCCACGACAAGGGTCGGCACCGCCTCAAGCGTCAGCGCCACTTCAAGTACCAGTGCCACTTCAACTGTAAGCGCCACTTCAAATATCAGCGCCACTTCAAGCTTCAACGCCGCTTCAAGCGTCAACGCCACTTCAAGTGTCGACACCGTTGCAAGCGTTAGCGCCACTTCAAGTATCAGCGCCACTACAAGCGTCAGCGCTACCTCAAGTATCAGCGCCGCTTCAAGCGTTAACGCCACTTCAAGTGTCGACGCCGTTGTAAGTGTCAGCGCCGCTTCAAGGGTCAGCGTCGCTTCATGTATCAGCGCCACTTCAAGCGTCAGCGCCACTTCAAGGGTCGGCGCCGTTTCAAGTGTCGGTGCCGCGATAAGGGTCGGCGCCGCCTCGAGTATCAACGCCGCTTCAAGTGTCAGCGCCACTCCAAGAGTCAGCGCCACTTCAAGTATCAGCACCGCTTTAAGCGTCAGCGCCGCTTCAAGTGTCGGCACCACTTCAAGTGTCGGCGCCACTGCAAGTGTCGACGCCGCTTCAAGTTTCTGCGCCGCTGCAAGTGTCCGCGCCGCCGCAAGGGTCGGCGCCATTTCAAGTGCCAGCGCCGCCGCAAGCGTCAGCGCCGCCGCAAGCGTCAGCGCCGCCGCAAGCATCAGCGCCGTCGCAAGTGTCCGCGCCGCTGCAAGGGTCGGAGCCGCTTCAAGCACCAACGCCGCTGTAAGTGTCAGCGCCGCCGCAAGGGTCAGCGCCGCTTCAAGCATCCGCGCCACTGCAAGTGTCCGCACCGCTTCAAGTACCAGCGCCGACGCAAGGGCTGGCGCCACTTCAAGTACCAGCGCCGCTTCAAGTGTCTGCGCCGCTGCAAGTGTCATCGCCACTACAAGTGTCTACGTCGCCGCAAGTGTCCGCGCCACTGCAAGTGTCAGCGCCGTTTCAGGTACTAGCGCTGCTGCAAGTCAGCGCCGCTACCAGGGTCGGCGCCACTGCAAGTGTCCGCGCCGCTCCAAGTGCCAGCGCCGTTACAAGTGTCAGCGCCGCTACAAGGGTCAGCGCCGCTTCAAGCGTCAGCGCTACTACAACAAGGGTCACTACAGTAATGACAGTCGGCATCACTGCAAGGCTCAACGCCACTGCAAGGGTCACTGCAGAAATGTTATTCGAGAAGTGCTGCTACAGGGGTTTTGACAGAAACTCATATTGAGGGAGTAGCTAGTGCAAACAACTCCCCATCATGAAACATCAGTCTCTAACTGAACAACATCACTAACACTTTACTTTCTTGTACAGGTTGCCTAGTCGAGCAAGCAGGGATCGAACAGGCACGTTGGGACCTCCTGGGAGTTTTGGCTTGGCGGCTGAGGAACAAGGTATGTTGAGCAAGCTCAACCACTTAGCACTATAGGATTGAGAGAATACTAGTAGGAAGACCCAGAAGTCACTCGAGACTACGCACACTGCACACTTCGTCACAAGTGAAGTGAGCAGCCAAAGAGCTGGCTACTCACAAGAAATAAACTCTTTACAAGAAAATGACTTTTCCAGAAGAGAGGGTCCTCGAGGTCCCTCTCAAGAAAAAATAACACTTTGAGAGGAGATGAGTCCTTAAGGTCTCCTCTCTCAAGATTTGCAAAATTGTACCACAAGTTACCGTTTCAAAGGATAATTACCAAATCTGATATTTTGTCTCCGTTAGGGGTCATATGTGCTTTTTGACCTTTGGTTGGCGCCAGATGGCGCCTCCAGAGGGGACAGGCAGGCTGCCACAGGTAGGGACAAATGGTACACTTCAGACATTGTTCCCCACCAACTCTCTCAATTTTGGCGCCCAAATAATGCCAGCTCACCCCTAATGCCCATGTATAATTAGACCTCTGGGCAAGGTCAATAGGATATACAATAGAAGTTGCATTGTTACTCTGCAAAAATATCACCAGACCTACCTAAGTATTCTCTCCTTGCTCCTTCTCATAGTGCTTAGTGCCTTGTTCCTTCACTCCCCACTGACTGCCATCACTCTCAGGTGTTTCCCTTGAGAAAATTGCTATTTTTGCTATGAAAGTTCATCTTCTTGTAGGGAGTGAGTTGAAGCTTGAGTTCCATTGTTACCATAAGGAGAAGTTTTCTTCAGAAGTTGCACCAGGAGACCTTGAAGACCTTGCAGGCAACGTCCATTGGAGTGGGTCACGCCTCACCCTTTCCAGTTATTCATAGACCCCAGTCTCACTACCCTCCTACATTTGGCGACTCCGCTGGGGAGGTATCCTCATTTCCATGGACAAAGAAGGTTTCAACGTCTCTAAGCAGTTGGTTTTTGAGGACATTCCGTCTGGTAATGGAGCTCACAGTGACCAGACTACTCAGGAAGAAGTGGTGGTGATCGGAGCCAAGGCGCCAACGCCTCAGGGAGGTCAGACCAGTTCATCGGCAGTGGCTCCAATGGCTGGTATGAACCTTATGGCAATGTTTTTTTACTTTTTAAAGCAAAACAACGTGGATCTATCAAACTTGGGTCAAGGTTGTGTGACACCTGCTGCTGCCCCTTCCGGAGGGGTAGCCACTCCTATTACGATTCCGGCAGAGACGATTCCGTCTCGGAAGGCGGCGCCGGAGCAGGTCCTGGAGCCAACAGGTTCTCCAGCTCCTAAAAGCACATGTTTGGAGGAGTCACCCTCTAAGACTATTACTATGGAAGAAGTGAGGAAGCTCCTCTCCTCCTCTCAAAGAGAAGGTTCCCACCTATACGAGGAGTTACAAGACCCCTATCCACAGGAAGTAAGTGAGAAGCCATACCCCGAGGGGTATATTCCACCAAAATTTATCAAGTTTGGCGGTAGGGGGGAGAACCCTAGAGAGCACGTGAAGAGGTTCGTCGAGTACCTGGGAGTACATGCTGGCGACAAGAACCTGAGATTGAGGGAGTTCTCTAAAACTCTCACTGGGAAGGCTTATACATGGTATCCCCACTTGGCGCCTAACAGCGTCCCTACTTGGGAAGAGATGCACAGACAGTTCCTTC
Source organism: Sambucus nigra (assembly GCA_949130495.1). Classification (NCBI taxonomy): domain Eukaryota; kingdom Viridiplantae; phylum Streptophyta; class Magnoliopsida; order Dipsacales; family Adoxaceae; genus Sambucus; species Sambucus nigra. Next base: position 164,342,854 of record OX422220.1, on the reverse strand, counting down.
AAAAGTTTTTTGTAGCGAAGGATGAATTTACACTGAGGCACCTGGCGCAAGAGGTCCAGAAGCCAGGAAAAGAATTGTGCACTACATCAAGCGATTTCGCGAGAGGGACTTAGATGTTCACGAGGACGTGGCGGAGGCCAGGTTGCTACATATATGTGTCGAAGGACTCTTGGAAGAGTACAAGCTGCACTTGATCAACGAAACTAGAGATGGAACTTTCAGAGAATTCACCAGGGCAGCCAGCAACATAGCTATGATAATCAAACCAAGAGCCCCGGGTTGGAGGACACAAGTTCCACTGACTCCCGGGAGGTTTCAAGTTGCGAGGAGGCAAGCGGTTAACTATGTGGACGGGAGTAACAAAGGGAATAAAGGAGGCTCTGGGGCCAAGACTGACAGTCCCGGCAATAAGAGAAAATTTGGGGAAGATGCCCCGCCACCACTACCGTGTAGCGTAGCGAAGGTTATGGATTGTTACCGCACCTTAGTGCGAGAAGGCGTAGCAGGACCTCCCCACTTAAAAGGAGAAACCCCCGCTGCAGCTGACAAAGCCAACCCAAAGTACTGTGAATTGCACCAACGAGTGCAGCACTCTACCAAGGATTGTTACTACTTGAGAAGGATCATTGGTGAGCAGATGGCCAGCGGTACCTTGCAGATACCCCCTGTGGACATTAACGAGAACCCACTTCCTGCGCATCACTTTGGAACTGCCAACATGGTAGTTGCCTATGACGAAGAAGCTACAGGAAATCTTGTGAAGCGGGAGAGTGGCGAGCAGTTATGCGAGGAGTTAGAAAATCTATCACTGAGCAGACTTGATCTAGAAAGAAAGAAAGAGGAGTGGTTCTTCACTCCGGAACATGAAAATGGATGTGGGTAAGTTGAGGAAGTCGCTCTCTCAGAAGGTGAGGTAGACGTCATCCTCGCTCTAGACGAGGGAGGGACCTCTGAAGTGGAGTACGTTTGCAGTGACCAGACGTACGAGGTAGACTTAAATTCTGAATGTGAGGCCATAGAGAGGAGCCCCAAGTTCAAGTGGTTTTTCGACCAGATAGGGGTGAAGTACGACACGAGGGTGTCCATCACGAAGAAAGTCTTGGAGGCAGTGCAGTAGCAGGGAAACCCTTCGCTAAATTGGCAGGGGCCAATCGGAAGGATGATTAAGAAGTATACCTCTGAAGTGGTGTTTTTAGAAGCAGATAGGGTGGTGCCCTACTTCCACAACCGCCCGTTGTACGTCACATCCATTAACATCATGCCCATCAGTACGTTATATGAAACAGGAATTGACCAGGGGAAGGTGGTTCCGGTACCACTAGTAATTTACGGATTCGACAACGCCGGAATGCAGTCTATTGGATACGTGAATGTGGGAATTAAGTTGGGAAATTTCACCTCCCACATCAAATTTCATGTTATTAACGCTAACACCAGCTACCAATTACTCATTGGAAGGGTATGGATGCACACTCATGGCGTAGTGCCTTCCACCTACCATCAATGCGCGAATGCAAATATTAGAGGTACAGAGATAGTGATCAAGGCCATGCAGAGACCCTTCGCCGTTGAGGAGGCCCACCTGGTAGATGCTGCCTTTTACACTGAATTAGATGAGGAAAGAAAGGTATGTACAAGAAAACTAGCAGGAATCAAGGTAGCTGAGGGAAGGGTCCCGCAGAAAAAATCCGTTCATGACCGTCTAGGGGAGAGGATAATTCCCCATATGGCAAAACGCAAGAGGAAAGTAGAGGAGGTTGCTAAACCCCCTCGAACTTGTAAGAAAGTGGTCTTGCCCAATGGAAAAGTCATCTACCATTTATAACGGTTTGCGCGGGTAGTGTTCTGGGACGAGAGCATCGACCCGACGCCCGAGTGTTTTATTGTTGATGAATCCCATATTGTTGAGCATGTTGAAGAACCAGAAGAAGCGCTAGAGTGCATGCAAGACGGGCCCAGAGAGCAGCTGCAGGAATCAGAGGAAATCAAGTTGGGGTTAGAAGAGGGCGAGAGTATACTCATTCTAATTTCCAAGTGCCTATAACCAAAGCAGAAGGAAAAGCTCATTGAGCTACTTAAGGAGTTCACCGATGTATTTGCTTGGAAGTACACGGAGATGCCAGGAATAGACGCAGAAGTGAGCTCTCATAGATTGAACATCCTTGCCAATGCCCTTCCGGTAAGTCAAGCCACACGCACATATAAAGCAGACCTTGATTTGAAAATAAAGGTTGAGGTGGAGAAGTTGTTAGCGGTAGGGTTCATCAAGCCTATTCAGCACCCCATATGGCTGTCAAGCATAGTGCTAGTGGCAAAGAAAGACAAGACCCAAATCAGAATCTATGTAGATTTTCGCGACTTGAACAGGGCGTGTCCTAAGGATGAATTCCCACTACCCAGCATAGACAACTTAGTGGATTACACTGTGGGACATGAGATGTATAGCTTCATGGACGGGTACATTGGCTATAACCAGATTAAAATGGACCACGCCGACGCAGAGAAGATTGCCTTCCGCACACCGTTAGGGAACTTTCACTATACAGTCATGCCCTTCGGATTGAAGAACGCTGGAGCCACATACCAGTGGACCATGATGGCAATTTTTCATGACTTGTTTCATGATATACTAGAATTCTACGTGGATGACCTGGTGGTGAAGTCTAGGAAAGAAAACAAGCATATTCAGGATCTTAGGAGAGTATTCGAAAGGTGTCGTCGGTATAAGATGAGAATGAACCCCTCAAAGTGTGCCTTTGGGGTTACTGCAGGGAAATTCTTAGGTTTTGTGGTAAATAGACAAGAGGTGCAAGTGGATGTAGAGAAGATGAAAGCCATTGTGATGATGCCACCTCCCAAGAGTCAGAGACAACTTAAGAGCTTCCTGGGAAAGGTATCCTACCTGCGGAGGTTTATACCTGCGTTGGCAGAAGTAACTCATCCGTTCGCACCTCTATTAAAAGACAAAGCCAAGTGGGTTTGGGGAGAGAGGCAAGAAAGCGCGTTCGAGAAGATTAAAGAAATCCTAGCCTCTCCATCCACAATGATTCCCCCCGAAGCCGGAGCGCCGCTGTTGCTCTACCTCACCTCTACAGAGAGGTCGATAGGTGCCCTCTTGGCGCAAGAGAAGGAAGGAGTGGAAAAGCCGGTCTACTACCTGTCAAGAGTAATATTCAGAATAGAATCGAGATACACCAGCGTTGAGAGGCACTGCCTGGCGCTGGTATTTGTAGCCCTAAAGTTGAGACACTATCTTCTAGCCTTCACCGTTCACATAGTCACCAAGTGTGATCCCATCAAGTACCTCCTCGCGAGGACTATACTCCTGGGATGAGCAGCAAGGTGGTTTTTGATCTTGTCAAAATATGATCTAAAATGCGTAGTGCCTAAAGCCATCAAGAGCTAGGCGGTAGCAGATCTGCTAGCCCACTTCCCGAGTGGGGTTTTCGAACCACCTAGTGAAGAGCTACCCGGAGAAAGTTTCCAAGCATGCATGGCGGAGGAGGTGAAGAAGTGGTTTATGGAGTTTGACGGTTCCAGCGCTCAAGGAACAGGTGGGGCCGGCGTCATACTGTCAGATGGGAAGGAGAAGATTACCCTCTCTTTCAAGTTAGATTTTAAATGCTCAAATAATGAAGCTGAGTATGAAGCCCTCATTCTTGGGATGTTGGAAGCACTCAGAAGAGGGATCAGGGTACTGTGTATACGAGGGGTCTCCAATCTGGTAGTAAGGCAGGTCAATGGAGAGTTTTCCCTTAAACATGCCAACTTAGCGCCATACAGACACATCATCCAACGGCTGCTGGGACAGTTCTTCGAAGTAACTATGGAGAGGCAGGCGCGAACAATGAACAGGCACCCTGACGCGCTCGCCACCATAGCATAAAAGTTGGACATGGAGGAGTCAGAAGAAACCATCACAGTGAGGCGGAGAACGGTACCTACTACCGTAAAGTCCTTATTCCCAAGTAACGAGCAGGAAGATTGGAGGCGTTTGGTAGAGAAGCAACTTGAAACTAGGGAAGGGACAATGAAAATATTAGAGTTAGCCAACTATCATGTGCTGCAGGGAACTCTCTACTTCAAGAGTCCTGGAGGGTTTCTGGCAAGGTGCGTAGGGGAGAAAGAAGCCAAGGAGAGATTAATAAAAATGCACCAGAAGCACTGTGGCGATACGGATATCCCCCTATACAGACGACTGTAGCAAAGCGGGTATTTTTGGCCCGCCATGAGCGCAGAAGCGGCCCGCTTGCAACAAAGTTGTTTAAAGTGCCAAGCGAATTTTGACCAGCCGACTGAGGCTAACTTCGTAGAAGCCTTCGAAGATTGGAGACAGCCGTACGTAGCATATCTAAAAGATGGGGAGCTGCCCACCGAGAGAGCGGATGAAATTTACCTTAGAAAAAGGATATCACGTTTCTACTTGGTCAAAGGAGAGTTATATAGGAAAGGGTACAATGATAAGGCACTAAGGTGAGTAGCCAAAGAGGAAGTGGAAATGGTGCTGAAAGAAGCTCATGAGCCCTCCCACATGGGAGGCGCCAAGCTGTATGATCAACTGATGACGCTGGGATACTACTGGCCGACCATGGAGGCGGACTCAATTGGATATGTGAAAAAGTGTAGAGCATGCCAGGTGCATGGAAACATGGTGCACGCTCCCTCCGTCAGTCTACAGAGCTTGGCAGCCCCTATCCCTTCCACACATGGGCGTTCGACCTGGTGGGTAAGATCGCCCCAGCATCTCACGGCAAGGCTTTTATCATTGTGGCTACATAATTGTACACCAAATGGGCGGAGGCCATTCCTTTAAGGAGAGTCACTGCCCAAGTGGTAACCCAGTTTATAAAGGAGTATATCATATGTAGGTTCGGTATACCCAAAGTGATCCTAACGGATAATGGGAAGCAATTTGTATGCAAAGAGATGGCCCTTCTCACGGACAAGTATAAGATTGTGCATAATAGCTCAACCATATCCTACCCCAAGGCCAATGGCCAAGAAGAAGCGACTAATAAGACCCTGATAAATATTTTGAAGAAAATGCTAGAAGACATGCCGGGAGCATGGGATGAGAAGTTGCCTATGGTGTTATGGGCCTATCGTACTTTGAAAAGAAAGCCAACGGGGTTCACTCCCTTCTCTCTAGTATATGGGACCGAAGTTGTCCTCCCAGTGGAACTGGCGATACCTTCAGCCATAATTTCTCTTAGCATTGGGCTCATCCCAGACCTAAGGCATGTGCAACTGGAGGCGCTGGACGAGCACAGAAACAAGGCAAGAGAGAATTTCAATGTCTACACTCAGCAACTGTCCAGGGCCTACGAAAACTTGGTTAAGCCTAGGGAGTTCCAGGTGGGAGATCTAGTCCTGCGACCATCAACTCACCATCTCCGTAGCATGTCGGCATCAAAATTCAAACCTAACTGGGAAGGCCCTTTTGTTGTCAGAGGAGTGGGGAAGTCGGGTTACTGCCAAACATCAGAACCAGAGAGTGATTGCCTCCAGTCCATCAACTGCAAGTGGCTGAAGAGGTACTATGCTTAGTAACAGCTAACAAGTTTTGTTTGTGTTTTGCATGTCTGTAATGGATTTCGAGGATTGCTCCTATACCAGAAAAGTTTTTTTTGTAAATTTTTTTTAAGAGAAATCCTACACTGTAACAGCACACAAAGGTAAAGAAACGAAATAGCAACACTTTTGATCATTGTTGACATTTGCTTTGCTTGCTCATTTATACATACATATACACTCCCTATTAAGTTAGAAGAGAGTACAAAAAAAAAAGATCTGGAACTTTGCTCACTACACTTGGGAGGTAAGTCCATCCTAAGAGAAAGTATACTGAGCAAAGTCCCCCAAACATAAATTAATATAGTTTTTTTATATAATAAAATCAGGCTTCCGAAAAGGGGCAGGTGTCATCCTCCTCTCCAACCTAACCTCTACGACTATAAGCAGTAATGTGCAGGAATTACCCCACAGACAGGAGGGGCAACCCAAGAAAGTCACATGCCAACACCTCACAGCTACAAGAGGTGCATTTTCAAAAAATATATACAATATGATAATACATAAGTGTTCATATCAATGCAAATACCCCGCAGTATATGGGGTAGCCACCAGTAGACTAAATGCTCACAGAAATGAGAGAAAGTCATATAAAGCAAACACCCACAGTATAAAGGGAGAACAAAGGAAAAAGAAAGTGCAGAAGAAACAAAGTGTCTCATACAGGAATGATAAGTGATGTACACATAGAATTCTGAGCACTACAAAGCAAGAAGTAGCCTATCTGCTAGAAACCACAAAAAATAAATCATCACGCGTGATGGCGCCAGCGTATGACGGACCAGCCTCCCGCAGAAACTCCTCCTCCAACCTGACGAATTTAGCCTCATCCTCCTCATCGCCAGACTCGAGTCTGGCAAGCTTCACCTGCAGTAGGGCGATCTGATTTTGGATCCTCGTAGCCTCAGTGTGCCGTTGCTCAACTCTAGACTGTCGAGAAGTGTGAAACCTCACTATCTTTCGAAAAGGAACACTCAGAAAGGGGCGAACCCCTGCGTCAGGCCAATCCAAACGAAAGTGATAGAACTGCTGTAAGTCGTGGAGGGCATCCAAGAATAGAAAAATAGAAAAGCTAGTCAGCTTAGCAGTGGAGGTAGCCAAGAACTCATGAACATGGCTGGCAAGAGCCCTTAGGTTGAAGGCTGTAAGACTATCAACCTGAAGTATACTCTGAGAAGTGGACGTCTCGGGATGGTGCTCCAAAATAAGATCCAAGAGCTGACGCTCATGTACCCTGAATCGGCCTGGTAACTCCTCACGCCATAGCCTACTAGAAATAGTCGCAGCATCCTCTGCTTCATCATTTCCATCGGAGTGGCGAGACTCCGCCTCAGAAGGAAGAAAAGAAGAATCCCCACCAGAATCAGCATCACCGACCAAAGGAGTGAACTCAGAACTATGATCTCCCTCCACAGTTGCCCCACTACCAGTCTCCATAGTCATTGGAGTACCCTCGTACACCTAGAAACAATGAGACAAGGGCGAAATGAGAATGCTTGCACAGTATACGCAAGAAGGAAAATAGGGGAATAGTAAAAAGAGGGGGTATGCCAGTCTAATACCTCTCTCGCAGTCCCCCCACTGCCAGACTCCACAGTCACCGGAGTACTCTCATGCACCTGGAAATAATGAGACAAGGGCGAAATGAGAATTCTTGCACAGTATACGCAAGAAGAAAATAGGGGAATAGTAAAAAGAGGGGGTATGCCAGTCTAATACCTCTCGTAGTCGCCCCACTGCCAAACTCTGCATTCACCGGAGTACCCTCATGCACCTGGAAACAATGAGACAAGGGTGAAATGGGAATGCTTGCACAGTATACGCAAGAAGAAAAGATGGGAATAGTAAAAAGAGGGGGTATGCTAGTTTAATACTTCTCTCGCAGTCGCCTCACCGCCGGACTCCACGGTCATCGGAGCGCTTTCAGGCACCTGGAAACAGTAAGACAAAGGTGAAATGAGAACGCTTGCATAAGTATACCAAGAAGAAAAGAAGAGAAATAGTAAAAAGAGGGAGTATATTAGTTTAATACCTCTCTCGCATCTATCCTACTCTCTGACTCCACGAATAATGGAGCAACGTCATCAAGCTCCATAGTCATCAGAACGACCTTGCTCGTCTGGAGACAACGCAACAAAGGTGAAGATAGGAATGTCGACGCAATCTAAACAAAATAATAAAGACATAAGATTGATGTGAGGAAAGCAGATACTCTAATACGCCGTACCCGAATAACGTCCTCCGTAACGGTCAGAGAAGGAGGAGCAGGGGCTCCCATAGGGATAACAACAGTGGTCGATGCTCCAGAAGGGGCTGTCTCAGCGACCAGTGCTTCCGAAGAAGCTACCTCAACCTCAGGCACTTCTAAAGGAACAATCTTAGCGACGAAGGGCGCAAGGGGTAGGCAAGGCTGCAAGTAACAAGAAAGGGCAAGAGGTAACAAATCACTTACTTCGTGTATGATAAAAAACCTCAATTAAAAAGAGGGAGAGGGAAGCTCCTCAAAAGGGCACCGTAGAGATAGCTACCTGAAGAGGCACGATAACAGGACAAACTGGCCCACGTATAAAGGCTGCTGAAGAAGCAGTGGCAGGAGCCGCACTCGAAACGGCGCCAAGGGATAACTGCGACAAAGTAAAAGAGGGCTACGATAAGTATAGGCTGGATAGATAAAAAATATAGAACTAAGAAAATAGGAGAGTACCTGAACCCCATCTAAGGGGGAAGCGCGAAAAAAGACGATCGGTGCAGTAGGGGCTGCGCTGATAGCCTGCAAAGAATGAAAGTATGTTATTCATCGCGTGATCGAGGAGTAAGAGATTCCATGCTTCAGCGAAAAGGCCTTGACCTGAAGCGTAGGCTCGCTGGTCGAAGCCACAGTAAATATCGGGCCACGAGAGATCGCCTGAACCAAAGGTCTACTGTCCATAGATACACGGATCCTGGGGATAGAAATTCTCCCTGAAGAGGATAAACCCAGGGCGGTAACGCCAGGTAAGGAAGGAGCCCCTCCCTGAGAAGAAAGTCCAAGAGAAATTAAGACTCCTATTAAAAAAGAAACACCTAGAGCCATTGGCTCAAGAAAAGAACTCACCCTAGTGGGGACTCCGAGCGAGGGACCCTCGGGGTCCCCTGTCACAAAAAAAGAAGTGGAGGCAGAAACCCCAGCAAAATCATGTGAAGAGCCCCTGGTTAGTGGCATGCTCTCCGTAACAACAATAGTCGGCGAGACACCCTAGGTCACGGACCCCCCGAGGTGACAAAATGTCGAGACACCCCCTTGCACGAACGAGAGACCCGTGGACGCGAGGCCAAGTCTCGAGGCCCCCGACTGCTGACGAGAGGTCACCATGCTGTCATAAGCTGAAATACCCATTTTAGAAACAGTCAAAGGCATCGAGACACACGAAGTCGAGATGCTTGCGTTAGTACTAATACCTGTCGAGACACCCCCGGGCACAGATGAGAGACCCGTAGAAACTAAACCAGGCGTCGAGACCCCCTTCTCGCTTTAAGGGTTACCTCGCGAAAAAAAAGGGGTCGAGACCCAATCTTCTTCAGAAAAGTTCACGGGTGTCGAGACCCCCCTTCATACAAACTCATCTTCAATAGACAAAGAACTCCCCGCGCCTAGCTCAACGCGCGAGGAACCTTTGTCGGCGCCAGAAAAATCCGAGATACCCTTATCCAAACCAACTGGATAAACTTCAGAAAAGATCATGGGCGTCGAGACACCCAAGGTTGAGACGCCCCCAGATGCTAATGACGGATTGAACGAGGGACCCTCGGCTACGGGACACAAGGAGGTATTCCCCATATTCGCGCCAACGCGCGAGGAACCGATGCCAGCGCTATGACGCATCAAGACACCTGTAGATGAGACATCATCACGCAAAGAACCTCTAAAAAAACTCATCATGGGCGAGAGGCCCTCATATGCAGAGATAGCAGGCGAGGAGGTCTGAGGCGCTGGCCCTGAACACGCAAGGTCTCGAATGGAGCGAGACGTGTCTCACCGAAAAATATCAACATTGTGAGGTCTTGAACGGGGCGAGAGACCCTCGGATGGGGGACCTACTGGCAAGGAACCTTTGCTGGCAGCCGTCTCAACCAAGAAATTCAAACCCACGTCCAGATCGGGCGAGACACCGTGTTCCTTGCCCATACCGCAAACAGTCGAGATACCCCCCTCCGTCAGCAAAGCTTCGGTCGAGACACCGTGTTCCTCGCGCATACTATCTGCAGTTGAGATATCCCCCACCGTCAGCAAAGCCTCGGTCGAGACACCCCTCACCGCGGAGGAACCCAAACAGAAGGTCATGTACACCGACGGGGAGGGCGAGGAACCCGCGAGGGTTCTCGACGCAAAATTTGAGGAGGCGGGTATAGCGGATGAAGCGCCGACGCCACTGGTCGGACGGGACGAGGGATCGTCGGCGACAGCAGTTTTGGCCATAGAAGCGTTTGAAACGAATGATGAAGAAGGCATAGAGCTTAGAATCTTGGGGGCTTTAGAGTTGTTTACTTTTGGAGAGGCATTCTTTGGTTTAGAATCCATGGATGAGAGGTTATGATAGTTGGGAAAGTTAGAGCAAAAATGAGGAGATGGGTGGCTATGGTGTTTTAAAAGTCCCTTTCTCACTCTCTCTCACTACAAACCCAAAAGTATCTTATGTTTTTTGAAGAAGATGAAAGAGACTAAGAAGAGGGGCTTATGTTTTTTTGCACCAAAATGGGAAAACGTGCAGGAAGGCAAAAAGGCGATGACCTTTTTTTCCCAAATGAGGAGATGACAGTTCCCACACTGACGCGTGGGTTCTCAAAAAAAAAAAATTTAAAAACAAAAAAATCTCGGATAAAGGGACACAGCAGTTAATGATCCAAGGATCCCTCAGAAAATATATATATATATATATATATATATATATATATAATTGTTGAAGCAAGATTTATAGCGTACAAAGTTTTTTTAGTCTACCAAACCAAAAAATCTTTGCACGAGGGGCTAATGTAGAAGGGTGTTATCAATAGAAAAATACTTTCTCCTATTAATGACACCCGAGAGGTACCCGCGAGGGTCACCAAGAAGCCCAAAAGCCATGGCGAAGTATCAGTGCCACTTCAAGCGTCGGCGCCGCGACAAGGGTCGACGCCACCTCAAGTGTCAGCGCCGCTTCAAGCGTCGTCGCCACTTCAAGCGTCGTCGCTGCGACAAGGGTCGACGCCACCTCAAGCGTCAGCGCCACTGCAAGTGTCGGCGCCGCTTCAAGTACCAGCACCGCTGAAGTGTCCGCGCCGCCGCAAGGGTCGGCGCCGTTTCAAGTGCCAGCGTCGTTTCTCATGCCAGCGCCGCCGCAAGCGTCAGCGCCGCCGCAAGTGTCCACGCCGCTGCAAGGGTCGGCGCCGCTTCAAGCACCAACGCCGCTGCAAGTGTCAGCGCCACCGCAAGGGTCAGCGCCGCTTCAAGTGTCCGCGCCACTGCAAGTGTCGGCACCGCTTCAAGTACCAGCGTCGCTGCAAGTGTCCGCGCCGCCGCAAGGGATGGCGCCACTTCAAGTACCAGCGCTGCTTCAAGTGTCTGCGCCGCTGCAAGTGTCATCGCCACTACAAGTGTCTACGTCGCCGCAAGTGTCCGCGCCGCTGCAAGTGTCGGCTCCGTTTCAGGTACCAGCGCTGTTGCAAGTCAGCGCCACTACTAGGGTCGGCGCCACTGCAAGTGTCCGCACCGCTCCAAGTGCCAGGGTCGTTACAAGTGTCAGCGCCGCTACAAGGGTCAGCGCCGCTTCAAGCGTCAGCGCTACTACAACAAGGGTCACTACAGTAATGACAGTCGGCGTCACTGCAAGGCTCAACGCCACTGCAAGGGTCACTGTAGAAATGTTATTCGAGAAGTGCTGCTACAGGGGTTTTGATAGAAACTCATATTGAGGGAGTAGCTATCGCGAACAACTCCCCATCATGAAACATCAGTCTCTAAATGAACAACAGCACTAACACTTTACTTTCTTGTATAGGTTGCCTAGTCGAGCAAGCAGGGCTCGAACAGGCACGTTGGGACCTCCTGGGAGTTTTGGCTTGGCGGCTGAGGGACAAGGTATGTTGAGCAAGCTCAACCACTTAGCACTATAGGATTGAGAGAATACTAGTAGGAAGACCCAGAAGTCACTCGAGACTACGCACACTGCACACTTGGTCACAAGTGAAGTGAACAGCCAAAGAGCTGGCTACTCACAAGAAATAAACTCTTTACAAGAAAATGACTTTTCCAGAAGAGAGGGTCCTCGAGGTCCCTCTCAAGAAAAAATAACACTTTTAGAGGAGATGAGTCCTTAAGGTCTCCTCTCTCAAGATTTGCAAAATTGCACCACAAGTTACCGTTTCAAAGGATAATTACCAAATCTGATATTTTGTCTCCGTTAGGGGACATATGTGCTTTTTGACCTTTGGTCGGCGCCAGATGGCGCCTACAGAGGGGACATGCAGGCTTCCACAGGTAGGGACAAATGGTACACTTCAGACATTGTTCCCCACCAACTTTCTCAATTTTGGCGCCCAAAAAATGCCAGCTCACCCCTAACGCCCATGTATAATTAGACCTCTGGGCAAGGTCAATAGGATATACAATAGAAGTTGCACTGTTACTCTGCAAAAATATCACCAGACCTACCTAAGTATTCTCTCCTTGCTCATTCTCATGGTGCTGAGTGCCTTGTTCCTTCACTCCCCACTGACAACCATCACTCTCAGGTGTTTCCCTTGAGAAAATTGCTATTTTTGCTGTGAAAGTTCATCTTCTTGCAGGGAGTGAGTTGAAGCTTGAGTTCCATTGTTACCAGAAGGAGAAGTTTTCTTCAGAAGTTGCACCAGGAGACCTTGAAGACCTTGCAGGCAGCGTCCATTGGAGTGGGGCACGCCTCACCCTTTCCAGTTATTCATAGACCCCAGTCTCACTACCCTCCTACACTACCCATTACTATAAAGTTGTAACCAAGAAAATATCATACTAATTTATCACATCACTAAAACAAGTAATTTTAATAAATTATATAACACTATTAATACACCCATTTATTCTCCGCGGATAGCACTAAGGATAATTCCGCTACACTAAGGAAAATATCCACATAATAATGATTTTATAGTTATACGCACTAGCTCATCTCACATGCTAATCTAGCAATGAACAAAATATGGTGACTCGCTCGTGTCACATAAGACACGCCTCATCCTCTGAGGATAAAACTCATACTCCTACCTTGCCAATCGTCTTGACTGCACAAATGGTTCCGGGACGTAACACGTATGTCCAAACCAAAACAAAAACTACTTTAATCATTGTCCTTTATTAGGCATCCTACTCTTGTCCCTTTACTCATTTCAGAAAATGTTAACGCATGTGAATCACTTTCCAAAAAAATACCTCTACACATGATCCACTTATCACCTATCATACTAACCATATTAGGATTGTCCTTCTCGGGCTTTGGTACGCTCAATTCCTGGTGGTTACCCCCATTGTTCCTTTAGCTTTGTTGTCCCTAAGGAACGTGTTACTAGATTCAATAACCCTTACTGAATTCACCATCGCTTGGTAAGAATTTAGATATCCGAATCATTTAAATGGGTCCCTCGATGGGTCTCCCCCTTGCAGTGTTTTACTAACTACTTTTCATCTAGACTCAGTTTCCAATAAGCCTTTCGATTATTTTATCTCCCTTCATAAGAGCGTTAACATTTTCGAACGAGGCGTGACATTGTCACCATATGGATCGACTGTCCAACAGAATTCTTTTAAGTGTTGTCAATGTTTGCTCACGAGTCGATTTCCCACTTGAAATCTTCTCTACCATTGGTATCCACTCCCACTGATACAAAATTTGCTAAAAGTCTAAACCCATTTACAAATGGACCCCTATCCGGCCCTTCCGTAATGGGTTCAGCACGATGTTCATATCTTATCCTGAACAGCTAATGAAAGAACATGCGGTTAAACTGTACCTAAGGTCCTTTCATTGACGCAGCATTTCACCACTAACGGTGGTGGTTGACTCCCACTAGTGTAACTTTTCTTCCCTAAGTCAAGAAAATTTTTAGCCCAAATTTTAACTTCTAGTTAACCCCACTCCACTATATTTCCAAGCCATTGAATATATTACCTTCATTGGGTAACACACATAATTCCCGTATGTCTAGAATTCCCGCTGATGACTCTCCTCAATTTGACCTTTCGTCCCTCTCACAAGCACACCACGTTGGGTGGGTCAAATTTGTCCTCACTTTCGATTATAGCAGTACTTGAAATTTGTAGGCTGCATCCTAGCCACCTTTGTAGTCCAGACCTCTCGTTCCCTAATAGGGGAGACCTTGACTACGGTAATCATCCCTGAATATACTTTACAACCTCGACTGAGCCCTGCCTCCTGATGTCCGCCTAACGGCCCTCTTCTGACATCCTTCATTGCTCGTCACACGCACACGTCCGAACGCAATTAGAATTCACTAATATACATAGGTTATAGCTGGAGAACGGAATCTCACCATACAAGCCAACAATCCTAAACATAGGGCTCTATATAAAACAAAGCAGCACTGGAAGCATAATAAGTCGCATAGATCCTAAAGGACACTAGAACCTGATGCTCTGATACCACCTGTAACACCCCACCTAATTAAATACCTGGTGATCAGTCCTTTATTAAATTATAACCAAGGTGAAGGATTGGTTCCTTCTTAGCATCAGTGTCGCAAAATAAACTATTCAATTTAAACACCCTAAATAATTAAGCTAAGTGTCAAAACAATTTAAAACATTATTTCCATTTCATTAAATCCAATTATAAAACTTTTAATAATTAACAGTTTAAGAGTCACACCAATAATTAGACTGGAAAAGATCATCCAAGCAATTTAAGCATTGAAGTAACTAATCCCAACTTTAAAACCACGAAGGAAAGACATCCTGACAATAACAAATCCCAAAGTAAAATACTAAAAGTAAATGAATCACAATCTCTGACAAAACAAACTGAATAAGGAAAAAGGGCGACACATGCCCAATTGGATAAAACAGAACTAAGAGTGGAGTCAATAATGAGGTCGTCTAAGCAAAAGTCCTACAACTCCCACCTAAGATGAAGCAAGTTCCTTCAAAAGAATCCTAAGAATGACGCCCCTGTTGCTGAGCACCAGTAATATATACATATATATACAAGAGAGAAGAGATAACAGGAAACAAGTTAGAGCCCGATTGTAAAATAGTTTAAAATTTTAGTTTAGCAAGTATTTAAAATGCTTACCGGCTAACATAACAATCATATTAGTATGCGTCACTCTCTTGAGAAATTCTCACATCTCTTTTAATGTGCACACCTACCGCACTATTAATCCCCACAAGTTTAGCTTATCTTAAATTCCTCATAAAGTTTCATGCCGACAATTACTAGGGCTAAGATAATTAATTTCTGAAGGTAAAATTTCCACATTAATATCATTTCATTATAAAGTCTTTCAATATTGCCTCAAACTTTTCAAACACTTATAATAAAGTCAAAATATTTATTTATTACTTAACTACTTTTAGTCAGTAGAAAGTTCCCAATTTCAAGTCTATATATATATATATATATATATATATATATATATATATATATATATATATATATATATATATATATATATATATATATATATATTAATCACTCATATAATATATATACACTATCGGCACCCCATATAAAATTTATGGTGCTGGCATACTCTGCTATCAAGTCCCCGTATCACTCGTACTAAGGGAAATACTAGTTCGGAATCACTCTCGAACTGTATTAACAATAAACACATACAAATTGAGGCAAAGCATAGTTCGAAGTCACTAAGAGGTCATCACATACCCTCATGTCTCTTAGGATCGTCTGACTATCAATCAATAAGCCTGTACCAAGGAGTCCTATGTTCTAGGGTACAAGTCAATATCCCCTATAAAGGTTCCATCGAGATAATACTATCCCGACGCGGTAACCTCAGTGATAGCAAGTAGCGCGCGCATGATTTTTACACATATATAGTATATGCACAAACACATTCATACATATATATATATATATATATATATATATATATATATATATATATATATATATATATATATATATATATACTATTTTTCCCATTTCTAAATTCGTTACACCCACGACCCATACTTAGGATATTGGTTCTAAGTACACATTACTCGATCATCCCATATAATGGCTCGTCTCTTTTAATCTTATATATAAGTTATTCCATACTTACCTCATTTCACTTGTAATATTCTATTCCCCAATGTACAAATTCAGTAGGTACTCTCTTATTTTTTAACGTAACTTTCTTACGAGTCTTACTCCTTTAATTACATGTTTCCATAATTTCCTATGCATAAATTACTCCCCTTTAAGCTTAAATTTGCCATACTTTAAATGCTCCCTTGTTACTAAGTCCTACTGGTCCTCTTTATGCCCCAAAATGTTCTAGCAATAAGGTTCAAAGATTACTACTCATTTCAATGGAAATAACTATTTAAAAGAGGAATATGAGTTTTCCAGGAGGGGTCGATCCATCGATTGGAGGGGGCGATCCATCGATGCTCTTTGGTCGATCGATCGATCAAGCAGTTATGACGAAACTGCAGAAAATTCAGCTACGGAAATCCTTCTCCAAACCCAACCAAGTATCATATTTCACTCCCAAACTCCCATGAAATGATTCTACACGGATTATATACCCAAATAAATAATTTTCTACGTAAAACATGTGAGTTTTTATCAAGTATAACAATTGACAATGGAAAAATCTATATAAACCTCAAGAACCCTAATCTTTTCTTTAACTTAGTTCTTCCCTTTCTTTTTTTAGATTTCCTACTCTTAACTCAATCAAAATTCGTGGTTTAACCTCTACATGTGAAATAGATTTCCAGAACATGATTATTGCCTCTATAACATGTGAATTCTAGTCTCCAATATATGCTTTCTTTCATGAATTTGGTTATAATCAACCCTAGACTATTATAAATGCGAAAATGGTGTGTGTTAGCCAACGAAGGTAAAATATCCAAAGGCTTGGGAATATGTCGGAGTGTGGCTAATCGGAAGTGATAATTGTGGTAAAATTATTTTTCTTGGCTCGTCAGAGCAAAGTAATAAAGGTAGGAGTCAACCACCCAATTTATAAGTGGAATGTTGTGTCAATGGAAGGATCTTAGGTATTATTTAACCGCAAGTTCCTTTATCAGATGTTCATAATAAGATGCGAGCGTTGTTCTGAACTCACACAAGCAGGTGGGATAGAGGTCCCTTTGTGGAAAGGAATTTAATTAATCAGCGAATCTTGCACCGGATGAAGTAGTTAGAAAGGAGAAGAAGATTTTAAAGTAGGAAATTAACTCATAACAAGAATCGCTAGCACTTATGGATAATTATGCTTGGACGGTCAATGCATATGGTAATAATGTCGCGTTTTTTCAATATGGATGTTAACGCTTCCTTATGCGGGGAGAAACAAGAATCAAAGAATTTAGTCAGAGAGTAGGACTGGGTGAAATAGTGTTAGTGAAGCACCAAAAGGGGGAGAGCCATCAGGGGACCCATTTAAATGATTCGGATAGCTGAATTTTTATCGCGTGATGGTGAATTCAGTAAAGGTTGTTGAAGTTAGTAACAACTTAGGTAGCCATGAAAATCGATTCTACCAAAGTTCGAGAGATGGACAACCCGAACATGGTCAGTATGACCGGAGATTAGTGAATTATGTGTAGAGGTATTTTGGGTTGAGTAAAACCCCATATGTTAAATTTTCTCAAAGTGAATGAAGGGATAAGGGTATGGTTCCTAAAATGGGAAATACTTATTGTAATATTCGATTTGGTATGGACAGACATGTTAAGTCCAAGAACCATTTAAGCAGCCAGGGCAATTGGCAAGGTAGAACTGTGAGTTTTACCCTTAGAGGATGAGACATATTTTACGTGACAAGAACGAGTTACTACATTTTATTATTGCTAGATTCGCATGTGAGACGAGTTTAGCGCGTATATTGACAACGTTATTATTATGTGAATGTTTTCCCTGGTATAAAGGGGTTACCTTTAGTACTATCCACGAGAGAGGAATGGGAGTATCAATACTGGTATATACTTTATTGAGATTACTCATTTTAGTGATGTTCTATACGAGTATGCTATTATCCTGATTATGGTTTTTTATTAATGATTAGACCGATAGTGGGCGGATATCGCAAGTCTATCGGGGTTACTACCTTAGTGTAGGATGTTCTGCTTTTAGCGAAGCATCACCTGCGAGAGGGTCGGGCTCGCATATATATATATATATATATATATATATATATATATATATATATATATATATATATATATATATATATATGTATATATATATATATATATATATATGTATATATATATATATATATATATATATGTATATATAGAGTGAGAGAGAGAGAGACTTATAAAGGTATACTGGTCTTGAGATATTCGATCCCGATATATGTAGGGACTTTATTGATATGATTCAGAATGTATTTGATTTACTGTTCAGCGAAAAGATTTATTTTGTTACTATGTTTAACGCTTAGGACATGGTAATAGGAAGAGTGCATTGTTATATCACTCCTATAGAGACGTGAGAGTTAAGACTCATAGTTGTATGTCTGGGGAAAGGATTTGGGGAGCCCTAATTATATGTGTGCGGTGTTTATGGAATGTTACTACCACTAATGTTAAATGACAATGTCTTTCAGAGGAAGTTCCTCGTTTAAGTGTAATTGTGGAAGGATATGTAACTTTTGTGTCAAGAGATGGGAATATAGGGGTACATGTTATGGACTGAGGGCCTAACGGATTTCGATGACCGACAATGCTGGGTAGTAGTGTATCAGGGGGTCCTTGTTTGGATTTCACTTTGTAAGATATCCCACGCATGAAACCTAGCTTAAGGTTGGAAGTAGGGATACGGTTGTCCATTCATCCATGAGTTTGGTACCTCGGTGATTATTCATGTAGGTAGTTATAATTGTAATTTGAAAGTTAAATTATGATATAAGGCTAGTGGAGCCAGTTGTGCTATGAGGAGGTATTAAAATATTTGTTTTATCATGGCGGGTTGAAGGGTGGAGTGATGTTAAGGAGGAATTAGAATTTCGAATCCGGAGGTGATTGAGAAATTCCCAAGTGGTATAGCCACGTTGCGAATGTACCCATAAACAATTTATAGTATGTATGAAGCGTATATGATGTTTAAACCAGTATGCATGATTTATAGGGTCCGTAAGCATCCTGGTTTACTGATGTCAAAATTGTCGAGAAAAGAGACATGGGTATAGAATGTTGAAATATATGCTTGTGGGACTAATATAACAAAATGTGAGTGATAGAGTGGATTAAGCATCGTGACAAAAGGATGAAATCCATATATTCATGTGCAATCAGATTAGCACATCCGAACTTGGTTGAAAAATAGTGGGAAGCCATTTAAAAGGGGGTATCCTTTAAGAAGATAATTATTTAACTATAATGGAAAATTTGGAGCGGAGTTCTACCCAGTCAAATGTTGGGAGTGACTTGCACCTAAATAGAATGATGATGTCAATAAGGTCTAAAGTATCCATAAGTGCACATTGTGGTGAAAAGTGCATGGGTCAGAACTTTAAGTCTACGCTAAGGGAGAAAGAGAATCGTGTACCACTTAATGAGAGGAATTATAAGTGAGAGTCGATGTTGAGCAGGACATAGTAAGTAGTCTCAACGTGCACCACTCATAGATAGAAATCGGTTGGAGTAAGATGATCAGCCAAAAAATTTTGTATCATGCTGACGATTCCAGTAATGGAAGAGTCAAGTTGGTAAATTTCTTCACTGGGTTGCAAACCTCAAGATGAGTCACGAGTTCCTTCAAATGTGTGGAACAAGATAGCCAAAAGGAAAGTAATTGTTATACCTTTAACTGATTTACACTATTAGATAGTGTGACCCAGTCCTGAACTAGGATGAGATCCTTGAATCCCACCTTCAATATGAAATTTCAGGAAGTAGGGGGAATCGTTTCGTGTTTACCAGGTTGTATCACCTGTAGCCCAAGAAATAGACGCAAGGTGATTAACGATTATGGAGTTATAGTAATTTTTGAGTCATTGTGATCATTTCATTTCCAAAACTGGTATAGCTAGTAAGTGAAGTATAATACGATAATGGGGAGGGAATATTACCTAATGGTAGAGTTGTGTGACAGCACCTGTACATATTTATCGTGGACAAGGTGCTTATTGAGGTTTTTTGTGGACAAACCTTACAATTTTTCCTCAAATGTTTAGAGGTGAGGGGATAATCAGAGTTTTGAATTAGTCAGGAGTTAGAGTCCGATGACTACATTGGGATAACCATAAACTATCTTAGATGGAATTTTCCTAACATAAAAGTTACACCGTCGGGAACAGAGATTCGAAGAACGGACAATAGTAGTCCGATGTTCATATGGTTTCTCTCGAGATGGGAGCTTTGTGTTTAGATAAACACGGGAGTTGATATGAGGTGAGGTGCGACCACCCAATAATATTGAGATAATGCGGCCAATGAGGTATAGGCTATTCTTATTCAAATATTGTTTGGTGGGAGCACAAGGTGAGGTGCCGTTATTGAGGTGTGAACCTATAGCTGATAAGGTATCGAGAGTGTTAAACAATCTTGCATTGAAGCGGGGGTTATAGTGACCGAGCCTTACTTTGAAGTTTGTTTCGTGTACTAAAGGATACCTATTTTTACACACTATGCATTTCCCAAATTTTGGGACAAAATTCAATTATTAGGGGGGAAGTATGTAATACCCCATATTTTTAAGGCTTTTAATTATGAGATTAATTAAATGAAATCGCTTTTAATTAAATTAATTTGGGATAATTAATTAGAAATTAATTTGAATTTAAGTAACTAGAGAGACGAGTTAGTATTTGATTATGATGATAATGTTGAATATTACTGAGTGAATATGGTAATATATGATTATCGAATTTATTAAAACTGTTGCGAGTTAAAAATAAGGCAATTTCGGTAATTAGTTGGGACGCGCGTGTTAGTCGTGTTAGGAACTCATTTAATGGATTTAAAAGTAATTTATTTTTATGTCATCCGTATGATCATTTTGAGTGCTCCAACGTGTTCAGAAGGGTCAAGATAGTCAGATAACACTAGTCGGAGCTTTAAATTTGGTCCCGGGGCATATTAGGCCTAATCGACATCCCGGGAAGGCATTTTAGTCATTTTTTTATTATTTGAGGAATAGTGACACACAAATTTTAAGTGAATTATATCAGCCAACACTAAGGATCCTTAGGGTTTCCATCACTAAAAGTCACAGATGACCATTAGGGAAGAAGTGGAGGAAGTTACCAAAGGAGAACCACCACCTTTAGGCTTTTTGCACCACCGTCACCACCATCGAATAGATCGAGAATTGAGGATTACTCCCATGTCATCTTCTCTAAAGGATTAAAACTTATTTTTCCAGGCAAATGATTTAACTCGCAATAATGCAGTGCATACATCATCCATGTTAGTTTAGAATTGGAGAATAACCATTAAAAATGATAAATGAATGAATTTGAAGAATTAAAATTAAAATCTTGGTAGGTTTGCATGTATTTTAACTTCTGGGAATATAGCAGCCCCGAAATTATGATACATGGGTAGAAAATTATGAAATTATATTGGGTTATATTATGTTCTTGAATAAAATAAGAGAACTAGTGTTTATATGAAAAATATATGATTTGATCCAAGAAATTGTCTCCCCAATGTGATTTGATGATTCTAAAATGTTGGAACTTAGGTATTTATGTTGGTATGATGTTAGGTATAAATATTTTGGAGTTTGGGACATTATAGAAGAGTATTTTAGTGTTAAGTTTGATAAAACCCATAGGCAAAAATTACGCAGAATTGCAATACATGAATGTCGATCGATCGACCCATGAATGTCAATCGATCGATTGGATCGATCCATCGACTCCTTTCCCTCGATCGATCAACTCCTCCTGATTTTTGAAGATTATTTCCCTTTAAGTTATGACAATTCCCAAGCTTATAAGTACTTTTAGGGAGATTAATAGGATATTGCTGGACCTGGTTAAGGTCAATAGGGTTGTAGTTAATGCCCAGAATATGTTATAATACCTTACGGGATTTCATGGAATACTTACGAGTGTTTACCAAGTGAGGTACAGTTAGAAATTTCATAAATTTGAGATTTAAATTGGACTAATGATAATTTAAGATTAGGACCAGTAGAATAGGGTCTTTAAATTACTGAAATAACCTCGTAGGCAAGGTGGTGACTTAGTAACATTCGAGATAGGTGTAATTATTCGGATTTATACGATGAGAGAGTTATCGTGCTACACGTATTACGTAGAATATCTGGGACGACATTTAAATGTGTATATGTCTCATAATTTATGATAGACAGTACCTATATTAATGTTGATAAAACTTAGGTGGTGTGATTACCTAGTATATGGATGATTCTGTGTATGACATACCTACCATACTTCTTATCACGGGAGGTTTGATTTTTGGAAGAGGACCATCTTATCTTTATGTGCCTTCGGGGGGATTTTGATTGGTACCTCAAGGATATAGGACGGTGAATGACTTATTTGTGAGTTGATAAGTCGGCTGACCATAGGAGCGTAGGTATGTGCATGACCTATGGTTATGTGAACTATGTTCACCTCCATTATGTGTGAGTTGTATTGATAAGGTTCTTGAGATATTGGGAACTTGAAAAATCCTTAGGTGCATGATGTATCGGGATTGATATCAGAGTATGTGTGCACCGCAGGTTCCAGCCTTTTGGGGTTCCGTATTTGTATATATATATTATGCTATTGAATTACATATATATACTTGTGATTATTCCATTGTTGCTTAGTAGATACGAATAACTAAGATATTTAATTGGGTTAAAAATGTGAGAATTTATATAGCACCTTAGATAACTAATTTGATTAATGTAAATGTGAGATATAAGTATGATATATTTGGGTAATACGAGTAGACACTCTATATGAGAATGTGAAAACAGTAGTTAGTACGGACTAGTTAGATAGTGACATAACTAGGATGGATTAAGGGTATACGTTAAGCGTGCACTTTAGTTGAGGGGTGGGAAACTCGTGTGAGAGTACGTAACTATCATATATACTATATTTACTGTTTAATGCAATTAAACACATGCTATTTTTAAATTGTTTTCACCTAGGGCTCTGACTGATTTTCCTACAAATCTATTTTGTTTTGTAAAAATCTTTTAGGTGCCCAGCCACAGGGATGCCAAGCATAGGATTTCCATTCCATTGACGTGTTGTAGCTACTGTGGAAGTTATAGGATCTCGTTACTAGACGCCTCCACATCTATCCTTCCATCTTTTGGAGTCATTTATTCCAGTTAGGGACTATTGCTCATTCCTTTCAGAGACAACAGTTTTAGACTTTCATTTATTTTAGTCTTGGGATTTATTCATTCAATCATTTGTATTGGGTTTATTTACATTGCTACTGTTATTGGAGAGTTTACTCCAGGCATCAGTTATTTCATTACGTTTATTACCCTATGAGATTGTCCATGCTATTTTTGGATGATGATTTAAATTATTTAGTTGGTGGTTAATTTAAATATTAAAGTTTGACACTTCACTATTTTAATTATTAGGTGGTTAGTAAGTAATTAAATGTTTTTTATAGTGACACTATGAACTGAACCAACTTGGCATTTTTTATTAATTTAAATAAAGGAGTAGCTACCTGGTATTTAATTAGTTAGGGTGTCACAGTCCACTGAAGAATTTAACCCGTAAGGGCGAACCATTTGTCTGGAATGATGCATATCAGTTAGCATTTGACGAGCTGAAAGATAAGTTTACCTCATCACTATTATTCGCACTACCTAAGCTAGGAATGAAGTACCTGGTTTACACTGATGCTTCCCTACAGGTGCATGGTGGAGTACTATAGCAGGAAGAAAATGGCCATAGCTTATGCCTCTAAAAAGCTTAAGCCTCATGAGAACAATTACCCCACTCACGACTTAGATCTTGCGGGAGTCTTGTTTCTCTTTGGATATGGAGACACTATTTATTGGGGGAGAAGTTTCATTTATTCATGGATCATAAGTCGTTACAATATTTATTTAGTCAGTGGGAGTTGAACGTGTGCCAGCGCAGTTGGATGCAGTTCATGCAAGACGATCAGTTTGAGATACATTACCACCCGGGAAAGGTTAATATGGTAGCTGACGCGTTGAGCCAAAGGCCAGTAGGTGAGTTGGCCGAGGTGTGGAAGGTGAAATGGAAGGAACTGGGACACCAAGATTCAGTTGCCCGATCATTTATATCATTCATGATCGTTACATCTCAGATTGTAAAAATGGTTGTTCAGGCTTAGGCAACCGATTAGTTTTGTCAAGATAACATTCGAAAACTTTTAGCCGGGGGAGAAAAGTCTTAATCTGTGAGTTCATATAGGGGCTTACACTTCAACGGTAGATTGATTGTACTAGACGATTTGGAGTTGTGTCATGTTGTGATGATAGAGTCGCATGGATCCATATTTACGATATTTCTCGGTGGGGATAAGATGTACCAATATATGCGACGGTAGTATTAGTGGAGTAGTATAAAAATAGACATCACTGAGTTCGTCTCTAAGTGTACCCCTTTTCAGTTAGTGAAAGTGGATCATCAGAAGCCTGCTGAGTTTCTTCAACCATTAAAGATCCCAATGTGGAAATGGGAGAGCATCTCTATGGACTTCATCACGGGGTTACCTACTTCTCAGAGGGGTCACAATTCCCTATGGGTGACTACGGGGTCAAGGTAGATAAATTCTTTCACGTCCGAAATGATTACACTATGGGACAGTATGCCCAATTATATATTGCCGAGATAGTGAAGTTACATGGGGTTCCCCTAAATATCGTGTCCGACAGAGACACGATTTTTTGTCACATTTCTGGGAGAGCTTTCAGTAGGCTATGGGCATCGAATTGCTGTTGAGTACGGCTTATAATCGAGATACGGATAGGAAGATAGAACATACAAACCATATGTTTGAATACATTCTACGCATGTGCATACTAGACTTTGGGGGAGTTTGGGTGCAATACCTTTCGCTTGTAGAGTTCGCGTATACTAACTCATATCAGTCGACCATTGGTATGGCTCCATTTCAGGCACAGTACGGTAGACCTTATCGTTCTTCTTCATGCTATCTAGAAGTGGAAGAGAACAAACAACTGGGTCCAGAGGTGATATAGGACTCAGATGATTCGTAGTCATATTCGGGTAGCCCGAGATCGGTAGAAAAGCTATGTTGATGTGAAACGGTCCTTCCATGAATTCAATGTGGGAGACCAAGTATTATTGCGGGTATCACCTATGAAAGGGATTATGATATTTGGGAAGAAAGGTAAATTGGCACCCAGATATGTAGGACCCTTTCAGATCATTGAGAGAGTTGGATCGGTACATTATATATTGGGGTTGCCAGAGCACTTGCATAAGATATATGATGTGTTCCACATTTCTTCGCTGAGGCGATACCTCCGCGATAAGTTGGCTTGCTGTCATATTGCATTAGAGGATATCGACTTGTAGCCAGATAGCTCTTACGAGGATAGATTGGTGTCGATCATGGACCATAGTGAAAGACAATTGAGTTCCAAAGTGGTTCCGTTGTTGCATGTGAAGTGGTTGCACCATAACATTGAGGAATCTACTTAGGAGCGCGAGGAAGATATGCGCAACAAATATTCAGATTTATTTTAACCAGGTATGCTTTTATTTTCCGAATTTCAGGACAAAATTCCACCTTAAGGGGGGAAGTATGTAATACCCCGTAATTTTTAATAATTGGAATTAATTAAGATATAATTAGTTCGTATTAATCTGGATTTAATATTACTAGACATTATAGTAATGTGTGATTCAAAATATTACTTGGTGATATATAAGTAATATATGAATGTGATGTTATTTATATTGTCGTGAGTTACTAATACGGTAATAATGGAAATTAAGTCAGGATGTGGTATGTGACATGTCGGGACTAATTTAAATGAAAGAAAATGAAACATTATTTGACATCAACCTTATGGTCCTTCTGAGTGCGCTGTTGCGTCTGGAAGGGTCAAAATAGTAACAAAAGTCTATTAGGGTGTTGGATTTGGGTCTCGGGTCAAGCGAGAAATGAAAGGACACCCCGAAGGGGAATTTTAGTCATTTTACTTGGGAGATGAATAGTAATTTTGGGTTTTGTCTTATTATAAAGTTGTTGGGTTAGGGGAATGTAAGTTAATTCCATTTTATCACAAAATTGAGAGGTCTTACTCTGAGAGAGAGTGAAAGGTTCCTTGGGAGAAGAAGATGTTGCTTAGAAAAGGGGAGAGTCATTTGGGGAAAATCAAAGTGGATTAACCACCTTCTGCCATAAGCACCACTACCAAAAAGTCACTGAAAAACTAATAAGAAATCCTAACCATCATCACTAAAGGTTCACACCTACATAACTAAGGCAAGTGCAATTCTTGCTTTATTTTGATGCTTAAAGTCTCCATGATAGATAGGATAATTAGGATCTCAGAAATTTCTTGTTTCAATGATAAACTATAGAGTTTTAGTTAGTTCTAGACATGAGAATTAGATTGAATAAATCCCTTTCTGAATAAAGGTTTTAATCCACAAATTTTGGTTTCAATTGATGGAAGAATTATAGGTTCATATAATTTTCTTGGAGAAATATTAAAATTTGAGAATTTTGTGAAAGATATGATTTAATCCAAACTATTTGATGAATTTAGGTTGTTTCATTGGTAGAATTTGATCATATACATTATTATATCAATTGAGATAAATTAGGATAAGTTTTGGATTGATTTATGTTGGCTTTGATGTAAAATAAGTGTCAAACCCGTAGGCTGTAATATGCAGAATCTGGCCTGATATCTGATCGATCGATCGAATTGACCCAAGATTATCGATCGATCGACTGGTCGATCGAATCGACCCAAGTTGTCGATCGATCGACCGATCGACCCAAGACCATCGATCGATCGACCCCCTCTAGAAATTTTAAATGTTTTCTTTTTAATGTTTAATTAAATCCCAAATTGTGAGAAATCTTTAGTGATGATTATTTGAATATAATGGGACTAGAGGCAGAAAAATTGGATATACTTGAGACCCGAAAAAAGTAATTTCAGTGGGATTAAATCGGGGAAAGATTTAACAGGGAATTAATTTTATAAATTTTGGTAGTAATAATATTCAAATAATTTTATATTTTAGCAAAAGGTGAGGGGCTTGGGTGAATTATGGAAAAGTACATTTAATCGAGGTTAATATTACTTATCTGGTATCCAAATAATAACATTTGATGAATTACGTTAAGATAATTTTGGTACATTAACGAGGAGCGAAGAATTGGGTTAATGTTGGAAAATTGTTATTAAAGTGAGAAGGACATTATGTGAGTGATAACTACATAATAATGTCATGAAAATAATAATTCTAATTAAAAAGTACGGGTGGTATTGATAAATACAACGGGTACTTGGGGATAGGATAAATTTCTCGTATTATACATAGGTCGAATAAGTACCTAATTTTATATAGGTAGATGATAATGCCTATTGTTTGATAATTTATGTGCATGACATACCTAGCTTACTTGCTATCAATGGGAGGTTTATGTCGATTACTATTAGTGAGAACAATGGTATATAACGTTCATATGGGTGCGTAGGTATGTGTGTAGCCCGAACGATTAGGACTATGTTCGCCTCCACTGTTTGTGTTTTATGATTGTGGTTCGGGGAATCTTTACTGAACCTATAGTCCCCTATACAGTGACGAGATGTATTGTGACATGATTGCAGAGTTATGCATCACCACAGTTGTGTCTCGGGGTGCAGTATAGTATATATATATAATAGAGTGAATGTACTTATATAGATATGATGATATCTACTGTGTTCCTAAAGTAAAATTGAAAGACAATTATATCAAGAATTAATTAAGTGAGAACACTTAATTGAATTGAATTAATAAGGGGCTTATCCATATTAAATCTAAACGAGTATATATGTTTATAACACTATTACATATATTATTATATTTAGGCGTGGGAATGAATTGGTCTATAAATAGTGGATATATTGGGTTAATCTAGTTAGTGTGGGAACCATAACTAGGATGGCTTAGAGGTACATTAGGTGTGCACTCTAGATGAGAAGTGGGAATCTCAAGAGAGAGTTTGATAATCTAACGTGTATATTTTAAGTGTTAAATATTACAATTATTCACTTGCTATTTTTCAAACTATTCTACATTGGGCTTTGACCCGTTTCCTTGCAGATTCTCTTATCTCTATTGTATCTCCTATACCAGGTGGCAAGCCATAGGGATGCCAGCCTTAGAGGATTATGATGCTGACGAGTTATGAATGTTATGGAGATTGGAGCTTTGTTTTAGATGACTTCATATTTGTTGATTTCTACTCTATAGTTGATTTTTATTTAGGGCATGTCGCCCAAGAGGATTATAGTATTTCCCTTTTATTTAAGGCGAGATTTTATACTCATGTTGTTCTGATACATTTACTATTGTTGGGATGTATGTAATGAGATATTTTGTTAGAAAAGTATTATTCGAGTCGCATTTAAATTCTGTTGTGATTCATTTATATTGTGGATTAGAATTTTATTAAATTAAATCTGAAAAGTTTAACACCGCTTAATTGGATATTAGGTGATTCATGTTTTTTGACAGTGATGATAAGAATGAACCAACTGTAAATTCTGTTTTAATTGGGTATGGGACTGATCAACCGATATTTAATTGAGTGGGGTGTTACAAGTGGTATCAGAGCATCAGGTTCTAGAGTCTTTTAGGATCTGAACGGTTTACTATGATTTCTGCTAAGCATTATTTTATGTAGAGACCTATTCTTAGGACTGTTGTATCCTTACTTGAATTTATACGATCTTCAACTATTATGTGATATCGAATATTGATCATATATTCTCTCTCGTTTCAGATGCCTCCTCAACATTCCCCTCAGCTCGCCCCACCTCAAGGTCCCACGAATGCTGCAAAAGTTGCTGCTATTATTGCTCAAGTACTCAACACTAATTTAGCTATGGTTCAACAAGATCCAGTTCTGGCGCCAGCTACCAAGGAAAATGTTTCCTACTATTTGGGAATGTGTCCGGGATGCCTTTCAGAAAGCACATCCACCAGAGTTTTAACGCGGTTCTGATGCCATTACTGCTAGCCAATGGAAGAAGAATATCCAGAGGAACTTGAGGATTCTTGAATGCATGGAGGTTCAACGCCAGTTACTAGATACGTTTAAGCTAGTTGGGACAACTTTGAGATGGTGGGAATCCATTACCGCCCCTGAGGATAGAGATACTATGATTATCTAGGACTTCTGGGTGCGGTTCGACATCAAATACTTCCATTCCTCCATCCAAATGAGATGAGGCAGAAACTACTTGGCTTGAAATAGGAAGGGAGGTACCCACTGAAGAAAGGCGAATTCAGATGTTCATTGATGGCCTTAACTATAAGATTCGACAGCACTTATTGAGCATTATCTCCCTACATACTCATGCAGATGTTCTTAATGCTATGATGCTTCATTGCGAGGAAAATCGCTTACATGGCCCGGGTGTTAAGTGGGGGATTATGTCGAGCCAGCAGGGCAAGACTAATGGAGGCAGTTTTAGTGGGATACCATCAGGTCAAAGTCAGAAAGGTTCCCAGCCTAGGGACTATGCTAAATGTTTATGATTCGAAGAATTTCAGTTTGGACATGGAGGAAATAGGTAGGGCCAGCAACAGAGCAAGGGCATGGATGGTAAGGGCAAAAAGGGGGAAGTTCATCAGCAAATGTTTTGCGTGCAATAAGCCTAGATACAAGAGGCGGGATTGTCCTGATAAGGGAAAGAATCCTTAGCAGCGAGCATAACCGCAACCACATAAACCAATATTTCCACAACCCGATCTCGCAGCACCAGCTCAGTTTCCAGCACTACCTCCAATTCTAGCAGCTCCATCATAGCAGGGACAGTATGGGCATATGTATAACATCCATTAGGGAGCATTTTAGCAGCCATCGCCCGCGATTGAGGGTATGTTTTCTATCTATGGGACTATGGGACGCATTATGTTTGACATGGGCCCCCCCATATTCATTTTTAGCTACTAAATTTGCACAGGCCACATGGTTACTAGACTTGGCCTATACCATCATTACTTATATAGAATCACCGATGGGTACTGGGACACCTATTTTCTTTATATGTCGTAATATGAGTATAGTGATTGGGAGTTTAATATTACCAGCGAATTTACTTGTTCTGAACATATACGAGTATGATGTGATTATCGACATGGATTGGGTTGTTACATATAGAACCATGATTGACTGTTTTATTATCTTTTCTATTTCGAGACATGAGATGTTCCTTGTAGAGATGCCTCGTTCTGAGAAAGGGCCATCTACTCATTTGTATGATATAGAGGATAAGACTTCTATGGGAGTAGTATTACCCCTTGATTCGATACTAATAGTTTGTGAGTTTGTGAATGTATTCTAGGAGATTCTGGGATTTCCTCCTTAGAGGGAGATTGCATTTGTGATTGATTTAGCATCGGGTACTCGACCCATTGCTCATGCACGTTACCGTATGGCTCCAGCAGAGATGAGGGAGCTCAGGTATCAAATAGAAAAACTTATAGGGCAGAAATTTATCCACTGGAGTACGTCACCTTAGGGTGCCTTTGTGTTATTTGTTAAGAAGCGAGATGGTTCTTTAAGGATGTGCGTAGATTATCAGGAACCTAATAAAGTCATGATACAAAACAAGTATCCGTGGCCTATAATCGATGACTTGTTTGATCAACTGAGAGGAGCATCCTACTTCTCAAAGATAGACTTAAAGTCTTGTTATCATCAGTTGCGAATCAGGGAGCAGGATGTTTCAATGATTGTCTTCTTTACTAGATATGGATCATATGAGTTTCGAGTCATGTCATTTGGGTTGACTAATGTACCGACAGTATTTATGGGCTTGATGAATCGGGTGTTCCGAGAGTTCTTAGTTTGATTTGTCATTGTTTTCATTGAAGACATCCTAATTTATTCTCAGACTAAGGAAGAGCATGATGAGCATTTGCAAAAAGTTCTACAGACCCTACGTGAGCATCAGTTGTATGTGAAATATGAAAAGTGTGGATTCTGGATTCGAGAAGTTCAATTTTAGGGCATGTTGTGTTTGAAATGGGGATATTGGTTGATCCTAGTAAGGTATCAGCGGTGAGGGAGTGCGGACAGTCGAGGACACTTATATAAGTGTGCAGTTTCTTGGGATTAGCCGACTATTACAGATGTTTTATTTGGGGTTTCTCAAAGATTGCGGGTCCACAGACGAATTTAACCCATAAGGGCATACCATTTGTCTGGAAGGATGCATGTCAGTTAGCATTCGACGAGCTGAAAGATAAGTTAACCTCAGCACCAGTATTAGCACTACCTAAGACAAGAGTGGAGTACTTGGCTTACACTGATGCTTCCTTATATGGGCTTGGTGGAGTACTACTTGTAATAACCCGTATTTTCATGGCTTTTAAATTTAGGGATTTATTAAATTTAATTGAGATAAATTAATTTAATTTTAATCCGGAAAGTTGTTTTAAATATTTACTAGCGTGACAAGAGTTAGTAATTATATGAAATTTGTTAAATATTACTGGATGGGTAGAGTATTATATGATATTGATTTTATAAAAATTGTCACGCGTGAATAAAATGGCAATTAGGAAATTAAGTCGAGACGCGCCTGTGTCGTGTCAAACTGTATGTTGATTAATAAAAGTGAATAAATTATAAGTCACCCATATGGTCATTTTGAGTGCGTCAAAGTGTCTGGAAGGTTCGAGATAGTCAGAAAAGTGTATCCAGGGGTTTAGTTTGAGTCTCGGGGCGTTTTTAGGCTTAATTAGTACCTCGAGAAGGCAGTTTTGACATTTTGTAATTTTCGGTAATTAATGATTAGGGTTTCCTTTTAGGGTTAACACAACCATTAGCAAGTGACGACCATTGGAGAAGGAAGTAGAGAGCTTGCCAAGGAGTTTTAGGCCGAAAACTCCTCCGTTTGCGCCGCCATCACCGCCAAACAATAGATCACGTCGCAAGGATAGTAACCATACTAATTTCAGCACAAATTAGAGACCAAAAATTCCCAGGCAAGTCTTTATCTTGCTTATTTTCGTTAATCCATCACTCGTGTTAGTTTAGGGTTGATTAGGATGAGTTTCATGGAAGAAAAATAATGTTGGAGATAGGAAATTGCATGTAGTAATAATATAAATGGAAATCTGGAGTTCCCCCTTCATTAGTAGAGGTTGAACCATGGATTTATGATGTTTTGGAAGAAGAAATTCTGGAAAAAGATTGATTAGAACAAAGTTAAATAAATTTCTAGGGTTCATAAGGTTTATATAAGTTTTGCCCTTTTAATCCATGGTTATTGATGAAAATTGACATGATTTATGTAGGAGATTGTTAGTTTTGGTTTATAATGTTTGTAGTACGAATTTCTGGGACTTTGGGTGTTAAAAATTTGAATTTGGTTGAGGTTGGATGATAGAACCCGTAACTGTTAATCTGCAGAATTCGCATACCTATTTGATCGATCGATGGAACCAAGAGTGTCGATCGATCGACGCATCGATCGATCGAGCCCCTACCATCGATCGATCGACCCCTTCTGGCAGACTCATATTTCCCCTTTGTGTGACACCCCGACTAATTAAATACCGGGTAGCTACTCCTTTATTAAATTAATTCAAAATGCCAAGTTGGCTCAGTTAATAGCATCACTGTCGAAAACATTTTATTATTACTAACCACCTAGTATTTAAAAAGTAAGTTGCCAAATTTTTAATATAGGTCTGATTAACATTCAACAAATGTAATAAAGAACAACAACACCATTCACCATACTGAAGTAAAATGAATAACCATCACATAGTGTAAATAAGGTCTGGAGGAAAACTCCTCACTACAATCCCATACTGAAATAAATAACCGAATGCTAAAACAATACAAATCAAAGTCTGAAACTGTAATGTAAAAGATGTCTCTAATAGAAATGGGCAACATGCCCTACAACTGATAGATAGTGACTCTGGAATCCAAAAGATAGAAGCGTCTACAAGCAAATCCCTGTAGCTTCCACAAACAGCTACAGCTCATCACCTGAATGAGAATCCTATGCTTGGTGACCCTATGGCTGGGCACCTAAAATGGTTTTACAAGAAAAGAGATTTGAAAAGCAAACGGGTCAGAGCTCGAATGTGGAGTTATATTTTAAAAACCTGCAAGTGCTTTAAAAACATTTAAAACATTAAATGCAAAGTACATGTTAGGACGTGCACTCACATGATATTCTCACCTCTCGTCTAACTATGCACTCCTAACACAAGTACCCATCTAGAGTGATACAAACTACTAGCTAAGTGACAACGTATCTATCTAGACTATCATAGGTCTTACCCTTATTACTCGGTTCTATTAACATAATAACGCTCGTAATTAAGTAGGGGTTTAACGCAAACTCAGATGCTCAATATGCAATATATATCACTATCAGTTAACTTGCTATATTTCTCGAAGCAATACCGTAATTATATTCACAACATTAACATGAAGGTTCCCATTAATTAAGTGTAAATTATTCACATCATAAATATACAATATAAGCACCCCGAGAACTAAGCTGCGGTGCACACATACTCTGCTATCCATCCCGGTACATCACGTACATAAGGATTACATATTCCGAATCTCTCAGGAATAGTTCACAGATAACAACATCACAAATAATGGAGGCGAACACAGTCACATCACATAGGTCACGCACATACCTACGCTCCTACGATCAGCGGACTTATTAATATCCCAATAAGTCTTTCTATGACCTATGTTCATCAAGGTAACCAGTCTAAATCCGGGAAACACAAGGATTAGAGGGCCCTAAGCGAACGCAAACCTCCTGTAATAGCAAGTATGGTAGGTATGTCATACACACACTTCATATACCAATACTAAGTAAACACACGTCTTAGTAATACCGTAGTTTAATCGTAGTACATAACTCTTTCTCGTACTATCTTATAATATCTACAACTTATATTACTCCGGTTTGTAATTATACGCGCCATAATACATTCTCACGTCGTAGTAGACACTCACGTCACAACCCAAACCGTCCATTTAATATAACTATAGTATATAATTTACTCCTCATAATAACCCAAAAGTCCCAAATCCATCAATACATCATCAAAGAATGTTAACTCTACCCTCGAACAAGTTTCCGGGACTCCAAAAATCAAAACAGTCCAAAAAGGACCAAACTGTCAACTCGTTAGAAGTCTCGTTCGAACGAGGCTGTTCGAACGAGATTGGACTGTCAGCTCGTTAGAAGTCTCGTTCGAACGAGACTGTTCGAACGAGATTCCAGTTCGTTCGAACGAACTGTACCTTCTAATGATATCTCGTTCGAACGAGATATCAAACGAAACTACCCCTAGTTAGAAGAGACTGGTCAACTCGTTAGAAGCTCGTTCGAACGAGCTCGTTCGAACGACCTGGGGGTTGCTTCTAACGACTGACCAGTTTCGGCCCAGATTTTTCCCCAATTCGTTTTTATCCATTTTCATCACTCCTAATATCTTCCAAAGTTCATCCCAACAACGTTTTGGGGTCTCTAATTCATCCTAAACATATTCAAGTCAACTCCTAACATGTTTTCAAGGATTAAATCTCTTTAACATCAATCAAAATATAAATCTTTACACATTTTCCCCAATTATTTCAAGAACATGAACCCTAACTTTTGAATCATGAATTAACTCACTATAAATCCGTTTTAAATCCTTCCTATCACAGGTATCATGAGAATAATTAACTACCTATCATTCTACATGCAATCCTCCTCAATATTTTCATGTTCTAAACTCCAAACTACATGGGTTTTCATTATCCTTCAAGAACAGTTGTAATTCATCACTTTTCTAACATGGAAGAAACATTCTACGAATTTAAATATGATTAAAACACTTGCCTTGATTGGATTTCTGATTTTGGTGTTGGTTTGGTGGAGATTTCTGCAGAATTCTTTCTCTCCAAGCTTCTCCTCCAATGGTGGCTTAAGGTGGCTAGGGTTTGATTTGGGGAACTTAGAAAACCTAATGATAGCCTCCGTAGCTTAATGGGTTAATATGGGTTGGTTAATGGGTTTAGTGGGTTAAATCCACATCAGATTAAAACTCCCAATTTTCGTCACTTTTAATTCCTCAAAATGTAAAATTACCAAAATACCATTTATGATGCCGATATGGCCTAAAAATACCCCGGGACCCAAACCATACCCCCGGCTAGTGTTTTCTGACTATCTCGACCCTTCCGGACGCGTTGGCTCACTCAAAACGACCATACGATTTATAAATTTTAAATTCACTTTTATTATCAAAATATTACACCGTGACGCAGCAGTCCCACGCGTCTCAACAAAATTTCTAAAATGCCGTATATAATTCTCACGACAACTTTTATAATTCCAAATTCATATATACTCATATATGCACATAATCAAATACCAACTCGCATCTCGTTAGTATTTTTAACCCGGATTAATTTCCAATTAATACGCATTTAATTAATTAATCCCGAAAATATAAATATAGCCAAAAGTACGGGGTATTACACTTTGTATATACCTAAATTCAAATTAAATGAGTAAAAATATTTGGACATCCTTATTAAAATATTTTAGGAGATAAAGAGGACCAGTAGTACTTATTACTAATTGCGAGACCTTTAATGTAAGACGAGATTTGCATTTTTGGGATGTTTAAATATAAGGGACGATAGAATTACGTATTAAAGGGAGAGACGCATAAGATAGTTACGCTGGAAAGTAGATGAGTACCTACTGAAATTCTACACTTGGGAGGATAGAGTCCATGAGCGTTACGTAGTGAGTTGGGATAATTCCTCAAATAAAAGTAAGAGACGAATCATTATAAGTGATAACTAAATAATGAGAAATAAGGATAAGTGTTATAATTATGGGTTATGAGATGAACCTAAATTTGATATGGTAAAAGTAGTATATTTATATGTTTGTGTTTATGCATATACTATATACGTGTGAAAATCATGCCCGCGCTACTTGCTATCCCAGAGGTTACCGCACTGGGACAGTCTTATCTCAATGGGACCTTTATGGGGGATATTGACTTGTACCCAAGAAGATAGGAATCCTAAGTACAGGCTATCGAATCGATAGTCACGATCCTAAGAGACGCGAGGGTATGTGCTGACCTCTTGGACTTGGAAACTATGCTTCGCCTCAATATTGTTTGTGTATGTATTAATACAGTTCGAGAGTGATTCCGAAGTTGTATATCACTTAGTACGAATGATACGGGGATTGGATAGCAGAGTATGCCCGCACCATAATTTTTATGTAGGGTGCTATTAGAATATATATATTATACGAGTATTTAATATATATATGAATTTCGGAAATTTGGAACTTCCTATTGTGTTTATGGTAAGTAAGAAATGAATAATGACTTCAAATTGGAAATACTTGTTTTTAAAAGTATAATATGACACTCGGGAAACTTTATTTGCAAATAAGGTTTAAATGAGACCTTTGCGATCAATTGAAATTATCCTCTTAAACAATTAAATTGTTCAGCTTTAAATCTTACGAGTAACCTAAGGTAAGTTAAACCGTTGGGAAGGTTAGTACGATAGGCGTGCACATTAGAAGAGAGGTGAGAATTTCTCAAGGGAGTGACGCACTAATATGTCCTTGCATTGGCCTGTAAACATTTAAAATACTTGCTAAACAAATTTTAAATCATTTTCACAATCGGGCTCTGACCCGTTTCTATTTTTCCCTTCTCTCTTGTATATGTATGTATATATTACAGGTGCCCAGCCACATGGGCGTCTTGCATAGGATCCTTTGGAAGGAACGTGCTGCAGCTTGGGTGGGAGTTGCAGGCCTCTTGCTTAGATGACCTCATTCATTTGATTCTACTCTTAGCATTATTTATTTCAATTGGGCTTGTGTCGCCCTTTCCATTATTCTGTTGCTTTATTGGATATTGTAATCCATTTATTTTCAGTACTTGCACTTTGGGATTTATTACTGCCAGGATGTTTTCATTTTAAGTATTAAATATTGGATTCAATTAGTTGAATGCTTGATTATTTGGATTGTATGTGCCAGGATAGTTGTGGTGTGACTATTAAATTGTGAATTATGCAAAGTTTTAAATGTTGGTTTATATAAAATAAAGTTTGGAAAGTAATGTCTAAAAATGGTTTTGACACTTAGCTTCATTATTTAGGGTTTTTAAATTGGAAAAGTATTTTTCGACAGTGATGCTAAGAATGAACCAACTGTTCACCTTCATTTTAATTTAATAAAGGAGTGATCGCCCGATATTTAATTAGGCGGGGTGTCACAGGTGGTATCAGAGCATCAGGTTCTAGTGTCCATAGGATCTGTACGACTTATTTCGCTTTCAGCTTAGCATTTTTTATATAGAGCCCTAATATTAGGAATGTTGTATTCATCTCTATACACTCGGAATTCGTGCTTGTGCGATTTGTTTATGCGAATGATGAACTCATCCAAATTATTTAAATTTCAGATGGATCGTCAAGAAGAACTAGCTAATGCCGTTAAGGGAATCCACGATCAAGGTCGACTCACACCTCAGGTGTCTTCAGAGAAAGTATCAACCACCGAGTTAGCGGGTATTGTGGCACAGGCAGTTACCACTGCGGTCTTACAGTATCAAGAACGCGGCACACAGCTTATGGGGGGTAAAAGATCTAGAGAGTATAGTCAGTCTGTCATGACTGGAAATAACAAGTGTGTGAAGATGTAGAAATCGCAACAACAATCTCTTCAAGACCGTAAAAGCCACAAAGGTAACAAATTGTGTAGGGAAACCCAAAAGCGTCAGGGTCAACAAAATCGGGGGCCGAGTGAAGTCACGAAGAGGTGTTTTAAATATGGAATGGACGGTCACGAACGTCAAACTTGTCCGAATCAGTCTGGAAAGGAACTTCAACCCAACCAGAGAGAACTTTGAGTACTTTGCTATAAGTGTGTACAAATGGGTCACAAGTGGAAGGACTGTCCTCAACCGAATATCGTTTTTGATCCTGATACTCAACAAGGCCAAGGAGAAAGTGGAACTATACAACTGGACCAAAACCAATAGAGCCGTAAAATGAAATAGTTTAGAGGTAGATGTTTTCATTGCGGCAGGATGGGTCACCGGAGGCCGGATTGCCCAGATAAGAGTAAAATACCCCAACAACAAGGGCAGGATCAGCATGAATGTGTGTACGATGCCCAGGATACTAAAACCCAGCAGCCATCATCGGCCATTGATGGTAAGTTCTTTCCTTACTTTACTATGAGGTACTTTTTTATTTAATACTGGGGTGTCATACTGTTTATATGGATACTCGCTTGGCACAGACTCTCTGATTATTTATTTATTTTATATATTACTGAAGTACGATGTCATGCGTAGAATCAACATTGGGGAGAGGACCATTTATTTTCTATATACACCGAGGCGTAGGTATATAGTTTGGTAGTTTGATTTTACATGCAGTCATACTAGTTTTGGTCATACGTGAACACGACGTTAATAATTGGCACGAATTGGCTCACTATGCACAGAGTCATGATGAATCGATTCACTAGGAGTGCTATCTTTGTCATTGCGGGATAGGAAATGTTCGAGTGGTGATGCCTCGCCCATAAGGGGGATCTTACACCTATTTTTATTATATGAAGGAGGATACCTCTAAGGAAATTGTGATTCTCCTGGATTCGACTCCAGTCATTCATGAGTTTTCGAATGTATTTCCAATGATAAGTGGATTAAATATCGAGATATCTTGTGGAGAGTGAAATTACACGTGCTAAAATATTTTCCGAAGCAAGTATGGGGACAAAGTATGGTGTCTAGTAAGGGACAATGATTAAAGTAGTTTTGTTTTAGTTTAAACAGGTGTGTCACGTCCGGGGATTATCTGTGCAACCAAAATTATTGGCAAAGTAGAAGTATGAGTTTTATCCTCGACGGATGAGGAGTGTTTTATGTGACCCAAGCGAGTCACTACCTCTTTGCTCGTTGCTATATTAGCATGTGAGACGAGTTTAAGGCGTATAACTAAAAATGATATTATTATGTGAATATTTGCCTAGTGTAGCGGGATTTCATTTAGTGCTATCCGCAGAGGATGAATGGGAGTATTGATAATGTTATATACTTTATGGAAATTACTCGTTTTAGTAATGTGGTATACGAGTATGGTATGGCCTTGGTTACAACCTTTTATAGGAATGGTTTGTACGATAATAGGTAGTTATCTCAAGGCTATCGAAATGGTTGTATTAGTGCAACATGTCGTGTTATGACGAGGCCTCACCTGCGAGAGGGCCAAACTCACACCTATATTACCTACTATAGGGACTCGGAGGGAATAGTGTGCTCAAAATATTCGATTCCGGTGTGTATAGAGACCTTGTTGTTAAAATCTAGTATGTATTGGGTTTACTGTGGAGCGAAAAGATTTAACTCATGATGATGTTTAGTACTCAAAACTTGGTGATAGGAAGAGCTCATTGATGCATCTATCCTTTAGAGACGTGAGAGTTAAGAATAAGACCCATGTGTTTGGGGGCAGGACTTCGAGATGCCCGAGCGTATGTATTCAAGGTTTATGGAGTGTAATTTCCACTAATATTAAATGATTGTACAATTGGCAAAAATGTTCGTTGTTAAGTATATTTACAGGAAGAGACGTAACTTTTCTGTCAAGAGACGGAACAAAAGGGTACATGCTATAGACGGAGGACCTAACAGATTTTGATAACCGACAAAGCTAGGTAGTAGTGTATCGGGGGGGTTCCTTGTTTGGATTTCGCTTTACGAGACACCCCACCCATGAAATTTAGCGTAAAGTTGGAAATAGGGAGACGATTGGTCGTTATTCCATGAGTTCGGTACCCCGATCGAAATGGGATCAAGTAATTACATCTATAAGATAGAAGTTGAATCATGAATTAAAGCCAGTGGAGCCGGTTATGTAGTAAGAAAGCATTGAAAGTTATCCTCACAAGTTGAGGGGTAGAATGATGATATGGAGGATTTAAAATTTTGAT
This sequence comes from Sambucus nigra, assembly GCA_949130495.1. Taxonomy (NCBI): domain Eukaryota; kingdom Viridiplantae; phylum Streptophyta; class Magnoliopsida; order Dipsacales; family Adoxaceae; genus Sambucus; species Sambucus nigra. The sequence goes on along the minus strand of OX422220.1, from coordinate 164,302,895 downwards.
TTTTAGGGTGATTGAGAGTACCCAAGTGTTGTAATCACGTTGCGAGCACTAGGGAAAACAAAGAATTAGTTACTAGGCGAAAAGCGTATGTGATGCTTACGCTAGTATGCATGGTTTATAAGGTGTGTAGACATCCTGGTTAACTAATGTTAAAACTCGTCCGAGATGAAGGGACGTGTGGAAAATGTGTTTGTGGGGCTAACAAAATGAAGTGGAAGTGATAGAGTGGATTAAACGTCACATGAAGGGCGATAATCCATACGTAAGTGTGCAATTAGAATAGCACAACCTAATTTGATGGGAAGGCTGTGGGAAGCCATTTAAGAAGGGGTATTCCTTGATTAGAGTAGAAATTTAATTATTATGAAGAACCCTCGAAGCGGAGTAGTAATTAGTCAAGTGTGAGAGCGAACTTGCACATGCAAAACGTAATTATGTTAGTATGGTGTAAAGGATTCAGAAGTGCGCTTCGTGGAGGAAAAGAGCACGGGTCGGAACTTTCGGCATACACCAAGGAAGGAAAGGGAATGTTACGTGACACATAATGTGAGACATTTCAAGGAAAGATAGATGTTTAGCGGGACATAGTACGTAGTCCCTACATGCACCGCCCATAGGTAGGGTTCGGTTGGAAGAGGAGAAGCAACCAGAGAATTTTGTGTTTATCGAAATTCCTGAAATGGGAAGATGTCGGCAAAGTCGATAAAGCTCTTGGATGGGTTACCACCCTCAAAACAAGATCAAGGCAATGTTAACTAGTGCGCCCCAGACTTCCTTTGAAAGGAAGGATCGCGCCAGTGCATGGTCCGGGAAGTATGAATTCCTGAATCGGGATGAGATTTGTGAATCCCACCTTTAATATGGAATTTTAGGAACCAGCAGAGATAAGGTTTCGTTTCAAGTAGGGTGTATCACCCCTAGCCAGAGAATAGGCGCACGTTGATTAGAAATTAGTGGAACCATGTGAAGGAAATTTTGAAATCTTAGTACGATGTTTTCAGGAGTGCTCTGAAAAGGCACTCGTACCTGGTAATCGCGTATGAGGTGCTTATTAAGGTTTTGGTATGGAAGAACCTCGAATATTCTCCTTTCGTATATTTAGAGGTGAGTGGATACTCATAATTTTGGATCGGTCGAGAATACTCCGATGACTATGGTGAAATTCCACGACTGTTTTAGGCGAATAAGAGTGGTCAGATGTTTGTATGTTTTTTCTCAGAATGGGAGTTTTATATATAGATAAATCCGAGTAGCTATCATGTAATGAGGTGTGGCCTCCCAATGATAGTAAGATAATGGAAACTTATAATGTATAGGCGCGACCTATGCGAATGTTGTCGGTTAGGAGCACCATGTGAAGTGTCTCCAATAAGAATGTTTTAATCAAGCTTGCTATGAGGCGGGGACTATAGCGATTAAGCGCCTTGCTATGTAGATAGTTTTGCATAGAAAAGAGATATCCAAAATTGTTCTACCAGGTAGGCATTATTTTCCGAATTTCGGGACGAAATTCCGTTATTATATGTAATACCCTGTACTTTCATGGCTTTTAAATTTAGGGATTTATTAAATTCAATTGAGATAAATTAATTTAATTTTAATCCGGAAAGTTGTTTTAAATATTTACTAGCGTGACGAGAGTTAGTAATTATTGGAAATTTCTTAAATATAACTGGATGAGTATAGTATTATATGAGATTGATTTTATAAAAAATTGTCACGCGTGAATAAAATGACAATTAGGAAATTAAGTCGAGACGCGCCTGTGTCCTGTCGAGCTGTATGTTGATTAATAAAAGTGAATAAATTATAATTCACCCGTATGGTCATTTCGAGTGCGCCAAAGTGTCCGGAAGGGTCGAGATAGTCCGAAAAGTGTACCCAGGGGTTTAGTTTGGGTCTTAGGGCGTTTTTAGGCTTAATTAGTACCCCGGGAGGGAATTTTGGACATTTTGTAATTTTGGGCAATTAAACCAACAAATTTACAAGGGTTATATCAGATGCTTAGGGTTGCCTTTTAGGGTTAACACAACCATTATCAAGTGATGGCCATTGGAGAAGGAAGGAGAGAGCTTGCCAAGGAGTTCTAGGCCGAAAACTCCTCCGTTTGCGCCGCCATCGCCGCCAAACGATAGATCACGTCGCAAGGATCGTAACCATACTAATTACAGCACAAATCAGAGACAAAAAATTCCCAGGCAAGTGTTTATCTTGCTTATTTTCATTAATGCAGAACTCATGTTAGTTTATGGTTGATTAGGAAGAGTTTCATGGAAGAAAATTCATGTTGGAGATAGGAAATTGCATGTAGTAATAACATAAATGGAAATCTGGAATTCCCCCTTCATATGTAGTGGTTGAACCACGGATTTATGATGTTTTGGAAGAAGAAATTCTGGAAAAAGATTGATTAGAACAAAGTTAAATAAATTTCTAGGGTTCATAAGGTTTATATAAGTTTTGCCCTTTTAATTCATGGTTATTGATGAAAATTCACATGCTTTACGTAGGAGATTGTTAGTTTGGGTTTATAATGTTTGTAGTACGAATTTCTGGGAGTTTGGGTGTTAAAAAGTTGAATTTGGTTGAGGTTGGATGATAGAACCCGTAACCGTTAATCTGCAGAATTCGCATACCTATTTGATCGATTGATCGAACCAAGAGTGTCGATCGATCGACGCATCGATCGATCGAGCCCCTGCCATCAATCGATCGACCCCTTCTGGCAGACTCATATTTCCCCTTTGTAAATAGTTAAATTCAAATTAAATGAGTAAAAATATTTGGACATCCTTATTAAAATATTTTGGGAGATAAAGAGGACTAGTAGGACTTATTACTAATTACCAGACCTTTAATGTAAGACGAGATTTGCATTTTTGGGATGTTTAAATATAAGGGACGATAGAATTACGTATTAAAGGGAGAGACGCATAAGATAGTTACGGTGGAAAGTAGATGAGTTCCTACTGAAATTCTACACTTGGGAGGATAGAGTCCATGAGCGTTACGTAGTGAGCTGGGATAATTCCTCAAATAAAAGTAAGAGACGAACCATTATAAGTGATAACTAAATAATGAGAAATAAGGATAAGTGTTATAATTATGGGTTATGAGATGAACCTAAATTTGATATGGTAAAAGTAGTATATTTATATGTTTGTGTTTATGCATATACTATATACGTGTGAAAATCATACCCGCGATACTTGCTATCCCTGAGGTTACCGCGCTGGGACAGTCTTATCTCGATGGGACCTTTACGGGGGATATTGACTTGTACCCAAGAAGATAGGAATCCTAGGTACAGGCTATCGAATCGATAGTCACGGTCCTAAGAGACCCGAGGGTATGTACTGATCTCTTGGACTTGGAAACTATGCTTCGCCTCAATATTGTTTGTGTATGTATTAATACAGTTCGAGAGTGATTCCAAACTTGTATTTCCCTTAGTACGAGTGATACGGGGATTGGATAGCAGAGTATGCTCGCACCATAATTATTATGTGGGGTGCTATTAGAATATATATATTACACGAGTATTTAATATATATATATATATATATATATATATATAAATGAATTTCTGAAATTTGGAACTTCCTATTGTGTTTATGGTAATTAAGAAATGAATAATGACTTCAAAATGGAAATACTAGATTTTAAAAGTATAATATGACACTGGGGAAACTTTATTGGGAAATAAGGTTTAAAAGAGAACTTTGCGATCAATTGAAATTATCCTCTTAAACAATTAAATTGTTCAGCTTTAAATCTTACGAGTAACCTAAGATAAGTTAAACCGTTGGGAAGGTTAGTACGATAGGCGTCCACATTAGAAAAGAAGTGAGAATTTCTCAAGGGAGTGCCGCACTAATATGTTCTTGCATTGGCCTGTAAACATTTTAAATAATTGCTAAACAAATTTTAAATCATTTTCACAATCGGGCTCTGACCCGTTTCTATTTTTCCCTTCTCTCTTGTATATGTATGTATATATTACAGGTGCCCAGCCGCAGGGGCGTCTTGCATAGGATCCTTTGGAAGGAACGTGCAGCAGCTTGGGTGGGAGTTGCAGGCCTCTTGCTTAGACGACCTCATTCATTTGATTCTAGTCTTAGCATTATTTATTTCAGTTGGGCTTGTGTCGCCCTTTCCATTATTCTGTTGTTTTATTGGATATTGTAATCCATTTATTTCCAGTACTTGCACTTTGGGATTTATTACTACCAGGATGTTTTCATTTTATGTTTTAAATGTTGGATTCAATTAGTTGAATGTTTGATTATTTGGATTGTATGTTCCAGGATAGTTGTGGTGTGACTATTAAATTGTGAATTATGCAAAGTTTTAAATGTTGGTTTATATAAAATAAAGTTTGGAAAGTAAAGTCTAAAAATGGTTTTTGACACTTAGCTTAATTATTTAGGGTGTTTAAATTGGAACTGTATTTTTCGATAGTGATGTTAAGAATGAACCAACTGTTCACCTTGATTTTAATTTAATAAATGAGTGATCGCCCGGTATTTAATTAGGTGGGGTGTCACACTACTGTAAGAAGAAAAGTCCATATCTTATGCCTATTGAAATCTTAAGGATCATGACAAGAATTACCCCACTCACGACTTAGATCTTACGGAAACCATGTTTGCTATTCATATATGGAGACACTATTTGTCGGTGGAGAATTTTCGTTTATTCACAGATCATAAGTCACTGTAATATCTATTTACTCAATGAGATTTGAATGTGCGCCAGCGTAGGTGGCTTGAGTTTGTGAAAGACTATCAGTTTGAGATACTTTACCACCCGAGAAAGGCTAACGTGGTAGCTGACGCATTGAACCGAAGGCTAGTAGGTGAGTTGGCACGAAATGGAAGGAACTGGGACACCAGGATTCTGTTGGTCGATCATATATATCAGTCATGACTGTTAAACTTTAGATTGTGATGAGGGTGGTTCAAGCTCAGGCAACCGATTCATTTTGTCAGGAGAAAATTTGAAAGCTTTTAGCTAGGGGAGCAGAGTCTTACTCCATGAGTTCAAATGGGGGCTTATGCTTCCACGGTAGATTGATTGTACCAGATGATGTGGAGTTACGACATGCTATGATGACATATTCACATAGATCCATATTTACAAAACATCCCGGTGGGGATAAGATGTACCAAGATATGCGACGGCAATATTGGTGGAGCAGTATTAAAAGAGAAATTGCTTAGTTCGTCTCTAAGTGCACCACTTGTCAGTTAGTGAAAGTGGATCATCACAAGCCTGCTGGGTTTCTTGAGCCATCAGAGATCCCGATGTCGAAATGGGAGAGCATCTTTATGGACTTCATCACAAGGTTACTTACTTCTCAGAGAGGTCATGATTCCATATGGGTGATTGTGGATCAGTTGACAAAGGTAGATTACTTATTTCCCGTTCGGACTGATTACGCTATGGGAAAGTATGTCCAGTTATTTATTGTCGAGATACTGAAGTTGCATGGGGTGCCCCTAAATATCGTGTCCGACAAAGACAATATTTTTATGTCACGTTTTTGGGAGATATTTCAGGAGGTTATGGGCACTGAATTGCGATAGAGTATGGCTTATCATCCAGATATGGATGGGTAAATAGAACGCACAAACCAGATGTCAGAAGAGATTCAATGCATGTGTATACTCGACTTTGGAGGAGGATGGGATATAAACCTTCCAATTGTGGGGTTCGCGTATAATAACACATATCAGTTCACCATTGGTATGGCTCCATTTTAGGCACTGTATCGTAGACTTTTTCATTCCACAACATGTTGGCTAGAAGTGGGAAAGAACAAACCACTGGGGCCATGTGACACCCCGCCTAATTAAATACCGAGCGATCACTCCTTTATTAAATTAAAATCAAGGTGAACAGTTGGTTCATTCTTAACATCACTGTCGTAAAAATAAACTTTTCCAAATTAACACCCTAATTAATTAGGCTAAGTGTCAAAACCATTTTTTTTAACCATTATAACCAAAAGGTATTTTTAAAGAAAAACTTATTTATTTAATTAGTAACAACATTTTCAATAGTAATAATCATACAACAATTATCCTGGAACATAATCCAATTAATTTAAACATTCAACATTCAAAGTCCCAACATTTAAGACTTAAGGTAAAACATCCATACTGAAATAAATCCCATAGTAACAGTACTAGAAATAACTGACATACAAATGTCCCAATAAAACAGATAAATAGTGGAAAGGGCGACACATGCCCAATAAATGAGTATGATAGATGTGGAATCAAGTGAACGAAGTCGTCTATGCAAGTGGCCTGCAACTCCCACCTAAGCTGCAGCACGTTCCTTTCAAGGGATCCTAAGCAAGACGCCCCTGTGGCTGGGCACCTGTAATACATACATCTATATACAAGAGAGAGAAAGAGAAAAAGAAACGGGTCAGAGCCCGATAGTGTGTTTGATTTAAAATACGTTTAGCAAGTATTTAAATTGATACAGGCCAATGCAACAACATATTAGTGCGACACTCTCTTGAGAAATTCTCACCTCTCTTCTAATGTGCACACCTATCGCACTAACCTTCCCAACAATTTATCTTATCATTTATCGCACTAATCTTCCAAATGATTTAACTTATCTTAGATTACTCGTAAGATTCAAAATTTAACGATTCAATTGTTTGAAAAGAATATTTCAATAAGTTACCAAAGTTCTCATTTTAACTTTATTAATCAATAAAGTTTTCCAGTGTCATATAATACTTTCTCAAAACAAGTATTTATAATTGAGTCATCAACCATGTCCTACATATCACATCACAGTAGGCAGTTCCAGATTCCAGAATTTCATATATATATTAACTACTCAAAAAATATATATATATCATATCAGCACCCCAAATAAAACTATGGTGCGGGCATACTCTACTATCCAATCCCCGTATCACTCGTACTAAGGGAATACAAATTCGGAATCACTCTCGAACTGTATTAACACATTCTCAAACAATATTGAGGCGAAGTATAGATTCCAAGTCTCTAAGAGGATGGCATATGTCTGCGCCTCTTAGGACCGTCTGAACTATCACTGCGATAGCTTGTACCAAGGATACCTATACACAAACAATATGAGGCGAAGCATAGATTCCAAGTCTCTAGGAGGAAAGAACATACCCGCATCTCTTAGGACCTTCTGAACTATCATTCCGATAGCTTGTACCAAGGATATCTATCTTCTAGGGTACAAGTCAATATCCCCATAAAAGTCCCGTCGAGATAAGACTGTCCCAGCGCGAAAACCTCGGGGATAACAAGTAGCGTGGCCATGATTTTCACACATAGATAGTATATGAATACACAATCATATAACTATGCTAATATTACCATATCAATAATGGGTAAATTCTCAATTTCCATAATTACGTCATTTGCATTTATTTCTTATTATATAGTTATCACGTATAACCATTCACATCTTACTTTAATTTGAGGAACTTTTCCACTTACTATATAACGCTTCATGGATTCTATCCTCCCAATTATAAAATTCAGTAGGTATACACATTTGTCCCAAAGTAGATCTCTTACGTGTCTCTCTCTTTAAATCATAAATTCACCGACCCTTATGTAATTATCCCAAAATACAATCTTTGCCCGACATCAAGGGTCCCAAAATCTATTCACATATCCTACTGGTCTTCCCTATCTCCCAAAACAATTTATTAAGGATGCCCACGAATTATCTCACAATAAATTGAATTTAACTCATTTAAAAGGGAAATAGGAGTCTCCCAGGAGGGGTCGATCGATCGAGGTCTGGGGTTCGATCAATCGAACCTTCGATCGATCGAGGCTCTAGGCTCGATCGATCGATCAAGCAGGTATTGCGATTTCTGCAGAATTGCAGTTACGGGTTCTAACACCTATTCTCATCCAATTTCAATTCTTACATTCCCAAACGTCCAAAATCTTATCCTACTAACATCCTAACATGATATGATACACATCCTACGTAAAGCATGTCAATTTACGTCACTAAACATGGATTAATCATGCCGAAATTCATTTAAAACTCAAGAACCCTAAAAATCTCTAAATCATGGTTCTAATCTGTTTTACCCCAGAATTCCTTTCTTAATTGCACCAAAATTTCGTGGATTATTCTTCTACATCACAAAAGATTTCCAGAATAAGGTTTAAGTCTTTACTACATGCAAATTCCTATCACAATTTGGGTTTTCTTCCATATATTTCATCCCTAATCATTCCTAAACTAATATGGAAATTGCACCAACGAAATAAGCAAGATAAACACTTGCCTGGGATTTTTGATGTTCTGATTTGCAGATGTTTTTGGTATGGTGGCGTAGCCCGTCGCGCGATCTACGCGTTGGTGGTGGTGGCGGTGCAAACGGATGACTTTTGGGGCCTTCGATTGCCTTGGAAGCTTTCTTCTTCCCTCTCCTATGGATGTCACTTGTGTTTGAGTTTTCTAACCCTAGCTGACTAACCTAAATGGCTGATATAAGTTTCTGATTTTCGTGCGTTTAATTACCCATAAATGTGAAATGTCCAAAATGCCCTCCCGGGGTACCACTTAGGCCTAAAAACGCCCCGAGACCCAAACTAAACCCCCAGGTACACTTTTATGACTATCTCGACCCTTCCGGACGCGTTGGCGCACTCAAAACGACCATACGGGCAACTTATAAAATATACACTTTTTATTTATCAAAATTTAGTCCCGACGTGACACGAGCACGTCCCGACTTAAATTTCCGAAATTCTCATTTAATTCACTCATGACATTCAATATAACCAATATAATATATTACTTTGCTCATTAGTAATATTCAACAAATTTCCCATAATTACTAACTCTCATCACGTTAATAATTATAACATAATTAATTTCCGGATTTTTATTAAATAATTAACTCACATTAAATTTAATAAATCCCCAAATTAATATAGCATAAAAATACGGGGTATTACAGGTTAGAGGTGATACATGATATGTCCGCTAGGATTGAGATGATTTTCAGTCGTATTCGGGTAGCCTAGGATCGACATAAAAGCTATGCCAATGTGAAACGGTCCTTTTGTGAATTCAATGTGGGAGACCAAGTATTATTGTGGGTATCACCTATGAAAGGGATTATAAGATTTGGGAAGAAAGGGAAATTGGCACCCAGATATGTAGGACCATTTCCTTTCATTGAGAGAGTTGGACCGGTTGCTTATAGATTGGGGCTGCCGGAGCACTTACATAGGATACATGATGTGTTCCATATTTCTTCACTGAGGCGATACCTCCGGGATGAGTTAGCTCACATTCATGTTGCATTAGAGGAGATTGACTTTCAGCCATATAACTCTTACGAGGAGAGACTAATAGCGATCCTGGACCACAGTGAAAGACAATTGAGATCCAAAGTGGTTCCGTTGGTGCGTGTGTAGTGGAAGCACCATAACATTGAGGAATCTTCTTGGGAGCGTGAGGAAGATATGAGCGACAAATATCTAGAGATATTTTTACAAGGTATGCTTTTATTTTCTAAATTATTGGACAAAATTCCGCCCTATGGGGAGAAGTATGTAATACCCCATAATTATTAATAACTTTTGTTATGCGATAAATTAAAAGTTAATGGGGATTAATTGGAATTAGTAAAGAAATAATTACTTGGGATTAATTCGGATTTAATATTACTAGAGATTATAGTAGTGTGTGATTCTAAATATTACTTAGTGATATATAAGTAATATATGAATATGATGTTATTTATACTGTCGGGAGTTACTAATACGGTAATAATGGAAATTAAGTCGGGACGTGGTATGGGATGTGTTGGGCCTAATTTAATTGAATAAAAAAACATTATTTTACATCAACCTTATGGTCATTTCGATTGCCCCATTGCCTCAAGAAGGGTCGAAATAGTTAAAAAAGTCAATTAGGGTGTTGGATTTGGGCCTCGTGTCAAGCGAGAAATGAAAAGACACCCCGAAGGGGCATTTTAGTCATTTTACTGGGGAGATGAATAGTAATTTTAGGTTTTGTCTTATTTTACAGGTTATGGTTTAGAGGAGAGTAGGTTCATTCCATTTCATCACAAAATTTAGAGGTTTTAGTGTGAGAGAGAGTGAAAGGTTCCTTGGGAGAACAAGAGGTTGCTTAGAAAATGGGAGAGTCCTTTGGGGTAAACCAAAGGGGATTAACCAATTTTTGCCACCAACACCACCACCGAAAAGTCGCCAAAAAAGGAGTAAGAAATCCTACACCATCATCACCAAAGGTTCAGACGTACACAACTAAGGCAAGTGCAATTCTTGCTTTATTTTTATGCTTAAAATATCCATGCCAGATAGGATAATTACGATCTCAGAAATTCCATGTTTCAATGATAATATATAGAGTTTTAGTTAGTTCTGGACATGAAAATTATATTGAATAAATCAATTTTTGAACAAAGCTTTTAATCCACGAAATTTGGTTTCAATTGATTGGAGAAATCTGGGTTCATATAATTTTCTAGGAGAAATATTAAAATATGAGAATTATGTGAAAGATATGATTTAATCCAAACTATTTGATGAATTAAGGTTCTTTGATTGTTAGAATATGATCATATATGTTTCTTTATGAATTGAGATGAATTAGGAGAATTTTTGGGTTGATTTATGTTGGCTTTGATCTTAAAGAAGTATCAAACCCATAGGTTGTAATATGCAGAATGTGCTTGATATATGGTCGATCGATCGATTGACCGAAGAATGTCAATCAATCGGCTGATCCATTGATCAACCCAGGACCATCGATCGATCGACCCCCTCTGGAAATGTGCATTGTTTTCTTTTTAATGTTTCATTAAATCCCAAATTGTGAGAAATATTTTGTGATGATTATTTGAATATAATGGGACTTAAGGGAGAACAGTAGGATATAATTGAGACCCGAAAAATGTAATTTGAGTGGGATTGAATCGGGGAAAGATTTAATAGGGAATTAATTATATAATTTTTGGTGTAAATAATATTCGAATAATTTTGTATTTTAACAAAAGGTGAGGGACTTGGGTGAATGCTGGAAAATTACATTTAATCAAGGTTAATATTATATTCATCGTATTCACATAATAATATTTGATGAATTGAGTTTGGATAATTTTGGTACATTAACGAGGAGCGTAGACTTGGGTTAATGTTGGAAAACTGTTATTAAAGTGGGAAGGATATTAAGTGAGTGATAACTACATAATAATAAAGTGATAAAGAAAATAAACATAATTAACAAGTGCGGGTGGTATTGTTAAATACAACGGGTACTTGGGGATAGGATAAAATCCTAGTATTATGCCAAAGTTGAATAAGTACCTAATTAGATATAGGTAGATGATAATGCCTATTATTTGACAATTTATGTGTATGACATACCTAGCTTACTTTCTATCGATTGGAGATTTTTGCGTGAGGGCAGTTATATCATGATGAATCTATTGGATTTTGACCTGTGACTCAAGAACATAGGACTTAGGCCGATTATCATTAGTGAGAACAATGGTATAGAACGATCATTTGGGTGCGTAGGTATATGTGGAGCCCAAAGGCTAAGGACTATGTTCGCCTCCACTGTTTGTGTTTGATGATTGCGGTTCGAGGAATCTTTACCAACCCTATAGATCCCTATACCATGATGAGAATTATTAGGACATGATAGCAGATTAATGCAGCACCACAACTGTCTCGTGGTGCAGTATAGTATATGTATAATAGAGTGAATGTATATATATACATACGATGATACTACTGTGTGACTAAAGTAGAATTGAAAGATAATTATATCTAGAATTAATTAAGTATGAACACTTAATTGAATTGACTTAATAAGGGGCTTATCCATATTCAATCTAAATGGATATATATGTTAATAAAATTATTACATGATAGATTATTACGTGATAATGAATTGGGCTATAAATAGTGGATACATTGAATTAATCTATTTAGTGTGGGAACCGTAACTAGGATGGCTTAGAGGTACGTTAGGTGTGCACTCTAGATGAGAAGTGAAAATGTCAAGAGAGAGTCCAATAATCTAACGTGTATATTTTAAGTGATAAATATTGCAATTATTCACTTGTTGTTTTTCAAACAATTCTACGTCGGGCTCTAACTTGTTTCCTTGCATATTTTCTTCGGCCTATTCTATCTCCTATACCAGGTGTTCAGCCACAGGGACGCCAACCTTAGAGGATTATGATGCTGATGAGTTATGGATGTCGTGGATATTGGAGCTTTGCTTTAGACGACTTCATATTTGTGGATTCCTACTCTGTAGATGATTTTTATTTAGGGCATGTTTTCCTTGAGGATTATGGTATTTCCCTTCTATTTGAGTCTGGATTTTACATTCTATGACACCCCGCCTAATTAAATACCGGGCGATCACTACTTTATTAAATTAAAATCAAGGTGAACAGTTGGTTCATTCTTAGCATCACTGTCGTAAAAATACTTTTCCAATTTAAACACCCTAAATAATTAAGCTAAGTGTCAAAACCATTTAAAACCTTATTTCCATTTTATTTAAATGCAATATAAAACCTTTAACCATTTACATCTTAAGAGTCACACATTAAGTATAGAATAAAAATGAACATTCAAGAGTTTAACCATAACTAACAATTCCGAATAATTAAAACACTAAAAGGGAAACATCCCAACATTAATAAATCCCGAAATAAAGATGCTGAAAGTAAAAGAATTACAATCTATGACAATACCAACTAAATAATGGAAAAAGGGCGACACATGCCCCTGCTGGATAAAGCTGAACTAGGAGTAGAGTCATCAATGAGGTCGTCCTAGCAATGGCCTGCAACTTCCACAAAAGCTACAACACGTTCCATCCAAAGAATCCTAAGCAAGACACCCCTGTGGCTGGGCACCTGTAGTACATATATATACACACACAAGAGAGAAGAAATAACAACAAACGGGTCAGAGCCCGAATGTAAAACAGTTTTAAAAATAGTTTAGCAAGTATTTAAAATGCTTACCGGCTAATGCAACAGTCATATTAGTATGCGACACTCTCTTGAGAATTCTCACCTCTCATCTAGTGTGCACGTCTACCGTACTAATGAATCCCATATATTTCTCTAACTTAATCTCCATAAATTTTAACGCGCAAAACTAAGGTTATGTTATTCACTTTTAGGTAACCTATCTCTTCGAGATTTCATACGTTAATTAGAATAACTCCGTATCATTATAACGTTTTCGAATACTTAAAGTGAAATTGAAAATTTATACATTGCTTAACTTCTATTTCGTTCAGTAGAAAGTTCTCATTTAGATATACGTATATATATTAGTGCCACATATACTATATATACAAACAGCACCCCACATAAAATATATGGTGCAAAGTTTCCCTAAATAAGTATATATATACCAATCACTCATATAATAAATATATACTAACGACACCCCACATAAAAACTATGGTGCTGGCATACTCTACTATCGAGTCCCCGTATCACACAAACTAAGGGAAATACTAGTTCGGAATCACTCTCGAATCAGAACATACCCACGCATCTCTTAGGACCGTCCGACTATCAATCAGATAGCCCGTACCTAGGAATCTTATGCTCTAGGGTACAAGTCAATATCCCCCGTAAAGGTCCCATCGAGATAAGACTGTCCCAGCGCGGAAACCACCGTGATAGCAAGTAGCCCGGGTACGATTTTCACACAGAAATAATATATGCACAATCACACCGTGATATATAAGTATGTATTCACATCCACATTATTAAATTAGGTGCGCTCACGGCCCTTAATTATAATTATCCGTTATTACACATTTTACTCAATTATATCGTATAACGGCCTCGTTCATTTTATTCTCGAAATTAATTTATTCTAAACTCACTTCTTGTCACTCAAAGTATTCTCTTTATCTAAATACAATTTCAGTAGGCCCTCTCTCGCCTTCTAATCCAACTTATTAGATGTTTCAATTATTTAATCAATGCACGTATGATTTCTTAAGTCTAAAAGTCTCCCCATTTACCATTTATTTTCCTTCACATTAAAGTTCCACTTAACGGGGTTTATCTTGACCCTACTGGTCCTCTCTATGTTCCATTTTGTTCTAGCAACTCAAATCAAGGTTTACTACGCATAAAATCGGATTAAGCTAATGCAAGCAAAAGTGCAAGTTTCCAGGAGGGGTCGATCGATCGATAAAAGGGGGTCGATCGATGCTCTGGGCTCGATCGATCGATCAAGCAGTTATGGTGAAACTGCAGAAAACCCAACTACGGAATTGTTAACCCAAACTCCTCCAAATCATCATATTTCAGTCCCAATCTCCCAACCAATTATACTATAAGTATTGTATACCCATATAAACAATATCCTGCGTAACACATGCGAATTTTCATCATCTATAACACGATAAAAGGGCAAAAAAAAAATCTTTATAAGTCTCAAGAACCCTAATTTTCCCCTTAACTTAGTTTCTTCCATTCTTTACCAGATTTTCAATCACTAATACCATGGAAATTCATGGTTCAACCTCTACATGTGAAATGGATTTCCAGAAATATGATCTCTACCTCTACAACATGCAATTTTTGTCTTTAATTAACATTTTTCTTCAAAAACTCTAATTCTAATCAACCTAGGACTAATATAAAAGGATGCATTAACTTGATAAAAGCAAGATAGATACTTGCCTAGAAATTTAGTCTCTAATTTGTGGAAGGATTTGGTGTAGTTAAGATCATCGTTGCGCGATCTACCATTTGGCGGTGACCGTGGTGCAATCAGAGGTGTTCTTGGCCTAGAATTCTTGGAGAGCTTCTCCTCTTCCTCTCCAATGGCCGTAATTAGTATTTGATTGGGTTAACCCTAGAAGATAACATTTGACATCTAATATAACCGTTGCAAATTCGTGGGTTTAATTACCCATAATTACCAAATGTCCAAAACGCCCTCCCGGGGTGGTAATTAATCCAAAAAACGCCTCGAGACCCAAACTAAACCCCACGGGTAAACTTTTCTGACTATTTCGACCCTTCAGGACACTTTGGCGCACTCAAAATGACCATACGAGCAACTTATAATTTATTTACTTTTATTAATCAACATTTATTCCCGACGCGACACAGGCGCGTCTCAACTTAAATTTCCATAATTGCCATATCATTCACACGTGACAATATTATAAAATAAAACTCCTATATTACTATACTCATCCAGTAACATTCAACAAATAACAGATTTCCAATAATTACTACCTCTCATCACGCTAGTAAATATTTAAAACAACTTTTTGGATTAAAATCAAATTAATCTATCTCAATTAAATTTAATTAATCCCTAAATTTAAAAGCCATAAAAATACGGGGTATCACACATTCATGTCGTTGTGATACCATTTACTATTATTGGAATTTATGAATTGAGATATTTTTTGCTGGAAAAGTATTATTCCAGTTGCATTTAAATTCTGTTGTGATTCATTTTTTGTTATGGATTGGAATTTTATTAAATTAAATCTGATAAGTTTAACACATGCTTAATTGGATATTAGGTGATTCATGTTTTTCAACATTGATGCTAAGAATGAACCAACTGTAAATTCTATTTTAATTTGGTAAGGGACTGATCTCCCGATATTTAATTTAGTGGGGTGTTACACGACATCCCATTTATTTCTCCCAGTATTGTTGGAGTCAAGGGAGTTTAGATCATCCTTCTATTATACTCCATTATTTTTAGTTTGGTTATTTTTGCCTATTTACATTCAGAGACGAATTATGTTATTTGGTTAGTGACTCGTATAATAATTAGGTTTGTGTGGATTCAGTATTTCATTACACTATCTTCATTATGTTGATTACATTTTATTTCTTACATTAATAATGTTACCAAAAGTTTTGATTCTTGTGAAATTTGTGGTAGACCTAATCAATCTACTTATGGATTTTTCGGGGTATGACACTAACCCGTTGCTAGCTTAAATAATAAAGTATATCATTTATAAATGTTGATGATTTCTCTCGATATTATTGGGTATTCTTCTTATCTAACAGAATGAAATGTGTATAATCTTCATGAAATTTTGTAAAAGATTACAATACGAGATAAGGATGTTGATAAAGCATATACAAAGTGATAAAGGAAGAGAATTAAAAAAATATATATATTTTCAATGAACAAGGGTATAATCACAACTTGTCATCTCATAAAACACCACAACAAAATTCCTTAACTTAGTTTCTTCCATTCTTTACCAGATTTTCAATCACTAATACCATGGAAATTCATGGTTCAACCTCTACATGTGAAATGGATTTCCAGAAATATGATCTCTACCTCTACAACATGCAATTTTTGTCTTCAATTAACATTTTTCTTCAAAAACTCTAATTCTAATCAACCTAGGACTAATATAAAAGGATGCATTAACTTGATAAAAGCAAGATAGATACTTGCCTGGAAATTTTGTCTCTAATTTGTGGAAGGATTTGGTGTAGTTAAGATCATCCTTGCGCGATCTACCATTTGACGGTGACCGCGGTGCAATCGGAGGTGTTCTTGGCCTAGAATTCTTGGAGAACTTCTCCTCTTCCTTTACAATGGCCGTCATTAGTATTTGATTGTGTTAACCCTAGAAGATAACATTTGACATCTGATATAACCCTTGAAAATTCGTGGGTTTAATTACCCATAATTACCAAATGTCCAAAACGCCCTCCCGGGGTGGTAATTAATCCTAAAAACGCCTCGAGACCCAAACTAAACCCCCGGGTACACTTTTCTGACTATTTCGACCCTTCAGGACACTTTGGCGCTCTCAAAATGACCATACGAGCAACTTATAATTTATTTACTTTTATTAATCAACATTTATTCCCGACACGACACAGGCGCGTCTCAACTTAAATTTCCGTAATTGCCATATCATTCACACGTGACAGTATTATAAAATAAAACTCCTATATTACTATACTCATCCAGTAACATTCAACAAATAACAGATTTCCAATAATTACTAACTCTCACACGCTAGTAAATATTTAAAACAACTTTTTGGATTAAAATTAAATTAATCTATCTCAATTAAATTTAACTAATCCCTAAATTTAATAGCCATAAAAATACGGGGTATCACACATTCATGTCGTTGTGATACATTTACTATTATTGGAACTTATGAATTGAGATATTTTTTGCTGGAAAAGTATTATTCCAGTGGCATTTAAATTCTGTTGTGATTCATTTTTTGTTATGGATTGGAATTTTATTAAATTAAATCTGATAAGTTTAAAACCTGCTTAATTGGATATTAGGTGATTCATATTTTTCGACATTGATGCTAAGAATGAACCAACTGTAAATTCTATTTTAATTGGGTAAGGGACTGATCTCCCGATATTTAATTTAGTGGGGTGTTACACGACATCCCATTTATTTCTCCCAGTATTGTAGGAGTCAAGGGAGTTTAGCTCATCCTTCTATTATACTCCATTATTTTTAGTTTGGTTATTTTTGCCTATTTACATTCAGAGACGAATTATGTTATTTGGTTAGTGACTCGTATAATAATTAGGTTTGTGTGGATTCAGTATTTCATTACACTATCTTCATTATGTTGATTACATTTTATTTCTTATATTAATAATGTTACCAAAAGTTTTGATTCTTGTGAAATTTGTGGTAGACCTAATCAATCTACTTATGGATTTTTCGGGGTATGACACTACCCGTTGCTAGCTTAAATAATAAAGTATATCATTTATAAATTTTGATGATTTCTCTCGATATTATTGGGTATTCTTCTTATCTAACAGAATGAAATGTGTATAATCTTCATGAAATTTTGTAAAAGATTACAATACGAGATAGGGATGTTGATAAAGCATATACAAAGTGATAAAGCAAGAGAATTAAAAAACAAATATATTTTCAAAGAACAAGGGTATAATCACAACTTGTCATCTCATAAAACACCACAACAAAATTCCTTAACTTAGTTTCTTCCATTATTTACCAGATTTTCAATCACTAATACCATGGAAATTCATGGTTCAACCTCTACATGTGAAATGGATTTCCAGAAATATGATCTCTACCTCTACAACATGCAATTTTTTTCTTCAATTAACATTTTTCTTCAAAAACTCTAATTATAATCAACCTAGGACTAATATAAAAGGATGCATTAACTTGATAAAGGAAAGATAGATACTTGCCTGGAAATTTAGTCTCTGATTTGTGGAAGGATTTGGTGTAGTTAAGATCATCGTTGCGCGATCTACCATTTGGCGGTGACCGCGGTGCAATCGAAGGTGTTCTTGGCCTAGAATTCTTGGAGAGCTTATCCTCTTCCTCTCCAATGGCCGTCATTAGTATTTGATTGTGTTAACCCTAGAAGATGACATTTGACATCTGATATAACCCTTGCAAATTCGTGGGTTTAATTACCCATAATTACCAAATATCCAAAACGCCCTCCTGGGGTGGTAATTAATCCTAAAAACTCCTCGAGACCCAAACTAAACCCCCGGGTACACTTTTCTGACTATTTCGACCCTTCAGGACACTTTGGCGCACTCAAAATAACCATACGAGCAACTTATAATTTATTTACTTTTATTAATCCACATTTATTCCCGACACGACACAGGCGCGTCTCAACTTAAATTTCCATAATTGCCATATCATTCACACGTGACAATATTATAAAATAAAACTCCTATATTACTATACTCATCCAGTAACATTCAACAAATAACAGATTTCCAATAATTACTAACTCTCATCACGCTAGTAAATATTTAATACAACTATTTGGATTAAAATTAAATTAATCTATCTCAATTAAATTTAATTAATCCCTAAATTTAAAAGCCATAAAAATACGGGGTATCACACATTCATGTCGTTGTGATACCTTTACTATTATTGGAATTTATGAATTGAGATATTTTTTGCTGGAAAAGTATTATTCCAGTTGCATTAAAATTCTGTTGTGATTCATTTTTTGTTATTGATTGGAATTTTATTAAATTAAATCTGATAAGTTATACACCTGCTTAATTGGATATTAGGTGATTCATGTTTTTCGACATTGATGCTAAGAATGAACCAACTGTAAATTCTATTTTAATTTGGTAAGGGGCTGATCTCCCGATATTTAATTTAGTGGGGTGTTACACGACATCCCATTTATTTCTCCCAGTATTGTAGGAGTCAAGGGAGTTTAACTCATCCTTCTATTATACTCCATTATTTTTAGTTTGGTTATTTTTGCCTATTAACATTCAAAGACGAATTATGTTATTTGGTTAGTGACTCGAATAATAATTAGGTTTGTGTGGATTCAGTATTTCATTACACTATCTTCATTATGTTGATTACATTTTATTTCTTACATTAATAATGTTACCAAAAGTTTTGATTCTTGTGAAGTTTGTGGTAGACCTAATCAATCTACTTATGGATTTTTCGGGGTATGACACTAACCCGTTGCTAGCTTAAATAATAAAGTATATCATTTTTAAATGTTGATGATTTCTCTCAATATTATTGGGTATTCTTCTTATCTAACAGAATTAAATGTGTACAATCTTCATGAAATTTTGTGGAAGATTACAATACGAGATAGGGATGTTGATAAAGCATATACAAAGTGATAAAGGGAGAGAATTAAAAAACAAATATATTTTCAATGAACAAGGGTATAATCACAACTTGTCATCTCATAAAACACCACAATAAAATTCCTTAACTTAGTTTCTTCCATTCTTTACCAGATTTTCAATCACTAATACCATGGAAATTCATGGTTCAACCTCTACATGTGAAATGGATTTCAGAAATATGATCTCTACCTCTACAACATGCAATTTTTGTCTTCAATTAACATTTTTCTTCAAAAACTCTAATTCTCCTCAACCTAGGACTTATAATAAAGGATGCATTAACTTGATAAAAGCAAGATAGATACTTGCCTGGAAATTTAGTCTCTGATTTGTGGAAGGATTTGGTGTAGTTAAGATCATCGTTGCGCGATCTACCATTTGGCGGTGACCGCGGTGCAATCGGAGATGTTCTTGGCCTAGAATTCTTGGAGAGCTTCTCCTCTTCCTCTCCAATGGCCGTCATTAGTATTTGATTGTGTTAACCCTAGAAGATAACATTTGACATATGATATAACCCTTGCAAATTCGTGGGTTTAATTACCCATAATTACCAAATGTTCAAAACGCCCTCCTGGGGTGGTAATTAATCCTAAACACGCCTCGAGACCAAAACTAAACCCCCGCGTACACTTTTCTGACTATTTCGACCCTTCAGGACACTTTGGCACACTCAAAATGACCATACGAGGAACTTATCATTTATTTACTTTTATTAATCAACATTTATTCCCGACACGACACAGGCGCATCTCAACTTAAATTTCCATAATTTCCATATCATTCACACGTGACAATATTATAAAATAAAACTCCTATATTACAATACTCATCCAGTAACATTCAACAAATAACAGATTTCCAATAATTACTAACTCAATCACGCTAGTAAATATTTAAAACAACTTTTTGGATTAAAATTAAATTAATCTATCTCAATTAAATTTAATTAATCCCTAAATTTAAAAGCCATAAAAATACTGGGTATCACACATTCATGTCGTTGTGATACATTTACTATTATTGGAATTTATGAATTGAGATATTTTTTGCTGGAAAAGTATTATTCCAGTTGCATTTAAATTCTGTTGTGATTCATTTTTTGTTATGGATTGGAATTTTATTAAATTAAATCTGATAAGTTTAACACCTGCTTAATTGGATATTAGGTGATTCATGTTTTTCGACATTGATGCTAAGAATGAACCAACTATAAATTCTATTTTAATTGGGTAAGGGACTGATCTCCCGATATTTAATTTAGTGGGGTGTTACCCGACATCCCATTTATTTCTCCCAGTATTGTAGGAGTCCAGGGAGTTTAGCTCATCCTTCTATTATACTCCATTATTTTTAGTTTGGTTATTTTTGCCTATTTACATTCAGAGACGAATTATGTTATTTGGTTAGTGACTCGTATAATAATTAGGTTTGTGTGGATTCAGTATTTCATTACACTATCTTCATTATGTTGATTACATTATATTTCGTACATTAATAATGTTACCAAAAATTTTGATTCTTGTGAAATTTGTGGTAGACCTAATCAATCTACTTATGGATTTTTCGGGGTATGACACTAACCCGTTGCTAGCTTAAATAATAAAGTATATCATTTGTAAATGTTGATGATTTCTCTCAATATTATTGGGTATTCTTCTTATCTAACAGAATGAAATGTGTATAATCTTCATGAAATTTTGTAAAAGATTACAATACGAGATAGGGATGTTGATAAAGCATATACAAAGTGATAAAGGAAGAGAATTAAAAAACAAATATATTTTCAATGAACAAGGGTATAATCACAACTTGTCATCTCATAAAACACCACAACAAAATTCCTTAACTTAGTTTCTTCCATTCTTTACCAGATTTGCAATCACTAATACCATGGAAATTCATGGTTCAACCTCTACATGTGAAATGGATTTCCAGAAATATGATCTCTACCTCTAAAACATGCAATTTTTGTCTTCAATTAACATTTTTCTTCAAAAACTCTAATTCTAATCATCCTAGGACTAATAATAAAGGATGCATTAACTTGATAAAAGAAAGATAGATACTTGCCTGGAAATTTAGTCTCTGATTTGTGGAAGGATTTGGTGTAGTTAAGATCATCGTTGCGCGATCTACCATTTGGCGGTGACCGCGGTGCAATCGGATGTGTTCTTGGCCTAGAATTCTTGGAGAGCTTCTCCTCTTCCTCTCCAATGGCCGTCATTTGTATTTGATTGTGTTAACCCTAGAAGATAACATTTGACATATGATATAACCCTTGCAAATTCGTGGGTTTAATTACCCATAATTACAAAATGTCTAAAACGCCCTCCTGGGGTGGTAATTAATCCTAAAAACGCCTCGAGAACCAAACTAAACCCCCGGGTACACTTTTCTGACTATTTCGACCCTTCAGGACACTTTGGCGCACTCAAAATGACCATACGAGCAACTTATAATTTATTTACTTTTATTAATCAACATTTATTCCCGACACGACACAGGCGCGTCTCAACTTAAATTTCCATAATTGTCATATCATTCACACGTGACAATATTATAGAATAAAACTCCTATATTACTATACTCATCCAGTAACATTCAACAAATAACAAATTTCCAATAATTACTAACTCTCTTCACGCTAGTAAATATTTAAAACAACTTTTTGGATTAAAATTAAATTAATCTATCTCAATTAAATTTAATTAATCCCTAAATTTAAAAGCCATAAAAATACGGGGTATCACACATTCATGTCGTTGTGATACATTTACTATTATTGGAATTTATGAATTGAGATATTTTTTGCTGGAAAAGTATTATTCCAGTTGCATTTAAATTCTGTTGTGATTCATTTTTTGTTATGGATTGGTATTTTATTAAATTAAATATGATAAGTTTAACGCCTGCTTAATCTGATATTAGGTGATTCATGTTTTTCGACATTGATGCTAAGAATGAACCAAATGTAAATTCTATTTTAATTGGGTAAAGGACTGATCTCCCGATATTTAATTTAGTGGGGTGTTACACGACATCCCATTTATTTCTCCTAGTATTGTAGGAGTCAAGGGAGTTTAGCTCATCCTTCTATTATACTCCATTATTTTTAGTTTGGTTATTTTTGCCTATTTACATTCAGAGACGAATTATGTTATTTGGTTAGTGACTCGTATAATAATTAGGTTTGTGTGGATTCGGTATTTCATTACACTATCTTCATTATGTTGATTACATTTTATTTATTACATTAATAATGTTACCAAAAGTTTTAATTCTTGTGAAATTTGTGGTAGACCTAATCAATCTACTTATGGATTTTTCGGGGTATGACACTAACCCGTTGCTAGCTTAAATAATAAAGTATATCATTTATAAATGTTGATGATTTCTCTCGATATTATTGGGTATTCTTCTTATCTAACAGAATGAAATGTGTATAATCTTCATGAAATTTTGTAAAAGATTACAATACGAGATAGGGATGTTGATAAAGCATATACAAAGTGATAAAGGATGAGAATTAAAAAACAAATATATTTTCAATGAACAAGGGTATAATCACAACTTGTCATCTCATAAAACACCACAACAAAATTCCTTAACTTAGTTTCTTCCATTCTTTACCAGATTTTCAATCACTAATACCATGGAAATTCATAGTTCAACCTCTACATGTGAAATGGATTTCCAGAAATATGATCTCTACCTCTACAACATGCAATTTTTGTCTTCAACTAACACTATTCTTCAAAAACTCTAATTCTAATCAACCTAGGACTAATATAAAAGGATGCATTAACTTGATAAAAGCAAGATAGATACTTGCCTGGAAATTTAGTCTCTGATTTGTGGAAGGATTTGGTGTAGTTAAGATCATTGTTGCGCGATCTACCATTTGGCGGTGACCGCGGTGCAATCGGAGGTGTTCTTGGCCTAGAATTCTTGGAGAGCTTCTCCTCTTCCTCTCCAATGGCCGTCATTAGTATTTGATTGTGTTAACCCTAGAAGATAACATTTGACATCTGATATAACCCTTGCAAATTCGTGGGTTTAATTACCCATAATTACCAAATGTCCAAAACGCCCTGCCGGGGTGGTAATTAATCCTAAAAACGCCTCGAGACCCAAACTAAACCCCCGGGTACACTTTTCTGACTATTTCGACCCTTCAGGACACTTTGGCGCACTCAAAATGACCATACGAGCAACTTATAATTTATTTACTTTTATTAATCAACATTTATTCCCGACACGACACAGGCGCATCTCAACTTAAATTTCCATAATTTCCATATCATTCACACGTGACAATATTATAAAATAAAACTCCTATATTACTATAATCATCCAGTAACATTCAACAAATAACAAATTTTAAATAATTACTAACTCTCATCACGCTAGTAAATATTTAAAACAACTTTTTGGATTAAAATTAAATTAATCTATCTCAATTAAATTTAATTAATCCCTAAATTTAAAAGCCATAAAAATACGGGGTATCACACATTCATGTCGTTGTGATACATTTACTATTATTGGAATTTATGAATTGAGATATTTTTTGCTGGAAAAGTATTATTCCAGTTGCATTTAAATTCTGTTGTGATTCATTTTTTGTTATGGATTGGAATTTTATTAAATTAAATCTCATAAGTTTAACACCTGCTTAATTGGATATTAGGTGATTCATGTTTTTCGACATTGATGCTAAGAATGAACCAACTGTAAATTCTATTTTAATTGGGTAAGGGACTGATCTCCCGATATTTAATTTAGTGGGGTGTTACACGACATCCCATTTATTTCTCCTAGTATTGTAGGAGTCAAGGGAGTTTAGCTCATCCTTCTATTATACTCCATTATTTTTAGTTTGGTTATTTTTGCCTATTTACATTCAGAGACGAATTATGTTATTTGGTTAGTGACCCGTATAATAATTAGGTTTGTGTGGATTCGGTATTTCATTACACTATCTTCATTATGTTGATTACATTTTATTTCTTACATTAATAATGTTACCAAAGGTTTTGATTCTTGTGAAATTTGTGGTAGACCTAATCAATCTACTTATGGATTTTTTGGGGTATGACACTAACCCGTTGCTAGCTTAAATAATAAAGTATATCATTTATAAATGTTGATGATTTCTCTCGATATTATTGGGTATTCTTCTTATCTAACAGAATGAAATGTGTATAAACTTCATGAAATTTTTTAAAAGATTACAATACGAGATAGGGATGTTGATAAAGCATATACAAAGTGATAAAGGATGAGAATTAAAAAACAAATATATTTTCAATGAACAAGGGTATAATCACAACTTGTCATCTCATAAAACACCACAACAAAATTCCTTAACTTAGTTTCTTCCATTCTTTACCAGATTTTCAATCACTAATACCATGGAAATTCATGGTTCAACCTCTACATGTGAAATGGATTTCCAGAAATATGATATCTACCTCTACAACATGCAATTTTTGTCTTCAACTAACACTATTCTTCAAAAACTCTAATTCTAATCAACCTAGGACTAATATAAAAGGATGCATTAACTTGATAAAAGCAAGATAGATACTTGCCTGGAAATTTAGTCTCTGATTTGTGGAAGGATTTGGTGTAGTTAAGATCATTGTTGCGCGGTCTACCATTTGGCGGTGACCGCGGTGCAATCGGAGGTGTTCTTGGCCTAGAATTCTTGGAGAGCTTCTCCTCTTCCTCTCCAATGGCCGTCATTAGTATTTGATTGTGTTAACCCTAGAAGATAACATTTGACATCTGATATAACCCTTGCAAATTCGTGGGTTTAATTACCCATAATTACCAAATGTCCAAAACGCCCTCCCGGGGTGGTAATTAATCCTAAAAACGCCTCGAGACCCAAACTAAACCCCCGGGTACACTTTTCTGACTATTTCGACCCTTCAGGACACTTTGGCGCACTCAAAATGACCATACGAGCAACTTATAATTTATTTACTTTTATTAATCAACATTTATTCCCGACACGACACAGGCGCATCTCAACTTAAATTTCCATAATTTCCATATCATTCACACGTGACAATATTATAAAATAAAACTCCTATATTACTATAATCATCCAGTAACATTCAACAAATAACAAATTTCCAATAATTACTAACTCTCATCACGCTAGTAAATATTTAAAACAACTTTTTGGATTAAAATTAAATTAATCTATCTCAATTAAATTTAATTAATCCCTAAATTTAAAAGCCATAAAAATACGGGGTATCACACATTCATGTCGTTGTGATACATTTACTATTATTGGAATTTATGAATTGAGATATTTTTTGCTGGAAAAGTATTATTCCAGTTGCATTTAAATTCTGTTGTGATTCATTTTTTGTTATGGATTGGAATTTTATTAAATTAAATCTCATAAGTTTAACACCTGCTTAATTGGATATTAGGTGATTCATGTTTTTCGACATTGATGCTAAGAATGAACCAACTGTAAATTCTATTTTAATTGGGTAAGGGACTGATCTCCCGATATTTAATTTAGTGGGGTGTTACACGACATCCCATTTATTTCTCCTAGTATTGTAGGAGTCAAGGGAGTTTAGCTCATCCTTCTATTATACTCCATTATTTTTAGTTTGGTTATTTTTGCCTATTTACATTCAGAGACGAATTATGTTATTTGGTTAGTGACTCGTATAATAATTAGGTTTGTGTGGATTCGGTATTTCATTACACTATCTTCATTATGTTGATTACATTTTATTTCTTACATTAATAATGTTACCAAAGGTTTTGATTCTTGTGAAATTTGTGGTAGACCTAATCAATCTACTTATGGATTTTTTGGGGTATGACACTAACCCGTTGCTAGCTTAAATAATAAAGTATATCATTTATAAATGTTGATGATTTCTCTCGATATTATTGGGTATTCTTCTTATCTAACAGAATGAAATGTGTATAATCTTCATGAAATTTTTTAAAAGATTACAATACGAGATAGGGATGTTGATAAAGCATATACAAAGTGATAAAGGATGAGAATTAAAAAACAAATATATTTTCAAAGAACAAGGGTATAATCACAACTTGTCATCTCATAAAACACCACAACAAAATTCCTTAACTTAGTTTCTTCCATTCTTTACCAGATTTTCAATCACTAATACCATGGAAATTCATGGTTCAACCTCTACATGTGAAATGGATTTCCAGAAATATGATATCTACCTCTACAACATGCAATTTTTGTCTTCAACTAACATTTTTCTTCAAAAACTCTAATTCTAATCAACCTAGGACTAATATAAAAGGATGCATTAACTTGATAAAAGCAAGATAGATACTTGCCGGGAAATTTAGTCTCTGATTTGTGGAAGGATTTGGTGTAGTTAAGATCATCGTTGCGCGATCTACCATTTGGCGGTGACCGCGGTGCAATCGGAGGTGTTCTTGGCCTAGAATTCTTGGAGAACTTCTCCTCTTCCTCTCCAATGGCCGTCATTAGTATTTGATTGTGTTAACCCTAGAAGATAACATTTGACATCTGATATAACCCTTGCAAATTCGTGGGTTTAATTACCCATAATTACCAAATGTCCAAAACGCCCTGCCGGGGTGGTAATTAATCCTAAAAACGCCTCGAGACCCAAACTAAACCCCCGGGTACACTTTTCTGATTATTTCGACCCTTCAGGACACTTTGGCGCACTCAAAATGACCATACGAGCAACTTATAATTTATTTACTTTTATTAATCAACATTTATTCCCGACACGACACAGGCGCATCTCAACTTAAATTTCCATAATTTCCATATCATTCACACGTGACAATATTATAAAATAAAACTCCTATATTACTATAATCATCCAGTAACATTCAACAAATAACAAATTTCCAATAATTACTAACTCTCATCACGCTAGTAAATATTTAAAACAACTTTTTGGATTAAAATTAAATTAATCTATCTCAATTAAATTTAATTAATCCCTAAATTTAAAAGCCATAAAAATACGGGGTATCACACATTCATGTCGTTGTGATACATTTACTATTATTGGAATTTATGAATTGAGATATTTTTTGCTGGAAAAGTATTATTCCAGTTGCATTTAAATTCTGTTGTGATTCATTTTTTGTTATGGATTGGAATTTTATTAAATTAAATCTCATAAGTTTAACACCTGCTTAATTGGATATTAGGTGATTCATGTTTTTCGACATTGATGCTAAGAATGAACCAACTGTAAATTCTATTTTAATTGGGTAAGGGACTGATCTCCCGATATTTAATTTAGTGGGATGTTACACGACATCCCATTTATTTCTCCTAGTATTGTAGGAGTCAAGGGAGTTTAGCTCATCCTTCTATTATACTCCATTATTTTTAGTTTGGTTATTTTTGCCTATTTACATTCAGAGACGAATTATGTTATTTGGTTAGTGACCCGTATAATAATTAGGTTTGTGTGGATTCGGTATTTCATTACACTATCTTCATTATGTTGATTACATTTTATTTCTTACATTAATAATGTTACCAAAGGTTTTGATTCTTGTGAAATTTGTGGTAGACCTAATCAATCTACTTATGGATTTTTTGGGGTATGACACTAACCCGTTGCTAGCTTAAATAATAAAGTATATCATTTATAAATGTTGATGATTTCTCTCGATATTATTGGGTATTCTTCTTATCTAACAGAATGAAATGTGTATAATCTTCATGAAATTTTTTAAAAGATTACAATACGAGATAGGGATGTTGATAAAGCATATACAAAGTGATAAAGGATGAGAATTAAAAAACAAATATATTTTCAATGAACAAGGGTATAATCACAACTTGTCATCTCATAAAACACCACAACAAAATTCCTTAACTTAGTTTCTTCCATTCTTTACCAGATTTTCAATCACTAATACCATGGAAATTCATGGTTCAACCTCTACATGTGAAATGGATTTCCAGAAATATGATATCTACCTCTACAACATGCAATTTTTGTCTTCAACTAACATTTTTCTTCAAAAACTCTAATTCTAATCAACCTAGGACTAATATAAAAGGATGCATTAACTTGATAAAAGCAAGATAGATACTTGCCTGGAAATTTAGTCTCTGATTTGTGGAAGGATTTGGTGTAGTTAAGATCATCGTTGCGCGATCTACCATTTGGCGGTGACCGCGGTGCAATCGGAGGTGTTCTTGGCCTAGAATTCTTGGAGAGCTTCTCCTCTTCCTCTCCAATGGCCGTCATTAGTATTTGATTGTGTTAACCCTAGAAGATAACATTTGACATCTGATATAACCCTTGCAAATTCGTGGGTTTAATTACCCATAATTACCAAATGTCCAAAACGCCCTCCTGGGGTGGTAATTAATCCTAAAAACGCCTCGAGACCCAAACTAAACCCCCGGGTACACTTTTCTGACTATTTCGACCCTTCAGGACACTTTGGCGCACTCAAAATGACCATACGAGCAACTTATAATTTATTTACTTTTATTAATCAACATTTATTCCCGACACGACACAGGCGCGTCTCAATTTAAATTTCCATAATTGCCATATCATTCACACGTGACAATATTATAAAATAAAACTCCTATATTACTATAATCATCCAGTAACATTCAACAAATAACAGATTTCCAATAATTACTAAATCTCATCACGCTAGTAAATATTTAAAACAACTTTTTGGATTAAAATTATATTAATCTATCTCAATTAAATTTAATTAATCCCTAAATTTAAAAGCCATAAAAATACGGGGTATCACACATTCATGTCGTTGTGATACATTTACTATTATTGGAATTTATGAATTGAGATATTTTTTGCTGGAAAAGTATTATTCCAGTTGAATTTAAATTCTGTTGTGATTCATTTTTTGTTATGGATTGGAATTTTATTAAATTAAATCTGATAAGTTTAACACCTGCTTAATTGGATATTAGGTGATTCATGTTTTTCGACATTGATGCTAAGAATGAACCAACTGTAAATTCTATTTTAATTGGGTAAGGGATTGATCTCCCGATATTTAATTTAGTGGGGTGTTACACGACATCCCATTTATTTCTCCCAGTATTGTAGGACTCAAGGGAGTTTAGCTCATCCTTCTATTATACTCCATTATTTTCAGTTTGGTTATTTTTGCCTATTTACATTCAGAGACGAATTATGTTATTTGGTTAGTGACTCGTATAATAATTAGGTTTGTGTGGATTCAGTATTTCATTACACTATCTTCATTATGTTGATTACATTTTATTTCTTACATTAATAATGTTACCAAAAGTTTTGATTCTTGTGAAATTTGTGGTAGACCTAATCAATCTACTTATGGATTTTTCGGGGTATGACACTAACCCGTTGCTAGCTTAAATAATAAAGTATATCATTTATAAATGTTGATGATTTCTCTCCATATTATTGGGTATTCTTCTTATCTAACAGAATGAAATGTGTATAATCTTCATGAAATTTTGTAAAAGATTACAATACGAGATAGGGATGTTGATAACGCATATACAAAGTGATAAAGGAAGAGAATAAAAAAACAAATATATTTTCAATGAACAAGGGTATAATCACAACTTGTCATCTCATAAAACACCATAACAAAATTCCTTAACTTAGTTTCTTCCATTCTTTACCAGATTTTCAATCACTAATACCATGGAAATTCATGGTTGAACCTCTACATGTGAAATGGATTTCCAGAAATATGATCTCTACCTCTACAGCATGCAATTTTTGTCTTCAATTAACATTTTTCTTCAAAAGCTCTAATTCTAATCAACCTAGGACTAATAATAAAGTATGCATTAACTTGATAAAAGCAAGATAGATACTTGCCTGGAAATTTAGTCTCTGATTTGTAGAAGGATTTGGTGTAGTTAAGATCATCGTTGCGCGATCTACCATTTGGCGGTGACCGCGGTGCAATCGGAGGTGTTCTTGGCCTAGAATTATTGGAGAGCTTCTCCTCTTCCTCTCCAATGGCCGTCATTAGTATTTGATTGTGTTAACCCTAGAAGATAACATTTGACATCTGATATAACCCTTGCAAATTCGTGGGTTTAATTACCCATAATTACCAAATGTCCAAAACGCCCTCCTGGGGTGGTAATTAATCCTAAAAACGCCTCGAGACCCAAACTAAACCCCCGGGTACACTTTTCTGACTATTTTGACCCTTCAGGACACTTTGGTGCACTCAAAATGACCATACGAGCAACTTATAATTTATTTACTTTTATTAATCAACATTTATTCCTGACACGACACAGGCGTGTCTCAACTTAAATTTCCGTAATTGCCATATCATTCACACGTGACAGTATTATAAAATAAAACTCCTATATTACTATACTCATCCAGTAACATTCAACAAATAACAGATTTCCAATAATTACTAACTCTCACACGCTAGTAAATATTTAAAACAACTTTTTGGATTAAAATTAAATTAATCTATCTCAATTAAATTTAATTAATCCCTAAATTTAATAGCCATAAAAATACGGGGTATCACACATTCATGTCGTTGTGATACATTTACTATTATTGGAACTTATGAATTGAGATATTTTTTGCTGGAAAAGTATTATTCCAGTGGCATTTAAATTCTATTGTGATTCATTTTTTGTTATGGATTGGAATTTTATTAAATTAAATCTGATAAGTTTAAAACCTGCTTAATTGGATATTAGGTGATTCATATTTTTCGACATTGATGCTAAGAATGAACCAACTGTAAATTCTATTTTAATTGGGTAAGGGACTGGTCTCCCGATATTTAATTTAGTGGGGTGTTACACGACATCCCATTTATTTCTCCCAGTATTGTAGGAGTCAAGGGAGTTTAGATCATCCTTCTATTATACTCCATTACTTCTAGTTTGGTTATTTTTGCCTATTTACATTCAGAGACGAATTATGTTATTTGGTTAGTGACTCGTATAATAATTAGGTTTGTGTGGATTCAGTATTTCATTACACTATCTTCATTATGTTGATTACATTTTATTTCTTACATTAATAATGTTACCAAAAGTTTTGATTCTTGTGAAATTTGTGGTAGACCTAATCAATCTACTTATGGATTTTTCGGGGTATGACACTAACCCGTTGCTAGCTTAAATAATAAAGTATATCATTTATAAATGTTGATGATTTCTCTCGATATTATTGGGTATTCTTCTTATCTAACAGAATGAAATGTGTATAATCTTCATGAAATTTTGTAAAAGATTACAATACGAGATAGGGATGTTGATAAAGCATATACAAAGTGATAAAGGAAGAGAATTAAAAAACAAATATATTTTCAATGAACAAGGGTATAATCACAACTTGTCATCTCATAAAACACCACAACAAAATTGATTGGAAGAAACAAAGAACCAATCACTTCAAGAAATGTCCCATATGATTATAAGTGAACATAAGTTATTTGAACATTTTTTGGACGAAGCCATAAACACCTTTTTATATGTCATCAATAGAGTTACAAGCCAAAAGCTAATCAAGCAAAATGCTTATGAAATTTGGAATCATACTAAACCTAATTTGGTATTTTAAAGTATTTCGATGCAAATGTTATATTTTAAATGATAGGGAAAACTTGAGAAAATTTGATTCAAAATCCTATGAAGGAATCTTTCTGGTATATTCTATCAATAGCAAAGCCTATAGAATTTTCGATAAAAAAACCCATGTCATGCAAGAATCCATGAAAATCACATTCGCTGAAAAAAAATCCTTAGTTCCCTTAATGACACGATAATGATGACAAAGAATTTAACCTAGTACGAAAACACATAGAAACCCACTGAAAGTTCACACGAGAAAGAAACTACAATAGAAAAGGAAACCCACTAAGACCTACCTAGAAGTTGCAAGTTTGTTAATGACCATCCCACATATCGAATTATCGGAGAAACATTAAAAGGAGTAACCACTATATCCAAACTAACTCGCTCATGAAAAAAATAATGTT
Organism: Sambucus nigra; assembly: GCA_949130495.1. Classification (NCBI taxonomy): domain Eukaryota; kingdom Viridiplantae; phylum Streptophyta; class Magnoliopsida; order Dipsacales; family Adoxaceae; genus Sambucus; species Sambucus nigra. Next base: position 164,270,143 of record OX422220.1, on the reverse strand, counting down.
TATCCCAAAACAATCCTAAAACCGTTAATGAAGATGAGATGGATGAATCATGTCTACTTGCTATGAAAGTGGATCTCGTACAATTCGAAAGAAATCAAGTTTGGAACCTTGTATCACAATCTAAAAATAAATTCATCGTAAGCAACAAACGGATCTTCAAAAATAAAAGATATGAAATTGGTAAAAGAATCTGAAATAAAGCTCGTTGTGTTTCTCAAGGATTCAAGCAAGAAGAAGGGATTTTCTACGAAGAAACATTTGCACCCGTTGAAATGTTAGAGTTTTCACACATATTACTAGCTTTCTCATGTTTTAAAGACTTTAAAATTTTCAACTAGTTATTAAAAGAATCTATTTAATTGGTTTCATAAATAAGGAAGTTTATGTAAATCAACTCATATGGGTTTGAAAATCACATATATCCAACTCATGATTTCAAACTAACAAAATTCTCATATTGACTAAAATAAGCTGCAAGACAATAGTACGAAAGACAAAGTGGTTTTCTAATTGATAATAACATTTTACGTGGATTGGTGGATACAACCCTTTTTATATCAAACTACCAAACAAATATATCCTTTTTATTGAAGTCTATGTCGATGATATTATTTTTGCATCTACTTATGACAACATGTGCGAAGATTTTGCAAAATGTATGCATACTAAATTTCAAATGAGTCTCATGGGGAAATTAAATTTTTTCTTAGGTCTCCAAGTCAAGTAAAAAATGGAATTTTTAACCTTGGTTGTTTCAGCCCCTCTCGATATCTACTCATATGGATCGTGGGATCCCAAAGAAAATAAAAATTCTATACCGTCAATGGTGTGATGTGTGTTAATGTGTAGAGATTACAGTCGCCAACCTATTTTACTCAAAATAAGAAAAAGGAGTAGAGTTATCAAAATAGGCATCGCAAAAGACAACTAGTGTATGAGAAACCAAACATGACCACTCCTTTTTCGGTCTCTTATCTTATATAAAAAAAATTTCCTTCTCCTTAATGCATGAACATGTATATATATGTTAAAATCTTTCATGAGTGAAAACTGGAAATATGAATGAATGTGTGGGTGTTTGTATGTGTGAGGAGTAAAGTCATCATATCCGCATAATGGAAAATATGGGAATGAACCCTTGTAATGAGATAAATTATCTCAACATGAATAAGATGATAAAATAATTATATGACAGTGGCGAAAATGTGAGAGACACTCCAAACTCTTAATATCAATACGTAATAATGAATGTGTGTATGTGGTACCAATAATGAGATAATAAGAATAATAAAACTAACTAAATGGATAGAACATGCTAAATATATGAATAAAAGTCGATTACGTGGATGTGAAATATATAAAAAAGTAAGGAAGGACTTAAATATCGAAATAACTTTGAGATTCCCACCTAGCCAAAAATTCCATAAAAGTCCATGGAGTTCGAGATAAGACTAAGGTTAGGATCCAACTCACAATCCAAATCTAGAGTATTTCTATTTATTTATAAGGGAAAGTGTGTGAAATGTGGTGAAAGTGTAAGAAAAATGGAGATAACACCAAATTGGGAATTGTAGTGACTTTTTCTTTTTATAAAAATAGACTTGAAGATGTATACATAATAAAAAGGTCAAGATTAATGTGTAAATGAGTAAACCAAGTTATGAAAATGTTAAACCAACAAAACTAATGAAATGGGATTTCTTAGATTAATAAAGTTAAGAGGAGTTTGGAACATGAAGCTCATTTAAATTTTGTTTTTGCAGTTTTGTACGCGACATTTGGAGTGTATATGTGATGGTGGTGGGGGTGGTTAAAGGTGAGGCAGGGTGATGTAAGGGAATGTGGTGAAAATGATATGTGATGAATTTTAGGAGAGTTGTTGAATTGAAATAAAGGTTGAGGTTCTTCTTAAATTAGGTCAGGGTTTACTTAAATAGGTGAAACTTTAATAAATAGGAAGGTAAGGGTTCCCACAGGGACCTACTAGTAGACATGGCCCCTGTCGTGCCTGCTGATTGGATGGTCAAACTTCCTATCCATGTAAGCCTCTGAGAACACACTATATGGTTTACTCACTTGAGTCTGTACCATATAGGATTTCCAAGAAGTTTGGATATGAAGACAAAATAGATTAGTTTTCTTGAGCATCCCCTCCCAGGTATACAAACTTCATCATAAAACATCATTAAGTCCACGAACTAGATACATCTACCAAAGGGAAGATTTCTTAAACTCTTAAGCACACTACATCATACAATTCATGCATATAGGTATCAATGTGTGCACACAAGGGTTTAAATATTTTTAAGAATTTTTAAAACATTTTTTAAAAGATTTTATAAACATTTAAAATTTTGTTTTAAAATTGCATGGGCTTAATTAAAATTATTATTATTCCTTAAAAAATATGCCAGGGTAGAATCTAAAATCGACAGAGACATTTATGGGTAAAATTTAGATTAATAAAAGTTCTAAATCACATGTTTTATAACCTATTGAATAATCCCACGTGTTAGCATGCTACTGGTTACATTTGTGTTTTCTGTGTGTCATAGAAGTGAGAAACAATATTAGCATTTGGATCATTATAATCTATGACCAGCATGTGTTTGGAAGTGATCCATGTGATATCGTTTAGGGCCAATTAGAGCAAGTGTTTAAGTAGTGCCATTTCAACCCTTAGATTTAGAATTGAGCTGCAAAGCAATTCCAACCCTTTATTCCCTTTGAACATCTAGTATAAATAGGCTCCTTAAGTCAGCCATTCAAAAACTTTTATCATTCATATAACATGAGAGAAAAAAGATATATATATATATATATATATATATATATATATATATATATATATATATATATATATATATATATATATATATATATATATAGAGAGAGAGAGAGAGAGAGAGAGAGAGAGAGAGAGAACTAGTCTTCGTAATACAAAAATCTTAGGTTTTCTCCCCAAAACCAAACACGTTCTTAAAGTTTCATTTACATCAAAAAACCTACCTTTTGAGAGTTATAATTAGTTAGGTTTTTGTTAGTTTGGTATTTGGTTGAAGTTGAAGACCCTCTTCACTCATTATCTCTCTTAGGAACCAATTCTCACAGAGGATCTTGCTTTTCTTTCTATAAATTGTAAGATTTGCTAAGAGATATATCACACAGTATATTTTAGGGTTTCTATTATCTCTAATATGTTGGATATTGTTCTATATGTTTATATTTCTTTAGATCCACTCTCGATTTTTAAATTCTTTGAAAAAGAGACTTCCAGTAGTCTAAAATCTCATATATGAAAAACCTTGTTTCAAATATACAATTTCATAGTTTGTTGAATTATTTTATACATAATTAAGTTTTAAAACAAAAAAATCTATTTTTCTTAAAGATTATTTTTCAGCTCTAAAAATACTTTTTGAAGTCGGGTTTTCATAAAGATTTAAACTCTTTGCATGTCATATAGAAATTGTGTAATTTGATACGATTTATTTGTATAAATCTTGAGAGGTGTGAGCTGCATATTTGCATGTAGTCACAGTTACATCTCTATCACTGTCACTTTCACACGAACACCTAGTTAAGTGTGGCTCATTTTAGAGATATTGAGTTGTTTGAGACACTACAAGCAAAGAATAGTGAGGAAGGCAAATAAGTTGCTAGGAAGGTCAAAGTGGATCAAAAATATCTTTGAGAGGGGAACTCATGTAAGTACATTTCTATCTTAGTCTTAGGATCTTGAATGCATGCTTAGTGGTTGTTTGGTTTCTATCTTACTCATGTAATACTGTAATTATTGTTTGGTTTTAGTGGATTTTTCATTTTGTAGAGTAGAGGCCTCCTTGGATGTTTCCCCCAATGTGGGGATTTATAACATAAAAATATTGTCTCTAATGTGTGGTTCTTACTTATTCACCACTCTGCTACAAACTAGACTTAGGTTTAATTTTAAAACCTATTTCAAAGAAACTAAAATAACATGTTAATAATTTTTAAACACATCTTGTCTTACTATCCTATTTTATGAAAGAGTTTCCTCAAAAAGTTGTTCGAAACTTACTTAACTATTTCAACTTGTGTTAGACAACGCCGTAAGGTCTTTGCAATTGGTATCAGAGATCAGTACTTATTTTTCAAAATCTGTAGATCTTGTGCTTTGAAACTAATTTAAAAACAAAATCTCAATGGACGAGAAATTTGAGCGTCTTGGAAATTTGCTCAGGCCTCCCCTCTTTGATGGAACCAATTTTCCTTACTGGAAAGTAAGGATGATTTCATTCATCCAAGTGACATTGGGAGATGATGACTGGGATGCCATTGAAAATGAATATACTCATCCAACTAAACATGTTGCAGAAGGTAGTAATGTAACAATTAAAAAAACTCCTCATTGAGTTTAGTAAGGAACAAAAATTGACCTCCTTAAGCAACAATAAAGGGAAAGTGCCATATTTATCTATTTTAATGAATTTAAAAGGATATCCATATGTTCAACATCTAAGGAAGCCTGGGATACGTTAGTCACTACACATGAAGGTGATAATTGGGTTAAGGCAACCAAAACTCAAATGTTAATTCAACAATATAATACTCTCCTTATGGATGAAACTGAGACTTTTGATGAATTATACATTAAACTGACTGATGTTATTACTAAACTAAATGCTAATCGTATTATGTATGGAAGGAAATACATAGTCTCTAAAATTATTAGATTCCTTCCCCCAAAGTTTGATAACAAAGATTATGCAATGAAGGAGATAAATGACCAATATTTGACCCCTAAACTCCTTAGTAGCAAGCTTAGAACTATAGAAATGGAACTTGAATTTACGAAACATCTTTACAACATTCATAACAGACGAACCAGTCCCAATGTAGTCTTCCAGTCTAAAATGACCTCACCTCAATTAGTCCTTCCTAATGTTGACTTTGACTTTTAAGAGGAATGTGATTTAGAGAATTTGGATAACCATACTGTCCTTATGTCAAAACATTTCAAGAAAACTTTGAAGTTTAGAAATAATGTTGCTTCTAGACAAGGCAAGCCTGGATATCAAAACTCTTTCAATAATAGACCTTATGAGAGAAATCAAGACAAACACAACACTGATGACAATAATTGACCAAGGAGCGACATGAAGAATGTTAAATGCCATCATTGTGGGAAACTAGGTCATTTTTCGAGTAAGTGTAGAGTTAGACTTAACAATAACAATGCTAAGACCAATATATGTCTGACTTGGGATGACTCAATTGATTGTAAAGATAACCCTGAGTCTTCCAACTCTTTGATCCCTGCATGGATTTCTTCACTGAAATTTTTTATTCCAATGATATGCCTGAGAACAATGTTGATTCTGATTATGACTCATTATGTTGTACCACCTACTGGTTTATCTACTCATTGCTTAGAAAACAATGTTGTTGACATTGCGAGTAATAATTCTTCGACGTTGTGACTCAAAGTGGTCACTTTAATGACAAATTGAATGGGTGTGCGAGTGCAACAAATGAAATGGTAGGGGACAACTCACACATTGCACTACATGAGCCCATAAATGAGGACCTACCTGACATTCACACAATTTACACTAAGACCCTTAGTAAGAGCAATAGACGAGAATGGATTGTCAGAGTTAACTGTGAAAATAAAATAATTAAGCCTAATGGTAAAGCAGAACGCTGAGGACTATACTAATCAGTGTTGGCCTATGAAACCAAAACTAAAGTTTTTGTTGAAAAAATTAAACAACTTTCTGAATAAAAATAAGTTTTGAAAAAAAAATATAAGCAACGTTGATAGAATTGGAAGAATCTAAAGAAAAGGTACAAATTTCTTCAAAAAAAATTCTAAGTTTGAAAATAATTCTAATTGTTTTTAAGATTGTCTTGCCTCAGTAAAACCAATTATGAAGACAAAACATGCATAGGTTTTTATCAAAAAACTGAGGCACAAACCAAACCTTTGCAAGATGTAAAATTTGTTTCTTTTGGAAATGGACCTATTGATCTATGTCCTGATTTTCAAGCCTTAAAAACTAATTTTGATAATAAGAAAAATGGGCCAAACATCTTGATGAAAAACTATCCAAGGCCTACTACTGAATCTAAAGCTAAATATGTTTTCCCCCTGTTAGGAGGTTTGAACCTGAATGGAAAACTGCTGCAGTTAGATGTAAGGTCAATGTCCTCCAAATGGATAAACATCGTTTCAAAGATTTTAAAAATTAGAAAAAATCATTTGGCCACCAATACTTTTCATACTATGATGTTAATGGACACTGTCTTAATCAACGTTTTGAAAAATGACTATATAAGCATATCTATAAATCACGTATTTACAAAAACTGTAACTATTTTAGACAGAGCCGAATTAATTATATACTTCCTAAATATCCTAATAAAAACTATAAATATAGGATTAGGAGGAAAATATCTCACGCTAAAATGAAATCTAGGATAAAGAGTTCTAGATTTATTTCTAAACCAAAAGCTCACAAACCTTTCAAAACTAGAGCTATATGGGTTAAAAAGGACGATCTAATACCCTAGTTGAAGTGTAACATTGTTATAAGTGCATTAAAAGCTGAACACACTGCTTTTGGCTAGTACTTAGACTCTGGATGTTCCAAACCTAAGACTAGAGATGATACTAAATTATCCGACATAACTGACTTCTTAGGAGGAAATGTTTTGTTTGGGGATGGAGTATCAACTCAGATCATAGGCAAGGGAACACTCTAAGAAAAATGACTCCATATTCTCAAAGATGTCCTATTAGTGAAAGGTCTTAAAGCTAATTTGTTAAGAATATCACAATTTTGCGATTCCAACCATACAGTCACATTCTCAAAAACTAATTGTAAGATCTTAAATTGAATGGTGATTGCATCCTTACTAGTCACAGGTCCCCATATAACTACAACACAGTCAATTCGGGTAATGAGACTTATAGGTTAGCCAGACTTGATGATAATAAAATCTGGCATAATCGACTGGGTCACATAAATTATGACAAACATAACAAATTAAGCTCCCAATATATAGTTAGAGGTTTGCCCAAAATAAAACCTATTTCAAATGTTGTTTATGGGTCGTTTCAAGAAGGAAAAAGAATTAAATCTTCTAAAAAAATTAAAAACACTTTAACAACAAAACCTCTAGAGCTAATCCACATGGATCTTATGGGCTCTCCTCGAACTATGATCCTTTGTGGTAACAATTATAGTTTGGTTGTGGTGCATAATTTTACTCGATTCAATTAAGTAGCATTTTTAAAACAAAAATCTATTATATTCCGAAAATGTTTAAAAATTATTTTAAGTATTGAGAATAAAATAGATACCCAATTTTTTTTTTTTTTGGGGGGGGGGGGGGGGAATTATTTATATATAAACCAAAGAGACAATTAAAAATGCAAGAAGGGATAAGTCCTTTAAACATCCTTAGGGGCGTACCCCATGGGGAAGAAAGATGAAAACAATGGACCAAAGGCCCTTAAAACCCCTCATAAAAACTTCCTAAGGGCACTTGCAGGGATTACCTAATTCATGTATGCAATCCAGTTTTAGAAGGCCCTTCTCCCTTTATTCTAATTCATGGCCCTAGCTCTGATCATTACCTCAATCTCTTTTGCTAAGACGTCAGTGTTCTTGGTCATCCTTTTGAATTGTCTTGCATTTCTTTCCAACCAAAGGTAATAGATAGTAGTAGAAAACAAAATGTTTCTAATTCGATTATAAAGTGTAAACCACTATAACTAGAAATATCATGCTTCACCTTACCATCCCAGTCCATAGCTTCTCTATGCTCTCGATTTCTGAATCTAACCTCCTTCCAAACCTCCTTAGCAAGATGGAAATCATTAAACAAGTGGGGAATGGACTCGGCCCCATTAATACAATTTCATCAAAGGTTTTCTTCTAAGGTGCCCCAACTAAAGAGTTTATCTTTTGTGTCTAAAGCATCCCTACAAATCATCCATAAAATAAAGGCACGCTTAGGTATATTATCCTTATTCCACACTACTTTATGCCAGTTTTTTGATGGGTGACTAGGAGGAATCTTATTATAAGCAAAACCAATTGAGAATACATATTGGCTGGGGATCCAAACCACCTCATCAATCGTGTTCTGCTTAATGCAAGAAAAATTTGCATTCCTGATTTCAAGGAGTTCCCAAGTAACCGTAGTACGCCATCTCCACCTATTCTCAACCATGTAATCTTCCACCAGAGCCTTGTAATTGCTCTCAACATCATAGATAACTCTATCCCCATAGAGGGGATGCAATGACGCTAAGGGGTTCCAGTTATCATAGCATAAGAAGATATTCTCACCCTTTCCAATCTTGCACTTGATAAGAGGTATAATCAAATGTCTAAGTTACATCATATTCCTCTAGCTCCATGTCGTGTCATTTGCAATTGTAGTAGCGTAAAGACTCCTTTCTTCAATTTATAGACATTACACTATTTAACCCATAGACAGTCTTTCTTACTATCGAGGTTCCATAAAATCCTCATGATAGCTGCAAAATTCCACTTCTCAATGCATTTGATACCTAACCCCCCTTCTTCATAGTTTCTATATAGTTCCTTCCAAGCTACCATTGCACCTGTGTGTTTTAGGTCAGACCCAGTCCATAAAAAGTCCTTCATCAGTTGCTCAATTCTGCTGATAACTCCCTTCGGAAAGATGAAATACTAGACCAATACACTTGGATCCGAAATAGTACAGACTTGATAAGATATAATCTGCCAGCGTAGCTAAGAAACTTGTTGGTCCATCACTTTATTCTCATAGTAATCTTGTCAATCAACCTATTACAATCCTCAGACTTAATCCTAGAAGTGACAAGGGGCACTCCAAGGTACAAGAAAGGAGGGTTGCTATGATTGAAGCAAAGAATATTCCTTAATTGATTATTTCCCTCCTCGTCAATGCCTAAATAGTAGAAACTACTATTGCTTGTTTTGGTTTGAGTCCAAAAATGCTATAAAAGTCATCCAATGCCTTTTTTCCAATGGATTAAGAAGAAGTGTCCCCCTCGAATAGAATAATCACATCATCTGCAAAGCATAAGCGATTAAGACCCATCGCCTTTCAATTAGGGTGGTAGGTAAAAAAAGGATCAGAGGAGGCCCAATCCATGATGCAAGAAAAGGTATCCATAACCAAAAGGAAAAAATAGGGTGAGTGGGGATCACCCAATCGCAACCGTTTCTTCCCATCAAAGAACCCATGCAGATGCCCATTCAAATTAATACATAACATGGTATTAGTAAAACACTCCTTAATACAACCAATATACAAACTGGGAAAGCCAAGGTGCACCAACAGTTTGAAAAGAAAATCCTAACTCACAATATCATATGCCTTCAATAGGTCAATCTTCAAAGTGCACTTAGGGGGGCTGAGCCCCCGATGGTAATTACTCATAATCTCATGGAGTAAAAGGATATTATCATAATTAAACCTCCCATTCAGAAAGGAAGCATGACTTAGGTTGATAATATGGGGGGGGGGGATAGGCTTCATCCTATGTAGTTGTAGATGGTGTTATAATAGGAAATTGGCCTAAAATCATGCATACCAGTAGTAGAAGAGACCTTAGGAATGAGGGTCAAGGAAGTGCAATTCCATTGTCTAGGCAGGTACATGCACCTGAAGAAGAACTTAATAACTTCAATCACATCGCTACCAACCGCCACCCAGTTCTTCTTGAAAAAATCTACACTAAATCCATCAGGTCCCAGGGTTTTATCTTACCCAATAGAGAACATGGACACCTTAATCTCCTCATCATTGATGGGAATACTCAAAGTAGCAACATCATCATCACTATTTCTCTTACAAATAATCACATTAAGGATAGGTCCAGGATCCTTACATGTGCTACTTGTGCCTAGTAGGTTAGAAAAATACCCCAGTGTAGTGTTGGCCACATTTTGTGTTCCCTCTATCCTTATGTCATTCTCATCCTCAATGCTTATTATCTTTCTTCTAGAAATTTATTAGCTTGCCTTATTATGGAAGAAAGAATTATTCCCATTTCCTAATTGAAGACACCTTAATCTGGACAGTTACTTGTAATACGACTCTTCATCATTACTTAACTCCAGGTACTTTGTTAGCTTATTACACTCATAAACTTGTATGCTAATATTTCCTCCATCATTGTCCAGTCTTGTTTGAACCTCATCCAACAAAGTCTTAGTCTCTTCAACTCTTTTGTATAGTTGGTTATTGAATATTTTTTTAAAAACTTTTAGATTATCCTTAAGCCTTTTCATCTTCTTGCTTAATCTAACCATAAGGTTTCCCCATTAATTTCCATACTAAGACTCAGCAAGAACCCCCTGAAAATTAGCATGACCCATCTAGAAATAATAGAACTTAAATGCCTTAGGTTTTCTAGGCTCCTGGGGGGATAATAAAATAATGATAGGGAAGTGGTCCGAAACACCATGAGGTAACACAGTAGCTTGAGACTCAGGAAACTCAGTGTCCAAGTATCATTGTGTAGAACTCTATCAAACCTAGATTTGGCATTATCACTGCCATCATGTCTCTTATTCCAAGTAAGCCATAACCCATTATTTGTCATATCATTAATATAGATGTCATTAATGCATTGATTAAGGACATCAGATGCACCCAAACCAATACCATGCATGCCTCGCTTTTCCTCATGGGATCTCACCATGTTGAAATCACCCATAAGAAACCAAGGTTGGCCATTAAGACTCCCACTATTGAGTCTCAGGAAGTCCCATAGAAGAAGTCTCCTAGTAGGAAAAATTTGCCCATATATGAATGATGCATGAAAACTGATGTTTCTCCCACATGTGTCCCCTTTACACAACATTATTTGGGGGCGTGACTGAACCAAAGTCACAGTAACACTGTTAGGATTCAACCCCACCATAACCATAGCCACTCCCGCCAACACTTTAACAGTTATCAAGGCAATACCATTGAAAGAAACAATTGTTCTTTGTATTACCTAAGTTATTCCTTCTAACTTTGGTTTCAAGAAAATATACCAGGTCAAGTAGATGGTCTCTTATTAATTTACTTACTTTTCTCTCTTTATGAGGGGGATTAAGAGCCCTTATGTTCGATGGGCCGATATTGATCATCAAGTTCTGTTACTCTTCCCATTTTCCTGCTCTTCCCTTTAAAATAACCCAACTTATTCATCATCCCTTGTGCTTATTTGTATGTTCATAAACTACCATAACTCTTCAAGAAAGCTTTGTGGGTTCAGGAGTATATTCAGACTCACTGTCATTGTCTATTACAGTAAATGAATTAGATAAAATGATAGTTGGTGTGGACTTATGTTGAACTGTCTTGTCTAGTTTCACTCCGTTCCTCTCCTACCCTATTCCCTTCTCTTTTATTTAAGATGGTTCCCCATTCTCATAAACTAAGGTTGCTTTGGAATTTGTCTTCTTAGGGACCTATTTCCACTCTTCCACGTTAGTAATCTTGGTCTTCATAACATCTGTGGTTTTTCCCTAGGCTTGTTCCACGATCTTGTATTTGGAGCATATACTGATATTATATCTTAAAATAAGATAGTAAGGACATGATGGAGGCTTGGCTTGAAATTTAACTCTCACCGGAATAATTGTTCCATCTTCCATAATGACATTAATGTTGCTTGGGAAGGTCTCTTTGGCATAAATTTCTATACAAATATGGGCATAAGATATTCTATTCAATTCTTCAGTCACCGCATCAACATACAACGAGAGTCCAACCAACATGGCTATGTAGCTGAGCCCTTACTCAGTCCACAATTGGATAGGGATGTCATGAAATTTCACCCAGATGGGTATTTTCTTCATTATTTCTTTGTTAAAGCTAAAGTTAGCTTGCCATTTATTTAGAATGATGGTCATGCCAGCAAAATTCCATGGACCATTATCCAATACCTCATCACACTGGGTAGGGTTATTTAAAAGGAAGAAGAAGAAGACATTATTATGGGCTATGACCTTGGCCATACCAAACATGACCCAAATTCTAATAGCTACATTGTTCACAAAGGAAAAGGGGAGTTTTTTCCCTAGGAAATACCGAACCATGGTTTTCTCCCATCGCCCATGGACACCACTAGCAACCTTAATAGGGTATTGACAGTGATGATGGAATCCACCACAATAGGTAGGTGATAGGTGAGTCTTAAGTTTTGGTTTCTTCTTCGATCCAGTCACAGAGCTCCAAGTCCTCTCCTTGTGGGGCATGTTGATGTTTTGTTGGGAGGGAACTTTGAAGCTCTCTTTTACACCATCATTCTTCCCCGCATGAGCTGGCTCAAATGATTTAGCTAACAAGGTATGGGATGAAATATTTTGAACAAGATATTAACACCTTTATCTGCTCTGCCAAACTTGTGCACATGAAAGTAACATTGATCCACGTGCAACTGTTATCCCCTTTAGCTGAGATAGACCCCTTAGCCAGCTCCGCTAATTTTGGTGGTTGGCCACGACCCTCTTTTCAGTCATTTGATAGTTTAAAATTCTTGATATCTTCATGGGAGTAACCTTTACTCTTAAGGAAGTCCTAATAGGTATTCTTTTCCTCATTTAGTTCCTATAATCTCATCACATGCGTGTTAGCCATGGTGATACTTTCTTCAGAAGTAAAATCTTAGCCTTAATCACAGTCTTCATCACTGGTAGAACACTCAGTAGAATCAATCAGTGTTGGATTAGGAAAGAGAGGCATTACAAGATCCCAATAAGGAATAAGAGACTAGGTTTTCTCAACACAAGGTATAGTACTTGTGACCAGAGCGGGAAGGGGAGGGGAAGGTGGCTTACCATGAACTATTGTAAGTCTAGATGGAGAGGTAGGGGGCAAGGAGTTCCCATCCGCAACAGTGGAAAGACAACGAGTGTTCATAGATTGCTAGAAGGTGGTTTGAGGGGTGGTTAGGGTGTTGGGGTGGTGGTTGCAGGCGCTTGAGTGCTGGGGTTTTTTAGAGAGAAGAAAGAGCAGACTTATTCCTTTAAAACATTCCCTCCGGGTTAATATACCCAAGTTAATCAAATTCATATCGATAGAGGAGGTGAAGTTAAAGGCTTAGGCGTAAAAAAATATTATTATTGTAATGGTTACCAACACGAGTTCAGTGCACCTACAACACCTTAGTAGAATGGTGTTGTCGACTGTAAAAATCGTAGAATCCAGGAAATGTCCAGGGTAATGATACATGCTAAAAACTTGCCAAAAAACTTTTGGGTTGAGGCAGTTCAAACAACATGTCATATTATCAATAAAGTTTACCTTCAGAAAAATACCAAACAAACGTCCCGTGAACTTTGGTATGGAAAAAAGCCCAACTTAGAATATTTTTGAACTTTTGGGAGTACTTGCTATGTTTTCAAAGACATAGAACACCTATCTAAATTTGAAACTTGTGGTGACAAAGCCATATTTTTGGGTTACTCCCCAACTAGTCTAGCATATCGCATTTATAATTTACATACTAAAGTAATCATGGAATCAATAAATGTGATAGGGTGTGATACAAATGTCGAGAGTAAAGAACAAGGGACAACTATAATGGATGAGTCTGAAAACAATTTTACCTATGACTCTCTAGAGATAGTTGATCCTTTTCAAACTAAGACCCCTGAAGTACCTAATTGGGTTTCTAAAGATCGTCCTATAGATAATTTTGTTGGTAACCTCGAAGAGCCAGTTTGTACAAGGTCCCAATTTCGTAATGTTCCTCATTTTCATGCTTTGTTTCTTTAATAGAACTAAATAATGTAAATGAAGCACTTAATGACTCATTTTTTATAGGTATTATGGAGGAATAACTCGTCCAATTTAAAAGTCATGACGTGCGGTATCTTGTGCCTAGGCCAAAAAATAAAAGGTTATTAGCACTCGGTGGATTTTTGAAAATAAAACAAATTAATCTTGGATGATTGACCAAGCATAAATTCTTCTGAATTTAGCCCCTTAAGTTAGTGATTTTGATATCCCGAACAAGGTAATTGAAACATTTTTATTCCATATCATTGCCATTGATTGTTTCTAACAATTTCCTCGAGTTTCGTGTATTTCTGATGGATTTTACAGGAATTTAGTGCAAGAAAAGAGAGAAAGAAACCAGAAGAAAGGAAAGGAAGAAAAGTCAAAGGGCAAAAGCATAAATTTCTATCCAGAATTCGAATTCGACACCTAAAGGGAAGTTGAAGTGCTTGATTTCACAAGAATATCGAAAGAAACGACACTCACATCGGAGCTCGAGATCAAAAGTTGTGGCCAGTCAAAGATGAAAGAGAAAAGTCAACATGGAAGAAAACCGGACCGATCCGAAATGACCCAAGTCCAGTAGACCTCGGATGGATGACAAACCGATGACAGCAGAACCAATTCGGTGGATATCGAACCGATCCGGTATAATAAAAAAAGAACCGATCCGGTGGCTAAAAAACAGATCGATCCGAGGGATATCCGGTCCGGTCATGCGAAATCCTGGCATTTATTGTGAAGATTTTGATGTGCATAGTTGGTGAAATCTTGCGCCACAAGCAACTCTGGCTGTCAAATTCGTGCTACTTGATGCTATAAAATCCCATGCCCTACTTAATTCTAGAGGGGGATTTTCTTGGAGAGATTTTTAGAGAGAGGAATTCAGAAGTTAGGAATTTTTCATTTTCTTGATAAACCCTAGTTTGTAAGGTTGAGAGAGAGACTACAATTTCTGGATTGAAATTCTTTTCCTTTTGCTGAAATGAAGTTAATAATTCCATTCTCTTAGTTGGTATCTATGTTAGTTAAATTTCAATTGCTTTGCAAATTATTTTCAATAGTTGTTAGATCTATAATTCTGTGTATGAAGTTGTTCTTTAATCAAATCATGTCTAGCTAAATTCTTAAGGGCTGGGGTACATGAACTCACTCCGAGGCAAATTACTTATATAGAAAATAGAGGGTAAATTAAATTCTGACCGAATCTTGAATGAAAATTATACAAACATAGTCAATCTTTTAATCTCTCTTGCCCTAGGTACTTGAGATGTTTAAGAACGCTTTGCGAGTGTAATTGTTTATTCACCGCTTTATATTTACCTTTGA
This sequence comes from Sambucus nigra, assembly GCA_949130495.1. NCBI lineage: Eukaryota > Viridiplantae > Streptophyta > Magnoliopsida > Dipsacales > Adoxaceae > Sambucus > Sambucus nigra. Next base: position 164,255,029 of record OX422220.1, on the reverse strand, counting down.
TTTCATATGATGAGGGCTAGATCCTTCATATATCTAATGCTTAGGATTTATAAAGGATGGATTTAGTCAAGAATTGTAATGTTAAATTCTAGTATTCTACATGGTAATTCGTGAAGGTTTGAGGGATTGTACCCTACCCTATTTTCTCTCATTTGTCAATCTAATTTCTTCACATTTTCTAGTTTCTTTTTCTTGAAAGAAATTTTTTATTTCACTAGAAATTTCCCAATCATTAATCATATTTTCCTATTTCTTTTGAGGAATCATTTCAAGATTTAATAACTTCTCCTACACAAGTGCCAATTGTTGATCCTTGTGGATACGATCCTGACTTGTCGGATTATTACTAACGCGACAGGCTTGCACTTGAGCCTAGAGAAAACGCACTTTTGAGACAAATTCTTAGTCACGTCAATGATAGTTAGAAATAAAGCTATATTAGTTGCCTAGGGTTACTATCGAGTTGAAGGAATATATTTCGAGGAGACTTTTGCCCCGGACACTCGCCTTAAGTTTGTTCTCCTACTCTCGACCATAGATTGCCACTTACAATTCCAACTTTATCAAATGGATGTTAAATCTACCATTTTAAATGGGATTTTGACAGAGAAGACTTATGTTGAAAACCAAAAAGCTTCATTAACCCTCATAACCCAAACCATGTGTAACACCCCGCCTAATTAATTACCAGTTAATTACTCCTTTATTAAATTACAACAGAATCTACAGTTGCTTCATTCTCAGCATCACTGTCAAAAAGCATTTTTCTTTTTAAAATAACTCACCTAATACTTAATTAAGTTAAGTGTTAAAAACATTTTCCAATTAATAACAATTTAAAACCATTACGACAATATTGAACAACAATAGAGAAGTCTCATATCACAACTGAATAATGAATAACAAGATTAAATGTAACTGGATAAAACATCCCCATTTAAAATATTTAACACCAACCCAACAAACCAAATGATAGTGCCAACATAAACCCAATATAAGATCTGAAAAGGTAAATGGAATAACTAGAATCCTGGTCAACGCTAAATAAGAAAAGTACTACAGACATAGGAATTAAATAAACGAACCATCTAAACAAGTCTGTATCTCCAGGAACAGCGACTCCTAATCAAACAACCATACCCTAAGCTGCACGTCCCTAATGCTGGGAACTTCTTAATATAGATATAGTAGAGAAGAGAATAAGCAAGGAAACGGGTAAGAGCCCGATTGTAAAAGATTTTGAAACAGAAAGTATTTAACAAGTGCAATTAAGCAATTACTATGTACATGTTAGGTTCCAGGCTCTCACTTGATATTCTCACATCTCATCTAGAGTGCATGCTTAACATATCCGAGTAACTTCCTAATTAAGGTTTCCTTCTAACTAGTTTCCACAACATAATCTTTCCCATGTAATAAACCCATATGCCCCATACCATACGTAATATAATTATTCACATTCTTTTCTCTATAATATGAATTTGAATTTTCAAAGCCTTAGGATTAAGTATTATTTTACTTAATTAAATACAATTTCTTTTGTTCACTATCGACTACAATATCACACAGTAGATTGAATCACAGTATATATATTCACCCTATAATATGTACTAATATATCACCTCCTAGTCACAGCTGCGGTGCATGCATACTCTTTTATCATGTCCAGTTACAATTGTCATTGTACGAAGGACATATAGTTTGGTGTCTTCCCTGAATCATAAATGACATAACACTTGGAGGTGAGCATAATCCCCAGCTAAATTGGTCACGCACATACCTACACTCCCATTCAACCGTCGAAACTACCAATCTCACCGATAGCACGTATCCAAGGTCTAATGCTTAGGGTACGAATCTAAAATCCTCCCAAATAGGGGCACATGATAAGACCGTCTGCAACGCGAAACCTCCACCCCGATAGCAACTAGCGTAGGTATGTCATACACATAATAAACCATAATATAGGTATACATCCATCTATATAAATAATATCTACAAGGTATTCACACAACCATCTAGATGATTCCTATACATAGTATTATCTATCTCTAAAATCCTAGATACTAAATATTATGACTTTACTCCTTAATTTATTATTCCCGAGCCTATCTCATTACTCGAAGATTAAATAAGTTTTACTTGATATATATTCAGTAAGAAAATAACTTATACCTTACTGGTCCATGTCATTATACTCATCTTTAATTAGGATTATATTCGATAAAACTTATTCTCTCTTAACCATATATTCCTTCACCTAAGATTAATCTCACATGTTGACTTAAGATTGTTCAGGTGATTCAAATGAACCCCTACCTACTGGTTCTATCCTTAATCTTCATATATATATACGAATCCCAACCCAAAACGTGAATCTATGAACCGTAATTCATTCGATTAATTAACATAATTCTCTACAACTAAATCCCAAATATAATAATATTAATCCGGGTCTTACCTATGGCCTACTACCCTTCCCTAAGTCCCATTATGTTCAAATAATAATCGCTAAACATTTCTAATAGTTTAAGATTAAATCAATAATAAAAAAGGAACAAGTTCATCTTTTCTGGGGAGGTCGATTGATCAAAGGTCTTGGGTCGATCGATCGACCTTCATGGGTCGATCGATCGATCACCCAGATATCAGCCCAGGTTCTGCAACTTTTGTTCCACGGGTTTCACATATTTTGATCATCAAACCTCTATTTTAACGTCCCAAACTTCTTATAATCCCTACCACATGATATAACAACATATGTAAATGATTCCTACTTATTTAAACAACCAAAAATCATCAAGTATTTGGATTAAAAGCATATATCTCATATTTTTCTTAAAAATTAAATATGTCAATATTTCAGAACAATCTTATAATTATCGGAATTTCTCCAACATGTGATATTTATTTCATGGATTAATATCTACCAACAACATGAGATTAATCCTAAATATTTCTACGTTCCAGAAATGAATTAAGATCTAACTAGTTTATCTTCAAAACTTGTAACTTCTCATAATTTATAACTATCCTAACATGGACATTATACTAACTAGATTGCAAATATTATATCACTTGACTCTACTGAAGATCTGATCCTTTGGGGATGATTGTCCACTAGGGGTTCTTCCCTTCTCCGGTCAACTTCCACTAGTGGTTGGTGGTGGTGACTTTTGGCTCTTGGTTCTCCCACAAAGTCTCTTCTTTTTCCCGAGAGAAACTCCTCAATCTCTCTCAATTTCTTTCCCTCTAAGTTTGTAGAATGAATCAATAATCTAAACCCTTTAGACCTATAAATAATATCCCAAATTTGTGTATACTATTCACCTTCCAAGTCAAATGACCACATTACACCTCCGAGGTGACTATTCGGCTCCAAAGTGCCCCGAGACCCTATATAAACGTTCGAGTAGAATTTTTTGACTATAAAAAGACTTTCGAACACTTTGGTGCAGTCAAAATGACCATTTGGATGACATAACAATACTCCTCTTTTTATTTTGTATAAATTCAGTCCCGACACTACTTTCACATGCGTCTGACTTATTCATCGAAATTGTCGTATTAACTATTCACGACAAATTCTAAAATTAACCATAAGTAAAGTCATAACCACATATTACTTTGATTCACTAAGTAATATTCAACATATATCATATATTAATATATACTCAAGTAATATTTAAGTCCGGATTAATTTCAAATTATTCAATTAATTCTAAATAAATTCCTTTTTAAAAGTTATCAAAATTACATGGTATTACACAATGTTTATAGAGTGAAAAAGTCTTTATACGGTTTAAAGAAGACCTTTGGGTCTGGTACAAACTTATCTCAACCTTTTTAATCAATAAAGTGTTTCAGCGAGGTGGAAATGACCAGACATTACTTGTTAATCATTTTAACATACAGATCTTAATAGCTTGGGTTTATGTTGACGACATAATATTTGTTTCTACTTCCCCATCTGAGGTTAAAGATTTTTTTTAAAATTATGAAAGGGGAGTTCATAATTTGATGGGTTATTCATTTCGCAATCAAAATATGCTATAGAGTTAGTGAAATTTTTTGGATTAGAGAATGCCAAGGGTTCTAGGACACCCATGAGTACTTCAATAAAACATTCTAAAGATGAACGTGGGAAACCTATAGATCCTACCTTATATAGAAGTGTGATAGGTATCATGTTATACCTCATAACCTCGCATCCTAATATCATGTATTATGTGTGTGTTTGTGCCCATTACCAAAGGCTACCTAAGGAAAGTCACTTGATATGTGTCAAGCGAATTATCAAATATGTTAACGGTACAATAAACCTAAGGATATGGTACACAAATGATAAATCCAGCACAATTGTATGATACACCGACGCAAATTTGGATTGTTGTTCTAATGAGAGCAAAATCACCTCGGGCCTTGTTATTATATATGTAACACTTAGTAGGATAGAGACGTCAAAAAAGAAAATTGTCACATCACTTTCCACAGCAGAATCTGAATATATATTCGTAAGAAGCTCTTGTGCTCAATTAATGTGGATTAGGAAAATGCCAAGTGACTATGGCATTAATGAAGAAAAGCTACATCTATATTCTGGTAATCAAAGTGCGATAAATATCTCTAAGAATCATGTTCAACATTCGCATACCAAACACATCAAGATATTCGTGAATTAGTTGAATCTAAAGAATTATTGATAAACTATTTACCTATAATACTTTAATTTTCTTACTTATTTACGAAAACCTAAGATAAGATAATATTTGAATCCTCAAGAAAATCTATTGCTATGGTTATTCCTGAATAATTTTTTATCATCTATTAGTGTATCCCGTGGTTACATTCATGCTGATAATTAGTCTTCAAAGATATAGGGCACGGTCATTTGAAAAATGATCGAATACGCCTCCTATCGCTATTTTAGGTAGGAGACCCTTGAAGTGACCCATTGATTATTATAAGTTGTTAGATTTCTAATTATAAATCTTTATCAATTTTTCACCCATTTGTACATTTCAGAAAAATGGGGGACAAATACTTGCGTAACGTGCTATATTTTCATCTCTCTTGACTAGATAAATGTGCCGACTTAGGTGTTTTATTTCAAGCATTTCAGAAACCATTTGTGCAAATATCACAGATTTAGGGTAACGGTTTGTATGATAGTTCAGTTATGTATTTTCTTTCTCCTATTTTTGGTTATATGATGGGAATAGTTAGATAGCTCTTTTGTATAGGAAAACTAGGAGTTTTTTTATTTTACCCATGAGTATAGGTTACTCAAGGTAATTTTGTATCCAATATCGAAAGTGGGAGATTGATAAGACACTATATGGTTGACTCACTTCAGTTTGTACTATATATGAGTTCCAACTAGTTTGGATATGAATAAAAAAATAGATTAGTTTTCTTGAGCATCCCCTCTAAGGTATACAAGCTTCATCAACAAACATCATACAATCCAAGAACCACATACATCTACCAAAGGGAAATATTCTTAAATTCTTAAACGAACTATACGACACAATCATGTGTATAGGTGTTAATGTGTGTGCACAAGTGTTTACATATTTTTAGGAATTTTAAAAACATTTTAAGCATTTTTAAAAGATTTTTTAAACATTTAAAATGTTATGGGTTTAATTTGAATTATTATTATTCCTTAACAAATATGCAATATAAAACTGGCGGAGACATTTGTGGGTACAATTTGGATTATTAAAAGTTCTAAAACATGCATTTTACAGCCTATTGGATTATCCCACGTGTTAGAACACTACTGGTTAAATTTGTGTTTTCTGTGTGTCTTAGAAATGAGAAATAATATTAGCCTTAGGATCATTTTAATCTCTTACCTGCATTTGTTATGAAGTGATCCATGTGATATCATTTAGGGACAATTAGAGCAAGTGTTTGAGCGGTGCTATTTGAACTCTTAGATTTAGGATTGAACCATCAAAACAGTCCCAAACCTTTATTTCCCTCGAACATATCCTTCTCTGTCTACTATAAAGAGGCTACTTGGGTCAGGCATTTGAAGACTTTGGTCATTCATGAGAGAAAAAAGAGAGGAGAGAGAGGTTAGAGATAGAAGCGATAATATATATAGAGAAAATAGAGAGAACGATAGAAAACCAGTCTTAGTAATAGAAAAATATTTGGTTTTCTTCCAAAAACCAAACACGTTATTAAAGTTTGATTTACACCAGAATACCTACCTTTTGAGTTAGAATTAGTTAGGTTTTTGTGAGTTTTTAGTTGGTTAAGTTTGAAGACCCTCTTCACTCATTATCTCTCTTAGGAACCACGCTTCACAATGGATCTTTCTTTTCTTTGTAGAAATTGTAAGATTTTCTAAGAGATATATCACACGATATATTTTAGGGTTTATGTTATCTCTTATCTATTGCATCTTGTTCAGTATGTTTACATTTACTTAGATCCACTCTTTATTTTCCAATTCTTTGAAAAAGATACTTTCAGTAGTCTAAAATCTTTGATATGAAAAAACCTTGTATCAAAATACATAAGTGTCTAGTTTGTGAAATTATTCTGTACATAAATAAGTTTGGAAATGATAAAATATATTTTTCGAAAAGATTCTCTTTCAGATTTGAAAATACTTTTCGAAGTCTGATTTTCATGGAGATTTGAATTGTTTGCATATCATATAGAAACTGTGTAATTTTATAGGATTTATTTGTATAAATATTGAGAGGACTAAGCTACATATTTGCATATAGTCACAGTCACATCACTTTCACTGTCACTCTCACACGAACACCTAGTTAAGTGTGGTTCATTTGAGAGACCTAGAGTTGTTTGAGCCACTACACACAAAGAACAAGGAGGAAGGCAACGAAGCTGCGAGGAAGGTCAAAGCGGATCAGAAAAACCCTTTGGGAGGGGAGCTCATATAGGTACATTTCTATCTTAGCTTAGGATCTTGAATGCATGATTGGTGCTTGTAATCTTGTAACTATTATTTGATTTTAATGGATTTTTTATTTTGCGGTGTAGAGCTCACCATGGATGTTTCCCCTAATTTAGGGTTCTACCACATAAAAAAATTGTCTCTTTTATGTGGTTTTTACATCTTCACTACTATTATTGCAAACTAGATTTAGGTTTAATTTGAAAACCTATTTTAAGAAACTGAATTTACTTCTTCATAATTGTTAAACACATCTTGTGTTACTGTCCTGTTATATAAAAGAATTTCCTCAAAAAGTTGTTAGGAGCTTACTTAACTATTTTAACTTTTGTTAAGGTAAGCTTTTTTTAGCCTCCGAACATGTAGGCGAGGAGCCTATAGGCAGACATGAATGAATTTTTTCCACAAAACACCAACCATAAGACCATTTTTCACCTACCCAGGTCTGTAGGAAAAAGGATTCAGATCTCTATGAAAATTTATTGCGAGTCTCCCAAGTTAGAGAGTTGACCAAGGTCAAATAGGGATCGACGATTGTATAATTTTTCTCTACTTAGGGTTTAAGGTGGACCACCGACGGGCGAATATTGAAAGGACTTTATTTAGACCATATTGGAGGAGTGTGGGTGTTTATTGATCCCCTCGATGGGAAATCTTAGGATAATTGAAAGACCATTGAAAGATGGACACCTAAATAATTATTTGTGAGTGTTTGGTCTCAATGTGTCCGGACTCTATTAGGTATTGGAAGTTAGGGATTTCTAAATAGCCCAAGGTGAATTATGACCATGCTAAGGTCAAAATATTGACTTTTTGGGCCTAGGCATTACAACGTGATTCGTAGGACTTATAAACATGTTGAAGGAATAAATCTTGATTCTGAGGGATTAGAAGAATGTATTATGGGATTCATACCTTATTCGGTGGGTTAAATTTTTTATGAAGAATGAATCCTTATTTTGAGGGCTTGGAGGTTATCAAATGAATGAAGCCTAATTCCGAGGTCTTAGAAGGTATGGGAGGAATGAAGCCTGAATGATAGGGATTGGAAGAATGTATTGTGGGTGTTGAGGCCTTATTATGGAAGCCTAGGAGGGAGTGCAATAATCGCGGCCTATAAGTGGATGGTAAGGATTTTGTCTTTATTTTAAGGTCCAAGATCTAATTCTGAGGAACTAGGGAGTATGTGCGATTAATATGAAGATCGCAACCTAATTTTGAGGTCCAAGGTCTAATTTTGAAGGTATAAAGGATGCGTGTGATCAATAAGGTGATCGTGACCTGTATGAAAGGGTCAAGATCAATTATGAGGATCTAAGGGATGTGTGCAACCAATAAGGGGATCACGACCTAATTCTAATGGCCAAGGTCAACTATATGAATTTAAAGATTTTGTGCGATAAATACATTGATGGAGGCCTAGTTTTGAGGTCCAAGGTCAATTTTCAGGACCTAAAGGGTGGGTGCAACCAATACGAGGATCATGGACTAATTTTGATAGGAAAGTCAATTCTACAGAACTAAAGTATGTGTGCAACCAAGGCATGGATCACGACCAAATTTTAAGGGCGTAAGTCCAATTTGAATACCTAAATGACGTGTGTAACGTAAGTCTATTTTGAATACCTAAATGACGTGTGTAACCCTTAAGGGCTTCGCGACCTAATTTTAAGGGTCAAGGTCAATTCTGAGGACCTAAGAGTGTATGATAGTTTTAAAGAAGATGTGCGATGATGTGATAATTTTTTGAAACATTTTGGATTTTGAAAAGGTTTGTTTTTTTGATGATTTTTGAATGTTTGCGTAATCTTGAATTTTAATTATTTTTATGTTAAAATGGGCACTTTTGTGATTTTTTATAATCTTAAAAAGTTTTGAATTTTTTGAAGAATTTTAGTAGTGTTTTTGGAAGCTTTTAAATAATTTTTATAACAAACTTGAAGGAGTTACGTGGCGGTAAGGGCATGGATTCTAATTGTCTCACGAGTTCCCAATGGATACCTGGAGGTATGTAGGCCAGAGGGAGCTGGTCAAAAAGCCCCTTACACCAATATAAAGAGGGTGAGGCTTCCACTATTCCTCACATCTCATTTTTGAATGCTCTCCCGCTCTCTCTCTAAAAATTATTTTTTGCGAGTTATTTTGTGAATATTTGTTTAAGAAATTGTTTTCGAGAACCCAATACATGAATCATGAGTCAATGTTAGTTGGTACGGAGATTTTGTACCACGATGGAAATATGGTGACAGACGAGTGGGTTCTTTTGAGGGAGACTCAGATGTCGTGCTCTACCATTGTGCAAAACCCTAGTGGTTATTTAAGTGTTGTCTTTATTTGTTTAATTTTTTCCTTTTGTCTTCGATTAATCTTATTTATTATTTATCTTTAGCTTATTATTATTTTTTTCAATTTTTTTGAGTTATTATTTGAAAATGTATAATCTTGTAATGTAATAATTTTATATTAAAGTTTACTACATTTTATGGCAAAACATTTGAGTTTTTGAGTCTCGAGTCACATAGGCTTGATATCTTGAGTGAGGAGCGTTTATTCGGATTCAATGAATTTTTGAATTTGAACGTCATATAAGCCTATTAACAATTCAAGAATTTTGTTTCCACATATCTTGAAGAATATACTTTTTTTGTAGTTTTACAAATTTACTTATCACTGCACACATGTGATTGTTATTTTTCAAACCGTGCTTTTTTAATTGTGTGAACAAGTGATATTATCTAAAAGTGTTTTGTTGACCATTTTGGGATATGACCTATCTTTGTGTACAAGTTTTGGTCTTATTATTTTTTAGACAAACCATTTGGATGATTTTATTTAGACCCGTGCACATGGTTGTGTATTTCTTTCAACACTACTAGAAATCGAGCGTACGTGAAAACTAAACCGTGTGCATGACGGAGCTGTATTTTGAAAGAATCTAATAAATAGGTCATTTCTCCTCCTATTTCAATTATCAGAAGACGTCACAATTAAAAAACTTATCGGAGCTTTTTCGAGTTTGAAAGTTATATTTACTTCTCTTATCCCTTAAATTCACTTATTCCCTCCAAAATGATTCAAAAATAGATATACGTCTTGATCTTTTATTTTTTGAGAGAATTGAGAGTGCTTTTGGATCAGATATGAACTAGCCTGCTCAATTCGAACAACTACTTTTTGAATTGCATGATCTATCACTCTTAGATATAAAATTGGAGGTGCTTTGATGCATTAGAGGAATTGGAGCATTGTGTGACTCCAAGGAGAAGAGTGGAGTTTTTATTCTCTTTGTGGATCTCATTGTGGATTTATATTCATTATCTTTTTGGAGCTCGGAGGAATTAGTGCATGGTGTCATTATCTCTATGGAGATAGTAAATCATACCTAGATCTACTATAACTGAATAAAATTGATATTAGTTGTTGAATTTTAGTTATTCTCTTTGAATTTTCCTAATTAACCTGGTTATGTGGTTAATTCAAGACATACATCACATCACCTAATTAATTCATGTGGTAGGGTAATTGAATTTGCAAAAAATCCTGAATTGAAGGTTTGTTTTAGTGTTAAAACTTATGATATAAATAGATATCATCATTCTTGAACTTAATTGGGGTATTCATTTTGCAAGTGTGCATGCCTACAATGTTTATACGTGATCTACGGTTAATTGGGGAAAAGCTTATTAGGGACTATCTTCCTAGTCTGGTGCGGGGCATGTTGCATAGCAATAGATTCGTAGATCTGGAGATAGTGTTGTCTAACATGACATAGTCTTCTGCAGTGTTATGTTCTCTGGGGAAGAGATTGTTAAACACCAAGCACACCTTCCATTTTGGTGTGGGTGAGATGACGGTGACACCAATGGACATCTATAATATCCTCGAGTTTCCATGCGAAGGGAAGCAGATAGTGGACAATTATTCCTTTCATTTGATAAATACGGAGATCGAGGGAGCATTGGGACTAGAAAAGAGGATAGGTTTGGGGTATTCTGTGATCTCTTAAAGGACACCATGATAAGGCAGGCAGTCAATGTGGAGGATGAACGGCAAGTGTGGTAGGTGACACACCTATTTATCCCATTTCTATTAGGGACTACACTACTAAGGAAGAGGAAGATTATCTCCATCTACAAATCCTTCCTTTCTTGTGGGACTTTAAGAACATTTGCAAGAGAAAAAATTATAATTACTCATGTTATTTTTATTTGGTTTATCTCGTTACACCCCACTGCACCTTCATGAACGTTCTCAAGTCTTCAAAGCAAAGACTACTATGACATTCGAAAGTATCAAATATCGTTCATCACAACATTATTCGAGAAGAGTTGTGAAGTGATTTATTAAGATTTAAATTTCTAGAGGTTATTTTAGAATTGTTTTACATTTAAAAATTTTAAAAATATATTTAAAATGATTTTTTTAATTTTTTTTAAAAAACTCGCAAACTTGTTACAACGAGATTGGCATGTCATTTGAACGAGTTAGGTAGGGTCTCTTCAACGAGATCTCCATGTTACAACAAGATCTGGATTGTAACATTTTTGTTGGTTCTAGAATTTTGTTGGAAGTTTCATTGAAAACCATTCGAACGCGATTAGATACATCATTCAAACGAGGTGGCAGTTGATTCCAATGAGGACATGTATTTTTTATTTTTCTATAACTCTTTTGCAAATCTTTAATCCCTATATCGTTGCAACAAATTTCCTTATAAATAAAGTTGTGGGATTAGACGTTTACACAAGCATTTTTAGAGTTCTTTTTGTGATCAAGCTTTATAATTTTGTCATTCAAACCCCTCGGATCCAAAACCCTTAGATCCCCTTTAGAGTTCTAACCCTTGTATAGATTTTTTTTACTGTTGAATTGTCAATTCGAGGCTCTACGGTTGAATAAGAAAGGAATTTGATATTCTTGAGGATGATGGGTGGATACCGAGGAAAGATCTGCTTATTGTGGGCGGTATTGGACTACATCATTTTCTATTGAAGACTTAAATACATCTCCGCATTACACTAAATGGATCTTTAAGTATTATGTAAGTCGTCTAGTGTCTGTCAAACTATTCAACACTAAATATAGGCGCGAAAGGTATTTTTCCTTTATTTCTTCTTCTTTCTGATTTTGTTTGGAATTTGGCTTCAATTTATCTTGATTGACTTTAAATTAAATGAAGGAGAAAATTGGTAAAAATTGGATTTATGTGTTTGGTCTAAGGTACAAGTAAATCCATATAACTCCCGCGCGTCATTTTTCAACATATGTTATTATGATTAGGGGATCTTGATATTGACGTCGTTATATGATGACTTGGATGCATTCAGTCGTAATTGTCAGCCAACTTTTACTGGGCATCATATCTATTGGAGGTAGCTTTTATTATTTTGAATTTATTGTTGCATTATTTTTGTAATTTCTGTCAACGATTTTTGAATATTTTTTATTTTGGTTCTATGAGGTAAAGCACTTGATTGTTGCATTTGAAGTAAGTGGAGTCCGATGCATGGCCTAGAATAAAGAGGGGGAGGAAGGATAAATTTCTTTCCAAGACTTTGTCAACTTTTAAGGATTTGAGGTATGTTCTGAAAGCCTTGAACAGAGATTAGGTTCGCTTTTATTATTTATTTTTTGATAATGATCTTTTTTCCGTTTTGTTATTTATTTTGATGGATGGATTTTCTAGAACAAATGAAGTTCTTAAATTTCTTTTAATCGATTAATGATATGGGGTTATCAACCTCCATCTTCAAATGTGTCGACTACTCTTTCACGAGTTTGGGTACGACTGGCACCTAAGGGGAGCCTATAGTGAGGCAGATCATGAAGGGAGATGAGGCAGTTCTTTCGAGGAGTGTCCATTTTCCATATATGGGATCTAGATAAGCTCACAAAGGAGGCGAGGACGACAAACATAATAGGGGAACATTACTAAACCTATACGAATATGGTGCCTATGCTTGACTACTTGGAGTTCGTGATGAGTTAGTTGATGCCACCATCAATATAGGTATGGAGGGGTCCTCACCTTCGTTAGAGAGGAAAAGAATGGTATTAATTTCAAAAATACACATGCATATGTTAGTTTTTTAAATAGTATGTCGTGTATTTTTTAGTATGGGATATTTTTGCATAAATAAATGCCTATAACGACTTTTGGTAAAAAAAAACATTTATTTGGCGGGTTTATTAGAGAAAGGAGAGACACAATGGGAAAATGGGAGTTTACCTCAACAGGGGTGCTAGTTGGCATGGCCTATGGCTTTCCTGTCAGCATGTTAGTGTAGGTACTTGGATTTTTAGCCTTTGTTACACTCTTGTTGCACATTTGGCCATTTGATTCCTCCATATATGTTAAAGGTTCAACTTCTTCAAAATTTTGTGTGAGACTTTGACTATAAAAGGTTTTTAAGGATGGGTCTTTAGATCACTAACCCTCACATCATCTTCTTTCCTTGTATTGAAATTCATTTCGCATTATGGATATTCCCAGGTCAGAAGCATATTCTACCTACCTCGACGACTTAGTAGCTATGTGTTTCTATAATGTTGACTATGTCGAATTAAACATGCACCCACCCATTATGGGGCTTATCCATTCAATTAATTAGAGTCTTCTAGCGGTGGATATATAATTATGGTACCCTAAGGACCACATATGAGGAATTATTTATTATCTTAGGAATTCACCTTCCTATTCCTACAATAATGACAAATTTTCCCACTCACCAAGGGAAGTATTTAGTGAGTTGTTACACAAGTTTCCTTCTTTGACCTCACCATTAGTCCGTGAGAGAGAAATTTATCTCCTTGTGGCGATAGATTTAGTATGTTATCAAGGCAGTATAATGGTTATTATAGAGTTTTTGTGTTAGTCATGACCACTAAGTTTCTCCTGGTTATGAGTGTAGACATCCATGTCATTGTTATAGTTATGTGGATTCATTAATGTTGCAATGTAGTTGCCACTATTTTGGCGGATAGGTTAAATGCTCTCAAATGAGTAGAAGGGGGATCCCCCTACTTTTATACCAGGAATCCTATGATGTTTTACACATGGTTAGTAGAGAGGTTCCGCATAGACTTTCCTCCTCCATTTCCCTCTACTAGTATGCATGACCTCATTCTTGGGCATTGCGTAGACTTTGGTGCATCCACAAATCATTGGTATAATTGGTTGCTATGAAATGAGGATGCTTATCTTCATAAGTTCGTGCACTAGAGGGGTCAGTTAACACCTATCTTGTAGCTAGACGATTACCCACACGTCCATCTCATTAGTCTTCATCGGACCTCTTTCTATCTTTTTGTAATACCTAGTAATTTTATTGATTTTATTTAAGGGATTAATTAAATTAAATGAGAATTAATTGGGAATTAATCCGGGTACAAATACTATCTAGATGTGACTTGGTATTTGATTATGATGTTAAAATTTAATATTTCTGAGCATGTATGGTAATACATGAGTATTGAAAATATTTAAATTGTCACGAGGTAGAAACACGACAATTTGGAAATTTAGTTGGGACGCGCGTGTCATTCGCGTCAGGAATGAAATTATTTAACTTAAAAAGCGAATTATATTTTTTGTCAACCAGATGGTCATTTTGAGTATGCCAACGTGTTCGGAAGGGTCAAAATAGTCAGAAAACACTAGTCGGGGGTTTTGTTTGGGTCCCGGGGAATTTTTAGGCCAAACCGGCTACCTATAGGGGTATTTTGGTAATTTTAAAAATTTGGGAATTAAAACCCACGAATTTTAGGGTTAAATAATATATTACTAATGAACCCACTAAGTCAAGCATTAGGTGAGTTAGAGGGCTACAGGAGTTAAAGGGAGAGTTTGAAGAAGTTCCAAAAGAAACATCCGACCACCATCACCATCCTTGAGAAAATTCTGTAGAGAAAGGGGAGAAATCAACCTTCATTCACCAGCATCAACTCATAAGAAACAATTCTAAGGCAAGTGTTTTGATGTCGTTATTTGCATTGAATATTTCCTCCATGTATAGAGTAGAAAACTGTTTATGTCTTGGAAATTTTGATGGAGAATACCCAATGGAATTATTGTGAAATTCGTGATTTTCGGTAGGAATTTGCATGTAGAATGATTATGGATGAATTTAATATACAAAACATAACTTTTGATGACCTGAAATCGGATTAATAAGGAGTCTTTTTATGAAATTAAAATTATGGGTTCAAGTTCATAGGGTTTTGAGTAAGAATTGGGGATTTATGATTTTGGCATGTTAA
This sequence comes from Sambucus nigra, assembly GCA_949130495.1. Classification (NCBI taxonomy): domain Eukaryota; kingdom Viridiplantae; phylum Streptophyta; class Magnoliopsida; order Dipsacales; family Adoxaceae; genus Sambucus; species Sambucus nigra. The sequence continues at coordinate 164,239,830 of OX422220.1, read as the reverse complement.
ATTGTAAGATTTCGCCCAAAAGCATGTTAAGGAATGATCTAGGGTGACTAAAAATAGTTTAGAAACATTAAAAACATATTTGGATAGTCTTAGAGAAGAGGAGAAAGAAGAAAAATCGAATTTGGAAAATTCTGGGCGCAGTCTGCCATCTCGTTAGAAGACCTGCCCAAGTCGTTCGAACGACCTCGTTCGAACGAGCTTCTAACGAGATGACAGTACCCCTTCTAACGGGTTGATAGTTCTTTCGAAGACCTTTTTTCGAACGATGCTCGTTCGAACGAGACTTCTAATGAGTTGACAGAATGGCCTTTTTGGCCTGATTTTATTTCAAATGTCCCATAGACTTATTTAATGGAGTAATAACATTCCCTTATTGACTAGTGGGTATATTTGGGAGATTGGAGTACGTTGAGGAGTAAAACTTAGAACCTTGTAGTAAATCGAATGACCCATATGAATTAGGAAACGAGTACCTAATTCTGACGTGAGAAGAGTTGACAACTTTAATGTATATAAATCCGGGACTTATAAGTGTATGATATTAATGATGATACAAGAATGAGAAGTATGCCTCTATTAATATATTGAGATATCTAAGATGTGCGAATTCTTAGTATATGTAGTTATCTGTGTATAACATACCTACCGTACTTGTTATCATGGGAGATCGGCGTTCGATCAGGGCCATCTAATCTTTGTGTGCCTACGGGGGAGTTTAGATTGGTACCTCGAGGACATAGGTCAGAGAAGGACTTATTGAGAAGTTAATAAGTCTATTGATCATGGGAGCATAGGTATGTGCGTGACCCATGTGATGTGAACTTTGTTCGCCTCCATTATGTGTGATTGTTGTCATTTGAGAGCGATTCCTGAGAGATTCGGAATGCATTGTCCTAATGTACGTGATGTACCGGGATTTGATAGCAGAGTATGTGGGCACTGCAGCTTAGCCTCGGGGTGCTAGTATTGTATATTTACGATGAGAATAATATACTATAAATTGAAATGCATTGTCATGTATAAATGTGAGTATAAATAATAGTAACGTTTTCGTAAAGATAAAAATGGAAACCCACTAGTAAGTAATATTACTAATATGGGAAACCGAGAAGAAATGTAAGACACCCTATTTAAATAAAGATGCTGAAATTAAATCATGAATTGTATAATAATGTTAGATTTTATATTAGACTAGTTAAGTATGGGAATAACTAGAATGGGTACGGGTACGATTGGAGTGCACAATTAGTTGAGAGGTGAGGAACTCATGTGAGTGCACACACTATCATGTACTTTATATTCACTGTTTAATGATATTAAACACTTGCTATGTTTTAAATTGTTTTCACAATCGGGCTCTGACCCGTTTTCTTCCAAATATAATTTCTTGTAAAAACCTTTTAGGTGCCCCGCCACAAGCACACCAAGCATAGGAGTTCCATTCAGGTGACGTACTGTAGCTGTTGTGGATGTTACAGGACCTTGACAGTAGATGCCTCCATCTTCGATCTTGACTCTATATTATCAGATTCTCTCATCTGTTGGGCATGTCTCCCTATTTCCTTTTAGAGATACTTTATCTATTCAGTCATTTCAGATTTTGGGTTGTAATTAATTTACTGATGCGGACTTAGTATTCGTTTATTTCAGTACTTGGATTGTTGTGAGGAGTATTCCTCCAGATTCATTATTACTTTATGGTTATTCTATTGTGACTATGTTGCGGCGGTTATGTTAGCATTTCATAATCTACTTATTGCATGTTAATCGGATTTAATTAAAATTGGCAACTCATTTTTTAAATATTAGGTGGCTAGTAATGTTTAAAAAATGTTTTCGACAGTGATGCTATGAACTGAACCAACTTGGCATTTTATATTAATTTGAATAAAGGAGTAGCTACCCGGTATTTAATTAGTCGGGGTGTTACAGGTGGTATCAGAGCATCAAGTTCTAGTGTTCTTAGGATCTGTACGGCTTATTATGTTTCCATTGAGCTTTCTTTGATGTAGAGCGCAATATTTTAGGACTGTTGTATTCTTTTATGTATGTTTCGCTCTTCAGTTATTTTAAGATAATAACTACAAACTTATATGACTTTACTATCATTTCAGATGCCTCCACGACATGCACAACGAGTTCCTAGGGATGCTCAGCCCGAGCCACAGCCTGCACCAGTTCAGGGCACCATGAATGCCGTAGAGGTTGCAGCTATTATTGCCCAAGCGGTAAATGTCGCCCTCACAGTTGTGTAGCAGGCACCACCTCAGGCGCTGGTAGTCGCGCCAGTTCAGGATCATGCATTCCCGTCTGCTTGGGAACACGATCGTGATGCTTTTCAGAAAGTGCACCCTCCGGAGTTTGTAGGTAGCTCCGACGTTGTTGTGTCCAGTCAGTGGAGGAAGGACATGCAAAGGCACTTAAGGATGTATGAGTGCACGGATGTTCAGAAGCAGATACTGTCTAATTTTAAGCTAGTAGGATCAACATTGCAATGGTGGGAGTCCATTACCACCCCGGAGAAGAGAGATGCCCTTTCCATACAGGAGTTCTGGGTGCGGTTCGACCGCAAATATTTTCCATCAGTTGTTCACACTGAAATGAGGAGGAAGTTAATGAACCTCAAGCAGGAAGGGAAGACTGTGGCCGAGTACGAGGCCGAATTCACTAATCTCTTGAACATTGTTCCCCATGAGATTCCGACTGAGGAGAAGAAGATTCAGAAGTTTATGGATAGATTGACTTGGAGGATCTGATGGCACTTGTTGGGAAATATCTAGTTGGCCACTTACTCTGATGTGGTTAATGCAGCACTGCTTCACTGCCAGGATCATCGCTTTCACATGTCTAAGAGTAAAAGATCAGGAGAGTCCAGCCATCAGGGCAGGATAGGGGGAAATGGTACCAGCGGGGCATAATCTGCGCAGGGTCAGCACAGGCAGGGTGATCAGGATTCCCAACAGGGGGAACCTAAGAGATTCAGATCTGGGCATTTCAAGAATGGTCAGGGAGGTTTCAGACATGGCCATTAGGGTGAGAACGGCAATCAGGGCCAGCAGGGCGAAAATGGTCAGCAGCAACAGTTTTAGTAGGGCTAGTATGGTCAAGGTAGAAATGGTAACGGCCATCAGGGCCATGGGAAGCAGGGACAGTGAGGGGGAAACTTCCCGGGGAAGTGCTTCGTTTGTGGCAAGATTGGTCACAAACACCAGGATTGTCCTGATAGGGGCAGGGCCCCACTGCAGCAGCAGCAGGGTACTCGACACGAGCCACAGAGGCCCTCCCAGCACCACCACAGATGGAAGCCTTACCACCCATCCCAGCGGTCCCAGTCCAGCAGGGATAGCTTCAGTATGGGAGAGTGTATCAGCTCTACCATGTCGCAGTCCCACAAGATCCACCTGCTATTGAGGGTATGTTCTTTATTCAGGGGACTATGGGGCATATTTTATTTGATATGGGGGCCACATATTATTTCATTGCCACGAGATTTGCACGCACTATTGGGTTGTTAGACACTGCAGATAGCACGATTACTTGTGTAGATTCACCATTGAGTAGGGATTCTATGATTTCCCATATTTGTAGAGGTGTGGGTATAGAGATAGGGAGATTTACTTTACCCGGAGATATGCTAGTATTAGAGATGATAGAGTACGATACGATTGTTGGTATGTATTGGCTACTTGCGTACCGATCCATGATTGATTGTTTTAGTAGGAGTATTATATTTTCCATTCCCGAGCAGGAGATGTTTTTAGTGGCGATGCCTCACCCTGAGGGAGAATCATCCACTCATTTGTACTATATAGAGGAGGAGACCTCTAAGGAGGTGGTGATACCACTTGATTCGATTCCAGTCGTTAGAGAGTTCGATGTTGTATTTCAGGATATACCTGGATTACCCCTAGTAGGGAGATAGATTTTGTTATTGATTTGACGCCGGACACTCAGCCCATTGCCCGCGCGCCGTACCGTATGGCTCCAGCGGAGATAAGAGAGCTAAGGGATCAGATAGAGCAGTTGTTGGGTCAGAGGTTTATTCAGAGGACTACTTCGTCGTGGGGTGACCCTCTGTTGTTCTTAAAGAAGAGGGATGGATCGTTGAGGTTGTGTGTAGATTATTGGGAGTTGAATAAGGTCATGATACGGAATAAGTATCCGTTGCCCCAAATCATTCGACCAGCTAAGAGGAGCTTCCTTCTTCTCATAGATTGACTTGCGATCGAGATACCATCAGTTACGTATCAGAGAACAGGACGTCTCGAAGACTGCTTTCTTGACGAGATATGGTTCCTATGAGTTTCGAGTTATGCCTTTTGGTTTGACCAACGCTCCAACCGTGTTTATGGACTTGATGAATATGGTGTTCAGAGAGTTCCTAGACCAGTTCGTCATCGTCTTTATTGATGACATCCTGATTTACTCCCAGACTGAAGAGGAGCACGTCGAGCATTTGAGGCAGGTTTTGCAGACGCTATGTCAGAACGAGCTTTATGCAAAGTATGGGAAATGTGGATTTTAGCTGAAGGAGGTTCAGTGTTTGGGGCATATCATTTCAGATCGGGGGATATCTGTTGATCCGGGGAAGGTATCCGCGGTGAGGGAGTGGGGACAGCCCACGACACCGACTGAGATCCGTATTTTCTTGGGCCTAGCAGGATACTACAAGAGGTTTATTCAGGGTTTCTCAAAGATAGCGTGTCCTTTGACACATTTGACCCGCAAAGGTGTGTCATTCATCTGGAGTGATGCCTGTCAGTTGGCATTTGATGAGTTGAAGGAAAAGTTGACCTCAGCGCCCGTGTTATCATTGCCCAGACCGGGAGTTGAGTATTTAGTTTACACCGATGCGTCCTTGCAAGGACTTGGAGGTGTGCTGCAATAGGAGAGTCAGGCCATAGCTTATGCTTCCCCTAAGCTTAAGCCTCACGAGAGGAATTACCCCACCCACGGCTTGGAGTTAGCGGCAGTCGTATTCGCTCTTCGAATTTGGAGACACTATCTCCTGGGGGAGAAATTTCGGTTGTTCACAGACCACAAGTCTCTACAATACCTCTTCACGCAGAAGGAGCTGAATATGTGTCAACGTCGGTGGCTTGAGTTTGTGAAGGATTATCAGTTCGATATCTAGTATCACCCAGGGAAGGCTAACGTGGTAGCAGATGTGTTGAGCCATAGGCCAGTAGATAAGGTGGCCGAAGTGTGGAAAGCTAAGTGGAAGGAGTTGGGATACTAGGATGCCGTGGCATGATCGTTCATGTCTGTGATGACTGTTACACCACAGATTTTTACGAGAGTGATAAAGGCCCAGGCAAATGACTCATTCTGTCAAGAGCAGATAGTTCGATTACTAGCAGAGGGAGCTGAGTCCTACACCGTTAGTTCAGATGGGGGATTACGCTTCAATGGGAGACTGGTCGTTCTGTAAGGGGAAGACTTACGACACGACGTAATGGTCGAGTCGCACGGATCACGGTTCGCGATGCACCCTAGTGGGGATAAGATGTTCAAGACATGAGACGACAGTACTGGTGGAGCTGGATGAAGAGAGATATCACCGTGTTCGTTTCTAAATGTGCCACTTGTCCGCTAGTAAAGGTCGACCATCAGAAACCGACAGGACTTTTACAGCCATTAGAGGTTCCAAAATGGATATGGGAGAGCATATCCATGGACTTTATCATGGGGTTACCTACGTCACAGAGGGGTCACGACTCCATATGGGTAATTACGGAACAGTTGACCAAAGTTGCTCATTTCCTACCCGTAAGGACAGACTACACTACGAGACAGTATGCCCAGATTTTCATTGCGGAGATAGTGAGACTTCACGGGGTGCCTCTAAATATCATGTCTGATCGAGAGAAGATATCTATTTCATGATTTTGGGAGAGTTTCGAGGAGGCCATGGGTACAGAGTTGCGACTGAGTACGGTATATCACCCGCAGACTGATGGGCAAAACACAGCGGATAAATCCGATGTTGGAGGACATGTTGCGTATGTGCATCCGAGTATTTGGAGGTGGTTGGGAGCAGTACGAAGCTGGTGGAGTTTGCATATAATAACTCCTATCAATTCACCATTGGCATGGCTCCATTTGAGGCATTGTACAATAGACCTTGTCGTTCCCCAGCATGTTGGTTAGAGGTGGGGGATAACAAACTCCTTGGGCCGAAAGTGATTCAGGACACTTCGATAAGGATAAAGATGATACGGAGTCGTATTCGGGTAGCTCAGGATCGGCAGAAGAGCTATGCTGATGCCAAGAGGTTCTTCAGAGAATTCAAGGTGGGGGACCATGTGTTACTCAGAGTATCTCCGATGAATGGGATCATACGTTTTGGGAAGAAGGGGAAACCGGCACCAAGATACATGGGTCCATTTCCTATCATCGAGAGGATTGGGCTAGTTGCATACAGACTTGGGTTACCGGAGCACTTGCACAAGATTCATGATGTGTTCCATATTTCCTCACTAATGAAATATCTTAGGGATGATTTGGCCCATACTCACATTGCTTTAGAGGACATCGATCTTCAGCCCGATAGTTCCTATGAGGAGGGGCCGATTGCTATTGTGGATCGAATCGAGCAAAAATTGAGGTCGAAGATAGTACCGCTAGTACGTGTTCAGTGGCGGCATCATAATGCCGAGGAGTCCACATGGGAGCGCGATGAGTAGATGCACGAGCATTATCCAGAGTTATTTTTACCAGGTACTCTTTAGTTTCAAATTTCAGGACGAAATTCTGTTACTAGGGGGGAAGTATGTAATACCCCGTAATTTTATTGATTTTTATTTAAGGGATTAATTAAATTAAATGAGAATTAATTGGGAATTAATCCGGGTATAAATGCTAGCGAGATGTGAGTTGGTATTCTATTATGATGTTAAAATTTAATATTTCTGAGCATGTATGGTAATACATGAGAATTGAAAATATTTAAATTGTCACGAGGCAGAAACACGACAATTTGGAAATTTAGTTGGGATGAGCGTGTCAGTCGCGTCAGGAATGAAATTATTTAAATTAAAAAGCGAATTATATTTTTTGTCAACCAAATGGTCATTTTGAGTACGCCAACATGTCCGGAAGGGTCAAAATAGTCAGAAAACACTAGCCGGGGGTTTAGTTTGGGTCCCGGGGCATTTTAAGGCCAAACCGGCTAACTAAAGGGGATTTTGGTAATTTTAAAAACATGGGAATTAAAACCCACGAATTTTAGGGTTAAATAATATATTACTAATGACCCCACTAAGTCCATTATCAGCATTAGGTGAGTTAGACGGCTACGGGAGTTAAAGGGAGAGTTTGAAGAAGTTCTAAAAGAAACCTCCGACCACCATAACCATCCTTGAGAGAATTCTGTAGAGAAAGGGGAGAAATCAACCTTCATTCACCAGCATCAACTCAGAAGAAACAAATCTAAGGCAAGAGTTTTGATGTCGTTATTTGCATTTAATATTTCCTCCATGTATAGTGTAGAAAACTGTTTATGTCTTGGAAATTTTGATGGAGAATACCCAATGGAATTATTGTTAAATTTGTGATTTTGGGTAGGAATTTGCATGTAGAATGATTATGGACGAATTTAATATATAAAACATAACTTTTGATGACCTGAAATCGGATTAATAAGGAGTCTTTTTATGAAATTAAAATTATGGGTTCAAGTTCATAGGGTTTGGAGTAAGAATTGGGGATTTATGACTTTTTGGCATGTTAAATTGTAAGATTTGGCCCAAAAGCATGTTAAGGAATGATCTAGGGTGACTAAAAATAGTTTAGAAACATTAAAAACGTATTTGGATAGTCTTAGGGTGGATTTAGAGAAGAGGAGAAAGAAGAAAAATCGGATTTGGAATATTCTGGGCGGAGTGTGCCATCTCGTTAGAAGACCTGCCCAGGTCGTTCGAACGACCTCGTTCAACGAGCTTCTAACGAGATGACAGTACCCCTTCTAACGAGTTGATAGTTCATTCGAAGCCTTTCGTTCGAACGACGGTCGTTCAAACGACCTCGTTCGAACGAGTTGATAGAATGGCCTTTTTGGCCTGATTTTCTTTCAAATGTCCCGTAGATTTATTTAATGGAGTAATAATCTTCCCTTATTGACTAGTGAGTATATTTGGGAGATTGGAGAACGTTGAGGAGTAAAACTTAGAACCTTGTAGTAAATCGAATGACCCTTATGAATTGGGAAACGAATGTATATAAATCGGGGACTTATAAGTGTATGATATTAATGATGATACAAGAATGAGAAGTATGCCTCTATTAATATATTGAGATATCTAAGATGTGCGAATGCTTAGTATATGTAGTTATCTGTGTATAACATCCCTACCGTACTTGCTGTCATGGGAGGTCAGCGTTCGATCAGGGCCATCTAATCTTTATGTGCCTACGAGGGGATTAAGATTGGTACCTGGAGGACATAGGTCAGAGAAGGACTTATTGAGAAGATAATAAGTCTGCTGATCATGGGAGCGTAGGTATGTGCATGACCCATGTGATGTGAACGTTGTTCGCCTCCATTATGTGTGATTGTTGTCATTTGAGAGCGATTCCTCAGAGATTCGGAATGCGTGGTCCTAATGTACGTGATGTAACCGAATTTGATAGCAGAGTATGTGGGCACCGTAGCTTAGCCTCGGGGTGCTAGTATTGTATATTTTTTATGAGAATAATATACTGTAAATTGAAATGCATTGTCATGTATAAACGTGAGTATAAGTAATAGTAACATTTTCGTAAAGATAAAAATGAAAACCCTCTAGTAAGTAGTATTACTAATATTGGAAACCGAGCAGAAATGTAAGACACTCTGTTTAAATGAAGATGCCGGAATTAAATCGTGAATCGTATAATAATGTTAGATTTTATATTAGAATAGTTAAGTATGGGAATAACTAGAATGGGTACAGGTATGATAGGAGTGCACAATTAGTTGAGAGGTGAGGAACTCATGTGAGTGCACACACTATCATGTACTTTATATTCACTGTTTAATGATATTAAACACTTGCTATATTTTAAACTATTTTCACAATCGGGCTCTGACCCGTTTTCTTCCAAATATATTTTCTTGTAAAAACCTTTTAGGTGCCCCGCCACAAGGACACCAAGCATAGGAGTTCCATTCAGGTGACGTACTGTAGCTGCTGTGGATGTTACAGGACCTTGACAGTAGATGCCTCCATTTTCTATCTTGACTCTATATTATCAGATTCTCTCATCTGTTGGGCATGTCGCCCTATTTCCTTTTAGAGATACTTTATCTATTCAGTCATTTCAGATTTTGGGTTGTAATTAATTTACTGATGTGGACTTGGTATTCGTTTATTTCAGTACTTGGATTGTTGTGAGGAGTATTCCTCCAGAAGCATTATTACTTTATGGTTATTCTATTGTGACTATGTTGTGGCGGTTATGTTAGCATTTCATAATCTACTTATTGCATGTTAATCGGATTTAATTAAAATTGGCAACTCATTTTTTAAATATTAGGTGGCTAGTAATGTTTAAAAAATGTTTTCGACAGTGATGCTATGAACTGAACCAACTTGGCATTTTGTATTAATTTGAATAAAGGAGTAGCTACCCGGTATTTAATTAGTCGGGGTGTCACACTTTTATGGAGTCTTTTTCATCAGGCAAGTTAGGAGCATATCACTCTGTCATACATAAGTAATTTCTTCCCCATTGAGGATTTAATTAAGTCTTTGATGATGTCACTAGAGAGGCTGTGGAAGCGTCGCATGCCATCTCAACATCCAACCCATTATATAGGATAGGCTTTAATGGTTTCGAGTGATTACTTTAAATGGTTATGTAAGTATTTGGTTATGAACGTATGTATAGAGGATTCCAGTCAGTGGTGGATCATGGAAGCTAAGGTTGTGAAAGAAGGCGCAGTGGTCCCGAATAAGATTTTTATTATGTTTCGCTATGTTGAACGTATTTGGACACAAACTCTAAAAGGGGGTTATTAGGGATCTCCAGAAGGTGATGATGATGACAATTATAAAGTGTACCCCTCTAGAAGTTGTTGAATGTTTTGATCTTTTAGTTAAGTGTTTGGTAGAGGTTTAAGTTAGGTTTGTCTTATCTGTTGGTGTAATTATGAGTGAAGGTTTGGATTTCTTATTGGTGTAGGTATGACTGAAGGTTTTTAGGTGTATGGAAAAGACTATACTTTGAATAAAAATAGTAAAATGAATGCTAATTTTATTATGCCATTGTGGAAGAGTCTTTTATGTTTGAACTATCTATACCAATATCTAAGGCATAGATAATCCTTTGGTCCACTTAAGATGACGAGGCAGACTTATGACTTATAATAGGATAAAGAAAAGTTTTTTTGAGAGAGAAAGGATCGAACCAGATTTACTTTATGGGTTGTCGACGTACCTCTGTTGGGTAAATGGGTTTTTTAATGTTTTTTGAAATATTTTGAGAGGATCGGGTCCTACGTAGTTTTTTTAGAGAAATGTGAGAAGGTTTTTTTAGAATAGAAGAGAGACGATAATTGCATAGCGCGACAAGATTCAGATCAAGGATATAACTTCTCGAGGTGATCAAGGTTAGCTGGGCATGTCATTTCTTCTCCGCCGAGATCTGTGAGCATAACTGCACCTCTTGATAAGATTTTATTCACAAGGTATGGCGAACTCCATTTGAATTTGAATTTCCATCTAGGATCCTATATAGGTTCTATGATTTCTTTGAGAGTGATTTCTCCTTCTCACTCATATTCACACTTTCTTATTAAATGAGTGAGCAGTATGGAGATGACACTAGTGTATGTGATATAAAGCCTTTAGTCTATTTTCATCCAAAACTGATAACTCATCATAGCGGCTTTGGTGCTAATCCATTTCTTCTACATTTCTCTCAATCATTATTCAAAGGGAATTTATCTCATATTCAAACTGAAATAGTGCTTCGATACCATAGATTAAGGAATGTGGGATAATCCCAATGGGTGTTTTGATAGACTTGCGGCAGTACTAGAGAGTGTAAGGGATCATGTCAGCCCAGTCTTTACACCTTTCGATCATCTTACTGGTGAAGGATTTTAGGCTTTTATTTGCATCTTCGATAGCCTCATTGGTTTATGGTTTATAAGGTGAAGATTTGTGTCTTCGAATTACATACAACACAACCACTTTTTTGACTTTATCATCAAAATATTGGCCATTATCTGATACAATGTCATGAGGGACACCATAGTAGCAGGCGATATTATTTTAAATGAACTGGGCCAGTTTCTTTCCATTCACCCCCGTATATGACTTCACTCCAACCCACTTAGTGAAGCAATCTATAGTGACCAATATAAACTCATGCCCTTTGGATGCTTTAGGAGTGACTCTCCAAATTATTTCGATAACTTAAATTGGCAATGGACAAAGAGAGGTCATGTTGTGCAACTTTTGAGGAGGTAAATACTAGATATTTGAAAATTATTGGCACTTGAGGTATCTCGTGACGTATGTTGTGCAATCCTGGTTCATAGTAGTCCAATAGTACCCCAAGGGGATAATTTTCTTTGCAGGCATATGGTTGTTCTTGTGGGGTCTATACTCCCGGTCGTGAATTCCCTACATGATCTCTTCAGTCTCATCCCCTGTTATACAATATAAAATGGTGTCATCGATATTTATCTTAAACAAATCTTTGTCGCAAATAATGTCACGGGCAATGATATTCTATAGTGTGATGCAATATTTATTATCGGCCCATTGAGGGTATTAATTATGTTTAAGGAGGCACCAGATAATTTAATGCCACATTTCGACCATGTCTGAATCGTCTTCGGTGGCGATTTCGATGTGGTAATAGTGACTTGGACTAGACTACTTCTAAACTTTCAAGGACGAAATTGTTATTCCTTCGAGCATGTCAACCATAAAGTCCAATGTCGCCAATGCATCAACAAATTTGTTCCTTGATGAGAGAGGTAATATATTGTGAGGACGGTTCTTCTAGATAAGTGTGGAAGGGTACGAGTTTATCTTCTTTGACTTTCCATTTAGGGAGGACTTTTCCTATGATGGGGGTTGAATAGCTGTAGACATCGAGGTATTGAATTTTAATTTTGAGAGAAATTTGCGGTCTATAGTGAATGCCTCATATTAAATCATATTATTAGTGCAAAGAAAGTCAATCTTAATGGTGGTGAGAGTATCTAAATCATTGGGAACGATCAGAAGTATCTGAATGGCATATCACTTCTTATTAGTGATTTTGTCAAAGAACATCTACCATCGGATTCCCTCAGAGATAGTGCATAGAATCTCTCTATCAAGAAATTATTAGATACATACATCGACTTAATCTATGAGATGACATCTATGTATTAAAAAATGCCCCTCCCTTTGACGGCCTTTTGCATGATGTAAGTAATGTCGAACTCGATTAGTAAAATCAACCATTGGGTAATGCATCTTGACTAAGCACATTTCTATATCAAGGTATTCATGGGATCTACTTGGGATACTAACTTTATAGGTAAGGAAAACAAGTAGTCTCGAAGATTTTTGCTGACCCAAACTAAGGCGATGCAAGTCGTTTCCAATATTGTGTATTTACTTTATATCCTGCTAGATTTTGAATGACATAGTAGATGGCTATTTCTTTGTGCAAATCCTGGATGTATTGGGATAGAATAGTTTTAATAGTAGTGTCATTTATAGTTAAGTACATGAATAGGGGTGTGTCAAGCTATGATGGCATGAGCATCCATGGTTAGGTAAGGTACAACATGATTTTGTTGAATTCTTCTTAGCACGCCACATTCCAAACATTGGTTGAGTATTTTAATTGGAGTTTGAAAATTGGTTCACAGATGGAAGTGTCATGGATAATGATTTTGTTAATGTATAGGAGCTTTACCAACAAATCGGATGTTTCTTTCTTAATTTAAGGCGATGTCATGTCAAGGATTGCTCTGAGTATAGAAGGATCTACTTGAATTACCTTATTATTGAAAATGAAGTCTAAGATTTTCCTTTTTGTGACACTAAAGATTCATTTTAACGGATTGAGACACATTTTGTATTGTCACAAGTGAACGGTTCCTCATGGTGTGGTAAAAGCAGTCTTCACCTGATGATCAGGGTGCATCTTAATCTTATTACACCCAATGAATACATCGAATAATGACTTGAGGGCATGATTTAGTGTTGTTGAGAGGATATTAATCCTTTTGGGGGAGCTTTGTTTAGATCTTAATAGTTGATGCACATGCAAACATTCCCTGCAAGTTTTAGTAGAAGGACTATGTTGGAAAGAAGCTTTGATATTCAACCACACAGATAAAACCCACGCTTAACTACTGGACCACTTTGTCTTTTACTCTAGGGGACCATTATGGTCAAAGCTTAATTAACATTTTCTTGACAAATATGCATTCAGAGTATGTAGGTATCGCATCTTGCACAATTTATGGATCAATTTCATGAATCTCTCTATAAGACCATGCGAATACCTCTATAAATCCTTTAGAAGCTCATCAAATTGTGACAGATCTTTATCATTGAGCGTTGATCATATCCTAAGCTCGCGGAGGATACTACTAAAACCAAGATTAGTGAAAATAGTTTCCTAATCATTAGTTTTAACCAGGTTATGTTATTTTATTTTTTCCTTATTGAGGTAAGTTAAGAGTCGCTCATTCATTAAATCGTCTTCATTAATTGTTTGATTAACAACATTAATGCAATTTTTAGGATAAACTCAAAATATTCATTCATATATTTTTTTGGGATAAACAACAATGAGGACCTGTGACACCCCATAATATCTAACTATAGATTGATCAGGTCTAAATTAAATAATACAAGAGTAAAAAACAAATAAGTATCATTATAATCATGCATAAAGCTAAAATATACTAACTGGAATATTGAACAAGATAAGTAGAATACCCAACTAGTCTGATACCATCATACATGCAAACGAAATATATACATCCAAACCAAACTACACATGCCAATACTCCCAATTACTGGAAAACGTAATGTACTACACACATCCCTCAAATCTAAATCAGTATTAATGGAGAAAGAAATACAATTGGAACGTAGGACAATGACACCTACATCCTAAGCAGAGGCTTCACATATCAGGTATGAATAGAAGGATTACTACTGAAGCATAAATAGAAGGATGGGTCCTAAAATCTTAAGTCCACAAAAACGTTAACATCAAGTCTAAATAAAATAATAGTGTAAATTATTAGTTCTCTTTGATTATTAAGAGGAAGCCGTAAATTCTCCTTTCACTTGGGTGTTTGTAGTAAAACTGAGGCATAACCCTTATGATGGTTATGTGAAAATATGCTTTACAAGAGTGATGATAAACAAACTCAAAAATGAGGTAGAAATATGCTTTGGAGAGGAAATAATGTGTAAGACACAATGAATAATGTGGTTCACCCAACTTGGGCTATATCCACAGGAGCTAGAATTTTATGTCACTTAGAATATAAATCAATGTTTACAAATGCTAAAATCTTAATAAAAATTCACCTCTAGGTGTTTACAAATGTCTACAACTCTATTAAAATCTCTTCAAGTCTCTTAATGTCTATTTATGAAATCTCTCTTTCTCTTTGTGTATGCTTCTAGTCTGAGTAGTGTTGTCTTTCATGTTTGCCCTCAGTTTCGTGGCTTCAATGGAATGAATATAATATGTCTCCTTTTCAAGGAACCGTAAATCCATTTTTCTTATTTTGGAAGCTTCTGATGGTAACCACTATTAGCCATCTAATGATGGGACAACATCGTTAGGCGTGGTATAAAATTTTCTCAAAATATGGACAAAAATATTATTCTAATAAAGAGTGTTAATCCCACTACCCAGTACATTATATAAATTCCCGTACCATATGATCATGTGTAAAAGGGATATTTTTTAATGTGAGATAATGTTTTATGTGTCAGTGGAACTTTACAGATCATGAGCATCGTTGAACGTGTAAGCATGTGGTTGCTCACGACATGATACCTTAGGAGAGTTGTTTCATAGTGTGTTGATCATGTGGAGTTGTTTTGATGTCTGTGTTCTCTAGAAATGTTTCTTCAAGAACTTTGAGTTTGTGCTTATTCGGTTTTTCCTTGAGCTTCTTCAACATGGAAGACTTGGTCTTTCAAGTGTTATGATTAACCTCTTCCTTATTACATAAAACGAACACTTTTTACCCTCTTGAAGTGTCTTTCTGAGTAAGGAGTTTTACAAATAAAACCCTCCAACATTTTCCCCCTCCTGGAGAAACTTATTGTCTTTACATGACGTTTCACCTTTGTTCAATTAATCTTAAACCGAAGAACCTTCTATCGAAGGACCTTGACCGACGGACCTATCCATTATTTATAGCGGGAGATAAGTTTTAGGAATAAGGTAAGGCCTTTTATGTGAATTTGAAAGGGTTAGATGTCCCTTTACTTATGGCTGATGATCCAGAGAGTCAATTCGAGGGTGTTAATCTACCCCTTTATGATATTTTGAGGTTTCGTTTGGATAAGGAAGATTTTCCCTACTCCAACATTGGTTTCGAAGCACCGGGTGGTTCACCTGAAGGTTTCGGTGTTTGGAAAACTTACATTTAAAGAAGTATTAGTTCACAGTCATTCGGGATTTAAATTTTCTAATAACAACTTTGTGGTCCACCCACTGATTTCTCAGGGAAATTATTTGTTTCACACATTCGTAGAAGCTTATAATAAGTTCACATTCGTTTTGGAGGATGTGTGTGAGATGATGGGGATAGATCAATACTCTACCCTTTCATACAATTATCAAACTCTAGATAATTAGGACGTTAAAGATTGAATTGAGCTATACAAACTTTATCACGAGTGCATAGGTGATTCCTCCAAAGCAACATTTACCCAGTTAGTCAATTATTTCAATACGATCCGATTAAAGTTGACAATGGAGTAAAAACCAAAGGGTGTGATACCTGAGGTACTATTTGGGCATGAAAAAGATTAGCCATGTGAGTTAGCTGCCTATATTTTATGAATTGTCCCCGCTTCTTCATTAATGGAAAGCCCAATGATTAACCACATAAAGATTTAATAATTTTTGCAGTAAGATTGTCTCATGGAGTCAACATTCCTTTGGTTGCTATAATGTTGGGTTATTTGTATACTTGGTTGGATAGATCACACTTAGAAATGGATCCTTTTGTTAAAATAGATGATGTCTCTCACTTTGGCAATACAATTCTTTTGATGAGTTTGCTTTACAGTAATTTCCCTAAGATTGCTCTAGTGGAAATCCCAAACAGTATGTTCCCAATCAGATACCCAAGATTAATACGTTATAATAAAAAGTAAAGAAAGAATGATTTTATTCCCTTGATAGACGTGTATAATTCTTTTATCGATAGATCTTACACCGAGGAAACATACGCCAATATGTAGACATTTTTTAAGGATGAAGCTCACATAATTCATTGAATCATCACCGAAAGCATCTGTAACTGATGATCCTTCATTGGTTGTGGTTCTTTTTCTTACGCCCAATCAACTCCCTTCAATCACCTATTTTGATAATTTTTGAAAGAAAAAGACAAAAAGATTTTTATATTTTTTCTTGCACCATATATGGATGGACATTTAGGATGAATGAGTCACAATTTCATTCCATATCCATGTGACTATTTGATAGTGTTTTGATATGCGTCGTCATTTCATTTTTTTGCTTTATAATGTGTGGAGTTATTAAGATATAATTTGAGATTTAAACCTTTGAGTGTTTAGTTCGTGTTTTGAGAAGTTATCCACTCTTGTTCTTGATCATTCTTCTAACTTAGTCACGCTGGTTGAGTTTTTCAGTTTCTCTACATAGAAACTTGAGATCTCGTCTTTGTGATACAAATCACATAGATAGTTTACTGTTTTGATTTCTTATTTAAAGAAATATTTCTTGTTGGTTATTTTAAAACCAATTTTATGTATTACGACCCTAAACCAATAATATTTGTTCTAATCACATTTTACTCAAACAATCAGACATAGATCTAGATTTGAGATCTTAATTGGGGATTGCACTTTCTATCTTCGCTATTTTCAAAACAAGAAAGTGTTAGGATCTTATATATTTCACAACAAGATTCCCTTTCTTTTACATAATGGATTTAGAAGAGTAGGAAATGACCAAACCTTGTTTGTCAAACATTTCGACAAAAACATTACTATTGGTCAAGTATTTGTTGATGATATCATTTTTGTTTCTACTTCCCTTTTAGAAGTTAAATCCTTCTCTGACATTCTGCACAAAGAATTCTAAATGTCACTTATGGGGGCGTTACAGTTCTTCTTAGGATTCCAAGTTAAACATAAATCAGAAGGATTATTTCTATCGCAATCCAAATACGCTTTAGAGATTGTTAAGAAATTTGGCCTAGAAACAGCTAAAGACGGTAGAACGCCTATGAGTACCTCTGTAAAACTTTCAAAAGATGAAAATGGTAAATCCATTGATTCCACTTTATACTGTATTATGATTGGAAGTTTGATTTACCAAACTGCCTCGTGCCCAGATAATATGTACTTTCTTTGTGTGTGCGATCGATCTCAAAATAATCCTAAAGAGAGTTCCCTGTTGTGCCTTAAAAGAATTATCAAATACATCAAAGTTACTCTAAACTTAGTACTTTAGTACACTAAAGACACCTCTAGCACTATAGTAGGTTACACCAACGCTGATTGGGCCGGGTGTATCGATAATAGTAAGAGTACTTCAAGAGCGTGTTACTACATCGGTAACAACTTAGTAGGATGGAGTAGTAAGAAACAAAATTTCACTTCTTTATCTACTACAGAATAAAAATATATTATAGCAGGAAGCTGTTGCTCTTAATTACTTTGGCTGAAACAAATGCTAAAAGATTATGGTATCGCTGGAGATAAGTTACATCTCTATTGTGACAATCAAAACGCGATTACCATTTCTAAAACTCATGTTTAACACTCTTGTACTAAACATATTAAAATTAGATATCATTTAATATGCGAGTTAATTGAATCTATGGAGTTCGAAATTAATTATCTTCCTACTGAATTACAATTAGTTGATCAATTCACTAAACCCTTAGATAATGCGCATTTTGAATCTTTATGCAAGTCGATTGGCATGATTTTTGCTGAATAGTGTTATATGCCTCTTGAATGTTTTTCTTTTCCCTTTGTCCATTTTAGATGAAATGGGGGATAAATTTGAGTCATTCTTGTACATTCTCATCTAATGAACTTAATCTTAGGTATCTTATTGCAGATTTCAGTACCTCTTTATTGCATCAGATTTTGTTAGGGTAATGGTTTGTACATAGTTGAGTTATGTAATTTTTCCATTTCTAGGAGATTGGGTAGATATATTGTTTGTATAAGAATATGATTTTCTTATTTTTTGGTATCCCTACGAGTCCTAGATCAATGGAGATTTTGTATCATATTTCAAAAGGGGGACATTGAAGCACCTTATATCTTTGACTCACTTGATTCTACATTATATAGGAGCTCATCTAGTTTGGAAATAATGACAAAAATTGTGTCTATCCCTAGATGAACGAAAAGGCCTTAGAATCTTCAAAGCTTTATTGATATTCCTCTACAAGTTCATGAAGGTATAACACATACACCACATACTAGGACTGCATACATATAGTGATTTATTTATGCAATGACCATGTGTGAGTTAAATGCCCTTAAAATGATTTTTAAATAATTTTTGTGATTTATATAATACTTTCTACGTATTTTAATTAATTTTTTGGGAATTAAAATTGGAATTTTATAAATCTTTAGGGTGATTTGTAAATGTGTTTTATGCCTTACAACTGTCTTGGGATCTTGCGTGATAGTGAATCTACAGCATACACGTGTTGCACACACATCGGTTAAGTTCGTGTTTCTTATCACTCACATACATGTGATTTACTTTGAACCCTTGGATCAATTTAATAGACGGTCTTCATGTGATTGGAATCAATCCAAGTGAATTAGATTTAACCACTCAGAGTTGGATTTTTTCACCACATCTTGAGAACCGTCAAATTTACATCGATTTAGCCAAATTTAATCACAACCCTTGATTTTAAGTCGTCGTTCCAGATCCATCTATGTTTTGTATAAATAGATGCCATCTGTGAAGTAATTGGGGACTTTCGGTTATTCCTCGTTTGAGAGAAAAAGAGAGATAGTGGAGAGAAGAGAGATAAAGGATTAGAGAGAGAAATAAAACCCTAATCAAACTTCGCAAATCCAAAACAGAAATAATTTTGTAAGAGTTAAACCTTTGAGCATTTAGTTCCTATTTTGAGAATTTATCCTCTCTTGTTCTTGATCATTCTTCCAACTTAGTCACGTTGGTTGAGTTTTTCAGTTTCTCTACATAGAAACCTGAGATCTCGTCTTTGTGGTACAAACCATATAGATAGTTTACTGTTTTGATTTCTTATTTTGAGAAATATTTCTTGTTGGTTATTTATAACTGATTTTATGTTTTCAAACCCTAAACTCACAATATTCGTTCTGATTTCATTTTACTCAAACAATCAGACATAAATCTAGATTTAAGATATTGATTGGGGATTGCACTTTCTATTATTACTATTTTCAAAACAAGAAAGTGTTAGGATCTTCGATATTTCATAACAAGATTCCCTCTTGATCTACGATTGTTTTGAAAGGTTTGAAGTATGATTTAGTCTTGACAAAACTGATTTTGGAAAATCTTGCATATCTAGTGATTTTGTAATTTGATAAATCGTTTTGTCTCTATTAAGTGTGAGTGTGTTGCATGCATATGTTAGATAAAACATCACCACAACACTTACACTCTACCACACTTAAAGTGTTAGTTGAGTGATCTTGAACTTGTCTGAGTCGACGTAAAGCTAAAATCGAGTAAAGTTACGAAGCTGAAGAGAACATTACTAAAAACCACCTTTACATGAGTCAACTCTAATATAGAGGAGTTGGTAACAATTCCGAACTTAGTTTAGGTTTGTATGTGTCGTTTTATTGTTAAATAACTTGTAATTTGTTACTTTGTTTTAGTGAATTTTTGTTTTGTGACGTAGAGATCAACATGGATGTTTCTCCAATTGAGTGGGGTTTTACCACGTTAAAATCGCTTGTTTACACATCTTTTACTCTCATCTCCTTCTTGAGGTTATGTTGGTTTGTTTTTCTTAAAGTTTTGTTTTTCAAAACTGGTAAACCTATAACTGAAATTACTCGTTCATAACTGTTTTACACATCTTGTGTTTATAATTTGTTTTAAGAAAAAAGTTTCTTCAACAAATAGTTCAGAGCCATTTAGATAGTTTAATCTTGTATTAAACAACTTAAGTGTTAGTTTTTCAATATGTTTTATGAATTTTGGATGTAAAAGTATTAAAATAAAGATGATGCCAATTGGGAAGAATATTACTCCAAATGGTTAAAAAGGTGTGAAGGTGTTTGTTGATACAAAAAATTACCCACCTATGTGGACCAATCAGAAATGGCACTTGTCATCTTACATTGCAGTAATCCTAGTCACTAGTTATTTAATTAATCCTGAAGATAATTGCTCAGCAAGGATGCCGACCAACTTGAAGAAGGCATACCATCAAAGTAAATGAACAGCCATATCACTAGAGGAAATAACAGAAGGTCCTTCCACACATGATCTATATAATCAACCATCACATTCATTATGTACAAGTGTAAATACTTGAATATATAAAGGCATTCCAACCCTTGATCTCTAGGTCACTATAAATACATTGTATTCCTATCACAAAAGACATGATAGAATGGATTCTAAGATATTCTTCTTATCAATAGTACCTAGATTTCTGTAATCACTCAAATTTATACAATAACAGTGGACATAGTCTTTCTTACATTGACTAACCACTTTAAAAACTCTTTTTCTATTATGTGATTATTTCCTTACAATCTTATATTTTATCTGTGATTAGAAAATTTAATCTAGTCCATTTTTTGTCATTAACAGATTGGCGCCATTTGTGGGAATGTGTGTCTAATTGTTGTTCTCTATCTCATACATCCTTGTTCAAGGGAATATGAATGATGTTAAGCCTAGTTCTATAAAAGAAGCAAACCCAGTTGTCCCATCTGCTCCGCCTAAAGCAATCGACCCGAATGGAATTCTTACCAGTATTACCAAGGGACAAGACGTCATGCAGGAAATAATGAGGCAATTGGCTCAGTCCCGGTAATCTAGATCTCCAATTCTTTCTAGGAAACAAATGGTTCCTTCTCCAAGATGAGAAAATTCACCTCCACCCCTAGGGTAAGCTGACATAGCTATTCCAAATCTTCACGCGATAGGTCTCACCGTCAATGAGTCAGTTCATCGATCAGATCTATAAAATTCTATGATGGCCATTATCTATCTCCTGAAAGACCATGAGTTTCATAAAGATTGATTAGAGCTCCTCCTTTTAATTGTTTAGGATCCCAATCAAATAGATATTCATTTAGATAGTTATCCATAAGTAATCAACACCTCGCTGACCATCGTGAAGCCTCAGTCAGGTCAAGATTAAGTGCTCGACGATTCGTGAAAGTCAAGAAGACTTCTTAGGAAGAGAGCTCAGTGCAAATAGATGGTCAGGATAGTCGAGTTGCTTCACACAAGTCTGATGTAGACAATCTATCATGGAAGGGATTAATCGATCAATCTGAAGATCGACTGGGAGAAATGGCAAAAGCAAAGAATCCATTGCAAAGGAACTTCATCAAGGGATCCCTCTTCATTCAAGTAATTATTGATTTCCCAACTCCATCTAAGTTTAAAACACCAGTGGTCACCCCTAAATATGATGGTAAAACTAATCGAGTTTTACACAAAGAACAGTATGAAGCTGCAGCTGACATCTATTGTATTCTTGACTAGATAAGATGTAGAGCTTTTTCCGGCACCATTATTGGTTCAGCCTAAATATGGTACAATAACTTGCCCCAAGGACAAATTTCCATCTTCAACCAGCTTTCCGAGCTATTCATCAGCAACTTCTATTTTAGGGCCAAGCTAGTGAAGAGAGTAGCCCATATCCTGTGTGTCAAGCAATGAGTAGGGGAAATCAACAAGGAGTACATCACTCGTTTTAACGATGAGAAATTGGAAGTGGTTGACTATGAGGAGAAAATAGACATCACGGCTTTAAAGAGTTAATTGCTTCAAGAAAATTTATACTTCATATTGGCCAAATATCCTCCTAAAACCATGATAGAGCTCATGGCTAAGGCAGGAAAAATTATGAATGATGAGGAAGAAATGGCTGTAAAAATAGAGTCCAACTTCTAAGTTTGAGAAGAAGGATCAAAAGGATCAAAAAGAGCAAAAAATGAAGAAGGATGAGAAACTCAAAAAGTGTGGAACATATACGCCGTTAATGGTAAGCATCCATCATATCCTAGAGGAAATAAAACAAAATACAGATTTACGATGGCCTGAGAGACTCAGGGCACCACATAACAGGAGTGACAAATCTAAATATTATGAGTTCCATAAAGATCATGGCCGCATTCCAACCCTTGATCTCCGGGTCACTATAAATACATTATATGCCTATCACAAAAAGCATGATAGTACCGATTCTAGGATATTATTCTTAACAAGAGGACCTATTTTTTTGTAATCACTCAAATCTATACAAAAACAGTCTACGTAGGCTTTCTTACACAGTCGAACGTTTTTAAAAATTTCTTGTCTATTGTGTGATTATTACCATAAAATCTTATATTTTATATATGATTAGAAAATTGGATCTAGTCCATTTTTTACATCAACAGTGTTAAAAACACTTAAGAAGTTAGTGTGGGTAACTTAATGGTATTTTGGGAAATTAACACTTGAAAAAATGGAGTAAAAGATGAGTTTGGAAGAAAAGGGATAAAATGATAATTTTAACTAAAGTGGGAGATATTTATGAATTAAAAATATTAAAAAAGAGTGTTACACATGATGGTCCTAAATGAAAATTATCCAAGATAAAGGACTAGAAATGATGATTTTCGAACTCTAACACAAGTTGAGGTGAAACCCCGGGTTTTGGCTTCGATTGGGTAAAAGGAAAAGTGGAATAATGTGGACATTTGCAAAATGTTAAAACGCATTAAAAATAAAATCGGATGACATCAATAAAAACTAAGGAAAGATCCAAAACATTGGCCAGAGCATATGGTACGCATAGCTCTAGATACCCTTTTGTGTGTGCTTTAGGTGACAATAATTTTTATTTTCAAAAAGCTTTTTCCAATTTTATTTATCAACAAGTGTGTGAACCAATTTTACTTAACCCAATTTTATTTTGTTAAACCAAAACATGCATCTATTGTGATTTAAGTAAGTAAAATAAAGTAATGTCGACAACGCCAATGCACGAGGAAACTACAACGAGAAAAAACCTTGGACAACCCTAACAAGAGAATAACTATGATATGGTTTTACAAAG
Organism: Sambucus nigra; assembly: GCA_949130495.1. NCBI lineage: Eukaryota > Viridiplantae > Streptophyta > Magnoliopsida > Dipsacales > Adoxaceae > Sambucus > Sambucus nigra. Next base: position 164,216,336 of record OX422220.1, on the reverse strand, counting down.
TACAGACATTAGTCTTACTTAAGAACTCGATCCCCATAAGACTTTATGCTCTTCTATGCTTAAACCATCCCTCCACAGTGTAACACAGGAGTCCCCCGATGCAAGGTCCACAACAAAATAATCTATAAGTGATTCAGTATCCACTGATACAAATTTGGCAACAATCTACGATTCAGAAATTGCAGTCCACCTCTTCTACACTTCAAAACTCAAAGAATCAATTGTTCAACAGATATGAACAAACTCCAGATGGTGAAAACACAAGATCTCTATTGCATATGGTTATGAATGTTCAAATTTGAAACTATAAGGATGGTTTTATGCTTTGGAATGGTTTGTAAACAAACTCTAGAAAATGAATAGTTTTTGTCCTTTCTTATGTTCTGCACACTATTTTTCTGACAAAAAGAGTCCTTTAATAAAAATATTGAGTCGACGTGTAGTTAGATCGATATTTTCTTGCCGGTTGAACGATATGGCCATCTCGTTAGAACGAGAAGTCCACGTCATTTGATCGACTTCCACATGTTGTTTGAACGACTGTAAATGTCATTTGATCCTTCAAAGCACAGGGAAAAGATCTATATGACACTAAGCAATAGTTATCTTAGAAAAAATCAATTTAAAAACATTTAAAAACATAGTTATATAAAATAACATCCTTTGAAAATATTTCTGAATTCCATAAACATTGTACGTTCATACCAGAGAGAATCTCAAAAAATCAAATGAAGAAGTGAAATGTGCACCAACTATGACATGATCTATCTTTGAAGCTTCCCCGCTATGTCTTAAACACAATGTCACAGGCTTAATCGGAATCGTGAAAAGTTAAATCTATCCTATGACTGGGTTTTTTTTCAGAATAATGTCAATACATATAAATTGACAATATTTGGAAATATGTCCTTACAAATCTCCCCCTTTGGTTATTCTAGAACAAAACTAAAAAAAGTAAAATGCCTAAGTTGGGCCATCAAGAAGTATGACCTAAATCTGATCCCGTAAAACCCAAAATAAAAATACAGGACATAGACAATCAAATATAGGGGGATCAGTGAGCATGAACTGTCTCCATGTGATGTAGTCGTAAAATCTCGAATCGCTAAGAATATCTACACACACGAAATAGACAAATACCATGTGAAGTATGGAGGAATAAATGATATATAATTAATATGATATCAAATATAAAATACTAGAAAAAATCTCACTCTACATCACATATCTATCTCTCCCCATTTTTGTCTCGAATAGACAATTAGTGAGAAAAATATACATATAAACAAGTATCTAGCATGAGAATTATCATGTGAAGTGTATCTAGACATGTCATGCTATATTCATGCTAGAATATTTAGGTAAACATGATGAACTAGGTAAAAAGAATCAATATATGTCAAAGCATAGCTGGAAAATAGTAACAAATAATAATAATCAATATCAAACGATGTGACTAAACAAATCAATGCAATGTAAGAATTAAGGCATGAATAATGAACTTCAACTGCATATAAACTGTCCAAAACAACTAAGAAATACAAAAATAGTGTAATAAGAACAGATATACGAAGTAGGTATAAGAATAGAACGAAGAGTCAAAAAGTCAACATAGGTCTTTCGAACGACAAAGCAATGCCATTTGAATGACATAAACATCCCGTTCGATCTAGGCTAAGAAATGACCTGAAACAGTAGAATGTCGTGTGAAGCATCTATCTAATGACCTAGTAAAGACCGATCTCACGACCATATTTGACTACTTTTGTACCTCGTTTCTAAGGTCGCTTAATCCAGTCATTCGAACGACAGCCACAAGTCATTTGAACGACTTTAAAAAATTTGCATTCCAGCTCTAAAAATGTGGAGGTTTTTCCCAACGAAGAAATTTTCTCAAAATAGTAACTAGAAATACAAAAACAATAGCAAAATAGACTCAAAACAACAAATAGGTGAATTACGCATTAATATTGTATAAATGTGCTCAAATATGGAATGGAATGAATGGGTGTAACTAACACAAGTGAATCATAATCGAAACATAAAGATATGTTCAAGAAGCTCTAATTGATTGCTAAATATCATTAAACTACGTTTTAGCCATATATGACAATTAAATTTGAATTTAATGAACAAAACATACATCATACATACAAGTTAAGAAATTTTGATAATTCTTCAAACAATACCATCATGACATGACTTTTCAAATAAATGACTTGTTTGTGAAAACCCATTGTATTATCCAACCAAACTCCATCAGATTTGATAATTATATTTTTTTTCTTTTAAGGTTCTAATTTCTCTTTTAAGAGATTACCTATTGGCCCCATTTTTGGCATATATTTCTTCTTATTGCCTTAATTTTTTTCTTCGAATCTTTTGAACAATTTCTTCTCGACGAGTTCACATGCCTCTCGCAGCCCTTTCCCGTGAACACTCAATATTTTTTCAGTATGTCATATCAATCCTCACAGGGAATGATTCTTACATGTACAAATCCTCTTATGTCTAATTTGCGCTGTGGGTACCCCGTTTTTATCACCATAAGGACTGGACGAGTAGCCCCTCTTCAGCGGCCCAAAGCCCAGGCCCGTCACCTCTGGTACTCATCCATTTACTCCACGATCCCATGAAGAGAAGTTGTGGGGGAACATGATCCCATGTAAGGTAGATGGCTAATAAAGAGGAACCCATCACCCCCACTACACCAACACACACATGTATAAATTAAACCCTAAGTCCGGGGCAAAGGACAAGTTGTATTCTCTGTACTTACTCTTCAGAATATAGAGAAATAACACTGACTGAACCACCGTGGACGTAGGCACTTCTTTGCTGAACCACGTATCTTCGTTGTTGTGTGATTGGTCTTTTATTTGTTTTTTCTTGGTTGTCACCTCTTTCATATTTATTTGTGCTGCATAATAATTGCATCTACAATTGGCGCCGTCTGTGGGAAGCGTTTATCTTTCCTTAAGAAGAGCCCACACCGAAGAAAAAAATCTAAGATGTCTGGTCACAGCAGCAACGCTCCTCAAGCAGGAGACATTCAGGAGCCACCCGCTCCTCGCAGGATCAGGTCTGAATTTCGACGTTCCGATCAAGGGGCTCGCTTAGAAAGGCCAGCCGCAGAAGAAAGTCAAGGACCAGCAAGGTCCACTCAGATATCCAGATTGATCGATGCATACGAAACAAGGCTCCACGAACAGAGGGAGTCTTCTCGCAGGTATGAGGCTGAGAATGCTCGCCTGAAAAGAAGACTGGAAAAACTGGAAAAAGAACTACGTCCTGATACCAGGAAATGCCCCTATCGCACTCCTAGCCCTCAGGCGAGCAAATCTCGCAGCCGAGGAAGGAGCCCTAGGCGGCAACATCAAGGGTTCGAAGGTGGCGACTCAGACGACGACCTCCGCGAGCAACTGAGAAAAGCTCGCCGCTATCAGAGCCCTGCTCGCAGCGACGACAACATACGGAACCTGGTCCGCAGAGAAATGGACCAACATCCAGCTCACCGCGGCACCAGGTCAACCAGAGAACTCGCCAGGAGAGCCCTCAAGACCCAGATGAAATCGCCCTTCACAAGGGAAATTGAAGAAGAAGAAGCTCCCAAAAAGTTTGCTATTCCGAGGTTCAAGATTTATGATGGGAAGACTGATCCCATTGATCATGTCAGGCAGTACCGGCAGGCTATGACCCTCTGGAATCATCGAGATGCGTTGATGTGCCGTATTTTCCCCTCGAGCCTTCACGACGTGGCCCATAAATGGTTCGAGAAACTCCCTCACCGATCCATCAGAAATTTCAAATCCCTGGCCGAGCTCTTTACAGCCAGGTTCATCACCAGCAGCTCCCATCCCAAAAGGATGGATGCTCTATTGACGATGAAGAAAACTCCTCAGGAGACACTTCGAGACTACGCGAAAAGGTACTGGGAGTTATTCAACGAAGTCGAAGACTGCGCAGAAGAGGTGGCAGTGGCTTCATTCAAAATTGGGCTACCTAGCTCTTCCCTCCTCTACCAGTCCTTGACAAAGAAGGAAGCAACCACCATTGATGACCTGATGGCCCGGATTGAGAAATACGCAAAGGTAGAAGATGTCACCCGCCTTAACGTAGGTGAAAACGGTCGAGCCAAGCTCGCCAGGAAGGGAAGTGAGAAAGTTGATAACCAGAAAAAAGGAGGAAAGAATGGGAGCAAGAATGGACCCAAAAACGGAGGGGGCCCTGATGTTGCAAAGTCGTTCCAGGCAGTCAACACCGTCTTCAAAGAACCAATTTACAAAATTCTCGCTAAGATCAAGGATGAGCCGTTCGCCAAATGGCCCCAGAAAATGGGAGGAGACCCATCGAAAAGAAACAATGCGCTGAGATGCACCTTCCACAAAGAGGGGGGACATAAGACCGAGCACTGCAAGGCTCTTAAGTCCCACCTCGAGGAGTTGGCCCAATCCGGACATTTGAATAACTTTGTGGAAAGGAAGGTAGAGAGAGTGACTGTCCATAAGGAGGCAAAACCCGACAACGTATTAGAAGACGACACCGGACACGAATTCGCAGTAATCCATGGAGTATCCGATGTTAAGCAAATCCAGGGCAACTCAGCTCGGATGGAGGTAAAGAAGCTGACAGCAGTAATGCAAGCTTTTCAAATTGATCCAGCGAAATCACAGGCAGGAAAACGCCGCCGAGCAGAGGACATCAACTACAACAAGCATATTGTCTTCACGGATGAAGATCTTGTGGGAGTGAGGACCCCACATCACGATGCCTTAGTCATTACACTCAGGATAGCCAACTTTGATATCGACAGACTGCTCGTCGATCAAGGAAGCTCATCCGAAGTAATGTACATCGACCTGTTCAGGAAATTGAAGTTGGACATCGCCGACCTTAAGGGAACCACTGTCCCTCTGGTCGGCTTCGCTTGAAAAATGACCATGCCTTTGGGCAAGATAGTACTACCAGCGCTCGCTGGGAGTGTTTCAAAAATGATCGAATTCTTGGTGGTCGACATCGACTCACCATATCAAGCCATCCTCGGCATGGGATGGATCCATGCAATGAAGGCAGTCTCCTCGACCTACCACCAGAAACTCAAATATATCACCGAGCGGGGAGTGATGGAGATACATGGCGACCAGGCGATGGCGAGAAAGTGCTTCATAGCGGCTATCCGACCGAAGCCAGAGAAAAAAGACGTTCGAACCAGCGAGAAAGTGGAGGAAGATGCAATCCCTTCCAAATAGCAATTAAAATATGGAAGGCCCGGAGTGGAAGAGACCAGGCTCCTCCCCTCCGAACGGGTTGTAGAAGACCTGGTAGAAGTCATTGCTAGGGAAGGCGACAACAACAGAGTCTTCCTGATCGGGACTTCACTCACTGACGAAGAGCAAAAGGATTTGTTAACCTTACTCAGAAGCAACATAGATGTTTTCGCCTGGAAACCCTACGAGCTTCCAGGGATCGATCCCAATATGGTTTGCCATCAGTTGCACGTCAATCCCACATTCAAACCGATAGCACAAAAGGCACGACGAACTGCTCCCGAGAAAGCCAAAGCAATAGAACTGGAAGTCGAAAAACTGCTGGATGCAGGATCCATACGGGAAGTGCAGTTCCCCAAATGGTTATCCAACCCAGTGGTAGTTCCAAAAAGCAACGGTAAGTGGAGAGTTTGCATAGACTTCACCGACCTCAACAAAGCCTGCCCCAAGGATAGCTTCCCTCTTCCAAAAATAGATCAACTAGTAGACGCCACTGCAGCTCACGAGCGAATGAGTTTCCTGGACGCATACTCGGGCTATCACCAGATTCCCTTATATGCCCCAGATCAGGATAAAATGGCGTTTATCACGACGGTTGGTTTATACTGTTACAAGGTCATGCCTTTCGGGCTAAAAAATGCAGTGGCAACTTATCAGCGGCTGGTTACTAAAATGTTCAAAAATCAGATGGGAAACACGATGGAGGTCTACATTGACGACATGCTCGTCAAAAGCAAGGAGAAAGAAAACCACCTTTCTGACCTGGCAAGTACCTTCGAAATCCTCAGGAAATACCGAATGAAACTCAACGCGAGCAAGTGTTCCTTCGGTGTCCAGTCAGGAAAGTTCCTTGGGTATTTGGTCAGCAAGCGTGGCATAGAAGCAAATCCGGATCAGATTGAGGCAATTAAACGGGTGCAACCTCCTCGCACAATCCGCGATGTACCGAAGCTCACTGGAATGCTCGCTGCTCTGAATCGTTTCATTTCTAAATCCTCCGAGAGATGCAAGCCCTTCTTCCAACTCTTAAAAGGCAGCAAAACGGTAGAATGGACCCCAGATTGCTCGCAAGCATTAGGCGAGCTCAAATCCTACCTAAGCTCCCCACCACTGCTCGTCATGCCACAGCAAATGGACCCTTTGTACCTCTACCTCTCTGTATCCAGCCATACTATCAGCTCAGCGCTAATGTGTGAAGTCACAGGGATCCAACATCCAGTCTATTACGCAAGCAAAACCTTACTAGATGCCGAGCAGAGATACCTGCCATTTGAAAAGCTCGCATTCGCCCTAGTAATGTCATCGAGGAAACTAAAGCATTACTTCGAAGCTCACACGATCATCGTCCTTACATCACACCCCCTCAAGGCTGTCCTAAGGAAGGCGGATTTGTCAGGCAGGCTGTCTAAGTGGTCAGTCGAGCTCGGCCGGTTTGACATCCAATTTCAACCAAGGACAGTTATCAAGGGTCAAGTCCTCGCTGACTTCATAGCTGAATTCACGGGCGAAGAACCTCTCGACCAGCCTAAACCAATAGAACAAAACAGTCAGGCTACAGGGGGAAGCTAGAAGCTATTCGTTGATGGAACCTCCAACTCAAAGGGGGCAGGAGTAGGAATTGTTCTCATCACTCCAGAAAATGCAGTCCTCGAGCAAGGAATTAGGCTAGGATTTGCAGCCTCCAACAACGAAGCAGAATACGAAGCCTTAATTGCAGGTCTCCAAAGGGCGCAAACTCTAGGAGCAAAGCATTTACAGGTATTCGGAGACTCGCAACTAGTTTCCAATCAGATAAGTGGAGACTACAATGCGAAGGACGAGAGGATGGAAGCCTACCTCTCGTTGGTAAGAAACTTGATGACAAACTTTGAAGAAATCAACATCCAGCAGTTTCTCAGGGGGCAGAACAGCCACGCTGACGCTTTGGCAGCCCTGAGCTCGGCAGTTGATTCCAGCCTTAAAAGGATAATCCCTATCGATTTCCTTAGCTACCCGAGCATTCACCGCGAGCGAACAAAAGCGAAACAAATACTCCAATTAGAACCAGCCCCTAGCTGGATGGATCCCTTAAGAGGCTATTTGAAGAACGGAATGCTCCCAGATGATAAAAGGACTGCCCACCAGATAAGAGTCAAAGCTGCTCGCTTTCACTTATCCACGGGAGGCGACTTGTATAAAAGATCTTTCTCCGGCCCCTACCTTAGATGCGTCCACCCAGGCGAGGTCGAGACAGTGCTTCACGAGCTTCACGAAGGAATCTGCGGAAGTCACGTCGGAGGAAGATCTCTAGCCTTCCGAGCAATGAAGGAAGGTTACTGGTGGCCGTATATGCAAAGGGACTCCGCAGTATATGTCCGCAGATGCCTAAAACGCCAGCTTCACGCCCCCATGGTCCACCAGCCTGCCAGCGAATTGAAATCCCTGACCAGCCCCTGGCCTTTTTTCCCAGTGGGGAATGGACATCGTGGGACCTCTACCCACCGCTGCCGGCAATCGCAAATACCTGTTGGTCGCCACCGATTACTTTACCAAGTGGATCGAGGCAGAACCTCTGGCGAACATCCGAGATGCTGACATGATGAAATTCATATGGAAAAATATAATCACTCGATTCGGGATCCCCAGAACCATCATCACTGACAATGGGACACAGTTCGAAAGTGGCCCCTTTCAGGACTTCTGCGACCAACACGGAATCAGGCACCACTTCACCTCGGTAGCTTATCCTCAGAGCAACGGACAAGCTGAGGCTTCCAACAAAACAGTGATCGCTGGATTAAAAAAGCGGTTAGAACGAGCAAAAGGCGCGTGGACTACCGAGCTACCACATGTCCTATGGGCATACAGAACGACTCCCAGACGAGCCACAGGTCAGACGCCATTCTCACTAGCATATGGTATGGAAGCGGTCATCCCATTAGAAGCAGGATTGCCTACAATGAGATCCGACCTTGTCGAGCAGAATCAGAACGATCAGGCTTTGCTCGCTGAACTCGACTTGGCCGACGAGCGCAGGGAACTTGCCCTAATAAAACTAGCGAGTTATCAGCAACAGCTCGCGAAGCACTACAGCAAAAAGGTCAATCCGAGGAAGTTCGAAATTGGAGACTATGTCCTAAGAAAGGTCCTGGGCAACACAGTGAAGCCATTAGATGGTAAACTGGGCCCAAACTGGGAAGGACCTTATGAAATAATTAGAGACGACCTGCAAGGTGCCTATCATTTGAAAACGATGGAGGGCAGAGCGATACCACGAGCATGGAACGCAACTAATCTCAAGAAATTCTACTTTTAGGAGTTCTATTGTTAGATCTTTTATTGTACTCATTTTGGGAAAAGACAGTTTATTTCTCTACTCACCAATAAAAATCTCTCAGTTGATTACTCTCTAAAAGTATAACAATTATATCTTATTGCACATCCTTTTCAAATCACAGGTATAACAGTTGACATAGCAGGGGAACACCCCTCCTCAGGTCATCGTCACGAAGCACGACAGACCTCTTAGCGTTGCCCATGGCAATATATGAAGCCCTACAGAGTATTCTTAGGCATCAAACCTACTTTGGTTAAACAAAATCCTGACCGGATGAAGACATCCAAAAACAGGTGTGTCCTCGCCAATTGCCCCTCTTAGACCTAAGGGAGTGTGACGACACGACCTAAAAGGTAAAGAGAGAGCACAATGGTATTCTTAATACTGGACTGGGCGGACACTCACATGACAAGATAAAGATTGTGAAGCTGCAAAAATATAACAGAGATTGGATAAACACGTTTAGTCGGCAAAAACGCCCAAAACTCAATCTTTCCATTAATCTTTTATATTTACAAACAATAATGGTACATGTTTAGTCGGCAAAGACTCTCCCAAAGCATTTACAATTATTAAAAAACAAAATATCAAGAAGGGGGAAGCCTCCGAACAAGGTAATCAGCAACCTTAGCTCTCCTCCCATCATCAGGGGCAGGATCGAATTCCTCAACAACTTCATTTGTGTCCAACTCCAGTAGCCGCCGAGGAATAGCATCGATAGGAATCCATCGGTCATCTCGCCTAAATGGATTGGGCATCAGAGTAGAGGGAGACATCTCATGCCGATACCACAATATCGAATTTCTCGGCACCTGCAGCTCTTTGAGAGCACTCAACCACCCCCTGATGAAGGAAAGCACCTCGAACTCTGATAATCTTGTGGGAGCATCTAGCCAGCCCTGATCATAGCCATCAGTCCACACTTGGCGAGGGCCCTTCTTAAATAAATGCCGCAGTCGGGTGACGTCCCTCTGAAGCCCAGCAGCAGTTACGTAAGCTCGCTGAACATTGCTGCACAACTCCTCCATCTCCCTCTCACGCTGCTCTTCAGCTTCCCTACTCCTACCCCGCGTACTCCTGCCAGCTCGCGGGAGGGGTGTCCGAGCAGCTCGCGACGAGGAAGAACCTTGCAGGACTGCCGAAGCGGTGCTCGGCGAATGCTCCTTAAGCTTCAAGACCTCCCGCCTCAGGTCGTCATTCTCCCGCTGAAGAAACTCCATGACCTGATTGATCTCGGTAGCCTCCAGTAACTTTACTCTCAGCTCGCTGACTTCTTCTTGCACTGAAGCTTCGATCTCTCCCATTTCCTGGAGCCTGTCCTTCAATTTAGCCACCAGCTCGGACTGATCCTTATACTTCTGGTTCCTTGATTTAGCAAACCTACAGAGCTTAGCAAAAGCCTGGCGAACTGCAGGGCTTGCATTAGGACCCAGAGTCCTACCCAATTGGGAGGTAACAGGAATATAATCATCCACATCAACCAACTACAAAGAAAGGAAGAGAACAAAAAGAAATCAGTATAAACAAAAACGAAGCCTTTTTATTGATAATGAGCGAGGTTACATCAGAACAAAAAAAGGAAAAAATTACAAAGAAGTCCCTATCACTTAGCAACCTCGGTGGACGGACCCTTGTCCTTATCAGCATCAACAGGGGCGTTACCCTCTGCAGAGGTGTGCACTGCCCCCTCGACCAAGGAAGCATCAGCAAGAGTCGCCTCAGAAGCAGGATTGACCCCTTCAGCAGTTGGGGCTGGCTCCTCATCCACAACTGGCTTGGGCCCTGGATCATGTTCGTCAAAAAGCGAGGATGCAACATCCACCCCTGCAGCCACAAGGGCCTTGTTACACCCCTTCTTGAAGTTCAGACGGCTAATATAGCCTATCTGAACCTCGGCGTCTTCATACGCAGCAGCCCAGCCAGAATTGTATGAATCTTCTTTAACAGTGGCTGCCTGGGCCTTCTCCGCTTCCAGCTGCTCGGCAAGAACCCTGTTCTTCTCCACAAAGTCCAGCTTGCTAGAGCAGACCTGTTCATATGACTTCCTCAGCTCGCCAAGCTCCCTGACAGCATTATCTCTCTCGCGAGTAGAATTCGCAAGGGCCAAGTCAGAAGAAGCTCGAGCCGCATCAGCAGCCTTCAGATCGACCTCCAGCTGAGAACCCTTGGCCACCAGGGTAGACTTCTGTTGCTCCAGCTCGCTGTTCCTTCTCAACAGCTCGTCCCGAGAGCGATATAGCACAGCGAAGTCAGTCACAAACTGCAGAAAACAAGGTAAAGATCAGAAAGAAGAAACCATCAAAACAGATTAGAAGAAGTTGGGAAGTAGAAAAGAAACCTTACCAAGGCGAGCCTCTGGCTAGCTTGCAAGGCCAGTTGATCAGACCCTGACGCCCTCTCGCGATCTGCAGGGAGGACTGCCCTCTCAAGCAGCGCAGGGGCGAGTTGAGGAGAGGTGGCCATCGAAGCCCCCTCAGGCAAAGCAGATACTGGGACCAAGGCTTGACCAGTCTTGGTCCTCAGTTCCATCTTCCTCCTCTCCTCCTCCTTCTATTTCTCCCTCCTCTTTCTCTCTTCCACCTTCTTCCTCTCCTCCTCCTTTTTCTTCTCCCTCTCCCTCGCCTGCTCCTCCTCTCTCTTCTTCTTCTCTTGTTCTTGAGAGGGAGGCCGAGAACCAGTAGCTATGGCCCCGGAGACAGTCTTCGATTTTTTGGACCTCTGTACAAGAAGCACATCATCATCATCATCATCATCCCGGATTAGATTCTTCCTGGGAGGCATTTCTTCACCTGGACTGCTGGTAGTACTCGATGAACTGCTACTATCAGCACTGCCTCCACCCAAGTTACTCACAACACCTGCAGGCTCGCTCTCCGAGCTGCTCTCCTCCTCGTCCAATTGGATGGGCTCAGCTGAAATCTCTTCGGAAGAGTCAAAGTCCGGAACACTTTCCACAGGTCGGGCTATGAAGCTGGAGCCTGTGTTCTTGTATTCAAGCAGAAAAGCAGCAGACCTAGGATGCTCGCCGTCACCCAAAGGTTCCCTGATGTTCCAAGCTTTCACCAGTTCCGAGATACGAACCTCGCTGAGAGCTGGCTCCAAGTTCTTTATCTTCGATGAAAAGGAGAAAGCAAGGAGGAGTTAGAAAAATCACAAAGTCAGCAAAGGTTGAAACAACAATACAACATATACCTATATATTCTTCCCCATAAAAGTGAATAGTGAACCTCTCAGACCTCGACCCTTCAAATTGAGGGGAGTATTGCCAGTTCCTAACGAGAAAACCTTCTTGCCAGTAGTCCTTATGGGAATCAGGTAAATTTACTACCAATACCCTATCAGGGCTCCTAGACTTAAGGTACAAGACACCTGAACTCGTTCGAGAAAAAGAATAACAAAAACAGACCTCGGCAAGCCCTAACCTCGTGCCGTACAACTGATTTATCCTGTGCACACCGTTCACTATTTTCCATACGTTGGGTGAACATTGTGCAGGCACAATACCAAAATAACTAAAAAAGTGGAGAAACAAACCATTAGGGGGAAAGGTAAGACCCCCCTGGGAGAGCAACAGGACATGAATCCAATGTGCATCCTCTATATCCCTAACGTTCCTAGGCGGCGAGGCACAACACTCAACCTCTACCCACTCAGGAATACCATAGAATTTTCTAAACTCAGTTACCGACCTATTTCCAATCTTCGCCATTGGAAAAATACAGGAAAAACTATAAAATCAAGAAAAAGGGCACGAAAGACTTACAAGACAGAAGATCAGATCAAAAGGCGAAGAAGCGACGAGAGTGGAGACCGAAAATAGAAGGTACAAAACTTAAGAGTTCTCAGAAGATAGAAGATTGATGGAAAAGCTGGAACGACGAAGAGAAAATGTGTCTTATTCCAACAAGACTTCAAAACTAATCATAACGCACGGACAGCGAAGCGGGTGCCGCCAAAGTAACTTCACAGTTTTCAAAGAGATCAACCATCATTGCTGATCATTTAAATTCATCAGACCCGCGAGAACGTCCCAACAAATTTAGGGGCAATTGTGGGTACCCCGTTTTTATCACCATAAGGACTGGACGAGTAGCCCCTCTTCAGCGGCCCAAAGCCCAGGCCCGTCACCTCTGGTACTCATCCATTTACTCCGCGATCCCATGAAGAGAAGTTGTGGGGGAACATGATCCCATGTAAGGGAGATGGCTAATAAAGAGGAACCCATCACCCCCACTACACCAACACACACATGTATAAATTAAACCCTAAGTCCGGGGCAAAGGACAAGTTGTATTCTCTGTACTTACTCTTCAGAATATAGAGAAATAACACTGACTGAACCACCGTGGACGTAGGCACTTCTTTGCTGAACCATGTATCTTCGTTGTTGTGTGATTGGTCTTTTATTTGTTTTTTCTTGGTTGTCACCTCTTTCATATTTATTTGTGCTGCATAATAATTGCATCTACATGCGCGTATATGACAAAATTGTGAGGAGAACATCTCACCAAACTCAAATATGCATGAGAAGTGAAACATTCATTAAAGCTCATGTATGTGTGCAATGACATATGCATAGTCGAATCTAAATTTAATTCAACTTTGAAACAACCCCATTATAAAAAGGTTAAGATCAATCTTTCTATCCAAAATCATGACCAAATGTACTATCCACGTGGAAAGATGAAATGATGGTGACTCAAGAACAATAATTTTCCACATCAAGTGTAAACTCACGACACAAAAATAAACCAAAAATCTTTTTCTATTTTTCAAAAAAATATTTTTGACCCCAAAACAAAATCTTTTTGTATTATTCAAAAATATATGAAACAAAAAATCTTTTTGTATTTCCAAAAAAAATTATCAAAGTAAAATATTTTTGTATTTTTCCAATTAAGACTCAAATAAATTGAAACAAATATAGTACAAAGAGATAAACATGTCATATCAATAGCAAATATATATCATGAAGAAAACTAGTGTATGACAAACATGCTAACACAATCATCCGTAAGAAATATTCTTTAGGTGACAATAATTTTTCTTTTCAAAAACCTTTTTCCAAATTTACTTAGCACCAAGTGTATGAACCAATTTTACTTAACCTAATTTTATCTTATTAAACCTAAACATCCATTTCGTTTAATTCAAGCAAGTAAAATAAAGTAAAGTCCACAACACCGATGTACGATGAAACCACAACGGGAAAAAATGTCGGACGACCCTAGCCAAACAATCACTAATATATGGTTTTATAAAGTACAGACAATAGACTTACTCAACGACTCGATCACCACAAGTCTTGATGCTCTTCTATGGTCCACCTATGCAACGACCACAACTCATGAATCCGCACATGCCTCAATAACCACCGATATAGATTTGGAAACCATCTACAATTCAAAAACTAGAGTCCATCGTTTCTTCACTACAAAACTCAACGAATCAATTTTTCAATAGAGATGAACAAACTCCAGATGGTGCAAACACAAGATCTCTGTATCATATGGTTATGAAAGTTTGTATCTTGAAACTATAAGGATGGTTTTATCCTTTGGAAAGATTTGTAAACAAACTACAGAAAATGAATAGTTTATATTCTACTTTTATGTTATGCACACGATTTTCTAAGAAAAAAGACACCTTAAATAAAAACATTGAGTCAGCACACAGTCAGAATGATATTGACATATCGTTTGAACGATCTGGCCATCTCGTTAGAACGATACGTTCATGTCATTTGAACGATGTCCATATGTCATTTGAACAACTGTAGATGTCGTTTGATCCTTCAAAATATAAGGGAAAGATCCATACGCCTCTAAACAATAGTTATCTTAGAAAACTGAATTTAAAAACATTGAAAATCATATTTAAATAAAATAACATCATTAGGAAATATTTCCTGATATCATAAACATTATGCGTTCATGCCTGAGAGAATCTCGTAAAATCAAATGAACATGTGAAATGTTCACCAAAACTATCGAATGATCTATCTTTGAACCTTGGTCGCTACGTCTTCAACAAAGCGTCATAGGCTTAATATGAATCATGACAAGTAAAATATATCCTATGACACAAATTGGTGTTTCTTCGAAATAATGCCAATACGTAAATTAACACTATTTCGAAATTTGTCCTTAAAATAGTCAGTGGTGTGGAGCTCATTAAAGTGTGCGGTTATTGGAGAATTTTGGGAAAAAGATAAATGAATAAGGAACATGTCAAGAAATGGGTTATTGGTGAAAATATGTTAAGACATCATAACTAAAATGAATTAATAAATGTTCCAGTAAAGGATAAAATGGACAAGTAAATGTGAAAATTGACTAATGTCCATAATGTGAAGAAGAGGTAAAGTAAATGGGTAAACGGATGGTTAAGCAACCTAAGAGGTTTAACCCATTATTAACACAAAGGTGTGTTGTGAAAGGATTTCAAAGGCTTATTAAGTATTTTCTAACATGGTGTTCACGTGTGCTGAAAGGGTGATTTTCAATCAAGATACTAATGTGGGTTGGTTAAAATCAAAGGGTAATTTCGGTAAACAAATCGATTTTTATCAAACCTAGTGTAGTTGTTTCAAGTATTTAATCGTGTGTATAATGTAAAGGGATAAATATCCAAATGGGAAAAGGGAAGTCTTTTACAAGATAAAGGGGAATTAATCGGTACAAATAAGGTTTTTGAAAGTAAAATGGTTTCATGCATTGAGTATATGTATTTGTATGTATATATATGTATAAACAAGATGGATGCAAGTGCACTTGGGTATAAAGTGTTAGAGTCTTATTTTTGCCATTTGATTATATATTTCATTGTCGTATATTTCCCATTGAGCATTTGACGGTTCACCCCCTCATTTTGTTATGGCTCTCCCCCTCCCCATACTCGCTCACATTTGCAAACTAGCCAACGTAGAAACACGAGACAAAAAATATATAACCCGAGGGTGATCCCTATGGGTCCCTCATGTAGTTTGATTTGAAATTGGAATCACATGCTAAATAAGTGAAACGTTAATTAACTAAAACTAGATTAACATCAGTGTATAGGTTGTTTCATTGAACTTCACACCTAATGCTTAGGTATGACTGGGTTGACCACGGGTAACCAATAAATTTGAGAACTCAAGGTTAAAGGTTCCTTTCGGGAGTGATATAGTGAGGTTGTTATTTGATATTTTGACATTGATGTTGGTTTGGTCTGATCACGGTAGTTTTAGTGACGATTTAGTTCATGTCCATGACACTGTAGTAAAAGAGGTGAGCACGACAGGTGAATTACTTACCAAGTGACGGGTGACAAAGTTAGTTGTCCTTAATCGGTTCCACCCTTCTTATTTACCTATGTTAGTAAGTTGCAAGTGTTCATGCAAGCCATTGGTGGAGACATCATCTTTTTTTAGTGTGAGGTGCTTATGTGTAAATCAGTGATGATATGAGAAGACAACTGAGAATTAAAGAATGGTGAATGATGTCTTTCGGATTACAAACATGAATCTTATACAGTTAACTATAGATATTAGGTGGCTAGAGAGTCATACCTAAGTAGTATTGACTTGTGATAGGAATGCCTTCAATTTTTTGACTAAGTACTTTCAGGTAGTTAGTACCAATGATGTGGTTAGGCGAATTTAATCCTTGGGATAGTATCACGTTGTAAGGAAATTGAGGATTTAGTGGGCACGATAAGCATTTTACTTAACACTTTGGGATATGCACTGTGTTTGAGTCGGTAAGAAGGGGAAAATGGTGATTGTTAAGATTTGGGGGTGTTTTATAAGCCTTATTTCGGTTCATTTTAGGTGTTCAAAACTGGAAGAAGAGAGAGAGAGAGAGAGAGAGAGAGAGATAGAGAGAGAATGGTGGTATTTCACCATTGTTGAGCATCTATTCACCTCACACCACTATTCCACCTGAAATAACCATATTGTTATAGTATTTACCCTTTCCATGCTTTAGTCCCCATTTCCACCATTGTTAGTCATAGCTATGAATTTGGAGATGTTGTTCGTGATTTTGGAAAAGATGAAGATGGGAGTTTGATGGAACTGGAAGAGGGGTTTTGATGGAGCTGTCATGAAAAGAAGCTTAGTGGAGCTAGGCAACCTCCTTAAGGCCACCTTATGAGGTGGGAGGTTTCCATGCTCTTAGACATTTAATGCCTTCCATTGTTGGAGGTTTTGAGGTGGTAAAACCTACTCTTAGTTTAAGACTCTATTTTTGGGTATTAGTAGTCTTGTGTCAGAATTTAAGAGTAGAATACATATGATAAAATGATGGATTTTTAGTACAAATTTGTATTCAACGTTTTGATGGAGTAAAAATGTTGGCAAAATGCTATTTTGTTGTAAATAAATGATGAGTAAATAATTCAAAGTTTTCTTTAAATAAATGGAATTTTCATGTAAATGGTATGTTTCAAGAAGTTAGGTGCTAAACTTTTTTATGGAACAAAAATGTTTTAAATATACATTTTATCTCGCTAAAGATATTTGGTAAACTAAGTTGGACTTCTTGCAAAAGTTAATATTTTATAAAAATGGGACAGTAGTTTGAGTTTCTACGAAGTAAAATGTCGATAGGTCTAGAATAGTTTTTTATTTGAAAGTATTATGAACTTTCTAGCATTAATTGTATGCTTAACCCATTTAATAGGATTTTTGGAGTCAAAATCAATCTTCTGATGTATATAAACTTGTAGTAATTTGATGATGAGCATGTAAACAAGTTTAAAGAAGGTTTTATTGGGTTTAAATATGAAATGAAGAAATGTGAAAATCCATCCCTTAACATGTGTAATAGTTGTTGGAATGTCTTAAAAATGTAAGGTTTCAAGACTATGAGTGTTAATAAAGAAAACGATATTTTTCTTATATAGTAGTCTTATATGTGAAATGATTCTTCAAAATAATACTATTGAAATACAGATGTTTCCAATTGTGACTAATATTACTCCAAAAGGTTAAAAAGGTGTTATGGTGTTAAAAACATTTCAGAAGTTAGTGTGGGTTACTTAATGGTGTTTTGGTAAATTAACACTTGTGAAAATGGAGTAAAAGTTGAGTTTAGAAACATAGGGGTAACATGGTAATTTTACTTAAAGTGAAACATTTTTATGAAAAAAAAATGTTAAAAAGGGTGTTACACGTGATGGTCCTAAATGAACATGATCAAAGATAAGTGCAAAGAACAAGAAATGATGATTTTCAAAGTGTAATACAAGTTGGAGTGAAAACTCGGGTTTTGGATTTGGCTGGATAAATGGAAAAGTGGAATAATGTGGACATTTACAAAATGTTAAAACAAATTAATAAGGAACTCAGATGACACAGAAATAGATGAAGGAGGGCCTGGAGCACTAGGATGAAAGACCCAAAACACTGACTAGAGCATATGTGGAGCTCGCTAAAGTATATGGTTATTGGAGGATTCCGAGAAATGGATTGTGCGGTGAAAATGTGTTAAGACAACCTAACTTGAATGAATTAATAAATGTCCTGGTAAAGGTTAAAATGGATAAGTAAATGTGAAAATTGACTAATGTCCATAATGTGAAGAAAAGGTAAAGTAAGTGGGTAAATGGGTGGTTAAGCAACCTAAGAGGTTTAGCCCAAAATTAACACAAAGGTGTGTTGTGGAAGGTTTTCAAAGGCTAAATACGTATTTTCTAACACGGTGTTCCCATGTGCTGGAAGTGTGATTTTCAACAAAAATACTAATGTGGATTGGTTAATATGAAAGGGTAATTTCGATAAAGAAGTGTATTTTGGTCAAACAGAGTGTAGATGTTTCAAGTATTTAACCGTGTGTGTAAAATAAAGGGATATATGTAAAAATAGGAAGGTATAAGTTGTTTAAAAGATTAAGATTAGTTAATCTAGATAAATAAGGTTTCGAAAGTATAACGGTTTCATGCATTGAGTATATGTATGTGTATGTGTGTGTGTGTGTGTGTGTGTGTCTATATATATATATATATATATATATATATATATATATATATATTTACATGATGGTTGCATGGGCACATAGGTTTAACATGTTGGAGTCTTCTTTCCGTCATTCGATTCTATATTGCATTGTTGTATATTTTTCACTGAGCATCCAAATCTCCCCCTCATTTTGTTATGGCAGGTTGGGTGCGGTTTTTTATTTTAAGTGCATTATACAGGTAATTTCTCTTTTTATTTTACGTTAGTAGCTCTGTATGCTTGGAGTTAAGGGTTTCTCCCTCATATCGTTTGATTTGAAATTGGAAGTGAATTCTAAATAAGTGAAACGTTAATTATACTAAAACTAGATTAACAACATTATATAGGTTGTTTCATTGCACTTTATACCTAATGCTCGAGTGAGAAAATGTTGAAAACAGGTAACCCATAAATCTGGGTTGGGGCATCGCAAATGGTATTAGAGTTCTAGGTTAAAGGTTCATTTCGGGAATGACATGGTGATATCGGTAATGGATCTTTTGACGTCGGTGATGGTTTGGTCCGATCACGGTATTTTTTGTGACAGCTTAGTTCTCGTCCTTCACTATGAAGTCAACGGGGTTAGCATGATGGGTTAATTCATTACCATGTTATGGGTGACTAAGTTAGTTGTCGTTAATCGCTTCCTCACTTCTATTTTAGGTATATTAGTAATTTACGATTGTTCGTTCATGGAGACATTAAATGTTTTTAGTGTGAAGTGCTGGTGTATCAATTCATGATGATATGAGAAGTCAATTGAGATATACAGAATGGTGAATGGCGTTTGTCCGATTAGAAACATTAATCAGGTAAAGTCAACAGTGGAGATTATACGGCTAGCATGTCATACCTAAGAAGTATTGATTTGTGATAGGAATGCATTCAGTTTTCTAACTAGGTACTTTTGAGTAGTTAGTACCACTGATGTGGTTAGGCGAATTCGATCCTTGGGATAATATCACGTCACATGGCAATTGAGGGTTTAGTGGGCGTGATGAACCGTGTTGGTCAACACTTGGGGATGTGTTCTTAGTCTGAGTTGGTAAGATAATATTATGGTAAATGTCTTGATGATTGTTTATTGAAGGTTTTACCTCGTAGGGTATAATGAGAGTTGCGGGAAAATTGTGGTAAGTATATTTTGTATGCAATGATGATGTTAAAGAGACATAGGAGTGAACTCTAGTTAGTATTTTAAGTCGAGGTTTTTAAAAATATGATGTGATTTCAAGGAATATGATCTTTAGTGTTGGTGATGCAGACCTAAAGATTTATAGGTTGTAGGTGGCATCATGTATCCTGCCAGAATCTTTCATGGCATTTGTTGTGGTTTCTGTGTGGCATATTTCCACAGCCATTGGGAAGAGAGATAAGATCGTTAACTAAATGTCAAGGATCACTTTAGCGACCAAGGTAACGGCTAGATGCAAGGTAATCCTGGTGTGAGTGTGGTTTAAGGGCATCTTGGAGTGCCCGTAGGATAAATTGTTTGTGGCATCATTGGGGATAAAAATTAACTTGTTGTGATGTATTAAGGTATTCAATGGTTAAGGTTTTCCCATTGTAAAAGATCGTAGACTAGTGTCTTGCAACCACCTAGTAGTCACAATGTGGGTATTGGAAGGTTTGTAAAGTTCACCTACAATGATAAATGTGTGGATGATAGAATCTTATCGAGTCTTGAGAACTATTACAAAGAATTTGTTTGGTGTCCTCAGGAGACCAGTTAAGTCCGGTAAAAAGAAGCATTAGCATCTTTGTAATGATTGTGCTGAAGATCATATGATGATCTAAGGTTGCTGGTTAAGGTTTAGAATAATTGAATAGCGTATATGCCAAGTGCGGATTTCCTAATCGACACAAGGGTGGTGTATCCACCCAGGAGAAATTAGAAGCTCGTGTCATTCATGGGATGTAGTACCCGGGTGTCATCGAATGACTAGTAGTGTGATGTGACACATTATTTTGATGATTATTAGGAAAGGTATTTGAGACTTAGATCGATGACACCATGTGGAGACTTAAAAATGTGAACCAAGGTGGGGTGATATCGAAGCATGACTCAAATGTTGGCATGTGTCTACGGTATGCTAGGATAGCCGTAGCAAGAAAAGGATTAGTTCATGGAACATTGTGCCAAGCCAGTATGGATTAAAAGAGGTAGCCCCGTGTGGTACTTGTTACCCTTAAAATGCCAATGGGAGCAGGTGTGGTCGTCACGTGAGTTCAATTTGGGTAGAACCTAGAAGTAAGCTTGGTGACAATGTCATATTGTCAAAGGACACAATAAGGTGAATGTATATCTTGAATGAAATATTATCGAAGGAGATTTGGGGTTGCGATCATGATATGATAAGGCAAATAGTAACCTAGATGTAGTAGGTTGGTGGTGCCATCACCACTAAATGGACTAGGTTAGTGTAAACAAAAGGGCATGGGGCATTTTCTAACCAGAGGTGTGCCAAAGTTTTGAGAGGGAGGGCCTTACTACCAGGGATGGAAGTCGAGAATTGACTTTCTAGAGGATGATAGGTTTGTACATTGCTTTCATCTTACGAGTATGAATGGTTGCGATTCAATTTGTCACTATTTGTGACCTAAACGAGGGTATGTGGCTAGGTTAGTACGCCAAGAGAATGTCTGGGATTAGTGATAATACTTTGAGAATATGGCATAGGTCGGCTTTCGTAAATCATAATTTGATGCGTATGTTTCTTGGAATAGTTATGTGTTCCTTCTAGATCTTGTGTGTCCCTTTCGGTTTCGATAGTCTAGGATATGTACTTCCATGTATGTGGTATCTTGGATTGGTACCATGTCATGGTACGATGCGGTTGGCCCTGGTAGAGCACGACTAGATGTAGGATGGTCGATGTAACTCGATAACTAGGTGTGGCCTTTCATAGGTATTCTTGATATCGCACAAAGTTCACAGTACGAGGGGTTGCGCTTTCAACTACATGGCTTTCTTATAGTATTCGTTTTTCTAAGGAATAACGACCTTTCGACAGGCCGGCATGGCAATCAGTGGCTTTGGTTATAAAGAGAGTAATGATGACTTGAGGATATTGTATAGTGTTAGAAATCGAGGAAACTTATCACATGTCATTTCTTTGTCATGTTTAGTGGATTGTCGCAAGGTTCAAGTATTACTAGGATCATTGGAGTGAAGCATCACAAGGTATTAGTCGAGTGCGCGATGATGATTTGGTAGGTGTATTACTCCTCAGAGTGAGTAATTAACAATGTAATTTTAATGTAAAGCTCTGGTAAAATTTTTGTGGTCAGGATGACCTAAAAATTCTGGCAATGCAGGATACGTATTTCTAGGAATGGAAATGGTTCTTGATGTTAAATTTCATCGGTTATATTATGATTCACTCTTGGGTGAGTGTCGATCAATAAAGAGGATTTCCGGTCGAGGCGCCGGTATGCTTTGGGTATCAAAATGGTATTCCAAGGACTTAATTTTGCATGATCATCAAGTGAGTGGAGACTTAGAGTCGGTTGTATGACGTTGATGTTTAGCGAAAAGGTGAGCCTTGGATCATGTCGTATGCTGAGCCCTTGGCGATAAACCCCATGTAAGGACTTATGATTTGATCTTAGCTATTGAGGACTTAGACGATGTTGTCCTACATGGTTTTATGACATATAATGAGAATTGATAAACTCCATGAATTTGAAGAATTGACGGGTCGATAATTTCAGGGACGAGATTCCCCAAGGACGAATGTTTGTAATTCCCCGCCCAAATATTTTACTTATTTTCCTGGCACAAGTTGTAATAATATAAAGGCCATGAGATTTGGATGATTATGACTAAGTTTGTATTCTTATTTAGATGTTTTGAAGGCTTTATGATAAATGTTGAAAGATTGAGGGTTCAAATTGGAAATTCAAAGAAAATAGGAAAAAAGGTCATTCAAACGAAGTGGAGGGTTATTTGAACAAGATTACTAGGTCATTCGAAGTGGGGATCAAACGAGATTCGATTGAGATCCATCTATATAACATGTCCAGGTCGTTCGAAGGCCGTTTGAAATAGAGTTTGAACAAGTAACCATTCTCGTTCGAATGAGGGTGAATCTCGTTCAAACGAGGTTACGCATAAAATTTTAATTCAAGTTGCCCTTTTGTGTTGTCACGTTTTTGTCCCTTAGATTGTTAAGTTATCGAAATCTGGTAAGCCCAAATGGGAGAAAATGGGATTGTCAAGATTTGTGGGTGTTTTATATGTCTTGCTTGGTTTCATTTTAGGTTTTTGAAGTTGGAAGAAGAAAGATATGTATACATATATATATATATATATATGTGTGTGTGTGTGTGTGTGTGTGTGTGTGTGGTCTTCAACCATTGTTGAGGATTTGTTCACCTCACACCACCATTACAATATCGTATATCAAAGTTAAACTACCATATTCTTTTAGTCTTCACCATATCCAAGCTTTAGATACCCATTTCCATCATTGTTGGGAATATATATGAATTTGGAGATGTTGTTTTGGGGGGCGGGGGGAAATTAAGATGGGAGTTTCATGGAACTTGAAGAGGGTTTTTAATTGAGCTTTCATGGAGACAAGCTTGGTGGGGCTAGGAAACCTCATCAAGGCCACCTTAGGAGGTGGGAAGTTGCCATATTCTTACACATTTCATGCATTCCATTATTAGAGCATCATTTGAGGTGGGAATACCTACTATTAGTTTAAGACTCTATTTTTGTATATTAGTAGTCCTGTGTTTGAATTTAAGAGTAAAATACATATGATAAAATGATGGGTTTTTAGTAAAAAAAAATTATATTAAACATTTTTATGGAGTAAAAATGTTGGAAAATGCTATTTTGTTGGAAATAAATGGTGAGTAATTGTTTCAAAGTTTACTTAAAATAAATGGAATTTTCATATAAATAGTATGTTTCAAGAAGTTGGGTGCTAAACATTTTTATTGAATACAAATATTTTAAATTTACATTTTATCTTGCTAACGATATTTTGTAAACTATGTTGGATTTCTTGCAAAAATGAATATTTTATAAAAATGGGACATTGGTTTCAGTTTTTAAGAAGTAAAATGTCCTTTGGTCTAGAAAAGTATATTTTTTGCAAGTGTTAAGAATTTTCTAGAATTAATTGTATGTTTAACCCGTTTAATAGCATTTTTGGAATCAAAATCCCTCTTCTCATGTATATAAAATTATAGTAGTTTGATGGTGAACACATAAACAAGTTTAATGGGGGTTGGAACCTATTAAAAATGTAAGGTTTCAAGACTAAGAGTGATAATAAAGAAAATGGTATTTTTCTTATAAAGTAATCTTATATGTTAAATGGTTCTTGGAAATATATGTATTGAAATAAAGATGTTTCCAACTGGAAAGAATATTACTGCAACAAGTTCAAAAGGTGTTAAAAATACTTAAGAAGTTAGTGTGGTTAACTCAATGGTGTTTTGAGAAATTCACACTTGTGAAAATGGAGTAAACGGTGAGTATTGAAACAAAGGGGTAAAATGGTAATTTTACATAAAGTATAACATTTTTATGAAATAAAAATGTTTGAAAGGGTGTTACACATTGATGATACAATAAATCGCCCACTAGTCGCTCTCGTATCAACAAGTCAACGTGTGAAATATGTAATGAATAAACCAAGCAAGTAAATAGAGAGAAGACAAGATATAGAGTGGTTCAGCCTTTAAAATAGGCCTACGTCCACTGTGTTGCTCCGTTCTCATTATATGGTTGCCTTGTACAATATAATCATGCCTAAAAAGGCGTAAAAGTATGAGAATAGAGGAGAGTACATGATAGTATTGAGGATTCCGGTGTACCGGGGAGGTGGCTGTGATGTAGATTCGTAGCCTCTAAGGCATATGTTAAGGTTGTGTAGAGAAAATCTATATTGTAGAACCTGACCCGGGCGTGTCTGGAATCGATCCAACCCCCTTATCTCGAGGTGTGGTCCTCTATTTATAAGTGGTATGTGTTCCGTGTCACGTGCCCTCAGCACATGACGTATATCAAGTCTGGAGTAGTTGTGAATGAGGGGGATGCGGAGTGCAAGGCAAGCAGTGTTGAACCTGTGGCGCTGGAGGCAAAGATGTCGCGGCTTCTTCTTGGGGAATAATTATTAGGTGCCGCGCTCTATAATAGACAGGGCCGCACCCCATGCCACTAATCTCCACGGCGTCTCGATGGAGGTCGCGCCCTTTGGTGAGGTGGGCCGCTCCCTGTATCCTCCAGGGCGGCGACCTATATTTCTGTAGGGCCGTGTCATCTTAGCATCTGTATTGTAGAATACTATCTGCGGCAGGGTGCTATATTTGTATTATCAATATGCCCCCAAGTCGTAGTGCCAAGAGGTAGCGATTTTGGGGCTGCGGCTGAATTATGTGACTGCTGCGGAGACTGTGAGACGAAGTCTCATCTTCCCATGCCCTTGCATAAGTGGGATCTAGCCGTGTCGTGGCATGTGTGAGTTCAGGCAATGACCTAGTACTTTAAGACGTTATGCGGCTTGTTTGATACCAAGCGGTGAACAAGTACTTTAGAATGTGCGTCGGTTTAGGTGCCGCAGTTCCTTCAAAGCGATGATTTGTCTTCGCGCTCTCTTATATAAATTTTTTCTGGCCGTGGACTTCATTACGTTTCCAAAACTTTGAGAGAAAATCGAGAGAGAATTTTGTTCTTCCTTTCTCTTGCATATTCCGACAACCTTCCAAGGCTGTGTGTGGTGGTGCAAGGCGGTTTGAAGCGGAGCATTGCAAGTTTCTTCATTTCCAGGTAATTTTTCAACCATTCACCTTTTTAAATAGCTTTCGAAGTTCATAGTTTTTCTTTAAGTACACGAACACATGAATTCTTCCCTTTTGACATGATGACTTGCATTTTCCTGGATTATATGATAGAAATCTAGGGTTTTGGTTGAACAATTTGCTCTTTCCCTCATATGCTGCACATGACCCCTGATCTTCCAAATGCCATGAAAATTATATAGTCGTTCTTGCTGTTCATAAACAAACACTTCATATTCTTTGAATTTGATATTAAAAACGATTAAGTGTAAGATTCTCAACTATTTTAGAGAGAGGCTGCGACATGATAGGATTTCAATAATCCATTCCCCGGAGCTGTTTTGGTCCTTATCTACGTCATACCATGCCAAATGGCCGCGGTCCCTTAAATTATCATCTGCATCACTTTGATGCATACAACGTACTCTGCCGCGGTGGTATATTCTTTTTTGGCTCTGAATAACCACTCTTGTAGTTTTGAACAACCTTCAAACTTTCATGAACCAAATACACATCCATGTTAATTAACTGTATTTTCTACTAGAATCCCTTGAATCGACTTAGCCATTTTAGGATAGCCGTGGCCAAGAATATCTTAAATTAATTTGAGCCAGTATCCGCGGCAGTATATGGTCCCTTGATGACGTAGATGGTTGCGGCTAGTAGGGACAGATGACCCCTTGTGCTCAAGTAGTAGGGTTTGAACAAATTTTTACTATTTATAAATAATCCTTCCGCGGCTTCTTGAAGTCTTTTCCAAACCATACTGGCTGCGGCGCCTAACTGCGAACTCTGCTTTTCAGGTACTGCTGCAGCCATATGATCTTTGTCCCAGACGACTTCTTGACAGGCTTTTGGGAAAAGCACTTTGGAACCTCTCCCCATGAACTCACTTCCGTGCCCCCTCTAAGATCAATAGGGCCTTGCAAACTAAAAGATTACCCAAACTGCGTGATACTTGACTCAGACTCCGCGGACTCTGCATCTGGGAAGGATTTTCAATCCACGCCGATGGAAGAATAAGCCAACTCAAGTAATCATCCAATGGGTGTAGGACATAATGCCACGGAAGTTAGAGGTAACCCCGTCGGAACATCTGGGAGGGCTGAGAGACCCTTAGCTACGCTTGATATCCGCAGCGCCATAACCCAAGACTGGGTTGAGCAGGTGGCTGAGGCCTTCGAATTTCCAGAAAATTTGATGTGCTCAACCCCTACCGCGAACCAAAGACCTTTCACGGTTTTGGACGATGGAGTTTGCTTCCCACTCCATGCCTTTATTTACGGTTGTGGCTGACTGTTCCTGTTCCCATCCATCGCCTTTTTCAGATAATGAAATTGGGCCTAGCCCAATTAGATCCTAATGGTTGGAGAGCCATTATTTCCGTGGTTATCCTTTGGGAAAACTTATTCAAAAAAGATATCACTCTCGCAGAATTCTTTCAATTCTACTGCCCAAAGGAGAACTCAGTGAAGTTCACGGGTTACTACTACTTCTCTGTCCGCGGCAGGGACAAGACCCTTTATACTGGGAGGTCGACCAGTGTGAAGAACTGGAAGGGGAAATATTTTTACATCTTTGGCGAAGGCTGGGAGATTCACCCCGAGTAGAATGAGAGGGAAAGATCATATAGAATGTCGCGGCAATGGGGGTCGCCCTCTAAATTAGATAGTAAGACTATAGTTGTGTTCTTTCATCATATTTTTCATATTAACCTCCACTAACCTTTACATGTCTTTTCTGCAGCTCTTGACAATTTGCATTTGAATAAGCGGCAGAAAAAGAGTGTTGTTGAGGCCGTGGCAGTTCCTGCTGAACATAAAAAGTTTAGCACACTTGTTACATCAGCGACCATATTCGAAGCAAGATTTTTCCCAAACAAGGGCATTCCTCAATAGATGGGCGTGGAAGGTAATACACTACGTCATAATTTTTATTCCGCAATCACTTATGCTCTTAAATTCCTTTCCTAATATTCGTTGTTGCTTTTTCAGGTGATGAAGTTGATAAGGAATTGCTAGCCGTGCAACTGGCAAAAATGGACGAGGACGCAGTCGTCCTAAATAACACTGCGCGGAGCAGACAAAGAAAAAGTTCCAAAGCCAAAGCACCTGTCGTGGCTCACTCCTCGGAACAAAATAAAACTCCTGCAGCGGCTCATTCCGCAGACCGGAATACAACTCTTAACGCAAAAAAAATGGAAAACGTTGAGAACCACCCGCAGGACGAATTTGATGATGACATAGGGGAAAACTTGGCCGCGGCAGGCTTGATGTCAACTGATGCGCCCCATCATTCAGCATCTCCGCTGCCGCCACCTGTGGTGCCCATAAATGCAAACCTGGCACCTCCCCTGTTCCGCGGTGGAGCTGGTCCTGATGGTAGACCGCGGCCCCAATTGAGGCAGCCTGACCCCGAGTCCTCATGGGACACTACTACAAAGGCTGCGCGCAGAATGAAAAGATTATTGCTGCCGCGGACCTGGATAGGTTGGTGGGTGTAGACCACAACGATTTGCAGGACTGTGGTCTCCATAGCCTTCTGAGGGTAAGTGCTACAATTCATTAATTTTGCTACCAACTTTTTTGCATCCCATACTTCGCTTCTAACTCACTTTATTTCAGGCTGCGGATGTTATGGTGGCCCTGAAGAGGAAGTATGAAGCCCTTTATAGGCTGAAAGAGGCTACATATAGGGTGCATACTTCTGACCTAGAAGCTCCACGGACTTCATCCTTTGAAGCAGGCAAGAAGTCTTCTGCCGCGGCTCTTCAGGCAGCTCACATGGACCTGGAGGAAGAAAATAAGGCGAGGGAGGAAGCGGAAGAGAACTTCAAATAGGCCGCGAAATCCCTTAAAACCTCCCAGACCCAGACTGCGGAAGCTGCCCGTGTCGCGGATATTTCAAGCAGTAAGCTCGCCCTTCTTCAGGAGAAGTACGAAGAGCTGGAGGAGAAGTCCGCTCAAGAAGCCCAAGATCATGCCGTGGCAATTCAAAAGATGGAGGCTGATCATGGGGACACCCTCCAGTTGGCAATAGACCACGCTGTGGAGTCATTCAAAGGCTCCAAGGACTTCTTTCTTATCAACATCAGGGCCTACCTCCACGGCTATCAGGAGCTTCGACAGAGATTTATAAAAAGTTTTCATGAGGCCAAGGATTCTATTCTAGTGTGGAAACTCAGTGATGTAGAGCATCAAGAATGCATTGCTGAGCTTAAGGCCGCGGTCGAAGAGAGAACGAGGCTGAGGGCTAAAGCAGAAGTGGAGGCCGCAGATGGAGGAACTGAGATAGCCACGGAAGGCGAGGAGGTTGATGAACATGATGATGTATCTTCTTAAACTTATAATCATAGTTTCTGAACTGATTATTAATACAGGGCTGCGTCCCTCCTTCTACTTTATTTCTGTTGTGGTTGCGACCTTATTTTATGTAATATGTTAATATCAAGGCTACGACCATATTTATAAATATGCCCATTTTTACTGTTGTGTACATATTTGATTGCTTGCAACTCTTTGCTCCTTTACTTTTCTTGCTTTAATGAATGGTTGAACATAACTGCACTCATATTTGAAAATGCATTCTTGATTGGATGATTATTTGTTATGTCCGTGTCCACATGAATAGTGCTACGTTTCCTTCAGAAGTATAGGCCATTGTCTGCCCTATTTCATACGGCTTCTGTATACGGGCCGCGGCCTTTTCTCTATTTTCAAAGAATGCACTGCCCCTGAATAAGGTCGCGCCCTCTAAACAATTTTACTTGATGGTCGTAGAGATGCTTTCAAGGCTGCGACACTCTGAGTACATGGATCTTCATAGGCTACTCTCATTGCACTTGGTTTCCTGAACCGCTTAGCTATTGTCATCCCATAACCAATATGGAATATTTAGATAAGGCCTTTCTTTTAGTGCTTCAATTGCCAAATCACCGTGCCAGAGAAGAATGCCTTTTAGGGATGTTATACCTTTTCTATTATTCCCAGCCTTGATATAATTGATCCTCTTCTACCGTGGTATTTGACCTTGTAGCTTTCTCATGATTCAGGATGCCAGTGCCTCAGTACTTTTATGAATGACTGATTATGTGCCCTGACACATTTTTGGCCATTGCATCTGAACAATGTGCCTTTGTAGACATGGTGGTATTTTAAAGCCTTCCTAAGACGGGTTATGTTATTAAGCCACCCACGGATAATACACGGGATACTATCAAGCCTCCCCAGGCTGGGTTATGTTATTAAGCCACCCACAGCTACTATATGGTATACTATCAAGCTTCCGAGGTTGGGTTATGTTATTAAGCCATCCACAGCTACTGATATATATAAAGTCATCCCTGGCTGGATATTATAAGACTCCCGACTCAATGACGCATCCCGAAAGCTAAGAACGAGCATTGTAAGCCCCCGTGGCTAATAACGCTTTTCGAAAGCTAAGAACGGGCATTGTAAGCCCCCGTGGCTAATAAAAGCTCCTTGAATTCTCATATGCCTTCACGAATATGATCATCATATGATAAGATGTAGTTGCACATCGTGAGGGGAACTTCTGAGCTAATTAAGATCGCAATCCCTCCATAGGTGCACCCCAAAATAATAATAATCTTTCGAGATAATTTGTTATTCTTCCTTTGGAATCTGTTTAAGACAAAAGGTCTTTTTGTGAGATGACAAATTATGAAGACAAGAGAGAAATCACATATGGAAAAATTTTCTTATTCATATATTTATATATGCTTGCTCAAGATAAATGACTTTGTTAATAAAACATAAAGTCTGGAAAATTAGTTCTATAATGAGATTCATAAAACATAAAATAGAAATAGTTGAAATGTGAAAAACAAAGGATGAGATGCGGTATGCAGCCTCTGTCAGGTTTGGCTGAATCCTTTATGCATTCTTCAGGAATCACTACAACATCCCTTTCCCAATTAGCCTTTCAACTTCATCCTTCAGAGCATAGCATTGCTCAGTTCCATGGCCATGGTCCTGGTGGAATTTGCACCAGGTAGCTTTGTTTCTCTTATGGGGTGGAGCTCTCAGCTTTTCTGGCCACCTCAACAACTTGTCCTCTTTGACGAACTCAAGGATCTCTTCGATCGGGAATCTCAATGGAGTGTAGGCCCCCGATTTCTTCTCTGCCTTATCCACTCTCCTTTTCTGGCTCCTGCTAACTGCTTTCGCGGCCGTGTCGTCTTGAAATGCCGCGGCATCAAAGAATGCTGGTGATTTTTTCATGGGTGATGCACCCAAATTGGGAGAGGTCGCAGACTCTAGCATTAGGATCCTCTGAGTTAGATAGTTGACCTGGGTCTGAACTGAGGCATGGTTGTCATAGAGATGGTTGAGGTGATTGTACAGCTGCACAATCTCATTTTTTACTTCTGCGCTCTGGCTGGATTCTCCTTCCATTTCTATTTTTATTAGTCCTTATAAAGTATATAGAATCTGAGACAAAACTAATAGAAGTGAGTAATCACAGAAATATTGGGAAGCAGTGTTTGAACTGCTTCATGATATGCTGATGAGGTCGCGGCCAGTATGGCACCCAAGTGCACTGCCGCAACCCTTGAATTGTATTCACCAAGGTTAAACTGAAGGCCAATCGAGTCCCTTCCCCAGTGATTGAGTTGTTGTAACAGGTTCGCACTAGTAGGGGTCGCGGCATTTGAGACTGTTGAATTGACAGGCCACACCCCTGTCTAGGTAGTGAGGGAAAAAATCCCAAGATAGGAACCCGGAAACTAAGTTCTTCTCCCCTAACACGTGAAGAGTACCTACTAGGATCTATCGATGAGAGAATACCTTTGCAGTGCACATAACGACACGATTTCAATGATAAACCATAGATCATAGGTCGATAACAACAAAAGGGGAGTAAATATAACCCTTCCCTAAGCATCCATCTTTTCGGGACTAAAGTCCACCATGTTTTTCAGCATTATCTAGATGAAATGATATCATAGGGGTATGTAAAATAGATCTAAAGACATAAAATGGAGACCTGAGAGCAGATCTGAAGGTATGAAATACCCACTTAAGGGTGTAAGTATAAAATAGAGCTCAATAACCAAAATTTACTCATGCGATGATGATCCAGAGGATCCCCATGAATAGAATAAGTTGTTCAAGAACTCAGATATATAGATAAATAAGATTGAAATATCTCGTTCCCACAGATCGCGCTAGATTGATGATACAGGAAATTGCCCACTAGTCGCTCTCGTATCAAAAAGTCAACATGTTAAATATGTAATGAATAAACCAAGCAAGTAAATAGAGAGAAGACAAGATATAGAGTGGTTCAGCCTTTAAAATAGGCCTACATCCACTGTGTTGCCCCGTTCTCATTATATGGTTGCCTTGTACAATATAATCATGCCTAAAGAGGCATACAAGTATGAGAATAGAGGAGAGTACATGACAGTATTAAGGATTCTGGTGTGCCGGGGAGGTGGCTGTGATATAGATTCGTGGCCTCCAAGGCATATGTTGAGGTTGTGTAGAGAAAATATGTATTGTAGAACCTGCCCCGGGCGTGTCTGGAATCGATCCAACCCCCTTATCTCGAGGTGTGGTCCTCTATTTATAAGAGGTATGTGTGCCGTGTCACGTGCCCTAAGGACATGATGTATATCAAGTCTGGAGTAGTTGTGAATGAGGGGGATGCGGCCTGCAAGGCAAGCAGTGTTGAACCTGTGGTTCTGGAGGCAAAGATGTCGCGCCCTGTACTGAGTAGTGCCGTGGCTGCTTCTTCGGGAATAATTATTAGGTGCCGCGCTCTATAATAGACAGGGTCGCACCCCGTGTAACCAATCTCCGTGGCGTCTTAATGGAGGTCACGCCCTTTGGTGAGGTGGGTCGCTCCCTGTATCCTACAGGGCCGCGACTTTTATTTCTGTAGAGCCATGGCATCTTAGCATTTGTATTGTAGAATACTATCCACGGCAGGGTGCTATATTTGTATTATCACACATGTTGGTCCTAAATGAACAAGATCAAAGCTAAAGCTTAATGGTCAAGAAATGATGATTTTCAAAGTGTAACACAAGTTGGGGTGAAACCAGGGATTTTGGCATCAGCCGGGTAAAAGGAATAGTGGAATAATGTGGACATTTGAAAATTGTTAGAACACGTTAAAATGGAACTCGTATGACACTAGGAAAAATTAAGGAGGGCCTGGAGTCCTACGGTGAAAGACCCAAAGCACTGGGTAGAGCATATGGTGCGTATAGCCAGCAGTGTGGAGCTCGTTAAAGTATGCGGTTATTGGAGGATTTCAAGAAAAAGATATAGGAATAAGGAACATGTCAAGAAATGCGCTGTATTTTTTCCAAAAAAGAAGATTCTCCCACTTCTCTCTAAAAACTCACTAGCCAAACACAACCCTAAAGGTTTCAAAATTCCCGCCTACAAGTCGTCATCTTCCTAACCACCCCTACCTCCGGCTACCCTAACCTCTACCTATGTCTACTCTACCTCCGGCAATACGTGGTGGTATGAATTTAACCCCTTCCCCTTCCCAAGATTCCACCTCCTTGGGTGGGCTTTCCCCATTGCGTTTCACCCCTGTGGGTGTTGACAAGTTTGTTCCATGTGACTCAGTGGTTATCCCCAACACCTTAAACTCTAGTTAAAGTCAGGGTTTGGAAGTGGGAGTGGATCCCAGTCCGGATGGTGTCCTAGATTATAAAGCTCAAGAAGATGAGGAGACTGAAGAGGGCCAAATCTATGCATCGAAAGAAAGCATTGCCAAAGCTATGATACACGTTTTTAGAATTGAAGAACTGAATGAAGAGAAGGAGGTGTACAAGGAATTTCTGAAACATAAGGGTTTGTCCCATGAGGACATTTTGCAATTCAGATGCGCTATGCACAAAAATAAAGGCTCCACATCTTATGGGGATGGATGCAAGATTGTGGAGGTGAAAGGGATGAAAACAGTTGTGAAATGTGATGGTATTGGACCTCTACCCTATTCCTCCCCGATAAAGGTTGTGGATAAGTCATGGAAGGAGGTTGTTGCTGATAAGAGATATCCCAAGCTTAAACTCACATATCACGTACTGTCTATAGCTGATAAGAGGATCACGGTACCCCCCCCCCCCTTGGAGGTGTCATCTAGTGGATATTCCAAATGGGAAAACAGTATGGTAGGGTGCTTTCTGGGAAGGAACCTACCTTACACATTGGTCTGCAATATAGCCCATAGGCTATGGGATAAGTTTGGCCTCAAACAAATTGCGGGACACAACTAAGTCTTCTATTTCTTTATTTTTGATAATGCTAATATGAGGGATGAGGTCATTGACAACGGGCCTTGGAACTTTGTGGGGAACCCAATAATAATTCAAAAATGGACACCAAACTTCTCATTTTGCAAAGACTCGACCTCTAAGATCCCTGTATGGGTGAAATTCCATAATATTCCTGTTCAGTTATGTATAGAGGAGGGGCTTATCTACGTGGCAAGTTCAGTGGGAATACCTATCTATGTTGATATTATTACTTAAGGAATGCAAAGGATTAGCTTTGCTAGGATAAGTGTGGAGATAAAAGTTATGGAAGAATTTCCCAATACCATTGATGTTAGAATGGAAGATGGATCCCTTGCTATGGTTGGAGTGGAGTACCAAGAAAAACCTCCTTCTTGTGTCCATTGTGGCATTTTTGGGCATGCCCTTGTCAATTATCCTATGGTTAATAAGGCATGGGTGGAAAAAAACAACAAAGAAGAGGTATTTCTAATCAAAATCCATGTCGAGATTCAGAAGGCCTTAGAAGAGGGTTGGACCCAAGTGCAGCATAAAGCCTCAAAGACCCCTATAGTTGTTGGCTCAGTCATAAGTGGGGTGGGTAGTTCTATAGAGAATGAAGAAGGGTAAAATAACCCTATCAAGGTTACTAACTCTAATCTTTTCGATATCCTAGAAACTGATAATGGGGATTCCCCTTTAGTCACTAACCCTTCCCCATCTAGATTAGCCCTTAAGATAAAGGCTGTGGATGAACTTGAAAAGGGGAAGGCGGTGGGAGGAAATAAAGGTGATAGTAATGTGATGTTCAGAAGTAACGAGAAGGAGAAGAAGAGATCAGGCAACAAATCCAAAAAGTTTAAATGACCAAGATGGGAACTTGGAATATTTGGGGGCTTAATGCTCCCCACAAACAGCTTGAGGTGGTTAATCTTATAAAGGATAATAACTTAGACCTTATTAATCTTGTGGAGACTAATATCAAAAGGAATAACAGGGATAATGTTAAGAGTATGTGATTTTACCAATGGGAGTATGTCCATAACTACCCTATTGATGGGTGAGTGGAAAGAGTGATTGTGGGATGGAACCCCAATATTTTGAAGCTTGAAGTGATTAATAGTCATAGACAAGATTTGTTTTGCCTTGTAAATATCATAGGTACCAGTTACTCCTTTTATGCTACTTTCATTTACGGGGACAACCTGCTTGAGCATAGGAGGAGTTTATGGGCTTTCCTTAATGAAAATAAAATTGAGGTTAATGATAGGCCTTGGATTCTCATGGGTGATTTTAATGTGGTCAGATGCCAAGCGGAGAAAATAGGGCTTATTGATATTGGCAGTGCTGCTACTAAAGAGTTTAATAGATGTTTGCTTGACATGAATGCAAATGACATGGTGAACAGTAGCCTATGGTTCACTTGGAACAAGAATCAGCTTGGCCTCAATAATGTCCAATCGAGGATTGATAGGGTGATTCACAATGATACATGGACTGTTTCTTTTCCTATCTCTCAGGCTATCACCCTTCCTTGTGGTATTTCTGATCATAACCCTATTGGATAACATCATCAATAGGAGAACCAAGCCCTTCAAATTTTTCAACTTCTGGATGAATCATCATGATTTATTGCTTACCCTCATTGAGGCATGGGATGTGGTGGTTGATGGGAATCCGATGCTTAGGCTATTTAAGAAGCTCAATTGAGTTAAAGTCACTTTGAAGCACTTTAATTTGAAATTCTTTAATAAAATTTCTACTCAGGTTACTGACATCAAGGTTAATTTAGATGCTATTCAGAGTGATTTGGAAAGATATGGAACCAATGTGGATCTGCAAGTTGCAGATAAAGACATGAGAATCAAGTACACAGAATTAAGGAATGATGAGGAGTCTTTCCTAAGGTAGAAGGCTAGGACAAAATGGCTCCAGTTGAGTGACAAGAATAATTCTTTCTTCCACAAGAAAGTAAATCAAAACGTGGCTAGAAGGAAAATTATGAGCATTGAGAATGAGATGGGAGTGAGAGTTGAAGGTTGTGATCAGGTGGCTGGTGAAGCTGTTGGAGTTTTTCAGAACCTCTTAGGGAGTAGCGTGAAATATGAGGATACTGATGTTGTACATGGGGATGTTATTAAGAACAAATTCAACTCAACCCTAGATAATTTTTTGGAGAGAGATGTCACCCATAAAGAGATCAAAGTGGCTCTATTTGCTATAGGGTCTAATAAGGCTCCTGGCCCTGATGGATTCAACAACTTCTTCTTTAAAGATAATTGGTAGCTTATTGGGGAAGAAGTGTGTGAATACATTAAATTCTTCTTTGACACTAGTATTTTCTTTAATTAGTGGAACTGTACAGCCCTATCTTTGATCACCAAGGTTACTACACCTGTTTGTCTGAGTGAGTTTAGGCCTATCTCTTGTTGTAACACCATTTACAAATGCATATCTAAAGTGATCACTCTTAGACATAAGAAGATGATGCCTAACCTCATTAGTAACAACCAGGCTGCCTTTATAGAATGAAGGTCTATAGCTGACCACATTTTAGTATTGCAAGAGTTAATGAGGAACTATCATAGGGACTTATACCCACCCAGATGTTGAATCAAGATTGATATTCTCAAAGACTATGATATTGTTATCTGGGATTTCTTGATTAAGATTTTTTCCAATGTGGGTTTTCCCACAAAATTCATTGGTTGGATTACTAAGTGTGTGACCACTACGGGGCTCTCTATTAATATGAATGGGGAGATAAGTGGTTTATTTCATGGGAGAAGAGGGCTAAGGAAGGGAGATCCTCTTTCTCCCTACCTTTTCCTGCTTGTGATGGAAGTGTTCACTGGGATAATCACTAAAGCAACTGAGTCAGACCTATTAAAATACCATCCTAGATGCAAGGAGATGTCTTTAAGACATCTTAGTTTTGCTGATGACTTGATTGTATTTGCTGGTGGGGATAAGGAGTTTTACAACATTGTCAAGGATGCAATATCTGATTTTAGCTCTTACTCTTTGCTAATGGTTAATTTGGAAAAGAGTAGCCCATTCACTGCTGGGATTAATTTGGATGCGATTCATGAGATATATACTATTCTTGGCATACAACAAGGATGAATGAGGAAGACTACTCTTACTTGGTTGAAAGGATTACAAAGAGAATCAAGTGATGGACTAATAAGTTCTTAAGTTTTGCAGGTAGGCTTCTCCTTGTGAAGACTGTGATTTCAGTATTCAAGTCTATTGGGCATGAATTTTTATGATTCCCAATAGCATCATAGAGAAGAATGAGCAAACTGTGACACCCCGCCTAATTAAATACCGGTCGATCACTCATTTATTAAATTAAATCAAGGTAAACAGTTGGTTCATTCTCAGCATCACTGTCGATAAAATACATTTTCCAATTTAACACCCTAAATAATTAAGCTAAGTGTCAAAACCATTTTTATACATACTTTCCAAATTTTATTTAAAGAAAAACATTTGTTTTATTAACAACATTTCTACAATTAAAAATCACACCACAATAAACCTGGAACACAAAGTCCAATTAATATAATACATTCGTCAATCGAATGTCCACATATGAAGACTAAAGTCACCAATACAAACTGAATAAAACCCATGGTAACAATACTGGAAATAACTGAAATACAGATGTACCAACAATAATGAAATAATGGAAAGGGCGACACATGCCCAATAAATGAGAATGCTAAAAGTGGAGTCAATAAGGGAAGCCGTCTACGCAAGTAACCTGCAGCTCCCACCTAAGCTGCAGCACGTTCCTTTCAAGGGATCCTAAGCAAGACGCCCATGTGTCTGGGCACCTGAAATACATACATATATATATAAGAGAGAGAGAGAAAAAGAAATGGGTCAGAGCCCGAACGTGTGTTTGATTTCAAAATACGTTTAGCAAGTATTTAAATTGATACAGGCCAATGCAACAACATATTAGAGCGTCACTCTCTTGAAAAATACTCACCTCTCTTCTAATGTGCACACTTATCGCACTAACCTTCCCAAGGGTTTATCTTATCATTTTATCATACTAACCTTCCCAATAATTTAGCGTAACTTAACTTACTCATAAGATTTCAAAACCGAACAATATTATTATTTAGAAAGAATACTTCCAATTAGCAGCACAACTCTCGTTTTAACTTTTATTAATTTATAAAGTTTTCCAGTGACATTTTATACTTTCACAAAACAAGTATTTGCTATACGAGTCATCAACCATGTCCTACTTATCAAATCACAGTAGGCAGTTTCAAATTTCCAAATCTTATATATATATTAACTACAAGCATAATATATATAAAATAACAGCACCCCACATAAAACTATGGTGCGTGCATACTTCTACTATCCAAACCCCATACCACTCATATCAAGGGGAATACAAGTTCGGAATCACTCTCGAACTGTATTAACACATACACAAACAATATCGAGGCGAAGCATAGATTCCAAGTCTCTAAGAGGATGGCACATACTCGAGTCTCTTAGGACCGTCTGAACTATCGATTCGATAGACTGTACCAAGGATATCTATCTTCTAGGGTACAAGTCAATATCCCCCATAAAGGTCCCATCGAGATAAGACTGTCCCATCGCGGTAACCTCAAGGATAGCAAGTAGCGCGGTATGTTTTTCACATGTATATCATATATGTACACACAGTCATATAAATATACTAAAGTTATCATATTAATATAGGTTCTTCTCGTCACCCATAATTATACCATTTATCCTTAATTTCACATTATTAGTATTACGCATAAGGTTTCATTTCTAACCTTAACTCGAAGGGTTTTCTCACTTAATACGTGACATTCGTTGACTCTATCCTTCCAAGTAGGAAGATTCAGTAGGTATACCTCTATTCACTATCGTAGCTATTCGCCGCATTCTCTCACTTGAAATACGTAGTTTCATAGTTCATTATATAATTATCCCAAAAACAAGATTCTCATCTTATAATAAAATTCTCAACACTATTTAAATGTCCTACTGGTCCTTCCTATCTCCCAAAACATTTCATTAAGGATACCCAAGAATTATTTCATGATAAATTCAATTCAACTAAGTAAACAAGAGAAATAAGAGTCTGCCAGGAGGGGTCGATCGATCGAGGTCTGGGGCTCGATCGATCGAACCTTCGATCGATCGAAGCTCTAGGCTCGATCGATCGATCAAGCAGGTTTGCGAAAATTCTGCAGAAATGCAGTTACGGGTTCTACCAAATTTCTTCATCCAAAATGATGTTTTTCCATTCTAAACATCCCAAAAATCCTACTATTATCATTATAACGTTATACCAGATGTTTTCAACGTAAAGCATGTGTATATCTAACATTAAACATGAATAATTAACCCAAAATTCCATCTAATCATCAAGAACCCTAGAGTTTTTCTTAATCAAGGTTCTAATCTGTTTTTACCAAAATTTCATTCTAATATATCATCAAAATTTCGTGGGTTATATTCCTCTACATGGCAAGGATACCAGAATTTCATATAAATCATTTCTACATGTATTTTCCTAATACAAATTGGGTGTTCTTCCCTATTTATCATCTCTAATCAATCCTAAACCAATATGAAGATTGCATTAACGAAAATACACAAGTTAAACACTTGCCTGGGATTTTTGGTATTCTGATTCACGGCTGATTTTGGTATGGCTACGTTCCTCATCTCGCGATCTACGCGGTGGTGGTGGCGGCGGTGCAAACCGGTGACTTTTTGGCCTTGAATTGCCTTGGAGCTCTCCCCTCTCTTATCCAATGGCCATCACTTGATTTCTGGATATTCTAACCATAAAAGACTAACCTAGTTGGCTGATATAGGTTTTTGAAATTCATGGGTTTAATTACCCAATTATGTAAAATGACTAAAATGCCCTCCCGGGGTACCAATTAGGCCTAAAAATGCCCCGAGACCCAAACTACACCCCCGGGTACACTTTTCTGACTATCTCGACCCTACCGGACGCGTTGGCGCACTCAAAACGACCATATGGGCTACTTCTAAAATATTCACTTTTTTATTTAACAAAATTAGTCCCGACGTGACACGAGCACGTTCCGACTTAAATTTTCGAAATCGTCATTTAATTCACTCATGACATTCAATATAATCAATATAATATATTACTTTGCTCATTAGTAATATTCAACCAATTTCCCATAATTACTAACTCTCGTCACGTTAATAATTATAACATAATTAATTTCCGGATTTTTATTAAATAAATCATTCACATTAAATTTAATAAATCCCCAAATTAATATAGCATAAAAATACGGGGTATTACACAAACTATGAGGAATTATTTGTGGAATGGGGATGAGGCTAACAATAAAGGTGATAAAGTAGCCCAGGTGGATCTTTGTGTTTCTCTGGAGGAAAGAGGGATGAACATCAAGAATTTAGAGACTTGGAACATTTCAGCTTTGGCTAAGCATTCGTGGAACTTGTGCAATAAGAAGAATAGCTTATGGATCAAATGGTGCAACACCTGCAAGATTAAAGGAAGGAGCATTTGGGCATTGAGTATTCCGAATGATTCTTCATGGAGTTGGAGGAAAATCCTTAAGATTAGAGAGAAGTTTAGAAGGCAAATCAAGACTTGCATTGGGAATGGATCTCAAGAATTTATGTGGTTTGATTTTTGGCATCCAAGTGCCCCCCTACATCACCTATATGGAGAAAACATTTTTTAGGATTTAGCTACCAGCCTCAAAGCTAAAGTTTCTGATTTTATCCACCATATGGAGTGGAGATGGCCCTCAACTGTGACCTGGGAGCTGAATGAAGTGAAGAATGCTACATTACCTGCTATTCTTGAGGACAATGACATTGTTGTGTGGCTTCCTTCTTATAAAGGGAAGTTCACCATTGCTTCAGCATGGGAGCTATTGAGAACCCACGAGCCTCTTTTCACTTGGAGTAAGTTTGTCTGGAGTAAGGTTTGCATTCCTAAGTGTCCATTCATCGCTTGGTTAGTATTTAGGAAGGTTATCATCACTAAGGTAAAGTTACTATCTTGTGGAATTTCAAATGATGACATTTGCGGGATGTGTGGGTCAAAGAAGGAAACCTAAAACCATATTTTCTCTCAACGCATTCTTAGTAAAAGTATTTAGGAGGAGGTGATGCTTAGGAACTAGTGTTATAGAGATGTGCAAAGTGACTATGGCCAGTGTTAACCATTCAACAAAGACCTTATGTGACAAGATTAGATCCCTTTCTTTTACTGCTATTATCTACTGCATTTGGATGGAGAGTAATGTGAGGTTCTTTAAGCATGTCTTCAATTCTCTATACACCATTGTGAAGGGTATTGAAAACATGGTTAGAGCCAAAGTTCTCACGTGGAATAAAGATAGAAAAAACTATGCTAACAGGATGGCTTGTAGGTACT
This sequence comes from Sambucus nigra, assembly GCA_949130495.1. Taxonomy (NCBI): domain Eukaryota; kingdom Viridiplantae; phylum Streptophyta; class Magnoliopsida; order Dipsacales; family Adoxaceae; genus Sambucus; species Sambucus nigra. The sequence goes on along the minus strand of OX422220.1, from coordinate 164,175,266 downwards.
GGAACATTCCTGAAGATAGGCTTCTAATATAGTACCTGGTCAAGTTTTTTATCCTTGGTGTTTTGTTTGCCTTTGGGGTATGCCCAAGGGGTGTAGTCTTTTGATGTTTTCCTCTGATGTATTCTTTTTTTTTCCTTTTATACAATTAATTTCACAAAAAAAACATGTCAATAAATGGTTTGTGCGGTGAAAATGTCTCAAGACAACCTCACTTGAATGAATTAATAAATTCTTCGATAAAGGATAAAATTGACAAGTAAATGTGAAAATTGACTAATGTCCATAATGTGAATGAATGGTAAAGTAAGTGGATAAATGGATGGTTAAGAAACCCAAGAGGTTTAATCTATAATTAAGAAGAAAATGTGTTATGAAAGGTTTTTGAAGTCTAAATAAGTATTTTCTAAATGGTGTTCGCATGTACTAAAAAGGTATTTTTCAATTGAATTACTAATATGGATTGCTTAAAATGAAAAAGGGTCATTTTGGTAAATAAACGTCTTTTGGTCAAACCAAGTGTATTTGGTTCAAGTATTTAACCGTGTGTATTAAATAAAGGGATAAATGTCAAAATGGGAAAGTGAAGTCTTTTACAATATTAAGGTGAATTAATCGGTATAAATAAGGTTTTCGAAAGTAAAATGGTTTCATGTGTTGAGTATATGTATATGTATGTATGTATTTGTACATACAAGATGGTTACAAGTGCACGCAAGTATAAAGTGCTAGAGTTTTCTTATTGTTGATCGATTCTATTTACATTGTTGTATATTTCCCACTAAGCATTCAGCTCACTCCCTCGTTTTGTTACGACAGGTTGGATAAGGTTTCCTAATTTGAGAGCGTTATACATGTAAGTGCTCTTTTATTTTACGTTAGTAGCTTTGCATTCTTGGACTCACGGGTGCTCCCCACGGGTCCCTCACGTAGTTTGGTTTGAAATTGGAATTACATGATAAATAAGTGAAACTTTAATTAAACTAAAATCGGATTAGCAATATTGTATAGGTTGTTTCATTGCACTTCACACCCAATGCTCAGGTCAGACCGGTTGACAACGAGTAACGCATAAATTTTGGTCAGGGCATTATAGTGGAAGAATTTCATTCCACAATTACCGTAATGTCCATAAGTTGGTAATACTCTCAGACTTATTAAGGAGCGATACAATTCTTGATCCTTTCATGGAGTCCTCTTTCAAATTGCTTACATTTATTTAGCTCAGTATCCACTTACTTAATGGTGTAATGAGATAACATGGTAAATTTGGTTTCATACTTTGCTACGAACATGTTTCCTTGTTGTAATTTTAATAAATCCATATTTTGTTGATCTCGTTCAGCTTTGGGAAAATACTTTTTGAAGAAAATTTCTTCAAATTTCTCGCAAGTAAAATTAACGACAATCTGGTCAAATGACACTGCTTGCCACCGAAAATTAGCTTCACCTTCGAACAATATGCCGCTAGAATTACTCGGAGTTTGGCAGCTATGTCTACTCCGTTAAGAATTTTCACAATCTAATGCATCTATTTCTCAGCTTCACTGACGCCTGGCTTTCTAAGGAATGACTCAGGTCATTGTCTCAAAAATTCTTTGAGGGCATTCATTCTATGGATATCTTATGATTTTTTCTTTGGATCTAGGTGAGGAATTTGTTACTGTCGGGATAAAGATGTTAATTCCTGAAGACATCGCATGATTCCTTCAGTGTGAGTCTGTTCCGTTTGAGTTCCAGTGGAGAGAATTCGAGTACTAACCATCCTAACATATCATAGAACAATCACAACAATAAATAAGAACATAAAATAGGAATATATCACAACCTTCTTATATTATACAACCTTCTTATATGTCACATTAGTGCCTATTATACATCAGTTAAAGTTAGTTAGTCAACCTCCTCAAAAGTAGTAGGGAACACTATATACAATACTTTATTTTGATACGTCACATAAGGAGGGAAGGTTTTCTTGATTTTTGATTCTTCTTAAGTTGGAACAACAACATCATTATCGAAAGAGACAGAATCCGAAATATTGAAATAGTCATCAGGCTCGAGTGGATCATCATCGGTAGAATCACTTGAAGCTGAGGAAAATTCAATCATTAGCTCATCATTTGATGTAACTTCGGGATACGATGGCGAAATTTGTGGTGCATTAGCTATAGCAATATTGATATCTTCCTAGACTATTATCGGATCATTCATATAATCACTTATTTTTATCATGACTTGAACTTCTCCAAAAACTCTACTAGTCAACATGAGTCGCTTCACATCGCTGCTTTATCCTCCTCTATCCTCATCCACAGTGCAAATCCTTTCTCTAAGCCGTGTAAGTAATTCTTCTATGATAGTATTCTCCCAACGATTTATCGGTATAATGTCCAAGATAAATGAAAAGGAGTCCCACATATTCATGCTACAAAAGAGAATTTACTATATAATATTGCTAAAAGAAGTTACGAAAAGATGAAATAATTAATATCTTATTAATTTTCCCATATTGAATGCTAACCCGACGATATGTTAAATTTAAAACATGCTATGATAGTAACTTGTCACACCCTAATTTTTTATGTGAATGTATATATAAGAGTATATATAAAGCAACGAATTAAAGTTAAGGAAGAAAAAATAACTTTATTCATTATTAAAATGTTACACATAGTGTATTACCACCGTAGGGATGAATTACATTTTATTGTCAACCCCTACTATAAAGTAGATAATAGAAAAGTTGCACTCCTTTATTGCATATGGTTTAGTCTCCATCCAAGCAGTCACATACGCGAACAGGTGACTTGTGTGTGTCACAAAAGGGGAAGAGAGACTATCCACTTTTTCCTGGTCCGTCATGAGGAAAAAGTAATTAGCACAATCTCACACCCTATCGATTTTAATCACGAGTTATAAGTCCTTTATTAAAACAAACAAGAATCTCATTTGGTTCATTCTTAGCTTCACTATAGAAAAACCTTTTAATTACTAATCACCTATGTCAAATTAAGCTGGTGCCATATTTTATCTTTCATTTATTTAATCAACATGAAAAACTAAAATAAAATAACCAAACCATCAACATAATAATAAACTGAACCATCACGAGACAAATATATAATTAAATAGGACCAAATAAACCATCAGTTCTTAAAACAAATAATCCAACTATAATTAGAAGTAAATAAAATAGAATGTCAACAAAGCCTGATAAATAAAATAAATTACGTATATATGGAATCAGAAGTAAATAATATATATACGTATATATGGAATTCTTCTATTGTTATTGAATAAATGCTCCAAAATTTAAGTGTTCGAAAACTTTACAACAGTATTGAGAAGTACATAACTGACGTAAGTAATCATTAAGTGAATGATCTCTAAACTCAAAGCATAGGCTTGTCACTTCTCAAAATAGAATTTATGGGGGGATGAATTAGATAGACTTATGCCGCATTTTAGGAGGACGATAAGCGAGCACAATAAATGAGAGGTGAGAATTATCAAGAGAGTGTCGTGTACTAACATGGTTGCTATATTAGCCAGTAAGCATTTTGAATACTTGCTAAAATATTTTTAAAATTGTTTTACACTCGGGCTCTGAACTGTTTCATGTCATTTTCTCTCTCTTGTATATATATGTATATATTACAGGTGCTCAGTCGCAAGGGCACCAGGCGTAGGTTCTTTGGATTGGACGTGCTGCAGCTTAGGTGGGAGTTGTAGGCCCTTACAGTAGACGGCCACTTCCTTGATTTAGTTCTTCATAGATAGGGCATGTGTCGTCCGATTTCCTATCTCGTTTAGACTTATTAGAGATTTTGTATTTATTTATGTTTTTAGTATTCAGTACTCATCTGGGAGTTATTTCATGTTTTGTTAATCACCCTTATGGATATTGATAGGGTTTAAATAATCTAGATGGCATGTTTCTTTTGGATGATTGATATCCTTAGCATTTGTGTTATTCTTAAACTGGTTTATATTTCAAAAGTTTTTACGATGAAATCTAATAAATGAAATAATATTTTAAAATGTTTTGACACTTAGCTTAATTAATTATAGGGTGATTAAAATGGAAAAATTGTTTTTGTTTAATTTAATAAAGGACTGATCACCCGGTGTTTAATTACGCGGGATGTTACATTTTTCTGGAAGGGTCGATTACCCAGACTGTCAATCGATCGACTGTCTCAGGTTTTGTGCCTTTGGACTTTTGTTGGTTTGGTTATATTGTTGGGTTTTGGGGCTTAACTCAAGGATTCCTTGGCCTTTAAGTTTCTTATACTTGTAGAATATTGTGAATTCTAACGTATTGAGGTTTCTGAAATTGGTTTGTAGGTTAATTGGATACTTTAACCTCAATTAGTTTATAGGGGTTAAATTGAGTATAATGTATTTCTTAAAAAGCCAAGATTTGGATGGGTTGAAATATGGGAGTTTGAGATCTTAGAGAATTAGGATTTTTGATCGGGATTATGAGGGTCCTGGTCATTCATTAGTGGGTTGTTTACCCTTTGGGGGAGAGTAGTAACTAGTCAAAACTCCGGAGCATGGGTAATTAGTATATTGGATGTGCTTATATAAGTTAGGTGTGGGATGATACCTCGAAGTGAATAAGTGGTAGAGTAGAATTATTAATTATTATTATGTTCAGGGTTTCTACAGTAAGTTGTGGAAACATGAAGGTCGTTGGAGTTAAGCTGACCAAGTAGATTAGAACTATGAATTAGTAAGCTATTAGTGTAATGAGGTGTTCCGAACACCTTGTGTGACAACCCGCCTACTAAAACATGAGGTGGCCAGCCCGATACTCTAATAATCACAGGAATCATAGATGGTCCATTCTTAGCATCACTGTCGTTAAAATAATAGTATGAGATAACCACCAGTTATTTTAGGAAACGGACTGTCAAATTAAATTTTGTAAGTTAAAAGAAAATAAGTTTAGACAATCCCATTTGAAAAGAAGGTGGGTACCAAAAATCAATGAGTAATTGAATAACAAAATGCATAAAGTGATACCCGAATAAGCTGTCGGTTAACAGACTAATACAAAAGTGTTACACCGAGTATTACAATTTAGTATCACATTATAATAAATGAGTACAAAGCATGGGCAAGACGTCCAAATAAATAAACTGAACATAGCTAGAATACAAAAGATAGAAGCGTCTATAACAAATAACCTGCAACATCCGTAAAAGTTATAGCACCAGGACAACTGGAAAGGAAAGGTCAATACGGACGTCCTTGCGGTAGAGCACCTGGACGGACAAGGAATTCATGCAAAACAAAGAAATATAGACGGGTCAGGTCTCGGTTTGATATGATTACCAAGTGACTAAAATGCATGACTGTTATGAATATCAAATTTCAATCATGAACTTAACTTTCTCTCGCAATTAATCATAAACATTCTCACCCCTCAATCTAAAAACACAACCTAGCGTAAGATCAATGAAAGCGCTCAATGATAATATAAGCATGGGAAAACTCATCTACATTACTCAAGGAGAAATCACTTCAATTATTCACAATCTAATACACAGTTCCTAGTCTCTTTAGGGAATACATATATGGCAATTCAATTTACAAAATGTTTTACCAAATTCCATTTTATTTCATAACTTTCCATTTCCCTTCTTCCATCCAGGAAAAGTATTTAAAGCCCAATTAATTATCATAAAATACTTTTTCATTTCATATCTTTTCATATCTTCCAATTTCCCTTATTCCATCCAGGAAATGCATTTAAAGAAAATTTATTAACATAAAATGTTTTAACATAAATAATGAATCAAATTATGAATAGTTATATTTCATATCATATAACGTTTCTAAGACCGCTCATATGGGTTTCCCCACTATGCGCGCCCCTAAATGGCTATCATCTTCCAGGGCTTATCAAACAAGACAACCTGGGCATCCTACAACGCGAGCCATCGGGAAGTGGCCATATACCTGCGACAGTGAGTTATAACCACACCAAGAATTACCTCACTTCGCAAAATAAACATATATAATAACAACCGGTCATATGGCCGAGGACTATATTCACCCTGCATTCACTAGAAAGGGGACTTCACCTCATGCGCGGACTTCCCTTATGATAGCGATTTAGAGAGGTGTGTTTACATAAATTATCATTTACAAAAATTATTTTTCCATCTTTAAAAACATTCACTTATTTCATTCTCAAAATCATATATTATCAACAATTAAATACCAATTTTAGAATGTGCATTTCTTATTCTCCTAGTCATATTTTATTAATGACCTAGGACCCGAAGTGTCATTATCCTCACGCTAGTCTCTAAGAGTTCAAAATAATACCATAGTTCATCAAGGGTAATTTTCCCCAATACTAGTCTCCCAATATTTATTATTCTACATTCTACTAATTCTAGGTTAACTTCCTATTTTGTATGGAACATTAACCTCTATAAACTATCCTTAAGATAAGACCAATTAACCCCATGCTAGCCTAGGATAATTGTCTCCCTAACACAATCCTATAGTACTCTTAATTACTTCCCCAGAGAAGGTCCCTAAACCTTGGACTTAAAAGAAAAGGGCTAAAAATAAACCTAGAAAAATCTCACAAAAACAGGGCATCCGAATCGATTCGCCTAGGGCCGAATCGATTCGCCCCTGATTACGAATCGATTCGCCCAAAAATGAATCGATTCGGTGAGTAAAACCAACATACTGTCCCAGCCGAATCGATTCATCCCTAACCCGAATTGATTTGGTTTCCCCAAACCTGTAACCTTCCCTATAGGCGAATCGATTCGGCCCTGCAGAATTGCCCAATTTGGGCTACGGGTTTAAGAACCCTAAATTTCCCAAAACCTCAAATCTTCCATTTTCTTCAACATCAACAACATCTAATTCTATCAAATCATTTCTACACTTTAACTAACTAATTTATTTCCCTCAAATCAACTTAAACTACAAGATTAAGGGTTTAAACACCAAAATCCTCAAAAACCCATAAATGGTTTAAATCTCCAAAAACTAACTATACATGCAATTTATCATATTAAATCATGATCTAGCAAGTAAGAAACTTACCTCAAGTTTGTAGTTCCGGATTCTCCTCCGGTAGCAACGATTTTCGGCTTCAAATCTTCTTGTTTCTCTCTTTTCTCCCAACACTCTCTTCTCTCTCTCTCTCTCTCTCTCTCTCTCTCTCTCTCTTGGCTTATAACATAAGAATGGGAAAAATAAAAGGGTTGGAAGACTTATACGGGTCTTAAATATAAATTCTCCTCTTTTAAATGTTGATACCCCATTAAAATGACTCGTAACTACATAATTTAGTCATAACCTGTCAAAAGTGCCCGGAATTCAAAAATACAACTTGGAACTTATTTTGATTATCACGACTATTCCAAAACTAACCGCACCCTCTAAATTGGCATCCGGAGTAACATATAATATTTTAGGGTCCTACATCATTTTAATTCATTAATTATGCTCAAATTTAAATATAAGTCACAATCGTCCCTTAAAGCACAACGATGCAATAAAACACAATATAATGCTATTTACCTTCTCATAACAGTAAATAGCAAAACAGGGTAAATATTATCTCTTAAATTACTGGAAATGATATCTACTCTAAATTTCTCTATTTTATAAAATTAGCCCATAAGGAAAAATGATATAAAATAGTTGCTCAACAGTCTGGGTTGTTAGACACTCCCCCCCTTACAAGGGAATTTTTCCCTCAAAATTCAGGCGTACCATATAATAGGATCAAGGGTGTACTTGTCTAAACTATCGTTCTTGCATCCCTAGCCAATTTCCTTGGTAATGTGGGGTCCACATTGAACTTGGACTAAGATTACCACTAACGACCTCAGTCCCCACTCCTCGTGCTTTAAAATAGTACCCAGTTGTTTTTCACGAATTATTGATTCTACCTTTTTATGACGGAAGAAAATGCCTACATAACTCGGCACAAGTTCCCTTCCCTCCTGAATAACCGTACTAGAACGTGATCCTCTACCTCCAATCCTACACGACCTCTATTCGAGTTGTCATAGTCCTTCAGAGTATGTAGCTTAATGAAATTAATCATCAAGGAAGTGTTCTTGGACCACTCCAAGCCAACAAAACTTATTGTCTGTCATTTCTACCCAACGAGCAGGCAAACTACTCAACCAGCCACACCAGGTCACATATGGCACCATATCCATAGTGAACGACATGACTTATCATATGAAACTTCGATTCATAAAAGCTACTTCTCCCATCCTTCCTTCAAGCCAACTCGCACATTCGGTGTATGCCTTCCGACATTTGGTTAACTTCTCCATTCATTTAACCACTTACGGATGGTAGGTTGTACCTAACTACAATTTGGTTCCCATCACTTCCTAGAAACATTACTAAAAGCTCGACACGAAAGTCTCGTCTTGGTTCAACCCTATATTGATAGGTACGTTATATAGCTCCATAACTTCACTATAAAGAGCTGGGCATACTCCTCTGAAAAACAGTCCACCCATATCGGTTGGAAAGGCAGCGATATGGTCAAACGATCAACAATTTTCTCAAATAGGATCATGACCGTTGTAATGCTGGCAATTCGATGAAAATGTCCATGGCTATACCCTTCCTCATTCTACCACTACTGTCTTCACACCAGTAGGTGGAAAGGTCAATCACAGACATAAATGCTCTTGCTACAATGCCCTCCTAGTTGTCTCGTTCTACTTGGCTTCTATGTCTTTGCAAATCTCTCCTACGGGTTTTCTACTCGGCACTTACGCTACCCCATTCACGTTACCTTGGACATAATGAATATCTAATTGAAAGTCCTTTACGAACTCCAAACACCCACTTTGTTGCTCCAACAACATATTGCGATAACTTTTGGCTCACGAAAAGACTAAATTTTTAGCCCAAGAGTTAGTGCCTCAATTTCTTCAAGGAAAATACTACCACTAGAAACTTTAAATCAAGCGTGGGATAATACTTCTCATGAGGTTTAAGCTTGTGAGACGCACAAACAATGGGTCCATGCTCCCGTATTAATACTTCCCATTCCTGGTAGAGACTCATTCATTAATACAGAGAAATCCACTCTCGATCTTAACAACGCGAGTGCAAGAGTAAAAGTCAGCTCATCCTTTAACTCCCCAAAAGCTAGGTTACCGACGTAACGTCCTTTCTAAGAGGGGCCTCACCCTGGGCCTAGTGTCCCGAATTACCCGAGATCCCATACTCTTATTTCTAGGGACCTAATCCTTCTTAGAGTTAACCCACAAACCTACTCGTGGTCAACTCCCTACCGCCTTCCTAAAACAACGTCACATGCCCTAAGGGCCTTACGTCCTAAAAATCCTAAGGTCGATCTATATCCTACTCAAGTCGTATAAGTATTATACTAATTATATCCCTAGTGCCCAAGACCCTTCTCAATTTCCGACATTCGCTCGGTTTCATGCGTGGGACATCTCGCTGAGTGAAATCCAGATAAGGAACCCTCCCGTTACACTACTACCTCACATCGTCGGTCATCAAGATATAAATGTCTAAGACACATGAACAGGACCGTTAAAATTCTAACGCGTAACCCTACTCATGCACTTCTACTTCTATGTCCTACCATTGGCGAGATGAAAGTTTAATTAATAGGGCGCTTACTTTATGTAAGGTGCTACAAATGCTTTATCCCAATATACATACATACATCTTTTTAAATGGGCTTCTCATTAAGGCATAACTATAAGTCTCAAACCGACTTTCTTATCTTAGTCTCCCTCACATCGATCAGAGGAGAGAACTATTTACATCACTTATATACCACACATTAACTTAGCCCCTTTAATCACTCAATCATGTGATTTTCATCTAAAACCCCTCAAAACCAACATCTTAACATAAAAATTAAAGTAGCATCTCTCCACTTCCAACGTAGTTAAGGTTCATGAATGGAGCGTCTCGCAAAGTGAAATCTAAACAAAGAACCCCTCTGATACATTACTACTTAACTTTGTTGGCCGTGGAGATAAGGCAACAACAAACACAAACAAATCAAACAAACAACAAGCAAAATAAGGAAAAAAATTAAAAGTTATTGCATACCTCCAATCATCTCTATAAAGTCTCCATCCCGTATCCAGGTGAGATATTATAGAACAACTAGTTCCGCTCTGGAACTAGAAGTAGGATAACCTCGCAATCATTTTCTTGCTATCACTTCGATCAAATAAGAATGTTTCCACTCGTATAACACATATAATACGAGTAGCACAAACCACATATACTTTTAATATATCATCATCCACTTTGGCAAATGAAGGAAAAATAAAACCTCCCTACCGCGGGAATTATATAAATACACTCTTTATTTTAGTGTCGATACTACCACAAGCTCAAATTATACACCCGAATCTAGGGTTAATAAAATACTACTCCGTCTTATCATACAGAATGTACCACCCTCCACTAAGGCGGAATTCCCACCAACATTCTTGCCGATTTCTTTGGCCACTACCGATGGTTTCAAGATACATTATTTGGGCCTTATCTGAATCAAACTACTTCCGTTAATGCCCCGACTAGGCACCCTATTCTTGCCCTTTTTCTCCAATCAACAAGATCAAAAAGTGTGGTTCTGCATTCCACGTCATAACCATTTCTCCATCTCTAGCCACCCTGATAATTAGCCGCGTAGTTCCCTTAACTTCCTCAACAAAAGAGAACATGCAACCGGCCTCCCCTTCCTTATTTTAATAAGTCTTCCCTGGACGGATGTCCACCAATGGGGTTTCATGAACACTACTTCTCCATAAGTGTTAGCAACACTTACTCGTGAAACTATCATTCCAATTAAGGGCTCTTTCTTCCTTGTACCTATCTTATTTTGTGGCACGGTTTCCTTAACCGTGTAACTCCTTATTCACTGTCAGCCTCTGACCGATCCTCGTGTGAATATTTGAGAATATACGTTCTCATCATTCTTGATATTCCAGAGAAACTCATCATTGAAAACATCTACTAGGTTTCTCTATGAGAAAATCTTGCTTCTCTACCAATTTTGGCGACTAACGTTCCCTCCATTTCGACATTACTCCAATGAGTTAAAATTTGTCCTCAATTTTTCATATATGGGCAATCTTATACCCCTCTCTAGGCCAAAGCTCCCGCCTTTTACTTTTAGCGAATGAGGTTACACTTCCTCCTTCTGACTTAACATCACATATGGCCCTTATCAAGGGCTTTTGAACTTCAGACTGACGTCGCTTGGACTACCAAGATTAGTACCACTCTCTACTTGTAGCGATACTTGGAAAACTATATCTACTGTACTTAGTAGTTGCGGTAGCAATATAAGATAATGCTACGAAGGGAGTGACCTACAAAGTGGCCCTCATTCCCAACTACAACTTACAGTTCTTAGTAATCCCATCTCATGACGCCTTCATAGAGGCCTTCCCTAATTCCCTTCAACATTCAACCTATGAAGCTTAAATGAACGCGCAAAAGATTTTCTAAATTCCAACACTACAGCTGGAGAACGAAAGAGGAATCAACAATCCTAATCCTAAGGCTCTATAACAAATAAAAAGTAATGCTGAAAGCGTAGTACACCCGCACCGATTCCTAAGGACTCTAGAACCTGATGCTCTGATACCATCTGTGATAACCCACCAACTAAAACATGCAGTGGCCAACCCGATACTCTAATAATCACAGGAATCATAGATAGTCCATTCTTAGCATCACTATCGTTAAAATAATAGTATGAGATAACCAGTAGTTATTTTAGGAAACGGAGTGTCAAATTAAATTTTGTAAGTTAAAAGAAAAGCAGTTTAGAGAATCCCATTTGAAAAGAACGTGGATACCAAAAATCAACGAGTAATAGAATACCAAAATAAGCTATCGATTAACAGACTAATACAAAAGTGTTACACCGAGTATTAAAATTTAGTATCACATTATAATAAATGAGTACAAAGCATGGGCAACACGCCCGAATAAATAAACTGAACATATCTAGAGTACAAAAGATAGAATCATCTATAACAAATATCGTGCAACATCTGCAAAATATTATAGGTCTAGGACAATTGGAAAGGAAAGGTCAATACGGGTGTCCTTGCGGTAGAGCACCTAGACGGACAAGGAATTCATGCAAAACAAAGAAATATAGACGGGTCAGGTCCCGATTCCATATGATTACCATGTGACTAAAATGCATGATAGTTATGAATATCAAATTTCAATCATGAACTTAACTTTCTCTCGCAATTAATCATAAACATTCTCACCCCTCAATCTAAGAACACAACCTAGCGTAAGATCAATGAAAATGCTCAATGATAATATAAGCATGGGAGAACTCATCTACATTACTCAAGGAGACATCACTTCAATTATTCACAATCTAATACACAGTTCCTAGTCTATTTAGGAAATACATATATGGCAATTCAATTTACAATATGTTTTACCAAATTCCATTTTATCTCATAACTTTCCATTTTCCTTCTTCCATCGAGGAAATGTATTTAAAGCCAAATTAATTATCATAAAATATTTTTTTCATTACATATCTTTTCATATCTTCCCATTTCCCTTATTCCATCCAGGAAATGTATTTAAAGAAAATTTATTAACATAAAATTCTTTAACATCAATAATGTCCCACATTATGAATAGTTGTATTTCATATCATATAACGTTTCTAAGACTGCCCGTCCGGATTTCCCCACTATGCGCCCCCTAAATGGCTATCATCTTCCAGGGCCTATCAAACAATACAACCTAGGCATCCTACAACGCGAGCCTTCGGGAAGTGGCCATATACATGCGACAGTGAGTCATAACCACACCCACAATTACCTCACTTCGCAAAATAAACATATATAATAACAATCGGTCATATGGTCGGGGACTATATTCACCTCGCATTCACTAGCCAGGGGACTTCACCTCATGCGCGGACTTCCCTTATGATAGCGATTTAGAGAGGTGTGTTTACGTAAATTATCATTTACGAAAATCATTTTTCCATCTTTGAAAACATTCACTTATTTCATTCTCAAAATCATATATTCTCAATGATTAAATACCAATTTTAGAATGTGCATTTCTTATCCTGCTAGTCAGAATTTATTAATGACCTAGGACCCGAAGTGTCATTATCCTCACGCTAGTCTCCAAGAGTCCAAAATAATACCATAGTTCATCAAGGGTAATTTTCCCCAATACTAGTCTCCCAATCTTTAATATTTTACCTTCTATTAATTCTAGGTTAACTTCCTATTTTGTATGGAACATTAACCTCTATAAACTATCCTTAAGATAAGCCCAATTAACCCCATGCTAGCCTAGGATATTTGTCTCCCTAACACAATCCTATAGTACTCTTAATTACTTCCCAAGACAAGGTCCCTAAGCCTTGGACTTAAAAGAAAAGGGCTAAAAATAAAACTAGAAATATCTCACAAAAACAAGGCATCCAAATCGATTCACCTAGGGCAGAATCGATTCGCCCCTGATTGCGAATTGATTCGCCCAAAAATGAATCGATTCGGTGAGTAAAACCAACATACTGTCCCAGCCGAATAGATTCATCCCTAACCCGAATCGATTCGATTTCCCAAGACCTATATCCTTCCCCATAGGCAAATCGATTCGCCTGGGGGGAGAATCGATTTGGCCCTGCAGAATTTCCCAATTTGGGCTACGGGTTTAAGAACCCTAAATTTCCCAAAACCTCAAATCCTCCATTTTCTTTAACATCAACAACAACTAATTCTACCAAATCATTTCTACACTTCAACTAACTAATTTATTTCCCTCAAATCAGTTTAAACTACAAGATTAAGGGTTTAAACACCAAAATCCTCAAAAACCCATAAATGGTTTAAATCCCCAAAAATAAACTATACATGTAATTTATCACATTAAATCATGATCTACAAGTAAGAAACTTGCCTCAAGTTTGTAGTCTCGGATTCTCCTCTAGTAGCAACGATTTCCGACTTCAAATCTTCATTTCTCTCTCTTTTCTCCATTTTCTCCCAACTCTCTCTTATCTCCGTCTCTCTCTATGCTTATAACATAATAATGGGAAAAATAAAAGGGTTGGAAGACTTATATGTAATACCCCGTATTTTCTGTGATATTTATTTTTGGGAATAATTGAATTAAATGTGTAGTAATTAAAAATTAATCCGGATAAAATATTAACCAGATGTGAGTTAGTATTTGATTATAATGAGTATATATGGCAATATATGAATATTGGAATTATTGAAATTGTCGCGAGATTGAAATACGGCAATTTGGGAAATTTTGTTGGGACGCGCGTGACAGTCGCGTCAGGAATATAATTATTTGAATTAAAAAGTGAATTTTATTTTTATCACCCATATGGTCATTTTGAGTGCGCCAACGCATTCGGAAGGGTCGAAATAGTCAGAAAACACTAGCCGGGGGTTAAGTTTGGGTCCCGGGGCATTATTGGGCCATACCGGTAACTTATAGGGGCGTTTTAGTAATTTCGGAAATTGGTTATTTAAAACCCACGAAAATTAGAGTTAATATCTGACTTATTATTAACCCACTAAACCATGTTCCAACCCCAATTTAGGTAGTGGGCTACGGGAGAAGTTAGAAACCATAAAGATTGGCAAAAACCAACCCCACCTCCATTAACACCTTGAGAAGAACCTTGAGAAGAACTTGTAGAGAGAGAGAGAGGAAGAGAAGAATTCTGCAGAGAGAGAGAGAAGACAATCCAACCTTCAAGTTTCAACCTCAAATTCAGAGAAATATTAAGGCCAGTGGTTTAATTACAATTGATTCAAAGCTATGCTTTTCCATGTTTAGGAATTATCGAATTTATCTTGGAAGATGATATAGACCCATGAATTGGAAGTTTAAAACTATGAATTATGTTAGGGACTGCATGTAGTAACAATTTGGACAAATTATGAATTCAAAATTATGACCCTTGATGATTTAAAAACGGATTTAAGAAGAAGTTTATGAATGTTCTTGAAAGAGTTAGAAAACTTGGGTTCTTGATGAAAATTGATCCATATATAGCCCTTGGTTGATGAATTATTGGTTTTAGAACGTTATTAATGTTGTAGGATGGTTGTATGATGATACTATAACGTTATATTAGAGATTCATGCATTAAAAGTATGTTTTGGGATGATTTGAAAACTGCAAAACGAAGCAGTCTTTAGCCATACCTGGTGTGTTCGATCGATCGATGCTCATCAGTCGATCGATCGACCACCATCGATCGATCGAAGCTAAAGGTCGATCGATCGACCTTCCCAGAATGAGTAAATTTTTCCCTATTTTAAATTTTAATGGTGGTAACCCTTGGAAAATATTATTGGAGACTTTATGAATACCCTTAAACTTAAGGAAGACCAGTAGGTATGATTATGAAATTTGGACCTTAATTATAATTCAATTTGAGGAATTATTCTAAATTATTGAAATTCGATAAGTGAGATAATAGTGGGGTTAATAGTGAAATTTGAATAATTTGAAGAAATGAGGTTTGGGGCAGAAGTAAAGACCTTAGGAATAAAGATGTTATATGTGAGAATAATAGGAACTTAATAGTCTATTTGAGATAGGTATTAAGTATAAGAAACTACGACGTGAGACGTGTCGACAGTTTAACTTTTATATTATCGGGAGACTTAAAAATATATGAATTTGGAATAATGGTATAAAGATATAGAGTATACCTTTATTAATATTGAGATATCTAAGATGTGTGAATGCTTAGCATATAAATTTTATGTGTATGACATACCTACCATACTTGCTATCACGGGAGGTTTACGTTCGCTTAGGGCCTTCTTATCCTTATGTTGCCCGGATTTAGATTGGTTACCTCGATGAACATATGTCAGAGAAGGACTTATTGGGTTGTTAATAAGTTTGCTGATCGTGGGAGCGTAGGTATGTACGTGACCCATGTGATGTGACTGTGTTCGCCTCCATTATATGTGATGTTGTTATCTGAATGATTCCTGAGAGATTCGGAATGCGTGATCCTTATGTACGTGATGTACCGGGATGGATAGCAGAGTATGTGTGCACCGCAGCTTAGCCTTTGGGTGCTTGTATTGTATATTTATGATGTGAATAATATACGGTTAAATGAAAAGGAAATTGCTATGTTAAATTGTGAGTATAGTAATTGTAATATTATGAAAGGATAAAAGGGGACTGATATCAATAAATGGTTTTGTTAGTAATTGGGAATCCGAGAATTAAAGTAGAACTCTCTATTTAATTGTTAAGGTTGGAATTAAAACGTGAACCGAGTAGAAGTGTTAGAAACTCTTTTGAACTAGATAGTTATGAGAAAACACATGAATGGGTACAGGAACGTTAGGAGTTCACAGTTAGACGAGAGGTGAGTATTTCATGTGAGATCACGTCCTAATATGTATTTTGCATTTATTGTTTTAAATGTTATTAAAGCACTTGCTGTTTTTAAAATACTCTCCACTTTCGGGCTCTGACCCGTTTGGTTTCAAATCTATTTTTTTGTAAAAACCTTTTAGGTGCCCAGCCACAAGGACACCATGCATAATATTTCCATTCAGGTGACGAGCTGTAGCTGTTGTGGAAGTTACAGGGCTTTGACAGTAGACGCCTCTTTTCTAGTCTTGATTCCATATTCAGTTCCATCATTGTAGGGCATGTCGCCCATTTCTATTAGAGACATTTTATATTTCAGTTATTCA
The DNA here is from genome assembly GCA_949130495.1 of Sambucus nigra. Lineage (NCBI taxonomy): Eukaryota > Viridiplantae > Streptophyta > Magnoliopsida > Dipsacales > Adoxaceae > Sambucus > Sambucus nigra. Next base: position 164,158,503 of record OX422220.1, on the reverse strand, counting down.
GACTTTGGTTTGTATTTATTCAGATTACACTATTTTATTCATTTCAGTTGTGGGATTGTGGGGAGGAGTATTTCCTCCAGACTTATTATTAATTGTTGGTTATTCCATTACGACTTTATGGTGTATGGTGATGTTATCTTACATTTCTTTTATCGCATGTTAATCTGATTCTATTTAAAATTTGACATCTTACTTTTTAAATACTAGGGGGTTAGTAATCATTAAATGTTATCGACATGGATGCTATTAACTGAACCAACTTGACATTTTGAATTAATTTAATAAAGGAGTAGCTACCCGGTATTTAATTAGTCGGGGTGTTACATGTGGTATCAGAGCATCATGTTTTAGTGTCCTTTAGGATCTGTACGGGTTGTTATGTCTCCGCTGAGCATTCTTTGATGTAGAGCCCTATGCTTAGGATTGTTGATATCTTTGGTGAGATTTCGTTCTCCTGCTTTAATACATATGGTAGTGAATCTTATTTGCGATCGGGTGTATTCGTTTACCGAACAATACAGTACGTCAGGCGAAGACAGTTGGGTGAACAGCAGGAGGCAAACATATATTGAGGATAATTGATTTATTTAAAGAAGTATGACCGTAGTTGAAGTCACCGATACTATGGCACGGAAGTCCTGGATGATATAGAAGGCTAAGATGCAACCTGAGACTTCCGGGTACGGCTATAGTAGGAATGGGGTCAAATTAGACACATCCAACAAGGTTGGAATGGGAGAGAGAGAATTAAATGTAACATTGAAGAGAACCAGCAGTAGCAATACTCGAAAGGAGAAGACGGCACGTACTAGCCAAACGAACGCAAAGTATCCAAAGGCTTTGACTTGTGTCGGAGTATGGCTAATCAAGAGTGAAAATTTGAGGAAAAATTTTCTTATCTCGTGAGAGCGGAGTTTCTATGGGGAGACACAATCACCACACTTATAAGTGGAATGTGATGTCGAGAGAAGGCGTACACGAATGGGTTGACCATAAGTTCCTTGATCAAATGTTTAGGGTGAGAACCGAATGTCGTTCTGAACTCACACGAGAGGTCCGGATAGAGGTCACATTGTGAGGGGAAATAAAAAAATAAAAAATTTGGTGAACCCTACACCGGGTGAAGTAGGTGAAATGGAAAAGGGGATATTAAAGGGAGAATTTACATAGGAGAATTGCTAGTCCTTCTGGCAGAACTCTACTTGGACGGCTAAAGAAAATGGTATTGTCGCATAGTGTTAATTGGGAGGTAAACATCCCCGGGTGGGGAGACACAAGAATCGAGAACTTTTGATAAAGTAAGACTGGGGAAAACTGGTGTTGGAGAAGCACCACAATGGGAAGACCCAATGGAGAAACCATTAAAATAATTCGATAGCGGAATTACTACCGAGCAGTGGTAATTTCAGTAAGAGAAGTGGAAAATTAGTAGCGTGATCCTTAGGGCCGTCAACACTAAGGGAACAACAGAGATAGTCATCTGAGTCGAGACTACCAACGTCCGAGAGAATGGACCACCTTAACATGATTTGTGAGACAAAAGATAAGTGGAGTATGTGTAGAGGTATTTCTGTGGGGAGTGAAACCTGTGCGTTATAAAAAGAAAAAAAAAATTCCGATACAAGAGTAGGGATCAAGGTATTGTGCCTGGAAAGGGCAATAGTTATTGAACTATCTGGTTTGGGACAGATATGTGTGGTAAGTCCAGGAGCCATTTGAGCAGTCGGGACGATTGATAAGATAGAAATATGAGTTACATCCTCAGATGATAATGCATGTTATTTGTGGCATGAATGAGTTGCTACATTTGTCGTAATTGTTATTTTCACTTGAGAGTCAAGTTTAGTGAGTATCTCAGTAATTTTATTATATATAAGAACATTTTTCACTAATAGTGTGGGGGTTACTTTTATCATCCGCGGAGGATGAATGGATATATTAATAGCGGCTTATACTTTATTGAAATTACTCGTTTTAGTGCTGTATTATACGAGTATGGGATGATATTATTTATGGTTTCATATATATGATTATACCGATAGTGTGCTGGTATTGCAAGTTTATTGAGATTACCACCTTGGGGTAGCATGTTTTATTCTGGCGAGGCTCCATCTGTGAGAGGGCCGGACTCGCAATTGTACTTTTGTATATAGGTATATATACATATATATGAATATGTTGTGATTTCAAAATGGTATAATGGTCTCGGAAATTTAATCCCATTATGCGTAGGGATTTCATTATTATGGCGTATGTAATTGATTTACTAGTCACCAAAGAGTTAGTTGGTTTTTATAATTAACGATAGAGAGGTAGTAACAAAAAGAGTGCATTGTTTGATTCCCCGTTAGAGATTTGGGAGTTTATACTCATAGTTGTGTGTCTGGGGACGGGATTTTGAGAAACCTGATTTTAGTTACGTGGTGTATATGGAATGTGATTACCATCAGTGTTAAGAGAAAGTGTCATTCGAAAGGAGTTACTTGTTAAGTGTCATTGCGACAGAATGTAACTTTGTTGAGAAACGAGAGTGTAGGGGTACATATTATGGACAGAGCTTAACGGATTCCGATGACCAACAATGTTAGGTAGTAGTGTATCGGGGGGGTTCCTTGTTTGGATTTCGCTTTGCGAGACACCCCACGCATGAAACTTAGCGTAAGATTGGTAGTAAGTAGAAGTGTGGCCCTTCGTTCATGAATTGGATACCTCTATCGATATGAGAGTACGTAGTTATAACGGGAAGTTACAAGGAGTAAATTATGTTGTAAGGCCATTAGAGCCAGTTGTTAATAAATTACGATATAAGTATTAATAATGTTGGTTTTGTCACGGCATGTTGAAGGACGCATTGAGGATAAGGGGATTTAGGATTTCTAATTCAGAAGCGATTGAGAACGCCCAAGTGGTATAGCACCGTTGTATTTACAGCGACAATAAAGAGTTTGAGATTTGTATCAAGCGTATATAATGTTTAAAAACCGTATGGTTGGGTTATAAGGGGCATAGACATCTTGATTTACTAAAGAGTAAATCAAAGGAAGAGGGAACACGGACGGGCGAGATTATTACTTATGAGGTTAAACGTCATAAGAAAAGGTGTAAGTGAATATCATGTGTAGTCAGTGTAGCACGTTCAAATTTGGAGAAAAGGCAGTAGCAAGCCATTTAATAAAGAGATATCTCTTGAAAAGGGGAATAAATTATTATGAGAAATTTGGAGTAGAGTTCCGATCAATCGAATGTTGAGGGTGACTCAAGAGTAAATAAGAATGAGGATGTCAATCAGGTATAAAGTCCAGATATGCACAAAGTAGTAAAAAGGGTGAAGGTCCAAACTTTTGGTATTCGTCGGGAGAATAAGATCTTTAAGTATCTTTGAACGGGGAAAATTTTATGTGAATATCGGCATTGAAAGAGGGATAGTAAGTAGTAGACCAATTGGGGTTAAATGACCCACCAAATAATTTTGTATCAAGACGACGTTTCCAAGAATGGGAGGGTCAAGTGGAAAAAGTGAGAAATGGTTATGTGGTACATGTTGTCCAGAAGGAGAGAAATGGTTATATACTTGGGGTTATTTACACTATTAGATAGTGAACACGTCGGTACGTGGCTCGACGTAGTACTATTTATAACTGGGATGAAATCCCCGATATCCACATTCAAGTGGGGTGACAATAAGTAGTGAGAAATAACGATTCAAACTGAGGGTTGTATCACCTAAAACCCGAGGTGCAGGCGCAAGGTGACTAACGATTGATGAATTGTATGAAAGAAATTTTGGATTCATTGCGATATTTTCAATTCCAAATAGGGTATAACTAGTGAGGTACATTGTAGACATGAGGAGCAGATATTACCAAATGGTAGCGTTGGGGGAAAAGCACCCGTATATATTTATGGTGGACAAGGTACTTATAAAGGTTGTGTAACACCAACAGGCTGAAGTGGTTTTCCCTTATGTAAAAATCACAACGTCGGGATATTTCAAGGAAAAGACAAGCGTAGTCAGATGTGTTATTAAATTCAACCCAGGATGGGAGTTTGGTGTTTTGATAAACACGGGAGTTAGTAGTGAGGTGCGAACTCACAATACTGATAAAAATAATGCGGCTAATGATGTATAGGCTATTTTATTCGAATGTTGTTTAATAAGAGCACAACATGAGGTGTTATCGAATATTATTCTGATAGGGTATCAAGTATGTTAAACAAACTCATTGTGAAGCGAGGGTTTTAGTAAATTGGACTTTTCTTTATTATTGTTTTGAATATGGGAGGATACCTATTTTTTCAAGGTGTGCCTTACTTTTCCGAATTTCGGGACGAAATTCTGTTATTAGGGGGGAAGTATGTAATACCCCGTATTTTCTGTGATATTTATTTTTGGGATTAATTGAATTAAATGTGTAGTAATTGAAAATTAATACGGATAAAATATTAATGAGATGTGAGTTAGTATTGGATTATAATGAGTATATATGGCAATATATGAATATTGGAATTATTGAAATTGTCGAGAGATTGAAATACGGCAATTTGGGAAATTTTGTTGGGATGCGCGTGACAGTCGCGTCAGGAATATAATTATTTGAATTAAAAAGTGAATTTTATTTTTATCACCCGTATGGTCATTTTGAGTGCGCCAACGCATTCGGAAGGGTCGAAATAGTCAGAAAACACTAGCCAGGGGTTAAGTTTGGGTCTCGGGGCATTATTGGGCCATACCGGTAACTTATAGGGGCATTTTAGTAATTTCGGAAATTGGGTAATTAAAACCCACGAAAATTAGAGTTAATATATGACTTAGTATTAACCCACAAAGCCATGTTCCAACCCCAATTTAGGTAGTGGGCTACGGGAGAAGTTAGAAACCATAAAGATTGGCAAAAACCAACCCCACCTCCATTAACACCTTGAGAAGAACCTTGAGAAGAACTCGTAGAGAGAGAGAGGAAGAGAAGAATTCTGCAGAGAGAGAGAGAAGACAATCCAACCTTCAAGTTTCAACCTCAAATTCAGAGAAAGATTAAGGCAAGCGGTTTAATTACAATTGATTCAAAGCTATGCTTTTCCATGTTTAGGAATTATCGAATTTATCTTGGAAGATGATATAGACCCATGAATTGAAAGTTTAAAACTATGAATTATGTTAGGGACTGCATGTAGTAACAATCTGGACGAATTATGAATTCAAAATTATGACCCTTGATGATTTAAAAACGGATTTAAGAAGAGGTTTATGAATGTTCTTGAAAGAGTTAGAAAACTAGGGTTCTTGATGAAAATTGATCCATATATAGCCCTTGGTTGATGAATTATTGATTTTAGAACGTTATTAATGTTGTAGGATGGTTGTATGATGATAATATAACGTTATATTAGAGATTCATGCATTAAAAGTATGTTTTGGGATGATTTGAAAACTGCAAAACGAAGCAGTCTGTAGCCATACCTGGTGTGTTCGATCGATCGATGCTCATCAGTCGATCGATCGACCACCATCGATCGATCGAAGGTAATGGTCGATCGATCGACCTTCCCAGAATGAGTAAAGTTTTCCCTATTTTAAATTTTAATGGTGGTAACCCTTGGAAAATATTATTGGAGACTTTATGAATACCCTTAAACTTAAGGAAGACCAGTAGGTATGTTTATGAAATTTGGACCTTAATTAGAATTCAATTTGAGGAATTATTCTAAATTATTGAAATTCGATAAGTGAGATAATAGTGGGGTTAATAGTGTTAATTTGAATAATTTGAAGAAATGAGGTTTGGGGCAGAAGTAAAGACCTTAGGAATAAAGATGTTATATGTGAGAATAATAGGAACTTAATAGTCTATTTGAGATAGGTATTAAGTATAAGAAACTACGACGTGAGACGTGTCGGCAGTTTAACTTTTATATTATCGGGAGACTTAAAAATATATGAATTTGGAATAATGGTATAAAGATATAGAGTATACCTTTATTAATATTGAGATATCTAAGATGTGTGAATGCTTAGCATATAAATTTTATGTGTATGACATACCTACCATACTTGCTATCACGGGAGGTTTACGTTCGCTTAGGGCCTTCTTATCCTTATGTTGCCCGGATTTAGATTGGTTACCTCGATGAACATATGTCAGAGAAGGACTTATTGGGTTGTTAATAAGTTTGCTGATCGTGGGAGCGTAGGTATGTACGTGACCCATGTGATGTGACTGTGTTCGCCTCCATTATATGTGATGTTGTTATGTGAACGATTCCTGAGAGATTCGGAATGCGCGATCCTTATGTACGTGATGTACCGGGATGGATAGCAGAGTATGTGTGCACCGCAGCTTAGCCTTTGGGTGCTTGTATTGTATATTTATGATGTGAATAATATACGGTTAAATGAAAAGCAAATTGCTATGTTAAATTGTGAGTATAGTAATTGTAATATTATGAAAGGATAAAAGGGGACTGATATCAATAAATGGTTTTGTTAGTAATTGGGAATCCGAGAATTAAAGTAGAACTCTCTATTTAATTGTTAAGGTTGGTATTAAAACGTGAACCGAGTAGAAGTGTTAGAAACTCTTTTGAACTAGATAGTTATGAGAAAACACATGAATGGGTACAAGAACGTTAGGAGTGCACAGTTAGACGAGAGGTGAGTATTTCATGTGAGAGCACGTCCTAATATGTATTTTGCATTTATTGTTTTAAATGTTATTAAAGCACTTGCTGTTTTTAAAATACTCTCCACTTTCGGGCTCTGACCCATTTGCTTTCAAATCTATTTTTTTGTAAAAACCTTTTAGGTGCCCAGCCACAAGGACACCATGCATAATATTTCCATTCAGGTGACGAGCTGTAGCTGTTGTGGAAGTTACAGGGCTTTGACAGTAGACGCCTCTTTTCTAGTCTTGATTCCATATTCAGTTCCATCATTGGAGGGCATGTCGCCCATTTCTATTAGAGACATTTTATATTTCAGTTATTCAGACTTTGGTTTGTATTTATTCAGATTACACTATTTTATTCATTTCAGTTGTGGGATTGTGGGGAGGAGTATTTCCTCCAGACTTATTATTAATTGTTGGTTATTCCATTACGACTTTATGGTGTATGGTGATGTTATCTTACATTTCTTTTATCGCATGTTAATCTGATTTAATTTAAAATTTGACATCTTACTTTTTAAATACTAGGGGGTTAGTAATCATTAAATGTTATCGACATGGATGCTATTAACTGAACCAACTTGACATTTTGAATTAATTTAATAAAGGAGTATCTACCCGGTATTTAATTAGTCGGGGTGTTACATTATACGGGTCTTAAACATAAATTCTTCTCTTTTAAATGTTGATACCCCATTAAAATGACTCGTGACTACATAATTGAGTCATAACTTGTCAAAAGTGCTCGGAATTCAAAAATATAACTTGGCACTTATTTTGACTATCTCGACTATTCCAAAGCTAACCGCACCCTCTAAATTGGCATCCGGAGTAACGTATAATATTTTAGGGTCCAACGTCATTTTAATTCATTAATTATACTCAAATTTAAATATAAGTCACAACTGTCGCTTAAAGCACAATGACACAACAAAACACAATATAATGTTATTTACCTTCTCATAACAGTAAATAGGCAAAACAGGGTAAATATTATCTCTTAAATTACTGCAAATAATATTTACTCTAACTTTCTGTATTTTATAAAACTAGCCCATCAAGCAAAAGGATATAAAATAGTCACTCAAAAGTCTGGGTTGTTACACCTTGGAGGACATGGTGTCAATAATAGAAGATGTTGATATTACCAGAGCAGGAAAAGAAATCCAAATACGAGCGAAGACTTTCTTTGGAGCTTCAGGAAGAAGACCAGGTATCGTTAGTGATCCCTCGATAGTTGGAAATGTGGAATTTGGATTCCAATAGGGAGTAGGCAAACCAATGGGAGATTCTTTCAAAATGTTTTGGATTGGATAGGGTCGGTGATGCTGATAAAATTAGGGTTCTTATATTAAATCTAAAGTTTACCTTTAAATCATGATAAAAACTTGTGTAATTATTATTAGAATTGGGTTCCAATAATTGGTTTGAAGTAGTTTTATTAGTTGGATGTTTATTACATATTGAATGAAGATTTTCAAGTCATTAATTGAGTTTCGGAGAGAAAAATTAGGTGTTGGAGATGATGAACCCCATAACAAGGAAAATGCCAATTTCCAGGAAGGGATAATCGATCAACCTAGACTATCATGCTGCCCTTGTGGCTTTTGTTACCTAGGCCTAGGTACTTGTGTTTTGACTAGTTTGTTGTTCCATTGTTTTATTGTTGGCTAGCTGCGCATGTGCTCTAGCATACGAGGGTATGCCCTCTTGGATCTTGTAACTATTTCTTTTCAATATACTTTAATTACCGAAAAAAAATGTTTGGGGATTTTGTTGGTTTGGTCGGATTGTTGGGTTTTAGGGATTAGGGATAGGATGGTTCTGCCTTTAGGTTCTTATAATTGTAGAATATAGTGAATTCTAATGTACTGAGATTTTATAAATTGAAGTTTGGGTTAATTTGGTACTTTAACCTTATAAGTTTGTATGGGTTAAATTGAAAATAATGTATTAGTTTTAAACTCGATATTGGATGTGTTGTTAGAAGGGATTTTAGGAGGTTCGAGAGTTAAGATTTTGGACCAGTATTATTAGGGTCATTATGATGCACTAATGGGTCATTTACCTTTTCGGGGGAGAATAGGAATTAGCCAAAACACTAGAATAGGGGTAATTGGTATATTGGATGTGCTTATATAAGTTAGGTGTAGGATGATACCTCGAAGTGTTGGCTCGGGAGATTAATCAAGGACTATATAAGATTTCATATAGTTATTGTAAGTATTTATAGTGTAAGTTGTGTGTGATACTTTAACTAGAATTTGGAGAGCCTTAGGAAGTAGGGTCTGTAATGTATAGAGTCAGATAGGGGTAATGAGTGTATTACCTTTTAATAGTTTTGATAATTGTGAATGACCAGGTTGATATGGGTTTATGTATATGTTTGTGTTGATTTTAACCCTATTGAACGAGTTGTAAATGTTACCCGATAGCATTTGGTCGGTATATATATATATATATATATATATATATATATATATATGTGTGTCTGTGTGTGTGTGTGTGTGTGTGTGTGTGTGTGTGTTTATTTGATTGAACCCATTATCGAGAGTTATAATTGATTACATGTTTTAACAACAATTCATACCATATGTGAGTGCTTGCATGTGACGTACTAGAGCAAATATCCATTATTTGGAGTGTATTCCATCAACCGCGCTGGTACCTTGATGCTAGAGACGGGATTTACCTTGGTCATTTTATCCCAGACACTACTACTTATGTACCTGTGTCCCGAGGTGAATCCATAGGTGTTGTTCTAGCATATGCGACACCTCGCCTATTTAAATACCTGGAGATCAGTCCTTTATAAAAATAAAAGAGGAATACCATTTGGATAATTCTTAGCATCACTATCGAAAACATTTTAAACTAACCACCTAATATTAAAAAAGTCGGTGCAAAATTTTATCTATTTGTTTAATAATAACAACACACAAAAATAAATAAAATAACCATTCCAACTACACTATAATAAAAATCTAAACCAATCACAAGATAAATAACTGAATAAAAAAATACTGAATAAACCATCGGTTCTCAATACAAAAGTCCATCTAAATATCTAATGAAATAAACTGAGTCCACGAATAAAAAGTCTGATAAACTGAATAAAATGAACCAGCTGAAGGGGCGACATGACCAAATGGAATAACGGAATTGCATACTCTAGGAATGAAGTTACTCAAGTGTCTAATGCAAATCCTGCAAGGATCCTCAAGTACTGTAGATATGCATCCCTAGAATAGATCATTAAGCTTGGCATCCTGTGGCTTGACACCTAAAAAGTTTTGAAATATTTTGCAAACGGGTCATACCCCAAAGTAGTTTTGAAAAAATTTAGCAAGTATTTATCTCAGTTTAAAAGAAGTTATTGATTAGACATGTTAGTTTAACACACACTCCCTTGAGTATTTCACCGCTCCACTAATGTGCACGCCTAATGTCGTCTACCTAGCTATGCTACCCAACTCCACTGGGTCTCATCAATAACTATATAACCACTAACATGTTTGGCTCCTCTGTACTGCTCATACAGTAGACTACAATGTCCCAATCTTTACTCATTACTCCTCAGTTAAATATCTCTTTAACTTCCACCGTACCACCCCTACAGTATGCTATAATAGCACTAATAATTAACATTACCTCATATGTTATTATTAAACCATAATTAACATTTCACGTATGTTATCAGTAAACCATTATCAATAATTCCCGAATGCTATCATTAATCCAATTCATTAAATTGATATACATAGATTATTTTTAGATATATAGTATCTAACTTTTAGTACCATAACACATTAAGTTTGTTATCTCATAATTAAATAACTTTTAGCAATACATTATCTACACACCCTACTTTCGCATACCAGTAGGGGAAAACACATGTATATATATATATATATATATATATATATATATATATATCACACTATTTATATAGACAAATCCAGCATCATCGGACTAAGAACTGCGGTGTAATTATGCATACCATGCTCTGAAGTCCATGTACCTCTCATACTACATCAAGGACTATCAGTTCGGGTGTCACCCTCGAACCATAAATCAAATCAACACATATTGGAGGCGAACATAATTCCAAGTCTTCGGGCCATCCACACTCCGAACGTGCCCAATTGACTGTCAAAACTATCATACACTAAGATAGCTCATACCTAGGTTCTATGTTCTGACCTCAAGTCTAGAATCCCCCTCAATGGGCTCATCAGGATAAGACAAATTCAGGATGCGGAACCTCCCATGATAACAGGCAATGTAGGTATGTTTACACACATAAGAAAGCACAAAATAGCCATACACAAAACTTATGAATATAATTCGTTTAGGTATACACTCAACCTATAATATATCCCGTATAGGTATACACTCAACCTATAAATATAATTCGTATAAGTATGCACTCAACAAATAGATTTAATCCGTATAAGTATATATTCAACCTATAAATATGATCCGTATTTCATATATCTCTCAACTACTCAAAGTCCTATCGACATATGATTATAATTTTATATTGCATTTTCCCATGTATTAATTTCTACCCGAAAGGCCCTAGTTACCTCTTAAGTTATTCCAGTAGTTACTACACTCATAGTCTACTGATCTAAGTCATAAGTCATGGATTAGCCTACCCATAATCCAATTACTAAATTTCTTGTTACGCATCTCGATCGTTTTATCATCGTTGGTTCACATCCCAAGTTTACCCGTATTACAATTTAACCACGCTTTGACTAGATACCTACTTACCTCCTCAAAGAATTTATTTAATTACAAAATTATCCCCCATGTTTCCCTTAATTCACTTTGTGAGGAAACGACAACAAAGGGAAAAATTGTGCAAATCAGGGCAGCCAAATCCATTCCACCTTGGTTCGAATCGATTCGCCCACCGATTTGATTCAACCAAGGAGACGAATTGATTCGCCACAAGCAGGTCCCCTTCTTCTTCTTCCATACGTTTATGAATTTTCACCATTATAACTTTCTCAAATCTTCATGAGACTTAACCAACTTCTCAACCAACATTACTGAACATTATATACGTGCATAGGAATGATTTTTAAGGTAAATCTAACATTAATTTACCACAAATTCAATCTAAGAATCGAACTTCTTCTAAAATCATTAATACCCTAGTTTTCATTGTTCTTCATATCTTTCAATCAAAAACTCAAATTTCTTCCGTTATTAACATCACTTATGTACTGATTTCGTTTCCTATACACATAAGGATCCAATCTACATGGAAATCCTTCCCAAGATTCATGTGTTTAATTCTTAAAATTCCAAAAACATCAATTTATCATCAAAATATAAATCCTACACTACATGGGTATTATAACCATTTAGAAACATGCAAGATAAACACTTGCCTGGAAATTATGGGTCCTATTTGGGCATAATAATTGATGGGGATATCTTCCTCTCCTTCTGATCTATGTTCCGGCAGTGGTGGTGGTGGTACAAAAATGGTCTGGAGGAGCCTTGGAAGCCTTCTCCTCCCTCATCTAATGACCTCTACATATTTTATAACTCCTAACCCTAAGTTAACCAAGATGTATGTTGATATATCACTTCAAATTTTGGTGCTCTCTTTCCCCTAAAAAGCCCAAAGACCAAAATACCCTTTCGGGGTGCCGATTTTGCCTAAAAATGTTTTGAGACCCAATCCAAACCCCCGAGTACACTTTCCTGACTATTTTTACCCTTACAGACACACTAGAGTACTCAAAATGACTATTTGGTTGATCGATAAATAATTCTCATTTTATTTCATAAGTGCGTGTTTTGAAATGATCGACACACGCGTCCCAACCAAAAAACTATAATTGTCGTATTTCTCACTCATGAAAATTGTAATCATTATTACTAATTTATTACTCGTTCACTAAGTAATAGTTAATATAATTCATACAAATACATATTAACCCTTGTCTCGCTAATTAATATTTATTTTAATCCGTATTAATTTCCTATAATTTCTAATTTTAATTTAATTAATCCCAATATAAAAATAATTAAAAATACGGGGTGTTACACAGTTCCCCCTAATAACATAATTTTGTCCCAAAATTTGAGAAAAGAATATCTTGTATCCTAGCTCTTCCATTTCACCTTCCAAACGTCGGCCCCATCCCCCACTGGCCTACAACTCAATGAGTCTGCCACCGCGTTAGCCTTCCCCCGGATAATACTGGATGTCAAATTGGTAATCCTTCACCAATTTCTAGTCACCTACGCTGATTCATATTCAGTTCTCTATGAATGAACAATTACTATTGTGACTTGTGGTTTATAAATAGACAAAACCTCTCCCCCAAGAGGTAAGCCTCCAAATTCGTAGTACAAATACGACTGCCATTAACTCCCGGTTGTGTGTGGGGTATTTCCTCTCGTTAGGGTTGAGCTTGTGGGAAGCATAAGTTAGAGCCTGCTCCTTTAGTTATAGCATGCCCCCAAGTCCATGTAGGAACACGTCAGTAAAAATAAGATATTCCACTCTCGTCCTGGGCATTGCGATTATTGGTGCTAAGTTCAATTTGTCCTTTAGCTCATCGAAATCTATCTAACGAGATGTCGTCCAGAGAAAATGCTACCCCTTTGCGAGTCAAGTTGGTCAACGGCCCCACAATCTTTGAAAAACTCCGAATAAATCATCGGTAGTACCTGGCTAACCCCAAGAAATTGTTTAGTTGTGAGCTCTCCCCATACCCTGACTGCTGACACGTTACTAGGATCCACTGATATTCCGATGTCATAAACATTATGTTGTCCTTGGTACCCCTCACTAATGGTAAACTTCCTCTCAACGGTTCACACCCTACCATTCAAACTTGTGGTTAGTACACCCTAATCACTTAATTCTGAAATACTCCAACCTTTCATGTTACGTTTTTCATTGGTGACTGCGCAGAAAGTCACACTTTTCCCAATAATAGTCCAATACAAAGAGCCTAAATTGTCATGGCTACCATACTCACTATACAGGAAAAGTTCCCTACCTCTCTAGGTGCCAACTTTTGACTTTTTAAATCATATACTCCCTTCGTGGGAGATGTCTACAATCATCACCAACTATTCACGTCAGACTTTTACATCTACATTTTGTTATGATGTAACTCTCGTCATATTACTCCTCTACATAGCTTAGTTACTGATTATCTTAGAAAATCTCAAATGTACACTCCTTGTACTTTTCAACATTATAATCACCCCTTTTCCGTCTACTCTTCAGTTTTGTGACACGCCTTTCTCACAATACAATTACATTTTCTTTTCCTTATTCTAGTTCTGTCTCTAATTTTCTCATGCATAAGTTTATTTCATACATTTCCACGTCTTCTCCTCGTCAATGATACTAAAAGTCTCAACTAACAAGGGTGCCCATCCACCTTATGTCCCGTGCATTTCTGTATTACCATCTAGATGTGACTTTTTGTCTCAACTAGGCCTCACATACTTTGAATGACTATATGGTAATCTTATAGTCAACCACCCTACAATCTTTGCTTAATCATTCTCACATTAACATGATATGGTTCTACTGGCCTAAAATCGTAATATAACTAGCGTCTCTCAGTTATAACTACATACATGCATAATGAGTAAAATACTAAACCTGATTCCAAAAGGATAATCCTAACGTTCACTAAGTTTCATGTGTGGGATGTCCCACAAAGAGAACTCCAAACAAGGACCCCCTTGATACACTACTAACCAACATTTTTTGTCGTTGAGATCCGTTAAGACCTCAGAACATAACTTGCACCCCAAAATTCATGTCTTCTCACAAGTCTACTCGCCACTTTCCTGTCACCAAGACGACATCAAACACGATGCTCTCACTATCACTAAGTCCATAGCGCTATATAAATAGCTAGATATATCTCTCCACTCAACAATGAACACCACACAACCTGAATCACATTAGTAAAACGTCGTTACACATCGGGATCAAACATAACAAAACAACACAATCACCGAAGTCTACAATACCATACTATATATACGTTCGACTCAATTGTCTTTCATGGATACCTCGTAATAAATTATACAATTGTTCAAACCCTTGGTATTCATTCATTACACAAGATCATAATAAATTATACTTCCCTAATTCTCAAAAGTAGAAAATCATAGCATAAAAATACTTTTAGTGCCCACACCCTCTCCGCCTATAGGAGACACGAAAGAACCCCGCTACCCAACGGTAAATACATTCATAATAAGCATGACACTGCCCACGTGCCCACTAAACCTAACTCACCCGCTAATGTTTGTGTTACTATATATACGTGACGAGCCTATGTCACCTAAACTCTTTTTCTATTATCTCCAAGGATACGGTAATTAACAAAAGTAATGTACCTCCAAATGCTGGTAGTGCATGCGGTACTCCTGACATGACTGCACATAGAACATTATAAGCACTTCTATACGGTGGTTGTTCTTGCACCTACGGAGCTAGTGCTATGCGGGTAACTACACATGCTACTCCATGATAGGCACTATGTTGTTGTGTTATACCCTACTTTGGGAAGACTCTCCTCTTGTGACCTTGTTGTCCACAATTAAAGAACTATCCATGAAATCTTCTCTTCCTTTGGTCCAGTTGTCCCTACTGATTGAGAAAAGTCTACTCTCCAACACGTTGCGGGAAAGCTCGACGCTTATGGCCCCATTTTTCGTATTTAAAACACCTTTTGGTGCAATCTCCCTATTCCTGGCTACGCTGGCCCTAGTGGCTTTGGCTCTGCCCACAATTCCCACCATCCCCTTAGCCCTGAGGACTTCGAGAAACTTCTTGCTACTATAATGTTGCTCCTCCGCTATTGTTACCTCTTTTCCCTCCTGGTTGACTAACATCCCTTGTTCTTTTGGTCCCTATTAGTTGGATACAATTTTCATGTTAGAGTAATACTATTAGTAGTAACTGATTGTGCTACAATACTCGCAACTTCCGTGATTATCACCATTCCTTCTGGTACTTGAGGCACCTATGGAACATGTTCAGAATTAAACTTTCAAGTGGAATTAGTCTGTCATTCTCTCCCAGGGGACATTTGAAATTTGATTGAATTATGTGAGTTATCCATCAAATACAAAGTAATTGGCAGAAGAGCGTAAATGCGCACACGTAAAAGAATACAAAAATCCTATCA
The DNA here is from genome assembly GCA_949130495.1 of Sambucus nigra. NCBI lineage: Eukaryota > Viridiplantae > Streptophyta > Magnoliopsida > Dipsacales > Adoxaceae > Sambucus > Sambucus nigra. The sequence continues at coordinate 164,142,647 of OX422220.1, read as the reverse complement.
TATGGCTCTACATCAAAGAATGCTACGCTAAAACATAAAATAGATGCACAGATCTTAAGGACACTAGAACCTGATTCTTTGATACCATCTGTGACACCCCATCTATTTAAATACCAGGTGATCAGTCCTTTATAAAAATAAAAGAGGAATCTCATTTGGTTCATTCTTAGCATCATTATCAAAAACATTTTAAAAGATTACTAACCACCTAATATTCAAAACACCGCTGCCAAGTTTTTTCTTTTTATTTAAACACACCGAAATAAATACATTAACCAATCCAACTACGCAGTACTAAAAATTTGAACCAATCATAAGATAAATAACTAAATAAAAATAATATCGAATAAACCATCGGTTCCTAATTACCAAAGTCCAACTAAATATCTAATGAAATAATCTGAGTCCACAAATACCATGTTTGATAAACTAAATAAAATGAACTAACTGAAGGGGCATCATTCCCAAATGGAATAATTGAACTTCATCCTACTCTAGGAATGAAGTGACTGAAGTGTTTAACCCAAATCCTCTAAGCATCCAAAAGTGCTGCAGACATGCATCACTGGACCAGATCATCAGACTTCGCATCCCTGTGACTTGACACCTAAATTTTTTTAAAAATATTTTCCAAATGGGTAAAAGCCCAAAGTATTTTTGAAAACATTTAGCATGTATTTATCTCGGTTAAAAGGAAGTTATTAATTACACATGTTAGTTTAACAAACACTCCCTTGAGTTCCTCACCTCTCAACTAATGTGCACGCCTAACGTCATCTACCAAGCTATGCTACCCAGCCCCCTAGGTCTCATCAATAACTATCTAACCACTAATATGTTTGGCTCCCCCGTTCCGCCTATTCAAAACTCTACAATGTCACAATCATTACTCATTAGTCCTTAGTTAAATATCTCTTTAGCTTCCCCCGTACTGCCTATAGTATGCTATAATAGAACTAATAATTGACATTACCTCATATGTTATTATTAAACCATAATTAACATTTCACGTATTTTATCAGTAAACCTCTATCAACAATTCACGAATGCTATTATTAAGCCAATTTTTTAAATTGCTATACTTAAATCGTGTTTAGATATACACTATCTGAATTTTACCATAGAGATCTCATAATTAAATCACTTTTAGATATACATTATCTGTAACCCCTACTTTAAAATATAACTAGGAAAATCACGTGTATATATATACAACTCCAGCATCCCCAGACTAAGAACCGCGGTGCAAGAATGCATACTCTGCTATCAAGTCCATGTACCACTCGTACTAAATTGAGGGCTATAGTTTCGGGTGTCATCTTCGAACCATAAATCAAAATAAGACATATTGGGGGCGAATATAGTTCCAAGTCTATTGGTCATGCACACACCAAACGTGCCCAATTAATAGTGAAAACTATCATACACTCAGATAGACCGTACCTAGGTTCTATATTCTTAGGCACAAGTCTAAAATCCCTCCCAATGGGCTCATCAGGATAAGACAGTTCATGAAGTGGAACCTCCCATAATAGCAGGCAGTGTAGGTATGTTTACACACATAAAAAAGCATATAATAGGAATACACACAACTTCTGAATACAATTCGTATAGGTATACACTCAACCTATAATATAGCATGTATACACACACAACCTGTAAATATAATATGTATAGGTATGCACTCAACCTGTAAATATAATTTGTACAGGTATATACTCAACCTATAAATATAATTCGTATATCAATATATCTATCGACTACTCAACGTCTTTTTGATATACGATTATAACTTTCCATCGCATTTTCCCATGTATTGAATTCTACCCAAACGGCCTTAGTTACCCCTTAAGTTATTCCAGTAGTTACCACACTCATACTCTACTGATCTAAGTCATAAGTCATGGCTTAAACTTCCCATAATCTAATTACTATATTTCCCGTTATGCATCTCGATCGTTTTATCATCGTTGGTTCACATCCCATGTTTACCCATATTACAATTGAACCACGCCTTGACTAGATGCCTACTAACCTCCTCAAAGTCTTTATTTAAATACAAAATTATCCCCAAAGTTTCCCTTAATTAACTTCACTAGGAAATTAGAACAAAGGCCAAAATTGTGAAAATCTGGTCAGTCGAATCGATTCAATCTTGGTCTGAATCGATATCCCCACCGAATTGATTCAGCCAAGGAGTCGAATCAATTCGCTACAAGATGGTGCTCTTCTTCTTCCTTACGTTTACGAATTTTCATCATCATAACTTTATCAAATCTTTACAAAATTTAACCAACTTCTCAACCAACGTTACTGAACATTATATAAAGTTATAGGAACGAATTACAATGTAAATCTAACATTAGTTTACCATAAATTCAATCTAAGAACCGATCTTCTACTAAAATCATTAAAACCCTAGTTTTCATTGTTCTTCATCTCTTTCAATCAAAATCTCTCTTTCAATCAAAAACTCAGATTTCTTCCACTATTAACATCACTTATATGACGATTTCATTTTCTATACACATAAGGATCCAATCTACATGAAAATCATACCCAAGATTCATGTGTTTAATTCCTAAAATTCCAAGAATATCAATTTATATCAAAATATAAATCCTACACTACATGGGTATTTGTAATACCCCGTATTTTTATGCTATATTAATTTGGGGATTTATTAAAGTTAATGCGAATGAATTATTTAATAAAAATCCGGAAATTAATTATGTTATAATTATTAACGTGACGAGAGTTAGTAATTATGGGAAATTGGTTGAATATTACTAATGAGCAAAGTAATATATGTTATTGATTATATTGAATGTCATGAGTGAGTTAAATGACAATTCTGGAAATTTGAATCGGGACGCGATAGTTGTTCATATGGTCATTTTGAGTGTGCCAATGCGTCCGGAAGGGTCGAGATAGTCAGAAAAGTGTACCCGGGGGTTTAGTTTGAGTCTCGGGGCGTTTTAGGCCTAATTGGTACCCTGGGAGGGCAATTTAGTCATTTCACCTTTTTGGGTAATTAAACCCACGAAATTCAGCAACCTATATCAGCCATTTAGGTTAGTCAGCTAGGGTTAGAATACAAAAACACAAGTGACGGCCATAGGAGAGGGAAGGAGAAAGCTCCAAGGCAATCCAAGGCCCCAAAAGTGTTCCGTTTGCACCACAACCACCACCACCGCGTAGATCGCGAGACGAGAAATCCCAGGCAAGTGTTTAACTTGCTATTTTCGTTGGTGCAATCTTCATATTAGTTTAGGGATGATTAGGGATGAATTATGTAGAAGAAAACCCAATTTGTGTTAGGAAAATGCATGTAGTATTGATGATATGAAAATTCTGGAATCCTTTCCATGTAGAGGAATATAACCCACGAAATTTTGATGATATATTAGAAGGAAATTCTGGTAAAAATAGATTAGAACCATGATTAAGAAAAACTCTAGGGTTCTTGATGATTAGATGAGATTTTGGGTTAATTATCCATGTTTAATGTTAGATATACACATGCTTTACGTTGAAAACATCTGATATATTGATATAATGTTAGTAGTAGGATTTTTGGGACGTTTAGAATGGAAAAACATGGTTTTGGATGAAGAAAAATGGTAGAACCCGTAACTGCAATTCTGCAGATTTTCGCAGACCTGCTTGATCGATCGATCGAGCCTAGAGCTTCGATCGATCGAAGGTTCGATCGATCGAGCCCCAAACCTCGATCGATCGACCCCTCCTAGAAGACTACTTTTTCCCTTTGTAAATGATTTAAAATTTTAATTGTCGTGATATAATTCTTGGGAATTCTTAGTATAATGATTTTGGAGACATAGAGGACCAGTAGGGCGTATAAATAAAGGTTGGGATCATTAATACTCGACGAGAATGGTATTTATGAGATGTTTACTTTAGGGTTAGTAAATTGATATGTTAAAGTGTGAGGCACGTAAGAGAGTTACGCTGAAACGTAGATGTGACACCTACTGAATTTTCTACTTGGAAGAATAGAGTCCATGAGTGTCACGAAATAAGTGAGAAAACCCTTCGAGTTAAGGTTAGAGATGAAACCTTATACGTAATACTAATAATGTGAAATTAAGGATAAGTGTTGTAATTCTGGGTGATGAGAGAACCTACAATTAATATGATAAAGGTGGTATATTTATATGATTGTGTGTGCATATATTATATACATGTGAAAATCATGCCCACGCTACTTGCTATCCCTGAGGTTACCGCGCTGGGACAGTCTTATCTCGATGGGACCTTTATGGGGGATATTGACTTGTACCCTAGAAGATAGATGTCCTTGGTACAGGCTATCGACGTGATAGTTCAGACGGTCCTAAGAGACGCAGGCATGTGCCATCCTCTTAGAGACTTGGAATCTATTCTTCACCTCAATTTTGTTGTGTATTCTGTTAATACAATTCGAGAGTAATTCCGATTGTATTCCCCTTAATATGAGTGATATGGGGTTTTGGATAGTAGAGTATGCACGCACCATAGTTTATGTGGGGTGCTGTTATTTTATATATATTATATGAGTAGTTAATATATATATGAGATTTGGAAATTTGAAACTGCCTACTGTGATTTGATAAGTAGGACATGGTTGATGACTCAAATAGTAAATACTTGTTTCGTGAAAGTATGATATGACACTGGGAAACTATATAAACTAATAAAGTTAAAACGAGAGTTGTGTTGCTAATTGGAAGTATCTTTTTAAACACTGATATTGTTCGGTTTTGAAATCTTATGAGTAAGTTAAGATAAGCTAAATTATTGGGAAGGTTAGTATGATAAAATGTTAAGTTAAACCATTGGAAAGGTTAGTGCGATAGGTGTGCACATTAGAAGAGAGGTGAGATTTTCTCAAGAGAGTGTCTCCCTAATATGTTATTGCATTGGCCTATATCAATTTAAATACTTGCTTAATGTATTTTAAATCAAACACACTTTCGGGATCTGACCCATTTCTCTCTCTCTCTCTCTCTCTCTCTTGTATATATATGTATGTATTACAGGTGCCGAGCCACAGGGGCGTCTTGCTTAGGATCTCTTGGAAGGAACGCGCTGCAGCTTAGGTGGGAGTTGCAGGTCTTTTGAATAGACGACTTCGTTCATTCGGATCCACTCTTAGCACTTTCATTTAGTTGAGCATGTGTAGATCTTTCCATTATTTCATTATTGTTGGGACATTTGTATTTCAGTTATTTCCGGTATTGTTACTATGGGTTTTATTCAGATTGGATTTGTGACTTTGGATTTCGTATATTGACGTTCGATTGACGAATGTATTATATTTATTGGACTTTGTGTTCCAGGTTTATTATGGTGTGATTATTAATTGTTGGAATGATGTTAATAAATAAATAAATCTTTTTCTTAAAATAAAATTTGGAAAGTTATGTATGAAAATGGTTTTGACACTTAGCTTAATTATTTAGGGTGTTAAATTGGAAAATTTATTTTCATCGACAGTGATGCTGAGAATGAACCAACTGTTTACCTTGATTTAATTTAATAAAGGAGTGATCCCCGGTATTTAATTAGGCGGGGTGTCACAGGTGGTATCAGAGCATCAGGTTCTAGTATCCTTAGGATCTGTACGGCTTATTATGCTTTCAGCATTGCTTTGTTTGTTATAGAGCCCTATGTTTAGGATTGTCGATTCCTTTGACGAGATTTTGTTCTCCTGCTATAATGTGTATACACTAGTGAATTCTAATTTTGTTCGGATGTGTGCGTGTGCCGAGCGATGACGGATGTCAGAAGAGGACCGTTAGGCGTACATCAGGGGGGCAGGGCTTAGTTGAGATTAGGAAAGATATCCGAGGATGATGACCGTAGTCGAGGTCACCTCCATTATGGCACGAGAAGCCACGACTAGAAAGGCGACTAAGGTGCAGCAATGATTTTCAAATGCTGTTATAGTCAAATGAGGTGCAAGGGTAAACTTACCCAATGTATTACAAAAACGCGTAGAGACTGTCAGTGGGAAATTTTAGAAACGCAAAAATTGTATGTATTTACCAAAGGAGGTAAAGTATCCAAAGGCTTAGATATAGGACGGAGTGTGGCAAACTGAAAGTGAAAATTTAGAGAAACTTTTCTTGGCTTTCGGGACGAAATTATAATGGTTGGAGTCAATCACCAATTTTAGAAGTGGAATTGCTATGCCTATAGGAGAACCTTAGGTACAGTGCTGACCGTATGTTCCTTCCTTAACTGTTCAGGATTAGAAGCAAGTGTGGTTCTGAACTCATTGAGAGAGGGCATGTCAGGGGCCCATTCATAAATATGAAACTTAACCGTTAGCGAATTTTGTATCGGAAGAGGTAGATACTAGTGGAGGAAACGACTCCAAGTGGGAGACCAACTTGTAATAATAGTTGATAATACTCGAGGAGGAAATTCTAATGGACGACCGATTCAGAGGTTGACATTGTCATATTTTGTCAAAATAGATGATAACGCTTCTTTGTGGGGGAAGTTAAAGAAATCGAAGAATTTAGTCGAGAATGAGACTGAATGCAACGATGGTGGTATAGCACCACAAAAGGATGTGGATACACATCAGGAAAACCAGTTAAATGCTTCAGATAGTTAAATTCTTACCAAGTGATGGTAAATTCAGTAAGTACTATTATAGATAGTAACATGATCTTTATGGCCTGAAAAGTTAAGAGAACAATAGGGATGGTTAACAGGAATCGAGTTTACTAAAGTCCGAGAGGAGGACAAATCCTAACCTGGTTAGTAGGATAGGTGGTAAGTGGATTATGTACTGAGGTATTTTGTGAGGATTGAGATCGCTCGCGATAATATGTTCCAAAGTGAGAAAAAGGGACAAGAATACGGTGCCTAGTAAAAGGCAACGATTAAAATAATTTTGTTATGGTTTGGGCAGACGTGTTACGTCCGAAAACCATATGCGCAGTCAAGACGATTGACAAGGTAGAAGTGTAAGTTGTATCCTCAGAGGATGAGGCGTGCTTATGTGACACGAGAGAGTCACTATATTTTTTTCATTGCTAGATTAGCATGTGAGACGAGTTTAATGCATATAATTATAAATGTTACCATTATGTGAATATTTTTCCCTAGTGTAGCGGGATTTTTCTTTAGTGCTATCCGCGGAGGATGAATGAGTATATTAACAGTGTTTCATACTTTATTGAGGTTACTCGTTGTAGTGATGCGATACACGAGTATGATATTATCGTTGTTAAAACGTTATAGAAACGGTTAGTATGATAGTGGGCATTTATTGCTAGGCTATTGGAACGGTTGCATTAGAGCAACATGTTTTATGTTTTGTTTTGGTGAGCTTTACCTATAAGAAGGTTGGACTTGCACTTATATTATCTATCCAAGAGACTTAGGAGGAGGTAGTGGGCTCGAGATATTCGATGCCAGTGTATGTATAAACTTTGTCAGTATAATTCCGTATGTATCGGAATTTACCATTGAGCGAAAAGATTTGACCCAATATTATGTTTAGCACTCCGGACTTAGTGATAGGAAGAGTACAGTGTTATATTTACCCTTTAGAGAGGTGGGAGATAAGATTTATACCTCTATTATTAGGGAAAGGAATTTCGAGAATTCCGAGTGTATGTATTCAAGGTTTATGAAATGCTATTACCACCAACCTATACTGAACAATTGTGCAATTAGTGAAACATTCTTTGTTAAGCATAATTACGGGAGAAATTGTAACTTTTCTGTCAAGGGACAGAATAAAGGGGTATATACTATGAACGGAGGACCTAACGGATTTCGATATCCGACAATGCTAGGTAGTAGTGTATCGGGGGGGTTCCTTGTTTGGATTTCGCTTTGCAAGACATACCACGCATGAAACTTAGTATAAGGTTGGAAATAGGGAGACGTCTGGTCACTATTCCATGAGTTCGGTACCCTAGTCGAAATGGGATCAAATAATTATGCATGTAAGTTGGAAGTTGAATCTTGTTTTAAAGCCACTGGAGCCGGATTGTGTGGTAAGAAAGCATTGAAAGTTACCCCACGAGTTAAGGGGTGGAACGCTGATATAGAGAATTTAAGAATTTTGATTTTTAGGGTGATTAGAGTGTTGTAATCACGCTGCAAGCACCAAGGAAAAACAAAGAATTTGTTTATTAGTATGGAGCGTATGTGATGCTTACGCTAGTATGCCCGGGTTATAGGGTGTGTAGACATCCTGGTTAACTGATGCTAAAACTCGTCCGAGATGAAGGGGCGTGGCAATGGACGTGTAAATGTGTTTGTGAGGCTAACAGAATGAAGTGGAAGTGATATAGCGGATTAAACGCCACATGAGGGGCGATAATCCATACATAAGTGTGCAATTAGAATAGCACGCCCTAACTTGATTGGAAGGCTGTGGGAAGCCATTCAAGAATTGGTATTCCTTGAATATAGTAGGATTTAATTGTTATGAAGGATACCCGGAGCGGAGTTATTATTAGTCAAGTGTGAGAACGACTCACACATATGAAGAGTAAAGATGTTAGTATAGTATAACAGATCCAGAAGTGCGCTTCGTGGAGAGAAGAACATGGGTCGAAACTCTCGGCATACTCCAAGGAGGGAAGGGGAGTATTACGTGTCACTTAATGTGAGACATTTCAAGGGAAGAATCGATGTTTAGCGAGACGTAGTGAGTAGTCTCTACATGCGCCGCCCATAGGTAAGGTTTGGTTAAAAGAGGAGAATCAACCAAAGAATTTTGTGTTTATCAAAAATTCCTGAACTTGGAAGAGGTCGGTAAAGACGGTAAAGTTCTTAGATGAGTTGCCATCCTCAAAACAAGACCAAGGGTTTATCCCGAACATGTGAATTAAGTCGCCGAGAAGGAAGTGATTGATATTCCTTTGGGCTGGCTTACAATATTAACTGGTATGCCCCAGACTTCCTTTGAAAGGAAGGATCGCGCCAGTGCATGGTCCGGCGCAGTATAAATTTCTGAATCAGGATGAGATTGGTGAATCCCACCTTTGATATGGGATTTCAGGAACCATCAGAGAAAAGATTTCGTTTTGAGTAGGATGTATCACCCTTACCCAAAGAATGGGCTCACGGTGATTAAAGATTTGTGGAGCCACGTGAATGAGATTTTTGAATCTTGATACGATGATTTCAAGAATGCTCTGTAGAAGCACTCGTACCTGTTGTTGCGTACAAGGTACTTATTAAAGTTTTGTTATGGAAGAACCTCGACTATTCTCCTTCCGTATGTTATAGGAGAGTAAGTAATCAGAATTTTTGGATCGGTCGAGAAGACATCCGATAAATGTGGTAAAATTCCATGATTGTTTTAGGCGGGCAAGAGTGGTCAAATGTTCGTTATATTTTCTCAGAATGGGAGTTTTGCATATGACTAAAACCGAGTATTTGTCATGTAATGAGGTGCGGCCTCCTAATGTTAGTGAGATAATGAAATTTATAACTTATAGGCGTGACCTATGCGAATGTTGTCGGTTGGGAGCACAATGTGAAGTGTCTCCAATGAGAATGAAAAACAATGTTGCTGGGAGGGAAAAAGCTATAGTGATTGAGCGCCGTGCTATGTGGATAGTTTGCGTACTGACGAGAGATATCCAGAATTATGCTACCTGATAGGCCTTATTTTCCGAATTTTGGGACGAAATTCAGTTATTATGGGGGAAGTATGTAATACCCCGTGTTTTTATGCTATATTAATTTGGGGATTTATTAAAGTTAATGCGAATGAATTATTTAATAAAAATCCGGAAATTAATTATGTTATAATTATTAACGTGACGAGAGTTAGTAATTATGGGAAATTGGTTGAATATTACTAATGAGCAAAGTAATATATGTTATTGATTATATTGAATGTCATGAGTGAGTTAAATGACAATTTTGGAAATTTGAATCGGGACGCGCCCGTGTCGCGTCGGGACTAAATTTTGTTAAATAAAAACTGAATATTTTATAAGTTGTTCATATGGTCGTTTTGAGTGTGCCAACGCGTCCGGAAGGGTCGAGATAGTCAGAAAAGTGTACCTGGGGGTTTAGTTTGAGTCTCGGGGCATTTTAGGCCTAATTGGTACCCCGGGAGGGCAATTTAGTCATTTCACCTTTTTGGGTAATTAAACCCACGAAATTCAGCAACCTATATCAGCCATTTAGGTTAGTCAGCTAGGGTTAGAATACAAAAACAAAAGTGACGGCCATAGGAGAGGGAAGGAGAAAGCTCCAAGGCAATCCAAGGCCCCAAAAGTGTTCCGTTTGCACCACAACCACCACCACTGCGTAGATCGCGAGACGAGGAACCCAGCCATACCAAAATCAACCGTGAATCAGAATACCAGAAATCGCAGGCAAGTGTTTAACTTGCTATTTTCATTGGTGCAATCTTTATATTAGTTTAGGGATGATTAGGGATGAATTATGTAGAAGAAAACCCAATTTGTGTTAGGAAAATGCATGTAGTATTGATGATATGAAAATTCTGGAATCCTTTCCATGTAGAGGAATATAACCCATGAAATTCTGGTAAAAATAGATTAGAACCATGATTAAGAAAAACTCTAGGGTTCTTGATGATTAGATGAGATTTTGGGTTAATTATCCATGTTTAATGTTAGATATACACATGCTTTACGTTGAAAACATCTGATATATTGATATAATGTTAGTAGTAGGATTTTTGGGACGTTTAGATGGAAAAACATGGTTTTGGATGAAGAAAAATGGTAGAACCCGTAACTGCAATTCTGCAGATTTTCGCAGACCTGCTTGATCGATCGATCGAGCCTAGAGCTTCGATCGATCGAGCCCCAAACCTCGATCGATCGACCCCTCCTGGCAGACTACTTTTTCCCTTTGTAAATGATTTAAAATTTTAATTGTCGTGATATAATTCTCGGGAATTCTTAGTATAATGATTTGGCAGACATAGAGGACCAGTAGGGCGTATAAATAAAGGTTAGGATCATTAATACTCGACGAGAATGGTATTTATGAGATGTTTACTTTAGGGTTAGTAAATTGATATGTTAAAGTGTGAGGCACGTAAGAGAGTTACGATGAAACGTAGATGTGACACCTACTGAATTTTCTACTTGGAAGAATAGAGTCCATGAGTTTCACGAAATAAGTGAGAAAACCCTTCGAGTTAAGGTTAGAGATGAAACCTTATACGTAATACTAATAATGTGAAATTAAGGATAAGTGTTGTAATTCTGGGTGATGAGAGAACCTACAATTAATATGATAAAGGTGGTATATTTATATGATTGTGTGTGCATATATTATATACATGTGAAAATCATGCCCACGCTACTTGCTATCCCTGAGGTTACCGCGCTGGGACAGTCTTATCTCGATGGGACCTTTATGGGGGATATTGACTTGTACCCTAGAAGATAGATGTCCTTGGTACAGGCTATCGACGTGATAGTTCAGACGGTCCTAAGAGACGCAGGCATGTGCCATCCTCTTAGAGACTTGGAATCTATTCTTCACCTCAATTTTGTTGTGTATTATGTTAATACAATTAGAGAGTGATTCCAATTGTATTCCCCTTAATATGAGTGATATGGGGTTTTGGATAGTAGAGTATGCACGCACCATAGTTTATGTGGGGTGCTGTTATTTTATATATATTATACGAGTAGTTAATATATATATGAGATTTGGAAATTTGAAACTGCCTACTGTGATTTGATAAGTAGGACATGGTTGATGACTCAAATAGTAAATACTTGTTTCGTGAAAGTATGATATGACACTGGGAAACTATATAAACTAATAAAGTTAAAACGAGAGTTGTGTTGCTAATTGGAAGTATCTTTTTAAACACTGATATTGTTCGGTTTTGAAATCTTATGAGTAAGTTAAGATAAGCTAAATTATTGGGAAGGTTAGTATGATAAAATGTTAAGTTAAACCATTGGGAAGGTTAGTGCGATAGGTGTGCACATTAGAAGAGAGGTGAGATTTTCTCAAGAGAGCGTCTCCCTAATATGTTGTTGCATTGGCCTGTATCAATTTAAATACTTGCTTAACGTATTTTAAATCAAACACACTTTCGGGCTCTGACCCGTTTCTCTCTCTCTCTCTCTCTCTCTCTCTCTCTCTCTCTCTCTCTCTCTTGTATATATATGTATGTATTACAGGTGCCCAGCCACAGGGGCGTCATGCTTAGGATCTCTTGGAAGGAACGCGCTGCAGCTTAGGTGGGAGTTGCAGGTCCTTTGAATAGACGACTTCGTTCATTCGGATCCACTCTTAGCACTATCATTTAGTTGAGCATGTGTAGCTCTTTCCATTATTTCATTATTGTTGGGACATTTGTATTTCAGTTATTTCCGGTATTGTTACTATGGGTTTTATTGAGATTGGATTTGTGACTTTGGATTTCGTATATTGACATTCGATTGACGAATGTATTATATTTATTGGACTTTGTGTTCCAGGTTTATTTTGGTGTGATTCTTAATTGTTGGAATGATGTTAATAAATAAATAAATCTTTTTCTTAAAATAAAATTTGGAAAGTTATGTATGAAAATGGTTTTGACACTTAGCTTAATTATTTAGGGTGTTAAATTGGAAAATTTATTTTTATCGACAGTGATGCTGAGAATGAACCAACTGTTTACCTTGATTTAATTTAATAAACGAGTGATCGCCCGGTATTTAATTAGGCGGGGTGTCACAGTATTATAGCCATTTAGAAACATGCAAGATAAACACTTACCTGGAGATTGGGGGTCTGATTGTGCAGAATAATTTGTGGTGAAATCTGTAATACCCCGTATTTTTATGCCATATTAATTTGGGGATTTATTAAATTTAATGTGAGTTAATTATTTAATAAAAATCCGGAAATTAATTATGTTATAATTATTAACGTGACGAGAGTTAGTAATTATGGGAAATTTGTTGAATATTACTAATGAGCAAAGTAATATGTAATATTGGTTATATTGAATGTCACGAGTGAATAAAATGTCAATTTTGGAAATTTGAGTCGGACGCGCCCGTGTCGCGTCGGGACTAATTATTGATTAATAAAAGTGAATATTTTATAAGTTGTTCGGATGGTCGTTTTGAGTGCGCCAACGCGTCCGGAAGGGTCGAGATAGTCAGAAGACTATAGCCGAGAGTTTAGTTTGGGTCTCGGGGCGTTTTTAGGCCTAATTAGTAACCCGGGAGGGCATTTTGGTCATTTTACATTTTTGGGTAATTAAACCCACGAAAATTAGAGGAGTTATATCAGATACCTAGGTTACCTTCAAGGGTTAGAAACTCTAAACACAAGTGACGGCCATAGGAGAGGAAGGAGAGAGCTCTCAAGGCAAATTCAAGGCCCAAAACTCAACGGTTTGCACCGCCGCCGCCACCAACGCGTAGATCGCGAGACGGGGAACGCAACCATACCGAATTCGGCACCAAACCAGACCTTTGAAAATCCCAGGCAAGTGTTTATCTTGCTTATTTCGTTAATGCATCTTTCATATTAGTTTAGGAGTAATTAAGATGAGTTTTAATGGAAGAAAACCCGATTTATGATAGGAAAATCCATGTAGTATTGGTCTAATTGATAATTCTGGAGACCCTTGCCATGTAGAGGAATTTAAACCACGAAATTATGATGTGTATAAGAAGAGAATTCTGGAAATAATTGTTAGAACCATGTTTAAGAGAATTTTAGGGTTCTTGAGATTTTGTATGAAATTGGGGTTGTTAATCCATGATTAAATGATAGAAATCCACATGCTTTACGTTGAAAATACCTATTATGATGATATAGGGTTAGTAGTATCAATTCTGGGTCGATTGGGATTAGAAAAGATGGAATTTGTTGATGTTAGTAGAGGAAACCCGTAACTGCAATTCTGCAGTTTTCGCAGACCTGTTTGATCGATCGATCGAGCCCAGAGCTTCAATCGATCGAAGGTTCGATCGATCGAGCCCAAAACCTCGATCGATCGACCCCTCCTGGCAGACTCCTATTTCCCTTATTAAATGAGTTAAATTCAATTTATTGTGAGAAAATTCTTGGGCATCCTTAATGAAATGTTTTGGGAGATAGGGGAGACCAGTAGGACATGTGAATAGATTTTGGGACCCTCGATGTCGGGCAAGGATTGTGTTTTGGGATAACTACATAAGGGCCGGTAAATTTATGATCTAAAGAGAGAGAGACACGTAAGAGAGTTACTTCGGGACAATTGTGTATACCTACTGAATTTTATACTTGGGAGAATAGAATCCATGAGCATTATGTAGTAAGTGGAAAAGTTCCTCAAATTAAAGTAAGATGTGAATGGTTATACGTGATAACTATATAATGAGAAATAAATGCAAATGACGTAATTATAGGAATTGAGAATTTACCCATTATTGATATGGTAATATGAGTATAGTTATATGATTGTGTATGCATATACTATCTATGTGTGAAAATCATGCCCACGCTACTTACTATCCTTGAGGTTTCCGCGCTGGGACAGTCTTATCTCGATGGGACCTTTATGGGGGATATTGACTTGTACCCTAGAAGATATATATCCTTAGTACAGGCTATCGGAATGATAGTTCAGACGGTCCTAAGAGATGCAGGTATGTGCTTTCCTCTTAGAGACATGGAATCTATGCTTCACCTCATTTTGTTTGTGTATAGGTATCCTTGGTATAGGCTATCGCAGTGATAGTTCAGACGGTCCTAAGGGACTTGGAACCTATAGTTTGTGTATGTGTTAATACAATTCGAGAGTGATTCCGAATTTGTATTCCCCTTAATGTGAGTGATATGGGGTTTGGATAGTAGAGTATGCCCGCACCATAGTATTATGTGGGGTGCTGTTTTGATATATATATTTTCGAGTAGTTAATATATATATATGAAATTCTGAAATCTGGAACTGCCTAATGTGTTTTGATATGTAGGACATGGTTGATGACTCAAATTGTAAATACTTGTTTCGATAAAGTATAATATGAAATTGGAAAACTTTATTCATTAATAAAGTCAAAATGAGAACTTTGGTTACTAATTGAAATATTCTTTTTAAACAATTGAATCGTGAAATTTGGAATCTTACGAGTAATCTAAGATAAGTTAAATCATTGGGAAGAGTGGTGCGATAAATGTTAAGACAAACCGTTGGGAAGGTTAGTGCGATAGGTGTGCACATTAGAAGAGAGCTGAGAATTTCTCAAGAGAGTGTCGCACTAATATGTTGTTGCATTGGCCTGTATCAATTTAAATACTTGCTAAACGTATTTTAAATCAAACACACTATCGGGATCTGACCTGTTTCTTTTTCTCCCTCTCTCTCTTGTATATATATATGTATGTATTACAGGTGCCCAGCCACATGGGCGTCTTGCTTAGGATCTCTTGGAAGGAACGCGCTGCAGCTTAGGTGGGAGTTGCAGGTCTCTTGATTTGACGACTTCGTTCATTCGGATCCACACTTAGTACTTTCATCTAGTTGGGCATGTGTAGCTATTTCCATTATTCCGTTGTTATTGGACATTTGTATTTCAGTAATTTCCAGTTTTGTTACTATGGGATTTATTCAGTTTGGATGTGTGACTTTAGATTTCGTATGTTGGCATTCGATTGACGAATGTATTAAGTTAATTGGATTATGTTGCAGAATTTACTGTGGTGTGATTCTTACTTATTGAATGTGGTTAAATAAAATAAATAAATAATTTTTCTTTAAATAAAATTTGGAGAGTTATGTATGAAAAATGGTTTTGACACTTAGCTTAATTGTTTAGGGTGTTAAATTGGAAAATTTATTTTATCGACAGTGATGCTGAGAATGAACCAACTGTTTACCTTGATTTAATTTAATAAAGGAGTGATCGCCCAGTATTTAATTAGGCGGGGTGTCACAATATCTTCCTCTCCTTTCGATCTATGTTCCGGTGGTGGTGGTTGTGCAAATATGGTGTGGGGAGCCTTGGAATCCTTATCCTCACACCTCGAATGGCCTCTCACTATTTTCTAACTCCTAACCCTAAGTTACCGTAAATGTATGCTAATATATCACTTCAAATTTCGATGGTCTCTTTACCCTAAAAAGCCAAAAGACCATAATATCCTTTTAGGGTGCCGGTTTGGCCTAAAAATGTCTCGGGATCCAATCCAAACCCCCGAGTACACTTTTTTACTATTTATACCCTTACGAAAACACTGGCACATTCAAAATGACTATTTAGATGACCCATACATTATTCTCATTTTATTCATTAAGTTCATGTCCTGAAACGACCGACACGCTCGTCCCGATTATATTACCGTAACTGCCATACTTATCACTCACATAAATTATAATTCATTCTTATTAATTTATTACTCATTCACTAGTAATACTCAATATAACTAATACAAATAAATATTAACCATTGTCTCGTTAATTAATATTTATTTTAATCCAAATTAATTTCCTATTAATTTCCAATTTTAATTTAATTAATTCTAATATAAAAATCATTAAAAATACAGGGTGCTACAGAATTTTCATTAGATATACAATTGATGGTCATCGTATAGTCTTGGTATCGTAATTTATACGATTGATGGGAAAATGTAGTGATTATCCCTTGTTGATGCTTTGAGATTATGGGGTGAGATTACTTATAACTATACCTTGTGTGCATGAGTGATCCCTAAAGGGAATAAGGATAGGCCTTTCTTATGTGCGGGCATGTGAGTAGCCCATTTTCTTGTGTATGCTGGGGTGATGTACATAGGTGTGGATGTTAGATGTAGAGATTGTCTTTCTCCTACCATGTATGATTATGTATTTCGGTACTAGAGATATTTTAACTGACATATGTTCTATACTAGTGATGTATATAATCTATACTAGAGATGTATACTTAAATGATTTATGACACGGGACTCTTGTATCTTATACTACAGATGTATATTATTTTATGGTCTGAGATATCCCTCAATGAATATGCTTTAGATAAATGATTTAAGCCTGTGAGTGGTACCTTGGTTATTTGGCCAAACATATCGTAAGTTTGATACTACCGTACAATATAAGATTCATAATGATATAGATTAACCTAATAATGAGAAAGTAGAGTCTAAAAAATTGAGAGATAATTTTTTTATTAATTGGGATAGATATGGGTTCGGGATTTGAATAGCATGTTCTTTTATGTTGATGGGTTGGGTAACTAATAACTTAAAATCTACTAAAAGATGAGAGGAAGATTTAGTTATATTGTAGCCAAAATCCAATTATAATCTTATTCTTCATAAACTTGATGCTTATGTTGTTGTTATCTCTATTTTCACATGTATAATATCGTTATTCTTTCCATAGACTGAGTTGATCACTTGAGGAACACCATTAGTGGCATCCTATCCTTTGTTCCTCGGATGTAGTAGTTTAACCGTGTCGCTCATTCACTCCATGTTACTTTACATTTTGAGATGGTTTTTATAAATATGATATATTTTATTCTAGAGTTGGATTATTATATTATCAGTGATTGGTATCCGAGTTGGATTTGTTTTGTTACAGTATTTCATTATCTTATTTTATTACTTGTTCATTTTTCATGATTTCTTTAAGTTGAGAATGTTACCAATTATTTTTAATTTCCCTAATTTTTGTATTATATCTGATTAGTCTGTTTACAGAATTTTCGGGTGTCACATGGACTCACGATTCACATTTTATGGTTAAAAACCCATTTTTCTTGCCTATAGATAGGACATCTCGCCTGCCTATTGGTAGGTGGAGGCTTCCTTGACCAGGAAGTCTGACCATCCTTCCAAAAGGTAGGGCAGGGGATATGTTGATCGATAGAACCCTAGGACAAAACTTATCCTTATATCTAGGAAACCATGGCCTCATTTGAGAAGTACCTCAACCTTGTTTTCAGTGTGACAACTTTCCTGTAATTTAGCACATATAATTTTCACCACATTCTCTCCACATTCCCTTACATCACCCTTGCCTTACCTTTATCCACCACTCCACCACCATTATATACACTCTAAAACTAGACTACAAAAACCCAAAAACAAAATTGAAAAGAGCTTGAAGGTCCAAACTCCTCTCCACTTGTTTAGTCTAATAAATACCATTTCATATACTTTAGTGTTTTTGATATTTTCTTATCTTGTGTTACTTGTTTACACACTAAAATTACCCTTTTTATTATATAAAAATTCGTAAGTCAATTTTTATAAATCAAAAGGCCCAAAAATGGGGTTAAGACCATAATTATCAATTTAGAGTTATCTCACTTGTTCTCACACTGTTATCTGATTGCACACACTTTTTCTTATAAATCAAGAGAAACACTATAGATTCAGATTATGATTTACATCGTAACCTTAGTCTTCTCTTGTACTACGTGGACTTTGATGCCATTTTTTGCTACGTAGGCATCTCGAAGTTATTTTGGGATTTACGTCCCTCCTTACTTGTTTTATTTAGTTCACATCCATATATTAGCTTTTCATTCATATATTTAACATGTTCTGTCCATATAGTTAGTTTTTTATTCTTATTATCGCTTTAGCGATCCTACATACACGTATTAACATCGTTCACATTTTCACCACTATTAAACATTTCTTTTATCACATTATTCATATCTAGATAGTTTATCTCCTTAGAATGATTCATTCCAATTTTTTCCATGATGTTGAGATGATGACTTGGCTTCTCACACACATGCACACACTCGAACATTCATATACATTTCCCTTTTGCACACTTTTCACACACAACACATTTGTACACATTTACACATGTTTATGGATTTAGGAGAAGGGGAACATTTTATATCCCATAAGATACCAAATTGGCGGGGGTGTCTATCTAACACCTCCCCATTTCGAGCCCACATCTTGTTTGGTTTTCCACACTTCAGTTATCTTTTATGCATTTTTTCAGAGATGGTTACACCCCTAGATGCGACTCTGATCTCTACATGTTCACACACATCACATTGCTGACGCAAAGAATTATTAATGTCTATTAGGAGATCGTGACCCGCATGAGAGGGGAGAGAGGGGTCGGGATGGCCATAGTGGTGAATGTTCTTGGGAGTTTGTGAGAACTATACTCTATTTACATGCGATTTTTCTCCGACGTTATCTTTCACATCTGTATATATTTTTCCACTTGTACATTCATTTTTCTTATTCTCTCATGATCCGTATGTCATGATTGTATTATACCACCCATGTATATACCTATCCATCTCATTTACATACTTATTTCTTCATTACATGTATATCTCAATTTTCTATCACTGTTATATATCACATGATCTATATCACTTGTATGTGCTCACATGTCCTACTTCACCTATGTAGTTAGTGTTTTGTAACATATAACTTGCATACATTTCTCTTTTAATTTCATGCTGAGTAGTCATACATAATACTCTGCATAAAGATACTTATAAGACTCATGCATTTGCACACTACATTTCGCAAGTATTGGATATGACTCTATATTTGTCCTATTTTGGGTAGTCTCTTTATGAAAGGTTATCAGTTCTGATTAACCTAAGAAATAGGCTCCCACCTTTAATTTTCCATGTAATGTCAACATATATTGAATGATTTCCCCACATCATTCCACTTTATTGAACTCACGATGGGAGGTATGTATAAGGAACTCATTCATGTATGTCAATTGCATCGAAGTCTCTCTCACACATACTGTCACCACGATGTATATCGTGAGGTAATTCATGTATACTCGAGTATATCAATTGGTTTATCTACACATACCGATTAAAGGTTTACTAATAGGAAAGGGGAATATCAAGGAAGTCGTGTCAAAAGGGGAGCCCTTTCACTAACCTCCCATGCATAACCCTCAAACAATCATATCTAGTTTGCCACTTCTGATGCAAAACTCTGCTAAAATTCTCGATCTCCTTGCCGCCCAATTTTATGCTCTTTCCCCATTTTGATAATTGTACCTATCTATGAGTATGGAAACAAGTCAAACCGTGTCTTACATTGCGCACCTTATTTCTCTCCCAGACTCAGGTCCTGCCCGACATTTCACTTGAGGGCATTTTTCTCTGTTTCCTCCATTTTTCAAACATATATGTTTATTTTAAAAACACTTTTTATAGAAAAATAAACCACATCCCTCTCAGGTGCGATTTATTTATACTATTTTGTCTGGGATCCTTATTGGTTTCAATACACTATCAAACTATCCCGTAGTTTTACTTCATCCTCCTTTTCACCAGTTTGAGAAGAAACATAAAAGTTTTACAACAATTAACTCAGGGAGAACCATAATCATGATGCCCACATTCAACCATATTTTATGAGCGTACTATCTCATCTCACTTCCTAAATAATTAACCCTTAGTCATATGTCAATGAGTTACAAAGGAACAAGGCTCAGATTCCAAAAATTATCAAACCAGATATCATGCCAAAACAAAATGCCACTTTTCCTCCAATTATGGGTCAGGTGATGCATGGTCCTATGTTGGACTATGAAGAGTGCCAACATGCTTCGCACATTAGAACTCGCTCTCAATTCCTTCATGTGACTTTTGTAGCAGACGCTAAAGAAGAAAAACCCAATAAGTTGAAAGAAGACCTCCATATGCTCTTAAGAAATTTTATTTCGGTAAAACTTGGAAGAAATTACATGAACTACACCCACTTGTATTTTTATCCAAAGGGTCATCCGACCAAGATATTCAAAATTCCCGATTGTGAGAAATTCAGAGGGAGTGTTCCTCCCATTGTCCATCTCCAAACTTCCATTACATGACGAGTCTTCCAGGAGATCCTAAAGAAATTATGTCCTAGATGTTTCATTAAAGACTTAAATAGAGCACCCATAGCTAGTTCTTATCACTAGAAGAGTCCCAAGTCCGATGTTCGAAAGATGTCAATAGAGACATGGTCTAATATAAACATAGTGAAGAGCTCAAAGTAACCCACCATGACCTTGAGATACTCAAACAAGGACTCGAGGAATCTGTCAACATTGTTATAACCAGGTGGAAGGGAAAATATTCCACTATGACTAATTGTAATACCACCTATTTTTTGTAGATTATTTAATTATGGAAATTAATTATTTGTGTCTGCAGTGACATGTGATGTCACTATTTATAATATGTATGTGTTAGATAATCCATGTTTTGATATTAGGACTAGCTGGACTATTTAGACTCGTACCAGATAATATAATAGTTTAATTGATAAGTTTTTATTTTGTACTATATTTTAGGAGATTTAAAACATCCATTTATGATTTCATATAATTGATTTTATGTCTTATGGGTTAGGATATGGCTTGGGTAGTGTTTCGGGCCATTTAGATATGTATTTAGGCTCATTTGGATGGGACTTAGATTAGGCCTAAGCCGAATTTTCTTGATGCATAGTTATTTTTGTGGCGAGACTTAACCTATAGTCATATTAGATGATTGGAGAAATGCTAGAGGGATTGAGAGGAGAGGCATCAAGAGTTGGAAGAAGAATTGGGATGTTGTGGGGATTGATTGCTCAATCAATCCATAGGCAAGTTTGCACTATTTGAGAATGTAAATTGGGATTGTGTTATAATAATAATAATAATAATAATAATAATAATAATAATAATAATAATAATAATAATAATAATAATAATAATAATAATAATAATAATAGTTTATTTGACTCTAATATATATGTGTACAAATCTGATTTAATCATCTCTAATATAATTTGTGAAATTTGGTTAATAGATAAATTAGACATTAATCCTTTGTTCATGAACTCGGATAAATTATTGAGAAAACCTATGATTTGGGCGTGTAAAATGATCTATATTGATGTCAATTGAATCATGTTAATGAATTCTAAAATAGTCTCTTGAAACTTAATCAAATCTGAGTTACTTTGATTAGATTGATAAACCATGGGTTCTTAAAACCATAGACTAAATTTGATGAATGAAACTTGAATTAATCATGTAAAACTAGAAGATTTGGGTTAGTATTAATGGTGTAGACCTTATATCTAATCGAGGATAAATTGAGGATCATTTAAAGACTTTAAAGCTGACTTCTAAGGTTGTTAATTGGGAATTTTTAGAGTTTGGAGAAGATGCACAATGTAGATCTCATTCCAACGAGATTAGTATCTCATTCGAACGAGAATAGGGGGTTCTTTTGAATGACACGATGAACTCATTTGAATGAGATGTGGTTAGGCATGTGCACGACTAGGAAATGAGACTGTGTGCACGATGAGTGGAATTTTGTTAGTTTCACTAAAGGGAATTTGGGAATATCATTCTCGAGGGTCTTTAGAGTTGGGTTCTTACCTAATTAAGAGTTAGTTAATATATAATACGATCCACTTTAGTAATCTAAGAATACTATGGATCCCAATGAGATTTATTGAAAGAATAAATACTGAGGCAAATGTTTATGATTATTATATAGAGTCTTGTTGTCCATATGACCTAGACTGAAGTGTATCAAGGGGGTTACTTATTCGGATTTCTCTTGTGATACATCCCACACATGGAGTCTAGGTAAGGTTGGGATCTTTTAATAGTCATTTATTATCAATCATTATTTAGAATTCACTTACGACCACCACACCATATACAAAGAATGGTCACAGGAGGTTGGTCACGATCCAAATTTATGACCAGGCTGGTTACGATCTAAATCCTTAACCATATTAAAAATTCTAATACCAAGGCTTTGACAAAGGTAAGGGGGGACATACCTTGGGGATTGGTCATAGTTGCAGACTATGATCATAACAATCATGGATCCAAATCGTGACTAATCTTTGACCTTTCAGGCGCCAATATTCCCGCCAATTTTTTCAAGTTGTTGGTCACTGTTTTGGACCATGACCAAGCTATGACCAAGCCTTTGGAAATTATAGTCACGGTTTTGAATCGTGTCCCTTAACAGTGAGAACCATTTAATTCAATTTTTTAAGGCCTATGATTTGAGATCGTGACCAGTAGAGGGTGAGATAGTGGGTCACAGTTTCCAGCCTTCACCATTAATTGGGACCCACAACAATTTGATTGGTCACACCAGTGGTGACGATCTGAAATCGTGACCATGTTGATAGTGCGCGACAGGTGTGCGCGTGTAAAGTGCACAGTTGTTGTTTTCGTCTCGTCGCGACTATACAAACAAACCTAAATTACTACTACACTTACGAGGAAAGCACATCGGTAAGTCGGGTACCGAAAATCCATAGGGACGAGTTGCTAGAATTTAAGTGATTTAATACTCCGAAATAAAAGGGTAAAAGATGATTACAAACTAAAAAGGAAAAGATGCATAAAGGGAAATGATTAACTAGGCAATGTATTTAAACTAGATTAACAAAGAGAGTAAAAACTATAGGTTGCGTCGAATATCCCTCACCCGAGTTAATTTGTATAAAATGGTTACATGGGTCGAGGAGTTGGTAAGAACGCGACTCGCTTCGACAGTTAATTGAACAAAGGGTTGTTACGCCCCAAATCCGTATAAAAGCCAAATAAGATTTTGGCGTCAACAAATATCCCAGAAATTGTGTATGAAAGGTCGTAAGCACGGGACATACATGATATGCCCCGTCAAATCTCATAGGCGCAATAACTAGCACGACGCACCCGAAATAGACCCGTAAACACCATGACTAAGAAAAGAAACGCGTCAACCCGAGTGAGTTCAATTCAAACACAACCTAATTTAAATTACCTAGAAAGCATCGTAAAAATGCGGTAAATAAACACGATAAAGAAACGCGATAAAGTTATACTAGAAAGCGTGTAAAGAAAGCAAGAAAACCTAATTAACAAAGCATGTAAATCTAATTATGAAAGCAAGAATTAAAGAAATACAAACTATATTAATGGAGAGGATGATGAATAGTGCAACATTCAATCCAAAAGGTTGTCAATCCAAGAACAATTGAAGAAGAACTCTTCAAAACCCTAAAAACCCAAGCTATTCTAACCTAAAAACGTTTTATCCACTGAATATCTTCTTATTATAACAAAATTTGCTTATATAGTAAGTTAGAATAAAAGAAAAGAAGAAAGAAAACAAATGCAAAATATCTTAAGAAAACAGAGCCTCGATCGATCGACCCCTTTGGTCGATCGATCGATCAATACCAAATTTTAACATTTTAGAATGGTCGATCGATCGACCAGAATGATCGATCGATCGATCAAGCAGCCCAATTTCAGCAGCAGCTTCTGCATCTTTTCTTCCTCTTTTCCTCCTCTTTTACCTTCATTGATTTTCCCTCCACTGAAATCGCCATAACTTCTTCATACGGACTCGGAATCGCGCACCGCTCACGGCCACGTGAAGCTAGCGAGAAAGGATACAACTTTCGTGAGATGTCAGGCCAGATGCCCAAGCTGTGAAAAGAAATAAATGCCCTTGAATGTGCGATTGCGTACCGAATTTCACCGTAATTCGTCTGAACTTCATACTTAGTACCTAAATAACTACAAAAGCCCAATTATACCTCATATAGCATGTTAACATTATCAACCGACGTTGTCTGGTTAACGGGCTTAAATATAGAGATTAAGGAACCCGAGGGGGCTAAAATGCGTAGGTTCGAGAGATGAAATACGCAATATTTGCGTATTATCACACCCCTAACTTACCCATTGCTAGTCCCTAGCAATGGAATAGGATGAAATAAGAACTATAAGCAAACCAAAAGCAGGAGATAGTACAAAATTATGGTATAAATGCATAAGGCCACTTTTGCGGGCGATTCAATTGCATTTAGAGTAAGCAATAATCCGTTAAACCCCTAGGTCACCCTAGTGGATGAGTGTCGTCTCGTGAGGGTTTTTAGAGATGGTACCCACAAACATCACACGGTTTTCTCAAAATATGTCCAAGCCAACATGGGACAAACCCAACAAAAGAGAAAAGGATTTCATACACATTATTAGAACATTGAATGAATTCAAACAAAAGTCCAAATAATTAGCATTATAGAATGCACCTCATAGAATTGAAACCTTAAAATGTGGGAGGGGAGTGAGCACATGCAAAGTGTGATTTGGTGAAAAACTTATATAAACCAGATAAGCTTTAAAGCAAGCATATATTCAATCCTCACGGGCATTACACTCATCAAGAGAATTCACTCGAAACAGGGAGGTAACACACGGAACATGCGGGCATAAAGTGTAAATGTAAATGGAAACTAGGCCGCACACATGTCACAAAAGAAGAATGCTATATATAAACTAAAAAACTGATTAAAGGAGGCGAAATGCATTTTCACAGATTATCAAAACTATTATGACTTTTAAATTACATCAACCTAAGATCACATAGGACTTTAATAGGGTTATGATGTAGGCTAGGATATTGTATGAAATGAAAGGAATGTATGTACGGATTCAAAGTGTTCGGAATGAAAAACTTGGAATAATGGGAAATACAGGGCAATATCAAAATTGGAAAACAAGTTCCAAAAAGGCATTAGATATATCATCTGGAGAGTAATCAAAGTTTATTGAACACTATACACAACATTTATAACTTTCTTTTTCTTTTTCTTTTTCTGTTCTTTCTCATTTTTCTTTTGTTTTCTTTTTCTTTTTGCTTTCTTTTTTTCATCACTTTTTCACTACTTTCTTTTCTTTACTTATCAAACTCTCATATGCCTAAATTGCAACCGACATCAAAACATCATCATTCAATCCCAAGTAACATTACAAACAAAGGTGTGGAAAGTGTATATATGGGCTAAACTCCAATTTAGAGTTGGTTATGGGAATGGGGTTATGAAACGAAAGGCTATATTTAGGCTCAAAGGGGGTTAACGAGGGTAAACATTTAAGGGTGAGGTCAAGGCTAATGTGGGTGATATAACAACGAGGACCTATGATCATTTCCAAAAGTTTACGCAATTCTCAAATCAAAATAATATATGAAAATCATGCTCAAGTAACATATTTCAAGTATGAACTCAATTAATGAACAGTCAAATAAAAGAATAGTGAGATTACCAACGACTGTAACGTTTTCAAAGTGGAATGAATAGTGTATACACTCACGAATGAAGAAAAGTCTCTAATCTCACTTGGTGTAAGTATATACAATGCAACAAAAGCATACCGAGTTATAAAAATCTTAAACCAAATTAATATAGCAATAAAAATGCATGTGCTGATGGGATTAAAGTTTAATTCATGAAGTTATTCATAATATCAATAAGTGAGACTAAAGTTTAATAACTTCTAAAATCGAGAACATGCATCATTATGTTGTCTATTGGATCAAGCAATTATTGAAATTTATCATCGAAAATAATGGCAAAAAGCCCAAAAAGGAGAGAAAAGAAAGAAAATATTTTTGAAATTTTTAATTTTTCTAAGAAAAGCCTACTAAGTAACTAACATGTGAGAAAAAACATGGACTAAAAATAGAAATGGATATAATATTAGAATATCCCACACCCCTAACTTACAACTTGACATTGTCCTCAATGTTAATTAAGAACCAACTTAAGAGAGGAAAAAAGCGATATTACCCAAAAGTGGAGCGATCCCCATAAGAACAAGTCCAAAGAATCTACAGAATAAGTTAGTACCAAGAATAGCAAAAATAAATAATAAAAAGTAACTAATTACACTAAACTAAATTAAAAAGGGGAGAAAAATAAAAACAAATTGACATGTGGAGAAAAAGGGGAGAAAAATATCCTACTATACAACCTACTATTTAGGCCTCACACTAACTATAACCTAAAAGTCTAAATAGATGAGGGTCCACCATAAGAACAAATTGACATTTGAGGATAACCGGTGTACCCTCACATACAAGCATGCCTTCCGAAAAATATGAATTATGTTTTAACAATGGAAGGCATGTGTAAGGAAGAAGAGAGGAACCATCATCGATTAAAAGTTTTGGTGGTACGATGGGGGGTTTGGATTGAACGGGTGACAAAAATAAGTGGCGACCGAGAAAAACCGAATATCCTCCCAAGGATTTTGGAGTTGGAATGGGAGTTGGCGAACACAAAGGCGAAGATGCGACCGTGGAGGGCGACTCGAGCAAGTACTCCTCATCGGCGATAGGATTTAAAACATTAAAGTTTAAAACCGAATCATCGGGTACTTGTTTCGGTGGGATAATAGAGAATGAAAATGGGGATGAAAGAAATTCAAACTCATGAGATGAATCATCATCGCATGAAGTTTGAGTTTCGAATGAAATAATATAATTTTCAATAAAATGTTCTTCTTTGGGGGCCAAAGAAGAAATCATTTCATCCCAAATAGATATTATGTCATTATCATCCTCACTTTCAATATCTATTATGCAATGGGCAAAGTCTAGAATGGATTGTTCCAAAGTAGGTAGAAGTACCTCATTTGGTTGAAAACATTCCTCGACCTCGAAAGTCTCGGAAGCAAAATTGTCGTCGGACTCAAAAATTAAATCCAACTCATGTTCCCACGAACGATTTTCTTCCCGATAGCGATTTTCAAGTTTCTCATTCTCATACACATACAAACCCTCACCAAAAGTCATGGGAAGAGGTGAGAATGCATGAAAATGGGAATTTTGAAATTTACCATCGGACTTAAACGAAAACTCATTGTTATAGGAATTTTGAAAACTATTGCAATTCGTTTCAAAATTCCTATTATAAGGAGGTAATGGTCCAAAATCATTATCATCATCATCAAAATTCGAATAACCTAAATTTTGACTTTCGTTATACTCGCCCAAAGTCATACTTAAATTTGTTTTACTTTGGGATTCTAAGTATTCACCGAAAGTCATAGGCTTGCGAGAATTTTGAGAATTATAACATGGATTACCGAAAGAATTGGAATAAGACATGCTTACCCCAAAAAATGGCTCGAAGTGGCGGGTTCAACAAAGTAAGTGCGCGCGGAAGAAATTCGAGCATTTCTAGATGGTCAAATGTGGACGTCCTGCAAAATATTAGCAAATAATACAAATAGAAAGAAAATACTATGAAATACTAAATCAAATAAAGTCTAAAACAAACTAGTCCGCGGCAACAACGCCATTTTGATAGTACACGAGAGGTGTACGCATGTAAAGTGCACAGTCATTGTTTTCGTCTCACCACGACTATACAAACAAATCTAAATTACAACTACACTTGCGAGGCAAGCGCAGCAGTAAGTCGGGTATTGAAAATCCACAGGGACGAGTTGCTAGAATTTAAGTGATTTAATACTCCGAAATAAAAGTGTAAAAGATGATTACAAACTAAAAAGGAAAAGATGCCTAAAGGGAAATGATTAACTAGGCAATGTATTTAAACTAGATTAACAAACCGAGTAAAAGCTATAGGTTGCGTCGAATATCCCTCACCCGAGTTAATTTGTATAAAATGGCTACATGTGTCAACGAGTTATTAAGAATGCGTCTCGCTTCGACAGTTAATTAAACCAGGGGTCGTTACGCCCCTAAATCCGTATAAAAGCCTAATAAGATTTTTCTGTCAACAAATATCCCAGAAATTACTCATGAAAGGTCATAAGCACGGGACATAAATGATATGCCCCGTCAAATCTCCTAGACGAAATAACTAGGACAACGCACCTGAAATAGACCCGTAACACCATCACCAAGCAAAGCAATGCATCAACCCGAGTGAGTTCAATTCAAACACAACCTAATTTAAATTACCTAGAAAGCATCGTAAAAACACGATAAAGAAACGCGATCAAGTTATACTAGAAAGCGTGTAAAGAAAGCAAGAAAACTTAATTAACAAAGCATGTAAATATAATTATGAAAGTGTAATACCCCATACTTTTAAAGATATTTAAATTACAAAGGTGGGCGTAATTTGGTGAATTGAGGAATTTCTGTGAATAGCAATTTTGGAATTTATGAGTGAAATTAGATAAATTTAATGTTATAAAGTGAATAGTAAATATTAGTTTTCAAGTGTCGGACTAATATTTACATGGATTATATTTTCTTACGAGACTAAGTATATGAGTGGATTATTTTGAATTACATGTCGCAAGTTGGGTAAAGCGACAAAGGAAATATTTTAAATGGAAAAATATGTGTATTGAACGTGTTGGGTCAAAATAGTGAATTTTAGTTAAGTAACTCGGATGG
The DNA here is from genome assembly GCA_949130495.1 of Sambucus nigra. NCBI lineage: Eukaryota > Viridiplantae > Streptophyta > Magnoliopsida > Dipsacales > Adoxaceae > Sambucus > Sambucus nigra. The sequence continues at coordinate 164,113,503 of OX422220.1, read as the reverse complement.
AGATTTCGACTGTGCCATTGGGTTCGGAATGGCCGAGATAGTCAAAATAGAGTACCCGGGGGTAGTATTTGGGTTCCGGGCATTTTTGGACTAGTAGGGACTCGTAAATGAGTACACGAGTCATTTAACAATTGGGTATACACCCAATTTCGGGTTTAAAAGAGAAAACCCTCATTTTTGCCCCAAAATCAGATCTAAGAGAGAGAAAGAGAAGAGAGAAGGGAGAGAAGAAGAAGAAGATAAGAGAAGAAGGGAGAAGAAGAGATTTTCGGCCAAAATTCGCGGGATTCGACTCGGGGTCGTCGGATTTAATCCACGAGGCAAGTGTTTACTTGCTTTATAAATTGAGTGTGTTTATTTCTCATATTTTAATTGGTGTGTAAAACTATAAAGATTTTTTGGATGAGTTTTCGTGAATCAAAATGGTTTTTTCGGAAGATTAATGAGTAAAACCCGAATAATATCAAATTTGAGAAATTTAGGAATTAATTGAAATTAATTGTTGAATCTGGATTCTAGGATGATTAGAACCCTTTCTATGTGTGTATTTATGATTGATTGAGGTTGTATGATGATGGGTGAGAAAATAAAAACCTCGGAGGTGTATTAATGGAAGTTTGGGATTTTGGAGAAGATGATGAATAGTAACTCCGTAGCTTGCGGGATAAATTTGGACAAGAAGAGTGCAGATTAAAGCTCTCGGTCAAAACACGAAAGTTGTAGATCTTTTTGATACGGTCACGTGGGCGTTGATCGTGTTTTTTCTGATTTTTCTACGAATTGTTATGATTTTTACAAGATGGCAGTTCCGGGGTGAAACCACCAACTCGGAAATGCACTCGGAAATTTGAAAAAAAAAATAATGGCTAAAATTCTTTGAAGATAAATATTTGGGGTTCCTAAAAATAGTGTGGGGACTTCTAACTATTTTTTTTAGTAAGGTGTGTATCTTGGTTTAGATGAAAGTAAACCCCAAAATTTACGTAAATAGGGGTGTTTGGGAGGAGTAACACTCGGGGTGATGTTTAGGTGGGCAAAATTTTATATAAGTAATTGTGCGCGTAGAAAACACACTTATATGCCAATTTTGATTGAGTAAAATCCTATGAGGTGACTAGGATGAAATTTATGATAGGGGTTAAAGAGAATTGAGCAGTCATCCAATACATCTATATTTGACATTTATTATAAGTGAGAGGAATGACTATCGTTATTTATGGGACGAATAAATATATCGGTGTTGTTGGTATTGTCATCGTGCGGTGAGAAAAGCTCGAAAATAATATATTGAGGATTAGTCAAAATTGAAAAATGCGTAGGATATTCGAGAGATAAATATACTAAATAGGAAATTTATTATACGGGTTATGCGTATGCCCGAATGTTATTATATACGTGGGTTAAATAATTACCTATGGGGAATTATGTATAGGTGAGAGAAATACCTATAATTATAATATGGTTGTGTGAATACCAAATTGATAATATATTTATATAGGTGGAATGTGTACCTATATTATTATTAATTATGTGTATGACATACCTACCATACTTGCTATCACGGGAGGTTGGCGTTCGTGTGAGGACAATCTTATCCTGTGTTGCCTTCGGGGGAATTTTAAATTTGGTACCTCAAGAATATAGGACTATGAAGGGCTTATTTGTGAGTCGATAAGTCTGCTGACTATGGGAGCGTAGGTATGTGCGTGACCCATGGGTATGTGAACTATGTTCGCCTCCAGTATGTGTGATTTGTATTGATACGGTTCCTGAGTGATGCGGAACGCGTGATCCTTATGTGCGCGATGTACAAAGATTTGATAGCAGAGTATGAGTGCATCGCAGCTGAGCCTAGGGGTGCCATATATGTGTATATATGTATTGTGATTAACATATATGTGTACTTGAGATAATCCACGGATGCTTAGTAAATGAGAATGACTAAGCCACTTATATTATAGTTCAGTGGATGATTAATATACTTGTTGCATATAGTACATTATTTATATATATGAGATGAGATATCATATAACCTAACCTTGTATAAAGTGAAAAGAATGAATAAAGTGTGATATTACTTCCGGTAAATGAATATCCGGATTTATATGAGTATGAATCTTATGTTCTAATGAGAACTATTAATAAATACGGGATGGTATAAATATGGTATGTACTGAAGGCCTAATGGATCCCGATGATCAACATTGGCACGTAGTAGTGTATTGGGGGGGTTCCTTGTTTGGATTTTTTTTCGCGAGACACCCCACGCACGAACGTAACATAATGTTGGGAATGGGGAGAAGTTTAGTCCTTAGTACTAAAATTGATGAGGATTATTAAAAGGTGGGTAATTACATTAGTTAGGCAGGGTAGCTTAACTAGGTTGTTCAAAAAGGTATGCGATAGTTGTACATGTTAGAAGAGGGGTGAGGTGTATCTCATGTGAGAGCGATACCAGTTTAAATATGAGAAATAACATATTTTTTAAAATATTGATTTTAAAGAAATTGCTAAAATGTTTTCAAAACTCGGGCTCTGACCGGTTTCTCTATTTTCCCCTCTCTTGCTATATCTATATATATATATATATATATATATAGGTGTCCAGACATAGGGACGCATGGATGATAATTCTTTCGAGTCAGATGTTTTCTGCAGCAGCTGTGGATGCAAGCATGTTTATATTAGACGCTTCTATCATTGAGATCTAGATAGGAGGTATTGTAGAAACATCCGGGCTTATGGCCCAACTGTACTCATTTATTCTTTTATCGCCTTTTAGTGCGGCATTCGATTTGGTTGTATTATTGTACCGAGTGTTCGGTTATTTTATTTTATTTCATTTTAGTTGCTGCATATAAATTTTTGTAATTGTTTTATTTGAATGGTTTGGTTAAAAATATTAGTTAATTAAAAAAAGTTGACGCCGACCTAATAGGATATTAGTAAATAAATTGGTTTTCGGCAGTGATGCTAAGAATGAACCATATGAGACTCCTATTTTAATTTGATATAGGAGTGATCGCCTGATATTTTATTAGGCGGAGTGTCACAGGTGGTATCGAAGCATCAGGTTCTAGTGTCCTTAGGAATCTGTGCGGACGTACTACGCTTTCAACGTTGCTTGTGATTTGATATAGAGCCTTATAATTAGGATTGTTGATATCCTCTTGTGATATTTCATTCTCCTGCCATTATGTAAGATTATAGTAAATCTCTTGCGCGCTTGTCCGGGATTCGGGTGCTGATCGACGAAGGGCAACCATAGAAGTCCATTGTGAGGGCAGCAGGAGGCGGGGCTTAGTTAGAGCTATAAGTTGATGTTGGAAATGAGGACCATGGTAAAGGTCATTTTCCTTGTGGCATTGTCATTGATTGCCTCAATGACTACTATAGAATAGTAATTATAATTATCTATGCACCGCTATAATAGAGAATGGGGCTAAACATGAATTACCCAGTGAAGTTAGATGGGGAAAAAGCTTAAGAGGTATTTAATGAGGACCGTGCATTGAAGTTGAGCTAGGAGGAAATGGTGTAATTTCATTTCTAGGAAGTAGAAGGCTCGGAAGCATTGGCTTAGAGTTGGGTATGGAAATACCCATATGTAAAAACATTCGGGCTTATGGCCCAACTGTACTCATTTATTCTTTTATCGCCTTTTAGTGCGGCATTCGATTTGGTTGTATTATTGTACTGAGTGTTCGGTTATTTTATTTTATTTCATTTCAGTTGCTGCATATAAATTATTGTAATTGTTTTATTTGAATGGTTTGGTTAAAAAGATTAATTAATTAAAAAAATTTGACGCCGGCCTAATATGATATTAGTAAATAAATTGGTTTTCGGTAGTGATGCTAAGAATGAACCATATGAGACTCCTGTTTTAATTTGATATAGGAGTGATCGCTCGATATTTTATTTGGTGGGGTGTTACAAAAAGCAAGAATTAAAGAAATACAAACTATATTAATGGAGAGGATGATGAATAGTGCAACATTCAATCCAAAAGGTTGTCAATCCAAGAACAATTAAAGAAGAACTCTTCAAAACACTCAAAACCTAAGCTATTCTAACCTAAACACGTTTTATCTTCTGAATATCTTCTTATTACAACAAAATTTGCTTATATAGTAAGTTAGAATAAAAGAAAAGAAGAAAGAAAACAAATGCATAATATCTGCAGAAAACAGAAACTCGATCGATCGAGCCCTTTGGTCGATTGATCGATCAAGGCCAAATTTTGACATTTTAGAATGGTCGATCAATTGACCAGAATGATCGATCGATAGATCAAGCAGGGCAGATTGCAACAGCAGCTTCTACATCTTTTCTTCCTTTTTTCCTCCTCTTTTGCCTTCCTTGATTTTCCCTCCGCTGAAATCGCCGTAACTTCTTCATACGGACTCGGAATCGCACACCGTTCGCGGCCACAGGAAGCTAGCGAGAAGGGATACAACTTCCGTGTGATGTAGGGACAAATGCCCAAGCTGTGAGAAGACTAAACTGCCCTTGAACGTGCGATTACGTACGAAACATCACCGGAATGCGTCCGAACTTCATACTTAGTACCTAAATACCTACAAAACCCAATTATACCTCATATATCATGTTAACAATATAAACTGAGTTGTCTAGTTAACAGGCTTAAATATAGAGATTAAGGAACCCGAGGGGGATGAAATGTGTAGGTTTGAGAGATGAAATACACAATATTTGCGTATTATCACATGTATTGGCTATAAAAAAAACTAGGGTTAGAAATTCATTTAGTGACTACTCTCTCTCTCTCTCTCACTATCTCTCTCTCTCTCTCTCTCTCTTTGATGATTATCTCCATTTCTCCGGCAATCAACTCTCTCTACACTCGCGATAATACCCTTTCTCTCTCCCTTTTTATGTATATACGTGTGTCTTTGTATATGTTTTTGTATGTCTGTTTACATGTGCGTTTTGGGGCGTGGGTGTATATATATTTGTATGTGTGTGTGTGTGTTAAATTAATTTAGTGTTTATAAAAATTGGTATAAATTTGAAATTGGACCCATTTTCTTGTGTAAATATGAAATTGAAATTGGGTATAAATCTGAAATTTGTGCATAATTTTTTTTCTTGTGTAAAAATATGAAATTGAAATTGAAATTGGATATAAATATAAACAATTTTAATATATATATATATATATATATATATATATATATATATATATATTTGTGTGTGTGTGTTAAATTAATTTAGTGTTTCTAAAATTGGGTATAAATCTAAAATTTGTGCATAATTTTTTTTTCTTGTGTAAAAATATGAAATTGAAATTGAAATTGGGTATAATGTTGTATATAAATATAAAAGTAAAATTGATTATAAATTTGAAAGTGGGTATAATGTTAGATTAACTGGACCCATTGTGTTGGGTAGATATGAAATTTAAATTGGGCATAATGTTGTGTAAATCAGGAATAAAAATTGAAATTGTGCGTAAATATGAAATTGGGTATAATATTGGTGTAATTTAATATGGTTGCATAGTGGTCCGTCCTTGGATATTTCATACGCATTAGAATATGTATATGTATATATAGACACATACGCGCACACGTACACCACATACAAGTATATTTATATACCAGAGAAATGGCCGTGCCTGAAGGCACGACAAAATTTTTCGAAGTACATAACCGCCAAACGACAAAATTTCAACGTACATATATACAAAACGGCAAAAATTTCTTATGGGTCCAGATTTGTAGTACATCTTGGTGGAGAAAAAATGTACCAAGACATTCACCATCAATATTGATGGGCGGGTATGAAACGGGACATCTCTAAATTTGTTTCCCATTGTACTACTTGCCAATTAGTGAAAGTATACCATCTACAACCAACAGGATTGCTACAACCTTTAGAAATAACGGTATGGAAGTGAGAAAGTATCTCGATGGATTTCATCACGGGATTGCTAACGTCCCAAAGCGGTCATGATTCCATTTGGGTTATTGTCGATCGTCTGAACAAGTCGGCACATTTCTTACCGGTACGTACGGATTACAATACGGCTCGTTACGCCCGATTATTTATTGCGGACATTATGAGACTCCATGGGGTGCCCGTTAATATAGTCTCCAATCGAGACAAGATTTTTTTATCCCATTTTTGGCGAAGCTTCCAAGAAAGAATGGGAGACGAATTTAAATTGAGTACCTCCTACCACCCTCAAATGGATGGACAGACGGAAAGAGTCAACCAGATTTTAGAGGATATGATTAGAATGTGTCTACTTGATTTCAAAGGAGGATGGGAGGAATTCCTTCCGTTGGTCAAATTTTCTTATAATAATTCGTACCAATTCACAATAGGTATGGCACCTTATGATATGACCGGTCGTGTAGATCACCTACTTGTTGGTTGGAAGTGGGGGATAATAAGCTTCTTGGACCTAAAATGATCCAAGATACTTATTCCAAAATTGAGCTTATTCGCAACCGCATACGAATCGCTCAAGATCGTCAGAAGAATTATGCCGATGGGAATAGATGGCATGTGGAATGGGAGGTTGGAGACCAAGTTTTGGTATGGGTGTCGCCAATGAAGGGCATAATGGGATTTGGGTGTGACACCCCGACTAATTAAACACCGGGTAGCTACTCCTTTAGAAAATTAATTCAAAATGCCAAGTTGGCTCAGTTAATAGCATCACTGTCGAAAACATTTTATTATTTCTAACCACCTAGTATTTAAAAAGCAAGATGCCAAATTTTAATTTAAGTCTGATTAACATGCAACAAGTGTAATGAAGAAATAGATAACACCATTCACCATACTGAAGTAAAACGAATAACCATCACAATAGAGTAAATAAAGTCTGGAGGAAACCCCTCATAACAATCCCATAACTGAAATAAATGAACTGAAAACAATACATGCTATAATCTGAAAACTGAAATGTAAAAGATGTTCTAAATAGAAATAGGCAACATGCCCTACAACTGATAGATAGTGACTCTGGAATCTAAAGAATAGAAGCGTCTATGAACAAATCCCTGTAGCTTCCACCAACACCTACAGCTCGTCACCTGAATGAGAATCCTATGCTTGGTGTCCTTGTGGCTGGGCACCTAAAATGGGTTTACAAGAAAAATATTTGAAAAGCAAACGGGTCAGAGCCCGAATGTGTTATATTTTAAAAACCTGCAAGTGCTTTAAAAACATTTAAAACATTAAATGCAAAGTACATGTTAGGACGTACACTCGCATGATATTCTCACCTCTCGTCTAACTGTGCACTCCTAACGTAAGTACCCATATATAACGTCCCATACTACTAGCTAACTGACAACATAACTAGCTAAACTGCCAAAGGTTCTACCCATATTACTCGGTTCCATTAAACATAACAATGCTCGTAAATAAATAGAGGTTTAACGTAAATTCAGTTACTAAATATGCCATATATATAAGTATCAGTTAACTCCTTATATATCTCGAAACAATACCGTAATACAGTTACAACATTAACATGAGGATTCCCATTAATTAAATGTATATTATACACATCATAAATATACGATACAAGCACCCCGCAATCTAAGCTGTAGTGCACACATACTCTGCTATCCATCCCGGTACATCACGTACATAAGGATCACATATTCCGAATCTCTCAGGAATAGTTCAGATAACACAAATCACAATTAGTGGAGGCGAACACAGTCACCATCACATGGGTCACGCACATACCTACGCTCCCATGGTCAGCGGACTTATTAATATCACAATAAGTCTTTCTATGACCTATGTTCATCAAGGTACCAGTCTATATCCCCCCCGTAGGCACACAAGGATTAGAGGGTCCTAAGCGAACGTAACCTCCCGTGATAGCAAGTATGGTAGGTATGTCATACACACAATCCATATACCAATACTAAGTAAACACACATCTTAGTAATACCGTATTTTAATTGTAGTACATATTTCACTCTCGTACTAACTATAATTATCACAACTTATTTTATTCCGGTTCATAATTATACGTGCCATAATTTATCCTCACATCGTAGTAGACATTCACGTCTCAACCCAAACGGTTCATGGAATATAACTCTAGTATATAATTTACTTCTCATAATTGTCCAAAAGTCCCAAATCTAACCTCACATCTAATAAGGAAGGTTATCTATATCCTCGAACAAGTTTACGGGACTCCAAAAATCAAAACAGTCCAAAAAGGGTCAAACTGTCAACTCGTTAGAAGTCTCGTTCGAACGAGGCTTCGAACGAGTTTGGACTGTCAGGTCGTTAGAAGTCTCGTTCGAACGAGGCTGTTCGAACGAGATCCCAGTTCGTTCGAACGAACTGTACCTTATAACGATATCTCGTTCGAACGAGATATCGAATGAAAATCCTACTCGTTAGTAACGACTGGTCAACTCGTTAGAAGCTCGTTCGAACGAGCTCGTTCGAACGACCTGGGGGCTGCTTCTAACGAGTGGCCAGTTTCGGCCCAGATTATATCCCAATTCGTTTTTCACCAATTTTGCTCCTCAAACCTCTTCTAAAATTCGTTCCAACAATATAATGAGTTCTCTAGTCATCCCCAAACATGCTAGGGTGCTATACTAACATCATTAAAGGGTTTAACATCTTCTAAACATCATTAAATCACAAATTCTACATAAATTCCCAATTTTCTTCAAGAACATAAACCCTAGGTTCTTCTCATCAAAATTTCCCAGATTTTAATCCGTTTATACATCACATAGATATGAAATCTCTGAATTAAATCTTCAAACAATGGTTCTGCATGCAAACCTATCCCAAAATTTAACAACAATCTTCCAATTTCATGGGTTTTCTTTTAACTCTTATATAAGATTGATTAACAAGGTTTCTAACATGGAAAAAGCATTCACTGCATAAGGAATGTAATTTAAATCACTTGCCTTGGTTTGATTTCTGATTTTGATGTGGATTCGGTGTAGAATTTCTGCAGAATTCCTCTCTCTCTCTCCTTCTCCAAGCTTTCTTCTCCAAAAGGCTAAGGTGTTTAGGGTTTGCTTTGGGGGAACTTATGAAAACCTAATTTAATAAACCTCTGTGGCTTGTTGAGTTAATAAGGGTTGGTTGGGTCAAATCCTTATCAGATTACAACTCTCAATTTTCGTCACTTTTAATTACCCAAAAATACCAAATTACTAAAATACCCCTTTATGGTGCCGGAATGGCCTAAAAATACCCCGGGACCCAAACTATACCCCCGGCTAGTGTTTTCTGACTATCTCGACCCTTCCGGACGCGTCGGCGCACTCAAAACGACCATACGGATTATAGATTTTAAATTCACTTTTTATTATCAAAATATTATACCGTGACGCGGCGGTCCCACGCGTCTCAACAAAATTTCTAAAATGGCGTATATAAATCCCACGACAAATTTTATAATACCAAGTACATATATAATCATATATGCACCTAATCAAATACCAATTCGCATCTCATTAGTATTTATAACCCGGATTAATTTCCAATTAATACGCATTTAATTAATTAATCCCAAAAATAAATATAGCCAAAAGTACGGGGTATTACATTGGGAAGAAAGGCAAGCTTACGCCTCGCTATATAGGCCATTTTCTAGTAATTGCTAAGGTAGTCCTCGTACTTTATCAACTCGCCTTGTCAGAACGCCTATAACAGATTCATAATGTGTTTCATGTCTCATCCTTGAAGAAGTACAAAAGGTGTGATGGATCTCACTGGCACATTCCTTTGGCTGATATCGAATTGCAACCCGATATTTCATACGAGGAACAACCAGTTATAATCTTAGATCACGGAGAGCATAGGCTAAGGTCGAGGTTGGTGCCCTTGGTTCGTGTCCAATGGGGACATCACAATGTCGAGGAATCGACATGGGAGCATGAGGATGATATTCGAGAAAAGTATATGCACCTCTTTTTACAAGGTACATCTGAATTTTGAGGGCGAAATTCCTTTATAAGGGGAGAGTATGTAATACCCCTTATTTTGAGTAATTTTTTTTATATTATTTTTCCATGTGGGTTAATTATATAAAATAAAGGGAGTTGGAGTAAATATTATTTTAAGTGATTTAAGAGATAATATTAACTGAGTTTTGCATATTTACTGTTAAACGAATGTAAATAACATCGTATTATGTTTTACTGCGTCGTTGTACCTAAAGAGACGGTTATAATTTAAAATGATGTTGGAATATGAAATGATTTATGTTATTCCGGATGCACATTTAGAGGGTGTAGTAACTCCTGAAATGATTGAGGGAGTCAAAATAAGTGCCATTTGGTATTTTTGGGTTCCGGGCACTTTTGACCGGTTATGACTTAATTATGTTGTTACGAGTCATTTTAATCGTGTAGTACTATTTAAATATGGAATTTAGTGTTAATGTGCATTTAATTCTTCCAACCACATTTATTTTCATTTATATCTTCTAAATCTAGAGAGAAAGAGAATTTGGGAGAAAATGATAGAAAAGATAGAGAATTGAAGAATTGGAACTTGAATTTGTTTCTACCGGAAGACAATCCGAGATTTCAACCTTGAGGCAAGTTTCTAACTTGCTAATATATGATTTAATGTGGATAAATTGTAGTGATAGTTGTGTATTTGGAAGAATTGAACAAATGGTGGGTTTTGATGCATTTTGGTGTATAACCCTTAGATTTTGATCTTTGTATGATTTGAGTAGGATATATTGGTTTGTTGTTGTGTAGAATGTTGGGTTATTGTTGTTAGATGACGAGATTGAGAGAAGTGGATGAGAAGAGAGTGAAGGATTTGAGTTTGGTTTGTTGGAAATTGGATTTGCCCATGGGATCTAGTGAGCGCGGTCGACTGCGTTCCAAAGCCCGATCGATCGCGCCTAAAGACAAACTCCCACTACTTCTCTCAATAGGCATATTTTAGAAGCGAAGTCAACCACGATCTCATGACCGGTCGACCAGGCCTTCAGAATTAGGCTTACTGCATTTCTTCTACGGAAAAACCTTAGAAGCGGGGTCGATCGAGGGTTAGGGGCCGGTCCCCTAATTTTCTCCTGAACCTTCTTCCACGAAGTAAAATTAGATTATTAGAGTCTAATGATAAGGGAATCGAGAACCTAGGATAGAATTTGAGTGTTCGGACTTAGTTCGGGACATGATTAATTTTTTTTAGAGGAAGGTGAGGGTCCTTTTCATATAATGAGATAGTCTAGGACTAGGGGGAAGTACGATTATAAAAATTGTGGACTTTTAGACTTGAGATGAGGTAATAGTGTACTTGATGGCTTATAGGGCTGTTTTTAATTCATGGAGACTAATATGAAGATAATTGAATGTTGTGTTTTATGTCGTTAAAACTTATGGCTCCAGTCATAATGTAATGTACATTTTTCAATTGGCATACCTTGTGAATATTGATTTGCATATACATGCCTCTCTAAATTCTATCATAAGGGAAGTTATGCGAATGAGGTGAAGTCCCTTGGCTAGTGAATGTAGGGTGAATATAGTCCTCGTCCATAGGACCGGTTATTATTGTGATGTTATTTTATTCGAAGTGAGGTAATTCCGGGTATGGTTATAACTCACTTTCGAATGTATATGGCCACTTCCCACGCAATGAGATTTAGGATGCCCAGGTTTTGTTGGTGATAAGGCTGAAAGATGATAGATATTTAGGGGCGCATCTATTGGGATGACTCCCGGAAGGATGGTCTTAGAATCGTTATAAATTGTGATTATAACTATTATCCAGAATGTGACATTTTATAAATGGCGAATGCATTTTATAAATCAACTGTTTGGAATAAGTTTCCTCATAAGGAACAAACTAGTGAAGCCATATTGTGTAAAACTGTATTGTAAGCTTATTAAGTTGAAATTGAGAGGTGAGGATTATTCTTAATATGAAGAGCCAGATAGCCTTGTTCATGTTGTTATATATTCATAACTATCATACATTTTATTCACATGTATATCATATCCAAACGGGCCCTGACCCGTTTCTATCTCTTTTTTTTTGTGTATTCTATTTACATCTAGCTGCTCCGCCATAAGGACGCCCGTGTTGACCCTTCCATCCAAGTGGCCACTAGCTATAACATTTTTGCGGATGTTGTAGGATATTTTTTATAGACGCTTCTATCTTTTGTGTACTCTAGTTATCATCAGTATAAACATTCGGGCGTGTTGCCCAAGTTTTTTACTTGCTTATATACTGTGATATTTATTTTAATACTCGGTGTAAACGATTGTACTGGTTTGTTAACCAACAATTTATTCGGTTTTTATGTTGTGTATGATTGTGAAACTGTTATCCATCTTTATTTATAACCACCATCTCTTTAAATTGGATTGTCTAAATGGATTTCTGTAAACATACAAAATTAATTTGACATCCATTTTCTAAAATAATTGGTGGTTATCTCGTATTATTATTTTCACGACAGTGATGCTAAGAATGGACCATCTATGATTCCTGTATTTATTGAAGTATCGGGCTGGCCACCTCTTATTTTAATAAGCAGGGTGTCACACTAAGAGGATAACAACCAATCCAATAATAATCAAAAAGTCCAAATTCACCAAACAAATAATTCAATGAAAAAATTTCTTTAAAAGTATCAAAATATCAATGGAGGTCGTCCCACGTGTTCCACTATAATGATGTTCCGTAGTTGTCAAAATGCGACTTGATACAAAATAAAAAATATGGTTAGTCAATCGGTTGCAAATGAATCGGTTCCAAGATGCATTTGAAGTAAAGATGAGTATGATATAATGGTATGTACAATTTTAAACAATTTGATAATGCATCATTTATGAATAAAAATGGTCTTAGCAGGACCTAATTGCATCCATATGATGTTGAACGAAGAAAACTAACAGCTGTTAAGTAGTATATCTTAACGACTATTTTCTCTTAATTTAACAATAGAAAAAGTAATAGAAAAATTAATTTAACAAAACAAAAATGTCGATCTTTGGCACAGTAAATGGTGACCTCGGTGAGAAAATATTAAACAAAACAGTACAATTAGAAGACTCCCTAATATATCAGACCTAAAAAACCATCAATATGTAAACATTAAAAAACTGACTGCTCATGTTACATGAGTTGTCAATTAGGTATGATATGCATGAGTCATGTATTGAGTCATTTACTTTGGTTTGAAAAAATGTATTTAATAACTAAAGTGTACAAATATACCCTTCAAATCAAATGATGTTGCGGGGCTATTGTATGTCCCCTAGATAATGGATACTTCTTTTAGAACAAAAAAAAGTAAGCTCGTTAAACATATGCTTCCGTTTGAAAAAAAAAAGAATACCTAGTGCACCTTTGAGTTCAGAATTGTGAGAAACTGCAAAGCAAGTTTCATTGACAACTTGTGCATCTGTCCTTCCTTAGCCTGATTTCCAATCTTCTCATTTTCCTCATGCAGGTCCTGGATTTATCCATTCTCATCTTCCCTGTATAGATGGATCGAGTATTAACCTTCTTACTTGCATAGACGAAGTCTTAACTTGAGCTCTTAAATCCCAAACTCCAGACTTCAACTCTGATATCTCTTTCTCTCGCTTTGCCTTTTCTAGTTGCTCTATTAATGACTCCTATGAGTTTAATCATTGTTGCCGAAAGAGATGTACAAATAAACAATAGAAATAGTATATTGTAACAACCCTCGATTCTGGGAGGCTCATTTTATACTAATTTTACCGCATATGGTAATTATATAAAATGTGGGGACTGGAGTAAATATTAATTTAACCAATTGAAAGTTAATATTTACTAGATTGATGCATATTGATTGTATGTGAAAGTAAATATCATCAGGTTGCATGTTTGTAGTGTCATGTATTTTAAATGGCATTTTAGTTTAAATGATATTGGAACTCGAAATAATTTATAAAATTTTTGGATGCCAGTTTAGAGGGTGTAGTTACTCTTGGAAGGTGCGAGATAGTTAAATTAAGTGTCATATTGTGTTTTTGTATTTCGGGCACTTTTACCTGGTTTTAGCTTAACGCGTATTCGGGAGTCATTTTAATGCGGTATTAACCATTTAACTTGGGATTTTTAACTTAAGGCCCGATTTTAGTCTTCTAATCCCCTAAATTCCCAAACTTATGTCTTAAACATAGAAAAAGAAAATGGAGAAAGAAAGAAGAAGAGAAAATAGGAGAAAGAAGAGAAAAATGAAGATTGAAGATGGATTGATGCTCCTACTCAAAGAAATATGATATTTCCTACATCAAGGCAAGTTTTCAACTTGCTAATATGTGATTTAAGATGTATAAATTGTATGATTAGTTGCGTACTTACATTTATGGTTTAAATGAGGAAATTTTGGGAATTAAACCTTAAACTTAGTTTTGATAATGGAATTGTTGATTTTAGTAGTTAGTAATCATGTTGGTATGATTTTGGGTAAATAAATATTGTTGGTTGTGTGTAAAAATGAAAGAGATTTGAGGTTTGGAAAATTAGGGCTCAAAACACTTAGAACAAAACTAGGAAATTTTGCAGAACCGAATCGATTTGTCCTGGCCGAATCGATTCGCCTTGCGACAGTTTCCAGGTCTGGGCTGACCGAATCGATTCGGATGGGCCGAATCGATTCGACAATTATGCAGAAGTCAAGTTTTCCCGACCGAATCAATTCGGATGGTCCGAATCGATTCGGAAGCCCTGCATTTTGAGTGATTTTCTTAAGCATAGTTCCAATTCATTTTCTTTAAGTCTAGGGCCTAGGAACCTTCTTTAATGAAGTAAACTAAGTGTCCTAGAGTTGTATTGAGTTATTTACTTCCCTACACTAGGAATGGGTTATGTGGGGACTTTTTCGGGGTTATGTTAGGGCATTCCTTCTTCTAGTTGATATTTATGAAACTAGGAGCTGTATTATTTTGTTTGGGAGACTTTAGAAGCTCAATGGAGCTATGTTAGTCTTGATGGTTTATAATACCTATTGATGAATCTTGGGAGAATAAATTGGGAGTTCATATATCCTTTGAGGATTGTAATGACGATATAAAATATGTATGGCTCCAGATCAAAAAAGGTAAACTATTTACTAAACGTAAAGGGATATGGTTTCGAAAAAAATGAAACATACATCTGCTAAAATGTAAATGGAATTGGAAACGGTAAATGGAAATGGAAATAATGATAGTAAATGATAATTTACTTAATCATTAATATGATAAATGATGATTTGGTTAAACACACCTCTCTAAATGACATCATAAGGTAAGTTCGCGCGCTTGGTGGTGCCCCCTGGCTAGTGAATGCAGGGTGGATATAGTCCATAGGCCATATGAGCGATTATGTTATATTTTCTGCACTAGTGAGGAGATTCCGGGTGTGGTCTTCACTCTCCCGCAGGCATATGGCCGCTTCCCGACGTATTTCGTTGTAGGTGCCCAGGTTGTCTTGTATAGATAGGCCCTGGAAGATGATGGTCATTTAGGGGCGCGCCCAGTGGGGAAACTCGGAGGGGCGGTTTTAGAATTCATTATATGTATATAAATATAACAGTTCATAATCAAGTGGGACTTGATGTTTGTGATATTCCATAAAGAGCATAAGGAAGTGCCACAAAGAGCACAGTAGGATGCCACAAAGAGCATTAAATGTTGATTATATTCCTGCTAAGGAATGGAAATGCCAGGATGGGCATGTAATTGAAATAAAAGCCATAAAGAGCTTAAAATTATAATTATATTTTCCTGATAAGGAATGAAATGCTAGTAAAGAGCATATATGTTGCAATTATGAGTTCCTGATAAGGAACATAATAATGAGATGGAAGCATTTAATTTATGTTACTCTTTCTTTTTCTTTGCATATTCAAATTAAACTCATGCTTATCATTACTGTCCTAGCTTTTGTTTTAGAACTGTGTAGATAGATTTTATTCTTCCTTGTATGATTTTTATTCATAACTGTCATACTCTTTATTCATCTGGTAATCATATAGAACCTGGCCCTGACTCGTTTACATTTCTTGTTGCATATGCATCTTGTCTCCGCTCAGGTACTCCGCCGCAAGGATGCCTGATTTGAATTCTTATTTCGATGTCATCGGCGAGCCATGATGCATTGCGGGTATTATGGGATACATTTGGTATAGACATTTTCATTTTTGTATTCTAGCTATTATCGGGTCTCTTTACCCGGGCGAGAGGCCCAAGCTTTTGTAAATGTCTAATGAAATGTATTGTATAAATGCTGTTATAAAAATTGTGACCGGTAACATATTCGGTCTTTTTATTGTTCGGTTGCTTAAATTGTAAATTGTGGTCGGGGATAGGGACCGCTTTTTATTGTTGTTATTATCTATATATGTTTTAGGGTTTCCCCTATATTTTTAGGATTTGGGTTGTTTAAATTCTCTCTTTAACTTTAAAACAAAAAAAAATTTGGCGACCCGTTTTCTGGAATTTTGGGTGGTTATCCTGGATACTCTATATTTTATTGTGGTGCTGAGAACGATCCCATCTCTGATTCCTATTATATTGGAGTATTGGTCTGGCCACCCCTTATTTTGGTGAGCGTGTTGTCACTGATGGTATCAGAGCACCAGGTTGTAGAGTCCTTAGCAATCTGTGTGGACGCGTTAAGTTTTTAGCGTTGCTTTTGATTTGACATAGAGCCATAGGTTTAAGATCGTTGATTTCATTAATGAGGTATCGTTCTTTTTCCATGAAGTAGAACTTATAGAATCTTCTGCGCATTCGTGTGAGAACAGTAGGTCGATTGAAGAAGGGCGTCATGAGAAGGATTTTTTAGAATTGTAAATTGTGGTCGGGGATAGGGACCGCTTTGGAGGTCGCTCCCTTTTTGTAACACTTCCTTGTCTTGCTACTACGACTACTAATTACAGTTGATGTAGTTTTCCCAAGTATCGCGAGAAGTAGAAAGTGGTACTAAGCTTGAGATTTCAAGCGATGTTAAATTGAAGAGGAGGAGCGCCCTGAAGTAGGATGGAGGAAAATCCTTCACCCGTAGGGGTAGTGTGGTGGTTTTGAAAATGTGATCACCATATTTATGGGTGCCGGAAGTTTGGCCCATGGGGAATCCCGATGGACACTTACAACAGAGGGTTTCTCTAGGAAAACTGGACTGATGAGACGGTGGGCTCTCGAATGTTCACAAAATTCTCGGTTAAAGACCGATGGTGAATAAAGTGTAGTACGGTTAGGGAGATCGTGCACCATAAAATGATAGGTTCCAGAACAAGTGTCACTAACACTTCTGAAGGAACTGTGTTCATGAAAACCCTATGGTGGATATCCGATATCCGCCCTGGGGAGGACTCATTGAAATAAGGAAGAGGAGGACGAGAGCATGCCCTCTTTTACTGAAAAAGTAAGAAGGACTGTATGGGCAATTGTTGTCGGCTAGAGTGGGAACAATGGCTATGATGTGGAGCATAGAACCACGCATTTTGAATTTTGTTGAGTGGAAAACAAGGGCCAAGATAATTTGCCTAGTTGGGGAGTTGATGGAAATAAGGTTGGTTCGTGTAAGGCAAGAATATTGAGTCTCAGAACCATTAGTATTGACCCGGAGTGCTTGGCTTAAATTGTTGATGGGAATTACACCTTATTAGTGGGTGGTGTATTCCTTGGGATAAGATTTAGTAGTATTGTATATACTGTAGATTCGGGTGTGCAAATTGACCTCGTAGTTGTATTGACGTTATTATAGAAAGAGTAATGATATGACTTCCATGGTATGGAAGCTCTATGTTTTCTTCACTCGTTATGAAGCGAATGTTGATACTTTAAATATATATGTATCATATGTGTTAATTGCATTATATGTTGTTTGGGTTGAGTGTTATATGTTTGCTTGTATTGTATGTGGTTGTTATGACTTATCTCCATGACCAACAAAGTTAAGTAGTAATGCATAGGAGGGGTTCCTTGTTTGGATTCCGCTTTTGCGGGACGCTCCACGCGTGAACCTTAACGACGTTGGGAGTGGAGAGATGCCATTTTTCCTTTCTCTTATTTTATGTATAATACGCAAGTAAAGATATTTTGGTTGGTTTGAGGTGATAGCAAGCAAATAAAATTTACAAGGCTATCTCACTTCTAGTTCGAAATGGAACTAGTTGTTCTATAATATCTCTCCTGGATACAGGTTGAGACTTTATAGAGGTGGATCAAGGTAGGTAGGAGTTTTTTTTTTTATTTGTTGTGTTATCTTGTGTGAGTGTTTGATTGTTCGGTTGCTTTGTCTGTGCTTGTTACGCTTTATCTCCATGATCAACTAGTTAAGTAGGCATGTGTCGGAGGGGTTCCTTGTTTGGATTTCGCTTTGCGAGACACTCCGCCGCATGAATACTTAATGACGTTGTGAGTGGAGAGGCTCTATTCTTTTCTCTTTTTTTCATTTTATTTTTTGTTGTTAGAAGTGGGTTGAAAGGTTTAGCCTAGAATCACGTAGAAGAGTGATTAAGGGCTATTAAAGTGTGAGATGGAACCACTGTATATAGTTCTCTCCTCTGATCGATGTGAGGGAGACTGAGATACGAAGTCGAGTTAAGACTTTGATATTGTGCCTTGATAATAAGGCCATATTTATATAAGGGGATATGTATTTGAAAGGCTTCACAGGAAGTGAATGTCTGATCAGTTAAAATCTTTAATAATGCTATGGTAAGACGTAGAAGTAGAACTTCGTTGAAATAATTGCAAGTTAAAATTTATCGATCCCGATTATGTGTTTTAGACCGTCACATCTTAATGACCGATGATGCGAGGTAGTAGTGTAACGGGAGGGTTCCTTATTTGGATTTTTCTTCGGCGAGACGTCCCACGCACGAAAACGAGCGAATGTCGGAAGTTGAGATAGGTCTTGGAAACTAGGTATTTACATAGTATTATATATATATACGACTTAGATAGGATATATATAGATTGACCTTGGATTTATTAGGACTTAAGTCCATTAGGGCATGTGATGTTGATTTAGGAAGATTATAAGGAGTTGACCACAATAGGTCGTGGGTTAACCCTAAGGGGGACTAGATCCCTAGGAACGAGAAGTATGGAATCTTGAGAGATTTCGAAGGTTAGGCCGATGGAGGTGATACCTCTCCTAGTTAAAGTGTTACATTGGTAACCTAACGTTTGGGGAGTTAAATGGATGAATTGATTTTCACTCCCGAGTTCATGGGGCTAAGCACGAGGGTGAATTTAATGAATAAGTCTCTGCCAGGAGCGGGAAGTATTAATACCGGAGCATGGACTCGTTGTCTATGCGTCTCACAAGCTTAAACTTGTGGGAAGTAATATCCCACGCTTGAACTAAAATTCATTGCGGTGGAAATTGCCTTAAATAAGGGAGGCACTACTTCCTGGGCTGGAAATTTAGTTTTTCTCGCGAGCCACAAGTTGTTGCAATATGCTGTCGGAGGAGTCGAGTTGGTGTGTGAACTTCATAAAGGACTACCAGTTAGGAATTTCCTTTTGCTAAAGGAAGGCGATTAGGGTAGAAGATGCGTTGAGAAATTTGTGAAAGTATGGGAAGCCAAGTGGAACGAGCATAACTCGGAAGACTATGTAGCAAGAGTATTTATGTTCGTGATTGATTGCTTCACTTACTAGTATGAAAAGACTAGTGGTGGGAAGAAGAAGGATATATTCATAGATATCTTCTTTAAATTTCCGACATCGAGCTGGTCATGATCCTATTTGAGAAAATTATTGATCGTTTGACCAGACTATTGCATTTCCGGCCATTATGGACGGACTACATGTAGAAGAGTACGCCCCATTCTCGATGGAGGAATGGTAGAACCGTAGGAAGTTCCCAGTAAAATAGGATGGACCGAGACTAGATATTCGTGTCGGAAGTTTGGTAAAATTTTCCATGAAGTAATGGGAACTGTATAGAAATGGCGTATATCCTACCACCCTAAAGTGGATGGATGAATGGAAGGAAATTGACTTATGGCCGAAAGCCATATCTCGAATGGGCGCCTTAGAATACATGGCCGATGGAAACAGTAATTGTATGGATAGAAATTCCCGTACAACCATTAGGCTTTTGAATGGCCTTATGGATCATTCCCTAAGGCATGGCATCGTGAGTGGCCTAGCGTGGTCGGTTGAGTAATTCGCATACTCGTTGGATGGAACCAACGGGTAATATGTTCCTTGGACTTCGGGTGGTCTTAGGACATTTCTTTAAAGATTTGGCTTTTGAGCCATACGCCTTGATGAGATACGTCGATGCGAGGGAAAGTTGAGTATCATTGGGGTTAAGCCACCCAGAGTTGGTATGGGTACCCCGAGGTGAGATGTAACATGATTCGGGAGGTTAAGATATTTTTGCGCCAAGTTATTGGGGTGTTTTCTTCCGTCATAGGGAGATAGGATCAATAGTTAGAGAGAGGGAATGCTTCACGCAATGCTAGAGCACAATGGAGGTAGACTGAGATCGATAGAATCGACCTTAGTCCGAGTCCTTTTGGGACGTTGCGATAACGAGGGGTTTGTTTAGAATGGTAGAATCCTAATTTAGAGTAGTATATCCTTTATGAGAATTGGGTATGCCCGAATTTTGGGGGCAAAATTCCCTCTTAAAGGGGGGAGTATGTAACAACCCTTGATTCTGGGAGGCTCATTTTATACTAATTTTACCGCATAAGGTAATTATATAAAATGTGGGGAGTGGAGTAAATATTAATTTAACGAATTGAAAGTTAATATTTACTAGATTAATGCATATTTACTGTATGTGAAAGTAAATATCATCGGGTTTCATGTTTGTAGTGTCATGTATTTTAAATGGCATTTTAGTTTAAATGATATTGGATCTCGAAATAATTTATAAAATTTTTGGATGCCAGTTTAGAGGGTGTAGTTAGTCTTGGAAGGTGCGAGACAGTTAAATTAAGTGTCATATTGTGTTTTTGTATTTCGGGCACTTTTACCTGGTTTTAGCTTAACGTGTATTCGGGAGTCATTTTAATGTGGTATTAACCATTTAACTTGGGATTTTTAACATCAGGCCCGATTTTAGTCTTCTAATCCCCTAAATTCCCAAACTTATGTCTTAAACATAGAAAAAGAAAAGAGAGAAAGAAAGAAGAAGAGAAAAGAGGAGAAAAAAGAGAAAAATGAAGATTGAAGACGGATTGATGCTCCTACTCAAAGAAATCTGATATTTCCTATATCAAGACAAGTTTTCTACTTGCTAATATGTGATTTAAGATGTATAAATTGTATGATTAGTTGTGTATTTACATTTATGGTTTAAATGAGGAAATTTTGGGAATTAAACCTTAATCTTAGTTTTGATAATGGAATTGTGGATTTTAATAGTTAGTAATCATGTTGGGATGATTTTGGGTAAATAAATATTGTTGGTTGTGTGTAAAAATGAAATAGATTTGAGGTTTGGAAAATTAGGGCTCAAAACACTTAGAACAAAACTAGGAAATTTTGCAGAACCGAATCGATTCGCCTTGAGACCGTTTCTAGGTCAGGGCCGACCGAATCGATTTGGATGGGCCGAATCGATTCGGAAGCCCTGCATTTTCAGTGATTTTATTAAGCTTAGTTCCAATTCATTTTCTTTAAGTCTAGAGCCTAGGAACCTTCTTTAATGAAGTAAACTAAGTGTCCTAGAGTTGTATTGAGTTAGTTACTTCCCTACACTAGGAATTGGTTAGGTGGGGACTTTCCGAGGTTATGCCGAATTATTTTAGGGCATTCCTTCTTCTAGTTGATTTTTATGAAACTAGGAGATGTATTATTATGTTTGGGAGACTTTAGAAGCTCAATAGAGCTATGTTAGTCTTGATGGTTTATAATACCTATTAATGAATCTTGGGAGAATAAATTGGGAGTTCATTTATCCTTTAAGGATTGTAATGAAGATATAAAATATGTATGTCTCCGGATAAAAAAAGGTAAACTATTTACGAAACGTAAAGGGATATGGTTTCGAAAAAAATGAAACATACATCTGCTAAAATGTAAATGGAATTGGAAACGGTAAATGGAAATGGCAATAATAATAGTAAATGATAATTTACTTAATCATTAATATGATAAATGATGATTTGGTTAAACACACCTCTCTAAATGACATCATAAGGGAAGTTCGCGCGCTTGGTGATGCCCCCTGGCTAGTGAATGCAGGGTGGATATAGTCCATAGGCCATATGAGCGATTATGTTATAATTTATGCACTGGTGAGGAGATTTCGGGTGTGGTCTTGACTCTCCCGCAGGCATATGGCCTTTTCCCAACATATTTCGTTGTAGGTGCCCAGGTTGTCTTGTATAGATAGGCCCTGGAAGATGATGGTCATTTAGGGGCGCGCCCAGCGGGGAAACTCGGAGGGGCGGTCTCAGAATTCGTTATATGTATATAAATATAACAGTTCATAATCAAGTGGGACTTGATGTTTGTGATATGCCATAAAGAGCATAAGGAAGTGCCACAAAGAGCACAGTACAATGCCACAAAGAGCATTAAATGTTGATTATATTCCTGCTAAGGAATGGAAATGCTAGGATGGGCATATTATTGAAATAAAAGCCATAAAGATCTTAAAATTATAATTATATTTTCCTGATAAGGAATCAAATGCTAGTAAAGAGCATAAATGTTGCGATTATGAGTTCTTGATAAGGAACATAATAATGAGATGGAAGCATTTAATTTATGTTACTCTTTCTTTTTCTTTGCATATTCAAATTAAACTCATGATTTTCTTTACTGTCCTAGCTTATGTTTCAGAACTGTGTAGATAGATTTTATTTTTCCTAGCATGATTTTTATTCATAACTGTCATACTCTTTATTCATCTGGTAATCATATAGAACCGGGCCCTGACCCATTTACATTTCTTGTTGCATATGCATCTTGTCTCCGCTCAGGTACTCCGTCGCAAGGATGCCTGATTTGAATTCTTATTCTGATGTCCTCGGTGAGCCATGATGCATTGCGGGTATTACGGGATACATTTGGTATAGACATTTTCATTTTTGTATTCTAGCTATGATCGGGTCTCTTTACTCGGGCGAGAGACCCAAGCTTTTGTAAATGTCTAATGAAATGTATTGTATAAATTAATGAGTTTGTTTAAATGCTGCTATAAAAATAGTGACCAGTAACATATTCGGTCTTTTTATTGTATTCTTATTGTTATTATCTATATATGTTTTAGGGTTTCCCCTATATTTTCAGGATTTGAGTTGTTTAAATTCTCTCTTTAATTTTAAAACAAAAAAAAAAATTGGCAACCCGTTTTCTGGAATTTTGGGTGGTTATCCTGGATACTCTATATTTTATTGTGATGTTGAGAACGATCCCATCTCTTATTCCTGTTATATTGGTGTATTGGGCTGGCCACCCCTTATTTTGGTGAGCGGGTTGTCACATATATATGAACGCCTGAGGAGGTACAAACCTCAAAGAGAGATCAAGTATATGAACCACATGTTACATAATATATATCAGAACTATAAAAAAAATTAGATGACATGAACACAATTACAAACCGTTCGTCAATCTGAACTGAAAAAGAAAAATGAAATAGGCAAATAACCTACTTTACAAAATAAAATATGGCTCCATTCTTACCAGTATGAAGTCTCCCCACACCTACGGAGCTCACGCCATGACCTGTGTAAGCACAAAGTAGGTCAGTCCTTAAACCGATCTCATATGCAGTAACAAAATTAGCCAATGGTGTGATGAGTTAAAATGCATATACTAAAATCATAGCAGAGTGTGGAATTCCTGATTACCCAAACACAACCTATATTATGTCGAATATGTCGAACATTCACTCTCAATTGAGGAATCTAGGGAGAACTGAGATGTGTCCATATTGGGTATTGGACATAACACACATGATTAGCTTGGAGAGATGTGAACATGAAGGGATGAACATAACACACATAATTATTATTAAAAAAAGCCCTCTTTGACCATCATAAACAATCTGTCAAATGAAAAATGAACGAAGCTTGTCAAATGAATGAAACCAATCTATCAAATGAATAAAACCTGACTAAATAAATTAATACTATATTTCCACAAACCCAAATGTTAAACAAACTAATCAGTTACATTCAGAAACCCTTTGGATGTTTGAACACAACAACCCAAAACAAAATCAAAGTACACTGAAACATATGTTAAAAGTACTGCCCAGATTTAAAGTACATTGTAATATTCTACTTCTAGGATAATTAGGGTTTCCAAAAATCTACAATAATCAAGATTTGTCATTTGAGGAACAATACTAATCAACGGAACACTAAGCCTGAAGCTTCTTTCATGAACCATGCAAACTCATCATTTAAAAAAGCCATACCACCCAATATGACTTACATATCAAAACTATTATCCAAATCCTTCTAAGCTTTCACCACAACACTTGGTGATCGATCTGCAAGGTTAGAATAATAGGAATAAAAAATATTAGAAACAATCAAATTAACAAAATCCAAATGGAAAATCGTTTCAAATTGTTGTAAATGCATACCATATTCCAAAGACACTGGAATACAAAAGTAATTATGCCCAACTAACCTCAAAATAAAAGAGAAATGAAGAAATGAAGGAAAAATAACTGTAACTCCACTACGAAAAAATAGCATAGAACTTCCATGATAACAACAAATAACTTTCAATATTGAAGCTCGATGCCATATATAATGCTTATATGCAGATGCATATATGCATATGCATATACGAGTATGCATATATGCGACATATATGCATACAGTTGCTGCATATATGCAGCATATCTGTTCAGATGTGATGATTGATGCGTAATATATCTCTCAGCAAGATTGATGCAGATGAACAAGGGCTTCTTCGATCGGTATCTACTGCCCTATTATAAGAATAAAGAGTAGATCAAATTTATAGAAACAACAGTAATTTATAAAGGAATGAAAATCAATTCCAAGCAAACAATATATCAATCCGTTACTCACCAACTAATTATAGAAGAACTTCCCGATAAATAATGTCTGTTGTCAAATTTCCTTTGTCATTTGGAAGGAGGATCGATATGCTGTTAGCGCTCTTGCAACGTGACAAAGCCAAGTACAACTAGCCATGAATGAATAGGGGGGTCGCAAGTCAACCCTAATGCGCTTAACAGATTGACCCTGCGATTTATTCATAGTCATGGCATAAGATAACTTGATTGGAAATTGACGACGAGTCATCTTTATGGGCACTTCAGCAGAGCATGTTGTTAAAGAGATTCTTGGAATGAATACAGTCGTACATTTATCCTTCGTTAGGATTTTGGCCTCGATAACGTGCTTCGTACACCTTGTGACTATTAAGCGAGTTCCATTGCAAAGTCCATCTTTGGGCGCAGTATTTTGCAACAACATAACGGGACATCCAACTTTGATTTCCAACTTAAAAAGTGGAAACCTTGATGGGTTAAGAGCATTTAAAAACTCCGTGGGAAATTGGTTGGTTATGCCTTGGTTAGTTGCATCGGGGTACATTTTATCCGCAGTGAAATACGTAACTGCATCTCATGGGAAAGTATTGAATTCAGCAGTATTAATGGCATTTTCATCATCGTTTTAGGCAGAGAGAAATCTCCTTTCATTAAGAAAGGGAGATGTAATAGTGCCCTCCACATTCAGTAACAGATATACGGCCCCTATAAATTTCTCAACATTCTTATAATTGTGTAATGTCGATGGCATGCTGATAGTTTCCTCAGGGTTTGTCCCAATCTGGTAAAGAATTAAAGAATACATTCTTTAGTAAAGAATTAAAAACAAATCTATATGTAGATGCGAAATTAAATAAGAACATAAATACCTCATTAGGATATTTGAAAATTGAAAAGTTTAAACATCGGTACAATTGAGCCGCATGTTCAACTCCAAGGAAAGAACATGAAGATCTTTCCACAACATTGATCGACGTAAAGATGCTTTAATTATTTGTTCTTTAACGACTTCGGGTATTACGGGCAAGATTTGGCGAAAGTCACCACCGAGAACAACTGTATTTCCTCCAAAAGGCTTCTTATTATCTAGTAAATCTTACAAAGTACGGTCAACAGCCTCAATGCAGAATCGATGTTGCATTGGCACTTCATCCCAAATTATAATCTTGGCTAATTTAAACAACTCTCCATGAATCGATTGCTTTGTAAGCCCAAAATTTGAATTTTTGATAATGTCAAGGGGAATACAAAATGTAGAATGAGCTTTACGATGACCAACCAATAGTATTGAAGCAATACACGAAGAAGAAAAGGCAATCACTATGTGCTCCTGACCTCGACAATCGGATAAAATTTTATTGTACAAAAATGTCTTGTCTGTGTCACCCCGCCATTCAAAAAGAAAGTTATTCCTTTAGCCTCTAATACGGAAGTCGTAATTTCATTAAAAGCCCTTCATTACCCTGGATTAAGACGTTCTATGTTAGAATGCACAATAGCGGTGTCGGTGTCTCTCTGAAGTTGTCGATGTTCCGATATTAGTCTATTCTCTCCCGTAGTGCTCCAATTTTTTACAAGGAGGGGCATGGGTGGATAATCAGACAAAGATTTGCCTGTTTCTTAGAGAAAGTCATTAAGAAGATATAATCCGTAGTCATTGATTTCAGAATTTTTTGGAGATGCAACTCCAAATGAGGTACGTAGCTTGTGAGCAAGGCCACCACATATGCACGATGTGAACTTCTCCCACAATAAAGAATGATCTAATGGAGAGCATTGGGTTAGAATAACATTGAAAAAACGTTGAAGTTGATAGCCTGTCTGCATAATCGACGCCTCTTTCAAACATTGTACCCATTCATCATCATCTTCTAAAAGCCCCAATGCAACACATGCGGACTTGAAAGAATTGTGTAAGACATGATTTATCGTCCGTAAGCACTCAAATGAACGCGAACCTTTTACAACGGCTATAAGTAAATGCATTTAGATCATTTCTCCAAAATTTGGGCTCGCGAAGTACATTCTACTAATTGCAAAAGGTTAAGTAGGTGACCTTGGAGTCCAAATCTTTGTTACTTTGTGCCAAACAAAGTGTTCGAGAAACTCTTGATAAGTGAAAGCATGGGCGGATTCATTCGATGCACAATATTCAAAAAATGCCGTAAAAGAATATCGTTGAGTCAAAGATTGACGCACTATTTAATCCATCGACTCATCTGGATTGAACACAACATGATGCATTCCAAGAAGGTGAAGTTCCAATCTGGTAACGGACGGTTTTTCTGCACGCATTGGATTACCCAATATTCTCCAAGCTGCCTCGGGGGACCAATGTACCTAGCATCCAAGTACTATTGGATTTCATCACCACCTCCTAAGACCATAGTAGTGCGATTTTTCTCACTTATAGATATGCTTATTAATGTACTTGATGCATCTCAACCCTGCACAACCTTCAACATTAATGTGGCAATTGAACATACTTGAAAGATGAGTATTATATAGCGTAACATCTCGATTATCAAAATGTTTTTCGTTTGCCGAAGAATAGACACAACCATCATTTCTATGATGATAAATTGGATACCCATAGTTATCCATAGTGGTCAACTATGATGAATCCCGAGTATATTTCGTTGTGCATTTACCATTTTCCATGCACGGAGCATGAGGAGACTGTAGGCTGTAAGGTCCATGAACCATACAACCTAAAATTGTTACAAAAAGGGCTGGATTTTCATCTCTATTAGGAAACTCTGCAGAAACAATCTTATCAACTTGTGCATAGGTTTTAATCTTGTGTGGACCATCAAGAAAAATTAAAGCGTGCATGTTAGGTAAATCTCGCTTTTGAAATTCAATCATGAAGACATGTGCCACTTTTTGCCGAATATATGATTATTATGGATCTCCTTCATTAAATCCTTCCTCTTGAGTTTAAACACACGTGCCACCAAGTCTCGGCGAGGGAAAGCATTTTGAAAAGGCAGGAGTTCCTTTATGATCTCTGGCCATTTAGGGTTTGCCATCATCGTGAGAAAACATTTGGGTGATGATTGAAACGCGTAATTGCCATAGAATATTGATAAATTTCAAACATATTTCTCGCGCTCCTGGGAAAAGAAGATGTACAATCATTATTTTTCCAATCTGATCCGGTTGTAACCCACTGGACATACCATCAGTGAGATCTTTGTATAACTCAGCATGAAGTTTTCCTTGATTTAGTCGGTGGTACGTCAAACGATTTTGCTGAGTAGGAGCCCAACCATCAACGAAGAACTCTTGGAATAATTTTCCCCCTCTGTGTATCATGGAGTACTCTGAGTGCTCTTGAAAAATTCGATAATCAAAATAATTCATTTGAGTCAAACGCACTTCCTCTTCATTACAATGTTCCACGTCCCATAGTTTCATGTCAGGGTGCCAACCAAGTTCACCGTGAGGAAATAATAGGACGTAGTGCAGTGGCAAATATGTTGGATGGAACTCGTTAATTTGCATCAATTGACTACCCCCTTGAGATGAACTATTATGTCACTCATGCCGCTGAAATTAGAGTCATCACGCAGCAAAATAACGGCAATCTCATCAGCAGTTGGAAAATTATATGTGTTATGGTCATTTGAAGAATTGTAGTGGATATAAAACGGTAAGGTCTGACCCATCCTATTTGACCTTTGAAAATTAAAAAAGGCTCGTAATTTTTCGACGTGAAAGAATTATTCACCAAAAAAGACCCTTGAACTGTAATTAGAATGCCCCTCCTCAAATGAGTATTTCTATTACGGTGGATATACAAAGACACATCTAGACCATATATATACAATAGAGCATAAGCAACCTAATGTTCTAGACCAACATTCGGTATTAAGGATTCGGTACGATGATGAAGCTCTCCATGAATCGTCAAACTCAATGGACCCCTGCCCCTGATTATCTGATCATCCATTTGGACACCTCAACTTTTAAACCCATTGGCAGCGTTATACTCTCTGGTATAACTATGAAAGGATTTTAAACGGTTATCATCACCATCAAATAAAAGCACTTCCCAAATAATGGTCGCATCTTTGAAGAATTTGACCATCTTTTAGCCACCCAGTGTAACACATCATAATGAGGGCATCTTACGTTCATAGATCCCATCTCATGTCTTTTCGAGGCAACATACGTATGACTTAGTCTGTTGGTAATGGCTCCATTTTGGAAAGATGGTCCCCTTGACTTATATTTAAGAAAAATAGTTGTGTTAAATATTTTATTAAATAATAGATATGAATACAACCAAACACTAAAATATAGAAGTCATAAATCATTACATGTAACTTATGATTAAAGGGAGCAGTGATGTCCTAATTAACAGTGGTATAGTGTTTCCCTCCGATGGAGTATCTTATAGCGGAACCCCGGGGGATGAAGTTAAATAAGAATTAACATTCGTATCCCGATTAGATAATAAATCTTGAGGGGCTACTCTCTGAGATGAAATTAAATTTTCTATTTGAATGGTAGAAATGAAATTCGTGTTTAGATTATAGGGCTCGACATTATGGATAAATTTAGCAGGGTCTACCGAAGGTGGAATGTCCGTCACGAAATTGCATATTGGGGTTTTGTTACGCTGTGGGGAAAATTGTAGTGTATGGGTAGTTAGCAACGTAGAAGGTTGATCCTCAATACTTTCACACTGTAATACCATATGTTAGTGTCGTTCCCATCCACGTCGGCATCTTTGCCCCAAGATGCAATTAGATAATTCCTGACGTGTTAAATAGATGCAAATATTTAGGACTCACAATTATGGAATTTTTAAAACTATAAACTGAAATTCTTTGCAGAAGAAAGAAATCAAACCAAGTGAGGGGGTGGTTTTCTTTCCCTTAACCCTTTTTGTTAACCGAAAGATTATCCGTGTACTTTCTCTTCTGAAAAAATAAAATACAAATGTTATATTAGTCAAGTTAAATGGAAAAGGGACAAAGAATGTGACGTATAAATACTGTAATTAAAGTTTGTTTAAATACCTATCTAAGAATTATTTCCACTTCCAAAACATCCCAGATGATAACACCCTTGTTTGATAAGGGGGTTTGGTTACGCCGAGGGAAACATTGTGGTGTATGGGTGATTAATAACGGAGAAGTCATAGAAGATGGTTTATCTATAATGGGAGTTGTTTGATGGGGAAACAACATTTGTTAGGATCTTTCTCATTCATGTCGGCGTGCCTGACCCGAGATGCGTGCAGAAGTAGGTGTCGTTCCGTGATATATTCCAAACATAGGAAGTACAATCAAAAGAAAATAAGAATAAATAATGCATACAAAAGATAATCGAAGGAAAATAATAATCACTATCATAAATGAGTGAAAGAAGAATCAAACCGGGTGGGGAGAATGATGTTCTTTCTCTTTCCCATTTTCGTTAACCATACATTGCTCTTTGTGTTCTCGAGTGATAAACAACGGAGAAGTAATAGACGATGGTTTATCTATAGTGGGATTTGTTTGATGGGTAAACAACATTTGTTGGGATCTTTCTCATTCGCATCGGCGTCTCTGACCCGAGATGCGTGAGGAAGTATGTGTCATTCCCTAATACGTGCAAAACATAGGAAATATAATCAAAAGAAAATAAGAGTAAATAATGCCTATTAACGATAATCGAAGGAAAATGAGATTCAATAATGCATAAAAAAGATAATCGAAGGAAAATGAGAATCAACAACAAAAATGAGTGAAAGAAGAACATGGTATCTATTAATAAAATAGTTACATAAGAGAGGGGAAATTACAAATTATTGGTTAGGAGTTTCCTCTCTACTAATGATGGCCACTTCATAAGCCTCACGAATCACAATACCCGTGTCTATGCTAGGAAGATGTTCAATCTATTTAGAAAAATTACCCCAAAGTGAATAAATTATAATCCAAAATAAGAAAGAAACAACATTATATAGTTCTTGAAACATACTTTCTCAAAATTGTTTATATCATCCATGGACAATATAAGATTCCAGTGCTGCATACTTAGAAGAACTATATTTATTATGTACATATTTCAAAAATGAAATTTAGAACTAAACCTAAGCCACATACATATATTAAACATAAATGCAACAAATATTCGGGAAAAAAATTTGGGAGAGAACGAAATGCCCTAAAATCCAAACCAAACCAAACAAATTCAAAATAAATGCCATAATTATTATGTAGGCAAATAAATCAGACCCAACAAAAATGGGAGAAAAGCCATAATTTAAAATCGGATTTGAAACCCTTATGTACATGTTTCAAAACTGAAATTTAGAACTAAACCTAAGCCACATACGTATATTAAACATAAATGCAACAAATATTTGAAAAAAATATTGGGAGAGAACGAAATGACCAAAAATTCAAACCAAACCAAACAAATTCAAAATAAATGAAAGAATTATTATTTGCACAAATAAATCGGACCGACCTAAAAAATGGGGGAGAAGACCTAATTTGAAACTGGATTTGAAACCCCATTTGAAACTCGAATGTAATATGGAACAAATCAAACCTAATATGGAACAAATAAAATCTGAACCTAATCCACGTACATATATTAAACACAGATGCAATAAATAATCGAGAAAAAAGAGTCCTGAATCGAAGGATGTACCTAAAACAATAGAAGATGTTGGACCTGAGACTGGCAGCAGGTGCGGTAGAGAGGGGGTGGCAGCGAGGAGAGGGGGCGGTGGAGGGGAGAGGGGGAAGGGGAGGGTAGGGGAGTTTTACAGCCGTAGGGAATGAAAATAGGGGTAGGGGAGTTTGGACGAAAATGAAAACGGGGTTTGGGGAG
Source organism: Sambucus nigra (assembly GCA_949130495.1). Lineage (NCBI taxonomy): Eukaryota > Viridiplantae > Streptophyta > Magnoliopsida > Dipsacales > Adoxaceae > Sambucus > Sambucus nigra. Next base: position 164,081,676 of record OX422220.1, on the reverse strand, counting down.
TTTTGTTGAAAATGATAATGGGGGCGGGAGCTTAGAAGGCTTAGTTTGTTTTCAATTTTCCATGTGACAATGTGAAAATGGTGACATGGAACAATCTGAGACCCTTAGATTGCCCCAAAAAATTCGCTCCCAACCGTTGATATTTTGGAACAGTAAAACACCCTCCTCTCATATTATATATATACATTTATATATATATATATATATATATATATATATATATATATATATATATATATATATATATATATATATATATATATGTGTGTGTGTGTGTGTGTGTGTGTGTGTGTACTTTCACACATTCACACATATATATACACACATACACTTGCCCAAATCAATACCAAAACGAAAAAGGAAATGATTCCTATGCATAAATGAAGTCCCTCATATACTCACACAAGCACACATACACACCCACACACACATACATATACTTGTACACAATTTTACACATATATACATATATACACACAACACGTGCACATATATATACACAAACGAGAAGTCCCTCATTTACTCATATGCACACATGAAGTCCCTCATTTACTCACATGCACACGCATACACACCCACCCACACACACATATAATTTTACACAATCACACATACATATCCACAAAATTTCACAAATATACATATACACACACACACACACACACATATATACACATACGAGCACATGTATAACAAATTAATTCCTATACATACATGAAGTCACTCATATACTCACATGCGCACGCATACGACAATTCAGAATAAAGTAATTTGGTAAAATTTTTGATTGAATATTATGTTAAAATGGTTTCTTATCATTCATTATGCGCATGCAATTGGAAAATAATTATTGAAGCTCAACTGATTCATAGTTCTTTATTTATTAAAGTAATTGTTCTTATCTTTTTTTTATATATAATACAATCTTATATATCGTTATAACTTCTTGGTTAATTTTTGTGTTCATATTCACCCGTTCCTTACATGGTTGGAATTTGGGTAAACACATATTGGTGGAAGGCCTTGCACATTTGGTGGACACATAGTAGTTTTAGGATTAATTTAATTATAATGAACTTAGATTGTACTTATTGATATTGTGCAGATGAATATTAATGCATATATCTGTTTGGTTAACTGTTGTATCCCTGTTCACCCCTTCCTTAAGTGGTTACTATTTGGGTGAACACAAATTGGTGGAACGACTTGCACATTTGGTGGACATGTGGTATTTCTTACAAAAATTTAATTAAAATAAATATAAATTGGACTTGTTGTGTATGATTGATCGGTTGGAAAAAGTAATTAGTTAAGGATTAATTAGAGACATTACCTCTAGGACTCATATCCACACCATTCTTCTATATATTTTCTCAAGAAAAATGAGTTACAATAATAATTAATTTTAACAAGAGTATGAGAGGTTAAAAATGGACTGCACTAAAACACATTTTATTAGTGCGCCATATAGAGGGAACTTCATTTTACAAGTATGGTAATAAAAAAATTGAACAATTTAGTTACCTTACAAACTGTGGAGTTGATATCTCGCATGTGTAACTATTTGATCGTATTCTGTTTTTCTCGATAGAATGCTGGGATGAGGCCATAGAAAATATATTTCTCCTTCATAATTTACGCTAAGAGACTGACACTGGTGATAGTGTTAGAAAAGGAAGAAAGACATATTCATCCACTATGGATACAACTCTATAGGGATATTATTCACCCAGATTGTGATATCTCGCGGCATATGCACATTAAAAGTGATAAGTTTAAGAAGAAAGGATTTCCATTTCATATCATGAACATTTAGACGTTAATCATAGATAGACTGTCGCTAACTTGGCCGCATTCAAATTGTCAGAAAAATTAAAAACTAATACTGAGTTCATGGAAATTAGACACATCGAGCATGTTTTAAAAGTTGTTCATAAGGTATATAAATCTATGTAATAAGGTATAATGGCATTTTTACTATTCCGTAAACATATAGGATAGCTAAAGGTCCAGATTAAAGCCACCAAAGCTAGAAATGGAGGGCTGAGATTGTTTTATTCCATTTTCCTCTTTTGACCGTTTTTTTGTTTCCTCCCCTTTTGCCTCATTGCTAATTGGTTTCCATCTCTTACTTCAATTCAAAAGAAGTGTTAAATTAGTAACTTCAATATACATTCTTATTTTCATTCCCCCTTTCTTCCACTTACACCTTTTCAACATACCACCTCTCTCTTTCTCTCTCTTCTCACCCTTTCTTTCTCCCTGCTCTTTTTTTCTCTCTCATCTAAATTAACACGAACGTGTAACACCCCACCCAATTAAATACCGAGTGATCAGTCCTTTATTAAATTAACATCAAGGTGAATGGTTGGTTCATTTCTCAGCATCACTGTCGTAAAATAATATTTCCAATTTGAACACCCTAAATAATTAAGCTAAGTGTCAAAACCATTTAAAACCTCATTTTTCCTTTATTAAATACCAATAAATTTTTTTTAAAACCCAACAGTTAAGAATTACATAAATACTAAGGATGGCAATTTATATACAAGAATTAAACCATATATATAATCCAAACCAAGTTTAAGAACCATAAATGAAATCATCCTGACAACAGTTAACTCCCAAGGAGTATTGAATACCGAAAATATAAATGAACATAAATCTTTGACAAGATCTAAACTAAATAGGAAATCGAGCGACACATGCCCTAACTATGAAGATCTAAAGTAGGAACTAGTTCAATGACAATGTCGTCTAAAGCAAGGGCCTGCAACTCCCACATAAGCTGCAGCACGTTCAATCCAAAGAACCTAAGCATGACGCCCCTGTGGATGGGCACCAGTAATACATACATATATATACTATATTATATATATAATATTCACTATATATTATACATATATATTCATTATATTATATATATATAATATTCACTATATATTATACATATATATTCATTATATTATATATATATATATATATATATATTAACTATATTATATATATATATTATTCACTATATATTATATATATATATTCACTATATTATATATATATAATTTCACTCAACTGAATCTACTTAGACCCTATTGGTCATCTTCATAACCCATTATACTCTATCAATGATAATCAAGGGTTCCTAATCATTTTAACTGGACTAAACAAAAAGGGGAAAAATATGTAGTTTTCTAGGGGGGTCGGTCAATCTAGGAAAGGGGGTCGATCGATCGATGTTCTAGAGTCGATTGATCGATCAAGCAGTTCTTGTCCAGTTTTTCTGGAATATTCAACCTACGGGTTCAACCATTTTAACCCCTCCAAACCTCTATAATTTCATCCCAAACTCCCATCAAAGTAATCCAAGTGTATAAGCAATGTTCATAAACAACTTCTAACGTAATGACATCAATAAATCCTCAACGAATCAATCAAAAAGGGGTTTAATCTCAAATCTCTTTATAAAACAAAATTTTGCATGAATAATCACCACCCTCTATCTTAATCAAGATTTTCTTCCCAAATATCATAATAAATCTATGGGTAATCCTCTACATATGATCAAAATTTTAGACTACATGGGTTCACCCTACAACACATATAAATTCTCTTCCAAAATATAAAAAATTCCCATTAAAACTTATGATTTTCATTCCTAGACTAACATGGAAGGTATATTAACTTGTAATGTAGCAATATTGATACTTGCCTTGGATTCTAGGGTCTAATTTGTTGATGAAAAATATATGGTTTCGTTCCTCGTCGTGCGATCTACATTTTGGTGGTGGTGGAGATGAAATCGGGTGAGTCATAGGCCTTGGATTGCTTGAAAACTCTTCACCTTCTTCCCAAATCTCTTCACCTTCTTATCTAATCACTTCGCCTTCTTCTCTAATGGTTGGCGTAGGCTTTGTGTTTGTTAAACCCAAGGGACAACTCTAAATGGCTAATAAATACTAAGAAAATTCGTGGGTTTAATTACTCAAAAATACCAAATGTCTAAAATACCCTCGCGGGGTGTCAATTAGGCCTAAAAATGCCCTGAGACGCAAACTAAACACCCGAGTACACTTTTATGACTATCTCGACCCTTTTGGACACTTTGGCGCACTCAAAACGACTACATGGACAACTTATAATTTATTCACTTTAATAATAATAATTTAGTCCTGACACGACACAGGCGCGCCCCGAATTAAATTTTCATAATTGCCATTTTATTCACTCGTGACAATTTTAATAAAATCAATATCATATATTACTTTACCCATCCTGTAATATTCAACAAATTTCCAGTAATTACTAACTCACATCATGCTAGTAACATTTAAAAAAATAACTTCCGGATTAATATTAAATTTATACCTCAAATTAAATTTAATAAATCCCCAATTTTAAAAGCCATAAAAATACGGGGTATTACATACTTCCCCCTAATAACGGAATTTCGTCCCGAAATTTGGAAAAATAAAGCGTAACTGGTAAGGACAACTCCGGGTATTAATCTCACATCTCATGTAATTTCTGTCGTACCACCCATACAGTACATTACTGAAATACCCCCACTAATGTGATACTCCAAGCCTTACCATTTAGTTTAAATTATCTTGAGTTAAACTTTACTCGATCCATACTATACCATCCTCATGGAAAAAATTATGGGAAGTAACGATCCTAAGTCATCAAACAACTAAATCTGAAAGTCACAACTTCTACTTTCATTAACCTCAATAATACTTAGTGTGACATAAATATGGAAAATACTACAATCTAACCATCCAGGGCGCCCATACACCCAATGTGTGTACATTCCATCATAAGGTCTACATGAATGTGATTCCTCTGTAAGGTACCCTTAATTAACTGACTACTTAGTCTATAATTCGTATATCTAAGATTTCCACATTCTCATTTGGCGATTTAATTTGCCTCAAATCATGCTACAACTCATAACTCTCTGATTAATATAAATATATACATATAATGGCAAAGGTTATAAACTCATATTTTAAAGACCTAACTTACTTCGACTCCCAACCTTCTCTAGTTTCATGCATGGGGTGTCTCGCAGAGCGAAATCCAAACAAGGACCCCCCGATACACTAGTACCTAAAATAGTTGGTCTTCGAAACTCCTTAGGTCCTTAGTCTACAGTATATAACATCCCAACAAGTTTTATCTATTTATAAAAGTCTACTTATTCACTCTCGTATCAAAGAAAATACGCTGGCTATAACGACCAATCTTGGTCTCATATACAACAAGTCAATCCATGTCGATAATCACATCTTATTCGGATATGTCTATAATAAGTAAATCCCCAATAAAATTAAACTCACGTTTTGATATATACAAGAAAATAATAGGCGTCCCACTACCCCTCGGTGAGTCTACATAAATAATAGTGCTAATGGCCAAGTCTTGTAACCCTATGGTCCACGCAATTCTAATAGCTACAAATGAATGTGAGGTCCAAATGACAATCATTATGCTCCCCATAATTCCATAGATAGAAAACGTACCCTCATTCGTGGGCGGTGGTTGTTGACTCCTACTATTTTAACTTTGCTCCGATGAGTCAAGAAAAAATTTTACCCCAAATTTTCAGTTCTAGTTAACCACCCTCCATTATAAGTCCAAGCCTTTGAATATACTTACTTCATTGGGTAACACACCCAATTCCCGCATTCCTAGAACTTGTACTGATGACTCTACTCAATTTTCCATTTCATCCTCTCCTAAGTGCACCACATTGGGTGAGTCTAATTTGTCATCACCTTCGACTATAGCAGCACTTGAAATTTGTAGGCTGCGTCCTAACCGTCTTTACAGTCCTGGCCTCTCGTGCCATAATAGGGGTGACCTCGACTACGGTCATCATCCTCGAACATACTTCATAACCTCCTAAGTACGACCTCCGCTATCCGTCCAATGGCCCTCATCTGCCATACTTCTTGTACGAACATTCCTGAACGCAAATAATATTCACTAATATATATGTTATAGCAGGAGAACGAAATCTTACCATAGAAATAAAAAATTCTAAACATAGGGATCTATATCAAAGAAAGCTACGCTGAAAGCATAATAAGCCGCACGGATCCTAAAGGACACTAGAACCGGATTCTCTAATACCACCTGTAACACCCCGCCAAATTAATTACCGAGTGATCAATCCTTTATTAAATTAACATCAAGGTGAACGGTTGGTTCATTCTCATCATCACTGTCGTAAAATAATATTTCCAATTTGAACACCCTAAATAATTAAGCTAAGTGTCAAAACCATTTAAAACTTCATTTTTCCTTTATTAAATAGCAATAAAAAACTTTTTAATACCCAACAGTTAGAAATTACATAAATACTAAGGATGGAAATTTACACACAAGAATTAAACCATCTATATAATCGAAACCAAGTTTAAGAACCATAAATGAAATCATCCTGACAAGAGTTAATGCCCAAGTAGTGTTGAATACCGAAAATATAATTGAACATAAATCTTTGACAAGATCTAAACGAAATAGGAAATTGGGCGACACATTCCCTAACTATGAAGATTTAAAGTAGGAACTGATTCAATGATGAAGTCGTCTGAAGCAAGGGCCTGCAACTCCCACATAAGCTGCAGTACATCCAATCCAAAGAACCTAAGCATAACGCCCCTATGGCTGGGCACCTGTAATACATACATATATATACAATAGAGAAAGAAATGACAGAAAACGGGTCAGAGCCCGAGTGTAAAACAGTTTTAAAAATAGTTTAGCAAGTATTTAAAATGCTGACTGGCTAATATCACAACCATGTTAGTATGCGACACTCTCTTGAGAATCATTAACTCTCATCTAGTGTGCACTCCTACCGTACCTCTAGGACATCCTAGTTATAGTTCCCACGCTAACTAGATTATTCACATGTATCCATTCTTTATAGCCCAAATTATTCCAACATATTAACCTTATAATACATATACTGATGTTATAAACATATATATATATATATATCCATTTAGATTCAACATGATTAAGTCCCTTATTAATTCAATTCAACTAAGTGTTTTCATAAATAACTATCTTACATTTCAACTTTAACCACATAGTAGATATCATTACATGTACATATATATTCACTATATTATATATATACTATACTGCATCCCAAGACACAGCTGTGCTGCTGCATTACTCTGTTATCTTGTCCCAATACATCACGTCGCTGTATAAGGGACGATAGGTTCGGTCATGATTCCTCGAACCACAAATATCAAAATAAAAATTGGTGGCGAACATAGTCCTCATACCCACGGCTCATGCACATACCTACGTTCCCATAGCCAGCGGACTTATCAACTCACCGATAAGTCTTGCATAGTCCTATATTCTCGAGCGACAAATCAAAAATCCCATGGATTCATCAGGATATGATTACCCTCACGTGCAAACATCCCATCAATAGCAAGTAAGCTAGGTATGTCATACACATATACATAATATATGCACAATCACAAAAGTCATACATATAAATATTCATATGTTCCAAATTACGTTCGCCCACGACCCATTATTTGTTATTATCCATTCTCAACACAAATTTTACTCAATTATTTCTCATAACGGATTCGTCTCTTTTATTCTCATTTGTTATTTACTTCGTTGTTACTTCTCATCTCTCAAAGTATTCTTTATCACTAAGTATAAATAAAGAGTATGCCATTTATCGGGACGCGCTTGTGTCGTGTTGGGATTAAATTCGGACTATTAAAAGTAAATAAAAGTATATGTTACCAGTATGGTCATTTTGAGTGCGTCAATGTGTCCAGAAGGGTCGAGATAGTCAAAATAATGTACCCGGGGATTTAGTTTGGGTCTCGGGGCGTTTTTAGGCCTAATTAACACCCCGGGAGGGCGTTTTGGACATTTTACATTTTTGGGCCTGAAAACCCACGAAAATTCTAAGGGAATATCAGATGGTGAGAGTCACCTTCTAGGGTTATAAACACCATAAACCAAAGACGGCCATTGGAGAGGAAGAGGAGAGGTTTTCCAAGGAGTTCTAGGCCAAGAACTCCACTGTTTGCACCGCCGTCGCCGCCAAACGTTAGATCGTACGACGAGGATCACAACTACACCAAAATCTCCACAAGTCTGAACCAAAAAAATTCTAAGGCAAGTATCTATCTTGCGCTATTTCAGTTCATGCTCCAATAATATTAGCCTAGGATTGATTAGGACTAGTTTTTGTGAAAGAAAAACCTATTTTGGAGATTCGAATTCTCATGTTGTATGTGTAATATATGTATTCTGGAAACCCAATTCATATGTAGAGATTGAACCAATAAATTACAGTAAATGAAGAGTATGCCATTTAGAGTATAAATTACTGGTAAATATTCATATGTTCCAAATTTACATAATTGCCATTTTATTCACTCGTGACAATTTTAATAAAATCAATCTCATATATTACTTTACTCATCCAGTAATATTCAACAAATTTCCAGTAATTACTAACTCATATCACGCTAGTAAATATTAAAAAAATAATTTTTGGATTAATATTAAATTAATACCTCGTATTAAATTTAATAAATCCTCAATTTTAAAAGCCATAAAAATACGGGGTATTACACAACCTCTCTCTTCTTATGACATCTTTCTCTTTCAAACTTGTGACCTCTCTTTTTATGATTTTAGGGTTCAAATCATAATGTGGTGATTAAAATCATCTATCCTCTACGATTTTGTGGTGTTAGGTACAATGTTTAAGGTTTTTTATGGCTCAAATCATGTGCTTTGCGATTAAATCATATGCTTTACGATTAAATCATATGTTTTATAGACCTCTCACCCTCGATTCACCACGTCACAATCAAAATCAGGTATACCCTCCATTCTTTTTTACTTTTCTTATTTCAGTTTTCCTGTTTTGGGGAGTTTTTATGGTTGAAATCATGTGTTTTGTTGTTGTTTTTAGAAATCTCATATTTTATTCACCAGAAAGCAGTTCAAATATGGTATACCCTCATATCTTTTTCCCTTTTTATCTTTGGTTTCTTAAAAAAAATAATTGTGGAATCTATTTATCTCTTCGCTTATTAAATGCATTATTTCATATGTGATTTATTTACTATGAAATTTATGGTGATAAATGAGCTTCAATTCTTTTATTTTGTTTCCATAAATTTTATTGCGGTTCAGTCATTTTTAAATTGATGTATTTACTTCTCTCATCAGACTACATTTAACGCTTTAATTGAGTTCTCTCATTGAATGCGTTATTTTGTTGGACTGTGAATGTATTCTAGGTTGAAAATGAGTAAAGCTTCAATTCTTTTGATATATTGATGAATATTCTGAAGAACAAATAAACAATTATCACTTTATGTTTTCAATATGTATGATCTCTCTCTCATATGTTGGGATTTTTTGGCTTGCTTACTGATGATATTTGTGTTCTTCGACAGAGTAATTATGACATAAATTGAAACAATACTCAAGTATATGGTTGGATTGCGACTCAAAAGTTCGCCTCATATCCCTTCCACCCCTTAATAGGTATATTATTCGTTCATTAAAACATCTCTAACCTTTGTTTTTTAAAACTGGGCTCAAAGTTCTCTTAAATTTTATTAGAAAATTTTGATATGTTATCTTTCTTATAGTCCATAACCCATATTTTTCTAGAAAGGTATATCTGTTAATGTCAATTGAGGCAAATTATGGACATTTGTTTCTATTAGTATTGGTGAGTTTTGGCCCTTTTTATCATTAAAGCAATTACTATTTTTCTGTTTAATTTATGCTTTCTATTTTTTGAAGATAACTAGTTTATTTTAGAATTTAGTCAATGTTCTAATAGTTGAATGACTTTTTTTGTTTAGGAACAATTGAAGGTTCATGATTGAGCAAGGAAATGAAATTACACCACTTGACTTCGATTATTGCACGAGTTTTTTTAGTTATACTGCACAAGATTTTTTAGCTATCTTTTTTTTTTTTGGAAAATTATGTGTGTATATAGAACGTAACCGAAAACTTTACAAGTACGTGAGGAAAAACCTCAAAAAAACATAGAAGCCAAGGGGCATACCCCAAAGGAAAATAAGAAAAGTCAACATAGTGGGGCATACCCCACCCAAGCGTAAACAGCAAAAAAACCCAACAAAAAAACAAGTCCTAACAAGGGGCAAACAAAAACGCAGTCCAACAAGCAAAAGGGGTCACACCCACAGGGGAGGACCCATCCCAAGTCAAGGCAGACCTGAAACCCAACAATCAATGGGTATACACCCGAACCACGATGTTTAAAAAACCATCGACAGCATCGTCGAAAACTCCTAACCACAAGAGACCATAGCCGGTCAAATAGAGAAACAACTGGCCAAGCAACGGACAGGCCATCGCGAGGCAAACACAGAAGCAGAAAAAGCCACCGCATCGTAACTCCAACAGATCCACCATCGTGCAAGTTGGAATCATAAAGCAAAAGCGTAATGCAAAATCGATCAGCAACAACATTGGACACCCACAAACCCATAGGCTGCCAAGGAACACATCGTTATGGCTCAAACCAGCACAACCTCTAAATTGAACACCAGATGCAAAAATCAAAAGAAATAACCCACCGCGCGTTGGGGAAGATTAATAAGCGGGTCCACACCGAGGGTGGTGCAAAACCAAATGGCAACACCCATTGTCCGCACTAATTCCCAACCCCATCCCTCACCAGAAGAAACCATCGCCACATCCACCCATACATCGAAGATGGCACCACCATAGACCTGATGTGAAGTACACCAGGGGAAAATATCGATCGCTAGCAGACTACCCCCAACAAGGAGAGAAAGGCATTAGGAATCATTGTAATACCCCGAGATTTTTGGACTAATAAATTAATTATTTTTGGGAGAAATAAATATTATTTTAATTGGAGAATTATTAAATTGGCATTGAGGTTAAAATTTGAGGATGTTATAAAGTAATTCGAATGACGATTCTGAGAGTGCGGTTGATTCCGGAAGGGTCGAGATAGTGGAAATGATTGTACTTGGGTCTTATTTGGGTTCCGAAATATTTTTAGTTCGTTTGACTCGAATTGTAGTAATCGAATCATTTAAAGTGTGTATTATCATTTAAAGTTGGGTATCTTTGATTTAAGGATTAAAATCTTACGTGAGAAGTTATTCTCACTTAAGAGAAAGAGAAAATCCATAGAGAGAGAGAGAGAGAAGAGGAAAGGAAGAAGATAAATAGGAGAAAAGCTTGGAGATTCCGGCTATTAAGCAATTTCGAGGAAGATTTAACCTCTACAACCCTAAGGCAAGTGATTAAACTTGCGAAATAATTCTTATGCACTTTTATTTCATGATTTGTGGATAAATTTATTGATTTCAGATTTAAAATGTCAAAACCTAGATTTTTGGGTAAATTTTACATTTGATGTGTATATAACGGATTTGAGGTTATAAATTAGTTGGGTTGAGTTATTTGATGAGTTTTGATGTTAGTTATATGTTTGGGTTGAAGAGAAATGGAGAGAAGATGATAAATAGGATTTTTGGAATTTTGGCTTTTGGAGAAATATAGTCATTTTCGTAGCTTCTGAACAGGCCTAATCGATTCGCCCCTTAACCCGAATCGATTCGGAATGTTCGACCTATCAAGGTCTGAGTGACCAAATCTATTTAGACCCAAAGCCGAATTGATTCGGCCTAAGACAGTTGCCCAGGTCTTTTGGACCGAATCGATTAGCATTGGAGGGAGAATCCATTCGCTGGGCCGAATCGATTCGGGTTGGGCCCGAATCGATTCGGAAATAGGGCAGTTTTTGGTGAGGTTTTTCTAAAGAGAGTTTCACCCCGTTCAGTTTGGGTTTATCATTCGGGAACCTCTATATAGTTTATGAGAAGTATGTTTTGAAGACTTTTAGGGAGTTTCCCTAATGATAAATTGTTGGAGTCATATTGACTTATTCCAAGAGAATATCGATTGGATATTATCGTACCGACTAGTGGGGAAGCCCACTATCATTGAGATTTATATTTAGAGATAATTATGGGCTTATAAGAGGGAGGCAGGATGGACTTAACGATGTTTAATTTTTAATTGAATCACAAGTGGGATAACGTTAAAGGTTGTTATGAAAAATTGAACCATAATATGGATTGGGAACAACGAATGTTGATCGATGTGCATACGGATATAGAGATTATACTCAATGCTAATTGAAATGGGAGATTATTCGTACAAATAGAAGCGATGGGCGAGCTTCATGTGAGAGATCGTATCATGTATATAAAGTGAGCAAGTGTGCGAGTTAGCAACGGTTAGTATATCGAGCGAAATAAATATACTTATATAAATGAAATTAATTCATTTACGCATATGAGCATCATAAGAGTATGTATATTTATATGGCTTTATATATATACCTTGTGTGATGGTATACATTTATATGATGTGATGGTATATGTATATCTAGTGTGTATGATATATATATATATATATATATATATATATATACACACTAGGGTATGCCCGTGCCTGAAGGCACGATGAAAATTTTCAAAAAATACGTAAACGCGGAATGACAAAATTTTTCAAAAGTACGTAACTGCGAAACGAAAACAATTTCATTCCCCCAACAAAATTATTTAATCGACGTTAATTTCCGAAAGTGTTCGCCGTTGATAGGACCATACATATTTCATTTTTTTCGCAACGAATAAACAATTTTTTAAATAACCTATGGAACGAACCTATTAGATTAAAAAAATGGAAAAAATTTGATTTTTTTATATATATACATACACCGTGTTTATGTACTTACATACATACACTGTCGTACAAACTAAGTCAAGTTTTTTTATGAACCCATTTGATTTTGATTTCAATTTTTGTTTTGATGTCCCTTATTTTCATCTTTAGATGACCTACCAAAAAACTCATGTCAATAATAAATCACAGATAACATAGCTATACTACTATTTCAATATGTACTCATTGAGAGGGGTCGTTACTTGTTTGCAATAAACCTCAATAGTGTTGAGGCATAATTACTATCAACAATCAGAGACCAACTAATCTCACAATAGAATGGTCTTTGCAAAGAAGGAAATTATTGCATAAATTGGATTGGATACAAAAATAGCATTTTCACTATGTTCTTAACAAAAATTTGATGAAAACAATTGAGCCAATAATTACAAAGGCAAGCCAAAAAAAGACTACAAAACAATTAACACATCATGGGAATAGGGGTTTAAAGAGTACATGACAATGAATCTAAAAGAATAAAAAAAATCACTGAGCTCTTATGCTAAAAAAGTACTCTCCCACTATCAAGAAACACATGCTCTCCTGGCTGGTTTTCAAACACTGCACACTAACCACCGGTCAAATTATTAGATTCAAAAGAATAATGTGGTGATAGATACACCATAAGCAAAGAACAATATAACTAAGATTGTATTAATATATAGAGAATTAAAACATACAGTAATGTCGAAAATGATCCAAAGCCCACGGTGAAAACTGTAATCCTCCATCAATGCTAGGATGAAACAGTTGAATTCTCTATCAGGGGAACAATTGAAATCTTTGCAGCTTAAATGATAAAACAAACAATCATTGACCTAGAATACTTCTGCGAAATACTTGCCTTTCCGGTATGTCCTGTTTGTGTCCAACACCACCCACCCAAAGGACCTATATGCCCATTGTCATTACCAGTCATGACTATAGAAGTTCCAATGACAGTACATAATCATTAACATTAGCTTTGTTAAAAGGATATACACGCTGGCATAGAATCATTGGTAAACATAATGTGTACATAGTTACCCTTACGACGCTAATCACATAGACTATGAAATAAAAAATAAATAAATAAAAAAGCAATTGGTGCCATATACAAAAGCAATATCCCAAAAACCATTAAAGTATCCAATTGATTACAGCAGATCAATGCATACCCCAAACATAAAAGTCAAACATAGGCTCTAAATCTTCCACATCTGTTTTGTGTCTAACTAATGTACTATCAAAAGTAAAGGCAATTGTAGTAGTCCAGAGAAAAAAACCCACCTAAAAGAAATGGGTGTTGTAACCTTGAGCAGAACAAAAAAATCCTTTTGATGGATCCCTACATAACCAAAAACATCCTTAAGCAAATTTAATAGTCCATTGGAAAGAAAATATCCTTTTGATGGATCAAGTAGGTATTACTAAATACCCAATTATGCTGAAGAAACTACAAAGCATGTCCTCCAGAAACATAAAAATTCACTAAATTAGCTATTTCTTATTGGGAAGCATTTACTGGAAGTTGGTAATAGTAAAAAATAAAATGCTTAGTTTTTAAAGAATTAATATGATCCATAATACTGAAACATTAGTTAAAATGGGAAGAAGGATATTCTAAGTCTAATATTACTTACATCATAACTAAAGCAAGAAAAGATGCATCATGTACAATATATATATTTATTGGCTAAATTACTCATATTGCCCTTTAACCATTCCTCTAAGTTCTAAAATGGCCCCTCAACTACACTTCGATATAAATCAAGTCGTAAACTACAAAAGGAGTTATATAGGTATCCATTGCTCGGACACGCATTAAAAAGTGGGTTATAGAACCTGAAAGATCTAACATGAATGATTCAGATATAAAAACTTGATGTTTCATTGCCATAGCAACCATTTTTTCTACTCTGTTGTATGAACCGTAAGAAGGTACAGTTATTCTAATTTACCTAGCGTGCGGTGCACGCATGACGATATGTTTTAATGTTATTAATTTTGTCATATGCAATCAATAGATGACAAATAGAATTATATTATGCAAACAACTAACAATAGCTAGATATATGAATGAGAGTTTAAACTAAAACCACCTAGTACATGTGAAGCTGCTATGTTGTAAATAAGGAGTTATATAGTTGTTTACCTGACTTGAAAGAAACACGTAATCTCTATATATATCCCAGAAATGTCCTCCTGGATCTCATCATAAGCATATCAATTTTTCAAACCGGTCTTAGGCCTCCAGTCAATGCAAAAACTAAATCCAATTGATATTTCAGATGCTCTCAAATTAATATAATACTCAAACTTGAAGATTGTCGTTGCATCAGATCATAATTTTCAGAAGTTTGGGCGCAACAATTAGAATACTTAGTGATTTCTCTCCCAATGATAAGCAGCGACAGTTGTGTCTCTTAGAAACCCACGTAAAGAGTTCCATGGGTAGACATACTTGCACCTTAAAGTAATTTTAGTGAGATTTAGTAAAGAGAGCACTGTGTAATTATATCAGTTGGTCTATACATGATGAGTGTAAGATGATAAATAAGAAATATTTGAATCATTTCGAACCAAAATAACCTTGGGTTTCATTGTTGATTCTAACTTAAATTATATCCACAGAAAATCTTAACTACAACAGATACAGTAAAATAGGGGCCCTGTTACAAAGATACATAAAATCTTAAATTATATCCATAACATATTATCACAACTTGAATTAACCCCATTACAAAGTGACCACAGTAAAATAGGGGCCTCGTTCGTGTGTGTGTGTGTGTGTGTGTGTGTGTGTGTGTAAAACAGGGGCCTTGTCATTCATTCATTGATCCTATATGAAACAGGAAATAGGTAAAATCGAAAACTAAAATCGAAACAAAAAGCGTACAAAAAGCAGATATTAAACCTATTTAAACCTTACATCTGTAACAGTTTTGAGGCTCGTATATCTGCAGGTCGTCAGATAACATATTAAGAAAAGACAACAGCCAAGAATGTTGTTACTTTCATACTGATATTAACCCGGAGATGGATCTCAAGATGGATTGAATTGAGTTCAAGTAACCTAAAAACAAAACAAAAATGACTCAATAAATGAATTGAATTGAAGTATATTGCATTAGCAATTAAAAATGTAATCATGGAGTATTGAATTGTGTTTCCACATGGATTATTGAATTGTGTTTCCACATGAAGACTTGGCGAGATAATAAGATGGAAAACTCACAATCATTTTCTTCGGGTTGAATCGCAGCTCAGTCGAATCTAACACACCATAACTCATTTTATATAGAAGATTCGAGTGGCACCTGGTTTTCACTATAGTGCAAGCGAGAGAAAATTTGTGGGACCATTGGCGGCCTAGGGTCACAGACTATGGTTCAATAATAGTTATAATATCAGTTGTATAGTTATTGAATATTATTGAATATCCGTTATTGAAAAATATCAACTATAGTTGAATAATATTAACTATACAACTAATATTAGTTAAATAATATCAACTAAAAAGGAACACTCACGTGAACACATGATGCAATATATACTTTACCTACCAATTACACTTCTCACAAATGTAATCAAAGTCGCACGATAAAAGTCAACTATAGTTGAATATTTTACCTACCAATTAAAAACAAATGCATTTGAAGGGAAATGCTCACCTAACACAACGCCCAATACTCGTAGTACCATAGTTCAATCCCTAAAAAGAACTACATCAAAGTACATCATATGCTTAAAAATTAGCAGGACCCCGAGAAATAGCCTCATTACTTTCCTCTATCCCTACAACCCTAATATAAGGTTGTCTAACTGTAACTGCTCTTTTGTGGCTGCATAAGAAAAAGGAGGAAATAAGATAAAAAAAAGTTTTTATGTCAATGATGGATATTCAAACAATATATTAAATAACCAATTCATGGTGTAGAAAATTCTTTTGATGAGGATGAATTGGAAACTTAAAATATGCTGTCAATTCCCGTTATGGTCAATATTGTACCAGGTACAATTGTTTGGAAAAGATGGCGATCAACTGATAGAAGCAAGTTCCATTTAAAGAATGTTCCAACTGATTCGTAGTCTCTCACTCCACCTCTGATTCAATAGAAGTCGTGCCTTAAAAGTTCCATTTAAATTTGTTCAGATATGGGGAATCTATAAATTTTAGTAGTTACTCTTATAAACATATCCCAAAGTAGAAAAGTAGAATGGTCAAAACTAACACATTAGAAGAAATAATAAAACAATGCATTCTTATGAAATGCTAACAAACTTTTAATCCTCAAATTTTAATACATAGAAAGTCCGAGAGAACTCATGCGAAAATTAGATGACCCAACACCAACCCATTATTTATTAGCACTCGGAGAGAACTCACTGCCTGTTTGAAATTTATCAAAATAAAATCAATTATAGAGATGCTACTTAAAACCACAGATTTGACAAAAGCCAAGGCACAAAGCATGAAAAATATCAAAAATCAAGGAGCAGCCCTAGAATATCAAAGATATGTAATACCTCAATGTGTGGGATCCAAAATGAAAAGTGAAAAATTAAAGTGTTTGACTCCCCCCCCCCCCCCCCCAATATCCAAGGAAATAATATTGATATTTTAAAGATAGAGTATGCACAACCAACGCTGGAAAATTGTCAATTATAGACATGAGAGAGGAGAGTTTAACAGCGCTGTAACCCAAACTGTCTTGTACACACAGAGACGTAAACCAAGAAAACATGAGTTCATCCATTGGATCAAAATTCCAAACAAAACCACAAAAAATAGAAATTTCCTAATCATCATCTTCAATTATTACCTACTTTTCCTGGACCATAGACATTATTATTGAGGATTGGAGCCTCCACGTTGGATATATCATGTTCAGGTAGTAAAGAACATAAGAATAATGGTGTTACTACATCAAAGTTGTAGAAAAACAAATATTTGTACTATGCCGTCCAAGTAATGTGCTATTTAAGATGGTTAGCATGTATGATTTTACCACAGTTCATAATAACCTACTAAATCATGTCCTTGAACGAAGTATGATGACGGCGCATCTATAATACAACCTATGCGGAGAAATGCTTCTAACATTTCAATTTCATTTCGTGTACAACTTTCAACCACGAACACACATTTTGACTGCTAGAGAGACACCATATTGGGCAGTAAATAAATTCATTTGATGTCTCCAATGCCATATCTGTAAAAAGAAAACAAAACATGATACTCATACACTAACACGATAAACTAACACGCACACAACTGATCAGTACCAAAGTGTAACAGCTGATGATTAGTATCTTTTACTCCAGAACAACTCACCAAAGTGGAACAATTGATTTTCATTCCTTAAACTTTAATTGATTAGTACATTTTACTCCTTACACTTCAATTGATCAACACTTCAATATGAGTGATGCTGAAGATGTGTATATTTCACTCTAATTCCCGATGTGATAAATGTTTTGAGGTTTAGAATAGCTGCATTGTCATCAGTAGAAATAGAAGTTACATAAATGTTTTGAGGTTTAATGGAAGTAGAAATAAAAGTTATATGAAAGACTCGAAATTCCTTTAAAAAGGACCAAATTTGTGTAAATCTCAAGCACACTTTCAACACACAAACGACACGATGGTTTACCGAGATGTAACTGACAATTCTTAACATCAAACGTTAAATGATTCTTCAAATAAACTATCAAATTACCGAACACCCTAAGAAACATAAAAGGAACAAATTTGGAATGCATAAAAGGCCCAAGAAAATGAAGTGTTGATGTTATTAAAACCAAGATGAAGATGATATGAAGTGTTGATGAACGATGAAATTAAAAAAAACAATCCCACATGCACTCAAATCATGCAAATTGAAATCAAATAGGTAGAATAGTATATCTACCCGGATGTTGAAACCCACTATTAGATAAATCCAAAATAGTAAAATGCAACTAATTATAACAGTGCCCATAAATGCAGCTAATTAGAACAGTACCAATAAAATTGAAACAAAAAATCATTATTAGATCTGAAAAAGGGTTGCTCAAAAAATAAAAGACAAACCAATACATGAAGCAAAAACATCTGAAAAATGAAACCTAAATATGGTTTGATCTCCAAAATGCACAAAAACATAGAAAAAATCAGCAGAGATTGAAAATGTAAACAATATAAATTTCAGTTGTACGTATAAGAAATCAGCATAGATTGAAAAACAAACGCACTAAAACTGTACCTATTTTGCAAACGAAACCAATATGGCTAAAATCGAAACCAATCTAAATAAAAGATAAGATCTCACCAATAATTAAACCCATAAATATGCCCAATTTCTTATAACAACTAAATAAATGCAGCAATACTGAAATGAAAGCTAAAATATTAAACTAAAGCTCAAAACAAATCCAATCAAACCCTAATTTCTTGAAACAACAAAACCTAAGCTAAAATGAAACGAAATAGAAAGTTAAAATCTAAACCAATTCTAAACAAATACGCACAATACTAAACAAACGAAAGCTAAAAGTAAGAGGAGCAGTGTGTAGAGAGAATCAGCGACGTGGAGACATGAGTGACGACAGGTAGACAGGAGGGGCGGCGGCTGAAGCTGGGATGTTTTAGGTTAGGTTTTCTTAAGGGTTGCTGATGAGAGAACGGGAGATACGTTTAGAATGAGAGAAAAGTTTTCTTTGTGTGAGAAATGAGTATGAGAGTGACTGAGCGGGAGAGAATTTGAGAATGAGGTGGTTTAGACCAAAATAGCCCCAATTTTGAATTCAAGTGTAATTTTTGTAAGTAAAAAAAGAGGGGGAACTCAAATCCTTGAGTGGCAAAATAGGCTTTACAGGATAAAATCATAATGATGACATCATACTTGAAGCTTATGACATACATAAGTTTCATACTTTATTATGTATATATATATATATATATATTTATGTGAAGCTTACCCCCTCTATGCTATCATGGGATGTTGCACGATGTGGGTGAGGCCCCTGGCTTGAGGAGAAGGGAGCGTATAGTCCCTAGGTCATAGCATCCATTATTATTGTGTGACTTTTATTAGGGGTGAGATGTGGTGGGTATGTTTCGTCTCACTTTTGGGGAGGAACTATGACCGCTTCCCATACGTTGTGATTTTGTTTTTACAAAGGCGGTGTGATATTCCGACCGTTGATAAGTGAACAATTCCCTGGTACATGATAGGTTTGAGAACCCGCGTCCTCGAGTTTTAGCTTGCTGGGATGCTTATTATTATACTTATGTGAATAGTATATTTTTTGTATATGATTATGAGCTATCATATATCTGTCTCTAATGTAAAGAGACATAACAATAATGATTGAATCTCATTCTGGGAGATTTTATCGTGACTAAATTGTGATGAATGTATTAAAGTGAATATGAAGCGTATATATCAAAATGAGTATATACTACGTTGGGTACCGAGGGCATAATGGACCCCAATGACCAATATTGTCAAGGAGTAGTGTATCATGGGGAGTTCATTGTTTGGATTTCGCTTGCGAGACGCCCCACCCACGAAACGCAGTACAATGTTGGGAGTGGGGAGAAGTTTAGTCCTTAGTACTTAGATTTATATATTAGTATATCTCGGCAATCGACAGTGTCAAGGATTAGTGTATCGGGGGGGTTCCTTGTTTGGATTTCGCTTTGCGAGACATCCCACGCACGAAATGCAGTGCACTGTTGAGAGTTGGGAATAGTTTAATTATTTATATTAATGTAGTAGTTGGGGTTGTATGCGGCATGTATTGATGGCATAATGAATCTGGATAATCAATACTGTTAAGGAGTAGTGTATCATGGGGGTTCCTTGTTTGGATTTTACTTGT
The DNA here is from genome assembly GCA_949130495.1 of Sambucus nigra. Taxonomy (NCBI): domain Eukaryota; kingdom Viridiplantae; phylum Streptophyta; class Magnoliopsida; order Dipsacales; family Adoxaceae; genus Sambucus; species Sambucus nigra. Next base: position 164,061,009 of record OX422220.1, on the reverse strand, counting down.
GAGATGTCCCACGCATAAAACACAGTGCAGTATTTAGAATTGGGCGAAGTTTAGTCCTTAGCATCCGATGCTATTAACTCATTTATGTCAGTAGCTAGAATACGAGAAATTATAGCAAGAGAATACATATATGATTATTTATATGTTTAGTAAGTGACACACATTTGGGGGATTATGGTAGAATTGGAAGTGGATTGTTAAGTTTTAGATGGTGGTTTAATTGAGTATAAATTTTGGGTGTAAGTGATATTTATTTTTCTCTTAGATAGTTTGGGCAATTATTGGAGGATCATGTGCATACGTTAGGTGCGCGCTTTAGTTGAGAGGTGAGTTTGATTTTGTGGAGGGTGCAACTCCAATTTAATCATGTTATAGTGCATTTATAATTATTATGCATTTTAATGCACCTGCTAAATATGTTTTCACACCTCGGGCCCTGACCCGTTTATATATATATTTTTTTTCTATATATTGTATTATCTTAGGTGTTCTTCTTCAATAACGCCATCAATGTTTCCTATCCAGTGTATGCGTGGAGCTGTAGCCGTTCCGGACTGTTGCAGAATTTTGAGATAGCCGATTCCTACCTTTTCTATATCTCGATTAGGATTCCGTCTGTATATCGTGTTTACACCCTTGAAGTTATAGCATTTTATTTATATTTATCTTTCTTTAGAATGTCGTATTGTCTGTGACCCGACATCATATTTGGGTATTTCCTTTTTATATATTTGATTGTACTCTAGTACTCATCTCTTTTATATAGCATGTGTGTGTTCTTTATCATATTCAGTAGTTGTTATGTTGTTAGTTGTGTATTGCTTCATATGTTTTAAATTTTTTCGGCACCCTCTTTTTGTAGTAATGGGTAGTTAGTTGTGTTTGTTTTAGTATCGTCGGTAGATGCTGAGAATGATCCACTTGAGATTCCTGATTATTTTAGTATAGAGTTGGCCACCCATTATTATTTTAAGTGGGGTGTCACAGGTGGTATCAAAGCATCAGGTTCTAGTGTCTTTAGGATTTGTGTGGGTTTTCTGCAATCTTCTGTGAGCGTTCTTGATGTAGAGCCCTATTATTGGGACTGCTGTGTTCACACGTCAATATTTTTTTCTGCGATGAGAAAACATTTGAAAGGCATTCTGATACACCTGTTCTTATTTCACATGCTAGCGAAGAGAGGTCGTCCAAATAGGTCAAATAAAGGGGAAGGGAATATGGAACCCCAAATGCCTCAAGGGACTATGACAACATCTGAAGCTGCCAATATTGTGGCACAAGCAGTAACTGGTGCCATTTCTGTGATGGCACATCAACCTGCTATTCTAGCATCCCACTCAGGGTTGTCTATGTGGGAGAGAGTGCAAGATCATTTTAGGAAGGGGCATCCTCCAGAGTTTTTAAAGGGAGCTGATGCGATGGTTACAAATGGTTGGAAGAATAGTATACAGAGGCACCTTCGTATGGTTGAATGTAGCATGGTGCAGAAGCAATTTCTCGCCACCTTTAAATTAATGGGAGAAGCTATCCATTGGTGGGAGTCAATCACCACATCGGAACAAAGAGATTCATTGCCCATAACATATTTTTAGGAACCTTTTGACCAAAAGTATTTTCCTTCCGCGATCCAAAAGGAAATGAGGATGAAATTGTTGGATGTGTTTCAAGGTGATCGAATGGTGGCTGAGTACGAAGAAGAATTTACTTGATTGGAAAACTTAGTACCTGAGGAGGTAAATACGGAGGAGAAGCGAATAGCGAGATTTGTGGGAGGTTTAGATTGGCAAATTCGGCAGCATTTGTTAGGAAAACAAGTGTTAGTGACTTTCGCCGAGGTAGTGAATGCAGCACTGTTACAGTATCATGGATATCATCTTCTTTCGCAAAGGGGTAAGAAATTTAGAGACTTGGGTTCATTAAGTAGGTCTGGTGAAGAGAATTCCAGTAATACCAGAGGGTATAAGAAGGATTACCGAGGGTCACAACAGCGTTTTGTTTGTCAAGATGAGCAGACAGGATTTGCATGTAGATGTTTCTTTTGTAAAGAATTAGGCCATAGGAAGAGAGTTTGTCCCGAAATAGGTAGAGGGCCTCGTTTTGAGGAACTTTTGAATATGAAACCCTTACAGCAGGTTCGAGGCCATTTTAGGTCAGAGGACTTTGAGGGGTAACCCATCGATGAAGAGATGCAGTCGGACTAGAGAGGTATGGTGCAAATTATTTTTCTTTGTGATTAGGATTATGATTTATGAGACTTTGGGAGTATCGCAGGGAAGGTTGAAATGAGTGGTTAGTGTTATAACCCTATTATGTATGTAATGACCTGAAAGGGAGTATTGAGCAAGTAAGGCTCTTACATGATTCTCATTTGGGAGAATAGATTCTCTTGTGTTATGCTAGTAGAGAGCTATGATTTGGTTTTGCACGTAGCAATTGTTGTAATGTGTTGAGGTTTAATGGTAAAGCTATTTTTTTATGGATGTGCTAGACTTATATATTTGTTAAATTCCATCAATGGAAGATCCTAGTGTATGGCAATATTTTAATGTGATATAAGAGATTGTTGTTACTGAAATGATTCAGAATTTAGTGGATTATTGTTGAGCGAGGGATTTAGCTCATAATTGTGATAGTTTTGAGAAATATATGCTAGTAAGAGTATGATAATTCTTAACACCTTGTGCCTTGGGCATAAGGTATTTTTATTTGAATGTCGAAATACATAAACTCTTTTCAAAATAAGATTTTATTTTGGCCTTTGGGCTATATCAAAAATGATTTACACAAAAGAAAATTTAAACTATAGTCCCGATCTTACTAACTCTCAATCACCGACAGAGATACATAGTAGTGTATTGGGAGGGTTCCTTGTTTGGATTTCGCTTGCGAGACCTCCCCCACATGAAAGTTGCGAATGTCAGGAACTGAGAGGAGTTAAATCATTGGACATTTCAGAACAAAATTCCTTTATAATTAGTATGTTATTTTGATTTAAATTATTTCTAATTATTATACAATTTGAGGCTAAGTGATGCTGAATTATGTTTATACGAGTAAAGATCGAATATGGGGTGTATGGGTACCCTAGTTGGTAGATTTTTTTTTTTTTTAAATTAAAATGATCCGTAGTGAGAAGAGGGAGGAACATGTATAGGATTAGTGAGGTTAAGTATCGTCGAAACTGGTTGAAATTCTAGTAAGGAGAGAAGTCTATAATACCCCAAGATTTTCAGACCAATAAATTAATTATTTTCGGGAGAAATAAATATTGTTTTAATTGGAGAACTATTAAATTGGCATTGAGGTCAAAATTTGAGGATGTTAGAAAGTAATTCGAATGACGATTCTGAGAATGCAGTTGATTTCGGAAGGGTCGAGATACTCGAAATGACTATACTTGGGTCTTATTTGGGTTCCGAAATATTTTTAGTTCGTTTGACTCGAATTGGAGTAACCGAGTCATTTAAAGTGTGTATTATCATTTAAAGTTGGGTATCTTGGATTTAAGGCTTAAAAGCCTATGTGTGAAGTCATTCTCACTTAAGAGAAAGAGAAAAAACCCTAGAGAGAGAAGAGGAAAGGAAGAAGAGAAAGAGGAGAAAAGCTTGGAGATTCCGGCTATTACGTGATTTCGAGGAAGATTCAACCTATACAACCTTGATGCAAGTGATTAAACTTGCTATATAATTCTTGTGCATCTTTTATTTCATGATTTGTGGATAAATTTATGGATTTTGGGTTTAAAATGTCAAAACCTAGTTTTTTGGGTAAATGTTACATTTGATATGTATATAATGGATTTGAGGTTATAAATTAGTTGGGTTGAGTTATTTGATGAGTTTTGATGTTAGTTATACGTTTAGGTTGAAGAGAAATGGAGAGAAGATGATTGCAACACCCTGCCTAATTAAATACCGGGTGGCCAGTCCCATATCAAATTAAAACAGAATATACAGTTGGCTCATTCTTAGCATCACTTTCGAAAAGATTTACAACTCACCCAATACCCAATTAAGCTGGTGTTCAAAACTTTCCAAATTTTAATTTAACAAAATCCATTTCCAGTTTAAGAATAACACAACGCATTTTATTCTACAACACTGATAACCCAATAAATAACACAAAGAATTTAAATGCAATTGGAATAAACATTCCCAAATAATATAAATCCATTACAATAGTCCCAACAATGTCAAATGTATTAAAAAGACACGAATACAATAGTATTTAACCCCGATAGAAAAGATAACTGAATCCTTTCGGTGACATGCCCTAACTAAGAATACTGTGAATCAAAAAGATGATAGGCGTCTAAGCAAAACTCCATAGCTCCATAACCTGTCAAAAATCCGCTAAGGTTGGTGTCCCTTCTACTGGACACCTGATATAGAAGAAAAAATAAGCAAGGAAATGGGTCAGAGCCCGATTGTGTAAATGATTTTTAAAACAGCAAGTATTTAACAAGTGCAATAAAGCATTTATTATGTACATGTTAGATCCAACTCTCACTTGCTATTCTCACCTCTCAACTAGAGTGCACACTTAACATTTCCTATTAACTTCCTAGTTAATGGTTCCTCTTTTCCAGTTTCCATATTAATTCCATTCCCATAACATAATCCCCGTATGCCCCATACCATACGTCACATTATTATTCATTTACATTTCTCCTTTATATGAATCGTTCCTCATTAACATGAATCATTTCTCATTAATATAAATTAAGTTGTTCAATAAACATTCATTAACTTAATTCCATTATCTTTCTCTATTTACTGTTATCTACAATTATCACACAGTAAATGATTTAACCACAATATATCCATTCAATCATTTAATCCATTATATATATATTCATATATAATATGGCACCCCGAGTCATAGCTGCGGTGCAATGCATTACTCTGCTATCATGTCCCAATATCGCTAGTCGCCGAATAGGAGACAAAAGGTTCGGTGAGGATACCTCGAACCATAAACAACAACACAAACATTGGAGGCGAACATAGTTCTCATACCCATGGGTCATGCACATACCTACGTACCCATAGTCAGCGGACTTATCAACTACCCGATAAGTCTTTCATAGACCTATGTTCTCGAGCGACAAATCAAAGATCCCATGGATTCATCAGGATATGACAGCCCTCGTGCGCAAACCTCCCACCGATAGCAAGTAAACTAGGTATGTCATACACATAAATCATCAATCAATCAAATAGGTATTATCATACCTATAATATAATATAATAAGGTAATATCACTACCCTAAGATAATTCCCATAAGTAGCATTATATCTCTTTTAAATTCCACGTCTTAAAATATCATATCTTTACTTCATAATTTAATTATCCTCGCATCCTATAACACCTATCCACTCCCGACGTCGTTAAGGTTCATGCGCGAAGCGTCTCGCAAAGCGAAATCCAAACAAGGAACCCCTCCAATACACTACTACTTAACTTTGTCGATCGAGGAGGTCCGACAACTTCAACTATGCGATCGGGATAACCTCATACCTTTTTCAACCAAATGTGTTCTAAACTCCCATCTCTATCCAGGAGACATACCACTACGCTCTTCTATTACACTCCGTCCTTACGAAATCAATAATGAGCTTAAACTCAGTCCTTGATGTTCAAATTGTATCCCTAAGGCTACCCTCACTCAATATACAAGATTCAAATAGATTTTTCCCTCAACATATATTAAGTAAGAAGTCACTAATATCCTACTGGTCCATAACATTATTTCTCCCGAACTACTACGAGTTTAGTTCTCCTTTTAATTAAGGTCAAAACCGATAGTTTCAAATCTATTATAAACACATATTTTTCACTTAGGATTAAACCCTCTTGTAAACTTAAGGATACCCAGGTGTTATATTAAATCATCCCTACTGGTCCTATCTTTATTCTTCATACATCCCCATTTGGAATTTAACAAATGAATCTAGCAACCAAAATTCCATTCAATAGAATTTTCATCATTTTAATCACTTGAATCCAAATCAAATTAATTCAAATCTTATCAAGGGTTTACTGATATTTTCTATGTCCCATAATATCCAAATAATATTCACTAAAGATCCACAAAAGGTTTGGGATAAAAATCATCATTTAAAAAAAGAAACAACTTTACATATTCTGGGTAGGTCGATCGATCGAAGGCAGGGGTTGATCGATCGATCCCTCAGGTCCAAGCCTGGTTTTCTGCATTTTCTGCAACTACGGGTTTCACCATTTTTACTCATTCAAACCTTCATATTAACCTCAAAAATGAGTTATAATTATTTCTACATGATATATCAACATATATGAACGATTTCCAAAACTCTAAACATCCTAGAATCATCAAGGGATTGGATTAAAAGCATGTTTCTCTCCTTATTTCCAGAAAATCATCAACATATTAACTTCAAGAACACTTCAATGGTTTTTCAAAATTTTCTTCAACATATTCATGATCATTTCGTGGATTATTATCATCCTACAATATGAGTTTACTTCCTATATTATTTCAGTTTCTATAAATCCATATTACAACTCCATTATGTCTTCCAAACAAGAAAAATCATCTCTTTTCATAATTATTCTAACATGGACAATATACGAACTTAAGTTGAAATTATCAAACACTTTCCTTTACAGAAGGTCTGATCCTTTGGTGTAGTATATCTCAGTTGGTTGTCCCTTCTCCGGTCAACCTCCGGTGGTGGTTGGTGGTGGTGAACCTTGGTTCTTGTTCTTCTCCTTCCTAAGTGAACTCCTCTCTTCCCAAGCACCCTTTTACTCTCTCTAGGAAGATGACTTCTCTAATTTGTGAAGAGGAGATGTATAACCCATGTACACTTAATCTACCAATACTTATAATAGGACAAAACCCGAAATCACTATTCATCCCCCTAGAAAATGACCAAAATGCCCTTTTGGTTTGTCTATTCATTTCCAAATGACCCGAGACTCAAAATTAACATCCAAATAGACTTTTCTGACTATAGCGAACCTTCCGGACGCAACGACGCAGTCAAAATCGCTATAAGGTCGATAGAAAATAAATTTCCTTTATAATTTAATAAATTAGTCCCAACACGTCCCATACCGCGTCTGACTAGAAATCCAAATTACCCGAAATTATATCACACCGTCATAACAATGACATCACATTCATATATCACCTAAATATCTTTAAGTAATATTCAGAATTATCAATTTTAATATCCACAATTCGGATAAAGCCCAAATGAATTAATTTATAGTAAAATCCAATTAATGCATTAAGTTAAAATATAATCCATTTTAAAAGTCATAAAAATTACGGGGTATTACATACTTCCCCCCTTATAATAGAATTTCATCCCGAAATTCAGGAATATAAGTCATACCGATAAGGTCAACTCCGAGTATAAATCTCTCATCACAAAAAATCTAAGACGTACCGCCCATACAGTACATTAGCGAAAATCCCTATCGATGTTATACACGAAGCCTCACCATATAGTTTCAACTTAATCGAATTTAAACTTTACCCAATCTTCCCTATACCGTCCTCGTGACAATCTTTGGGAAAAATAAATGATCCTCTCGTATTAAACAAATAAATCATGAAGTCTCAACTACTTACCTTTTTCATAATTATGAAAACTACTACAATCTAATCATCCAGGGCGCCCATACACCCTCTCGTACCGCTTTCAATATTAACATTTTCGCAAAGGTTATAAACTCATATCCCAAAGACCTATATTATTTCGACTCCCAACGGTTATTAGTTTCATGTGTGGGGTGTCTCGCAAGCAAAATCCAAACAAGGAACCACCCCGATACACTACTTCCTAAAGTAGTCGGTCATCGAAACTCCTAAGGTCCTTATTCAATAGTGTATAAAAATTTGGTTTATCGTTTTAAAAAATGTGGTTTTATTGATTTCAAATAGAGTCTACGCATCTACTCTCTTACAGAAGACAAGATGCAGGATAGTAGTAGTACATACGCTCTCATATTCCACAAGTCAATGCACGTCGATAGTCAAATCACGCTCGGACATGCCCAAGGTAAGTAATCTCATGATAAAAATCAAAGCCATGTGATAACATGTAATATAAAGGTGTCCCACACCCCTTAGTGAGTCTACGTAAATAACAGTGCTATAGGCTAAGTTTAGCAACTCTTTTGCCCACACCATATTAATCGCTACAAAATTCAATAAACGCCTCATAATTCCTTAGATAGAAAACATACCCTCATTCGCGGGTGGTGGTTGTTGATTCACTGCCTGATGGACGTTATATACACGCCCGTACTGACCCTGCTGCGCAGGTGCTGCTGGAATGGGAGGCAATGCCAGCACCGGAGCTGGAGCTGGAAGAGCAGCTGGTGGAAACACTGGTACCTGTGGCTCCCGTCGAGCATGTTGTTGCTGAGGGAAATTTCCTTTTTCAGGACAATCTTGACGTTTATGGCCATACTTGCCACACACAAAACATTTTCCCATAAACTTTCCACCACTTTTCCCCTGTTGACCCCAAACCTGCTGACCATTACCTCCCTTCCCTTGGCCCTGATGAGCCTGTCTCTGGCCCTGTTGTCCTTGCCCAATACCTCTATCCTCAAATCGATAATCTCGAGATCGCAAACGCTTAGCATAGTCCCCTGGCTAGGAACCCTGATTACTCTGACGCTGATGACTCTGCGCTGACTGAGTCCCACTAAAACTGCCCCCAGTAGTCTTGCCTTGTAGGCTTGACCCAAACCCCCGCTTGACACCCTGATTATGGAAGCAGTTATCCTGGCAGTGGAGCATTGCAGCATTAAGAACATCTGCATACGTACGTAGTGAAAGATTTCCCAATAAATGTTGGCGAATCTTATAGTTCAACCCATCAATGAACATTAGAATTCTCCTCTCCTCAGTGGGTACTTCTGCTGGTACCAAATTTGTTAATCTCGTAAATTCTTCCTCATATTCCGCCACAGTCTTCTCTTCCTGTTTCAAATCAAGTAGTTTTTGCCTCATCTCTGTCTGGATCGCGGAAGGAAAATACTTCCCATCAAACCGTATCCAAAAGTCTTGGATAGTCATTGTGTCCCTCTCCTCCATAGTGGTCGTAGCTTCCCACCATTGCAAAGTTGCCCCTACTAGCTTGAATGTAGCTAGTATTTGACGTTGAACCTCAGTGCATTCGATCATTCTCAAGTGCCGTTGGATATCTTTCTTCCATTGGCTAGCAGTCACGACATCTGATCCTCCCTGAAACTCAGGTGGGTGCGCTTTCGGAAAAGCATCCCTCGCTCGTTCCCATGCAGTAGGAAATACTTGCCCTTGCGCGGATGGCACAACCGATGCCAGTACAGGAGCCTACTGAACAGCAGCTACAGAAGCATTGACTACCTGAGCGACAATTGCAGCAACTTCGGCAGTAGTCATCGTACCCTGAGCTGGGGCGGGCTGAGGTGCACGTCGAGGAAGCATCTAAAACGAGAGAACACTATCAGTATTTGATATCTCAAAATAGCTGAAGATCGTAGGCGTAAATAAAAAATCAATAATCCTACTCATAGGGCTCTACATCAAAGAACGCTAAGCTGGAGACTCAATAAGCCGTACAGATCCTAAAGGATACTAGAACCTGATGCTCTGATACCACCTGTAACACCCCGCCTAATTAAATACCGGGTGGCCAATCCCATATCAAATTAAAACAGAATATACAGTTGGCTCATTCTTAGCATCACTGTCGAAAACATTTACAACTCACCCAATACCCAATTAAGCTGGTGTTCAAAACTTTCCAAATTTTAATTTAACAAAATCCATTTCCAGTTTAAGAATAACACAACGCATTTTATTCTACAACACTGATAACCCAATAAATAACACAAAGAATTTAAATGCAATTGGAATAAACATTCCCAAATAATATAAATCCATTACAATAATGCCAACAATGTCAAATGTATTAAAAAGACACGAATACAATAGTATTTAACCCCGATAGAAAAGATAACTGAATCCTTTGGGAGACATGCCCTAACTAAGAATACTGTGAATCAAAAAGATGATAGGCGTCTAAGCAAAACTCCATAGCTCCATAGCCTGTCAAAAATCCGCTAAGGTTGGCGTCCCTGCTGCTGGACACGTGATATAGAAGATACAATAGAAGAGAAAATATGCAAGGAACCGGGTCAGAGCCCAATTGTGTAAATGATTTTTAAAACAGTATTTAACAAGTGAAATAAAGCATTTATTATGTACATGTTAGATCCAACTCTCACTTGCTATTTTCAACTCTCAACTAGAGTGCACACTTAACGTTTCTTATTAACTTCCTAGTTAATGGTTCCTCTTTTCCAGTTTCCATATTAATTCCATTCCCATAACATAATCCTCGTATGTCCCATACCATACGTCACATTATTATTCATTTACATTTCTCCTTTATATGAATCGTTCATCATTAACATGAATCATTTATCGTTAATATAAATTAAGTTGTTCAATAAACATTCATTAACTTAATTCCATTATCTTTCTCTATTTACCGTTATCTACCATTATCACACAGTAAATGACTTAACCACAATATATCCATTCAATCATTTAATCCATTATATATATATTCATATATAATATGGCACCCCGAGTCATAGCTGCGGTGCAATGCATTACTTTGCTATCATGTCCCAATATCGCTTGTCGCCGAATAGGAGACAAAAGGTTCGGTGAGGATACCTTGAACCATAAACAACAACACAATCATTGGAGGCAAACATAGTTCTCATACCCATGGTTCACGCACATACCTACGTACCCATAGTCAACGGACTTATCAACTCCCCGATAAGTCTTTCATAGACCTATGTTCTCGAGCGACAAATCAAAGATCCCATGGATTTATCAGGATATGACTGCCCTCGCGCGCAAACCTCCCACCGATAGCAAGTAAGCTAGGTATGTCATACACATAAATCATCAATCAATCAAATAGGTATTATCATACCTATAATATAATATCAATAAGGTAATATCACTACCCTAAGATAATTCTCATACGTAGCATTATATCTCTTTTAAATTCCACGTATTAAAATATCATATCTTTACTTCATAATTTAATTATCCTCGCATCCTATAAAATCTCTCCACTCCCGACGTCGTTAAGGTTCATGCGCGGAGCATCTCGCAAAGCAAAATCCAAACAAGGAACCCCTCCAATACACTACTACTTAACTTTGTCGATCGAGGAGGTTCGACAACTTCAACTATGCGATCGGGATAACCTCATACCTTCTTTCAACCAAATGTGTTCTAAACTCCCATCTCTATCCATGAGACATACCACTACGCTCTTGTATTACACTTCGTCCTTGCGAAATCAATAATGAGCTTAAGCTCAGTCCTTGATGTTCAAATTGTATCCCTAAGGCTACCCTCACTCAATATACAAGATTCAAATAGGTTTTTCCCTCAACATATATTTAGTAAGAAGTCACTAATATCCTACTGGTCCATAACATTATTTCTCCCGAACTACTACGAGTTTAGTTCTCCTTTTAATTAAGGTTAAAACCGATAGTTTCAAATCTATTATAAACACATATTCTTTAACTTAGGATTAAACCCTCTTGTAAACTTAAGGATACCCAGGTGTTATATTAAAGCATCCCTATTGGTCCTATCTTTATGCCTCATACATCCCCATTTGGAATTTAACAAATGAATCTAGCAACCGAAATTCCATTCAATATAATTTTCATCATTTTAATCACTTGAATCCAAATCAAATTAATTCAAATCTTATTAAGGGTTTACTGATATTTTCTATGTCCCATAATATCCAAATAATATTCACCAAAGATCCACAAAAGGTTTGGGATAAAAATCATCATTTAAAAAAAGAAACAACTTTACATATTCTGGGAAGGTCGATCGATTGAAGGCAGGGGTCGATTGATCGATCCCTCAGGTCCAAGGCTGGTTTTCTGCATTTTCTGCAACTACGGGTTTCACCATTTTTACTCATTCAAACCTTCATATTAACCTCCAAAATGAGTTATAATTATTTCTACATGATATATCAACATATATGAATGATTTCCAATACTCTAAACATCCTAGAATAATCAAGGGATTAAATTAAAAGCATGTTTCTCTCCTTATTTCCAGAAAATCATCAACATATTAACTTCAAGAACACTTCAATGGTTTTTCAGATTTTTCTTCAACATATTCATGATCATGTCATGGATTATTATCATCCTACAATATGAGTTTACTTCCTATATTATTTTAGTTTCTATAAATCCATATTACAACTCCATTATGTCTTCCAAACAATAAAAATCACCTCTTTTCATAATTATTCTAACATGGACAATATACGAACTTAAGTTGCAATTATCAAACACTTGCCTTTACAGAATGTCTGATCCTTTGGTGTAGTATATATCAGTTGGTTATCCCTTCTCCGGTCAACCTCCGGTGGTGGTTGGTGGTGGTGAACCTTGGTTCTTGTTCTTCTCCATCCCAAGTGAACTCCTCTCTTCCCAAGCACCCTTTTACTCTCTCTAGGAACATGACTTCTCTACTTTGTGAAGAGGAGATGTATAACCCACGTACAGTTAATCTACCAATACTTATAATAGGACAAAACCCGAAATCAATATTCATCCCCCCTAGAAAAATGACCAAAATGCCCTTTTGGGTTGTCTATTCATTTCCAAATGACCCGAGACTCAAAATTAACATCCAAATAGACTTTTCTGACTATATCGAACCTTCCGAAAGCAACGGCGCAGTCAAAATGACTATAAGGTCGATAGAAAATAAAGTTCCTTTATAATTTAATAAATTAGTCCCGACACGTCCCAAACCGCGTCTGACTAAAAATCCTAATTACCGAAATTATATCACACAATCATAACAATGACATCACATTCATATATTACCTAAGTATATTTAAGTAATATTTAGAATTATCAATTTTAATATCCACAATTCGGATAAAGCCCAAATGAATTAATTTATAGTAAAATCCAATTAATCCATTAAGTTAAAATATAACCCATTTTAAAAGTCATAAAAATTACAGGGTATTACAATGATAAATAGTATTTTTGGGATTTTGGATTTTGGAGAAAAATAACCATTTCCATGGTGTCTGAATAGGCCGAATCGATTCGTCCCTCAACCCGAATCAATTCAGAATGTTCCAGCTTTCAAGGTTTGAGTGATAGAATCGATTCGGACCCAAAGTCGAATTTATTCGGCCTAAGACAATTGCCCAGGTCTTTTGGACCGAATCTATTCGCATTGGAGGACGAATCGATTCACATTGGAGGACGAATCGATTCGTATTGGTCCCGAATCGATTTGGAAACAGGGTAGTTTTGGGTGACGTTTTTTGAGAGCGAGTTTCATCCCATTCCGTTTGGGTTTATCGATCGGGAACCTCTATTTAATTTATGAGAAGTATGTTGTGGAGTCTTTTAGGGTGTTTCCCTTATGATAAATTGTTGGAGTCATATTGACTTATTCCAAGAGAATATCGATTGGAGATTATCGTACCGACTAGTGGGGAAGCCCACTATTATTGAGATTTCTGTTTGGAGATAATTATGGACTTATAAGAGAGAGGTAGGATGCACTTAGCGATGTTGAATTTTGAATCGAATCACAAGTGGGATAACGTTAAAGGTTGTTATGAAAAATTGAACCATAATATGGATTGGGAACAACGAATGTTGATCGATGTGCATACGGATATAAAGATTATCCTCAATGTTAATTAAAATGGGAGATTATTCATACAAATAGAAGCAATGGGTGAGCTCCAAGTGAGATATCGTATCGTGTATATAAAGTGAGAAAGTGTGTGAGTTAGCAACAGTTAGTATATCGAGCGAAATAAATATACTTACATAAATGAAATGAATTCATTTATGCATATGAGCGTAATAAGAGTATGTATACTTATATGGCGTGGTGTATATACCTTGTGTGATGGTATACATTTATATGATGTGATGGTATATGTATATCTAGTGTGTATGATATATATATATATATATATATATGTGTGTGTGTGTGTGTGAAGCATACCCCCTCTATGATATCATGGGAAATTGAGCGATGTGGGTGAGGTCCCTGGATTGAGGAGCAGGGAGCGTATAGTCCCCAGGTCATCGCGTCCATTATTATTGTGTGATTTTTATTAGGGGTGAGATGTGGTGGGTATGTTTCGTCTCACTTTCATGGAGGAACTATGATCGCTTCCCATACGTTGTGATTTTGTTTTTACCAAGGAGGTGTGATATTCCAACCGTTAGTACCCAGGATGATACGTGAGCTATTCCCTGGAAGATGATAGTGTTGAGAACTTGCGTCCTCGGGTTATAACTAATGTAAAGAGACATAAGAATAATGATTTAATCTCATTTTGGGAGATTTTATCCGAACTAAATTGTGATGAATATATTAAAGTGAATATTAAGCGTATATGGTACTGAGGGCATAATGGACCCCAATGACCAACATTGTTAAGGAGTAGTGTATCGGGGGGTTTCTTGTTTAGATTTTTCTTGCGAGACATCCCATGCACGAAATGCAATACAATGTTGGGAGTGGGGAGAAGTTTAGTCCTTAGTACTGAGATTTATATATTAGTATATCTCGGCAATCGACAGTGTCAAGGAGTAGTGTATCGGGGGGTCCTTGTCCGGATTTCTTTTTGTGGGACGTCTCACGCACGAAACGCATTGCACTATTGAGAGTTGGGAATAGTTTAATTATTTATATTAATGTAGTTATTGGGATTATATGCTTCATTCATTTATGGCATAATGAATCTCGATAATCAATACTGTCAAGGAGTAGTGTATCGGGGGGTCCTTATTTGGATTTCGCTTGCTAGACGTCCTACGCACGAAACACAGTGCAATATTGAGAATTGCAAAAAGTTTAGTCCTTAGCATTCGATGATATTAACTCATTTATGTTAATATCTAGAATATTATAAATGCTAGAAAGAGAGTACGTATATGATTATTTACATGTTTAGTAAGGGACACACATTTGGGGGATTATGGTAGAATTTGAAGTGGATGGTTAAGTTTTAGATGGTGGTTTAATTGAGTATATATTTTGGGTGTAAGTTAGATTTATTTTTCTTTTAGATAGTTTGGACAATTATTGGAGGATCATGACATACGTTAGGTGCGCGCTTTAGTTGAGAGGTGAGTTGGATTTTCTGGAGAGTGCGACACCACTTTAATCGTGTTATAGTGCATTTATAATTATTTTGCATTTTAATGCACTTGCTAAAACTATTTTCACACCTCGGGCCCTGACCCATTTATATTTTTTTTGCTATATATTTTATTATCTTAGGTGTTCCTCTGCAAGAACTCCATCGATGTTTCCTATCCAGTATATGCGTGGAGCTGTAGCAGTTGTGGACTGTTGCGGAATTTTGAGATAGATGATTCCTACCTTTTGTATATCTAGATTAGGATTCAGTCTGTATATAGGGTTTACACCAATGCAGTTGTAGCATTTTGTTTATATTTATATTTCTTTAGATTGTTGTATTGTCTGTGACCCGACAACATATTCGGGTATTTCCTTTTTGTATATTTGATTGTACTCTATAACTCATCTCTTTTATATAGCATGTGTGTGTTCTTTATCATATTCAGTAGTTGTTACGTTATTAGTTGGGTATTTCTTCATATGTTTTAAATTTTTTTGGCACGCCCTTTGTAATACCCCGTATTTTTGTGATATTTATTTATGGGATTAATTGAATTAAATGCGTATTAATTGGAAATTAATCCGAATAAAAATACTAGCGAGATGCGAGTTGGTATTTGATATTAATGAGTATATATGGCTATATATGAATATTGAATTATGAAATTTGTCGTGAGATTGAAATACGACAATTTGGAAATTTTGTTGAGACGCGTGTGACAATCGCGTCAGGTTTATATTTATTTTAATTAAAAAAGTGAATTTTATTTCTATAAATTGTATGGTCATTTTGAGTGCGCCAACGCGTCTGGAAGGGTCAAAATAGTAAGAAAACACTAGCCGGGGGTTTAGTTTGGGTCCCGGGGCATTTTTAGGCCATACCGGCAACGTATAAGGGTAGTTTGGTAATTTTAGAATTTTGGGATTTCTGATTAACGAATTTTAGGAGTTTTTAATGGGAAATTAAAAGACCCACTAACCCATTATCAGCCATTAACTGATTAGAGGGCTACGAGGGTTATTAGAAGAAAACCCAAAAGTTCCTAAGGCAAACCCTAGCCTCCATTGCCACTATTAGAGAAGAGCTTGTAGAGAGATAGAAGGATTCTGCAGAGAGAGAGAGAATACTCCAGCAAATCGACATCAAAATCAGAGTTTCAAATAAGGCAAGTGGTTTAATTCCAATTAATTTCAGAGAATGCTTCTTCCATGTGTAGGAATTGATAAAATCTTATTGTTCTGGGGAATTAATGAAAAACCCATTTTAATTGGAAGTGAAAATTACATTTTTGATGAGGATTCGCATGTAGATTTGTATTTAGATGATTATTCTGATGATATTATAATTTGGATGAAATGAAAACGGATTTAATTATGCCCTTGGAGGATTTATATAGTTTAGGGTTCATGTTCTTGAAATTGGGGATAAATATATGGATTTGATATTTAGATGATGTTTATAATGAATTAACACCACAAAAGCGTTAGTAGGTGACCTATGTATGTTTAGGGACGATTAGGAACCTTGAACAATTGTTGGACTATGTTTAGATGAGATTAGAAGGGAAGAAAAGATGGAAAAATGAAATAAGGAATATCTGGGCTCGAAACTGGCCACTCGTTAGAAGACCTGCCCAGGTCGTTAGAACGAGCTCGTTCGAATGAGCTTCTAACGAGTTGATCTTTGACTTCTAACGAGGGTGAAGTTATTTCAATGTTTTCGTTCGAACGAGACCTCGTTAGAAAGCCCACTTTGTTTGAACGAACTCTCGTTCGAACAGCCTCGTTCGAACGAGACTTCGAACGAGTTGACAGTTTAGGCTTTTTAGCCTGTTTTGATCCCGAGTGTCCCGTAACCTTGTGTATACGTAGAGATAACCTTCCCTTGATGATTAATTGTTACATTTGGGATGTTTGGGATATAATGAGGAGTCAAACCTAGAAGTGTAGTTTGAACCTAAGGGAAAAATATGAAGTAGGACGTGAGTGTCTATTACGTTGCGAGAACTATTGACTGCCTAATTTATTATATTAACCGGGAACATATAAATTGTGTAGTATTATATGTCGGTACGAGAATGAGAAGTGTACCTCCAATATATTATGGTAATTACTAAGAGGTGTGCAAACTTAGTATATGTATTGATTTTATGTGTATGACATACCTACCATACTTGCTATCACGGGAGGTTTACGTTCGCTTAGGGCCTTCTAATCCTTTTGTTGCCCGGATTTAGATTGGTTACCTCGATGAACATAGGTCAGAGAAGGACTTATTGGGATTTTAATAAGTCTGCTGATCGTGGGAGCGCAGGTATGTGCGTGACCCATGTGATGTGACTATGTTCGCCTCCATTATTTGTGATGTTATTATCTAAGAACGATTCCTGAGAGATTCGGAATACATGATCCTTATGTACGTGATGTACCGGGATGGATAGCAGAGTATGTGTGCACCGCAGCTTAGTCTCGGGGTGCTTGTATTGTATATTTATGACGTGAATAATATACACTTAATTAATGGGAACTTTCATGTTAATATTGTGAATATAATTATGGTAATGTTTTGAGAAAACATAACGGATAAATTGATAGTGAGTTATACTACAAATTGAGAATCCGAGTGTATGTAAAGCCCCCTATTATTTGATAACGTTAGAATGTAATATGGGAATCGAGTAGTAAGGGGTAGAACTTATTACGGTTTGGTTAGATATGTATGATTATTTAGATCGGTACGGTACGTTAGGATTGCACATGTAGTTGAGAGGTGAGAATTTCATGTGAGTGCACGTCCTAACATGTATTTTACATTTAATGTTTTAATGTTATTAAAACACTTGCTGTTTTTAAAATGATTTCCACTTTCGGGCTCTGACCCATTTGCTTTCAAATCTATTTTTGTAAAAACCATTTTAGGTGCCCAGCCACAAGGACACCATGCTTAGGATCCTCATTCAGGTGACGAGCTGTAGCTGTTTGTGGAAGTTACAGGACTTTGCTTGTAGACGCTTCTTCTATATTGACTCTCTATTCAGCATTTATCAGTTGTAGGGCATGTCACCCATTTCTTTAGAGACTTTTCATTTATTTCAGTTATTCAGACTTCGGGCATGTAATTAATTCAGGATTCAGACTTAAGTTATTATTTTCCAGTTGTTGGATTGTTGTGAGGAGTTTTCCTCTAGACTCTTATATTTATATTGTTGGTTATTTCATTACTTCGTTATGGTGAATGGATTATGTTGTTATTTCATTATTCTTTTATTGCATGTTAATCAGACTTAACTTAAAATTTGGCAACTTACTTTTTAAATACTAGGTGGTTAGTAATTCTAAAAATGTTTTCGACAGTGATGCTATTAACTGAACCAACTTGGCATTTTGTATTGATTTAATAAAGGAGTAGCTACCCGGTATTTAATTAGTCAGGGTGTCACAGGTGGTATCAGAGCATCAGGTTCTAGTGTCCGTTAGGATCTGTACGGCTTATTATGTTTTCTGCTGAGCTTTCTTTGATGTAGAGCCCTATATTTTAGGACTGTTGTACTCTCTTGTATATGCTACGTTCTTCAGCTATTTAAAGTTTATAACTACGAACTTATAAACTTTATTCTTGTTTCAGAATGCCTCCATGACGTGCACAACGGGTTCCCAGGGATGCTACGCCAGAACCACAGCCCGCACCAGTTCAGGGCACGATGAATGCCGCCGAGGTTGCAGCCATTGTGGCCCTGGCGGTAAATGCCGCACTAGCTGTAGTTCAGCAGGCACCACCTCAGGCGCCGATAATCGCGCCAGTTCAGACTCATGCATTCCCGTCTGCTTGGGAACGTGTACGTGATGTTTTTCAGAAAGCACACCCTCCGGAGTTCGCAGGTAGCTCCGATGTGGTAGTTTCGAGTCATTGGAGGAAGGATATTCAGCGGCACTTAAGGATGTACGAGTGCACTGAGGTTCAGAAGCAGATACTAGCTACCTTTAAGCTAGTAGGGTCTGCACTGCAGTGGTGGGAGTCTATTACCACAGTGGAGGAGATAGATACTCTAACTATTCAGGAGTTTTGGGTGCGGTTTGACCGCAAGTACTTTCCGTCGGCTGTTCACACAGAGATGAGGAGGAAGTTGATGAGCCTCAAGGAGGAGGGTAAGACTGTGGCCAAGTATGAGGCTGAATTCACTAATCTTCTGAACATTATTCCGGATGAGATACCGACGGAGGAGAAGAAGATACAGAAATTTACGGACGGGTTGACATGGAGGATTCGTCAGCACTTGTTAGGGAACCTCTCGTTAGCCACTTATTCTGATGTGGTTAACACTGCATTGCTCCATTGCCAGGATCAACGCTTTCACATGGCTGAGGGCAAGCGATCGGGAGAGTCTAGCCATCAGGGCACGACTGGAGGAAATGGTGCCAGTGGGGCACAATCTGTTCAGGGGCAGAGACAGGGTGATCAGGGTACCCAGCAGGGGGATCACAAGAGGTTCAGGTCAGGAAATTTCAGGCACGGACAGGGAGGTTTCTGGCATGGCCATCAGGGTCTGAACGGCCATCAGAACCAGCACGGTCAGAATGGTCAACAGCAGTTTCAGCAGGGCCAACAGGGCCAGTGGAGGAACGGTAACGGCCACCAGGGCCGGGGGCAGCAGGGACAGAGAGGGGGGAACTTCCCGAGGAAGTGTTTCGTTTGTGGCAAGAATGGCCATAAACGCCAGGACTGTCCTGATAGGGGCAGGGCCCCGCAGCAGCAGCAGGGTGCTCGACATGAGCCACAGAGGCCACTTTTTCCACCAGCCCTCCCAGCTCCAGCCCAGGTGCCAGCTCTTCCAGCCATTCCAGCAGTTCTTGTGCAGTAGGGACAATTACAGTATGGACGTGTCTATAATGTCCACCAGGCAGCAGCTCCGCAGGCACCACCCGCAATTGAGGGTATGTTTACTATCCATGGTACTATGGGTCGGGTTTTGTTTGATACGGGGGCAACACACTGTTTTATAGCTACACATTTTGCGAAAGCCTTAGGGTTGTTAGCCACAGCAGAGAGCACAGTGACGTGTGTAGATTCACCATTAGGGAGTGGGTCACTTATTTTCTTTATATGACGGGGAGTGGGGGTAGAGATTGGTAGTCTGGTATTACCTGCTGACATTTTAGTATTAGATATGCATGTACACGATGTGATTATCGGTATGGATTGGCTCACTGATTATAGAGCCATGATTGATTACTTCGGTGGGAGCATTGTTTTTGCCATTCCGGGGCAAGAGATGTTTGTAGTGGCGATGCCTCACCTAGAGGGAGGTTCGATCGCTCATTTGTACTACATAGAGGAGGATACCTCTAAGGAGGTTTTGATTCCTTTAGATTTGATCCCAGTTGTAAGGGAGTATTCCGATGTGTTTCAGTAGATACCAGGCCTACCCCCCAGTCGAGAGATAGACTTTGTCAAAGACTTATTACCAGGTACGAGACCTATAGCACGCGCACCGTACCGTATGGCTCCGGCAGAGATGCGAGAGCTACGAGATCAGATTGAGCAGTTGTTGGGTTAGGGGTTTATACGGAGGAGTACTTCGCCGTGGGGTGCCCCTGTGTTATTCGTGAAGAAGAGAGATGGTTCACTGAGACTGTGTGTGGACTACCGGGAGTTGAATAAGGTCACGATACGGAATAAGTATCTGTTGCCTCGAATCGATGACTTATTCGACCAGTTGAGAGGAGCTTCTTTCTTCTCGAAGATTGATTTGCGATTTGGATACCATCAGTTGCGTATCAGGGAGGAGGACGTCTAGAAGACTGTGTTCTTATCGAGATATGGTTCTTACGAGTTTTGGGTTATGCCTTTTGGTTTGACCAGCGCTCCAGCAGTGTTTATGGACCTGATGAATAGGGTGTTCAGGGATTTCCTAGATCAGTTTGTCATTGTCTTCATCGATGATATTCTGGTATACTCCCAGACAGAGGGGGAGCACGCCGAGCATTTGAGGTAGGTTTTGCAGACGCTACGTCAAAACGAGCTATATGCAAAATATGAGAAGTGCGGGTTTTGGCTGAAGGAGGTCCAGTTTTTGGGACATATTATTTCTGACCGAGGAATATCTGTTGATCCGGGGAAAGTATCCGCGGTGAGGGAGTGGGGACAGCCCACGACACCAATGGAGATTTGTAGTTTCTTGGGATTAGCAGGATACTACAGGAGGTTCATTCGGGGATTCTCGAAGATAGCAGGTCCTTTGACACATCTGACTCGTAAGGGTGTGCCATTCATCTGGAGTGATGCCTGTCAGCTGGCATTCGATGAGTTGAAGGATAAGTTGACCTCAGCACCTGTGTTAGCATTGCCGAGGCCGGGAGTTGAGTATCTAGTTTACACCGATGCATCCTTGCAAGGACTTGGAGGTGTATTGCAGCAGGAGAGTCAGGCCATTACTTATGCATCCCGTAAGCTAAAGCCTCACGAGAAGAATTACCCCACTCATGACTTGGAGTTGGTGGCAGTTGTATTTGCCCTTCGGATATGGAGACATTACCTTTTGTGGTAAAAGTTTCGATTGTTCACGGACCACAAGTCCCTACAGTACCTATTCACGTAAAAGGAGATGAATATGCGACAGCGAAGGTGGCTTGAGTTTGTGAAGGACTATCAGTTTGATATCCAGTATCACCCGGGGAAGGCTAACGTGGTAGCAGACGCATTGAGCCGTAGGCCAGCAGATGAAGTGGCAGGGGTGTGGAAGGCCAAATTGACGGAATTGGGACACCAGGATGTAGTGGCCCGATCGTTCATGTCTGTAATGACCGTTACACCACAGATTGTCACGAAGGTAGTAAGGGCACAGGCAAATGACTCGTTCTGTCAGGAGCAGATAGTTCGATTATTAGCAGAGGGGGCTGAGTCCTATACCGTTAGCTCAGACGGGGGATTACGCTTCAATGGGAGATTGGTAGTTCCGGAAGGGGAGGAATTGTGGCACGCGGTGATGGCAGAGTCGCACGGCTCACGGTTTGCGGTACATCCCGGTGGGGACAAAATGTACCAAGACATGAGGCGACAGTATTGGTGGAGCGGGATGAAGAGAGATATTGCCGTGTTTGTTTCAAAATGCGCCACTTGTCAGCTAGCAAAAGTGGATCATCAGAGACCGGCAGGACTTCTACAGCCACTGGAGGTCCCGATGTGGATGTGGGAGAGCATCTCCATGGACTTTATCACGGGATTGCCTACGTCACAGATAGGTCACGACTCCATTTGGGTAATTGTGGACAGGTTGACCAAAGTCGCTAATTTTCTACCTGTAAGGACATACTACGCTACGGGACAGTATGCCCAGCTCTTTATTGCAGAGATAGTGAAACTTCACGGTGTGCCCCTAAATATCGTGTCTGACCGAGACAAGATATTTGTTTCACGGTTTTGGGAGAGTTTTCAGGAGGCCATGGGCACGGAATTGCGGTTGAGTACGGCGTATCACCCGCAGACCGATGGGCAGACCGAGCGTACAAACCAGATGTTGGAAGACATGCTACGTATGAGTATCATTGATTTTGGGGGTGGATGGGAGCAGTATCTTCCACTGGTGGAGTTTGCTTACAACAACTCCTACCAGTTCACCATTGGCATGGTGTAATACCCCGTACTTTTGACTATATTTATTTTGGGGATTAATTAATTAAATGAGTATTAATTGGAAATTAATCCGGGTTATAAATACTAATGAGATGCGAGTTGGTATTTGATAATGTGCATATATGATTATATATGTATTTGGTATTATGAAATTTGTCGTGAGATTTATATACGGCATTTTAGAAATTTTGTTGAGACGCGTGGGACCGCCGCGTCACGGTATAATATTTTGTTAATAAAAGTGAATTTAAAATCTATAATCCGTATGGTCATTTTGAGTGCGCCAACGCGTCCAGAAGGGTCGAGATAGTCAGAAAACACTAGCCGGGGGTATAGTTTGGGTCCCGGGGTATTTTTAGGCCTTACCGGTAACTTAAAGGGTATTTTGGTAATATTACATTTTGAGGAATTAAAAGTGACGAAAATTTGGTTAATTAAATCTGATGTTGATTTGACCCACTAAGCCCATGACCAACCCATATTAACCTAGAAGGCTACGTAGGTTGTCATTTAGGTTTTCTAAGTTTTCCCAAATCAAACCCTAGCCACCTTAAGCCACCATTGGAGAAGGAGCTTAGAGAGAGAGGAAACTCTGCAGAATCTTCACCAAACCTACACCAAAATCAGAAATCAAACCAAGGCAAGTGTTTTAATTATATTTAAATTCATAGAATGTTTCCCCCATGTTAGAAAATTGATAAATTACAACTGTTCTTGAAAGATAATGAAAACCCATGTAGTTTGGAGTTTAGAACTTGAAAATTGTGAAGAGAATTACATGTAGTATGATAGGTAGATGATTTCCCTTATAATAATTGTGATTTGAAGGAATTAAAACGAAATAAATTCTGGGATTTGATGATGATATAAACCTAGGGTTCATGTTCTAGAGAAATTGGGAAAAGTGTAGAGATTTGTAAATTTGGTTGATGTTATGATGATTCAATCCTTGAAAACATGTTAGGAGATGATGTAAATATGTTTAGGATGAATTAGAGACCCTAAAACGTTATTAGGATGAACCTTGGAAGAGATTAGAAGTGATAAAAATGGTGAAAAACGAATTGGGGAGAAATCTGGGCCGAATCTGGTAGCTCGTTAGAAGCAGCCCCAGGTCGTTCGAACGAACTCGTTCGAACGAGCTTCTAACGAGTTGACCAGTCATTGCTAACGAGTAGGAATTTCGTTCGATATCTCGTTCGAACGAGATATCGTTAGAAGGGACAGTTCGTTCGAACGAACTGGATCTCGTTCGAACAGTCTCGTTCGAACGAGACTTCTAACGAGCTGACAGTCCAAACTCGTTCGAACACTCGTTCGAACGAGACTTCTAACGAGTTGACAGTTTGGTCCTTTTTGGACTGTTTCTATTTTTGGAGACCCGTAAACTTGTTCGAGGATATAGATAGCATTTCTTTGATGATATAGTGATAGACTTGGGACATTTGGGTATTTATGAGGAGGAATTTACATACGAGAGTTGTATTACATGTACGGTTTGGGTTGAGACGTGAGTGTCTACTACGACGTGAGAAATTATAGCGTGTATAATTACAAACCGGAATAGTATAGATTGTGATAAATATAGTTAGTGCGAGAATGCGATATGTACTACGATTAAAATACGGTATAACTAAGATGTGTGTTTACTTAGTATTGGTATATGGATTGTGTGTATGACATACCTACCATACTTGCTATCACGGGAGGTTTGCGTTCGCTTAGGACCCTCTAATCCTTGTGCGCCTACGGGGGGGATATAGACTGGTACCTCGATGAACATAGGTCATAGAAGGACTTATTGTGATATTAATAAGTCTGCTGATCATGGGAGCGTAGGTATGTGCGTGACCCATGTGATGGTGACTGTGTTCGCCTCCATTATTTGTGATGTTGTTATCGGTAAACTATTCCTGAGAGATTCGGAATATGTAATCCTTATGTACGTGATGTACCGGGATGGATAGCAGAGTATGTGTGCACTACAGCTTAGTTGCGGGGTGCTTGTATTGTATATTTATGATATGAATAATATACATTAAATTAATGGGAATCCTCATGTTAATGTTGTAAATATATTACGGTATTGTTTCGAGATATAATGAGTTAACTGATAGTTGTATATATGGCATATTTAGTAACTGAGTTTACGTTAAATCCCTATCTAATTATGAGCGTTATATGTTAATGGAACCGAGTATTATGGGTAGGACCTTTGGCAGTCTAGCTAGTTATGATGTCACTTAGCTAGTAGTATGGGTCGTTATAGATGGGTACTTACGTTAGGAGTGCACAGTTAGACGAGAGGTGAGAATATAATGTGAGTGCACGTCCTAACATGTACTTTGCATTTAATGTTTTAAATGTTTTTAAAGCACTTGCAGGTTTTTAAAATATAACTCCACATTCGGGCTCTGACCCGTTTGCTTTTCAAATCTTTTTTCTTGTAAAACGATTTTAGGTGCCCAGCCACAGGGACACCAAGCATAGGATTCTCATTCAGGTGACGAGCTGTAGCTGTTTGTGGAAGCTACAGGAATTGCTTATAGACGCTTCTATCTTTTGGATTCCAGAGTCACTATCTATCAGTTGTAGGGCATGTTGCCCATTTCTATTTAGAGCATCTTTTACATTTCAGTTTTCAGACTTTACCATGTATTGTTTCAGTTTATTTATTTCAGTTATGGGATTGTAGTGAGGAGTTTTCCTCCAGACTTTACTTACGTTATGTGATGATTAGTCGTTTTACTTCAGTATGGTGAATGGTGTTATTTATTTCTTCATTACACTTGTTGCATGTTAATCAGACTTAAATTAAAATTTGGCAACTTGCTTTTTAAATACTAGGTGGTTTGTAATATTAAAATGTTTTCGACAGTGATGCTATTAACTGAGCCAACTTGGCATTTTGAATTAATTTAATAAAGGAGTAGCTACCTGGTATTTAATTAGTCGGGGTGTCACAGGTGGTATCAGAGCATCAGGTTCTAGTGTCCTTTAGGATCTGTACGGCTATTATGTTTTCGCTACGTTTCTTTGATATAGAGCCCTATATTTTAGGACTGTTGTACTCTTTTTGTGTATGCTTCGTTCTTCAGCTGTATTAAGTTTATAAACCGTGAACTTATAAACTTTGTTCTTATTTCAGATGCCTCCACGACGTGCACGACGAGTTCCCAGGGATGCAACGCCCGAACCCCAGCCCGCTCCAGTCCAGGGTATGATGAACGCCGCTGAGGTTGCTGCTATAGTAGCCCAAGCGGTAAATGCCGCGATTGCCGTGATTCAGCAGGCACCACCTCAGGCGCCAGTTGTCGCGCCAGTACAGGCTAATGCATTCCCGTCTGCTTAGGAGCGTGTACGTGACGCTTTTCAGAAAGCGCATCCGCCAGAGTTTGCAGGTAGCTCAGATGTGGTAGTCTCAAGCCAATGGAGGAAAGATATACAGAGGCATTTGAGGATGCATGAGTGCACTGATGTTCAGAAACAGGTGCTAGCTACTTTCAAGCTAGTGGGATCTGCACTACAGTGGTGGGAGTCTATTACCACCGCAGAGGAGAGGGATACTCTCACGATTCAGGAGTTCTGGGTGCGGTTCGACCGCAAGTACTTTCCGTCGGCTGTTCATACAGAGATGAGGAGGAAGCTGATGAGTCTGAGGCAGGAGGGAAAGACAGTGGCCGAGTATGAGGCCGAGTTCACTAACCTGTTGAATATCGTTCCAGACGAGATTCCAACAGAGAAGAAGAAGATTGAGAAGTTCACCGATGGGTTGAATTGGAGGATCCGTCAGCATCTGCTAGGGAACCTATCGTTGGCCACTTATTCTGATGTGGTTAACGCTGCATTGTTGCACTGCCAGGACCACCGTTTTCATATGGCCGAGGGCAAGCGGTTGGGGGAGTCTAGCCATCAGGGCAGGACTGGAGGACATAGTGCCAGCGGGGCACAATCTGGTCAGGGGCAGAGGCAGAATGAGCAGGGCTCCCAGCAGGGAGATAATAAGAGATTCCGGTCAGGGAACTACAGGCAGGGACAGGGAGGTTTCCGCCAGGGCCATCAGGGTCCAAATGGCCATCAGGGCCAACAGGGACAAAATGGGCAGCAGTTTCACCAGGGCCAGCAGGGCCAAGGGAGGAATGGTAACGGCCACCAGGGCCGGGGAGAGCAGGGGCAGAGGGGAGGGAATTTCCCAGGGAAGTGCTTTGTTTGTGGCAAGACTGGCCATAAGAAGCAGGATTGTCCTGATAGGGGCAGGGCCCCGCAGCAGCAGCAGGGTGCTCGCCAGGAGCCACAGAGGCCTATGTTTCCCGCCGCTCTTCCTGCACCGCCACAGATGGCAGCATTGCCACCCATTCCAGCAGTCCCAGTTCAGCAGGGGCAGCTACAGTATGGACGTGTCTACAACGTCCACCAGGCTGCAGTTCCACAGGCACCGCCCGCGATCGAGGGTACGTTTCCTATCCATGGCACTATGGGTCGGGTATTATTCGATACGGGTGCTACACATTGTTTTATAGCTACACACTTCGCGAAAGCTTTAGGATTGTTAGCTACGGCAGAGAGCACAGTGACGTGTGTCGACTCACCATTAGGGAGTGGGTCACTTATTTTCTTTATATGCCGGGGAGTGGGGGTAGAGGTTGGTGGTTTGGTATTACCTGCGGACATGTTAGTATTAGACATGCATGTTCACGATGTGATCATCGGTATGGATTGGCTCGTAGCATATAGGGCCATGATTGATTGCTTTAGTGGGAGCATTGTTTTTGCCATTCCGGGGCAAGAGATGTTTGTAGTGGCGATGCCTCGCCCAGAGGGAGGATCGACCGCTCATCTGTATTACATAGAGGAGGATACCTCTAAGGAGGTTGTTATTCCTTTAGATTCGATCCCGGTTGTCAGGGAGTATTCGGATGTGTTTCAGGAGATACCAGGCTTACCACCTCGTCGAGAGATAGACTTCGTTATAGATTTTCTACCGGGTACAAGACCTATAGCACGTGCACCGTACCGTATGGCTCCAGTTGAGATGCGAGAGCTACGGGATCAGATAGAGCAGCTGTTAGGGCAGGGCTTTATTCGTAGGAGTACCTCACCTTGGGGCGCTCCAGTTTTGTTTGTGAAGAAGAGGGACGGTTCACTGAGATTATGTGTGGACTACCGAGAGTTGAATAAGGTCACGATACGGAATAAATATCTGTTGCCTCGAATCGATGACTTATTCGACCAGTTGAGAGGAGCTTCTTTCTTCTCGAAGATTGACTTGAGGTCGGGATACCATCAGTTGCGTATCAAGGAGGAGGATGTCTCGAAGATTGCGTTCTTGTCGAGATATGGTTCTTACGAGTTTCGGGTTATGCCTTTCGGCTTGACCAACGCTCCAGCAGTGTTTATGGACTTGATGAACAGAGTGTTCAGGGATTTCCTATATCAGTTTGTCATAGTCTTCATTGATGACATTCTAGTTTACTCTCAGACAGAGGAGGAGCACGCCGAGCATTTGAGGCAGGTTTTGCAGACACTTCGTCAGAATGAGCTGTATGCAAAATATGAGAAGTGCGGGTTTTGGCTGAAGGAAGTCCAGTTCTTGGGTCACATTATTTCCGACCAGGGAATATCAGTTGATCCGGGGAAGGTATCAGCGGTGAGGGAGTGGGGACAGCCCACGACACCAACGGAGATTCGTAGTTTCTTGGGTCTAGCAGGATACTACAAGAGGTTCATTCGGGGTTTCTCAGAAATAGCAGGTCCTTTGACACATCTTACTCGTAAGGGTGTACCCTACATCTGGAGTGATGCCTGTCAGTTGGCATTCGATGAATTGAAGGACAAATTGACCTCAGCACCTGTGTTAGCATTGCCGAGACCGGGAGTTGAGTATTTGGTTTACACCGACGCGTCTTCGCAAGGGCTTGGAGGTGTATTGCAGCAGGAGAGACATGCCATAGCTTATGCTTCCCGTAAGCTTAAGCCTCATGAGAAGAATTACCCCACGCATGATTTGGAGTTGGCAGCAGTGGTATTTGCCCTACGGATTTGGAGGCACTATCTTTTGGGGGAGAAGTTTCAACTGTTCACGGACCACAAGTCCCTACAGTACCTATTCACGCAGAAGGAGTTGAATATGCGACAGCGTAGGTGGCTTGAATTCGTGAAAGACTACCAGTTCGACATCCAGTACCACCCGGGAAAGGCTAACGTGGTAGCAGACGCGTTGAGCCGTAGACCAGTAGATGAGGTGGCAGAGGTATGGAAGGCTAAGTGGAAGGAATTGGGACACCAGGATGCAGTGGCCCGATCTTTCATGTCTGTGATGACCGTTACACCGCGGATTGTCACGAAGGTAGTACGGGCATAGGCTAATGACTCATTCTGTCAGGAGCAGATAGTTCGGTTACTAGCAGAGGGAGCCGAGTCCTATACCGTTAGTTCAGACGGGGGATTACGCTTCAATGGAAGGTTGGTAGTTCCGGAAGGGGAGGAATTGCGACATGAGGTGATGGCAGAGTCGCACGGCTCACGGTTCGCGGTACATCCCGGAGGGGACAAAATGTACCAGGACATGAGACGGCAGTATTGGTGGAGCGGTATGAAGAGAGATATCGCTGAGTTTGTCTCGAAATGCGCCACTTGTCAGCTTGTAAAAGTGGATCATCAGAGACCAGCAGGATTGCTGCAGCCGTTGGAGGTCCCGGTGTGGATGTGGGAGAGCATATCCATGGACTTTATCACGGGGTTGCCTACGTCGCAGAGGGGTCACGACTCCATTTGGGTAATTATGGACAGGTTGTCCAAGGTCGCTCACTTTTACCCATTAGGACTGATTACACTGCGGGACAGTATGCCCAGCTCTTCATTTCAGAGATTGTGAGACTTCACGGTGTGCCCCTGAATATCGTGTCTGACAGAGACAAGATATTTGTTTCGCGGTTTTGGGATAGTTTACAGGAGGCCATGAGCACAGAATTGCGATTGAGTACGGCTTATCATCCGCAGACTGATGGGCAGACAGAGCGCACCAATCAGATGTTGGAGGACATGCTACGCATGTTCATTATTGACTTCGGAGGTGGATGGGAGCAGTACCTTCCTCTAGTGGAGTTTGCTTACAACAACTCCTATCTGTTCACGATTGGCATGGCTCCGTTTGAAGCATTGTACGGTAGGCCTTGTCATTCCCCAGCATGTTGGTTAGAGGTGGGGGACAACAAACTACTTGGGCCGGAAGTGATTCAGGATACTTCGGCAAGGATTGAGTTGATTCGGAGTCGCATTCGAGTAGCTCAAGACAGGCAGAAGAGTTATGCTGATGCGAAGAGATTTTTCAGGGAGTTCCAAGTGGGGGGCAAGGTTTTGCTCAGGGTATCTCCGATGAAGGGGATTATGCGATTCGGGAAGAAGGGGAAGTTGGCACCGAGGTATGTGGGGCCGTTTCCTATTATTGAGCGGATCGGACCGGTTGCGTATAGACATGGGTTACCGGAACATTTGCATCGGATTCACGATGTGTTCCATATTTCCTCGCTGAGGAAATACCTTAGAGATAATTTGGCTCATTCTCACATTGCTGTGGAGGACATCGATCTCCAGCCGGATAGCTCCTACGAGGAGGGGCCAATTGCTATTTTGGACCGAAGCGAGAGGAAACTGCGGTCAAAGATAGTCCCGTTAGTGCGTGTTCAGTGGCGACATCACAATGTCGAGGAGTCCACATGGGAGCGCGAGGATGAGATGCGCGAACGTTATCCAGAGTTATTTTTAGCAGTTACTTTCTAGTTTCGAATTTCGGGACGAAATTCAGTTATTAGGGGGGAAGTATGTAATACCCCGTACTTTTGACTATATTTATTTTGGGGATTAATTAATTAAATGCGTATTAATTGGAAATTAATCCGGGTTATAAATACTAATGAGATGCGAGTTGGTATTTGATAATGTGCATATATGATTATATATGTATTTGTTATTATGAAATTTGTCGTGAGATTTATATACGGCATTTTAGAAATTTTGTTGAGACGCGTGGGACCGCCGCGTCACGGTATAATATTTTGTTAATAAAAGTGAATTTAAAATCTATAATCCGTATGGTCATTTTGAGTGCGCCAACGCGTCCGGAAGGGTCGAGATAGTCAGAAAACACTAGCCGGGGGTATAGTTTGGGTCCCGGGGTATTTTTAGGCCTTACCGGTAACTTAAAGGGTATTTTGGTAATATTACATTTTGAGGAATTAAAAGTGACGAAAATTTGGTTAATTAAATCTGATGTGGATTTGACCCACTAAGCCCATGACCAACCCATATTAACCTAGAAGGCTACGTAGGTTGTCATTTAGGTTTTCTAAGTTTTCCCAAATCAAACCCTAGCCACCTTAAGCCACCATTAGAGAAGGAGCTTAGAGAGAGAGGAAACTCTGCAGAATCTTCACCAAACCTACACCAAAATCAGAAATCAAACCAAGGCAAGTGTTTTAATTATATTTAAATTCGTAGAATGTTTCCCCCATGTTAGAAAATTGATAAATTACAACTGTTCTTGAAAGATAATGAAAACCCATGTAGTTTGGAGTTTAGAACTTGAAAATTGTGAAGAGAATTGCATGTAGTATGATAGGTAGATGATTTCCCTTATAATAATTGTGATTTGAAGGAATTAAAAAGAAATAAATTCTTGGATTTGATGATGATATAAACCTAGGGTTCATGTTCTAGAGAAATTGGGAAAAGTGTAGAGATTTGTAAATTTGGTTGATGTTATGATGATTCAATCCTTGAAAACATGTTAGGAGATGATGTAAATATGTTTAGGATGAATTAGAGACCCTAAAACGTTATTAGGATGAACCTTGGAAGAGATTAGAAGTGATAAAAATGGTGAAAAACGAATTGGGGAGAAATCTGGGCCGAATCTGGTAGCTCGTTAGAAGCAGCCCCAGGTCGTTCGAACGAACTCGTTCGAACGAGCTTCTAACGAGTTGACCAGTCGTTGCTAACGAGTAAGAATTTCGTTCGATATCTCGTTCGAACGAGATATCGTTAGAAGGGACAGTTCGTTCGAACGAACTGGATCTCGTTCGAACAGTCTCGTTCGAACGAGACTTCTAACGAGCTGACAGTCCAAACTCGTTCGAACACTCGTTCGAACGAGACTTCTAACGAGTTGACAGTTTGGTCCTTTTTGGACTGTTTCGATTTTTGGAGACCCGTAAACTTGTTCGAGGATATAGATAGCATTTCTTTGATGATATAGTGATAGACTTGGGACATTTGGGTATTTATGAGGAGGAATTTACATACGAGAGTTGTATTACATGTACGGTTTGGGTTGAGACGTGAGTGTCTACTACGACGTGAGAAATTATAGCGCGTATAATTACAAACCGGAATAGTATAGATTGTGATAAATATAGTTAGTGCGAGAATGCGATATGTACTACGATTAAAATACGGTATAACTAAGATGTGTGTTTACTTAGTATTGGTATATGGATTGTGTGTATGACATACCTACCATACTTGCTATCACGGGAGGTTTGCGTTCGCTTAGGACCCTCTAATCCTTGTGCGCCTACGGGGGGGATATAGACTGGTACCTCGATGAACATAGGTCATATAAGGACTTATTGTGATATTAATAAGTCTGCTGATCATGGGAGCGTAGGTATGTGCGTGACCCATGTGATGGTGACTGTGTTCGCCTCCATTATTTGTGATGTTGTTATCGGTAAACTATTCCTGAGAGATTCGGAATATGTAATCCTTATGTACGTGATGTACCGAGATGGATAGCAGAGTATGTGTGCACTACAGCTTAGTTGCGGGGTGCTTGTATTGTATATTTATGATATGAATAATATACATTAAATTAATGGGAATCCTCATGTTAATGTTGTAAATATATTACGGTATTGTTTCGAGATATAATGAGTTAACTGATAGTTGTATATATGGCATATTTAGTAACTGAGTTTACGTTAAATCCCTATCTAATTACGAGCGTTATATGTTAATGGAACCGAGTATTATGGGTAGGACCTTTGGCAGTCTAGCTAGTTATGATGTCACTTAGCTAGTAGTATGGGTCGTTATAGATGGGTACTTACGTTAGGAGTGCACAGTTAGACGAGAGGTGAGAATATAATGTGAGTGCACGTCCTAACATGTACTTTGCATTTAATGTTTTAAATGTTTTTAAAGCACTTGCAGGTTTTTAAAATATAACTCCACATTCGGGCTCTGACCCGTTTGCTTTTCAAATCTTTTTTCTTGTAAAACCATTTTAGGTGCCCAGCCACAGGGACACCAAGCATAGGATTCTCATTCAGGTGACGAGCTGTAGCTGTTTGTGGAAGCTACAGGAATTGCTTATAGACGCTTCTATCTTTTGGATTCCAGAGTCACTATCTATCAGTTGTAGGGCATGTTACCCATTTCTATTTAGAGCATCTTTTACATTTCAGTTTTCAGACTTTAGCATGTATTGTTTCAGTTTATTTATTTCAGTTATGGGATTGTAGTGAGGAGTTTTCCTCCAGACTTTACTTACGTTATGTGATGATTATTCGTTTTACTTCAGTATCGTGAATGGTGTTATTTATTTCTTCATTACACTTGTTGCATGTTAATCAGATTTAAATTAAAATTTGGCAACTTGCTTTTTAAATACTAGGTGGTTAGTAATATTAAAATGTTTTCGACAATGATTCTATTAACTGAGCCAACTTGGCATTTTGAATTAATTTAATAAAGGAGTAGCTACCTGGTATTTAATTAGTCGGGGTGTCACACATGGCTCCATTTGAGGCGTTGTACGGTAGACCTTGTCGTTCCCCAGCATGTTGGTTGGAGGTGGGGGACAACAAACTACTTGGGCCGTAAGTGATCTAGGATACTTCGGCGAGGATAGAATTGATTCAGAGTCGCATTCGGGTAGCTCAGGATCGGCAGAAGAGCTATGCTGATGCGAAGAGGTTCTTCAGAGAGTTCCAAGTGGGGGACCAGGTTTTGCTCAGAGTATCTCCTATGAAGGGGATTATGCATTTTGGGAAGAAAGGGAAGTTGGCACCGAGGTATGTGGGACCATTTCCTATTATTGAGCGGATTGGACCGGTTGCGTATAGGCTTGGATTACCGGAGCATTTGCATCGGATTCACGATGTATTTCATATTTCCTCGCTAAGGAAATATCTTAGAGACGATTTGGCTCATTGTCATATTGCCTTGGAGGACATCGATCTCAAGCCTGATAACTCCTACGAGGAGGGGCCGATTGCTATTTTGGACCGAAGTGAGCGGAAACTGCGGTCAAAGATAGTTCCGTTAGTACGTGTTCAGTGACGACATCATAATGTCGAGGAGTCCACATGGGAGCGCGAGGATGAGATGCAAGAACGTTATCCAGAGTTGTTCTTACCAGGTACTTTCTAGTTTCGAATTTCGGGACGAAATTCAGTTATTAGGGGGGAAGTATGTAATACCCCGTATTTTTGTGATATTTATTTATGGGATTAATTGAATTAAATGCGTATTAATTGGAAATTAATCTGGATAAAAATACTATAGAGATGCGAGTTGGTATTTGATATTAATGAGTATATATGGCTATATATGAATATTGAATTATGAAATTTGTCGTGAGATTGAAATACGACAATTTGGAAATTTTGTTGAGACGCGTGTGACAGTCGCGTCAGGTTTATATTTATTTTAATTAAAAAAGTGAATTTTATTTCTATAAACCGTATGGTCATTTTGAGTGCGCCAACGCGTCCGGAAGGGTCGAAATAGTCAGAAAACACTAGCCGGGGGTTTAGTTTGGGTCCCGGGGCATTTTTAGGCCATACCGGCAATGTATAAGGGTAGTTTGGTAATTTTAGAATTTTGGGATTTATGATTAACCAATTTTAGGAGTTTTTAATGGGAAATTAAAAGACCCACTAACCCATTATCAGCCATTAACTGATTAGAGGGCTACGGGGGTTATTAGAAGAAAACTCAAAAGTTCCTAAGGCAAACCCTAGCCTTTATTGCCACCATTAGAGAAGAGCTTGTAGAGAGATAGAAGGATTCTGCAGAGAGAGAGAGAGAGAATACTCCAGCAAATCGACATCAAAATCAGAGATTCAAATAAGGCAACTGGTTTAATTCGAATTAATTTCAGAGAATTCTTCTTCCATGTGTAGGAATTGATAAAATCTTATTGTTCTTGGGAATTAATCAAAAACCCATTTTAATTGGAAGTGAAAATTACATTTTTGATGAGGATTCGCATGTAGATTTGTATTTAGATTATTATTCTGATGATATTATAATTTGGATGAAATGAAAACGGATTTAATTAGGCTCTTGGAGGATTTATATATTTTAGGGTTCATGTTCTTGAAATTGGGGATAAATATATGGATTTGATATTTAGATGATGTTTATAATTAATTAATACCACAAAAACGTTAGTAGGTGACCTATGTATGTTTAGGGACGATTAGGAACCTTGAACAATTGTTGGACTATGTTTAGATGAGATTAGAAGGGAAGAAAAGATGGAAAAACGAAATAAGGAATATCTGGGCTCGAAACTGGCCACTCGTTAGAAGACCTGCCCAGGTCGTTCGAACCAGCTTCTAATGAGTTGACCTTTGACTTCTAATGAGGGTGAAGTTCGTTCGATGTTTTCGTTCGAACGAGACCTCATTAGAAAGCCCACTTCGTTCGAACGAACTCTCGTTTGAACAGCCTCGTTCAAACGAGACTTCGAACGAGTTGACAATTTAGGCTTTTTAGCCTGTTTTGATCCTGAGTGTCCCGTAACCTTGTGTATACGTAGAGATAACCTTCCCTTGATGATTAATTGTTACATTTCGGATGTTTGGGATATAATGAGGAGTCAAACCTATAAGTGTAGTTTGAACCTAAGGGAAAAATATGAAGTAGGACGTGAGTGTCTATTACGTTGCGAGAACTATTGACGGCCTAATTTATTATATTAACCGGGAACATATAAATTGTGTAGTATTATATGTCGGTACGAGAATGATAAGTGTACCTCCAATATATTATGGTAATTACTAAGCGGTGTGCAAACTTAGTATATGTATTGATTTTATGTATATGACATACCTACCATACTTGCTATCATGGGAGGTTTATGTTCGCTTAGGGCCTTCTAATCCTTGTGTTTCCCGGATTTAGATTGGTTACCTCGATGAACATAGGTTAGAGAAGGACTTATTGGGATGTTAATAAGTCTGCTGATCGTGGGAGCGCAGGTATGTGCGTGACCCATGTGATGTGACTGTGTTCGCCTCCATTTTTTGTGATGTTATTATCTGAGAACGATTCCTGAGAGATTCGGAATACGTGATCCTTATGTACGTGATGTACCGGGATGGATAGAAGAGTATGTGTGCACCGCAGCTTAGTCTCGGGGTGCTTGTATTGTATATTTATGACGTGAATAATATACACTTAATTAATGGGAACTTTCATGTTAATATTGTGAATATAATTATGGTAATGTTTTGAGAAAACATAACGGATAAATTGATAGTGAGTTATACTACAAATTGAGAATTCGAGAGTATGTAAAGCCCTATATTATTTGATAATGTTAGAATGTAATATGGGAATCGAGTAGTAAGGGGTATAACTTATTACGGTTTGGTTAGATATGTATGATTATTTAGATGGGTACGGTACGTTAGGAGTGCACATGTAGTCGAGAGGTGAGAATTTCATGTGAGTGCACGTCCTAACATGTATTTTGCATTTAATGTTTTAATGTTATTAAAACACTTGCTGTTTTTAAAATGATTTCCACTTTTGGGCTCTGACCCATTTGCTTTCAAATCTATTTTTGTAAAAACCATTTAAGGTGCCCAGCCACAAGGACACCATGCTTAGGATCCTTATTCAGGTGACGAGCTGTAGCTGTTTGTGGAAGTTACAGGACTTTGCTTGTAGATGCTTCTTATATATTGACTCTCTATTCAGCATTTATCAGTTGTAGGGCATGTCGCCCATTTCTTTAGAGACTTTTCATTTATTTCAGTTATTCAGACTTCGGGCATGTAATTAATTCAGGATTCAGACTTATGTTATTATTTTCCAGTTGTTGGATTGTTGTGAGGAGTTTTCCTCTGGACTCTTATATTTATATTGTTGGTTATTTCATTACTTCGTGATGGTGAATGGATTATGTTGTTATTTCATTATTCTTTTATTGCATGTTAATTAGACTTAACTTAAAATTTGGCAACTTACTTTTTAAATACTAGGTGATTAGTAATTCTAAAAATGTTTTCGACAGTGATGCTATTAACTGAACCAACTTGGCATTTTGTATTGATTTAATAAAGGCGTAGCTACCCGGTATTTAATTAGTCGGGGTGTCACACCCTTTTTGTAGTAATAGGTAGTTAGCTGTTTGTGTTTTAGTATCGTCACTTGATCATGAGAATGATCCACTTGAGATTCCTGATTGTTTTAGTATAGGGCTGGCCACTCGTTATTATTTTAAGCGCGGTGTCACAATTATCAAGATCTTGCTCTTGTGTTAACCCCGGGATCAGAACCAAAGTCTGACCAATGTTCTAGATCCGGCCCCTACAATAGCTAAGGCAAAGCCAAGCCAAGAGGCCATACCCATCATCCAATATGAGGGCCCTCCTAAAACCAATTCGAAATGAAGTGGAAACTAGGGGATAAGATGGCGATTGATAGGGGAAGTAAACATCAATAGTGACGGGGTGGGGAAAAACGAAGAGGAGGGATGGACCGGGAAGAGGGGTGGCTGGAAAATGGGGGAAGACACAAACCCTAGATAAAGAAGCTCTCAACCATCCGAAAAGGGACTCATGTTTCCTTATGTATTTTTAGCTATCATTAGTTACTTATCATTGATAGAACCTTGAAACATTTTAATTTATATAAATTAAGGAATTTAGGTATGAGAAATTTGGTGGTGTTCTCTACAAAATTAATTTTAGTTGA
This sequence comes from Sambucus nigra, assembly GCA_949130495.1. NCBI lineage: Eukaryota > Viridiplantae > Streptophyta > Magnoliopsida > Dipsacales > Adoxaceae > Sambucus > Sambucus nigra. The sequence goes on along the minus strand of OX422220.1, from coordinate 164,023,138 downwards.
TAACATTCTTTTTTTTGTTAAAGCGACGAAGTATTATTTGTGAATTTCGACATTGCCTTTGTAACCCCCGCCCCACAAATTTAACCATACTCATGTAATTTGGTGATTTCGTACGGCCTAGTTGGGCATTAGACTTCGTAATATTGATCTCGAATGAGATTTTGGTAACTTTGGTTCCTTCCTTCTTATTGAATCAAAGTTTTTATAACTTGAAGTCTATTTCAGGAAATTCATAAACCATTCGAATGAAGGGAATTCCCATTCGAACGATGTCGTTTGAACGTTGTTCGAACGTTTCTACTGATAACCTGGGCATCAACCATTCCTCGTGTGTACTGACTTCTCGTTAGAACACCTTGTTGGAAGGGTCATTCGAATGAGTGAGCAATATCGTTTGAACAAGGCTTAGCGTCGTTCGAATGACTGAAGAAGAGAGTGAAAGTTTTTCCCTTTTTAATGTTTTGTGGTGGATGTCAAATGTCAGATTGGATGATGTATCAATTTCTCAAAGGCCCAGGTAAATATTTGTGAAAAAGGACTCGACTAGCCTTAGCTTAAAGGGTTTGCTGTAAGGGCATTTGGGGGATTTAAACCCTTAGGGTTTGGTGGAGTTATATTACTGCGACTTAGCCCTTTTGGGCATTCGAAATCACATTTTCTCTATCTCCCCTCCCCCAAGATCTTGAGATCTTCTTCTCTCCCACCACCACAAACCACCCTACACCACCATCCCTCAACCTTGTGCCACCAAATTTTATAATCATTCCATCATATCTAAGCCTTATACACCCTTTTCCACCATTGTTAAATAAAGCTACGAAATTTGGAGTTATTGTTGGGGATTTTTGGAGAAAAACAAGAAGGAAGTATTGAGTTTGAAAGGGATTTTTAGTGGAGCTTTAATGGAGGCAAGCTTTATGGACCTAGGCAAACTTTTTAAGGCCACCTTAGAAGATGGGAGGTTGCCATCTTATTCTACTTTCATCCTACCATTGTTAGACTTTTAGATATAGTTTGTAGGAGTAGGATGCATTTACGATTTAAGAATGAGATTTCTTATGATTGTTAAAGTGGTTTACAAAAAGATTTTCAATGGTTTTTAGCAAAATGATATATTTCAAGAAAACTTGGTGTTTAAACGTTTTTTTGGAATAAAAATGTTGAAGAATTGTTTATCTTGTTAAAGATATTTTATGAGCAAATATTTCAAAGTTTTCTAATGAAAAATTGGGATTTTTATATAATTGGACATTTTTTTATGTTTTGAAGTAAATAAAGTGTCTTTTGATTTAAAAAGTGTGTTTGTTCAAACATTATGAAATTTCTAGAATAAATCGCATGTTAGATTCATTTAATAGGATTTTGGACATAAAATCCACTTTCTCATGCATATAAACTTATAGTATTTTAAGGAAGAACATATAAAAAAGTTTTATGAAGTTTTTATTGAGTTTAAACATGAAATAAGGAAAGTAGAAATTTCAGCCTTTTAAGTGTGTTAAAAGTTGTTGAAAATGTGTTAAGTGTATGGTTTCAAGACTACATGTATTGATGAAGGAAAATGGTGTTTTTCTTATAAAGTAGTCTTTTAATGTCCAATGATTTCTAAGCGAAAGAAAGTAATGAAATAAAGAGATTTCTAACTTAACAAATATGTTACTCCAAAGTGTTGAATAAGTGTTAATGAGTTAAGGACATTTAAGAAGTTAGTGTGGATAACTTGATAATATTTTGGGAAATAGAACACTTGTGAAATGCAGGAAAGGACAAGTTTGAGAACACATAGGTAAAATGATAATTTTACGTAAAGTGGAACATTTTTATGAACATGATTTTTTTGTAAAATCAATGCAAGAGTATAAAGGATAAGAAATGATGAAGTGTAACACAAGTTGGGGTGAAACCTCAGGTTCTGGCTTTGACTGGTAAAAGAGAAGTGGAATAATGTGGTAAAACACATTAATATGGACTCGAATGACACTGGGATAATTAAGGAGGGCCTGTAGCCCTACGATGAAAGACCCAAAATCACTAACCAAAGCACATGGTAGCATAGTCAGTGGCCTGGAGCCCATTAAAGTATGAAGATATGGGAATATTTTGAGAAAAAAGATAATGAAAATGGAACGTGTCAAGAAATGGATTGTGTGGTGAATATGTGAAAAGACATCCTAACATGAATTAATTAACAAATGTTCCGGTAAAGGACAAAGCGAACAAGTAATGTGAAAATTTATTAATGTCCATAAAGTAAAGGTATCGCAAAATGAAGGTACTAAATGGGTAGTTAAGCAACCTAAAGAGGTCTAGCCAATTATTGACACAAGAGTGTGTTTATACAAGGTTTTCAAAGAAAAATAGTATTTTCTAACACGGTGCTTTCTTGTGGTGAAGAGTGTTTTCCAATGAAAATAGTAATGTAAACTTGGCGTGAGTGACAAGGAAATTTTAGCAAAAGAAATAATTTTTCCTTAAACAAGGGGTATTTTTTTAATATTTAATCAGGTGTATTAAATCAAGAATTAAATATCAAGTCAAGTAAAGGGACGTTTTTTCATAAGTATATGGTGAATTAATCAAAATAAGTAACGTTTTTGGATTAAAAACGTTTTCATGCATTAAGGTGTATATATATGTATATATATAAGGTAGTTGCATGTTCACGTAGACATAATGTGTTAGAGTCTCTTTCTGTCGTTCGACTCTATATTGCATTATTTTATTTTTCAACTTAGCATTTGGCTCATTCCCTCGTCTTTGTTACGACAGATTGGGTGAAATTTCGTATCTTGAGAGAGTTGTACTAGTAAGTATCCCATTTATTTCACATTAGTAGCTATGTATACTTGGATTTCAGATACTCTAACCATGGTTCCCTCCCATAGCTTGATTTAAATTGGAATCGCATGCTGAAAAGTGAAACATTAATTAAATAAAACTTGACTAAAAACATTATATAGGTTATTTCATTGCACTTCACACCTAATGCTCGGGCCGGACCATAACCCATAAATCCGAATTGGGGCATTAGAGTCTTTTCAAAGCTCTTATTTCTACATTCCTTACTTCTAATTGCATAAATATTGTCATGAAGATGTGAAGTAGTGTCTTGTTGTTCACAAGATATTTACTACAGATTCATTTTCTAACCAAGACATTGGGAATTTAATAGGATTCGTTATTCTTAATGATTTTCTGCCATTTTCAAACTTTGTGCTCTTAATGCTTTTCGGTTCCACCTAATCCTTTTTTTTGGTTGGAAGGTATTTTTATCAATCCATTATTATTTCATTGTATATTTACATCCATATGCAACCCTGTTATCTAATTATATACTTTCATGATTCTTTTAATGGATAATGTCTCAAAATATTGAAAGGGAAGAGTGCGATTTTGCGATTTTCGTTGCATGGTGTGATTTGTGAGATTTTGATAGCTTAATTGGAGGGGATGGATATTTTCCAGGGACATTGTTCCTTATGGTAGGATTTCCGCATATATGGAGTGATTAGAGAACTGTTAAGGCCTTTGATGGGAGGCCCAAACATTTGGAGATTTATCTTATGGAAATTGGTTTTATGTTCGTAGAGATTTTGTTTTCAACCCACCCAATGATTAAAGGTCAATTTTTATTGTTATCTTTTCATATTTATATAAATAATATATATGATATAATTTTTAGTATTTTTTTAGATGTCCAACACATTTCTCTTTTAAATTGAGCAAGGTGAACATTATCCCTTTAGTTATACGCCATGACCAATATTGAAACTCTAATGGTATATGTTTACTCATTTTCTTATTTGTGACTTATTTTTTTTATGGGCTTGATCAGATGTTACACAAACTGGTTATACCCACAAATTTAGATTTGGGTTTAATTTCTTCCTTTTTTTTGTAATTATTGATTGATTGGGGTTATAGTTGTATCTTAGGAGTTAAATCTTACAAGTTAACATAAAAAATATTCTTATTGGCGAATTCTTTGATTTTAGCTGCATAAAGCTAATTTCTACTGAAATTCTATTTGTCTCAACTATTCTGTAGTTGTAATGGAAGCTGAAATATAACTGGATGCAGTTCGTTTTAAGGATATGTGAATATCAACCATTTTAAGGTAGACTCAATGCATTTGATTGTTAATATTTGTTTCGTTGTGAACTTGTATAAAAGAACTATGATTTCCTTTACATCCAACTTGATTAATTGGTGATTTTCTATTTGAAAATACGACATTTTTTTTACCATGATGTGTCATTTTGTCGTTCATAATCCATTATATTAACAATTATTAATCTCCATTCCTTCTCAATTTAAACGCTCTAACTTCATAATTTATTGTTAACACCATCCATACCTTCACTAACATCTCCCTAATGGGACTTTGGGATTTATTTTTGTTCGGTCTCATGTTGTACGGACCATCTTAAAATCCGATTGTAAGATTCATGTTTTAGTTTTTATTTTACAAATAATGGTACAACTTGAACTATGCAAGATAATCGATTTTCGTTGATTTGGTGAGATTTTTGTTTTTTTCATCATTCTGTTTTTTCATTTATATATTTATAGAGTTATACTTGATTTTTATTAAGATTTTGTTGATTTTTTTCACCAGACATCGTCTAGAGTGAGTAGTATATTGTGAGCAGAGTTTGAATAGGCGAATATTCTCAAGTTTAATCTCATCTTTTCATTTTTTTTTGTTTTTTCCAGTAAATAATATTTTATTCAATTATTAATTATTTTTGTATTTGTTTGATCTATATTATTTCGAATGCATATGTTGTTACGGTCATACTTTTATGATGGACATGAGAAATTATTTAGGAGAATGAACCCGCTCGGGTTTGTAATTACCAACAATTAGTGCAAAAATTCTATTGTTATAGGTATGGTGTCTATTGACCCCTTGTTGTGTACTTTATGAGTCTCATTTAATTATTTGGTCTTTTTTCCTATTTTTATATATTTATGTACTTTTATCATTATAGGTTGGCGATGCTAACAAACATGGAATACTTCTAGAAGTAGTACAACTTCTCACTCATTTGAACCTCGTCATTACTAAGGGTTCTATTTCTTCTAATTGATAATGGTTCGTGGTTGGGAATAAAAATTTTCTTTACATTGTCTAGAATACTTTTGTTTTGAGAATATTTCTTTCATTTTTTTTTGTTTAGGGTGATCTTATTTATACCCCCCATTATGAGTTTAAAAACTTCATTTAGTTAATTACTGTTGAAATGACAAAATAATTACACATACTAACCCGCGTTAAAAAATTATACTTACAATGTTAGATAGAGAAACCCATCAATCTTTGATGAATCGTACAAGGCCACTGTTCGAAAACCAACTTGCTAAACTTATAATTGAGGATTTGTTAGGGATGCTATTTAGGAGACTACACAATCAACAACAACCAACAAAGTATATTTTGATATAAGTATTGGAAATCCAGTAGGAAAGATTGCTACGAGAATTGTGATTGGATTATATGGTGATGATGTTCCACACACAATAGTGAATTTATAGGCTTTGTGCAAAAGAGAGAAGGCATTTGGCTACGAATGTTCCGTATTCCATCATGTCATTAAATATTTCATAATTCAAGGAGACTTTGACTAAGGAAATTGCACTTGGGGTAGAGGGAAATATGGGAGTAAATTTAAAGGTGGTAATTTTAAGTTGACTCGTGTTGGACCTAGAGTTATTACTGTGGGAAATGCAGGCCCCAATACCAATAGTTGTCAATTTTTCATATGAATTGTGAAGACACCTTGGCTGGATTTAGAGTCATATTGATAGTTTCATTTTCCATACTTTAAAGTTCCTTTAATAATTAACAGAGTAGTCATTGTAGTCATCACGTACAATGACTTACCAACTTTTTGGTTTAAGTTGCATTACCATGCAATTCCAACAAGCGAACGAAAGGTTTTTAGTCCGAAAGTATAGCTATCTCTCCCGTGTTGTGGTTTCTTTTTAAACATAGGACAAAAGGCAAAAATAAAAGGACTGGGGACTATCCAATAACAAGTCAAAGATTTTAGGACTAAATTCCCGAGTCCCCTTTTATATTTCGAAACATCCAAAACATGTGGGCTTCTCATCCCCATCCCTTCGTGTCATTATTTTTGCTACGATTGAATTGAACCGTCAATAAACATGGAAGGTTCACTAGTGAATTAATTTTAGATGCTAGTTTTAGGGTTTCTTTGAGTGTGGAAGTTAGGTTAATATGTTATTATCTTTGATGATACCTTTTATATTTTGAGATATACATTAGTTAAATATATGGACTATGGATCACATGAACGTAATTTTCATAACATGTTCTTTAGTTTGTGGTCGTTTTTTAGAGTATTAACAGCTAAGGATTTGGGTAATCCTTCCCACATTTAAAGTATATAAAGATTTGGTAGTTTTTCTTATGACATAAACTTCATCTAAGTGTTTGTTCTTTATTTTTAAAATCAGTATGTTCATATGATTCAGTGTTTGCAGTGATTCATATTGAACTATTCATATGACTCCATGAAACAATCTAATAAAAACCCCATTTTGTGACAAACTCGCTTAATAAAATGCCGGGTGATCAGTCTTGTATCAAATTAAATAGGAATCTCATGTGGTTTCATTCTCAGCATCACTATCGAAGAACCACTTTAATTACTAATAACCTATTACTCCTGGTGTCAAATTTTAAACTTTTTAATCTATTCAACCATGTCGTATAAATAAAAACCATTTAGGAAGGAAAATAAAAAATAAATGGAAGGAATAAATAATAAAAATCGATACTCTCGATATTGCACAACCATATCGAATGAGCGTAATATAAAATCCCTAAAATAAAAGAAACGACATCAGTTGGGAAACATGCCCAAATTTTCATAATAATACCTCTTATCTAGATCTCAAAGATGGAAGTGTTTATGCAAAATCCTGCCCACATCCACACTTGCGGCATCAACGTCTGACTCGAAAGAAGTGGACATCCGGGCGTACTTGTGTTTGGACACCTAAAAGTGTGTGTGTGTGTATATATATATACGTATGTATATATAACAAAAGAGAGGAACTATGTGGATGATATATGTATATAAGGTGAGAATATTACATACGAGATTGATACCTCTAAGATGAGATTAGTGTAATAACTAGAGATAGTTATTTTAATATAAATCGATAATTTTAATAAAGGGTGAATTATAGTGTATAAGCTTGAGGTTAATATTAGAATTGTATATATGTGGATTATTGGGATAGCGCTTGGAATTTGAATGTTGGCAAGATACTAGTTAGGCTGGGTATCATAACTAGGATGGGTAAAATACATGCGTTAGGTGTGCAATGTTAGATGAGGAGTGAGGAGTCTCTCGTTAGAGTACGATATCAATTTATATATGGAGTATAACATAGCGTAAAAGTTATTTTAATTTACACACTTTCTAAATGTTTTTAAAACTCGGGCTCTGACCCGTTTCTATGTCTTTTCTCTCTTTTCTCATATATATATATATATGAGAGGGGTGTGTTTTACTGTTACAAAAAATCTACGGTTGAGAACGATTTTTTTTGGGGATCTAATGGTGTGGGATTGTGCCATGTAGGATTATACCCATTATGAGGTGGCATTTGACAAAAAAATAAGCCTTATACGCAACCTCCCCGGTTCTCACTTTCGTCCAAAAATTCACTGCCCCCCGTCTTCCTGAAGGGCAGTGTTTGAAATGGGGTACACACATCTATCTTTTGGGATTTTGGTTTTAGATTATATCTGAGGGTATCTAAATCGTGTTTTTCATCCATTTGTGTAATTCCAATCACATTATTGTTCTCTTTTTAATTTTAGGCCTTTTGTTGTTTGATAAGATTTTTTTCTCTATAACTACCATTTGGCTTTCAAATTGCTGAAATGATAACTTTAATCGTGTGTGCAAAATAATTATTGAAAATAATGTCATCGAATATTTGTGTCCTCATTGAAAGTATTGGTGAAATGATAACTTTGAACGTATATATGTCCTCATTGAAAGTATAGTATCAGCCATCATGTTTAAATGGCCCTTTGAATGTATATACATATCAGCCATCATGTGTTTTAATTGATATTGGATTGTATACCGAGGGTAACCACATGTTTTTCTGGAAAACTATGATGTCTTACGGTCACAATTCTTGAGTCATAATTTTGGATACTTTGTTCTTATTCATTCATGGACATGGATATTTAGGTTGTGTCCTAAACATGCCTCCATGTTTTTTGATTCGTTGTTTTAAACTCAACCCTCTTTTTATTTGGTGGTATAACCCCCTTAGTTTAAATAACTTCTTATATTGCTTTAGGTTTTTTTAGGTTTGAACTTCAAAATATATTTAGTATTTTGGTCTTTCAGAGTTTTACGGGTACATATATCCCTTTATACTACTTTACATAGATCGGTCCTGCACTCGATTGAGTCATTTATAAATGTTATTTTACGTCGAAGTATGTTAAATTTTGGGTTATGTTTTGTAGGAAGACTAATGATATTTTTCTTGTATGTTTATTTCTCGGTATGATAAATACATCTTCCAATTCTACAATGGATTAAGAATTCACTGAGTCCATGAGGATGTCCCTAGAAATAATGAGGAACAGGGTCTCTATTATTTCGGGAGCTATAGAGGCGCTGATTATAACTAGTTCTTGAGATTGGGTATGAGGTGGAAGTGAGTAGTAGGTTGGGAGTTTAACTGCTGGGGGTTATCATGGAATTTTAGTTATTGTAGGTGCGATGGGTATGTAGGAGCAATGTTTGGCGAGGTTGGGTTTGGATTGTGAGTGGGTGAGGTGATCAGAGCAGGTGTGAGAGGAGTTATGGGAGTAATGTGTTGACAACAGGTGTGAGAGTAGGGCAGTAATTTGTTTTCCCTCTCCTCCAGCCGTGTGTATTGATCATATTTTCCTTACATCACTTATGTATTCCTTCGTGGTAGTTCCTCATGGCAATGATCAAGTCATCCATGTATATCAATGAGAGTCTACTTTCGGAATGGTTTTGAAAGATCTAAACTCGACAATTTCACTAACGACGTGAGTTTTTGATAACTTTTCATTATTTCATGCTTTTGTGAATTATTCTTATGTTTATTCAAATGGTTGATGATACTTATTTTAGGAAGGTTCTGATTCGTCAATCCTCTACTCATCTGTTATTATTAGACTGAAGAGTCACGGGGCGTGTGTTGTCTGCTGACTCCTCTTGGGCATGCACTGACTACTCCAATCTTATTAGAGCATGTCACGGGGTGCAACTTTCCATGAATAATGCAGGGTATGGAAATCAGGGTGATGGTAGTGCTTGAGGCTATGGCAGACGTCCACATAGTGGGGGGTATCAGGGTGGGTACAAGAACCCACAGAGTTGTGTAACTTCAAGTCCTAGTTGAGCGAAACAATTAACTAATCAACAATTACATGGAGAATTTACCTCCTGATATATTTTGATTTGTATTTATAATGAACTTTACTATTTTTCGGATTTCGTATTTTCCTACTCCCTGTCTCTCTCAATGTTTCATTTATTCTTCATTTCCTTTTAATTTCGTATTTTCCTGCTCCCTGTCTCTCTCAATGTTTTTGCTTCCATATTCTGTTCTACTATACCCAAAGATTAAAAAGCATATCATTTATTGGCTTAGTTTGATTTTGACATCATTTTAGATTGTTTGGTTCAGACTTCGGCTCACCTATGCGTCCGCTATTTTCTTCATTAGCTTTGTCTACCACGTATGGAAACATACGGAGTCAAAGGCTCGCTACAGCAGCTGTAGGGAGAAGCATAGTAGCACATCATAGTGGCCTTTTTGCAGCACGTCATAGTAGCATTTTCACAGTAGCAGCGTCATGGGATATGCAGATGTAACAGCTGTAGGAACAATGAAGCCACAACAGTAGCTGCAGGATACTCCAAAGCAGTCACGCCTATAGGGTAAATACTTTCTTTTTTTGCTTATTCAAGTTGTGTAGGGGTATTAAATCTATTTGGATTCTTTAGAAATCCCTGCAACTCCCATATTTTATAAGTTTAAAATGGCATTCATACATGAAATTCAAACCAATTTTTTGGGGGTTCAATTTCATTCATATTCAAAAATTATTTGTTTTGAAAGTTTTTCATTGTTAATTTCTTTTTAACTTTTAAAAACAAACGAATTTATCCGTTTCAATTTGGACCTGACCTTTTTTATTCAAATACCTTTTCATTTCAGTTTGGATATGTTCTAAAAAGTCGGTTTACTTCTTTTCTATTGAAATAGTATGCTGGGGTGAATGGGTACAGATTATGTTTAGGCATGAGACATATCTACTTCATAGTTTTCTGTATTTATACCCGATACTGAGTTTTTTTTAAATTCTGACCAAAACTGAGTTTTTTTATATTGTAACTTGTACTGAGTTTTTTTCCACCTTGTACTAAGTTCAGCAGCAGACCTAGCTGAGATTGTGTGTGGCTCTCATAAAGTAGATGTGAAGATATCTAAGATGTACAAGGGCGGGGAAAGAGTAGACAACCTTGCGCTTAGAATCCGACAGCATGGCAATTACTTTCATCTTCAAATATTCTTGAGAATCGAGTCTCAGACAAAACTATTGTAACACCCCGTATTTTTGTGCATTTAATATTTAATTAATTCAGGATTTTAAATTACTGGTGTGTTGTAATTTTAATTGAATTAATTATGGCAATATATATATTTAAATATTAATCGGGGAGTGAATGGTTAATGTTTAGGAAAATTTATTTACTAAGTGAATAATATTAACTTAATTACGTCATTCCGAGTATTAATGACGAGGTATACACTTATTCCAGCCGGGAGTCGGTATAGACTTAATGGGGTGTGAGATAAGGATTTTTATAAATTAATTCGGATGCCAATTCTGAGTGCGCGGTTGAGTCCGAATGGGTCGAGATAGTCAGAAAAGAGTACCCGGGGGTAGTAATTGGGTCTCGGGGTATTTTTGGGCATAGCCGGGCCCACACGGGGTGAGTTGGGCCACTTTAATTAAGCCCATTAGGTGAAAAACGGGATTAAGGGTTATTAACCTAATGGGAGATTAGGAAATCAGCAGCCAACACAGCTCCAAACCTAGGGTTTGAGAGGGGATTTGGGGGAAAGCAAATCAAGAACAAATTGGGAGCTTTTGGAGCCAAATTGAGGGACTCCGCCAACGGAATCAGACACTACGAACACTTTCAGGCAAGTGGTTAACTATTTTTTATTCTTAAAGCATGATAATAAATTTATATTATAGTGATGTGGGTATGAAAATCCGTTTTTCGGTGTAAATCCGTTTTTGGGTGTAAATGGGTACAAAATGGGTTTTTGTTTTTGAAATAGATGAATGAGATTCAAAGTAAGATTTAGATGGGTGATTGAAATCTGAATATGTATTTATAATTTGAATGAGAAATTCAGAATATAAAAGAGTGGAAATCGAATCTAGAAATTGGGATTTAAAAACAGATAACTAAATTTTAGTGAGAAAGACCCATTTCGAAAATTAAGAGATAATTAGAGGGGTTGATTAGCTTAATGATCTCTATGATGAGTAGGATGTAGATTGACCAGGTGTAGAGGATGGGATGATGTGATTAGAGGTAAATTATGGTTTAAAAACCTTGAAATTCGTTAATGGTGGAAAACAGGGGGGAAGAAGAGCTGTAACGAAGGGGTCAATCGATCGATCGGGGGCATCGATCGATAGATGATAGGAAATTCTGGGCAGTTCGGCCAGATTATTATATAAGAGGAAAATTATTAAAAGTTAAGTTTCATACATTAATAAGTGTTAGGTAATTGTGAAACAAATATTCCTAGCAATTATGGGAGAAAGTAATTGGGATTAGGATGAATTTATGTGGGACATTAAATGGATAAAATTTGAGAAATTTTATTCCAAAATAGTGAGGTACGGATCAAGTGAGTGAATCCGGGTATATTGGTCAAGCGACCCTAAGGTAGTGAATTAAGTTTAGAGATAAACTAAATAATTTTGAGTCGGAATATAGACTCGGGTGAATATTGAATTATGGACCAAGTGGGCGAGTCCGGGTATGTTGGTTATGTGACACCAAAGTATTAAATTAATTATTAAGAGAGAGTAATTAATTTGGAGTCGGAACATAGACTCGGGAAAATATTAAAATAATAAGAGTGTATTAATTAATTTAATTAGAGTTGGTTTGTAGACTCGGGTAGGATTAAATTAATAAGGGTGTTAATTAATTTGATTAGAGTCGGTTTGTAGACTCGGGTAGGATTAAACTAATGGATGGGATAATTAGTTTTATCAGAATCAGATTGTAGACTAGTGAAGGGGTACTTATTAATTAATGTGATAATTAATTATATTAGAGTCGGACCATAGACTCGGGAAGAGGATAAATTATTAAGTGAGAAAATTAATTACATTGAGTCGGACCATAGACTCAGGAAATTACAGGCAGTGTACGGGATTTTTAGTATACGGTAAAGCTGGAATTTATATTATATATATATACGGTGTCGTGATAGTATATATATACGTGTATTTATTTTGCGTGATACTAAATATCAGTGACTAGATATTCATTAAATTTATATACTCCAATGCTATCAAGGGAGGTTGCGCGATGTGGGTGAATCCCCTAGCTTGAGGAGTAGGGCGAGTATATCCCCAGGTCATAGTGTCCGGTATATATGGGTGAGGGATTTATCTCACTTTCAGGGAAGGAATATGACCGCCTCCATTTTGTATATTTTGGTCCAAGTTGGTGAGAGATTCTAACTTGGGGAAAACTAGGTTTTGTGAGCACACCTAGTGAGAATCATCCGGTGAGGGTATAGTCGGAAGGATGGATACGCGTAAGATATATGTGTGGATGTTAGTAAAGGTACGTATAATATGGTAGTAAATATTATATGTAGGTGATAATGCAGTGCGTGATGTATTTACCTTATATAACTCGGGTTACAGTTATATGTTGTTAATTAATGAGAAATTAATTAAGTTAATCATTTGTGGGAATAATACAGTGTGTGATGTAATTACTTTATATAACTTGTGACACGGTTAGATGCTGCTATTTAAGAGGAGTTAATTAAGTTAATTGTGAAATAACTTATAATTCAATAATCATTATACTCGGGTTAGAGTAGTATGGCAAGGGAAGGTTATACCAGGACTAGTTGGACGGGGTAGTACAACTAGGTGGGGTTAAGGTAACCGGTAGGTGTGCACAATAGTGGAGGGGTGAGAATGTCCACAAGGGAGTGCGACACTAACTTAAATATGAAGCGCATTCATGCATTTTAAATTACTGCAGTTAATTCACTTGCTAAATATTTTCAAAATGTTTTGGGTTCTAACCCTTGCTATAAAACTATTTTCAAAACCTTTAAGGTGTCCAGCCACAGGGACGCCAGGATTGATATTCTATTCCAGGGACACGGAGCTGCGGCATATGTGGATGCTAGCAGGAGTTTGGATTAGACGCATCATTCATTCATTCCTAGAGTAGGAATCTTGTATCAGTTTCAGTTTTATTTAGGGCTTGTCGCCCAGACTTCTCGGTACAGTTTTCAGATGTTGAATATTTGTATTTGGATTATTTCTTTGGTGGCCGGTGATTTATTCGGCATGTTGTGTAATTATGATTCAGTTCTTTTTCATTCAGTTGTGTGAATGGTTTATATTTTTCCGCATGTATTGTTTTGTTTTAATTAAAAAGTTAAAATTTGGCACCAGTTTTTGGAATACTAGGTGGTTAGTAAGTTTTTAAAAAGTTTTCGGCAGTGATGCTAAGGATGATCCAACTGGGATTCCTGTTTTAATTTGGTATAGGACTGATCACCCGGTATTTTATTAGGCGGGGTGTCACAACTATATTGTCGGTTCAGATTTTATGAATATGGTGAAATATAAACTAATGTTCAACATCTTATATTTTAGGACAATAAAGGGTAGACGTTGAGATGCTAAATTTTATGTCGTTTCTAAGTCTTTGCTTCACTATTAATGTTGCAACCGGTACTTAGATTTGTTTTCACCTACCACCGAGTCTTCCCCTTCGATGTTTTTTGTTTCAATAGTTTCTTATGTAGATGTAAATGTTTTTTGCTTTAATAGTTTTTAATTTTTTGTTTTAAATATTTCGTAATTTTTTGCCAGGTACTGATTGTTCACCTGGTACGTATGTGGTATTTTGTATTTCTCTTTTTCAGCCAGTCCTCTATTATTTCAAATGGTATTGAGTTTTCCCATTTCCCCTATTTCATTTATTGAAATCCTCTTATGATTTCAATTTTTGCACGTTTGTTTTAATTGCACGCCCTAGCGCCGATCACTAGTTGTGAATCACCCCCGTATCACATGTTTTTGTTTGAAATGTACACTGATTTTGTAATTTAATTTTATCCTTACAATGTCTTCTCTTATTTTTCTAGGACTTAAAACAGAGAATTGAAGAGGCTATTGTTGCTGCGATTTTGGGATCGGGAAGTAAATCAGGTAGGGTGGTTGGAAAAAACACCAGTAATGTTGGTTTTGTGAGTTTTGTTCTACCTACTCAATGTTTTTTCATTTTTTTTTGGCATTGATATAATTTTTATATAATTTTCAAGGTTTCGACCCTCACCTCTTGAAAGATTCCTCTTTTATTGCATGTCATTGACACAAGGTATAAGCTACGAACATACAACTTACATATGCCAGATCTCCTTTTTTCATATCATTTTCATTACTTTATAAATTTCAAACATGGGATCTGATCATCACATATGTTCAGTGGCAATGCTAAGAAATTTTATAACAAAGGTTTTCATTTTTAAAAACATTATAGATATATCATAATCTAATCATTAATACGAACAATTAGTTTATGATTATTTAAAATATATAGTCACTGTAATCTTATTAATGACTTCTATACATCTATTGTGATATTTTTTATCTAATCATTTAATAAGTTATTTGGATAATAGTCTAATACATGGCGCAATCTATTGAGGGTTGGGTATGTGAAAATCTATTTTGAAAGCTCTTAGAGTAAAGCAAGAGAGGCGCTAAAATACGATAGATATTCGATGATGAAAGTTGAAGTAAATGAAATAATGGTGGAAGCCTTTGACAAAAACGACGTCGCCAATAATTTTGGCCACAAACCCCATCATCTATCGAGCTCATGTATGGATTCTTTCTCCTCCTTGCTAATTATATACTCGAAATGGCCTGCAGAAACACTCCAGTGATGCTCGGGCCTTTTCTTTTATTAAAATTCTTGAGCTTATGATGTAGGCTTTGCGACCTCCACTAATGTTTTTTTGTGGAGAATTCTATTGGATTTCAGACATCTGATACAGATGGGAAAATGGTTGAGACACTGGAAAAACTCATTTTATTACACCTGATGGAAAAATGTGCATAGTCAATTTATGTAGTGCTATAAATTCTCCAAATTCGTTGTAGCTAACAGTTTTTCCTTTGTTATTTTCATAAATGATTTCTTATATAATATATTTTCCTCCTATAGAAATTCATGTTTATTGGATTCATTTTTATGTCTCGCAGGAGTTTTTTGTTCAAATCAGGCTTTAGAAGTGCACTGCATAGTCTTGGCTATCAAATATATCATGATTCGCTCAGTCTGGGATGTCACACCTAAGTCAAACTTGAATGCTTGGAAGCCTTCGCCTTCTGGAGGGTGTTTTCAGCTCTCCCTCTCGCCTGCAATCAAGTTATCTGCAGGTTTCAACTAAGCGGGTTCATGCCTAGATGAAATCTATCTATTGTTGAGTGAGACGCTAACCTCTTTAGCTCTCTTCGCACAGAGCGTAGCTGTTCCCTGGAGGTTTTCGAGATTGATATATTTCTGCCAAGCCAAACAAAAAGTACTGAATGTTGTATACGAAAGAGAGAGTTGTTTATATAGATTGGTGGTATAAAAATGTTCACTCAAATATGCCTTGGCCAAGCTTCTTTACATAGTAGATAAAAATGTATTTGAAACACATACCTGCTATGATTAGGAATTCAGGTTTTGATTATCCCAATGTATATTATTTTCCCTCGACACAAGCATGCTATGTGCTAACTACTAATTGGAGTACGAATTTTGGACATGATTACACTATGGAATTGGATCTTCAAGAAGTGATGAAATGAAAGATGGAATGCTCTTATTACGGTCAATTCAAGTTTCTCTACTTTTTTTCACAATTTAGGTGTGTACGAATGAACTAATTAGTATACATAAATATGTTATGTAATTTTCACGTTCCTTTAAGTTGCTTCGTAGATTCATTGGTGTTGTAAGAAATAAATTTCAATTTAAATTAGTATTTTATTGCTACGGTGTCATTTATGCGAGGTCCAATACAACCTATTTGCATTATGGATCGTCCAATAAACATTGGAAGTTATTACACGCACGACTTTGGAAATTACCACCATGCAAGAAGTTCCATAGGAATGCGAGTTGGAGTCAGGGTGCACACGACTTTTGAAATTACGACCATTTTTTTAAAATTACAATAGGTTTTGTTGGGGAATGAAATTTTTACTATTTTATGACTGCGTACTTTAGAAATTTTCGTCATTTCGCTATTACGTACTTGAGAAATTTTCAGCATGCCTTCAGGAACGGGCATACCCTAGTAAATATATATATATATATATATATATATATATATATATATGTGTGTGTGTGTGTGTGTGTGTGTGTGTTAGGGGGGGAGTCTCTCATAGGAGTGCGATATCAATTTATATATGGAGTATAACATAGCGAAAAAGTTATTTTAATTTAGGCACTTGCTAAATGTTTTTAAAACTCAGGCTCTGACCCGTTTCTATATCTTTTGTCGCTTTTGTTATATATAGATAAGAAAAGGGAGAAAAGATGTAGAAATGGATCAGACCCTGAGTTTTAAAAACATTTAGCAAGTGCCTAAATTAAAATAACTTTCACGCTATGTTATACTCCATATATAAATTGATATCGCACTCTCATGAGAGACACCTCACCCCTCATCTAATAGTGCATACCTAATGCATGTATTTTACCCATCCTAGTAAAGACACCCAGCCTAACAAGTATCTTGCCAACATTCAAACTCCAAGCGCTATCCCAATAATCTGCGTATATACTATTCTAAGATTAACCTCAAGCTTATACACTATAATTCACCCTTTTATCAATATTCTCAATTTATATTAAAATAACTATCTCTAGTTATTACACTAATCTCATCTTAGTGTTATCAATCTCGTATGTAATATTCTCACCTTATATACATATATCACCCACATCTTATTTTGGATTTTATACTCCCGGATAACCCTGAATTTAACTCCCAATATTTTTCCTTATTCATCCATGCATATATTATTCTCTCAAATATATTTATAGGATATACTATGCCCATATAGTATATCTATAGTGTGTTCCTTATCTTAGTCAATGCATATATATAGCGGTCAGACTGTCACACCGACTTGGTAAACGTTTGGGAAGCGACCATATTTCCTTACCTGGAGCAAGACGAATCATACCCAAAACGTCTTACCCCTACCTCACACACGGTTAAAAATGGAAGATTATTACTCGAGTACTATACTCTCCTGCTCCTCAAGCCAGAAGATTCACCCTCATCGTGCAACTTCCCATGATAGCACGAGAAGGTATGATCTACATAACCATAACAATAACAACACATACATTCATAAACATGTCATATATATATATATATATATATATATATATATATATATATATATATATATATATATATATATATAGAGAGAGAGAGAGAGAGAGAGAGAGAGAGAGAGAGAGAGAGAGAGAGACACTAGCGGAATGCCCGTGCCTGAAGGCACGATGAAAATTTTCAAAATACGTAATCGCAAAACGACAAAAATTATCAAAATACGTAACTGCAAAATGGAAATAATTGCACGTAATTACAAAACGACGAAAATTTTCGAAATACGTAATTGCAAAACGGAAAAAATATCGTTCCAAACTAAAAAAAGTAATTTATAACAATTGGCCATAATCTCCTTTGTTTATAAACTATTCACCCTGCTTAACAAACAAGAAATAGTCCAATAACACTCAAATTGTCTAAATTCATCAAACAAATTCACATATAATATGAAATATACAATATTCATCAAATGAATTCTCATTGTCTAAAAAAATAAAGTGTCAAAGTTTTAAAAAAATTGGACAAAGTCTCCTTTGTTTATTGTACTATCCACCCTTCTCAAGGTATAACGACAAATCCAACAATATAGAAAAAAAAAACAAATTCGCCTAACAAAGGCTTCAATGTTCCACTATGATTATTGTCCGTTCTTTTCCAAATGCAACCTGATACAAAAAAGAAAATATAATTAGTAAATTGCAAAAGCAAGTCAAATATTATATAAACGAAGTGTTAAAGTTTTAATAAAATTGGGCAGAGTCTCCCTCATTTATTGGACTATTAACCCTTCTCAAGGGATAACGACAAATCCAAAAATATAGAGAAAAAAAAATTGCCTAACAAAATCTTCAATATTCCACTATAATTATTGTCCGTACTTTTCCAAATGCGACCTGATACAAAAAAGAAAATACAGTTAGTCAATTAAAATAGCTATAAAATATTATATAGGGATAGGGTAATGTTATTCCAACTCCAACAAAATTCTGTAAGACTCCATCTTATTCTTTTTACTTAACACAAACACATATTTATTAAAACTTAACCCAAAATCTTATTTTTTTACAAACCGTAAGTTTTGTCGTAAACTTCTATCTTCACAGGCCAACTGATTACTCCCAATTAAAAGATCACTTATTCTCCCAAGTATGTCTCTATACATACCTTAAGACCATCACTGTAATCTCTATACACACCTGCAAATTACAAAGAACTAGTGAGAATGAAGTTGGATATTTTTATTTATCTTCTCAAAAACAATAGAAAACAGAAATCACATGTATTAGGGGGCACTAATACGTGGTCTTCAGCATTGTTTGGGATTAGATTACATAGGTATTGCAACTGAACAAATGAAGCTCGGGTTTTAAATCAAAAGTGATATGTAGGGAATATATGCAATATGCATATATGCAACTGTGATGTGGATGCTGATCTATTTGGTGTTTAAACAAATGGGTTCCTTGGTCAGAAGAGAATAGCTCGTGCTTACAAATTTCTAGTGGAGTTGGTGAATAAGGATCGACTGAGTAAGGCCTTGTCAAGCTACATATAAAAATATGATCGACAGGCTTCTGGGAGAAAGGTGACTTGAAGGGGCATTGGAATTCTCCAGTTAATGAAGAAACACAAATACCCACCTTTCCCAGAGCCTTTTATTCAATATATATGTAAATGTGGGACAATGGAGGATGCTTTAGAGTTTTTAAAGGCACTGAGTATAAAGTAATACCCATCCCTTGCAGCTTATCAACATGTTTTTTATGCTTTCTTTCAAGAAGGTAGAGATTCTGAAGCCAAGGATCTGCCTTTATAAGTGCCCTCACCATATACATAAATATCATGCCATTTGCAAGTTATTTTGTTTAGCAGAGAGCATCATTGTTGCTTCTTTACATTGTTTTAATACAGCTGTTTATATCCAAATATTTGTGTAGGATGATCAGCCACTGGTAGGTATATCATATTTGAGGAAGTAGATCATTATTGCTGCTTAACATTGTTTTAATACAGGTATTACTGCCTTTTTGTCTTTTAAAGTATGTTTGAATTTTTATAAAGCTGTTTGAGGAAGTAGGTTTTAGTTGTTAGTAATAGTACTTAATTGAACATTGATTTCATATTTAGCAAATTGTACAATTTGCACTTTTGATAATGATATTAATCATTTTACTGCATTCATAATAATTCTTGCAAGTGCACATATTGAGGAAATAAATTTTTATGCATGGGGTTGCCCATTATATCTAATATGCTCGGAGTTTGATGTATCATCTACACTTACATGTTTCATAAGGATGTTTCGACTAACGGTTCTATGAATGAACTTTGTGTCCACTTGCTTTGTTATCCTGCATATATTCAGATTGCATATATGCAAATCTGTCTATATGCTGATTGCATATATGCATTTCCATATATGCAACGTGCATACATATATGCATTACATATATGCAATGTGCATATATGAAATTAATTGATTTTTTTGTTTTGCTATTATGTCTCATGAAATGAAATTAGCAACTTTGTTTTTTGTTCAATACACCCAATAACGAAAAAAATTGATTACGCACTTTGAAAATTTCCACCCTGACTTTACTCATATATGCATATGCATATATGAGTATGCATATATGCTTCATATATGCATATATGCGGTTGTATGCATATAAGCAGCATATCTATTCATACGTGATAATTGATGCGTAATGTACCTCTTAGCAAGATTGATGCCGATGAACAGGGGATTCTTCAACCGGTATCTGCTGCCCTATTATAAGAATAAAAATTAAATCAAATTTATAGAAAGAACACTAATCTAAAGAAATGACAATTGATTCCAAGTAAACAATATATCGAGTCGTTACTCACCAACTAATTATAGAAGAACTTCCGGGTAAACGATCTTTGTTGTGGAATGTCTGTCACGATATTGCATATTGGGGTTTGGTTACGTTGTGGGAAAAATTGCGGTGTAGGGGTAATTAACGCGGTAGATGGTTGACCCTTAATACTTTCACACTAGAATACAATATGTTGGTGTCGTTCCCGTCCACGTCGACGTCTTTTACCTAAGATGCGATTAGATAATTCCTCACATGTTAAATAGATGCAAATATTTAAGACTCGCAATTATGGCATTTTTAAAACTATAAACTGAAATTCATTGCAGAAGAAAGAAATCAAACCAAGTGAGGGGGTGAGGGGGTGGTTTTCTTTCCCTTACCCTTTCGATAACCGAAATTTGCTCCGTGTATTTTCTCTTCTAAAAAAGTAAAATACAAATCTTATATTAGTCAAGTTAAATGAGAAAGAGACAAAAAATGTGATGTATGTTCCACCGTAATTAAAATTTGTTTAAATACCTCTTTAAGAATGATGTCCACTTCCGAAACATCCCAGATGATAACACCCTTGTTTGATAAGGGGGTTTGGTTAGCCTCTGCTTGCATTTGTTCATAATTACATGCTTCAACAAAAGAAATACTTATTATGAAATGAAAACTAATAAGATTGGAGTACGCATTTTGGACATGATTACACTATGGAATTGGATCTTAAAGAAGTGATGGAATGAAAGATGGAATGCTCTTATTACGGTCAATTCAAATTTCTCTACTTTTTTTCACAATTTAGCTGTGTACCAATCAACTAATTAGTATACATAAATATGTTATGTAATTTTTACCTTCCTTTAAGTTCCTTCGTAGATTCATTAGTGTTGTAAGAAATAAATTTCAATTTAAATTAGTATTTTATGGCTATGGTGTCATTTATGCGAGGTCCAATACAAACTATTTGCATTATGGATCGTCCTATAAACATTGGAAGTTATTACAGGAACGACTTTGGAAATTACCACCATGCAAGAAGTGCTATAGGAATGCGAGTTGGAGTCAGGATGCGCACGACTTTGGAAATTATGACCATTTTTTTAAAATTACACAATGTTTTATTGGGGAATGAAATTTCTACTATTTTATGATTGCGTACTTTAGAAATTTTCGTCATTTCGTCATTACGTACTTGAGAAATTTTCAGCGTGCCTTCAGGAACGGGCATACCCTGGTAAATATGTGTGTGTGTGTGTGTGTGTCTCTCATAAGAGTGCGATATCAATTTATCTATGGAGTATAACATAGCGTAAAAGTTATTTTAATTTAGGCACTTGCTAAATGTTTTTAAAACTCAGGCTCTGACCCGTTTATATATCTTTTCTCGCTTTTGTTATATATAGATAAGAAATGAGAGAAAAGATGTTGAAACGAATCAGAGCCTGAGTTTTAAAAACATTTAGCAAGTGCCTAAATTAAAATAACTTTCACGCTAGGTTATACTCCATATATAAATTGATATCGCACTCTCATGAGAGACACCTCACCCCTCATCTAATAGTGCATACCTAACGCATGTATTTTACCCATCCTAGTAATGATACCCATCCTAACTAGTATCTTGCCAACATTCAAATTCCAAGCTATATCCCTATAATCTACGTATATACTATTCTAACATTAACCTCAAGCTTATACACTATAATTCACCCTTTATTAATATTCTCGATTTATATTAAAATAACTATCTCTAGTTATTAAACTAATCTCATCTTAGTGATATCAATCTCGTACGTAATATTGTCACCTTATATACATATATCACCCACATCTTATTCCGAATTTTATACTCCCGGGTAACCCTGAACTTAACTCACAATATTTTTTCGTATTCGTCCATGCATATATTATTCTCTCAAATATATTTATAGGATATATTGTGCCCATCTAGTATATCTATAGTGCGTTCCTTATCTTAGTCCATGCATATATATAGCGGTTGGACTATCACACCGATTTGGTAATGTGACAACCCGCAATCCGAAATAAGAGGTGGCCAGCCTGATACTCCAACATAACGGAATCATGGATGGAAATCATTCTCAGCATCACAACAATAAAATAAGTATACGGGAAAACCACCCAATAATTCAGAAAACGGGTTGCCAAAATTTTTCTTTTATGATAAGTTAAGAAAATAATTTAAACAACTCAATCTGAAAAGAAAGTGGAATTCCAAAAGAACTTATATTTCAACAATAACGAGTATACAATAAGGGGACCAAATATGCTGTCGGTCCACAGTTACAAACAACGTGTTACAATCGTTCTATAAATTACATAATACATTAATTAAACGGTTACAAAAGTTTGGGCAACACGCCCGAGTGAAAGACCCGATCATATCTAGAATACAAAAATGAAGGCGTCTAACAAAACATCCTGTAATATCAGCAAAATCTTACAGCTCCACAAAAGTATATGAGTACGAAAATCAACACGGGCGCCCTTGCGGCGGAGCACCTGAGCGGATACAATTTTTATGCACAACAAGGAAAATGAATGGGTTAGGGCCCGTTTTATATATGATTCCAAGATGAATAAGAAGCATGATAGATATGAACAGTTAATCATGAATGATGAAGATGAGAATCTAACAACCTAATCACAAAGCATAGAAGAAAAGGCAATTTAAATAATCATAACTTTTTATTAAATTATGGAAGGAAAAATAATTAACCTCATTAATTGAAAATCTCCATCATTATTCATCACTTCATTTCAAATCACATTCCTTAACAGGAATATAATTACCATCATACATTTTTATGGGAATTTACATATAACAAGTCCCACTTGATTTAGAACTGTTATATTCTAATACATATAACGATTCTAAGACCGCCCCTCCGAGTTTTCTCACTGGGCGCCACCCTAAATGACTATAATCTTCTACGGCCTATCGAACAAGACAACCTGGGCACCTAACACATGTCGGGAAGTGGCCATATACCTGCGAGTGAGTCATAACCACACTCGGAATTACCTCACTAGCGCATAATCGAACATATAACAATCCCGCATATGGCCAAGGACTATAGTCTCCCTGCATTCACTAGTCAGGGGACATCACCTCTTGTGCGAGCTTCCCTTATGATAGAATTTAGAGAGGTGTGTTTAAGAAAATTAACATTTACCATTTAAATCACATTTTCATTTCCATTTATCATATGTGTGTTGCATTATATCTGAAACCATAATCATTGAATATTTTCCTTAATATTCATCATATTTTAAGTCTCGAATTAATCTCCAAGTGACCACAATAATTCTACAAGTCCCAAGGTTTTATATACTTCAATTGAGCCCCTAAAGTCTCCAAGTATAGGCTTATAACTCCTAAACTCCTAATAATTGGCAAAAAGGAAAGTAATGCTTGAACATCACTTTATACACCCGTAGAATGAACCCCAAATGAACCAATTCTAATCTAGGGTAGTGACCAAACTCAACTAAGACTCTAGGACTCTAAGTTTACTTCATATAAGAAGGTTCCTAAATCCTAAGCCCAAGAGAAAGGATTAAAATTGACTAAAAAAAATAACTCAAAATTGCAGGAGCCGAATCGATTCGCCCAAAAAGAGAATCGATTCGGGTGACAAATCCAACTTTCTGTAATCGATTCGGCCCTTAACCCGAATCGATTCGGCTACCCAGACCTGGAAACTGATCCTAAGCGAATCGATTCGCCTAGGGGTCGAATCGATTCGCACTTGTGAATTTTCCTATTTTGGCTATGGAGTCTTGGACTCCCAAAATACCCCCAACTGAAATCCATCCAAACCAAGATCATTTATTGTAACTAATACATCATAAATGCATCAAACTACCCTCATTTACATCAATAGTCATCCAAGTCATTCTCTAAGGATTCAAAACCCATAAATCCATAAAAACCCTAACATTGTTCAACCATAGTTAATACACAACGATCAGTACTAATTATTCATCTTAAATCACATAATAGCAAGTAGAAAACTTGGCTTAAGCTTGCAAATTCAGATTTGAGGAAGATGAATGCAAGATCAATCTCCAATTCTTCAATCTCTCTCTTTCTCCCTAAGTTCTCTTCTTCTCTCTCTCACTCTTGGTAAACAAATGCTCTTAAGAGAAATAAAAGGGCTTATCAAGACTATATCGTGGCCTCAGTCTAAAATCTCCACTTAAATAATTAATATCGCGATAAAATGACTCGCAACGACACATTTATGCTAAAATCAGTCAAAAGTGCCTAAAACATCGAAATGCAATATGGCACTCAATTTGACTATTTCGCACCTTTCGGAACTAACTACGCCCTCCAAATTATCATTTGGAAATTTTATATCTCATTTTAAGTTCCGGTCTCATTTTAAACCATAATCTCATTTTAAATCTTATGACACAATGAAACAGAACATGGTGGTATTTACCTACACATAAGGTAAATATGCAACATTTTAGTAAATACTAACTTATCTCATTAAATTAATACTTACTCCACATTCCAACATTTTATATATAAGTACTTCACATAGTAAATAAATATAAAATAGGTTCTCAAAAGTGAGGGTTGTTACATACTCCCCCCCTTATGAGGGAATTTTTCCCCCAAAATTCAAGCATACCTTGTATAAAGAGATGTGGATACCTTTCCCGCATATCATCCTCGTGTTCCCAAGTCGATTCCTTGGCGTTATGATGACTCCATTGGACTCATACCAAGGGCACCACTTGAGACCTCAGCCTACGCTCCCCATCCTCTAAAATAGCAACTGCTTGTTCTTCATATGAAATGTCGCGTTGCAAGTCGATATCCTCAAAAGGGATATGCCAAAGGGAACCATCGCACCTATTATACTTCTTCAAAGAGGAAACATGGAACACATCATAAATTTGTTATAAAGGTTCTGGTAAGGCAAGTTGATACGCCAGTGGACCCACCTTAGCAATAACTAGAAAAGGTCCAACAAAACGCGGCACCAGCTTTCCTTTCTTCCTGAAATGCTTTATACCTTTCATGGGTGACACTCGCACCAAGAATTGGTCCCCAATCTCCAACTCCATGTGTCTTCTACCCGCATCGGCATAGCTCTTTTGACGGTCTTGAGCTATCCGAATGCGATTCCAAATGAGTTTGATCTTAGAATAAGTATCTTGGATCATTTCAGGTCCAAGGAATTTATTAACCCCACTTCCATCCAACATGTGGGTGATCTGCAAGGCCTACCATACAAAGCTTCATAGGGCGCCATCCTAATAGTAAATTGATATGAATTATTATAAGAAAATTCTACCAAAGGGAGATATTGTTCCCAATCGCCTTTGAAATCAAGCATACACATACGAAGAATATCCTCCAACATTTGGTTGGCTCTTTCCGTCTGGCCATCTGTTTGAGGATGAAAAGAAATGCTTAACTTCCATTCGGTCCCTATATATTCTTGGAAACTTCACCAAAAGTTGGAAACAAAAATCTTGTCTGGGTCGGAAATGATATTTAAAGGCACCCCATGGAGTCTGACAATCTCCGCGATGAATAATCGGGCATAGTGAGCAGTGTCATAGTCGGTACACACCGGTAGGAACTGTGCCGACTTAGTCAAGCGGTCTACAATCACCCAAATTGAATCACAACCGCTCTGTGACCTTGGCAAGCCTTTAATAAAGTCCATCGATATGCTCTCCCACTTCCATACCGAAATCTCCAACGGTTACAACAAACCTGTCGATCACTGATGATCGATTTTGACAAATTGACAAGTAGTGCATTGGGACACAAACTCATAAATATCTCTCTTCATGCCTGGCCACCAATTGAGACGATGCATGTCTTGATACATCTTATCCCCACCAGGATGTACCGTGAATTTAGACCCGTGAGATTATGCCATCACCGCCCGTCTCAAATCCCCGTCCCCCGGGACAATGAGTCTTCTATAGAAGCGTAATCCACCCTCTGAACTTATCGACTAAGATTTTGTTCCCTCGGACAGTAATCGGCGTATATGGTCCTGACAACCCTTATCCCTTCCTTGGGCTTCTACGACTCTTGCTACAATTGTAGGCGTAACAGTCATCACCGACATGAACGCTCTCGCCACAGCATCTTCCTGACTGAGCTCTTTCCATTTATCTTTCCATACATCGGCTAACTCTCATTCGGGATTTATACTCAAAGTATCCCCTACTACGTTCGCCTTGCCCGGATGATAATGGATATCAAATTGATAATCTTTCACGAACTCCAACCATCGGCGCTATCGCATATTCAAATCCTTCTGTGAAAATAAATATTGCAGCAATTTATTGTCCGTGAAAAGACGAAATTTCTCCCCTAGGAAATAATGTCTCCTAATCTTCAAGGCAAAGACAACCACGAAAAGCTCTAAGTCATTCACCGAATAATTTCTTTCATGGGGCTTTAGCTTGCGAGAAGCATAAGCAATAGCCCGTCGCTCTTGCTGAAGCACACCTCCTAATCCTTGTAGAGATGCATCGGTGAAGACTAGATATTCCAACCCCGGTTTTGGCAATGCAAGGACTGGAGCTGAAGTCAATCTATCTTTGAGCTCATCAAAAGTAGCCTGACAAGAGTTATCCCAAACAAATCTCACCCCTTTTCGAGTCAAATTTATCAAAGGGCTAGCAATTTTAGAGAAACCCTTGATAAACCGACGGTAATAACCCACCAAACACAGAAAACTACGAATCTAGGTCTGTGTCGTGGGTTGACCCCACTCCCTCACCGCAACCACCTTGCTCGGATCCATCGATATACCCTGGGATGTCACAATATGACCTAAAAATTGTACCTCCTGCAACCAAAAGCCACACTTCTTGAACTTAGCATATAATTGGTGATCCCTCAACCTTTGTAGGACCAACCTCAAATGAATAGCATGGTCAGATTCCGTTCGAGAATAGACTAGGATGTCATCGATGAATACAATAAAAAATTGGTCCAAAAAGACCCGGAATACCCTATTCATGAGATCCATAAATACGGTGGGGGCATTGGTTAGTCCAAAGGGCATAGCCCAAAATTCATAAGACCCATATCTCGTCAGAAAAGCGATCTTGGATACATCCTGCTCCCGTATCCTCAACTAATGATACCCCATCCTCAAATCAATTTTAGAGAAGTACGACGCTCCCCTAAGTTGATCAAACAAGTCATCGATACGAGGCAAAGGGTATTTGTTATGGATGGTGAATTTATTCAACTCTCTGTAGTCAACACATAACCGGAGAGAACCATCCCTTTTTTTTACAAATAATACAGGAGCACCCCACGGCGACGTACTACGCCTAATGAATCCCTGCTCCAACAGCTGTTGAATTTGATCTCTTAACTCCCTCATTTCAATATGAGCCATACGATAAGGAGCTCTCGTGATCGGTCGAGTTCCCGGCACTAAATCAATCACAAACTCAATCTCCCAACTTGGAGGCAAACCCGGTATTTCCTAGAAAACATCCTCAAAATCTCTAACAACTGGAATATAATCGAAGGGAACAACTGTATCCCAAGAAGTCTCCTCTGCGATACAATACAAATAAGTACTAGTACCTCCTTCTAACCGAGGCATAACCACCAAGAACATTTCTTGTCCTGGAACGGCGAAGACTATACTCTACCTGCAACAATTAACTATCGTATGATACTTGACAAGCCAATCCATACCCAAAATCACATCATACCCGACCATGTCTAGGACGAGTAAAACGGTCTCAAAGAACAAATTACCAAGAGTAATTCCCATATGTTTACAAACAAAGAAAATGAGCGAACCATCACCCATGGAGGACTCAACACTAGTGAAGGTACTCTCAGGAGATTTTATCAACTTAGTGGTCTGAGAAAAACTTCTAGAAATGAATGAATGTATCGCACCCGTATAAAACAAAACGCGACCCATATGCCCTTGAATAAGGAACTTACCATCTATAGCTAGCGGTGTCGACGGAGTAGGAGGAAGCATAGCATCCGAAATGTGATAAACTCTCCCATACTGCAGCTGACCCTACTGCGGAGGAACAACCGGATTTGGTGCCTATGGCAGAAACTGAACATATGGCTGCTGAGGGACTCTAGGAGGCTGTCCCCCAATCAACTGAGGACACTCCTTCTTGTAATGACCCACCTCTCCGCATTGGAAACATCATCCCAACATATTCTCCGCATTTCGGCCCCGGTTATTTCTAAACTAGTTAACACCTTGGCCTTGATGGCCTCTACCTCCTTGACCACCCCGACCTGCTTGTTGTGGCTGGGCACCCTGACCGTGCCGATTATTATTGCCACCCGAGTAAAACCAACCAAAACGTTGCCTTTTTTACACGTCCCCTACTAAGGAACCCTTTCTCATTGCTTATTACCCGAAGATTGGGATGAAGAAGATGCTCCTCCTCCGATCCCATTTCCTCTAGATTTTCCTGCTTGCCCCACTACGGTAGCTTTCTTGCTACTCTGCATGTACAACCGATGCTCTTGATAATGAAGCAATGTCGCATTCATTACCTCACCAAAAGTTTGCAAAGCCGGATTACCCAGCAAATGTTGTCGGATTCTCCAGTTCAAACCTCCCACAAATTTTGAAACCTTCCTCTCTTCCAGAGTCACCTCATCCGGTACAAAACTTTCTAACCGGGTGAACTTCTCTTCATATTCTGCAAAGGACCGTTCTCCCTATACCACATCCTGAAGTCTCCTTCACATCTCCCTTTGAACTGCGGGAGGAAAGTACTTTTGGTCAAACAAGACCCAGAAATTAGTGATTGTTATGGTATCTCTCTGTTCTGGTGTAGTCATCGACTCCTACTAATGCAATGCGGCCCCAACAAGTTTAAAAGTAGCAAGGACTTGTTTCTTCTCCTCAATACATTCCACCATTCGTAAATGGCATTGCTTATCTTTCTTCCATTGATTTGCTCGAATAACGTCAGAACCTCCATCAAATTATGTGGGATGGCCCTTTAAAAAAGACTCTCTAACTCTCTCCCACGGAGAAGGTCCCGTAGGAGCTTGTGCATCATGTGCTCGTTGTTGAGCTTGTGGCATTTGCTGAGCCACTGCAGTCACAGCCGCATTAACCGCTTGGGCCACTATTTTTGCTACATCAGCAGCATTGATTGTTCCTTGTGGCGGTGGTGGAGGACCATCATCCCCTTCTACAACTCTATTACATCTCGCTGGACGACCTCTCTTAAGCGACATCTGAGATGAATGAACAATAGAGTTAGAATACTATTCAAAACAATCTATATTGCAGAAGATCGCAAATATAAGAAACAATGAAGTCCTAACATTAGGCTCTATATCAAAGAACGCTAAGGTAGAACGTGACAAGTTCGCAAAGATCCTAAAGACTCTAGAACCTGATGCTCTGATACCATCTGTGACAACCCGTAATCTGAAATAAGGGGTGGCCTGCCCGTTACTCCAACATAACGGAATCATGGATGGAAATCATTCTCAGCATCACAACAATAAAATAAGTATACGGGAAAACCACCGAATAATTCAGAAATCGGGTTGCCAATTTTTTTTTTATGATAAGTTAAGAAAATAATTTAAACAACCCAATCTAAAGAGAAAGTGGAATTCCAAAAGATCTTATATTTGAACAATAACGAGTATACAATAAGGGGACCGAATATGATGTCGGTCCACAGTTACATACAACGTGTTACAATCGTTCAATAAATTACATAATATATTCATTAAACAGTTACAAAAGTTTGGGCAACACACCCGAGTGAAAGACCCGATCATATCTAGAACACAAAAATGAAGGCGTCTAACAAAACATCCTGTGATATCCGCAAAATCTTACAACTCCACAAAAGTATAGGAGTAGGAATATCAACACGGGTGCCCTTGCGGTGGAGTACCTGAGCGGATACAGTTTTTATGCACAACAAGGAAAATGAATGGGTCAGGGCCCGGTTTATATATGATTCCCAGATGAATAAGAAGAATGATAGATATGAACAGTTAATCATGAATGATGAAGATGAGAATCTAACAACCTAATCACAAAGCATAAAAGAAAAGGCAATTTAAATAATCATAACTTTTTATTAAATTATGCAAGGAAAAATAATTAATCTCATTAATTGAAAATCTCCATCATTATTCATCACTTCATTTCAAATCTCATTCCTTAACAGGAATATAATTACCATCATACATTTTTATGGAAATTTCCTCATATCAAGTCCCACTTCATTTAGAATAGTTATATTCTTATACATATAACGATTCTAAGACCGTTCCTCCGAGTTTTCCCACTGGGCGCGCCCCTAAATGACTATCATCTTCTAGGGCCTATCGAACAAGACAACCTGGGCACCTAACGCACGTCGGGAAGTGGCCATATACCAGCGAGTGAGTCATAACCACACCCGATATTACCTCACTAGCGCATAATCAAACATATAACAATCTCGCATATGGACGAGGACTATAGTCTTCCTGTATTCACTAGTCAGGGGACATCACCTCATGTGCGAGCTTCCCTTATGATAGAATTTAGAGAGGTGTGTTTAAGTAAATTAACATTTACCATTTAAATCACATTTTCATTCCCATTTATCATATGTGTGTTGCATTATATCTGAAACCATAATCATTGAATATTTTCCTTAATATTCATCATATTTTAAGTCTCGAATTAATCTCCAAGTGACCACAATAATTCTACAAGTCCCAAGGTTTTATATACTTCAATTGAGCCCCTAAAGTCTCCAAGTATAGGCTTATAACTCCTAAACTCCTAATAATTTGCAAAAAGGAAAGTAATGCTTGAACATCACTTTATACACCCATAGAATGAACCCCAAATGAACCAATTCTAATCTAGGGTAGTGACCAACCTCAACTAAGACTCTAGGACTCTAAGTTTACTTCATATAAGAAGGTTCCTAAATCCTAAGCCCAAGAGAAAGGATTAAAATTGACTAAAAAAAATAACTCAAAATTGCATGAGCCGAATCGATTCGCCCAAAAAGAGAATCGATTCGGGTGACAAACCCAACTTTCTGTAATCGATTCGGCCCTTAACCCGAATCGATTCGGGTACCCAGACCTGGAAACTAATCCTAAGCGAATCGATTCGCCTAGGGGTCGAATCGATTCGCACCTGTGAATTTTCCTATTTTGGCTATGGAGTCTTGGACTCCCAAAATACCCCCAACTGAAATCCATCCAAACCAAGATCATTTATTGTAACTAATACATCATAAATGCATCAAACTACCCTCATTTACATCAATAATCATCCAAGTCATTCTCTAAGGATTCAAAACCCATAAATCCATAAAAACCCTTACATTGTTCAACCATAATTAATACACAACTACCAATACTAATTATTCATCTTAAATCAGATAATAGCAAGTAGAAAACTTGCCATAAGCTTGCAAATTTAGATTTGAGGAAGATGAATGCAAGATCAATCTCCAATTCTTCAATCTCTCTCTTTCTCCACAAGTTCTCTTCTTCTCTCTCTCACTCTAGGTAAACAAATGCTCTTGAGAGAAATAAAAGGGCTTAGCAAGACTAAATCGTGTCCTTAGTATAAAATCTCCACTTAAATGATTAATACCGCGATTAAATGACTCGCAACGACACATTTATGCCAAATTCGGTAAAAAGTGCCCGAAACATCCAAATGCAATATGGCACTCAATTTGACTATTTTGCACCTTTCGGAACTAACTACGCCCTCCAAATTATCATTTGGAAATTTTATATCTCATTTTAAGTTCCGGTCTCATTTTAAACCATAATGTCATTTTAAATCTTAGGACACAATAAAACACAACATGGTGGTATTTACCTACACATAAGGTAAATATGCAATATTTTAGTAAATACTAACTTATCTCATTAAATTAATACTTACTCCACATTCCAACATTTTATATATAAGTACTTCACATAGTAAATAAATATAAAATAGGTTCTCAAAAGTGAGGGTTGTTACAGGTAAACGTTTGGGAAGCGGCCATATTTCCTTACCTAGAGCAAGACGAATCATACCCAAGACGTGGTACCCCTACCTCGCACACGGTTAAAAATGGAAGATTATTACTCGGGTACTATACTCTCCTGCTCCTCAAGCCAGAAGATTCACCCTCACCATGCAACTTCCCATCATAACACGAGAGGGTATGATCTACATAAACATAACAATAAGAACAAATACAATCATAATCATGTCATATATATATATATATATATATATACATATTATCATTAATCTGGCTATCTATGCCTATCTCCCTTGGCAATCAGCCTTACTTCCAAACATACCAATTTATAACAATATAAGTATGCACACAACTTATTTTCAATCCATAAGTATTCAATCCCTTGTGAAAATGTTCTTACATTTCTTATTTCCGAATAATAGCCTATCAAATCTACCTAGTACCCTGATTTTATCCTACTCGCAGTTTCAGATTTAATCTTATATAATCGACACACACTCACACGCACGCGCACACACACACACAGACAAATATATATATATATATATATATATATATATACTAGCGGAATGCCCGTGCCTGAAGGCACGGTGAAAACTTCGAAAATACGTAATTGCACAATGATAAAAAATTCCAAAGTACGTAATTGGAAAACGGCAAAAAATTCGTTCCCCAACAAAAGAAAGTGTAAATTTTAAAAAATGATCATAATACCCTTTATTTATTGGACTACCCATTCTGATTAACAAGTAATAAATAGTCCAGTAACATTCTTTCAAATAGTCTAAATTCATCAAACAAATTTACATATAGCATGAAATTTACAATATTCATCAACCGAATTCAGATTGTGCCTCAAATAAACTAAGGGTCAATGTTTTTTTTAAAATATGGCCATAATCTCCTTTATTGATTGGACTATCCATCCTCTTAAGGGATAACAACCAATCCAACAATAAAAAAATTTATGCATAGTTTCCTCTTGAAATCAAAGCACAAACATATTATGGGCAACAAACAGGTCTAAAGAACATAAGAGTAAAAGAGGCTGTAATACTAAAGAAAATGGCGTTTTTATTTGAACCATCCACATGCCTCAAATAAGATTCAACATCATGACATGAGTTATATGTACAACGTAAATTTATAAATCGTCAATGGCATAAACCAAACTAAAACGATACATCAATGAAACCATAGTTTGGTACATTTCCCCTACATTTAAATAATGGCCATTCTCACAAATTCCTTGGATGCATCTTCATCTCTCACCCTAGCCCTTATTCACCTAACAATTGAGAAAGCTCCAGTGTTACATCAGTGTAGCACCTATCAAATGTCATTAAAATTTAAGTTAGTTTCAAAAAAGAACAAACCTAGAATCAATTAACCCCCTTGGGTGGTAAATTATTAACGTCATCACACAACTTCAATATCTTAATGAATGTCCACATTTGTGGACTCAATAGTTCATATAGGAATCATAGCAAACACAAAATCATATGAACAAACGGATATTAAAAGTGTTGCAGTTAATTCTAAGAACATTTCTAGTCTAAGAACATTTTGGTCACTATGAAAATAGACACTATTTGCATAGACTAACAATTAGTCTATGTTCTTAGAATAGAAATGTTAGTCTATTGACCAAATTGAAGTTACTATTTTCCCCACAACCATCAAATTGAAGGATTTTTCTAAGGTCTTCTAATTTTTCAATATCCAACTTCGGTTCTAGCAATGAAATAAAAGAAAGATTATGAAACTTACAAATCTTTACTCTCTATAGAAGAATTGTTAGAATGTTTGTTGTTTCTCTTTATGCATAACAACCTCTTTTTTCAACTTTCTTTTATCTAGAACAATACTCAAATCCTTGGTGAATAATTGAAATTCTTCAAAGAAAGTAATAACCCTTCCTTCAACATCTTCCGAGTCAGAAACAACTAAACTTTCATCGAACGAAACTTCTTTATTTTCTAGTAAGTCTGTGCCTGAGGAGATAAATTAGAGTGCTCAATTATTTTAGTATCTTCTTCAACCATGTGTAATATGGATTAGGGGGAATTTAGAGATTGAAATCATAATTGATAATGTATTGGAAAACTACAACTAATGAATAGTTACTGAAATAGAAAACTAAAGATGGACATTTCTTGGAAAACATTATAATATATAACACGCATATAAAGTTACATGGAAAAAAATTTACCGAAACTCTTGAAACCTTAGTGTTGTAATTCTGTATATAAGCCTTAGTGGTAAAATTTACCCAAATTCTTCAACAGTATCAGTACATCGCCTATTAGACAGAATCGATTGAGCTCAGAACACTTCGTAGTGAAGGTAAAAGAACATATATGATCTTGTATGTGACATGTCAATTTAACAATATATCAAACACTGTGATTGTAAAGTTGTAAAGTGAGGCCAACAAATTTAATGGAAAGAAACAATACAATTGATTAAAACTTAACCAATCTTAAACAAAAGTACGCGAATAAACTAAAGAAAAAACAAAAATTTATGTAAGAACGAATATTTTCGGGACTGTGGCCAGTGGTGGTTAACCCTTTCAGTTCTAAACAAATTTTGAAAATGAAACAGCAAATCCTAAATAGAGTTATGGAGCAGAAGCTCTATGTATGGGAGCATCAGCTCCACCTCCAAAGTAAGAAGAGTCGATCAGTTAAGTCCCAATACAAAATCTTAGCAACACCTATCAACATATATTTTAAAGAAATGAAGATGAAAAAACTGAGGTAGAGTTTTTTATGGAATAAATCTAAGCAAAAAGAGGTACTTTTGGGAGATAAAAGATAACTTGAGGTAGATTTTGTTATGGATTAAAGGCTTGGAGAGAGAGATAAATAGTATACCTGAGTGAAATATAGAAGCGAGAAGGTTTGACTTGGCATAGATAAACAGTGGTGCTGAAACTCGAGGGTTGGAATCACAATCTTCAAGGAAGCACTAACCACACTAACTGTAATCTACCCAAAAAAAACTTGTTTAGAAAGAGATAGAGTATACACTAAGATATCTTAAACCCCAAAACAAAATATAAACATAAAACTTCTACTTGGAAAACGAAAACAAACATAATATGTAATCAACAAAGAGAGGAAGAAATAGAAATTGGAACAAATAGATAGAAAAACAAAACAATCATACTTGTAATCCATCAAAAATAAAATAAAGCAATATTTAATAATTTATGCATTGCCTTAATTCAACATCCCAACAAAATGAGCATGACATGACATGTGTATCAAAGCTGAATATATGTGCATCCAAATTAGAATGGATTATGAATTAGTTATGCATCAGTTAAGAGTAGAAGTAGTAAATCTAAGTAGGTATCCATCACTAAGTAAATCTAAGAAGGTATTACTATCTAAGCAACTATAAATCACTACTACCCATCATTTACATAGTAGTAAATCTAAGCAGGTATCCATCACTTAGTAATTCTAAGAAGGTATCACTACTTTTGCTATATCTAAGCAGGTATGTATATCTGCTATTGCCAATATAATGTCCTACTGATATCATTTAACCGGAGAAAAACATAAAAATATAGAATATTACTCGGGGAATTAAAAATATATTTTTTTATAAAACTCTGCCGCTATAATATTCCCATTGTCCCAACATAAAAATAGAAGACAATATCTCTATCCTTGCCAATAAAGTTGTGAATTTATTAGAGAATAGTAGTTGAAAAGGAGGTCCGTGACCATATATGAAATGTACAACATGTGGAGAAGATATTGTAACATAAATGATGCTCCTAAAAACCAAAAGAGGCATGTAACCATATAATCAAAAGGCATGTAACCAAATAATTCTGTCAAAAAAATATTGTTCCTATTACAAAGTCCATTGTTTTCCTTTTAGGTAGTGTCAAAGAATTATCATAGTATTTCATGCAGTCCAGAGTTTTCCTTTTATGTCCTCAAATGTCATAAACATGTTCCTATTACAAAGTAATTACTATCAAAGAATTAATGTTACCTTCTAACAGCTTGAGGATTTAAACATTAACAACTCAATTCTATATATTGTAGAGAGAATGAAACCTAGATTTTCATGGATTCGATGAGTGTAAATATCGTCAAGCAATCTCGATTTTCAAACTCGAGTTTCCACTTCCACAGTAACTGACCACGGAGATACGCAGCCATCTAAACTACAAAAACAGCTAGAAAACCCCAAAATGCAGGTTGGTACATACAGAGTTTTATTGCTTTTGATGGAGTGGAGAAATATACCTTACCTTATTGATCGAGTGGAGATATTTATAATTTGAATCGAGAGGTAGTAAACTGATCTTGTATTGAAGTATAGTGGCCCCTTAAGGTAGTAATTCGACTTGATCATTGAGAGCTGGTCAACAGAAGATAAATGGTCAATATAGTAGGTCAAAAGAAATGGTTAGAACAAATATCAGTGAGCATGCTATTCATCTCAGGACTGAGTTACTTCAGATTCACTAATTCACTGTTTGATCAGATTGTGAAATATATAGTGTACTTAAAGCAGCCCTGGTAATGTGTTATTCCTCCTTATGGCATTGCATAATAACCGTGGCATTGAGAGACTACACTGATCCTGATTCCTCGATCTACTTGCTTTTAATCCGTAGACCTCACCATCTCCTCTCGTCTTCCCCGTCTCCCTCGGACCATGTTTTTCAAGGATGAAACTAAGAAAATATAATCAAGTATCAATTTGCGTAAAGATTCTTTGTCTAATTAAAAATGTGAGAAAAAGAAAACCATTGACCTACCTGTACACACTACTAAAGGAAGAATGTCTCTAATTAATATCCAAGAGAAAATTGAGATTTTGAAAGGGATTCATTGGATGCCACTAAAATTTATAAGTCCAGGCTATCACATGAGTCTGCCTCACT
This sequence comes from Sambucus nigra, assembly GCA_949130495.1. Taxonomy (NCBI): domain Eukaryota; kingdom Viridiplantae; phylum Streptophyta; class Magnoliopsida; order Dipsacales; family Adoxaceae; genus Sambucus; species Sambucus nigra. Next base: position 163,985,605 of record OX422220.1, on the reverse strand, counting down.
TCATTACAAGCATAGGAAAGACTAAATTTCCCAGATTCAGTAGGGCCATAGATTATATCATTATCAATTTCTACATTCTTCCTTTTTATACCAACTATAAGGAACACTGTGGAATGGGGAACTACCTGCTGATGTTTGAGCCAATTCCAACTCCCATCCAAGCTAAAAAAAATTGAACATTTGGTTATGTTGAAAGATAAATATTTTCTCCTCATTTACATCGCATCATGTAGAGCAATATGACCTTCCCCGGTCCAGTTGTCCCAATAGAAGTCGGCACCTCCTTTGCTAATAAGCCAGAAAATGTTTGCTCAGCCTCCTAGCAAATTTTTAACAACCTTTTTCCTTGTATTGGATACAATCATCGAAGTTGTTTGGCAAGGATGTTTTAGTCTACAGTATTTAAGATTCATAAAGCAGGCCCCCATGGATTTATTATCTCTGAAATTTCACCAAATTTTCATACTGTAGGCATCAATCCAATCTCTTGTACTTCTGATTCCCATGCCACCTCCATTTATCGACAAACAAATGACATCCCATTTGGCCGAAGGACGTTTAGGAACTCCTTCATATGATCCCCAAATGAAGTCTGGGATTTTTTTTTTCATTATCATTTATGGCCTTTTGGGGAGGGTCTAAAGAAGCAAAAGTGTATAATAAAGGGGAAATTCTGACAAAATGAAGTTATCAAAAGCATTAATGAACGAATTTGATTAATGTAAAAAAATCTCAAATGAAACTCAAACATGTACCCTTTGTAACAGACCAAAGAAAATCTATTATCCCTTATAGCAGAGCAGCCATAATTAAATCATAGGACTGGAAGACATTGCAAAAAGAAAAGAACATATATTAGAATGTTATAACTTATAGATGACTCCGACTTGGTAAAGTAAGAACATAAAATAAATTATTTAATGGATGAGTAAGGCTCTGAGGTTGTGAGGGCATAAACTTCTTACAAACATGTTTATTACAATATGTCTAGAAATTGCTTACAAACATGTTAAGTACAACATGTCCACATAGTCAGCAGGATCACCCTGTAAGTCGATGACCGCAAACTCGAATACAAACACAAAATGAGAGGGCATAAACATATCACTCAATCAGATATAAACCTCTTAGCGTACATTATTCATAAAAATAATCTTCTAAAGTAAAAATTAATGAAGCAATTATATAATCACCAAAACTCACAAGAACGAAAACTCATAAATCACCAAAACTCTCGTAATGAGGCCAATTGTATAATCACCAGAACTCAGATAATCACCAAAAATCAGATAATCACCAGATAATGAAGCCCATTATATAAGCACAAAAACTCATAAAACACAATTAATTAGAGCAAGAAAAACAGAGCACAAATAATATGAATATATACGGACAAAAGTATGTTGGTAATTAAAGATTATAAAACTTGAAGTTTACATACTCACAACGATGAAATGAACTTTTTAAATCTACAGAGACAATGACATGGGGATTGGTTAGTGAATTTGTTAAGGTTGTATGCATTCGTAACTAAAAATATCTTGTAATCTAGCATTAACCACACCTAGCATGCACACATGATATAGCTCACGCACAACACAAAATCATACCAAATTTTAAGGGGAACTAAAGTTTTCAACTATCATAAAATTGAAAAAATAAGAAATTGTATTGTTAGAACAAATACAATTAAACAATAAACACAAAATAAGTTCTTCAAACATTCCAAACACCCACATTAGAAACCTTAGACTAAAGGTTTGTAATAGCTGAGAAAGATTGACAAAGCCTTATATTTCAAATGCAATGCCTAAGACAAATGATAAAGTTGTTTAAAACCTTATATTAGTCTCCCTAAGGTAATGAGTTCAAATCTGCAAGAAAAACAAACACACAATAAAAATGGGAAACAATTACATCGTAATGCATATTTTAGAACAACCAACATACATGAGTTTTTTTCAAATATGAAAACGTGTGGGGTGAATAGACATTGATCCAAACACAACATTGAACCAAATAGTAGGCTTTTTATCAACCAAATAGTCTGTAAACCAAATGTATAATCAAATTAACACTCGGAGGAAAGAACCAAAGGTCAAATAATATATATAATAAAATCCCCAAATTACTCTCAAGATTAATGCTTTTTCTAATGCTTTTGACGAAAAAACCTTAAATATTATGAGAGAGATATACAATCACAGAGAGAGAAGAGCCAAGTGAAGTTTTAATTAGGGATCAATTTTTTTACCCGCGATCAAAGGAAACTCACCATTATGAACAATAATTAACATTCTCATCATCAGGAAATAAAATATATGAATCATCCAAACTTTAGAAAACATCCAATCCATTCCATAACTTTAGACTAAATAGATTGAAAGTTATAGAAACATCACAAACCACTTTTCCGATGGTAGATAGTTGTAAAGGACCAAATAATACCATGAGTTGTGGTCATTTTTCATCGTGTTTGTCGTTAGTTAGGGGTCGATTTGGTATAATTATAGAACTATAAATAGAACATTTCTGGTATCATCAGAGAAAACTTTATCAGTAAAATTAGAATAAAGAAGACCAATTGATATTATTAGACTCACCCATCCGGTGTATACCAATGAAGTTTGGGTGTGGTTGCCACAACCAATATTGTTATCACGCCTAACATGAACATTGTTCCTTCCTAGTCATCTGAATCTTCAAATTCTAAAATACAACAAAAGTGATTGAAATGTATGTACTCGTGTCATAAGGATTATTGCATACTAATTAATGAATAATTAACACAAAAGATCATAAAATATATAATTCAACTATTGAATACACCAATTAGAATGCCATCTCATACCTTTTATGCAATACCAAAGCAAACAAAATCATGAACCATATTACACTCATCATAAATTAAATATTAGAGAATCAATGTGAAAGTAATAATGGTGAGAAGCGCACTAATTGTCCAAAAGTAATTAAACAAAAACATAGATAGATAAAAAAGATGGATGCCAAACATATAGCATATAGTTTTTTACAAACAGATGCCAAACATATAATATATCATAGTGTGCAGATGATCACCATAAGGATTTAGAAAATTATTTCACGTTATCAGCAGATTCATATTTCTACCTTTATACTCCGCTTAGTGTTCCTTTAACCTAGTGTGTAGATGAATATACTGGTACTGAAAAACATGTGAGTGAAAAATTCAAGCGAGTCTGCATTAACTGAAAATGCAAATAATCTATCGGATTCAAATGCCAAAAGTTATGAAACTCAAATTTCATATTTAAAGGCACAATACAATACCTCTGACTTCTCGAGTTTGAGGAATGATGTGGATCCCTTTCATATGTACTATTCTTAGTCAGCCAACATCCATCTTATGTCTTTATGGCAATCGATCAAATTCCTATTCCCAACAGATCAAAAAGAGTACTCGCTCGACCATGAACCCATTAAACGTATCTAACCTAGAATATTACCTAATAATTACCGCATTTGCAAAAAAACAGAATTTTTATTGTGCCTGTCAAAAAAATAGAACACTAAAAACATATTACCACCTATTTTGGCGATAATTTTGTCAAAAATTATCGAGCATATGGGTAATCATTACGTTATACACAAAAAATTCTAAAAACATGGCATAAGCATGCATAGTTATTATATCAAGAGTTGGGATCCGAGCGGAATGTAAATACAATATATGTGCGTCAATGTGTTGTTAGATCTAAGCATAAGGTACATCAGTCAAGCCACTCAGACAATAATGATCCTTCATCCCTTTAGCAACTTACAACATCCTTTTTCCTCCTTTTTTCATATGATAACCATGTGTGCGAGCGGGGGGGGGGGGGGGGGATTTTCAATGGGTCAAAGGGATTACTAGTGTTCTGTAACCTAAATCGCAACCCGAATGACATGCATGTACTTGTGTTATGTAACCTAAATATCAATGCAAATGACGAAGTTTCGAAATTCTCTTGTATATAATTTCTGCTAGCTGCTTTTGGGGATAGCATGAGACTTCTCTATAAGCACCTCAATATTCTTTACTGATTTATTAACTTCTTCCAGTTTATGTAGTACCAAATCCGCAGATACTACACCTCTGTTATATTCTCCACTGAAGCATGACGTGGGGACCCAATCCCCTTCTAACTTTTGGATGGTGATATCAATATAGTTGGACACTTAGTTAAAGATTCCATGTGAGGCATAATTTCCCCTTCAATACTATGAACAGTAGGTCTCCAACTTATATCAACATCTTGTATTAGCTTTGACGCTTCAGATACAATGACCTTCCTAATAATCCCATGGTTATAAACACCTTGAACCTGTAGTTCATCAATAGGTGTAGTTTTTCCTTGTGGTATACTTTCAACTCAAAAGGTATGAATTCCATACACCGACTGCAAGCAGCCTTGATCAATGATAACAGCAATGATCAGAGACAAAGGTACATGCTTTAAAATATTTGTAACTCCCTAGAAAGGTATAAATGACGGTCTTGACACCTCGTAAACTATTTCATTTGGAGTGACATAGAGTTTGCGTAATGAAATATCGTTTTGAAGCACGTATCTTTTTATGGGAAAATACAACAACATGGTAATTCCAATCACCCAAGCTAAAACCAATAACACGTATCTTTTTATGAAGAACATTTCCATGTCTTGCAAGTGTCAAAACACATCAAAACATTGAGGCAAAAAATGCATATGACTCACAGCATACTCGTCAATCGCACAATGCATATGACCCTCGAATTCCTTCAATTGACCCACAGCGTACTCGTTAATCGCAACAACCATGAAAAGAACCTCGTAGACCTTCTTCTTTAGCTTCTCGAGGAACAGGGAGGTCTCAACAGCCCTCGGCTTCATGGCACCTTCTGTACAACAACATTGTCTTTACAACAGCACCTTCTTCTAATTTTTTTGTGCATCCATATTAACGTACTACGCACACCGGTGAACGCGTAATTTAAAAATCCTAATATACACCTGCACGAAACTATAAGTAGAATCAAAACCCAAAATGAGATGTTAAAAATAACATTAAAAAAGAGTACCCTGTTGTTCATATTTGACTACCAAGTATTGTCCATTTTTATTGAGGGGATAATAAAACTTACAAATTTCAAATGTAATTCAAATACCAAGATAAATAAGAAAGAGTACTTTACCTAAAATATAAAAACTATGGAGAATAAAAAATAAGAGCAGAAACAATCTGCAACTACAAAACATAAGCATGTACGGGTTGAACTCAATTGCTGACTAAAGGAGACCAATACTGTTCACCTCGTAGAGGGTCCTTATAACCTACTTATGCTTCTCAAGCTCATCCACCAATTTTTTTTTCCCTAAAAATAATGGACATGGATAAAATGGATCAGAAAGCATTTAATTTTATTACTCATAAAGAAAAAATGCAAAGCTAGAGTGGACGGGTCCCACGAACCTAAAAACTCAAAACAAAAAATAAATTTTACTAAAATTAAAAGACAAACAGAACACCAGTGATCGAAGAATCATTTATTGAAAGATGGGGGCCATAAATGCCTCACCAATTCTAAATTAGATCAGGCCATAGAGAAATCCAACAAAAGGGATGAATCCTGCAAAATAATGACAACGAAAACTAACTTGTTAGGATCAAAATTAAAAAATAAAAAAAATTGTAAAACAAAAACTACTGATTACCTTCCTCCAAACTAATCTCCAATAGCGAAATGTTGATTGTGGTTGAAAGAAACCAAACACAATTGTCAGTAGGACCTTTTAACTTGTGAATCCATTCTAACAAAGCCTGACTACCAACAATATTGAGGATATTAATAAAGGAATTAATTCCTTTGAAACACATCTAAGATACTAAACTACCAATAATTATAAAATTAGGATTGAAACCATTATAATAAAATTATAAAACCTGCACAACTTTATTAACCTGAAGCAAAACAAATTAAAAGAAGTAAATAAATATAAGTATAAATGTAGGCAGAAGTAAACAAATAAAAGAAGAGAAACAAAAAACACGAATGTTGAGGGGGAACTACTCGTTTCTTTGTAACAATAATAAGAAAGACCCATGCTTTTATTCTTATTAAATTTAGAAAATGTAGGTAGATGTTTATACCTTCATTTTCTATCCAAACATGCATATCAATTATAGTGTACTACTGAATATCGCACCTGCCAAATAAAGGGAAAAATAATGTTAGTGATAATTTAAACACAAAATTAAAACATAGAAAGATAATGAAATGCGAAAAAGAATGGTGAAAAAAAAACATTCAAGATATAAAAGTTATCTTGAACCATAATCTCACCTCGTGATTCGGTTGTTATTCACTATCAGTTATATTAGATTACTAATATCCTGAAACAAATATTCACTATAGACAATCGCAAGTAAACAGATAAAAACTTAAACCAAATATATAATATATATGATCAAATACACAATTCACCCAAAATGACATTATGTCTTTTCAATGACATTGAATTTAGTATCTCCCAAAGCACATTATAATGGATGTTTGTTTTCCATGTCAAAATTATAAAACTTATTATGTTAATTAAGAAAGAATAACTTATAAAGTTACATATCCTTTTCATTTTAAGGAGAGTTCAGTCCAAACACGTGAATGTTCATATTCACTAATTAAAGTTGAACAACAAACTTGTATGTAGTTTCATATGAAAAACATAACAAAAAGGTTTGGAAGAGGATTTTCTATGTCAAATAAACACAAAAAATATTATCCAACATGGCAAAAAAGTAATTTTGTTATCTATTAAAAAACAAAGATACATATGTTAAACAACAAAGATAGATATGTCGAAGATATTAATGTCACCCCCACAAATAGAAGAAACCCCAACCATTTAATAAAAAAGAACCCGAACATTGAATGGATTTTAAAACACCCCATTTTGAAAGCCCAATTAAGTACAAATTAGTTAGGAAATATCTACAAATAAATGATGCGAAACACCTAATCAAATAAAAAAAATGACCCTGAAACTTACTTTCCATTGTCGCTTCCTCTGTTATGTTATTGACAATACAGCATACCTCTATAAAAAAAAAATCCATAATCAATTCATGAAGTTGAGTAGAAGAAACTCCAACATACCGTAATAATGCAAAAAAAACTAATATTATATATTCATCAAAGAAACAGATTTTGAACCATTTGTGTGCTTTAAAATATGAAATGGAAACCTCTATAAACCCAAATATCATAAATTTTCTCTTCTTTGACCTCCCTACCTATCAAATCCTACGCATAATCAAATAATAAGATGAAAATTTCATTAGTTTTCAACATAAATTTTAATCAAAAGATTTATAGATCTATCACCTTAAAAAACATTGGGATCTAAAACATTTACGAAGATCTGCCCTAAGCCCTAAACATTTGTGTATCAAAAAACTCAAAACCAAAATAAAAAGGCATTCCATTGATAAACTTATGTTAAACACAAAACAAAAAAACATTAACTTACCAATTTCTACCCCAATAATTCTTACCAAAAAGGAGATTGAAAAAGAAAACCAAAAAGGGATTAAAGTCTTCAGATCTTTGTGTGTGTAAGGATTTGTGGTGATTGTTCAATCTAGTGAGCTGTATAGAGCTACAAACAAAAAATATGGTGTGTATCAATGTGTAGCATAACATAGCACGTATCAAAGCTTATGATGTAGAAGAGAACTCTAACTGAAAAAACCGAGGGCTAAAACGATTAAGATGTAGGTCTAACAGGATTGAGATGTAGGGATAAACTATTAAATCAACATCCTATGATTCAAAGATTCAAAAATGAAAAGTTTACCTGATGATGGAGATGGAGAACTGGGAACCAAATATGAGCCGAGAGAAAGAGGGAGAGAAAAACGGGGGTCGAAAGAGGGGGAACCAAAGATGAGATGAAATCTATTGATACACTTCCTAATTTAGCCCTTAGTTTGAATTAAAGTAAGAGAGAGAAATTAATTAGTAGTGAAGCAAAAAAGGGGGAAACCCAAAATTAAAGGGGCAAAAGAGTAAAAGGGAATAAATCAATCTCAACCCTTAATTTCTTGCATTGGTGGCTTGATCACAACCCCTACTTAGTTTATCAAGGTATGGAATAGTGTAAATATTCTACTCCTTATTATATATATATATATTCTACATGCGTAATATATCTACATGTATCCGCCAAATTAATAAATCGAGTGTCACTTACCCAAACACCCTTCCAAATTATCTCCTAGATTTTTATTCCAATAAATTTGAAGGGTCACACATCCCTCACTTAAACTCCTATAGGTCTTTTTACTCTATATTGAATCCCCAAATATTTATATCCAAGAAATTATCTCCATTTTATCCATAAAAACCTGAAGAAAAATTTCCAATTTGTCAGGTCCGAATGGATTCACTTGACCGAATCGATTCACCCTTCACGGAATCGATTCCAAATGGTCCTACTTTTCTTATGCAGAAGCCCTAATAGATTATCTATATTGGTGAATCGATTCTCCTTGTGCGGATCCAAAAATTGCTATTTTTATCATCTTCTCCAACCTCCATTTTCAAATCAATATACCTCCAACTTCAAAATAACCACCTCCTAACATATTTATACCTAACACAACCATAAATTTCGGGTTTGAATCAATTAAATCAAAGAAAATCTACTCTTTTTCATAATTAAGCCCTGACCCCCATTCTTCCATTTTTCTCTATAATTTACACCATTCACATGAATTTTTTGTCTAGATTTCATAGGGGTGTTAACACATCAATTTCTACGAGTTCTTTTCTCAAAAACCCATTTGATCCAAGAATCCCCATGTGACACCGCGACTAATTAAATACCGGGTAGCTACTCCTTTATTAAATCAATACAAAATGCCAAGTTGGTTCAGTTAATAGCATCACTGTCGAAAACATTTTAATAGTTACTAACCACCTAGTATTTAAAAAGTAAGTTGCCAAATTTTAAGTTAAGTCTGATTAACATGCAATAAAAGAATAATGGAGTAACAACATAATCCATTCACCATAATGAAGAAATGAAATAACCAACAAATAATAATAAGAACTCCGGGGGAAACTCCTCACAACAATCCCAACAAATGGAAAATAGTACTACAAGTCTGAATCCTGAATAATTACATGCCAAAAGTCTGAATAACTGAAATAAATGCAAAGTCTCTAAAAGAAATGGGAGACATGCCCTACAACTGATAACTGATAAATATCGAGTCAAGATCGATGAAGCGTCTACAAGCAAAGTCTTGTAACTTCCACAAACAGCTACAGCTCGTCACCTGAATGAGAATCCTATGCATGGTGTCCTTGTGGCTGGGCACCTAAAATGGTTTTTACAAAAATAGATTTGAAAGAAAATGGGTCAGAGCCCGAAAGTGGAAAACATTTTGAAAACATCAAGTGTTTTAATAACATTAAAACATTAAATGCAAAATACATGTTAGGATGTGCACTCAAATGAAATTCTCACCTCTCGGCTACATGTGTACTCCTAACGTACATTACCCATCTAAATGACACATATATCTAACCAAGACGTAATAAGTTCTACCTCTTACTACTCGATTCCCATATTACATTCTAACGTTACCAAAGAATAGAGGGCTTTACTTAAACTCAGATTCTCAATATGTAATACATTTCACTATTGGTTAACCCGTTATGTTTTCTCAAAACAATACTATAATTTTATTCACAATATTAACATGAAAATTCTCATTAATTAAGTGTATATTATTCACGTCATAAATATACAATACAAGCACCCCGAGACTAGCTGCGGTGCACACATACTCTGCTATCCATCCCGGTACATCACGTACATAAGGATCACATATTCCGAATCTCTCAGGAATAGTTCACAGATAACAACATCACAAATAATGGAGGCGAACACAGTCACATCACATGGGTCACGCACATACCTGCTCCCACGATCAGCAGACTTATTAACATCCCAATAAGTCCTTCTCTGACCTATGTTCATCGAGGTAACCAGCCTAAATCCGAGCAACACAAGGATTAGAGGGCCCTAAGAGAATCCAAACCTCCCGTGATAGCAAGTATGGTAGGTATGTCATACACATAAAATCAGTACATATATACTAAGTATGCACACGTCTTAGTAATCACCATAATATATTGGTACATATCTCTTCTCGTACTGACATATAATACTACACCATTTATATGTTCCCGGTTAATATAATTAATTAGGCCGTCAATAGCTCACATCGTAATAGACACTCACGTCCTACTTCACATTTTCCCTTAGGTTCAAACTACACTTCTAGGTTTGACTCCTCATAATATCCCAAACATCCCAAATATATCAATTACTCATCAAGGAAAGGCTATCTCTACCTATACACAAGGTTATGGGGCACTCGGGATCAAAACAGGCTAAAAAGCCTAAACTGTCAACTCGTTCGAAGTCTCGTTCGAACGAGGCTGTTCGAACGAGACTTCGTTCGAACGAACTGAGTCTTCTAACGAGATCTCGTTCGAACGAAGTGGGCTTTCTAACGAGATCTCGTTCGAACGATCTTATTGAACGGACTTCACTCTCATTAGAAGTCAATGGTCAACTCGTTAGAAGCTCATTCGAACGAGCTCGTTCGAACGACCTGGGCAGGTCTTCTAACGAGTGGCCAGTTTCAAGCCCATAACTCCTTATTTCGTTTTTTCCTCTTTTCTTCACTTCTAATCTTCTCTAAACATTAGTCCAACAATATATCAAGGTTCCTAATCGTCTCTAAACATACATAGGTCACCTACTAACGTTTTTGTGGGGATTAAATCATTATAACCATCATCCAAATATCAAATCTCTACATATTTTTCCCCAATTTCAACACATGAACCCTAGAATTTATAAGTCATCTAGAAGTCTAATTAAATCCGTTTTTGGTTTCATACTAATTGTAACATCATCAGAATAATCATCAACTACAAATCTACATGCAATTTCCTCATCAAGAATGTAATTTCTATTTCCAATTTAATGGGTTTTCCATTAACTCCCAAGAACAAATCAGATTTTTAACAATTCCTACACATGGAAGAAACATTCCTTATAAAAATGAAATTAAATCACTTGCCTTAATGGTAACTCTGGATTTGATGACGAATTTGATGAATGGATCTCTCTCCTCTGCAGATTTCTCCTCTCCTCTCTTTCTACAAGCTCTTCTCTAATGGTGGTTATAGAGGCTAGGGTTTTGTCTTAGGAAACTTTCAATAACCTCTGTAGTCTATTTGGGTATTAGTGGGCTTAGTGGGTTAATGCCTAATCAGATATTAATTCCCAATTTTCGCAGCTTTTAATTCCTCAAAATTCATAATTACCAAACTACCCTTATACGTTGCCGGTATGGCCTAAAAATGCCCCGGGACCCAAACCAAACTCCCGGCTAGTGTTTTCTGACTATCTCGACCCTTCCGGATGCGTTGGCGCGCTCAAAACGACCATACGGATAATAGAAATAAAATTCGCTTTTTAATTATCATAATTATATACCATGACGCGACTGTCACACGCGTCTCAACAAAATTTCCAAATTGCCGTATTTCAATCTCACGACAAATTTCAAAATTCTAAATTCATATATAATCATATATGCACATATAATCAAATACCAACTCGCATCTCGCTAGTATTTTAATCCAGATTAATTTCCAATTAATACGCATTTAATTTAATTAATCCCATAAAATAATTAACACAAAAATACGGGGTATTACATACTTCCCCCCTAATAACCGAATTTCGTCCCGAAATTCGAAACTAGAATGTACCTGGTAAGAACAACTCTGGATAACGTTCGCGCATCTCATCCTCGCGCTCCCATGTGGACTCCTCGACATTATGATATCGCCACTGAACACGCACTAACGGAACTATCTTTGACCGCAGTTTCCGCTAACTTCGGTCCAAAATCGCAATCGGTCCCTCCTCGTAGGAGCTATCCGGCTGGAAATCGATGTCCTCCAAAGAGATGTGAGAATGAGCCAAATCGTCTCTAAGATATTTCCTTAGCGAGGAAATATGAAACACATCGTGAATCCGATGTAAATGCTCCGGTAATCCAAGCCTATACGCAACCGGTCCAATCCGCTCAATAATAGGAAATGGTCCCACATATCTCAGTGCCAACTTCCCTTTCTTCCCGAAACGCATAATCCCCTTCATAGGAGATACTCTGAGCAAAACCTGGTCCCCCACTTGAAACTCTCTGAAGAACCTCTTCGCATCAGCATAGCTCTTCTACCGATCCTGAGCTATCCGAATGCGACTCCGAATCAATTCTATCTTCGCCGAAGTATCCTGAATCACTTCCAGCCCAAGTAGTTTGTTGTCCCCCACCTCCAACCAACATGCTGGGGAACGACAAGGTCTACCGTACAACGCCTCAAATGGAGCCATGCCAATGGTGAACTAGTAGGAGTTGTTGTAAACAAACTCCACCAGTGGAAGATACTGCTTCCATCCACCACCAAAATCAATGATACTCATACGTAGCATGTCCTCCAACATCTGGTTTGTACGCTCAGTTTGCCCATCAGTCTGCGGGTGATACGCCGTACTCAACCGCAATTCCGTGCCCATGGACTCCTGAAAACTCTCCCAAAACCGTGAAACAAATATCTTGTCTCTGTCAGACCCGATATTTAGGGTCACACAGTGAGGTCTCACTATCTCTGAAATGAAGAGCTAGGCATACTGTCCCGCAGTGTAGTCTGTCCCTACGGGTAGAAAATGAGCGACTTTGGTCAACCTGTCCACAATTACCCAAATGGAGTCGTGACCTCTCTGTGAGGTAGGCAATCCCGTGATAAGGTCCATGGATATGCTCTCCCACATCCACATCGGGACCTCCAACGGCTGTAGCAGTCCTGCCGGTCTCGGATGATCCACTTTTACAAGCTGACAAGTGGCGCATTTAGAAACAAACTCGACAATATCTCTCTTCATCCCGCTCCACCAATACTGATGTCTCATGTCTTGGTACATTTTGTCCCCACCGGGATGTACTGCGAATCGTGAGTCGTGCGACTCTGCCATCACCTCGTGCCGCAATTCCTCCCCTTCCGGGACAACCAATCTCCCATTGAAGCGCAATCCCCCGTCTGAGCTAACGGTATAGGATTCGGCTCCCTCTCCTAGTAATCGAACTATCAGCTCCTGACAGAACGAGTCATCTGCTTGTGCCTTTACCACTCTCGTGACAATATGCGGCGTAACAGTCATTACCGACATGAATGATCGGGCCACTGCATCCTGGTGTCCCAATTCTTTCCACTTGGCCTTCCACACCTCTGCCACTTCTGCTGGCCTACAGCTCAACGCGTCTGCTACCACGTTAGCCTTCCCCGGGTGATACTGAATATCAAATTGATAGTCCTTCACAAATTCAATCCACCTTCGCTGCTGCATATTCAATTCCTTCTACGTGAATAGGTACTGCAGGGACTTGTGGTCTGTGAACAATCGAAACTTTTCCCCCAAAAGGTAATGTCTCCATATCCGAAGGGCAAATACAACTGCCGCTAACTCCAAGTCATGAGTGGGATAATTCTTCTCGTGAGGCTTTAGCTTACGGGAAGCATAAGCTATGGCCTGACTCTCCTGCTGCAATACACCTCCAAGTCCTTGTAAGGACACATTGGTGTAAACTAAATACTCAACTCCCGGTCTCTGCAACGCTAACACAGGTGCTGAGGTCAACTTATCCTTCAATTCATCGAATGCCAACTGACAGACATCACTCCAGATGAATGGCACACCCTTACGAGTCAGATGTGTCAAAGGACCTGCAATCTTCGAGAATCCCCGAATGAACCTCCTGTAGTATCCTGCTAGGCCCAAGAAACTACGAATATCTGTCGGTGTCCTGGGCTGTCCCCACTCCCTCACCGCAGATACCTTTCCTGGATCAACAGATATTCCCTGGTCAGAAATAATATGTCCCAAAAACTAGACCTCCTTCAGCCAAAACTCGCATTTCTCATACTTTGCATACAACTCGTTCTGACGTAGTGTCTGCAAAACTTGCCTCAAATGATCGGCGTGCTCCTCCTCTGTCTGGGAGTAAACCAGAATATCATCGATGAAGACAATGACAAACTGATCTAGGAAATCCCTGAAAACTCTATTCATCAAGTCCATAAACACTACTGGAGCGTTGGTCAAACCAAAAGGCATAACCCGAAATTCATAAGAACCATATCTCGACAAGAACGCAGTCTTTGAGACATCCTCCTCCCTGATTCGCAACTGATGGTATCCCGATCGCAAATCAATCTTTGAGAAGAAATAAGCTCCTCTCAACTGGTCGAATAAGTCATCGATTCGAGACAATGGATACTTATTCCGTATCGTGACCTTATTCAACTCTCGGTAGTCCACACACAATCTCAGTGAACCATCTCTCTTCTTCACGAACAACACAGGGGCACCCCACGGCGAAGTACTCCTCCGTATAAACCCCTGACCCAACAACTGTTCAATCTGATCCCGTAACTCCCTCATCTCAGCTGGAGCCATACGGTACAGTGCGCGTGCTATAGGTCTCGTATCTGGCAATAAGTCTATAACAAAGTCTATCTCTCGACTGGGGGGTAGGCCTGGTATCTCCTGAAACACGTCAGAATACTCCCTGACAACTGGGATCGAATCTAAAGGAATCACAACCTGCTTAGAGGTATCCTCCTCTAGGTAATACAAATGAGCGGTCGAGCCTCCCTCTGGGCGAGGAATCGCCACTACAAACATCTCTTGCCCCGGAATGGCAAAAATAATGCTCCCACCAAAGCAATCAATCATGGCTCTATAATCAGCGAGCCAATCCATACCGATAATCACATCGTGAACATGCATATCTAATACCAACATATCTGCAGGTAATACCAGACTACCAATCTCTACCCCCACTCCCCGGCATATAAAGAAAATAAGTGACCCACTCCCCAATGGTGAGTCTACACATGTCACTGTGCTCTCTGCCGTAGCTAATAATCCTAAAGCTTTCGCAAAATGTGCAGCTATAAAGCAATGCGTTGCCCCCGTATCAAACAAAACCCGACCCATAGTACCATGGATAGGAAACATACCCTCAATCGCGGGTGGTGCCTGCGGAGCTACTACCTGGTGGACGTTATAGACACGTCCATACTGTAACTGTCCCTGCTGCACAGGAACTGCTGGAATGGCTGGAAGAGCTGGCACCTGGGCTGGAGCTGGGAGGGCTGGTGGAAAAAGTGGCCTCTGAGGTTCATGACGAGCACCCTGCTGCTGCTGCTAGGCCCTGCCCCTATCAGGACAGTCCTGGCGTTTATGGCCAGTCTTGCCTCAAACAAAACACTTCCCCGGAAAGTTTCCCCCTCTCGGTCCCTGCTGCCCCCGGCCCTGGTGGCCGTTACCATTACTCCACTGGCCCTACTGGCCCTGCTGAAACTGATGCTGACCATTCTGACCCTGCTGGTGTTGATGGCCGTTCAGACCCTGATGGCCCTGCCGGAAACCTCCCTGTCCGTGCCTGAAGTTCCCCGTTCTGAACCTCTTGTGATCCCCCTGCTGGGTACCCTGATCACCCTGTCTCTGCCCCTGAGCAGATTGTGCCCCACTGGCACCATTTCCCCCAGTCCTGCCCTGTTGGCTGGACTCTCCTGACCTCTTGCCTTCAGTCATGTGAAAGCGATGATCCTGGAAATGGAGCAATGCAGCATTAACCACATCAGAATAAGTGGCTAACGAGAGGTTCCCTAACAAGTGCTGACGAATCCTCCATGTCAACTCATCCGTGAATTTCTGTATCATCTTCTCCTCCGTCGGTATCTCATCCGGAACAATGTTCAGAAGATCAATAAATTTGGCCTCATACTCGGCCACAGTCTTACCCTCTTGCTTGAGGCTCATCAACTTTCTTCTCATTTCTGTGTGAACAGTCGATGGAAAGTACTTGCGGTCAAACCGGACCCAAAATTCCCGAATAGTGAGAGTATCCCTCTCCTCTACGGTGGTAATAGACTCCCACCACTGCAGTGCTGACCCCACTAGCTTAAAAGTAGCTAGTATTTGCTTCTGGACATCTGTGCACTCATACATCCTCAAGTGCCGCTGTATATCCTTCCTCCACTGACTCGAAACTCCCACATCGGAGCTACCTGCGAACTCCGGAGGGTGTGCTTTCTGAAAAGCATCACGTAGACGTTCCCAAGCAGACGGGAATGCATGAGCCTGAACTGGCGCGGCTACTGGCGCCTGAGCTGGTGCCTGCTGAACTACTGCTACTGCGGCATTTACCGCCTGGGCCACAATGGCTGCAACCTCGGCGGCATTCATCGTGCCCTGAACTGGTGCGGGCTGTGGTTCTGGCGTCGCATCCCTGGGAACCCTTCGTGCATGTCGTGGAAGCATCTGAAATAAGAATGAAGTTTATAAGTTCGCAGTTATAACTTAAAATAGCTGAAGAACGTAGCATATACAAATGAATACAACAGTCCTAAAATATAGGGCTCTATATCAAAGGAAGCTAAGCGGAAAACATAATAAGTCGTTCAGATCCTAAAGGACACTAGAACCTGATGCTCTGATACCACCTGTGACACCCCGACTAATTAAATACCGGTTACTCCTTTATTAAATCAATACAAAATGCCAAATTGGTTCAGTTAATAGCATCACAGTCAAAAACATTTTAATAGTTACTAACCACCTAGTATTTAAAAAGTAAGTTGCCAAATTTTAAGTTAAGTCTGATTAACATGCAATAAAAGAATAATGGAGTAACAACATAATCCATTCACCATAATGAAGAAATGAAATAACCAACAAATAATAATAAGAACTCCGGAGGAAACTCCTCACAACAATCCCAACAAATGGAAAATAGTACTACAAGTCTGAATCCTGAATAATTACATGCCAAAAGTCTGAATAACTGAAATAAATGCAAAGTCTCTAAAAGAAATGGGCAACATGCCCTACAACTGATAACTGATAAATATCGAGTCAAGATCGATGAAGCGTCTACAAGCAAAGTCCTGTAACTGCCACAAACAGCTACGGCTCGTCACCTGAATGAGAATCCTATGCATGGTGTCCTTGTGGCTGGGCACCTAAAATGGTTTTTACAAAAATAGATTTGAAAGCAAATGGGTCAGAGCCCGAAAGTGGAAAACATTTTGAAAATAGCAAGTGTTTTAATAACATTAAAACATTAAATGCAAAATACATGTTAGGACGTGCACTCACATGAAATTCTCACCTCTCGGCTACATGTGCACTCCTAACGTACATTACCCATCTAAATGACACATATATCTAACCAAGACGTAATAAGTTCTACCTCTTACTACTCGATTCCCATATTACATTCTAACGTTACCAAAGAATAGAGGGCTTTACTTAAACTCAGATTCTCAATATGTAATACATTTCACTATTGGTTAACCCGTTATGTTTTCTTAAAACAATACTATAATTTTATTCACAATATTAACATGAAAATTCTCATTAATTAAGTGTATATTATTCACGTCATAAATATACAATACAAGCACCCCGAGACTAGCTGCGGTGCACACATACTCTGCTATCCATCCCGGTACATCACGTACATAAGGATCACATATTCCGAATCTCTCAGGAATAGTTCACAGATAACAACATCACAAATAATGGAGGCGAACACAGTCACATCACATGGGTCACGCACATACCTGCGCTCCCACGATCAGCAGACTTATTAACATCCCAATAAGTCCTTCTCTGACCTATGTTCATCGAGGTAACCAGTCTAAATCCGAGCAACACAAGGATTAGAGGGCCCTAAGAGAACGCAAACCTCCCGTGATAGCAAGTATGGTAGGTATGTCATACACATAAAATCAGTACATATATACTAAGTATGCACACGTCTTAGTAATCACCATAATATATTGGTACATATCTCTTCTCGTACTGACATATAATACTACACCATTTATATGTTCCCGGTTAATATAACTAATTAGGCCGTCAATAGCTCACATCGTAATAGACACTCACGTCCTACTTCACATTTTCCCTTAGGTTCAAACTACACTTCTAGGTTTGACTCCTCATAATATCCCAAACATCCCAAATATATCAATTACTCATCAAGGAAAGGCTATCTCTACCTATACACAAGGTTACGGGGCACTCGGGATCAAAACAGGCTAAAAAGCATAAACTGTCAACTCGTTCGAAGTCTCGTTCGAACGAGGCTGTTCGAACGAGACTTCGTTCGAACGAACTGAGTCTTCTAACGAGATCTCGTTCGAATGAAGTGGGCTTTCTAATGAGATCTCGTTCAAACGATCTTATCGAACGAACTTCACCCTCGTTAGAAGTCAATGGTCAACTCGTTAGAAGCTCGTTCGAACGACCTGGGTAGGTCTTCTAACGAGTGGACAGTTTCAAGCCCAGAACTCCTTATTTCGTTGTTTCCTCTTTTCTTCACTTCTAATCTTCTCTAAAAATTAGTCCAACAATATATCAAGGTTCCTAATCGTCTCTAAACATACATAGGTCACCTACTAACGTTTTCGTGGGGATTAAATCATTATAACCATCATCCAAATATCAAATCTCTACATATTTTTCCCCAATTTCAAACACATGAACCCTAGAATTTATAAGTCATCTAGAAGTCTAATTAAATCCGTTTTTGGTTTCATACTAATTGTAACATCATCAGAATAATCATCAACTACAAATCTACATGCAATTTCCTCATCAAGAATGTAATTTCTATTTCCAATTTAATGGATTTTCCATTAACTTCCAAGAACAAATCAGATTTTTAACAATTCCTACACATGGAAGAAACATTCTCTATAAAAACGAAATTAAATCACTTGCCTTAATGGTAACTCTGGATTTGATGACGAATTTGATGAATGGATCTCTCTCCTCTGCAGATTTCTCCTCTCCCCTCTTTCTACAAGCTCTTCTCTAATGGTGGCTGTGGAGGCTAGGGTTTTGTCTTAGGAAACTTTCAATAACCTCCGTAGTCTATTTGGGTATTAGTGGGCTTAGTGGGTTAATGCCTAATCAGATATTCATTCCCAATTTTCGTAGCTTTTAATTCCTCAAAATTCAAAATTACCAAACTACCCTTATACATTGCCGGTATGGCCTAAAAATGCCCCGGGACCCAAACCAAACTCCCGGCTAGTGTTTTCTGACTATCTCGACCCTTCCAGACGCGTTGGCGCGCTCAAAACGACCATACGGATAATAGAAATAAAATTCGCTTTTTAATTATCATAATTATATACCATGACGTGACTGTCACACGCGTCTCAACAAAATTTCCAAATTGCCGTATTTCAATCTCACGACAAATTTCAAAATTCTAAATTCATATATAATCATATATGCACATATAATCAAATACCAACTCGTATCTCGCTAGTATTTTAATCCGGATTAATTTCCAATTAATACGCATTTAATTTAATTAATCCCATAAAATAATTAACACAAAAATACGGGGTATTACACCCCAAAACTCAAATTCATATTTTACCATACATGTTAAAGCAAGTTAAACCCTTACCTGGGTGGATAAAATCTGAAGGTCATGCAGAGTTTGGTCCGAGCTCGGCCCCCTTTCTCTTTTTCTTCTCCTTTTCTTCCTTTCCATCTTTTCTTCTTTCTTTCTTTCTTTTCTTCTTTTTTATTTTCTCCCTCTCTCCTGTGGCTTATAAAACGTTAGATAATGTTTTATCCCTTATTATACCAAAAATTTACTCGTATACATAATTGCGAGTCCCTACTAGTCCAAAAAGTCCCCGAAACCCAAACACTACCCCCAGCTACACTTTTTTAACTATCTCAGCCTTTTCGAGACCAATTGTGCACTCAAGATTCCCATCCGAGTTACTTATAAAAATCTAGGTCTTAAACCTGATACACTTCCACACGTGTTTTCTAATGAAATACCATTACCAACAGCTTTAATTCACCGACGACATGAAATAAAATTATTCCATCTAATTTACTTTAAATTCTCAAATGATTTCATTACCCCCACTCATGAAATTTAATAATCCATAAATGTATAGGGTATTACATCCTCCCCTCTTACAAAAGATTTTTTTCCTCGAAATTCTGGCACAACTGCTACTAAGACTGAGGATCTTACAAAACCACATCCTCCAGTACTCAAAACCAACATTAAAGTAAGGCTGAATCACTATTGCCCCTAGAATTAAAGCAAGCTAATTCCATTATCTTAATACTGATACACTCCACCAGTCATCAGTTCACACCCCAAAAATATAACATCACACCTTGTTCTCCACCAACGACATAAAAATAAGACGAGTCTGTACTTCAGGGCTCTATTTCATTAATATTGGAAGGCCGCACACCATTACATGCAATCTTCTCGTATTCATACCACTGTGAAACTCCCATCCTAAGAGAAAGGGTATAACCGTTTGACCACCGCAATTGGTGCTCCAAACATCAATTCATGATGATGTAACTCTTACGATAGTCACAAGTTATCCAAAAAAGTTTTGGGTCTGTAATACCCCGTAATTTTAAATGACTTTTAAAATGGGTTATATTTTAAATTAATGGATTAATTACATTTTTTATTAATTAATTCATTCGGGTTTTATCCCGACGGTGGATATTAAAATGAATGATTCTGAATATTACTTAAAGGTATTTAGGTAATATATGAATGTGATGTCATTGATATGACTGTATGATATAAATTCGGTAATTTATATTTTTTAGTCAGACGCGGTTTGGGACGTGTCGGGACTAGTTTATTAAATTAAAAAGTAAATTTATTTTCTATCGATCTAATAGTCATTTCGACTGCGTCGTTGAGTCCGGAAGGTTCGAAATAGTCCGAAAAGTCTATTTGGATGTTAATTTTGAGTCTCGGGTCATTTGGAAATGAATAGACAACCTGAAAGGGCATTTTGGTCATTTTTCTAGGGGGATGAATAGTGATTACGGATTTGGCACTATTATAAGTATTCGTAGATTAAGTGTATGAGGGTTATTCATCTCCTCTTCACAAATAAGAGCAGCCATCTTCCTAGAGAGAGTGTAAGAGTGCTTGGGAAGGGAAAAGCAACTTGGGAAGGAGAAGAACAAGAACCAAGGTTCACCACCACCAACCACCACCGGAGTTTGACCAGAGAAGGGACAACCAACTGAAATATACTACACCAAAGGATCAGACCTACAGTAAAGGCAAGTGTTTGATAATGGTAATTTAAGTTTGTATATTGTCCATGTTAGAATAATATGAAAATAGAAGATTATTATTGTTTGGAAGAAATAATGGAGTATTAAATGGATTTCTGGAAAACTGAAATGATATAGGAATCTAACTCATGTTTTAGGATGATATTAATCCACGAAATAGTCATGAATCTGTTGAAGAAATTATGAAAACCATTGATGTGTTCTTGAAGATGATATATTGAAAATTTCTGGAAATAAGGAGATAAACATGCTTTTTAATCCAATCCCTTTATGATTCTAGGATGTTTAGTGTACTGGAAATCGTTCATATATGTTGGCATATCATGTAGTAATAATTATAACTCATTTGGAGGTTAATATGAAGGTTTGAATGAGTAAAAATGGTGAAACCCGTAGTTGCTGAAATGCAGAAAAAATCCAAGCTTGGACCTGAGTGATCGATCGATCGACCCCTGCCTTCGATCGATCGACCTCCCCTGAATATGTAAAGTTGTTTCTTTTTAAATATTGATTCTTATCCCAAACCTTTTGTGGATCTTTGGAGATTATTATTTGGATATTATGGGACTTAGAAAATATCAGTAAACCCTTGATAAGATTTGAATTAATTTGATTTGGATTCAAGTAATTAAAATGATGAAAATTATATCGAATGGAATTTCGGTTGCTAGATTCATTTGTTAAATTCTAAATGGAGTTGTATGAGGATTAAAGATAGGACCAGTAGGGGTGATTTAATATAACACCTGGGTATCCTTAAGTTTACAAGAGGGTTTAATCCAAAGTGAAAGAAGATGTGTTTATAAGAGATTTGAAACTATCAATTTTAACCTTAATGAAAAGGAGAATTTAACTCATAGTAATTCGGGAGAAATGATGTTATGGACCAGTAGGATATTAGTGAATTCTTACTGAATATATGTTGAGGAAAAAACCTATTTGAATCTTGTGTATTGAGTGAGGGTAGCCTTAGGGTTACAATTTGAACATCAAGGACTGAGTTTAAACTCATTATTGATTACGCAAGGACTGAGTGTAGTACAAGAGCGTAGTGGTATGACTCCTGGATAGAGATGGGAGTTTAAAACACTTTTGGGTTGAAAGAGGTATGAGGTTATCCCGATCGCATAGTTGTAGTTGTCGAACCTCCTCGATCGACAAAGTTAAGTAGTAGTGTATTGGAGGGGTTCCTTGTTTGGATTTCGCTTTGCGAGACGCTCCGCGCATGAACCTTAATGACGTCGGGAGTGGAGAGATGTTATAGGATGCGAGGATAATTAAATTATGAAGTAAAGATATAATATGTTAATACTTGGGATTTAAAAGGGATATAATGCTACGTATGGGAAATATCTTAGGGTAGTGATAATTTCCTTATTGATATTATATTATAGGTATGATAATACCTATTTGATTGATTATTGATTTATGTGTTTGACATACCTAGCTTACTTGCTATCGGTGGGAGGTTTGCGCGTGAGGGCAGTCATATCCTGATGAGTCCATGGGATCTTTGATTTGTCGCTCGAGAACATAGGTCTATGAAAGACTTATCGGGAAGTTGATAAGTCCGCTAACTGTGGGTACGTAGGTATGTGCGTGACCAATGGATACGAGAACTATGTTCGCCTCCAATTTGTTTGTTGTTGTTTGTGGTTCGTGGAATCTTACCGAACCTGTAGTCCCCTATTCGGCAACCTGCGATGATGGGACATGATAGCAGAGTAATGCATTGCACCACAGCTGTGACTCGGGGTGTCGTATTATATATGAATATATATATTATGGATCAAATGATTGAATGGATATATTGTGGTTAAATCTATCTACGGCAATAATTGTAGATAACGGTGAATAGAGAACGATAATGGAATTAAGTTAATGAATGTTTATGCTTATAGAATTGAAAAGCTTAACTCATGTTAACGAGAAAAGATTCATATTAATGAGTAATGATTCATGTTAATGAGAAACTAATCATATAAAGAAGAGATGTAAATGCATAATAAGGTGACGTATGGTATGGGACATACGGGGATTACGATATGGGAATGGAATTATAATATGGAGACTAGAAAAGAGGAACCATTAACTAGGAGGTTAATAGGAAACGTTAAGTGTGCACTCTAGTTGAGAGGTGAGAATTGCAAGTGAGAGTTGGATCTAACATGTACATAATAAATGCTTTATTGCACTTGTTAAATACTTGTTGTTTTAAAAATAATCTACACATTCGGGCTCTGACCCGTTTCCTTGCATATTTTCTCTTCTATTGTATCTCTATATCAGGTGTCCAGAAACTGGGACGCCAACGTTAGTGGATCATGATAGGCTATGGATTTATGGAGTTTTTCCTAGACGCCTTCCATCTTTTGATTCACAGTATTCTTAGTTAGGGCATGTCGCCCAAAGGATTCAGTTATCTTTTCTATCGAGGCCAAATTCTATTGTATTCGGGACTTTTTAATACATTTAACATTGTTGGGATTATTGTAAAGGATTTATATTATTTGGGAATGTTTATTCCAATTGCATTTAAATTCTTTTGTGTTATTTATTGTGTTACCAGTTTTGTAGAATAAAATGTGTAGTGTTATTCTTAAACTAAAAATGGTTTTGTTGAAATTTAAAATTTGGAAAGGTTTTAACACCAGCTTAATTGGGTATTGGGTGAGTTGGAAATGTTTTCGACAGTGATGCTAAGAATGAGCCAACTGTATATTCTGTTTTAATTTGGTATGGGACTGGCCACCCGGTATTTAATTAGGCGGGGTGTTACAGGTGGTATCAGAGCATCAGGTTCTAGTGTCCTTGAGGATCTGTACGGCTTACTGTGTCTTCAGCTTAGCGCTCTTTGATGCAGAGCCCTATGAGTAGGATTATTGCTTTTCTATTTACACCTACAAAGGTACGAGGATTGCGGCTGAAGTTGCTGCAATTGTCGCTCAGGCAGTCAATGCGGATTTAGCTACTGTTCAGCAGGCTCCCGCACCGGCACCGATTGTGCCACCCGCGCAAGGGCAAGTGTTTCCTACTGCATGGGAACGAGAGAGGGATGCCTTTCAGAAAGCGTACCCACCTGAGTTTCATGGAGGATCAGATGTTGTGACTGCTAGCCAATGGAAGAAAGATATCCAACGGCACTTGAGAATGATCGAATGCACTGAGGTTCAACGTCAGATACTAGCCACATTCAAGCTTGTAGGGGCAACTTTGCAATGGTGGGAAGCTACGACCACTATGGAAGAGAGGGACATAATGACTATCCAAGACTTTTGGATACGGTTTGATGGGAAGTATTTTCCTTCTGCCATCCATACAGAGATGAGGAGGAAGCTACTTAATTTGAAACAGGGAGAGAAAACTGTGGCGGAATATGAGGAAGAGTTTACTAGATTAACCAATTTGGTACCAGCTGAAGTACCTACTGAGGTGAGGAGAGTCCTAATGTTCACTGATGGGTGGAACTATAAAATGCGACAACATTTATTGGGGAATCTTTCATTAAGTACGTATGGTAGATGAGGGCCATTGGACGAATAGCGAAGATCGTACTTAGGAGGTTATGATGTATGTTCGAGTATGATGACCGTAGTCGAGGTCACCCCTATTATGGAAAAAAAAAATTGAGGAGAGTTATCAGTAGAAGTTCTTGAAATACGTGAATTGTGTATGTTCCCTAATGAAGGCAATATATTGAAAGGATTGGGTATATAGTGGAATGTGATTAACTAGAACTGAAAATTTGGGGTAAAATTTTTCTTGACTCATCGGAGCAAAGTTATAATATTGGGATTCAAAAACCATCACCCGCACATGAGGGTATGTTTCCTATCTAAGGAAGTATGAGGCATATTGATTTTTGTAGTGATTAATATTGTGTGGGCAAAAGGGTTGTTAAACTTAGCCTATGGCATCGTTATTTACGTAGACTCACTGAGGGGTGTGGGACACCTTTATATTACATGTTATCATGTAGGTTTGATTTGTATTATGGGATTACTTACCTAGAGCATGTCCGAGTGTGATGTGACTATCGGCATGCATTGACTTGTGGTATATGAAAGCATATGTCTGCATCTTGTCTTCTATAAGAGAGTAGATGCGTAGACTCTATTTGAAATCGATAAAAACCAAATTTTTGTTTTTAAAATCGATAAACCTGTTATTATTTTGTTTCAAAACCAATTTTTTTTTATATATATTATTGACTAAGGACCTTAGGAGTTTCGATGACCGACTACTTTAGGAAGTAGTGTATCGGGGTGGTTCCTTGTTTGGATTTCGCTTGCGAGACACCCCACGCATGAAACTAATAACCCTTGGGAGTCAAAATAAGTTAGGTCTTTGGGAAACGAGTTTATAACCTTTGCGAAACTTGTAATATTGAAAGCGGTACGAGAGGGTGTATGGGCGCCCTGGATGATTGGATTGTAGTATTTTTCATACTTGTGAAAAAGGTAAGTATTTGTGACTTCAGGATTTATTTGTTCACTACGAGCGGATCATTTATTTTTCCCAACGTTTGTCACGAGGACGGTATAGGGAAGATTGGGTAAAGTTTAAATTTGATTCAGTTGAAACTATATGGTGAGGCTTGGCGTATAACATCGATAGGGACTTTGTTAATGTATCGTATGGGCGGTACATCTTGGATTTCTTGCGATGTGAGATTTATACTCGGAGTTGACCTTACCGGTATGGCTTATATTCTTGAATTTCTGGATGAAATTCTGTTATAAGGGGGGAAGTATTTAATACCCCGTAATTTTAAATGACTTTTAAAATGGGTTATATTTTAAATTAATGGATTAATTAGATTTTTTATTAATTAATTCATTCGGGTTTTATCCGGACGATGGATATTAAAATGGATGATTCTGAATATTACTTAAAGGTATTTAGGCAATATATGAATGTGATGTCATTGATATGACTGTATGATATAAATTCGGTAATTTATATTTTTTAGTCAGACGCGGTTTGGGACGTGTCGGGACTACTTTATTAAATTAAAAAGGAAATTATTTTCTATCGATCTAATAGTCATTTCGACTGCGTCGTTGAGTCCGGAAGGTTCGAAATAGTCAGAAAAGTCTATTTGGATCTTAATTTTGAGTCTCGGGTCATTTGGAAATGAATAGACAACCCGAAAGGGCATTTTGGTCATTTTTCTAGGGGGATGAATAGTGATTACGGATTTGGCACTATTATAAGTATTGGTAGATTAAGTGTATGAGGGTTATTCATCTCCTCTTCACAAATAAGATCAACCATCTTCCTAGAGAGAGTGTAATAGTGCTTGGGAAGGGAAAAGCCACTTGGTAAGGAGAAGAACAAGAACCAAGGTTCACCACCACCAACCACCACCGGAGTTTGAACGGAGAAGGGACAACCAACTGAAATATACTACACCAAAGGATCAGACCTACAGTTAAGGCAAGTGTTTGATAATGGCAATTTAAGTTTGTATATTATCCATGTTAGAATAATATGAAAAGAGAAGATTATTATTGTTTGGAAGAAATAATGGAGTATTAAATGGATTTCTGGAAAACTGAAATGATATAGGAATCTAACTCATGTTTTAGGATGATATTGATCCACGAAATAGTCATGAATCTGTTGAAGAAATTATGAAAACCATTGATGTGTTCTTGAAGAGGATATATTGAAAATTTCTGGAAATAAGGAGATAAACATGCTTTTTAATCCAATCCCTTGATGATTCTAGGATGTTTAGTGTACTGGAAATCGTTCATATATGTTGGCATATCATGTAGTAATAATTATAACTCATTTTGGAGGTTAATATGAAGGTTTGAATGAGTAAAAATGGTGAAACCCGTAGTTGCTGAAATGCAGAAAAAATCCAGGCTTGGACCTGAGTGATCGATCGATCGACCCCTGCCTTCGATCGATCGACCTCCCCTGAATATGTAAAGTTGTTTCTTTTTAAATATTGATTCTTATCCCAAAACTTTTGTGGATCTTTGTAGATTATTATTTGGATATTATTGGACTTAGAAAATATCAGTAAACCCTTGATAAGATTTGAATTAATTTGATTTGGATTCAAGTAATTAAAATGATGAAAATTATATCGAATGGAATTTCGGTTGCTAGATTCATTTGTTAAATTCTAAATGGAGTTGTATGAGGATTAAAGATAGGACCAGTAGGGGTGATTTAATATAACACCTGGGTATCCTTAAGTTTACAAGAGGGTTTAATCCAAAGTGAAAGAAGATGTGTTTATAAGAGATTTGAAACTATCGATTTTAACCTTAATGAAAAGGAGAATTTAACTCGTAGTAATTCGGGAGAAATGATGTTATGGACCAGTAGGATATTAGTGAATTCTTACTGAATATATGTTGAGGAAAAAACCTATTTGAATCTTGTGTATTGAGTGAGGGTAGCCTTAGGGTTACAATTTGAACATCAAGGACTGAGTTTAAACTCATTATTGATTACGCAAGGACTGAGTGTAGTACAAGAGCGTAGTGGTATGACTCCTGGATAGAGATGGGAGTTTAAAATACTTTTGGGTTGAAAGAGGTATGAGGTTATCCCGATCGCATAGTTGTAGTTGTCGGACCTCCTCGATCGACAAAGTTAAGTAGTAGTGTATTGGAGGGGTTCCTTGTTTGGATTTCGTTTGCGAGACGCTCCACGCATGAACCTTAACGACGTCGGGAGTGGAGCGATGTTATAGGATGCGAGGATAATTAAATTTTGAAGTAAAGATATAATATGTTAATACGTGGGATTTAAAAGGGATATAATGCTACGTATGGGAAATATCTTAGGGTAGTGATAATTACCTTATTGATATTATATTATAGGTATGATAATACCTATTTGATTGATTATTGATTTATGTGTATGACATACCTAGCTTACTTGCTATCGGTGGGAGGTTTGCGCGTGAGGGCAGTCATATCCTGATGAATCCATGGGATCTGTGATTTGTCGCTCGAGAACATAGGTCTATGAAAGACTTATCGGGGAGTTGATAAGTCCGCTGACTGTGGGTACGTAGGTATGTACGTGACCCATGGATACGAGAACTATGTTCGCCTCCAATTTGTTTGTTGTTGTTTGTGGTTCGTGGAATCTTACCGAACCTGTAGTCCCCTATTCGGCGACCTGCGATGATGGGACATGATAGCAGAGTAGTGCATTGCACCACAGCTGTGACTCGGGGTGCCGTATTATATATGAATATATATATTATGGATTAAATGATTGAATGGATATATTGTGGTTAAATCTATCTACGGTGATAATTGTAGATAACGGTGAATAGAGAACGATAATGGAATTAAGTTAATGAATGTTTATGCTTATAGAATTGAAAAGCTTAACTTATGTTAACGAGAAAAGATTCATATTAATGAGTAATGATTCATGTTAATGAGAAACTAATCATATAAACATGAGATGTAAATGCATAATAAGGTGACGTATGGTATGGGACATACGGGGATTATGATATGGGAATGGAATTATAATATGGAGACTAGAAAAAAGGAACCATTAACTAGGAGGTTAATAGGAAACGTTAAGTGTGCACTCTAGCAGAGAGGTGAGAATTTCAAGTGAGAGTTGGATCTAACATGTACATAATAAATGCTTTATTGCACTTGTTAAATACTTGCTGTTTTAAAAATAATCTACACATTCGAGCTCTAACCCATTTCCTTGCATATTTTCTCTTCTATTGTATCTCTATATCAGGTGTCCAGAAACAGGGACGCCAACGTTAGCGGATCATGACAGGCTATGAATTTATGGAGTTTTGCCTAGACGCCTTCCATCTTTTGATTCACAGTATTCTTAGTTAGGGCATGTCGCCCAAAGGATTCAGTTATCTTTTCTATCGAGGTCAAATTCTATTGTATTCGGGACTTTTTAATACATTTAACATTGTTGGGATTATTGTAAAGGATTTATATTATTTGGGAATGTTTATTCCAATTTCATTTAAATTCTTTTGTGTTATTTATTGTGTTACTAGTTTTGTAGAATAAAATGTGTAGTGTTATTCTTAAACTAAAAATGGTTTTGTTGAAATTTAAAATTTGGAAAGTTTTTAACACCAGCTTAATTGGGTATTGGGTGAGTTGTAAATGTTTTCGACAGTGATGCTAAGAATGAGCCAACTGTATATTCTGTTTTAATTTGGTATGGGACTAGCCACCCGGTATTTAATTAGGCGGGGTGTTACAGGGTCCTCCACATAAATCATTGGATTCTAATTCTCGTTCAATCAATATTCTAATTATTTTCTCACCTCTGAACAACCAGAGGAAGAAAAGTTAAGGTTTTCCATTCAAAACCTCAATAAGATACTTGTCCAAAACAATCAGGTTTGAGTGTTACACGTAACTCTACCATTGGAGATTTCTCCTCCCAATTAGCATACCATGATTTACTCCACCTACAATCTATATCAATTATGGAAGGAAAACAATCGTGAATTTGCATTCATATTGCTTTAGTAGTTGTCAGTCACCTATCGTCGACTTAACAAATCCTAGGTTCCACGACTTACCCAAATTAACAATCATCCCCCACTTCTTCTTGGAATCTCCTGTTATGGTGGGGTTCAAAGATTTCATCCTGATTCGTAACAATACTTGGCAGCACCTTGCACTGGTGCAATCCTGAAGACTATTCACGATGTCATGCTCGACGCAAACTTCCTCTTATTGCATCTCAAAATGAATGATACTAATACTCAACTTATTCCTTGGGGCATACCAAACTCGCCAAAATGTGCACTTCCGGGCTTTTATTACCATATTACCATCACCATTTAACTTACGTGCAAGTCAATCTCAACATTCGACTGAGTAGGACTCCACCCCAAATTTACCAAAATTGTTGGATTTGTTTTTCCTCTACTAAAGAAACATCATTTTTAATTGCTTTCCATGGTCTTCATTCCATCTAAAGCGTGCTACTTTCATGGTACACATATACTTGGATCATCGTCTTTCTCTCTTGACGTTTAACCCATTCTATCATTCCAATTTTATTATAACTCCCTCACAAGCATATATATATATATATATATATATATACTAGCGGAATGCCCGTGCCTGAAGGCACGGCAAAAACTTCGAAAATACGTAATTGCA
The DNA here is from genome assembly GCA_949130495.1 of Sambucus nigra. Classification (NCBI taxonomy): domain Eukaryota; kingdom Viridiplantae; phylum Streptophyta; class Magnoliopsida; order Dipsacales; family Adoxaceae; genus Sambucus; species Sambucus nigra. The sequence goes on along the minus strand of OX422220.1, from coordinate 163,955,130 downwards.
AAACGATAAAAAATTCCAAAGTACGTAATTGGAAAACGGCAAAAAATTCGTTCTCCAACAAAAGAAAGTGTAAGTTTTAAAAAATGATCATAATAACCTTTATTTATTGGACTACCCATTCTGATTAACAAATAATAAATAGTCCAATAACATTCTTTCAAATAGTCTAAATTCATCAAACAAATTTACATATAGCATGAAATTTACAATATTCATCAACCGAATTCAGATTGTGCCTCAAATAAACTAAGTGTCAATGTTTTTTTAAAAAATGGACATAATCTCCTTTATTGATTGGACTATCCATCCTCTTAAGGGATAACAACCAATCCAACAATAAAAAAATTTATGCATAGTTTCCTCTTGAAATCAAAGCACAAACATATTATGGGCAACAAACAGGTCTAAAGAACATAAGAGTAAAATAGGGTGTAATACTAAAGAAAATGGCATTTTTATTTGAACCATCCACACGCCTCAAATAAGATTCAACATCATGACATGAGTTATATGTACAACGTAAATTTATAAATCGTCAATGGCATAAACCAAACAAAACCGATACATCAATGAAACCATAGTTTGGTACATTTCCCCTACATTTAAATAATGGCCATTCTCACAAATTCCTTGGATGCATCTTCATCTCTCACCCTAGCCCTTACTCGCCTAACAATTGAGAAAGCTCCAGTGTTACATCAGTGTAGCACCTATCAAATGTCATTAAAATTTAAGTTAGTTTCAAAAAAGAACAAACCTAGAATCAATTAACCCCCTTGGGTGGTAAATTATTAACGTCATCACACAACTTCAATATCTTAATGAATGTCCATATTTGTGGACTCAATAGTTCATATAGGAATCATAGCAAAACACGAAATCATATGAACAAACGGATATTAAAAGTGTTGCAGTTAATTCTAAGAACATTTCTAGTCTAAGAACATTTTGGTCACTATGCAAATAGACACTATTTGCATAGACTAACAATTAGTCTATGTTCTTAGAATAGAAATGTTAGTCTATTGACCAAATAGAAGTTACTATTTGCTGTTACTATTTTCCCCACAACCATCAAATTGAAGGATTTTTCTAAGGTCTTCCAATTTTTCAATATCGAACTTCGGTTCTAGTAATGAAATAAAAGAAAGATTATGAAACTTACAAATCTTTACTCTCTATAGAAGAATTGTTACAATGTTTGTTGTTTCTCTTTATGCATAACAACCTCTTTTTTCAACTTTCTTTTATCTAGAACAATACTCAAATCCTCGGTGAATAATTGAAATTCTTCAAAGAAAGTAATAACCCTTCCTTCAACATCTTTTGAGTCATAAACAACTAAACTTTCATAGAACGAAACTTCTTTATTTTCTAGTAAGTCTGTGCCTGAGGAGATAAATTAGAGTGCTCAATTATTTTAGTATCTTCTTCAACCATGTGTAATATGGATTAGGGGGAATTTAGAGATTGAAAACATAATTGATAATGTATTGGAAAACTACAACTAATGAATAGTTACTGAAATAGGAAACTAAAGATGGACATTTCTTGGAAAACATTATAATATATAACACGCATATAAAGTTACATGGAAAAAAATTTACCCAAACTCTTGAAACCTTAGTGTTGTAATTCTGTATATAAGCCTTAGTGGTGAAATTTACCCAAATTCTTCAACAGTATCAGTACATCGCCTATTAGACAGAATCGATTGAGCTCAAAACACTTCGTAGTGAAGGTAAAAGAACATATATGATCTTGTATGTGACATGTCAATTTAACAATATATCAAACACTGTGATTGTAAAGTTGTAAAGTGAGGCCAACAAATTTAATGGAACGAAACAATACAATTGATTAAAACTTTACCAATCTTAAACAAAAGTACGCAAATAAACTAAAGAAAAAACCAAAATTTATGTAAGAACGAATATTTTCAGGACTGTGGCCAGTGGTGGTCAACCCTTTCAGCTCTAAACAAATTTTGAAAATGAAACAGCAAATCCTAAATAGATAAAACTAACCGGTAGGCAGTTTAGAGTTATGGAGCAGAAGCTCTATGTATGGGAGCATCAGGTCCACCTCCAAAGTAAGAAGAGTCGATCAGTTAAGTCCCAATACAAAATCTTAGCAACACCTATCAACATATATTTTAAAGAAATGAAGATGAAAAAACTGAGGTAGATTTTTTTATGGAATAAATCTAAGCAAAAAGAGGTACTTTTGGGAGATAAAAGATAACTTGAGGTAGAGTTTGTTATGGATTAAAGGCTTGGAGAGAGAGATAAATAGTATACCTGAGTGAAATATAGAAGCGAGAAGGTTTGACTTGGCATAGATAAACAGTGGTGCTGAAACTCGAGGGTTGGAATCACAATCTTCAAGGAAGCACTAACCACACTAACTGTAATCTACCTAAAAAAAACTTGTTTAGAAAGAGATAGAGTATACACTAAGATATCTTAAACCCCAAAACAAAATATAAACATAAAACTTGTACTTGGAAAACGAAAACAAACATAATATGTAATCACCAAAGAGAGGAAGAAATATAAATTGGAACAAATAGATAGAAAACAAAACAATCATACTTGTAATCCATCAAAAATAAAATAAAGCAATATTTAATAATTTATGCATTGCCTTAATTCAACATCCCAACAAAATGAGCATGACATGACATGTGTATCAAAGCTGAATATATGTGCATCGAAATTAGAATGGATTATGAATTAGTTATGCATCAGTTATGAGCAGAAGTAGTAAATCTAAGTAGGTATCCATCACTAAGTAAATCTAAGCAGGTATCTAAGAAGGTATTACTATCTAAGCAACTATAAATCACTACTACCCATCATTTACATAGTAGTAAATCTAAGCAGGTATCCATCACTTAGTAATTCTAAGAAGGTATCACTACTTCTGCTATATCTAAGCAGGTATGTATATCTTCTATTGCCAATATAATGTCCTACTGATATCATTTAACCGGAGAAAAACATAAAAATATAGAATATTACTCGGGGAATTAAAAATATATTTTTTTATAAAACTCTGCCGCTATATTATTCCCATCGTCCCTACATAAAAATAGAAGACAACGCAAACGACCACAAAATAGAATATCTCTGTCCTTGCCAATAAAGTTGTGAATTTATTAGAGAATAGTAGTTGAAAAGGAAGTCCGTGACCATATATGAAATGTACAACATGTGGAGAAGATATTGTAACATAAATGATGCTCCTAAAAACCAAAAGAGGCATGTAACCATATAATCAAAAGGCATGTAACCAAATAATTTTGTCAAAAAAATATTGTTCCTATTACAAAGTCCATTGTTTTCCTTTTAGGTAGTGTCAAAGAATTATCATAGTATTTCATGCAGTCCATAGTTTTCCTTTTATGTCCTCAAATGTCATAAACATGTTCCTATTACAAAGTAATTACTATCAAAGAATTAATGTTACCTTCTAACAACTTGAGGATTCAAACATTAACAACTCAATTCTATATATTGTAGAGAGAATGAAACCTAGATTTTCATGGATTCGATGAGTGTAAATATCGTCAAGCAATCTCGATTTTCAAACTCGAGTTTCCACTTCCACAGTAACTGACCATGGAGATACGCAGCCATCTAAACTACAAAAACAACTATAAAACCCCCAAATGCAGGTCGGTACATATAGAGTTATATTGCTTTTGATGGAGTGGAGAAATATACCTTGCCTTATTGATCGAGTGGAGAAATTTATAATTTGAATCGAGAGGTAGTAAATTGATCTTGTATTGAAGTATAGTGGCCCCTTAAGGTAGTAATTCGACTTGATCATTGAGATCTGGTCAACAGAAGATAAATGGTCAATACAGTAGGTCAAAAGAAATGGTTAGAACAAATATCAGTGAGCATGCTATTCATCTCAGGACTGAGTTACTTCAGATTCACTAATTCACTGTTTGATCAGATTGTGAAATATATAGTGTACTTAAAGCAGCCCTGGTAATGTGTTATTCCTCCTTATGGCATTGCATAATAATCGTGGCATTAAGAGACTACACCGATCCTGATTCCTCGATCTACTTGCTTTTAATTCGTAGACCTCACCTTCTCCTCCCGTCTTCCCCGTCTCCCTTGGACCATGTTTTTCAAGGATGAAACTAAGCAAATATAATCAAGTATCAATTTGCGTAAAGATTCTTTGTCTAATTAAAAATGTGAGAAAAAGAAAACTATTGACCTACCTGTACACACTACTAAAGGAAGAATGTCTCTAATTAATATCTAAGAGAAAATTGAGATTTTGAAAGGGATTCATTGGATGCCACTAAAATTTATAAGTCCAGTCTATCACATGAGTCTGCCTCACTTCATTACAAGCATAGGAAAGACTGAATTTCCCAGATTCAGTAGGGCCATAGATTATATCATTATCAATTTCTACATTCTTCCTTTTTATACCAGCTATAAGGAACACTGTGGAATGGGGAACTAACTGCTGATGTTTGAGCCAATTCCAACTCCCATCCAAGCTAAAAAAAATTGAAAATTTGGTTATGTTGAAAGATAAATATTTTCTCCTCATTTACATCGCATCATGTAGAGCAATATGACCTTCCCCGGTCCAGTTGTCCCAATAGAAGTCGGCACCTCCTTTGCTAATAAGCCAGAAAATGTTTTGCTCAGCCTCCTAGAAAATTTTCAACAACCTTTTTCCTTGTATTGGATACAATCATCGAAGTTGTTTGGCAAGGATGTTTTAGTCTACAGTATTTAAGATTCATAAAGCAGGCCCCCATGGATTTATTATCTCTGAAATTTCACCAAATTTTCATACTGTAGGCATCAACCCAATCTCTTGTACTTCTGATTCCCATGCCACCTCCATTTATCGACAAACAAATGACATCCCATTTGGCCGAAGGACATTTAGGAACTCCTTCATATGATCCCCAAATGAAGTCTGGGATTTTTTTTTTCATTATCATTTATGGCCTTTTGGGGAGGGTCTAAAGAAGCAAAAGTGTATAATAAAGGGGAAATTCTGACAAAATGAAGTTATCAAAAGCATTAATGAACTAATTTGATTAATGTAAAAAAATCTCAAATGAAACTCAAACATGTCCCCTTTGTAGCAGACCAGAGCAAATATATTATCACTTATAGCAGAGCAGCCATAATTAAATCATAGGACTGGTAGACATTGCAAAAAGAAAAGAACATATATTAGAATGTTATAACTTATAGATGACTGCGACTTGGTAAAGTAAGAACATAAAATAAATTATTTAATGGATGAGTAAGGCTCTGAGGTTGTACAGGCATAAACTGCTTACAAACATGTTTATTACAATATGTCTAGAAATTGCTTACAAACATGTTAAGTACAACATGTCCACATAGTCAGCAGGATCACCTGGTAAGTCGATGACCGCAAACTCGAATACAAACACAAAATGAGAGGGCATAAACATATCACTCAATTAGATATAAACCTCTTAACGTACATTATTCATAAAAATAATCTTCTAAAGTAAAAATTAATGAAGCAATTATATAATCACCAAAACTCATAAGAATGAAAACTCATAAATCACCAAAACCCTCGTAATGAGGCCAATTGTATAACCACCAGAACTCAGATAATCACCAAAAATCAGATAATCACCAGATAATGAAGCCCATTATATAAGCACAAAAACTCATAAAACACAATTAATTAGAGCAAAAAAAACATAGCACAAATAATATGAATATATACGGACAAAAGTATGTTGGTAATTAAAGATTATAAAACTTGAAGTTTACATACTCACAACGATGAAATGAAGTTTTTAAATCTACAGAGACAATGACATGGGGATTGGTTAGTGAATTTGTTAAGGTTGTATGCATTCGTAACTAAAAATATCTTGTAATCTAGCATTAACCACACCTAGCATGCACACATGATATAGCTCACGCACAACACAAAATCATACCAAATTTTAAGGGGAACTAAAGTTTTCAACTATCATAAAATTGAAAAAATAAGAAATTGTATTGTTAGAACAAATATAATTAAACAATAAACACAAAATAAGTTCTTCAAACATTCCAAACACCCACATTAGAAACCTTAGACTAAAGGCTTGTAATAGCTGAGAAAGATTGACAAAGCCATATATTTCAAATGCAATGCCTAAGACAAATGATAAAGTTGTTTAAAACCTTATATTAGTCTCCCTAAGGTAATGAGTTCAAATCTGCAAGAAAATCAAACACACAATAAAAATGGGAAACAATTACATCATAATGCATATTTTAGAACAACCAACATACATGAGTTTTTTTCAAATATGAAAACATGTGGGGTGAATAGACATTGATCCAAACACAACATTGAACCAAATAGTAAGCTTTTTATCAACCAAATAGTCTGCAAACCAAATGTATAATCAAATTAACACTCGGAGGAAAGAACCAAAGGTCAAATAATATATATAATAACATCCCCAAATTACTCTCAAGATTAATGCTTTTTCTAATGCTTTTGACGATAAAACCTTAAATATTATGAGAGAGATATACAATCACATAGAGAGAAGAGCCAAGTGAAGTTTTAATTAGGGATCAATTTTTTTACCCGTGATCAAAGGAAACTCACCATTATGAACAATAATTAACATTCTCATCATCAAGAAATAAAATATATGAATCATCCAAACTTTAGAAAACATCCAATCCATTCCATAGCTTTAGGCTAAATAGATTAAAAGTTATAGAAACATCACAAACCACTTTTCCGGTGGTAGATAGTTGTAAAGGACCAAAGAATACCATGAGTTGTGGTCATTTTTCATTGTGTTTGGCGTTAGTTAGGGGTCGATTTGGTATAATTATAGAACTGTAAATAGAACATTTGTGGTATCATCAGAGAAAACTTTATGAGTAAAATTAGAATAAAGAAGACCAATTGCTATTATTAGACTCACCCATCCGGTGTATACCAATGAAGTTTGGGTGTGGTTGCCACAACCAATATTGTTATCATGCCTAACATGAACATTGTTCCTTCCTAGTCATCTGAATCTTCAAATTCTAAAATACAACAAAAGTTATTGAAATGTATGTACTCGTGTCATAAGGATTATTGCATACTAATTAATGAATAATTAACAAAAAAGATCATAAAATATATAATTCAACTATTGAATACACCAATTAGAATGCCATCTCATACCTTTTATGCAATACCAAAGCAAACAAAATCATGAACCATATTACACTCAGCATAAATTAAATATATTAGAGAATCAATGTGAAAGTAATAATGGTGAGAAGCGCACTAATTGTCCAAAAGTAATTAAACAAAAACCTAGATAGATAAAAAAGATGGATGCCAAACATATAGCATATAGTTTTTTACAAACAGATGCCAAACATATAATATATCATAGTGTGCAGATGATCACCATAAGGATTTAGAAAATTATTTCACGTGATCATCAGATTCATATTTCTACCTTTATACTCCGCTTAGTGTGCCTTTAACCTAGTGTGTAGATGAATAAACTGGTACTGAAACATGTGAGTGAAAAATTCAAGCGAGTCTGCATTAACTGAAAATGCAAATAATCTATCGGATTCAAATGCCAAAAGTTATGAAACTCAAATTTCATATTTAAAGGCACAATACAATACCTCTGACTTCTCGAGTGTGAGGAATGATGTGGATCCCTTTCATATGTACTATTCTTAGTCAGCCAACATCCAGCTTAAGGCTTTATGGCAATCGATCAAATTCCTATTCCCAACAGATCAAGAAGAGTACTCACTCGACCATGAACCCATTAAACGTATCTAACCTAGAATATTTCCTTATAATTACTGCATTTGCAAAAAAACAGAATTTTTATTGTGCCTGTCAAAAAAATAGAACTCTAAAAACATATTACCACCTATTTTGGCGATAATTTTGTCAAAAATTATCAAGCATATGGGTAATCATTACGTTATACACAAAAAATTCTAAAAACATGGCATAAGCATGCACAGTTATTATATCAAGAGTTGGGATCTGAGCGGAATGTAAATACAATATATGTGCATCAATGTGTTGTTAGATCTAAGCATAAGGTACATCAGGAAAGCCACTCAGACAATAATGATCCTTCATCCCTTTAGCAACTTACAACAACCTTTTTCCTCCTTTTTTCATATGATAACCATGTGTGCGAGTGGGGGGGGGGGTGGGGTGGGAATTTTCAATGGGTCAAAGGGATTACCAGTGTTCTGTAACCTAAATCGCAACCTGAATGACATGCATGTACTTGTGTTATGTAACCTAAATATCAACGCAAATGACGAAGTTTCAAAATTCTCTTGTATATAATTTCTGCTAACTGCTTTTGGGGATAGCATGAGACTTCTCTATAAGCACCTCAATATTCTTTACTGATTTATTAACTTCTTCCAGTTTATGTAGTACCAAATCCGCAGATACTACACCTCTGTTCTATTTGTGACACCCCGCCTAATTAAATACCGGGCGATCACTCCTTTATTAAATTAAATCAAGGTAAACAGTTGGTTCATTCTTAGCATCACTGTCGATAAATACATTTTTCAATTTAACACCCTAAATAATTAAGCTAAGTGTCAAAACCATTTTCATACATGCTTTCCAAATTTTATTTAAAGAAAAAGATTTATTTATTTAAAAACAACGTTTCTACAATTAAGAATCACATCACAGTAAACCAAATAATATAATACATTCGTCAATCGAATGTCAACATATGAAAACTAAAGTTACAAATCCAAACTGAATAAATCCCATAGAACAATACTGGAAACAACTGAATATAAATATCCCAATAACAAATGAAATAATGGAAAGGGCTACACATGCCCAACTAAATGAAAGTACTAAGAGTGGATCCGAATGGACGATGTCGTCTAATGAAGAGACCTGCAACTCCCACCTAAGCTGCAGCGCGTTCCTTCAAAAGATCCTAATCAAGACGTCCCTATGGCTGGGCACCTGTAATACATACATATATATACAAGAGAGAGAGTGAAAAAGAAACGGGTCAGAGCCCGAAAGTGTGTTTGATTTTTAAAATACGTTTAGCAAGTATTTAAATTGATACAGGCCAATGCAACAACATATTAGTGCGTCCCTCTCTTGAGAAATACTCACCTCTCTTCTAATGTGCACACCTATCGCACTAACCTTCCCAATAGTTTCTTTTATCAATTATCGCACTAGTCTTTCTAAAAGATTTAACATATCTTAGATTACTCGTAGGATTTACAATGCACTATTTCCACTTTAAAAAGATGTTCCAATTTGTAAATCAAAGTTCTCTATTTTTAACTTTATAAAAACAATAAAGTTTCCAGTGACATATTATACTTTCTCAAAACAAGTATTTATAATATTGAGCCAACAACCATATCCTACTTAACAAATCTCAGTAGGCAGTTTCAAATATCATAATCTCATATATATATTAACTACTCGTATAATATATATATATATAACAGCACCCCGAATAAAACTATGGTGCATGCATACTCTACTATCCAAAGCCCCATATCACTCATATTAAGGGGAATACATTCGGAATCACTCTCGAATTGTATTAACATAAATACACAAACAATATTGAGGCGAAGCATAGATTCCAAGTCTCTAAGAGGATGGCACATACCGGCGTCTCTTAGGACCGTCTGAACTGTCACATCGATAGCCTGTACCAAGGATATCTATCTTCTAGGGTACAAGTCAATATCCCCCATAAAGGTCCCATCGAGATAAGACTTGTCCCAGTGCGGAAACCTCAGGGATAGCAAATAGCGTGGGTATGATTTTTCACAAGCATATAATATATGTACACACAATCATATAAATATACCACTTTATCATATTAATATAGGTTCTTCTCACCACCCGTAATTATACCATTTATCCTTAATTTCACAGTTATATAATTACGTATAAGGTTTTATTCCTAACCTTAACTCGAAGGGTTTTCTCACTTATTACCTAACACTCGTGGATTATATCCCCACACATCTGAAATTCAGTAAGTGACTTTATTGGATTCCAACGTAACTCTCTTACGCACCTCACCCTTTAAATTCATAAATCTAACAACCTAAAGTAAATATCCCATAAATATCATTCTCGTTGAATATTAAAGGTTCCAACCTTATTTCATATACCCTACTGATCCTCAATGTCTCCCAAATCATTTTATTTAGAATGCCCAAAAATCATTTCACGATAGACTTAATTTAACTAATTAAACAAGGGAAATAGGAGTCTGCTAGGAGGGGTCGATCGATCGAAGCTTGGGGCTCGATCGATGATCTAGGCTCGATCGATCGATCAAGCAGGTCTGGGCAAAATTCTGCAGAATGCAGTTACGGAATTCATCAAACTTCTTCATCCAAATCTATGTTTTTCCATTCTAATCGTCCCAAAAATCCTACTATCATCATCATAACATTATACCAGGTGTTTATAACGTAAAGCATGGGTATAACTATCATTAAACATGGATTTTCAACCTAAAATCATGTCCAATCATCAAGAACCCTAGAATTTTCTTAAACAGATTTCTAATGAATCTTTCTCCAATATTTCTTTATTATGATCACCAAATTTCGTGGATTATTACCTCTACATGGCAAGGGTTTCCAGAATTTACATATACATCACTACTACATGGGTTCTCCTTACAAAAATGGGGTTTTCTTCCATAGTTTTTATCACAATTCATACCTAAACTAACATGAAGATTGCATCAACGAAAATAGCAAGTTTAAACACTTGCCTGGGATTTTGGTATGCAAATTCACGGCTGATTTTGGTATGGCTGCGTTCCTCGACTCGTGATCTACGCGGTGGTGGTGGTGGCGGTGCAAACTGGTGGCTTTTTGGCCTTGGATTGCCTTGGAGCTCTCTCCTCTCTTCTCCAATGGCCGTCACTTGATTTGTGAATGTTCTAACCCTAAGAGGCTGACCTAATGGCTGATATAGGTTGGCTGAAATTCGTGGGTTTAATTACCCACTTATGTAAAATGACTAAAATGCCCTCCCGGGGCACCAATTAGGCCTAAAAACGCCCCGAGACCCAAACTAAACCCCCGGGTATACTTTTCTGACTATCTCGACCCTTCCGGACGCGTTGGCGCACTCAAAACGACCATACGAACAACTTATTAAATATTCACTTTTTATTTAACAAAATTAGTCCTGACGTGACACGGGCACGTCCCGACTTAAATTTCCGAAATAGTCATTTAATTCACTCTTGACAACATTATAAAAATAAATCTCATATATTACTATACTCATCCAGTAATATGCAACAAATAACAAATTTCCAATAATTACTAACTCTCGTCACGCTAGTAAATATTCAAAGCAACATTCCGGATTAAAATTAAATTAATTTATCTCAATTAAATTTAATAAATCCCATAATTTTAAAAGCTATAAAAATACGGGGTATTACATACTCCCCCCCTAATAACTGAATTTCGTCCCGAAATTCGGAAAATATGGCCTATCCGATAGTACAATTCTGGATATCCTTTTCCGTACACAAACTAACTACACATTACGGCGCTCAATTACTATAGCCCTTTCTTCACAGCAACATTGTTTTACTTTCTCCTTAGAGATACTTCACCTTGTGCTCCCAACCGACAACATTCGCATAAGTCACGCTTATACGTTATGCATTTCATTATCTCACTAACATTAGGAGGCCGCACCCTACTATAGACAATTACTCGGATCATTTATATACAAAACTTCCATTCTGAGAAAATATTACGAACATTTGACCACTTGTTCGCCTAAAACAGTCGTGGAATTCTACCATAGTTATCGGGTATTTTCTCGACCGATCCAAAAATTCTGATTATCTACTCTCCTCTAAACATACAGAAGGAGAATAGTCGAGGTTCTTCCATAACAAAACCTTAATAAGTACCTTGTACGTGACAAACAGGTACGAGTGCATTACAGAGCATTCTTGAAATTATCGTATCAAGATTCCAAAATCTCCTTCACGTGGCTCCACAAATCTTTAATCACCGTGTGCCTATTCCCTGGCTACGGGTGGTACATCCTACTCGAAACGAAACCTTATCTCCGCTGGTTCCTGAAATCCCATATCAAAGGTGGGATTTACCAATCTCATCCTGATTCAGAAATTTATACTGCGTCGGATTATGCACTAGCGCGATCCTTCCTTTCAAAGGAAGTCTGGGGCATACTAGTTGATATAATAAACAATCCCAAAGGAATATCAATCACTTCCTTCTCATCGGCTTAATTCACATGTTCGGGATGAACCCTTAATCTTGTTTTGACGATGGCAACCCATCCAAGAACTGTACCAACTTTACCGACCTCTTCCAATTTCAGGAATTGTCGATAAACACAAAATTATTTAGTTGATTCTCCGCTTTCAACCAAACCTTACTTATGGGCGGTGCATGTAGAGACTACTCCATACGTCTCGCTAAACATTGATTCTTCCCTTGAAATGTCTCACATTAAGTGACACGTAATACTCCGCTTCCTCCATGGAGTAGGCCGAAAGTTCCGACCCGTGCTCTTCTCTCCACAAAGCGGACTTCTGGATCTCTTATACCATACTAACATCCTTACTCTTTGTATGCGCAAGTCACTCTCACACTTGACTAATAACAACTCCGCTCCGGGTGTTCTTCATAATCTTTAAATTCTACTCTATTCAAGGAATACCAATTCTTGAACGGCTTCCAAAGCCTTCCAATCAAGTTAGGGCGTGATATTCTAATTGCACACTCATGTATGGATTATCTCCCCTCATGTGACGTTTAATCCACTCTAACACTTCCACTTCGTCATACTATTCCCGCAAACATAAATTTCACACGTCTATTTTCACGTCCCTTCGATTCGGACCATATTAACTGTTGTTAACCAAGATCCCACATTTTTGCAACACTCCGATCGCCCCGGGAGAGCGAACGGCGTGCTACTCATCTGTAGAACTAACTAAATTCAACGGAATAGAAGGAATAGGGCATTCAAATTCCATGACAATAAAAGAGGAACAATAATTCTCAACCTTACTCAGAGAAGTACAACAATTTTCCCAAATAGGTACAACAACTAAAGTAAATCACTAACGCTCTATTCATCAAAATAATTATAGGTCATCTCTTATGTATAGTATAAAATTCTTTCCAGATAATCCATGCTAAAAATCATTCCAACTTTTTATTCACTTTGTGTTCTGTACGCGGTTATGATATTCGGGTACTCTCAATCACCCTAGAAATCAAAATTCTTAAATTCTCCTTATTATAGCTCCACCTCTCAACTTGTGGGGATAACTTTCAATGTTTTCCTACCACAAGATCCGGCTCCAATAACCTTAAAATAAAATTCAACTTTAACTTACATACATAATTACTTGATCCCATTTCGACCAGGGTACCAAACTCGTGGAATAGTGACCAAACGTCTCCCTATTTCCAACCTTACGCTAAGTTTCATGCGTGGGATGTCTCGCAAAGAGAAATCCAAACAAGGAACCCCCCCGATACACTACTTCCTAGCTTTGTTGGTCATCGAAATCCGTTAGGTCCTCCGTCCGTGGTATGTACCCCTTTATTCCGTCTCTTGGCAGAAAAGTTACAATTTTCCCGTAATTATGCTTAATAAAAAAAAAATGTTTCACCAATTTCACTACCGTATTGGTTGATGATAATAGCATTCCGTAAACCTCGAATACATACAATCGGAATTCTTGAAATTCCTTTCCCTAATAATAGGGGTATAAAGATTAACTCCCACATCTCTAAAGGTTAAATATAACAATGTACTCTTCCTATCACTAAGTCCGTAGTGCTAAACATAATACTGAGTCAAATCTTTTCGCTCAACGGTAAATCCCGATACATACGGAATTATACTAACAAAGTCTATACATACATTGGCATTGAATATCTCGAGCCCACTATCTCCTCCGAAGTCTCTAGGATTGATAATATAAGTACGAGTCCAACTTTCTTACAGGTAAGCCTCTCCAAAACAAACATGAAACATGTTGCACCAATGCAACTACTCCAATAGCCTCGCAAAAAAAAAATGCCCACTATCATACTACCCATTTTTATAACATTTTAACAAAGATAAAATCGTACTCGTGTATCGCATCACTACAACAAGCAATCTCCCTAAAGTATAAAACACTGTTAATATACTCACCCATCCTCCGCGGATAGCTCTAAAGAAAATCCCGTTATACTAAGGAAAAATTTTACACAATGGTAACATTTCTAATTATATGCATTAAACTTGTCTCACATGCTAATCTAGAGATGATCAAAATATTATGACTCGCTCATATCACATAAACACGCCTCATCCTCTGAGGATACAACATACACTTCTACCTTGACAATCGTCTTGACTGTGCGAATGGTTTCCGGACGTAACACGTCTACACAAACCAAACAATATTACTTTACTCGTTGCCTTTTACTAGGCACCGTATTCTTGCCCTTATACTTACTTTGGAACATATTATCGTGAGCGATCTCACTCCGCATAAAATACCTCAACACATAATTCACCTATCACCTATCCTACTAACCAGGTTAGGATTATTCTTTCCTCAGACATTAGTAGACTCGATTTTTGTTAACCATCCCGGTTGTTCCATAGCCTTCTTAGGCCATAAAGATCATGTTACTATCTATACTAGTACTTACTGAATTTACCATCACTTGGTAAGAATTTAACTGTCTGAAGCATTTAAATGGTTTTCCTGATGTGTATCCACATCCTTCTGTGGTGCTATACCATCACCGTTGCATTCAGTCTCATTCTCGACTAAATTCTTCGATTCCTTTAACTTCCTCCACAAAGAAGCGTTATCATTTATCCTGACACAATATGACAATGTCAACCTCTGGATCGTTCGTCCACCATAATTTCCTCCTCGAGTTTTATCAACTATTATTACGAGTTGGTCTTCCACTTGGAGTCGTTTCCCCCACTTGTATCTATATCTTCTGATACAAAATTGGCTAACGGTAAAGATTCAAATTCACGAATGGACCCCAGATATGCCCTCCCTCGAAGAGTTCAGAACCACATTTGCTTCTCATCCTGAACAGTTAAGGAAGGAACATACGGTCAACACTGTACCTTCGGTTCTCCTATAGGCATAGCATTCCACTTCTAAAATTGGTAGTTGTCTCCAACCATTATAATTTCGTCCCGAAAGCCAAGAAAATTTTTCTCTAAATTTTCACTTTTGGTTTGCCACAGTCCGTTCTACATTTAAGCCTTTGGATACTTTACCGCCTTTGGTAAAGACACATACAATTTTCGCGTTTCTAAAATTTCCCGTTGATAGTCTTTACACGTTTTTGTAAAACGTTGGGTAAGTTTACCCCCGTACCTCATTTGACTATAACAGCATTTGAAAATCATTGCTGCACCTTAGTCGCCTTTCAAGTCTTGGCTTCTTGTGCCATAATGGAGGTGACCTCGACTACAGTCGTCATCCTCGAATATATTTCCTAATCTCAACTGAGCCCTGCCTCCTGATGTTCGCTTAACGGTCTTCTTCTGACATCCGTCATCGCTCGGCATACGCACACATCCGAACGACATTAGAATTCACTAATGCATACACATTGTAGCAGGAGAACGAAATCTCGCCAAAGGAATCGACAATCCTAAACATAGGGCTCTATAACAAACAAAGCAACGCTGAAAGCATAATAAGCCGTACAGATCCTAAGGACACTAGAACCTGATGCTCTGATACCACCTGTGACACCCCGCCTAATTAAATACCGGGCGATCACTCCTTTATTAAATTAAATCAAGGTAAACAGTTGGTTCATTCTCAGCATCACTGTCGATAAATAAATTTTCCAATTTAACACCCTAAATAATTAAGCTAAGTGTCAAAACCATTTTCATACATGCTTTCCAAATTTTATTTAAAGAAAAAGATTTATTTATTTAAAAACAACATTTCTACAATTAAGAATCACATCACAGTAAACTAAATAATATAATACATTCGTCAATCGAATGTCAACATATGAAAACTAAAGTTACAAATCCAAACTGAATAAATCCCATAGAACAATACTGGAAACAACTCAATATAAATATCCCAATAACAAATGAAATAATGGAAAGGGCTACACATGCCCAACTAAATGAAAGTACTAAGAGTGGATCCGAATGGACGATGTCGTCTAATGAAGAGACCTGCAACTCCCACCTAAGCTGCAGCGCGTTCCTTCAAAAGATCCTAATCAAGACGTCCCTGTGCCTGGGCACCTGTAATACATACATATATATACAAGAGAGAGAGAGAAAAAGAAACGGGTCAGAGCCCGAAAGTGTGTTTGATTTTTAAAATACGTTTAGCAAGTATTTAAATTGATACAGGCCAATGCAACAACATATTAGTGCGTCCCTCTCTTGAGAAATACTCACCTCTCTTCTAATGTGCACACCTATCGCACTAACCTTCCTAACAGTTTCTTTTATCAATTATCGCACTAGTCTTTCTAAAAGATTTAACATATCTTAGATTACTCGTAGTATTTACAATACACTATTTCCACTTTAAAAAGATGTTCCAATTTGTAAATCAAAGTTCTCTATTTTTAACTTTATAAAAACAATAAAGTTTCCAGTGACATATTATACTTTCTCAAAACAAGTATTTATAATATTGAGCCAACAACCATATCCTACTTAACAAATCTCAGTAGGCAGTTTCAAATATCATAATCTCATATATATATTAACTACTCGTATAATATATATATATATAACAGCACCCCGAATAAAACTATGGTGCGTGCATACTCTACTATCCAAAGCCCCATATCACTCATATTAAGGGGAATACATTCGGAATCACTCTCGAATTGTATTAACATAAATACACAAACAATATTGAGGCGAAGCATAGATTCCAAGTCTCTAAGAGGATGGCACATACCGGCGTCTCTTAGGACCGTCTGAACTATCACATCGATAGCCTGTACCAACCATATCTATCTTCTAGGGTACAAGTCAATATCCCTCATAAAGGTCCCATCGAGATAAGACTTGTCCCAGTGCGGAAACCTCAGGGATAACAAGTAGCGTGGGTATGATTTTTCACATGCATATAATATATGTACACACAATCATATAAATATACCACTTTATCATATTAATATAGGTTCTTCTCATCACCCGTAATTATACCATTTATCCTTAATTTCACAGTTATATAATTACGTATAAGGTTTTATTCCTAACCTTAACTCGAAGGGTTTTCTCACTTATTACCTAACACTCGTGGATTATATCCCCACACATCTGAAATTCAGTAAGTGACTTTATTGGATTCCAACGTAACTCTCTTACGCACCTCACCCTTTAAATTCATAAATCTAACAACCTAAAGTAAATATCCCATAAATATCATTCTCGTTGAATATTAAAGGTTCCAACCTTATTTCATATACCCTACTGGTCCTCAATGTCTCCCAAATCATTTTATTTAGAATGCCCAAAAATCATTTCACGATAGACTTAATTTAACTAATTAAACAAGGGAAATAGGAGTCTGCCAGGAGGGGTCGATCGATCGAAGCTTGGGTCTCGATCGATGATCTAGGCTCGATCGATCGATCAAGCAGGTCTGGACAAAATTCTGCAGAATGCAGTTACGGAATTCATCAAACTTCTTCATCCAAATCTATGTTTTTCCATTCTAATCATCCCAAAAATCCTACTATCATCATCATAACATTATACCAGGTGTTTATAACGTAAAACATGGGTATAACTATCATTAAACATGGATTTTCAACCTAAAATCATGTCCAATCATCAAGAACCCTAGAATTTTCTTAAACAGATTTCTAATGAATATTTCTCCAATATTTCTGTATTATGATCACCAAATTTCGTGGATTATTACCTCAACATGGCAAGGGTTTCCAGAATTTACATATACATCACTACTACATGGGTTCTCCTAACAAAAATGGGGTTTTCTTCCATAGTTTTTATCACAATTCATACCTAAACTAACATGAAGATTGCATCAACGAAAATAGCAAGTTTAAACACTTGCCTGGGATTTTGGTATGCAGATTCACGGCTGATTTTGGTATGGTTGTGTTCCTCGACTCGTGATCTACGCGGTGGTGGTGGTGGCGGTGCAAACTGGTGGCTTTTTGGCCTTGGATTGCCTTGGAGCTCTCTCCTCTCTTCTCCAATGGCCGTCACTTGATTTGTGAATGTTCTAACCCTAAGAGGCTGACCTCATGGCTGATATAGGTTGGCTGAAATTCGTGGGTTTAATTACCCACTTATGTAAAATGACTAAAATGCCCTCCCGGGGCACCAATTGGGCCTAAATACGCTCCGAGACCCAAACTAAACCCCCGAGTATACTTTTCTGACTATCTCGACCCTTCCGGACGCGTTGGCGCACTCAAAACGACCATATGAACAACTTATAAAATATTCACTTTTTATTTAACAAAATTAGTCCTGACGTGACACGGGCACGTCCCGACTTAAATTTCCGAAATAGTCATTTAATTCACTCTTGACAACATTATAAAAATAAATCTCATATATTACTATACTCATCCAGTAATATGAAACAAATAACAAATTTCCAATAATTACTAACTCTCGTCACGCTAGTAAATATTCAAAGCAACATTCCGGATTAAAATTAAATTAATTTATCTCAATTAAATTTAATAAATCCCATAATTTTAAAAGCTATAAAAATACGGGGTATTACACTATTCTCCACTGAAGCATGACGTGGGGACCCAATCCCCTTCTAACTTTTGGATGGTGATATCAGTATAGTTGGACACTTAGTTAAAGATTCCATGTGAGGCATACTTTCCCCTTCAATACTATGAACAGTAGATCTCCAACTTATACCAACATCTTGTATTAGCTTTGACGCTTCAGATACAATGACCTTCCTAATAATCCCATGGTTATAAACACCTTAAACCTACAGTTCATCAATAGGTGTAGTTTTTCCTTGTGGTATACTTTTAACTCAAAAGGTATGAATTCCATACACCGACTGCAAGCGGCCTTGATCAATGATAACAACAATGATCATAGACAAAGGTACATGCTTTAAAATATTTGTAACTCCCTAGAAATGTATAAATGACGGTCTTGACACCTCGTAAACTATTTCATTTGGAGTGACATAAAGTTTGCGTAATGAAATATCGTTTTGAAGCACGTATCTTTTTATGGGAAAATACAACAACATGGTAATTCCAATCACCCAAGCTAAAACCAATAACACGTATATTTTTATGAAGAACATTTCCATGTCTTGCAAGTGTCAAAACACATCAAAACAATGAGGCAAAAAATGCATATGACTCACAGCATACTCGTCAATCGCACAGTGCATATGACCCTCGAATTCCTTCAATTGACCCACAGCGTACTCGTTAATCGCAACAACCATGAAAAGAACCTCATAGACCTTCTTCTTTAGCTTCTCGAGGAACAGGGAGGTCTCAACAACCCTCGGCTTCATGGCACCTTCTGTACAACAACATTGTCTTTACAACAGCACCTTCTTCTAATTTTTTTGTGCATCCATATTAACGTACTACGCGCACCGGTGAACGGGTAATTTAAAAATCCTAATATACACCTGCACGAAACTATAAGTAGAATCAAAACCCAAAATGCGATGTTAAAAATAACATTAAGAAAGAGTACCCTGTTGTTCATATTTGACTACCAAGTATTGTCCATTTTTATTGAGGGGATAATAAAACTTACAAATTTCAAATGTAATTCAAATACCAAGATAAATAAGAAAGAGTACTTTACCTAAAATATAAAAACTATGGAGAATAAAAAATAAGAGCAGAAACAATCTGCAACTACAAAACATAAGCATGTACGGGTTGAACTCAATTGCTGACTAAAGGAGACCAATACTGTTCACCTCGTAGAGGGTCCTTATAACCTACTTATGCTTCTCAAGCTCAGCCACCAATTTTTTTTCCCTAAAAATAATGGACATGGATAAAATGGATCAGAAAGAATTTAATTTTATTACTCATAAAGAAAAAATGCAAAGCTAGAGTGGGCGGGTCCCACGAACCTAAAAACTCAAAACAAAAAATAAATTTTACTAAAATTAAAAGACAAATAGAACACCATTGATCGAAGAATCATTTATTGAAAGATGGGGGCCATAAATGCCTCACAATTCTAAATTAGATGAGGCCATAGAGAAATCCAACAAAAGGGATGAATACTGCAAAATAATGACAACGAAAACTAACTTGTTAGGATCAAAATTAAAAAATAAAAAAAATTGTAAAACAAAAACTACTGATTACCTTCCTCCGAACCAATCTCCAATAGCCAAATGTTGATTGTGGTTGAAAGAAACCAAACACAATTGTCAGTAGGACCTTTTAACTTGTGAATCCATTCTAACAAAGCCTGACTACCAACAATATTGAGGATATTAATAAAGGAATTAATTCCTTTGAAACACATCTAAGATACTAAACTACAAATAATAATAAAATTAGGATTGAAACCATTATAATATAATTATAAAACCTGCACAACTTTATTAACCTGGAGAAAAACAAATTAAAGAAGTAAATAAATATAAGTATAAATGTAGGCAGAAGTAAACAAATAAAAGAAGAGAAACAAAAAACACGAATGCTAAGGGGGAACTACTCGTTTCTTTGTAACAATAATCAGAAAGACCCATTCTTTTATTCTTATTAAATTTAGAAAATGTAGGTAAAAGTTTATACCTTCATTTTCTATCCAAACATTATCAATTGGAGTGTACTACTGAATATCGCACCTGCCAAATAAAGGGAAAAATAATGTTAGTGATAATTTAAACACAAAATTAAAACATAGAAAGATAATGAAATGCGAAAAAGAATGGTGAAAAAAAAACATTCAAGACATAAAAGTTATCTTGAACCATAATCTCACCTCTTGATTCGGTTGTTATTCACTATCAGTTATATTAGATTACTAATATCCTGGAACAAATATTCACTATAGACAATCGCAAGTAAACAGATAAAAACTTAAACCAAATATATAATATATATGATCAAATACACAATTCACCCAAAATGACATTATGTCTTCTCAATGACATTGAATTTAGTATCTCCCAAAGCACATTATAATGGATGTTTGTTTTCCATGTCAAAATTATAAAACTTATTATGTTAATTAAGAAAGAATAACTTATAAAGTTACATATCCTTTTCATTTTAAGGAGAGTTCAGTCCAAACACGTGAATGTTCATATTCACTAATTAAAGTTGAACAACAAACTTGTATGTAGTTTCATATGAAAAACATAACAAAAAGGTTTGGAAGAGGATTTTCTATGTCAAATAAACACAAAAAATATTATCCAACATGGCAAAAAAGTAATTTTGTTATCTATTAAAAAACAAAGATATATATGTTAAACAACAAAGATAGATATGTCGAAGATATTAATGTCACCCCCACAAATAGAAGAAACCCCAACCATTTAATAAAAAAAACCGAACATTGAATGGATTTTAAAACACCCCATTTTGAAAGCCCAATTAAGTACAGACTAGTTAGGAAATATCTACAAATAAATGATGCGAAACACCTAATCAAATAAAAAAAATGACCTTGAAACTTACTTTCCATTGTCGCTTCCTCTGTTATGTTATTGACAATACAACATACCTCTATAAAAAAACAGAAATCCATAATCAATTCATGAAGTTGAGTAGAAGAAACTCCAACATACCGTAATAATGCAAAAAAAAACTAATATTCTATATTCATCAAAGAAACAGATTTTGAACCATTTGTGTGCTTTAAAATATGAAATGGAAACCTCTATAAACCCTAATATCATAAATTTTCTCTTCTTTGACCTCCCTACCTATCAAATCCTACGCATAATCAAATAATAAGATGCAAATTTCATTAGTTTTCAACATAAAGTTTAATCAAAAGATTTATAGATCTATCACCTTAAAAAACATTGGGATCTAAAACATTTACGAAGTTCTGCCCTAAGCCCTAAACATTTGTGTATCAAAAAACTCAAAACCAAAATAAAAAGGCATTCCATTGATAAACTTATGTTAAACACAAAACAAAAAAACATTAACTTACCAATTTCTACCCCAATAATTCTTACCAAAAAGGAGATTGAAAAAGAAAACCAAAAAGGGATTAAAGTCTTCAGATCTTTGTGTGTGTAAGGATTTGTGGTGATTGTTCAATCTAGTGAGCTGTATAGAGCTACAAACAAAAAATATGGTGTGTATCAATGTGTAGCATAACATAGCACGTATCAAAGCTTATGATGTAGAAGAGAACTCTAACTGAAAAAACCTAGGGCTAAAACGATTAAGATGTAGGTCTAACAGGATTGAGATGTAGGGATAAACTATTAAATCAACATCCTATGATTCAAAGATTCAAAAATGAAAAGTTTACCTGATGATGGAGATGGAGAACTGGGAACCAAATATGAGCCGAGAGAAAGAGGGAGAGAAAAATCGGGGTCGAAAGAGGGGGAACCAAAGATGAGATGGAATCTATTGATACACTTCCTAATTTAGCCCTTAGCTTGAATTAAAGTAAGAGAGAGAAATTAATTAGTCGTGAAGAAAAAAAGGGGGAAACCCAAAATTAAAGGGGCAAAAGAGTAAAAGGGAATAAATCAATCTCAACCCTTAATTTCTTGCATTGGTGGCTTGATCACAACCCCTACTTAGATTATCAAGTTATGGAATAGTGTAACTATTCTACTCCTTATTATATAGATATATATATCAAAAATCTATTCTCACGTCCCTCTCACTCGGGCGATTATGAAATTAGCTAACCAAGGCATCCACACACCCGATAATCCACTCACATCAACATATACATCAAATAAAACACAGTACCCCATTGCACTCGAATTCCAATAATGGCGTTCGCACTTATAACGTGGCTATGATACTTGGGTATTCTCAATCACCCCCTAAAATCGAAATTGAATCCTCCTCAACAATGTACCATTCTTCAATTCATGGTAAACAACTTCAATGCTTTACCATAGCACTACTGGCTCCACTAGCCGTATCTCGAAATGTAACTCCCAAGTTGCACTGATAACTGCATACTTATATGATGACTAGGGCACCAAACTCGGGGACTAATAGCCAAGAGTCTCCCCACTACCAACATTGAGCTAAGTTTCTTCCATGGGATGTCTCGCAAAGTGAAATCCAAAGAAGGAACCCTCCCGATACACTACTACTTAACATTTTCGGTCATAAAAATCCGTTAGGTCCTTGGTCCATATCAGGTACCGCAGAATTTCCGTCTCTCTCTACTAATAATGTTTATCCAAATTCATGTGTATAACATCCCGTAATCTCAATTAAATAAGAAATTTCCCCCAAATGCACTATCGCTCCGCATTGGTGGTAATCATATTCCATAAAATTCAAATACACGACCGCGACATCCTAAATCCTGTCCCCCAGACATATAATATCAATCTTGACTCCCACATCTCTGAAGGATCAATATAACAATGCTCTCTTTTTATCACCAAGTCCTGAGTGCTAAACATAATAATGAGCTAAATCTCTCAGCTCAACAATGAATACAAAATACCTCAAATCATATCAATAATTTCCTTACACATCGGCTCAATTAATTCGAGATAATTATATTCTCCGAAGTCTCTATAATAAGATAACATAATTTCGATCTCGACCCTCTTGCAGGCGAGGCTTCGCCAAAACAACACATCACACCCTAGGGAAATAACCCCGATGAACTTATGATATCCACACACTATCAGTCTAACTATTTCCATATAAGTAAACCCCAATATTATCATACTCATATAACACATCACTGAAACGAGTAATCTCAATACAAATATATATACCACTATCAATATACCCATAAAAACATGGAAAACATGCACATACACATAATATAATATTATTTATATACGAACTTAACTCATCTCACACGTGAATCTAGCGTTACTCAAAATACAGTGACTAGCTCAAGTCATATAAAAAATGCCTCATTCTTCGAGGATAAAACTCATATATATATATATATATATATATATATATATATCTGACCAATCGCCCTGGCTATACAAATGGTCCTGGACGTAACACGCTTGTCCGAACCAAACCAAAACTACTTCAATTACTGCCCTTACTAGGCATCATACTCTTAACCCTACTTCGGGTAAAATTTAATGAATGTGCTCATATTCCTCCACAAAATATCTCTACATATTTTCCACTTATCTCCGATCATACTGACCATATGAGAATTGTCCATCTCTCGGGCTCTGGTAGTCTCCATTACGATGCGTACCCTCATTATTTCCTTAGTTTCGATGGCCCTAAGAAACCTACTGCTGAGTTTAATAACCCTCGCTAAACTCACCGTCATTTGGTAAGAATTAAGCTATCTGAATCATTTAAATGGGTATCCCCCTTATGGTGTTTACTAACATCATTTTTTCATGCCTTGCCCTTTGACTAAATGATTTAATATTTTAGCCTCCTTCATGAATAAGCGTTAACATTTCATTTGGTAATATCACTACCTTGTCACTATCTGCATCAAACGCCTAAATTTTTTTTACCTAAAGCTCTAGAAACTCTTCTCATGATTCAATACTCGATTTAGAGTTCTCTTCTCCATTGTACCTGTCTCAGCTGGTACATAATTCATTAGAGCAATAAATTTAATTTTGCAAATGGAGTATACACATCTCCCCCAAACAAATTATGAAAGAACTTACGGTCAAACCTTCACTAAGAGCCTTCCCTTTGCCACAACATTTTGCCTTATGAATGTGGTGGCGACTCTCCACCATCATAACTCTTTTTCTACAAGCCAAGAAATTTTTTACCCAAAACCTTCACTTTCGACTATTGCACACTTTGCCATATGCTAGACCTTAGGGATATCTAATTTCCAGTGGCTAGCACACACAATCTCAACATTTCTAAAATTCCACCAATGGTCCTCTCCAACGACCCACTTGACTTTCCCCCATTATAATCACACTGGTTAAGTCTAATTTGGCACCACTTCCTACCGTAGCGGTTCCTGGAAATCAAATGCTGCACCCTATCATTCCTTACAACTCCTATCTTACCTAGCATCACTAGGGGTGATCGTAACTACGGTCAAAATCTCCAAAACATTCTACAACCTGAACTAAGCCCCGACTCCTGCTGTCCTCCCAACATCCCCCACCTATCATCCTTCATGGATCGGCACACAAACACACCCGATCACAAGTAAGATTCACTAATAATCAATAAGCCTAAACGTAGGGACATCAAATAGAAGGTAACGCTAAAAGCGTAGTACGTTCCTGTAATACCCCGTAATTTTAAATGACTTTTAAAATGGGTTATATTTTAAATTAATGGATTAATTAGATTTTATTATTAATTAATTCATTCGGGTTTTATCCGGATGGTGGATATTAAAATGGATGATTCTGAATATTACTTAAAGGTATTTAGGTAATATATGAATGTGATGTCATTGATATGACTGTATGATATAAATTCGGTAATTTATATTTTTAGTCAGACGCGGTATGGGACGTGTCGGGACTAGTTTATTAAATTAAAAAGGAAATTTATTTTCTATCTATCTAATAGTCATTTCAACTGCGTCGTTGCGTCCGGAAGGTTCGAAATAGTCAGAAAAGTCTATTTGGATGTTAATTTTGAGTCTCGGGTCATTTGGAAATGAATAGACAACCCGAAAGGTTTTTTTGGTCATTTTTCTAGGGGGGTGAGTAGTGATTTCGGATTTGGCACTATTATAAGTATTGGTAGATTAAGTGTATGGTGGTTATTCATCTCCTCTTCACAAATTAGAGAAGCCATCTTCCTAGAGAGAGTGTAAGAGTGCTTGGGAAGGGAAAAGCCACTTGGGAAGGAGAAGAACAAGAACCAAGGTTCACCACCACCAACCACCACCGGAGTTTGACCGCAGAAGGGACAAACAACTGAGATATACTACACCAAAGGATCAGACCTACAGTAAAGGCAAGTGTTTGATAATGGCAAATTTAAGTTCGTATATTGTCCATGTTAGAATAGTATGAAAAGAGAAGATTATTCATGTTTGGAAGAAATAATGGAGTATTAAATGGATTTCTGGAAAACTAAAATGATATAGGAATTTAACTCATGTTTTAGGATGATATTAATCCACGAAATAGTCATGAATCTGTTGAAGAAATTATGAAAACCATTGATGTGTTCTTGAAGATGATATGTTGATAATTTCTGGAAATAAGGAGATAAACATGCTTTTTAATCCAATCCCTTGATGATTCTAGGATGTTTAGAGTATTGGAAATCATTCATATATGTTGATATATCATGTAGAAATAATTATAACTCATTTTGGAGGTTAATATGAAGGTTTGAATGAGTAAAAATGGTGAAACCCGTAGTTGCAGAAAATGCAGAAAACCAGGCTTGGACCTGAGGGATCGATCGATCGACCCCTAACTTCGATCGATCGACCTCCCCAGAATATGTAAATTTGTTTCTTTTTAAATGTTGATTCTTATCCCAAACCTTTTGTGGATCTTTTGTGATTATTAATTGGAGATTATGGGACCTAGAAAATATCAGTAAACCCTTGATAAGATTTAAATTAATTTGATTTGGATTCGAGTGATTTAAATGATGAAAATTATATTGAATGGAATTTCGGTTGCTCGATTCATTTGTTAAATTCCAAATGGGGATGTATGAGGATTTAAGATAGGACCAGTTGGGGTGATTGAATATAACACCTGGGTATCCTTAAGTTTACAAGAGGGTTTAATCCTAAGTGAAAGAATATGTGTTTATAAGAGATTTGAAACTATCGGTTTTAACCTTAATTAAAAGGAGAAATAAACTCGTAGTAATTCTGGAGAAATGATGTTATGGACCAGTAGGATATTAGTGACTTCTTACTGAATATATGTTGAGGAAAAACCTATTTGAATCTTGTGTATTGAGTGAGGGTAGCCTTAGGGTTACAATTTGAACATCAAGGACTGAGTTTAAACTCATTATTGATTACGCAAGGACTGAGTGTAGTACAAGAGCATAGTGGTGTGTCTCCTGGATAGAGATGGAGTTTAGAACACATTTGGTTGAAAGAAGGTATGAGGTTATCCCGATCGCATAGTTGTAGTTGTCGGACCTCCTCGATCGACAAAGTTAAGTAGTAGTGTATTGGAGGGGTTCCTTGTTTGGATTTCTCTTTGCGAGACGCTCCGCGCCTGAACCTTAACGACGTCGGGAGTGGAGAGATATTATAGGATGCGAGGATAATTAAATTATGAAGTAAAGATATGATATGTTAATACGTGAGATTTAAAAGAGATATAATGCTACGTATGGGAAATATCTTAGTGTAGTGATAATTACCTTATTGATATTATATTATAGGTATGATAATACCTATTTGATTGATTGATGATTAATGTGTATGACATACCTACCTTACTTGCTATCGGTGGGAGGTTTGCGCGTGAGGGCAGTCATCTCCTGATGAATCCATGGGATATTTGATTTGTCACTCGAGAACATAGGTCTATGAAAGACTTATCGGGGAGTTGATAAGTCCACTGACTGTGGGTACGTAGGTATGTGCGTGACCCATGGATACGAGAACTATGTTCGCCTCCAATTTGTTTGTTGTTGATTGTGGTTCGTGGAATCTTACCGAACATGTAGTCCCCTATTCGGCGACCAGCGATGATGGGACATGATAACAGAGTAATGCATTGCACCATAGCTGTGACTCGGGGTGCCGTATTATATATGAATATATTTATAATGGATTAAATGATTGAATGGATATTGTGGTTAAATCTATCTACGGTGATAATTGTAGATAACGGTGAATAGAGAAAGATTATGGAATTAAGTTAATGAATGTTTATGCTTATAGAATTGAAAAGCTTAATTCATGTTAATGAGAAATGATTCATATTAATGAGTAATGATTCATGTTAATGAGAAACAATTCATATTAATGAGTAATGATTCATGTTAATGAGAAACTAATCATATAAAGAAGAGATGTAAATGAATAATAATGTGACGTATGGTATGGGACATACGGGGATTATGATATGGGAATGGAATTTATATATGGAGACTAGAAAAGAGGAACCATTAACTAGGAGGTTAATAGGAAACGTTAAGTGTGCACTCTAGTTGAGAGGTGAGAATTGCAAGTGAGAGTTGGATCTAACATGTACATAATAAATGCTTTATTGCACTTGTTAAATACTTACTGTTTTAAAAACAATCTACACATTCGGGCTCTGACCCGTTTCCTTGCATATTTTCTCTTCTATTGTATCTCTATATCAGGTGTCCAGCAACAGGGACGCCAACCATAGTTGATTGTGATGAGCTATGGAGCTATGGAAGTTTTGCTTAGACGCTTGTCATCTTTTTGATTCACAGTATTCTTACATAGGGCATGTCGCCCAAAGGATTTCAGTTATCATTTTCTGTCGGAGTTAAATAATATTGTATTTGTGTCTTTTTAATACATTTAACATTGTTGGGATTATCGTAAAGGATTTATATTATTTGGGAATGTTTATTCCAGTTGCATTTAAATTCTTTTGAGTTATTTATTATGTTATCTGTGTTGTAGAATAAAATGTGTTGTGTTATTCTTAAACTAAAAATGGTTTTGTTGAAATTTAAATTTGGAAAGTTTTTAACACCAGCTTAATTAAGTTTTGCGTGAGTTGTAAATGTTTTCGACAGTGATGCTAAGAATGAGCCAGCTGTATATTCTGTTTTAATTTGGTATGGGACTGGCCACCCGGTATTTAATTAGGCGGGGTGTTACAATTCCCACAGATTCCTAAGGACACTAGAACCTGAAGCTCTGTTCTTAAGTTTAAGGTGTTACATCCAAGCGTCCTTGTGTCTGGAAACCTAAACGTATATATATATATATATATTGTAATACCCCGTATTTTTGGCAATATTTATTTTGGGATTAATTAATTAAATGAGAATTAATTGGGAATTAATCCGGATAAAATATTAGCGAGATGTGAGTTGGTATTTGACTATATTGAGTATATATGATGATTTATGAATATTGAATTATGAAATTTGTCGTGAGATTGATACGGCAATTTGGACATTTTATTGAGACGCGGGTGACAGTCGCGTCAGGTTATAATTATTTTATTTACAAAAGTGAATTTAAATTCTATTAACCGTATGGTCGTTTTGAGTGCGCCAACGCGTCCGAAAGGGCCGAGATAGTCAGATAACACTAGCCGGGGGTTTAGTTTGGGTCCCGGGGTATTTTTAGGCCATACCGACAACATAAAGGGTATTTTGGTAATTTTGTATTTTTGGGAATTAAAAGTGACGAAAATTAAGAGTTCTTATCTGATTGGGAATTGACCCACTAAACCCACTAACCAACCCTTAATGACCCAATAAGCTACGGGGGTTATTAGGTTAGGTTTCCAAAACTTCCCAAAGAAAACCCTAGCCACCATTGGAGATAAGCTTGGAGAGAGAGAGATAGAAGGGAATTCTGCAGATAGAGAGAGATAACTTCAGCAAATCAACATCAAAATCAGAGATAAACTCAAGGCAAGTGATTTAATTTCGTTTAATTTCAGAGAATGCCTTTCCATGCGTAAGAATTTTATAAAGATTGAATTGTTCTTGGAGTGATATGAAAACCCATGTAATTTGGAACTTAGAACTTGAAATCTTGAAGAGAAATTGCATGTAGAATGGTAGGTAGATGATTATTCTGATGACATTAGATATTGGATGAAAATAAAACGGATTTAATTGGGTAAATTAATGATTATAAATTCTAGGGTTTATATTCTTGGAAATTTGGGAAAAGTGTAGAGACTTGAGGATTTAATGATATTTAGGATGAATTGATTCCCTAAAATATGTTAGTATGTGACCTAGGTACGTTTAGGGATGATTAGAGACCTTAAACAATCGTTGGTTTGATGTTTAGATGAGTTTTGAAGAGATAAAAATGGTGAAAAACGAAACTAGGGAAATCTGGGCTCGGAACTGGTCGTTCGTTAGAAGACCTCCCCAGGTCGTTCGAACGTGCTCGTTCGAACGAGATTCTAACGAGTTGACCAGTCGCTTCTAACGAGTGGAAATTTCGTTCGATACCTTCGTTCAAACGAGATGTCGTTAGAAGGTGCAGTTCGTTCGAACGAACTGAATCTCGTTCGAACAGCCTCGTTCGAACGAGACTTCGAACGAGTGGACAATTTAGGCCTTTTTGGCCTGTTTTGATTTTGGGAGTCCCGTAAACTTGTTTGAGGATAGAGATAACATTCCTTTGATGATGTATTGGTATACTTGGGATATAATGAGGAGTAAATTATACAAGTGTGGATCAAATCAAATAGACATTTGAGTCGAGACGTGAGTGCCTACTACGACATGAGAAAATTATGGCGCGTATATATATGGTTCGGGATTATATAAGTTGTATATATATTAAATTGGTATGAGAATGCGATAAGTACTACAATTAAGCTACGGTGATTACTAAGATGTGGGCTTACTTAGTATTGGTATATGATTTGTGTGTATGACATACCTACCATACTTGCTATCACGGGAGGTTTGCGTTCGCTTAGGGCCCTCTAATCCTTGTGTTGCCCGGATTTAGACTGGTTACCTCGATGAACATAGGTCAGAGAAAGACTTATTGGGATGTTAATAAGTCCGCTGATCCTGGGAGCGTAGGTATGCATGTGACCCATGTGATGTGACTGTGTTCGCCTCCATTATTTGTGATGTTGTTATCTGTGAACTATTCCTGAGAGATTCGGAATATGTGATCCTTATGTACGTGATGTACCGGGATGGATAGCAGAGTATGTGTGCACCGCAGCTTAGTTCTCAGGGTGCTTGTATTGTATATTTATGATGTGAATAATATACACTTAATTAATGGGAACCTTCATGTTAATGTTGCGAATATAATTATGGTATTGTTTCGAGAAAAACATAACGGGTTAACTGATAGTGAAATATATTGCATATTGAGCATCTGAGTTTACGTAAAACCCTATTTAATTGAGATCGTTTTTATGTTAATGGGAACCGAGTAATAAGGGTAGAACCTATGACAGTCTAGCTAGATATGATGTCACTTAGCTAGTGGTTTGTGTCATTTTAGATGGGTACTTACGTTAGGAGTGCACAGTTAGACGAGAGGTGAGAATTTCATGTGAGTGCACGTCCTAACATGTACTTTGCATTTAATGTTTGAAATGTTTTTAAAGCACTTGCAGGTTTTTAAACTATCTCCACATTCGGGCTCTGACCCGTTTGCTTTCAAATCTACTTTCTTGTAAAACCATTTTAGGTGCCCACCCACAAGGACACCATGCATTCGATACTCATTCAGGTGACGAGCTGTAGCTGTTTGTGGAAGCTACAGGGATTTGCTTTTAGATGCTTCTATCATTTGGATTCCATATTCAGTATTCTTCAGTTGTAGGGCATGTTGCCCAAATTTATTAGAGACTTTTCCGTTTCAGTTTTCAGACTTGGCATGTATTGATTTAGTATTCAGTATTCAGTTTAATTATTTCAGTTTGTGGATTTGTAGTGAGGAGTTTTCCTCCAGACTTTATTTACATTATGTGACGGTTATTCTATTTACTTCGGTAACGTGAATGGTGTTATTATTCTTCATTACACTTGTTGCATGTTAATCAGACTTTAATTCAAATTTGGCAACTTACTTTTTAAATACTAGGTGGTTAGTAATAATAAAAATGTTTTCGACAGTGATGCTATTAGCTGAGCCAACTTAGCATCTTGAATTAATTTAATAAAGGAGTAGCTACCCTGTATTTAATTAGTCGGGGTGTCACAGGTGGTATCAGAGCATCAGGTTCTAGTGTCCTTTAGGATCTGTACGGCTATTATGTTTCCACTAAGTTTCTTTGATATAGAGCCCTATATTTTAGGACTGTTGTACTCTATTTGTGTATGCTTCGTTCTTCAGCTATTTTAAGTTTATAAACTGTGAACTTATAAACTTTATTCGTATTTCAGATGCCTCCACGACGTGCACGACGAGTTCCCAGGGATGCAACGCCCGAACCACAGCCCGCTCCAGTTCAGGGGATGATGAACGCCGCTGAGGTTGCAGCTATTGTAGCCCAAGCGGTAAATGCCGCAATTGCCGTAGTTCAGCAGGCACCACCTCAGGCGCCGGTTGCCGTGCCAATACAGGAAAATGCATTTCCGTCTGCTTGGGAACGTGTACGTGATGCTTTTCAGAAAGTGCATCCGCCAGAGTTTGCAGGTAGCTCCGATGTGGTAGTCTCGAGCCAGTGGAGGAAGGATATGCAGAGGCACTTGAGGATGTATGAGTGCACGGAAGTTCAGAAGCAGGTGCTAGCTACTTTCAAGCTAGTTGGATCTGCACTGCAGTGGTGGGAGTCTATTACCACCGTGGAGGAGAGGGATACTCTCACTATTCAGGACTTTTGGGTGCGGTTCGACCGCAAGTACTTTCCGTCAGCTGTTCACACGGAAATGAGGAGGAAATTGATGAGTCTGAAGCAGGAGGGTAAGACCGTGGCCGAGTATGAGGCCGAGTTCACGAATCTATTGAATATCGTTCCATATGAGATACCAACAGAAAAGAAGAAGATTGAGAAATTCACCGACGGGTTGACATGGAGGATCCGTCAACATCTGTTAGGGAACCTTTCGTTGGCCACTTATTCTGATGTGGTTAACGCTGCTTTGTTACACTGCCAGGATCACCGCTTTCATATGGCTGAGGGCAAGAGATCGGGAGAGTCTAGCCATCAGGGCAGGACTGGAGGACATGGTGCCGGTGGGGCACAATCTGTTCAGGGGCAGAGACAGGATGAGCATGGTTCCCAGCAGGGGG
Source organism: Sambucus nigra (assembly GCA_949130495.1). Lineage (NCBI taxonomy): Eukaryota > Viridiplantae > Streptophyta > Magnoliopsida > Dipsacales > Adoxaceae > Sambucus > Sambucus nigra. The sequence goes on along the minus strand of OX422220.1, from coordinate 163,922,028 downwards.
ATCAGAAGAGGTTTATATAAGGGAATTACAGGCACGGACAGGGAGGTTTCCGTCAGGGCCATCAGGGTCCAAACTGCCATCAGGGCCAACAGGGGCAGAATGGGCAGCAGTTTCAGCAGGGCCAAGGGAGGAACGGTAACGGCCACCAGGGCCGGGGACCGCAGGGGCAGAGAGGAGGGAACTTCCCAGGGAAGTGTTTTGTTTGTGGCGAGACTGGCCATAAACGACAGGATTGTCCTGATAGGGGCAGGGCCCCACAGCAGCAGCAGCAGGGTGCTCGCCAGGAGTCGCAGAGGCCTATGTTTCCCGCCGCTCTCCCCGCACCGCCACAGATGGCAGCATTGCCACCCATTCCAGCAGTCCCAGTTCAGCAGGGACAGCTATAGTATGGACGTGTCTACAACGTCCACCAGGCAGCAGTTCCACAGGCACCGCCCGCGATTGAGGGTACGTTTCCTATCAATGGCACTATGGGTCGGGTATTGTTTGATACGGGGACTACACATTGCTTTATAGCTACACATTTCGCGAAAGCCTTAGGATTGTTAGCTACGGCAGAGAGCACAGTGACGTGTGTCGACTCACCATTGGGGAGTGGGTCACTTATATTCTTTATAAGCCGGGGAGTGGGGGTAGAGATTGGTAGTCTGGTATTACCTGCAGATATGTTGGTATTAGATATGCATGTTCACGATGTGATTATCGGTATGGATTGGCTCACTGATTATAGAGCCATGATTGATTGCTTCGGTGGGAGCATTATTTTTGCCATTCCGGGGCAAGAGATGTTTGTAGTGGCGATGCCTCGCCCAGAGGGAGGTTCGACCGCTCATTTGTATTACCTAGAGGAGAATACCTCTAAGGAGGTTGGGATTCTTTTAGATTCGATACCAGTCGTCAGGGAGTATTCGGATGTGTTTCAGGAGATAACAGGCCTACCCCCCAGTCGAGAGATAGACTTTGTTATAGATTTACTACCAGGTATGAGACCTATAGCACGTGCACCATATCGTATGGCTCCAGCTGAGATGAGGGAGTTACGGGATCAGATTGAACAATTGTTGGGTCAGGGGTTTATACGGAGGAGTACTTCACCGTGGGGTGCCCCTGTGTTGTTCATAAAGAAGAGATATGGTTCACTAAGATTGTGTGCGGACTACCGAGAGTTGAATAAGGTCACGATACGGAATAAGTATCCGTTGCCTCGAATCGATGACTTATTCGACCAGTTGAGAGGAGCTTCTTTCTTCTCGAAGATTGATCTGAGATCGGGATACCATCAGTTGCGTATCAGGGAGGAGGATGTCTCGAAGACTGCGTTCTTGTCGAGATATGGTTCTTACAAGTTTCGGGTTATGCCTTTCGGTTTGACCAACGCTCCAGCTGTGTTTATGGACTTGATGAACAGAGTGTTCAGGGACATCCTAGATCAGTTTGTCATTGTCTTCATCGATGATATTCTGGTTTACTCCCAGACAGAGGGGGAGCACGCCTAGCATTTGAGGCAGGTTTTGCAGACGCTGCGTCAGAATGAACTGTATGCAAAATATGAGAAATGCGGGTTTTGGCTGAAGGAGGTCCAGTTTTTGGGACACATTATTTCCGACCGGGGGATATCTGTTGATCCGAGGAAGGTATCCGCGGTGAGGGAGTGGGGACAGCCCACGACACCAATGGAGATTCGTAGTTTCTTGGGTCTAGCAGGAGACTACATGAGGTTTATTCGGGGTTTCTCGAAGATAGCAGGTCCTTTGACACATATGACTCGTAAGGGTGTGCCATTCATCTGGAGTGATGCCTGTTAGTTGGCATTTGATGAGTTAAAGGATAAATTAACCTCAGCACCTGTGTTAGCATTGCCGAGACCGGGAGTTGAGTATTTGGTTTACACCGACGCGTCTTTGCAAGGGCTTAGAGGTGTATTACAGCAGGAGAGACAGGCCATAGCTTATGCTTCCCGTAAGCTTAAGCCTCACGAGAGGAATTACCCCACGCATGATTTAGAGTTGGCAGCGGTGGTATTTGCCCTACGGATTTGGAGGCACTATCTTTTGGGGGAGAAGTTCCAATTGTTCACGGACCACAAGTCCCTACAGTACCTGTTCACGCAGAAGGAGTTGAATATACGGCAGCGTAGGTGGCTTGAGTTTGTGAAAGACTACCAGTTCGATATCCTGTATCACCCAGGTAAGGCTAATGTGGTGGCAAACGCGTTGAGCCGTAGGCCAGCAGATGAAGTGGCAGAGGTGTGGAAGGCCAAGTGGAAGGAATTGGGACACCAGGATGCAGTGGCCCGATCTTTCATGTCTGTGATGACTGTTACACCGCAGATTGTCACGAAGGTAGTACGGGCACAGGCTAATGAATCGTTCTATCAGGAGCAGATAGTTCGATTACTAGCAGAGGGAGCCGAGTCCTATACCGTCAGCTCAGACGAGGGATTACGCTTCAATGGGAGATTGGTGGTTCCGGAAGGGGAGAAATTGCGACACGAGGTGATGGCAGAGTCGCATGACTCACGGTTCGGGGTACATCCCGAAGGGGACAAAATGTACCAAGACATGAGACGACAGTATTGGTGGAGCGGTATGAAGAGAGATATTGCTGAGTTTGTTTCGAAATGCGCCACTTGCCAGCTAGTAAAAGTGGATCATCAGAGACCGACATGACTTCTACAGCCGTTGGAGGTCCCGGTGTGGATGTGGGAGAGCATATCCATGGACTTTATCACGGGGTTGCCTACTTCGCAGAGGGGTCATGACTCCGTTTGGGTAATTGTGGACAGGTTGTCCAAAGTCGCTCACTTTTTACCCATAAGGACTGACTACACTACGGGACAGTATGCCCAGCTCTTCATTTCAGAGGTTGTGAGACTTCACGGTGTGCCCCTAAATATCGTGTCTGACAGAGACAAGATATTTGTTTCGCAGTTTTGGGAGAGTTTCCAGGAGGCCATGGGCACGGAATTGCGGTTGAGTACGTCTTATCATCCGCAGACCGATGGTCAGACAGAGCGCACAAATCAGATGTTGGAGGACATGCTACGCATGTGCATTATTGACTTTGGAGGTGGATGGGAGCAGTACCTTCCACTGGTAGAGTTTGCTTATAATAACTCCAATCAGTTCACTATTGGCATGGTTCCGTTTGAGGCGTTGTACGGTAGACCTTGTCGTTCCCCAGCATGTTGGTTAGAAGTGGGGGACAACAAACTAATTGGACCGGAAGTGATTCAGGATACTTCGGCAAGGATTGAGTTAATTTGGAGTCGCATTCGGGTAGCTCAGGACAGGCAGAAGAGCTATGCTGATGCGAAGAGGTTCTTCAGAGAGTTCCAAGTAGGGGACCAGGTTTTGCTCAGAGTATCTCCTATGAAGGGGATTATGCATTTCGAGAAGAAGGGGAAGTTGGCACCAAAGTATGTGGGGCCATTTCCTATTATTGAGCGGATCGGACCAGTTGCGTATAGACTCGGATTACCGGAGCATTTGCACCGGATTCACGATGTCTTTCATATTTCCTCGCTAAGGAAATATCTCAGAGACAATTTGGCTCATTCTCACATTGCTGTGGAGGACATTGATCTCCAACCTGATAGCTCCTACGAGGAGGGGCCGATTGCTATTTTGGACCGAAGTGAGCGGAAATTGCGGTCAAAGATAGTCCCGTTAGTGCGTGTTCAGTGGCGACATCATAATGTCGAGGAGTCCACATGGGAGCGCGAGGATGAGATGCACGAACGTTATCCCGAGTTGTTCTTACCAGGTACTTTCTAGTTTCGAATTTCGGGACGAAATTCTGTTATTAGGGGGGAAGTATGTAATACCCCGTATTTTTGGCAATATTTATTTTGGGATTAATTAATTAAATGAGAATTAATTGGGAATTAATCCGGATAAAATACTAGCGAGATGTGAGTTGGTATTTGACTATATTGAGTATATATGATGATTTATGAATATTGAATTATGAAATTTGTCGTGAGATTGATACGGCAATTTGGACATTTTATTGAGACGCGGGTGACAGTTGCGTCAGGTTATAATTATTTTATTTATAAAAGTGAATTTAAATTCTATAAATCGTATGGTCCTTTTGATTGCGCCAACGCGTCCGGAAGGGTCGAGATAGTCAAAAAACACTAGCCGGAGGTTTAGTTTGGGTCCCGGGGTATTTTTAGGCCATACCGGCAACATAAAGGGTATTTTTGTAATTTTGTATTTTTGGGAATTAAAAGTGACGAAAATTAAGAGTTCTTATCTGATTCGGAATTGACCCACTAAACCCACTAACCAACCCTTAATGACCCAATAAGCTACGGGGGTTATTAGGTTAGGTTTCCAAAACTTCCCAAAGAAAACCCTAGCCACCATTGGAGATAAGCTTGGAGAGAGAGAAATAGAAGGGAATTCTGCAGATATAGAGAGAGATAACTTCAGCAAATCAACATCAAAATCAGAGATAAACTCAAGGCAAGTGATTTAATTTCGTTTAATTTCAGAGAATGCCTTTCCATGCGTAGGAATTTTATAAAGATTGAATTGTTCTTGGAGTGATATGAAAACCCATGTAATTTGGAACTTAGAACTTGAAATCTTGAAGAGAAATTGCATGTAGAATGGTAGGTAGATGATTATTCTGATGACATTAGATATTGGATGAAAATAAAACGGATTTAATTGGGTAAATTAATGATTATAAATTCTAGGGTTTATATTCTTGGAAATTTTGGAAAAGTGTAGAGACTTGAGGATTTAATGATATTTAGGATGAATTGATTCCCTAAAATATGTTAGTATGTGACCTAGGTACGTTTAGGGATGATTAGAGACCTTAAACAATCCTTGGTTTGATGTTTAGATGAGTTTTGAAGAGATAGAAATGGTGAAAAACGAAACTAGGGAAATCTGGGCTCGGAACTGGTCGTTCGTTAGAAGACCTCCCCAGGTCGTTCGAACGAGCTCGTTCGAACGAGCTTCTAACGAGTTGACTAGTCACTTCTAACGAGAGGAAATTTCATTCGATACCTTCGTTCGAACGAGATGTCGTTAGAAGGTGCAGTTCGTTCGAACGAACTGAATCTCGTTCGAACAGCCTCGTTCGAACGAGACTTCGAACGAGTGGACAGTTTAGGCCTTTTTGGCCTGTTTTGATTTTGGGAGTCCCGTAAACTTGTTTGAGGATAGAGATAACATTCCTTTGATGATGTATTGGTATACTTGGGATATAATGAGGAGTAAATTATACAAGTGTGGATCAAATCAAATAGACATTTGAGTCGAGACGTGAGTGCCTACTACGACATGAGAAAATTATGGCGCGTATATATATGGATCGGGATTATATAAGTTGTATATATATTAAATTGGTATGAGAATGCGATAAGTACTACAATTAAGCTACGGTGATTACTAAGATGTGTGCTTACTTAGTATTGGTATATGATTTGTGTGTATGACATACCTACCATACTTGCTATCACGGGAGGTTTGCGTTCGCTTAGGGCCCTCTAATCCTTGTGTTGCCCAGATTTAGACTGGTTACCTCGATGAACATAGGTCAGAGAAAGACTTATTGGGATGTTAATAAGTCCGCTGATCGTGGGAGCGTAGGTATGTGCGTGACCCATGTGATGTGACTGTGTTCGCCTCCATTATTTGTGATGTTGTTATCTTTGAACTATTCCTGAGAGATTCGGAATATGTGATCCTTATGTACGTGATGTACCGGGATGGATAGCAGAGTATGTGTGCACCGCAGCTTAGTTCTCGGGGTGCTTGTATTGTATATTTATGATGTGAATAATATACACTTAATTAATGGGAACCTTCATGTTAATGTTGCGAATATAATTACGGTATTATTTTGAGAAAAACGTAACGGGTTAACTGATAGTGAAATATATTGCATATTGAGCATCTGAGTTTACGTTAAACCCCTATTTAATTGAGATCGTTTTTATGTTAATGGGAACCGAGTAATAAGGGTAGAACCTATGACAGTCTAGCTAGATATGAGGTCACTTAGCTAGTGGTTTGTGTCATTTTAGATGGGTACTTACGTTAGGAGTGCACAGTTAGACGAGAGGTGAGAATTTCATGTGAGTGCACGTCCTAACATGTACTTTACATTTAATGTTTGAAATGTTTTTAAAGCACTTGCAGGTTTTTAAACTATCTCCACATTCGGGCTCTGACCCGTTTGCTTTCAAATCTACTTTCTTGTAAAACCATTTTAGGTGCCCAGCCACAAGGACACCATGCATAGGATACTCATTCAGGTGACGAGCTGTAGCTGTTTGTGGAAGCTACAGGGATTTGCTTTTAGACGCTTCTATCATTTGGATTCCATATTCAGTATTCTTCAGTTGTAGGGCATGTTGCCCAAATTCTATTAGAGACTTTTCCGTTTCAGTTTTAAGACTTGGCATGTATTGATTTAGTATTCAGTATTCAGTTTAATTATTTCAGTTTGTGGATTTGTAGTGAGGAGTTTTCCTCCAGACATTATTTACATTATGTGATGGTTATTCTATTTACTTCGGTAACGTGAATGGTGTTATTATTCTTCATTACACTTGTTGCATGTTAATCAGACTTTAATTAAAATTTGGCAACTTACTCTTTAAATACTAGGTGGTTAGTAATAATAAAAATGTTTTCGACAGTGATGCTATTAGCTGAGCCAACTTGTCATTTTGAATTAATTTAATAAAGGAGTAGCTACCCGGTATTTAATTAGTCGGGGTGTCACATATATAGCACTCTCATGAGAGGCTCCTCACCCCTCATCTAACAGTGCACACCTAACACATGTAGTTTACCCATCCTAGTTATGATACCCAACCTAACTAGTACCTTGCCAACATTCCAATTCCAAGCGCTATCCCTACAATTCGCGTATACTGTTCTATGCTTAACCCCAAGCATATAAACTATAATTCACCCTTTATTAATATTCTCGATTTATATTAAAATAACTATATCTAGTTATTACAATAATCTCATCTTAGTGTTATCAATATCGTATATAATATTCTCACCTTATATACATATATCATCCACATCTTATTCCGGATTTAATACTCCCGGATAACCCTATATTTAACTCCCAATTATTTTCCTTATTAATCCATGCATATATCCTTCTCTCATATATATTTATAGGATATATTATGCCCATCTAGTATATCTAGAGTTCGTTCCTTATCTTAGTTCATGCACATATATATATATATATATATATATATATATATATATATATATACACACACACACATAATACACTATACACATCAATTATATCAATACTTATATATCGCACTCTATGTAAGTAAAATAACCATCCCCCAGAGTTATAAATCAATGGCGTCAGTCTCTAAATGCTATCATGTTCCAAGATTTACTCGATTTATCCCAGGTAACTTGCGGTCGGACGGACACATCGACTTGGTAAAAATCTGAGAACATGAGAATTACTTGTGATAATTGATTAACTTCGCAACTTTCTAATATAGCACACTTATTTAATTTCAGCCCCTAATCATGCATCTAAAGTGCAAGTGTCAACCCATAAACAAATAAAGCAAGCGACACAAAGTTAAGGAAAAATCCCCGAAGGGGAAAACCTTTTATTTCTAGAACTTTGAACAATTTACAAGACCATTGACTTACATACAACCTGATAATCGCCCACAAGTGTAACGCACGGTGTCTTCGGTAAACCTTCAAAGCAACGGCTAGAAACAGTGTCGGCTGGAATCTCCCGCAGGAACTCCAGGTGGTCTGCAATGAAGAAGAGAGATGACTTCTCCACAAGGGTTGAACAATAACAAAATTGTGTTCTAGGGTTCCAAAAGATTCACAAAAGTAATTGGGATTTTTGTGTGTGAATCAAAAAGAGTCTTGGGACTCAAAAAGGTGAAGACTTAGAGTATTTAGGACTCTGAAAATCATCTTGAAAAGTCTTGGAAAACAACTCCCCGAAGTTGGCTTAAATAAGAAAACTTTGAGCCTAAAAAATCTTGAACAGATCTGGCCGAATTTATCCCAGGCGGACCGGTCCGGCTTGGAGGCGGATCGGTCCGACCTCGGATCGGTTCTTTTAAAAAATGGCTTCTTCGGTTCGCTTTCGGTCCAGGGTTTACTGGATCTGCAGCAAGCGGATCGATCCGGTTGAGGGGCGGACCGGTCCGGTGGCGGATCGGTCCGGTAAAGAGGCGGACCGGTCCGGTTTCCCAGAAAACTAAAAACTTTTAAAAGCCTAATTTTACTTCTTATTTTTATAAAAAACATATTATAAAAATTTCCCAATACTAAATATGAACTTTAAGGAACGTAAAAACAAAATTTTACTAAGTTCATTCTCGTAGAGGCTATGATGTTGAAGACACTTTGATATTCGGATCCGTTGATGTAGATGCGATCTTGAGTTTCTTCAACGGTGTAACGGCGTACGACATACAAATTGATAATGGACAAAAATGTCCTTACAAAATCAAATCAAAACATTTGGGAAGCGACCATAGTTCAATACCTAGAGCAAGACGAATCACACCCAAGACGTCTTACCCCTACCTCACACACGGTTAAAAATGGACGACTATGACCTGGGGACTGTACTCTCATGCTCCTTAAGCCAGAAGATTCACTCACATCGTGCAACTTCCCATGATAGCACTAGAGGGTTATGATCTACATGAACATAACAATAACAATAGATACATTCATAAACATGTCGTATATATATATATATATATATATATATATATATATATATATATATATATATATATATATATATATAGTTAATCTAGCTATCTATGCCTATATCCCTTGGCAATTAGCCTAAGTTCCAAACATACCAATTTATAACAATATAAGTATGCACACAGCTTATTTTCAATCCATAAGTATTCACTCACTTGTGATACCATTCTTAGATTTCTTATTTCCAAAAAATAGCCTATCACATCTATATATATATTCTACACGCGTAATATATCTACATGTATCCGCCAAATTAATAAATCGAATGTCACTTATTCAAACACCCATCCAAATTATCTCCACGATTTTTATTCTCATAAATTCTAAGGGTCGCACATCCCCCACTTAAACTCCTACAATCTTTATACTCTATATTGAATCCCCTAATATTTATCTCCAAGAAATTCTATCCATTTTATCCATAAAAACTTAAAGGTAATTTTCCAATTCGTCAGGTCCGAATCGATTCTCTTGACTGAATCGATTCCCCCTTCATCGAATCGATTTGAAATGGTCCTACTTGTCTTTTTCGTAAGCCCGAATCGATTCACCCCATGCAGATCCGAAAACTGAACTGTTTATCATCTTCTCCAACCTCCATTTTCGAACCAATATGCCTCTAACTTCATGTAATACCCCGTATTTTTATGCTATATTAATTTGGGGATTTATTAATATTAATGTGAATTAATTATTGAATAAAAATCCAGAAATTAATTATGTTATAATTATTAACGTGATGAGAGTTAGAAATTACGGGAAAATTTGTTAAATATTACTAATGAGCAAAGTAATATATAATAGTGGCCATATTAAATGTCACGAGTGAATAAAATGGCAATTTAAGAAATTTGAGTTGGGACGCGCCCGTGTCGCGTCGGGACTAAATATTGATAAATAAAAGTAAATATTTTATAAGTTGTTCGTATGGTCGTTTTGAGTGCGCCAACGCGTCCGGAAGGGTCGAGATAGTCAGAAAAGTATACCCGGGAGTTTGATTTGGGTCTCAGGGCGTTTTTAGGCCTAATTAGTACCCCGGGAGGGCATTTTAATCATTTTGTATTTTTTGGTAATTAAACCAACGAAAATTAAAGGGGTTATATCAGATGTTTAGGTTATCTCCTAGGGTTAGATGACTCAAAACACTAGAACGGCCATTGGAGAGGAGAGGAGAGAGCTCTCAAGGCATTCCAAGGCTCAAAACTCACTCGTTTGCACCGCCGTCACCGCCAACGCATAGATCGCGAGACGGGGAACGCAACCACACCAAATTCAACACCAAACCAGATTTCTGAAAATCCCAGGCAAGTGTTTATCTTGCTTATTTCGTTGATGCATCATCCATATTAGTTTAGGAGTTATTAGGATGAGATTTATGGAAGAAAAACCCAATTTGAGATGGGAAATTTTCATGTAGTGATGATTTATATGATATTCTGGAAACCCTTTGTCATGTAAAGGATGAAGAGTTTGATTAAGAAAAGAGTTCTAAGAAGATACAAACACTAAAAAAAAACTTATTCCGGACGATCGGACCGTTGGAATTGGATGAAATTTTACAGAGAATTAGCTGAAAACGATAGGAAGCTACAGAAAAAAATTCAGCTCGACCGGACCGTTCAATATTTTTTAATATTTTTTTTGCTATACAGTTTTATGTTTTGAGGACTCTTAGAGATAATAAAAAAATTCAATTAAAACTCCATTTTAATTCAGATTTCGAAACCGTTTGAAATTCTTATCTTTGAAAATAAAATTCAAAATCCTTTAATGTAAGGCGAAATCTATATTTTTGGGATATTTTGCATAAGGGATAATGTAAGTATATATTAAAGGGGAGAGACACGTAAGAGAGAGTTACGTTGGAACATAAATGGATATCTACTGAATTGTACATTTGGAAGAATAGAGTCCAAGAGGGTTACGTAGTAAGTTGGAAAAAAACCCTTCGAATTAAAGTTAGAAACGAACCATTATACTTGATAAATAATAATGTGAAAATACGGATAACTGTTGTGAATGTGGGTTATTGGATAAACCTAAATTGATATAATAAAAGTGGTATATTTATATGATTGTGTATGCATATATTATATACTTGTGAAAATCATGCCCGCGCTACTTGCTATCCCTGAGGTTTCCGCGCTGGGACGATCTTATCTCGTGTGCCTTATGGGGGATATTGACTCGTACCCTAGAAGATAGAAATCCTAGGTACAGGCTATCGAATCGGTAGTCACGGTCCTAAGAGACGTGAGGGTATATACTGACCTCTTGGACTTGGAAACTATGCTTCGCCTCAATATTGTTTGTGTATGTATTTATACAGTTCGAGAGTGATTCCGAACTTTTATTCCCTTTAGTACAATTGATACGGGGATTGGATAGCAGAGTATGCCCTCACCATAAAATTTTATGTGGGGTGCTGTTAGAATATATATATATTATACGAGTATTTAATATATATATGAACTTCTGAAATATGGGAAACTGCCTACTGTGTTATGGTAAGTAAGACATGTATAATGACTCTGAGAACGCGTGAAATATCGATTTAAATTAAATTCGCAAGTTTCCAAGAACCCTTATTTAATTAGCGTCTACTTTTAAGCCAAATAAAATCAACCCTTAAACATGCATTTAAATCAACCCATCAAATATAAAGCATGCGACACAAAGTTAAGGAAAAATCCCCGAAGGGCAAAACCTTTTATTTCTAGAACTTTAAAGAATTTACAAGACCATTGACTTACATACAACCTGATAATCGTCCACAAGTGTAACGCACGGTGTCTTCGGTAAACCTTCAAAGCAACGACTAGAAACAGTGTGACACAGAAATACCCGCAGGTGTCGGTTCCTATGTTGGCGGCTGGAAGTTTCCCTTTCCAGGAGGGCAGCAATGAAGAAGAGAACGGCTTCTCCACAAGGGTTGAACAAACCAAAGTTGTGTTCTTGGGTTACCAAAAAGATTCACAAAGGATTGGCAATTGTGTGAATCAAAACATGAGTCTTGGGACTCAAAAAATATGAAGACTAGAGGTATTTGGACTCTCAAAAATGTCTTCTAAAGTCTTGCAAAACAACTCCCCCGAAGTTGGTATTTATAGGAAAAAATATGAAGAGTCCCACATTCTTAAAACTCTAAAATTCTATCCAGCGTACAAAAAAAGCAGCATTCTTTAAGGAATTTTCTCTATCTTCAAAAGGTCATAACTCCTTCACCGTAGCTCGGATTGAGGTGCCGTTTTTCCAGTATCTTCGTTGCGGCGAGATCTTCAACTTTCTAGTTGACCAGACCTCCAAACTATGGATGTGAAATTACGAAAATGCCCTTGAACTCTCCAATTGTGCCTTTTTTCACTATTTTGACTTCCCTTGCGTACCACTTGCATTAAGTCCCTAAAATCGTGGAACGTGAAGTCATTGAGGCAGATGTGGGACACATTAATGGAGATGTTGAATGCTTGATTCCCGAAATTCGGATAGAGGCCGTCATGTGAGATCGTGAGGTGACGTGCCAAATGTAGCGGCGTACGACATACACAAATGTAACATGTTGGACATGAGAAAAATGTCCTTACAAATCTCCCCCTATGTCTATGCCGGTACATACATAAAAAATCTGAATTATCAAATACGAAATTGCCTATACAAATCTACCCTCCCATGAACCCAAAACTGGAAAAGGTACAAATGAATAGTCTTCATCGTTTGTTCTTCAAATCTTCAGGAATCTCAAATATTTTCTCATCAGGGTGTGCAATTCAAAGATCATCAATGTAGTACCTACACACATGAGACAAAGCAAAATACCAAGTGACATATCGAGTTTGAAATGATGAGATAAACATATATATATCAATTTATGAGCAAACTCAAATTTCAAATCTCCCCCATAATAAGATAATTCATTCTCCCCCTTTTTATGATGTCCCCAAATAGACAAATGAGAGAAACAAATCAAATAAGCAAGAAAAATCGGGGCGTCACGGTATACAAATCAAGGCATCAATCAAATGACAAACGTGCTCTTGCAAGGAGATGCTAAAAAAAATCTTCGCAAACTATTTTTGATTTTTTTTCAATTTTTTATACAAAAAATAGATACCATTTTGAAAAAAAATGTAAAACATGATACCAAAATCACACCATGGATTTAGACTCAAACAACCAAGTCATGGGAACGGAATGTATGGGTGTGAACACATTCGATAGGTAAATCAACTCAATCAATCATATGTGCACGATGCATATGTGTACCCCTAACGAATGAGCATCAAAAGTATCCTTAGGTGTAAAAAATTTGTTGAATTTAGATGACATCGTCTTATGCAAATCAACAAATCAAAGTCAAAGTGATTTCCACACCAATAACGTCCAAAACTAAGAGTTGGCGCTTGCGTTCAATTAAGAAATAATATAATAAATACCATTTTTAACCCAAATTAACCCTAAGCATGCAACTACGTGTGATTGAAACAATATGAAATCATGCAAGAATTATTCAACACACAAAGTTTAAGGAAAAATCCCCCACAGGGGCAAAACCATTTGTATATCACTATAATTTGTAAAAGACGGTTTACAATCGGATTACAATGAAATACAGGTTGACTAAGAATTACCCTCGGGTATCGGATTCTGTAGTCGCGGCTGGAAGAAACCCTTTCCAGTAGGGCTGGCGGCTGGAACTATCCCTGTCCAGTAGGGCTGCAATGAAGAGGAAGAAGCGGTCCACTTCACAAGGGTTTGAACAACATCAATGGTGTTCTAGGGTTACCAAAAGTGACTCACAAATGTATGGAATTTGTGTGAATCAAGGGTATGAATCAATGGACTCAAATACCATGAAGGCCTTAGAGTTTATCTACTCTGGAAATCGTGTATAAGCCTTAAGAAAACCAACTCCCCGATCGTGGTATAAATAAGAATTCATTTGCCCTAAAAATCTGCAACACGATCTGGTTGTGGTTATCCTCGTCGGATCGGTCCGGTCCCTTAGGCGGATCGGTCCGGGAAACTTGGATCGGTTCTTTTTTCTGAAGCCGGATCCATCCGGTTGTCATCGGATCGGTTTGGCCTTTTGCCTTCATCGGTTCGTTATGGATCCGGGGTGTACTGGTCTCAACTCAGCAGGCGGATCGGTCCGATACCTTTAGCCGGATCGGTCCGGTGAACCGGATCGGTTCTTTTATCTGAGCCGGATCGGTCCGGTCAGCTCTGATTCCCAAATTCCTTCTTCTTTTGATCTTCGGATTTCGTTGATGATGATGCGATCTTTTCAACCATCAATCTTGTAACGGCGTATGACATAACATATACATAAAGATGGACAAATTGTCCTTACAAATCTCCCCCTATGTCTATGCCGGAACAAAATAAAAAAAATCCGAAATATCAAGTATGAACAATGCCTATACAAATCTACCCTTCCATGAACCCAAAACTGAAAGAGGTACATATGACTAAGGCTGCATCGTTTGTTCTTCAATTCTTCAGGAATCTTCACCTTCACGATTTTCTCATCAGGGTGTGTATCATGGGATTATCAAGGATGTACCTACACACATGAGATAAAGCAAATACCAAGTGACGTATCGAATTTGAAATGAGATAAAAACTCCCCCATAATCAGATAATTCATTCTCCCCCTTTTTATGATGTCCCCAAATAGACAAATGAGAGAAATAAATCAAGCAATCAAGAACCGGGGGACACAAGGCATAAAGACACACCATGAATGAACATAAAACAACCAAGTCGGTGATAGCGTAAAAGAATGGGTTTGATCAAAATTCGATAGGAAAATCAAAGCATACAAGCATGACATATGTGCACGATGAATATTGGATATTCCTAACGAATGAACTCAAATGCTTCCTTTGGTGTAAAAGAGTGGAAATATAATATATTGACTATATCAAATCTACAAATCGAAGATCAAAGAGATTTCTACACCAATAACGTCCAAAATGTTTTTCATGCTTTTTCAGGACTTTCAAGGAAGTGCAAAACCCGTTTTTCAATCTCCAACCAAACTCCCTCAGATTTATATTATTAATAGAGGTATACTAAATTCTCAAACTTTGGAGAATTGATGGAGAAAACCTAAATGGCCCATATTTGGCATGAAATGCTTTTTATTGCCTTATCAATTATTTTCGGGCTCTTTTAACCTCTTAGGACCTCGGATATTAAAATTCCTCCATTTTTAGGTCCTTTTTAACGGTGGCTTTTGCGCAAAGGATAAGAATTAAGTTTCGCAGCCCCTCCCCGTTATGCAAAATATCACACAGTCTCACCAAAATGGTTTTTACATGCAATCCAATCTTGTCAAGTTTTATAGCATATTGTACATTGTATAGACAGAATTGAGATAGAAACACTCAAGCCAATATTTGATAGACAAGTGCAATAATCAAATATAGCTGTGCATGTGTGCATTAAAGGATATAGGAGTCAAACATGTAGGAAGATATCACTAATTACATCTCAAGGACTCCAATCAATGTTAAGCACATGGATGAAATGATGTAGCGTCTCAAATCTCTACCAAACAGTCACATGGATATATGAAATGAAGTTGTGACTTGGCTATCTTAAATGCTCATCCATAAAAGGTGCAAAAACAGAAAAATCTTTTTGGTCTTTTTCAAAAATATTAACAAAATAAAATCTTTTTGTGCTTTTTCTCAAAATTTTTCTTAAAGGAAAATCTTTTTGTATTTTTCAAAAGAAATATAAAAAGCAACAAGAATAAAACAAGACTGTACAACTAAGCAATGGTGCATATAAACAGACTAGCAATAGGAAGCATATGATATGAACATGAAGAAGCATCCTATTCTAGACATAGACCAACCCCTCAGTCAACTGTGCAAATCCCTAAAGATTTCCTAAGACTCTCAAATCTAAGGGCATCTAAAGGTTTCGTGAAAATATCGGCTAACTGATGGTCGGTAGAAACAAAACTCAGGGATACGACTTTCTCTTCAACTAACTGACGTATAAAATGCTCACGTATCCTGATGTGTTTTGTGCGCGAATGTTGGACAGGATTGCGAGATATGTGTATCGCGCTCGTGTTATCACAGGAAATGGTCATGGTGTCATGTGAAATCCCATAATCCTCCAACATTTGCTTCATCCACATGAGTTGCGTGCAACAACTCCCGGCGGCGATGTACTCAGCCTCCGCAGTGGACAAAGAGATGGAGTTTTGCTTCTTGCTCAACCAAGAGACAAGAGCAGAACCAAAGTAGAAACATCCACCAGAAGTGCTTCTACAACCATCTGCATGTCCGGCCCAATCAGCATCCGAATAGGCGGACAGACAGTCATCGGTATCAAAGGAATACAAAATACCGTATGAGAGAGTCCCACTCACGTATTTGATAATACGTTTTAGAGCGAGTAAGTGTGACTCTTTAGGAGATGCCTGATAACGCGCACAGACTCCAACACTAAAGGCAATGTCGGGATGACTAGCAGTCAAGTAGAGAAGACTGCCTATCATACTCCGATACAAGGTTTGCTCTACGTCCTTGCCTGAAGTGTCCTTACTAAGCTTGGTAGAAGTACTCATAGGTGTACGTGCATGCTTAGCGAAGTCTAAACCAAATTTCTTCACTAGGTCTCTAGCATACTTGGATTGGGAGATGAACATCCCATCCTCTAGCTGACGAACTTGGAGACCAAGGAAGAATGTAAGCTCACCAACCATGCTCATCTCAAACTCACTTTTCATCTCCTCCTCAAAGTGGTGAGCATGCTGGGAGCATGTGGATCCAAAGACTATGTCATCCACATAGACTTGGGCAACCAAAATAGCACCGTCATCTCTCCTGACGAACAACGTCATATCTACTCCCCCTCTCTTGAAGCCACGAGCTAAGAGATAGGAAGTAAGCCTCTCGTACCAAGCACGAGGTGCTTGCTTCAAACCATACAAGGCTTTCCTCAGATAGTAGACGTGCTCAGGGTGCTGAGGGTCTTCAAACCCTTTTGGTTGTTCCACATAAACCTCCTCCTGTAGAATGCCATTCATAAAGGCACTCTTGACATCCATCTGATATACCTTGAAGCGCAGATGACATGCGATGGCGAGTAGAAGACGGACGGACTCAAGCCTCGCAACAGGAGCAAATGTCTCCCCAAAGTCTACACCCTCTATCTGTGTGTAGCCTTGAGCGACCAACCTAGCCTTATTTCTGATTATGGTACCATTTTCATCCATTTTTTTCTTGAAAATCCACCGGGTACCAATAACATTTGTATCACTAGGTCGGGGGACAAGTTCCCAGACATTGTTCTTCTTAAACTGAAGCAACTCATCCTGCATAGCAGATATCCAGTGTTCATCTTTGAGAGCTTCTTTGTGGTTCTTGGGCTCGACTTTGGACGTGTAGCAAAGATGGCTAACAACGTTCTCTAGCTGAGCACGAGTCTTGACCCCTAGAGTGGGATCACCAACAATGGCAGATGGGTCATGACTCTTGCGAACCCAAGAAGGTGTGTCCCCTAACACAGGAATAGGGTCCACAGAGTGTGGGAGAGGAACAGGAAAATCAATGTCAGAACAATCCTCATCCTCACACTGAAGGTTGGGATCAATAACCGTCGGAGGTTCGTCATCTTGCACAGTGACGTTTATTGATTCCATAATCTTAAAGCTCTTCAGGTTAAAAACTCGGTACGCTCTACTGTTCGATGAATATCCTAGCAATATTCCCTCGTCGCTCCGGGAGTCAAACTTTCCTAATTGCTCTCTATCCCGTAGGATGTAGCATTTACTCCCAAAGACACGGAAATATGCCAGATTGGGTTTCTTGCCTGTCCACAATTCATAAGGCGTCTTAAGAGTGTGTGGACGCAAATAAACCCTATTCACCGTGTGGCAAGCAGTAGACACTGCCTCTGCCCAAAATCTCCTAGAAACTTTACGACCTAGAAGCATAGATCTAGCCATCTCTTGGATCGTTCTATTCTTCCTCTCAACAATCCCATTTTGCTGAGGAGTTCTCACAGCAGAAAACTCATGTTTGATCCCAAGGCTATCACAGTACAAATCCAACTTTGCTTCCTTAAATTCAGTGCCATTGTCACTACGTATTCTATTAATAGTGACCCCGTGTTGATTTTGCAGGACACGACACTTGGTCGTTAAAAATTCTACAGCATCAGATTTCTCTCTTAGAAAACCTACAATAGAGTATCTAGAGAAATCGTCTACCATCACGAGAATGTATCTCTTACCACCTAGACTCTCCGTGCGAGTAGGACCCATAAGATCCATGTGAATCAACTCAAGAGCACGGGAGGTGGTAATGGAATTCAACTTCTTATGAGGACTACGAATTTGTTTTCCCAACTGACAGGGTCCACAAACGGTCGAAGTTGACTTTCCAAGAGATGGTAAGCCACGTACTAGGTCCTTTTTGACTAAACGAGATAAGTCTCTAACGTTCATATGACCTAGACGTTGGTGCCACAGATCCATAGGAATGATCGTGGCGCTGTTGCAAACTAGTGAGGATGTGGACTCAGTCCCATAGCAGTTATCCTCTGTCCTCACCCCTTGCACTAAAAGTTTACCGGCTTGATTATAGACTTTACAAGCTTTCCGGTCAAACTTCACTGCAAAGTCATCGTCGCACAGCTGGCTGATGCTAAGAAGGTTTGCTTTCAAACCTTCGACGTACAGCACGTTCTCTAGCTTTGGAAATCCTGGTAACTCTACTGTACCTCATCCAACTATGCTAGATTTGCTACCATCTCCAAAGGTGACTCTCCCATCATTATAATCCTCAAGATGGGTAAAATAAGAGACATCACCTGTCATGTGTCTGGAGCATCCACTATCAAAATACCACTGTGAGGTATTATGGGCTTTGAGAGCGGCATGGACAACAAGGGCCTTTTTCTCTTTCTTAGGAACCCAAGAGTAGGTACCTTTTTGTATTCCCTTGTTGTTGTAGGTTTTAGCCGGAATGAGGGGAACATTCATTGATGGTAAGGTCATCCGTCGGAATTCCTCCATCAAACTCTGTGATGTGGCGGCTAGAAACTCAACACGCTCTCTCAGACTGGCAAACTCATCAGTCAGATGTGGTGGAGCAAACGTACGTCGTGTCCGACCCAACTTATAGCAATTATCCCTAAGGTGTCCGTTTATTTTGCAATGGGAGCAAAAGGGCACAGTATTTGGAGGACCTTGGTTTGCTTTTCTTAGTCGAACTCTTCTTTTTGGCAATTTTTAAAGAATCAAAATCAGTACACAAATTACCAAAGTGCTCACGACAAATATCACTTTGAGTTTGAAACTCTTGCAAATATTCAATCTTACTTTTAAAGAGAGAATTTTCTTTTTCCAAAACTTTAATTCTTTTGCAAAGTTTCAAATTCAAACTTTTTAATTTTTCAGCACGGTCGTGAAATTTTTTAAAAATAGGCTCCTCATTAAATGGGCGTTCCATTAAAAAATTGCGATTTTTCATAAAACTGATTTTAAAAAATCAATATCACACAAATTTTTGCGGAAAATAGGAATACGCGATAAATTAGCGTAACCTGCTCTGATACCAATTTGAAAGAGTTGTCGCTTGCGTTCAATTAAGAAATAATATAATAAATACCATTTTTAACCCAAATTAACCCTAAGCATGCAACTAGGTGTGATTGAAACAATATGAAATCATGCAAGAATTATTCAACACACAAAGTTTAAGGAAAAATCCCCCACAGGGGCAAAACCATTTGTATATCACTATAATTTGTAAAAGACGATTTACAATAGGATTACAATGAAATACAAGTTGACTAAGAATTACCCTCGGGTATCGGATTCTGTAGTCGCGGTTGGAAGAAACCCTTTCCAGTAGGGCTGGCGGCTAGAACTATCCCTGTCCAGTAGGGCTGCAATGAAGAGGAAGAAGCGGTCCACTTCACAAGGGTTTGAACAACATCAATGGTGTTCTAGGGTTACCAAAAGTGACTCACAAATGTATGGAATTTGTGTGAATCAAGGGTATGAATCAATGGACTCAAATACCATGAAGGCCTTAGAGTTTATCTACTCTGGAAATCGTGTATAAGCCTTAAGAAAACCAACTCCCCGATCGTGGTATAAATAAGAATTCATTTGCCCTAAAAATCTGCAACACGATCTGGTTGTGGTTATCCTCGTCGGATCGGTCCGGTCCCTTAGGCGGATCGGTCCGGGAAACTCGGATCGATTCTTTTTTCTGAAGCCGGATCCATCCGGTTGTCATCGGATCGGTTCGGCCTTTTTCCTTCATCGGTTCGTTATGGATCCGGTGTGTACTGGTCTCAACTCAGCAGACGGATCGGTCCGGTACCTTTAGTCGGATCGGTCCGGTGAGCCGGATCGGTTCTTTTATCTGAGCCGGATCGGTTCGGTCAGGTCTGATTCCCAATTTACTTCTTCTTTTGATCTTCGGATTTCGTTGATGACGATGTGATCTTTTCAACCATCAATCTTGTAACGGCGTATGACATAACATATACATAAAGATGGACAAATTGTCCTTACAGACTCAAATTGGAAATACTTGTTTTGAAAAGTATAATATGATATTGAAAAACTTTATGAATCAATAAAGTTAAAATGAGCGTTTTGTACTAAATGAAATTATGCTTTTTAAACCATGATGTTGTTAAATCTTAAATTTTGAGAGTCACTGTTGATGTAAAAAACTAGATCGCTCTAATTATTCAATCACAGATAAATAAATAAGACAAAGATTTTTAAAGTGGTTCGGCTAGGAATAAAGCCTACGTCCATTGTTATGTTATTGCTGAGTGTTTGCAGAATTCTTGATTACAAGTTCTCTCAAGAAATTCCCGGCCCCCTTGAATGAGGATGATACAAGGTATTTATAGCCTTTAGGCTGCACATGAAAGGTTCGATACCTTAAATGAAATACATATGAAAGGGTAATACATTTAATGCAGCGTGGGCGTCAAGAATATAAGCATTCAATGAATAATTGAACATTTGTCTGTTTGGTAATTAATGATACGGCCGAGATGCAGCTCGGACCGCCTTAGTTGCTCGTCGATCAAGAGTTCCTCGGAATGTGTATAGTATCTCGGAATGATTAAGTTCCTCGAACTGTCCTCCTCGTTGCTCGGAGAAAATATGTAATGGTTGAAGGAATGAGCTTCCTCGTTGCTATTGTGCCAGGTAGGTTGACACGTGTCTTCATATTACTCGTCCACATCAGCATATTAATTTTGGTATCAACAGAAGCCCCCAATGTTTCATATTTCGAACTTTGAGGAGTATGGAATATTCTTTCTCGGTATGTACCAATATTGAATGATCTTCCTGGGTTTTAGGAGCATCGTATTTGAATTTATTTCCAAAGTCATAGAATCCGCCTTTTTTCGAATTTTTAATAGCGCTTCGATCTTCGTGCCCTTTTTGTCCTTTTAGCCGCCGGAAGTTCAATAGTTTCTTTCGTTGCTTCCCAAGGCAAAGTATTTAAACTTCTTAGGTAACCATACCGTCTTCTACTTTTCCCAATTTTCTGCTTTCAAGCTTTCTATTCTCTCTTTCAGTCTTGTGCGTTCGTCCTTGTTTTCGTTCGTTGTTGACAGCTCTCCTTTCTTCCTGTAAGCTTTTTCTTCCTTCTTCTTTTACTCACCATGGTTTATGTTATTGAATCTGTTGAAAAATTCCGCACTGATTTTTCCATCCCATCTTGGGTAATTTTGGAAGAGTTTTCTGGAACTCAAGATTACTTTCATTTGGATGAGGGACATTGGTTCCCCAGTCTTTTTATTGCTGAATGTGGTTTTTCCTTTCCACCAAACCCATTGAGTCTCGAATTTTGTCAATATTTTGATCTTGTCCCTGCAAGAATAGCCCCCAATTCGTGGAGAATAATTAATGGGGTGTACAAATTAAATTTAACTCATGGGACTCGTATAGGGATCCCTGAAATTATGTACTGCTATAAGTGGGCCACTTTAGATAATATTTATTACTTTAAAACTAGGTTTTTGAATAGAGCCCTTGTAGTTAACCTCCCTGACTCAAATAGAGATTATTTTGAACATGGGTTGGTTATAAAAAATTGGCAACATGCCCCTTTAGCTGGAGATGGCGTATACAACGGTCCCAGATGCCCCCCATATGGCAATGGGATAGGTTTATTTTTCATTTTATTTACTTATGAAATTATGCTTTCATCATGTTTGACAAAATGTATGATTGATATCTCGTTATGTATTTATTTGCAGTTGATAGCAAAAGAAAAACTCCAAAGGAATCAGAAGTTAATATCAAGCATCTGAAACTTATCTGGGGTTTGCATAAGAACGTTGCAGACGAGCATATTAGGTCTGCCTCGTATCTGCTACAGTATAAGAGTTACACAACCTCTTATACTGCTCGCCCTGTTGAACCAGCTTCAACTCCAGAAGGTTCATCTTCAGATTCTCATCTTCCTTTAAGTCAAAGGATGGGTAAGAAAAGAGCTCCTCCTGCTCTCTTTGATGATATTACTTCTGTTGCTGGGGCCAAGAAAAGCAAAGCTGATGTCCCAGAGGGGACTAAAAAGGTGGATGCTGGGTCTTCTAAAGCTACCGAGAAGCCCCCAGTGGTTCCAAGAAAGAAAAGTGCTCCTGTAGATGTAATTACAATCTCTCCGACCAAGACTTCTTTGGTTGAAGGTTCTGAACTCCCGTTGAGGAGATTGAGGAAATCATCCTCAGTTACTCCGGCTGAAACTGCCTCCTCTCTACCTGCTGGTGGTACTGATGTTCCAAACATCATTCTTCCAAGTTCTGCAATGAGCTCGGTCGTACCCGAGGTCCATGGTATTGATGAAAAAATTCCTAGGGATATGCTGACATCCTTAGCTGCTCGTCACCTTGCTTCGGTAAATTTCTCATATTTTTGGTTTTTCTTTCTTTCTCTGAATATTTGCATTTTGTATTGAGTTTATTATTTCTCTCATCTTTCAGCTGGTGAACTGTTTCAATAATATTGTGAAGAAGGATGAAGCTATTAAAGCTTCAAGCTCCTCGTCAGGTGTAGAGGATGCTCTGTTGGGGTCGACCCAATCTTTAAAGGAATCTCGTCAATAGTATGTCGAGGAAAAAGCTGTTTGGGAGAAAAAGTTGGCTGTGGCTGAAGCTGAGAAGGTGAAGATGGCTGAAACCTCCAAGAATTTGGAGGATAAAATGACAGGCTAAGAAGTCGAACATCAAAAATGTGACGACAAGCTGAAAAAGGCAGAGGAAGAGTTATCTACCCTGCGAGATATCAAGGTCCAAAAAGAAAAATTGGATGTAAAACTCTCCTCGGAGAAATTAAGAAGAAAAGCCGCGGTCAAAAAATCCTTCAGCGCTGGCTGGGAGAAAGGATGGGATAATGGGATTGCTTCTATGACATCCCAAGTCCAATATGGGAAGTGCATATACTTCCACGATGGTTGGGTAGCTTCACTGCAAGAGTTGAAGGTCAAAGACGATTCTGAGTTATTCCAACAACACCTCCCTGGTCCTCCTCCAGCAATTGTGGAAGAAGAAGAAGATGAGCCTGTCTCAGATGAATCTTCTATGGCTATGGGTGACCCAGTCTCTGCTTCTCAACCCTCTATCGTCGAGGACATTTCTTCTATGCCTCCTCCTGCCGAGAAGATTTCTGCTGATCAAACCGTTGTTACCACTGAGCAACCGAGCTCCTCGTCCCAGCCTCCCGAGAAAGTCTTGGGGGACAAGGAAAAGGTGTGAAGTTGTTCGGTATCATTTCTATATTTCAATTCTTGTAATCGAATAATGTAACCTTTTGATGATCTAATAAAATACATCTTCGTTCCTCTTCATTATTTATATTCTGTCTGCTTTTATTTATTAACTCCTGCTTCCTCTTCTTTATTAGTTTTTGGCCAGAATGGAATTGATATCTGCTCCTGATACTGAGTTGATGCGACAATGCAATGGTTATTATAAAGCTGGTCATACAGACCTAAGTGTATCAGAGATTGTCGACATCCTTGGTCACGATGCCTCAGAACAAGCAGTTGAGGCTTGCCGGTACCTAAAGGATCTTCTTGATAGATCGGTGGGCAATAATGTGGCGTACTATGAATTGATCGAAGAACTTCATGGTTCCATAGAGGATCTTCAAAATCAACACAATGCATCAATGGCTTCGTTGCACAAGGATTATGAAAATAGATATCAACAACTTTCTTCTGACACTGGCCATAAAAAGATCCTTGCTGGATATGATGTTAGAGAAAGAACTCTAAAAGGTGAGGTTGATGCTTGCAGGCAGATTGCTGAGTTGTTGGAACAGGAGAATAATAATTTGCAGAAAAAGTTGGCTCAATATGAATCTGCTGCATCATCTTCCACTGCATTAGTACCAGTTACTGATGAAGGCTTCTCATTCTTAGAGGTCGAAAACGCCAAATTAAGGCAAGAGCTGGAGGACTTAAGAAGATCTGCCATTTCTGGAACTGCTCGGGGACGAGGAAGAATTGTCGAGGAGCAAAGTTCTCCAGTCGCTTCTCGGAGCGGATCAAGAGTTCTTAGTAGCAATGTTGAAGAGGCTCGTACCCAATCTACTTTGGAAACTCAAGCATTCCAATTAAATGTCAAAGATCGGGATTTATCAGAAATGTCCAAGAAAAATCTATCCTTGGAAGATCAACTTACAGCGACGAAATCTGCTCTGCATAATAAGTATCTTTTTCCCAAAAGCCTTCATGAACAATTGGATAGATTAACCTTCCAATTCCATAAACATCCAAGGGAATTCTGGATGGCAGGATACAATGAAGCCCTTGTTCACTTGGATGCTCGTATTGAACATTCCAATAATGAAGGTTATAAACAGGGATGGTTGAATGCACTGGGTGTGTTAAAATTGGAGCGAGGGCACTTCTTATGGGATTATCATGCTCCTGGGCTACTAGACTTGCCTGTGCCACCTTTCAAATTGGACATGGCCTGGATCCCAGCTCGTTCCATTCCCCGCAGCTTAATTTCAAAATACCTCGGTGATTATAGCCTTCATTCCCAAGTTGAATTATCTCGTCCTGAGCATCTCTTGGATACACCTTCTGTGATGAACGTCAGAATGCTCAGAGATGTTAATTTCATCAATTCTCCCCTTTGCCTAGAAGACCCTCCTGCCGGCGAGGAACCTGTTTCTAAAGCATAGGGCAAGAAACCAATAGAATAGGAATATCAATGTAATAATTAGCACATTCTTGTAACCTGTAATTTTATTTTAAATTTAATGAAAGAATTTCACTTTCAGTGTTTGCAAATTTGTATTGCGATTGTCTTATGTTTATCAAACATTCTACATTTATGCATATGTATCTGTTAAAAAGATAACAATATTGTGCTGTCCATCAACCAACTTAGTAGTAAAAAGTTACAAGTATCAAGGTTGTTCAATCACATAATAATGAGTATAAATTGTTCAAATTGTTTCCAACCAACAAAGGTGGGTAAATAATGCTTGTCGACCAACTACAGTTGATGGGTTTTTATCCCCGACCAGCCATACTTGGTTTAATTTCATAAAATGTGTCCGACCAACTAAGGTCAATAATTTGTCCACGTCGACCAACTACAATTAGTGAGTTTTTATCCCCGACCAACTATACTTGGTGTATTTTGGAATATTTTGTTCTTCAAAGAACTTTTTTGTAATAATTTTATCTCCCGACCAACATAAGTTGTAATGTGAGAGTATATTTTTATTTTACCAACCGTAATTGATCATGCTGGTGCACACCTCTTAACCAAAGGAGTAGTATTGGTTCTTTCGAACTTTTTGGCTCATTCGAGCTGTCCACTAGATATCTTGCCAACCGTAGTTGGTCACACTAGTGTCGCCTCCTAACCAAAGGAGTATTTTTTGGCTCCTTAGAGCTGTCCACTAGATATCTTACCAACCGTAGTTGGTCACACTAGTGTCGCCTCCCTAACCAAAGGAGTATTTTTTGGCTCCTTAGAGCTGTCCACTAGATATCTTACCAACCGTAGTTGGTCACACTAGTGTCGCCTCCTAACCAAAGGAGTATTTTTTGGCTCCTTAGAGCTGTCCACTAGATATCTTACCAACCGTAGTTGGTCACACTAGTGTCGCCTCCTAACCAAAGGAGTATTGTTTTTGTGCGTAGTGTATATTACACTAGTATTCCCCGAAAAACATTCAACAGAAAGAAAATGGTGAAACTTCCTCGTTTTATTCATACTGAAGGAAATGCTTCACATTTTACATTACTGATAATACTTGCGCAGGTGTTCAGCATTCCATGCATTCTTAAATTCCTCTCCCTCTAGAGTTGCTATTCTGTAAGTTCCTGGTCGAACAACTTCTGTAACTCGGTAAGGTCCATGCCAATTTGCTTCCAGCTTATTGTGCTTCTGAATGACTTTCTTTAGCACATAATCCCCTTCTTTTAAGTCACATTTCTTCACCCTTTTGTTGTAGAACAGAGCTGTACGTTGTTGGTAAGCAGCATTCCTAATAGCTGCCTCTTCTCTAACCTCCTCGAGCATATCCAAATCCAGTCTTCTCATCAAATTCCTGACTGGGGAGTTGAAATTCAGCACTCTATGAGTTGGAAGACCCAACTCGGCAGGTATCACAGCCTCACTTCCAAATGCTAGCATATATGGTGATTCTCCAGTTGCTGCTCGGGGAGTTGTTCGGTAAGCCCATAGTACTGATTGGAGCTCATTAATCCAATTTTCTTTAGCTTCACTTAACCTCTTATTCAAACCATTTAGTAATGTTATGTTCGTCACCTCAGTCTGTCCATTGCTTTGGGGATGGCCTGGTGCTGAATGATACTTCAAAATGTTCGACTGATGACAATATGCAGCAAATTCTTCATTATCGAATTGTGTTCCATGGTCTGTGATGAAAGCATGGGGGAGACCATATCGACAAATGATGTTCTTCCAAATGAACTGATATACCTTCTCGTACGTCATATCAATTAGTGGTTCAGCTTCCACCCACTTAGTAAAGTAATCCACTGCCACGACGAGGTACTTGAACCTTCCTCGGGTCGTCGGCAATGGTCCAACCAGATCAACACCCCATATGGCAAATGGCCAAGGTGAAGTTATGGGTGTCAACAATGCTTGTGGAGTTCTTCGGATGGAAGAAAAACGTTGGCATTTGTCACACTTCTTGGCATAGGCTATACAATCAGCCCTCATCGTCGGCCAGTAATATCCCTGTGTCATTACCCTTTGCAAAAGTGTCCGACCTTCTACATGAGCTCCACAAGATCCTTCATGGATTTCTTCAATCAATTCTTTGACTTCTGATGGATGCACACATCTCTGCAAACCTGCCATAATTCCTGGTCTATACAAAACACCATTAGTTAACACATACCGAGCAACTTTATACTTCAATTTCTTGGCAGCTATCTTATCCTCCGGTAATTCTCCTTCTTCAATGTATGCCCTGATAGGATCCATCCAAGATGGTCCTAAATCAAGAGTAATAATCTTCACCGTCAGATCTTCTTCTATGCTCCGACTTTCTAATACTTCAATTGGTATCGTTCTTCGCAGCTCGGTGTGCGTAGCTGACGCTAATCGGGCCAGTGCATCTGCTATGGCATTCTCCATCCTCGGTATTCTCACCAATTGAATAGCATCAAATTCTGTTAATAACTCCATCACCTTTACATGTTACTTCACCATTAATTCTCCCTTAACTGCATATATTCCCATCATTTGATTCACAATTAATTGAGAATCACTGAAAACAATTATTTGTCGTGCTTCCATAACTTTCGCCAAATGAAAACCTGCTATCATGGCCTCATACTCAGCTTCATTATTGGAAGCCTTGAATTGGAATCGCAAGGCATACTCCATGTCCATATCATCTGGGGTGTTTAAAATGATCCCTGCTCCACAACCAGCTGTGCAGGATGATCCATCTACATATAATCTCCATGTAGGTATCTCGTCTTCAAATTTCTTATCTATCAGAGTTCCTCGGTAAAATATCTGCTGTTTTCTTTCAACGTCCCCTAGTATCTTTCGTTCCTCGTCGGTCATCTGTTCGCGCCCTTTTTCCAACTGGAATTGGTCTGGGTTTTTATATGATGATTTTTCTATATCTACAAGTCCTTTTACCAACCTTGGTTGGTCTGGACCTGTGTCTGTTGATCCTGTATCGTCCACAGGTAGGTCAGCAAGTACCTTTTGTTCCTCGGGGGTATCAGGGTATGTGAATTCTGCTATAAAATCTGCTACAGCTTGCCCCTTCAATGATGATCTGGGTTCATACACAATATCATATTCACCGAGTTCTATTGCCCAATACATCAATCTTCCTGATTTTTCTGGCTTGTGAAGGGCTTGTCTTAATGGCATGTCGGTATACATGATGATGGTATGGGCCTGGAAGTATGGCCTCATTCTTCTACTTGCTTCAATTAATGCCAATGCCAATTTTTCTAACTTTGGGTACCTGATTTCTGCACCTCGGAAGGCTTTACGTGTGTAATAAATTGGCTTCTGGACTCCATTCTCCAATCTGATCAACGCCGAGCTGACTGCACATTCTTATCCATCATAAAGAAGCGTATTCTTTCTGTTCGACAAGCAGGCCAAGTTCCAATGAGTATATCCAACTTGATCGTCCCAAGTGGAAAAACTTTCTCGCCAGCAAAACCCAAAAGGAGTCTGTGATAAGGTTCCAATTGAGATAATTTCAAATTCAAGCTATCAAAGCATGAATAGTACATGATGTCTGCCGAACTACCGTTGTCTACTAACACCCTTGAAATGACCACATCCTTCATCCTCATTTTGATCACTAATGGATCATCATGAGGGTAAAGAACACCTGCCAGGTCGTTCTTTGAAAAAACAATCACTAGCTTCTCTTTGTTTACCTTCCTCGGACGATCATCCTCGGCCAGGTTTATTCGTTGAATGTATGAACAAGCTTGAGCTTCTCCGAGATAAGCTTTTCTTTCTGCAGTAAGGTCTCCTCCTCCTGCATCTCCTCCTGTAATAACATTACAATCAAATGACCCAAAACGTATGGAAAATACCTCTCGTTCAGGCTGCCTTGGCTTCTTGGGAAGATCGGGGTCATCATCTGGATCATCTTCATGGTCCCTCGTCTTTTTCTCTTCTGCACGACGAGGAGATCTAGATCTTTCTCTAGTTCTATCATCATTCTTCCTCTCACCCCTGCGATCTACATATTTTGACAATTTTCCCCTTCGGATGAGCGTTTCAATCTCGTTCTGAAGGGCTATGCAATTTTTGGTCATATGGCCATGATCTTTGTGAAACTCGCAGTATTTGGCCTTATTCCTCAAATCAGGATTTGTCCTCAGTTTCTCTGGCCACTTGATTTCCTCGCTATTCTTGATTTCTTCCAAAACATGATTAATACCCATTTTCAATGGAGTATAATTGTCGTACTTCTTTAGGACTTCCCATGACGTTCTATTGTTCTTGGAGTGCTTGTCACCACCATTACCTTTCTGCTCTTTCTTCTTAGACTTGTCGACCTCCACCTTGGTTTCTTTATCCATATTCTTCTTTGCAGCCATAGCCTCCTCGGCATTCATGATTTTGGCCACCTTTGCCATCAACTCCGACATAGTTTTAGGTGGATCTTTGGCCAAAGTGTAGTATAGCTTATTAGGCAACAAACCACTCATCAAAGCAGTGATCGCTGTCTTTTCTTCGTAATCTATGACTTCCAACTTCTCATTATTAAAACGAGTTATGTAATCTCTAGTACTTTCACCAGATTTTTGTCTAACACTTAGCAAGTGTGCTACTCGCTTTACCGGCTTCGCCCCAAAACAAAAATTACCAATGAACAACTCGGCTAACTGAAAGAAAGTTGAAATCTTACCCCGAGGAAGATTGTTGTACCATATCTGGGCAGACCCAATAGGAGTTCCTGAGAAGGCTCTACATCTCATCTCGTCGGGAACAACACAGATGTCAGCAGCAGCTTGATACTGTTGTATGTGAATAACTGGATCAGTCTTTCCATCATATTTGGGAGTTACCATGGGTGCTTTAAATTTTGATGGTGTAGGATAATTCACAATGGCCTGTACAAAAGGTGTTCCTCGAACGAAAGTTCGTTGTAGAGGGTTCTTTGCTTTGGCCATTTCTCCCAATTTATCCTCCAACCGTTGGAGAGATCCTTTCCACGCGTCATTTCCTTCCTCGGGCCTATTGGTTCGAGCAATTGATCGTTCTGAGGTAGCTTCTTGAGATCTATCTCTACGAGTAGCTGGTCGTGATTGTGCTGATCCTTCTCTTAGATCTGATGGTTGTCGATAACTCCTCGACATGGCCCTAGGTGGACTCCTATTCCTCCTAGGGACTAATCGACAGAAAGGAGATGCCTTACTTAATCTTTCTAAAGTGCTAGGTCTTTCTGGAGAGAGGGTGATATCTTGATCAGTATTTGTGGCCCTTATTGACGAAGTTCGTCCAGGTTGATAAGAGAAATCATCTGATTCCTCATTGCGACGTGACTCAGTACGTCTGGATCGTGAAGAAAGCAAATAATTTTGCCTCTGACCACTTTGCTGTCCTGAACGTACAGGTGCACCACCATGAAGGGTTTGTATGAGTTGCCTCATTGAGTCTTGCATGGCGGTTTGTCCTTGAGCCAGATTCGTCATAATTTCAGCCAGATCTGGAGTTGCAGATGGATTTGGAAGATTTCCAGCATTTCCAGCATTTCGATTACTGGATTCTGGATTATCTGCCATTGATAACAAATGATTTTTGCGAAAAACGATAGTAACAGTCGCTTCCCACAGACGGCGCCAATCTGTTGATGTAAAAAAATAGATCGCTCTAATTATTCAATCACAGATAAATAAATAAGACAAAGATTTTTAAAGTGGTTCGGCTAAGAATAAAGCCTACGTCCACTGTTATGTTATTGCTGAGTGTTTGCAGAATTCTTGATTACAAGTTCTCTCAAGAAATTCCCGGCCCCCTTGAATGAGGATGATACAAGGTATTTATAGCCTTTAGGCTGTACATGAAAGGTTCGATACCTTAAATGAAATACATATGAAAGGGTAATACATTTAATGCAGCGTGGGCGTCAAGAATATAAGCATTCAATGAATAATTGAACAGTTGTCTGTTTGGTAATTAATGATACGGCCGAGATGCAGCTCGGACAGCCTTAGTTGCTCGTCGATCAAGAGTTCCTCGGAGTGTGTATAGTATCTCGGAATGATTAAGTTCCTCGGAGTGTCCTCCTCGTTGCTCGGAGAAAATATGTAATGGTTGAAGGAATGAGCTTCCTCGTTGCTATTGTGCCAGGTAGGTTGACACGTGTCTTCATATTACTCGTCCACATCAGCATATTAATTTTGGTATCAACAGTCACCTAAGATAAGTTAAATCCTTGGGGAAGGATAGTGTGATATATGATGAGACAAACCATTGGGAAGGTTAGTGCGATAGGAGTGCACATTAGAAGAGAGGAGAGAATTTCTCAAGGGAGTGTCGCACTAATATGTTGTTGCATTGTCCTGTATCAATTTAAATACTTGCTAAACGAATTTTTAAATCATATACACTATCGGGCTCTGATCCGTTTCTATTCCTCTTTCTCTCTTGTATATATATATGTATATATTACAGGTGCCCAGCCACAGGGGCGTCTTGTTTAGGATTCCTTGGAAGGAATGTGCTGCATCTTAGGTGGGAGTTGCAGGCCACTTGCTTAGACGATTTCATTTACTTGATTCCACTTCTATCATTCTCCTTATTGGGCATGTGTCACCCTTTCCACTATTAATCTGTTTTATTGGGACATTTGTATTTCAGTTATTTCTAGTATTGTTACTTTGGGATTTATTCAGCATGTATAGTTTACTTTAAGTTTTATTGTTAGTAGCCAGTTGTTGAATGTTAAATTATTGGATTGATTGTTTAATAAAATAAATAATTAAAATTTGAAAGGAATGTTAAAAATGGTTTTGACACTTAGCTTAATTAATTAGGGTGTTTAAATTGGAAATTTATTTTCACGACAGTGATGCTAAGAATGATCCAACTGTTCACCTTGATTTTTAATTTAATAAAGGAGTGATCGCCCAGTATTTAATTAGGCGGGGTGTCACAGGTGGTATCAGAGCATCAGGTTCTAGTGTCCATAGGATCTGTACGGCTTATTTCGCTTTCAGCTTAACATTTTTGCTATAGAGCCCTATTTTTTGGATTGTTGTATTCCTGCTTTTACGTTTACGTCTCCAGCCATTTGGGATTTGATAATGACTGGATGCTAATAAACTTCTTCACGTTTCAGATGCCTCTGAGACGTGCACCGAAGGATAGGCGTGCCCAGGCCGAGCAGCCAGCAGCTCCGACACAAGGCACTATGAATGCTAATGAAGTAGCCGCCATTGTTGCTCAGGCGGTGAATGCCGCGCTAGCGGTGGTTCAGCAGGCTCCACCCCAGATTCAGGCAGTGGCGCTAGTACCAGCACAACTTCCATCTGCATGGGAGAGGGTTAGGGACGCTTTTCAGAAGGCGCATCCCCGTGAGTTCTCTGGTAGCTCAGATATCGTCACAGTCAGCCAATGGAAGAAAGATATCCAACGGCATCTTCGTATGTATGAGTGCACTGACGTGCAAAGGTAGTTATTGACTTCCTTTAAGCTGGTGGGGGCCGCTTTGAAGTGGTGGGAGTCCACTACCACCTTGGAGGAGAGGGACACGATCCCTATTCAGTCGTTTAGGAGCGGTTTGATCGCAAGTACATTCCACCCGCCGTGCAGACTGAGATGAGGCAGAAATTACTGAATTTGAAACAGGAGAACACTACCGTTGCTGAGTATGAGGAGGAGTTCACGAGACTTCTCACCATAGTACCAGATGAGGCACCTACTGAGAGTAAGAAAATTTTGTTGTTTGTGGACGGGTTAGCTTGGAGGATCCGTCAGCATCTTACTGGGAATCTATTCTGAGTACTTTCACTGATGTACTCAATGTTGCGTTACTACATTGCCAGGATCACCGCTTCCATCTGCAGGGAAGCAGGAGAGCAGGAGAGTCCAGCCAGCAGGGCAGGACCAGGGGTAGTAGTGCTAGTGGGGCCCCATCTCATGGACAGACTCGTCAGCACGAGCAGAGTCCCCATTAGGGGGACCCTGCTAAGCGATTCAGTTCAGGTCATTCCAGGCAGGGATTTGAGGGTTACAGGCAGGGCCAGCCTAATCAACAGGGCCAACAACGTGCTAATCAGGGCCAACAGGGCCAGTGGCGGGGAGGTAACGGCCAGTAGGGCTGTGGTCAGCAGGGTCAGAGGGGAGGTAACTTCAGAGGCCGGTGTTTTGTATGCGGCATGCATGGTCATAAGCGCCAGGATTGCCCAGAGGGTAATAGGTCCCCACAGCAGCAGGGTGCCCGTAATGAGCCACAGAGACCACTTTTTCCAGCTGCCCTCCCAGCTCCAGCCCAGGTGCCAGCCCTACCAGCCATTCCAGCAGCTCCAGTGCAGCAGGGGCAGTTACAGTACGCACGTGTCTATAACGTCCACCAGGCAGCAGCTCCACAGGCACCACCCGTAATTGAGGGTATGTTTCCTATCCATGGTACTATGGGTCGGGTTTTGTTTGATACTGGGGCGACACATTATTTTATAGCTATGCATTTTGCGAAGGCCTTAGGGTTGTTAGCCACAGCAGAGAGCACAGTGACATGTGTAGACTCACCACTGGGGTGTGGGTCGCTTATCTTCTTTATATGCCGGGGAGTGGGGGTAGAGATTGGTAGTTTGGTATTACCTGCAGACATGTTAGTCTTAGATATGCATGAGCATGATGTTATTGTCGGTATGGATTGGCTCGCAGCTTAGAGAGCCATGATTGATTGCTTCGGTGGGAGCATTGTTTTTGCCATTCCGGGGCAAGAGATGTTTGTAGTGGCGATGCCTCGCCCAGAGGGAGGTTCGACCGCTCATTTGTATTATATAGAGGAGGATACCTCTAAGGAGGTTGTGATTCCTTTAGACTCGATCCCAGTCGTTCGTGAGTATTTCGATGTATTCCAGGAGATACCAGGCCTTCCCCCCAGGCGAGAGATAGATTTTGTCATAGATTTATTGCCAGATACGAGACCGATAGCACGCGCTCCATACCGTATGGCTCCGGCGGAGATGCAAGAGTTACGAGATCAGATAGAGTAGCTGTTAGGTCAGGGCTTCATTCGTAGGAGTACCTCACCTTTGGGCGCTCCAGTCTTGTTTGTGAAGAAGAGAGATGGTTCACTGAGGTTATGTGTGGACTACCGGGAGTTGAACAAGGTCACGATACGGAATAAGTATCCGTTGCCTCGAATCGATGATCTGTTCGACCAGCTAAGGGGAGCAACTTTCTTTTCAAAGATAGATCTGAGGTCAAGGTACCATCAGCTACGTATTAGAGAGCAGGATGTTTCAAAGACTACCTTCTTGATGAGATATGGGTCTTACGAGTTCAGAGTGATGCCATTTGGTCTCACAAATTCTCCAGCCGTGTTCATGGACTTAATGAACCGAGTATTCAGAGAGTTCTTGGATCAGTTTGTCATCGTCTTCATAGATGACATTTTGATATATTCACACTCCGAGGAGGAGCATTCCGATCACTTGAGGCAGGTTCTTCAGACTTTACGAGAGCATTAGTTGTATGCTAAGTACGAGAAGTGTGGATTCTGGTTGCGAGAGGTACACTTCTTGGGGCATGTTGTTTCTGAACAGGGGATAGCAGTTGACTCGAGTAAAGTGTCAGTGGTGAAGGAGTGGGGATAGCCCACGACACCGATGGAAGTGTGTAGTTTCTTGGGGTTAGACGGATAGTACAGGAGATTCATTCGGGGATTTTCCAAAATAGCGGGTCCATTGACGAACCTGACTCGCAAAGGGGTACCATATGTTTGGGATGATGCTTGTCAATTGGCTTTGGACGAGCTGAAAGACAAGCTTACTTCAGCACCAGTCCTTGCTTTACCGAAGCAGTGTGTGGAGTACCTAGTTTACACCGATGCCTCTTTATGGAGAGTTAGGGGAGTACTTCAGCAGGAAGAGAAGGCTATAGCTTTTGCCTCCCGCAAGCTTAAGCCGCATGAGAAGAATTACCCCACCCACGACCTGGAGTTAGCAACGGTCGTTTTTGCACTACGGATATGGAGACACTATTTATTGGGGGAGAAGTTCCGTTTGTTCACAGACCATAAGTCACTGCATTACCTGTTCACTCAGCGAGAGCTGAATATGCGTCAGCGCAGATGGTTAAAATTTTTGAAGGACTATCAGTTCGACATACAGTCCCATCCGGGGAAAGCCAATGTAGTTGCTGATGCGTTGAGCCGTAGACCGATAAATGAGGTAGCGGACGTCTGGAAAGCGAAGTGGAAGGAGTTGGGTCACCAGAACGCTGTAGCTTATTCCTTCATATCTGTTATGACAGTCACACCCGAGATTGTTACGAGGGTAATACAGGCCCAAACCACAGACCCATTTTGCCAGGAGCAGATTGTACGACTTTTAGCCGAGGGTGCTGAGTCCTATTCTGTTAGTTCTGATGGGGGTTTGAGGTTTAATAGGAGGTTAGTGGTTCCGAAAGGGGCAGAATTGCGTCATGCAGTGATGACCCAATCTCACGGGTCCCGATTTGTGGTACATCCTGGAGGAGATAAGATGTACCAGGATATGAGGAGGCAATACTGGTGGAGTGGGATGAAGAAGGACATTGCTGAGTCCGTGTCCAAGTGTTCTACCTGCCAACTGGTGAAGGTGGACCATCAGAAACCGTCAGGATTGCTTCAGCCATTGGAAGTACCCGCGTGGAAGTGGGAGAGTATTTCCATGGATTTTATTACAGGGTTTCTTACATCACAGCGGGGCCACGACTCTATCTGGGTGATTGTAGACCGTTTGACCAAGGTGGCTCATTTTTTTTATCGGTGTGGACAGATTATACCACGGGTCAGTATGCTCAGTTGTTCATTTCTGAGATTGTTAGATTACATGGGGTGCCCCTGAATATTGTGTCAGATAGAGACAAGATTTTCGTGTCACATTTTTGGGAAAGCTTTCAGGAGGCTATGGGTACTGAGTTGAGGCTGAGTTCAGCTTATCACCCACAGACAGATGGACAGACATAGCGTACTAATCAGATGTTAGAGGATATGCTACGCATGTGTGTTCTTGATTTTGGAGGAGGTTGGGAACCACATCTTCCACTGGTAGAGTTTGCTTATAATAACTCTTATCAGTTTACGATTGGTATGGCTCCATTTGAGGCTTTGTATGGCCGGCCTTGTCATTCTCCAACTTGTTGGCTCAAGGTGGGGGATAACAAGTTGCTAGGACCAGATGTAATTCAGGAAACCTCCGCGAGGATTGAGATGATTATGAGTCGCATTCGAGTAGCCCAGGACAGGCAGAAGAGCTACGCCGATGCAAAACGGTTCTTCCGGGAGTTTAATGTGGGGGACCAAGTGTTACTGCGTGTATCTCCTATGAAGGGAGTGATGAGGTTTGGGAAGAAAGGGAAATTGGCCCCGAGGTACGTGGGACCATTTCCCATTATCGAGAGGATTGGGCCGGTAGCATACAAATTGGGACTACCACATCGCATTCATGATGTATTCCACATCTCGTCGTTGAGACGTTATCTTCGGGATGATATGGCCCATACTCACATCGCGATAGATGACATAGACTTGCAGCCTGACAGCTCTTATGAGGAGAGACCGGTGGCTATCCTAGACTATAGTGAGAGGAGATTGAGGTCAAAGATAGTTCCACTTGTACGGGTCCAATAGGAGCATCATAATGTGGAGGAATCCACTTGGGAGCACGAGGCTGATATGCGCGAGAGATATCCAGATTTGTTCTTACCAGGTATGCCTTATTTTTCGAATTTCGGGATGAAATTCCGTTATTAGGGGGGAAGTATGTAATACCCCGTATTTTTATGCTATATTAATTTGGGGATTTATTAATATTCATGTGAATTAATTATTTAATAAAAATCCAGAAATTAATTATGTTATAATTATTAACGTGATGAGAGTTAGAAATTATGGGAAAATTTGTTAAATATTACTAATGAGCAAAGTAATATATAATAGTGGCCATATTAAATGTCACGAGTGAATAAAATGGCAATTTTAGAAATTTGAGTTGGGACGCGCCCGTGTCGCGTCGGGACTAAATATTGATAAATAAAAGTAAATATTTTATAAGTTGTTCGTATGGTCATTTTGAGTACGCCAACGCGTCTGGAAGGGTCGAGATAGTCAGAAAAGTATACCCGGGAGTTTGATTTGGGTCTCGGAGCGTTTTTAGGCCTAATTAGTACCCCGAGAGGGCATTTTAGTCATTTTGTATTTTTGGGTAATTAAACCCACGAAAATTAAAGGGGTTATATCAGATGTTTAGGTTATCTCCTAGGGTTAGATAACTCAAAACACTAGAACGGCCATTGGAGAGGGGAGGAGAGAGCTCTCAAGGCATTCCAAGGCTCAAAACTCACCCGTTTGCACCGCCGCCACCGCCAACGCGTAGATCGCGAGACGGGGAACGCAACCACACCAAATTCAACACCAAACCAGATTTTTGAAAATCCCAGGCAGGTTTTTATCTTGCTTATTTCGTTGATGCATCATCCATATTAGTTTAGGAGTTATTAGGATGAGATTTATGGAAGAAATACCCAATTTGAGATGGGAAATTTTCATGTAGTGATGATTTATATGATATTCTGAAAACCCTTTGTCATGTAAAGGATTAAGAGTTTGATTAAGAAAAGAGTTCTAATCAGATACAAACACTAATAAAAAACTTATTCCGAACGATCGGACCGTTGGAATTGGATGAAATTTTACAGAGAATTAACTGAAGACGAGAGGAAGCTAAAGAAAAAAATTCAGCTCGATCGGACCGTTCAATATTTTTTAATATTTTTTTTTCTAGACAGTTTTATGTTTTGAGGAATCTTAGAGATAATAAAAAACTACAATTAAAACTCCATTTTAATTCCGATTTCGAAACCGTTTGAAATTCTCATCTTTGAAAATAAAATTCAAAATCCTTTAATGTAAGGCGAAATCTATATTTTTGGGATATTTTGCATAAGGGATAATGTAAGTATATATAAAAGGGGAGAGATACGTAAGAGAGATTTACGTTGGAACATAAATGGATATCTACTGAATTGTACATTTGGAAGAATAGAGTCCATGAGGGTTACGTAGTAAGTTGGAAAAAAAACCTTCGAATTAAAGTTAGAAACGAAACATTATACTTGATAAATAATAATGGGAAAATAAGGATAAATGTTGTGAATGTGGGTTATTGGATAAACCTAAATTGATATAATAAAAGTGGTATATTTATATGATTGTGTATGCATATATTATATACTTGTGAAAATCATGCCCGCGCTACTTGCTATCCCTGAGGTTTCCGCGCTTGGACGATCTTATCTCGTGTGCCTTATGGGGGATATTGACTCGTACCCTAGAAGATAGAAATCCTAGGTACAGGCTATCGAATCGGTAGTCACGGTCCTAAGAGAGATGAGGGTATGTACTGACCTCTTGGACTTGGAAACTATGCTTTGCCTCAATATTGTTTTTGTATGTATTTATACAGTTCGAGAGTGATTCCGAACTTGTATTCCCTTTAGTACGATTGATACGGGGATTGGATAGCAGAGTATGCCCGCACCATAAAATTTTATGGGGGCGTTGTTAGAATATATATATTATACGAGTATTTAATATATATATGAACTTCTGAAATATGGGAAACTGCCTACTGTGTTATGGTAAGTAAGACATGTATAATGACTCAAATTGGAAATACTTGTTTTGAAAAGTATAATATGATATTGAAAAACTTTATGAATCAATAAAGTTAAAATGAGCATTTTGTACTAAATGAAATTATCCTTTTTAAACCATGATGTTGTTAAATCTTAAATTTTGAGAGTCACCTAAGATAAGTTAAATCCTTGGGGAAGGATAGTGTGATATATGATGAGATAAACCATTGGGAAGGTTAGTGCGATAGGAGTGCACATTAGAAGAGAGGCGAGAATTTCTCAAGAGAGTGTCGCACTAATATGTTGTTGCATTGTCCTGTATCAATTTAAATACTTGCTAAACGAATTTTTAAATCATATACACTATTGGGCTCTGGCCCGTTTCTAATCCTCTTTCTCTCTTGTATATATATATGTATATATTACAGGTGCCCAGCCACAGGGGCGTCTTGTTTAGGATTCCTTGGAAGGAACGTGTTGCAGCTTAGGTGGGAGTTGCAGGCCACTTGCTTAGACGATTTCATTTACTTGATTCCACTTCTATCATTCTCCTTATTGGGCATGTGTCGCCCTTTCCACTATTTATCTGTTTTATTGGGACATTTGTATTTCAGTTATTTCTAGTATTGTTACTTTGGGATTTATTCAGCATGTATGTTTTACTTTAAGTTTTAATGTTAGTAGACAGTTGTTGAATGTTAAATTATTGGATTGATTTGTTTAATAAAATAAATAATTAAAATTTGAAAGGAATGTTAAAAATGGTTTTGACACTTAGCTTAATTAATTAGGGTGTTTAAATGGGAAATTTATTTTCACGATAGTGAGGCTAAGAATGATCCAACTGTTCACCTTGATTTTTAATTTAATAAAGGAGTGATCGCCCGGTATTTAATTAGGCGGGGTGTCACACTTCAGAATAAACACCTCCTAACATATTTATACCCAACACAATCATAAATTTGGTGTTTGAATCAATTTAATCCAGAAAATCTACTCTTTATCTTAATTAAGCCGTAACCCCCACTTTTGCCAATTTTTTGCTATAATTTGTACCATTCACATGGATTTTTGTCTAGATGTCATAGGGGGTATTAACACATCAATTTCTATGAGTTATTTTCTCAAAAACCCATTTGATCCGAGAATCCCCCAAACCCAAATTCATAGTTTATTAACTCAAATATGAAATATTTACACACATACTAGTTGAAGCAAGTTAAGCACTTGTCTGGGTGGATAAAATCCGAACATCATGCGGAGTTTAGCCGGAGCACGACCCCCTTTCTCTTATTCTTCTCCTTTTCTTCCTTCCTATCTGCTCTTCTTTCTTTCTTGTTTTCTTCTTTCTTTCTTTTCTCCCTCTCTCTCATGCCTTATAAAATGTGAGATAAGGGTCTATCCCTTATTATACCCAAAATTGACTCATATACACAATTGTGAGTCCCTACCAATCCAAAAATTCTTCGGATCCCAAACACCACCCTTAGGTACTCTATTCTAACTATCTTGGCCCTTTCGAGACCAATCGTGCACTTGAAATTCCCATCTGAGTTAGTTATAAAAAATTCTCATCTTAAACCCAATACACCTCCACGCGTGTTTTCCAATGAAATACGATCACCAGTCGCTTTAATTCACACGTCACATGAAATAAAATTTGTCCATCTCATTTACTTTAAATCCTCAAATAATTTCACTAATCCCACTCATGTAATTTAATCATCCATAAATGTACGGGGTATTACACATTTCTCCATGGAAACAAGTCATGATGATAATGATTGTTCTATCTTCAAAAAGTTCATTGCCCACATTTGCAATTTTTGCACATTTTTATAATGTTTCTTTGTTTTCGAAGTTATTATCTGATATGTACATGTTCAAAGGAATACACCTAATGAGTTACTTGTTTATTTAATCATTCAATGTCTGGATATATGATGGAAATGAGTAATTGGACTTTAGAAAGAATTAATTTTTTTGATAAAATTTATATTTTTAGTCATTCTTGCTTTCCAATTTCCAATTTTAAATGAATGCTTTGGTTGATATTATTTGAAGGTTGTACTCAAAACCATGATGTTGGATTTAACCTTTATGGTTCTATTATAATTCATTTTTTGTTTTTTTTTCGTAGCATATGTGTTAATAGAATTGGGGTGAATTGTAAGAGTTTTGACCGCTAAAGATTTTGTCAATATTTCCAACATTTTGAGAACTTTGGTGGTGTTATATGCCCTGTTTTGGTTCATTTTTTCCGTTTATAAATTGGATCAGGAGGTTTTGTTTTAATTATTTGCATTTCATTTTTTTTTAGATTTAACTTCTTTTGTCCCTTTATCGAAGTATACTCTAATTAAGATGGTGCTTCTTTATGGAAAAGGGTAGATTTAAGTATTATTTCGTAATGTCATTTAATTGAAAATGGATCTGAGGTATTGCTTATTGGTACAAAAATATTTATTGACAAATAAGAAATAAATCATTGACAAATAGAAAAATGGTATATGGGTATTTCCTATTGAATTGCTCTCTTGAACCTACCTCTTCCTTTTCTTCCCTTTAATGTCTCTAAATGTTTTTTTATCCCCGTGTCTTTCGTATTTCTTATCTATTTTGATCTTCTTAAGTGCCCCCATTCTCAAACAGAAGAAATTCTCAAATACCTATCTGATTTTACACGTGTAATGATGATAGTAGGTTTTCACATTACTGAATTACAATCATTTGTGGATAAAACCTTTCAAAAACAACCTAAATTGGGTGTGTTAACTGATGTAGATATCCAAAAGCTCAAAGGGGAATAAAGCAGCTGCCACAAGTCTTCATCATCAACGGATTCTAGTATACGTTCAATTTCGCCTTTCAGTCTTCGTCTCAATTGGGAGACATTAATATGGTGAAAATTTTCTTTACTCATTTCGATTTGACCTTATTTTTGCCACATGGTTAACCTTCAATTGGGTATAAAGGACTATTCGATTGAGATGTAAATTAGTTGAATCATCTTATGCACAATTATGACAGTATGTAATTCATTGATTTATAATTTAGTGACTTTTTAATTTTATAAAATCCTTTTGCTACATATATGTTAGTTGATACTCAATATTCTTCATCAATTTTTACACATGAAAACGATGTGAATGACAGTACCATATGTTGTTAGGGTCATACTTTTTAATTTTATAAATCCTTTTTTTTCATTTGTTTGATCTATACTATTTCTAATGTATATGTTTTTAGGGTCATACTTTTATGATGAATATGAGAAATTCATGGGGTTTTTACCAATTAGTCTCGCTTACTAGGTATGTCGTTCAGTAGGTCCTAACATCTTTTTTTTGCTCCATAAGGTCCTATGAAATAAGATTTTTGTTCCAATAGGTCCTATTTGTAAACATACAATGAATATTCACTGTATGTACAAATGGGACCTATTAAGAAAATAATGTTGTGATAGGACCTAATAGGAAATATACCCTTCAAACAGGACTTAATAGGAAGATTCCCGAAATTCATTAGTAGAATGAACCCACTTGAGTTTGTAGTTCACAGTAGATGGACATGGGAGATCGTCCTACAAATAAGGATGTCATCAGTGATTGCAGTGAGCTTCCCATGGCATGATGTTGCATCTATTTCTTCTCCCTTTTTTTATTTTTTGGGTGTTTTTACCAATTTAGATGGTTTGACGATGAACCTTGATGACAGACTTTGTTAGATGGTTGAGGGTGTATTTTAATAAACCCTGAGTGTATGCGTATTAGAAATTTATACACCAAAAATATCAAAAGCTGAAGGATACACGAATTGCTGGTTTAGGGGCTATTTCGAAAAGGACAAATTGGTCATTTGATGAGTTATTTTGGTTGTCAAGAGTAATATACTTAGTTTGTATGTGTATACATAAGCAAATTGAAAAGTATTTGTTATCCTATAATAGGGACTGAGGTATGCAGAATTAATGCCAATTAAACTAATTTAATCTTTTATATGTTATACAAAGGGGGAAAATATACTAATGACATAGTAGTAGTTTTTTAAACATAAATGCTCATACTATGTTGTACTAAAGTATGCTAAAAACTTGTTGTTTGGAATATGATGCCACAATAGTTGTTTAATGTTCTTTATTATGAAATATATTTAATTTATTTATTTTATTGAAGAGGCTGCAGGGTTTATTCGAACAAGGAAACAACCATGAACTTAAAAATTGTTTGTTCAAGACATG
The DNA here is from genome assembly GCA_949130495.1 of Sambucus nigra. Classification (NCBI taxonomy): domain Eukaryota; kingdom Viridiplantae; phylum Streptophyta; class Magnoliopsida; order Dipsacales; family Adoxaceae; genus Sambucus; species Sambucus nigra. Next base: position 163,879,164 of record OX422220.1, on the reverse strand, counting down.
CACAAGAAATAGGTGCTTTTCCTTTATCTCTTTATTATTTTAAGTTTTTTTTGGATTTATATGTTTATTGAATAGCCGAAGTGACCATACATTTCATTCCATAATGGGTCAAAATAGGAAATATTAATTTATAACGGAAGTGACCATATTAAATTATAAGATAAATGGTTAATATTTATGTGATTATTTATTTACTAGTGGACATAATAAATAAAATTAAACGAAGTCATAAGTTAGTAAACATGATGAAATTTAATACTATCTCAACTAGGACACACGTGATTAAATTGAAAAATGTTGAAATGGAAATTATATGTAAATGACTCGAGTGACGATTTCAAGTGGACGGTTGATCCGGAATGGGTCAAAATAGTCAAAATGAAGTACCCGGGGGTTGTGTTCGGGTCTCGGGGGCTTTTTAAATTATTCGAAACTTATTTTTGTGTCTTTTGGGTTCCTTAAAGGCATATGAAAAAGCAAAAAACGTGAATTAAATTATAAGATAATGGTTAAGGTCTAGGGAAGAGCCATTTCACAAAGCCAAAGGTTAGGAGAGTTATACCAAGATTTAGGGTGAAAGTGAAAAGAATTGGGAAGAAAATTTAAGAGTGTAAGGGAAAAATTGAAGAACATTGCAAGAACACTCTAGGATTGAAGAAGTGAAAGGAAAAGTCTTGAAGGATTAAACGACATCTTCATCATATCAGACTCTAAGAATCATAAGGAATGTAATTATCTTGCTATTTAATTTGTATGTGTAATTTTAGTCATATCATAGTTTGGAAATGATATTTGGAGATGATTTCACGTATATACAAACTATGGGATTTTGGGAAATAAAATATATTTTGATAAATAATTTATATTTTGGGAAATAAATTATATTTGGGAAATCATAAATGATACATCTTTAAATAATTAAGGTGGATTGAAATTCTGAAATTTGAGGATGATTATTAGAATGCTGAAATTGTTGACTCTAGTTATAATCCCATGAAATGATGATTAATCTTCTTAATTGATGTGATTACCACATGTTAAAATCATATTAGAAATGTCCCGTTTACTATTTATGAATTCGGTAATGTATGATTTTGGGTTGATGATCGTTGGGACTGAATAGGGGAAGAAAGTATGGATAAGGTTTGCTGACTAGAAAAGCGAACTGGTTCGCTCGGTTTTATGGAAAACAAAACCGATTCGCTTTGATATCAAACCAAATCAGAATTCTTGATTTTTTTTCAGATTTGGGGCTATTTTATTTAACTAGGAACAAATTAAATAAATTAGGGGAGGAGAAAACCCAAAGTTGATATTTTATATTTCAGGAAATTCAATTAAGTTTGTATGTGGACCTTGAGTTAGAAAGGGACTTTAGTGGGGATTCAAAATTTAAATATTTAAGGAAAATAGATGAAAATGAATAATTGTGATGGAAATTGTGGGAATTGGGATAGGGGTTGAGTGATGTAGGCATGTGTCCAGAATTAGTATTGCAAAATAATTGGATTAATTAATTAATTGAGTATTAAAAGGAGCATTGGGTGATAATGCATATTTGTGCCATTTGTGATAGGCATAATTAAATAAATTATATATATATATGCATGTGTGAAAATTGTATATATAGATATAGTATCGGTGTAAAATATATAATGATATGGATAAGATATCTTACCCCTCTAGGGCTTTCATCGAAGGTTGCGCGAGTGAGTGATCTTCCGTGGCTAGCGACTCGCACGTTATAATCGCAACGCATGTGCCATTTAAGATTGAGTCCGAGGTGAGGTAATTGTGGGTATGGCTATTTTTCACTAATGGGGGAACTTATGACCGCCTCAAAAATCGTTTGTTATTTTTAATCATAGTTCATTGTGAGATTCCGACGCGGTAGCTATGATGATGAGAGGATTCCCTGGATGATGGTAGCATTAGAGACCCATATCTAGGGAAGTTATTATAATTATTACGGATGTCGTTTATACATCTATAATTAGTGATATATATGTATGCATGATGTCATAAGAATATATATATATATATATAGAGAGAGAGAGAGACATATTGAATTAAAATGTGGAAGTTAGTAACAAGTAAAAGTTATTGGAAATGATTTAATAAATCATAATTAAGAATTAAAATTAGCAAATGTGAAAGCTAAATAAATAAGTTATGCTGGATGGGATAACATATGGACTTTAAAGACACTTGGGAAGTAATTAGGCGGGTAGAATAACTAGGTAATTGAAATGCATACGTTAGGTGCGCACTTTAAATGGGAGGTGAGTTATATCTCACGATAGAGTTAAATATGACAAAATGGATATACTTTTATTTATGAATTTTGATTACTTGAAAAATATTTTGAAATGGCTTTGGGCTCTCATCCGTGTCAAAATATATTTTGAAAACCTTTTAGGTAGCCACAGGGACACCAAGCGTGATCATTCCCATGTACCGGATCTACGATAAATGGGGATGTTGTAGAGTTTTGTTTAGTCTCTTCTATTCCTATTTTCTTGTTCAGGATTCTTTTCTTTATTCAGGCACTTTGGCTAAGTCAAAGGATTTATCTCAGTTTATGTTTGACTCAATTCTGAGTATTATTGTACGTAGATTTATTCCGATGATTTATTCGGAACAGTTTGTCATGTAATAAATTTACAGTTTTAATATATTTGTGATTGTGGATTGTAATTCAATTTTTTTAGATAATTGTGTTTGATTATTATATTGTTGTGTCACATTAAATAAGATTAAAATTGACACATGACTTAACTTAATAATAATTGGTTAGTAATTAATTGAAATCGACAGTGATGCTAAGAATGAGCCAATGAGATTTTTATTTTATTTTAGTAGAGGGTGAGACACCCGTTATTTTAATAAGTGGGGTGTAACATATGGTACCAGAGCATCAGTTTCTTGAGTCTTTAGGATCTGTTTAGACTTATTGTAATACCCCGTATTTTTATGCTATATTAATTTGGGGATTTATTAAAGTTAATGTGAATGAATTATTTAATAAAAATCCGGAAATTAATTATGTTATAATTATTAACGTGACGAGAGTTAGTAATTATGGGAAATTTGTTGAATATTACTAATGAGCAAATTAATATATTATCTTGGTTATATTGAATGTCATGAGTGAGTTAAATGACAATTTCGGAAATTTAAGTCGGAACGTGCTCGTGTCACTTCGGGACTAAATTTTGATAAATAAAAAGTGAATAATTTATAAGTTGCCCGTATGGTCGTTTTGAGGGCCCCAACGAGTTCGGAAGGGTCGAGATAGTCAGAAAAGTGTACCCGGGGGTGTAGTTTGGGTCTCGGGGCGTTTTTAGGCCTAATTAGTACCCCGGGAGGGCGTTTTGGACATTTCACCTTTTTGGGTAATTAAACCCACGAAAATCAGAAACATATATCAGCCATTTAGGTTAGTCAGCTAGGGTTAGAAAACTTAAACACAAGTGACGGCCATAGGAGAGGGACGGAGAAAGATTCCAAGGCAATCCAAGGCCCCAAAAGTCATCCGTTTGCACCACAACCACCACCAACGCGTAGATCGCGCAACGGGCTACGCAACCACACCAAAAACATCTGCAAATCAGAACGTCGGAAATCCCAGGCAAGTGTTTATCTTGCTATTTTCGTTGGTACAATTTCCATATTAGTTTAGGAATGATTAGGGATGAAATATATGGAAGAAAACCCATATTGTGATAGGAATTTGCATGTAGTAAAGACTTAAACCTTATTCTGGAAGTCTCTTGTGATGTAGAAAGATAACCCACGAAATTTTGGTGTAAATAAGAAAGAAATTCTGGGATAAAACAGATTAGAATCATGAGTTAGAGATTTTTAGGGTTCTTGAGTTTTAAATGAATTATGGCATGATTAATCCATGTTTAGTGAGGTAAATTGATATGTTTTACGTTGAAAATACCTGATATGATGATATAAGGTTAGAAGTATCAATTCTGGGACGATTGGGATTAGAAAATATGGATTTGGTGTAAGTTTGGAGATGAAACATGTAACTGCAATTCTGCAGATTTCGCAGACCTGCTTGATCGATCGATCGAGCCCAGAGCTTCGATCGATCGAAGGTTCGATCGATCGACCCCTCCTGGCAGACTCCTATTTCTCTTTTTAAATGAGTTAAATTCGATTTATTGTGAAATAATTCTTGGGCATCCTTAATAAAATGTTTTTGGGAGATAGGGAAGACTAGTAGGACATGTGAATAGATTTTGGGACCCTTGATGTCGGGCAAAGATTGTATTTTGGGATAATTACATATGGGTCGGTAAAATTATAATTTAAAGAGAGAGACACGTAAGAGAGTTACTTTGGGACAAATGTGTATACCTACTGAATTTTATAACTAGGAGGATAGAATCCATGAAGCGTTATGTAGTAAGTGGAAAAAGTTCCTCAAATTAAAATAAGATGTGAATGGTTATACGTGATAACTAAATAATGAGAAATAAATACAAATGTTGTAGTATGGGAATTGAAAAGTTACCCATTATTGATATGGTAATATTAGTATAGTTATATGATTGTGTATGCATATACTATTTATGTGTGAAAATCATGCCCACGCTACTTGCTATCCTTGAGGTTTCCGCGCTGGGACAGTCTTATCTCGATGGGACCTTTATGGGGGATATTGACTTGTAGCCTAGAAGATAGATATCCTTGGTACAGGCTAGTGATATGATAGTTCAGACGGTCCTAAGAGACGCAGGCATGTGTCATCCTCTTAGAGACTTGGAATCTATTCTTCGCCTCATTTTGTTTGTGTATAGATATCCTTGGTACAGGCTATCGCTGTGATAGTTCAGACGGTCCTACGAGACTTTGAATCTATACTTCATCTCAAGATTGTTTGAGTACGTGTTAATACAATTCGAGAGTGATTCCGAATTTGTATTCCCCTTAATGTGAGTGATATGGGGTTTGGATAGTAGAGTATGCCCGCACCATAGTTTTATTTGGGGTGCTGTTACGGTTTATATATATATTTTACAAGTGGTTAATATATATATGAAATTCTGAAATCTGGAACTGTTTACTGTGATGTAATATGTAGGACGTGGTTGATAACTCAAATTATAAATACTTGTGTTGAGAAAGTATAATATGACACTGGAAAACTTTATTGATTAATAAAGTGAAAATGAGAACTTTGGTTACTAATTGAAATATCCCTTTTTAAACAATTGAATCGTAAATGTTGAATCTTACGAGTAAGCTAAGATAAGTTAAATCCTTGGGACGGTTAGTGCGATAAATGATAATACAAACAGTTGGGGAGGTTAGTGCGATAGGTGTGCACATTAGAAGAGAGGTGAGAATTTCTCAAGAGAGTGTCCCAAGAGAGTGTCGCATTTTTGTATCAATTTAAATACTTGCTAAACATATTTTAAATCAAACACACTATCGGGCTCTGACCCGTTTCTTTTTCTCTCTCTCTCTCTCTCTTGTGTATATATGTATGTATTACAGGTTGTGACACCCCGACTAATTAAATACCGGGTAGCTACTCCTTTATTAAATTAATTCAAAATGCCAAGTTGGCTCAGTTAATAGCATCACTGTCGAAAACATTTTATTATTACTAACCACCTAGTATTTAAAAAGCAAGTTGCCAAATTTTAATTTAAGTCTGATTAACATGCAACAAGTGAAATGAAGAAATAAATAACACCATTCACCATACTGAAGTAAAACGAATAACCATCACAATAGAGTAAATAAAGTCTGGGGGAAAACTCCTCACTACAATCCCATACTGAAATAAATAACTGAAACAATACATGCTAAAGTCTGAAAACTGAAATGTAAAAGATGCTCAAAGTAGAAATGGGAAACATGCCCTACAACTCATAGATAGTGACTCTGGAATCCAAAAGATAGAAGCGTCTATAAGCAAATCCCTGTAGCTTCCACAAACAACTACAGCTCGTCACCTGAATGAGAATCCTATGCTTGGTGTCCCTGTGGCTGGGCACCTAAAATGGTTTTACAAGAAAAAGATTTGAAAAGCAAACGGGTCAGAGCCCGAATGTGGAGTTATATTTTAAAAACCTGCAAGTGCTTTATAAACATTTAAAACATTAAATGCAAAGTACATGTTAGGACGTGCACTCACATTATATTCTCACCTCTCGTCTAACTGTGCACTCCTAACGTAAGTACCCATCTATAACGACCCATACTACTAGCTAAGTGACATCATAACTAGCTAGACTGCCAAAGGTCCTACCCATAATACTCGGTTCCATTAACATATAACGCTCGTAATTAGATAGGGATTTAACGTAAACTCATTTACTAAATATGCCATATATACAACTATCAGTTAACTCATTATATCTCGAAACAATACCGTAATATATTTACAACATTAACATGAGGGTTCCCATTAATTTAATGTATATTATTCATATCATAAATATACAATACAAGCACCCCGCAAACTAAGCTGTGGTGCACACATACTCTGCTATCCATCCCGGTACATCACGTACATAAGGATCACACATTCCGAATCTCTCAGGAATAGTTCAGATAACACAAATCACAAAATAGTGGAGGCGAACACAGTCACCATCACGTGGGTCACGCACATACCTACGCTCCCACGGTCAGCGGACTTATTAATATACCAATAAGTCTTACTATGACCTATGTTCATCAAGGTACCAGTCTATATCCCCCCCTTAGGCACACAAGGATTAGAGGGTCCTAAGCGAACGCAACCTCCCGTGATAGCAAGTATGGTAGGTATGTCATACACACAATCCATATACCAATACTAAGTAAACACACATCTTAGTAATACCGTATTTTAATCGTAGTACATATCGCATTATCGTACTAACTATAATTATCACCATTTATACTAATCCAATTTATAATCATACGCGCTAGAGTTTCTCACGTCGTAGTATACACTCACGTCTCAACCCAAACCGTCCATGTAATACAACTTTCGTATATAATTTACTCCTCATAATAATCCAAAAGTCCCAAATTTTATCCTTACATCATCAAAGAATGTTAACTCTACCCTCGAACCAGTTTCCGGGACTCCAAAAATCAAAACAGTCCAAAAAGGACCAAACTGTCAATTCGTTAGAAGTCTCGTTCGAACGAGACTGTTCAAACGAGTTTGGACTGTCAGCTCGTTAGAAGTCTCGTTCGAACGAGGCTGTTCGAACGAGATCCCAGTTCGTTCGAACGAACTGTCCCTTCTAACGATATCTCGTTCGAACGAGATATCGAACGAAATCCCTACTCGTTAGTAACGACTGGTCAACTCGTTAGAAGCTCGTTCGAACGAGTTCGTTCGAACGACCTGGGGCTGCTTCTAACGACTGACCAGTTTCGGCCCAGAATTTTCCCAATTCGTTTTCCATCCATTTTTACTCCTCAAACCTCTTCTAAAATTCGTTCCAACAATATATTGAGTTCTCTAATCATCCTCAAACATGCTAAGGTGCTATACTAACATCATTAAAGGGGTTTAATACCTTCTAAACATCATTAAATCACAATTTCTTCATTAATTCCCAATTTTCTTCAAGAACATAAACCCTAGGTTCTTCTCATCAAAATTTCCCAGATTTTAATCCGTTTATACATCACATAGATATGAAATCTCTGAATTAAATCTTCAAACAATGTTTCTACATGCAAACCTATCCCAAAATTAAACAACAATCTTCCAATTTCATGGGTTTTCTTTTAACTCTTATATAAGATTGATTAACAAGGTTTCTAACATGGAAAAAGCATTCACTGCATAAGGAATGTAATTTAAATCACTTGCCTTGGTTTGATTTCTGATTTTGGTGTAGGTTTGATGAAGTTTTCTGCAGAAATTCCTCTCTCCAAGCTCCTTCTCCAATGGTGGCTTAAGGTGGCTAGGGTTTGATTTGGGGAAACTTAGAAAACCTAAATGACAACCTACGTAGCCTTCTAGGTTAATATGGGTTGGTCATGGGCTTAGTGGGTCAAATCCACATCAGACTTAATTAACCAAATTTTCGTCACTTTTAATTCCTCAAAATGTAAAATTACCAAACTACCCTTTAAGCTGCCGGTATGGCCTAAAAATACCCCGGGATCCAAACTATACCCCCGGCTAGTGTTTTCTGACTATCTCGACCCTTCCGGACGCGTTGGCGCACTCAAAACGACCATACGGATTATAGATTTTAAATTCACTTTTATTATCAAAATATTACACCGTGATGCGGCGGTCCCACGCGTCTCAATAAAATTTCCGAATTGCCGTATATAAATCTCACGACAAATTTCATAATTCCGAATTCATATATAATCATATATGCACATAATCAAATACCAACTCGCATCACATTAGTATTTATAACCCGGATTAATTTCCAATTAATACGCATTTAATTAATTAATCCCAAAAATAAATATAGCCAAAAGTACGGGGTATTACATACTTCCCCCCTAATAACTGAATTTCGTCCCGAAATTCGTAACTAGAAAGTACCTGCTAAAAATAACTCTGGATTACGTTCGCGCATCTCATCCTCGCGCTCCCATGTGGACTCCTCGACATTGTGATGTCGCCACTAAACACGCACTAACGGGACTATCTTTGACCGCAGTTTCCTCTCCCTTCGGTCCAAAATAGCAATTGGCCCATCCTCGTAAGAGCTATCCGGCTGGAGATCGATGTCCTCCACAGCAATGTGAGAATGGGCCAAATTATCTCTAAGGTATTTCCTCAGCGAGGAAAGATGGAACACGTCGTGAATCCGATGCAAGCGCTCCGGTAGTCCAAGTCTATACGCAACCGGTCCGATCCGCTCAATAATAGGAAACGGCCCCACATACCTCGGTGCCAACTTTCCCTTCTTCCCGAAACGCATAATCCCCTTCATCGGAGATACCCTGAGCAACACCTGGTCCCCCACTTGGAACTCTCTGAAAAACCTCTTCGCATCAGCATAACTCTTCTGCCTGTCTTGAGCTACCCGAATGCGACTCCGAATCAACTCAATCCTTGCCGAAGTATCCTGAATCACTTCCGGCCAAAGAAGTTTGTTGTCCCCCACCTATAACCAACATGCTGGGGAACGACAAGGCCTACCGTACAATGCCTCAAACGGAGCCATGCCAATAGTGAACTGATAGGAGTTGTTGTAAGCAAACTCCACCAATGGAAGGTACTGCTCCCATCCACCCCCGAAGTCAATGATGCACATGCGTAGCATGTCCTCCAACATCTGATTGGTGCGCTCTGTCTGCCCATCGGTCTGCGGATGATAAGCCGTGCTCAACCGCAATTTCGTGCCCATGGCCTCCTGGAAACTCTCCCAAAATCGCGAAACAAATATCTTGTCTCTGTCAGACACGATATTTAGGGGCACACCGTGAAGTCTCACAATCTCTGAAATGAAGAGCTGGGCATACTGTCCCGCAGTGTAATCAGTCCTAACGGGTAAAAAGTGAGCGACCTTGGACAACCTGTCCACAATTACCCAAACGGAGTCGTGACCCCTCTGCGACGTAGGCAACCCCGTGATAAAGTCCATGGATATGCTCTCCCACATCCACACCGGGACCTCCAATGGCTATAGCAATCCTGCCGGTTTCTGATGATCCACTTTTACAAGCTGACAAGTGGCGCATTTCGAAACAAACTCAGCGATATCTCTCTTCATACCGCTCCACCAATACTGTCGTCTCATGTCTTGGTACATTTTGTCCCCTCCGGGATGTACCGCGAACCGTGAGCCGTGCGACTCTGCCATCACATCGTGTCGCAATTCTTCTCCTTCCGGAACTACCAATCTCCCATTGAAGCGTAATCCCCCGTCTGAGCTAACGGTATAGGACTCGGCTCCCTCTGCTAGTAAACGAACTATCTGCTCCTGACAGAACGAGTCATTGGCCTGTGCCCATACTACCATTGTGATAATCTGCGATGTAACGGTCATCACAGACATGAAAGATCGGGCCACTGCATCCTGGTGTCCCAATTCCTTCAACTTTGCCTTCCACACCTCTGCCACCTCATCTGCTGGCCTACGGCTCAACGTGTCTGCTACCACGTTAGCCTTACCCGGGTGGTACTGGATGTCGAACTGGTAGTCTTTCACAAACTCAAGCCACCTACGTTGCCGCATATTCAACTCTTTCTGCGTTAACAGGTACTGTAGGGACTTGTGGTCCGTGAACAGTTGGAACTGCTCCCCCAAAAGATAGTGCCTCCAAATCCGTAGGGCAAATACCACTGCCGCCAACTCCAAATCATGCGTGGGGTAATTCTTCTCATGAGGCTTAAGCTTACGGGAAGCATAAGCTATGGCTTGTCTCTCCTGCTGCAATACACCTCCAAGTCCTTGCAAAGACGCGTCGGTGTAAACCAAATACTCAACTCCCGGTCTCGGCAATGCTAACACAAGTGCTGAGGTCAATTTGTCCTTCAATTCATCGAATGCCAACTGACAGGCATCACTCCAGATGTATGGCACACCCTTACGAGTAAGATGTGTCAAAGGACCTGCTATCTCTGAAAAACCCCGAATAAACCTCCTGTAGTATCCTGCTAGACCCAAGAATCTACGAATCTCCGTTGGTGTCGTGGGCTGTCCCCACTCCCTCACCGCTGATACCTTCCCCGGATCAACAGATATTCCCTGGTCGGAAATAATATGACCCAAGAACTGGACTTCCTTCAGCCAAAACCCGCACTTCTCATATTTTGCATACAACTCGTTCTGACGAAGTGTCTGTAAAACCTGCCTCAAATGCTCGGCGTGCTCCTCCTCTGTCTGAGAGTAAACTAGAATGTCATCAATGAAGACAATGACAAACTGATCTAGGAAATCCCTGAACACTCTGTTCATCAAGTCCATAAACACTGCTGGAGCGTTGGTCAAGCCGAAAGGCATAACCCGAAACTCGTAAGAACCATATCTCGATAAGAACGCAGTCTTCGAGACATCCTCCTACCTGATACGCAACTGATGGTATCCCGATCTCAAGTCAATCTTCGAGAAGAAAGAAGCTCCTCTCAACTGGTCGAATAAGTCATCGATTCGAGGCAACGGATACTTATTCCGTATCGTGACCTTATTCAACTCTCGGTAGTCCACACACAATCTCAGTGAACCGTACCTCTTCTTCACAAACAAAACTGGAGCGCCCCAAGGTGAGGTACTCCTGCGAATAAAGCCCTGCCCTAACAGCTGCTCTATCTGATCCCGTAACTCTCGCATCTCAGCTGGAGCCATACGGTACGGTGCACGTGCTATAGGTCTCGTACCCGGTAGCAAATCTATAACAAAGTCTATCTCTCGACTTGGGTGGTAAGCCTGGTATCCCCTAAAACACATCCGAATACTCCCTGACAACCGGGATCGAATCTAAAGGAATAACAACCTCCTTAGAGGTATCCTCCTCTATGTAATACAGATGAGCGGTCGATCCTCCCTCTGGGCGAGGCATCGCCACTACAAACATCTCTTGCCCCGGAATGGCAAAAACAATGCTCCCGCTGAAGCAATCAATCATGGCCCTATATGCTACGAGCCAATCCATACCGATGATCACATCGTGAACATGCATGTCTAACACTAGCATGTCTGCAGGTAATACCAAACCACCAACCTCTACCCCCACTCCCCGGCATATAAAGAAAATAAGTGACCCACTCCCCAAGGGTGAGTCGACACACGTCACTGTGCTCTCTGCCGTACCTAACAATCCTAAAGCTTTCGCGAAGTGTGTAGCTATAAAACAATGTGTAGCACCCGTATCAAATAACACCCGACCCATAGTGCCATGGATAGGAAACGTACCCTCGATCGCGGGCGGTGCCTGTGGAACTGCAGCCTGGTGGACGTTGTAGACACGTCCATACTGTAGCTGCCCCTGCTGTGCTGGGACTGCTGGAATGGGTGGCAGTGCTGCCATCTGTGGCGGTGCGGGAAGAGCGGCGGGAAACATAGGTCTCTGTGGATCCTGGCGAGCACCCTGCTGCTGCTGCTGTGGGGCCCTGCCCCTATCAGGACAATCCTACTTCTTATGGCCAGTCTTGCCACAAGCAAAGCACTTCCCTAGGAAATTCCCTCCCCTCTGCCCCTGCTGTCCCCGGCCCTGGTGGCCGTTACCGTTCCTCCCTTGGCCCTGCTGGCCCTGGTGAAACTGCTGCCCATTCTGTCCCATTTGGCCCTGATGGCCGTTTGGACCCTGATGGCCCTGACGGAAACCTCCCTGTCCCTCCCTGTAGTTCCCCGACCGGAACCTCTTATTATCCCCCTGCTGGGAGCCCTGCTCATTTTATCTCATCTGGAACGATATTCAACAGATTAGTAAACTCAGCCTCATACTCGGCCACTGTCTTGCCTTCCTGCCTCAAACTCATCAGCTTCCTCCTCATTTCCGTATGAACAGCCGATGAAAAGTACTTGCGGTCGAACCGCACCCAGAACTCCTGAATCGTGAGGGTATCCCTCTCCTCCGCGGTGGTAATGGACTCCCACCACTGCAGTGCAGATCCAACTAGCTTGAAAGTAGCTAGCACCTGCTTCTGAACATCAGTGCACTCATGCATCCTCAAGTGCCTCTGCATGTCTTTCCTCCATTGGCTCGAGACTACCACATCTGAGCTACCTGCAAACTCTGGCGGATGCGCTTTCTGAAAAGCGTCACGTACACGCTCCCAAGCAGACGGGAATGCATTTGCCTGTACCGGCGCGGTAACCGGCGCCTGAGGTGGTGCCTGCTGAATCACGGCAATCGCGGCATTTACCGCTTGGGCTACTATAGCTGCAACCTCAGAGGCGTTCATCATGCTCTGAACTGGAGCGGGCTGTGGTTCGGGCGTTGCATCCCTGGGAACTCGTCGTGCACGTCGTGGAGGCATCTGAAATAAGAACAAAGTTTATAAGTTCACGGTTATAAACTTAATATAGCTGAAGAATGAAGCATACACAAAAGAGTACAACAGTCCTAAAATATAGGGCTCTATATCAAAGAAACGTAGCGGAAACATAATAGCCGTACAGATCCTAAAGGACACTAGAACCTGATGCTCTGATACCACCTGTGACACCCCGACTAATTAAATACCGGGTAGCTACTCCTTTATTAAATTAATTCAAAATGCCAAGTTGGCTCAGTTAATAGCATCACTGTCGAAAACATTTTATTATTACTAACCACCTAGTATTTAAAAAGCAAGTTGCCAAATTTTAATTTAAGTCTGATTAACATGCAACAAGTGAAATGAAGAAATAAATAACACCATTCACCATACTGAAGTAAAACGAATAACCATCACAATAGAGTAAATAAAGTCTGGAGGAAAACTCCTCACTACAATCCCATACTGAAATAAATAACTGAAACAATACATGCTAAAGTCTGAAAACTGAAATGTAAAAGATGCTCTAAGTAGAAATGGGCAACATGCCCTACAACTGATAGATAGTGACTCTGGAATCCAAAAGATAGAAGCGTCTATAAGCAAATCCCTGTAGCTTCCACAAACAGCTGCAGCTCGTCACTTGAATGAGAATCCTATGCTTGGTGTCCCTGTGGCTGGGCACCTAAAATGGTTTTACAAGAAAAAGATTTGAAAAGCAAACGGGTCAGAGCCCGAATGTGGAGTTATATTTTAAAAACCTGCAAGTGCTTTATAAACATTTAAAACATTAAATGCAAAGTACATGTTAGGACGTGCACTCACATTATATTCTCACCTCTCGTCTAACTGTGCACTCCTAACGTAAGTACCCATCTATAACGTCCCATACTACTAGCTAAGTGACATCATAACTAGCTAGACTGCCAAAGGTCCTACCCATAATACTCGGTTCCATTAACATATAACGCTCGTAATTAGATAGGGATTTAACGTAAACTCATTTACTAAATATGCCATATATACAACTATCAGTTAACTCATTATATCTCGAAACAATACCGTAATATATTTACAACATTAACATGAGGGTTCCCATTAATTTAATGTATATTATTCATATCATAAATATACAATACAAGCACCCCGCAAACTAAGCTGTGGTGCACACATACTCTGCTATCCATCCCGGTACATCACGTACATAAGGATCACACATTCCGAATCTCTCAGGAATAGTTCAGATAACACAAATCACAAAATAGTGGAGGCGAACACAGTCACCATCACGTGGGTCACGCACATACCTACGCTCCCACGGTCAGCGGACTTATTAATATCCCAATAAGTCTTATTATGACCTATGTTCATAAAGGTACCAGTCTATATCCCCCCCGTAGGCACACAAGGATTAGAGGGTCCTAAGCGAACGCAACCTCCCGTGATAGCAAGTATGGTAGGTATGTCATACACACAATATATATACCAATACTAAGTAAACACACATCTTAGTAATACCGTATTTTAATCGTAGTACATATCGCATTCTCGTACTAACTATAATTATCACCATTTATACTAATCCGATTTATAATCATACGCGCTAGAGTTTCTCACGTCGTAGTAAACACTCACGTCTCAACCCAAACCGTCCATGTAATACAACTCTCGTATATAATTTACTCCTCATAATAATCCAAAAGTCCCAAATTTTATCCTTACATCATCAAAGAATGTTAACTCTACCCTCGAACCAGTTTCCGGGACTCCAAAAATAAAAACAGTCCAAAAAGGACCAAACTGTCAATTCGTTAGAAGTCTCGTTCGAACGAGACTGTTCAAACGAGTTTGGACTGTCAGCTCGTTAGAAGTCTCGTTCGAACGAGGATGTTCGAACGAGATCCCAGTTCGTTCGAACGAACTGTCCCTTCTAACGATATCTCGTTCGAACGAGATATCGAACGAAATCCCTACTCGTTAGTAACGACTGGTCAACTCGTTAGAAGCTCGTTCGAACGAGTTCGTTCGAACGACCTGGGGCTGCTTCTAACGACTGACCAGTTTCGGCCCAGAATTTTCCCAATTCGTTTTCCATCCATTTTTACTCCTCAAACCTCTTCTAAAATTCGTTCCAACAATATATTGAGTTCTCTAATCATCCTCAAACATGCTAAGGTGCTATACTAACATCATTAAAGGGGTTTAATACCTTCTAAACATCATTAAATCACAATTTCTACATTAATTCCCAATTTTCTTCAAGAACATAAACCCTAGGTTCTTCTCATCAAAATTTCCCAGATTTTAATCCGTTTATACATCACATAGATATGAAATCTCTGAATTAAATCTTCAAACAATGTTTCTACATCCAAACCTATCCCAAAATTAAACAACAATCTTCCAATTTCATGGGTTTTCTTTTAACTCTTATATAAGATTGATTAACAAGGTTTCTAACATGGAAAAAGCATTCACTGCATAAGGAATGTAATTTAAATCACTTGCCTTGGTTTGATTTCTGATTTTGGTGTAGGTTTGATGAAGTTTTCTGCAGAAATTCCTCTCTCCAAGCTCCTTCTCCAATGGTGGCTTAAGGTGGCTAGGGTTTGATTTGGGGAAACTTAGAAAACCTAAATGACAATCTACGTAGCCTTCTAGGTTAATATGGGTTGGTCATGGGCTTAGTGGGTCAAATCCACATCAGACTTAATTAACCAAATTTTCGTCACTTTTAATTCCTCAAAATGTAAAATTACCAAACTACCCTTTAAGCTGCCGGTATGGCCTAAAAGTACCCCAGGATCCAAACTATACCCCCGGCTAGTGTTTTCTGACTATCTCAACCCTTCCGGACGCGTTGGCGCACTCAAAACGACCATATGGATTATAGATTTTAAATTCACTTTTATTATCAAAATATTACACCGTGATGCGACGGTCCCACGCGTCTCAATAAAATTTCCGAATTGCCGTATATAAATCTCACGACAAATTTCATAATTCCGAATTCATATATAATCATATATGCACATAATCAAATACCAACTCGCATCACATTAGTATTTATAACCCGGATTAATTTCCAATTAATACGCATTTAATTAATTAATCCCAAAAATAAATATAGCCAAAAGTACGGGGTATTACACAGGTGCCCAGCCACAGGGGCGTCTTGCTTAAGAGTAAGCTAAGATAAGTTAAATCCTTGGGAAGGTTTGTGCGATAAATGATAATACAAACGGTTGGGGAGGTTAGTGCGATAGATGTGCACATTAGAAGAGAGGTGAGAATTTTCTCAAGAGAGTGTCGCACTAATATGTTGTTTCATTGGCCTGTATCAATTTAAATACTTGCTAAACGTATTTTAAATCAAACACACTATCGGGCTCTGACCCGTTTCTTTTTCTCTCTCTCTCTTGTATATATATGTATGTATTACAGGTGCCCAGCCACAGGGGCATCTTGCTTAGGATCTTTTGGAAGGAACGCGCTGCAGCTTAGGTGGGAGTTGCAGGTCTCTTGATTAGACGAGTTCGTTCATTCGGATCCACTCTTAGTACTTTCATCTAGTTGAGCATGTGTAGCTCTTTCCATTATTCCGTTGTTATTGGATATTTGTATTTCAGTTATTTCCAGTATTGTTACTATGGGATTTATTCAGTTTGGATGTGTGACTTTAGATTTCGTATGTTGACATTCGATTGACGAATGTATTAAATTAATTGGATATTGTTGCAGAATTTAATGTGGTGTGATTCTTACTTATTGAATGTTGTTAATAAAAGAAATGATTTTTTCTTTAAATAAAATTTTGGAAAGTATGTATAAAAATGGTTTTGACACTTAGCTTAATTATTTCAGGGTGTTAAATTGGAAAAAATTATTTTACGACAGTGATGCTAAGAATGAACCAACTGTTCACCTTGATTTAATTTAATAAAGGAGTGATCGCCCGGTATTTAATTAGGCGGGGTGTCACACTTATTGCATTTCTACCATAGAGTTCTTTAATGAAGAGTCATATGATTAGGACTGTTGATTCATATTGCTATATACGTTCTCCTGCTATTAAAATGAAGTGAATGTTCTACGAGTTTGGTTGAGTATCGAAAGACGAATAAAATATGAATGACCAGTGAAGGTTGTTTGGAGGACTAGAGGAGGATAGGTTCAACCAGAGTTGCAGATTATATTTGAAATGGTGGTCGTAGTACAAGTCACCACTATTATTTTTTACGCATATAATTCTATTATGACCACTAGAGCATAATAGTTTCCCCAAATATCACCACATTAGATGGTGGAGTCAATTTAGACTCACCCAGTACAGTCGGTATGGGAGAGAGTTGGGAGGGATTTTTAGATGAGCCATCCACACGAGTTCTGGGAAAAGTGAGGACATCTATTATTTAGCCAATGGAAGGAGATCATCCAAAAGCATTTGCGTAACTAGAGTGCAGTGACACTCAGGATTAAATTTTGGGCTATTTTCTAAGTTCGTAGGAGCAATGTTCTAGTGATGTTAGCTAGTCACAACATCTGAGAAGATTTATAAATTATCGAGGAATTCTAGTGCAGTTTGACTGCAAATCCTTTTATCCGATGTTCAAATAGAGATGTGAAGAGAATTTATATATTTATGAAAATAGGGTCAGACAATAGTCGAGTATGAGGCAAAATGTGTTTTTTACCGAACTTTGTACCCGACGAGTGATTATGAAGGAGAATTGGGGGGGTTAAGTTTGATGACTGGAATTCGGGTTGAATGACTGGTGATTTTGTCATTAATGTCGTACTTTTATAATGTCAATATCGATGTTTCCATGTGAAGGGAGACAAGATCATCGAAAAGTATATCCAACAGAGTAAGACTGATTGTATCGGTATTAATGGACACCACTAGAGCATTACTCGGTAGGGAGACCCGTTTAATCAAGGAAATTCCAATTGAGTGAGGGTCAATTTAGACAAGTCCATCAAGGTCAGTAATGCGTGCCACAGGTTCATCAAAGCCAAAATAACAATGGAAGTAGCATCGGATTCGAAGCTACGGTATCAGAGAGAATGCAAACCTGATATGGCAAGTAATAGGGAGATTACACATGGAGGTGTTTTATATGTAAAATATTAGGATCAAATGTGTCAAACTTGTCCACAAAGAGTTAAGGGGATAGGAGTAGGGTGCCCAATAGGGGAAACAATTACATTTGTTTTAGGGGGAGTTAATATGAGAGTATTACGTATAAGAACCATTTACACAGCTATAGACATTAGCAATTGGAAGTATTAAATTTTATCCAGGGACATATAGGATAGGTTTAATGTGATACGAGTGAATTATAGTATTTGGGTTAACACTAGATTTGTGCCCGAAATGAGCTTAGTAGATGTATCGTTGGTATCAGTATTGATTGTATATATTTACCATTGGGTAGCGGGAATATCTTTGGTTCCATCTGTAGGGGAGCGGGTGTGGACACTAGGATGATATGTTTTTCGACATTTGATCATTTAGAGAGATGATATGTGCATATGATGTTATCCTGGGTATGGACTGGTTAGCGATGGTGAGTGATCGTCGACTGTCATAGCAAGGATATCGTGTTCGTTGTTACAGGGGAGGATGTGTTGTTTTTACGATATTTCACCTGAAAGAGGGCCCACGTGTATATATTATATTGAAATGGATATTTTGGAGAATAAAATTGTCTCGACATATTCGATTTTGATGCAAAAGGGCTATACTGTTGTGATTAGGGGATATCAGGTTTAAGGCCGAGAGGAGATATTTTGCCCATTCTTGATTTAGCACTGGAGATTTTGTAATAGTGTGAGTGTAGTGTTATTTAACTCTTTTAGATATGGGGGAGGGGACGATTAGATTTATACGTTTGGGTATAGGATTTTAAGTGTCCCAATTATTGTGCCTTAGGTCAAAGGACCTCGATAACCGAAAGTACCAGGTGATAGGAAATTTGGAAAATTCCTTGGTTGAATTTCAATTGCAACACGTTCCATACATGAACCGAATTAAATGTTGAAAGTTTGGAGATGTTGTTGGATATTATAAAAATGATTATTATACGTGTGTTGAAAACAATTTGAGTTTAGCGTTATTATGCGACATAATAACAGTCGATCCAGGTAGTGTTGTGTAATAAACACTGTGAAATTTTTACACCACCACTGGATGGGTGGGACAATCTGGAGGATAATTAAATAACGATTAGTGGAGTAAATGTGAGTACCTTTTCGATATAGCCATGTTGAGAATGTGGGACCGAACTTCAGATAAAAATGTTATGTGTGTGATGTGTATGCATATATGCACGAGATATAGGGTGTATGGGCGCCCTGTTTAGTTTTATTTTCAGTATTATTCGAGACTAGGACAAGGAATGAATTTTTGAAGATGGATTGAAATACTGTGGAGACACAAGTAAGGGATCTCTCCAGACAGGGAATGATCGAACATTTTGGAGATTCGAGCAGAGTCTTACTCAGTCGAGTGCTAAGGTGGATTACTTATAAATAGGATGTGATTTTTACCATGAAAAATTGACCCAGGATTTGCATACGCATGGGTCACAAATTTTAGAGTACCCTATGAAGGAGACTGAGATATACCATGTGACGTGGGATATTTAGCATATGAATCTGGGGGGAGTGCGACATAATGAAGTTGTATCCAAGTGCACCACTCATAGATGGTACCAAATGGGTCCGAGGTGATCCACTAGAATTTTTCCATGATTTGTAAATCCAGTGACAGAATGGATAGGCAGACTGGTAAAGTTCTTTGTAGGGTTACAAACAGCATGGATATGTCAAGATTCCATATGGTTTTGTGGGACAGGTTGACCAAGGAAGAATACATGTTATTAAATTGCGTGAGTTACATTATTGGGTAACGTACCCAATATTTCATTTCAGAAAGGAAATGAATGTGACACTCGGCTTAAAATAATAATGTGTGGCTAGCCCTGTACTCATATGGATCATTCTCAACATCTACTGACGATGCAAAACTAAAAATGGCCAACTACCCAAAATTATAAAAAGCGGATGCCAAAATTTAAAAACATAATATAAACCTCTAGCAAATAACAAAATGATTATTAACATGAATACAAAGTACACACACATCAAGGTGAAATGACATACTCAATTAATGCACCAATAGTACATACAAGAAATTAAACCCGAATATGTTGTCGGGTAACAGATAGTACAACATCTAAAGGGCAAGCAATATAAAATGTTACATATGACTCTGGGGCATAATCCTGATATACAAAATGAATCCTATCTAGAATTACAAATGAATAGGCAACAGCTACAATACAAATCCTGTAACAGTCCGCATCTGTCACGACTCTAAAACACTAGATGGAAAAAGCTTCATCGGCCCCCTAGCGGTGGGACCCCTGTAGTACACAATGTATATATATATATTGAGAGAGAGAGAGAGAAAGATAGAAAAATATACGGGTCAGATCCCGAGGTGTAAAAATGTTTATAGAAAGTCAATAATATGCATAATAATTAATAAAATCCAATATTTCATAATTATAGTGGAGGCACACTCTCGTGGAACCCCCAAACTCACTCCTCAACTAAAGCGCGCACCTAATCGTGTCCCTGAACCTTAATTATGCTACCCAACACATTTTAGGGACAATCTACCTAATTATACCAATAGCCTAAACTCGCGTAACCCACCATCCTAACATAAACAAGAATCATTTCCATTCTAATAACTTATAAATATATACACACCTATACATATCTTACTAGGCTTTATTGGCTATAACTAATAGCTTAACCCAGTTATTAGTCTTAGCACGTCTTATATTATCTTTACTCTTCATTTAAAGAATTTATTCTCCAAACAACATACCTCCAAGTGCTAAGGACAAAATTTCTCCAATAGAGAGCCCAACCGCATGCACAAACCTTCAGTTAAATATATATAGGAAAGAAATCAAGGGTACAAGAAGGCACAATTTGCTCCCATCCTACTTGATGCGGGAGTCACCAGGGGAAATAGAATGAGGTCTGCCAGAGTCTAACTAACAGAACGTACCGATATTCCCCCAGTTATAGAATGGGTTGTAGCTCCCCCCCACTAGGGCACCGACCGATACGTACATCGAGTTCCATGCTCCACAAACCAATTTACCCAGTTTTTTTATGAATGGGAAAAAGATGATGAAATAACGAGTGAAGAAATTCGACACAACTACGAACTGATATTTAGGGGCGACTACTAAACATAATCTCTCGAATATCAAGATGAATAGCATAACCGGACTTTTTCTTAGAAAATCAGAATGACCTTAGGGTCTCTACCAGTATCACTACCACTGGGTTGTGACGACATCACATCCATGCTATAATAGTAGCCAGTTGAGGGTCCACCTTCGGTAACCAGTAGTACCTTTAAAGTTAAGCTAAGGGAAACTGCTCTGACATGGAATGCATCATTGAAATCCTGTAGACACACAAAATACATTAGATATGGGAGTGAAATCCTTCTTCTAGTGACTAATGGATGAGCTGCTAAAGGAAAAGTATGGGGAATTCCTTCTAACAACTCCTGAGGAGATCGAGAGAATTCAGGCATGGCCACTCCCACACTAGGATTTACCCCCCACCGTAAAATAAAATGCCTCATTGGTTAGACAGATCACATCTAAGCCAGAGCGAAAAACTTGATCCTTGGGTTATCACAATTGTTCTACCATGCCAGCATATTTCAATCGATGGTTCAGTTGCACCACAAAGAGACCCGACACAAGTTAAAAGCATCATAGTATGTCATTGTACAAACACTTAGCCTCTAAATTCTTGAGATATAAAGAAAATTTTGCATTTATGGGAAAGGAGATTTTGGAAACAATAAGACAAAAGGAAAGAAATAAGCAGGAAGGAGAAATGAAGGATGAGTGAAAAATAACACCACCTTACTCACCTTTTATACTTGAAAACTTTGGCTAAAAATAAGAAGTCTACAAATCTGAATGAAAGACCAACCCCACCAAAGGACTCTAAGTTGTAGTTCAAGTGAAATCAAAGTCCTAGAGTGATTTGACATGACCCATATGCCAATAATCAGGACAAAGGGGTATGCCGATTGACAATCTCTAATTTCTAGAAAATTTTGTCTTTCCTTTTTGATTAATTCAAAATACCTCAAAAATAAATCTTTATTTCAAAGAACCCACGGGTCATTCCTTCATGCATTATTCATTTTTACCCATTGTATTTAAAAATTAAATATTTTCCTCGAGTTATTTCAACTCTCTCTTTGCAGAAAATAAAATAACCCATCCTTTTTATAGTCTCGCCAACAAAGTAAAGAGTGCGTGTTGAATAAGTCATTTAAATAAAGATAAATGAAAATCTCATTCATTTATATATATATATATTACCATTAAGATTTTTTTGAAGAAATTAGAAAAAAATAAAAACAACGGGACTCGTGCCCGAAACCCCAAAAACTCTCTCTTTATCTCTCTCTCTATCTCTCTCTCTCTCCCTAGGACCTCCCGAGGACGAGCTTAGGAGCCTCCACTACCTGATCCAAATCTCTCCTCAGAAGTAGAAGATGACACCAGGAAGGAAGGAACCGAAATTGAATCTTGAATATGAGCCATCGAAGAAGACACCTAATCTCGAATGTCGCTTAGCCAAGTTATCGACACTCGAACATATTACAAGAAAAGGAAAAGGGAAAATCAGTTAGTCTCAAGAAAAAGACGAAATCTGAAAGACAATGGACAAAGAAATGAAAAGATATACCTCTCACTAAAGGACATCCTCCCTCAGCCCCAACACCACCGGGTCCACCGCATTAGGGAAGTGTTTCATAATTAAAGATCCCCCTCAAGCTAGTCCGATATTGTAGGAAGGAGGAGAAAGTCGGATGAATGGAACCTCTGTCGCCGCTGCCATCGCTGACGACGATGCACCACCAGTGTTGCGAGCAGACTCTATCGATCAACTTATACCCCTGCCCAAAGCTGTAGTAGGCAATGGTATATTGACTGCATCATAAATACAAGAGGGCATCAACCATCTCATCACAGAGTCAAGGTATTAGTAAGTCGCCATCGTGTTAGTATAGGACGAGAGGGCTCGTTCATCACTGTTATCGACCTGGCCTCCTCCGACATCTCTCATACCTACATCATGTGTCTCGGGGGCATGGTTGGCGGGACCACCACCTTGTCCTCTATGTCAAAATACTATATCTCTCAGATAAAAAGAATAGCCAAAGTCGTGCACCAACAACCGGCGCATCTGTGCATTCATCCCGGTCACCTCCTGTGTGCTGGATGGCCGTCCCCTAGGGATAGAAAGTCACCTAAATTTTTACAAATTAAAGTCAATACTTGCATAAATAAAGAAGATGACAAAAAAATGGATTCAAAAGAGAAGAGAATAAGTAACCTGATTGCTCGTCAAGACTTTCAAGACCTGACATACTGCGGACAAGGAGAGAAATTGCTTCGATTTTTTATTGGACTTCCTCCACTAGTACATCCGGCAGAAGCCCCCCACTGACCCATCCTACGAATCAATCAAATGTTCATTAATCCTGATCACCTTGTAAACCATATCTACAAAAACACAAGAGTGAGTAATGAGAAAAAATTAAGAAGAAGAATACATAAAGGAAAAATGCAAGAAAATACACAAAGAGAAATGAGAAAATTTCGTACAAAAGATACGTGGCTCTAGTAAAAGTCTGCCGACAACACTAGCTAAAAGTATCCAAAGAAGCATAAAGGGTAGCCAAAGTCAGGCTCCCTCAGTTATAAAGAGGGACAGTAAAAAATACCCTCAAAAATGGCAAAAACCATAAGTGGACGACGTCGTTGCTACATGCCACCAGGAAACACCCCAACAACAGAAGAATAAATAAGAGGGTTATCTGCCTCACCGATAACCCATCAGTCTCATCGATCTTCCAACTTAGCATAACCTCTTGAAGAAGTGAAATACATATTGAATTTCTAGAGAATATCCGTCCCAGGTCTCCGAGAGGAGTATCAATCGCCGCATGTGTCACCCTCAGAGATCAGTCCACCTATATATGCGTAATCTCATAGTCAATCACCATCAGATATTGAACATCAATGGGAATCTCCATCATCTCCCCGAATCCCAAGTGTGTGGTGTGGGTAGTGTCTCACCACCTCTCCCTCAGCGCACACAGAAAGACTGTAAAGGGTGGTGTCTCATCCAAAACAGATGCCAAACATTTAAAACCAGCGGAGGAGACTACCGATCGCAACATCGCAGGAACATGCTCCCCCACATCCATAAATCCCGTCGTCCACTGAGAATGAAAGCTCGTAACATCTATGTCCGTTTAGATCAATAGAAGAGAAACCTTTTTTCAAATTCAAAGATACAAGAAAATGCAAAGAAGAAAAAGAATGCCAAAAGTCATGTAGTACTTAAATATCCATTAAGGTTCCTCACCCTAAACGACCGGTGGTGTGAAAGCTCATGCAAAAGAGTGCGATCAGCAGCAGTAGGCTCAAACAGGTCGAAGGCATTCTCGTTGCCCAAAGCTAGTGGCACCCTGGCCCGCCACTCTAGGTTCGCCCAATCATCAATGCCCAACCACGCCACGTGGTTCTTGCTACTTGAGATATCCTCCATTTTATAGTGTTAAATGAGTAAAGAACGTATGAGAAGATTGCATAAGAGATAAGAAGAAGATAGAAAAGATAGAAGCTGTGAAAAATGAAAAGAATTCACCCCCTTTTTATTAGAGGCTAAGGGACATGCCGATCAGTATTTCCTTGACACCCACGATCGGAACCTGCATGCCCTTTCCTAAGGGAGCCTAGAAGATCGTACCACTACCGATTGGCAGTTACTTACACCCTTCGATTGGCAGTACCCCTGACATTTCATACAAAAAATCCCAGAAAATGCCAAAAAATTCAAAAACGTTCCAGGAAAAAATCCTAAAATTACCGAATAAATATTAGAACATTTCTTCACTAAGAAAACCATTTTTCAAGATCCTAAATTTCTACCAGGATTAATACCAAGTTTTATTCATAACTTAAACCCTAAATATCAATGCACCCATATCTAAAAAGCACACTACAACTCCCCAGCGGATTCTCAAAATCTCATCCTCAACAGAAATAAAATGCTTCCCCAGTAGGTCTACGTAATTGTAACACACTGCCTAATTAAATATCGGGTGGCCAGCCCCATACCAAATTAAAATAGAATATACAGTAGGCTCATTCTTAGCATCACGGTCGAAAACATTTACAACTCACCCAATACCCAATTATGCTGGTGTTAAAAACTTTCCAAATTTTAATTTCAACAAATCCATTTTTAGTTTAAGAATAACACAACACATTTTATTCTACAAAACTTATAACTAAACAGAAAACACAAAACAATTTGAATGCAATTGGAATAAACATTCCCAAATAATTAACCAATACAGTAATCCCAATAATAATAAATGTATTAAAATGACACGAGTACAAGAGTGTTTGACTCAGATAGATTAGAGACAATTGAGTTCCTTCAACCGACATGCCCTAACAAAAAGAATACTATGAATCAAATGAAGATAGGCGTCTAAGAAATACTCCATAGCTCGTCATAATCCACTAAGGTTGGCATCCCTGCTGCTGGACACCTGATATAGAAGATACAATAGAAAAGAAAATATGCAAGGAAACGGGTCAGAGCCCGTTGTGAAAATGATTTTGAAAACAACAAGTATTTAACAAGTGCAATAAAGAATTTATTAGGTACATGTTAGTATCCAGACTCTCACTTGATATTCTCACCTCTCAACTAGAGTGCACACTTAACGTTTCCTATTAACCTCCTAGTCAATGGTTCCTCTTCTCAAATTTCCATAAGATGATTCCATCCCATATCATAACCCCATATGTCCCATAACATACGTCATATAATTATTTATATACGTTTCTCATTAATATGATTTAAGCTCTTCAATAAATATTCATTAACTTATTTGAATTATTTTCTCAATTCACCGTTATCTACAATTATCACACAGTAGATAATTTAACCACTATATACACATTCATACAATTCATTATATATATATATAATACGGCACTCTGAGTCACAGCTGCGGTGCAATGCAGTACTCTGTTATCACGTCCCATCATCGTTGGTCGCCAAATAGGGGACTAAAGGTTCGGTAAGGATTCCTCGAAACATAAACAACAACACAAAATTAGAGGCGAACATAGTTCTCATACCCACGGGCCACGCACATACCTACGTTCCCATAGTCAGCGGACTTATCAACTCCCCGATAAGTCTTTCATAGACCTATGTTCTCGAGCGACAAATCAAAGATCCCATGGATTCGTCATGATATGACTGCCCTCACACGCAAACCTCACGTCGATAGCAAGTAAGCTAGGTATGTCATACACATAAATTATCAATCAATCAAATAGGCATTATCATACCTATAATATAATATCAATAGGGTAATAGCATTATATCTCTTTAAATCCTACGTATAAATTAACATGACTTTACATCTTTAATTTAATTATCCCCGAGTTTCACTCATTTCCCAAGGTACAAATAGGTTTTTCTCAACATATTTATTTAGTAAGAAATAACTAATATCCTACTGGTCCATATCATCATATCTTCTGAATTACTTCGAATTAAACTCTCCCTTTAATTAGGGTTAAAATCGATAGGTTCTAATCTCTTATAAACACATCTTATATCAACTATAATTGAATACCATCATCACATAGCTCGTAGTCTATAGTGTTTCATTCCCACTACATGACTTATCAAAAAAATCAACATCCTCGCATCCTATAACATCTCTCCACTCCCGACGTCGTCTCGCAAATCAAAATCCTAACAAGGAACCCCTCCAACACACTACTACTTAACTTTGTCGGACGTGGAGGTCCGTCAACTTCAAATACGCGATCGGTATAACCTCATACCCTATTTCAACCAAATGTGGTTTAAACTCCCATCTCTATCCAGGAGCCATACCTCTAAGTGCTTGTACTACACTCAATCCTTGCAAAAATCAATAATGAGCTTAAACTCAGTCCTTGCAAAAATCAATAATGAGCTTAAACTCTGTCCTTGATATTTAAATTGTAACCCTAAGGCTACCCAGGTGTTATATTAAATCTCCCCTACTGGACTTATCCTTAATCCTCATGAATACCAATTAGAATCTAACAAATGCATCTAGCAACTGAAATTTCTTTCAATTTAATTATCATCATTCCAATCAATTAAATCCCAATTAAATCAATTCGACACTTAACTAGGGCTTACTGAACCTTCCTAAATCCCATAATATCCAATTAATAATCACCAAAGATCTACAAAAGGTTTGGGATAAGAACCAACATTAAATAGAAACAACTTTAACAATTCTGGGGAGGTCGATCGCTCGAAGGCAGGGGGTCGATCGATCGATCGCCCAGGTATCAGCCTAGTTTTCTACATTTCTTTTACTACGGGTTTAACCATTTTTGATTATTCAAACCTTCATATTAACAACCCAAATGACTTATAATCCTTACTACATGATATATCAACATATATAAATGATTTCTAATCATCTAAACATCCTAGAATCATCAAGAGATTGAATTAAAATCATGTTTATATCCCCTTTTTCTAAACAATTATCAACATAATATATTCAAAAACACATCAATGGTTCCCATAATTTTTTCAACAGATTTATGATTATTTCATGGATTACTAACTACCTCCAACATGAGTTTGATTCCTATATATTTTCAGTTTCCAGAAATCCATTAACAACTCTATCCTTTCATCTTCCTAACATGAAAAATCATCTCTTTTTATAACTATTCTAACATGGACAATATACAAACTTAGATTGCAATTATCAAAAACTTTCCTCTAATGAAGATCTGATCCTTTGGGGTTGTATATCACAGGTGGTTCTCCCTTTCTTCGGTCAACTGCCAATGGTGGTTTGTGGTGGTGACCTTTGGTTTTTAGTTATTCTCCTTCCCTAGCACACTTCTCTTCTTCCAAGCACCCTTTCATTCTCTCAAGAAGATGACCTTTCAACTTTGGTGTAGAAGAGATGAATAACCCACATTTAACTAATCTCCAAATACTTATAATAAGACAAAATCCGAAATCACTATTCATCTCCCTTATAAAAATGACCAAAATGCCCTTTGGGGTTGTCTTTTCATTTCCAAATGACCCAAGACCCAAAACTAACATCGAAATAGACTTTTTTGACTATTTCAACCCTCCCGGACGCAACGACACAGTCGAAATGACTATAAGGTCGATATAAAAATAAGTTTCCTTTTTAATTTAACAAATTAGTCCCGACACGTCCCATACCGCATCCGACTAAAAATCCAAATTACTGAATTAATATCACACAGCCGTATCAATAACATCACATTCATCTATTACCTAAATATATTTAAGTAATATTCAGAATCATACATTTGAATATTATCAATTCAGATAAAACCCAAATGAATTAATTTATAATAAAATCCGATTAATCCATTAATTTAAAATATAACCCATTTTTAAAAGTCATTAAAATCACGGGGTATTACAGTAATATCCTACCCATTTAACCAACAAGAATTCCTAAATTAAACTTTTTCCCAAAAAAATTCCAATTTCCCAAAGCAGAGCTAGATGCCCTAACCGGACATCTCTCCCCGACATCGTCTACAAGAAACACATTCCCCAGCGAAATCCCAAAACCTCAAGTCATTAACCCTTTCCCTAGCAGAATTTCTAGACTAAGAATTTCAACCCCCCAAGAAAAACTATCTCTTCTAAACAAAGAATAATCCCTAGATAGATTTCTATTCCCCAGTAAAGTCTCAAAAAGGTAAATTAAATACTCCCCAAAGAGAAAACTACCTTTAGGTCTACATAATTGGCCTGGACCCACAAAATTGGTCGCTCCTACTTAAGGCCCTCAGAATTTTCCTCGACACTCCGAATTGGTCGCCTTCACTTAAGATCCTCAAAATTGTTCGCCTTCAATTTAGGTCCTCAAAATCGATCTCGACCCTTAGAATTGTTCGCCTCCACTTAAGGACCTTGAAATTGACGTCAACCCTCAGAATTGGTCACCCTTACTTTAGGTCCTCATAATTGACCTCGACATGTAGAATTGGTCGCCCCACTTATGGTCCTCAGATTTTTCCTCAACCCTCAAAATTGGTCTCTTCCATTGAAGCTCCTTAGAATTGTCCTCGGCCCTCAGAATTGGTCACTTCGCTTAAGGTCTTTAGGATATACATTTACCCTCAGAATTGGTCGCCACAACTCAAGGTCCTCAGAATTGGCGTTGACCCTCAGAATTGGTCGATCCTATTTAAAGTCCTCATAATTGGCTCGACCCTTAAAATTGGTCGCCTTCACTTAAAGTCCTCAGAATTGACCTCGGCTCTAATAATTGGTAACCTTCACTTAAGGTCCTCAGAATTGACATCGACCCTCAGAATTGGTCAACCCTACTGTAGGTCCTCATGATTGACCTCGACCCTCAGAATTGGTTGCCCCTACTTTGAGTCCTCATAATTGACATCACCTCAAAAAATTGCTTGCCCCCACATAAGGTCCTCATAATTGACCTTACCTCAAAAAATTGGATGCCTCAGCTTAAGGTTCTCAAAATTAATCTCGACTATCAGAATTGGTCGCCTTCACTTAAGATCCTCGGAATGGACCTTGCCACCCAGAATTGGTCGACACAACCTTAGGTCCTTAGAGTTGACCTCAACCCATAGAATCAACCATCCCCATCATTATATCAGGTCCAAAGAATTAACATCGACCCTCTGAAATGGTCATCCTCATCCCTTTACGTATGCAGAGTCGACATATTTCCAAAAACATGTTTGGTGTCTATTAGACCACTTTCACTTGATCTGAGCTCACCCGTCGAGGGATTCTGTAGATACCACATTCTAAGCCCCCCCCCCCCCCCACCCCAAGACTATTCTTAGGTCCCTAGCACATAAAAAATTCACTATAAACCCTAATTCATACTCCGAGTACCAATGTAGAGGCCATCAGGCACTCTCGAGCCCCATTTAACTCCAATAATCTCCATCGTTAGAGCGAACAATCAATGAATAATTGAAGGGATCTGAATCCTCTTTTCAATGGTCCACCCCGTGCATGAATCGATATAAGGTTCAGATGAACGGACCATTTTACTACCAACAACCGATCTAGAGACCATCGGGTGCTCTTAGGCCCCTATTCAACCCCATTTAATTTCACCGTTAGTGACAAATATTAATGGATAATCTAATGACACTGAAACCCCTTTCTAATGGTCCACCTCTCCACAAAATGACATTATTATTCAGACAAATAATCTATTTCCCCCTGAAAACTGATTCGGGGGACACCAAGTGCTCTCGGGCTCCATTTGACCAAAGTCAAGTCTTCATCTCGAACGAGAATGAATGAATCTTTGAAGGGCACTAAATACCCTTTCCAACGGTCCACCCCATGCATAAATCAGCCATACGGTACGGACAAATGATCCATTTTACTCCAAAAGGTCACCGGGCTCTTCAGGTCCTATTTAACCAAAGTCAACTCTTCGAACCGATCAAAGGTCTTTGTAACATTGAATTTCCTTGCATAAATTTCCAATGGTTCTTCCCATGTGAGATTCGGACTTACGGTGGATGAACGATCCATCGTTGTTCGACAATCTTCTGTCGAAAGGACCGATAGATGCTTTCGAGCCCCATTTGACCCAAAGTCAACTCTTGCATCCGGGAGCAGCCCATAGAATTCTTAAAGGTATATGAATTACCTTTCTAACGGTATGATCTGTACGCGATTTGGACTTGCAGATTACATTTTATGACCTTGTTTAAAAGAAATCTGCACGAGCCTGCCAATTAGCATGTCTATTTCCTTGCCTTTTGGCAGTGTGTCTAGGGTTACGTATTAATAGTAAGGATAAGGGAAATGTTGATCAGTAGTCCCCCTACCGTATATAAGGCGGGCATGAGCTCAGTTCGAAAGAGACATCGAACCATCAATTTCAGTGATCTCAACAACATTCTTCTGCAATATGCAAAGTTTCGTTGTGCAAAATTGTTCCCCACCTTTCATTCCCATCACTTTCATACCAAATTTAGCAAAAATATCCTTCTCATTCGTCCTACATTCATCCCAACTTACAAGGAAGGTGATCAAGGATCAAGATCAATCTTTAATTCTCCAAAAAAGGTCCAAACATCTTTGTCTCTCTTTAAATTTTTTTATTTTCTCATTTGTTATATAAATTTTTAATTTAGATTTTACATTAGATCATACACATTAATACACCATCCTTTATTAGTTATATTGCACATAATATATTTTCTAAAAAAAACTGAACAAAGAAAAAGACGGTTACGCATATAAATTCCGATGGGATTTTTCATCACATTTTCTCAAAACTAAAATATATTTTCTACACACACCCATATAATAAACTCCCATTTTATTCTATGAAATAAACCCCACCCTTGATCCGCATGTGAACTATGTGGACTTAAATGCCTTTGTAGGTGGCGTAGGCATCTCAGGCTAAAACCCGAGACTCAAGTCGTAGTTTCATATTTTCATCTTTTTCCAATTATATATATACTAGCGGAGTGCCCGTGCCTGAACGCACGGAGAAAATTTTCCAAAATATTATATCATGTATAATTTGAGTCAAAAGTTTATTTCACAACACAAAAGTGTAAACAATTTAGAAAATTTGACAAAATTTACCTTGCTTATCGGACTATTTATCCTGTTTAAGAAATTAAAAAATAATCAAGTAACAAAACATATAGTTTGTAACAATATTAATAAACGAATATAACACCAATACATTTGGAAAATGTTCCAAAAATACACGTATTCTTTAAAAAATGGAAAGTATTCAACGAAAAATGGAAGACAATATAGCCATAAATAAAAGAAGGCATGATTAGTACAATTTTGAATCATAACAATGGAGAATTAAGTTTCCACGTTGTTGTTTGGGCCCTGAATCAATCATTTCAAGTAGCAATGAATTCTTAAGAATATTTGTTTCAATCGATAGATGGCCTCCATTAATCACCTCTTAAAGTAGCATTCTTTTCCATTTTAGAGCCTACAACTGCTTATAGGAAAATATAAACAAAATTAAATAGATGAATATATAAAAAGGAACTATAATTGAAATCTAATTAAAAAAAACTTCCAAAATGTATAATCTAACAATACACCTCAATATGATGTCGTTTAGTTCAAATCCATGTCGAAAAGCCACCCCGATGTTTTGACGGTGCAAAAATTGAACCTGCGATAATGAACACAAATGAAAGCAATATGTATAGCTTCGAGATGAATGGCATAACAATTGAACTTACTATATACAATATGCATAGCTACACATATTGCTTTCATTTGTATATAGTAAGAGACAATTCAAAAATTCAATCATTCATTGTAGCAAAAAGAAATTGAAGTAATTTTAAAAGTTGGAGTCATTTCTAAAGAATAGAAGTTAAGGAACAAAAATGATAGCACTAAACTTTATTTATAAAGTAAAAGTGGACAAAAGGTTCACATATTACAAAAAAAAATTGAGTACATTGATTTTTTTAATGCCACCTATATTGACGACATATTGGGGAGACGTTCATGGATTACACTCACCAGAAGGTACTTCTTGAGTCGATGTTCTCCAATCCAGATAACCATATATTGTATATCACATTTGTACGTCGAGGCACATGTCACCATGCCCTACATCAAAGGGTCTGGGAGTGTATCATTCATGTGAATGAGCATCAAAGTACCACCATCTCACCCTGTTCCAGCACAACGAATTCCCATTTTCCTTAAATAATGAAATTCACTCTCTTATATATCAAACTATAGAACTAATGTTAAAATTTAAATATTCAGTCTAATATTATTCCATAAAATAGAAAAACAAAATTTTCAAAATAATAGAAAAAAAGATCAAAGGAAAAAATAGAAATCAAGAATAACTTGAGATTAGGGGAACATGATTGCACATCATATTCGATGTGCTTTCTAAAATAATTATGGGGCAAGGTGTACTTGAGAGAAATACTGATATTACAAAAAAAACTGAACGTTTCTTCCAATTGTCAATGTTTGATATGCTTCCAATTGTTAAAATATAAGATGATGGCACAGTTGTATACTTATCCTGATTTAGTTGTGAATCTGATATATCATTGTAGTATCCACTTTGTGTTTCATCACAATGCACATGGTGCTAGTAAAACATTCATGGTCCAAACCTATCAGATGGATAGTCACACCACCTATAGCAAGTAAATGAGTTATATATACAAAATAACGATGTACAAAGTAATAGGTATCTTTATAAATACTTCCAATAAGATTCAAAAACATGAAATGAGTTGCTTGTAAAAAGTAGATGGCATCTTTCTACATACCTAAAAAATGTACCCATGTCCAACTATAACGATGTTTGTTCATATATACACTCCTTATGAAGAACAAATTATATGAGAGAAAACTATAGTCATATATGCTCACCACATCAACAATAACAAAATTATTTCAACATGAAATTTCAACTTTAGAAGTTTTATTATAAGAAAAGAAGGAATGAAATGAAAAAACTTTTAAGTGTTTGGTACGCAATGAGCATATAAAATAAGTAACTATGGGACTATACACGACCAATTTAAGTGTTCGTACCTCATAGACTTTGAAATCTCAACCTCCTATTTGCTCTTACAGATGTATTTTTCTTCCCACAACCAGAGACATTGAACATGAAAAAGATGATGTCTCCACCTTGGACCAATTAAGTCTTCCCCTCGTCTATACTTCCCCCCCAGACTTCATAGCAGATTCAGAATCAAGTTCCTTCAGATCATTATATATCATCACCCATCACAAATGATCCCCCTTTACAAATCATTATAAATTTCTCCTGTAACTTGAGGAGCCACTTGTCTACCTTCGAATTTGCAGCACATCACCTCATCAAGGCCTTGGAAAGGCACTTCCCAGCTTCAAATTCTAGCATATTAGCCAAATTTCTTCCTAAAACACAGCTAAAAGGATGATCTGTTCACCCACATGCGCCTACACCCAAGATGAAAGTGATGATTATTGCAAATGATTCCATCCATAAATTATTAAACAAAGATAATGGTTATACAAATACTATTTATTGTAGTCTTAAATTAGGTATTTGTTTATGAATATAATATTAACCACAAACTTTTCAAAATATAATACTTGGTAACATACACCACTAACTAAAAATGTGAAGATACCAATGATAATGTGAAGATTTGGTAACATACACCACTAACTAAAAAACTTCTTCGCCTATTCTATGATTTGAGCTCTGCATAAGTATTAAAATCTAACCAAGAAGGCTAAATTGAATAATATAGTCATGAGTTAAACCTACAAACTATTAAAGGAGTGTAAAAAAATAGGGAATGAAATAACCTGATTGTTCTTGCATCGTAAGGATCACAAAGATCACGCCTTAGCTGAATCGTTTAAAAGTCCTCATTAACTTTAAATCCACCATAATAGAAAAATATCACAAATGACACTAATGACTTGAAATGAACACAGTTTGTCATGTTGGGACGAATTTTATGACAGTCTTGTCTTTTTCATTTCTTCATTGTTGATCAGATATAATAAGTATGCAACGTATTTGCAAAAAAAAAAAAACTTCTAAAGTTAGCTCATTTAGGCACTGTACTACTTCAATAATGAGATGTTCTGCATTTGTGTACTAAATCTTCCAAACAAAGAAAAACTAAGTGACATTTGCAGTCAACTGTGTCTATTTACTGGAAAAAAAAATCTTTAACCCAACCTCAGGCAGAGGAAGCAACCTTGCTCAACCAAGGACAGACCCACAGAGATGCAAACAATACTTCATAATAATAAGTTGGCAGCCATCTTAGTCCTCATCCGTTGCTAATTTTTCCATTATAATCTGTTATATTCGCAGCACAGTGGAGACAACATCAACAGCATATTTGAGAGCAAAAAACTTGGTAACGTGAAGATTCCAAATGCTCATGGTAGACGCATCTTTACAGGAAACTTCTTAGTCGATGCCTTCCAGATGCATGTTCAGTTCAAAAAATCCAAAACCAAATTCATTGTTAGGAGTTCAGATATATGATATGTCCCATTATAAAAGACAAAACCAAATTTGTATTTTATGTAATACAAAAGGCAAATTACTGAAATGGCATAATTCAGTCCAAAACATGAAATCCCCGTACCTTGAATAAATGAAATCCTCGTACAAAGATAAACAAGGAGATTGGATGCTTATTGGCGATGTTTCGTGAGACATTAGGGTGTATTCGTCCAAAGTTTTCATCTTCAATATTTCAGCTAAATTGGAGTGCTTTCAATCGCAAATGCAAACAAAAATAATTGGTAATCTATTGTTGTTAATGGAAATTCAGTATCCTTTTTAAAATCCTCAAGAGGTCTCAAGCAGGGGACCCCACTCGTTTCAACTATTTTAATTTTAGAAGAAAAAGTTATTAATCGGGGAATTGATAAACTCATTATATCCAAGAAATTCAGACCTGGTGAGTAGTTAAAACTAATGATAATGGCAGTTAAAAGAATTTAAACTGTCTTAAACAGTTCCGGAGAGCAGTTCAAAGCTTGGTTCAGGTGATCCGGTGTGGCCTGATGGATGGCATGATGTCACTACAGATGGCAAGTGTAGCGCAGTGCCTGATTCAGTTATTTGTTTTATTACATTGAATCTGAAGAAAAATAAAATAAAACATCAAAACCCAAAGAAAATTTTATGAAAAATAATGTGATTACTTTGAATAACATCACCCCTGCCAAAATAGTAAAGGAGGTTACATTCACAACTTGAAAATACAAAAAGAAAAAAAAGAAGTAAAAAAGTTAGATATCTAAAAATAGAGTATCAAATCCCCTGATTATTATGAATCAAATTAAAAACAACTAAACATTATAAGGCTAGAGTTATGTGACTTGGGTTCTATTGGACATAATTATAAGGATAAATGTATATTGCATGAAACATATCAAGACCAAACACAACAATCAAAAGTAAAAAATCAATACCATAGAGATAAAGAGAGATGGGTGAGGGTCGGGTGGGGTGGGAGTGGGAAGAGAAATCAATACCACTGGAAAAAATAGAATGTTCACTTCTCTATTTTATCACTTCTATATTTTGTTACTTCTCTCTTGTGCATAATAAAGAAATCAACCAAGTGTTTAACTATAATTAGTCACAAAATTATAACACAAAAAGGTAAGGTTTGACATAGTAAAGAAATAAATAAAAGATGTAGAGTTAACTACTAGTGGCATAGTATTAACCTCTTATAACCATAAGGAACTTTATATTAACCTCTTGTGATGGTTAATACCGGTGGTGAGGTGGTAGTTGCTTCAAAGTGAACGATTATTTAAATCCACCCTCTCTCTCTCTCGTACTTCCTGTCAAATTTATCAAATTAAAAGCACGAATAATAAGTTTTCTGGTTCACACACTTCACCAAACTATATGAAAGATTTAGATCCTAACTGGGATCTAAAACAACTCCAATTCCATAAAAGTTTCTCAAATTTTTTATGATGGTACATTAATCTGTCAATACATGTTTTAGTTTAAAAAGAAAACGTCATGCCAGCGTGTTTCAGTGTCTCTTCCAGCTTCTTCTGCGATCTTCTTCGATCTGTCCCAAAACATAAAAGATACACTTCGGCTCAACATCGTACAAAAAATTAGAGTATGAAATTCTTAATATTTTCCATGAAAAATTACAAACCTTAAACTACCAACAGTAAAAATGCTATGCGTACCAAGTTTTGTATCCTGAGTTCATTAAATCTTATAGCCCAAGTGTAAAACTTAGTGTGAAAACTTGTTACATAAATGTATGTATAGGCATGTTTTTGAAAGGCAAAAATTACCTGAACTCACAGTACTTGTTCAGCAGTATAGGCATGTCATTGCCATGCCTCATATATCTATATAGGCCTCATATATCCTATAGGTCTCACAACTAAGCATCTAAAATCAACTTTAGCATAAATGCATGAAAAAGAGATGAACAGAAAATAACGTTAGGCCTGTAATTTAAACACCAAATTGGTGAAAACCCAAGTTAATACCTTCAAATTAAACACCAAATTTGTGAAAGTCGAAGTTAGAACCTGCATTACCTTAAATTAGTGCAGAGATGAAATGAAAGCATTGCCAATAGTAGTAAAGATCTGGTTAGCAAACCCGATATTTCTAAAATGGTATGTGAGAGTAAAAAAATAAGAATTAGTAATGATTTTCAATTAAACCCCAATAGTAGTAATGATCTGCAATGAAACCGCAAAAGTTATTTCAAATTAAACCAACACAAATGAAACAATAAGAAACTGGTCACCAACTCCAAAGCACGCACGATTTGAAAAGATAAACAAAAAACAAATACCAAGAAATGAAACAGATCTCAAAACTCTAAATTTGAACCTCCCATACCTTGTTCTCAAAACCCTAAATTTTTAAATAACAAATGTAAAAAAATTATGTGAACAAAATATACATATATATGGTTAGATAAATATCGTAGTTCAGATCTACATACAAAGATTGGTAGATCAAGAGCCTCACATACCCTTGTTCTCAAACCCTAAATTTTTAAATAACAAATGTAAAAAAAATTATGTGAATAAAAGCATATTATTGTCGAAATTAGTAATAAGATGTATAAAAACACCAAATATACATATCTATGGTTAGACAAAAATCGTAGTTCAGATCTACATACAAAGATTGGTAGATCAAGAACCTCCCACACCCAATCAAAACACAAGAAAAAAATTACTAAGACAGTTGGAAGATCCATAGTAGGCACAGGTGCTGGCTTGCAAAGGTGACCAGATCGACAGAGCAGAATTCTAAGCACGATTAAAAATCCCAAATCTGAAACACACATAATTAAAAATGATAAATGAAGCAACAAATCAGATAGATGACGCAATAAATATGAAAAATATACAACTCTTAAAAAAGCATAAATTATTTGGACTATAATGTTTAAACTAATAAAATCAAACCTTGGTTTAATAGAGAAGTACATCGACCACCACTCAATCGCAGATCTGAACAGAAGGCTAGAAAAAAATAAAAAGATAAATAGATAGAATTGACCAGGAAACAAATACTGCAAAAACACCAAATCAGATCCCACACAAACAACCACAAAACTAAAAAACCTATAAAAAATATAAAGCATTTTTGGTCTCCTACCAACGATCGCGATTTTGTAAAGGCCGACAATGAGCTTTATGTAAAGGGCGACAATGAAAGGCTAGACCAATGATCGCCATTTTTCTTCCATTTGAGTTGAGGTAATGATAAGTAGTGCAGTTGTTGGGATTTAGTTGTACAAGAAATTTAGTCATTTGTGTATGAAATCTTTGAGAGAGAGATAGAGTGTTTTTTCTTGTATAATGTTGTCGAGAGAAAAAGGGGGAGAGAGAAAGATTGGGTTAAAAGGGGGAGATAGAGAGTTGAAATATCTTCTTATGGTAACTTACCAATCTAGCCCTAGTTTTGAATTAAAGTTAGAGGGGGAAACAAATTGGTGGTGAGGCAAAAGAGGGGGAAACAAAAAATAGATGGTTAAAAGCGTAAAATAAAATGAACCAATCTTAGCCCTTCATTTTTTGCCTTGTTGGTTCAATCCTATCCCCTAATTAGCTTATCCCACTTATGGAATAGTATCAAATTTGTACTCCTTATTATATATATATATATATATATATATATATATATAATAAGGAGTAGAAGTTTGGTTACTATTCTATAAGAGTATAAGCTAAGTAGAGGTGGAGATTTGACCACATCACTCACAAATGGAGGGTTGTGATTGCTTTGTTCTATTTTCCTCTTTCCCTCTCTTTTACCTATCTCTTAAATTATTTCTCTCTCCTACTTTAATTCAAAACGAAGGATAAATGAGTAAATTGACAAAGACAAGCACAAAAATAATCTTAAAAATCCCTAAAGAGGACTGTCTTTCTCTCTCCTCCAGGGATCTAATCTTCATTTCTTCTAGGGTACGATTTGTCTCTTTCGATTTCATCTTCGTTTTCACGGTTCTTCATCTCCTTCATTTTGCGTATTTGGACTCGAATTTGTTTCTAGACATGATTGTGATAAAATTAAAGAGATAGATTGTTTTAAGTTGTAATGCTTTTTCTCCAGTGTGCGCTCTTTGTCCCACCTTAATATGTATGTATCCCTGTACATCTCAAATTACATTTTGAGTATTGAAGTTGGCATTTTAGCTAAAGTTCCCTAATTTAGATGTGGGTTTCAATTTTTGTTATCAAATTTAAGATTTTAGAAATGTCATAATATATATTTTTTGTGTGTGCAGGTTTGATTGAGGTTCAGCGATGTACGATTAGGTTTGGATGGTGTTGGGGTTTTGTTATCACGCTTTTTGGTTGCATATTTTTGCATGTTTCTATTTATGTCAGGCTTTTCTCCAATGTTGATTATTTTTTTCTATAGATCTGGAGTGAATATTACACTCCTTTCTCTATCTCATTTTCAAAAATCCCACCGCACAATCTCAGCATCAATTCTGGTAAAGAAATTCATTGACTTGCTTAAATTTTTAGCTTTTGAATCTAATCTCTGATGGTTCATTTGGTAGTTACTATTGATTTAAACCATATCCCAAGTTGTATTTTGTTGTAGTTTCTATTGATTTAAAATCTTATGGTTCATATGGTACTTTCTTTGCAACTTTTGTAGAAAGTTTGGGTTTTAATGGTTTAAAGACGTTCCATCTTGAAGACATTTGGGTTTTAATAGTGCTTGATTTTTCTCTATTGATTGATTTCAATTAAGTTATTAGTTGCCTCTTGATTTTATATAAAAATAAGAATCCCATCAGTTTTCAGTATGAAATTAACTGTTATTTTGGAAGTTGAAAGTTGGAGATGTATGGTTTATAAAACTGAAAGTTTGGGATGCAATTCATATTCTTTTGTCTAACAATGCATGTGAATGTTTATTAAATTTCTTTAATCATTTTTATTTGCTTTGTTAATTCTCTATTTATTCATGTGTGTTAGAAACCTCTGTTTTCAAGAGTGGTACTCAGTTTCGGGTACACTAGACAGAAAGGTGTCCTATGTGCATTGAAATTATGCATATATTATTGTGTCAATTCACAAAATCGGTTGTCTATATTCTAATTATAATGAATTTATTGATTTGGCACATTTTTTTCTCTGCCTTATTAATTAGTATGAGAAACTCAGTTATTTATATGGGTTGGAATCACAATTACATATATCTAATCAACTTCCAACTATTGTATTATTTTTGTATTTTATTATTTTATCCAATTTTTATTTTTACATTCTAAGAGTAGCCCTGTAATTCATTGTCATTTCATCTGATATGGATCTTCCATCTGATATGAATCTTGCATCTGATATTGATCTTGCATGAGTTTCTTCCATCTGATATGGATGGTGATCACCATGTTAACTGTTTACATGAGTTTCTTCCATCTGATATGGATCTTGCAGATTTTGCAGCTGATGTGGAGACCTTAATTGGTAAGGGTAGTGATGAAGAATCATTTACGAAACTTGACACTACTTCTATTTTATTTGATATGTATATTTATATTTTCTACCCAAATTTTGTTCATATTAAACTATCTCTCTTCTTGAAGTTAAGTTTTTCTGGACAGATATGATAGTGTTGGAGGCAAGGATGGCCTTGGTTCAAGGCTACTAACGTCATGACCTAGGGCCTCAAAATTTTTAAACCATGTAGTATATCTATATAATTTTAGGATTCTTTATGTTTTTATTTATTTGAACACTAGAATAGTTGCTTTTTGTTATGTTTAAATTACAACACTGATACAAGGGGATCTATTTCAGAGACTTTCATTAGAAGATCATAGATATATTAATATAGGTCCAACGAGTATCTTTATTACTGTTGCGATTCAATACTAATTTTATTAATGGTGTGTTTGAAATACTTTTGATGTTGTTTTTAAGCCAACGACAGTTTGGAGGTGGTTCCTCATGGACACACTGAGACTACAGATACACTATCAATAAGGTGTGAAAAAAAGTTATTTATTAGACGTGTTGCAGTTGAAGCTATGCTTATTTTAGTCTATTTGGATGGTTTGTAGATTTGTATCTACCAAAGGACATGAAGAAGACCTCTCATCGGGGCTTGGTTTAATAACTGTGCAAATATTTGTAAGGGAAGCTCTAGGCCTCACCACTAATCCTGTTGTGTCTTGATTCAGCAGTGTCCCATACTGGTGTCATTCATTTAGGGCATAGTCTTTATTTATATTGGTATGTATCTTTTGGAAATGATATTGGCAATTCCAAATATCAATCACACCACGAATTTATATTAGGTAAATTGCAAGTTGTGTATTATAGGCGTGACCGTCTAATGTTATTTGCAATTTTATTATTTTTTGATTTGTTCATTGATTAGTGTTTATAGTGATTTGTATTTTAAATAAATTATTTTTACGGCTAGACTATATTAAAGTCATGTTATTCATAAGCTATCGTGCCATGACTTTCTTCTAGCTATAGAAGATTCAACGGATTTATAATTTTGTGTACATTTATGGTGTCATATGAGGTTGAGGTGAAGTTTAATATGTGTTTGTTGTTGGATGGGTTCACGATCTCAACACTGCTTCCATGGACTATTTAGGTACCTAATTAGTTTGTTAAGAGAGGAGAGACATTTAATGATTTCATTTTGAGAAATTATTCTTTTTACTTTTTTGGGATTTATGTTTCTAATTTGTAATTTGTGTACAGGTGGTCAAAACATTAGATGCTCAACCACCGACATCTACGGGACGTGACCCCTCATTAGTTGATTTCTTAGACCAATTGGGAGATTGCAATTTCCATGATCCACAAATCTCAAGTGTGACTTTGATGAGGTATGCTACTACTGTTTTAGTACATATCAATCACTCATTGTGTTACGTGATTTGTTGTGGCTATTATGACAGCTAATTGGGAGGGTAAGAATCAGTGCAAGTCCTGCAGCAAAGAGGAGTTCCCACATTTTAATGCATATGCAGAATCAGGAGCAATTACCCAATACATTGCACACACTTATGCGGATAAAGGGACCAAACTAATATTTAGGGACATTGAGAAAATGACCATATTATTTATGTGAGTGGAGGTGGAGTCTCAACAGTTTGAAACGGCATAAAGCTGCTTGGCTCGGCAAAGGATTTGCACCATGTATCCGTGTGTTGCCAAATACATGATATAGGTATTGACTCAGTTGGGGGAAGATTACATAGGGTATATATATAGTTGTAGTTCAATGGCATTTCCAGATTTTGAGTGCAAGATTGTATCAATCTTATTACTGACATGTATTCCTTAAATCATAATTATTTTCATTATCAGATAGCAACATCGATAAGAGATCGTGCAGTGAAAATCTCGATAGATGTGACTTCACATTGGCTTTTATACTAGCAATAAATTCCCAAAGTTACTTTGAAGACCAAAACCACCTTTCTTCTAGCTGTCTTCCTGGTCCTAACACTATTATTAATATAGTTCGAGACTTTACTTGCTGGATAATATGGGGAAGAACGGGAGAATAATTGTTCGCTTTCTTCAGCAATTTAGTAGAGCTTGCTATACTTTTTCTTAGGAATGGGTAGTGTGATGCTATTGAGGTTTGTTGTTATGACTTTAATTTCAATATATCATAACATTATTTTCATTTTGATATGCTATATTTTGGGAGAAAATTACTGAAATTCATTCTTCGTTCTTTAAGTTCCTACTCTCTATGGTGGATGCACATTCACGTAAGGAAAAAATGTATGAGTATTAAGAGTTTGGACGGTCAATGGTGCAGACTCCTTCATCTTCTATGTTGTTTTTTTCTTGATTTTGTTTCAGCTATGAAAAGTTCCAAAATCGAATTTGTATCGCTTGAATTATAATTTCATGTGATGCGCTCAGAGATGTCATTTAAAAATTGTTTTATGAGTGTTGTCAAGCCTGGACGAGTGATGTTTAATGTTTAAGGGTGTTGTTTACGTGGATGCAGGGCAGGTGCTTGATGAGATAGCTAGGAGATGAGGCTGAAGAAATTTGTTATAATATACGATGACAAATTTGTTGAATGTTAAACACCATTAACAAAAGCTAAGTGATTTGGAAAAAGCTTGATATTGCTTCTAATTATGATTGTGGTGTAATTTTAATTGTGAGGTTGACTGTTATAATTGGAATCATAAGACTAATATAATAAAAAATAGATCTTGACAATGGGCTTGGATTCACATTTGTAGTTCTGCCTTATTTTCTACAGATGTGGTCATATATAGAGGTGAAATATGGCATTTATTTGTTGGTTTTGATTATAATTTTTTAACATTGATACTTCATATACTCTGTTTCTTAAAGTAGATAAAGCTAGATGGTTTATGAATTACAACAACTCTTTAAAATATGATGATGATTTCATTTCGGGCCCTGCTCGATCAAGCTTGATGCATTAGCCATCAAACAAACTATTTTTGACATGGAAGAAACGGGGGAACAAATGCAACCACTAATTTTGATATGAAATAGGTATAACATTATCTCACTTTGCATACATTGTCTCATGATAATATTAGTTTTTGGTGATTTCCAAGTCGCCTTTGTTGGAAAATAAAATGACGTGGGTACTATTTTTTTCATTCTTTAGTGGGTTGTTGACGTGTAGGTTAAACATGATTAAAATCAATGATGCAAAAATCATATTTTCTTTTGTTTGATTACAATTTTTTATTTAAGATTTGAAGTAATATCAATGAGAAATTTAAAAATTTGTAATGGTTATCTTACAGTTCCTTTTTTTTTTACCATCCATGTTATGAAATAAAGATTGATAGGTTGAGAAGTTATGAAAAGGAAGGTGATAAGTTACAGATTTTTTATTACAGGCCTATTATTTGGAATACAGATTTTTGTGTGGTCATCTACACTTGAAATTCAGTCCAAAAATGTTGATGACTTTGAACCGAGTTTGAACTATTGTCATGTACTGATAAAATAAATCGACGGTATATTTACATTTTTTAAACAACATTCCATTTTGATCTAGGTTACGCTCTATTGGAGACCATTCTTATAGTCTTCCCGAGGTGTGATTGCAAGTTCAAGGCTGGTGATTATGCTCCAGAAGAATAGGCAACAACCACTCAAGTCCAAGGAAGTTTCATGCCCATTGTACGCGAGATACCCTCTGTGGAGTTAGTTAAGGTCACAGACGAGATGAAGGCATTTAATGCATACTCCAAACTGCGTATTAAAAGGACTAATGCTCAAGATGTTGGTGTTAGACTCCAGAGGGCAGCAGAGGATGAAAAGTAAGAGTGTCATTTTGCGAGTACTTCATGGATTTAAGATCAGGTTTTCATTTTTGTTCTTTTTTTTTGTTTTCATCACCAGTCTTCTATATACAAGCATAGTCTTTTGTTTTCCATCTGCATTTTTATTCTGAATTTTTAGGGGGATTTATGTGTTTCTCGGCTTTCTCTATCTCTTATAAAATTTAGGGGAATTTGAATGAGAGCTCGGGATTTGTTAACGTCCCAATTTTTCGTGTGAGACAAATAGATGTATCTCAG
The DNA here is from genome assembly GCA_949130495.1 of Sambucus nigra. Classification (NCBI taxonomy): domain Eukaryota; kingdom Viridiplantae; phylum Streptophyta; class Magnoliopsida; order Dipsacales; family Adoxaceae; genus Sambucus; species Sambucus nigra. Next base: position 163,834,419 of record OX422220.1, on the reverse strand, counting down.
TGCAATTGCATATTCTGATCCACATGGTTTATATGTTTCAAATTTATGGTTTATATGTTTATCTTCATATATGCAGTCTTAATGTTCTGCTTTAGGGGGAATGGAACAATTTTAATGTAGGTTTTGTTCTAGAGAAGGTTGTGACGATCATGAGTGTAAGAGAATATACATGCTGGAACATGCGATTATAAAATCAAAAGCAGCTCTGATACCTGTAAAGAACTAATAAAATAAGAAGAAGTGAAGAAGAATAGCAAATATCCGACACAATCCTTATAAATTCATGATAACACTCAAAAGTTGGATTCTCCCTATAGTTATTGAAGGAATTATTAATGATGTGGTACTGCCTCAATTGGAATTTTTTAGGAGGATGTTTCAGTCATGGAATCTCTTCCAGTTTCTACTGCACAAGACACTTTTATATCAGTGAAGGCACTTAATCAGCTACAACTGATAAATAACCAAGATGCTTTTCTTTTTTTCTCTTTTTAGACTCAAATGCATGCTCTGTTATCCTTTAAGAAATCTGCTCTATTAATTTTCAAGGAGACTCAAATAATCTTTTTTTCTCTTTTTTAGACTCAAATGCCTGCTCATGTTTACTGAGGTATCATACATAGTGGAGTTAAAGTACTATAACGGAAACTTTAAATATTTGTTATAATTTTGTAGACGTGGCAAGATTATTATTTTAGGTTCTTTGTTAAATTTTATTAGTGTCCTATTTTTAATTTTTCTCCCTGGCAAGAATTTAAAGTGCGTGGAAAAGTTTAGTTGAGAGATAATCAATAAGGAGGCACGTGGTAATCTTTAAGAATGTCCTTTATTTCTTGATCACTTTATTAGAAACATATATTTGGTTCACTTTTGAAATGAAGAATTGAGCAGATTACTATTTAGAAGATGTTTGTTCTCCCTACTTATTCTGGTGTTTATTTGTTCACCTTTCCAAGGACCGAATATTATTTGTTACTCTTACTCATTGTTGTCCTTAGTTTCTTTGTAGTAGTTTTTTTTTTATTTCCTACAAATTTTATCTCATTTTGATGTTCTTCATTTGTAGGAATCTACATGAGGGAATATGAGATGTTTGATGGAATAGCTAAGAGACCACTTGGGTGCAAAGATAGTTTTTGAATTTGTTCTACACCCCAATGTGTTATCGGTTGTTTTATAATGATGATTCATGGGGAGACATGGTGAGATATATGTTATATGAAGGGTGAAAAAAAATCAGAGACGTGTAGCACGTGCTAAAATTATTGGGTTCACTGTGTCCTAAATTTCTATTCAGGTATTTTTTGCAACATGTACATTTAACTTCTTTCAATTTTATTGTCTTAACAAATACAATTCACTCTTAAGATTTATATTTGATTTGATTATATATGTTAATAAAGGAACACATGTACATTTTAAGTGTACACATTTCACTTAGTTTTTGGTTTTGGCACGAAATATTGTAGAACATTTTAAATATGTTTGCATTGTTAGTGGTAGCCGACCATGAATAATTAGGAAAATATTTTGTTGAGTTGAGTATTGTTGTTGGAGTATTTTATATTTCTTAAACAAGGTGAATAGTCCTATAAACAAAGGAAATGTTGCGCAAAATTTCTAAATTGTTTACACATTAGTGTTGTAAAAAAAACATTTTGATTTTAATTATACACTATTCAATACTTTGGAATTTTTTGTCGTTTCGCGATTACGTACTTTGGAAATTTACACCGTGCCTTTAGGCACGGGCATTCCGCTAGATAATCCACCCATCATATTTTTAAATAATTATTTTGGGAACATTCCTAAGGATGACTTCACTCCATCTTTACCATAATGCAAGTCGAGCAATTCCAATCTAACCTTATATATACATGCACACACACTTCAAAGAGAAATTAAGGAAAATAATAACATAAGCCCATGAGAGAACGAAAGGGAGGGATGGGTGCCTAACCCCTCCCTATTCCATAACTTAGCCCCTGAACCTGTTAAATATTAGTTTCGCAAGCATCAGTTTGTCTTATACGTCACTCTCTTGAGGCGATAACATGTTCTTTTGCCTATTTTGTTCAAAATAGGATTGCGTCTCTATCTCATTACATCACCCTAAAACTAAAGACGGACGAAGAACTCCCCGATGTAGTGAGGGGCATAGGACCTTTATCCTCCCTCTTACCCCTAAAAGCATCGGGGAGGGGAAGGTCTCTAGATGGCCACAGGGGGAAGTATGTAATACCACATAGTTTTATATAGATATATTCAATTGAGTATTTAAATTATGTGGGCAACACATAATTTAATTTACAAAATAAGAGAAATTAAATAAATATTAATTTATAGTGAAATGAATTATTATTTATGTGATTATTTACTAACTAGTGTACTGTAGTAAATAATATTAAACTAAGTGGTAACTGAGTAAACATGACGAAATTTAATACTATCTTAACTGGAACGCGAGTGATTAAATTAAAATATGTTGAGATGGGAAATCATTCATAAGTGACTCGGGTGACGATTCAAGTGCATGATCGATCCGAAATGGGTCAAATTAGTCAAAATAGTCAAAATTGAGCACCCGGGGGTTGCGCTCGAGTCTCTGGTGTTTTTTTAAAATTAATCAGGACTTATCTAGGTGACGTTTGGGCTCCTTAAAGGAATATGAAAATCCAAAAACGAGATTTCAATTATAAAATGAAAGGGTTATGGCCTAGGGAAGATTCATTTCATAAATCCAAACGTTGGGAGAGTTATACTAAGAGTTAGAGTGAATGTCAAAAGAATTGGGAAGAAAATTCAAGAGTATAAGGGAGAAATTGAAGAACTTTGCAAGAGCACTCTAGGATTGAAGAAGTGAAAGGAATAGTCTTGAAGGATTAAGTGACATTTTCTTCAAATCAGACTCTAGAATCATAAGGCAAGTAATTAACTTGGGATTTAATTTGTATATGCAATTTTAGTCATGTCATAATTGGGAAGTGATATTTGTAGATGATTTCACATATATACCAACTATGGGATTTTGGGAAATAAAGTATATTTTTGGAAATAATTTATATTTTGGGAGATGATTTATATTTGGGAAATGATAAATGATACATCTTTAAAGAATTAAGGTGGATTGAAATTTGAGGACGATTATTAGAATGATGAAATTCTTGACTCTAGTTATAATCCCATGAATTAATAATTAATCTTTTAAATTGATGTCACTACAAGATGTTAAAATATCTACTAGAAATGTACGCCCTTTATGAATTGGATAGTGTATGATATTGGGTTGAGGATCATTGGGACTGAATTGGGGAAGAAAACATGGATGAGGTTCACTGGCTGGAAAAGAAAACTGGTTCGCTTTTAGATCAAACCGGTTTGGATTTTCAAAAACGGGAACCGGTTTGCTTTGAGATCAAACCAGTTCAAAATTTTGGAATTTTCAGATTTTGGGCTATTTTATTTAATTAGGGACTAATTAAATAATTAAGAGGAGGAGAAAGCCCAAAGGTTATATTTTATATTTATCAAAATTCAATTAAGTCTGCATGTGGATCTTGAGTTAAAAATGGACTTTAGCGGTGATGTGAAATTAAAATATTTGAGGAAAATAGTTGAATATGAATAAGTGTGATGGAAAATGCGGGAATTGTAGGGGCTGAGTGATTTAAACACCTGTGTAATATTGGTATTAAAAACAATTGGATTGATTAATTAAGTGAATAATTAATTAATTGAGTATAAAATGGAGCATTGGGTCATAATGCATTTTTGTGCCACTTGTGATAGGCATAATTAGATAAATTATTATTGAATATGTATATATATATATATATATATATATGCATGTATTAAAATTGTATATATAGATATTATATGGGTGTGAAAGACATAATGATATGGATAATCATTAGAGTTTGTGCGAGTGAGTGATCTTCCTTGGCTACCCAATGCATGGTTAGTATTATTCACAAGTCATAATAGCTACGCATGTGCGTGATAAGCTTGAGTCCAAGGTGAGGTAATTATGGGTATGGTTATTGCTCACTAATTGTAATATCCTACTCCTGTAATTTAACTAAATTATATATTAATTATAAACGAGGAGTTAATGATAATTTTAGAAGAATTGTGGGTTAAATTAGAGAAAAATAAAGGAAGAAGATAATTGGGTCATTCAAATGACAAGGGGTTGTGGTTAGAATGTCACGAGATATAGGGCTCCAAACAGGATGCTACTAGATTCTAGTAGGAGGTCCCGTGAAGGGTCACGTGAGCTATAGTTCAAACTATGAAGGTAAGTTGTTCGAATGACCTAGCCTTGTCGTTCGAACGATGTGAGCCGAGTTTTTAATCTGAGCTACCCTTACCCATTGTCATTATAGCTGTTAGATCTCTACGTTGTCGAGCTCAGATCAACCTAGAAGGGAAAAATGGGATTTTTGGCATTTGGGAGCATTTTTATTATGGGTTGTTTAGTGTGTTTGAGGTTTTTTTGAGGTGGAAGAAGGAGAGAGAGAGAGAGAGAGAGAGAGAGAGAGAGAGAGAGAGAGAGAGAGAGAGAGGGAGAGAGATAGAGAGGTAGAGAGACTGTGTGTGTGTGTGAAAGAGAGAGAGAGAGAGAGAGAGATGTGTGTGGTCTTCCACCACCATCCACAACCAAACCACCATTATTCCACCATTTTCTTAGTGTATTCCACCCCATTTGAGCCAAATATACCCATTTCCACCATTGTAAGACAAAAGCAACGAACTTTTGAGGATTATTTGAGGAATTTTGGTGGAGATGATGAGCGCCTCGAAGGAGTTTGAATTAGGTCCTTCTTGGAAGCTTAGAATAAGAACATTGTGGATCATTTGGAGGATGCATTTGATAACCCCATGAGGCCACCTTTGGAGGTGGGGGTTGCTCCTCCTACACCAACACTTCCACCACCATTGGAGCCATTAAAGGTGGGGAAACCTTACTCTTGTAATAAGATTATATTTGCATATTGTAGTCTTGTAGTTAGATTACATGTGTAGGGTGAACTTGAATAACTGGTGAAATTAATGTGTAGAATTAATAAACATTTTTATGGAGTAAAAAAGTTGGAAAATGATATTTTGTTGAAAACAAAGGATGAGTAAATATATGAAAGTTTTGAAAGTTGGCGATTTATGAAAATAGTATACTTTCTAGAAAGATTGGTGTTAAACATTTTATGAAATAAAGTGTTTGAAAATATTTATTTATTGGGGTAAACATTGGTGGAATAATGTTTCTTGCAAAATGAAAATTTTATGAAAAATACTTATTTATTGAGTTTAAAGAAATTAAATATCTTCTATGACTCAAAAATGCGTTTTTTCAAGTTTGATGAATTTCTAGAATAAAAATTTGTTTAACCCATTTAATAGGATTTCACGTTTTAAAATTCATCTTCTCATGTACGTGAACTTCCACCGGTTTGCACCGCCACCACCACCACCGCGTAGATCACGAGACGAGGAACGCAGCCATACGAAAATAAGCCGTGAACCTGCATACCAAAATCCCAGGCAAGTGTTTAAACTTGCTATTTTCGTTGATGCAATATTCATGTTAGCTTAGGATTGAATTGTGACGAAAAGTAAGGAAGAAAACCCCAATTTTTTTGATACGGATTTGCATGTAGAAATCGTTATAACCATATTCTGAAAATAATATGTGAAGTAGATGATCAACCCACGAATTTGTGATGTTATGTTAGAAGGAAATTCTGGAGAAAACTGATTAGAACAAAAGTTAAGAAAACTTAGGGTTCTTGATGATTAGATGAGATTTTGTAAGGACACAAATTTCCAATTGAGTCCATATATAGTTTTGGCTCAATTCCGGACAAAAACATTTATTCATAGGATAGTATTTATTGTAATATTCTCAAGCCTATGAAGTGTATGCTGAAGACGTAGCGGCAAAGAATTTAAAGCTTCATCAAAATGCCGGTTTGCGTGCCTCGTTTCTACGTCATCAACTAAGGTTCCATGCTCCCAAGGTATGAATGTAATTATATGTATATAGGAGCTTGGAACAATTTGTATTGGGTATTAGGTTTAATAAAAACTGCATTTTATTTTCAGAAAGAATCAAATAAGAACTTTAATATAAGTATATAAAAGTTTCTGGGCCAAAATCGATTTTTACAAACTTTCTGGACGTTCGTTAGAAATGTCGTTCGAATGAGTTTTTTCGTTCGAACCAGTTTCGTTCGAACGAGTTTTGTCGTTCGAACCAGTTTCGTTCGAATGAGTTTTGCCAACGACCCTATCTGGTCAGTTGTTCGATATGTCGTTCGAACGAGCTTTCGTTCTAACGAGGTATCTAACGAGATTCTAACGAGCCCAGGCTGGTCGCTCGTTAGAAGTCTCGTTCGAACGAGAGTCAAGTTCGTTCGAACGAGACGTCAGGCGTGAACGGTTTTGAGCAGTTTTTGGTAGTTTTTTCCCCACTTCTCCACTTGGTTTTCAACCAACTTTTTCATGCATTATTATGTGCGGGAAACACATTTTCCAAAATAACTTTTCCAACATGGTTTATCTCCTAAAGAGAGTTTGAGAGAAAAATTAGTTTAGGAAAATGTTCAAGTTTTGAGTGTTCATTTTTAATGAAAAATTCATACACACTCTAGTTTACACCCAATAATTGTTTATCCAAGTTTCTATATAAATATCAATTGCTTGGAGATTGTTTTGGCACCGGTTTTTCTCCACACCGAATTGAAGAGAAGTTCGTTTCATTTCTACCCGCTTGGAGAAAGGCTCCATGTTAGGGTGACGGTGTGCCTCATTGCCCGATCGGTGGGAGTCCGAGACCGCGGTGGAGCTCCGTTGGTTATCCGCTAATTGAAGGTCGATACAAGAAGAAGCATCACGGCTTGAGAGGGTTCGAGTTTAGGAAGTAAGTCTTTTGTCTTGTATTTTGTAATACCGTTTTTAGTGGATTTGAGGCTAGGGCCGTCCCGAGGTTTTTTCCCATTAGTGGGTTTTTCCTCGTACATCGCGGTGTTGTGTGACTGTTGATTTTATCTTGATCTATATCACTTAGAACGCATGCTAGATTAATTTCAAGATAAAAGTTGGTTTTACAATCACACTAATTTAATTTGGGACTTGAATTATGTTTTAATTTGTTTTGAGAAATTAAAACTTATTGTTTATATTTGAAAGTTGAAACCATCTCAACGCTTCCGCATTTATTTAAAAGGAAATTATATTATTTTAATTGAGATAATTAATCACCGGGGATCCAACTGCGTTTTCAAATTGGTATCAGAGCCAAAAACGGTAATTTATTTCGTTAAGATCCTTTAATTTTTGGCTAAAATGGATTTTTCCACATTTTCAAAATTTCCTATTTTCGATTGTTCAAACTACGCGTATTGGAAAGCGCGAATGAGATCGGCACTAAAATCTATCGACGAGAGAGTTTGGATGTCTGTTGTTACCGGATATTCCCCACCAACTTACTTAGTTGAAAATGAACGTGTTTTAAAACCCGCCGATAGATGGACTGAAAATGATTTTAAACTTGCTAACTTTAATTCCCGAGGTTTAAATGCCTTCTTTAGCGCTGTCGCACCGGATGAATTCCGACGTATTATGACGTGTGAAACCGCTAAAGAAGCTTGGGATATTTTACAATTAACTCATGAAGGAACTAGTGTCGTTAAAGCTTCAAAACTCCAAAACCTCACCACTCAATTTGAAACTATCAAAATGGATGAAAAAGAAACATTTGATAAATTTTATGCTCGACTTTCCGATATTGTTAATTCATCCTTTAACTTGGGAGAGAAAATACCTGACGACCGTGTTGTAAAGAAAATTTTAAGGTCCCGTCCCGATAGATTTATTCCAAAAGTGACCGTTTTAAATTCTTTACCCACTTTAGCCTCTACGAAATTAGAAGAGCTTGTAGGTGATTTACAAACCTATGAACTGGATATGTTTCCCTCTAAAACTGAAAAGAAAATTGAAAAGGGTGTTGCTTTAAAAGCCCGAAAAGAGGTTAAACAAGTAGTAGAGAGCGATAGTGATAGTGACTCGGAAGATATGGCTTTGTTTGCTCGCAAATTTAGAAAATTTCTTAAATTTAACAAAGATAAAGTTAAAAATGATTTTAAGAAAATTGATACTTCTAAACATGATAAAAGCGAGAAGATCTCTAAAGCCGAGAAAATCCCTAAAACTAGTAATGACAATTTGGATAGGGACGAGTCTAATAAGTGTTTTGGTTGTGAAGGTTATGGCCATAGGGCTTTTGAGTGCCCCACTAAACTAAGGAAAGAGGGTAAACGACCCGTTTCATATAATGCGACCCTTAGTGATAGTGATAAGGAAGAGAAGCCCGATTCCCCCACTAAGAAAAATTTTGTGGCTTTTATGGCTAGACATGTGAGTGATAATGAGAACTCATCGAATGATGAAATAATAGCACATGCCACTTCCAAGGTCATTGTACATGATTCTCTTATTTTTGATGATAGTAAGAGTGAAGAAGAAAGAGAGAGTGAAAATGAAGAAGAGGTTGATGAGAGTGAACTTCAAAATGCTTTCCATGAATTATATAAAGAATCTATTAAATTGAAAAAGGCGAATTTGAAGTTAGAAGCGAGTTTGAGAGAGAGTGTCAAGGTCATTGATGAAAGTGCCTTAATAGAAGACCTTAGGACACGTGAGAGGACTCTTCAAGAGAAGCTTAACTATGTAGAAGGCGAGAGAGATAGCCTTAGGGGTTTAATGGAATCCTTGAAAAAGGAGCTTCTTGCTTTTGAAGAGCGAAATTTTTTACTAGAATCTAACATTTTAGAATTGGAAAATAAATTAAAAGAGTCTAGTAATGTCAAATTTAATTTGGAATGTCGTTCGGAAACACTTGATAAAATGTTAGGAACGGTCCAAGTTAAAAATGACACTTTTGGTTTAGGCTTCAATACTTGTAATGAATTTAACCCTAAAGTCAAAACCAACATTTTAGGAGAATCTACTAGGAATGCATTTCAAGATCACTGCTTAGGTAAATCTTTTCGACATGTTTTCACTTGTTCACACTGTGGTCGAAAAGGTCATCTTAAGAAATTTTGTTTTGATCTTAAACGAATTCCTAGAAAATCCCATAGTAAAGTAACCACGATAGCTAACGTTCCTACACCCCAAGATAGTAATTCTTCATTAATTTGGGTTAGGAAATCCGACTTGGTTTCCTTACAAAATAGGGATTTTGATTCTCATTTACTTACACATGCTTCCTCCCTTGCTAAATCTAATGGATGAATGTGTTAGTGTTTGCACACTTTAGCTTTTGTACTTCATGCCATATTCATATGCTAAATGTATGCTTGTTTAGTCATTTTCTAGTCATTGCCTTATTTCATATCACATGCTAGAATTTATGACTTGTTTATCTTTTTGTATTATTTTTTATTGAATTAATTGAAAAATATAAAAAGATTTTTGTTTATCATTTGTGTTTTATTTATTTCATTTATGCTTAATGAAAAATACAAATGATTTTTGTTTAGTCTTTTGAGTATATATCTTTCTTTTTTGACTAAAAATGTTAAAAACTCAAAAAGATTTTGTTTGGTGTGTATTTTTGTTTGACACACTTTATGTGGAATATACTTGTGTTTGAATCCCATCATATACGCTCCCACGTGGCTAGAACTTTTGGTTTAGATTTTCAATCCTTATTATGTTCTTTACCATATTTTATGGAGTAGTTGGATTTTGTATTGTTTAAATGGATTCTATTTCTATATGCCTCTATTCACACATGCACGAGCTCTTTTGAAATCTTAATGTCACATGTTATATTTGAGCTTTTTGAGGTGTTCTCCTATCAATCTAGTCATCTACATATCTATGACCTAGGAGGACTAGTGCATGTCAAAATCCGTTGCATGTGAGATTTGTGTGAAAAATGAAAACATGATAAATTAATATATGCACGGGGAAGGGCTCCAAAAGGATGAATTAAATCCTTTGCGATAGTAAGCCACCGTTGATTGGATCTAAAAGAAATACGTGATCCAAAGGCCTAAAAACAGAATATTTGGCATTAAACAGAAAGCAATTGCCAAGGCCTATGTTTGTTTGATATATTCATTCAAAAAACAAAAGAATATATATGCTCATTGAGGGAGAATTGGATGGTATATCAACGGTTTGCACAATGTCCGTTTATCCTAGTTGTCTTTAATGTCATGACTCTATTTGGTTTGTAGAATCATCATCATGCTAGGCTTGTATGCATTGTGTATGTTTGTTCATTGAGTTCAATCTATATTGTCACATGAGGTTATATTTAAATGTGATAAAGTTTGCAATCAAATGAGAACTCCGTGAACGTTTCTTAAGTGTTTGGGTCTAAATTTAATTGTTGCTAGTTCACACCCCTACACTTCCGTTTCCATATGACACATTTTTGCCATACGAGTGTGCAAACTTATTGTATTTTGTGTCATGTGTGTGTTTATATCTATTTATATATGCATGTACTTATTGGTATATTTAAAGTATATATATATATATATATATATGATATCTGTTTGTCTTTGCCTTGCTTTAATTGCCCATATGCTTTCATGTCTTATCACTTTAAGCTTTCACATGCTGTTTATTAGTTCTTTATCCTTTGCCTATTCCCGAACAAAAAGGGGGAGAATGATGATAGGGGAGAAATGGTATCTAATCCTATTATTATCGTATCTTAGTTTGGGGGAGATTTATCTTAGGGGGAGACGTCTTTCTAAGTATGTCATGTGGTTAAAAGGGAGAATTAATTTAGGGGGAGTAATTAATTAATTGCATTTAATATTTTGATATTCCCTATTCATTTGATGAGTTTGCTTAAGTGTGCAGGAATTACTCTAAAGCGGCATCTTTCTATGGCAAAGCGTTTGATCCTTGGGTTGAGTCAATTTTGGGCGGGTTATGTTTTGAGTCTAGTAGAGCTTGACGGCCCTTTAGGATTTTTGTTTGGTTTTTTGTCCCGGAATAGCCAAAGAGGGAGATTTGTAAGGACACAAATTTCCAATTGAGTCCATATATAGTTTTGGCTCAATTCCGGACAAAAACGTTTATTCATAGGATAGTATTTATTGTAATATTCTCAAGCCTATGAAGTGTATGTTGAAGACGTAGCGGCAAAGAATTTAAAGCTTCATCAAAATGCCGGTTTGCGTGCCTCGTTTCTACGTCATCAACTAAGGTTCCATGCTCCCAAGGTATGAATGTAATTATATGTATATAGGAGCTTGGAACAATTTGTATTGGGTATTAGGTTTAATAAAAACTGCATTTTATTTTCAGAAAGAATCAAATAAGAACTTTAATATAAGTATATAAAAGTTTCTGGGCCAAAATCGATTTTTACAAACTTTCTGGACGTTCGTTAGAAATGTCGTTCGAACGAGTTTTTTCGTTCGAACAAGATTTCGTTCGAACGAGTTTTGTCGTTCGAACGAGTTTTGTCGTTCGAACCAGTTTCGTTCGAACGAGTTTTGTCGTTCGAACCAGTTTCGTTCGATATGTCGTTCGAACGAGCTTTCGTTCTAACGAGGTATCTAACGAGATTCTAACGAGCCCAGGCTGGTCGCTCGTTAGAACTCTCGTTCGAACGAGAGTCAAGTTCGTTCGAACGAGACGTCAGGCGGGAACGGTTTTGAGCAGTTTTTGGCAGTTTTTTCCCCACTTCTCCACTTGGTTTTCAACCAACTTTTTCATGCATTATTATGTGCGGGAAACACATTTTCCAAAATAACTTTTCCAACATGGTTTATCTCCTAAAGAGAGTTTGAGAGCAAAATTAGTTTAGGAAAATGTTCAAGTTTTGAGTGTTCATTTTTAATGAAAAATTCATACACACTCTAGTTTACACCCAATAATTGTTTATCCAAGTTTCTATATAAATATCAATTGCTTGGAGATTGTTTTGGCACCGGTTTTTCTCTACACCGAATTGAAGAGAAGTTTGTTTCATTTCTACCCGCTTGGAGAAAGGCTCCATGTTAGGGTGACGGTGTGCCTAATTGCCCGATCGGTGGGAGTCCGAGACCGCGGTGGAGCTCCGTTGGTTATCCGCTAATTGAAGGTCGATACAAGAAGAAGCATCACAGCTTGAGAGGGTTCGAGTTTAGGAAGTAAGTCTTTTGTCTTGTATTTTGTAATACCGTTTTTAGTGGATTTGAGGCTAGGGCCGTCCCGAGGTTTTTTCCCATTAGTGGGTTTTTCCTCGTACATCGCGGTGTTGTGTGACTGTTGATTTTATCTTGCTCTATATCACTTAGAACGCATGCTAGATTAATTTCAAGATAAAATTTGGTTTTACAATCACACTAATTTAATTTGGGACTTGAATTATGTTTTAATTTGTTTTGAGAAATTAAAACTTATTGTTTATATTTGAAAGTTGAAACCATCTCAACGCTTCCGCATTTATTTAAAAGGAAATTATATTATTTTAATTGAGATAATTAATCACCGGGGATCCAACTGCGTTTTCAGATTTTAGGTTGTTTAATCATGTTTAATGATGGTTATATGCATGCTTAACGTTAGGAACATCTGGAAATATATTACCATGATTGTAGTATAAGTCTTGGGACGATTCGTGTTGAAAATTATGGATTTGAATGAAGAATATTAGTCAAACCCGTAACTGCACTTCTGCAGAAATCGAAATACCTGTTTGATCGATCGATCGCACCTAGAGCGTCGATCGATCGAAGGTTCGATCGATCGAGCCCCAGACGTCGATCGATCGACCCCTCCTGGCAAACTCTTTTTCCCCTTGTTTAATTAGTTGAATTAATTTACCGTGGAATATTTCTTGAGCGTTATAAATAAAATGTTTTGGGATATAGAAGAGACCAATAGGACATATGATTAAGTGTTGAGAACTTTATTATGAAATAATAATTGGGTCTAAGGGATAATTAATTAAGGAACGACGAACTGCGTATTTCAAGTGAGAGATTACAACGAATACCTACGATAGTGAATAGACGTCTACCTACTGAATTTGTTACTTGGATGGATAAAATCCACGAGTGTCACGTAATTAGTGAGAAAACCCTCCGAGTTAAGGTTAGAGACGAAACCTTATACGAAATCTTAAAAATGTAAAATTAAGGATAAATTTTGTAATTATGGGTAAGGAGAGTGACCTATATTAATATGATAAAGTGGTATATTTATATGATTGTGTGTACATATATTATATACATGTGAAAAATGTACCCGCGCTACTTGCTATCCCTGAGGTTACCGCACTGGGACGGTCTTATCCTGTGTTGCCTTATGGAGGATATTGATTCGTACCCTAGAAGATAGAGATCCTAGGTACGGGCTATCAAATTGATAGTCGGACGGTCCTAAGAGACGTGAGGGTATGTACTGACCTCTTGGACATGGAAATCTATGCTTCGCCTCAATGTTGTTTTGTTTATGTTAATACAGTTCGAGAGTGATTCCGAACTTGTATTCCCCTTTGTGTGAGCGATACGGGGATTGGATAGCAGAGTATGCCCGCACCATAGTTTTAGTTTGGGTGCTGTTATATATATATATATTATACGAGCAGTTAATATATATATGGGATTATGAACTTTAAACTGTCTACTGTGATTTGATTAGTAGGACATGGTTGTTGACTCAATAATAAATGTTTGTTTTGTGAAAGTATAATGTGTCACTGTAAAACTTTATTGCTTTTATAAAGTTAGAAATAGAGAAATTTGGTTACAAATTGGAACATCTCTTTTAAATGAAACCGTGAATTGCAAATCTTTCGGGTAAGTGATGTTAAGTCAAATCTTTTAGAAAGACTAGTGCGTTAGATGATAAAACAAACCAATGGGAAGGATAGTGCGATAGGGGTACACATTAGAAGAGAGGTGAGTATTTTCTCAAGAGAGCGACACTCTAATATGTTATTGCATTGGCCTGTATCAATTTAAATACTTGCTAAACGTATTCTAAAATCAAACACACTTTCGGGCTCTGACCCGTTTCTTCTCCTCTCTCTCTCTTGTATATATATGTATATTTTCAGGTGCCCAGCCACAGGGGCGTCTTGCGTAGGATCCCTTGAGAAGAACGAGCTGCAGCTTAGGTGGGAGTTGCAGGTCACTTGAGTAGACGGCTTATGTTATTGACTCCACTCCTAGTACTCTCATTTATTGGGCACGTGTCGCTACTTTTCATTATTTCATTTGTTGTTGGGAGATTTATATTTCAGTCATTTCCAGTATTGTTTCTTTGGGATTTATTCAGTATGGACTTGTGTTTTAGTTTTAATTTGTTGCCATTCGATTGACAAATGTATTATATTATTTGGCTTACTGTAGTGTGATTCTTAATTGTAAGTATGTTGTTTTTAATTAAATAAATATTTTTCTTTAAATTAAAATTTGGAATGTATATGAAAATGGTTTTGACACTTAGCTTAATTATTTAGGGTGTTAAATTGGAAAATTTATTTTTAACGATAGTGATGCTGAGAATGAACCAACTATATACCTTGATTTAATTTAATAAAGGAGTGATCGCCCGGTATTTAATTAGGCGGGGTGTCACAGGGGGTGGGTTAAGAATGTGATAAGGATAAATTGTAAGAGTATATGTAAAATGAAAGAAATTGTATTTTCTTATAAAAGTAGTCTTGAGTGTCAATGGATTTCTTGAATAAAGAAAGTAAAGAAATGTGTGGTTTGAAAAATTATTAATGAAGTTATTGAATAAGTGTTAATGGGTAAACATGGACAAATTATAAGGAAAATATTAACACTTATGAAGTTGAAAAGAACTAAAGAAGTAAATATGTTTTCAAATAAGAAGAACATTACTCCAAGGTTTAAAGGGTGTTAATGTGTTAAAACATTTAAGAAGTTAGTATGGGTCACTTAAAAGTGTTTTGTGAGAAATTAACACTTGCGAAAATGGAGTAAAAGGTGATTCGGAAAAAAATGGGTAAAGTGGTAATTTTACTTAAACTGAAACATTTTTTTTTCATAAAAATGTTGGGAAAAGGTTTTACGCAAAGTCGTCCTATATGAATATGAATTTTGGATTAAAAATCATGTTTTAAATGTAAAGGACATGAAATGGCAAAACTTTAAGTGTAACACAAGTTGGGTGTAGCCTCGAGTTTTGGCTTCGGTCGGGTAAACGGAAAAGTAGAGTAATGTGGACATTTGTAAATTGTTAAAACACATAATAGGAACTCGTATGGAAATGGGATAAGGCATAAGAGGCCTGATCCCTAGGTTGAGAATCCCAAAACAACATGCTAGAGCATATGGTGCGCAAAACCGATGGTGTTGAGCGTGTTAAAGTTTGCAGTCTTGGAAGATTCTGAGAAAAGATAAAAAGAATAAGGAACATGTTAAGAAATGGGTTGTGTGGTAAAATGTATTGATATAACCTAACTTGAATAAATAAATAAATGTAATATGAAGGTTAAAATGGATAAGTAAATGTATAATTTATAAAATTCCATAAAGTAAGAAAAAAGGTAAAGTGAATGGGTAATTAGGTGATGAAACAACCTAAGCGGTTAAACACATAATTACCACAAGAATTTGTTGTAAAAAGGTTTTCAAATATTATAGAAATATTTTCTTACACGGGGTTCGTGTGCATTGAAAGAGTGAGTTTCAATGAAAATACTAAAGTGTTTTGGATATATTAAAAAGGGTGATTTCAGTACATGATTGTGTTCAAAGAAATCAAATGTAGTGATTTCAAGTGTTGAATGTTTTAAATAAAGTGAGAAATGTTAAAAATGACTAAAGGAAGTCTTTACAAGATTAAGGCAAATTAATCCGAACAAAATAAGGTTTTTGAAAGTAAAAACCGTTTCATGCATTGAATATATGTAAGTGTACACAACACACACACACACACACACACATATACACACAATGTAATTCCATGTGCACGTAGGCATAACATGTTGAGTCTCCTTTTTGTCGTTCAATTCTATGCTTCATTAGTATATTTTCCTCTGGGCATTGGCTCACAGCCTTCCTTTGTTACGAAAGGTTGGGGGAGTTTTGTATTTTGAGGGTGTTATATAGGTACATACCTTCTTTATTTTTACGTTAGTAGCTTTGTATACTTGGACTTCGGGGAGCTTCCCATGTGTCCCTCACGTAGTTTACTTTGAAACTGGAATTACATGTTAAACAAATGAAGTGATAATTAAAATAAAACTGAACTAGGAACATTGTACAAGTGGTTTCATTGTACTTCACACCTAATGTTGGAGTCGAAACATGTTGACTACGGGTATCCCATAAATTCGGGTCGGGGCATTACAAATTGTATCAGATCTCTAGGTTCAAGGTTCCTTTTAGGAGTTATGTGGTGAGCTCGGTATTGGATCTTTCGACGTCAGTGTTGGGTAGGTCTGATCATGCCAGTATGATGATAGTTTAGTTCGTGTCCTCCACGGTAAAGTCAAAGGGGTTAGCACGACAAATAAGTTAGTACGCTCAAGTTGATAGTTATTAATCGCTTCATCACTTTTGATTAGAATGTTTGTAATTTACGGGTGTCCATGCAAGACTATAGTGGTGACACCGTGGTTGTTAGTGTGGAGTGATTTTGTTAAATTCTTGCTGACATAGGATCATTTAAGGTGTCGATAGAAGGAGATGATGCCTATTGGGCTAGTGGAACGTGATGCATATAGTCAATGGTATAGGTTAATGGATGGAGTGTCATCACTAGACACTAATGAATGGTGATGGAAAGCATTATAGTCCTTAGGTGTGTCACTTATGGGTAATTAATGCTGATGACATAAATAAACAAACTTGCTTCTCGGGTGATATTGCCGTGGTGATAATTCGGTGAACACATGGAGTTGCGTAGGCTAATATTGGAAAAAAATGTGATAATTCGTGTGAGATGTATTGCATGATGACTTTAATGGTGAGAGTAGCCTCGGTAGTGGCAACAATGAGAAATGCTCTTCGCTACCTAGCCGTAAAGGTTGTGTATCTCATGTATGGAGACTAGATAACTAAATAGCATTCATAAGTATTGATTCTGTCGTGAGAATGTATTAGTTCCTTTGGTTGAGGATTTGGATTTAATATATTTTTATTGTAATGTGGTATTGAGTAATAGGATCCCGTATAGGCAATGCTCGACGTCCCATATCCTACCAAGATCAAAATAATCGTGCTAACAGGTAGATTAGCACATGAAATGATATTTACATAGTGAGGCAATTGAGTTGCCATAGTTGAACATCCATTGAGTATTGGGTGAGGCAGACCTTGAGGTTCATAGGTTGTAGGCGAAAAACTGTATCCTGATAAGACCCCTAGTAGCATTAGTTGTGGTTTGTACGTGGTTTATAGTCACAGCCTTTGGAAGAAAGATAAGATTAGTATCTAATTTTTGAGACTCATTTTATACACTAAGGTAATGTCTAGATATGAGCTAATCCTAGTGTGAGAGTAGTTCATAGTCACGTTGAGATGACCATGGGATAAATTGTGTGCACCGTCATTAAGGATAAAATTGAATGTTGTGACGCCTTGAGGAGTTTGATGATTAAGGTGCACCATAGATAGTCGCTTATAGAATAGTGTTGCAGTCACCAAGTAATTACGATGTAGGTGTTGAAAAGGCTTGTAGAACACACCTATAATGATAAATATAGGAATAGTGAATTATTGTCGACTTTGGGACTCTTATATGAGATGTGTTTGGTGTTCTTAGGAGACCAATTAAGTTCGATAAAAGTAGGTAGTAACATTCTAGTAACAATAGTGTTGAGGGTTATATGATGACCCCGATAGCTTGTTGTATAGTGTACGTGCCGAGTACGGCTTCCAAAATCATCACAAATGGTAGCGTAATCCCTAGGGTAGGGTGATAGTTTGTGTCATTATAGGAGTGATTCTTGGATGTCATGGAGCAACTAGTGTGTGTTGGCGATACCCGGTTTCAGGATCGACTAGGAGATGTATTCAAGACTTAGAGTGATGACGTCATGTGTATACTTGAAAATGGAAATCAAGGTGGGGTAGCATCCAAACATGATTATTATGTTGATGTGTCGATGGTATATGCTAGGGTTGCCTTAACAATGTAAGGACTAGTTTTGAGCACGTCTTGTCAAGCTAGTATGGGTTAGAGGATGTAGGCTAGCATGGTATTTACTACAGTTAGAATTTCAATGGATGTGGGTGTAGTCGTCATAAAAATTTTGTGTTGGTAGAAACGAAATGGTGATCTTGGTGGTAGCCTCGTCTTGTCAGTGGCCAGGACAAGGTGAGCGTCTCGCTAGAACTAAGTAACGTCTATGAGAGTTTGAGATTTCGATCATGATATTTTAAAGAAGATAATATCATAGGTGTAGTAGGTTGGTGACATCGTCACTAGTGATTGGACAAGATAAATGACTACAGCATGAGGTGTCCACTAATCGTAATGGTTCATGTGCACCTAGGATGTGAGAGGTAGGGCCTTGCTCCCAAAGAAGGAAGTCCGGCATTGACTTCCAAAAGGACTACTGATTCAAAAATTTCTTTTGTATTGCAAGGATAAATGGTTGTGAACTGATTCACCATAGCAAGTAACTTGAGTTAGGGAATGTGGATGGGAGTTGTGCTCCGTGGGAACTCTAGGAATGAGTGACTTTAATTCAAGTTCTGATGTAGGTTCACTTCTGTAAGTCAGAGTCAGACACTTATGGGAAAAATTCCTCAGGACAGTTGCTTGCTCCTTATAACTTTCGCATGTTCTTTCGGTCTCAGTAATCGGGAATCGATATTCTCGCCTATGTTGTGACTCAGATGGGGTCCATTTCATTCTACGGTGTGTATGGGCCTGGGATATAACAGTGGATCGGGTTGGTCAATGCAGCTTGGTAAGTGGGTGAGCCCATATGAGGTATTCTCACTATTGCATAAAGATTTGCGTACGCGTGGTTGTGTTCTCAACCACATGGCTTGCTCATAGTAGCGATCTTTCTTAGAAATAGTGGACCTCTAACTAGATGACTCGGCAGTCAGTGGCTCGGGTTACGAAGCATAATGGTGACTTGAGGATATGGTGTAGTGTTAGAAATCGAGGAGACTTAGCCTACAATGTTGGTTTGCCACGGTGAGTGGGTTAGAGTGAGACTATAGCGAGTACATAAGGATGAGACACCTAGGGTAGTACTAGGTTCATTAGAGTGACGCAGAGGAAGGTGTGAATTGGTCATTAGTAATGATTTGATTGTATTATTACTCCTTGGTGTGAGAGAATAGTGTATCATGGTTATTGGCAAGATCATGCGAGTTGTGTAGTCTGGAAATTTATGGAATACATGATGTATGGTCCTAAACTAGAATTGATTTTGGTGATGAATATGACAGTCGATTGTATTATGGTCCATGTTGGATGAGGCTTAACCTCTAGGAAGGTTTTATCTTTCATTTAGTAATATGTTTTAGGTACATGAATAGGAAGTGCTAGAAATTTGTTACGCGTGATCATCAAGCGAGTGGAGGCTCGGAGTTGATTATGTAAAGTTCATGGTTAAAAAAATTATGAGCAAAAGAACATGTCACATGTTGAGTATTTGGTTACCTTAGTGTTGAGGATTTCGATGATATTCCTTGGAGGATTTCAAGGACTTAGAATAGAAATTTTTTGACACTGTAAGCTTGAGGATTGATGGATCGATAATTTCGGTGATGAAATTCCCTAAGGAGGGAAATTTGTAATAACTTGCTCCAGTAATTTAATTAAATTATATAAGAATTATAAATGAGGAGGAGTTAATGATAATTATAGAATAATTATGGGTAAAACTTGAGAAAAATGAAGGAAGAAGAAGGATGGATCGTTCAAATGACAAGGGGATGTCGTTCGAACGACAAAGGGTGGTCGTTAGAAGGTCGCAAATTACAAGGCTTCAAATGATATGCTAGTAGTTTGCAGTAATAGGTGACGCAAAGGGTTGTGTTATATACAATTGAAACTAGGTGATAAGTCATTAGAATGAGCTAGGCTTGTCATTCAAATTACGTAAGACGAGTTTTTAATCTAAGCCTCCCTTATGTGTTGTCACGATTCTATCTGTTAAATCATTGAGCTAGCGAGCTAAGATCAACCCAAAAGGGAAAAAATCGGGTTTTTGGCCTTTGAGAGGGTTTTATTAAGGGTTGTGAATAATGAGAGATAGAGAAGGGGGGGGGGGGAGAGAGAGAGAGAGGGGTGGGTGGTCATCCACCTCCATCCACCGCTCTTCCACCATTTTCTTGGTGTATTCCACCACATTTTAATGAAATATACCCATTTCCACCATTGTTGGAGAAAAGCTACGAATTTTGGAGGAGTATTTTGGGAATTTTGGAGAATATGATGAGGACTTCCAATAATTTTGAAGTGCGTCTTGCTTGGAAGCTTGGAAGAAGAACTTTTTTGAGCATTTGGAGGATGAATTTAGTAACCCCTTGAGGAATCCTTTGGAGGTGGGGGTTGCTCCTCCTACACTAACACTTCCACCACCATTGGAGCCATTAAAGGTGGGGAAACTTTAATCATGTAATAAGATTATATTTGCATATTGTAGTCTTGTAGTAAGATTATGTAATACCCCGTATTTTTACGCTATATTAATTTGGGGATTTATTAAATTTAATGTGAGTTAATTATTTAATAAAAATCCGGAAATTAATTATGTTATAATTATTAACGTGATGAGAGTTAGTAATTATGGGAAAATTTGTTGAATATTACTAATGAGCAAAGTAATATATAATAGTAGTCATATTAAATGTCACGAGTGAATAAAATGATAATTTCGGAAATTTGAGTCAGGACGCGCCCGTGTCTCGTCGGGACTAAATATTGATAAATGAAAGTAAATATTTTATAAGTTGTTCGTATGGTCGTTTTGAGTTCCCCTACGCGTCTGGAAGGGTCGAGATAGTCAGAAAAGTATACCCGGGGGTTTGATTTGGGTCTCGGGGCATTTTTAGGCCTAATTAGTACCCCGGGAGGGCATTTTAGTCATTTTGTATTTTTGGGTAATTAAACCCACGAAAATTAAAGGGTCTATATCAGATGTTTAGGTTATCTCCTAGGGTTAGATAACTCAAAACACTAGAATTTCCATTGGAGAGGAGAGGAGAGAGCTCTCAAGGCATTCCAAGGCTCAAAACTCACCCGTTTGCACCGCCGCCACCGCCAAAGCGTAGATCGCGAGACGGGGAACGCAACCACACCAATTTCGGCACCAAACCAGACTTCTGAAAATCCCAGGCAAGTGTTTATCTTGCTTATTTCATTGATGCATCTTTCATATTGGTTTAGGAATGATTAGGATGATTTATATGGAAGAAAAACCCGATTTGAGCTAGGAAATTTCATGTAGTTATGGTTTGAATGAAAATTCTGGAAACCCTTTGTCATGTAGAGAATTAAACCACGAATTACGATGTTTATAAGAAGGAATTTCTGGAAAATAATTGTTAGAACCATGTTTAAGAGATTTCTAGGGTTCTTGTTATTTATATAAGATTTTGGGGCTGTTAATCCATGATTAGTGATAGAAACCCACATGCTTTACGTAGGGAATTCTTAATATGATGATATGATATTAGTAGTATGAATTCAGGGTCGTTTGGGTATGAAAAATATGGAATTTGTTAAGGTTAGAAGATGAAACACCTAACTGCAAAACTACAGATTTCGCATACCTGCTTGATCGATCGATCGAGCCCAGAGCTTCGATCGATCGAAGGTTCGATCGATCGAGCCCAAGACCTCGATCGATCGACCCCTCCTGGAAGACTCATGTTTTCCCTTCTTAATTTGTTGAAATTCACTTTAATGAGGAATAATTCATGGACACCCTTATAAATGTGTTTTGAGAGATAAAGAGGACCAGTAGGGTATATGAATAAGTTTTGGGACCTTTAAGGCTAGACGAGAGTTGTATCCTTGGGAGATTTCATATATAAGAAACGATAAAACTACGTATTTAAAGTGAGAAGATTACGTAAAATAGTTACGAAAGAGAATAGATGAATACCTACTGAATTTTTATAGGTGGGAGGATAAAACCATGAGAGTTATGTGGTAAGTTGGAATAATACCGAATCAAGGTTAGAAACGAACTGTTACATGTGATAACAAATAATGATATATGAGAAATAATGTCGTAAGTATGGGATTTGAGAATATACCCAATATTGATATGGTAATATTAGTATAGTTATATAATTGTGTATGCATATGCTATCTATGTGTGAAAAACATGCCCGTGCTACTTGCTATCCCTGAGGTTACCGCGCAGGGACGATCTTATCTCGTGTGCCTTATGGGGGATATTGACTCGTACCCTAGAAGATAGAAATCCTAGGTACAGACTATTGAATCGGTAGTCACGGTCCTAAGAGACGTGAGGGTATGTACTGACCTCTTGGACTTGGAAACTATGCTTCGCCTCAATATTGTTTGTGTATGTATTTATACAGTTCGAGAGTGATTCCGAACTTGTATTCCCTTTAGTATGATTGATACGGGGATTGGATAGCAGAGTATGCCCGCACCAAATTTTTTATGTGGGGTGCTGTTAGAATATATATATTATATGAGTATTTAATATATATGTGAACTTCTGAAATTTGGGAAACTGCCTACTGTGTTATGGTAAGTGAGACATGTATAATGACTCAAATTGGAAATACTTGTTTTGAAAAGTATAATATGATATCGAAAAACTTTATGAATCAATAAAGTTAAAATGAGCGTTTTGTACTAAATGAAATTTTCCTTTTAAACAGTGATGTTATTAAATCTTAAATCTTGAGAGTCACCTAAGATAAGTGTGACACCCCGCCTAATTAAATACCGGGCGATCACTCCTTTATTAAATTAAATCAAGGTAAACAGTTGGTTCATTCTCAGCATCACTGTCGATAAAAATAAATTTTCCAATTTAACACCCTAAATAATTAAGCTAAGTGTCAAAAACATTTTCATACAAACTTTCCAAATGTTAATTAACGAAAAAGATTTATTTAATTAAAACAACATCTCTACAATTAAGAATCACACCACAATAAACTAAATAACATAAACCATTCGTCAATCGAATGTCAACATATGAAACTAAAATCACAATTCCATCCTGAATAAATCCCATAGAACAATACTGGAAATAACTGAAATATAAATGTCCCAACAACAAATGAAATAATGGAAAGGGCGACACATGGCCAATAAATTAGAATGCTAGAAGTGGAGCCAATAAAGAATCCGTCTACTCAAGTGACCTGCAACTCCCACCTAAGCTGCAGCACGTTTCTCTCAAGGAATCCTAAGCAAGACGCCCCTGTGGCTGGCACCTGAAAATATACATATATATACAAGAGAGAGAGAGAGAAAAAAAAGCGGGTCAGAGCCCGAAAGTGTGTTTGATTTTAAAATACGTTTAGCAAGTATTTAAATTGATACAGGCCAATGCAATAACATATTAGTACGTCACTCTCTTGAGAAAATACTCACCTCTCTTCTAATGTGCACACCTATCGCACTAACCTTCCCCACGGTTTCTTATCATTTAACGCACTAGTCTTTCTAAAAGGTTCAACTTAACTTAGATTACTCGCAAGATTTAAAATTCACGACTCCATTTTAAAAAGAATGTTCCAAACAGAAATCAAAGTCCTCCATTTTATATTTATAAAATCAATAAAATTTTACAGTGACATATTATACTTTTTCAAAACAAGTATTTAATAATTTGAGTCAACAACCATGTCCTACTTATCAAATCTCAGTAGACAGTTTCAAATATCATAATCTCATATATATATTAACTACTCGTATAATATATATATATAACAGCACCCCGAATAAAGCTATGGTGCGTGCATACTCTACTATCCAAAGCCCCATATCACTCATATTAATGGGAATACATTCGGAATCACTCTCGAATTGTATTAACAGAAATACACAAACAATATTGAGGCGAAGCATAGATTCCAAGTCTCAAAGAGGATGGCACATACCGGCGTCTCTTAGGACCGTCTGAACTATCACATTGATAGCCTGTACCAAGGATATCTATCTCCTAGGGTACAAGTCAATATCCCCCATAAAGGTCCCATCGAGATAAGACTTGTCCCAACGGGGAAACCTCAGGGATAGTAAGTAGCATGGGTATGATTTTCACATGCATATAATATATGTACACACAATCATATAAATATACCACTTTATCATATTAATATAGGTTCTTCTCATCACCCGTAATTATACCATTTATCCTTAATTTCACAGTTATAGAATTTCGTATAAGGTTTTATTCCTAACCTTAACTCGAAGGGTTTTCTCACTTATTACCTAACACTCATGGGCTACATCCTCACAAATCTGAATTTCAGTAAATGTCTTTATTAGGTTCCAACGTAACTCTCTTACGCACCTCACCCTTTAAAATCATAAATCCACTAACCTAAAGTAAATATCCCATAAATACCATTTTCGTTAAAGATTAAAGGTTCCAACATTTATTCATATACCCTACTGGTCCTCAATGTCTCCCAAATCAATTTATCAAGAGTGCCCAAGAATTATATCACGACAATTTGAATTTTACGCATTTAAAGAGGGAATTAGGAGTCTGCAAGGAGGGGTCGATCGATCAAAGCTTGGGGCTCGATCGATCGATCCTTCGATCGATCGAAGCTCTAGGCTCGATCGATCGATCAAGCAGGTCTGGGCAAAATTCTGCAGAATGCAGTTACGGGTTTCATCCAACTTCTTCATCTAAAACGATGTGTTTCCATTCTAATCGCCCCAAAAATCCTACTATCATCATTATAACATTATACCAGGTGTTTATAACGTAAAGCATCCATGTAACTATCATTAAACATGGATTTTCAACCTAAAATCATGTCGAATTATCAAGAACCCTAAAATTTTCTTAAACAGATTTCTAATGAATCTTTCTCCAATATTTCTTTATTATGATCACCAAATTTCGTGGATTATTACCTCTACATGGCAAGGGTTTCCAGAATTTACATATACATCAATACTACATGGGTTCTCCTATCAAAAATGGGGTTTTCTTCCATAGTTTTTATCACAATTTATTCCTAAGCTAACATGAAGATTGCATCAACGAAAATAGCAAGTTTAAACACTTTCCTGGGATTTTGGTATGCAGATTCCCGGATGATTTTGGTATGGCTGCGTTCCTTGTCTCGTGATCTACGCGGTGGTGGTGGCGGCGGTGAAATCCGATGGCTTTTTGGCCTTGGTTTGCCTTGGATCTCTCTCCTCTCTTCTCCAATGGCCGTCACTTGATTTGTGAATGTTCTAACCCTAAGAGGCTGACCTAATGGCTGATATAGGTTGGCTGAAATTCGTGGGTTTAATTACCCACTTAAGTAAAATGACTAAAATGCCCTCCCGGGGCACCAATTAGGCCTAAAAACGCCCCGAGACCCAACCTAAACCCCCGGGTATACTTTTCTGACTATCTCGACCCTTCCGGACGCGTTGGCGCACTCAAAATGACCATACGAACAACTTATAAAATATTTACTTTTTATTTAATAAAATTAGTCCCGACGTGACACGGGTACGTCCCGACTTAAATTTCTGAAATAGTCATTTAATTCACTTATGACATTCAATATAACAAATATAATATATTACTATGCTCATTAGTAATATTTAACAAGTTTCCCATAATTACTAACTCTCGTCACGTTAATAATTATAACATATTTAATTTCCGGATTTTTATTAAATAAATCGTCACATTAAATTTAATAAATCCCCAAATTAATATAGCATAAAAATATGGGGTATTACATACTTCCCCCCTAATAACGGAATTTCATCCCGAAATTCGGAAAATAAGGCATACCTGGTAAAAACAACTCTGGGTATCTTTCGCGCATATCTGCCTCACGCTCCCAAGTGGATTCCTCCACATTATGATGCTCCCACTAGACTCGCACAAGTGGAACTACTTTCGACCTCAATGTCCTCTCACTATAGTCTAGAATAGCCACTGGTCTCTCCTCGTAAGAGCTGTCAGACTGTAAGTCTATCTCATCTATCGCAATGTGAGTATGGGCCATATCATCCCGAAGAAATCGTCTCAACGACGAGATGTGGAATACATCGTGGATGCGATGTAAATGTTCTGGCAATCCCAATCTGTATGCTACCGGCCCAATCCTCATGATGATTGGAAATGGTCCCATGTACCTCGGAGCCAACTTCCCCTTCTTCCCGAACCTCATCACACCCTTCATAGGAGATACACGCAATAACACTTGATCTCCCACATTAAACTCCCGGAAGAACCCTTTCGCATCGGCATAGCTCTTCTGCCTATCCTGGGCTACCCGAATACGACTCCTGATTATCTCAATCCTCGCGGAGGTCTCTTGAATCACTTCTGGTCCTAGCAGCTTGTTGTCCCCCACCTCGAGCCAACAGGTTGGATAACAACAAGGCCTGCCATAAAAAGCCTCAAATGGAGCCATACCAATCGTAAACTGATAAGAGTTATTATAAGCAAACTCTACCAGTGGAAGATGTGGCTCCCATCCTCCTCAAAAATCGAGAACACGCATACGTAACATATCCTCCAACATCTGATTAGTACGCTCTGTCTGTCCATCTGTCTGTGGGTGGTAAGCTGAACTCAACTTCAACTCAGTACCCATAGCCTCCTGAAAGCTTTCCCAGAAACGTGACACAAAAATCTTGTCTCTATCCGACACTATATTCAGGGGCACCCCATGTAATCTGACAATCTCAGCGATGAATAACTGAGCATACTGACCCGTGGTATAATCTGTCCTCACTGGCAAAAAATGAGCCACCTTGGTCAAACGGTCTACAATCACCCAGATAGAATCGTGGCCCCGCTATGACGTAGGCAATCCTGTAATGAAATCCATGGAAATACTCTCCCACTTCCACGCGGGTACTTCCAATGGCTGAAGTAATCCTGACGGTTTCTGGTGGTCCACCTTCACCAGCTGGCAGGTAGAACACTTGGACACAAATTCGGCGATGTCCTTTTTCATCCCACTCCACCAGTATTGACGCCTCATGTCCTGGTACATTTTATCACCTCCCGGATGTACTGCAAATCGGGACCCGTGAGAATGAGTCATCACTTCATGACGTAACTCCGCTCCTTCTGGAACCACTAATCTCCCATTAAACCCCAAACCTCCATCAGAACTAACAGAATACGACTCAGCACCCTCGGCTAGAAGTCGCACAATCTGCTCCTGGCAAAACGGGTATGTGGTCTGTGCCTGTATCACCCTCGTAACAATCTCGGGTGTGACTGACATCACGGATATGAAAGAACGGGCTACTGCATCCTGGTGACCCAACTCCTTCCACTTTGCTTTCCAGATGTCCGCTACATTGTCTACCGGTCTACGGCTCAACGCATCAGCAACTACGTTGGCCTTCCCCGGATGATACTGTATATCGAACTGGTAATCCTTCACAAACTCTAACCACCTGCGCTGACGCATATTCAGCTCTCGCTGAGTGAACAGGTACTGCAGTGACTTATGGTCTGTGAACAAACGGAATTTCTCACCCAATAAGTAGTGCCTCCAAATCGTCAATGCAAAGACGACCGCTGCTAACTCCAGGTCGTGGGTGGGGTAATTCTTCTCATGCGGCTTAAGTTTGCGGGAAGCAAAAGCGATAGCCTTCTCCTCCTGCTGGAGTACACCTCCAAGTCCCCGTAAAGACGCATCGGTATAAACCAGGTACTCCACACCCGGTTTCGGTAAGGCAAGGACTGGTGCTGAAGTAAGCTTGTCCTTCAGCTCATCGAAAGCCAACTGACAAGCGTCATCCCAAACATATGGTACCCCTTTGCGAGTCAGATTCATTAATGGACCCGCTATTTTGGAGAATCCCCGAATGAACCTCCTGTAGTATCCGGCTAATCCCAAGAAACTACGAACTTCCGTCGGTGTCGTGGGCTGTCCCCACTCCCTCACCGCTGACACTTTGCTCGGGTCAACTGCAATCCCCTGTTCAGAAACGACATGGCCCAAGAACTGTACTTCTCGCAACCAGAATCCACACTTCTCATACTTAGCATACAACTGATGCTCTCGTAGAGTCTGAAGAACCTGCCTCAAGTGCTCGGCATGATCCTCCTCGGAGTGTGAATATATCAAGATATCATCTATGAAGATGATGACGAACTGATCCAAGAACTCTTTGAATACTCGGTTCATCAAGTCCATAAAAATGGCTGGGGAATTTGTGAGTCCGAACGGCATCACCCTGAACTCATAGGAAGGCAGACTTTGAAACATCCTGCTCTCTAATACGTAACTGATGGTACCCCGACCTCAGATCTATCTTCGAAAAGAAAGTTGCTCCCCTCAACTGGTCGAAGAGATCATCGATTCGAGGCAACGAATACTTATTCCGTATCGTGACCTTGTTCAATTCACGGTAGTCCACACACAATCTCAGTGAACCATCTCTTTTCTTCACAAACAAGACTGGAGAACCCCAAGGTAAGGTACTCCTACGGATGAAGCCCTGACCTAACAGCTGCTCTATCTGATCTCGTAGCTCTCGCATCTCTGCCGGAGCCATACGGTATGGTGCGCGTGCTATAGGTCTCGTATCTGGCAGTATATCTATAACAAAATCTATCTCACGACTGGGCGGTAGGCCTGGTATCTCCTGAAACACATCGGAATACTCCCTGACAACAGGGATCGAATCTAAGGGAATCACAACCTCCTTAGAGGTATCCTCCTCTATGTAATACAAATGAGCGGTCGAACCTCCCTCTGGGCGAGGCATCGCCACTACAAACATCTCTTGCCCCGGAATGGTAAAAATAATGCTCCCACCGAAGCAATCAATCATGGCTCTATAAGCTGCGAGCCAGTCCATACCAATAATCACATCATGCTCGTGCATGTCTAAGACTAACATGTCTGCAGGTAATACCAAGCTACCAATCTCTACCCCCACTCCCCGGCATATAAAGAAAATAAGTGGCCCACTCCCCAGGGGTGAGTCGACGCACGTCACGGTGCTCTCTACTGTGGCTAACAACCCTAAGGCCTTCGCAAAATGCGTAGCTATAAAACAATGTGTTGCCCCCGTATCAAATAATACCCGACCTATAGTACCATGGATAGGAAACATACCCTCAATCGCGGGTGGTGCCTGTGGAGCTGCTGCCTGGTGGACGTTATAGACACGTCCATACTGAAATTACCCCTGCTGCACTGGAGCTGCAGGAATGGCTGGTAGGGCTGGCACCTGGGCTGGAGCTGGGAGGGCAGGTTGAAAGACTGGTCTCTACTGCTCATTACGGGCTCCCTGCTGCTGTGGGGCCCTATCGCCCTCTGGGCAATCCTGGCGCCTATGGCCATGTTTACCGCACCCAAAGCATCGGCCTTTGAAGTTTCCTCCCCTCTGACCTTGCTGTCCACAGCCCTGCTAGCCGTTACCTTCACGCCACTGGCCCTGTTGGCCCTGATGTTCACGCTGTTGGCCTTGCGGGCCCTGTTGCTGTCCCTGTGGTCGGTGTTGGCCCTGCTGGCCCTGCTGATTAGGTTGGCCCTGATGGCCCTGCCTGAAACCCCCGAATCCCTGCCTAGAATCACCTAAATGGAATCGCTTAGCAGGGTCCCCCTGATGGGAACTCTGCTCGTGCAGACGAGTCTGTCCCTGAGATGGTGCCCCACCGGCACTATTACCCCCGGTCCTGCCCTGCTGGCTGGACTCCCCTTCTCTCTTGCTTCCCTGAAGATGGAAGCAGTGATCCTGGCAATGTAGTAAAGCTGCATTGAGTACGTCAGTGAAAGTACTCAGGGATAGATTTCCAATAAGGTGCTGACGGATTCTCCAAGCTAACCCGTCGACAAACAGCAAAATCTTCTTGCTCTCAGTGGGTGCCTCATCCGGCACAATAGTGAAAAGTCTCATGAACTCCTCCTCATACTCAGCTACAGTAAGATTCTCCTGCTTCAGATTTAGTAATTTCCGCCTCATCTCAGTCTGCACTGCGGGTGGAAAGTACTTGCGGTCAAACCGCTCCCAGAACAACTGAATATGGATCGTGTCTCGCTCCTCCAAAGTAGTAGTGGACTCCCACCACTGTAATGCGGCTCCCACCAGTTTAAAGGAAGCCAACAACTTCTTTTGCACGTCAGTGCACTCATACATACGGAGGTTCCGCTGGATGTCTTTCTTCCATTGGCTGACTGTAACAATATCGGAGCTACCAGAAAACTCAGGGGGATGCACTTTCTGAAAAGAATCCCGAACCCTCTCCCATGCGGATGGAAGCTGTGCTGGTACTGGCGCCACTGCCTGAACCTGGGGTGGAGCCTGTTGAATCACCGCTATTGTGGAATTCACCGCCTGAGCAACAATGGCGGCTACTTCGTTCTCATTCATTGTGCCTGGTGCCGAAGCTGCTGGCTGCTCGGCTTGGGCACGCCTATCTTTCGGAGCACGTCTCGGATGCATCTGAAACGTGAACAAGTTTATTAGTCTACAGTTATCATCAAATCTTGAATAGCTGAAGACTTAAACGTAAGAGCAAGAATACAACAGTCCTAAAAATAGGGCTCTATAGCAATAACGTTAAGATGAAAGCGAAATAAGCCGTACTGATCCTATGGACACTAGGACCTGATGCTCTGATACCACCTGTGACACCCCGCCTAATTAAATACCGGGCGATCACTCCTTTATTAAATTAAATCAAGATAAACAGTTGGTTCATTCTCAGCATCACTGTCGATAAAAATAAATTTTCCAATTTAACACCCTAAATAATTAAGCTAAGTGTCAAAAACATTTTCATACAAACTTTCCAGATTTTAATTAACGAAAAAGATTTATTTAATTAAAACAACATCTCTACAATTAAGAATCACACCACAATAAACTAAATAACATAAACCATTCGTCAATCGAATGTCAACATATGAAACTAAAATCACAATTCCATCCTGAATAAATCCCATAGAACAATACTGGAAATAACTGAAATATAAATGTCCCAACAACAAATGAAATAATGTAAAGGGCGACACATGCCCAATAAATGAGAATGCTAGAAGTGGAGTCAATAAAGAAGCCGTCTACTCAAGTGACCTGCAACTCCCACCTAAGCTGCAGCACGTTTCTCTCAAGGAATCCTAAGCAAGACGCCCCTGTGGCTGGGCACCTGAAAATATACATATATATACAAGAGAGAGAGAGAGAAAAAGAAGCGGGTCAGAGCCCGAAAGTGTGTTTGATTTTAAAATACGTTTAGCAAGTATTTAAATTGATACAGGCCAATGCAATAACATATTAGTACGTCACTCTCTTGAGAAAATACTCACCTCTCTTCTAATGTGCACACCTATCGCACTAACCTTCCCCACGATTTCTTATCATTTAACGCACTAGTCTTTCTAAAAGATTCAAGTTAACTTAGATTACTCGCAAGATTTATAATTCACGACTCCATTTTAAAAAGAATGTTCCAAACAGAAATCAAAGTCCTCCATTTTATCTTTAAAAAATCAATAAAGTTTTACAGTGACATATTATACTTTTTCAAAAAAAGTATTTAATAATTTGAGTCAACAACCATGTCCTACTTATCAAATCTCAGTAGACAGTTTCAAATATCATAATCTCATATATATATTAACTACTCGTATAATATATATATATATAACAGCACCCCGAATAAAACTATGGTGCGTGCATACTCTACTATCCAAAACCCCATATCACTCATATTAAGGGGAATACATTCGGAATCACTCTCGAATTGTATTAACAGAAATACACAAACAATATTGAGGCGAAGCATAGATTCCAAGTCTCTAAGAGGATGGCACATACCGGCGTCTCTTAGGACCGTCTGAACTATCACATCGATAGCCTGTACCAAGGATATCTATCTCCTAGGGTACAAGTCAATATCCCCCATAAAGGTCCCATCGAGATAAGACTTGTCCCAGCGCGGAAACCTCAGGGATAGTAAGTAGCGTGGGTATGATTTTCACATGCATATAATATATGTACACACAATCATATAAATATAACACTTTATCATATTAATATAGGTTCTTCTCATCACCCGTAATTATACCATTTATCCTTAATTTCACAGTTATAGAATTTCGTATAAGGTTTTATTCCTAACCTTAACTCGAAGGGTTTTCTCACTTATTACCTAACACTCATGGGCTACATCCTCATAAATCTGAATTTCAGTAAGTGTCATTATTAGGTTCCAACGTAACTCTCTTACGCACCTCACCCTTTAAATTCATAAGTCCACTAACCTAAAGTAAATATCCCATAAATACCATTTTCGTTAAAGATTTAAGGTTCCAACATTTATTCATATACCCTACTGGTCCTCAATGTCTCCCAAATCAATTTATCAAGAGTGCCCAAGAATTATATCACGACAATTTGAATTTTACGCATTTAAAGAGGGAATTAGGAGTCTGCCAGGAGGGGTCGATCGATCGAAGCTTGGGGCTTGATCGATCGAACCTTCGATCGATCGAAGCTCTAGGCTAGATAGATCGATCAAGCAGGTCTGGGAAAAATTCTGCAGAATGCAGTTACTGGTTTCATCCAACTTCTTCATCTAAAACGATGTGTTTCCATTCTAATCGCCCCAAAAATCCTACTATCATCATTATAACATTATACCAGGTGTTTATAATGTAAAGCATGCGTGTAACTATCATTAAACATGGATTTTCAACCTAAAATCATGTCCAATTATCAAGAACCCTAAAATTTTCTTAAACAGATTTCTAATGAACCTTTATCCAATATTTATTTATTATGATCACCAAATTTCGTGGATTATTACCTCTACATGGCAAGGGTTTCCAGAATTTACATATACATCAATACTACATGGGTTCTCCTATCAAAAATGGGGTTTTCTTCCATAGTTTTTATCACAATTTATTCCTAAGCTAACATGAAGATTGCATCAACGAAATAGCAAGTTTAAACACTTGCCTGGGATTTTGGTATGTAGATTCCCGGATGATTTTGGTATGGCTGCGTTCCTTGTCTCGTGATCTACGTGGTGGTGGTGGTGGCGGTGAAATCCGATGGCTTTTTAACCTTGGTTTGCCTTGGAGCTCTCGCCTCTCTTCTCCAATGGCCTTCACTTGATTTGTGAATGTTCTAACCCTAAGAGGCTGACCTAATGGCTGATATAGGTTGGCTGAAATTCGTGGGTTTAATTACCCACTTAAGTAAAATGACTAAAATGCCCTCCCGGGGCACCAATTAGGCCTAAAAACGCCCCGAGACCCAACCTAAACCCCCGGGTATACTTTTTTGACTATCTCGACCCTTCCGGATGCGCTGGCGCACTCAAAATGACCATACGAACAACTTATAAAATATTTACTTTTTATTTAACAAAATTAGTCCCGACGTGACACGGGCACGTCCCGACTTAAATTTCCGAAATAGTCATTTAATTCACTTATGACATTCAATATAACAAATATAATATATTACTATGCTCATTAGTAATATTTAACAAGTTTCCCATATTTACTAACTCTCGCCACGTTAATAATTATAACATATTTAATTTTCGAATTTTTATTAAATAAACCGTCACATTAAATTTAATAAATCCCCAAATTAATATAGCATAAAAATACGGGGTATTACAATAAGTTAAATAATTTGGGGAAAGATAGTGTGATATATGATGAGATAAACCCTTGGGAAGGTTAGTGCGATATGAGTGCACATTAGAAGAGAGGTGAGAATTTCTCAAGAGAGTGTCACGTTAATATGTTGTTGCATTGGCCTGTAATCAATTTAAATACTTGTTAAACGAATTTTTAAATCATATACACTATCGGGCTCTGACCCATTTCTATTCCTCTTTCTCTCTTGTATATATATGTATATATTACAGGTGCCCAGCCACAGGGGCGTCTTGCTTAGGATCCCTTGGAAGGAACGTGCTACAGCTTAGGTGGGAGTTGCAGGACACTTGATTAGACGATTTCATTTACTTGATTCCACTTCTATCATTCTCAGTTATTGGGGCATGTGTCGCCCTTCCCTCTATTTAAATGTTTTATTGGGACATTTGTATTTCAGTTATTTCTAGTACTGTTACTTTGGGATTTATTCAGCATGTATGTTTTACTTTAAGTTTTAAATGCTGGGATTTAGTTGTTGAATGTTTAAATTAATTGGATTATATGTTCCAGGATTATTGTGGTGTGATTCTTTAAATATTGAATTACTGTAGATAATTAAATCTTTATTTTCAAAATAAATTTTGGAAAGTAATGTTTAAAAAAATGGTTTTGACACTTAGCTTAATTAAATAGGGTGTTAAATTTGGAAAAGTTATTTTTACGACAGTGATGCTAAGAATGAACCAACTGTTCACCTTGATTTTAATTTAATAAAGGAGTGGTCGCCCGGTATTTAATTAGGCGGGGTGTCACAGATTACACGAGTAGGGTGCATTTGAATAAATGGTGAAATTAATGTGTAGAATTAATAAAAAAAAATTATGGAGTAAAAATGTTGAAAAATGATATTTTGTTGAAAACAAAGGATGAGTAAATACTTTAAAGTTTTGAAATATTACAAGTTGGTGTTTTATCAAAATGGTGTATTTTCTAGAAAGATTGGTGTTAAACATTTTATGTAATAAATTTTTTGAAAATATATATTTATTTGCGTAAACATTGGTGGAATAATTTATATGCCAAGTACAACCTCGTCCGAGGTCACTCCACCTCAGCGAAGGCTGATCATCATCAACCAGTCCAGAATTGGGGAATTATGACACAACTAGGAATGAATCGACCAAGACTAACTCAGCCTTTGCTTTGAAGATTAGTCAAAGTGTTTTGAAGCAGTAATTCTCGGGACTATAGACTCTAGTCCCCGGCTTCCTCTAGGCTAATGAAGATAGATCGAGACTACTTAGCATGATAGGTGTCAATACCTTTGTGATATGTATATCAGCAATCCGACCTCGACCATAATGCTCAGCCGAGGTCAGACATCTAGCAAGGTGTGTGCATTGGGAGATGCATGAGAGAGTGTGCGTGGGTTACGTATCCCACGTGGACCAAAACCTTTATAACAATGTCTCCCTCACACGTGAGGGAATATTTAATCATCATGACCTACATGTGACAAAGACAGATGGCTCTTCCTCATTGTCGAGGAACATTTTATGCATGCTTATTACATGCCTAGGGGTACATTTCACCCCCTAACCACTATAAATACTTGTCTTTTACATCATTGTAAAGGATGTCATATTGAAAACAAAGTTAAACTTTGACAAAACCATTATTAGAGAGAGAAATCTTGAGGGCTTGTATCCCAAGGCCATCACAGCCCATACTTAGTGTAATTCACACACTCACATAGTGGACGTAGGCCCTTCAAAGGCTGAACCACTTATATTTGGCATTTTCGTCCTCTTTGCATCATCTCTTTCACCATGATTGTGCTGGTTTGAGCTTACTCATCACTTTGATCCGGTGATACCAATTATGGTATAATCAGCCTGGCACTATGTGTGGTAATGAGATAGTCATTTTCTTCCCTTCACTGATATCTACTCCATCAGATTCTCTAGTGGTTGTCCAATATCATCCTTGGTTGAAATTGAACCACATTAATCTCTATATTTAAGCCCGTTAACCAGACAACCTCGATTTATATTGTTAACATGCTATATGAGGTATAATTGGGCTTTTGTAGGTATTTAGGTACTAAGTATGAAGTTCGAACGGATTCCAGTGAAGTTCCGTACACAATCGCACGTTCAAGGGCATTTCAGTCTTTTCATAGCTTGGGTATCTGGCCTGACATCTGACGGAAGTTGTATCCCTCCTCGCTAGCTTTGCGTGGCCGTGAACGGTGCGCGATTCCGATTCATAACGAAGAAGTTACGGCGATTTCAGCGGAGGAAAAACAAGGAAAGCAAAAGAGGAGAAGAGAAGGAGAAGGGAAGAATGCATTGTGCTGCTGCCTGGCCAAGACCTGCTTGATCGATCGATCGACCCCTTTGGTCGATCGATCGACCATTCTAAATTGTCAATTTTTGGCCTGGATCGATCGATCGACCAAAGGGGTCGATCGATCGATCCGCTGTTTTTCAGCAGATATTTTCATTTCTTTTCTTTCTTCTTTTCTTTTAATCCAACTTATTATAAATACAATTTTTGTTGTAATAAGAATAGATAGCAGTAGATACACGATTTTAGGTTAGTTTAGCTTAGGGTTTGGGTGATTTTCTTGGTTCTTCTTCATTTCCTCTTGGATTGACACACTTTTGGGCTTGAATGTTGACTATTCATCATCCTCTCCATTAATATAGTTTGTATTCCTTCATTTCTTGTTTTCTAGTTAATTTACAAGCTTTCTAATTTAGGTTTACATGCTTTGATTCACACGCTTTCTAGTATAGATTTACCGCGTTTATTTACCGCTTTCCATTTATCGCGTTTTTAACATGCTTTCTAGGTAATTTAAATTAGTTTGTGTTTGAATTGAACTCACTCGGGTTGACGCGTTGCTTTGCCTTGGTGATGGAGTTTACGGGTCTATTTCGGATGCATTGTCCTAGTTATTACGCCTAGGAGATTTGACGGGGCATATCATGTATGTCCCGTGCTTACGACCTTTCGCGCGTAATTTCCGAGATATTTGTTGACGCCAAAATCTTATAAGGCTTTTATGACGATTTAGGGCATAACAACCCTTGATTTAATTAACTGTCGAAACGAGATGCATTTGTAATAACTCATAGACCCATGTGACCATTTTATACTAATTAACTCGGGTGAGTGATATTCGGCGCAACCTATAGTTTTTACTCGCTTTCATAATCTAGTTTCAATACATTGCCTAGTTAATCATTTCCCTTTATGCATCTTTTCTTTTAGTTTGTAATCATCTTTTAAACTTTTATTTCGGAGTATTGAATCACTTAAATTCTAACATCTCATCCCTATGGATTCTCGATACCTGACTTACCGCTGTGCTTGCCTCGCAAGTGTAGTAGTAACTTGGTTTTTGTATTGAGTTGGCGAAACGAAAACAACGACTAGCGTCTTTACACGCGCTACTTTTCGCACTTGATCAAAATGGCGCCGTTGTCGGGGATGAGTTTGTTTTAGACTTTATTTGATTTAGTATTTCATAGTATTTTCTTTCTATTTGTATTATTTGCTAACCTTTTGCAGGACTTACACATTTGAGCACTTACAAACGCTCGAATTTTTCCCGCGCGCACCTACCTTGTGGAATTTTCCACTTGAGCCATTCTTGGGGTAAGCATGTCTTATTCCAATTCTTTCGGTAATCCTTGTTATAATTCTCAAAATTCTCGCAAACCTATGACTTTCGGTGAATACTTAGAATCCCAAAAATTTACAAATTCAAATATGACTTTGGGCGAGTATAACGAAAGTCAAAACTTAGGTTATTGGAATTTTGATGATGATAATAATGATTTTGGCCTTTACCTCCTTATAATAGGAATTTTGAAACGATTCGAATAGTTTTCAAAATTCCTATAATAATGAGTTTTCGTTTAAGTCCGATGGTAACTTTCAAAGTTCCCATTTTCATGCATCTGCACCTCGACCCATGACATTCGGTGAGGGTTTGCGTATGTATGAAAATGAGAAAATTGAAAATTGCTATCGGGAAGAAAATCATTCGTGGGAACATGAGTTGGATTTATTATTTGAGTCCGACGACGATTTTGCTTCCGAGACTTTTGAAGTCGAGGAATGTTTTGGACCAAATGAGGTACTTGTACCTACCTTGGAACAAGCCATTCTAGACTTTTCCCATCTCGTAATAGATATTGAAAGTGAGGATGAAAATGACGTAATATCTATTTGCAATGAAATGATTTCTTCTTTGGCCCCCAAAGAAGAACATTTCATTGAAAATGATATTATTTCCTTTAAAATTCCAACTTCATGCGATGATGATTCATCTCATGATTTTGAATTTCTTTCATCCCCATTTTCATTCTCTATTACCCCACTCGAACAAGTACCCGATGATTCGGTTTCGAACTTTAATGTTTTAAACCCTATCGCCGATGAGGAGTACTTGCTCGAGTCGCCCTCCACGATCGCATCTTTGCCTTTGTGTGCGCCGCCTCCCATTCCAACTTCAAAATCCTTGGGAGGATATTCGGCTTTTCACGGTCCCCACTTGGTTTTGTCACCCGTGCAATCCAAACCCCCCATCGTCCCACCAAAACTTTTAATTGGTGATGGTTCATTTCTTTCGCCTTACACATGCCTTCCGTTGCTAAAACGGAATTCATATTTTTCGGAGGGCATGCTTGTATGTGAGGGTACACCGGTTATCCTCCAAAGTCAAACCGTTCTTATGGTGGACCCTCAGCTATTTAGACTTCTAGTGTACAGTTAGTGTGAAGTCTAAATAGTAGGTTGTATATAGTTAGCTTTTTATTTTTTTCTTTCCATGTTAATTTAGTCTAGTGTAATTAGTTAACTCTTTGTTATTTGTTTTTGCTATGCTCGGTACTAACTTGTTTTGTAGATTCTTTGGACTTGTTCTTATGGGGATCGCTCCACGTTTGGGTAATATCGCTCTTTTCCTCTCTTTGACTTGGTTCTTAATTTACATTGAGGACAATGTCAAGTTTTAAGTTAGGGAGTGTGGGATATTCTATCCATTTCTAATTTTAGTCCATGTTTTTGCTCACATGTTAGTTACTTAGTATTATTTTCTTAGAAAAATTCAAAAATTTCAAAAAGATTTTCTTTATTTTTTCTCCTTTTTTGGGCATTTTGCCTTTGTTTCCGATGATAAATTTCAATAATTGCCTGATCCAATAGACAACCCAATGATGCATGTTCTCGATTTTAGAAGTTATTAGACTTTAGTCTCACTTATTGATATTATGAATAACTTCATGAATTAAACTTTAATCCCATGAGCACATGCATTTTTATTGTTATATTTATTTGGTTTAAGATTTTTATAACTCGGTAATCTTTTGTTGCATTGTATATACTTACACCGAGTAAGCTTTGTACCTTTCATCATTTGTGAGTGTATACACTATTCTTTTCTCATTGAAAACGTTGAATTCGTTTGTAATCTCACTATTCTTTCATTTGATCGTTCATTAATTGAGTTCATACTTGAAATGTGTTACTTGATCATGATTTTCATATATTGTTTTGATTCGAGAATTGTGTAAACTTTGTGAAATGATCATAGGCCCTCTTTGATATATCACCCATATTAGCCTTGATCTCACCCTTATATGTTTACCCTCGTTAACCCCTTTGAGCCTAAATATTAGCCTTTCGTTTCATAACCCCATTCCCATAACCAACTCTAAATTGGAGTTTTATCCCATACATACACTTTCCATACCTTTGTTTGGAATATTACTTGGGATTTAATGATGTTGTTATGATGCTGGTTGCAATTTAGGCATATGAGAGTCTGATAAGTAGAGAAGAGAAAATAGTGAAAAAAGTGACGAAAAAGAGAAAGCAAAAAGCAAAAGAAAACAAAAGAGAAAATGAGAAAAAGAAGAAAAGAAAAAGAAAGAGAAAGTTGTAACTGTTGTATATAGTTCAATAAGCTTTGATTACTCTCCCCGATGATATATCTAATGCCTTTTTGGAAATTGTTTTCCGATTTTGATATTGCTCGCATTATCCCATTATCCCGAGTTTTCATTCCGAACACTTTGAATTCGTACATATATTCATTCGTTTCGTACCTTAGCCATACCTACATTATAACCCTATTAAAGTCCTATGTGATCTTAGGTGCATGTAATTTAAAAGTCATAATAGTTGTGATAATCTGTGAAAATGCATTTCGCCTCTTTTTGTGTGCGGTATCCTTTCTTTGAGATTACAGTTTTTTAGTTTATATATAGCGGTCTTCTTCTGTGACGTGTGTGTGGCCTAGTTTCCATTTACATTTACTCTTTAGCCCGCATGTCCCGTGTGTTACCTCACTGTTTCGAGTGAATTCGCTTGATGAGCGTAATGCCCGTGAGGATTGAATATATGCTTGCTTTAATGTTTATCCGGTTTATATAAGTTTTTCACCAAATCACACTTTGCATGTGATCGCTCCCCTCCCACATTTTAAGGTTTCAATTCTATGAGGTGCATTCTGTAATGTTAATGATTTGGACTTTTGTGTGAATTCATTCACTTTGCTAATAATGCGTATGAAATCCTTTTCACTATTGTTGGGCTTGTCGCATGTTGGGTTGGGCATATTTTGAGGAAACCATGTGATGTTTGTGAGTACCATCTCTGAAAACCCTCACGAGACGACACTCGTCCGCTAGGTTGACCTAGGGGTTTAACGGCTTATTGCATACGCTAAATGCAATCGAATTGCCCGCGAAAGTGGCCTTATGCTTTTATACCATACTTTTGTACTATCTCCTGCTTTTGGTTTACTTATTGTTCTTGTTGCATCCAATTTCATTGCTAGGGACTAGCAATGTGTAAGTTAGGGGGTGTGATAATACGCAAATATCGCGTATTTCATCCTCCGAACCTACGCATTTTAGCCCCCTCGGGTGCCTTAATCTCTATATTTAATCCCGTTAACCAGAAAACCTCGGTTTATATTGTTAACATGCTATATGAGGTATAATTGGGCTTTTGTAGGTATTTAGGTACTAAGTATGAAGTTCGGACGCATTCCCGTGAAGTTCCGTACGTAATCGCACGTTCAACGGCATTTTAGTCTTTCCACAGCTTGGGTACCTGGCCTGACATTTCACGGAAGTTGTAGCCCTCCTCGCTAGCTTCACGTGGCAGCAAACGGTGCACGATTCTGATTCATAACGAAGAAGTTACGGCGATTTCAGCGGAGGAAAAACAAGGGAAGCAAAAGAGGAGAAGAGAAGGAGAAGGGAAGAATGCAGTGTGCTGCTGCCTGGCCAAGACCTGCTTGATCGATCGATCGACCCCTTTGGTCAATCGATCGACCATTCTAAATTGTCGATTTTTGGCCTTGATCGATCGATCGACCAAAGGGGTCGATCGATCGATCCCCTGTTTTTCAGCAGATATTTTCATTTCTTTTCTTTCTTCTTTTCTTTTAATCCAACTTACTATAAATACAATTTTTGTTGTAATAAGAATAGATAGCAGTAGATACACGATTTTAGGTTAGTTTAGCTTAGGGTTTGGGTGATTTGCTTGGTTCTTCTTCATTTCCTCTTGGATTGACACACTTTTGGGTTTGAATGTTGACTATTCATCATCCTCTCCATTAATATAGTTTGTATTCCTTCATTTCTTGCTTTCTAGTTAATTTACAAGCTTTCTAATTTAGGTTTACATGCTTTATTTACATGCTTTGATTCACACGCTTTCTAGTATAGATTTACCGCGTTTATTTTACCGCTTTCCATTTATCACGTTTTTAACATGCTTTCTAGGTAATTTAAATTAGGTTGTGTTTGAATTGAACTCACTCGGGTTGACGCGTTGCTTTGCTTTGGTGATGGAGTTTACGGGTCTATTTCGGGTGCGTTGTCCTAGTTATTACGCCTAGGAGATTTGACGGGGCATATCATGTATGCCCCATGCTTACGAACTTTCGCGCGTAATTTCCTGGATATTTGTTGACGCCAAAATCTATTTAGGCTTTTTTGACGATTTAGGGCGTAACAACCCTTGATTTAATTAACTATCGAAACGAGATGCATTTGTAATAACTCGTCGACCCATGTGACCATTTTATACTAATTAACTCGGGTGAGGGATATTCGGTGCAACCTATAGTTTTTACTCGCTTTCATAATCTAGTTTCAATACATTGCCTAGTTAATCATTTCCCTTTATGCATCTTTTCTTTTAGTTTGTAATCATCTTTTACACTTTTATTTCGGAGTATTAAATCACTTAAATTCTAACATCTCGTCCCTGTGGATTCTCGGTACCCGACTTACCGCTGTGCTTGCCTCGCAAGTGTTGTAGTAACTTAGGTTTTTGTATTGAGTTGGCAAAACAAAAACAATGACTGGCGTCTTTACACGCGCTACTTTTCGCACTTGATCAATACACCACTTGGTTTTTTCGGTCATCGAAGCCCTTCAATGGCATCAGTTCCCCCAACTATAGGTGGAACTAGTACCAGCTACGCCCCACCTCATTCAGATATGGCTGAGGTGGTGGAGGACCTACGTTCCTTAGTAGACAATCAAAGGCAGATGCAGTCCATTCTTGTTGTGTTCTGTAAGAACATGGTGGTTAGACCCATCGACGCCGTAGATGAGATGATAACTCCGACCTCCAGGGGACCACCCTAGGCCCCAATCAAAGATATTCCTCCTCAACAAAGGTTATTAGACATGGGTGACCCTAGGTATTTATGACTGGGTAGGGTCAGCAGCGCCAGGATAATGAGGATGAACAGTATGATAAGGAGGATGACAGAGAACATTGGGAGCCTTATCAGATTTCTAGAGGCAGTGTGCGACCAATTTGGCCTAGTCGAAAATGTAGCGATAGGTCAGGCCGAGAGTGCAAGCCAAGATCATCATCATTGCATAGACTGAAGAAGGGGTCAACCTTTGATAGGCTAGGCCTAACAACAGATGACCTGAGAAACCTCATCTCCAGATCCAAAAGTGTCATTGGTTCCTGAAGGGATGGTAGGTGTGATGATCGTCGAATCCCTAGAGGCTGGGATGAGGAACAGTGAGAGGTGAATATTCGAATGAGGAAAGTTTTCAGAGAGCCCTTAGTTCGTTTAGATGGTAGATATGGGGATGTAGATAATGCGACCCAAGCTGAGGTTATAGCACCGAGCGAGAGACCCTGTAATGAATCTATTTAGAGACTGGAAGACGAGATATAGTACATTCTAAATAGCTGAGACCCCTTACAAAGAGGATATATTGAAGGCTCCCCCTTTGTTGCTAAGATCGTGAGCTATCCATCCCCGGCTAAGTTCAAGTTGTCGGTGGTTACGCCCAAGTATAATAGGACCACTAATCAGTCCATCATGTGGATATGTACCAATCAGCCGCCGATATCTACTCAGTCTCAGACGAGATGAGATGTCGGGACTTCTCAAGTAAACTCACCAGAGATGCTCAAGTATGGTTTACCTTTTCCCTAAAAACTCAATTAAGAAATTCAAACAAGTAGCGGAGAGATTCATACCTAATTTTTTCTTATTGAGGCCCCAAAAGAAGATGACACACCTATTGTACGTAAAACGTGGAAAGAAGGAAAGTCCGAGAGAGTATATAGCTAGCTTTAATAAAGAGAAATTGGA
The DNA here is from genome assembly GCA_949130495.1 of Sambucus nigra. NCBI lineage: Eukaryota > Viridiplantae > Streptophyta > Magnoliopsida > Dipsacales > Adoxaceae > Sambucus > Sambucus nigra. Next base: position 163,791,015 of record OX422220.1, on the reverse strand, counting down.
GGTTGAATATTACGAGGAGAGTGTCGCTATGACAACCCGGATGGGAGGGTTGTAGAAAGGAAAACTAATCTAGAATTTCGTTGAGGATCCTCCTAAATTAATGGCCAAACTCCTGGCAATGTCCAGAAGGGTTATGAATGCGAAGGAAGAAATGAACGCAGAAGGCGAAGACAATAAGGGAATAAGAGCAGTGGTGGTAAGTTTTGTAATACCCCGTATTTTTGTGGCTTTTAAATTTAGGGATGTATTAAATTTAATTGAGATAAATTAATTTAATATTAATTCAGAAAATTATTTATTATTTACTAGCGTGACGAGAAGTTAGAAATTATTGGAAATTTATTTTATATTACTAAATGAGTAAAGTAATGTATAAGATTGATTTTATAAAAATTGTCATGAGTTTATAAAATGACAATTACGAAAATTTAAGTCGGGACGCACCTGTGTCGTGTCAGGACTAATTTATGATTATTAAAAGTGAATAAATTATAAGTCACCCATATGGTCATTTTGACTGTGTCAATGTGTCCGGAAGGGTCGAGATAGTAAAAAATAATGTACCCGGGGGTCTAGTTTTGGTCTCGGGGCATTTTTAGGCCTAATTAGCATCCCAGGAGGGCGTTTTAGACATTTTGTATTTTTAGGCATGGAAATCCACGAATTTTCTAAGGTTACATCAGATGGTAGGGGTTGTCTTCTAGGGTTAGCATAACCAAAAACCAAGGACGACCATTAGAGAGGAAGAGGAGAAGCTTTCCAAGGTGTTCTAGGCCAAGAACCCCACCATTTGCACCGCCGTCACTGCCAAATTATAGATCGCGCGACGAGGATCACAACAACACCAATTTATCCACAAATTAGAAACAAAGATTTCCAAGAAAGTATCTATATTGCTTTATTTTAGTTAATGCCTCAATTATATTAGTCTAGGGTGGATTAGAACTAGTTTTGGTGAAAGAGAGCATATATTGGAAACTAGAATTTACATGTTGTAGAGGTGAAAATCATATTGTGGAAATCTATTTTATTTGTAGAGGTTGAACCACGAATTTGCAATGTGTTAGGAGTAGAAAATATAGAAAAAAACAATGGGAAGAACTAAGTTAAAGAAAATATTAGGGTTCTTGAGATATATATAGATTTTTCCCTTTTGAATTCGTTATACTTGATGAAAACTGACATGTCTTACGTAGAATATTATTCATTTGACTACATAACATTTGTAGTATCATTTGTTGGGAGTTTAGGAGTAAAAAATTATGATTTGGATGAGTTTGGAATAGGAGTACCATAACTGGTATTTCTGCAGTTTCACCACAACTACTTGATCGATCGATTGACCAAAGAGCATCGATCGATCGACCCACTTCTATCGATCGATCGACCCCTCCTGAAAAATTCATATTCCTCTTTTCAATAGTTTATTTTGATTACAATGAGTGTTAACCTTTGAACATTATTGTTAGAACATTTTGGGACATAAAAAGGACCAGTAGGACTTTGTAAATATGGAGCATTTAATGTAAAGACGAAATTAGTGTTAATGGGGAATGTGTGTTTAAAGGAGTGAGACTCGTAAGGAAGTTACGTCGTAAAATAAGAGAGTACCTACTGAAATTATAGTTAGGGACATATTATACTACGAGTGATGCGAAGTAAGTTTGGGATGATCCCATAAATAAGAATAAAAGAGACGAGCCGTTATACGGGATAATCTAGTAATGTGTACTAAGAACGAATATTATAAGTATGGGTTGTGGGGGTACATAATTTAGAAATGGGAATGGTAGTATATATATATATATATATATATATATATATATATATGACTGTGTTTGTGCATATACTATATACGTGTAAAAACCATGCTCGCGCTACTTGTTATCGCTGAGGTTACCACGCCGGGACAGTCTTATCTCGATGGGACCTTTATGGAGGATATTGACTTGTACCCTAAAACATAGAAATCCTTGGTACAGGCTATCTGATTGATAGTCAGATGGTACTAAGAGACGTGAGGGTATGTGCTGACCTCTTAGTGACTTGGAACTATGCTTCGCATCAATTTGTATGTGTTTTGTGTTAATATAGTTCGAGAGTGATTCCGAACTAGTATTTCCCTTAGTACGAGTGATACGGGGACTTGATAGCAGAGTATGCCAGCACCATAAATTTTATGTGGGGTGGAGATAGTATATATATATTATATGAGTGATTAATATATATATATATATATATAAACTTAAAATTGGGAACTTTATACTATGACCAAAAGTAGTTGAGTAATAAATAAATATTCCGAATTTATAAGTGTTTGGAATGTTTGAAGCAATACTGAAAGACTATAATAAAAAGAGAATTATGTGAAAACTTTGCTTTCAGAAATTAATTATCTTAGCCCTATTAGTTGTCGGCATGAAACCTTATGAGAAATTTAAGATAAGCTAAACCTGTGGGGATTAATAGTGCGGTAGGTGTGCAAATTAGAAGAGAGGTGAGAAAATCTCAAGAGAGTGCCGCATACTAATATGATTGTTGCATTAGCCGGTAAACATTTTAAATACTTGCTAAACTGAATTTTTAAACTGTTTTACAATCGGGCTCTGACCCGTTTCCTACTATCTCTTCTCTCTTGTATATATATGTATATATTACAGGCACCCAACCACAGAGGCGTCATGCTTAGGATTCTATGGAAGGAACGTGTTGCAGCTTAGGTGGGAGTTGCAGGCCTTTTTCTTAGACAACCTCATTATTGATTCCACTCCTAGTTCTGTTTTATCCAGTTGGGCATGTGTCGCCCTTTTTTCCTTATTCAGTTGGTTTTGTCAGATAGCGTGATTCATTTACTTTCAGTATTTTTACTTTGGGATTTTTCACTGTCGGGATGTTTTCCTTTGAAGTTTTAAAGTTGGACTTTGTTGTTTGAATGCTTAAATTGCTTGGATGATCTTTTCCAGTCTAGTTATTGTGTGACTCTTAAACTATGAATTATGAAAGTTTTTATTATTGGGCTTAAATTAAATATGGAAATAATGTTTTAAATGGTTTTGACACTTAGCTTAATTATTTAGAGTGTTTAATTGGAAAATTTATTTTGCGACAGTGATACTAAGATTGAACCAACCGTTCACCTTGGTTATAATTTAATAAAGAAATGATCACCCAGTATTTAATTAGGCGGGGTGTCACAAGTGGTATCAGAGCTTCAGGTTCTAGTGTCTTTTAAGATCTGTACGGCTTATCTCGTTTCCAGCTTAGCGTCTTTGATTTAGAGCCCTAATATTAGGAATGTTGTATTCATCTTTATGCGTTGGAAATTCATGGTTTTGTGATTTGTCGATGTGAATGTTGAACTTATCTAGATTATTTTAAACTTTCAGATGGACCGTCAAGACGGACAAGCTAATGTCATTGCGGAAGTTAGTGAGCAAGAACTGCTAACACCTCAGGTGTCTCCGAAGAGGGTATCAAACGCCGAATTAACAGGCATTGTGGCACAGGCAGTTACCATTGCAGTCTTACAGTACGACGATCGCAGTATGCAGCTTAGAGGAGGCAAAAGACCCAGAGATATTAGTTAGTTTTATATGAATAGAGTTGAAAATTGTGCGAAGATACCAAAATTGCGGCAATAAGCTCCTCAAGACTAAAACGTCCCCAAGGGTAACAAAATTTACGTGGAGAACCAAAAGCTTCAAGGCCAACAAAGTCGGGGTTAGAATGATGTCACAAAGAGGTGTTTCAAATGTGGAATAGACAACCATAAACCTAAATCTTATCCGAATCAGACTGGGGAGAAACTACAACTCGACTAGCGAGGAATTTCAGGACTCTACTATAAATGCGTGAAATCGGGTCATAAGTGGAGGGGCTGTCCTCAACCTGACATCATTTTTTCTCAAGTTTCTCAGCAAGGCCAACAAGGCCAAGGAAAAGGAGAAACTAGTCAACATCATAGTGAAATAAGACAGTTTCGATGTAGGTGCTTCTAATGTGGCAAGAATGGCCATAGATGTCAGGATTTCCCAGAAGGGAATAGGGCCCCACGGCAACAGGGTGCCCGTAATAAACCACAGAAGCCAACTCTACTAGTCATCCCAGCAACCTTACTTCAGTCAAGGCAAATACAGTATTGACGTGTCTATAACATCCACCAGGCAACAGCGCCTTAGGCCCGCAACCGAGATAAAAGGTACGTTTCCTATACATGGGGCTATGAGTCGAGTTTTTTTTGGTATTGGGATGTCGCACTATTTTATAGCAATTCATCTTGCACGAGCCTTAGGGCTATTAGTCACGGCGAAGAGTAAGGTGTCGTGCGTAGACTCACCATTGGGGGAATGAGTCTTTGATTTTCTTTACTTGAAAGCTTCATTTTAACTGCGGTCAATACTGGTGTTAGATATGCATGAGCACAATGTCATTATTGGCATGCTAGATTTTTCCGTAGGAGTATTGTCTCTGCCATTTCGGGATAGGAAATGTGTTTGGTGGCGATGTCCCACCCAGAGGAAGGTTTAGCCAAGGCGATTAGCAAGGTAGAAGTATGACTTTTTTCCTATAAGGATGAGGCGTGTTTTGTGTGACACAAGCAAGTCACTAGATTTCGTTTATTGCCAAGGTATCATGTGAGATGAGTTTAATGCGTATAACTATAAACATTATTATTATGTGAATATTTTCCCTAGTGTAACGGGATTATCTTTTGTACCATCCGTGGAGGATGAATGTGTGTATTAACAGTGCTATATATATACTTTATAGAGATTAATCATTTTAGTGATGTGATATACGAATATGATATTGTCTTGATTTCAACTTTGTAGTAATGGTTCGTACAATAGTAGGCAGTTATTGCAAGGCTATCGGAGTGGTTGCCTTAGTGCCGCATGTTTCGTTTTGGTGAGGCGTCACCTGCGAGAGGGTCTGACTCACACTTATATTATCTATTTTAGAGACTTCAGAGGGAATAGTGGGCTCGAGATGTTCGATCCCGATGCATGTAAGGACTTTGTTGTTATGATTCATTATATATTAAATTTACAGATGAGTGAAAAGATTTAACTCATTATATCGTTTGTCTCTCAAAAACTTGGCACTAGGAAGAGAGTATTGTTATATCTATCCTTTAAAATGTGGGATTTTATAGTTAGACTCGTGTGTTTCGGAACAGGATTTTGAGAGTCTTGATTGTATGTATTAGAGATTTATGGAATGCGATTACCACCAATACTGAACAATAGTGAAATCGGCGAAATGTTCCTTGTTAATGGTAATTACGGAAGGAGATGTAACTTTTCTATCAAGAGACGGAGGAACTAACGGATTTCGATAATTGACGATGCAAGGTAGTAGTGTATCGTGGGGGTTCCTTATTTGGATTTTTCTTACGAGACATCCCACACATGAAACTTAACTTAAGGTTGGAAATAGGGAGATGTTCAGTCATTAGTCCATGAGTTTGGTACCTCAGTCGTAATAGGAGCAGGTAATTATATCTGTAAGTTGGAAGTTGAGTTATGATTTAAGGCCAGTGGATCCGGTTGTGTGGTAAGAAAGCATTAAAAGTTTTATCACCACGAGTTGAGGAGTGGAACGATTATATGGAGAATTTAAAATTTTGACTCCTAGGGTGATTGAGAGTACCCAAGTGTCGTAACCGCATTTGGAACACAAGGGAAATAAAAAGTTGGGATGATTTTTAGGGTGGATTATCTGGGGAAAATTTTTAATACAAGAAAGAAGACTTGTATTTATTTTGATGTATAGAGCATTAGTGATTTATTTTAGTTATTGTAATTATTCGAGAGAACTGTTGTACTTATCTGAAGAGATTGGAGATTTATAGTTTCTCTTTTATTGATGAGGGATTTAGATACTCTATACCTTACTGCATTGCGAATTTGGTTAGTTTTATCGATGAGTAGTGCTCCGCTCGCTCTCCCCGGACGGTCGGGGTGTTACAAGATGTGGACATCCTTGTTAATTGATGTTAAAATCGTCCGAGTTGAAGGGACGTGGGAATGGATGTGTGGGATATATGTTTGTTAGACTAGCATAATGAGGTGGAAGTGGTAGAGTGAATTAAGCGTCGCATGAGGGACGATAATCCATATATTCGTGTGCGATTAGAGTAGCATACCCAAACTTGGTTAGGAGGCTGTGGGAAGCCATTTAAAAAGGGGTATTCCTTGATAAGGGTAGAATTTATTTATTATTGAGAACACTCAGAGCAGAGTTGTAATTGTTCAAATTTGAGAGCGACTTGCGCATACAAGGAGTGATGATGTTAGTACGGTATAAAAAGTCTCGAAGTGCACATCATGGAGAAAAGTGCACGGGTCGGAACTTTCGATATATGCCCAGGAAAGAAGGGGAGTATTAAGTGTCACTTAACGTGAGACATTTCAACTAAAAGTCGATTTTTAGCGGGACATAGTGAGTAGTCTCTGCATGCACCACTCATAGATAGAGATCGGTTGAAATAAGAGGACCAACAAGAGAAATTTGGGACTATCGACAATTCCTGTAATGGAGGAGGCCAGTGAAGTCAGTACATGTTTTTGGATGGGTTGCCATCCTCAAGATGAGATAAAGGGTCCATTCAAACATGTGGGACAAGTCGCCCAAGAGGGAAGTGATTGATATTACTTTGGGGTGATTTATAATATTAACTAGTGTTCCTCAGTCTTCCTTTGAAAGGAAGGATCGCGCCGGTACATGGTCCTACATGGTATTATTTTGAATCGGGATGAAATTTTTGAATCCCACCTTCAATATGGGATTTCAGGAAGCAGCGGGGGTAATGTTTAGATTTGAGTAGGATGTATCACCCATAGCCAGGGAATATGCGCATGGTGATTAACGATTAGTGGAGCCGCGTTAAAGTAATTTTGGATTCATTGTGATCGTTTAATTTCCACAAGGGTTATGACTAACAAGTGGAGTAGAGTACGGGAATTGGGTTATGATATTACCTAATGATAGGGTTCCGTGGGAGAACGCGCACCTGTTTATTATGAACATGATACTTATTGAGGTTTTGATGTGGGAAAAAAACTAACTTTCCCACGTTGAATGTTAAGAGAGGGGCGGATAATCAGAATTTTGGATTGGTTGAGTTAGTCTGATGACTATGGTAGACTTCCACGACTGTTTTAGGTGAATAAGAATGGTTAGATGTTCGTAAGGTTTTCTCTACGAATGGGATTTTTGTGTTTAGAAATCCGAGTAGTTGTCATGTAGTGATGTGCGGCCTCCCAATGATATTGAAATAATGGGAATAAATAATATATAGCCATGTCTTATGTGAATGATGTCGGATAGGAGCACAATGTGAAGTGTCTTTAATGAGAATGTTAAACAAACTTGCTGGGAGGCGGAGGCTATATTAATTGAACACCATGCTATGTAGATAGTTTGCGTATTGATAAGGTATCCAGATTTGTTTTACCAGGTAGGCCTTATTTTCTGAATTTCGGGATGAAATTGCGTTATTAGGGGGGGAGTATGTAATACCCCGTATTTTTGTGGCTTTTAAATTTACGGATGTATTAAATTTAATTGAGATAAATTAATTTAATATTAATTCAGAAAATCGTTTATTATTTAATAGTGTGCCGAGAAGTTAGTAATTATTGGAAATTTGTGGAATATTACTAAGTGAGTAAAGTAATGTATAAGATTGATTTTATAAAAATTGTCACGAGTGAATAAAATGACAATTACGGAAATTTAAGTTGGGACGCGCCTGTGTCGTGCCAGGACTAATTTATGATTATTAAAAGTGAATAAATTATAAGTCACCCATATGGTCATTTTGAGTGCGTCAATGTGTCCGAAAGGGTCGAGATAGTCAAAATAATGTACCCGGGGGTCTAGTTTGGGTCTCGGGGCATTTTTAGGCCGTGTTTTAGACATTTTGTATTTTTGGGCATGGAAACCCACGAATTTTCTAAGGTTACATCAGATGGTAGGGGTTGTCTTCTAGGGTTAGCATAACAAAAAACCAAGGACGGCCATTGGAGAGGAAGAGGAGAAGCTTTCTAAGGAGTTCTAGGCCAAGAACCCCACCATTTGCACCACCGTCACCGCCAAATTATATATCGCGCGACGAGGATCACAACCACACCAATTTCTTCCACACATCAGAAACAAATATTTCCAGGCAGGTATCTATCTTGCTTTATTTTAGTTAATTCTTAAATTATATTAGTCTAGGGTTGATTAGAACTAGTTTTCGTGAAAGAAAGCATATATTGGAGACTTGAATTTACATGTTGTAAAGGTGAAAATCATATTGTGGAAATATATTTTATATATAGAGGTTTAACCACGAATTTGCATTGTGTTAGGAGTAGAAAATATGGAAAAAATAATGGGAATAACTAAGTTAAAGAAAATATTATGGTTCTTGAGATATATATAGATTTTTCCCTTTTTAATTCGTTATACTTGATGAAAACTCACAAGTCTTACGTAGAATATTATTCATTTGAGTACATAACATTTGTAGTATCATTGTTGGGAGTTTGGGAGTCAAAAATGATGATTTGGATGAGTTTGGAATAGGATTCCCATAACTGGTATTTCTGTAGTTTCGCCATAACTGCTTGATCGATCGATCCACCAAAGAGCATCGATCGATCGATCGACCCCTACTGGAAAATTCATATTCCTCTTTTAAATAGTTTATTTCGATTACAATGAATGGTAACCTTTTAACTTTATTCTTTGAACATTGTGGGACATAAAAAGAACCAGTAGGACTTTGTAAAATGGAGCATTTAATTTAAAGACGAAATTAGTGTTAACGAGGAATGATTTACTCTTTAGGAATAATGGGAACTAAAGAAGTGAGACTCGTAAGGAAGTTACGTCGTAAAATAAGAGAGTACCTACTAAAATTATACTTAGGGAGATAAGATACTATGAGTGATGCGAAGTAAGTTTGGGATGATCCCATAAATAAGAATAAAAGAGACGAGCCGTTATACGGGATAATCTAGTAATGTATACTAAGAACGAATATTAAAAGTATGGGTCGTGGGTCTACCTAATTTAGAAATGGGAATGGTAGTATATATATATATATATATATATATATATAATAAGTTACAATGGTGTTTTTACTATTCATAAGTTTGGGAGACACTTCACGGTTCAGATCGAAGCCAACAACGCAACGATCCAATGGTTGAGATTAAAATATCCCTTTTACCATTTTTGTCCTTTACATATTTGAGTTCCCCCTCTTTTTTACCCTTCATTTCCTTTCCTCCTTTTACCCAAAATTCAAATACAAGGATAAAATTGGAAATTAACACTAAGAAAGTTTTACACACTATCGAGACTACCTTCACCGTCTCTACCGAGCGCGGGTTAGAGAAATCCACCTCTCTCTCTCCATTTCGTTCTTCACCGATTACACACTCCTCTCTCTCTCTCTCTCCATTTTGTTCTTCACCGCTCTCCATCCTCTCTCCATTTCGTTCTTCAGCACGTAACGGTTTTAGGGTTTTCAATGGGTGTTTGTGAAGAGGTTTTATCATTGGGGTTTATCAATAGGTTTACATTTGTGTTTTTTTATGCTCTGTTGTTCTTCACCGCTCTCCATCCTCTCTCCATTTCGTTCTTCAGCAGGTAACGGTTTTAGGTTTTTCAATGGGTGTTTGTGAAGAGGTTTTATCATTGGGGTTTATCAATAGGTTTACATTTGTGTTTTTTATGCTCTGTTATCAATGTTATCAATGTTACAGCAACGGGTTACGGGTATCAATGTTACAGCAAACATTGATAATGATTTTATCAATATTACAGAAAACACTCTCATCAATGGGTTACGGGTATCGATTTTATATCAATAGTTTTATGGGTAATGATTTTATTGGCCGAAATTGGTGGCTGAAATGTTTTGAAAGTGCACAAAAAAAAAATACTCTCTTACAATGGGTTATCAATGTTACAGCAAATACTCTCTTACAATGGGTTTACACTCTTTAGTATATACTGTGTTTGCAAAAACTCTATTTCAATGGTTGCATTTTTGGAATTTTATTTGATTACTCTAATGTTCCTCTAATGTTTTATGGGTTTATTACTCTTTGCATTTTTGGAATTTTATTTGATTACTCTAATGTTCTTCTATCCTTGCAATCTAGATAGGAGGTATTTATTGGGAAGAATGTATGACGATTCATTATTACTTTTTATTGGGAAGAATGTATGACGATTCATTAGTACTTTTTATTTTTATGGGTTTATTACTCTTTGGAGTATTACTCTAATGTTCATCTAATGTTTTATGGGTTTATTACTCTTTGGAATGTTGGGAAGAATGTATGACGATTCATTAGTACTTCTTATTTTTATGGGTTTATTACTCTTTGGAGTATTACTCTAATGTTCATCTAATGTTTTATGGGTTTTTTACTCTTTGGAATGTTAGTATTCATTTGTGTTGCATTCGGTACAAACAAACACTATGTTTGCAAGCTCTATAAACATTTGTGTTGCATTCGGTTTTGATTTCTTATCGGTTTATGAGAGTTGCAATGGTTGCATTTCTGGGAGTTTGAATGGGATTTCTTATTTGATTGAATATCTTATGTAAAAAATGTATATTGCCGATTCGTATAATGTTTCTAATGTTTTATGGGTTTATTACTCTTTGGAATGTTAGTATTCATTTGTGTTGCATTCGGTACAACAATCACTATGTTTGCAAGCTCTATAAACATTTATTGGGAAGAATGTATGACTATTCATTATTACTTTTTATTGGGAAGAATGTATGACGATTCATTAGTACTTTTTATTTTTATGGGTTTATTACTCTTTGGAGTATTACTCTAATGTTCATCTAATGTTTTATGGGTTTATTACTCTTTGGAATGTTGGGAAGAATGTATGACGATTCATTAGTACTTCTTATTTTTATGGGTTTATTACTCTTTGGAGTATTACTCTAATGTTCATCTAATGTTTTATGGGTTTATTACTCTTTGGAATGTTAGTATTCATTTGTGTTGCATTCTGTACAACAAACACTATGTTTGCAAGCTCTATAAACATTTGTGTTGCATTCGGTTTTGATTTCTTATCGGTTTATGAGAGTTGTAATGGTTGCATTTCTGGGAGTTTGAATGGGATTTCTTATTTGATTGAATATCTTATGTAAAAAATGTATATTGCCGATTCGTATAATGTTTCTAATGTTTTATGGGTTTATTACTCTTTGTAATGTTAGTATTCATTTGTGTTGCATTCGGTATAACAATCACTATGTTTGCAAGCTCTATAAACATTTATTGGGAAGAATGTATGACGATTCATTATTACTTATTATTGGGAAGAATGTATGACGATTCATTAGTACTTTTTATTAAGAAAGTTTTCATTTGGTATAGTTCATGTTGTGTTTTAGTCACATTTAATAATTACTTCTCATTTATTCATTTTGTAGTTGACTTCTTTGTTCTCATGGAGAACGTTATCGTGTTTGGCAACGTATGTTACATTTAATTATACTCTCTTTCACTTAAATGAGATCAATTCCTACTTCCTAATAATTTTCTTATACATTTTCATTCTTTACTTATAGGTGAATGAAGATGCAGCGATTGCTGTAACAACCGAACTCCTCTCATCAATATTTATTCTCCTCACTTATATGTTTATATATTGATTCCATCCTTTGCCTTTTTAATTACAGATTCAAAGGTTGCGTCAAAATAATATCAGCGTTGATGTCCTCGATGAATCTGATCTAAATAGTGTTCGTTCCGTGGTAAGAAAATGCACTTTTGTTTTCATATAGTACTTATAAGAAGTTTCTCCATTCGTAATCAATATCCTCTTTTCTTATCTCCGCTACAGCCTGTTAACATTTGCACACCTTCAATACGACATGGGAAGGAAAAAGGGAATTTGGCACCCACTAAGGTTGAATTTTTTTCTATTCTCATTTATTCGAATATATATAACATATTTCTTTATCTAATTATATACACTTAACCTTTTCATATAGGATATACGAAAAGGAAAAGGGAAAAAAAGTGCCACTTTAAGTGTGGTATGTTTAACTAATTATAGGTTTACTATGATTATATCTACTATTTTCTCATTTTGTACTTAGTGTTCTTCATTTCTCTATAATCTACCTAATTTTTTTTTCAACATTTCTTTCTTTGTTCATAGAATCAAAGGCCGCATGGAAATAACATTGGTATCGTTATACGTGATGATGTTCCACCAAATGTTATGCATATTGGGGTAAATACTAGCTACTAAATGCTTTTATCGTTTCAACTTCATATTTACAACTTCTTCACTCCCCATTTATAGTATCAATCTTACAATTAACAGACTCAAACTATACTCAATAATGCAAATGAGAAAGGCAAGGGAAAGGAGAAAGAAGTTCCCACACGTAAAAGGGTAAAACACATCTCAGAAACTTTTATGATAATATTCTTTATGGCATTATGTAATATTATTTTTATATGCTTATATTTCTTTTGTAGGCAGCATGGATGGGGAAGTATAATGTTTGTCCAGAAGCGGTTTGTTTTTATCATTAACCTTTTACATTATTGGTGGTGTTATTTTACCCTACAGTAATGGTGGTGTTATTAAATAATTAAGTGATTAATGTGTACCATTAGGCTTTATACAATCTCTAAAGTTTACACCAATACTGGAAACTTAATTTCACTATATTATTAAGACTATGAGCGCACCCCTTTCCATTATCACGCAATGCAGATATTTTTTTTGTTTTCTTTAGGCAATTGATCAAACGTTTGTCTCCAAAAGTTCCCTTGCACAACGATTACGACGAGAACGAGAAAGAGAAAGATGCAATCCTCCACAAGCTACATCTGTCACTTCTGCCCCCCTTGCGCCACAATCGCCCGTAAGTATTGAAATTAGAGAACCACAACATAACTTCATCTCAAAACGCGCACTTGCCCAACGACAAAGACGTGATCGAGAAAGAGCATTTCACTTACATCAACCTATTTCTGGTCATACTCCCCATGTTAACAATTCTATGGGGCCACCTGCTTTTGCTTGCACTGAAGGTTCTCCTAAGCGATCAAAGGTTTCACATTTACCGTCAGATAATGATATGGCTCAGGTCCCGTCGTCAATAACTAAGCAATTTATAGAAGTTAGTACTCCAAATCCTTCACACATTTCTATTCGAAGAATTAGTCCTTTGACGAATAGTTTACCAATCCCAGTCGCGGAGACAAATATACCCCCATCTATGTCACCTCAAAACCTTTACCAAGATTTCGACCTAATTGATTCTGAAGAACAGTGTGTCGGAGTCCTCCAAGAACACTCTCCGACATCAAATTATCTCCAAAATGTATTGGTCCCCAATACGTTAGAAATTATACCCCACCTTGAAACAGAGAATAATCGAGATGTTCAAAATTGCCATTCATCTAATGCACATAGTCATAGGTATAATTTCTTTTTATCTATTATCTAATATTGTTTTACGTTGTGAACTATCCTTCATTTTATTTTTCACACCTTCTTATTTCATATATAGATCCACTATACAAAGCCGTGAAAATATTGCGAGACGAGTGCACCTCAAGAACCACATGCCCATTTAGAAAGACATTTTCTTGGGCCCATGGATGTCCCTTGCCGTCATTGTTCAGCTTTACATTGGATGGATGAAAGATTATCGACCTCATCAAAGATTCGCCCTCTATTTGGGAAGTGTTGTAGACAAGGACAAGTTCGATTACCACATCTACTTGAACCCCCACCGGAAATTAAACATCTGTTCGATGGTAATGATGTTCAATGCAAGTCTTTCCAGAGTCATATTAGAGAGTATAATGCTGCTAACGCCTTTACAAGTCTTGGTGTTCAAATGGATGATAGGGTCCTCAGAGGTAGGGGTCCATCATCTTTCACCATTCATGGCGAACTACGTCATCGTACTGGATCCTTATTACCGAAACCGGGACATGAGGAAGAAGCTTCATATGCCCAGTTATACATTTATGATCCCAGTGTGGCTTTGAGTGTTAGGGAACGTAGGAATCCACAATTACGAAGTGATGTACTTCAAATAATTCAAGGTTGCTTGGAGGTCAACAATCCTTTTATCCACAAATATCGTCAGGCGTTTGCTATTTTAAATGAATCCTCTGGATCCGGCCTGAACTTGCCAGCATACTTACATTACAATTCTGCAGCAGATCGTTGAAGGTATAATTTGCCTTCGACTGATGAGATTGCGGTTATTTTACCCGGCAATGGCCATAATTCGTCTGCAATGAGAGACATTATTGTTCGCCTTCGAGGGGGGGATCAATTGATGCGAGTTAATGAATGTCACCCAGCTTACCTACCTCTGCACTACGTTCTTTTATACCCTCATGGTCAACTTGGTTGGGACCCTGAGATGAAGTTATGGGACGTGGCAAACAGTGTTGATCAGGATCATCGACTAACTCAATTGGATTATTATAGTTATCGTTTGTTTCAACATGGCACTGAGTACTCTACAATTTTGAGAGGAGGTAAACTTATGCAGGAGTTTATTGTGGATGCATGGGCTTCAACGGAACAAAATCGCTTGACTTATTTCAGACTTAATCAAAGCAAACTTCGGGTAGAATTATACAAGGATCTTAGCGATTGTATGTCTGAGGGTGTTGAACCATTGCAAATTGGTAGGCGAATGATTTTGCCATCTTCTTTTACTGGTAGTGCATGAAATATGTTTGAGATTTACCAAGATTCGATGGCCATCACTCGGTACAATCAACACCCTGATATTTTTCTCACAATGACCGCCAATCCTAAATGGCCTGAAATCAGTAAGGAACTTTTACCGGGTCAAAATGCTCTCGACCGTCCAGATTTGGTTACACGTGTTTTTGAACTAAAGAGAAAAGCCCTAATGAAGGAGATTAAGGATAAAAATATTTTTGGCAAGAAAGTGGCCCATGTGTTTACAATCGAATTTCAAAAAAGGGGGTTGCCCCACATGCATGCCCTTCTTTTCCTCGATTGTCAAAGCAAGATTAAAACATGCACCCAAGTAGATAATTTTGTCTCTGCTGAGTTTCCAGATCCCACTTATGATCCTACACTCTTCCAAACTATATTGAGTTGCATGGTACACGGCCTATGCGGCTCCCAGAATCCGAATTCCCCTTGCATGGAGAACGGTATATGCACGAAAAAATACCCTCGAGCATTTGCAGAAGCCACAACAATGGATAATAATGGATATCCAATCTATCGTCGTCATGATGATGGTAAGGAATATACTACTGCCAGTGGAAAAAAGGTATCAAACAAAGATGTTGTCCCCTATAATCCATATTTGTCTAGACTTTTCAATTGTCACATTAATGTCGAGGTTTGTGCTGGGTTACGATGCGTTAAATATATAAATAAGTACATATATAAGGGTCATGATCGCACAACTATGGTTTTGGGAGGTGTTGATGAAATCCAACAATATTTAGATGCAAGGTACATTGGACCTCCTGAAGCAGCTTGGCGAATTTATGGTAATCACATGCATCAGGAGAAACCGCCTGTTACACGATTATATTTACATTTACCTGGCATGCATCATGTTGTGTTTGATCCTTCACATTCATCAGCTACGATTGCTCAAAGAGCCAGCGGTCAAATGAGTTCGTTAACCGGGTTTTTTGCTTTTTGCGCATTGAATCCTTCTGCACGAGAGTATACCTACCAAGAGTTTCCCCAACATTATGTTTGGAGCTCTAAAACGAAACTATGGACTGCATGGAAATCATCCGAGTTTGCTATTGGGCGAATGTACTATGCTAGCCCGAATTCTGGAGAAAGGTTTTATTTGCGATTGCTTTTGACCGTTGTTAAAGGGCCCACATCATTCGAGTGCTTACGCACGGTGAATTGTGTATTACACGAGACTTTCAAATCGGCGTGTATAGCGAGGGGATTGCTTGAAGACGATAATGAGTGGGTTCAATGTTTACAAGAGGCATCCATCATGCGCACCGGATATCAACTTCGGCGTTTGTTTGGTGTTATACTTACACAATGTTTTCCTTTGCATCCGGAGTTATTATGGAATCAATTTTCCATTCATATATGTGATGATCTGATTCATAAGTTACGCACATTGTTTTCTATCCCAAATCCAACTGACATCCAAATTGAGGATTATGGTTTGTATCTTCTAAATGAGGTGCTTCAAGAGTCTGGTAAGAGTTTAAGTGACTTCCCTCCAATGCCTCTGCCAAATTTTAATTGGACAACTGTGGGTGGGAACAGATTACTCTCAGAACATCATCAGTTACAATCGTTAGCAATGCAAGGTGATGCACAATTAGATGTTGATCGCCTTAATGAGGGACACCGTATAGCTTACTCAGCGATAACATCATCTGTTTTCGAGAATAAGGGGACTACATATTTTTTGAATGGAGGTGCTAGCACTGGATAGACATTTTTGTACAATACAATTGCAACCTTCTGTCGTAGTTTGGGTCATACAGTTATAACTGTTGCTTCGTCTGGCATTGCTTCTTTGTTGTTAGTTGGTGGTCGGACTGCACATTCAACATTTTGCATACCTTTGGACATTCTTGAAAACTCAAATTGTGGATTTACAAAGCAGTCGATACATGCAGAGCTATTCAAATCAGTTAAACTTATAATATGGGATGAAGTTCCTATGCAACATAGGCATTGTGTTGAGGCTGTAGATAGGACACTGTAAGATATTTGTGATGTTAAAAAGCCATTTGGAGGAATTACAGTAGTTCTTGGCGGTGATTTTCGACAAATCTTACCAGTTATCCCTAGAGGAGTTAGAGAAGAAATTGTTTCCGCTTCATTAAGGCGGTCTATGATTTGGAGGCACATCCATGTTTTGACATTACATCTAAATATGCGACTAAACCCATTGGAGCCTGAGACAATTCATTTCTCTACGTTCTTGGATCAGGTACTGCTATTTACTCTTTTCTATTTTTTAACAATCTTCGTTCAACATGCATGCATTTGACTTTTTTTTGTAGATTGGGTCCAATCCTCTTGAAGTTGTATCATTGCCTTCCTCAATACAAAAGTGTAATGATGTCCGTGATCTAATTGCGAAGGTGTATCCATTGTTGAATGTGGTCGGTACTGTTACACCAACCTTCCTCACCGAACGAACAATTCTTTCAGCGCGGAATGACGATGTGACTACTATAAATAATTTGGCATTGAATATCTTTCCGGGTGATACAAAAACTTATTTTGGTGTCGATAAAATGTGTGACGACGAGTCCGGTAGAGACGTACACAGTCAGTACCCAAATGAGTTTTTGAATTCTCTCAGTCCTTCTGGTTTACCCCTTTTTAAGTTGGAGTTAAAGGTGGGTTCTCCGATTATGCTTTTGAGAAACATTGCTCCGAAGGATGGTCTTTGCAATGGCACGCGATTGGTGGTTACAAAATGTGGAGAGCATGTAATTGAGGCCCAAATATTAACGGGTGATAAGTGTGGAAATTTAGTATTCATTCCCAGAGTCTCACTATCTCCTTCATCTGCCGAGATCCCTATAAAAATGACGAGTCGCCAATTCCCAATTCGACTGGCATATGCAATGACCATCAACAAATCATAGGGTCAATCTGTAAAGTTTGTGGGAATTGACTTGCGCACGCCAGTTTTTAGTCATGGCCAATTATATGTAGCGTTATCTCGATGCACAAGTGTAAATCGCATTACCCTTCTTTCTGATGATTGTTCGCTTTCGACAACAAATATTGTGTATCCGGAAGTCCTCCTATAAAGTAATTAGTGTTATTTTCCCTATAAACTACACATTTGAACCCTTTATATCATCTTTTGATAATTTTTTAATTATTCTTAGGATTGGGAGCCAATGGTAAAGCATCAAGAGCGGATAAATACCCGTAGGTTGCTTACATGGGGTTCCCACAACAAGGTACTTCGTCTTTAAAATGTTTCTTCTTTTCATTCATTTTTAAAAATTAGTCTTAACTATTAATATTTCTTATAGGTGGTTGTAAATTGTGCCAATCTTCATATCAAGTACGTCGAGATGGATACGTGGACATTTCGTAGAGTTATTATGAGGATGTTTCCTGTGATTCCATGATTGACTATTAGAGGATAATTTTTTGGGATGTCGATCGTTTCGACTTTTTGTAAAGCTTAGGCTTAGAGTTACTATACGCTATTGGATGATTGCTAAGGCTATTTTTGTATAGTCTGCTAAGGCTTTTATTATATATTCTGCTAAAGCTGTCTTTAACCTTACATCATCCATAGCTGTATCTTTGTAAGTATCTCAGATCAATAAATGAACTATTTGGGATTTGGGTTTGAGTTTGTATGCTTTTGGTTTAAGATGATTTGCTTTTCTCAGTTGTTGGGGTTTTAGAATTGTATTGATTTTTGTTTGGCTTTTACCTCGGTGGTAATTAATGCATTTGACTTTTTGCAGGTTGGTAATTAATGTATTGGTCCCTTTTTCGTGGTTTCAAAATTAATATGCAAATATGACTACAAAAGATGGGAATTTGACATATGATTCATTTACATTTTATCTTATGCATTATCAAGCCCAGTTTTAAGAGTGCTTTCAATATCAGGACCATTGTTCATATTAATTCTTTAGTTTTTCCTTAGATTTTTAAGCTTATCAATTTGGGCATTCTATATAGACCCTTATCAATTTGGGCGTTCCGTAGACAACTTATGGGTAAAGCATAACGATGTTAATGATTAAATAGTAAGTTGTCTTAATTTAAGCAAAAAAGTTGTTAAATTCCCATAGAAACAAAATAAAATATTAAGGCAGGGGTGAGGAATTCTATCCAAAATTTTCCATTCTACTGATGATGTTGTAGAGTCGAAGCCGAACAGTGAGATAGATGAGGATATGAATCCTTCTTTATAGAATATTACAGTGTGGTTTTGAACGGTGTGGTTTTGCAGATTACATCTTTGATAGGGTATATCTAAGATGTAATCTTATTTTGACTAATTTTTACATCTATTGGTTTTAAGCCACAACCACAACTTTTGGTGCTAAGCCACAATCACAAGCCACAATAGGGTATATCCCATACAAGAATGTAATCTGCAATAGATTGAGAACACATGCAATAATGTAATCTGTAATTTTTGGTTTTAAGCCACAACCACTGTGCAGCTGAATATTTTATGCATCCACATATTCCCATATCACTATAGTCCTTGGTTATATTATCCCGAAGTGTATGTAAGTAGCAGTAGCAGGTACCATCCGTTGTGCAGATTCACAATGGTACCTGCCACTGTGCAACTTCAAACTATCCTAATAGTTTTTGAATAGAGTTTTTCCTTTATATAGATTCACGGTGACTGGATTATTTGACATACCTGGTATTTCAGTGAGTGGAGTATTTGACATACCTGCTATAACTATCATATGCTATAACTTGCAGGCATGTATTGCTTATTTTAAAGGTAGTATCCGTCTATTTCCCGTGCAGTTGTACTGTTGTGTAATTACTCGGTGGTGGTGGTACTATTATGTAAATACTTGGGGGTTGATTAAGGTTGACGTTAGGATTTTAGGATCGCATCGGCATATGCGCAGCATGGCAGAAAGATGATGAGGGATCTGCTACTGCAGAAATATTATTTTTAGATCTCTATTTTTAGATCTCTATTCTTATTATGTATATTTTTGTTTTAATTATCTCTATCTCACTATATTTGATTTACAATATTTACAATATTTATGCCCGTAATAAAAATTTTCGAGTGATTTAAAATGTGTTATTTGGTTGTTTTCACAGTGAGGCGAAGCCCCCAGTATAGTAGACCTCATGTGTTATAGTTGTATTACACCAAGTCATGACAGGAAGCAGGTCTGAAATGAAGGTCTGAAATGAGTTGATGCCACCAACAATAGCACCGAGTCATTACAGGAAGCAAAACTAATGTTTGAGTCTCAAACATTACATGTCTACGCCACTAACTGATGTTACACATTCTAACTTCTGAGAACAGTTTACACAGAGGACCGAGAATTAATAGGTATGTCATGGATCTTTCAACTTGATTTGTTTTTCAATTCAGGAAATGTAATTTTATATGAAACAGTAATATGGATGTAATTCAATGTTGTTGTGGCTAAAACTGCGACAATAGAGACAAGAGAGTGATATCGAATGCACAAAAAAGAGCCTGAAACAATAATGAGTGATGCTAATGAGTATTTCGCACCCATTAGTGAATCATATTTTTGAAGATGGTACTTATTTTTTTTACCATTCATTTTCATAGTATGACATATCTGGAGAGGTTATCAAGATACTTCCAGAAAATGGGGGTATGCTTGACAATCTTTAATTAATTTTCTAACCTTTTGATATGTTCTTCCTTTAACTAACCTTTTATGTTCTATTATAATGTCTTTCACTGAACAGATCCTGTTGGATATGGGGAGGCTTGAATTGCAATTCTTCGTTCTTTCCCCTGAATAAAGAAGCTTAAGTAGATGATTTGTGGTAATTTTTTTATTTTTTAACTTCTATCTCTTTATTTATTCACATATTTGCCTTTTGCATTTACCGGAAGTAAAATTTTCTATGCAGTGCAGCATCGAACGGTTGAATTGCAAAATACTCTTCTGTGATTTGCCTCTCCACCAACGTTTTTGCCAACACGAAAATGAATCAACCCAAGTCCTACTTTCTATTCAGGTAAATGAAAACTTCTATTTTTCTACGTAACATTTTCAGTTATTCCTTCGGATCATCTATTCTGTTATTCAGTTGGATCAACTATCCAACTATTCAGCCAGATCAGTTCTGAAAAGTATAATTTCAGTCGGACCAGTTATCCATCTATCCAGCTACTATGTCTTGGATCTTTACCAACTTTAGTCCCAGAAGAAGTTGCAATATGTACCTGTATATACCTAAGATATATGTTGTCTATTCAACTTGAGGATCATGCGCACTGATTTGAGGCTTAGTTATTGCTAACAAGAACTATTTTTAATAGCATAACTATCTTTATTTTGTTGTATTCACACATTTTTCAGTTGTTTTGAACACGATGAATTCCAACAATTTTAGTTCGATAAAATCTTTGATTTAACTTCAAATTGTGAGCATTTGTGTCTCTATACATTTAAATGCGAGGGTATATGTATGATCATTAATGAGTCGCACCGAATGAGATTCATCCTTGAATTATTGTTAATGACCTCGCTCTCTTTACTGGGGAATGAAACTACATATGAGGTACTATTTTTTATACTCAAGTGATGCCTTCCATACATTTGAAAAAAGGTTTAGACGACATGTTTGTAGTAATATTATCTAAAGTAATTTAAATAATTACTCCCATTTTTTTAAAAATTATTTGTATGTGGCGTCAACGCAAAAAAAGCCAACGCAAAACATTTGTGGCGTCATTTCATACAGTGTTTGTTTTCATGGATGTTAAATTTCTTTTTCTTTTTAACGAGTGATATCCCTTATGCATTTAGACATTTTCCATTTATACGACACTTGGGGTTCACATTGTGTCTTTCAATATTGAATTTTGCATGTTTATGATATAAAAGGCTAATTGTCACATTCATTTTGGTAATGATATGAATTCTGAGGCACACCCAGGTGGTCTTGAAAGCCTTTTCGAGGCAGGTTCCTTACAACTGAATTCTACATTCTAACCAGAGCTGAATTAATGAGTTGTTAAAGATGAAAACATAGGGTTAATTCTAAACTGCATCATTTTTTTGTCATTCTCTTTTTTTCTATGCATTTTGGGGGGCCAGAAATACTGTAATTTATAGGTTTTGTTCCCAAGTAAATGTGTTCGTTTTGTTGTTATTTTATTATCTTAACCTTATTAGTTTGTATATAATGTGCAGGTAAGAGCCTACTGACCATGTGCAGAGCTTCCAAATGATCTACGGTAAGAACCTATTGATTATGCACAGGACTTGAAATTCCAATTTTAAAAATAAGAGTTTTAGACTCCAGCCAAAGACGAGTACAATACACATGTCTTCCTTTTCTTTTCTTTTCAATTTTTTCTCTTTTCTTTTATAATTTTCAATAAGTTTGGGGTATTCTTCATATGGATTTTCTTGGTTATAGATCGGGGTTTTTTAGGATCCCTCCAACAACTGAGAAGAAGGATTCGTCCCCTCTCAATGCGAGCTATGGTCTTCATTTTGTATTTTTGGGGACTTTGATGTTTAAGGTGGAATAAAGAAGCTATGGCTTGACTATTCGAGCTAAATATCTGAACCAGTTTCTTAAATGACATTTATATATCTTAAATGACAAACTTATAAATTTAAATTTAAACAAACTTATCTTAGATCACATTTATATAAAAATTATTTATGTAATTTCATAGTGGCATTGTGCCAATATGTTGTAAATCTTATAAGTCTCTTATTAGCTTACAACTTATATATATATTTCTATGCATGTGGAAAGTTTTAGAAACAATTGTATGTGAGGCTACAACATAGATATATCTTGACCCCCATTTACGTTGCTATTAACTTTTTTTGATGACTAATCAAGTAGTTACGTCATGTGCTTGCAAGACTAATTGACGTTATGTGTTTATGTATAAAGTATTTAAATTTTAATTGTCCAATCTTTTCATTTTGTAGGACATGGTTGTCAGGATGATGTGACGGAGCACTACTGATTTAGTGGTATCAGGAGTATCGACATATGTCGCATTTTGTTTTATCGATAGACCCATAAAGGCGATGCATAAGAAACTATGAATATTTAATTTTGACTGATAAATTATCTCTTTGAATATTGTTGTTGGGTTGTGTTTTTATTTCTTAAACAGGATGGTTAGGCCTATAAATGAAGGAAACTTTGGCCAATTTTTTTAAAATTGTTTACGATTTTTTATGTTATATAATAAAAAAATTCGACTCAAGTATTAGTGTTATTCTCACGAATTTAGTTGAATTGATGATTTTGTTTATAAGATGTTTAAATTATATTCGACATAACACTTTGTTTTGTTGGGGGAACATAAATATTTCCGTTTCATAATTACGTATTTTGAAATTTTTTACTGTTTTGCGATTACGTGCCTTTTGAAAATGTTCATCGTGCCTTCAGGCACGGGCATACCCTAGTATATATATATATATATGACTGTGTTTGTGAATATACCATATAAGTGTAAAAATCATGCCCGCGCTACTTCCTATCACTGAGGTTACTGCTCCGGGACAGTCTTATCTCGATGGGACCTTTATGGGGGGTATTTACTTGTACCCTAGAACATAGAAATCCTTGGTACAGGCTATCTGATTGATAGTCAGACGGTCCTAAGAGGCGTGAGGGTATGTGCTGACCTCTTAGTGAGTTGGAACTATGCTTCGCCTCAATTTGTATGTGTTTTGTGTTAATACACTTCAAGAGTGATTCCGAACTAGTATTTCCCTTAGTACGAGTGATACGGGGACTTGATAGCAGAGTATGCCAGCACCATAAGTTCGATGTTGGGTGCCAATGGTATATATATATTATATGACTGATTAATATATATATATATATATATATATATAGACTAAAAATTGGGAACTTTCTACTATGACCAAAAGTAGTTAAGTAATGAATAAATATTTCGAATTTATAAGTGTTTGCAATGTTTGAGGCAATAATGAAAGACTTTATAATAAAAGTAGAAGTATGTGAAAACTTTGCTTTCAAAAATTAATTATCTTAGCCCTATTAGTTGTCGGCATGAAACCTTATGAGAAATTTAAGATAAGCTAAACTTGTGGGGATTAACAGTGCGGTAGGTGTGCACATTATAAGAGAGGTGATAAATTTCTCAAGAGAGTGTCGCATACTAATATGATTGTTGCATTAGCCGGTAAACATTTTAAATACTTGCTAAACTAAATTTTTAAACTGTTTTACAATCGGGATCTGACCCGTTTCCTACTATCTCTTCTCTCTTGTATATATATGTATATATTACAGGTACCCAACCACAAGGGCGTCATGCTTAGGATTCTTTGGAAGGAACATGTTGCAGCTTAGGTGGGAGTTGCAGGCCTTTTGCTTAGATGACCTCATTATTGATTCCACTCCTAGTTCTATTTTATCCTGTTGGGCATGTGTCGCCCTTTTTCCTTATTCAGTTGGTTTTGTCAGAGATCGTGATTCATTTACTTTCAGTATTTTTGCTTTGCGATTTGTCACTGTCAGGATGTTTTCCTTTGATGTTTTAAAGTTGGACTTTGTTCTTTGAATGCTTGGATGATCTTTTCCAGTCTAGTTATTGTGTGACTCTTAAATTATGAATTATGAAAGTTTTTAATATTGGGCTTAAATTAAATATGGAAATAATGTTTTAAATGGTTTTGACACTTAGCTTAATTATTTAGGGTGTTTAATTTGAAAAGTTTTTTTGCAACAGTGATGCTAAGAATGAACCAACCGTTCACCTTGGTTATAATTTAATAAAGGACTGATCACCGGGTATTTAATTAGGCGGGGTGTCACAAGTTTTAGAAAAAGAACAAGGATGGTCAGGAGAGTTCGGTGGATGATAAGTTCACCGACTATAATCCTTTGGGGGTCAGTTGTTAGCATATCCTGAATGAAATAAAGAATAATTTGTCACTGAGATGGCTTGAGAGGCTGAAGGCTCCTCCCTATAAGAGGAACAAGAATCTATGGTGTATGTTTTCACCACGACTATGAGCGTCTGACCGAAAAATGTTTTGCTCTCAAGGACGAAATTGAGAAGATTCTAAAAGTTGGTAAGCTAAGAAAGTATGTTGACAGGAGCAGTTCAAAGGGTGGTAGAGATGACATCCGAAAGAGGAGGAACGACAAGTGCAATCCCGATACTACAGCTAACCGAGACGATGATGACGAATGATGATGATGAGGCAAACCCTAACTACCACCTCCAATCACCGACCCTAAGGGTCGGCTGAACATGATTTCTCTTAGGGTCAAGGTGATTTACGGAGGACTATCTGAAGGGTGAAAACATATTGCTGACAGAAAGGCTCACATGGCGTAGGAAAAATCTCTTCCTTCGAAGCCTACGGAAGTGCACTCAGGTGCGGTTGATCCTAGGAAGGTAAAAAGAACTAAAGTCAATATGAATACTTTTATTGTTGGTTTCTCTAGGGTAGACTTTAAGGGGATCTTAACCCATCATGATGATCCATTGGTGATTAGGACCCATGTACATGGGTATGAGGTTTCGAGAGTATTGGTTGATAATGGTAGCTCGACCGACATGATGTTTGCGATTGATATAAAGGTATGGGGATGAGTAAGAAGAGGTTGGTCCCGTATTATCAACCCCCCATCAGACTCGCTGGATATAAAGTTCGTCCTTTGGGAATCTATGAAATATAAGTTAGAAAAGGAAACACCTGGCCAAAATGCCTCAAGAAGAAGATTAATTTCTGTCATGAAAATGTCTACTCGACCTACAATATAATTCTAGGAAGGGTAGCCCTCAAGGAGTTTGAGGTCGTGCCCTCAATGTGACACCCCACATTTTTAATATTTTTAAATATTGGATTAATTAAATTAAATTTGATTAAAATAAATATTAACTAGTGAAATAAGAGTTAGTATATATTAGTGAGAATTACATTGAATATTACTGAGTGAATAAAGTAACACATGATTGTGAATTTATTGGAATTGTCGCGAGTGAGAAATATGGCAATTGACAACTACGATAATTAAGTTGGGACGCACGTGTCCGTCATGTGAGGACTAAGTTATTGAAATAAAAAGTAAATTATTTTTAAGAAATCGAGTTGGTCATTTCAAGTGTGCCAATGTGTCCGAAAGGGTCGAGATAGTCAGAAAAGTCTACCCGGGGGTTTAGTTTGGGTCCCGAGCAATTTGAGGCCAAATCGGCATCCTAGGAGGGCATTTTGGTAATTTCTAATTTTGGGATTTAATTAACAACGAAATTAGGAGAGGGAATATAATTGATACATAAGGTAAGTTAGGGTATTCATTTACAAAATCCTAGGCAGAGTCACATAGGAATAAGAATAGCCAATTCTAGGAGTCTAAGGCCAAGAACCACCATCTTGCACCACATAGACCACCACCGCGTAGATCGGAGAATGAGGAACATAACCATACCAACTACACCAGTGGATCATACCTTCCTTCGAGAGGAAAGTGCTTAATATTGCGAACTTTAGGCAATAATATCACCCATGTTAGCGTAGGTTGAAATTGAACACATATTGTATACGATTGGGATGATGTTGAAGGATATGGATAATAATCTGGCATTGAAATGGATAAAGGTTTGAATACCCATGATATATAAATGATAACCCATGAAATTGGATTAATATTGGTGAATAATTTTGTGCTTTTACAATTGGTCTTGAAGAAGATGACAAACTAGGGTTCTTAATGCTTATACTTGAAATAAACCCAATTAATTGATGCCCTTCGATGGAATTATAGTTCTTCAACATTAGAAAACTTTTAATTATGTTAGTATAGCATTTAGTATGTTTGAATTGAAATAAACCCAATTAATTGATTCCCTTTGATGGAATTATAGTTCTTGAACATTAGAAAACTTTTAATTATGTTAGTATAACATTTAGTATGTTTGAATCGAGGTTTGGGATGATTAAAATAAGGATTTAGGGTTAAAAATAGGAGAAACCCATAAGAACACATTATAGAATTTTCCATACATGTACGAGCGAATCCATTCGGTCCTAGACGAATCGATTCAGCAAGGGAAATCGATTCGGACCAGGTCGAATCCATTCGGCTGCCCAGTTTTCTCCTTTTGTTTATTATGGTTAGAAAATCATTTGGAGTTTATTCTTAGGATTTGTTTTAATATACCTGGACTTATGTTAGAAGACCAGTAGGCCTAAGTGGGATTTAGGCTTGATCTCATAATGGCGTATTTAGGGATAAATGTAATTAGGATAACCTGAGAGGATTACATGATTTGGAAATTAATTCGAGTTATGGGAATTTGAGGACAACGATAATTTAGAACAGTAGGATATAGTGAGTCACCTACTTATTTTATGGGAAGAATAAAGGGTACACTTTAGGTGGTGAGTAATACTCGAGGGCGTAAGATAAAGAAGTGAATCTGTCATTCAATTAAACGTAGGATATTTGGGATAATGATATACTACGCATGAGATTTATGATATGGGATTTCAGTATACCTATATTTGTGTTATGAATATATATAGGTGAGGTGATTACGTATTATATGATTGATTTATTATGTGTATGAAATACCTACGCTGCTTGCTATTGCGGGAGATTTTGAAAGGGGACAGTCTCATCCTAATCAACCCACTGGGGGATTTTAGATTGGTGCCTCGGGACATATAACCAAGGAACCACTTATTGGAGAGTTCATAAGTCAGTGGTCATATGGGTGTGTAGGTATGTCCGTATCCTGTAGGCTTAGAACTATGTTCACCTCCAATATGTGTGATTTGTATTATATGATTCGTGAGTGATTGCTAGTCGGTAGTCCTTATTTAGTACGAGATGTACCGATACTAGATAGCAGAGTATGGCTGCATCGCAGTGAAGTCTAGGGTCCCATATTAGTATATATAATATATAGTGATGAATATGTATATATACTAGTGATATTATCTATTGTGTGAAATTTGTAGACAAGGAAGGTGATAAAAAATTTAGTAACTTAAGTGTGTGAACATTTAAACTTTTATTCAGAATAATAAATGCAAGAACATTTATTAATAATAGTTTGTGTGAAAATGGGTTATTACTACAAGTGCTAGTTAGAAAGTGGATGTATACGTTAAAGTTAAGCGATGACGGTAACTAGGAAGGTTTAGAAGTACGTTAAGCGTGCACAATAGTGGAGAGGTGACAATCTCAAGTGAGTGTTCGAAAAGCAAACATGTGTATTATATTTTCTTTACTGCATTTTAAATACTTGCTAAACTATTTTAAAATATTTTAAACTCGGACTCTGACCGTCTCTTACAAAATCTTTTTTCCTTGTGAAATTATTTTTAGGTGTCCAGCCTCAGGGGGGCCAAACATAGATTGTTGGATTTGTTGACATGCTGTAGCTATTGTGGGAGTTGCAGGTCCTCCTATTTATACGCCTCCATATCTATGATTTTAGTTCTTTGGTTTAGGCTTCTCAGTTAGGGCGCGTGTCATCCATCCTCATTTTATTTACGTAGGAGAGACATTGTACTCATTTCATTTAAGTATTTCAGTTTCAGTTAGATTTAGTGTTATCACGATTGACGATTTTGGATTTTGTTTTACTAGAACGATGATTCCAGTTTTATCATATTCAGTTAGATGGTGTTTTATTCCTTTTTTCTTTATTCATTAGAATGGTGAATGTTTCAAATGGTTTAATTTAATTGACATTAATTATTTGGTAAAATGTTTTGACACAAGCTTACTTAATTATTAGGCGATTAATAAAGAAAAATGTTTTTCGACAGTGATGCTAAGAATTAACCAAATGGATATTTTTTTTTCTATTTTGTAAAGGGCTTATCACCCGGTATTTAATTTGGCGAGGTGTCATAGGTGGTATCAAAGCATAGAGGTTCTAGAGTCTTTTAGGATGTGTACGGCTTATTATTCTTTCATATGAGCATTCTTTGATATAGAACCCTATTATTAGGATTGTTGTCTTCTTGATTTCATGATTACGTCTTCAACTATTTGAGATTTAATAATTGTGGACTTATAAATTCTTTCTTGTTTTAGATGCCTCCAAGACATGAACCAAGG
Source organism: Sambucus nigra (assembly GCA_949130495.1). Classification (NCBI taxonomy): domain Eukaryota; kingdom Viridiplantae; phylum Streptophyta; class Magnoliopsida; order Dipsacales; family Adoxaceae; genus Sambucus; species Sambucus nigra. The sequence goes on along the minus strand of OX422220.1, from coordinate 163,762,176 downwards.
GCCAAAAATGCCCAACCAGAGCGACAACCAGCTTAGGCACATGGTACATTGAATGTTGCCAAGGTTGTTTCCATCATTGTTCACAAAGTTAATGAACCATTAGTTGTGGTTCAGCAGGAGCCACCATCGTCATAGGCTGTGGCACCAGCACTAGTACATGAGTTCCCTTTGGTTGGGGAGCGATTCAGAGATGTCTTTTAAAAGGAGCCTCCCCCCCAGAGTTTCAGGGGAGTTCTGATGTTGTTGTGGAGAGCTAATGGAATAAGGATATCTAGTGGCATTTCAGGATTAATGAGTGCACTAATACTGCAGAGGAGGGTGGTGTTTTGACGATTCTGGACTTCTGGGTGCGGTTTGATCGCAAATATTTTCCTTTTTTCATTTAGACTGAGATAAGATAGAAACTACTGTACCTCAACCAGGAGGGGAAGACTGTAGCAGAGTATGAGGAGGAATTTACTAGATTAGTAAACCTGGTACCAGCTAAGGTGCCTACTAAAGAAAAAAAGATTTAGATGTTTATGGATGGTCTGACCTGGAGGATTCGACAACATCTTCTGGGTAACCTCTCTTTGCAGTATTATAATGATGTACTCCATGCTGAATTGCTACACTTCCACGATCACTGCTTCCATGTTAAGGGGAGAAAGAGAGGAAGTGAGTCTATCTAGTAGGGAATGAGAGGAGGGGGTATTGCTAGCGGGGCACCAATAGCTCAGAGTCAGTAGAGGAAGAGTGGGAAGGGTTCCCATCAGTGGGATCTTCTATGAGGTTCAGGTAAGGGGCTTTCATCATGGACGAGGAAGTTTTAGGCATGGACATGAGGGTCAGCAGGGACAGCATGGCCATGAGGGTCAGAAGGGACAACATGGCCACGAGGGCCATCAGCACTTCCAGTAGGGCCACCAGGGCTAAAGGAGGGGTGGTAACAACCAATAGGGCTGAGGCCAGTAGGAACAGAAAGGAGGAAACTTTGTTGGAAAATTCTTTGCATGTGGCAACACTGGCCATAAACGACTTGATTGCCCCAACAAGGGGAAGTATCCTTAGCAGCAAGGTAGTCACCAGGTGTCCCTGAGGCCGATCTTCCCAGCCCCTCTCCTAGCACCAACACGAGTTTAAGCTTTGCCTACCATTCGAGCAGCCCTGATTCAATGGGGAAAACTATAGTATGGGCGTGTTTATAACATCCACCAGGCAGTAACTCCGTAGTCTCCACCCACAGTTGTGGGTATGTTTTCTATCACCGGTTTTATGGGGCATATTTTGTTTGACACGGGAGCCTCAAACGTTTTCACCACCACTAGATTTTTATGAGCCATGGGGTTGTTAGACATAACCGACAGTACAGTGACTTACGTAGACTCGCCTTGGGGTAATGGTTGATGATTTTATTTATATGCCGGGGTGTGGGTATAGTGATCGGGAGTCTTATTTTGCCATCCGATATGCTTGTTTTAGACATGTTCGAGTATGATACTATTATTGGGATGGATTGGATTGCTATGTATAGGGCCATGATGGATTGCTTTAGTAGGAGTATTATTTTCCCCATCCCTGGTCAGGATATGTTTATAGTGTAAATGCCTCTTCCTGAGGGAGGATCGTCCACTCACTTGTTTTATATAGAGGAGGAAACCTCTACGGGAGTTGTGATTCCCCTTGATTCAATTCCTATTATTCGTGAGTACGCTGATGTATTGCAGGATATACCAGGACTACCATCGAGTATAGATATATATTTTGTAATATATTTGACACCAGAAACTCGATCGATAGCCTGTGCGCCTTACTGTATGGCTCCAACGCATATGAAGGAGTTACGGGATCAGATTGAGAATCTATTGGGATAGGTCTTCATCCATAGGAGTACCTCGCCTTGGGGTGCTCCCGTGATGTTTGTAAAGAAGATAGACGGGTAGTTACGATTTTTTGGGGATTATAGAAAGTTTAATAAAGTCATGATACATAATAAATATCCGTCGCCCCAAATCGATGACTTATTCAACTAGTTGAGAGGAGCTTCCTGCTTATCGAAGATAGATTTGAGGTCTGGATACCATTAACTTCGTATCAAGGAACATGATGTGACGAAGCCTGCTTTTCAAACGACATATGGGTTCAAAGAGTTTCATGTTTTTCCATTTAGGCTAACCAATGCACCGACTACGTTCATGGACTTAATGAATAGGCTGTTCAGAGAGTTTTTAGCTCGGTTTTCCATTGTCTTCATATATGACATCCTGATTTACTCCCGGATTGAGAAGGATCATGCCGAGCATTTTCGTTGGGTCCTATTGACACTACGTGAGCATCATCTATAAGCTAAGTATTAAAAATGTGGGTTTTGGCTAAAGGAGTTTCAGTTTTGGGGGCATATCATTTATGAGTTGGGGATATCAGTGGACCTAAGCCAAGTGTCAGCGGTGAGGGAGTGGGGAAAAACCACGACACTAAAAGAGGTGCATAGATTCTTGGGGTTAGCCGAGTATTACAGACGGTATATCCGTGTTTTTTCTAAGATTACGAGCTCGATGAAAAATTCGACCACTAAGGGTGTACCTTTTAGTTGGGATTTTGCGTGTCAATTGGCATTTGATGAGCTGAATGATGAGATGATTTCTGCATCAGTTCTAGCACTGCCTAGGTTGGGAGTGAAGTACTTAGTCTATACTAATGCATCCCTATAGGGGCTTAGTGGAGTTTTACAGCAGGAGGATCATGGTATAGATTATGCTTCTCGTAAGCTTAAGACTCACGAGAATAATTACACCACCCACGACTTAGAGTTAGCAGCAGTTGTGCTTGCACTTATGATTTGGAGACAGTATCTCCTAGGGGAAAAATTTCACCTGTTCACAGATCAATAGTCACTTCAGTACTTGTTCACTCAAAGAGAGTTGATGAAATTTGTATGAAATTTTTGATATTATCTATTGCATGAAATTTATAGACAAGGAAGGTGATGTAATTTTTAGTAACTTATGTATGTGAACACTTAAACTTGCTATTAAAATTTTATTCGCAATAATAAATGCAATAACACTTAATAAAAATAGTGTATGGGAAAATGGGTTATTACTACGAGTGATAGTTAGAAACTTGATGTCTACATTACAGTTAAGCGATAACGGCAACTAGGATGGTTTAGAGGTACGTTGGGCGTGCACAATAGTTGAGAGGTGAGAATCTCAAGTGAGTGTTCGAAAAGCTAACATGTATATTACATTTGCTTTAATGCATTTTAAATACATGCTAAACTATTTTAAAACATTTTACACTTGGGCTTTTATACGTCTCTTCTAAAATATATTTTCCTTGTGAAATTTTTTTTAGGTGTTCAGACACGGAGGCACCAAAATTAAACTGTTGGATTTTTTGACATGCTGCGACTATTGTGGGAGTTGCAGGTGCTCGTATTTATACGCCTCCACATCTATGATTTCACTTATTTGATTTGGCCTTCTTAGTTAGGGCATGTATCTCCCATCCTAATTTCATTTATATCAGAGAGACATTGTACTCATTTCATTTCAGTATTTCAGTTTCAGTTTGATTTAGTATTATTATGATTGATAGTTTGGATTTTGTTTAACTGAAACGATCATTCTAGTTTCATCATATTCAGTTAGATAGTGTTTTATTCATTATTTGTTTATTCATTAGAATGGCGAATGTGTTAAATGGCTTAAATTAATTGACATTAATTATTGGGTAAAATGTTTTGACACTAGCTTAATTAATTATTAAGTGATTAAGAAAGATAAAATATTTTTTGACACTGATGCTAAGAATGAGCCAACCAGATATTTTTTTTAAAATTTTATAAAGGACTGATCACTCGGTATTTAATTTGGCAGGGTGTCACAAGTTGTATCAGAGCATCATATTTTAGAGTCTTTTAGGATATGTATGGCTTATTATGCATTCAGCTTAGTGTTCTTTAATATAGAGACCTATTATTAGGATTGTTGTCTTCTTGATTCATGATTATGTCTTCAACTATTTTAGATTTAATAACTGTAGACTTATAAATTCTTTCTAATTTCAGATGCCTCCCAGATGTGCACCTAGGGCCAGAACTGCCCAACCGAAGTCACAGCCAACCCAAGCTTAGGGTACAATGAATGATGCCGAGGTTATTTCCATCATTGCTCATGCAGTTAATGCAGCACTAGCCACAGTTCAGCAGGCCCCACCACCGACAGAGGGAGTGATGCCAGCACCAGTCCATGTATTCCCTTCGGCTTTGGAGCAAGACAGAGATTCCTTCCAAAAGGCATCTCCCCTAGTGTTTTAAGGGAGTTCTGATATTGTTGTGGCCAACCAATGCTAGAAGGGTATGCAGTGGAATTTGAGGATGTATGATTGCATCGAGGTACAAAGGAAGATACTAGCTACTTCCAAGCTAGTTGGAGCAGCGTTACAGTGGTGGGAGACCACTACTACACCATATGAGCGTGATGTTTTAACGATTCATGACTTCTGGGTGCGATTTTACTACAAATATTTTCCTTCCACCATTCAAACACTATAGAAGAGTATGAGGTGCCAACTGAAGAAAAGAAGATTCAGATGTTTATGGATGGCGTGACCTGGAGGATTCAATAGTATCTTATAGGTAACCTCTATGTGAAGTATTTTAACGATGTACTCGATGTTGCATTGCTACACTGCGAGGATCACCGCTTCCATGTTGAGGGGAGAAAGTGAGGAGGTAAGTCCATCCACCAGGGCAGGACAGGTGGGTGTAGTGCTAGCGGGGCACCAACAGCTCAGAGTCAGCAGAGGTAGAGTGATCATGGTTCCCATCGGGGGGATTATGCTAAGAAGTTCAATTAAGGGGCATTAATCATGGAAATGGAGGTTTCAAGCATTGCCATAAGGGTTAGCGTGGCCACCCGGGCCAACAGCAGTTCCAGATGGGCCGCAAGGGCCAAGGGAGGGGTGGCAACGGCCAACAGGGCTTAGGCAACATGGGCAAGAAAGGGGGAAACTATGTTCGTAATTGCTTTATATGTGGCAAGAGTGGACAAAAATGATTTTATTTCCCATAGAAAGGGAAGTATCCTATGCATCCAAGTACTCACCCGGGGCCCCTAAGGCCGATTTTCCTAGCCACTCTCCCAGCACCAACATCAGTTTTAGCTTTGCATGCCATCCCAACAACCCCAATTCAGTAGGGACAACTGCAGTATGGACGTGTTTACAAACATCCATCAGGAAGCAACTCCACATGATCCACCCGCATTTGAGGGTATGTTTTCTATCAACAAGTCTATGGGGCGTATTTTGTTTGCATGGGCTCCTCGCACTCTTTCATAGACACTTGATTTGCATGGGCCACAGGGTTATTAGACACGACCGACAATATAGTGAATTATGTAGACTCGTCGTTTGTTCATAGATCAATGATTTTCTTTATATGATGGGGTGTGGGTATAATGATTAGGAGTCTTATTTTTCCAGCCGATATGCTTGTTTTAGACATTTCTGAAAGAGTTGGCGCTTTCGTTCAAATAAGAAATAATATAATAAATTCCTTTTAACCCAAATTAACCCTAAACATGCAACTAGGTGTGATTGAAACAATATGAAATCATGCAAGAATTATTCAACACACAAAGTTTAAGGAAAAATCCCCCACAGGGGCAAAACCATATGTATATTCACTATAATTTGTAAGAGAAACGGCTTACAATCGGATTACACTGAAATACAAGTTTTTGACTAAGAATTACCCGCAGGCATCGGATTCTGTAGTCGTGGCTGGAATATCCCTTTCCAGTAGGGTTGGCGGCCGGAACTATCCCTGTCCAGTAGGGCTGCAATGAAGAGGAAGGAACGGTCCACTTCACAAAGGGTTGAACAACAGCAATGGTGTTCTTGGGTTACCAAACTTGATTCACATAGATATGGAAGATGTGTGAATCTAAAAACCTAGAATCATAGGACTCAATAGGTGAAGACTTTAGGGTTGATATGCTCTGAAAATCGTGGGAAAGTCTTATCGAAACCAACTACTGATCGTGGTTTAAATAAGGAGTCAGAACCCTAAAAAATCTGAATCACAATCTGGAAAATTCTATCCAGGGCGGACCGGTCCAGGCCTTAGGCGGATCGGTCCGATAGCGGACCGGTTCTTTTAATTTGAAGCTGATTCGGTTCGCATTCGGTTCGGGGCTCACTGGATTCAAAAGAGCAAGGAGGATCGGTCCGGGTCTCAGCGGATCGGTCCGTCTAGGCGGATCGGTTCGTTTTAATTTCAGGCGGACCTGTCCATCTGTCTAGATTTCTGAATTCTTCCTTTCTTTTGATCTTTGGATTCCGTTGATGATAAATGGACTTTGAATCTTTGGAACGATGTTACGGCTAATGACATATACAAGTATGTTGGACAAAAATGTCCTTACAAATCTCCCCCTATGTCTATGCCGGAACAAACATAAAAAATCCGAATTATCTATAATAAAAAATGCCTATACAAATCTACCCTTCCATGAACCCAAAACTGAAAGAGGTACAAATGATAAAGGCTGCATCGTTTGTTCTGCAAATCTTCCGATCAGAAATCTCAACGCTTCTCTCATCAGGGTGTGCATCATGGGATTATCAAGGATGTACCTACACACATGAGATAAAGCAAATACCAAGTGACGTATCGAGTGTGAAATGAGATAATAAACATATGCAGATCTACCAGATTTATGATGAACCTCAAATTTCAAAACTCCCCCATAATCAGATAATTCATTCTCCCCCTTTTTATGATGTCCCCAAACAGACAAAATGAGAGAAATGAAATAAACAACCAAAACCGGGGTGTCACAAGGCAAATATCACACCATGAATGAACATAAAACAACCAAGTCGGTGATGGCGTAAATGAATTGGTATGATCAAAATTCGATAGGAAAATCAATGCATACAAACATGACATATGTGCACGATGAATATTGGATATTCCTAACGAATGAACTCAAATGCTTCCTTTGGTGAAAAAGATTGGAAATATAAGACATTGACTATATCAAATCTACAAATCAAAGCTCAAAGTGATTTCTACACCAATAACGTCCAAAATGATTGTCATGCTTTTTCAGGACATTCAAGGAAGTGCAAACCCGTTTTCATTCTCCAACCAAACTCCCTCAGATTTATATTTTAAATAGAGGTATACTAAATTCTCAAACTTTGGAGAATTGATGGTGAAAACCTAAATGGCCCATATATGGCATGTATTTTTTTTTATTGCCTTTTCAATTTTTTTTTTCGGGCTCTTTTAACCTCTTAGGACCTCGGATATTAAAATTCCTCCATTTTTTAGGTCCTTTTAAACGGTGGCTTTTGCGCAAAGGATAAAAATCAACTTTCGCAGCCCCTCCCCGTTTTACAATTTAACACACAGTCTCACCAAAACGGTTTTCACATGCATTCCAATCTTGTCAACTTTTATCGCATATTGTACATTGTATAGACAGAATTGATATAGAAACACTCAAGCCAATATGTGATAGACAAGTGCAATAGACAAATACAGCCGTGCATGTGTGCAATAAAGGATATAGGAGTCAAGCATGCAGGAAATATCACTAATTACATCTCAAGGACTCCAATCAATGTTAAGCACATGGATGAAATGATGTAGCCTCTCAAATCTCTATAAAACAGTCACATGGATAAATGGAATGAAGTTGTGACTTGGCTATCTTAAATGCTCATCCATAAAAGGCAAATTTCTTTTTGAATTTTTCAAAAATTTTATCAAAATAAAATCTTTTTGTGTTTTTCTAAAAATTTTAAAAAATGAAAAACTAACTAATGATACATGCTAGCAATAGGTTTAAAAATTGACATGATAAACAACCTATGCTAGCAATCAAGACTAGATCTCAACCGGGAGTAACGGTGGAGTTTTCTAAAGATGGTGACATCTTTTGAACCAACTCCACTAGATCATGTGTAGTCTTGATCAAAAACTTCACTTGCTCGCGAATATGTGCAAACTCTCTATCAAAATGAGCAGGCAAAGTATCATGAGTGGGTGCATGTGCATGAATATGTGAAGTGGCATGATATGGCACAAAACCCAACTTAGAACAAAATTCCCCAAGATGTCCTCGCTTCTTGCAGTGGGAGCAAACATAAACCGGTCTAGGAAGTAATTTATCAACAATTTTGAGATGAACATTCCTAGACGGACACCCATGGGACTCACTCACAATGGTGGATATAGGCTCGGGTGAATTCTCTAATGTGACTTGAACTTCCCGTGCTTGTTTGAGGTCATCCTCAAGATGGGACACACGTGTCATCAGACTAGACACCGTGTTGGTCAAGTTACCTTTTTCCCTTTTAAGCTCATCATTCTTTCTTTTCAACTCACCAATTCGAAGACCTAGGATCCTATTAGACCTTTTTGTTTCCATGGTCTCGATAAACAACTTTCTAAAGGCTTTTTGGATCAAACTATCATCACCATTATCATCCTCACTATCCCTTAGAGAAGTGGGCATATCAACTTTCTTGCCCTCTCTCTTAAGTCTAGTGGGACACTCAAATTTCTTGTGCCCTGTCCCATCGCACTCAAAGCATCTTATTTTCTCAAGTTTTTTATTTCTCTCATTCTCACCACAACTCTCTCTCTCTCTTCAAACAATATTAATTCCTTCTCTAAAGCGGTGATCCTAAGGTCTAAAGCATTATTACGCTTCTTGGTTTCAAAAAACTCAGAATATAACTCGGCGTAAGCGCGCGGGAGATCACACTCGCTCTCACTTGCCTCATCCTCCCCTTAACTCTCATTGCTCTTACTGTCGAGGTGTCCTTGTGACATAGCATCCTCATTGACGTGAGAAGCATTGGAGGTACTCACATGACTTGTCATGAACGCGGTGAAGTTACGCTCATGCGGTGACTCATCTCCCGAGTCCACCGACTCGACCTCACTTTCTCCCTCACTTGAAGCGCTCAAACCATCACTATCACATTCGAGTGCACTATTGTGGAATAAGGTGGGTGTGCTCACATGACTAGAAAAAGCTACAAACTTCTCACCACTAGTCTCATCACCCTCACCTTCACTACTACCACTAAGTGTGGCGGGCATAGCTACTTTCTTTCCTTTCTTTCTAATCCACGTAGGACACTTAAACGACTTATGTCCCTTACCCCCACATTCAAAACAAGTGACGTTCTCAAAATCTTCCTCACACTCCTCATCGGATTTAGTCTCTTTTTCCCTCTCACCACTTTCTTTGGCCTTTCCTTTCTTTTTATTTTTCTTTTCAAAAATATTCTTCTCAACATTCCTTTTATCATTGAAATTTCCACTTTTCTTGAATTTGAGAATTCTTTTGAAATTTTTTGCAAACAGGGCCAAGTCATCTAAGTCAAAATCACATTCAGACTTGGACTCATTAACTTTTTCTTTCTTTTTTTGAAAATGAGTCTTTAAAGCAATCCCATTATCCTTAGCCTTAATGGTTTTGGGAAACATGTCAATCTCATAGGTTTGAGGATCTCCTACAAGTTCTTCCAACTTAAGTGATTTCAAATTTCCCAAAGAGTTCAAAACAGTGACTTTAGGAATAAAGCGTTTTGGGAGAGATCTCAAAATCTTTTTAACGACACGCGTGTTATCAATTACCTCACCCAAATTAAAACTAGTGTTAACAATGTCCGACAAGCGTGCAAAAAACTCATCAAAGCATTCGGACTCAGACATGGTGATAGTCTCAAATTGGGTGGCCAAATTTTGTAATTTAGACTCTTTAACAGCGTTCGTTCCTTCATGGGTAAGTTGCAAAACATCCCATGCTTCTTTTGACGTGGTGCACGTCATTATGCGTTTGAACTCATCCGGAGTGATGGAACCGGAAATAGCACTCAATCCCTTAGAATTAAAGGAAGACCATCTAAATTCATCTTCGGTCCATTGCGTGATAGATTTTTAATTTGTCACGTTTTCAACAGTGACGGAGGGAGGTGTCCACCCTCTTTCAACAAGAATCCATACACGTTCATCAATGGATTTTAAAGCCGAGCTCATACGGGCTTTCCAATAGGCATAATTGGTTCCATCAAAAACAGGCAATTTATTGTATGATTTCTCCATTTGAACACGCTCTTTTCAAAAATCAATTTATTTCAAAAAATTGATATTTTTAGAAAAAAATTTGCGGAAGTAAGGAATACACGATAGAATGGCGTAACCTGCTTTGATACCAATTTGAAAGAGTTGGCGCTTGCGTTCAAATAAGAAATAATATAATAAATTCCTTTTAAACCAAATTAACCCTAAACATGCAACTAGGTGTGATTGAAACAATATGAAATCATGCAAGAATTATTCAACACACAAAGTTTAAGCAAAAATCCCCCACAGGGGCAAAACCATATGTATATTCACTATAATTTGTAAGAGAAACGGCTTACAATCGGATTACACTGAAATACAAGTTTTTGACTAAGAATTACCCGCAGGCATCGGATTCTGTAGTCACGGATGGAATATCCCTTTCCAGTAGGGTTGGCGGCTGGAACTATCCCTGTCCAGTAGGGCTGCAATGAAGAGGAATGAACGGTCCACTTCACAAAGGGTTGAACAACAGCAATGGTGTTCTTGGGTTACCAAACTTGATTCACATAGATATGGAAGATGTGTGAATCTAAAAACCTAGAATCATAGGACTCAATAGGTGAAGAATTTAGGGTTGATATGCTCTGAAAATCATGGGAAAGTCTTATCGAAACCAACTACTGATCGTGGTTTAAATAAGGAGTCAGAACCCTAAAAAATCTGAATCACGATCTGGAAAATTCTATCCAGGGCGGACCGGTCCGGGCCTTAGGCGGATCGGTCCGATAGCGGACCGGTTCTTTTAATTTGAAGCTGATTCGGTTCGGGGCTCACTGGCTTCAAAAGAGCAAGGCGGATCGGTTCAGGTCTCAGCGGATCGGTCCGTCTAGGCGGATCGGTTCGTTTTAATTTCAGGCGGACCGGTCCGTCTGTCTGGATTTCTGAATTCTTCCTTTCTTTTGATCTTCGGATTCCGTTGATGATAATTGGACTTTGAATCTTTGCAACGATGTTACGGCTAATGACATATACAAGTATGTTGGACAAAAATGTCCTTACAATTTCTGATTACGATGCTATTATTGTGATGGATTGTCTGATCGCATATAGGGCCATGATCAATTGCTTTAGTAGGATTATTGTTTTTTCTATCCATGGTCAGGATATTTTTATAGGGAAGATGCCTCTTCCCGAGGGAGGATCATCCACCCACTTGTTTTATATAGAGGATGAGACCTATACAGGAGCTATGATTTCCCTTGATTCGATTCCTATTATTCTTGAGTACGCTGATGTATTTCATGATATACATGTACTACCACTAAGTAGAGAGATAGATTTTATGATAGATTTGATGCCATGAACTCAGCCGATAGCCCATGCGCCTTACCATATGGCTCCGGGGGAGATGAGGGAGTTACGAGATCTTATTGAGAAGTTGTTGGGATAGGGCTTCATTCATAGGAGTACCTTGCCTTGGGGTGCTCCTTTGTTGTTTATAAAGAAAAGAGATGGGTCATTGCGGTTGTGTGTGGATTACATAGTGCTGAATAAAGTCATGATACAAAATAAATATTTGTTGGCCCGACACGATGATTTTTCCACTAGTTAAGAGTAGCTTCCTACTTCTCAAAGATAAATTTGAGGTCGGGATACCATCAACTTTGTACCAGGGATAAGGACGTGTTGAATACCACTTTTCTAATAAGATATGGGTCCTACGAGTTCTGAGTTATGCCATTTTAGCTAACCAACGCACCGACTGTGTTCATGGACTTAATGAATAGGGTGTTCAGAGAGTTCTTAGATCAATTTATCATTATATTTAAGATGACATCCTGATTTATTCCCAGACCATGGAGGAGCATGCCGAGCATTTACGTCAATTTCTATAGACATTACGTGAGTATCAGTTGAATGCTAAGTACGAGAAATGTGGGTTTGGCTAAAGGAGGTTCAGTTTGGGGGGCATATCATTTCTAAGTTGGGGATATCAGTGGACCCGAGAAAAGTGTTAATAAGGATGATCTGGAAAAAAATGTCCATATTGGCAAAGCTCCAAAGAAGGAAATCAAAGAAGAGCTAATCAAACTGTTGAAGAATAGGCGGGTCATATTTGCTTGGAGCCATTAGGATATGCTAGGCATCGATCCAAAGATCCTATCCCATAAGCTCAACGTTGTTGAGGATACAAAGTTGATAGGAAAGAGAAGGAGAATCTACTCCTGAGAAAAGTATGATGTATTTCGAGAAGAGTTAAAGAAGTCAGAAAAGTCCAAATTCATCATGGAGGTCATTTACCCTAAGTGGTTAGCAAATGTTCTTAATGTCACTAAGGTCAATGGAAAGTGGAGGATGTGTGCTGATTTTATGGACCTGAACAAAGCCTGCCCCAAGGATAGTTTTCCATTAACGAGGATCTACCAGATGGTTGATGCCACAACAGACCATGAATTAATGATCTTTATGGATGCCTACTTAGGCTATAATAAGATATTCATGGACCCAACTGATGCTGAGAAACCATCTTTCATAACTGATAAGGGGACATTTTGTTATAAGGTCATGCCCTTCGGCGTGATGAATGCTGGGGAAACATATCAGAGATCGGTCAACAATATGTTCGAAGAGCAGATCGGGAAAACGATGGAGGTGAACGTTGATGACATGTTGACAAAGAGTCTCAAGGATGACACTCATGTGTCCAACCTTGAGCGAACTTTTGATTATATGGACGAGTTTATGATGAAACTCAACCCCACCAACTGTGTCCTCAACGTAGGGTAAGGCAATTTCTTACGCTTTCTTGTGAACCATAGGGGAAATGAGGACAACCCTGAGAAGATCAAAGCTTTAATGGACATGAAGACTCCAACAATAACTGTATAGGTGGCAACATTAAACAGGTTTGTGTCTAGAGCTACTGATAAACGCCTTCCATTTTTTGAGTGGAATGAGGAGTGTGATTATGCCTTTAAAGAGTTGAAGACCTACATTGGCTCCCCATACCTGCTGTCAAGACCAATTCAAGGAGAAAAAATATATTTGTATCCATCAGTATTAGAGTTAACTATTAGTGTTGTTATTAGAGAAGAGGATGGTGTAAAGAAGCCTTTTTTACTTCAAAAGCAAAGACCTCTAAGGGGCCGAGTAGAGATAAGAGAAAATGGAGAAACTAGCCTATGATTTAATTAATACCTCAAGAAAGATGAAGCCGTACTTCCAGGCACATACTATGGTTGTCCTCACTAACTCTCGTCTCAGACAAGTCACCCATAAACCTGAGAAATCGGGTAGGTAATGGTCTTAGCAATTGAGTTGGGGGAGTTTGATATCATCTACCAACTAAGAATGACCATTAAGGGGCAGTCCCTAACTGATTTCATAGCCGAGTTCACATGGGACAATGACGATGTAGAAGAGATTGAGATTTTATCTTGTGATCCATAAAGAAGAGTATGTATTCCCCCGACTATGGACAAGCCAGGTGCAATAAGAAGTAAGATGTCTAAAAATGAGAAAGATAGATACCACTTCAAGAATGGGACCCTGGAAGAGGGTAATTTTTTTTTAATATGGTACAGTGTGCAGCTTGTTCATTGATGGTTCTTCGTGTGAAGCGGGAAGTGCAGTAAGTTTGAATGTGTCCGCCCCAGACGAGATCCACATCGAGTATGCTCTAAGGTTTATGTTTAAAGCTTCCAATAATTATTGAGAGTATGAAGCCCTTCCCTATGGGCTCTCCATTTCCAGAGAATAAAATGTTAGCCAGCTCCTGGTCCATAGTGACTCGAGGTTAGTTGTGAATCAAATTTTGAGAGTATATGAGGCCAGGGACAATATAATGGCCAAATACCTTGGAAAGGAAAATGTAACACTGAGGATACCTCGGCTGGACAACAATCGAGACAATGCTTTGGCGAGGTTAGCCTCCGCTATGAGAACAAAAATCAAAAGGACGGTACAGGTAGAGATCTTGCATTATATAACCATTGAAGAGGAAGACAACACTGTGGAATTTTGTTTAAACTTGAATATGGGAGCTTATTGGATTGATCATATCATCCGTTACTTCAAGGATGGAGAATTTCCTGATTGAAAGGCTTAGAAAAAGAAACTGAGGTACAAAGTGGATGAGTTCTCCATTATAGGATACATCTTTTATAAGAAACGGTTCCTACTCCCTCTACTCAGATGTGTTCATCTGTGACACCCCGACTAATTAAATATCGGGTAGCTACTCCTTTGTGAAATTAATACAGAATATCAAGTTGGTTCAGTCTTAGCATCACTGTCGAAAATATTTAATTTATTACTAGCCACCTAATATTTAAAAAGTGAATTGCCAAATTTTATTAAATTAAATAAGATGTTGCGAATTAAATTAATCTAACCATACAATATCCATATCATAACCACAATAGAATAAAAATGGAATACATAAAATGAGTCTGGATGAACACTCCCCTGAATAAACCAAATACTGAATAAATCCCAATACGAAAGTTTGTATATGTAAATATATCCAAAACTGAGATAAAACTGAAAGTCTAATAATGCTATCTGTAAATGGAAATGGGCGACATGCACTAACAAATGAGTAGCCTTGAATAGATCAGGTGCAGAATGTGAAGGAATCTAATACCGAGATCCTGTAACTTCCACAGTAGGTACATCACGTCAATGTTATGGAATCTCCTATGCTTGGCATCCCTGTGGCTGGGCACCTAAAAGGTTTTTACAAAATAGATTTGGAAGCAAGCGGGTCGGATCCCGAGGTGAAAACAATTTAAAAAATATAGCAAGTGTTTAAATGTATTAAACAGTAAATATTATATACATGTTAGTTGCGTACTCCCACATGAATTTCTCACCTCTCAACTAACGTGCACGCTTAACTCATACCATTAACCCCTCCTAGTTATGCCACTATCTAACTAGTCCGTACAAACCCATGCGTTCGCATCCTAATATAAGGTGTCTACTCGTATTACACAAATAATTTATATTTATGTCTCACATTCACATTCGTTAAATTTCTCATCACAAGTGTTATTTAAATTCTCATTTTCGTAGCCCATTCAAATATCTTAGTTATTCACATATGCTAAGCAATAGTGAACCAGTCACAAGTATATATAAATCATTCTCACTACATATATACTTATATGGAACCCCTAGCCTAAGCTGCGGTGCACACATACTCTGTTATCGAATCCCGGTACATTACGTACATAAGGACTAGGCGTTCTGAATCACTCAGGAACCGTTTCAATAAACAAGATCACACATATTGGAGGCTAACATAGTTCACATACCCATGGGTCACGTTCATACCTACGCTCCCATGGTGAGATGACTAATCAACTCCCAAATAAGTCATTCACAACCCTATGTCCTTAAGGTACCAACATATATCCCCCCGTAGGCACACAAATATCAGATGGTCCTTTTCCGAAAGCCAACCTCCCGTGATAGCAAGTATGGTAGGTACGTCATATACATAATAAATCCATACACTAGGCATTCACACAACCTATGTAATCATATATCAATATAGTTATTCACACATTCCATCTTATAAGTCTCATGCGTAGTAAGTTTATCCCGAACATCCTACGTAATATATATTTATCTTGATAAGTCTCTCATCGTATCAATTTTAGTACTTAAACCTACCCTAAAACGTCACTAAGTCTCCTATTAGTTTCTAATGTAATCTCAGTAACTTAAAGTCCCTCCGTTACTATTCCTATCTTTACATCATCATTCATTTCCATCTCTAGTCTCCAATTCTAAACTACATGGATAATAAACATTTGCTGAATCATAACATATTAAATCACTTGCCTTGGAAGGAAGATTCTGATCTGTTGAAGACAATAAAGGTTGGTTCTCTTTCTCTTTCCGGTCACAAATCCGGCGATAGTGGTTCTGTGTGGTCGTTATGGCTATGGAAACCCTTCGAACTTCTCCTCTCTATTCACGTTGCCCACTCTTTGGTTTTGACAGATAATGGACCTAGGGGCCCTAAGGTTGACTGATAATTAACACCTAATTTTCGTAGGTCACTATTCATTAAAAAATAAAATGACTAAAATACCCTCCCGAGTTGCCGGTTAGGCCTAAAAATGCTCCGGGACTCAAACTAAACCCCCGACTAGTGTTTTCTGACTATTTTGACCCTTCCGGACGCGTTGGCGCGCTCAAAATGACCATACGAATGATACAAATATAATTTACTTACAATTTTATTTAAATTGATTCCTGACGTAATTGACATGCGCGTCCTAACTTAATTTCCGAATTGTCGTATTTATAACTCGTGACAATATTAATAAATTTAATAATCACATATTACTATAATCACTTAGTAATATTCAACATTATCATATAGACAAATACTAACTCTCGCCGCGCTAGTTATTTAAATCCGAATTAATTTCCAATTAATTATCCCAAATTAATTTAATTAATACCAAAATTAAAAGCAATTTCAATTAATTAATCTCATAATTAAAAGCCATAAAATTACGGGGTATTACATCATCCATCTGAGGTAGAGTATATTTTAAAAGATGCGCATGAGGGATCTTGCTCCAATCACATCAGAAGAAGGTCATTAGCAATGTGAATCATCACTCAGGGATACGAGTGGCTGACGTTAACCAATGAAGTGAAATAAATGCAATAGGTTTGCCACTATTCCCAATAAACCTCATAAACCCCTGACCCCTATCACATCCCCATGGCCATTTGTAGTTTGGGGGATCGACCTGGTAGGACCCTTACTAAGGGTTATAAATAATTACCTCTATCTGATTGTATCTATTGATTACTTTTAGAAGTGGGTAGAGGTTGAGGTGATGATCACGATAGCGAGGAAAGAAACCTTTGAGTTTATGTGGAAAAACATTATCAGTAGATACAACCTAACTAACCCTTTAATTTTTGATAACGGGAAGTAGTTTTAGAATATCTCCCTCGAGAAGTATTATGAGCGGGTCGGCATCACACTATTCTTTTAAACTCCAACCGACCCCAGTCCAATGGGCAGATAGAGGTAACAAATCGAAAATTATTGACGGGATCAAGAAATGCTGGATGATGCTAAAGGGAGATGGACTGATGAGGTGCATTCCATCCTATGGGGATATAAGACATCGATGAGGACTCCAACAGGGTAACATCCATTCATGTTGGCCTACGGCTCAGAGTGTATGGTGCCAACGAAGATTGGTCTCCCAACCCACAGGGTCCAGACTTATGACCCGAAGGAGAACATTGTAGAACGCAAACTAGATCTGGACCTAGTGGAAGAGAGGAGGGAAGATGTTGAGGTTAGGCAGGCTACCTATAGGCAAAGGATAACAAAGTTCTATAATAAAAGGGTGAAGGACCGACCACTGACAATTGGACACCTCGTTCTAAAAAAGTCTTGGAAAAAGCTCAACAAACTTCATCCTAACTGGCATGGTCCCTATAGGGTGGTTGAAGAATTGGTTCCAGGAACGTATCGGGTGGAAAATTTAGATGGATATCCATTCTCCAATGCATGCAACGCTGACCATCTAAAAAAAAACTATCATTAAGAGTTTTGTATTAGTTTCATTTCTATTAATTCCATTGACTTGTCTATATGAGAATCATATTATGAATGAAAAGTTTCCAAGTGTTCTCTCTGTTTTTTTGTTTGAATTATTTTAGATTCTATGTATTAGATCATCCTAATCTAGAGAACATTATTCGTGGTGAATTATCTCCTACTTAATCTTAGTGACATGATAGCCCAAATCGTGTCAACCTCATCCATGAACTCTCAAAAACATCGAGAGGGGGGAATATATTAAACATCATTAATTTGCTGGAAAATTTCTCTCGACCGAGACGATAGGTCATGGACGATATGACTCCCATCCATACAACCTCAAAACGATAAGAGGGGACTTGTGATGAAAACACCATAATTTAGTGAATTAAAATTTAAAAATCACTTTTTTGGTTCATCTTAAACATCATTAATTTGGTGGAAAATCTCTTTGGGTCGAGACAATAGTGCATGGACAAGATGGCTCTCGTCCATACACTCTCAAAATGACAAGAGGGGAATTGTGAGGCAAACACCATAATTTGGTGAATTTAAAGTTAAAAATCACTTTTTTGGTTCATCTTAAACATCATTAATTTGGTGGAAAAGCTCTCTCGGCTGAGACGATAGTGCATGGATGAGATGGATCTCGTCCATACACTCTCAACATAAGGAGAAGGAAATTGTGATGCAAACACCATAATTTGGTGAATTCAGTTTAATAAATCACTTTTTCATGGTTCGTATTAAACATCATTAATTTGGTGTTAAAATCTCTCTCGATCGAGACGACACTGTATGGACAAGACGACTCTCATCCATACACTCTCAAAATGACGAGAGGGGACTTGTGATGCAAACACCGTAATTTGGTGAATCCTATCTCACCTAAGGATGAGATGATGTGTAGTTATGGTCACTTGTTAAAGTTAATACATTGGCATTTTGACATGTAAGAAAATAAAGACAATTACATGTACGAGAAGAAACATCAATCATTCATCTTTGACTAGAGGATAGACATGAGTAAGATTAATGTTCAATATTCAAAAAATTTAAAATATAAAGGAAAAAAGTGTCCCTATAAGGTTATTATAGAGAAGAGGGCATTGGTCATAAACGACCACCCTAAGAAGCTAACTCCATGTTTGAGGTCAACCTCCCAACTCCTCCATTAACCTGAACCTGCCCCACTACGGTGGCTGACCCATTAGTACCTCCTTAGGCCTCAGTTTGGATAATAGGAGCATTTACATCAACCTCGAATGGGGCCTCGGCCATCACCTCGTCTGCCCTGGCTGCAGGAAGAGACTTAACGTCGGTAAATTTGGTGATGACCCACGTGAAAGCTTCCATGGCCTAGTCTCTGATCCTCTGAATAGCCTCTGCTAATAGCACCTCATCCTTGGCTTTAGTGGTGGCATCTTTAAGATCTTTAGCATGTTGGACTGCCAGAGGAGAGAGATCTTCATCATTTTTCTTCAAAATATCATCCTTGGTCTTCAGGATCTCATTCTTAGTCTTCAAATCCTCATCCCTCTCCTTCAAAGTATTAAGAGCCTTCATTTAGTCAGATCGACTATCCGTGAGCTTCTTCCTCAACTCTTCCTCAGAGTTTAAGACCATGTCATCCTCCTGAACCTTTGAATAGTTCTTTATCATCCACTTGGAGGCCGAGGTAAGAGCACATACAGATCGCAAAAGAATAAAAAAAAGTGTTAGGACGTAATTTTTAGAGACGAGATAAAAATCATCAAAAATAGGTAGATACCTGGTCCATGGAATGGAGGCCAAAGTCAAAGACCTACAGAGGAGGGATCTTATCCAGGAACTCTTAGTATTCCTTAGACGGGACGTGAAACATGGATCTCTTAGTCCGTAAAGAATGAGGGAAGGACTGAGCTTGAATAAGCCTCAACTGGTCAATGTTAGTCGACCAGTAATGATCAGAAGTCTCCCCGAATGATGAACTAGGTCCAAAAGATGAAGGATCCATCTGAGGTAGAGTGGTTATCTTTTACCTCATTTGACCATCCCATCGGATGACTACTGGGGTAGTGGTACTTTCCTCTTATGGCGGGTCTTAGTATTAACTGAGCCAACAATTATTTTTATTTCCTTCACGGGCTTCTTGCCCCCTTCTTCTGCACAAAATTTAGGCTGGGAGCAGTCATATTCCATAACTCGTCTAAAATATAGTTGGGACAATCTGTAAAAAGAAACAAAAATGATTAGTCACTACAATAATATCCGGCAAAAGACATTGAAACATAAAAGAAAGATCACTAACATAGCTCGGTTAGGTATTTAACCCCCATGCCACTAGTCTCCAAATAAGAAGGGGTCATAATATCCTCAAATTTAGGAAGAAGACCATCCCTTCCTCATTTCTTAAGATATTCAACTCTATCACGGTTAGTAACACTGAGGTCGGGGTCCAATTTCATCCACATAGAGGGGTTGGCCCAGTTGCAAGTGACCCTCGGCTCGTTGTTAAAAGGGTCGATGTCTACCGAGAACTCCCAAGCCCAGAGATGAAAAAGTACCTCAGCTTCCAGAAATGGTTTGACTAAAATGATTTTCTTATTAGGCTTCCTAGACCCTAAGTGATAATAACCTGACTAGTTTTTGTGGACGAAATATTATAACAAGCTTTAAAGTTCTCCAGAGAAGGGTCATTTGGATACTTGTTCATCCATAAGGTAACATAGCAGAGGATGAACCGCCATGATTTTAGCGCCAGCTCAGTCAAAGAAAGCTCTAAACTGGACAGGATGGCACGTACAAAAGGATGAAAGGGCAATCTGAAGTCGAGCTTAAACATTTACTTAAACACTTAAATATCACCCTCTTCGCTGTCGTACGATCTCTTCTCAATGGATGGGACACGCATGATGACATGTGATTTGATAAAGGTGCCTCCAGAGGAGGAGATCAACCTCCTTCACAGAAGATGGAAATTATTTTGTGAAAGTATAGTCAACTCGCACCTCGGCCTCTAATTAATTTCCATCATCATTTTTGCCCACATTCTCTTCCTCTTTCTTATTTTTAGCAGTAAAAAATTCCATAGGAAAGATCTCTTGAGATTCACTATCGGTTATAGCATTGAGAGGAACTTCAGTGGGAGGAATGGCAACTTTCACACTCGGCTGAGCGGGTTGAGAGACAATTTGGACTGAAGAGTCGCTAGAAGATTCCTCATCCAAAATTTGAAGTGAAGAATCATCTCATCCAGAAGACTCGGCATGTACGGATGATGGGCTATGAGTTGAGGTATCGACCGCCTCAGGGTCCATAGTTTGAGAGGGAGGCATCCTCATTGCTTCCTCAAATGAATCCCTCATATTGGTTGGAATAGAGTATGTCCATGTTATATCGTCTTTGTTGGCCTTAGTAGAAGAGGGGTATATGGTCTTTAAAGGGATGGGGAAAATGGCTCGTGTGGAGTGGAGGCGGATCTACCCCTAACCTCTTCCTCTTCTACTATCCTACGAATCTCTTGGAAACACCTCTCCCTAAGGGTAGGAAACTACTCTGCTAATGGATACATATTCCTTAGCATCAAAGAAGATAAGGATACACTTATGAAATGGGAGAGATAAAATGCACAAGAAACTTCAGAGTTTATTGGGTTTGACAAAATGATTGGAAAAGGAATTTGAACAGTTTTCAATAAGAACAGACAAGAAAGCCAGATGAGTTTCACCAAAGAAGATAGTCGAAGGCTCACCGAAGGCGGCTAAAAAGTTAAAAAAGTGGGTCGAAATGCCAAGAACGGGTGGGCAAAAACCCTAATTGATTACCCAACCCACAAAAATCCTCAAATTAACTCTCAAATGGCCTTGAGCCTACCCAAAACTGTTGTCAGAAAACTCAAAAACAAAATAGGAGATTCAAGTTTTTGAAATGGCATAAAATCAATGATAGAGTTAGAGAAAATGGGAAAATGGAGTACCTGGATAAGTTTGACTGGCTAATAACCTCAAGAAACTCAATTAAACGTTGGAAATTGCCTGAACAGGAAGAAAAGGACCTCTAGTTCTAGAGAGAGATGAAAACCTACGAAGAAAGATAAATGGGAAGAATACACATTTTTCAAAATCATTTTAATATTACTAATCATTGGGCATAAGTTCCTAGGGAGTCATAAATAGGACACGAAGCCCTAAACTCCACTTATAAATGTCATTCTTAAGCCATAATCCATTCCTTATGATAATTTGCAAGTGTCGGGCCAATCTTCATCACACCTGCAGATCTATCACCTGAAGGGACACTTATTCAGCTCATACTCGGAGGACACTTTACCCCCCATACTTCCCTTGTCATTGAACACTGAGGCCTAAGGGTGATTGATATGCAAAGTATAGCCTCATTCGAGGTCACTCCACCACGGCCAAGCTGATCGTCATAAACTGGTCCAGAATTGGGCAATTATGACTCAGATTGGAATGACTCGGCTAAGAATGACTTAACCTCGACTTTGAAAATTAGTCAAAGTGTTTTGAAGATGTAATTATAGGGACTATAGACCCTAGTCCTCATCTTCCTCAAAACCAATGAAGATAGGACAAGACTACTCAGCATGATAGGTGTCAACCCCTTAGTTATATGTATATCAATAATTCGGCCTCGACCATGATGCTTAACTGAGGTCTGATAGCTATCAAGGAGCATGCATTGGTAGATGCATGAGAGTGTGCGTGTGGGTTGCAAATCCCATGTGGACCAAAACCGTTATAACAATATCTCTCTCACACGCGAGGGAATATTTGATCATCATCTACTACATGTGACATAGATAATTGGCTCTTCCTCATTGGCTAGGAACATTCTATGCATGCTAAGGGGTACAGTAAACCCGCTAAACACTATAAATACTTGCCTTCTACATCATTGTAAAGGATGGCATATTAAAAACCCTACTTAAACTCTGTTCAAACCATTGTTAGAGGGAGGAGGCTTGAGTGCTTGTATACTGAGGCCATCCGAGCCCATACATAGTGGACTTCACACACTCACACAGTGAACGTAGGCCATTTAAAGGCTGAACCACTTATATCTGGTGTTTTCTTCTTCTTTGCTTGATCTCTTTCTATCTGTTTATACCTCTTCATGCACCAATTCTGGTATCATTAATAATGTTTCTTGCAAAAATGAAGATTTTAGGAAAAATAGACATTTATTAAGTTTAAAGAAATTAAATATCTTCTATGTGTTGCAAACGTATTTTTGCAAGTTTAATGAATTTATATGATGAAACTGTTTTTAACCCATTTAATAGGATTTTAAGGTTTAAAATTCGTCTTCTCGTGTATTTGAACTTGAAGTATTTTTGCAGTAAGTGAATAAACAAGTTTAAAGAAGTTTTTGTTGGGTTTAAACATGAAACAAGAAATGTAAAAATTCTTGTGTTTAAAGATAAACTGTAAGACTACATGTAAAATGAAAGAAATGGTATTTTCTTATAAAAGTAATCTTAAGTGCAATTGGATATCTTGAATAAAGATAGTAAAGAAATGTGTTGTTTGAAAAATTATTAAAGAAGTTATTGAATAAGTGTTAATGGGTAAACATGGAAAGTGAGAAGGAAAATATTAACACTTATGAAGTTGAAAAGAACTTAAGAGGTAAAGATGTTTCCAATTAAAAAGAATATTACTCCGAGGTTAAAAGGGTGTTAAGATGTTAAAACAATTAGGAATTTATGATGGGTAACTTATAAGTGTTTTATGAGAAATTAACACTTGCGAAAATGGAGTAAAAGGTGATTTGGAAACAAATGGGTAAAATTGTAATTTTACTTAAACTGAAACAGTTTTTTTCATAAAAATGTTGGGAAAAGGTTTTACACAAAGTGGTCCTATATGAATATGAATTTTGGATTAAAAATCAAGGTTTAAATGTAAAGGACATGAAATGGAATTTTTTTAAGTGTAACACAAGTTGGGGTGTAAACTCTGGGTTTTGGCTTCGGGCATGGAAAAGTTGTGTAATGTTGACATTTGTAAAATGTTAAAACACATTAAAAGGGACTCGGATGATATCGGGATAAGAAAGAAGGGTCTGGATCCCCATGGTGAAATTCTAAAACCACTGGCCAGAGCATATGGTGCGCATAGCCGGCGGTGTGGGGCCCATTAAAGTATGCAGTATTGAAAGATTCCATGAAACGATAAAAAATAATAAGAACCATGTCAAGAAATGGGTTGTGTGGTAAAATGTGTTAATACAAGCTAAGTTGAATGAATAAATAAATGTTTCATAAATGTTCAAATGGACAAGTAAATGCATAATTGATAAATGTTCATAAAGTAAGGAAAAATGTAAAGTGAGAGGGTAAATGGGTGACTAAGCAACCTAAGCGGTTAAACCCACAATTAACATAAG
This sequence comes from Sambucus nigra, assembly GCA_949130495.1. Classification (NCBI taxonomy): domain Eukaryota; kingdom Viridiplantae; phylum Streptophyta; class Magnoliopsida; order Dipsacales; family Adoxaceae; genus Sambucus; species Sambucus nigra. The sequence goes on along the minus strand of OX422220.1, from coordinate 163,738,114 downwards.
AATGTGTTGTAAAAAGGTTTTCAAAGATTAAATAATTTTTTTTCTTACACGGTTTTTGCGTGTGCCGAAAGGGTGAGTTTCAGCGAAAATACTAAACTGTGTTGGATAAATTAAAAAGGGTGATTTCAATAAAGTAATGCGTTCGGATAAATCAAATGTAGTGATTTCAAGTGTTGAACTCGGTGTGTTAATTAAAGTGATATGTTAAGTATAAGTAAAGGAAGTCTTTATAAGATTAAGTTAAATTAATCTTAATAAATAAGGTTTTTGGAAGTAAAAACTTTTTCACGCATCAAATATATATATACTACGTAATTGAATGTGCACATAGACATAACATGTTGAGTCGCCTTTTTGTCGTTCGATTCTATGCTTCATTTGTATATTTCCCACTAGGCACATGACCACACTTTCTCTTTGGTAAGGAAGGTTGGGGGCAGTTTCATATTTTGAGGGCATTATTCAGGTAAGTACCTTCTTTATTTTTATGTTAGTAGAACTGTATAATTGGACATAGGGGTGCTTCCCATGGGTCCTTCATGTAGTTTATTTTGAAACTGGAATCGCATTCTAAACAAATGAAACGTTAATGAAAATAAAACTGGACTAGCAACATTATACAGGTTGTTTCATTTCACTTCACACCTAACGGGCATATCGGACGGAGTTGACTACGGATAAGCCATAAATTCGGGTCATGGCATTACACTAATCGGGGAACTTATGACCACCTCCAACGTCGTTTGTTGTTTTCTATCATAGTTTGGTGTGAGATTCCTACACGGTTGGCAGGATGATCAAAATATTCCCTGGATGATGAAATGCATTAAAGTGTTGCATCCAAGGAAGATATTATTGTTATTAAGGATGGATGTTATACAAGTATAGTGAGTGATATATATGTACACATAATATGATAACAAAATACGTACATATACATAATTAAAATGTGAAAGTTAATTACCAATGAAAGTTATTTGAAATGGTTTAATAAATTATAATTGAAAATTATAATTAGGAAATGTGAAAGATAAATAAATAAATAACACTGGATGGGATAACGTATGGACTTTAAGGACACTTGGAAACTAGATAGGAAGGTAGCATAACTAGGTAATTAAGATACTTACATTAGGTGCGCTCTTTAGATGAGAGGTGAGTAATGTCTCATGAGAGAGTGCGGTACCAATTTAAATATGAGTAAATCTATATACATTTATTTATTCCTTTTAATTACTTACAAAATATTTTCTATAGTTTTGGGCTCTGACCTATGTCAAAATATATTTTCAAAACCTTTTAGGTGTCTATCCAGAGGGACGCCAGGTGTGATCATTCCCAAGTACCGAAACTGCGACAGCTGTGGATGCTGCATAGTTTTGTTTAGTCACTTTGATTTCTATGTTCTAGTTTAAAATTCTTATCTATATTCATGCATGTTTCCTAACTCAGACGATTTATCTCAGTTTATTTTGACTTCATTCTGAGTATTATTGTATGGAGATTTAGTCGAAATAGTTTGGAATGCAATAAATTTATTGTTTTGGTATATTTGTTATTATGGATTGTAATTCATGTTGTTTAGATAATTATGGTTGATTATTATATTCTTGTGTCACGTCAAATAAGATTAAAATTTACACATGGCTTAATTTAATAATAGGTGGTTAGTAATTAATTGAATTTGACAGTGGTGCTAAGAATGAGTCAATGAGATTTCTATTTTATTTTAGTAGAGGGCCCCCGCCTATTATTTTAATAAGCGGGGTGTCACAACATCTCTGTGTTATTAATGTGCCGTAGAAATTTCAAGTACTACATAAACATATTTACTCCAGGATGGACTATTACTGTTGTTACAAAGCATTAGTTTTGTTTTTGGATTATTTTTTATTTCTTTTGCATGGCGGATAGTCCTATAATCAAAGGAAACTCTGCCCAAAATTTCTAAATTATACACTTTATTATGTTGTAAGGAAAACTTTTATAACTTAATTTATACATGACTCAATACTTTTGAAAATTATCTTCGTGCCTTCAGGCCTACCCTAGTATATATGTATATACAGCCGTAATCTTGATTTTCATACATTCGTTGATATTTTTTTAGTTTAGGCAATGCCGAACATGAATGGAAAAAGTGAACTAAATAACGAAACACTACCAACTCGATCCTCTCCTACATCCTAACACAAATTCTCATCACCTATAGGTTGGCAATACTCTATTGTGCTGCAGATTATGTCTACCACTCCTTCTCTGAGTCATAAAACTCATGTTAATTCAACACCCCCACATGCCGCTATTGGGTAATCCCAATAAAATGATAAGAAGACTATTGGGTTCTCCGATTTTGGGAATCCCACCAGTAAAAATATTGACGTTCAAATTTTGAAAGCCCCTTGTTTGTCTCTCGAAAAGATGTGTGTGGGCATAGTGGGATCAGATAAATAGAATAAGGTTGATCCTGCAACAACAGCTGATGTGTGGGATTAACTTTATAAGATTTTTACATTCCATCCTGTTCGAAGGAAAGGGTTATTTTCTGAGTAGGTGGACATATGAAAACCAATCGAAAAAACCTTCAAAAAAAATTTCTTACGACGGGGGCACCAGATTCTGATGTTTTGGGGTTTAAGGAGAGAGTTCCTTCAAATGTTTAAATTCCCATAAACCAATGGAAGGAATTCTTAAAAAATGAGGCCAGGGAGGAAAAATTGAGCAAGAAAGAAATGAAGTTAAGATCCACAAACTTGGAGAAAAATCATATGATGATATGAAGGGTGAATGGGTCGACAAGACTAAGGGGACTCTCGAAGATAGTAAAAATGCTAATCCGATCAACTAGTACTTACATGCCTGACTGGAATACAGGACCAATAAATTACTAAACAAATTGATTCCGACTCTTGTGTGTTGGAATTTAGTTATCGTACACATTATAATAAAATAATGTTGAAATCATAGTCCTAAATATTATGTTAGGTTATAGGAAATGATACAAGTCATGACTAGAAGTCAGTCTGAGTTTAACCCTTATGACATTGAAGCAGATGCCCTATCTAAGGTATTTAGGAAGGACTAAAGAGGGAGGACAAGAGGTGTGGGCTCATATATTCCAAGTAGAAAATTACATCACACATCACCTCTATTGGATGATATATCTTCGATAAAGAGTCACATGTCAAGCCAGGCGAAAGAAAATACTAGGACAAAAGGGGAAGTGCTAAAGAATATGTAGGACTTGGTAATTGTTAAAAGCATCTCAGGAATACTAATGAATGAAATCAAGGGGTTGGTCTAATTGTTTAGTCAACAACATGGTTTTTCCTCCAAGATGCCCCCTTAAACTTTCCTTTATCATATGCCTCATGTTTTCCCCTCCCAAGTGCCTCCTTTTACAATGTTCCCCTCCCATGTGCTTCTTTTTTGCAACATTTTGTGGATCATCTTCATCCATGAACAGTCATTATGGAGAGGTGTGCTATTGAACGTACTTGTCCAATAGTAGGGTCGTTGGCATGTTCACGCTCGCTTCCATGTATGTCTAAAACATAGGAAGCATTAAGAAAAATTATTTCTATAACTCATCACCCTCTATTATCAAGAAGAATTCAATGTGTATCAATTCATGAAACATTCCACAATTAATAGTGGGCCAACATTGTTTTTACTACTATATATAATAAAATAGTAATCACCATTGTTTATTATAGTATCAATCTCATGTAATATTTAAACATGTGTCTTATAAACTATGTACCAAAGTTTTATCCAGCGTGGGACCATGTTAGTATATTGTTACCTACATTATTACTGAAATCCCTAACCTACGATCGAGGTATTTTCCCAATCCGATCGAAATCCTCAACTCAAACCATCGTCCTAAGTCGAATGGTGACATAACAAGATTTAAAAGAAAGGGGTGCTTCCCTCCTTAGATGTTATGCCTACTCATTTATATTTATAGACAAATGCATTTTACAAAATAAAATTAAAACTCACACTAGCTCCAATGAGTATTGTATGCCTTAACTCCATAATTTCAAGAGTTCATTCTTGAACTTACAATCATTATCCTAACATACCACTAATACTTTCCTGTTGAGAATTGTCAACCCTTACTATATTAAAATATACTTAAATTACTCAGGATGGTATTCTAATAGGATTATTATCATTGTTACCTTATTAGGGCTACGTGTCAACTTGTATTAACCAACCTTAACTACCATGGGGAATCAATACAACTAAACATCACCACAATATATATTTCTCCAAAACTCGCTAATAGAATCAATCAATAAATTAATCAACCCAACCTATCTCAAAGTCTATCTAATGAGGTGAATATGTACTTAAGGACCTACTTACTTAACATGTACATTGACCCAACACTTGAGTCTTATCCATGTTATTATATTACCACAAATGAAACCAGCCTATGAGTAGTAGATTATAATGTAAGAGATCTTGTTAAATTGTTCCCCACTAAACCAAGTCACTACCGAAAATCTGAAACCATTATACGGTGTTCACACTCTACTCATTAATGACTATAATTTCTCGAAAACTTTTCCTTAAGTCTCAACACAATTTTCTTTTACTATAAATCATTTGTTTCATACTAAATATTCACAAAAATTTTCTCCATGGGGTAAATAGTCCGTTGCCTTTGTATACCAAACTCTCTATAATGGGGTATACTTTACACTAAATTAATCTCCACTATTATCAATAAATAACTTCTTATTTTTAAAAGGATGAAAATATCAAAAAGCCACTTTTAAACTCCAATTAATTTTTTTTGTTATTAGACACCATTGTGTGACTTATCATATTTCTTCTGTGAAACTGAATGATTCTACCTTAGAACAAGGCCAATATTTTTTCAATACTTATTATGATTAAAAGGAGTGCCTTCACATCTCAACACACCTCGCGGGTCATAATGACTAGCGATAACTTACATTCTTGTTCTTATGTTATACACCTAACCTCATTCCAAGTATTGAAAACTCTTACAATATATTATACTTGCTTCACTATTAAAATAATTTTTTTAGTCTAAACCACTTTCCAAGTTGGATCCCTATATTAACATTTTTTTATATCCAAGGGCCCACATGAAACGTTCTATTGTGTCACACATCCTTGACATTAACAACTTTCAATATCATTTTTTTCTCATGCACGATCACCGGTGGCATGACCTTCTATAACCATAATCAATATTACTTATTGTGAGAAACCCCTGCATCTTGATGCCCCATTCGTGTACATAAGAAATTATAAAATCACAAATTCATTTTATGGATTATCATCAAACTTCAAACCCGAACATCGAAGGATTAAATCCCGTTCTAATAACCAAATGTTACACTTATCCTTAGCGTAGACAAAATGAACTAATACCTTAGCATAGATATATAATATAGATAACTACTATTAAAATAAAAATGAAATGTAATCATACTCTCTGACACACACGTAACATATACTCTAATACCAAGTTACGATGCCCCGATTTCGTCTGTCAATGCGGAAAACCCTTTTGTACTTTGATTTCCATAAAATCTTGCGTTCACATTTCTTTTCAAAAAATTCATTAATTTAATTAATGAAATGATGTCTAACTTATGAAGTTTATAAGAACACTTAAAATAAAAGAGTTTTTCCAATTTCATATGGTAAATAACAGTTAAGAAAATCCACGCCATTTTATCTTATTACAAACAGTGTTTAAAGTACTTCCAACTAGTTCCAAATAAAATAGTCCAAAGTTCTTTTAAATTACACATTTAAAGTAAATTGTAAATAGATCTTTACGGGTTCATATATCCTTCCTTTCCTCTCACAATTTTCTTGCCTTTATCTTTTCCCAAAGTACCTAAGGGGTTTGGCAAATGGTGGGGTATAAGCATCCGACCAATATGAGAAATACTAACAAAGTAATACACATAAATAATATTTACATATATATATATATATATATTATATTTTAGAAATTATAAAATAATCCTTCATTTAATTAAGTGTTCTAATGGAGTTTTAATGTTTTGACCATGTAACCCGGGCTATATGCCCACTCACACCTACACTTTCTTTTAACAATACTCATATCTCGTTAATTTTACCACTAACGTACTTTCTCATTTTCCAAGTTGTTTCATAAAATTGAATTTACAATAATGAGAGTCATGCAAAAAATCATTTTTTCACTTTATTAATTGGGGTATCAATCCATGAGTGTTATATGGACTTTCGCGGACTCCAACCATGTCGAAGTATGCTACTGATCAATTGTTTGGGGTTTAAGCATTAAGTCATACCTTAGGGATCCAAAACATTCCTAATTTTCCCGGTTACCTCTAAGTGCCTTTTATTTGTTACATATTTGTAACCCTTTTTCCTTTCTTTATTTCTTTCTTTCTTTCTTTCTTATTCAGTTTTAAACCTTTGTTTCCTTTTTCTAATAGGCCAAATTCCCAGTATGAGATTAGTCCCAACATGTAATTTTCCATGTTTCACACTTTACCAAAAGATCATTTTCATTTTACCTTTAACTCAGTATTTCAACTTTTAAAACAGTTTTATTTATCATTTGTTATGAAACTTATCCTTCGAGTTCAAAATACCAATTTATATAGTTTAGTGCCTTTTTCACTATTTACACGCACTTATAAACTTGCATTTTGATACATTTTGCCAAAAATGCTTATTTTATCTCTTTGTTATAAAATATGAGTTTTACCACACAAAATATAACTATTTTCACTAGAGTCCTTTAATTTGGTAAATCATTCTTAAGTCCATATTTCACATAAAATGACACTTTCATGATAAAACATTTCTTTTGTCATTTCAAAACTTTACTTTTCAGGATATTTAGTTTGCATTTTCTACCTAGTTTCTCATTATTTTGCCTTGTCATTTTCTGCCCTTAAAATCAATTTTCAAAACAATACCCATTTTTTTTTTTGCAAATATCACCACTCTGTCCAAAGGTGTTATAAAATCATACTTTTGGCTCCAAAATTATACTTTTGACAATTTAAGTGATGTCTTACAATTTGTTAACTTTTCTTTATTATCCTTCTTCCCCATTTCCCTTTGGGCCTTAACGTTTTAATATTACACATTTGAAAATCTACATTTTTACTACTTTTATACTTAGCACCCTTTTACTTTGTTTTCTTCAAGCTTCTGAAACTTTGTTCACATAAATTTTATCATTTTATGTGATTAGTATTCTAAAAAGTTCATGTTTATCATTTCATTTTCAAAATATACTTTTAACATATTTAATCAATTTATCCCAACTACGTGAGTTTATGTTAATGAATGTAAGGTTTTATGCCAATAAAACCAAACAAATTCATCCTACTATTTATTACTACGTTTCATAAAACATTTTATCATCAAATAAAAAAGTTTAACATAATTAATTCAAGAAGGAATTAGCTTAGTCATTCTAAATTTCCCTTCTTACAAACTTTAAGTTTTGTCCATTTTTATCACATATATTCATATGTAGTGATAGTAATGATAACTAGTCCTACATGTACAGATATATCCATCATGATTTTATTTCAAACTTGAAAATAACATATAAACCCTCCCGATTGAAGATAATAACTTTCATCAAGAGGTAGAAAAGAAAACCCAATAAGCTCCAAACTTTATGTTCTTCTAGAAATCGCCTTCCACGCGCAAAATAACACTTCTATAACACCTGTAAACTCATAGTAGCAGAAGGATTTTGAGTGGGATAGTATGGTTGTAGTATAGAGAGCAAGCTTTTGTTGAGTTAAAATAGTAGATAGAGTGAGTATTTTAGGATTTGGACAAAATGTACACTTTCATTCTCCATAAATTGAAGAAAATGGGGTACGTAACCCCCTATAATACACCCTATATGACCCCTACCCATACGAAATGACTCCCAAACATATAGTGATGTTAGTCTATGCCAAATGGGGTAGAAAAGACTTAAAGAATTGATGGAAAGCGATCAAAATGGGCAACCCACCCAACTTAAAATGCTCCATTTTTTTTATACTAACGTCGGACATAGAATACCATCAATATGGGACTAATTATTTTATTTGAAGTCATCAAAGAAGAGAAAGTTATTGATAATTTAATTTTTCATCTCGTGAAATTTGATCAAATTTTTGTGAGAACATTTATTTTTTTGACGAAAAGAACATTATTATTATTATTATTATTATTATTATTATTATTATTATTATTATTATTATTAGTAGTAGTAGTAGTAGTAGTAGTAGTAGTAGTAGTAGTAGTGGTAGTAGTAGTAGTAGTAGTAGTAGTAGTAGTAGTAGTAGTACTAGTAGTAGTAGTTTTTCTCAGAATTTACTTTTTTAACCTTATGATATCATAATATATAAATAAATGTAATTATAAAATTCGTTCCGTTTAATTTCCTTTAATTTTATTTAAAATGCATAAATTAATTTAACGCAGGTAACGCAGTATGGGACATTTTCAAAATTTTCTTCTTAACCTTCATTTCAATTAGTTCTTCCTACTGCATGGGAACGAGCGAGGAATGCTTTTTAGAAAGCGCACCCACCTGAGTTTCAGGGAGGATCAGATGTTGTGACTGCTAGCCAATGGAAGAAAGATATCCAACGACACTTGAGAATGATCGAAAGCACTGAGGTTCAACGTCAAATACTAGCTACATTCAAGCTAATAGGGGTACCTTTGCAATGGTGGGAAGCTACGACCACTATGGAGGAGAGGGACACAATGACTATCCAAGACTTTTGGATACGATTTAATGGGAAGTATTTTCCTTCTGCCATCCAGACAGGGATGAGGAGGAAACTACTTTATTTGAAACAGGGAAAGAAGACTGTGGTGGAATATGAGGAAGAATTTAAGAGATTAACAAATTTGGTACCAGCAGAAGTACCCACTGAGGAGAGGAGAATTCTAATGTTCACTGATGGGTTGAACTATAAGATTCGCCAACATTTATTGGGGAATCTTTCACTACGTACGTATGAAGATATTCTTAATGTTGCAATGCTCCACTATCAGGATAACAACTTCGATAATCAGGGTGTCAAGCGGGGGTTTGGGTCAAGCCTGCAAGGTAAGACTACTGGGGGTAGTTCTAGTGGGACTCAGTCAGGGCAGAGTCATCAGCGTCAGAGTGATCAGGGTTCCCAGACAAGGGACTATGCTAAGCGTTTGCGATCTGGAGATTCTCGATTTGAGGATAGAGGCATTGGGCAAGGACAACAGGGCCATCAGGGCCAGAGACAGTCTCATCAGGGCCAAGGGAAGGGAGGTAATGGTCAGCAAGTTCGGGGTCAATAGGGGCAAAACAGTGGAAAGTTTATGGGAAAATGTTTCGTGTGTGGAAAGTATGGCCATAAACGTCAACATTGTCCTGAGAAAGACAAATTCCCTCAGCAACAACATGCTCGACAGGAGCCACAGGTACCAGTGTTTCCACCAGCTGCTCTTCCAACTCCAGCTTCGGTGCTAGCACTACCTCCCATTCCAACAGCACCTACGCAGCAGGGTCAGTACGGGCGTGTATATAACGTCCATCAGGCAGCGAATCAACAACCACCACCCGCGAGTGAGGGTATGTTTTCTATCTAAAGAATTATGAGGCGTTTATTGAATCTTGTAGCGATTAATATTGTGTGGGCAAAAGGGTTGCTAAACTTAGCCTATAACACTGTTATTTACGTAGACTCATCGAGGGGTGTGGGACACCTATATTTTACATGTTATCACGTGGGTTTGATTTTTATCATGGGATGATTTACCTTGGGCATGTCCGAGCATGATATGACTATCGGCGTGCATTGACTTGTGGTATATGAGAGCGTATGTCCTATTACTATCCTGCGTATTGTCTTCTATAATAGAGTAGATGCGTAGATCTATAAACCATTTTTTTAAATCAATAAACCAAAATTTTTATATACTATTGACTAAGGACCTGAGGAGTTTCGATGACCGACTACTTTAGGTAGTAGTGTATCGGGGGGGTTCCTTGTTTGGATTTCGATTGCGAGACACCCCACGCATGATACTAATAACCGTTGGGAGTCGAAATAAGTTAGGTCTTTGGAATATGAGTTTATAACCTTTGCGAAAATTTTAATATTGAAAGCGGTATGAGAGGGTGTATGGGCGCTCTGGATGGTTGGATTGTAATAGTTTTCATAATGGTGAAAAACAGTAAATAGTTGGAACTTAAGGATTTATTTGTTCAATATGTGAGGCTCATTTTTCCCAAAGTTTGTCACGAGGACGGTATAGGGACGATTGGGTAAAGTTTAAATTCGATTCAGTTGAAACTTTATGGTGAGGCTTAGCGTATAACATCGATAGGGATTTTCGTTAATGAGCTGTATGGGCGGTACGTCTTAGATTTCTTGCGATGTGAGATTTATACTCGAATTTAACCTTACCGGTATGACTTATATTCCGGAATTTCGGGATGAAATTCTGTTATAAGGGGGGAAGTATGTAATACCCCGTAATTTTAATGACTTTTAAAATGGGTTATATTTTAAATTAATGGATTAATTGGATTTTTATTATTAATTAATTCATTTTGGTTTTATCTGAATTGTGGATATTAAAATTGATAATTCTGAATATTACTTAAAGATATTTAGGAAATATATGAATGTGATGTCATTGTTATGACGGTGTGATATAATTTCGGTAATCTGGATTTTTAGTCAGACGCGGTATGGGACGTGTCGCGACTAATTTATTAAAATAAAATGGAAATTTATTTTCTATCGACCTTATAGTCATTTTGACTGCGCTGTTGCATCCGAAAGGTTCAAAATAGTCAGAAAAGTCTATTTGGATGTTAATTTTGAGTCTCGGGTCATTTGGAAATGAAAGGACAACCCAAAAGGGCATTTTGGTCATTTTTCTAGGGGGATGAATAGTGATTTCGGGTTTTGTCCTATTATAAGTATTGGTATATTAAGTGTACATGGGTTATACATCTCCTCTTCACAAATTAGAGAAGTCATCTTCCTAGAGAGAGTGAAAGGGTGCTTAGGAAAGGAAAAGCCTACTTGGGAAGGAGAAGAACAAGAACCAAGGTTCACCACCACCGGAGGTTGACCGGAGAAGGGACAACCAACTGAGATATACTACACCAAAGGATCAGACCTTCAGTAAAGGCAAGTGTTTGATAATTTCAATTTAAGTTTGTATATTGTCCATGTTAGAATAGTTATGAAAGAGAAGATTCTTTATGTTTGGAAGTAATAATGGAGTTATTAAATGGATTTTTGGAAACTGAAATGATATAGGAATTAAACTCATGTTGTAGGCTGATAATATTCCACGAAATAGTCTTGAATATGTGGAAGAAATTATGAAAACCATTAATGTGTTCTTGAACATGAGATGTTGATAATTTTCTGGAAATAAGGATATAAACATGCTTTTTAATCCAATCTTTTGATGATTCTAGGATGTTTATATCATTAGAAATCATTTGTATATGTTGATACATCATGTAATAAGCATTATAAGTCATTTTGGATGTCAATATGAAGGATAGAATGAATAAAAATGGTGAAACCCGTAGTTGCATAAAATGCAGAAAACCAGGCTGTGACCTGAGGGATCGATCGATTGACCCCCTGCCTTCGATCGATCGACCTCCCTCGAATTTCTATAGTTGTTTCTTTTAAATGTTGATTCTTATTCCCAAACCTTTTGTGGATCTTTGGTGATTATTATTTGGATATTATGGGACATAGAAAATATCAGTAGACCCTTGATAAGACTTGGATTAATTTAATTGGGATTTAATTGATAAAGAATAATGATAATTAATTTAAAGGAATTTCGGTTGTTAGATTCATTTGTTGAAATCTAAATGGGGAAGTATGAGGATTAAAGATGGGACCAGTAGGGGGAATTTAATATAACACCTAGGTGTGACACCCCGACTAATTAAACACCGGGTAGCTACTCCTTTATAAAATTAATTCAAAATGCCAAGTTGGCTCAGTTAATAGCATCACTGTCGAAAACGTTTTATTATTACTAACCACCTAGTATTTAAAAAGTAAGTGCCAAATTTTATTAAATCTGATTAACATGCAACAAGAGTAATGAATAACTAAATAACACCATTCACCATACTGAAGTAACAAAAATAACCATCACAATATGTAAATAAAACCTGGAGGAAAAACTCCTCAATACAAATCCCACAACTGATATGTAAACTGAAATAAATAACTAAAACTGAATACTGAGCAATACATGCTAGAGTCTGAAAACTGAAATGTAAAAATGCTCTAAATAGGAATGGGCAACATGCCCTACAACTGATAGATAGTGACTCTGGAATCCAAAAGATAGAAGCGTCTATGAGCAAATCCCTGTAGCTTCCACAACCAGCTACAGCACGTCACCTGAATGAGAATCCTATGCTTGGTGTCCTTGTGGCTGGGCACCTAAAATGGTTTTACAAGAAAATATATTTGAAAGCAAATGGGTCAGAGCCCGAAAGTGGAAATCATTTTAAAAACCTGCAAGTGCTTTAAAAACATTTAAAACATTAAATGCAAAGTACATGTTAGGACGTGCACTCACATTAAATTTTCACCTCTCAACTAACTGTGCACTCCTAACGTAAGTACCCATCTATAACTACCCTTTCCTCTAGCTAAGTGACAACGTAAACTAGCTAGACAACCAAAGGTTCTACCCATTTTACTTTTTTTTTTGGGAAAATAGATGTATATATAAAAAAAAGAAGAATACACAGAGGAAGTAACCTCAAAGATCAAAAGGACCCCGGGGCATACCCCGGAGCCAACCAAAAAGCAAACAAAAGATTAGCTCAACAGCCTATTTTCAGGGATGTTCCAATACATACAAGCCATCCAGTTAGTGTAATTTCTTCTATCCTTCTTCCAAGTAAGAACTTTGGCTTTAACCATGTTTTCAATACCCTTCACAATGGTGTCTAGAGAATTGAAGACATGCTTAAAGCACCTCGAATTCCTCTCCATCCAGATGCAATAGATCGTAGTAATGAAGGAAAGGGATCTAATCTTGTCACATAAGGAAATAGTAGAGTGGTTAACAGTGGCCAAGGATAACTCTCTATTCCAACTTTGAAACTTCCTATATTGCTGATTTCTAAGCATCACCTCCTCCCATATACTCTTGCTAAGGCTGCATTGAGAGAACAGGTGGTTATAAGTTTCCCTCTTAGAACCACAAATCCCACACAGGTCATCCTCAGAAATACCCCATTCAAATAATTTGTCCTTAGTGTTGATGGCCTTTCGAAATACTAACCAAGCAATGAAAGAACACTTAGGAATGCAAACCTTACTCCAAACAAATTTGCTCCAAGTAACAGTAGGCTTGTGGGTCTTCAATAGCTCCCAAGCAGATGCAATGGTGAAGGTCCCTTTCTTGGAAGGAAGCCAAACCACATAGTCATTTCCCTCAAGAATTGCAGGTAAGCTAGCATTCTTCACTTCATTTAATTCCCATGTCACAGTTGAGGGCCATCTCCACTCCATTTGGTGGATGAAATCAGAAACTTTAGCTTTTAGACTACTAGCTGAGTCATACACAATGTTGTTCCCATAAAGGGGAAACAATGGCCCATTAGGATGCCACAAATCATACCACATAAAGGTTTGAGTCCCATTCCCAATGATTGTTTTGATTTGTCTTCTAAACTTTTCTCTTATCTTAAGAATTTTCCTCCAACTCCATGATGCATCATTTGGTATACTCAAAGCCCATATGCTCCTCCCTTTAATTTTGTATATGTTGCACCACTTAATCCATAAACTATCCTTCTTACTGCATAGATTCCATAAGTGCTTAGCCATGGCAGCAATGTTCCATGTCTCTAGACTCTTGATATTTAGCCCTCCTTCCTCTAGAGACACACAGATGTCCTCCCAAGCAACTTTAGCACCTTTACTGTTAGTCTCATCCCCTTTCCATAGATAATTCTTCATAACTTGCTCAATCTTCTTTATTATGCTTTTAGGCAAAATAAAAGTGCAAGCCCAATAAACTTATATGCTGAAAATGACAGTCTTCACAAGGAGGAGTCTACCTGCAAAACTTAAAAACTTATTAGTCCAGCATCTGACTCTCATGGTGATCCTATCCACCAGGATCTGGCAATCCTCCTTTTTCAGCCTAGTAGTAATGAGAGGCACCCCAAGATATTTGAAGGGGGGTTGCCCATGTTGAATGCCCAAGATAGAAGAAATCTCCTGAATCCCATCCATATTGATCCCAGCAGTGAAAAGACTACTTTTATCTAAGTTAACCATAAGTCCCGAATAGGAACTAAATTCAGCAATGGCATCCTTGACAATTCTGCAGGACTCTTTATCCCCACCCGTAAAAACAACCAAGTCATCAGCAAAACTAAGATGGGTGAGGGACATCTCCTTGCATTTAGGATGATGTTTGAAAAGGGCAGATTCAGTAGCTTTGGAGATAATCCCTGTGAATGCCTCCATCACAAGCAGGAACAGATAGGGAGATAGAGGATCTCCCTGTCTAAGCCCTCTTCTACCAGGAAAAAACCCATTCAGCTCACCATTCAGATTTATAGAGAACCTGGTAGTGGTCACACACATGGTAATCCACCCAATGACCTTAGAGGGAAACCCAAACTGCACCAAAAGATTAATCAAGAAATCCCAGCTAACCAAATCATATGCCTTGAGCATATCAATCTTGATAACACATCTAGGAGGAAGGGAGTCCCTATGATAGTTCCTCATCAACTCTTGGAGTAAGAGGATATTGTCTGCAATAGACCTTCCTTCCACAAAAGCAGCTTGGTTATTGCTGATAAGGATAGGCATCAGCTTCTTAAGCCTACGAGTGATCACTTTGGATATGCATTTGTAGATGGTGTTACAGCATGAGATAGGTCTGAAATCCTTCATAGAAACAGGTGTAGATATCTTAGGAATTAAAGCCAAGGCAGTACAGTTCCACTGATCAAAGAACATACCAGTATCAAAGAAGTACTTAATTGCATCACACACATCATCCCCCACAAGTTGCCAGTTTTCTTTAAAGAAATGGCTATTGAAACCATCAGGTCCAGGAGCCTTGTCAGACCCAATTGCAAACATAGCTGCCTTAATTTCATCATGGGAGACATCAGCTTCTAATAACTCAGCTTGGTGAGAGTTGAGTTTAGTCTTTATTACCTCCCCAAGAACATCATCAGCATCCACACACTGCACCCTATTCCCAAACAGATTCTGAAAGTATCTCACAGATTCCCTAGCCACCTTCTCTCTTCCTTCCACCCTCACCCCCATATCATTCTCAATGCTCACAATTTTCCTTCTAGCCAAGTTTTGATTAACCTTCTTATGGAAGAAGGCATTGTTCTGATCACCAAGCTGCAGCCACTTAGTCCTAGCCTTCTGCCTTAAGAAAGACTCTTCATCATTCCTCATGTAAGTGTACTTCTCCCTCATCTCTTTCTCCTCCATTTGGAGCTCCTCATTGGAACCATCAATGTCCAAAGCTCTCTGAAGGTTATCCAGCTTACTCTTTATGTCAGTTACCTGAATGGAGATTCTGTTAAAAAACTTCTTATTAAAATTCTTCAAGGATACTTTCACTCTATTCAGCTTCCTAAACAGCCTCATCATCGGGTTACCATCCATCTCAACATCCCATGCCTCAATAAGAATGGGCATGAATTCCTGGTGGTTCATCCAGAAATTAAAAAACTTGAAAGGCTTAGGCTTCCAGTTTCTACTGTAATCTAGAAGGGTAATAATAGGGCTATGGTCTGAGATTCCACACGGCAAGGTGATTGCCTGAGAGTTAGGAAATACATCAGTCCATATGTCATTGTGCAGCACCCTATCAATCCTTGATTGCACATTATTGCAGCCCAGCTGATTTTTATTCCAAGTAAACCAAAGCCCACTATTTGCCATGTCATCTGCATTTAGATCCCTTAAACAGTTATTAAATTCATCAGTAGCAGCAGTGTCAATGCCATTAATGCCTTTTTTCTCATCCTGATTTCTAACAACATTAAAATCACCCATGAGAATCCAAGGCCTATCATTAACCACACCTTTGTTCTCCATAAGAAAATCCCATAGGCTCCTTCTATTTTCAGTCATGTTGTCCCCATAGATGAAAGTGGCATAAAAGGAATAATTGGTTCCTATAATATTCACATTGCAAAACAAAGCTTGTCTCTGAGTACCAACCACCTCAATACTTAGAATCTTGGGATTCCATCCCACAATCACTCTAGCCACCCCACCTTCCATAGGGCAGTTGTGAACATACTCCCACTGGTAAAAACACATACTTTTAACATTCTCTAAGTTATTCCTCCTGATCTTAGTCTCAACTAAACAAATCAGATCTAGCTTATTATCCTTGATCAACTTATCCACTTCAATTTGTTTATGGGAGGAATTGAGCCCCCTAATATTCCATGTTCCCATCTTGGTCATCGAAATTTATTTGATTTGTAGCCTGATCTCCTCTTGTCATTCTTGTTGCTCCTGAACACCCCTTTACCATCCACTCTATCCCCCTTGTCAAACTCATCTACTGCCTTAATTTTCAGAACCAACCCAGATGGAACAGGGGTAGTAACCATAGTCAACTCATCTTTGTCTATCTCCAGACCTTCTGAGGGGTTAGAGGTCATAGTACTGTCAGTATTACTGCCCTCCACACCTGGTTTTCCTTGTATTGTCCCCCCACAGTTATCTAGTTCAACAGGAGAAAGGTTCTCAGAGTTCCCAGCATGATGGCCTTTGAGCTGCACTATAGGCTCATCCTCTATTGCAGCCTCTAATATGTCAAATTGATTATGAGTTGTAACTTTAGTAAGGTCAATATTCCTCCTCCCCTCTTTTGCAGCCTTTCCTTCTTCAATTAGAGCTCCTTTTTCCAACACTCCACTAATGGCATTATCAGTACCTGTAGGGGTTTTGATACCCTTATGTTGAACTTGAGTCCACCCTTCTTCAAGGGCCTTCTGAACCTCTATCTTACTTTTGTATGGGAACACCTCCACTCTATTATTTATTGCCACCCATGCCTTCTTAGCCTTAGGACAGTTAACCATTCCATGCCCAAATATGCCACACTTGACACATGAAGATGGTTTTTCTTGATACTCCACTCCAACCTCAGCATATGATCCATCCTCCATTCTAACTTCAATGACTTTGGGATAATCTTCCATGACTTTTAGTTCCACACATATTCTGGCAAAACTTATTCTTTGCATTCCTTCTGTAATAGTATCAGCATACAATGGAATTCCAACTGAGCTAGCAACATAGCTCAACCCCTCCTCTGTCCATAATTGCATAGGGATATTATGGAACTTCACCCAGACAGGGATCTTTGAGGTTGAATCTTTAGCAAAAGAGAAATTTGGAGTCCATTTCTGGATGATAATTGGGTTTCCCACAAAATGCCATGGCCCATTGTCAATGACCTCATCCCTCATACTAGCATTCTCAAACATGAAAAAGTAATTGCCATTATTATGCCCCACAATTTTTTGGAGGCCAAATTTATCCCATAGTCTATGGGCAATATTGCATACCAGAGTGTAGGGCAGGCTCCTTCCAAGGAAGCATCCAACCATACTATTTTCCCATGTAGCCACTTCCAGAGGTGGGGATACAATGGTCCTTTTATCAGTTATTGAAGGGGCATGGTATGTTAATCTAAACTTTGGGTATCTCTTATCAGCAACAACATCCTTCCATGATTTATCCCCAGCCTTATTTGGGGTAGAACAGGGTATGGGTCCAGCTGCATTCTTACTAGTACCTTCTTTTATACATTCCTTTTCTTCATTCTTGCATCTCTCCCCAACAGAGTTGGAGCCTTCTTCTCTTTGTACAGTTCCTCTAACTTGCATAATATCCTCATAGGAGAAGCCCTTCATTTTCAGAAATTCGTTATACTTCTTCTTCTCTTCACTCCAATCATCCCATCCAGGTTCATGTATGGAGGTATCTGGGATATTGCCTACATTTCCTCCAGAGACCACAACTTGGCCATCTTCAAATTCATCCTCATGAGCTGAACACAAGGGAACTTCCACTGCGTCATAGGGAATAAATTTTGCTGTATCCAGAGGGGTATTGCGTAACTTTGACTGCCCAAACAGGGCAATAGTATCTTGCGACTGGGAGGCATTGAAATTCCTATCTCCACGTGTGGCCGGAGGCAGGTTGTTCATGGTGGCTCAGAGGTTTGTGTTACCTGAGATGATGCCGGCGGGATACTTTAGTTGTTTAGGGTTCAGTTTGGCTGAAGGTTTTTTAGAGAGAAGAGGGAGCATTTTTGGTTACGCCCAATTTTATCTTGAGCAGTTCTACCCATTTTACTTGGTTCCATTTAATATAACAACGCTCGTAATTAAATAGAGGTTTAACGTAAACTCAGTTACTAAATATGCCATTGATATAACTATCAGTTAACTCATAATATATCTCGGAACAATACCGTAATATTTTTACAACATTAACATGAGGATTCCCATTAATTAAATGTATATTATTCACATCATAAATATACGATACAAGCACCCCGCAATCTAAGCTGTAGTGCACACATACTCTGCTATCCATCCCGGTACATCACGTACATAAGGATCACATATTCCGAATCTCTCAGGAATAGTTCAGATAACACAAATCACAAATAGTGGAGGCGAACATAGTCACCATCACATGGGTCACGCACATACCTACGCTCCCATGGTCAGCGGACTTATTAATGTCACAATAAGTCTTTCTATGACCTATGTTCATCAAGGTACCAGTCTATATCCCCCCCGTAGGCACACAAGGATTAGAGGGTCCTAAGCGAACGTAAACCTCCCGTGATAGCAAGTATGATAGGTATGTCATACACATAATCCATATACTAATACTAAGTAATCACACATCTTAGTAATACCGTATTATAATCGTAGTACATATCGCATTCTCGTACTAACTAATTATCACAACTTATTTTATTCCGGTTCATAATTATACGCGCTATAATTCATCCTCACATCGTAGTAGTCACTCACGTCTCAACCCAAATGATTCATTGAATATAATTCTCGTATATGCTTTACTCATCCCAGCAACCCAAAAGTCCCAAATCAATCACTATATCATCAAAGGGATGCTAACTCTACCCTTGAACCATCTCCCGGAACTCCAAAAGTCAAAACAGTCCAAAAAGGGTCAAACTGTCAACTCGTTAGAAGTCTCGTTCGAACGAGGCTTCGAACGAGTTTGGACTGTCAGGTCGTTAGAAGTCTCGTTCGAACGAGGCTGTTCGAACGAGATCCCAGTTCGTTCGAACGAACTGACCCTTCTAACGATATCTCGTTCGAACGAGATATCGAACGAAAATCCTACTCGTTAATAACGACTGGTCAACTCGTTAGAAGCTCGTTCGAACGAGCTCGTTCGAACGACCTGGGGGTTGCTTCTAACGAGATGCCAGTTTCGGCCCAGAACTTCCCAAAAATCGTTTTTCACCATTTTTACTCCTCAAACCTCTTCTAAAATTCGTTCCCACAATATATTGAGTTCTCTAGTCATCCTCAAACATGTTAAGGGGCTATACTAACATCATTAAAGGGTTTGATATCATCTACACATCATTAAATCACAATTTCCACACTAATTCCCAATTTTCTTCAAGAACATAAACCCTAACTTTTTCTCATCATAAATTCCCAGATTTTAATTCGTTAATGCATCACCTAGATATGAAATCTCCGAAATTTAATCTTCCAACAATGTTTCTACATGCAAACCTATCCCAACATTCAATAATAACTTCAAATTTCATGGGTTTTCTTTTAATCTTTCAAGAACAATTAAGATTCTTCAATTTCTAACATGGAAAAGACATTCTCAGTAATTAAATGGAAATAAAGTCACTTGCCTTGGTTTGATTTCTGAATTTGGTGTGGATTCGGTGTAGAATTTCTGCAGAATCTCTCTCTCTCTCTCTCCTTCTCCAAGCTTTCTTCTCCAAAAGGCTATGGTGGCTAGGGTTTGCTTTGGGGAAACTTATGAAACCTAATTTCAATAAACCTCCGTAGCTTGTTGGGTTAATAAGGGTTGGTTGGGGTCAATCCTTATCAGATTACAACTCTCAATTTTCGTCACTTTTAATTACCCAAAAATACCAAATTACTAAAATACCCTTTAAGTTACCGGTACGGTCTAAAATTACCCCGAGATCCAAACTATACCCCCGGCTAGTGTTTTCTGACTATCTCGACCCTTCCGGACGCGTTGGCGCGCTCAAAATGACCATACGGATTATCGATTTTAAATTTACTTTTAATATCAAAATATTATACCGTGACGCGGCGGTCCCACGCGTCTCAACAAAATTTCTAAAATGCCGTATATAAATCCCACGACAAATTTTATAATACCAAATACATATATAATCATATATGCACATAATCAAATACCAATTCGCATCACATCAGTATTTATAACCCGGATTAATTTCCAATTAATACGCATTTAATTAATTAATCCCAAAAATAAATATAGCCAAAAGTACGGGGTATTACATACTCCCCCCCTAATAACTGAATTTCGTCCCGAAATTCGAAACTAGAAAGTACCTGCTAAAAACAGCTCTGGATAACGTTCGCGCATCTCATTCTCGCGCTCCCATGTGGACTCCTCGACATTGTGATGTCGCCACTGAACACGTACTAACGGGACTATCTTTGACCGCAGTTTCCTCTCGCTTCGGTCCAAAATAGCAATTGGCCCCTCCTCATAAGAGCTATCCGGCTGGAGATCGATGTCCTCCACAGCAATGTGAGAATGAGCCAAATCATCCCTAAGGTATTTCCTCAGCGAGGAAATATGGAACACGTCGTGAATCCGATGCAAATGCTCCGGTAACCCGAGTCTATACGCAACCGGTCCGATCCGCTCAATAATAGGAAACGGCCCCACATACCTCGGTGCCAACTTCCCCTTCTTCCCGAATCGCATAATCCCCTTCATCGGAGAAACCCTGAGCAAAACTTGGTCCCCCACTTGGAACTCCCTGAAAAATCTCTTCGCATCAGCATAACTCTTCTGCCTGTCTTGAGCTACCCGAATGCGACTCCGAATCAACTCAATCCTTGCCGAAGTATCCTGAATTACTTCCGGCCCAAGTAGTTTGTTGTCCCCCACTTCCAACCAACATGCTGGGGAACGACAAGGCCTACCGTACAATGCCTCAAACGGAGCCATGCCAATCGTGAACTGATAGGAGTTGTTGTAAGCAAACTCCACCAGTGGAAGGTACTGCTCCCATCCACCCCCGAAGTCAATAATACACATGCGTAGCATGTCTTCCAACATCTGATTGGTGCGCTCGGTCTGCCCATCAGTCTGCGGATGATAAGCCGTACTCAACCGCAATTCCGTGCCCATGGCCTCCTGGAAACTCTCCCAAAACCTCGAAACAAATATCTTGTCTCTGTCAGACACGATATTTAGGGGCACACCGTGAAGTCTCACAATCTCTGAAATGAAGAGTTGGGCATACTGACCCGCAGTGTAATCAGTCCTAACGGGTAAAAAGTGAGCGACCTTGGACAATCTGTCCACAATTACCCAAACGGAGTCGTGACCCCTCTGCGACGTAGGCAACCCCGTGATAAAGTCCATGGATATGCTCTCCCACATCCACACCGGAACCTCCAATGGCTGTAGCAATCCTGTTGGTCTCTGATGATCCACTTTTACAAGCTGACAAGTGGCGCATTTCGAGACAAACTCTGCGATATCTCTCTTCATACCGCTCCACCAATACTGCCGTCTCATATCTTGGTACATTTTTTCCCCTCCGGGATGTACCGCGAACCGTGAGCCGTGCGACTCTGCCATCACATCGTGTCGCAGTTCCTCTCCTTCCGGAACTACCAATCTCCCATTGAAGCGTAATCCCCCGTCTGAGCTAACGGTATAGGATTCAGCTCCCTCAGCGAGTAATCGAACTATCTGCTCCTGACAGAACGAATCATTTGCCTGTGCCCGTACAACCTTCGTGACAATCTGCGGTGTAACGGTCATCACAGCCATGAAAGATCGGGCCACTGCATCCTGGTGTCCCAATTCCTTCCACTTCGCTTTCCACACCTCTGCCACCTCAACTGCTGGCCTGCGGCTCAACGCGTCTGCTACCACGTTAGCCTTACCCGGGTGGTACTGAATGTCGAACTGGTAGTCTTTCAAAAATTCAAGCCACCTACGCTGCCGCATATTTAATTCCTTCTGCGTGAACAGATACTGTAGTGACTTGTGGTCCGTGAACAGCTGAAACTTCTCCCCCAAAAGATAGTGCCTCCAAATCCGTAAGGCAAATACTACTGCTGCCAATTCCAAATCATGCGTGGGGTAATTCTTCTCATGAGGCTTAAGCTTACGGGAAGCATAAGCTATGGCCTGTCTCTCCTGCTGCAAAACACCTCCAAGTCCTTGCAAAGACGCATCGGTGTAAACCAAATACTCAACTCCCGGTCTCGGCAATGCTAACACAGGTGCTGAGGTCAATTTGTCCTTCAACTCATCGAATGCCAACTGACAGGCATCACTCCAGATATATGGCACACCCTTACGAGTAAGATGTGTCAGAGGACCTGCTATCTCTGAGAAACCCCGAATAAACCTCCTGTAGTATCCTGCTAAACCCAAGAAACTACGAATCTTCGTTGGTGTCGTGGGCTGTCCCCACTCCCTCACCGCTGACACCTTCCCCGGATCGACAGATATTCCCTGGTCGGAAATAATGTGACCCAAGAACTGGACTTCCTTCAGCCAAAACCCGCACTTCTCATATTTTGCATACAGCTCGTTCTGACGAAGTGTCTGCAAAACCATCCTCAAATGCTCGGCGTGCTCCTCCTCTGTTTGAGATTAAACCAGAATGTCATCAATGAAGACAATGACAAATTGATCTAGGAAATCTCTGAACACCCTATTCATCAAGTCCATAAACACTGCTGGAGCGTTGGTCAAGCCGAAAGGCATAACCCGAAACTCATAAGAACCATATCTCGACAAGAACGCAGTTTCGAGACATCCTCCTCCCTGATACGCAACTGATGGTATCCCGACCTCAAGTCAATCTTCGAGAAGAAAGAAGCTCCTCTCAACTGGTCGAATAAGTCATCGATTCGAGGCAACGGATACTTATTCCGTATTGTGACCTTATTCAACTCTCGGTAGTCCACGCACAATCTCAGTGAACCATCCCTCTTCTTCACAAACAAAACTGGAGCGCCCCAAGGTGAGGTACTCCTGCGAATAAAGCCCTGCCCTAACAGCTGCTCTATCTGATCCCGTAACTCTCGCATCTCAGCTGGAGCCATACGGTACGGTGCACGTGCTATAGGTCTCGTACCCGGTAGCAGATCAATAACGAAGTCTATCTCTCGACTGGGTGGTAAGCCTGGTATCTCCTGAAACACATCCGAATACTCCCTGACAACCGGGATCGAATCTAAAGGAATCACAACCTCCTTAGAGGTATCCTCCTCTATGTAATACAGATGAGCGGTCGATCCTCCCTCTGGGCGAGGCATCGCCACTATAAACATCTCCTGCCCCGGAATGGCAAAAACAATGCTCTCGCTGAAGCAATCAATCATGGCCCTATATGCTACGAGCCAATCCATCCCGATGATCACATCGTGAACATGCATGTCTAACACTAACATGTCCGCAGGCAATACCAAACCACCAACCTCTACCCCGACTCCCCGGCATATAAAGAAAATAAGTGACCCACTCCCTAATGGTGAGTCGACACACGTCACTGTGCTCTCTGCCGTAGCTAACAATCCTAAAGCTTTCGCGAAGTGTGTAGCTATAAAACAATGTGTAGCACCCGTATCAAATAACACCCGACCCATAGTGCCATGGATAGGAAACGTACCCTCGATTGCGGGCGGTGCCTGTGGAACTGCAGCCTGGTGAACGTTGTAGACACGTCCATACTGTAGTTGCCCCTGTTGAGCTGGGACTGCTGGAATGGGTGGCAATGCTGCCATCTGTGGCGGTGCGGGAAGAGCAGCGGGAAACATAGGTCTCTGTGGCTCCTGGCGAGCACCCTGCTGCTGCTGCTGTGGGGCCCTGCCCCTATCAGGACAATCCTGCTTCTTATGGCCAGTCTTGCCACAAGTAAAGCACTTCCCTGGGAAGTTTCCTCCCCTCTGCCCCTGCTGTCCCCGGCCCTGGTGGCCGTTACCATTCCTCCCTTGGCCCTGCTGGCCCTGATGGAACTGCTGCCCATTCTGCCCCTGCTGGCCCTGCTGGCCGTTTGGACCCTGATGGCCCTGGCGGGAACCTCCCTGTCCCTGCCTGTAGTTCCCTGATCGGAACCTCTTATTGTCCCCCTGCTGGGTACCCTGCTCAGTCTGTCTCTGCCCCTGACCGGTTTGTGCCCCGCTGGCACCATGTCCTCCAGTCCTGCCCTGATGGCTAGACTCCCCTGACCGCTTGCCCTCGGCCATATGAAAACGGTGGTCCTGGCAGTGTAGTAATGCAGCTTTAACCACATCAGAATACGTGGCCAATGATAGGTTCCCAAGCAGATGCTGCCGGATTCTCTAATTCAACCCGTCGGTGAACTTCTCTATCTTCTTCTTCTCTGTTGGAATCTCGTCTGGAACGATATTCAACAAGTTAGTGAACTCGGCCTCATACTCGGCCACTGTCTTGCCCTCCTGCTTCAAACTCATCAGCTTCCTCCTCATCTCTGTATGAACTGCGGACGGAAAATACTTGCGGTTGAACCGCACCCAGAACTCCTGAATCGTGAGGGTATCCCTCTCCTCCGCGGTGGTAATAGACTCCCACCACTGTAGCGCAGATCCAACTAGCTTGAAAGTAGCTAGCACCTGTTTCTGAACATCAGTGCACTCATGCATCCTCAAATGCCTCTGCATGTCCTTCCTCCATTGGCTCGAGATAACCACATCTGAGCTTCCAGCAAACTCTGGTGGATGCGCTTTCTGAAAAGCGTCACGTACACGCTCCCAAGCAGACGGGAATGCATTAACCTGTACTGGCGCGGCAGCCGGCGCCTGCGGTGGTGCCTGCTGAATCACGGCAATCGCGGCATTTACCGCTTGGGCTACTATAGCAGCAACCTCAGCGGCGTTCAACATGCCCTGAACTGGAGCGGGCTGTGGTTCGGGCGTAGCATTCCTGGGAACTCGTCGTGCACGTCGTGGAGGCATCTGAAATAAGAACAAAGTTTATAAGTTCACGGTTTATAAACTTAATATAGCTGAAGAACGAAGCACACACAAAAGAATACAACAGTCCTAAAATATAGGGCTCTATATCAAAGAAACGTAGCGGAAACATAATAGCCGTACAGATCCTAAAGGACACTAGAACCTGATGCTCTGATACCACCTGTGACACCCCGACTAATTAAACACCGGGTAGCTACTCCTTTATAAAATTAATTCAAAATGCCAAGTTGGCTCAGTTAATAGCATCACTGTCGAAAACGTTTTATTATTACTAACCACCTAGTATTTAAAAAGTAAGTGCCAAATTTTATTAAATCTGATTAACATGCAACAAGAGTAATGAATAACTAAATAACACCATTCACCATACTGAAGTAACAAGAATAACCATCACAATATGTAAATAAAACCTGGAGGCAAAACTCCTCAATACAAATCCCACAACTGATATGTAAACTGAAATAAATAACTAAAACTGAATACTGAGCAATACATGCTAGAGTCTGAAAACTGAAATGTAAAAATGCTCTAAATAGGAATGGGCAACATGCCCTACAACTGATAGATAGTGACTCTGGAATCCAAAAGATAGAAGCGTCTATGAGCAAATCCCTGTAGCTTCCACAACCAGCTACAGCACGTCACCTGAATGAGAATCCTATGCTTGGTGTCCTTGTGGCTGGGCACCTAAAATGGTTTTACAAGAAAATATATTTGAAAGCAAATGGGTCAGAGCCCGAAAGTGGAAATCATTTTAAAAACCTGCAAGTGCTTTAAAAACATTTAAAACATTAAATGCAAAGTACATGTTAGGACGTGCACTCACATTAAATTTTCACCTCTCAACTAACTGTGCACTCCTAACGTAAGTACCCATCTATAACTACCCTTTCCTCTAGCTAAGTGACAACGTAAACTAGCTAGACAACCAAAGGTTCTACCCATTTTACTTGGTTCCATTTAATATAACAACGCTCGTAATTAAATAGAGGTTTAACGTAAACTCAGTTACTAAATATGCCATTGATATAACTATCAGTTAACTCATAATATATCTCGGAACAATACCGTAATATTTTTACAACATTAACATGAGGATTCCCATTAATTAAATGTATATTATTCACATCATAAATATACGATACAAGCACCCCGCAATCTAAGCTGTAGTGCACACATACTCTGCTATCCATCCCGGTACATCACGTACATAAGGATCACATATTCC
Organism: Sambucus nigra; assembly: GCA_949130495.1. NCBI lineage: Eukaryota > Viridiplantae > Streptophyta > Magnoliopsida > Dipsacales > Adoxaceae > Sambucus > Sambucus nigra. The sequence goes on along the minus strand of OX422220.1, from coordinate 163,711,547 downwards.
GAATCTCTCAGGAATAGTTCAGATAACACAAATCACAAATAGTGGAGGCGAACATAGTCACCATCACATGGGTCACGCACATACCTACGCTCCCATGGTCAGCGGACTTATTAATGTCACAATAAGTCTTTCTATGACCTATGTTCATCAAGGTACCAGTCTATATCCCCCCCGTAGGCACACAAGGATTAGAGGGTCCTAAGCGAACGTAAACCTCCCGTGATAGCAAGTATGATAGGTATGTCATACACATAATCCATATACTAATACTAAGTAATCACACATCTTAGTAATACCGTATTATAATCGTAGTACATATCGCATTCTCGTACTAACTAATTATCACAACTTATTTTATTCCGGTTCATAATTATACGCGCTATAATTCATCCTCACATCGTAGTAGTCACTCACGTCTCAACCCAAATGATTCATTGAATATAATTCTCGTATATGCTTTACTCATCCTAGCAACCCAAAAGTCCCAAATCAATCACTATATCATCAAAGGGATGCTAACTCTACCCTTGAACCATCTCCCGGAACTCCAAAAGTCAAAACAGTCCAAAAAGGGTCAAACTGTCAACTCGTTAGAAGTCTCGTTCGAACGAGGCTTCGAACGAGTTTGGACTGTCAGGTCGTTAGAAGTCTCGTTCGAACGAGGCTGTTCGAACGAGATCCCAGTTCGTTCGAACGAACTGACCCTTCTAACGATATCTCGTTCGAACGAGATATCGAACGAAAATCCTACTCGTTAATAACGACTGGTCAACTCGTTAGAAGCTCGTTCGAACGAGCTCGTTCGAACGACCTGGGGGTTGCTTCTAACGAGATGCCAGTTTCGGCCCAGAACTTCCCAAAAATCGTTTTTCACCATTTTTACTCCTCAAACCTCTTCTAAAATTCGTTCCCACAATATATTGAGTTCTCTAGTCATCCTCAAACATGTTAAGGGGCTATACTAACATCATTAAAGGGTTTGATATCATCTACACATCATTAAATCACAATTTCCACACTAATTCCCAATTTTCTTCAAGAACATAAACCCTAACTTTTTCTCATCATAAATTCCCAGATTTTAATTCGTTAATGCATCACCTAGATATGAAATCTCCGAAATTTAATCTTCCAACAATGTTTCTACATGCAAACCTATCCCAACATTCAATAATAACTTCAAATTTCATGGGTTTTCTTTTAATCTTTCAAGAACAATTAAGATTCTTCAATTTCTAACATGGAAAAGACATTCTCAGTAATTAAATGGAAATAAAGTCACTTGCCTTGGTTTGATTTCTGAATTTGGTGTGGATTCGGTGTAGAATTTCTGCAGAATCTCTCTCTCTCTCTCCTTCTCCAAGCTTTCTTCTCCAAAAGGCTATGGTGGCTAGGGTTTGCTTTGGGGAAACTTATGAAACCTAATTTCAATAAACCTCCGTAGCTTGTTGGGTTAATAAGGGTTGGTTGGGGTCAATCCTTATCAGATTACAACTCTCAATTTTCGTCACTTTTAATTACCCAAAAATACCAAATTACTAAAATACCCTTTAAGTTACCGGTACGGTCTAAAATTACCCCGAGATCCAAACTATACCCCCGGCTAGTGTTTTCTGACTATCTCGACCCTTCCGGATGCGTTGGCGCGCTCAAAATGACCATACGGATTATCGATTTTAAATTTACTTTTAATATCAAAATATTATACCGTGACGCGGCGGTCCCACGCGTCTCAACAAAATTTCTAAAATGCCGTATATAAATCCCACGACAAATTTTATAATACCAAATACATATATAATCATATATGCACATAATCAAATACCAATTCGCATCACATCAGTATTTATAACCCGGATTAATTTCCAATTAATACGCATTTAATTAATTAATCCCAAAAATAAATATAGCCAAAAGTACGGGGTATTACACTAGGTATCCTTTAGTTTACAAGAGGGTTTAATACTAAGTGAAAGAAGAAGTGTTTATAAGAGATTTGAAACCATCGGTTTTAACCCTAATGAAAGGGAGAGTTTAATTCGTAGTAATTCGGGAGATATAATGATATGGACCAGTAGAATATAAGTGACTTCTACTGAACCGTGAGTATTGAGTGAGGTTCGGGAATACCTAAATTAAGAAGTAAAGTTATGACAGTTCAATACGTGGGATTTAAAAGAGATATAATGCTACGTATGGGGATTATCTAAGGGTAATGGGAGTACCTTGTTGATATTATATTATAGGTATGATAATACCTATTTGATTTATTAATGATTATGTGTATGACAAACCTAGCTTACTTGCTATCGACGGGAGGTTTGCGCGTGAGGGCAGTCATATCCTGATGAATCCATGCGATCTTTGATTTGTCGCTCAAGAACATAGGTCTAAGAAAGACTTATCGGGGAGTTGATAAGTCCGTTAACTATGGGTACGTAGGTATGTGCGTGACCCATGGGTATGAGAACTATGTTCGCCTCCAATGATTGTGTTGTTATTTATGGTTCGAGGAATCCTCACCGAACCTTTTGTCTCCTATTCGGCGACCAGCGATATTGGGACATGATAGCAGAGTAATGCATTGCACCGCAGCTATAACTCGGGGTGCCGTATTATATATGAATATATATATAATGGATTAAATGAATGAATGGATATATTATGGTTAAATCATCTACTGTGTGATAAATTGTAGATAACGGTGAATAGAGAAAGATAATTAAATTATGTTAATGAATGTTTATTGAAAAGCTTAATTCATATTAATGAGAAATGACTCATGTTAATGAGAAACGATGAGATATGTTAATAAATAATAATGTGACATATGGTATGGGACATATGGGGATTATGATATGGGAATGGAATTTTAATATGGAGACTAGAAAAGAGAAACCATTAATTGGGAAGTTAATAAGGAAACGTTAAGTGTGCACTCTAGTTGAGAGGTGAGTATGGCAAGTGAGAGTCGGATACTATCACGTACATAATAAATGCTTTATTGCACATGTTAAATACTTGCTATTTTAAAAATCATTTTCACAATCGGTCTCTGACCCGTTTCCTTGCATATTTTTTCTTCTATTGTTTTTTCTATATCAGGTGTCCAGCAGCAGGGACGTCAACCTTATCGGATTATGACAGGCTATGGATTTATGGAGTTGTGCTTAGACGCCTATCATCTTTTTGATTCACAGTATTCTTAGTTAGGGCTTGTTGCCCAAAGGATTTCAGATATCATTTTCTATCGGAGTGAAATACTATTGTATACGCGTCTTTTTAATACAATTGTTATTGATGGGATTACTGTAATGGATTAATATTATTTGGGAATGTTTATTCCAATTTCATTTACATTCTTTTGTGATATTTGTTCAGTTAAATGTTGTAGAATAAGATGTGTTGTGTTATTCTTAAACTGGAAATGGATTTTGTTAAATTAAAATTTGAAAAGTTTTTTAACACCAGCTTAATTGAGTATTGGGTGAGTTGTATATGTTTTCGACAATGATGCTAAGAATGAGCCAACTGTATATTCTCTTTTAATTTGGTATGGGGTTGGCCACCCGGTATTTAATTAGGCGGGGAGTTACATGTATGATGATTTAAAAATGGATTTATGATGAGTAATTGGGCATAAGAAAATTACGAGTTCATGTTCATAGGGTTTGGGGAAATATTTGGAGATTTATATTAATTCCATGATGATTTGTAAGATTTGACCCCTAAAATATGTTAAGGGATGATCTAGAATGGTTAAAAATTGTTTTAAAACGTTAGAACATAACTTGGATGGTCTTAGGGTGGATTTGGAGAAGAGAGGGATTGAGAAAATCGGACTTGGGAATTTCTGGGCTGAAACTGGCATCTCGTTAGAAGACCTGCCCAGGTCGTTCGAACGACCTCGTTTGAACGAACTTCTAACGAGATGACAGTATAGCTTCTAATGAGTTGGTAGTTCATTCGAAGCCTTTCGTTCGAACGAAACTCGTTCGAACGACCTCGTTCGAACGAGATTTCTAATGAGTAGACATAATGGCCTTTTTGGCCTGAATTTATTTTTAGTATCCCATAGACTTATTTAAATGATGAGATAACCTTACCTTATTAACTAGTGGATATAGTTGGGAGATTGGGGTACATTGAGGAGTAAAACTTAGAATCGTGTAGTAAACCGGATGACATTTGTGGATTGGGAAGTGAGTAACTAATCACGAAGTGAGAATAATTGATAACTTAAATGCATATAAACCGGGGACTTGTGACTTGTACAACACTAAGTGTTGGTATAAGAACGAGAAGTATACCACTAATAAAATATTGAAATATCTAAGATGTGTGAATGCTTAGTATATGTAGTTATCTATGTATAACATACCAACCCTACTTGCTATCATGGGAGGTTGGCGTTCGTTTAGGGCCATCTAATCTTTGTGTGCCTACGGGGGGGGAGGGGATCTAGATTGGTACCTCGAGGACATAGGTCAGAGAAGGGCTTATTGAGAAGTAAATAAGTCTGCTGATCATGGGAGCGTAGGTATGTGCGTGACCCATGTGATGTGAACTATGTTCGCCTCCATTGTTTGTGATTGTTGTTAATGAAACGTTTCCTGAGAGATTCGGAATACGTGGTCCTCATGTACGTGATGTACCGGGATTTGATAGCAGAGTATGTGAGCACCGCAGCTTAGTCTTGGGGTGCTAGTATTGTATATTTATGATGAGAATAATATACGGTTAATTGAAATGAATTGTCATGAATAAATGTGAGTATTAATAATAGTAATAGTTTGTAAAGTAAAAATGGAAGATCTCTAGTAATTAGTAGTACTAACATGGTAAACTGTGTAGCAAGTTATGGCACTCTGTTAACTAAAAGTTGTTGGGAATTGAATTAGATATCGTATAGAAATGTTAGATTTTAGTATCAGACTAGTTAGATATGGGAACAACTAGAATGGGTACGGGTACGATAGGAGTGCACACTTAGTTGAGAGGTGAGGAACTCATGTGAGTGCACACACTATCATGTACTTTATATTCACTATTTAATGATATTAATCATTTGCAAAAAAATTAAATTATTTTCACAATCGGGCTCTTACCCGTTTGCTTTCAAATCTATTTTTCTAAAAACCTTTTAGGTGCCCAGCCACAAGGACACCATGCATAGGAGTTCTATTCAGGTGACGTGTTGTAGCTGCTGTGGAAGTTACAGGACCTTGACAGTAGACGCCTCCATTTCAAATCTTGACTCCATTATCAGTTTTTCTCATTTGTTGGGCATGTTGCCCCATTTCTTTTAAACACATCTTATTTTTCAGTCATTTCAGACTTTGGGTTGTAATAAAATTTAGTGATGCATACTTGGTATTTATTTACTTCAGTATTTGGATTGTGGTGAGGAGTTTTCCTCTAGACTCATTATTATTTGATGGTTAATCTATTGTGACTATGTTGTGGTCGTTAAGTTAGCCTTCCATATTTCACTTATTGTATATTAATCGGATTTAATTAAAATTGGCAACTCACTTTTTAAATATTAGGTGGCTAGTAATTGTTAAAACGTTTTCGACAATGATGCTATGAACTGAACCAACTTGGCATTTTGTATTAATTTAATAAAGGAGTAGGTACCCGGTATTTAATTAATAGGAGTGTCACAGGTGGTATTAGAGCATCAGGTTATAGTGTCCTTAGGATCTGTATGACTTATTATGTTTCCGCTGAGCTTTCTTTAATATAGATCCCTATATTTTAGGACTGTTGTATTCTTTTGTGTATGCTTCGCTCTTCAGATATTTTGAGATAATAACTGCAAACTTATAAGACTTTACTCTCATTTCAGATGCCTCCACGACATGCGCAGCGAGTTCCTAGGGATGCACAGCCAGGGCCACAACCTGCACCAGTTCAGGGCACTATGAATGCTGTCGAGGTTGCAGCTATTGTAGCCCAAGTGGTAAATGCCACCCTAGTCGTTATACAACAGGAACCACCCCAGGCACCGATAGTCGCTCCAGTTCAGGCTCATGCATTCCCGTCTACTTGGGAACGCGTTTGTGATGCTTTTCAGAAAGCACACCCTCCGGAGTTTGCAGGTAGCTCCGATGTTGTGGTATCCAGTCAGTGGAGAAAGGACATTCAGAGGTAGTTGAGGATGTACGAGTGCACAGATGTTCAAAAGCAGATGCTGGCTACTTTCAAGCTAGTAGGATCTGCATTGCAGTGGTGGGAGTCCATTATCACAGCAGAGGAGAGGGATGCCCTTTCTATTCAGGAGTTTTGGGTGCGGTTCGACCGCAAATATTTTCTGTCAGCTGTTCACACTTAAATGAGTAGGAAATTGATGAACCTAAAGTAGGAGGGGAGGACCGTGGCCGAGTATGAAGCCGAATTCACTAATCTCTTGAACATTGTTCCCGATGAGATACCGATTGAGGAGAAGAAGATTCAGAAGTTCACAGATGGATTGACTTGGAGGATCCGTCAACACTTATTGGAGAATCCCTCGTTGGCCACTTATTCTGATGTGGTTAATGCTGCACTACTACACTGCCAGGATCATTGCTTCCACATGTCTGAGAGAAAGAAATCAGGAGAGTCCAGCCATCAGGGCAGGAACGGGGGAAATGGTACCAGCCGGGCACAATCTGCTCAGGGACAGCACAGGCAGGGTGACCAAGATTCGCAATAGGGGGATCATAAGAGATTCAGATCTGGGGGTTTCAGAAGTGGACAGGGAGGTTTCAGGCATGGCCATCAGGGTCAGAACGACCATCAGGGCCAGCAGGGTCAGAATGGTCAGCAACAGCAGTTTCAGCAGGGCCAGCATGGCCAGGGGAGAAATGGTAACGGCCATCAGGGTCGGGGGCAGGAGGGACAGCGAGGGGGAAATTTCTTGGGGAAGTGCTTCACTTGTGGAAAGATTGGCCACAAACGCCAAGATTGTCCTGATAGGGGCAGGCCCCCACAACAGCAGCAGCAGGGTGCTCGACACGAGCCACAGAGGCCTATGTTTCTCGCCGCCCTCCCAGCACCACCACAGATGGCAGCATTACCACCCATTCCAGCGGTCCCAGTTCAGCAAGGACAACTTTAGTATGGGAGAGTGTATCAACTCCAGCATGCCGCAGCCCCACATGATCCACCTGCCATTGAGGGTATGTTCTCTATTCAGGGGACTATGGAGCGTATTTTATTTGATACGGGGCCCACACATTGCTTCATTGCCATGAGGTTTGCACGCACTATTGGGTTATTAAACACCGCAGAGAGCACGGTTATTTGTGTAGATTCACCGTTCAATAGGGATTCCGTGATTTCCCTTATTTGTAGAGGTGTGGGTATAGAGATCGGGAGGTTTACTTTACCCACTGATATGTTAGTGTTAGAGATGACTGAGTACGATGCGATTGTTGGTATGGATTGGCTAGATGCGTACCGAGCCATGATTGACTGTTTTAGTAGGACTATCATCTTTGCCATTCCAGGGAAGAAGATGTTTTTAGTGGCGATGCCTCGCCCCGAGGGAGTATCGTCCACTCATTTGTACTATATAGAGGAGGAGACCTCTAAGGAAGTGGTGCGACACTCGATGCGATACCCGTTGTTAGTGAGTTCGTTGATGTATTTCAGGACATACCTAGACTACCTCCGAGTAGAGAAATAAATTTTATGATCGATTTGACACCGGGCACTCGGCCTATTGCCCGCGCACCTTACCGTATGGCTCCAGCAGAGATGAGAGAATTATGGGATCAGATTGAGCAGTTATTGGGTCAGGGGTTTATCCGGAGGAGTACTTCGTCGTGGGGTGCCCCTGTGTTGTTCGTAAAGAAGAGGTATGGATCATTGAGGTTGTGTGTAGATTACCGAGAGTTGAATAATGCCACGATACGGAATAAGTATCCATTTCCCCGAATTGATGACTTATTCGACCAACTGAGAGGAGCTTCATTCTTCTCAAAGATTGATTTGCGATTGGGATACCATCATTTGCGTATCAGGGAGCAGGACGACTCGAAGACTGCTTTCTTGACGAGATATGGTTCCTACGAGTTTCGGGTTATGCCTTTTGGCTTGACCAATGCTCCAGCCGTGTTTATGGACTTAATGAATAAGGTGTTCTGAGAGTTTCTAGAACAGTTCGTCACTGTCTTTATTGATGACATTCTGGTTTACTCCCAGACAGAAGAGGAACACGCCGATCATTTGAGACGGGTTTTGCAGACGCTACCTCCGAACGAGCTTTATGAAAAGTCCGAGAAGTGTGGGTTTTAGCTGAAGGAGGCTCAGTTTTTGGGGAATATCATTTCAGACCGGGGAATATCTGTTGATCCGGGGAAGGTATCCGCGGTGAGGGAGTGGGGACAGCTCACGACACCGACTGAGATCCGTAGTTTCTTGGGCTTAGGAGGATACTATAGCAGGTTTATTCGGGGTTTCTCAAAGATACAAGGTCCTTTGACACATCTCACTCGTAAGGGTGTGCCATTCATCTGGAGCGATGCCTGTCAGTTGGCATTTGATGAGTTAAAGGACAAGTTGACCTCAACACCTATATTATCATTATCGAGACCAGGAGTTGAGTATCTGGTCTACACCGATGCGTCCTTACAAGGACTTGGAGGTCTATTGCAGCAGGAGAGTCAGGCCATAGCTTATGCTTCCCGTAAGCTTAAGCCTCATGAGAAGAATTACCCCACCCATGACTTGGAGTTAGCGGCAGTTGTATTTGCCCTTTGGATTTGGAGACATTATCTCCTGGGGGAGAAGTTTCAGCTATTAACGGACCACAAGTCTCTACAATACCTCTTCACGTAGAAGGAGTTGAATATGCGTCAAAGACGGTGGCTTGAGTTTGTGAAGTATTATCAGTTTGATATCCAATATCACCCGGGAAAGGCCAACGTGCTAGCAGACGCGTTGAGACGTAGGCCAGTAGACGAGGTGTCAGGGGTGTGGAAAGCTAAATGGAAGGAGTTGGGACATCAGGATGCAGTAGCCCGTTCGTTCATGTCTGTGATGACTGTTACACCGCAGATTGTTACGAGAGTGGTAAAGGCCCAGGCAAATGACTCGTTCTGTCAGGAGAAGATAGTTCGATTACTAGTAGAGGGATCCGAGTCCTATACCGTTAGGTCAGATGAGGGATTACGCTTCAATGGGAGACTAGTCGTTCCGGAGGGGGATGACATGCCACACGAGGTGATGACAGAATCGCACGGCTCACGGTTCGCGATACACCTTGGTGGGGATAAAATGTACCAAGACATGAGACAACAGTATTAGTGGAGCGGGATAAAGAGGGATATTGCCGTGTTTGTTTCTAAATGCGCCACTTGTCAGCTAGTAAAGGTGGATCATCAGAGACCGGCAGGACTTCTACAACCATTAGAGGTTCCGACGTGGATTTGGGAGAGCATATCCATGGACTTTATAACGGGGTTACCTACGTCACAGAGGGGTCACGACTCCATATGGGTAATCATGGACCGTTTGACCAAAGTTGCTCATTTTCTACCCGTAAGGACAAACTACACTACGGGACAGTATGCCCAGATTTTCATTTCGGAAATAGTGAGACTTCACGGTGTGGCTCTAAATATAGTGTCTGACCGAGACAAGATATTTGTTTCACGGTTTTGGGAGAGTTTCCAGGAGGCCATGGGCACTGAATTGCGGTTGAGTATGGCTTATCACCCTTAGACCGATGGGCAAACAGAGCGAACAAATCAGATGTTGGAAGACATGTTGCGTTTGTGCATCCTAGATTTTGGAGGTGGTTGGGAGCAGTACCTTCCACTGGTGGAGTTTGCTTATAATAACTCCTATCAGTTCACCATTGGCATGGATACATTTGAGGAATTGTACGGTAGACCTTGTCTTTCCCCAGCATGTTGGTTAGAGGTGGGGGATAACAAACTCCTTGGGCCGAAAGTGATTCAGGATACTTCGGCAAGGATAGAGATGATACAGAGTAGCATTCGGGTAGCTCAGGATCGGCAGAAGAGCTATGCTGATGCGAAAAGGTTCTTCAGAGAATTCAGAGTGGGGGACCATGTGTTACTCAGAGTTTCTCCTATGAAGGGGATTATGCGTTTTGGGAAGAAGGGGAAACTGACGCCAAGATATGTGGGGCCATTTCCTATCATCGAACGGATTGGGTCAGTTGCATATAGACTTGGGTTACCGGAGCACTTGCATAGGATTCATGATGTGTTCCATATTTCCTCGCTAAGGAAATATCTTAGGGACGATTTGGCCCATACTCACATTGCTTTGGAGAACATCGATCTATTTCCCGATAGTTCCTACGAGGAGGGGCCGATTGCTATTATGGACCGAAGCGAGCGGAAACTGAGGTCAAAGATAGTCCCATTAGTACGTGTTTAGTGGCGGCATCATAATGCCGAGGAGTCCACATGGGAGAGCGAGGATGAGATGCGCGAGCATTATCCAGAGTTGTTTTTACCAGTTATTCTTTAGTTCCGAATTTCGGGATGAAATTCTGTTATTAGGGGGGAAGTATGTAATACCCCGTAAATTTTATTGATATTTATTTAATGGATTAATTAAATTAAATGTGAATTAATTGAGAATTAATCCGGATATAAATACTAATGAGATGTGAGTTGGTGTTTGATTATGATGTGTATATATGGCAATATATGAATATTGAAAATATGAAACATTATCGCGAGACTGATATACGGCAATTTGGGAAATTTAGTTGGGACGCGCGTGTCAATCGCGTCAGGAATGTAATTATTTGAATTAAAAAGTGAATTTTATTTTTATCAACCGAATGGTCATTTTGAGTGCGCCAACGAGTCCGAAAGGGTTGAAATAGTCAGAAAACACTAGCCGGGGGTTTAGTTTGGGTCCCGGGACATTTTTGGGCCACACCGGCAACTTAAAAGGGTATTTTGGTAATTTCAAAAATATAGGAATTAAAACCCACGAATTTTAGGAGTTAATTATATATTATTTAGGAACCCACTAAGCCCATTATCAGTATTTGATGAGTTAGAGGACTACGGGAGTTATAGGATAGTTTGAAGAGTTCCAAGAGAAAACCTCCAACCACCATCTTCAGCCTTGGGAGAAAATCTGTAGAGAAAGGAGAGAATCAACCTTCATTCACCAACACCAATTTTGAAGAACAATCTAAGGCAATTGATTTGATATTTTTATTTCATTGAATATGTCTTCCATGTTTAGTGTAGGAATTATCTTATATTGAAATTTTGAAGAAAACCCATGAAATTGTTGGAGAAACTTTGAATTTGGGTTAGGATTTGCTTGTAGAATGATGATGGACTGATTTAATATTCTAAGAGTTATATATGATGATTTAAAAACGGATTTATGATGAGTAATTGGGCATAAGAAAATTATGAGTTCATGTTCATAGGGTTTGGGGAAATATTTGGAGATTTATATTAATTCCATGATGATTTGTAAGATTTGACCCCTAAAATATGTTAAGGGATGATCTAGAATGATTAGAAATGGTTTAAAAACGTTAGAACATAACTTGGAGGGTCTTAGGGTGGATTTAGAGAAGAAAGGAATTGAGAAAATCGGACTTGGGAATTATTGGGTTGAAACTGCCATCTCGTTAGAAGACCTGCCCAGGTCGTTCGAATGACCTCGTTCGAACGAACTTCTAACGAGATGACAGTATAACGTCTAACGAGTTGGTAGTTCATTCGAAGCCTTTCGATCGAATGAAACTCCATCAAATGACCTCGTTCGAACGAGATTTCTAACGAGTTGACAGAATGGCCTTTTTGGCCTGAATTTATTTTTAGTATCCCGTAGACTTATTTAAATGATGAGATAACCTTCCCTTATTAACTAGTGGGTATAGTTGGGAGATTGGGGTACATTGAGGAGTAAAAATTAGAATTGTGTAGTAAATCGGATGACATTTGTGGATTGGGAAGTGAGTAACTAATCACGAAGTGAGAATAATTGATAACTTAAATGCATATAAACCGGGGACTTGTGACTTGTACAACACTAAGTGTTGGTATAAGAACGATAAGTATACCACTAATAAAATATTGAAATATCTAAGATGTGTGAAGGCTTAGTATATGTAGTTATCTGTGTATAACCTACCTACCGTACTTGCTATCATTGGAGGTTGGCGTTCGTTTAGGGCCATCTAATCTTTGTGTGCCTACGGGGGGGGGGGGGGGGGGGGGGATCTAGATTGGTACCTCGAGGATATAGGTCAGAGAAGGGCTTATTAAGAAGTAAATAAGTCTGCTGATCATGGGAGCGTAGGTATGTGCGTGACCCATGTGATGTGAAATATGTTCGCCTCCATTGTTTGTGATTGTTGTTAATGAAACGTTTCCTGAGAGATTCGGAATACGTGGTCCTCATGTACGTGATGTACCGGGATTTGATAGCAGGGTATGTGAGCACCGCAGCTTAGTCTCGGGGTGCTAGTATTGTATATTTATGTTGAGAATAATATACGATTAATTGAAATGAGTTGTCATGAATAAATGTGAGTATTAATAATAGTAATAGTTTGTAACGTAAAAATGGAAGATCTCTAGTAATTAGTAGTACTAACATGGGAAACTGTGTAGCAAGTTATGGCACTCTGTTAACTAAAAGTTTTTGGGAATTGAATTAGATATCGTATAGAAATGTTAGATTTTAGTATCGGACTAGTCTGATATGAGAACAACTGCAATGGGTACGGGTACGATAGGAGTGCACAATTAGTTGAGAGGTGAGGAACTCATGTGAGTGCACACACTGTCATGTACTTTATATTCACTGTTTAATGATATTAATCACTTGTAAAAAATTTAAATTATTTTCACAATCGGGCTTTGACCCGTTTGCTTTCAAATCTATTTTTGTAAAAACCTTTTAGGTGCCCAGCCACAAGGACACCATGCATAGGAGTTCTATTCAGGTGGCATTCTGTAGCTACTATGGAAGTTACAGGACCTTGACAGTAGATTCCTCCATTTCAAATCTTGACTCCCTTATCAGTTTTTCTCATTTTTTGGGCATGTCGCCCCATTTCTTTTAAAGACATCTTATTTTTCAGTCATTTCAGACTTTGGGTTGTAATAAAATTTAGTGATGCAGACTTGGTATTTATTTACTTCAGTATTTGGATTGTGGTGAGGAGTTTTCCTCCAGACTCATTATAATTTAATTGTTAATCTATTGTGACTATGTTGTGGTGTTTAAGTTAGCCTTCCATATATCACTTATTGTATGTTAATTGGATTTAATTAAAATTGGCAACTCACTTTTTAAATATTAGGTGGCCAGTAATTGTTAAAACGTTTTCGACAGTGGTGCTATGAACTGAACCAACTTGGCATTTTGTATTAATTTAATAAAGGAGTAGCTACCCGGTATTTAATTAGTCGGGGTGTCACATGACGTTTTAGTTTTTCTACTAATAACGTGATTGGAATTTTGAATTGAGTGAATGGTTTTCTCCCCAAAAGAAACACACTACCAAATAACTCTCTAAGTATGAAGAAAGTTTAATAGGTTTGGGAATGAAGTATAAATCAGTTTATTCTTTCATCTATGATTGCATAGTATACCAAAAGGAGTGTATGCGGGGAACCTAAATATGTGGCAGAGCATGATTCGAATGATAAGAGAGGCTGACTTTCAAAAGTGCCTAAAGAGTATTGAAATATTTCCCCAATGGTCCAAGGTTGAATAGATTTTTCATAGTACTATGGATAACAAAGACAATGACTTGGAACACTAGAGAAAAAGTAAAGGATAATATCACGCATCATCCTATTGAATCAATTGTTTAAAAGGCATAAATTTCAATCACCCATATTTTTCAATGAACAATGTAATGTTCGTTTGGCAATATAAACATATGGGTTCAATCCATTAGTTAACCTAAGAACCAATTAAAGTGTATGGTCGGATATCTTAGAGTCCTTAAATCTCTCTCCTTCGTTATGAATGAAACCATACTTTTCAATGTTTTCTTTGTTGATACTCAGGCCAAATGGATCAAGTGATGAGATCGATGTCTACTTGGCACCATTAGTAGAAGAGGCACTGTTTGTAGAAGAATTAAATGTGTTGTAGGTAGTGGGAGTGAAATCATTTTACTCTATAAAATATGAAGAGAACACGCTAAAAGCTTTGTTGATGTGGAAAATTCATGATTTTCCAGATTTTAGGACTTTATCGGGCTGTAATGCTCACAGTTACTTTGAATTTCCATTTTATGGAGAGGAAACTAGATCTCATCATCTCAAGGATAGTGGAAAGATTCTTTATTATAAGAGTATAGTATACTTAATGTGCTCTAAGATTGTCAAAATACATTTTAGTCTTTATTCAAGAGGTCCTCTTAAACCTTCATCAACTTGAACCCAAATTCACTTATGCTGAAACTCAAGTACACCATTTAGGAAAGATATAAGAATTAATAGTCTTAGACTCACATTTGGTTAATTGTTTTCATAATTACGTGGATATTGCTTGTGTTAATATTTTGACACCGCGGGGACATTGGTATTTTGGGGTAGTTATACTTTACCCTTGTTTTATAGGTTGCTTGCTAGGTATGAGACTAGTAGGTAGGATTTGTTGTTGTTGTTGTTGACACTTTCTAGGTATTGTTGTAGTGAGTGTGTTCTCATACGGTAGTGTATTTCCTTGGTGGGGCTAGGTTGTACGTTGTTATGTTGTTCTGTTAGCCTAGGTGGTAAACTTTTGGTAGGTATTCTTACTAGGTGATAGACTAGGAAATACTTATGGTTTTTGGTCATCTATAGGTATTGGACTAGGGATAATTTTAGGTTGGGTTACCCGAATTGGGGGGGGGGGGGGGGGGGGGATAGAGAGCAAAGGGATCTTAATAAATAAAAATAATGTTGATCACGCGTTAATAGTGTGTCCGTGTAAGGACACTGTCGTTGTTTTCGGTTCACCGTCATAATACAAAAATAACCTAAACTATGACTACACTCAATAAATGGAGTATAACGGCCAATCCGGGTATCGAAATTCCACAGGGAATGTTGGACAAATTGTAATTTATTTACTAGTTTGGAAATAAAAGTGTAAAAGGTTATAGTGTTTGAAAAAGGGAAAAAGTACTGATAAAACTACATAATAGTAAAACGAGGGTAGGGTGACATCTCCTCCATGGACTAAACAAGCGTAATTAGAATTTTGGTTCAAATTTTTTTTTTCCAAGCCTTTCAATTAATTATAAACATCACCCATGAAGGAATTTAACCCAAAAATGTGAGACAAGACATTTAATATAAAATGGTCACATGTGGATTAATTTCGAAATATTTCTTTAAACACTAACGTTGCATGACAAAGAAAGTTAAAAACATAATATTCCAACCTTAATACACGAGGTTTCAATTAAACACAATTTAACCCCAAACCTAACTTTCGGAGCTCAAGGACCAAAAATGGTGGAGAAAGGACCCTAACCCTTAAACTAGGGATAATACATAAATAAAATTAATTAAAAACTCGTTGCTAAAAAAAAGAAATAAATGAACTAAAACTAATTATCAAATATGGAAATGAAAGACAAAGCAATAAATAAAGGAAATAAAGCTTGGATTAAACAAAGAAGATGATGAATAGTATAATGCTTACATAACAATGGTGAAAACCTTAAAGAGAGAATCTCCCAAAGAGAACCCCCAAAAACTAACCTAAAATCATTTATATCTAATCAAGTCCCTTTACAAAAAGAGAAGAAAGTCTAATTATATCAAAACCCTTGTGGAAAACTAGTAAATTAAAAGTAAAAAATTTGTGGGCCGAAATAGATTCGAGTACCAAGCCGAATCGATTCAGAAATAGGGAAAAATCGTTTATGGTGCAAACATAATTGATTCCCCTATTGGGAGAATTGATTCGCCCAAGCGGGTATGCAATTCTTCATTCTGGAGCAACATACATAAAAATAAGCAAATTTTTCGTTATAAATAGGAATTAGGCGCGGTCAGATTATACGCAAAGCTAACTCAGAGAGCTACAACTTCCAAGAAGACATTAGGCCAAAAACCCAAATGAGAAAATGACGAAAATTCTCTTGAATGTTCCCTTGATGATGAAACTTTCCCGAAATGTGACAAAACTTCACGCTAGGCACTTTAATACATACAAAAGCTAAATTATACCTCGCAGAGCATATAAACATACATAAAAGAGGTTGTATGGTTAATGGACATAATTATAGTAATTAAGGTACCCGACGGGGATAAAATGGACATAATTATAATAATTAAGGTACCCGACGGGGATAAAATGCATAAATAAAGAGGGTAAAAATATACAATATTTTACACGAATCACACCCCCTAACTTACACATTGGTAACTACAAGTAAGCCACCAGATAGAAGAACTATATGTAAAAAAGAGAGAAAATCCACTTTCGCGGGTGGATGATTGCATTTAGCATTTGCAAAAAGTTGTTAAACGCCTACGTCATCCAAGTGGACAAGTATCGTCTCGTGAGGGGTTTTAGGGGTAAAACCCACAAACATCAATGTTTCCTCAAAATATGCCCAAACGACCAAAAAGACATGCTCAACAATAATGAAATGGATTTCAACATGTTATTATCAAAGAGAATGAATTCACTCAAAAGTCCTCAAATATTAACGTTATAGAATTAACTTCATCAAATTGAAACCTTAAAAGTGGGAGTAAAAGTGAGCACATAAAAGGTATAATTTGGCAAAACTTTTAAAAAATGGATAAGCATTAACATGTGCATATCCTCTCTTGATATTATGCTCAACAAATGAAACAAGTATGAAATGGAGTTAATACACGGGACATGCAGTCATAAGGTCGCGCACATGTCAGTATAGAAGAACGTCATATATAATATGAAAAATATGTAATCTCAATGAAAGATTGAAGTTGAACGGTTATATGGACTTAGTTAATTTCGATGAATACACTTCAAACCAGAATATAAATTAGGCCAAATGTAGATATACTCCACTTTTAAATATTCTTTACTAATTTCTAAGTGAGCATACACAATTACCAAATTAAACTAAAGTTACGATTTAATCCAAATTTTATCTTTTTAACCTACACATCCATCTAGGTGATTTTACGAGATAAAATAAATAATCACAACCAGAACACACCGATGTACTTGGAAAACCCAAATGGGAAAAACCTTGGACGACTGGGCCTTGACAAATCCACCACAAATATGGTTTTATAAAGAGACTCAAAAGACATACAGACTTGACTCACTAAGACTCGTTGATGCCTTGCCCTCTACCTTTGTTTGTAGTATGTGAAGATCCAACGCATTGCACACCATTCCCGTGTCTTGGTATCCACCGAAACCCAAAATCTATCTTCAATCAACACTTATGAAAAGCTCCAATGCACACAGCAAGGATGAATAAAGTGAAAGATATGAATGGAGTTTTTCGGTTCTTAAAACATGATCAAAAGATCACATAAAAAGTTGGAGACAGAGGGAATAAAAAGTCTTTTATATTTTTCTATTGTTCAAGTTAAAAACATGTGAATCTATTTTCATCCATTAGAGATAGATAAGGGGAAAATAGTGGACAAAAATAGTTGAGAAAGAAACTTCCGAAATTTAAAGAAATTTCAAACTGACAGCTGGTCGTTCGAACGAGGACGTTCGAACGACTATGTTCGAACGAGATACTAACGACTTTTCAGAGAATTAGCAAAGGAATTCGTTAGAATTCTCGTTAGAACATACTTGTTCGAACGATATTTCTAATGAAACTGCTAATGATTTTTTTGTGAATTTTGTGCAAATGTTCATTAGCAAACTCGTTCGAATAGGGACGTTCGAACGACCTGGGAAATTTTCCAACGAAATGATAATTTTTACACTAACTAAATTTCTTTGAAAATTTCTTAAGAAATTATATTTTAATAAAATTAAATTTGTCTCCAACATATAAAAGAAACCGAGAAAAAGAGCATTCGGAATATATATGATAAGGTGTGCATATGTGGTGCCCAAATTCATCAACGTTGATATTTGTACGAACCATAATTACCAAAATGTTTTGTCCAACAGAATTTATCCAAAACTACTAATGACTCAATTAGAAATTTGTCCTTACAAATCTCCCCCTTTGGCTATTCCGAGACAAAACAAAAAATATATAAAATACAAAACAATGACTTTGAATTTGCTAAGCCAAGTGGTCATGCCGAACTCGACTGAAATAACAAAAATTCTAACATTTATTTTAAATTTGAAACTCCCCCTAACATGGTCTCCCCCTTATTTTCCGGAAGAGACAAAGGGATAAAACTAAACCTGCATTGTTATTGAATATTTCAAGAGGAATAATAAAGAATGAAGACCCATAATATCTAGAACATGAATGCAAACTAAAAAGGACTGAAAAACTCAAGATCCAAATAGCCAACATATATAACAAAACATGAATGTTTAAGCATTAACAATTATGATTTGAAACAAATATCCAAGATAAATGTAATAATATCAAACCATAGAAAGCAATTACAAAGAGTAAAATTTGGTACAAGTGAGATAAAAAATACAGATAATAAACTCTCTCTCTCAGAAGTACAAATTCTGAAAAGAACTAAACGTAATAATATCATGGAGCAGGAGCGTCATGTAACTCATCTGGAAAGGATCCGATACTGGAGGAGCCTACACCGTGATGCATATCTATATGAGGAATCTCCTCAAGATGCTCAATAAGGATGGAGTTATGATGAGCTTGTGCCTCATCTCGATGTGCTTCGGCCTCCTTTCTATGTGCCTGAGCCTCACGATCGCGCTGCATGGTAAGCACAAGCTCCTGTAAGAGTGACATATCTTGGCGCATGTCCTCCTAAATATGCTCCACCTATGTATGGACATACTTAAGATCCTCCGACTCAATAGGTGGGTGGGCATGAGAAGAAGAGGGTCTAGTGGGAGCAGGAGTGGATGACACGGTGGAATGAGATGACGAAGATTAAGATGGAGTGTACTGAGGAATATAATGTGGTAGATGACCACGAGAGCGACAAAAAAACGTAATGTCAATTTTTTGAAACCGAGTCATCAAAATATTTGAGGTAACCAACATCAAGGCAATGACAAGTAATAATGACTCCAAATGGTACAACTTGCCTAACGGGACCCGTGAGATTGACCTTAGTAGCTTTAAGGATAATAAAAATGATATGAGGAAGGTAAATAACAGATTTAATGCTAATTGCAAACAAGAGGTCCACGTGTGCCTTGGAAATTTGAGTTGAGTTGGCACAAGGTAAAAGGTAGGGACAAATAATCTAGTTAAGAATTATGAAATCAGGATTTAGATTTTTATGGAAAATGGTAACTGTACTGGATGGAAAAAGTCGAGAGTCGGGGCGAGTATCTGGAAGCAAGGGTATGTGGGATTGGTGACACGAGGTAACCCTACAAGACGTGCTATGGATTCAGGGGTAATTGTGATTTCTCTACCGTGTAGAATAGAGTAAATACCAACCTCAAGGTCATTCATCCCAAAGAAATACTCTCGAATAAGGTTGGGGTAAATAGGGTTTGAAAAGGGGATCCCAACCCAAGTTTGAAATACGGGAGGAGACGAGAGTGATAGATAAAGAGGAGAGATTGATTATCTTTTCGCATACGTAGGCACGAGTTAAAAACCATTGAGAGTGGTACATGTTGTGTCTCTCAAGAGTTCTCTAACGGAGGCGAAGGTCTGCATCTTCATCTAAGGATGATGATCGTTCCTCATCGGATGAATGAATTTGATGATTGCATCTACCTCGGACCATAGGGACTGGGAGACAAAACAAAAGAAAACTACAACCTACCCGATAAAAATCCAACCAAACCACCAAACACCAACAACACAACCAAAACCAATAAAATCCCAATCTACATTAGCAGCAATACAATATATAGGGAATGCGTAGAAGAAACATTAAGTGTAAAGTCATGAAATTATAAAAAATTTGATCCTTAAAGAAATGTAAAAATAATTTCACGATATCTTAATTGGGGGCAAAAAAAAAAAATATCTATATAGTAGAGCCCCAATGAAATGGATAGAGTATATATGAAATGGGTAAGAGAAAAAAAAATGTTGGAAGATTGAAAAGAACCCAACTCATTTATTCTCAACTATAAGAAAATAAAATGAAACAAAACATTTTATGAGGAAATAAGGTACCTGAGAGAGATGAGGGAAGAATTCACGAAATGGGTAATCTCTCAAATGGAGAGAAACGGAGTAAAAATGGTGGTATGGAGCTAATGGGAGAGAGGATGGAGTAGGGAAAGTGTGGAAATGAAGGTTCGTGGGGAAATGAGGGTTAGTGGAAGAGTTGAGAGAGAGAAAAATGGGGTTTTGTGGAGGAACAAGAGAGATAAGGTAGGGGGAAGTGAAACGGTGGGAAAAAATAGAAAGAAATCGCCCCTTTAAAACGCAGGTCGTTCGAACGTCATAGTTCGAACGACAATTAAAAATTATCCAATGAGAACTCATAAAGAAATGGAGAAAAGTCGTTGGAAGATTCGTTCGAATGAACATTGAAACGGAAAAATGGTAGATTTGGGATAGAACTTGTTAGAAGACTCGTTCGAATGAGATTTTCTAACAAAAAAGTAGAGTTTTAAAAAACTTCCAAAAATAAAAAAAAACGTAAAAAAAAATACATAGAAAGACGCGAATAGGTTATGAACCCATATGAAAAGAGTTTTGCAATTGGCTTAGGTAGCGTAGACAATTCCAAATCATGAGAGCAGGAATGTTGGGGTGTGAACAATGCGAGTGATAGCGTTAGTTAAGACAATGCACAAGTGCAAAATGCCAAACAATATATTAACATAATACACACTAACATATGCCTTGTGACAACAAATAGAATTCGATTGAATACTATCCACAAAACAAAGCGCATGAAAGATTGACGATTCTCATGCCAATAACGTCACGAAATGGAAGCAATATGGATTAATTGTGCAAAACCATCAATCTTCACACTATGTCTCCCAACAATATCAAGTAAGCTCTTCCATTCTTTTGATTTTGAAATAGCAAAGATACTATCATCAATACGACGCATTAGCCTTGGCTATTTTTCGATGCCACAATTTTTTTGGGATCCTTTTCATTTGCAAATAGAGAATAATCAAGCAAAAACATTTTGTTTTTTGCAGCTCGTGTCCATTATGAATCATAATGAAACCGAATGAATATAATTTATATTTTTCCAAGTTGGGACAACGGAATTACTTGCACAAGATCAATTGCTTATAATGGGTGACAAAATTAATAAGACAACATCGCATTTCACCTAGCGTATGACAAGTCTGTGAATGGTGTGTGCAAATAAGGAAATATTATGAGAAAATCATAGAGAAATATATCATAAATAAGCACCAATGTGCATAAGTGAGACGAAGTCTGGATTAGCTTCTCATCGAAAGCCACACGGACATTGAATGAGATAGAGATCTGGAAACATCATACACATTACCTATATGGACAAAAGTTTTATGAAGGCCTTTCTACTACAAATAACAATGAAAATATTTTTGAGTTTTTATAAATTATATATACAAAGTATAATATGGTTCATAAGTAACAAAATAGACATGAAGTACGACCTAAACTAGATGAACAACTTCAAAATCATTCAATGGAGCAAACCCCAATGGAATTACTAAGATTTTCAAACCTAAGGGCATCTAGTGGTTTGGTAAAGATATTGGCCAATTGATTATCGGTGCCAACAAAGCTCAAGGAAATGACTTTTTCTTGAACTAATTCTCGAATAAAGTGTTCACGAATCCTAATGTTCTCTGTTCTAGAATGTTGGATGGGATTTTAGGAAATGTGAAAAACACTCTTATTGTCACAATAAATAGTCATAGTGCCTTGTGGAATACCGTAATCCTCCAACATTTGTTTCATCGAAATGAGTTGAGTGCAACAACTCCCGATGGCTATGAATTCGGCCTCTGCCGTGGACAAAGAAATGGAATTTTTCTTCTTGATCATCCATGAGACAAGTGAACTACCAAAATAGAAACAACCGTGAGAGGTACTTTTGCATCCATCAACATCTCCTACCCAATCAGCATCTGAATATACCGATAGACAATCATTATTGTCGAAAGAATACCGATTCACATAAGTCATGAACTCATTAACATATTTGATAATATGTTTAATGGAAAGTAAATGGGACTCTTTTGGGGTGGATTGGTAGCGGGCACAAACTCCTACACTAAAGGAAATATCCGAATGACTGGCGATTAGGTAGAGAAGTCTACATATCATACTCCTAAAGAGAGTGTGCTCTACATCCTTTCCTTCGACATCCTTACTAAGCTTAATCATTGAACTCATTGGAGTACTTCCATGTTTAGAAGATTCTAGATTAAATTTCTTCACAAGGTCTTTAGCATACTTTTTTTTTTTTTTCGGTAATTAAATGTATTAGAAACAGAGAACCAATATACAAAGCCAAAAGGCCAAAGGGTCAACTAGAAACAAGCTTCTAGAGACCAAAAACACAACACTTAGTCATACATAAGAGAATAGGGTAATCCCCATAGGTTACACGTCATCCAATTGGAGTAGGATCTTCGAGACTTCTTCCATCTGATAGTCTTACCTTGCACCAACTCCTCAATGTTCCTTATCACCTTGTTTGCAGTGGAGTGGCCCCTGTCGTGAAGTCTGCAATTCCTTTCCTGCCAGAGGCAGTAGATAGTGGCAGAGAACGTGGTGGTTTTAATCCTAGAATTTAGGTTCCCCCCTTTACTATCAGCAGCAGCTCTTCTAACCTCATTCTCCCAACTCTCCACATCTCTATAAGACTGGTTGCGAAAAAGAATCTCATCCCAAACAGTTTTGGAAAAAGGGCAATCCATTAATATGTGCTTGATAGTCTCAATGCCCGAGTTGCACAGCATACAATCCTTATTTTCAACAAGACCCCACTCCATGAGCTTATCTTTAGTCACTAAAGCCTTACGGCAAGCAAGCCAAAGAATGAAGGAACACTTGGGAATGCACACCTTGTTCCAAACCAACCCATGCCAGTGAGCCTCATTGCCCCTTGGACAGATGGAGACATACGCGGAGGAAATGGAGAAGCTACCAGTCTTATTAGGAGTCCATGTCACTTTATCAGTGAGCAGCGGATAAATAGGAGGCAGGGGAGAGTTTTTGATGTCATTCAATTCCCACGTAGTGGAAGCAGGCCATCTCCAATTATCCCCATTAATGAAATCAGAGACCATAGCCTTGGAGTTGCTAGCAGCATCATAAATAGTTCTGTCCCCAAACAGAGGTTGAAGAGGGCCAAGATGGTGCCAATTATCATGCCACATAAAGGTATTCCTACCATTGCCAATATTAACTTTAAACATAAGCCTACAATCCTCTCTAGCTTTGAGAATTTTCCTCCAACTCCAAGAAGAGTCTTGAGGAATGGGGATTGCCCATATGCTTCTACCTTTAATTTTATAGGTATGGCACCATTTGACCCAGAGACTATCCTTCTTGTTGAAGAGGTTCCACAAATTCTTCATAATTGCAGCCTTGTTCCAATGAGTCAAGCTTTTTATCCCCAACCCTCCCTCCTTTTTAGGCATGCACACATCATCCCATGCCACTTTAGCACCACTATGCTTGAGCTCAGGACCAGACCAAATGAAGTCTCTAATACATTGCTCAATTGCCCTGACCACACTTTTAGGCAGAATAAAAATAGAAGACCAATAGATTTGGGAGCTAAACAAAACCGAGGTAGCGAGCTGTAGTCTACCTGCATAGCTCAAGAATCTAGTGGTCCAGCTCTTGACCTTATTGGTAATATTATCAATAAGAACCTTGCAATCCCCATGCTTGAGTCTGGTAGAGATGAGGGGTACACCTAAGTATTTGAAAGGGGGTTGTTGATGGGAGATACCCAGGGCAGAGGACATAGCATTGATAGTAGCAGTATTAACTCCAGAACAGTAGAAGTTACTTTTGGAGAGATTGGGGGATAGCCCACTGAAACCAGCAAATTCAATAAGAGAATCCTTGATACACTCAACAGAGGAAATATCACCACTGCAAAACACCACCAGGTCATCAGCAAAACACAAATGATTGATGTTAGCCTCTTTGCACTTGGGATGAAAGGTAAAGGATGTCCTACTAGTGTGCTTGTCAAGAGTACAAGACAGAGCCTCCATAACAATAAGGAAAAGAAAAGGAGAGAGGGGGTCCCCCTGTCTCAACCCCCTTTTGTCTTTAGCATACTTAGTTTGGGACAATAATATCCCGTTGTCGAGTTGACACACTAAAAGACCTAAAAAGAAGGAAATCTCACCGACCATACTCATCTTAAATTCATATTTCATTTCTTTTGAAAAGAGTTAAATATGTTTATCACATGTAGATCCAAAAACTATGTTATCGAAATACACTTGGGCAACTAAGATTGCATTCTCATCTCTATGAACAAATAATGTCATATCTACCCCCCTTCTCAAAAAGCTGCTAGAAAGGAGATAAGAGCCCGCCTCTCATACCAAGCACGGGGTTCTTTTTTCAAACCATATAATGCTTTGTTCAAAAGGAAGACATGACTAGGATACTTAGGGTCCTCAAACCCTTTAGGTTCTTAAACATAGACTTCCTCCTGAAGGATGCCATTTAAAAATGAACGTTTGACATCCATTTTCCACAATTTGAATTTAAGATGACATTCTATGGCTAGTAAAAGACGGACCGATTCTAACCTAGTAATCAGAGTAAAAGTCTTACCAAAGTCAATACCTTCTATTTGGGTGTATCCTTAGGAAACTAATCTAGCTTTGTTATGAACAATGACACCATTTTCATCCATGTTATTTTTAAAAGTCCATTTGGTACCAATAACATTAGTATTAGAAGGCCAAGGAACTAATTCCAAAACATGGTTTTTCTTAAATTGAAACAATTATTCTTGCATGACATTAATCCAATGTTCATCTTTTAATGTTTCTTTAAAAATTTTAGGTTCAATCTTAGAAGTATAACACAAATAAGTAACCTCAATTTCTAGTTGCGCCCTAGTCTTGAAACTTAATTCGGGATTTCCTATAATTTTGGAGGGGTCATGACTTTTACAAACCCATGTGAAGGATCCTTTGTTTCAATTATGGGGTCCACCAAGTGATTCTATGACTCGATGTTTTCAACATCGGGGGTGCATCACACTCACAAGGGAAATCTTCCTCATTATCAACACATGTAGCCTCTTTTATGACTACGTTTATTGATTCCATAACTTTAGAACTCACTAAGTTGTAAACTTTAAACCTTGAATATTTTGAGAATAACTTATAAAAATACCTTCATCACTCCTCGAGTCAAATTTATCGAGAAGCTCTCTATTCATAAGGATGTAAAAAGGACTCCCAGAGACTCTAAAATCTGCTATATTTTGTTTCTTTCAAGTTCCTAACTCATTTGGAGTTTTGTTAGTATTAGGACGCAAGTATACCCTATTCATGGTATGGTAAGCGGTCCTAACTGCCTTTGCCCAAAAGTTACGAGACACTTTCCTACCAATGAGCATCGATCTAGCCACTTCTTGGATCGTTCGATTCTTTCTCTCAACAATACCATTTTGTTGTGGAGTTCGAACGGTCGAGAATTCATGCTCAATACCAACCTCATCATAAAGAGCATTCACATCGGATTCCTTAAATTCAGTTCCATTATCACTTCTATAGCGGTGTATGGTAACACCATGTTGATTTTGAAGGACTCAACATTTAACCATTACAAATGCAACTGTATCAGACTTTCTCTTAGAAATCCTACTATAGAGAATCTAGAAAATTCATCTACCATCACTATGATATATATCTTTCCTCCTATAATCTAAGTGCGAGTGGGACCCATAAGGTCCATGCTAATCAATTATAAGACACAAGATGTGGTTATAGAGTTAAACTTTCTACGAGGGATCTTGATTTGTTTTTCTAGTTGATAAAGTCCGCAAATTGAGGAGGTTGGTTTTCCTAAGGATGGCAAGCCTCAGACTAAGTCTTTCCTAACTAGATGATCGAGATCTCTATAGTTGACCTGACATAACCGTTCATGCCAAAGATCGTCAGATGATACATTGACACTATTGCAAACTAAGGAGGACTTTGAAATAATTCCATAACAATTATCATTAGTCCTCACACCTTGTAAAATATCCTCACCCGAATTATTATAAACGGTGAACTCCGATTGACTAAACTTAACATCAAGGTTGTCAACGCATAATCGGCTCATACTTATTATATTGGCTTTGAGTCCATCAACATAAATGACATTTTCTAGCTTTGGAAAACCAAAAACCTCTATGGTACCTCTTCCCATGATTCAAGACTTATTTCCATCGCCAAAGGTGACTTTACCATCTTTATAGTTTTTAAGTGTAGTAAAAAGAGAATTATCACCTGTCATGTATCTCGAACATCCACTATAAAAATATCATTATGAGGTATTTTGATCCTTAAGTGCAACATGAACAACAAAATATTTATTGGTCTCATCTTTCTTAACCCACGCTTGAGTTGTATTCTTCCCTTTGTTGACTCTAGTGTTTTGGTTGGAATGATTTTCTTGGGCCGGAGAGAACCTTGGAAACTCTTCCATTAATTCTTTGGATGTATTGACAACATATTCAACTTGGTTTTTAAGGCTCGCTAAGGAGATAGAGTGTGGCTTAGAAGTTGTGGGATAAGAGTTCTTCCCAAGTTTGTAGCAAAAAACACTAAGGTGACCTCGTTTGTGACAATAAGTACACACATAGGGTTGTTTTGGAGTCACTTTCGGAATTTTCTTAGGAGGAATTCATTTAGGTAGATAAGGTTTAAGAGGGTTTTTTTTTTGTAACAAGCTTAGCTATGGGTTAGCATTTAGCATTGGATGACTCTCCTTCTTCATATCCTATACCCTTTCACTCTTGGCAACCTTTCTCCTTATACCCTAAAACTAGGCCTAGAAATAATTTTCCCATTCTTGCTAAATAATCTTCAAGTGTGACTTTGAGTTCCTGAGAGGACTCGAGATCTTTCTCAAGACTAACAATTTTTTCCTCAAGATTTTCTCTAATCTCTAAAGATTCATGAAGATCTTTGCTAACACAAGCTACAGAGTCTGTCAAATCACATTTTTCTTTACTCACCAAAATAAGATTTCTCAGAAGGAGAAATCTTTATAGCCTCTAGTTGACTAACTAAAGACTCCTTCCCCTTCAAACTTTTTAACTCCTTTTCTAATGCTAACAATTTAAAAGTTAACCGTTTATTTTCCTTTTGAACACGTGAGACTCAGTGTATAGTTTATAATAGGCGGATTGCAATTCACTCTCATCTTCTTTACTCTCCCTTCCTTTTTCATCACTACTGGATGAGTGAGTGGATATAACCTCAAGATCATTCTCAGAATTGTCAACATTAGGATGTTACTAACTTGAATTGCTAGCATGACTCTACATAAAGTCAATGAGGTTGTTTTTAGATGGAAAAAAATCATCAGACTCAATTTCACTATCGCTAAGAGTAGCTTTATAAACGACTTTTTCTTTACCCTATCTCTTAAGCTTAGTAAGGCACTCATACACTCTATGACCTCATCCCTCACACTCAAGGCATCTCTCTGAATCATCCTTTTTGAAGTTATCTCTTTTAAAGTTGTAATTTTTAAACTTCTTTTGTTCCTGATTACTAAAACTCCTACTTGCCTTGTTTTCATTTTTTTCAAATTTAGGTTTTTCAAACTTAGAATTTTCCTTTTTAAACTTGAGAAGATTTTTAAATTTTTTAGCAAATAAGGCTATATCATCAGGATCCATATCGGACTCTTCGCATGGAGATAATTCTTCTTTCTTATCTTTTAAGGCTACTCCCTTATCTTTTGTTTTAATATCTTTAGGAAACTTGTCTAATTCATATGTTTGGATATCACCTTCAAGCTTTTAGAGTTTTAATGAATTTAACTTTCCTAAAGAATTAAGAACTGTGACTTGGATGAAACGCTTTGGAAGAGATCTAAGGATCTTCTTAACTACATGATTTTCAGGAATTTTATCACCTAAGTTGGAACATGAATTAACAATATCATAAATAGGGGCATAGAATTCATCAAATCTGTCACTTTCTTTCATGGTGATTGTTTCAAATTGAGTGGTTAAGTTTTGAATGTTAGATTCTTTAACCGCACTCGTTCCCTCATAAGTGACTTATAGAATGTTCTAAGCATCCTTAAAAGTTTGAAAAGTTATGATATAACGAAACTCCTTGGGAGTCACATCACTAAATAATGCATTTAAACCTTTAGAGTTAAAGTTACATAATTTCAATTCATCTTGACTACAATTCTCTACAGGTTTTAAGACAATTTCTTCATTAAGAATCATAGTAGGAGGGGAGCATCCTCTTTTAGCAGCAACCCAAACACGTTCATCAATAGATTTTAAGGAAGAATTCATGCGTGCTTTACAATAAGTGCAGTTAGTTACATCAAACATAGATAGTCTATTCAATGAAAAACTTTCCATATAACCTCCAGGATTCGTATAAATAACTTATATAGACTAGCTCTGATACCAATTTGAAGTTGCACGGTTATATGGATTTAGTTAATTTCGATGAATACACTTCAAAACATAAAATATATTAGACCAAATGTAGATATATTCCAATTTTAAATATTCTTTACTAATTTCTAAGTGAGCATGCACAATTACCAAATTAAACTAAAGTTATGATTTAATCCAAATTATATATTTTTAAGCTACACATGCATCTAGGTGATTTGGGGAGAAAAAATAAATAATCAAAACCACAACATGCCTTTGTATTAGGAAACCCCAAATGAGAAAAACCTCGAACGACTGGGCCTAGAAAAATCCACTACAAATATGGTTTTATAAAGAGACTCAAAAAACTTAAAGACTTAACTCACTAAGACTCGTTGATGCCATCTCCTATGCCTCCCTTTGTAGTACACAAAGATCCAACGCGTTGCACAACACTTTACGTGACTTGGTATGCATCGAAACCCAAAAGTCATCTCCACTCAACACTTGTGCAAAGTTCCAACGCACACAACAAGGACGAATAAATTGAAATATGTGAATGGGGTTTTTGGGTTCTCAAAACATGATCAAAAGATCACATAAAAGTTGCAGACAAAAGGAAATAAAAAGTCTTTTATATTTTTCTTGTGTTCAAGTTAAAAACCCGTGCAACTGTTTTCGTCCATTAGAGATAGATAAGGGAAAAGTAGTGGACAAAAACAATTGATAAAGAAACTTCTGAAATTAAAACTGACAGCTGGTCGGTCGAACGAGGTCATTTAAACGACTATGTTCGAACGAGATACTAATGACATTTTAGAGAATTAGCAAATGAAGTTGTTAGAATTCTCATTAGAACATACTCATTCGAACAAGTTCGTTCGAACGACCTACGAAATTTTCAAACGAAATGATAATTTTTACACTGACTAAATTTCTTTGAAAAATTTCTTTAGAAATTATTTTTTAATAAAATTAAGCTTGTCTCCAACATATAAAAGGAACCGGGTCAAATACCTTTGGAAAAAGAGCATTCGGAATACATATGACGAGGTGTGAATATCCGGTGCCCAAATTCTTCATTGTTGATATTTGTACAAACCATAATGACCAAAATGCTTTGTCCAACGGAATTTGTCCAAAACTACAAATGACTAAACTGGAAATTTGTCCTTACAAAGATATCATCATTAAATAGGTGAAATGCATTTCACAGATTTTTGCGACTATTATAACTTTTGAATTGCTTTCACCTTAAGATCACATAAGACTTTTATTGGGTTGTAATGTAGGTTTGGGGTTAGGGTTATGAAATGAAGGTTATATGTATGGATTCAAAGGTGTTCGGAGATGAAAACATGGTATAATGGAAAATGTGGGAAATTTCAAAATTGGAAAACGATTTTCATACAAATAATTGAATATAACAATGGAGAGAGAGTAAAAAAAGCTTATTAAACACTATCTAAAACATATATAACTTTCTCTTTATCTTCTTTTCTTTTTTTCTCTGCTTTTTTATTTCTCTTTTTCGTTTCTTTTTCACAACAATTTTTTCTTCACTTTTCACTCTCACGTGCTTAATTGCAACCACGTAACACGAACATCATTCAATCCCAAGTATCATTCCAAACAAAGGTAAGGATTATGATCATATATATATATATATATATATATATATATATATATATATATATATATATATATATATATATATATATATATATATATATATATATATATATATATGTGTGTGTGTGTGTGTGTGTGTGTGTGTGTGTGTGTATGTGTGTGTGTGTGATATGCCAAGTATCATGTCGTCTAGGACCGTGAGCCTCGACCTTAGCTGATCGTTACAAGTTGAACAAGAATGATAAGTTACCACTCAGTCTTGGTCTGATGACTCAGTTGCGGCCCTCGTCAGTCACCTTGTATGGGGGTCCACACTATTCCTGAAGGATTAAGTATCCTAGAACTAGGCTGGCCCTATGCCGATGGGTCTAGGACGAGACTAGCAGACAAGACATGTGTCCTTCCATGAGGGTTAACACCATCCGCTGTTATGGTTGGCCGAAGTCCTCGTCCTCATGAAGCACTTACATTGGGGGACGTGTGGAGAAGAACACGTGAACGTGCACCACGTGATAGATGAAATCGTTACCACCAGGTCATTCCCTCACATGAGGGAATATTAGGTCATCATTGCCTGCATATGACAGGGCCGGATGTCCATGTGGGATTGGTTAAGACCAATGTATTCATGCACACAACATGCTTGGGGAGTACATTATACCCCCTAAGCACTATATAAAAGTTGCATCTTCTTCACTGAAAATTATCTTAATATTCACAACCCTAGCAAAACTATATTAAAATATGCAGAAACGAGAGAAAATCTTGAGTGTTGTATTTATAGGCCATTAATGCCATACATATAGTGAAAACCACCATTCGCACTACATAGTGGATGTAGGCTCAGGTCAAACCACTTATATTTTGTATTATCTTCTTCTTTGCCTAATATCCTTCTGTCTATACATTTATATCTTCTATGCACAATTGTTCTCTTATTTGAGCTTACATACATCTTGACCTGGTGATACCATTTTTGGTATCATCAGTCTGGCGCTGTCTGTGAGAACGAGTAGTATCATCTCCTCCCTCCTTTAGCTTGTCCTCACCAGTCATCCCCAACCATGGAGTTGTTTCACCACTGATAGAGCTCCTATTGAGGTACAAGGTTTCTTCTCTTCAACTACAGCTCATATGTAATGTTTAATACATGGCATTAGAATTTCCACCACCGCCACCACTAGCTGATGGTCCTAGTTCTAGCAACGTGCCTCCTCAGTCAGAAATGGCTGAGGTGGTTGCTGCATTGAAATCATTGGCATCAAGCCAACAGGCAATACAAGAGCAGCTGGTTGCCTTCAGCCAGAATGTAGTAATCAGGACAACGAGAGACCCTCCAGAGGTCATTACTCTTACAGATGGTGTGCCTCACTAGGGGGAAAGAGGACCACCCAAAGAACCTCTCAAGGATCTACCTCCTCTTCAGCGACAGAGGGATGCTGCTGACCCTAGGCGATTATGCCTGGGTAGGTAAGGCCAACCCTACTCGGAGGACCGATACGATAATTATGAGGCTAAAGATGCTTAGATGGATTACTCGGAGCCATACAAAGTATCTAGGAATATGGTACACCCCATCCAAGGAAGCCAAGGATGTGATAGGAGGCCGGGTCTAGATACCCGACCAAGGGCTCAGCTTTTGACCTATTAAGTAGAGGAGTCGGCCTTTGAAAGGCTCTGCCCAATTAGAGATTTGAGAGAAACGTTGTCTAGTTCAAGGAGCAATGTTAGCTTAGGGAGGGTGGGAGGAGATGGTCGACCCCCGTATGGATAAGATGAAGGCCAGGGAGAGGAAAATAGTTGATGCAGGTTGGCAGCAGGGGAGACCTCTATTTAGCCGGTTGAGGTGGCAAGGTATAACATTAGCCAGGCCGACGTTGTCCAAGTGGCCCAGAGGCCTTGAAACGACTCAATTCAAAGGCTAGAAAACATTATTGGAGACATCCTTTAGAGTCGTGACCCCTTACAGAGGGGATACTCAAAAGGTTCCCATTTCGTGGAAAAAATAGTTAATTTCCCAAACCCTGCCAAATTCAACCCACCGGTGGTTACTCCAAAGTATAATTGGAGTACCAACCCTGTGCACCATGTAGAGATGTACTAGTCGGCTGTAGATATCTCCTCCATCTCAGATGAGATGAAATGTCATGCATTCTCGAGAACTTTGACTCGAGATGATCATATATGGTTCACCTCACTCCCGATGAACTCCATTGAAAATTTCAAGCAACTTGTATAGCGGTTGATCCACAACTTCTGCTTCGGGTAAAGACCCCTGAAGAAGACTACTCACCTGTTTTACATTAAGTAGTGGAAGAACGAGAGTATTAGGGAATACATCGCGAGGTTTATTAAGGAGAAGTTGGAAGTGGAAGATTATGAGGAAATTATTGCGATGACAACGTTAATAGGAGGTTTATAGAAAGGGATGTTGCTTTGCAAGCTTGCCGAAGACACCCAAAGTCCATGGTCGAACTACAGCTACGGTCGAAAAGGTAATAAACATCGAAGAAGCTATGGAAGCTAAGTATGGGGATGAGAAGGGGATTAGAAGTGGGAGAAAGTTTCATAAAAAGAATAAAGATATAAAGAAGAGATCGACTGATGATAAGTTTACTGGGAAAACTCTTCTCACGGTCATCTACGAGCTCATTCTGAATGTGATCAAGAATGATTGGTCCCTAAGATTGCCTGAGAAGCTGAAAGGTCCACCTCACAAAAGGAATAAGAGTTTATCATGTGAATTTTACTACGACCATGGGCACTTAACTGACAAGTGTTTTGCCCTATAAGACGAGATTGAGAAGATGCTGAAAGCTTGAAAACTAAGGATGTATGTGAGCAGTGATGGCCTAAAGAGAAGAAGAGACAACCCTAGAGGGAAAAGGGCCAATAAGTGGACAGAAGATATCCTAGGGAAGAAGGATGATGCCCCGAATGATGTGATGATGACGACCCAGGTCTGCAGCCAAAAGATGATGATCCCAAGGAGCGACTCCACATGATCTCGTTTGATGTGAAGATGATCTGTGGTGGCCTGGCAGGGTGTGGTAAAGAAGTGGCTGAACGTAAGGTGCATATGTTCAAGGCTAAGTAATTTCCTAAAGTTAAAGATGTTAACTCGGCCAAAAAAAAGCAAAAAATCATAGAAGAGAAAGAAGGTAGATATGGAAACTTTAATTATGGGATTTTCAAAACTTGACCTAAAGGGAATCCTAGCTCCTCAGGATGACCCTTTGGTAATCACGACTAAATTGCATGGGTATAATGTCCCGAGGATTTTGGTCAACAGGGGAAGTTCAGACGACGTTATGTCCTGGCCTTGTTTCAAAGGTTTGGGACTCAGTAAGAAGAGGCTCGTCCTTTATCATCACCCTCTGATGCACCCATTAGGAATGTATGAAATGGATGTTAGAATAGGAGATGTTTGTCGTAAGAGGCTTACAAATAAGGTCAATTTCTTTGTGATGGATGAGAGTGTATACTCGTCTTATAAAATTATCATGGGAAGAGTGGCCCTTAAGGAATTTGAGGCCGTGCCGTCTACTGTACACCAAATGGTAAAATTATCGACCCCATATGGGGTAGGGGAAGTCCAAGGTAATCAAGTGTTGGAATGTGAATGCTATTTCAACTCAGTCGAGAAGAGGGAATCTCATAAGAAAGAAACTAAAACCTATAGTATTGACACCCTGCATCCACGTGATGAGATCAAACTGAAGAAAGGGGAGGCCACGAAAGAGGTAGAATCCATCGTCTTCAATGAGGACGAGCCGAAAAAAATCATTCAAGTCAAAAAGGCCCTAAGAGGAGATATCAAGGAAGAGCTAATCAAATTCTTGATAGGGAGGAGGAGTATCTTCACATGGAGTTATGAGGATATGTTTGGCATATATCCTGAAATCTTTTTCCATAAATTAAATGTGGCCGACGATGCTAGGCCAATACGACAGAAGAGGAGGATCTAATCTCGGACGAAATATGAGGTCATCCGGGAAGAGGAAAAAAAGTTAGGAAATGTTGACTTCATAAGAGAGGTTGTATATCTCGAGTGGATGGCCAATGCTGTCATAATTCCCAAAGCCAATGCAAAGTGAGGAATGTGTGTAGACTTTATTGAACTGAACATGACATGCCCTAAGGACATTTTTCCTTTGGCGAGGATCAACCGAATGGTTGATGGCACAAAAGGCCATGAGGTGATGAGTTTCATGGACGCTTACTCATGCTATAACCAGATATCCATGAACCCAATCGATGAGGAGAAGACTTCCTTCATAACCAACAAGGGGACTTACTGCTACAAAGTCATGCCCTTCGGTTTGAAGAATACTAGAGCTACCTATCTGAGACTTCTTAACAAGATATTTAAGGATCAAATTGGGAAGGCGATGGAAGTATACGTTGATGATATGCTAAGTAAGACTCTCAAGGCCGACTCTCAAGGCTGACTCTCATGTGGCCGACCTCAATTAAATCTTTGATACGATGGATAAGTACAGGATGAAGCTCAACCCTATAAAGTGAATATTTGACATATGGGTTGGTAAGTTCTTAGGCTTCATCATAAATCACAGGGGAATAGAGGCGAACCCAAATAAAATCAAGGCCTTGGTAGAGATGAAGACCCCAATTTCGATCAAGGATGTGCAGATGCTGATGGGGAGAGTGTCAGTACTTAACAGGTTTGTATCGAGATCCACCGGCAAGTGTCTTAATTTTTTAAATTTCTTAGAAAATTTTTCATGTGCAATGATGAATGTGATAAGGCCTTCAAAGAGTTGAAGTACTACCTTGGATCCCCTTATTATTATCATGGACAGTCTAAGGGGATTTTTTTTATATATATCTACCAGTCTCAGAATGGGCTATTAGCGCAGTCATCATAAGAGACGAGGATAGAGTACAAATGTTGGTATACTTTAATAGTAATGCGCTCCATGGGGCCGAACAAAGGCACCATAGGATGGAAATATTGGCCTACACTCTGATTCATGCCTCAAAGAAGATGAAGTCGTACTTCCAGACCCACACAATTGTCATCCGAACAGACTTTCCATGCAGACAGGTCATCCACAAAATTGAGAAGTCAGGGAGACTAATGGCTTGGGCAATGTATCTTGGAGATTTTTAATACATCTATCAACCTAGAGAGGCCATCAAAGGGCAGGCACTAGAAGAATTTATGGCCGAGTTTACTTGGGATAAGGTCGACAGAGAAAAGTTTGAGACTAACGGCTCTAAGCAAGGGACACATTTAAGCCCTCCCCTAGACAAGGTCGGGGTTGGTTCAGCAAGAGGGAATGTATCTGAGAATGAAGAGGAATTATATCTCTTTAAAAATGGGGCCTTAGTAGAAGTTAATTTATCTGAGAATGGAGTAGTGTGGAGCCACTTCGTCGACGGGTCCTCTTACGAGAATGGAAGTGGTGCAGGCCTGATAGTGGAGGCACTAGATGGGACAAACATTGAATACGCATTGAGGTTTAATTTTAAGGCCTCTAATAATGAGTTCGAATATAAAGCCCTCATAGAAGGCCTCTCCCTGGCCCGGGCTCTGAATGTCAACCATTTCCCCTTTCATAGTGATTCAAGATTGGTTGTGAACCAAATCTTGGGGTTATATGAGGCAAAAGATGATAGGATGGCTAAATATTTTGAGAGAGTAAGATTAGTATTTAAGAGATTTAAAGAGGTGAATATGAAGAGGATACCTCGGCTAGACAATGGCCGAACTGATGCACTTGTAAGACTTGCCTTAGCTACAAGAACATAGATAAGGAGGATGGTGTCGGTAGAAATACTCCATCAGCCGACCATTGAAGAAGAAAACGGTGCTTCAGAGTCCTGTATGAATTTGAACATGGGGGATTCCTGGATGGATCCCCTCATCAGGTACATAAAGGATGGGGAGTCACCAGAATCCAAGAACGAGAAAAAGGAAGCTAATATAAAAAGATGATAAGTTCTCCATCATAGGAGATACTTTATACAAGAAAGGGTTTCTGCATCCTCTGCTCAGGTGTGTCCATCCGTCTGAGGTTGCCTAAATCGTGAAGGATGTTCATGAAGGTTCCTTATCCAGTCATGTTGGTGGAAGATCTTTGGATAAGAGGATTATTACACATGGGTATTGGTGAATGACCATAGTCAATGATGCTGCAGCATATGTCAAGAAGTGTGACAGGTGCCAAAGGTTCGCTACCATACCCCACCAGCCTCATTAGCCTCTGATCTCAATCACAATCTCCTTGGACATTTGTTGTGTGGGTAATTGATCTGGTAGGACCCTTACCCAGAGCTATGAATAATTATCATTATCTGATCGTAATGATAAATTACTTTTCGAAGTGGTTGGAGGTCGAGCCGATGATTAGAATCATAGAGTAGAAAACCTTTCAGTTCATCTAGAAAATTATCACATGTAAATACGATCTACCCAACACCCTGATTTATGATAACGGAACACAATTTAAGAACGTCTCCCTAGAGATATACTGTGAAAGAGTCGGCATCAAATAATTATTATCCATTCCCGGCCGACCCCAGACTAATGGGAAGACAGAAGATGAAAAGGGGAGATGGATCGAGGAAGTGTATGATGTCTTATGGGCCTACAGAATGATGAAGAGGACCCCTACGGGGGAAACCCCATTTATGCTTACTTTCAGATCGGAGGCAGTCGTACAAACAGAAATAGGTTTGCCTACTCATAGGACTCAAACCTATGACCTTGAGAATAATAATGATGAGAGGAGGCTTGATTTAGAATTTATAGAAGAAAAAATAGAAGATGATGAAGTTAGGCAAGCTTTCTACCGGCAATGAACAATAAGATTCGACAACAAATGAGTAAAAGAGCATCCGCTAAAAGTAAGGGACTTGGTACTGAAGAAGACATGGAAAAATCCCAAAAAGCTTCATCCAAATTGGCATGGCCCATACAAAGTGGTCGAAGAAGTGATGTCGGGAGCTTAGAGATTGGAAAACCTGGAAGGAGAGCCATTCTCCAACACATGGAACACTGACCACCTCAAGAAATATAATCAATGAGATTACAGTTTTACTGTCTTACTTTTACATCATAATATGTGTTTATGAGACTCAATTGAAACAAATGCAATGAAAACTAAGTGTTTCTCACTACAGGAATATTGATTTTTTCCGGCACAAATTAAATGCCGAGAAAAGTACTAAAAATGTCGGGAACACTTTTCGCGGCACTTTTAGCGGCATTTTCACAAGTGCGGCAATAGCCAATGTGGTAAAAGAACGACGGCATTTTAAAAAATGCCGCGAAAAGTTAGCGGCACTTTTGACGGCATTTCCACAAGTGCGGTAGCCAATGTGGTAAAAGAACGTCGTCATTTTTAAAAAATGCCGCAAAAAGTTAGTGGTATTTTTAAAAATTTATATTAATGCTGGTAATAGCCTTTTAGGGGCATTAAAAAATGTTGATAAAAACCTTTTGACGGCACTAAAAAAATACCGCGAATGATAATAGCGACATTAAACAAAATTTTGATATTATTTTGCAATATACGAGTGGGAACAATTGTTAAAAAACCATTTATTACAAGTTTCGTATTTATGTGCAAATACACTACCATAACATTAAATTAAGAGGGCGGCAATCAAATTAAAACGTCATTAAATTAAAACCAATAGCATTAATCGTAAATAAACATAATTGAGTTTGGAACAATTATTTATCCACAAAATAAAATGTATTACATGTCATTTATGTGCAATTACACTACCATAACATTAAATTAAGAGGACGGTAATCAAATTAAAACATCATTAAATTAAAACCAATAGCATTCATCATAAATAAACATAATTGAGATTGGAACAATTATTAATCCACAAAATAAAATGTATTACATGTCCAATAAGAAAAAGCGGAGAAACATGAAGCAAAACAAATTTTTTTATAATGTACGATCGTTGTCCATCAAACTCAAACATCATCTTCGACCTACAAATAAAAAAAGACAATTGTTAGTCATTGATACTGATTTTTAGTATTTTAATTAAAAATTAGTACATTAGCAATATGCCACACTACGGTTGAATGATATGCATTTCCAATTGTGTACTTGTTTCCATAAGGTCTAATCAATGGTTCATTTATTACAAATGTTTTCTCAATATATACTTCTTAAAAGTCTTCACCAAGTGGCGTACCCCCTACTTTTGTTGAAGGGTCCTTACTCACAATGAATCCACATGCCACTATCACTTTTGAAAATTTGGAAGTAATAAGGTCTATAATTTTAGGAAGTGCATTATTTGAGACCCTTTGTCGTGGTTGATGGTGCTTTTTTTCTTCTTTGATGGTTCTTTCAATAAACAAGATGAATATGTCATCAACCATATATTTCTGGAAAAAAATCGGCAGAGTTTTATTTGTTTTTAAGACATCCCAAAAATTTCAAGATTGTATACAATACAATAAACCAACAACCCAATGTCAAGTTTATATAAACTCCCCAAGAAAGTGCAAATATATTGTGCCCTTTCAAATCCTTTAAATTAGTAACATACCTGGTGATAGGACGCAAATATTACGTATTTCACACGTTAAAATACGTGTTATTAGCCACCTCGGATACCTTAATCTCTTTTGTTGCATTGTATATGCTTACACCGCTGTACATTCCGTGCAAGTGTAGTAGTAGCTTAGGTTTTTGCATATTGGCAGCGAACCTAAAACAATGACAGTGTCCTGACACGAACACTAAGTTTCGCGCCGCACCACCTGGATTGAAGTAGCATTCGTTTGTTCACTAACATGAGTGGCGGTCTTGGGGGCAACCAAGTGTTGAGAATTTGCAATCTACAAACAATGAATTATTTCAATCACGAAATCGTAAAGCCTTAAATTATGATTTTAAAAAGTCATTATATACTTACCTGTTGAGATGGAGCTAAATGGTGATTTGATTGTGGTACCACTATAGGTTGAAATTGGTTGGTTTTTTGGATACAACGGAAGGACAAGTCATCATGTGTATGCATATCAACTCAAACCGAGCCTCTAAATGATCAAATTTATTCTGAAATTCAATTCGAATCTAAGATCGTAGTCGCTTATGATAAGGACATTAAAGAAAGGAGGATAGAAACCAAATCGAGAGAAGAATATATGGGAGCATCCTGTAGCAGTTATATTATACATGCAATAATTCCCCCTATGTGAACCAAATATAACACCCTGTAATGATAAAAAAGAAAATTATTAAATATATGAAACTATATTACATTACATTTATTGTACTCAAGAACTTGATTATATGATTATGATTGTTATTTTTTTTTTGTCTAAATGTTGATTCTGTAACATGTATAATATCGGTTGAAACAGAATGGGATACTGTAAATTTTAACTTTGAAACATGTAATTTCAAAAAATTCCAAAAGTATTATCAAGTTGTAGTCCCACAGATTATATCTTGATAAAATTATAATATTAAGATCTCTTATCATGCGCATCAAACGAAACATTTCAAGTGACCTCATTAAATTAACTATAGTAACTTGAGACATACAGTGGAAGCCTGCCCAAGCATTATCATCAGCAGAAGCTGTCCCCGAGCCATTTTCAGTAATACTGTCCATAGAAAGCGTGTTGAAAAGATCAGTAGTGTAATCAACTTTGGGAGGAGAGACAACTTTAGGATCTTGCTTTACCGATTCAGCTGGTGGAGCTGCTGGTTCTGATTTTTGCATCACCTATTGAGGTTTTGGTGCAGGAGTGATGTTTTTATTTTATCAGAAACGAGAAAATACTTTTATTGATGTAGAAAATATATACAAATAGATAACAATGGACCAGCAGTTCACAGTTACAAGATCATCGCAAGGGGAAAAATGAATAAGGTAAAATTTATATAAATCGACTAAAATTCAGTATAAAAAGACCAAATAAAAGGCATAAATAAAAAATACAGCAATACTCAAATTACAAAATTTAAAAGATTGAGCCATTACACATAAAAAACCACGCCAAAACCCAACAGTTCGCAAACATACTGAGGGACAACGCGGTTCACAATTAAACTAGTATAACTAATATAACTTCTTTAATCACTAGGGTAGGAGGGCAATTGGACAATTTCGGGTCTCATTAATCACACTAAAAGCAGAGAGATATACTCGTAAAACCTATAGTTCTTTGGTATTACACTATTAATACATTCCACCTTAAGACAACTGTGTAATGTAGTTAAAAATCTTAATATTAGCTACAATCCGTGCAAGAAAGCTCGTATTCAAGTGTAGTAACATGTATAACCAATCTCGCCACTACTTAAACTAGAAAAAATGACCTTTATAAACTAGTCCCCTTATAAGAGATAAACGTATTGACCTATCAATAGTAGACATATGGGATGCCAAACTTTTCAAGAGATAAAATGCTTCAATTTCCAAGGAGTGAAGCCTAATTTGACTTGTAGAAACTTCATAGAAATATCCATCTCAAAATCTACTTCAATGAGGAAACAACCTTTATCAAAGCATTTGAGAATTCCATAGCATAAAGCAGCCCCTTATAACCTTATCCTAAGACTGGATTTGTTTTCAATCACTTGACTGAAGACAAACTGAAATGAGTCATTTCTTAAAACAGTGCAGAGGTTCATTACTCTATGTTAATCTTCATAATTGCTGGCATTTACTTTCATGTAATCTGGAGAAGGCAGCTTTCAGATTTGAGACTTGCTTGCAAGCCATTTTGAGAGATCTAAGGAACATTTATTACATAGAGAAACTGATTCAATATCTCTAATTTTGCAGTGAGCATTCTTAACAATATGGAGAGATGACATTTTCACATCCAATTGTAACAAACATCGATTTCCACGCAACCAAATTTCATAAAGAATACTATTAGTAATAATTTTTGGTAACTTCTGCAGAATCTTAGGATGATTTGCTTTGATCCATATAAAAGTAAAGATTTAGTTAATAGAACCTCTTAGAATATTAATCTCTAAGAGAACAGAAAATTGGTTCTATATAGAAGTTGCTATAGGGCCATGTATAAACAAGTGATTGGCATTTTCAAAATTTTTAGAGCATCATCTACCAATGGAACTCATACGGACACCAACTTTTTTTAAAATAGCTTCTAGATGAAGTAAATTATGACATAGCTTCCAAGAAAAAAGAGTAAGATTAGCAGCATCTAAAATCTCATTACTTATGTCTTCGGGTGTAAATTTGTTAATTCTTGAAATATCCTATGTTGACTTTCTCCTGTTGTCTTTCCTTTCCCCTGTTCATATCTTTAATGGATTCTTTATTATTTTGATAATTTAAAGCAAACCTTAATCGGGTGTAAATTTGTTAATTCTTGAAATATCCTATGTTGACTTTCTCCTATTGTCTTTCCCATGTTCATATCTTTAATGGATTCTTTATTATTTTGATAATTTAAAGCAAACCTTAATTAATTTATTTTGAGACTATTATTATGCTCATTGTTTATTTCCTCAGATCTTGCTTTGTAAGTCTTTGAGTTATCTTCTGTAAGTGTTAATTTTTCTTATTTCTCATTAGTTTATTGCTATGTTGATAGGAAGCCTTGACTTGTTGATTTCCTTGTTCTTTATTTTTTTGGATTTATAGATTAATGGTTGTTTATCTTATAGGTATACAGAAATCATCCAAAATTGCTCCTTTGCTGCGAGGGTTGAAGTGTAATTTGATATTCCACTCCGTGTGCGCGTGATGATGACTTCAAATTCTTGATGAAGAAAAATACATTCAAGCTTATAGAATTTGGCTTAAGAGCAGTTCTATTAGTACGGAATCAGTCTGTACGTATGATTTCTGAACAAGTATGATTTTCCTTGGCATTTAACGCCATCAAAAGACTCCTTAGCAGGATATTAGCTTCAGGGTTATAGCCATTAGCTACAGATAGGAAAGACATATTCAATCCTTTCTTGAACTTTATGGGGCATAAAGATGACGAAAGTCCTGTGGAATCATAAAAAATACCTGAGTCCTCAAAGGCTCCATCTCCCGTTGATGAAAAAGAAGGGATTGAGACTGGTTCTATTATTGAACAAACCTCACCTACTGAAGAAGACAATGAAGAAACAGTGAAGGATGATGTTCACCCAGACCCTGTAGAGGGCACAAATATTGCAAATCCGGAGGAAGCAAATACGATCTCCGCAGATTCTGGTGAAGATCAAGCTGATTTGCAACCAACGCTTATTGAATTATAGGCCGATTTGAGAGAGTTAATTTGATATTCATGAAATTCTTAGATATCACGACTTCTAAGGTGAACAGTTGAATAACAGGTCTATTTGAGGAATTATCGGAAGATAAAAAGTTAAAAATAAATGGGGAGAGGAAATAACAGGGATGGGGAAAGACAAGAGAAAGTGGCATGCAAAAGTGAGAAGGAGAGGGGCGTCTGTATGTGAGATTATAATAGAGAGATAGAGGGGCCACGTGGACACTCTTACAAGACATCAAAATTAAGCGGTGTTGAGCATTTTATAATAGAAAATAGATATGCAGCTTTACCAATTTAGGATTTCGTGAAAGCACAAAAATTCTAACCAATCTAACCCTCATGCATTTCGATAGAATATATAGTCACCAACCTTCATATTTTGAATCTTGAAGAAACTTTAAAACGTGAC
Source organism: Sambucus nigra (assembly GCA_949130495.1). Lineage (NCBI taxonomy): Eukaryota > Viridiplantae > Streptophyta > Magnoliopsida > Dipsacales > Adoxaceae > Sambucus > Sambucus nigra. The sequence goes on along the minus strand of OX422220.1, from coordinate 163,668,616 downwards.
TTGCTTTGAGTTAATGAGGTTCTGAGTGAACTTATAACACTTCTAATAGAGGACTGTTAGAATGCGACCCAACTGCTTATGTGGCAGAATAACTTGTACAGAGTATGAGTCATCGGTATTTGAAATTGGGTGGCTCGTAATGCAAATTTCTCATGCAACATTGCCAACATTCCGAACCTGCATTACAAAACATTATACTAAATGACAATGTAAGGGTTTTTCTCTTTTTCTTTATTTATAAGCCTCCAACAACTATAGAAAATAATAATTTGGCTTAAAAATTTATGTAGTGCCAATGCATCACCAATAAAGTCCATTGTGCTGTCATCAAGACCATATTTTCTGTCAGGAAAAAGATTTATGTTAAAAGCAGACCAAAATTGAACCCTCGAGAAGTCTGTTATGATAATTATTACAAAAATTGCAGTCATTTACATGTTGTTTTGTTCCCAAAACAATTTTCTTTCGATTAACATTTGATTGTGCACTCCAATCTACAAACAGGTTGAAGGATTCACTCCTAAAGACAAACAAATCCCAAATATTTGACCTGACAACTCTTAACACCTCCTGAACAATGCAAAATGTACTTTGTACCTTTTTTAAATGGTGACATTTTCTGCGATGATTTTATTATGTTTAATATGACGATGTTTTCCTGCAACACTTTATTAGAAGATAACACTGATGTTTTGTATATGAAAAAATTCAGCCCAAAATTTAATTAGTAAATATCATCTCTACCCAAGATCCAAGACCGAACCTGGATACTGGCCGGGACGAACAGGCAGGCAGCAGCGCCCGTAGGGGATTTGTTTCAAATTTCACACCATATAAGTCGTCTCCTCTGTAAACACTTGGGCCCAATACCAAGTGACATTTTGAGTGTTATTAACCTTTCAACTGCCACGTAATGTTTCTATCTGGGACAAACTTCCTACACCAAACTACACCAAGTATGTCAAGTGCAAAATGGGGTACTTTGAAGCCAAATATCTCACTCGTCTACGAGTATACAACATCACTCATCTTGTGGAGAGGAACGCATAGGTGCTTCATCCCTCCACGTCAAACACATGGGTCCCACTTGACATTCATGTTTGTCACTCCGCGGCTTTTTATTCACCTTACATGGGTCTCCTAAGGACTACTTCATTGTGGCTTCAACTCGATTTACGAAACCCATTCTTCAAGCCACTGTAATTATTCATTATGCAGGTTCATCCAGCAAAGCCTCTCGACCACTGCCTATTGGTCCCACTTACCACATTCACTAGTCTATGAAGCAAGCAAGGACCTTAAGGTTGTGTGTTCTTTGAATTTCCTATTATCATAAGATGAATATAATTTTTTTTAATTGATATCCTTTAAAATTAGGTCCTTGGATTTTTATAAATGCCATTATACTTTTAGCTTAGGGTACTGATCAGATACCTTCACATTATGCATAAAGCATTCTGACCGCATTGAAAAGCTCGTATCGACTAAGGAAGTTTTTATTGAAGTGAAAAATTAAGTCGAGTTTTCTCAATGGATAATATTTTAAGAGGGACTATACTCTAATTTGTCATTAATGAAGTCGTGTATTCTAAAATTTTCTTATAATTTGACAGCAAATGCAGCCAGGCCCAACCCACAAGGTTCATTTCACTATGGGATAATACCAGTAGTGAGGACACTTATGATATCTAGTTAAGCAACTAAAATAAATGGGAAGCTACGCTATGTTGTTAATAAGGTTTCTTACATTGATCCAGTAACTCCACTGAAATTTGCTGATTATTTTAGCATATATGGTGTCTTCAAATTAAATACAATTAAGGACACATCTCCTCCCGCCCTTGAAATTCTTGGCACCTCTTTCGTACACATCACTCTTCATGACTTTGTTGAAATCATCTTCCAAAACAATGAGTACTCTATCCAATCTTGGCATCTTGATGGTAGTGATTTCTGGAGTGTCGAGTAAGCATCCATCATTAGTTTCATCTGAGAGGTAAGTGTAAAAAAGAAGAAACAAGCCACCTGGACTACACAAGTTTTATAAGAAACCTAGGAGTTTTATTGTTTTTAAAGAAGGAAGCTCTCATTAACTATGCATTGCGAAGACCCCTACTTGTTGCCAGTTGTCAATAAAAACTCCTGGAAATTGGTGTTTGCAATAAGTTGCATTGTTCAGGGTGCTTGATGTAGTTCTTGATTTTTCAAAGTCTTGATATTTGTGTTTTCACACAACTAAAATTTGGAAAAATGTGTGATATTCTACCTATTACAGGTTTATCCTAATTCTTGGAGTGCCATATTTGTGTCAATGGACAACGAGGATATGTGGAACTTAAGGTCTTCAATTTGGCTAAGGAGGGGTCCTCCCTTTCATCCATGGTCCTACACTATTTATTTACATCACATACACACATCTGCTTCTATATCCAATAGCACAGACCCACTTCATAGTATCAATTGGTGCTATAAAAATACACACTGCACCTACCTACCTATTAACCACACTTACATAAACACACACTGCTGCTACACACACCTATTTAGTACACAGTATCTCAATAGTTTAATGCTAAACTATCATATGTGCACACACTTCAATAGATACTCACAACCTTACACACTCACCTAAATTGTGACATAATCACACCATGTTTACATTCGCACAGACACTCTCCATCAAATTGCGGTTGCACTAACACACCACCACCACCACCACTAGCACTATACACACACCAATTGACACCATTACACACACATACACACTAGTCAGTTCTCTAACATATTTACATATACTCGTATGCAAGCACAGATGCAAATCAATAGAACACATTTATCCACTAATCTATTTCTTAATCTAACACCACAAACAAAATAATGAACACACTCAATTGAACAATTAACTTTCCCCCATTGAAATTTCTAGATTTTATCCTATTGATTAGAGCTACTTTTTCATGGTTTGGATAAAATATCTTCAAACATAGATGTAAAAATACTCTTCTCTTCTATTAACATTAGGCTCACTATTGTCTTCATCTGAACGAACTCGACGAAAAAGGGTAAGCATGCAACATGATCAATTTATTTTTGTTTGATGGATGACTCTATTAATTAATTAAGTTTCAATTTGATGACTATGTTAGGTCACTATGGTTGGGTTGGATGACTATGTCACATGTTAAATGTTTGTTCTTGTTTTACATTTAAGGGAAATATTTGAATGAAGAATGAGACTCAACACAAATAAACAACGTCGTTTCCCAATTATTTGGGATCAATTACATGAATTATACTTTTTCATTCTTCTCTATTACCACAATATCCTTGATTAAACCACAAGTAATCATGTCATTTTTTACAATATTCCACCAAGTTAATTAGGCCTACATATACCCCTAACTTTATCTTCAATACAAACTAAGTCACTCTTCCATTTGGGGGTATTTATTTTTTGTTTCAATTCAAGAAATTTTAGCAGGCAATAGAATTGGATCTTTTTCATTCTCTTTATGACTATGACTTTGGGAAAGTATGATTCGGGCAAAAAATCAGTTGTAATCCCACTTGTGTCTGATTTGTTGTCATCCTAATTCTCATATTCATCTTTTGCCTTGAGTATATGGTAATAAAGGAATACACTGTTACCAAATCACACAGATGTTGGCCACATAACATAATTCTTGATTTTTTTATCATTGTCTTTCTCTAATTTAAGCATGAACAATTTTTGGAAAAGGTTTTGTATGAACTCCCTACACCACTATAGAAGAATTTTTTTAAAATTAGTATGAAACCATATAATTATGAAGCTTTTTCAAAATAAAGCAATCAGAAATAGAATGAATGAAAATATCACATACCTCTATTTTTATTTCATCAAGGTTGACTCCTTTTTCCTTGAAAGTGATAACAAGCTCTCAAGTCTGTCATCGATTGGGTGGTAATGTCCACTGTACGGCGAGATAGGCTGGAAACAAATTAATATAGAATGAAATATAAGGTAATCAAAGTCGAGAGTGAGGAAATGAATATTGACTAAATTAGGTGTGTCCTTGTGATTGAACATGGTGGATTTGTGTGTGTACATATTGCTAAGCATCTAAAGTGACTTCTCATTTTCGGGTGGTTTTTGATTAAATCCCCTACTATGAATATTGAGCTCAAGAGATCGATATGCAATTGTCGTGGAAAACGCATGTGTATATACAATTATGATGAAAGATTTTTTGTACAAAAATTAAACTATTATCTTTAGGAAAGAGTGTTCTCAAATTAAGATAACAAACATTTTTTTTTCTTTAAAGAGCTTTGGCTATAACTAAATAAGGTTTAAGTATTTTCGAAAAATCTCACCCAATTATTTTAACACAAATGTATGATTCCCTCAAACAGATATCTTAGAATATTCATATTTCATCCACACAATGAGTTTAAATGATTTGAGTAGTTATTTTGGAAATAAATGTATATTAGATAACGAGACACATTTACATGCACAAATTTGGCAATAATAAAGGGTTTATTTGAGGAATTTGAAGGATTGTCGTTGATTTAGTACTTTCCTCAAACTGATTCTAAGTATTTTGTTTAAATGACCTAAAAATAGTTTTGAATGTATGGTAATGATCAATTGTGTCACCATTGTGATACACGAGATATGTTCTGGCCACATTGCACTAGCACACCAAAGCGATGAATAATCCTAACAAGTTTACCAACTTGCCATGGAGATACCTAGTAGACATATATATGAAATTATATGCTCCATGTTGTAATAACAAACACATGTTGAGAATTGGTTTCACCTTTTTTGCACAAAAAAATTCAAAGGTGGGAATCACACACAATATTCAATTGTTGTAATATATCATAAACAAATTGAATCTAAGAATGTTTGAGCTTGTAGATTTAAAAATCATTTCATAACCTAAATGATAAAAACACATTCAACATAAAAACATTTCCAGACAAACAAAAAACAAACACCAGGAGATCAGAATTAAATATACATTCTTGTTCACGTATCGATATCAATCCAAAACTTGAACATTCAATACATTTCTAACAATATATATATCTACACATACATAAAACTAGATCCTTATTTATTTACCATAAAAAACATCTTTTAACAAAACCCACTTTAAGATTCAAATCTTTACATAATAAAAGAGCTAGCATAATGACAATAACAATACACATAAAAACCTTAAGAACAGATCCATTCATAAACACTAATTAGACAATAGAGAATGATATGTAAAAAACTTCAAAAATTCATACAAATGAGATATATATATATATATAGAGAGAGAGAGAGAAAGAGAGAGGGTTAGATTACCTTCATTTTCCCTTATTTCGGTGGGCGACGCCATGGCCAAAAAAATCAAGAGAATATTGTGAAGATCTAAGTTTGAGTGAACAATATGACCAGATTGAGGGACTTTGTTAGAGTTTTAGAGTCGATTCAGAGAGAGAATTTCTAGAATTTGGGGGAACTGAGTTTTCAGCTTTTAGGGGGAAATAGAAATAAAGGCGGGAGAAACAGCGCCTCTTTTTTTTTTAGCAATATAATACTGTGTCATTTAACTTCGGTTTTCCTTAAAATTACTAGTCAAATGATGGAAATTTTTCAGCATTTTTATTAAATTCCGTATATTGCCAGCAAAATGATAAAATTCCACAAATTACCTACATTTGGTAAAAAATGTTGGGAAAAGGTTTTTTGCTAGCACTTTTAAAAAATGCAGGGGATAAAATGCCGTGAAAAATCCATTTTCTTGTAGTGTCTTCATATGTTGTATGCCTATTCAAATATTCGTTTGTGATAGCTCATCTTAAGCTGCAAAACATCATTCATGGTGAAGTAAGCTTAAGTTTCCCTCGGTGATACGATAGTCTTGATGGGTTCAAACTCGTCCATACACTGACAATAACATCCAAAGGCATTTATCATTGAAAACATCATTAACTTGTTGGATTTTCTCCCTCGACCGAGACGATAGTGCTGGACGAGACGACTCTACATGCACTCTCAAAACGACAAGGGAGGACTTATGCTTAAATATCATTAATTTGGTGGATGCAAATTTAAAAAATCACTTAGACTTGGTTATAATTTAAAACATCATTAACTTAGTGGATTTTGTTGCTCATCCTAGATGAGAATGCTGGATGAGATAACTCTCAATGCACTCTCAAAATGGCGAGGGAGGACTTCTGCTTAAACATCATTAATTTGGTGGATGTAAATTTAAAAAATCATTTAGTCGTGGTTATCATTTAAATCATCATTAACTTGGTGTATTTTCTTCCAAGGCCGAGATGACAGTGTAGATGAGACGACTTTCCATGCACTCTCAAAACGACGAGGGAGGACTTATGCTTAAAACATCATTAACTTGGTGGATTTTCTCCCAGGGACGAGATGACATCGCTGGACGACACGACTCTCCATTCACTTTCAAAAAGACGAGGGGTGACTTATTCTTAAACATCATTAATTTAGTGGATGCAAATTTAAAAAAGTCAATTAGACATGGTTATTAAATTGGTGGATTTGATCCCTCGTCCTAGATGAAAGTACTGAACGAGGTAAGACTTGTGAACAACATAGTAAGCATAAGTAAAGAATGCAAGTAAAATAAAAAGGAATGCAAATACTAAAGCAATAAGCTTCATTTCACTAAAAATACTGAGATTGCAAAAATGTGGAGGTATCAATTTATCCATAACAAGTTAAAAAAGGGTGCAATCAAAAGAGGGTATTGGCCATAGGCGGCCACCCTAAGAAGCTGGCTCAAGATTGACGACGAATGTTCCCTCTATGTTAGGTTTAGCTTGACCATCGGCTTGAAGGTTAGCCCCGACCTCATCCACCGCCATCAGCTCCACGTACTCCAAGGTAGCGTCAAAGAGAGGATCAATAAAGTTCGGAGCATCAAAAGATAGTCGAATGGAAGAGATGACATTAGTGAACTTAGTGGTGATCCACCGACATGTTGTCTTCACTCCCCTCTCCAGGTAAATAATGCCAAAGCTGCCAAACTCATCTGAAGCGTTGAAAGCTTAACAGCCTCGACCATGATCCTCTCAAGGGCCTTAGGAGATAAATCCTTGTTCTTTCCCCTCTCCACGGCCTCAACAAGATCTTCGGTATTAGTTATAGTCAATGCAACCAAAGCCTCATCTTTCTCTTTAATCCGGTCGTCCTTTTCCTTCAACAAGTCATCCTCACTATTTAAATCATTATGATCCTTCTCAAGGTCAATTTGGTATATCTCCAAGAATTTATTTAACTTCTCCTCAGACCTAAGAGTGTGGTCGGCCTCTTGAACTTTAGGATAATTCTCTACCATCCACTTATTGTCCGAGGCAAAGGTGCATACAGTTTTCAAATAAAAGAAGAAATGTTATTACATAAGAGGAAGGAGTACGAGATAACACTTAAGACTGGGAAGAAAATAGTTACATGAGACATCAAATGAAGACCCAAATTAAAGACTTGAGGGGAAACCATTTTATCCAGTAACTCGTAGTCGTCCTTTATGGGAACCCCGAGCATCGCCCTCTTAGATCTTGTAGCAGAAGGAATGATTGAGTTGGGGACTTCCTAAGGTTGGAAATGTTGCTCTTCCAGTACTCTTGAAAGGAATCCCCTGAGCAAGAGCTCGCTCTAGAGATACTTGGCATGTATGGGCCTTGGGGAATGACCCTCAGCCTCTAGGTGTCTTTGTCAGGATGAACCTATAGGGGAACTTGTCCTTTTTTGGTTGACCTGAGGTTGCATCCACCCCGTGGCTGTTGTCTTCTTTGGCTGACCCTTACTAACCGTCTATTTCTTTTTATTTAAGTCATTATGAAGGCTTGAAATATTCATATTGAAAAATTCATTTGACAAATGAGGAGGACAGTCTACAAAAACATAATATAGGTCATCAGTCATAAGCAAAAGTAAGATAAAGCACTAAAATAAAGAGAGAAATGGACTATATCACTTACAAAGGTCGTCTAATGGATTAACCCTCAACCCAGACTTATCTAAATATTAGGGGGACATCAAATCATTAAAAGAAAGGAGTTTTCCATCCTTCCTATGACTTTTGAGGAAGTTGACTCTCTTCACTATACTGAGCTCGGGGTCAGACTTGGTGGTGAGCACTGAAGGTTTTGCCCAAGTATGGGGCACCCTCGGCTCGTCTTCTCATCTCTCATGGTAAATTTCGATCGAAAACTCCAAATCCATAGAGGTATAGAAAAACCTATCCTTCCAGCTATGATTGGAAGTCTGAGTAACATTGAGGATCTTTTTATCAAACCTCCTAGCTCCCAAGAGATAATACCCGGCCTCATTAGGTGTGGACAACACATGGAAACAATCATGGAAAATCTCAACTGAGGGTTCATCCTCATACTTATTCCTCCACAAGGAAACATAACCTAAGATGACCCTCCAGGAGTTTGGGGCTATCTGAGTAAGAGTGAGGTCGAGATTAGAGAGAATTGCTTGCACAAATTGGTCAACAGGAAGGCGAAACCCAACTCTAAACATTTGATCATAGAGGGTAATTTATCCTTCTCATATATCATACACTCTCTCATCCTCACTCGAAACTCACACGGTGACATTGTGCATAATACCATAAATGTGCTTGAAGGAAATAAGGTCGATCAAAAGAATGGAAGAGTGATTTTGCTCAGCAAATGAATAGTTAAGTGCACTGTCAGACTCAGAGTTGTCATCCATTTCATCTGCGGCCTCACCTCCAGCCTCTACCTCTTCACCCTTGGCATCGACATTAGCATAAGTCCTTTGGAACTAAGCATCAAACATTATAAATAAATGAGCTATGGTGGGTGGAATATTTGCCTTGGGGGTCGCCTCAACTGGATTTGGAACGATCTATACAGAAATGTCATCTTGACCAGATGCCTCAGCTCAGTTTGGTGATGAAGCTCGAGACGTGTTTCCAGACTCTCTAGTCTCCCTAGGATTAGTCAGAGAATACTACATATCTTCCTTGTATGAATCCCTATTTTTGACTTGGGTGGAGGATGAGCCAACCATTTCTTCAGGAGAAGGAAGAATTACTCTTAGAGGAATAGGAAAGAGGGGGCGGGTTGGTTTGACGCCTTGACTCGGCCTCTTCCTCTAGTCTGCGTATCTCTTGGAAGTACCTCTCTGTAATACCCCGTATTATTGTGATATTTATTTATGGGAGTAATTAAATTATATGTGTATTAATTGGAAATTAATCCGGATAAAAATACTAGCAAGATGCGAGTTTGTATTTGATTATAATGTGCGTATATGATTATATATGAATATTGAAGTATGAAATTTGTCGTGAGATTGAAATACGGCAATTTGGAAATCTTGTTGAGACGCGTGTGACAGTCGCGTCATGGTATATAATTATGATAATTAAAAAGTGAATTTTAGTTCTATTTACCGTATGGTCGTTTTGAGTGCGCCAACGCGTCTGGAAGGGTCGAAATAGTCAGAAAACACTAGAAGGGGGTTAAGTTTGGGTCCCGGGGCATTATTAAGCCATACCGGTAACTTATAAGGGCAATTTGGTAATTTCAGAAATTGGGTAATTAAAACCCACGAAAATTAGAGTTAAAATCTGACTTAGTATTAACCCACTAAGCCATTTCCAACCCCAATTTAGGAAGTGGGCTACGGGAGAAGTTATAACTTGGCAAAACCAACCCCCCACCTCCATTAACACCTTGAGAAGAAAGCTTGGAGAGAGAGAAAGAGAGGAGAAATTCTGCAGAAGAGAGAGAGAACCATTCATCAGATTCGTCATAAAATCCAGAGTTACCCTTAAGGCAAGTGATTTAATTTCGTTTTTGTAGAGAATGTTTCTTCCATGTGTAGGAATTGAGAAAAATCTGATTGTTCTAGGGAGATAATGAAAAACCCATTAAATTTGAAATAGAATCTTACATATTGATGAGGAGTTGCATGTAGAATTATATGTAGGCGATTATTCCGATGTTAATAATGTCTTGGATGTAACAAAAATGGATTATAGTAGGCTCAATGATGATTTACAAATGTTAGGGTTCATGTTCATATAATTTAAGGATAAATGAAGAGATTTGAAGATTTGATGAGGTTTAAGATGAGTTAGCCCTATATAAACGTTTGATTATGACCTATGAGTGTTTAGTACGAATTATGAACCTTAAAATGATGTTGGGTCGATTTGTATGTGGGATTAGGAGTGAAGAAAATTGGGAAAAACGAAATAAGGATTTCTGGGCTCGAAACTGGCCACTCGTTAGAAGACCTGCCCAGGTCGTTCGAACGAGCTCGTTCGAACGAGCTTCTAACGAGTTGACCGTTGACTTCTAACGAGGGTGAAGTTCGTTCGAACGAGATCTCATTAGATAGCCCAGTTCGTTCGAACGAATTCTCGTTCGAACAGCCTCGTTCGAACGAGACTTCGAACGAGTTGACAGTTTAGGCTTTTTAGCCTGTTTTGATCCCGAGTGCCCCGTAACCTTGTGTATAGGTAGAGATAGCTTTCCCTTGATGATTAATTGATATATTTGGGATGTTTGGGATATAATGAGGAGTCAAACCTAGAAGTGTAGTTTGAACCTAAAGGAAAATATGAGTAGGACGTGAGTGTCTATTACGTTGCGAGAACTATTGACGGCCTAATGTATTATATTAACCGGGAACATATAAATTGTGTAGTATTATATGTCGGAACGAAAATGAGAAGTGTACCACCAATATATTATGGTGATTACTAAGATGTGTGAATACTTAGTATATGTCTTGATTTTATGTGTATGACATACCTACCATACTTGCTATCACGGGAGGTTCGCGTTCGCTTAGGGCCCTCTAATCCTTGTGTTGCCCGGATTTAGACTGGTTACCTCGATGAACATAGGTCAGAGAAGGACTTATTGGGATGTTAATAAGTCTGCTGATCGTGGGAGCGCAAGTATGTGCGTGACCCATGTGATGTGACTGTGTTCGCCTCCATTATTTGTGATGTTGTTATCTGAGAACTATTCCTGAGAGATTCGGAATATGTGATCCTTATGTACGTGATGTACCGGGATGGATAGCAGAGTATGTGTGCACCGCAGCTTAGTCTCGGCGTGCTTGTATTGTATATTTATGGCGTGAATAATATACACTTAATTAATGGGAATTTTCATGTTAATATTGTGAATATAATTATGGTAAAGTTTTGAGAAAACATAACGGGTTAACCGATAGTGAAATGTATTACATATTGAGAATCTGAGTTTAAGTAAAGCCCTCTATTTATTTGATAACGCTAGGAATGTATTATGGGAATCGAGTAGTAAGGGGTAGAACTTATAACGGTTTGGGTAGATATGGATGTCTTATAGATGGGTACGGTACGTTAGGAGTGCACACGTAGTCGAGAGGTGAGAATTTCATGTGAGTGCACGTCCTAACATGTATTTTGCATTTAATGTTTTAATGTTATTAAAACACTTGCAGTTTTTAAAATGATTTCCACTTTCGGGCTCTGACCCATTTGCTTTCAAATCTATTTTTGTAAAAACCATTTTAGGTGCCCAGCCACAAGGACACCATGCTTAGGATTCTCATTCAGGTGACGAGCTGTAGCTATTTGTGGAAGTTACAGGACTTTTCTTGTAGACGCTTCATCCATCTTGACTCGAGATTCTTCAGTTATCAGTTGTAGGGCATGTCGCCCATTTCTTTTAGAGACATTTCATTTATTCCATTTATTGAGACTTCTGGCATGTAATTATTCAGGATTCAGACTTGTAGTATTATTTTTCAGTTGTGGGTTTGTTGTGAGGAGTTTTCCTCCGGATTTATATTTATGTTGTTGGTTATTCATTACTTCATTATAGTGAATGGTTGTTATTCTCTCATTATTCTTTTACTGCATGTTAATCAGACTTAACTTGAAAATTTGGCACTTACTTTTTAAATACTAGGTGGTTAGTAATTATTAAAATGTTTTCGTCAGTGATGCTATTAACTGAACCAACTTGGCATTTTGAATTAATTTAATAAAGGAGTAGCTACCCGGTATTTAATTAGTCGGGGTGTCACACTCTCCCTAAGGGTCGGGTATTGAAATGCTAACTCATATAAGGTCCTTAACATTCAGAGGACGAGGTAACACTCGAACAATTAAACAGTGGAAGCCACAAACAGTTTAATGTTGACTAAATTTGACTTAATGATCAAAAGAGGAGAACTAAATAGTTTTTTCGACGAAGATGAACTTATAGCATGGGGTATGCAAAACACTACCAGAGGAATTTGAAGAGCCTATTGGAAACCTGTACGGTGAAAGTAACAAGGGAAAATTGTTCCCAAAAGTTAAACCTTCTTAAAACCACCACACAAGCCACATGTGAACCCCAAATATCCAGGGAGAGCTGCCGGAGTTGGGTTTGAGTTCACCGAAAAGTAGGAAGTCTAAAAGTGATTCAAGAAACTGTAAAATCTTGAATAACAATGGTGGAAGAAGGTTACCTGTAGAAGAAATGGGAATGAAGAAGTAGAAACAACCTTGAGATAATGCTTGAAAGCACAGGTGCAAAGAGTTAAAGCTCTAGTTTAAGGAAGAAACGTAATGAAGGGGCAAGTCAAGTGAGAAGAAAGGTCTTAAATACAGCCCCTATTTATATGCAAGCAATGATTTGTGCACGCTTAATAAAAGGGTACACATTTTCCCAAAATCCTCATCATATTGAGCACAAAACCCTAGGCATCTAAGTCGTCATTCGCACCTCGATTGGACACAACCTTATGGGAAGTGTAACAGTTTTCAACTCATGCAACCAATTCACCTGATGGTTGACACGTGTCCTCTCAACAGTATACATAGAGATGTCTGAAAACATAGCATCATTACCCCTCAGCCTCATTCAGACTTCAGAGACTAAGGGCTAGGGGGTGATTGACTTGTGAAGTATCACCTCGTCTAGGACCATGAGCCTCGACCTTAGCCGACCCTTACCAGTTGAGCAAGAATGAGAAGTTACCACTCGGTCTTAGTCATATGACTCAGTTGCATCCCTCATCAGTCGCCTTATGGGGGTCTACACTATTCCTGGGGGATTGAGTATCCTCAGACTCGGTTGGCCATATGTCGATGGGTCTAGGATGAGACTAGAAGATGAGACAGGTGTCCTTCCATGAGGGTTAAGGTCCTATAGGTTCACCCTCGGCCGTTAAGGTCGGTCGGAGTCCTTGTCCTGATGAAGCACGTACATTGGGGGATGCGTGGAGATAAGCACGTGACAGATGAAACAATTACCACAAGGTCATACCCTCACATGACGTAATATTTGGTCATCATGGCCTACATGTGATAGGGCCGAATATCCTTGCGGGATTGGGGAGTAAACTATACCCTTTAAGAACTATATATACCTTTCATCTTCTTCATTGAAAAGGATCTCATTATTATCTATGTCAAAATATGCAGAAGAGAGAGAAAATCTTGAGTGTTGTATTTACATGCCATTAGTGCTATACTTATAGTGAAAACCACCATTCACACTGCACATTGGACATAGGTTCTGGCCGAACCACTTATATTTGGTATTATCTTCTTCTTCTCCTTATCTCCTTCTATCTATTCATTTATATCTTATGTACACCATTGTTGTCTGGTTTGAGCTTACATATAATTTGACCTCGTGATACCATTTATGGTATCATCACTATGGCTTATAACTCCAATGTGAAGTTGGTTATGGGATTTGGGTAATGAAATGAAGGCCATATTAAGGCTCAGGGAGGGAAATATATATGGTGGGGTCATGGTAAATATGGGTGATATAAAAACTATGGCCTATGATGATTTCCTAAAGTTTATGCAATTTTCGAGTCAAAACAACTTTGAAAATCATGCCCAATTAACACATTTTATAATGAACTAATTTAATGAACGATCAAATGGAAGAATAGTGAGATTACTAACAAATTTAACGTTTTCATTGAGGAAAGAGTACTGTATAAACACTCGCAAATGAAGAAAAAACCAAAGCTCACTCATCGTAAGTATATACAATGCACAAAAGATTACCGAGTTACAAATGCCTTAAACCAAATCATTAAAACAAGAAAAATGCTTGTGCTCATGAGTTAACGTTTAATTTTTTAGGTTATTCATAGTATCAAGGATTTCAGGTCTAAAGTATAATAACTTTCAAATTGTATTGTCTATTGGATAGGGCATTTACTAAAATTTATCATATGAAACGAAGGCAAAAATCCTAACAAAAGAGAAATAAGAAAAAAATTTGAAAATTTTCATTTTTTTCAACAAAAGCTTGCTTAGTAACTAACATATGATCAAATCAATGGAACTAAAAAATATATGGGAAGAATATCCCACACCCCCAACATAAATGTTGCATTGTCCTCAATGCAGATTAAGAACACAACAAAAAGAGAGGAAAAGAAAGATATTACCCAAAATGGAGAGATCCTTGATAAGTACAAGTCCATTGAATTTACAAAACATGTAAGTACCAAGCATAAAAAAAGACTAATAAAAACTTAACTTATTACCTAGACTAAAATTAAAAGAAAGAAAGAAAAACTAACAATTTTCAACCTACAATTTTAACTTCTAACTGACTATAGATTAGAAGTAAAACATTTTAAAAGTCCACCCAAAATACGATTTGTCTTTGAGGGATAATAGGTGTACCCTCCTTTCAAAGAATGACTCCCAAAAAATAATAATTCCATTTGAACAACAGAAGGCATGTGTAAGGCGTAAGAAATGAACCATTGCCAATTAAAAATTTGAGAGGGTGTAGTACCCCGTAATTTTAATGACTTTTAAAATGGGTTATATTTTAAATTAATGGATTAATTGGATCTTATTATAAATTAATTCATTTGGGTTGTATCCGAATTCTGGATATTAAAATGGGTGATTCTGAATATTACTTAAAGATATTTAGGTAATATATGAATGTGATGTCATTGATATGACAGTATGATATAAATTCGGTAATTTGAATTTTTAGTCAGACGCGGTATGGGACGTGTCGGGACTAATTTATTAAATTAAAAAGGAAATTGATTTTCTATCGACCTTATAGTCATTTCGACTGCGTCGTTGCGTCCGGAAGGGTTGAAATAGTCAGAAAAGTCTATTCGGATGTTGGATTTGGGTCTCGGGTCATTTGGAAATGAAAAGACAACCCAAAAGGGCATTTTGGTTATTTTTACAAGGGGATGAATAGTGATTTCGGGTTTTGTCTTATTATAAGTATTTGGAGATTAGTTGAATGTAGGTTCATTTCATCTCTTCTACACAAAATTGAAAAGTCATCTTCTTAGAGAGAGTGGAAGGTTGCTTGGAAAGAAAATGAAGTTTGTTTGGGAAGGAGGAGAACCACAGGTCAAAGGTCACCACTTGTGTTATTCAACTCCAAAGGGTCAGACCTTCAGTAAAGGCAAGTGTTTGATATTTGAAATTTAAGTTCGTATATTGTCCATGTTAGAATAATTATGAAAAGAGATGATTTTTCATGTTTGGAAGACATAATGGAGTTGTTTTATGGATTTCTAGAAACTGAAATGATATAGGAAGTAAAATCATGTTGTAGGATGATAATAATCCAATAAATATTCATCAATCTGTGGAAGAAATTCTGAAAATAATTTAGTGTTATTGAAGATAATATGTTGATAATTTTCTGGAAAAAGAGGCAAAAACGAGTGGAATGAGAAGAGCCAACTTGGAATGTTTAGATCTTCTTTTTTAGTGCATTTGGATGAGATTTAAGAAAAACTCAAAACACATACCTGACTCAATTTTTCGTATAGAATCCAAATCTGAAGTCAGATTGATGATTCGAATAATTTTTGGATCTGATTTTTCTGAGTATTTAAAATATGAGAATTCATGATGTTGTTTCTTTTTAATGTTGGTTCTTATCCCAAAACTTTTGTGGATCTTTGGTGATTATTAATTGGATATTATGGGACTTAAAAAATATCAGTAGACCCTTGATAAGATTTGAATTAATTTGATTGGGATTTAAATTGATTAGAATGATGATAGTTAAATGGGAAGAAATTTCGGTTGCTAGATTCATGTGTTGGATTATAATTGGTTTTCTTGAGGATTAAGGATAGGTCCAGTAGTGGTGATTGAATGTAACACCTGGGTAGCCTTAGGATTACAATATGAACATCAAGGACTGAGTTTAAGCTCATTATTGATTGTGCAAGGACTAAGTGTAATACGAGTGCTTAGCAGTATGACTCCTGGATAGAGATGGGAGTTTAGAACACATTTGGTTGAAATAAGGTATGAGGTTATCCCGATCACGTATTTAAAGTTGACGGACCTCCTCGATCGACAAAGTTAAGTAGTAGTGTATTGGAGGGGTTCCTTGTTTGGATTTCGCTTTGCGAGACGCTCTGCGCATGAACCTTAACGACGTCGGGAGTGGAGAGATGTTATAGGATGCGAGGATAATTACATTATGAAGTAAAGATATGACATTTTAATACGTGGGATTTAAAAGAGATATAATGCTACGTATGGGAATTATCTTAGGGTAGTGATATTACCTTATTGATATTATATTATAGGTATGATAATACCTATTTGATTGATTGATGATTTATGTGTATGACATACCTAGCTTACTTGCTATCGGTGGGAGGTTTGCACGTGAGGGCAGTCATATCCTGATGAATCCATGGGATCTTTGATTTGTCGCTCAAGAACATAGGTCTATGAAAGACTTATCGGGGAGTTGATAAGTCCGCTGACTGTGGGTACGTAGGTATGTGCGTGACCCATGGATACGACAACTATGTTCGCCTCCAATGTTTGTGTTATTGTTTATGGTTCGAGGAATCCTCACCAACCTTTTGTCCCCTTTTCGGCGACCAGCGATATTGGGACATGAAAGCAGAGTAATGCATTGCACCGCAGCTGTGACTCGGGGTGCCGTATTATAGATGAATATATATATATAACGGACAAAATGAATGAATGGATATTTATTATGGTTAAATCTATATACGGTGATAATTGTGGTTAACGGTGAATAGAGAAAGATAATGGAATTAAGTTAATGAATGTTTATTCTTAAAGAATTGAAAAACTTAATTCATATTAATGAGAAATGATTCATGTTAATGAGAAACGATGAGAAATATAAATGAATAATAATGTGACATATGGTATGGGACATATGGGGATTATGATACTGGGATGGAATTATAATATGGAGACTAGAAAAGAGGAACCATTAACTAGGAGGTTAATAGGAAACGTTAAGTATGCACTCTAGTTGAGAGTCGAGAATGGCAAGTGAGAGTTGGGTCTAACATGTACATAATAAAAGATTTATTGCACTTGTTAAATACTTGATGTTTTAAAAATCATTTTCACAATCGGGATCTGACCCGTTTCCTTGCATATTTTCTTTTCTATTGTATCTTCTATATCAGGTGTCTAGCAACAAGGACGCCAACCTTAGCGGATTATGACAGGCTATGGATTTATGGAGTTTTGCTTAGACGCCTATCATCATTTCATTCACAGTATTCTATTAGTAGGGCATGTCCCCCAAAGGATTTCAGTCATCATGTTCTATCGGAGTCAAATACTATGGTATTCGTGTCATTTTAATACATTTGATATTGTTGGGATTATTGTAATGGATTAATACTATTTGGGAATGTTTATTCCAATTGCATTCAAATTATTTTGTGTTATCTAATTGGTTATCAGTGTTGTAGAATAAAATGTGTTGTGTTATTCTTAAACTTGAAATGAATTTTGTTGAATTAAAATTTGAAAAGTTTTTAACACTAGCTTAATTGGGTATTGGGTGAGTTGTAAATGTTTTTCGACAGTGATGCTAAGAATGAGCCAACTGTATATTCTGTTTTAATTTGGTATGGGGCTGGCCACCCGGTATTTAATTAGGCGGGGTGTTACAGGTGGTATCAGAGCATCAGGTTTTAGTGTCCTTTAGGGTCTGTACGGCTTACTATGTTTTCAGCTTAGCGTTCTTTGATGTAGAGCCCTATGTTTAGGATTGTTGATTTCTTTGGTAAGATTCCGTATATATTAGTGAATCTTATTTGCGTTCGAACGGGTTCGTACAAGGTGTATGGCAGATGAGGGTCATTGGACGGATAGTGGAGATCATACTTAGGAGGTTATGAAGTATGTTCGAGTATGATGACCGTAGTCGAGGTCACCCCTATTATGGAAAAATTGACGAGTGTCATTAGTAGAAGTTCTTGACATGCGGGAATTATGTGTGTTACCTAACGAAGGCAATATATTCAAAGGCTTGGGCATATAGTGGAGTGTGGTTAACTAGAAGTAAAAATTTGGGGTAAAATTTTTCTTGACTTATCGGAGCAAAGTTATAATAGTGGGATTCAACAACCACCACCCACGAATGAGGGTATGTTCTCTATCTAAGGAATTATAAGGCGTATATTGGTTTTTGTAGCAATTAATATTGTGTGGGCAAAAAGGGTTGGTAAACTTAGCCTATAGCATCGTTATTTACATAGACTCACTGAGGGGTGTGGAACACCTATATATTACATGTTATCACGTGGGTTTGATTTTTATCATGGGATTACTTACTTTGGGCATGTCCGAGCATGATGTGACTATCGGCATGCATTGACTTGTGGTATACGAGAGCGTATGTACTACTATTAACCAGCATCTTGTCTTCTAGAGAAGAGTAGATGAGTAGACTCTATTTGAAATCAATAAAAAAAAAACCAATTTTTTTTGTTTAAATCGAAAAACTTGATATTTTTTTCAATAAACCAAATTTTTATATACTATTGACTAAGGACCTTAGGAGTTTCGATGACCGACTACTTTAGGAAGTAGTGTATCGGGGTGGTTCCTTGTTTGGATTTCGCTTGCGAGACACCCCACGCATGAAACTAATAACCGTTGGGAGTCGAAATAAGATACGTCTTTAGGATATGAGTTTATAACCTTTGCTATTATAATGAAAGTTGTACGATAGGGTGTATGGGCGCCCTGGATGATTGGATTGTAGTAGTTTTCAAAATTGTGAAACAGTAAGTAGTTGTGACTTCAGGATTTATTTGTTTAATAAGTGAGGATCATTTTTCCCAAATTTTGTCACCAGGACGGTATAGGGAAGATTGGGTATAATTTAAATTTGATTCAGTTGGAACTATATGGTGAGACTTAGTGTAACATCGATGGGGATTTTCGTTAATGTACTGTGTGGGCGGTACTACTTAGATTTCTTGCGATGTGAGATTTATACTCGGAGTTGACCTTATCAGTATGGTTCATTTTTCTGAATTTCGGGACAAAATTCTGTTATAAGGGGGGAAGTATGTAATACCCCGTAATTTTAATGACTTTTAAAATGGGTTATATTTTAAATTAATGGATTAATTGGATCTTATTATAAATTAATTCATTTGGGTTGTATCCGAATTATGGATATTAAAATGGGTGATTCTGAATATTACTTAAAGATATTTAGGTAATATATGAATGTGATGTCATTGATATGACGGTTTGATATAAATTCGGTAATTTGAATTTTTAGTCAGACGCGGTATGGGACGTGTCGGGACTAATTTATTAAATTAAAAAGGAAATTTATTTTCTATCGACCTTATTGTCATTTCGACTGTGTCGTTGCGTCCGAAAGGGTTGAAATAGTCAGAAAAGTCAATTTGGATGTTGGATTTGGGTCTCGGGTCATTTGGAAATGAAAAGACAACGCAAAAGGGCATTTTGGTTATTTTTACAAGGGGGATGAATAGTGATTTCGGGTTTTGTCTTATTATAAGTATTTGGAGATTAGTTGAATGTAGGTTTATTTCATCTCTTCTACACAAAATTGAAAATTCATCTTCTTAGAGAGAGTGGAAGGTTGCTTGGAAAGAAAAAGAAGTTTGCTTGGGAAGGAGGAGAACCAAAGGTCAAAGGTCACCACCACCATCACCACTTGTGTTATTCAACTCCAAAGGGTCAGACCTTCAGTAAAGGCAAGTGTTTGATATTTGCAATTTAAGTTCGTGTATTGTCCATGTTAGAATAGTTATGAAAAGAGATGATTTTTCATGTTTGGAAGACATAATGGAGTTGTTTTATGGATTTCTAGAAACTGAAATGATATAGGAAGTAAAATCATGTTGTAGGATGATAATAATCCAATAAATATTCATCAATCTGTGGAAGAAATTCTGAAAATAATTTAGTGTTCTTGAAGATAATATGTTGATAATTTTCTGGAAAAAGAGGCAAAAACGAGTGGAATGAGAAGAGCCAATTTGGAATGTTTAGATCTTCTTTTTTAGTGCATTTGGATGAGATTTAAGAAAAACTCAAAACACATACCTGACTCAATTTTTCGTATAGAATCCAAATCTGAAGTTGGATTGATGATTCGAATAATTTTTGGATCTGATTTTTCTGAGTATTTAAAATATGAGAATTCATGATGTTGTTTCTTTTTAATGTTGGTTCTTATTCCAAAACTTTTGTGGATCTTTGGTGATTATTAATTGGATATTATGGGACTTAGAAAATATCAGTAGACCCTTGATAAGATTTGAATTAATTTGATTGGGATTTATATTGATTAGAATGATGATAGTTAAATTGGAAGAAATTTCGGTTGCTAGATTCATGTGTTGGATTATAATTGGTTTTCTTGAGGACGAAGGATAGGTCTAGTAGTGGTGATTGAATGTAACACCTGGGTAGCCTTAGGATTACAATATGAACATCAAGGACTGAGTGTAAGCTCATTATTGATTGTGCAAGGACTAAGTGTAATACGAGCGCTTAGTAGTATGACTCCTGGAAAGAGATGGGAGTTTAGAACACATTTGGTTGAAAGAGGGTATGCGGTTATCCCGATCACGTATTTAAAGTTGACGGACCTCCTCGATCGACAAAGTTAGGTAGTAGTGTATTGGAGGGGTTCCTTGTTTGGATTTCTCTTTGCGAGACGCTACGCGCATGAACCTTAACGACGTCGGGAGTGGAGAGATGTTATAGGATGCGAGGATAATTAAATTATGAAGTAAAGATATGACATTTTAATACGTGGGATTTAAAAGAGATATAATGCTACGTATGGGAATTATCTTAGGGTAGTGATATTACCTTATTGATATTATATTATAGGTATGATAATACCTATTTGATTGATTGATGATTTATGTGTATGACAAACCTAGCTTACTTGCTATCGGTGGGAGGTTTGCGCGTGAGGGAAGTCATATCCTGATGAATCCATGGGATCTTTGATTTGTCGCTCGAGAACATAGGTCTATGAAAGATTTATCGGGGAGTTGATAAGTCCGCTGACTGTGGGTACGTAGGTATGTGCGTGACCCATGGATACGAGAACTATGTTCGCCTCCAATGTTTGTGTTATTGTTTGTGGTTCGAGGAATCCTCACTGAACCTTTTGTCCCCTTTTCGGCGACCACCGATATTGGGACATGATAGCAGAGTAATGCATTGCACCGGAGCTGTGACTCGCGGTGCCGTATTATATATGAATATATATATAATGGATGAAATGAACGAATGGATATTTATTATGGTTAAATCTATCTACGGTGATAGTTGTAGATAACGGTGAATAGAGAGAGATAATGGAATTAAGTTAATGAATGTTTATTCTTAAAGAATTGAAAAACTTAATTCATATTAATGAGAAATGATTCATGTTAATGAGAAACGATGAGAAATGTAAATGAATAATAATGTGACGTATGGTATGGGACATATGGGGATTATGATATTGGGATGGAATTATAATATGGAGACTAGAAAAGAGGAACCATTAACTGGGAGGTTAATAGGAAACGTTAAGTGTGCACTCTAGTTGAGAGGCGAGAATGGCAAGTGAGAGTTGGGTCTAACATGTACATAATAAAAGATTTATTGCACTTGTTAAATACTTGCTGTTTTAAAAATCATTTTCACAATCGGGCTCTGACCCGTTTCCTTGCATATTTTCTTTTCTATTGTATCTTCTATATCAGGTGTCCAGCAACAGGGACGCCAACCTTAGCGGATTATGACAGGCTATGGATTTATGGAGTTTTGCTTAGACGCCTATCATCATTTGATTCACAGTATTCTCTTAGTAGGGCATGTCGCCCAAAGGATTTCAGTTATCATGTTCTATTAGAGTCAAATACTATGGTATTCGTGTCATTTTAATACATTTGATATTGTTGGGATTATTGTAATGGATTAATACTATTTGGGAATGTTTATTCCAATTGCATTCAAATTATTTTGTGTTACCTAATTGGTTATCAGTGTTGTAGAATAAAATGTGTTGTGTTATTCTTAAACTAGAAATGAATTTTGTTGAATTAAAATTTGAAAAGTTTTTAACGCTAGCTTAATTGGGTATTGGGTGAGTTGTAAATGTTTTTCGACAGTGATGCTAAGAATGAGCCAACTGTATATTCTGTTTTAATTTGGTATGGGGCTGGCCACCCGGTATTTAATTAGGCGGGGTGTTACAGAGGGGTGATGGGGTATTTGGATGCTAAGGAGGACATGTACAATTGGGATCTGAGAAAAATGGAATCACGTCCCAAAGATTTTTGAAGTTGAATGGGAGGTGGGGCACATAAAGAGGAAAAATCCATCTTGAAAAATAATTCAAGCAATGAGTTCTCATCGGCAAAAGATTTAAAAGTTTCAAGAGTTTCAACCGAATCATAGGAATCAAGCGGTACTTCTAATGGTTCAACAACGGTAAACAAAAGTGGTGATGAAATATATTCAATCTCAAGTAATTCATCATCACAAAGAAATTAAATTTCAGGGAAGAAAGAATCGTTTTCAATGAAATGTTCTTTAAAAATTTGACGTGAAACCCAAGTCTCAACATCCTCGTTGATTCCCACACAAGCACTAATCTCATTGCAAAGTGTTTCATTCGCTAAACCAACACCAATAACTTAATCAACTCTTTGGGTGATAAGAAGTAGAGTTTCTTTCAAACTAGGATTCCTTGGCTCTAGAACTTTGGATTCCTCATTTGGTTGAGACTCTTCTTTAAAAATATCGAAAGAAAAATCGTTATTGGATTCGAATAATACATCCAACTCAAGATTCCCAAAAATATTTTCTTCCCGATATATTCTTTCAAGCCTTTTTTTCTCAATAATTCGAAGGCCTTCAGGCACAGTAATAGGTGGTGGTACGGATTGTTGAGAATGGAAAGTTTGAGAACTACTCCCAAATAAAGAACCACTAAAATTACTGACATTACTATAAAAAAGACATGATTACCGAATAGTTTGTAGATGTAAAATCCACGTAGAGAGGTGTGTGGTCGATACTTCAGTGTTTCTTGGCACTCAAATGTGCAAATCTACAAAAAAGGGTAAAACAAAGGATACAAATAGAAAGGAAGAAATACTACGAAATAATGAAATAATTACAATCTATTGCAAAATACTCCCCGACAACGACGCCATTTTGATCACACGTGAACTGTGTGTTCATGTAAGGACATTGTCGTTGTTTTCGGTTCATCGCTACAATACAAAAATAACCTAAAATATGACTACACTCTACAAATGGAGTATATCGGTCTGTCCGGTTATCGAAAATCCACAAGGAATGTTGGACATATTGTAATTCATTTACTACTTTTGGAATAAAAGTGTAAAAGGTGATATGGTTTAAAAAAAGGGAAAAAGTATTAAATAAAACTACACAGTAATAAAAAAATGAGGGTAGGGTCACATCCCCACCATGGGCTAGACAAGCGTAATTAAAATTTTGGTTAAAAAACATTCAACAGAGCATATTCAATTTATTATAAACATCTCCTATGAAGGAATTTAATTCAGAAATGCGAGATAAACATTTAATAAAAAATTGTCACATGTGGATTAATTTCAAACTATCACTTTAAACACAAATGTTTCATGACAAAGAACGTTAAACGCATAATATTCCAACTTTAATACATGAGGTTTCAAATAAATGCAATTTTACCTAAAACCTAACTTTCGAAGCATGAAGCTCAACAATGGCAGATATATGACCCCTGGCCTTAAACTAAGGACAATACACAAATAAAAATAATTAAACAACTAACTACTAAACAACAAAGAAATAAATGAACTACAACTAATTAAGAAGCATCGAAATGAAAGACAAAGTAAGAAATGATGGAAATAAAGCTTCGATTAAGCAAAGAAAATGATGAATAGTACCATTCTTACATAAAAATGGTGAAAACCTTAGAGAGAGAATCTCCCAAAGAGAAACCCCCCAAAACTAACCTAAAACCAATTATATCTAATCAAGCCCCTTCACAAAAAGAGAAAAAAATCTATTCAAATCAAAACTCTGGTGGTAAACTTATAAATCAAAAGTCCAAAATCAGCAGGCCCGAATTGATTTAGGTATCAAGCCGAATCGATTCGGAAGCAGGAAGAAAATTATTTCTGGTGCAAGCCAAATTTATTCCCCTTTTATGCGAATCGATTTGCCTAAACAGATATGCAATTCTTCACTCTGGAGCAACATACGAAAAATGCCGTAACTTCTTCGTTATAGATTAGAATTAGGCATGGTCGAAGGTTACGCAAAGCTTACTCAGAGGGATACAACTTCCAAGAAGACATTGGGCCAAAAACTTAAATGCTAAAATGATTAAATGCCCTTGATGATGAAACTTCCTGAAATGCGACCAAATTTCATGCTAGGCACTTTAATACCTATAAATGCTCAATTATACCTCACAATGCATATAAACATACATAAAAGAGGTTGTATAGTTAATGAGCATAATTACATGAATTAAGGTACCCGAGGGGGATAATATTCATATATAAAGAGTGTAAAAACACACAATATTCGATACGAATGAAATTCATAAAATAAAGAACGAGTATTAAAATGAATTTGCGTTGTGCATATGTCGAGGGCTAATAATATTTGGGCAAACTGTCTATAGCAACGTGGGTGTGCTGTGGAATCATGTGTATGTGCATGGCTAATGAGGTTGCGTAAACTAGCTACAGTGAGATGTCGTTCTTGGAACCTCACAAATATGTGTAGTGCTAATGAAATTAGGCTAACTTGCTATAGTGAGGGGAAATCATGTGGTGTGTAAATTTGTTGGTGCGCTAGGGGTATGTCCAGGAACAATAGAAGGGTAAACATGCTATACTATTGTTGCATTATTTAATTAATAAGAGCTTATAATTTAATGTTGAAATAACATAATTTGACTTGAATAAATGGGTGGCTTAGCTATGTGGGTAGTTAGTTGCATTCATATTACTCGCATGTTCTTATGTCACGTAATTCGAAATATTCTACTGAAATATTATCATGCATGATGCCTATGTTTAGATTCACGGATGCTAATTGGGAGGAGTAACTAATGTTCATGCAGTGGGCTTTGACCCATTGTGTTCACTAACATTTCAGGTATAGTTGCTCGAGTAGCTACATATGATATATTTGAGATTTGTGGAGATCAACTGGAGATTTATCTTTATCCCTTTTTATTTTAGATTTATTTCATTCCATAGTTTTATTTATGAGAAAGTTATTTATGAATATGAGTGGGCCATTCAGTTCCACAATTGTTTGCGGTTTTCAGTAAGAGATTTGTGATTGAATTATTTATATTGAGTATTAAACTATCTTTCGATGTTGAATTTTATTTTGTAGTTAGTATTGCGATGGATTTATTATGTGAATGTATATAATATATTCGTTGGATTAGTTTGGATAATATCTTGTGGAAATATTGTTTTTAATGTATCATATTTCTATCACAAACTAATAATGGTATTTTATTTATGAGTCCGATGTAGTTTGGCAATTACAGCTGGTCATCTCCAACGTCAAAATGCATGAGGTGTCACGTGGTGAAGGTTGTTCACAAGAGAAATCACAGTTAAAAAATTCATTTTGTGTTATTGAAGGGTGAAGGAGAGTTTTGAGCACATGTGAAGGGTCGGTCTTATAATATTCCCCATGATTGATGTGGGCCAAACAAAATTGGTAAACAGTTTTCCTTCATTTGCATTCTGACTTGTTTGGAATAATTTATTGACAACACTTTTATCCAACCTTTTTAGTAAAGAAGGCTCCTGACTTGACTTCTATACTGAAAGATTTGGTGTTGAGATCTTGCATGTCCGATCCCCTCTAATTCGAGACCCTCTTTTCTCTGTCTAAGTTCATTAACCTTGGGTACTCCCCCTCGAGAGATATTTGTGCCATTAGTAGCAGAAGGTCTAGTTAAAGACGATCAGGGGATTAAAACCAAGGTTTAAGAAAGTAATTAAATTTCACTAACTATATCAGGTCCTCCTCCATTATGCATTGTAATGTGTCTAAGTGTTGAACTTTTTTGTCCATCTTCGACTCCCACTACCTCAAGTTTCATCGCTGAACCTTTTTAAGAGGAAATTTATTATTGCCAACTCTTTATTTTTATTTTTCTTATCCCATTAGACCCCACTTCACCTTTATAACTGCTCTCGAGTCATCAAAGAGGATAAAGCTAGTGATAATTTGCAAGGATCCAAGATCGAGCATCACTAATTTACTCGATATAGATCAAATACCAAAAAGTCCCTCAAATATTTTTTAATACACACTTAGTCCAAGCCTTTTATTTTGTACCAAAAATTCCCTTATTCTCTTATCTTTAAAAGTCCATGCCAGCAACATGGTAAGGCCTTTTTGGCATGGTGAAAGACTTTTTGGTGCAAAATAAAAAGGCTTGGACTAAACGTGTATTAAAAAAGTTCGAGGGACTATTCGGTATATGCCCCTTTATGAGGAGGTTTTGGTAAACATAAATTATTCAGGAGTCTTTTCAAAGAGTTTATTTTTACAAATGTTTTTGAAAATGTTTTAATATGATTACTAATTTTTTTTGAAAATTTTGTTAGTTTGTTAGAGTGACTTGAAATGTCATTCGAACTAGTTTCTACTGGTCATTGGAACATCTCACAGGGTCATTCGAACTAGTTTCTACTGGTCATTGGAACATCTCACAGGGTCATTTGAATGAGTTCTAATGCTTTGCCTTTTAGTCAGCTTTAGAATGTCATTCGAAGATTCGTTAGAAGGCTATTTGAATGAATGTAGGTACTTCGTTCGAAGGAGATTGCATTTCATTCAAACTAGTGCGCAAATTTTTATTTTTATTCAAAATCAAATGCAATCTTTCATGTTTATCATTAGTTGATCCCTTTACCTATAAATAGAGATGCATGGATGCATTTGTTTTCAAGCCTTTTAAGAGTTCTTTTTGTGATCAAACTCTTTAAAATTTTCATCCAAACCCTTTAAATCATTTGGGATCATTTTTTTAAACAAAGAAGAACATACTCCGAGTTCTAAACCCTTGTGGAGATTTTCTCTACTATTGATTTCTGGAATCGAGGCTCTATGACTAAAGATGAAAGGAATTGTGAATTCTTGAGGTTGATCGATAGATATTTAGGCAAGAGCTTCTTGTTGTGGACGACGTTAGACTATGCCGTATCTATTGAATATAATTATTGATTAATATACTTAGTGGATCTCTAAGTAGTTTTTAATTCGTTATGTTCTTTCATATCTAAAAAATTGCTAAATATATATTTTTTCTGAAATATATTTTCCTCCTATTTTATTCTTTTTCCCGTTTGGTCTGGACAGGCTTCACTTTATCTTGCATGCACACTAAAGTTTAATCAGGATAAAATTTGGTAAAAAGGAATTTTATTTATGTGTGACCTAAGATACAATTGAATCCATATAATCCGCATTTGTATACTGGTATCAGAGCGGGCACACTAAGTTAGTATGTAGATCCTTGTTTCATATTGTTTAGGGTGGTCTATTATCTCTCTCTCTCTCTCTCTCTCTCTCTCTTATGTTTCTTTTTTCTCAATGAGTCAAAATTGTGATAAGTCTTCCAATGATTTTAGCGATGACAATGACTTCGATACTCGAGATGAGTATAATGAGCTTCATAACCCTGCTGAAATATTAGGTCTTCTGAATTTGAAGTTTTCAAAAAAATTCAAGTTCTTTAAAAATAAAATTATCCTTTTAAAGGTGAAACTAAATTTTTGCAAAATATTCAAACTCAAGGACATATACTATATGAAAATCTTATGGATATCAACCATGATTTAATATCACTAGAAGTGTCTAAGAAAGATAGTGAGGATAAAGTCCAATTTTTAGAGAAAAATAAGAAGTCTCTAAAATATCTATTGTAAATTTTCGTTCCATTGAGGATAATGTTAAAGTGATTAATAATTTTAGGGAACATGAATAAACTCTTAGGTATATGTTCGCTTATATTTGGGGGGGGGGGGGGGGGGACAATCTTCCAAGAATTATTGAAAATTTAAAGAAGGAGTCTTTAACAATTGAAGAGTTTAACTCATTGTTTGAGTCTAGGATTTTCAGGTTAAAAGATGATTTGAGAGACTCAAGTATTGTTGGTAGTGTTAGTAGTTTTCAAGATCAAGTGTAGTTTTTAATCAAGACATCTCAATGTTTGATAGTGGAATTTCAAAGGATTTCTACTCCCGTTGAGAACTCTTCCTGAACTAATGATTGAGGTTAAGACTTTTATCTACTATAGGGTGATTATCATGTTGCTATCTTTTGTCCTAATTGCTGGATTGTATTTCTATGTTTATATATAGTTATATTCATTGAAACATCCAAAAAGTTTCTTTTTCTTTATATATAAAGTTTGAAAATTTTCAAAACGACTTTAATTTTGATCAATGTTTTGAAAAATTCAAAATGATTTTTGTATTTTTTTCTCCACATGTAATTGTTCATTTAAGATGTTCGAATGCCAACTACATTCCATCCATTAAAGTGACTTTTTCATGTTGTTTTGATACATGACTTCGTTCATTTAGCGTGCTTAATAATATGTGGCTAATATTTTATTATTCTTTGATGAATACTTTCTTCATGATTGACTTTTTATCACCTTTATTGCACACATGCAAGAACTTTTTGAACATTGTACTTACTTGTCGTATGTAGAATATGTTTTTCTCATCTCAATAGTGATTCATAACGAACGAAACGTAGTAGAGATAAGTTCTTCTTGTAAGAACCATTGGTCGAATTTCTTTTTCCCAAAAAATTGATTTTATTTTAAGCAATGGAAAGGGGATACAAAAGAGAAAATTCTCTTTACGTTAAAATCCACCATTGCCAAGAGCCTAAAAGATTAACAGCATATAAAAAGAAAAGTGACAAGGCCATTTTTTTGTTTTATTGATGCTTCGCTTACATGAGCATTGTGATATTTTTAAAATTTTGAGACTGTATACTTATATTATCAGATTTTAAGGGTGTTATAAAGTAGAAGATCAATGGGTTTTCACAATGGACTTTCATGAAATGCATTCAATAGTTTGGCCTTATTGATTTGAGAAACAATTAAATTCATGGAATATTGCATAAGTCAAGTCAATTTCATTTTGTTTAAAATTATTACACATAAAGTTGAAATTGATTTCATTATTTAGAAGTATCTCATGACTTCATGCAACTTTGTTATGTATGCCTATGTTGATTTGCCTATGGAACATGTTCACACATTTACATTCCCCTTTCATGATTCGGATCTTTTAGTGCTATTTTGTACCATATATGTACTTATATGTACCTTTTACACTTATATACTTTGTATATTTTTACATTTTCCAAAAATTAAAAATTGCAAAATGATTTTTTTTAAAAATAGTCAGTTGATTCTTGGAAACACATCATATATGCTTAATTGTTTATCTTTGTGATGCTATTTCTTTTGGATTCGGGTGATGCTAACATTTTATTCTTAGTTTATACCTCTTTGTCTATTACAGAAAAAAAAAGGGGGAGAGAAAATTAAGGGGGAGTTAAATTGATGGCATGTTTTTATATTTCCTTAAACTCTCATCTGCATCATAGTATTTCTTTTTCTTCATGTGCATAAGTCATTCTGCCTTGATGGTGATCTCATGGACCTCACAACGTAAAGGCTTTCAGTTGAAGAAAAATACTTTTATTCTTTTCCATTTCCTTCTTTAGAAGGGCATTAGTTGTATTAGTCATAGGGGTTAATTTGAATTTGGTGGGTGTTTTGTATCGAAATAGCCAAAGGGTGAGATTATAAAAGAAATTGTGATTGCTCACTCATTATTTTTACTTAGCTTATCCTTTTACACCACACTGCACCTTTGTGACCACTCTCAAATCTTCAAAGAGAATAATAGATAGTGATCATTTGAAAGGATCGAAGATAGAGCATCATTAATTTACCCGAGATGGTTTACAAGGTGGTTTTCGAAAACATAAATTATTCACGGGTCTTTTTGAAGGGTTTTTTAAAATGTTTTTCAAAATGTTTTAAAATGTCGTTTATTTAATTTTTGAAATTTTGTAAGTTCATTATAAAGACATGAAATGTCTCTACTAGTCATTGGAACACCTCACATGGTATTTCGAACGAGTGATGATGCTTTACCTTTTGGTAAGTCCTTGAATGTCATTCGCAGATTCGTTGGAAGGCTATTCAAACGAAAGTAGGTACTTCATTCGAACAAGACGACATTTCGTTCGACTGAGTCTCCAAATTTTTTATTTTTATCCCAAGTCAAATCCAATATTTCATTTTTATCATTAGTTGACCTCTTACCCTATAAATTGAAATGTGGGGATGCATTGATTTTCTATACTTTTAAGAGTTCTTTTTGTGATCAATATCTTCAAGTTTTTAATTTAATTCCCTTCGATAATTTAGGATCATTTTGTGAAACCAAGAAGAATATATTATAAGTTCTAAACCCTTATGGAGATTTTTCTCTATTGCTGATTTGTTGAGCAAAGGCTCTACAATCGAAAAAGAAAGGAATTATGAAAAATTGAGGCTGGTTGGTGGATACTGAGGTAAGATCTGCTTGCTATGGATGGTGTTGGATGTTTATGTATCTGTTAATGATTTGAAGACCATTATCGTGTTATATTTAATGGGTCTCTAAGTAGTTTTTAAGTCGTTATGTGTCTGTCATATCTGAAACAATGTTGAATATAGGTTTTCCTGGAGAAGAATTTTTCCTCTGTTTTCTTCACTTCCGGTTTGGTTTGGAAATTGGATTCACTTCATCTTGAATGCTCACTAAAGTTTAATTAAGATAAAAGTTGGTAAAAATGAATTTTATTTATGTGTGACATAAGATACAAGTGAATCCATATAACCCGCATTTTTAACCTTCTTGGGGATGGCACCTCAGAAGGTAGATCGTATTACCATTGAGTTTGCTCATCGTAAGAAACTTGAGAAGGAGGATAAGAAGAAAAATAATGGTAAGGCTAGGGATAAAAAGAAGACTGACACTCAGAAGAGGGTCAAAGCCGATGATAGAAAATAGACCAAGATTAATGCTCGGAGGAAGGCTAACGTTAAGGTCGATGCTAGAGCTAAGTCCAATGGGACATATCCAATGACTTCTAATCTTATAGATTATGGGGATAAAAGCCTCTTGAAGACCACACTGTAATCCTAAACTCCTAATGATGAGTGATATGAGGCCAATAAGTTCTGCTGTGGAGAGGGTGCAAATCATAGGGTGTCCTTCTCGTCGGCTCCCTCATCGAGCGGGGTCATCCTTCTGCTATTGTGAGGTGGACGACGTTAAGTATTATCATCAAAATACCGTCACTTTTGAATATCTAAAGAAGGATCCAAACACCATATTTTAATTTTTGAATAATGCTTCTAACATGCTCGGGTACCTTGGGCATAGTCTAGACTTTGAATTTATGAGGATCTTTGACCCTGATGGTTAATGGGAATTGGTTTAAGTTTTTTTAAGTTTTCACTCATCTGCCTCTATCAAATACATTGTTACTTGCTGATCTCGTTGGCCTGATTTCAGGGTGCAATGGTTTCTACTATCCATAGCGAGCAAGTTGTGATTAATCTTCGTGCCTTTGAGAAGTAGAGCTAGACCAATGAGGCACTCACTTAGTAGAACACCAAGATGAAGGATGATTTGAAGAAATTTACTGATGAGATGCAAAATTCCCATGGAATGATTCAAGAGAGAGATGACCAGGTGGTTGTAAAAACACTGGCTCTATATAAGGTAAAGGAGGAAAATGGGAAGCTGAAGGGCCCGGCTGGCGTTAAGGTCGATGCTAGAGCTAAGTCCAATGGGACATATCCAATGACTTCTAATCTTATAGATTATGGGGATAAAAGCCTCTTGAAGACCGCACTGTAATCCTAAACTCCTAATGATGAGTGATATGAGGCCAATAAGTTCTGCTGTGGAGAGGGTGCAAATCATAGGGCGTCCTTCTCGTCGGCTCCCTCATCGAGCGAGGTCATCCTTCTGCTATTGTGAGGTGGAGGACGTTAAGTATGATCATCAAAATACCGTCACTTTTGAATATCTAAAGAAGGATCCAAACTCCATATTTTAATTTTTGAATAATGCTTCTAACATGCTTGGGTACCTTGGGCATAGTCTAGACTTTGAATTTATGAGGATCTTTGACCCTGATGGTTAATGGAAATTGGTTTAAGTTTTTTTAAGTTTTCACTCATCTGCCTCTATCAAATACATTATTACTTGATGATCTCGTTGGCCTGATTTCAGGGTGCAATGGTTTCTACTATCCATAGCGAGCAAGTTGTGATTAATCTTCGTGCCTTTGAGAAGTAGAGATAGACCAATGAGGCACTCACTTAGTAGAACACCAAGATGAAGGATGATTTGAAGAAATTTACTGATGAGATGAAAAATTCCCATGGAATGATTCAAGAGAGAGATGACCAGGTGGTTGTAAAAACACTGGCTCTATATAAGGTAAAGGAGGAAAATGGGAAGCTGAAGGACCTGGCTGGCGTTAAGGTCGATGCTAGAGCTAAGTCCAATGGGACATATCCAATGACTTCTAATCTTATAGATTATGGGGATAAAAGCCTCTTGAAGACCACACTGTAATCCTAAACTCCTAATGATGAGTGATATGAGGCCAATAAGTTCTGTTGTGGACAGGGTGCAAATCATAGGGCGTCCTTCTCGTCGGCTCCCTCATCGAGCGAGGTCATCCTTCTGCTATTGTGAGGTGGAGGACGTTAAGTATGATCATCAAAATACCGTCACTTTTGAATATATAAAGAAGGATCCAAACTCCATATTTTAATTTTTAAATAATGCTTCTAACATGCTCGGGTACCTTGGGCATAGTCTAGACTTTGAATTTATGAGGATCTTTGACCCTGATGGTTAATGGAAATTGGTTTAAGTTTTTTTAAGTTTTCACTCATCTGCCTCTATCAAATACATTATTACTTGCTAATCTCGTTGGCCTGATTTCAGGGTGCAATGGTTTCTACTATCCATAGCGAGCAAGTTGTGATTAATATTCGTGCCTTCGAGAAGTAGAGATAGACCAACGAGGCACTCACTTAGTAGAACACCAAGATGAAGGATGATTTGAAGAAATTTACTGATGAGATGAAAAATTCCCATGGAACGATTCAAGAGAGAGATGACCAGGTGGTTGTAAAAACACTGGCTCTATATAAGGTAAAGGAGGAAAATGGGACGCTGAAGGACCTGGTTGGCACTGATGCCATTAAACTTCAATGTTTTGAGGAGGAACTTAACAAGGCCAACAAAGATATTACTAAGGCTCATTAGGATATTAGTAATACAAGGATCAGACCATTCCCGAGTAGGGAACTTTTCCCATAACTCTAGAGGTTTCCCACAACACTAACATGAACCCAAAAATTAACAGTACTTCTCAAGTCACCCCAAAAACTAAAAATACTCTCGTGGCCTAGGAACCTCTAAACTTATATCTTTATGAGGCTCTTTTGATTTGTAATTCCTCATACTCATAGTGATATTACTGTTTCGTAATGAACATCTACCATTTTACTTGCTTTTATTTGAAATCAAGCATTATTCAATTTCTTGTCTGCATGCATGTATCGATTGCTCATTATGTTTGAATTTATGAAAGTTATTTTTCTCGGCCAAGTTATTAGCCTTCAATTGTGATCTAATGTCTTCTAAAAAATATTTTCGCATGTTAATATGGTCAAATATATTCGATTTTCTAGTATTAATGGCCGTATAGTTGGATTTTGTCAACCTGACCCAATTTACTAGATTTTTAAGGTAGAGCCTCCCAGTAGTTTAGTCAAGTGGTTCTGAGGTAGGATCATGTTAAACTAAAATTGACTTATAAATAACGGGAGGATGAACTTGACTTTTATTGACTTGGGTTGTACCAATATTTGTGCCAAATTATAAGTCAAATGGATAGATCTTATCATACTAACCATGTGTCAGCATTAGTTTCCCACATCAAGCAAATCTACTAGGATCTATCCCTTCATTAATCAACTTATTGGTCAGTTATGATCGAATTTTGCCGATGAGACCATGTGAATGCACTAGATTAACAAGATTTGGCTAAACTTCTTGATCGTTACCTATCTAAGATGATCTCATTCATGAAGCATGTTTTTCTTATACTAATTTAGATATGATCATATTTG
Organism: Sambucus nigra; assembly: GCA_949130495.1. Taxonomy (NCBI): domain Eukaryota; kingdom Viridiplantae; phylum Streptophyta; class Magnoliopsida; order Dipsacales; family Adoxaceae; genus Sambucus; species Sambucus nigra. Next base: position 163,633,996 of record OX422220.1, on the reverse strand, counting down.
AGATGTCTTCATCCCAAACGTCTTGCACATCTCTTACTCTGATGAACTAGGCATTGAATAGTGAAGAAAAACTCGAAATGAAAACATATGTAGCAGAGGAGATTTTGATTCTCATTGATCATTGAAGAATTATTTACATGGGAATGAAAAAGTTTTTACATGATTAATTTTTTACTCTTTTAAATTGTGATCACTACTAATAATATCTCCTCAGGTGTTCTGCATTCCACGAGCTCCTAAATGATTCCCCTTCCAAGGTCTCAATCCTGAAGTTTCGGGTTGCACGATAGTAGACATTATGTACCATGCCAATTCTGTACCAATTTATTCTGTTTTTGGATAATAATATTCAGTATGCAATCTCCTTCCTTTAAGTTGCTCGATTTTACCCTTTTGTTTTAAAATTGAGTCATCTTTTGTTGGTACGATACCACCCAAAGTGATGCATCTTCCTTGACTTCCTCTACCAGGTCCAAGCCGAGTTTTCTCATTATGTCGTTCCTTGGTGATTTGAAATTGAGTACTCTGCGGCTAGGTTAGTTGATCTCTGTGGGAATTACCATCTTTGTTCCAAATGCCAATATGAGAGAAGTCTCTCTCAGTTTTCATCATTGGAGTGGTCCTATATTCCCAAAGTATGCCATATATCTCATTGATGTAGTTCTCATTGGCATTGTAAAATATTCTTTACATTCCATTCAATAGGTTTCATTCTTTATCTATATCTTCCCGTTGCACTGATGGTGAGATGGGCCCGAGTGAAATTTCTTAATCCCTGATTGGATTCAAAATTCTTCAAACTTATCATTATCGAACTAAGTACCATGGTCTGTGATGAAAGCATACGACATCCCATGTCAACAAAAGATATTCTTCCATATAAGATGGAAGACCTTTTCATATGTCATTCGGGAAGTGGATCGACCTCCACCCACTTAGTGAAGTAATTCACTGTTGTAATCAAGTATTTAAATATTCCCTTTGTCTTTTGTAGTGGGCCGACCAGATCAATACCCCACACGAAAAATGGCAGAGGATATGTGATCAATGCCAATACACCTCCAGATCTTCTATGAATTATGACATACCCTTCATACATGTCACACTTCATTGCTTAACTAGATAATTACTTTTTTTATAGTGGGATAGTAGTATCCTTGAGTGGCAACCCATTTCAACGATGACTTTCCCACTGAATGATCCCCACATGAGCCCTCATGAAATTCTTTGATTAGCTTGTAAACTTCAGTGGGATGATTTTGTCTGAGCAGTGACATAAAAAATCCCCATCTAAACAGGATTCCTTCTTTAATAATGTATCTCATTGCCCTATAATGAAGTCTATTTACTTCCTTTGGGTCTGTCGGAACTACATCGGTGTATAAATATTCACCGATAGGATCCATCTAGGATGGTCCCATGTTTAATAGCATCATAAACAAGCATTTTTCCTCTATATTACACTGCGAATATACTTCTACACGTACTGTTCTTCTTAGTTTGGTTCATGTGGGTAAGGCCAGATGAGCAAGTGAATCTGCTCGATCATTTTCAGATTTTGGTATTCTTATTATTATTTGTACAGTCAGGAACCTTGAAAACAATGCTTTCACCTTTACCAAGAACTTCACCATTAATTCTTCTTTTGCCCCATAAACCTTGAGGACTTGGTTCAAGACCAGTTAAGAGTCACTGTGCATTGATAACTTCTTAATACCCAGTGATAATGCAAGTCCCAATCCCTCCATAAGGGCTTCATATTCTGATGTATTATTGGAGGCCTCAATGTTGAACCTATGGGCATACTCAACATTAACCCCCCTTGTGTGTCATAACTATCAAACCCGCTCCACTATAATTGGCACATGATGAGCCATCTACAAACAACTACCACACCAGAGGCTCTTCTTCACATCTGCCTTCAACTAAGCATCCATTCTTGAACATTTTTTTCATTTTCTCTAAATCACGAGCTATTTTTTTCTGAAATGATGACTGTGATCTATCACTGATCTGTTCAACTAGCTTTTCTGATATCTACTCGACGTATTTCTCCTCGTAAGTAAATTATGCTATGAAATAGACCAATGCCTGGACCTTAATAACCATTCTTCGATAATAAAATATGTTATAATCTCGTAGTTCTACTACCCAAGCGATCAGTTTACCTGATTCTTATATTTATGAAAATCTTATTATAGAGAAAGGTCTATATAAATGATAATTCTATGTGCATGAAAGTCCGACTTTATCCTCTGATACGTGTAAATGGAATACAATGCTAAATTCTCTCATAAATGGTACCATATTTTAGCTCCACGACACCCCTTTATAGTGTAATAGACACGCGTTTATATTACGTCTTCATGTGATATTATAGTTGAGCTAACTGCTATCTCCGACATCGCAAGGTAGAAGTTCAACATTTTAAAAGAGAAAGCGTTATAATTACCCATACTATTTTTTATTTTGGCTTATCACGTTAGACCTAAATTGCAGCTTTATGACTTCTACGAATTCAAATACGAAGCTAAAGAATTTTGGAAGATTGAAGAATCGTACATCTCAACAACTTTAGAATAATTTATCGATGCATTTGGTAAAGCTCTATTTTTCCAAGGATTTTAAAAACTTGAGGAGCTTGTTTTTCAAAATGGTTTAAAAATAGTTTGAAAGTAAACTTTGAAAAACTCTCTATCTCATTAGAATGAGAATAGCTTTTCATTCGAATGAACTATGATATATCGTCCGAATGAAATTCTCTTGGTTCGAACAAACTCTAGATTTTCCCCTTTTTGGCAAGCTATGAGATATTATTTGAATCCTCGTTAGAAACCTTTCAAATGAGATGGGTGGGTCGGTAAAATGAGACTTTCAAATGATCGACGGGGGTATTTTTCATCCTTCTCTGGAATATCATTCGATATGTCGTTAGATACCAGATCGAACAAAAATAGTTGTGTCTTTCACCTATCATTCGAACGACGACTGGGATTTTGTTTTTCAAATTAAATTTGATCTACATCTCTAATATTGTTACCTTTGTAACAAACTTCCTTATAAAATGAGATATGAGATTAGACTCCATAAGAACTCTCTTTGAAAGCTTTTTTCACGTTTTTTGAGTTATCATTGCGGTCAAAGTCTTCCATAATGATTTAAAATCCATTGGAAACATAAAGATCACTTTATCAAATAAAAAAGAACCTTTCTAGTTAAAAAAAACCTTGGTCGAGAGAAATCTCTACTAGTGTTTTATGAATCCTATGTTTCATTGTTGAGGAAGAAAAAGGTTAATCAGTGGATACCGAGGGAAGGCTGTTTCCTGTGGAAGACTTTGGACTACGTCATTTTTTGTAGAAGATGTAAGGACATTTTGTCCATTATTTCTGTGTATGTCATAAGCCGTTACATCCTTGAAGAAATTCAAGATCACATCGTCATCAACGGATCCGAATATCAAAGAATTCAAGGAATCAATTTTCTGGTCAGCCGGACTGGTCCGCCTGTTTTAAAAAGGAATCGGTCCGCACCGGACCAATCTGCCAGTTTCGAAAAAGAACCGATCTGCCTCAAGCTGGACCGATCCTCTTATGCTTCATTCCAGTAGACCCCGGACCGATTGCGAATCGAAGAGTCCCTTTTCAAATAAGAACCGATCTGACCTCGGACAGGTCCGAATCAGAAGCGGACCGATCCGTCTGGGATAAAATCGTGCAGATCTTGTTCAGATTTTTTAGGGCCAGGTTTTCTTTTATAAACCAACTTCAGAGATTTGTTTAGTAAGAGTTTTATAGACGATTTTCAGAGTCCAAAATACTCTAAGTCTTCACTTTTGTGAGTCCCAAGACTCATGTTTTGATTCACATAACTTTTCAAACCCTTGTGAATCCGTTTGCAACTAAAGAACACAACCGTGTGTCTGTTCAAACCATTGTGGAGAAGACCGTCCTTCTTCTTCATTGCTGCCCTCCTGGAAAGAGAAAGTTCTAATTGCCGACTATAGATCCGACGCCTACGGGTAATTCGGTGTCACTGTATTTTCATTGTAATCCGACAAATTGTATGTTACAATATTATAATGAAAATAAATGGTGTTGCCCCTTTGGGGGATTTTTCCTCACATGTGTGTGTTTCAATGTTCTTGCTTGTTTCATCATCTTATTAAATCACACCTAGATGCATGTTTAGGACTTAATTGATAAAAATTGTGTTTAATTAAATAATATCTCTATTTGAATGCACGCGCACTCTTTTCAAATTGGTATAATAGCAGGTTACACTAATCTATCGCGTATTCCTAATTTTCCGATTTTTTTTTTCTAAGATATCAATTTTCCAAAAAAAATGATTTTTGAAAATGAGTGTGTTCATAATGGAGGTTATATAATAAAATGCCAGTTTTTGATGGGAGAAACTATGCATATTGGAAAGCCCGCATGAGATCTGCATTAAAAGCCATTGATGAACGTGTATGGATTTTGGTTGAAAGAGGGTGGATACCTCCCTCCGTCACTGTTGAAAATTTGACCAATTTAAAACCTGTCTCCTTTTGGACTGAAGAAGAGTTTAGATGGTCATCTTTTAATTCTAAAGGTTTAAGTGCTAAATCTGGGTCTGTCACACCTGATGAGTTCAAACGCATAATGACGTGCACCACGTCAAAAGAGGCATGGGATGTTTTGCAAATTACCCATGAAGGTACTAATGCTGTGAAAGAGTCTAAACTGCAAAATTTGACAACTCAATTAGAAACAATCACCATGCTTGAATCGGAATGTTTTGATGAATTTTATGCTAGACTGTCTGATATTGTTAACACTAGCTTCAATCTTGGTGAACACATTCCTAATGCTAGAGTTATTAAAAAGATTCATCATTCTCTCCCTAAGCGTTTTATCCCTAAAGTCACTGTACTAAATTCAATGGGTAATTTAAATACGCTAAAATTGGAGGAACTTGTAAGAGATTTGTAAACTTATGAGATTGATATGTTCCCTAAATCTGTCAAGTTGAAAGATAAGGGAATTACACTTAATGCTTATGAGAAAAAAGGTGAGGGGTCAGCAAGAAAGAGGGAATCATCTAGAGAAATAGAGATTGATACGTCAGATTCTGAGTGTAATTTTGATCTAGATGATTTAGCCCTGTTTGCTAAAAATTTCCAAAGAATTCTCAATTTCAAGAAAAATGGTAATTTTAAAGATAAAAAGAAGTTTGAGAAAAATAAGTTTGAAAAGAAAAATGAAAAAGTTTTTAAAGACCCTCCTAAGAAGGAAAATGAGAGATGTTTTGAGTGTGATGGTAGGGGTCATAGAGCATTTGAGTGTGCTACTAGGCTAAACAGAGAAAAGGGCAAAGCTGTCCTTAATGCTACCCTTATTGACGACAGTGAGGTCGAGTCGTTGGATTCTAGAGATGAGTCACCGTATGAGTGTAACTTCACTGCATTCATGGATAGTCATGTGAATACTTCTAGTGCTCCTCACGACGATGAGGATGCTGCTTCACAGGGACACCTCGACAGTGAGATCGATGTGAGTGAGGAGGAGGATGACACAAGTTAGAGCGAGAGTGATATCCAACGCGCATATGCCGAGCTTTATTCTGAGTCATTCAAAACTAAAAAGCGTAACAAAGAGTTAGTTCTTAGGATCACCGCTTTAGAGGAAGACTTAAGAAAAGCGCGAGAGAGAGAGAGAGAGTCCTCCACCTGCACTACCTTAAGAGAGAGAGAATCTTCCTATGATGAGAAAGAGAGTTTGTTTAGAGAGAGAGATGGTTGTTTTGAGAAAGAGAGAGGGGACTTGACCAAATAAGTGGCTAGTCTTACGAGTGAGCTCCATTCCTCCATGGAAACTCAGAAGAAACTTGAAGCCCTTGTTTCCCAACTTACTCATGATCTTGATAGAGCACGGGAAGTCAAGGTTCAAATCGAGGACAGATATGGAAAGATGGGAAAGATGCTCCTCGGCCCCGCTTTAGGTTTTGGTGATAGGCATGGAATATGTTATGATGGTGCCTCCACGTCCCAAATTGAACCTGGACCAGTTCCTGAGTTTACTATGACTCCTTATGGCCATCGTCAAAAACCTCGAAAGAGAGTTCGACCAAGAAAAGCAAACCAAGGTTCGTCTTTGACTGTGTTCTTTTGTACATATTTCAAAAGAAAAGGCCACCTTATGGAGTTTTGCTATAGTATGGGTCGAACACGACGTACTACTGCTCCACCACAGCATACTGATGATTTTACCAGTCTGAGAGAGCGAGTTGATTTTTTAGCTGCCACATCACAAAGTTTGATAGAGGAATTCCGACGAATGTCTTTACCATTAGTGAATGCTTCTCACATTCCGACTAACACCAACAACAATAAATGTAAACCAAAGGTCACCACTACTTGGGTACCTAAGAAAAATAAAAAGGCCTTTGTTGTTCATGTCACTATCAAAGCACATAATACCTCACAGTGGTACTTTGATGGTTGGTGCTCCAGACATATGACAGGTGATGCCTCATTTGTTACGTCTCTTGAGGATTATCAGGATGGCAGAGTCACCTTTGGAGATGGGAGCAAGTCTAGCATTGTAGGACGTGGTACTGTAGAGTTCCCAGGATTTCCTAAGCTAGAGAATGTTTTGTACATCAAAGGTTTAAAAGCAAACCTTCTCAGCATTAGCCAGCTGTGCAACGATGACTTTTCCATAAAGTTTGATCGGGATGAGTGTAAGGTCTATAATCACGCCGATAAACTTTTAGTGCGAGGGGTAAGGACAAAGGATAATTGTTATGAGAGTGAGCCCACATCCTCACTTGTCTGCAACAATGCTACAATCACTCCTATGGATCTGTGGCACCAATGCCTAGGTCACATGAACGTTAGAGATCTAACTCGTTTAGCTAAAAGGGGCCTAGTATGTGGCTTACCATCACTTGGACTGCCAATTTTGATGGTTTGTGGACCCTGTCAATTGGGAAAACAAATTCGTAGCCCCATAGGAAGTTGAATTCCATTACCACCTCCCGAGCTCCTGAGCTGATTCACATGGATCTTATGGGTCCTACTTGTACTGAGAGTTTAGGTGGTAAGAGGTATATCCTCGTGATGGTAGGCGGTTTCTCCAGATATTCTATTGTAGGTTTTCTGAGAGAGAAATCTGATGTTGTAAAAATTTTAACGACCAAGTGTCGTGTCCTGTAAAATCAACACGGAGTCACTATTAATAGGATACGTAGTGATAATGGAACTGAATTTAAAGAAGCAAAGGTAAATCTTTACTGTGATAGCATTGGGATCAAACATGAGTTTTCTGCTGTGAAGACTCCTCGGCAAAATGGGATTGTTGAGAGAAAGAATAGGACGATCCAAGAAATGGCTAGATCTATGCTTCTAGGTCATAGAGTGTCTAGGAGATTTTGGGCAGAGGTAGTGTCTACTGCATGCCATACGGTGAGTAGGGTTTACCTGCATCCACACACACTTAAGACATCATATGAATTGTGGACTGGCAAGAAACCCAACCTTGCATATTTTCGTGTTTTTGGGAGTAAATGCTACATCCTACGGGATAAAGAGCAATTTGACTCCCCAAGCGATGAGGGAATATTTCTAGGGTATTCATCGAATAGCAAAGCGTACCAGGTTTTTACCCTGAATATCTCTAAGGTTATGGAGTCAATAAACGTCACCGTGCAAGATGACGAACCTTCACCGTTTATTGATTCTAGCCTTCCGTGTGAGGATAAGGATGTTTCGAGAAGTAATTTACTTGCACCTCACCCACACTATGTGGACCCTACTCATGTATTAGGGGACACATCTACTTGGGTTCGCAAGAGTCATGACCCTTCTTCCTTGTTGGTGATCCCACACTAGGGGTAAAGACTCATGCTCAACTCGAGAATGTTGTTAGCCATTTTTTTACACATATAAAGTCGAGCCCAAGAATCACAAAGAATCACTCTTGGATGAACACTGGATATCTGCCATGCAGGATGAGTTGCTTCAGTTTAAAAAGAATAATATCTAGGAACTTGTTCCCCGACCTTGTGAGACTAATGTAATAGGTACCAGATGGATTTTCAAGAATAAAATGGATGAAAATGGTACCATAATCAGAAACAAGGCTAGGTTGGTCGCTCAAGGCTACACACAAATAGAAGGTGTAGACTTTGGTGAGGCATTTGCTCCTGTTGCGAGGCTTGAGTCCGTCCGCTTACTACTCGCCATCGCATGTCATATGCGCTTCAAGTTATATTAGATGGATGTCAAGAGTGCCTTTCTAAATGGCATTCTACAGGAGGAGGTTTACATGGAATAACCAAAAGGGTTTGAAGACCCTAAGAACCCGAAGCACGTCTACTATCTGAGAAAAGCCTTGTATGGTTTGAAGCAAGCACCCCATGCTTGGTATGAGAGGCTTACTTCCTATCTCTTAGCCCGTGGCTTCAAGAGAGGGGGAGTTGATATGCCGTTGTTCATCAGGAGATATGACAGCGATATTTTGGTTGCCCAGGTCTATGTGGACGACATAATCTTTGGATCCATGTGCTCCCATCATGCTCATCACTTTGAGGAGGAGATGAAAAGTGAGTTTGATATGAGCATGGTTGGTGAGCTCACTTTCTTCCTTGGTCTCCAGTTTCATCAGCTAGAGAATGTGATGTTCATCTCCCAATATAAGTATGCTAGAGAACTAGTGACGAAATTTGGTTTAGAGTCCGCTAAGAATGCACGTAAACTTATGAGTACCTCTACCAACCTTAGTAAGGAGGCTTTAGGCAAGCACATAGAGAAAACCTTGTATTGGAATATGATAGGTAGTCTCCTCTACTTGACTGCCAGTCGTTCCAACATAGCCTTTAGTGTTGGAGTCTGTGCGCGATATCAGGCGTTCCCAAAAGAGTCACATTTACTTCCTCTAAAACGTATTATTAAATATATGACTAGGACTCTCTCATATGGTATTTGGTATTCCTTTGATACCGATGACCGTTTATCCGACTATTTGGATGCTGATTGGGTCGGGGATGTAGATGGTTGTAGGAGCACTTCTGGTGGGTGTTTCTATTTTGGTTTTGCTCTTGTCTCCTGGCTAAGCAAGAAGCAAAATTCCATCTCTTTGTCCAACGCAGAGGCTGAGTACATCGCCGCCGGGAGTTGTTGCACGCAACTCTTGTGGATGAAGCAAATGTTGGAGGATTATGGGATTTCACATGACACCATGACTATTTTCTGTGACAACACGAGTGCGATACACATATCCCGTAATCCAGTCCATCATTCGCGCACAAAGCACATCAGGATACGCGAGCATTTTATACGTCAGTTAGTTGAGGAGAAAGTCATATCCCTGAGTTTCGTACCCACCGACAGTTAATTAGCCGATATTTTCACAAAACGTTTAGATGCCCTTAGATTTGAAAGTCTTAGGAAGTCTTTGGGGATTTGCACAATTGACTGAGGGGTTGGTCTTTGCCTAGAATAGGATGATTTTTCATGTTCATATCATATGCTTCCTATTACTAGCGTATTTTATATGTTTTATTGTTTTGTTCTACAGCTATTTATTTATTTTTTTGAAAAATCCAAAAAGATTTTCGTTTTATAAAATTTTTAGAAAAGCTCAAAAAGATTTTTGTATTTTATTTGCACATTTTATGGATCAGCATTTAAGATAGCCAAGTCAGAACTTCATTCCATTTATCCATGTGACTGTTTGATAGAGATTTGAGACGCTACAACATTTCATCCATGGGCTTTACATTGTTTGGAGTCTTTGAGATGTTATTAATGATATCTTTCTACATGTTTGACTCCTATCACCTCTATTGCACACATGCACGGATATATTTGATTATTATACTTGTCTATCACATATTGGCTTGAGTGTTTTCATCTCAATTCTGTCTATACAACTAACAATATACGATAAAACTTGACATGATTGGAATGCATGTGAAAACCGTTTTGGTGAGACTGTGTGTTTATTGGAAAATGGGGAAGGGCTACGAAAGGTTCATTTAGCCTTTGCGATTCTAAGCCACCATTAACAAGGACCTAAAAAATTGAGGAATTCTATTATCCGAGGTCCACAGAGGTTAAAAGAGCCCGAAAAAAATTTAAAGGCAATAAAAATCAATATATGCCAAAATATGGGCCATTAATTTTCACTATCAATTCTCCAATGTTTGAGAATTTAGATCGCCTCATTTCAAAATATAAATCTGAGGGAGTTTGGTTGAAGAATTCAAACGGGTTTGCACTTCCTTGAAAGTCCTGAAAAAGAATTAAATCGTTTTGGACGTTTTTGGTGTGGAAATCATTTTTTGTTTTGATTTGTTGATTTGATTGAGTCAATGTCTAATATTTCCAACCTTTTACACCAAAGGAAGATTTTGAGTTCATTCGTTAGGAGTATCTGATATTCATCGTGCACATATGTCATGTTTGTATGCATTGATTTTCCTATCAAATTTGATCACACCTCTACACTTCCGCTATCATCGACTTGGTTGTTTTCTGTTCGTTCATGGTGTGATTTTTTTGTTTGTTTTGTTTGAAATTTTTTGTCAAAACTTTAAAAAATAGTTGCTTATTCCTTGTGACACCACGATATTTTGCTTGTTTGAGCTATTTTTCTCATTTGTCTATTTGGGGACATCATAGAAAAGGGGGAGAAAGAATTATCATTTTATGGGGATTTGATTTCTGAATTTTTGAGATTTGATAAAGTATGCTTTCATCATAAATTGGTATCTTTGTTTATCTCATTTCAAACTCGATACGTCACTCGGTATTTGCTTTGTCTCATGTGTGTAGGTACTTCTTTGATGATCTCTGAATTGCACACCCTAATGAGAAAAGCGTTAAGATTACTGAAGAGTTGAAGACCAAACGTTGTAGTCTAATTCATTTGTATCTTTCCAGTTTTGGGTTCATGGAAGGGTAGATTTGTATAGGAAATTTGACATTTGATAATTCAGATGTTTTTATGTTTTTACGGGCATAGACATAGGGGGAGATTTGTAAAGACATTTTGTCCATTATTTATGTGTATGTCATAAGCCGTTACATCCTTGAAGAAATTCAAGATCACATCGTCATCAACGGATACGAATATCAAAGAATTCAAGGAATCAGTTTTTTGGTCAGTCGGATCGATCCGCCTATTTTAAAAAGGAACCGGTCCGCACCGAACTGATTTGCCAGTTTGGAAAAGAACCGATCCGCCTCAAGTCGGACTGATCTGCTTATGCTTCAATCCATTAGACCCCGGACCAATTGCGAACTGAAGAAGCCCTTTTCCAAAAAGAACCGATCCGACCTCAGACCGGTCCGGATCAGAAGCGAACTGATCTGTCTGGGATAAAATCGTGCAGATCGTGTTCAGAGTTTTTAGGGCCAAGTTTTCTTTTATAAACCAACTTCGGGGATTTTTTTAGTAAGACTTTTATAGACGATTTTCAGAGTCCCAAATACTCTAACTCTTCACCTTTGTGAGTCCCAAGACTCATGTTTTGATTCACACAACTTTTCAAACCCTTGTGAATCCGTTTTCAACCCAAGAACACAACCGTGTGTCTGTTCAAACCATTTTGGAGAAGACCGTCCTTCTTATTCATTATTGCCCTCCTGGAAAGGGAAAGTTCCAGCCACCGACTATAGATCTGAAGCCTGCGGGTAATTCTGTGTCACTGTATTTTCATTGTAATCCGAGAAATTGTATGTTACAATATTATAATGAAAATAAATGGTTTTGCCCCTTTGGTGGATTTTTCCTCACATGTGTGTGTTTGAATGTTCTTGCTTGTTTCATCTTCTTATTCAATCACACCTAGATGCATATTTAGGACTTAATTGATAAAAAATGTGTTTAATTAAATAATATCTCTATTTGAACGCCGCACTGTTTTCAGAAGAAATTGAAGACTCTGTGCAACACACTTAGTTAGTCCAAGTAGTATATAAGTCGATTGTCTGTCAATTACTCTACCATGCAGAATATAGGTTTTACCCTTTTAGGGAATTTACCGTATGTCTTGAGTATATTTGCATGCTTGGTTTGCTAAATTAAAATTTGGACCACATCTTTGTTTGCAGACCTAAATTAATCAAAGATAAAATTTTGTAAAATTGGATGCGTGTGTGTCAAACAAAAATATAAATAATTCCACGGAATCTTAACACTCTAAAATTGGTATTAGAATGGGTAACTCTAAGATATTGTGTGATCCTGATTTTTTTGAATTTTTTATTGAAATACCAATTTTCTCAAATTGGTGTGAGAAGAGGTTACGCTAATATATTGTGTGATCCTTTAAAAAAAATTGATATCATTTTTTTTAAATTGGTGGTCTTTAAAAATTTAGATTTTATTGAAAATTTGCTTAATAGGCTGTTGATTTTTTATAGGTCAAACTATGCTTACAAGAAAGTTAGAATGAGGTCATCTTTAAAAGAAATTGATCAAATGGTTTGGCTTGTGCATGAAAGAGGGTGACACCACCCATTGTGACTAATGACAATGTCAAAAGTCTTAAACCCATTACTGCTTAGACGAAAGATGAATTTAAGTGGATTCCTCACAATATTCGCAGCATATGTGCCAATTTTGGAGTCGTTACCCCTAACAATTTCCCCCGCATTATGTCGTGCACCATGTCTAAAGAAGCTTGGGATACCTCACTCATGAGGGTACTAATTATATGAAAGGTTCTAAGAAGAAAAAGCTAACCACTCAATTTGAAACGATTACCATTATAAAGTCTGAGTCATTTGATGAACTTTACAAACTTTTTTCAGACATTGTAAATTCTAGTTTTAATTTGGTGAGAAAATTCCTGAGACGAGATTTGTTAAAAAGATTATGAGAACCTTGCCAACCCGTTTTATCCCTAAAGTCAATGTTTTGAATTAATTGAGAATATTAGATACTCTTAGATTAGAAGAACTCATAGGAGATCTTCAAACTTATGAAATTTATATGTTTCTAAAAACTATTATGAAAAAGGAAATATGGGGCTCGGTCTAAAAGGAAGAAAGAAAAGTTTGTGAATGTGAGTTTGAACTTTATTTTGAGATGAATAGTCTAACCATTTTTGCGAATAATTTCTCAAATCTAACAAAAAAAACTTTCCAAATAAAATATTTTAAAGAAAAATAAAAATAAGAACGAGGCAATAATGTTTGTGAGAAAGATGAGATAAGAATATATGAGTGTGAGGCAAAAGGTACATGGCACATGAGTGTGCCACTTGGCTAAGAGACATGGAAAAAAATTCACACAAGGTCACTACTAGCGATAGTGAAGTCGAGCCGGTGAATTCTAGGGATGAATCAACTCATGGACCCTGTCTTGCATTCATGGCCAGTCACGTTCGTACTTCTAGTTTGTCCCATGCCTACAAGGATATTTCTAAACGTGAGTGCCTTGATAATGTTTTGAATAATTTTAGAGTGAGTGATAGTGAAGAAGAGAATTCGAGTGAGGGAGAATGGAGACTCCAAATGGCTTCTAGTGATCATTACACCGAGAATTTAAAAATAAAAAGCTTAATAAAGAATTGTCTCTTAGGGTGTGTGATTTTGATCAGGAGGTGAATGTTTTGAGAGAGTGTGAGTACTCAATAAGTCAACTAGAGAAGGTGAAGTTTCCTTTATGTGTGCAGTTTATTAGTGTAGGTAGAGAGAAGACCAATTTGACTAACACCATGGCTAGTCTTACGAGAGATCTTCAAGCTTCATTGAAGACTCATGAGAAACTTGAATCTCGTGTATCCCAACTTGAAATTGATATTGAAAGTGCCCGAGAGGTCAAGATCACTTTTTAGGACACATATAAGAAGCTTGGAAAGATACTAGTTTGTCTCGCATTAGGTAATGTTGAGAGGCAAAGAATAGGTTCTGACGATGCATCCACTTCCAAAGACGCACCCGAGATGGTTCCCGAGTTTTTGATGGATCCTTATGGACCTCAACGTAACCCATAAAGAAAACCCAAGCCACCTAGAAGAGCTCATCCTAGACATTTTAAGAAAGCTGGACCAAAGCCTGTTTATGTTTGTTCCCATTGAAAACAAAGAGGTCACTTTAGAGAGTTTTATTTTAAGCTATGGAGAGTTTCTCAGAAGCGTGTTCATTGGTATGCTCCCACACGAGTTTTTACACATGTTTGCACACGCACTCCTACAAACGTTACCCCACAAGCTCCTTCACATCATCATAGAGATTTAGAGAGTTTTTTAGAGCATGTAGAGTATTTAGTGAGGACTTGACAATGTTTGATGGAGGAATTTCATAGGATGGCTTCTCCTTTTGAGAACTCCTCCAAGCCTAATGACTCAGGTTGATACATGTTTCTAGAATAGGGAGATTTCTATAGTGTATTATTATTTTATTTATTTATTTTTATTTTTTATATTTATAGAAAAATCCAAATAAGAGTTTTTTTCTGATTTTTTTTTAAAATACAAAAATATTTTCTATTTTTAAGAAAAAAGTTAAAAAGTGAAAAAGTGAAAAATATTTTATTTCGATAAAAATTTTGAAAAAGACAAAATTATTTTTGTATTTTCGATTTTTCACCATATATGGATGAACATTTAAGATATTCGATTCACCCCTTCATACAATCCATTCATGTGACTGTTTCGTAGTGGTTTGAGGCATGACTTTGTTTCAATAGTGTGATTAATAAAGTGTGGATATCATTATTTTGATCATTTATGATTACTATCTACATGTTAGACTCCTTGTCACTTTATTGCATACATGCACGAGCTTTATCAACATTGTGCTTACTTGTCATTTGGCAAATACGATATGCTCTTCTCAAATCTTCTTAACAATGAACCAAATGTGAAAAGAGATAAGTTGTGCATGTTCCATTGACCAAATTTCATTTTTTTTCCAGAAAATATTATTGTATGTTAAGCAATTGAAAGGTGATACCAAAGATCAGAATATTCTTTGCGTTAAAAGCCACTTTTTGCATAAAAGAGCCTACAAAGATTAGAGGCACATAAAAATTGAAGTGTCAGGCCATTTGTGTTATAATCATTGATGTTTCACTACACATGAGCATTATGAATTATTCAAAATAATTGACAGTAATTCTTATATATGAGAGATTTTGAGGGGGTTATAAAGTAGAAGATCAATGAGTTTGCACAACGGCATTCTTGAAAAACATTAAATAGTTTGGCATTATTGGTGTGAGAATCATTTAGTTCATGAAAAGTTGAGTCAATGTCATACGAGTTCACTAATTTTTACCCCTAAGATCGACATTGAGTTATTTTTTTAGAAGTGTCTCATGACTTCGTGCACCTATGTTATGAATCTTTATGTTGATTTTCTAATGGAAACTATTCACACAATTACTTTCCATTTTCAAAATTTGGATATTTTTGTGTTATTCGATGGTGACTATGTGTTTTGTATCTATATGTACCTTTTATTCTTACACATGAAAATTTTCGAAAATAGAGGCACATGTTCTTTGGGTTTCCATCATATTATGATTTTGAGATTATCATTACATATAGTCTATTTAATTATCTTTGCGATAATATCTTGCTTCTTGACGCGGTGCATATTTATCATGACTTGTTTCTACTCCTTTGTCTATTACAGGCAAAAAGGGGGAGAATAATTTTGGGGGTGGGTATTTATCTTTTAAAACTCGTATGCATCACATTATTTAGTTTACCTCATGTGCGTAGGATGTTTCGCCTAGATGATGGTCATTTGGACCCACACAAGATGAAGACAAAGTTAGACAAAGGGAAGATCAATTTCAGTTGAAGATTTATACAAGAATGAATTTATGTTTTCTAATTTGGGGGGGGGGGGGGGGGGTATTCATTGTATTAGTCTTTATGATAAAATTTGTCTTTGGTTTCTGTTTCGTACCGAAATAACATAAGGGGAGATTTATAAGAATAAGTTTTATGATTTCTCAGTTTATTTTTTTTATTTTGGATTATCCCGTTAGACATACACTGCACCTTAATGACTTCTACGAATTTGAAGACAATGTTGAAGGGTTTTGGAATATTAAAGAATTGTATGTGTCAACAACTTTAAAAGAAGCTATGTATGCATTTGGTAAAGATTTATTTTTCAAGAAGTTTTAAAATTTTTAAAAGTTTGTTTTTCCAAACGGTTTTAAAATTATCTTTAAAGAAAACTTTGTAAAACTCACTATCTTGTTAGAAGGAGAATAACTTGTCGTTCGAGCGAACTGTGTTATGTAGTTAGAATGAAGTTCTCTTAGTTCGAACGAACTCTGGATCAACGCCTTTTGGGCAAGCTCTATAATCTCGTTAGAAGCCTCATTAGAAGTCTATCGAATCATACAGGGTGTGTCATTACAATAATACTTTCAAATGTTTGAACGATGTCTTTTTCATCCTTTTCTGGAATCTCGTTCAATATGTCGTCAGATACCTGATCGATAAAAAACAGGCGGGTCATTTGAACGACCACGCGAGTTTTTTGTAAAGATTAAATATGATCCAAATCTTTAATAATTATCCCTTTATAGCATACTTCCGTATAAAAGGAGAAACATGAATAGAGTCCACGATAACTCTTTTGAAATATTTTTTCATCCTTTTTGAGTTCTCTTTGTGATAAAACCCTTCCATAATTATTACAAACCCCCATGAAATCATTTATATCATTTTATCAAATTAAAAAACCTTTCTAGTTCGAAAACCTTTGCAGAGACAAATCTCTACTACTGATTTGTGTAACTAAGGTTTTACTGCTGAAGAAGAAGAAGGCGGATCGGTGGATACCGAGGGAAGGCTGCTTCCTATGGATAACTCTTGAATTGGACTTTTTTTATACATGAAACTGAAGAATATGTGCATCATACTTAGTTAGTCTACGTAGTTTGTAAGTCGGTTGTCTGTAAATTACTATTCACTATTGAATGTAAGTTTTTCCCTTTTATGGAATTTCCCTTACTTCATGAGTATTTTTGCATGCTTCGTTTGCTAAATTAAAATTTGGACAACATTTTTGTATTCACACCAAAATTAATCAAAGATAAATTTGGTAACAATTTATTTGTGTGGGGAAAACTAAAATACAAATAATTCCATAAAAGCCTAGCATTATTACTTTTAACCAAGGGTTGGCCTCGATTATAATGATGTGGACACAATGTATTTTTTCCAATCTAGAAAATCTTTGTCACACTCTTCATTCAACTCAAAAGTCTTTTTAAGAACCTTAAATAATAGAAGTCATTTGTCTGTGGATCTTGAAACAAGCCGATTTAGTGCCTCAACTCGCCACGATAGGGTTTGGATAATATTTTTGTTGTTGGGACCCTACATGTTAATCAATGCTTGGATCTTATTCGGATTAGACTCTATACCCCTCTAGTTGACTATGAAGCCGATGAAATTCCCTTCATTGACTCTGAAAATACACTTAGTTGGATATAACTATATTTAGTACTATTCTAGTTGGTTAAACATTCGATCAAGGTCACTGATGTGATCTATAGCCTTCTTGCTCTTGGTCATCATATCAACGATGTAGAACTCCATATTTTTGTCTATATAATCCTTGAAAACATTGTTCACAAGCATTTGTTATGTTTCTCCAGCATTTTTTATCCCAAAGGGCATGATGTTGTAGCAAGATGTACTTCGTCTAGAGATGAATGAGGTCTTCTCCCTATCTTCTGGATTCATCTTTATCTAGTTGTATCCCCAATAAGCATCCATAAATCTGAGAAACTAATGCCTAGTAGTGATTTCAACTAACTGGTCAATCCAAGTTAAAGGATAGTGGTCCTTATGACATATCTTGCCGAGGTCGGTGAAATCGACGCACATACACCAATTATATATTTTAAGAGAAAATTTTCTATCATTTCCCATATCTTAGTCTTACACTAATTTTTGGCGTATCACGTTACAACTCGACTTGGGATGTCAAGAAGAACCAAATCTCCAAAATCTCTAAGTTCACAATGATCTCCACACTATGAAGGTATAAATAACGTAGGAGTTCGAATTTATTTCCATTTATATTGGGAGATGTTATTTTCTAAAAAAATGAGGTAATTTTTTTATGTTTAAAATTTTTTCAATGATCATTGACCTAGTTCAAATTAGAAGGCATTCTCACTCAAATAAGATATAAAATTCTTTTGAATCATCGTTTTATATCTACATCTAATGTGCGTGTAAGGAGGGCACACTATTTTGCATCGTTTGATGCTCGTTTAAAGCTTCTTCATACGAGATATCATTGTCGTTCTAATGAACTTTCGTTTGATCTAACGCGATGCAATTCTCGTTCAAATGAGCATTTTTTTTGTTTGAATGAGTAACGCCGACTCAAAATTTGAGCCGTCTTGTAAATACCAGTTTGGTAAAGTTTTTAACAGAGACTTTTGTTAAAATGCTTTCTGCATACCAAGTGTGAAAGTCCTCAATACTTTTAGGCCTCAAAACATTTTGATTCACAAAATAGTCATGCCCAATATACTTCTGAATCTATTTGAAGCCCTATATAGTTTCATTCTAGATATAACCTTGCAAAGATATCATCTTCACTGGTGATCTTGTGAACCATGGAGGGCATCACTGCTGAAGGAAGACAAAGGATGATAGGTGGATACCGAGGGTGGATTACCACTTGTGGACTGCTCTCGAGCTGAGTAGTTTTCTTTAGAGATTTTTGTAAGGAAGTTGTCTTGTAAAATTGTTTAAAGTGATGAAAGAGGTTTTTCCCTTTTTAGGTATTTTTCCTCCTATTTGTTTATAGTTGCATACGTAGTTGATTTTCTATCTCTAATGCAATCATCACATGAAAACTTAAATTAATCAATGATTAAAATTTGGTAATAATTTGGATTTGTGTTTGATAGAAATTTACTTATATAAATCATTCCATTAAGATCACAGGAGCACTCTCAAATTGGTATAAGAGACGGTTATAAAAAATACTGTGTGATCTTTTCACATAATTTATTTTCCTTGATATCATTTTTTTTTGAAAAATTGTTGATCTTTGAAAGATCGAATTTTAATGGATAATTTTCATAATCGAATGCCCATCTTTGATGGTTCCAATTATGATTACCAAAAATTTGGGATGATGTCTTCTTTAAAAGACATAGACGAACAATTTTGGTGAGATTATTAAAGAGGGTGAACTCCTCCCACTATCATGTTGATAATACCCTTGGCCCTAAACCTATCTCTTCAGGGATAGGGGATGAATTTAAGTGGAGTAATTTTAACTTTCACGAACATAGTGCTATTTTTGGAGCCATCACCCATTATGGGTTTCGCTGCATCATGACGTGCACCACGCCTGAGAAAGATTGGTATACCCTCTAGCTCACACAGGAGATTGTGAGAGTGCAGATGATACTTTGAGTGGGGGGGGGGGGAAGGTGGTATCCAAAAGGTATTTAGTTATCTTTACAACGGGACTTTGAAAACTAAAAACCTTAATAAAAATTTATCTATTAAGGTGTTGGATTTAGATAAGGATGCGAAAGTTTTGAGAGAGTGTGAGGCGTCGGCAAGTCAGTTGGAGAAGGTAAAGGTCTTTTTATATCAGTAGTTGATTATTTTAGGATGGAAAAAGACTGATTTGACCAACACCGTGGCTAGTCTTATGGGAGATCCTCAATATTTATTGGTGAGTCGTGAGAAACTTAAAGTCCGTGTATCCCAACTCTAGAGCGATCTTGAACATACCCTGGAGGTCAAGGTTGATTTAGAGGACATATCTAAGAAAGTAGGAAAGATGCTCCTCAGTCCCGTTTTAGGTAACATCGATCGGTAAGGAATAGGTTTTCTCGGTGCATCCACTTCGAGGCAGTTCCCAAGTTTGTTTTAGATCCTTATGGCCCTCTATCGAACCCACCTAGTTGAACTCATCCTAGATGGCTTGAAGAAGGTGGTCCCAAGACCATTTATATTTATTCGCATTACAAATAAAGATGTCACCTTAACAAATTTATGGCATAATACTCGTACTATTCACTTTTTAATCATGAGGTGTGTCTTTAAATCACTTTATTTTTTATATGGCTTTAGTTTGACCATAGATGTTTGAATAATAAATCATTCTCTGTGTAGAGTTTTTTACTTAACCAAAAACCAATTTATGGTCTTTTAAAGCTTGTTTGATCATTTTAAATGGTATATTTCGGATCAAAATGTGTCTTCCTAGAGCTAAGAAATAATTTATGCATTTTTCCTTTTATACATGTTATGTTTTTCACATACCTTATCTAGCAAAGTTCAAGACTTGGTTCACTGTTATTTCGTTATAGCGAAGCCTTGAAACAAGTGATACACCAATCGTTGTATTGCACTTTATCTTTAAAAACCCTCGTTCACCTTAGAACACTCAAACATTCCTCCAATCATAGTATCTTGGAGGTTATTTTAGGGTATTCTCAACCTCATTCAAGTGGTCAATCATCATCTTGGTAAGTTTATCTCTCCTAGATTTTAAGATTTCTTCCATTTTAAGTGTCAGTGGTTAGTGTTAGTTATTTTGATGAAATTCATTAATTTCTTGTGTGTATAAGTTAAAGTTTATGAGTGATTGACTTTATGTTATCCATGAGAATCTTTCTTATATTTTCTTTGTATAGGAGCCTTAGTTTATCTTTTGATTCTAACATTTCTCATAGGATTTTTGTGCCTTATCTTCTTCATTTGTATTATTTTTAGTCTATTCTAAATGGATCCGAAAGTTCACTCATATGCCTAGACTTGCTCCGTACGTTACAAATTTAATGAGATCTTCTCTACATGTTTTGTGCATTGGAAGAGACCAATTAATTTCGATTCAATATTTGACACTCTTGTGCACAAATTAATGAAGAAAATAAATTGGATTTCTAGTTTTTTCTTAAACTAAAGCTTGTTACACCAACAAAGTGAGAGAATTTTATTCGACGCTTGTGGATTGTATGTATCACACAGGATATACAACGGGAGTACCTGTGAAGATTTCTTTCAAGTGGATAAGAAGCAACTTTAATGACTCGGAAGAATGCTATCCCAAATATCGATACATGTCGATTATCGGTGAACCGTCCAAACGGGATATGATCACTTTTCTAATTGACATTTACTATCTTCTAAAAATGATGTATGTAAGAATGCGTTATCTTAATACACTAATCGTAGATTCATAACAGATATAGAGATAATAATCATAGAAATGCTTATATTGAGGAAGTAATATAGAGAAAAGATGAGAGAAAAAGAGAGGCAAGTCGTGTTTACATTGTTCAACCCAAGATGGTTCCTACATGCACTTGTGTAGCAGTTATTTTATTAATCTGAGTGGGAAAAATCCATAGATGAAAGGATCTTTACAAGAGCTATAGTTCACTCTAAAAATGGGTAGCATGACCGCAGAAAAATAACCTATCACCCTTCCACTAGGTACTGTGTGCAGAGTGACATGTGTCATGACTTTATAGGTGAGGAATATGCACCATGATAAGAATTAATGGGAGAATAAACAAAACCCATGTTTCCTACAAATAGTGGCGGAATAGAAAAGTATGTGCCCCCCAACTGTAGGAAAACCTTAGGTACATTGTTGACTGTATGTTCCTTCCTCAACTGTTCAGGATGAGAAGGAAACGTGGTTCTGAACTCGTCGCAGGAGGGCACGACAAAAGTCCAATTGTGGATATGAATCCTAATCGTTAGCAAATTTTGTATCGAAAGAGGTAGATACTAATGGAGGAAACTACTCCAAGTGGGAGACCAACTCGTAATAATAGTTGATAATACTCGAGGAGGAAATTCTGATGGACGACTGATTCGGAGGTTGACAATGTCATATTTTGTCAATATAGATGATAACGCTTCTTTGTGGGGGAAGTTAAAGGAATCGAAGAAGTTAGTCAAGAATAAGACTGAATACGAGGGTGGTAGTGTAGCACCACAAATGGATGTGGATACACATCAGGGGACCCATTTAAATGATTCGAATAATTAAATTCTTACCAAGTGATGGTAAATTCAGTAAGTACTATTATAGATAGTAACAGGATCTTTATGGCCTAAAAAGCTAAGGGAACAACCGGGATGGTTAACAGTAATCGAGTTTACTAAAGTCCGAGAGAAGGACAATCCTAACCTGGTTAGTAGGACAGGTGATAAGTGGATTATGTGTTGAGGTATTTTGTGCGGAGTGAGATCGCTCGCGATAATATGTTCCAAAGAGAGAAAAAGGACAATAATACGGTGCCTAGTAAAAGGCAACGATTAAAGTAATTTTATTTGGTTTGAGTAGACGTGTTACATCCGGAAACCATTTGCACCGTCAAGACGATTGAGAAGGTAGAAGTGTAAGTTGTATCCTCAGAGGATGAGGCGTGTTTATGTGACACGAGCGAGTCACTATATTTTGTTCCTTGCTAGATTAGCATGTGAGACGAGCTTAATGCATATCATTATAAACGTTATTAAAATGTGAATATTTTTCCCTAGTGTAGCGGGATTTTTCTTTAGTGCTATCCGCAGAGGATGAATGTGTATATTAACAGTGTTTTGCACTTTATTGATGCTACTCGTTGTAGTGATACGATACACGAGTATGATATTATCTTTGTTAAAATGTTATAGAAATGGTTAGTACGATAGTGGGCATTTATTGCAAGGCTATCGGAGTGGTTGCATTAGTGCAACACGTTTTGTTTTGGCGAGGCTTTACCTGTAAGAAGGATGGACTCGCACTTATATTATCTATCCTAGAGACTTCGGAGGAGATAGTGGTCTCGAGATATTCGATGCCAAAATATGTATAGACTTTGTCAGTATAATTCCGTATGTATCGGTATTTACCGTTGGGCGAAAATATTTGGCTCAGTATTATGTTAGCACTCCGAACTTAGTGATAGGAAGAGTGCATTGTTATATTTATCCTTTAGAGATGTGGGAGTTAATATTTATACCCCTATTGTTAGGGAAAGGAATTTTGAGAATTCCGATTGTATGTATTCGAGGTTTATGGAATGTTATTACCACCAACCTATACTGAACAATAGTGCAATTAGTGAAACATTCTTTGTTAAGCATAATTACGGGAGAAATTATAACTTTTCTGTCAAGGGATGGAATAAAGGGGTATATACTATGGACGGAGGACCTAACGGATTTCGATAACCGACAATGCTAGGTAGTAGTGTATCTGGGGGGGTTCCTTGTTTGGATTTCTCTTTGAGAGACATCCCACGCATGAAACTTAGCGTAAGGTTGGAAATAGGGAGACGTTTGGTCACTATTCCATGAGTTCGGTACCCTGGTCGAAATGGGATCAAGTAATTATGTATGTAAGTTGGAAGTTGAATTTTGATTTAAAGCCATTGGAGCCGGTTGTGTGGTAAGAAAGCATTGAAAGTTTTTCTTTGTCACCACGAGTTAAGGGGGCGGAATGATAATAAGGAAGATTTAAAATTTTGATTTTTAGGGTGATTAAAGTGTTGTAATCACGCTGCAAGCATCAGGGAAAACAAAGAATTTGTTTATTAGTATGGAGCGTATGTGATGCTTACGCTAGTATGCCCGATTTATAGGGTGTGTAGACATCCTGGTTAACTGATGTTAAAACTCGTCCGAGATGAAGGGGCGTAGCAATGGA
Source organism: Sambucus nigra (assembly GCA_949130495.1). Lineage (NCBI taxonomy): Eukaryota > Viridiplantae > Streptophyta > Magnoliopsida > Dipsacales > Adoxaceae > Sambucus > Sambucus nigra. The sequence continues at coordinate 163,610,337 of OX422220.1, read as the reverse complement.
CGTGTGGAAAATATGTTTGTGGGACTAGTTAAACGAAGTGGAAGTGATAGAGTGGATTAAACATCACATGAGGGGCGAAAATCCATACATAGGTGTGTAATTAGAATAGCACACCCATATTTGAATTGGAAGACTGTGGGAAGTCATTTAAGAAGAGTATTCCTTGAATGGAGCAGAATTAAAAGATTATGAAGAACACTTGGAGCGGAGTTGTTAGTAGGCAAGTATGAGAGCGACTTGCACATACAAAGGGTGATGATGTTGGTATGGTATAAGAGATCCAAAAGTGCGCTTCGTGAAGAGAAGAGCACGGGTGGAACTTTCGGCATACTACCAGGAAGGAAGGGGAGTATTACGTGTCACTTAATGTGAGACATTTCAAGGAAGAATCGATGTTTAGCGGGACGTAGTGATAGTCTCTACATGCACCGCCCATGGGTAAGGTTGGGTTGAAAGAAGAGAATCAACCAAAGAATTTTGTGTTTAGCTACAATTCTTGAATTTGGAAGAGGTCGGTAAAGTCGGTACAGTTCTTGGATGGGTTGCCAACCTCAAAACAAGATCAAAGGTTCATCCCGAACATGTGAATAAAGTCTCTTAGAAGGAGGTGATTGATACTCCTTTAAGCTGACTTACAATATTAACTAGTATGCCCCAGACTTCCTTTGAAAGGAAGGATCGCGCCAGTGCATGATCCGGCGCAGTATAAATTTCTAAATCAGGATGAGATTGGTGAATCCCACCTTTGATATGGGATTTCAGAAACCAGCGGAGATAAGGTTTCGTTTCAAGTAGGATGTATCACCCGTAGCCAGGGAATGGGCGCACGGTGATTAAAGATTTGTGGAGCCACGTGAAGGAGATTTTGGACTATTGGTACCATGATTTCAGGAATGCTCGGTAGAGGCACTCGTACCCGTTTGTCGCGTGCAAGGTGCTTATTAAGATTTTGTTATGGAAGAACCTCGACTATTCTCCTCCCGTATGTTCAGAGGAGAGTAGATAATCAGGGTTTTTGAATCGGTCGAGAGAACATCCGATAACTGTGGTAGAATTCCACGACTGTTTTAGGCGAGAAATTGTGAGCAAATGTTCGTATAATTTTCTCAGAATGGGAGATTAGTACATGAATAAATCCGAGTATTTGTCATGTAGTGAGGTGCGGCCTCCTAATGATAGTGTGATAATGAAATTTATAATGTATAGGCGAGACCTATGCGAATGTTGTCGGTTGGGAGCACCATGTGAAGTGTCTCCAATGAGAATGTAAAACAATGTTGTTGTGAAGAAAGGGCTATAGTGATTGAGCGCCGTAATGTGTAGTTAGTTTGTGTACGGAAAAGGATATCCAGAATTGTGCTACCTGATAGGCCTTATTTTCCGAATTTCGAGACGAAATTCCGTTATTAGGAGGGAAGTATGTAATACCCCGTATTTTCATGGCTTTTAAATTTAGGGATTAATTAAATTTAATTGAGATAATTAAGTTAATTTTAATCCGGAATGTTGTTTTAAATATTTACTAGCGTGACGGGAGTTAGTAATTATTGGAAATTTGTTATTTGTTGAATATTATTGGATGAGTGTAGTAATATATGATATTTATTTTTATAATATTGTCATCTGTGAATAAAATGACAATTATGGAAATTTAAGTCGGGACGCGCTTGTATCGTGTCGGGACTAAATGTTGATTTATAAAAGTGAATATTTCATAAGTTGTTTGTATGGTCGTTTTGAGTGCGCCAACGCGTTTGGAAGGGTCGAGATAGTCAGAAAAGTGTAGCCGGGGGTTTAGTTTGGGTCTCGGGGCATTTTTAGGCCAAATTAGTACCCCGGGAGGGCATTTTAGTCATTTTGTATTTTTGGTTAATTAAACCCACGAAAATTAAAGGGGTTATATAAGATATCTGGGTTACCATCTAGGGTTAGAAAACTCAAAGCTCTAGAACGGCCATTGGAGAAGAGAGGAGAGAGCTCTCAAGGCAATCCAATGATCAAAACCCATCCGTTTGCACCGCCGCCACCACCAATGCGTAGATCGCGAGACGGGGAACGCAACCACACCAAATTCGGCACCAAACCAGAACGTCAAAAATCCCAGGCAAGTGTTTATCTTGCTTATTTTCGTTGGTGCATCACTCGTGTGTAGTGAGGTTGATTATCTTATCTAGGTAATCGGATCATTTTGATTAATAGTCAGAGGAGTTAGCAAGTAATAGAAAAAATGAATTTCATGCCACATAAGATCCTTGTCCCATTATCTACGTATCTGACTAGTGTGAAGTCACGGCTCACTTCGACGTTTTCCATTTCCCATAGAATCTCCGGAGCTTTCCTAGCCACTATAGTTTTGTTTTTTTATCTTCTTTATCTGAAAATGAGTGTATGGATGATTAGGGTGAGATTTATGGAAGAAAAACCCAATTTGAGATGGGAAAATTGCATGTAGTGATGACTTAAATAATATTCTGGAAACCCTTTGTCATGTAGGGGAGTGAACCACGAAATTATGATGTTTACAAGAAGAAAATTCTGGAAAATTCTTGTTAGAACCATGTTTAAGAGATTTCTAGGGTTCTTGATAATTATAATAATTTTGGGCTGTTAATCCATGTTTAGTGATAGAAATCTACATGCTTTATGTTGGAAATATCTGGTATGATGATATAATGTTAGTAGTATAAATTTGGGGACGATTGGGATTGAAAAATATGTAATTGGTTGAGGTTAGAGGATGAAACCCGTAACTGCAAAACTGCAGATTTCGCATACCTGCTTGATCGATCGATCGAGCCTTGAGCTTCGATCGATCGAAGGTTTGAACGATCGAGCCCCAGACCTCGATCGATCGACCCCTCCTGGCAGACTCATGTTTTCCCTTATTAATTAGTTGAAATTCACTTTAATGAGGAATAATTCATGGACACCCTTATAAATATGTTTTGAGAGATAAAGAGGACCAGTAGGGTATATGAATAAGTTTTGGGACCTTTAAGGTTAGACGAGAGTTGTATCCTTGGGAGATTTCATATATAAGAAACGATAAAACTACGTATTTAAAGTGAGAAGATTACGTAAAATAGTTACGAAAGAGAATAGATGAATGCCTACTGAATTTTTTTATAGGTGGGAGGATATAACCATGAGAGTTATGTGGTAAGTTGGAATAAAACCGAATCAAGGTTAGAAATGAACTGTTACATGTGATAACAAATAATGAGATATGAGAAATAATGTCGTAAGTATGGGATTTGAGAATATACCCAATATTGATATGGTAATATTAGTATAGTTATATGATTGTGTATACATATGCTATCTATGTATGAAAGACATGCCCGCGATACTTGATATCCCTAAGGTTACCGCGCTGGGACGATCTTATCATGTGTTGCCTTATGGGGGATATTGACTCGTACCCTAGAAGATAGAAATCCTAGGTACGGGCTAGCGGATCGATAGTCGGACGGTCCTAAGAGACGTGAGGGTATGTACTGACCTCTTGGACTTGGAATCTATGCTTCGCCTCAATATTGTTTGTGTATGTATTTATACAGTTCGAGAGTGATTCCGAACTTGTATTCCCTTTAGTGCGATTGATACGGGGATTGGATAGCAGAGTATGCCCGCACCATAGTTTTTATGTGGGGTGCTGTTATGATATATATATTATACGAGTAGTTAATATATATATGAAATTCTGAAATCTGGAACTGCCTACTGTGATTTGATATGTAGGACATGGTTGATGACTCAAATTATAAATACTTGTTTTGAGAAAGTATAATATGACACTGGAAAACTTTATTGATTAATAAAGTTAAAAGGAGAACTTTGGTTACAAATTGAAATCTTACGTTTTAAATACTGGTGTTGTTCAGTTGTAAATCCTGCGAATAAACTAAGATAAGTTAAATCATTGGGGAAAGATAGTGTGGTATATGACGAGATAGACCATTGGGAAGGTTAGTGCGATTGGTGTGCACATTATAAGAGAGGTGAGAATTTCTGAAGAGAGTGTCGCACTAATATGTTGTTGCATTGGCCTCTAATCAATTTAAATACTTACTAAACGAATTTTTAAATCATATACAGTATCGGGCTCTGACCCGTTTCCTTTTCTCTTTCTCTCTTGTATATATATATGTGTATATATTACAGGTGCCCAGCCACAGGGGCATCTTGCATAGGGTCCTTTGGCAGGAACGAGCTGCAGCTTAGGTGGGAGTTGCAGGCATGTTGTTTAGACGACTTCATCCATTTGATTCTACTCCTAGTTCAGTTTTATCCAGCAGGGGCATGTGTCGCCCTCTTTCTATTAATTAGTTGGTATTTTCAGAGATTGTAATTCTTTTAATTTCAGTATCTTTATTTCGGGATTATTAATGTCAGGATGTTTTCCTTAGTATTTAAATGTTGGGATTTACTATTGTTGGGTAAACTCTTGAATGTTCATTTTATTCTTCTACTTATTATATGACTCTTTCGATGTTAATTGTTTAAGGTTTTATAACCGAATTTAATAAAATGAGAATAAAGGTTTAAATGGTTTTGACACTTAGCTTAATTAATTAGGGTGTTTAAATTGGAAAAGTTTTATTTTTCAACAGTGATGCTGAGAATGAACCAACTGTTCACCTTGAATTAATTTAATAAAGGATTGATCGCCCGATATTTAATTAGGCGGGGTGTCACAGCAGGCAGCTAAAACACACCAACCACCCTTAAGAATCTCTTTCAAGTATTAAAAACTTCGTAATAAATGACAATGGTGGGTGAGTAAACTCTCTGGTTTGTAATAACTCTCTAGTAATCACTTCTGAACTTTCATAAAAGATCATGCTCTCCTCAGAGGTGGTTGGGGTCCTTAAATAGCCTCCCACATCACCCCCGAGGCAAATCCACCATTAATGCCTACGAAAAAGACATCCCTTATACATTATGTCACAAGCAATAAATACACGATGCACTAGTTGTCTCCATGCCATAAACGTTAAATGCCAAGACATGCCTTTTACCTAACCATTGTGTGTCAAGAGGCTGTTGTCACAGAGCTGGCTCACCAACTGTCTGACAGTCACAAATACCACGGTGGTTTACTCAAGTGAAGGTCTAACATGGCCTAGCTGGTTAGTGACATCAGATAAAGTGGATGTGACATTAAGTAGAGGATTTTTTGGCTCACAACTCAACGCCCGTTGGAACTCCAAGTTGCTCCGCCCGAGGTTCCACGGTAAGTGTCCTTCGGTGTTTTATTAGGTGTATCTAATATGGTCGGACAAGCCTCAATGGTGCCTCACTTCTCGATCCTCCTAACCAAGTACCTCTAAAGTTCCCACGACGAGGTCATTCGATATAGCATGAAAGCTCTTCCCGGACCGGCCAGGCCTGGTCTCTCGCGAGTACCGTTTGACCTCACACTAAAACTCATTTTATTCTCGTTACATCATTACAACCGTTATAGCTTATAGTCAATATAAATAAAGATACAATATGACTAACACAATAAGCTAAAGTATAAGTTGCCACGCTAAGCTGCCTTATCGAGTGCCACGCTTGAGCTGCCATGATGAGCTTCCTCGGTTTCTTAATCCCAAACAGTGTTGCTAATTAAAGAATTATCCCTAATCTCGAGATTACCTTCAATCCTACAGGTCTGATCAACCCAGTTCAGCTCCACCGGAAGGAAACGTGAATAAATAGTTTCAACCAAGGTGAGTGTACTCAATGGAAAGAGATATTTGTATCTTGTTATTAATATGATTAGAATATAATGAATATGAAATTGTTCATTTTCGTTTACCGAAATAGTAGGTTACTCCCCGACCCGAAATGGGGGAGATTTGTCTATTAATGACAAAGGGTTACTCCTCTACCAGGAATGGGGGAGATTTGTCTTTTACAGACATGATACGTGAATCATGATTAGGAAAGTTAGGTCATTCATTATGAATTAGCCGGATAAGTTAATACATAATTATATGACATGATTTGTTGCATTTAAATTCATGTAGTAGTACAGTAGTGATGTGTAAGGACATATTTCTCATGTCTGTTATCTTACATTTGCTTATGTTGTACGCCATTACATTTGGCATGTCTCTACACGATCTCACACGACGGTCTCAATCCGAATTTCGGGAATCAAGCATTCATCATTCCATCAAGTATCCCACATCTGCCTCAACGACTTCATGTTCCATGATATTAGGCTCGTAATGCAAGTGGTACGCAAGAGAAGTCAAAATAGTGAAATAAGGCACGATATGGAAGTTCAAGGTCGATTTGGTAATTTTACAACCACCGTTCGAAGGACTGGTCAACTGGAATGATGAAGATCTTGCTTCAACAAAGATAGTGGAAGAAACATCACCTCAATCCAAACTACGGTGAACAAGTTATGGCCTTTTGAAAATGGAGAAATTTCCAAGAAACAGACTTGGGAAAAATGCTAAGTGTTTAAGTTCCTTAGGCCAGCAATTTTTTTTAACCAAGGGCCAAACCGGTTCGCCGGAGACCCGAACTTGTTTGGGGTACCTATACGCTGGATAGATTTTCAGATTTTTTAAAACTTGGAACTCTTCATGTGTTTCCCTATAAATACCAACTTTGGGGGAGTTATTTTGCAAGACTTGCAAAGACGTTTTTGAGAGTTCTATCACCTCAAGTCTTCATATTTTTGAGTCCCAATACTTATGTTTTGATTCACACATCCTTGCCAAATATTTGTGAATCTTTTTGTAACCCAAGAACACAACTTTGAGTTTGTTCAACCCTTGTGGAGAAGTCGTTCTCTACTTCATTGTTGCCCTCCTGGAAAGGGAAAGTTCCAGCCGATGACATAGGAACCGACACCTGCGAGTATTTTTGTGTCAATATTTCTAGTCGTTGATTTGGAGGTTTGACAAAGACACCGTGTTGTACACTTGTGGGCAATTATCAGGTTGTATGTAAGTCATTGGCCTTGTAAATTCTTTAAAGTTCTAGAAATAAAAGGTTTTACCCGAAAGAGTTTTTTTCCTTAACTTTGTGTCACATGCTTTATCTATTTATGTTTTATGGGTTGATTTAGATGCATGTTTAGGGTCTGAAATTAAATAAGTGTGCCAAATTAGATATTTGCGAATTTAATCAATTATCACACAGTCTTCAATTTTCAAATTGGTATCAGAGCAGGTTACGCTAATTTATCAGGTATTCCTATTTTCCGCAAAAATTTGTGTGATATTGATTTTTTTAAATCAGTTTTGTTGAAAATCAAAATTTTTCCAATGGAACGTCCATTTAATGCGGAGCCTATTTTTGAAAAAATTCACGACCATGCTAAAAATTTAAAAAGTTTGAATTTGAAACTTTGCAAAAGAATTACAGTTTTGGAAAAACAAAATTCTCTCTTTAAAATTAAGATTGAATATTTACAAGAGTTCCAAACTCAAAGTGATATTTGTCGTGAGAACTTTGGTAATTTGTGTATTGATTTTGATTCTTTGAAAATTGTCAAAAAGGAGAGTGATGATAGGGTCCTATTTTTAGAAAAGGAATTGGAGGACCTTAAAAATTCGATGGTTTGTGTTTGTGCCAAAGAGGAGAAAAATATTTTAGTCAATGTGTTTGTGGCACGTGAAAAGACTCTTAGGAAAAAGTTTGCTTTAATTGAGGGAGAGAGAGATACGCTTTTAGGAATTATTGAAAACTTGAAAAAGGTGTCCCGTAATTTGGAAGAGTCTAATTCTTTGCTTGAGTCAAAAATTTTGAAATTAAAAAATGATTTGACAGACTCAAGTAGGTTTTATAGTGATGGTAATGGCTCATCTTGTTCTCATGCTTCTAATGCTAAAGCCAAAACCATTACTTGTTTTAGAGGGTCAACCAATTTTCAGGATGTTAGAAAAGGTCAACCCATAGGTGCCGTTCCACCCGTTTACACATGTTCATATCGTGGTCGGAAAGGTCACCTTAGGCGTTTTTGTTTTGATCTTGGAAAATTTCCTAGGAAATTTATGTCTAGTGTTCCCTTGGTTGCCAAATCCCCTGCATGACGTTTCACATTTATTTGGGTTAGGAAATCTCTTTTGGATACGTTAGATTTTAGACAAGTTGATTCTCGTTTGCTTGCACATGATTCTTCTCTTGCCATATCATATAGATGATTGTGTTTGCATGTTTGTCAAACACTAGTTGAGGTTTCATGTTATATATTTGCTAGTGTGTTGACATGTACTTTTTGTATGTTTTATTTTTTTTTGGAAAATTTGTGGAAAATACATAAAGATTTTATTTTTGATAAAATTTTGAAAATCCAAAAAGATTTTTGAATTTTGTTTGCAACGTTTATGGATGAAGACTTAGGATGACCAAGTCACAACATCATTTCATTTTACATGTGACTATTTGGTAGTGTTTTGAGACAATAGGTCAATTCATCCTTGTGTTTTATAATGTTTGGTGTCATTAAGATGTAATTAAGTGTTACTTCCTACATGTTTGACTCATGTTTCCTTTATTGCACACATGCACGGATTTGTTTGATTATTGTGCTTGTCTTACCACATGTCGGTTGGGTGTTTTCACTTCAATCCTGTCCTTAAAACGAACCAAGAGCAATAAAACTTGATAAGGAAATTGTGCATATAAGAACCGTTTTGTGAGTTTGTGTGCTTTGTTTTAAAATGGGGAAGGGCTCCGAAAGGTTCATTTTGCCTTTGCGAATACTAAGCCACCGTTAAATTGGACCTAAAAAATGGAGGAATTTTATTATCCGAGGTCCAAAGAGGTTTAAAAGAGCCCAAAAAAAATTCAAAGGCAATAAAAACAAATTCATGGCAAATTATGGGCCATTTAGGTTTTTACACCAATTCTCCAAAGTTTGAAAATTTAGTTTATTCTCCTCAAAAAGAAAATATATATGAGGGAGTTTGGTTGGAGATTTTATAACGGGTTTGCACGTCCTTAAAAGTCTTCAAAATGCGCTAAATAATTTTGGACGTTATTGGTGTGGAAATCATTTTACTTTGACTTGTTGATTTTCATAAGACGATGTCATCTAAATTCAACAAATTTTTACACCTAAGGATACCTTTGATGTTCATTCGTTAGGAGTACACGTATGCATCATGCACATAAGATTGATTAAGTTGATTTACCGATTGAATGTGTTCACACCCATACATTCCGTTTCCATGACTTGGTTGTTTTAGTTTAAATCCATGGTGTGATTTTTGTATTATTTTTTTCAAATTGGTATCTTATTTTTGTTCAAAAAATTTGAAAAATTCAAAAATATTTTGTGAAGATTTGTTTGAGCATCTCCTTGCAAGAGCACGTTTCCCATTTGATTGATCCTTTGTTTTGAATACCTTGACACCCCGATTTTGCTTGTTTGATTCATTCTTCTTATTTGTCTATTTGGAGACATAATAAAAAGGGGGAGAAAGAATTATCATTTTATGGGGGAGTTTGAATTTTGGGGGAGGTTTGAGATTTGACTTATGCTTTCATCATAAATTGGTATCTATGTTTATCTAATTTCAAACTCGATATGCCCCGAGGTATTTTCTTTTTCTCATGTGTGTAGGTACTATATTGATGATCACTGAATTGCACACCCTGATGAGAAAAGCTTTGAAAGTTTTGAAGACTTGAGGAAACGATGAAGACTTATTCATTTGTATCTTTCCAATTTTGGGCTCATGGAAGGGTATATTTGTATAGGCAATTGTGTTACTTGATAATTTGGATTTTTTATGTATGTACCGACATAGACATAGTGGGAGATTTGTAAGGACATATTTCTCATGTCCGTTATCTTACATTTGTATATGTCGTACGCCGTTACATTTGGCACGTCTCTACACGATTTCACACGACGGTCTCAATTTGAATTTCAAGAATCAAGCATTCATCATATCCATCAAGTATCCCACATCTGCCTCAACGATTTCACGTTCCATGATTTTAGGCACGTAATGCAAGTGGTACGCAAGAGAAGTCAAAACACTGAAACAAGTCACGATATGGAAGTTCAAGGTCAATTTGGTAATTTTACAACCACCTTCCGGAGGACCAGTCAACCAGAAAGTTGAAGAACTTGCCGTAATGAAGATACTGGAAGAAATGACACCTCAATACGAACTACAATGAACAAGTTATGGCCTTTTGAAAATGGAGAAATTTTCGAGAAAAAGACAGGAAAAATGCTAAGTGTTTAAGTTCCTCAGGCCAGCGATTTTTCCGAACCGAGGGCCAAACTGGTTCGAAGGGAGAACCGGTATGTAGGAGACATGAACCGGTTCGGGGTACCTATACGCTGGATAGAATTTCAGAGTTTTTAAAACGTGGAACTCTTCATGTGTTTCCCTATAAATACCAACTCCGGGGGAGTTATTTTGCAAGACTTGCAAAGACGTTTTTGAGAGTTCTATCACCTCAAGTCTTCATATTTTTTAGTCCCAAGACGTATGTTTTGATTCACACATCCTTGCCAAATATTTGTGAATCCTTTTGTAACACAAAAACACAACTTTGAGTTTGTTCAACCCTTGTGGAGAAGTCGTTCTCTTCTTCATTGCTGCCCTCCTGGAAAGGAAAAGTTCCAGCCGACAACATAGGAACCGACACTTACGGGTATTTCTGTGTCAATATTTCTAGCCGTTGGTTTAGAGGTTTGAGAAAGACAGCGTGTTGTACACTTGTGGGTGATTATCAGGTTTTATGTAAGTCAATGGTCTTGTAAATTCTTTAATGTTCTAGAAATAAAAAGTTTTACCCGAAAGGGGTTTTTTCCTTAACTTTGTGTCACATGCTTTATCAATTTATGTTTGATGGGTTGATTTAGATGCATGTTTAGGGGCTGAAATTAAATAAGTGTGCCAAATTAGATATTTTTGAATTTAATCAATTATCACACAGTCTCGACTTTTCATGATGCATTCACTGGGCTATTTTGCTCACTGTTCCTATGTTCACGTTTTTTCAGGTAATGCGACGCCAGTGCCAAATCTAGGAGGTCAGGTTAGGTTAGCTAGGATGGGAGAAATAATGACTTTGTGTAAATATAAATCATGTAATTAATTTAACTTATCCTTCAAAAAGTTTGTAAATGCATAACTACTTGAATGTTGTAGAATGTTTTTAGTTGTATAGATTTATGTTGATGACTCTGAAATTAAAAATCGTGTTTATGGTTTGGTTAAATTAATCATGGTTTAACTCACTTTGACTTTCAAAATTAATTATAAGTAACTGGGTTGGGGTGTGTCAGTTTCATTCTTCTTCAGAAGACTTTTGAATTTGAATACATTATGATGGTTGAGATAATGAATATATGTGATTAGGGTCAGTGATAGACTCGATTTATATGTCTGGTTGTTACAGTCTACCTACCTAAAAAAAGAAATTCGGCCTTAAATTTATCTTGAAATAAGTCAAGATATTGATCTTTGATAGCATGATCTCATTCCCATGTGTCTTCTTGCTGATTTTAATTTTCCTCAAATACTTTAACTAAGGGGACTTCCTTGTTTCCGATATGGTTCACTTGGCGATCCACAATTTGAATAGGGTGTACTTCAAATTCATGGTCTGGTTCAATAGAGATTTCTTTCCATGTAATGGTATGAGAGGGATCAAAAATATACTGTCGTAACTGAGTCAGGTGAAATATGTTGGAAATATTGGATAATTCCATAGGGAATTCTAATTGGTAGCTTACAAAGACAATTTGTTCTAAAATTGTGAAAGTTCCAATATATCTGGGGGCTAATTTTCCTTTCCTTTCAAAGCATAAGATTACTTTTCGAGGAGAAAATTTCATAAATACTTGATCATTAACTTCAACTTCTAAGGGTTTAGGGCACTAGTCTGCATAACTTTTTTGACGAATTGGGTTGTCTTCAATCTTTCTTGAATTTGTTGTAATTTCTAAGCGGTTTCTTGGATTATATAGGGACCAAATTGTTTACTACTTTCAGATTTTATCCAACATATAGGTGATCTACATAGTCTTCCACATAAAGCTTAAAATGAGGCATTTTTAATACTGGTGTGATAACTATTGTTATATGAAAATTCAACAAGGAGTAATTGTACATTCTAATTGTCGGGCATATCTAATGCACAAGCTTGTAGCATATCTTCTAATGTTGAAGTTGTACATTTTGATTGTCCATCCATTTGTGTGTGGAATGCGATATTTAAATGAAGTTTAGTAACCATTACGATTTTCAATGCTTGCTAAAACTTTCCAATAAAATGGGAATCTCTGTCTGATATGATGGATAAAGGAATTTCATGTAATCTAACAATTTCTTGAATGTAGAGCTTGGTATGCTTTGGAAATGAATCGGTGGTCTTCATTGGTAGAAAATGAGCAAATTTGGTTAGTTGGTCTACTATTACCCAAATGGAATTATATCATTGGGACGTACGGCATAGTTCACTAAAAAAATCCATGGTAATATGATCCTATTTCCATTCAGTAATTGGTAAGGTCTGGAGGAGTCCACCAGGGTGTTAGTGTTCTATCTTTACTTATTGACAAGTAAGACATTCCCTTACAAAATTTTCGATATCATTTCTCATATTTGGCCACCAATATTTCTTCTTTAGGGCATGTTATATTTTCTAACTTTCAGGGTTAATCATAAATTTAAAATGATGGAAAGCTTGTAATACTTCTTCCCGAAGAGATAAATCACCAGGTACATACAATCTATTTCTAAATCGTAAAGTTGTTTCCTTATCATATGAGAAGTCAGGATTTTGATCTGAAAAGGTTTGTACAAAAGTCTTGGGTTTGTTGAACTAATATGTTCTCTCTCAATTCAGGATAAACAATGATGTTGGAATTTTTTTCCAAAGGGGATATCAATCGAATGTCATATTGCCCAATGGTAGAAACAATATTGTAAGAAATTAAAGTGTGGAGTCTTCCTATTGTATTTCGACTTAAAGCATCGGCTACTACATTGCCATTTCATGGATGGTAATTTAATTTAAATCACTAATATTCCAAAAATTATGTCCACCTATCTTAAATTAGAATCTTTTTGAGTAAAAAATATTTCAAACTTTTGTGATAAAGAAGGACTTGAAGATTTTCACCGTAAAGGTAACAACACCAAATTTTCAGTGCAAAAGCTACAAATTCTAACTAAAGAACATGGACAAGGTAACTACATTCATGATTTTTGAGTCTTCGTGATCCATACTCAATCATTTTCTCATTCGACATTAATGCACATCCTAACCCTTGTAATAAGGCATCCATATATACATAATAACTTAGATAACTAGAAGGAATGGTGAGGATAGGAACCGTGGTTAATTTTTCCTTTAAAATTTGGAATGATTAGTTACATTCATCAGTCAATACAAATGGAACTTCCTTCCAAGATAACTTTAAAGGGGGAGAGAAATGCGAGAAAATCTTTCTACAAAACGACGATATCCATCTAATAGAAAACTATTTATCTCGGTAATATTGGTAGCATTTTTCCATTCTAAAATGGCCGAAATTTTGGTTGGATTGACTTGGATTTCATTTTCAGAAATCACATGTCATAAAATATTTTTTTCCATAATTGAAAAATCACATTTTCTCCTCTTAATATATAACTGATGGTTTCTGAGAGTACGTAATACTGTTTCTAAATGTTGGGCATACTCTATTAGATATGAGAATAAACAAGAATATTGTCACCCGTGACACCCCGCCTAATTAAAGACCCGGTGATCAGTCATTTATTAATTAAAATCAGAATATCCAGTTGGTTCAGATTATGCATCACTATCAAAAATTTTATTATTAAAACTAACCACCAAATATTCAAAAAGGGTGATGACAAAATTTTATCTTTCAACTGATATAAAATCATATAAGGAGAAATAACTAAACATTCACCATCCAATCCAATCTCATAAGAACTAAAATAACTAACATAATAAAGGGGACTGGAGTAAACAATTCCAGCCTAATCCAACTAAATAAATCCAACAACCGAATAGTAAATAGCTAAGTCCATAATCTCTCAACATATAAATAAGAAGCGAAGACATGTCCAACTGATGCAATTAACTCAAAGGTAAGGAATGATAGACTCAAAGGCGTCTACTACCAAAGTCCTGTAGCCTCCACAGTAGCTACAACTTGTCGACTGAATAGAACTCCTAAGCCTGGTGTCCCTGTGGTAGAGCACCTAAAATAATTTGACAAGAAAATAGATTTGCAGAAAATGGGTCAGAGCCCGAGTTGAAAATTGTTTAAAGATCAGCAAGTCCTTAAAATGGTTTATTAGCACATATATTTTTCATGTGAAATTATCGAACTCACCTGGGATGCTCACCTCTCATCTAGTGTGCACGAATTGTGAATATTCCAAACCCACTAATTATATTCCCATCACCATTATAATCCGACATCGTTCCCAATTATTTCCCTCACAATGTATAATATATAGAACCAATTCCTCTAGCATAAATAGACACTTTTAGTCTAATATAATTAAGTGTTCTCTACTTAATTCATTTCAAATTTTATTATAATTCTACCTACTTAATTCACATAGTATCCCAAGTATCCATAATGAAAATTGGAATTGCCATACAATAGTAATAAAAGAAGTTACGAAAAGATAAAATAACTAATATTTTATAAATTTCGTCTCCCGTAGAGAATGTTCACCTGGAAATATGTTAAATTTAAAACATGCTCTGATACAACCTTGTCACACCCTACTTTTTGGTATGAATGCACAAGAGAGTATATATAAATCAATGAAGTTTAGGCAGAATAATAGAACATTATTCATTATTAAAATTGTATACATAAGGTAGTACCACCACGGTGATGAATTACATTTTTAACACGAAATATAAATTAGAAATTTGAAAAGTGCCACTCCATGCTCCCATCTGGCTTATTTTTTGCCCACACAGTCACATATGCAAATAGGTGGCCGATATCTGTCTCTAAAGGGGAAAGGATATTATTCTCTTTCTCCTGGTTCATTTGGAGGAAAAAGGAATTAACACAAATATGCCACGCGGGCTTTACCATTTCTATAACAAGTATATGTATAGATAAGAGTTGGACTCTGTATAGAATTAAGTATTTGAATAGCAATGCTAAAGAATTAAAGGTTATAATCCTATAATTATCAGTTTATTAAGGATCGTTAAGAAAATCAATGATCTTTGAATTAATAAACACATACTTACCAGTTCACTATGGGGTTTATAAATAATTAAGTCATCAGTAAAACCAAATAATAGTCAAGCCAAAAACTATGGGGAAAAGCAACTGATAAGGCACATAATTAAAGTGGCACTCGTACATATGTACCAATAATAAAGGCTCTCAATCATCTGAGACCATTGGGCCAAGCAGAAAGTTTTGTGGGATTGGATTGGAAAGTTTATACAATAAATTGTATCTTTTAAACTTTGGGGGTTTAATTGTGTGGCCATCCCCGATCCTCGCCGCGTGGGCGGGCGCGCGAAGGGAAAGGATCCTTCAGGTCCCGCGCATCCTTCTTGAGAGTGATTCGGCCGACGTCATTTGAGATGAGGTGTAAAAATGTAGAGAGATTCAGAGTCACCAGTCTATTTTACTCAAAACAGACAAAAGAAAAAAAAGGGGAAGCCATCCCGAAGGATGGCATCCAAAGACATACTGGTGCATGCGAAACCAAAATGATTCGTGAAGGGTTCGGAGGCTTAGTTATGAAATGGGAAGGTGTTAGGCACCCATTCCGCCCTTTCGGTCTTTCATGGATATTTTCTACTTTCCTTTATTTTTCCCCGTGATATGTGTGACTGTGTATATATATAGTGGAGATATTTATCCTCAACTTGTATCATGGAAAAGATAAGGTGAGTAATTCGTAGGAAGATATAAGAATAATAT
This sequence comes from Sambucus nigra, assembly GCA_949130495.1. Taxonomy (NCBI): domain Eukaryota; kingdom Viridiplantae; phylum Streptophyta; class Magnoliopsida; order Dipsacales; family Adoxaceae; genus Sambucus; species Sambucus nigra. The sequence continues at coordinate 163,594,430 of OX422220.1, read as the reverse complement.
TAGAAAAATAAGATTTACGCGATTACCCTTACGTTGATCGTTATAATGGAACGATAACGTATATGGAGTAATATGTCACGAAGGACGAGTATATAGAATATAAGAAGATTTGGTTTAGAGAAAATAGGAAAATAAGAGAAAAAGTGAGAAAAGGACACAAGTCTCGGGGTTTACCCCAAGACGCCTACGTAGCCTATAAAGGTATCAAAGTCCATGTAGTTTGTATACAAAATGAGGGGTGGGGTTTATCCCATAAATCCAAATGGGGGATGTCTTATTTGTGAGTGTGTGTGTGTGTGTAGAAAAAGTGTTTTAGTTATGAGAAAAGTATGATAATCCCTATTTGGAATTTATGTGCAAACCCTCTTTTTCTTGTTTTTTTGCGTTTTTATTTATATGAAAATAAAAGATGAGAAATAATACTAAATAACAAGTATATTAGGATGTGCAAGATGAGATAATAAAAGTGCAAAGTAAGAAAACAAGTTATTGAGAACTTAAGAGAATTTAAGAGAGAGTTTGAGAAACTTGGACCTTCTTGAAGATCTTGAGATTGATCTTGAATGTTGGAGAATGGCCCTTGCACTTGGATGATGATGGATAGTGGCTAATTCACCAAGTTTGATGAAAAGGATGATGAAAAGTGGAAGTAAAAAAGGGATTACGAGGTTGAAATCACGCTGCCTTCGAGAGAGGTTTCTGGGATTCGTTGAGAGTGAATTTTATCAGATCTGGGCTCCACTTGCAAATGAGGTGAAGGACTACTTTTATAGGCCCAGTTCACTGTCGATCAGCATAGACCTGGTCCTGCCTATCAGCACCTGCGGATAGGCCGGGTCTGGAATCTCCCATTTGGTAGTGTGTTTCAGGCCTTTTCGGGAAATTGGTCGCCGAGGGCGAATCGTTGGTGAAAATTGTGCATGGGGTTGACCGTTGGAAAGTTAATTCATAGACCTTTAGACTGCTCCTAGGTTCGTGAGTTGACTTTGTGTCAAATATGGCTCGAAAGCGTTTGTCGATCCATTGGACGGGTGATTGTTCGGACGCAAATGGATCATTCATTCACATGGTAAGTCCAAAACGTGCATGGGGCGGAACTTTGGAAAGGCTGGGAGATGTACTTCAACATTCCAAAGAGTTTGACCCATTTTGGGGAGTTGACTTTGGTCAACCGGACTCTGGAAGCATTCGGAGACCTCTTGGAGTCAAACGAATCATTCGTACGCATAGTAAATTGGAATCGATCATGGGATGGACCATTGGAAAGGGTATTCAGTTCCCTTGGAAGATTCATTTAGCCACAATTGAGCTGAAGAGTTGACTTAGGTCAAATAGAGCCTGGGAGCGCCCGGTGGCCTCTAGGTCAAGTTTCGGATGCAAACGGATCGTTCGTTCGCATGGTAAGTCAGAATCGCGCATGGGACGAACCGCTGGAAATGGTATTCAGTTCCCTTCGAAGATTCATTCAGTCTCAGTCGAGATGAAGAGTTTGAATTTTTGGTTAAACTGAGCCGGGGAGTGCCCGATGGGTTCTAAGTCAGTACTCGGGGTATGACCTGAGTTTGTAGTGATAAAGGGAGGTATTAGGGACCTAATGAGAGTTGGGGGTAATGGAATGGGGTGTCTATAGAGCCCCCCGATAGGTGAGTTTGGAACAAATGATAACCGTCGAATAGACACCACATGATGCTTTTGAAGGAGTACGAGCAATTCAGAGGGTCGAGGTCGATTCTGAGGACCTAAGGAGTGTACTGGGGATGGAATGACGATCAAAGGTTTAGGTCAATTCAGAGGACCTGAAGCGGTGTGGGGGGATGACCAATTTTGCGGGTCAAAGACGAATCTGCGGGCTTAGGGAGAATATCTAAAAACTGAGGTCAATTCTGACCTAAGAGTGGTGACGACCAAGGACCGGGGTCAATTCTGACCTAAGAGTTGTGACGATCGAGGATCGGGGTCAATTCTGACCCAACTCAGGTGACGATCCAAGACTGAGGTCAATTTTTACCTAAGAGTGGAGACGACCGAGGACCGGGGTCAATTCTGACCCAACTCAGGAAATGATACAAGGCCGAGGTCAATTCTGACATAAGAGTGGTGACGATCGAGGATCGGGGTCAATTCTAACCCAACTAAGGTGAAGATCCAAAATCGAGGTCAATTCTGACCTAAGAGTGGTGACGACCGAGGAACGAGGCCATTTCTAACCTAAGAGTAGTGACGACCAAGGACCGAGGTCAATTCTAACCTAACTCGGGTGACGATCCAAGACCGAGGTCAATTCTGACCTAAGAGTGGTGACGACCGAGGACCAGGGTCACTTCTGACCCAACTCAGCTGATGATCCAAGATCGAGGTCAATTCTGACTTAAGACTGGTGACGATCGAGGACCAGGGTAAATTCTGACCCAACTGAGGTGACGATCCAAGGCTGAGGTCAATTTTGACCTAAGAGTGGTGACGACCAAGAACCGGGGCCAATTCTGACCCAATTCAGGTGACGATGCAAGACTGAGGTCAATTCTGACCTAAGAGTGGTGACGACCGAAGACCGAAGATCGAGATCAATTCTGACCTAACTCATGTGACAATCTAAGACCGATGTCAATTCTGACCTAAGAGTGGTGACGACCGAGGACCGAGGTCAATTCTGACCCAACTCATGTGACGATCCAAGACCGAGGTCAATTCTGACTTAAGAAGGGTGACGAATGAGGATGGGGGTCAGTTCTTACCCAACTCCGATGACGATCCAAGACCGAGGTCAATTCTGACCTAAGAGTGGTGACAACTGAGGACCGGGGCCAATTATGACCCAACTCAAGTGACGATCCAAGACCGAGGACAATACTGACCTAAGAGTGGATAAAGATTGGATTTTGATTTCGCTAGAGAAAGTGCCTTGTGATTTTTATTTGAGATGGGGAAGCTTTTGTTTCTTTAGGTGACCTCGCGGGGGGGAGAACCTATTTTGGAGCTGTAAATACTCCGCTCGAGAAGTGATCATGTGAACCTTAGAGATCCTCTGGTGCTTTTTCGGGAGGATATTTCACTTGGTTTTTGAGGATTCTGCTGGGAAAGAAGGGTTCCACTTGAGGGAATGCGAAATTTTCTTGGTGAAAATGTTTTAAATCCTTCCTGGGATTTTTAGGAATTTTTCGAGGATTTTTCGAGGCTTTCTGGTATTTTCTAGGAATTTTTGTACGAAATTTAAGGGGGGTGTCGGTCGGCATGGTATGAAGGGTGCCATTTGGCAGTGGCACAGACTTTTGGGATGGCTCGGGAAGGTAAGGAGTCAGTGTCGATCGGTATGGTGTGCCGAACGGCATGGCGCTTGACATTCTATATAAAGGGGGTGAATCCCTTCATTTTTTTCACAGCTTCTTTTCCTTCTCTCTTTCTGCGATTTCTCTGGAAATCGTTCTAGCATTCCGATCCTCAAGAAATGGTCAATTTTGTGAGCACTGCAGTCCACCAGAAGTGGTTGACCATTTATGATTGGGCAAATGTGGATTGGAGGGCCAGGGCGCCTCTTTCTTTGGGGAGTGAGAACTCCTTTGATGCGTTTGAGCCTCTTGTGGATGAGCGAACCTTGTTGCGGGAGCCATCGCATTATCTCTCTTTGAGAGTGAGTCCCGACGATTATGTAAGTAACCTGACCTTTGGCATTCTTTTCTTTTTGGTGATTTTTCTTTCTGTCTTGAACTCTGATGAGATTTTCCTTTTTTTACTAGTCTGATATTTCTTTGAAGAACATGCCCGCCCGCGGGACGACGGGGCTCAGGGATGTGTGGGAGTATCTCCCACCTGTGGTGCGTTGGGTGGTTTCATTAGTGGGTTTTGGGAGGTTGGCATCGGTGCTGGATGAGACGCCTCGTTCGACAGTGGTCATGTGCACCTACGGAGAGAGGTGGTGGGATACTACCCACACCTTCCATTTCGTCTTCGGGGAGATGACTGTGACTCCTATAGACGTGCAGCAGCTGTTGGGGATGGATTGTGATGGAGAGCAGATAGAGGTGGATCGCTCTTTGCGGGTGAGACTGGAGGCAGTGCGTGCGGCACTTGGTGATGTAGGGAGAATTGTTTTTGGGGATTCTATCCGGTTGTCCCTGCTGAAGGATATTCTGCTGAGCAGGGTGATTGATGTCGAGGACGGGATGAAAGTGAGGCAGATGGCAAGGTTATTCATTTTGCTGGTGTTGGTAGGTTTCATGGTGGCGTCGAGTGGCGACGTCGTCCATTTGTGGTTCTTGCCATACATGAGGATGTTTTCGAACATCCCTTTCAATTATTGGGGGAATTTGACTTTGGCGACCCTTTACTCTTCTCTGGATGCATTCAGCCAGTGCTGCTGGTAGACCTTTACTGGGGCCACATACCTTCTTGAGGTATTCTTTGGTTTGCGTCTTTCTTTTCATGCATCCGCATTTTCCTTTCATGCATTTGCATTTACCTTATGCGTCTCTTTTTGTTTTGTGAATTCATACGTGGTTCTACGAGGTGATTGGGTGTAATACCCCACTGATCACTTTGAAGGATGACACTGTTGGGGACTTCTGTCGATTGTATCGATGGCATAAGGCCAATCGGCATTCAAAGGGATCTCTCTCTCTAGAGGCGGTGTGCCGGGTCTTGAATGACCTGACCAGTGGTAGGGTAAGGCTCTTTCCATTTCAGTCTTGGTTTTTTGCACCTTCTGATCATGTATTGATTTATTCTTACTTGGAGATTTTCAGGTGACCTTTTATCCCTAGGGGACAGCCATTCAGGATGCGGGGGCGACTGGGGTGAAAGAGAGGATGAGGCATTTGCTGGCGCATGAGTTCGGCCATTTATGGTACCTCGGGGAGTGGGTGGTTTGTCAAATTGCTGAGGAGGAGGTGGTGGTACCACCTGCGCAGCCTCCTATGTCTATGAGGTGGGAGCGACTGCTATCAAAGGATGAGAGGATCGTGGCGATGATCGGCGAGTCCTACTTGTTGTACAGCGATAAGGCTGCGCCGTATGACTATATGGACTTTGTGACGAGATGGTTGATGGAGCCCAGCATATATGATTCCCTGCCTTTCCTTCCTGCGGGTTCGAGTCGGGCAATGGGATCTTCCCACAGTGGCGGCGGTCCGACGACATCTGCGATGGCGGCTACTTCAGAGGTTCCTTTCGTGCGATCTCATACCCTTTCATACAACATTCGATGGGCTGATGGGGGGATGGTGCCTATGCTGCACCGTGCTCATGCGATGGATCTGGAGGAGTTGGGTTTGAAAGAATATGTCCTTCGACCTGCGATATACCTTTATGTTCTTCTCTTTCTTTCTTTTGTGTTTTGGTCATTTCTGCTTTGATACTGATTTTGCCTTTTCTTGCAGCAAGTTCGAGTGTCGACCACTTGGCCAAGAGACATCAGAGACTGGATATCCTTAGTGACTACCCATATTCGGGATGCAGTTCATGTTCCTTCTTGCTTGGTGCCATCTACTTCATCCAAAGAGGACTCTGGCTCGGGTAGTGGCGGTGCATCATCTCGCCGTAGGGGAAAGATAACACGTCGCAGGGGTGGAAGCCCTTAGTGAGAAAGAGAGAGATAGAATGTGGGTTCGGGCTGAGTCCCTTTGTTTTTTTTTTTCTTTTTATTTCCTGCAAAAATGATGTAACACGGAAAACAGATAGATGCAATGCAATGGAGTTTTTTATTATCTCTTATTAACGATGAATGAATGCATGCACATGCGCTTTTTACTTTGCTGCTGAGACCGTAAAAAGGCGTATTTTTGGAATTTTTTTGAAGGAATTTTTTTTTTAATTTTTTTTAATTGAAAGTGGAAATTATATAAGGAGTAAAAGGGATTTTTTTAATTCTGTTGAGAATACCAATTTTTTATTTTTTTTGGAGTTTTTTGTTTTGACAAAAGAAGAAAAAAAGGGGAAATTTCTAAAAATTGGGGCTTGCCGATCGGTATGCACCCTGTCCTGCCTATCGGCAGTTCAACCCAGTCCCATCAATTCAAATCTTGGATTGGTACCCCTTTCAGCCTTTGGTACCTTGTGGGGTAGGATTCCCTCCGATTTCTCCAGGGATTATGTCTCTTGTGAGGGTTCTGAAGTATAAAAAGGGGTAAGGCTGGAGTGTTTTCATCACACCTTTGCATTTTCACCAACTTGCCCATTATTTCTTAGCCTTGCAAGATGGCTCTCCCTGGTAGCATTGAGTTTGCCAATTACCTCGAAGCCTTGGAAGTAATGTGCTCTTATATTGTCGAATATGATGATTTTAACATGCGTCGAGTTTCCCTATGGCGTAATCGGCCTCTTGAGTGGAACGTGCTGATGGCGGCGGTACAATTCTGGTACCCCAAAGACCACGTATTCCGCTTTGGGTTGGATGAAGTTTGTCCTACCTACGAGGAATTTTCTACCATGCTGGGTGTAAATCCTAGTGTTGCTGCGGCTTTGCCCGAATTTTCCGATTCTCCCAGGGATTTGTTGGCCAGGCTTCTTCGTGTTTCACCTTCGACGACTAGATCATTGGTTGTTGGAGGAATGATCTCTCTCCCGGCAGTACTGCAGTGTGTGCATTTGCGGGAAGTAGGTGATGTTGGCTATGCTAGAGCCATTGTTCTGGATCTAGTTTCAAAATTATTGCTAGTGACTGGAGAACTACAGGTGGACCCATAACTTGCAACCATTACTTCATGGATGTCTTACTGTCGCAATCCTACGGCGGTGATACTGGCGGAGACCCTAAACGGTCTGGATGCCTGGAGAGAAGGTCGTTCTGAATTTTTGAGGGGTAGCCCGTGATGCTGTTCATGTGGTTGTCTGAAAGATTCCGCTTGACGACCCCTCCAGAATATCCCTTGTCGATCGTACCCAACTTCTTTTCATGATACTTCATCAGTGTTGGTCTGTATGTTGAGAATTGGGAGCATTTGCTTGTGGAGCATGGGGCCCGTGGTCTGTATTGGTCAGTGCCTTGGTGGGGATAGTTGCAGCCTGTTCTGGAGCTAGGAGAGTATTCATATGTGAGGTGGGTTGGTCTCAGGCAGGCCTCCTTTTATTTCTCTTGGCGGCTTCTGCGCTAATTTTACTGGGCACATGTCGTGCCACCTCGAACCTCAAATTTCTTTTCGGTAGAAGATTTGACTGAGCGCCTGCGTCTATTGCTTGGATCTCTGTGGGAAAATTGACGTCCGTCGACCCGTCCCTCCCAGTTTGTCGAGAAAGTTAGGCATGTTCCCAAAGATTATATGAAGTGGTTGTGGAGGAAAGTAGTCAGCAAGATATTGGCAGTGGAGACTCGACAAAGATGGTTTGTTTTATCTAACACCATGGAAGGGGGTGTTGTGGTCTTTTCGGAGATGGTATGGGCTTATCAGTCCATGGAATGTTTACGGCACTCTATTCAGGCAGGGAAAACTTGGGGACCACAGGATGTAGATGATGAGGGTGCAGGCTTCTCTGGTAGATGTGGGTAGGACTCTTGGAGAGTTTATTTACATAATAGATGTGGGGATTTTATTTGGCTTTTTATGGTAGTAGGGGAAAAGGAGTTATTCATTCCCTTTCTTATGTAATCCGTGCTGTAATTTCTTATTAATGAAATAAACAAGTTTCTGATCATCCAACTCTGCCTTTCGATGAGTTTTGTATTTTGAATTATCTATAGTGATCGCTAAAGGCATACATAATCCTTTTGTTAAAGTGTTTTTTAAAATGAACCGTCGTTCTCAGAGGTAAGAAAAGAATGGTATTTTCTGAAAAAGAAAAGGCTGCACTCATGTGAGGTGTATGAGCTGCCTACGTACCTCTGGGGTTTTTCAAAAAGTTTTTTTTTTATCTGTTTGAAAATAGTTTTTGCAGAGGATCAGGCCCACGTAGTTCTGGGCAGAGGGAGATGAAGAGTTTTTTTTTTTAGAATAGAAGGGGGATGAGAAGAGTCATAACGCGTCGAGATTTCGGACTAGGGGTAGAATTTCTTGAGACGGTCGAGGTCGACTAGATGAGCCATCTCTTCCCCATATAGGTCAGTGAACATGGCAGCACCGCCGGATAAGGTTTTCTTCACAATGTAGGGTCACTCCAATTAGGCTTTAATTTCCCTCTGGGGTCCCAGATGGGTTCTATTATCTCTTTGAGGGCTAAGTCCCCTCCTGAACACCGCGGTCCTTGACTCTCTTGTTGAATGATAACGCAATTCGGTGATGGTACCCCTGTATGTGGTAAAGAGCTTTTAATCTTCTTTCATCTAGGAGGGCTATCTCATCAAGGCGGATTCGGCACCAGTCTTCTTCGCTAACTTTATTTTCGAGCACGATGCATAGCGAGGGTATTTCCATGTCCAGGGGTAGGACTGCTTCCATGTCATAGACTAGGGAGTAAGGGGTAGCCCCAGTAGAGGTTCAGATTGAGGTTCGATAGCCCCAGAGGTCGAACGGGATCCGGTCGGCCCAATCCCTAAAACTTTCGGTCATCTTGCTAATGATAACTTTGAGGTTCTTATTAGCCGCTTCAACTGCACCATTGGTCTGAGGTCGGTAGGGAGAAGATTTGTGTCTCTGAATCCCGTACTCATTGACTTCTTCTATGACTTCTGCTTCGAAATGCAACCCGTTATCTAACACTAGCTCGTGCGGGACCCTATATCGATAGATGATATTCTTCTTGAGGAATTTGGCCACTTTCTTGGCGTTCAACACTGCATATGACTCAGCTTCGACCCATTTAGTGAAGTAATCAATGGCGACTAGGATGAACTCATGTACGTTTGAAGCCTTTGGTGTAACCTTCCCTATGATGTCAACACCCCAGGTGGATAACGGACAGGGAGAGGTCATGCTGTATAATTCTCGCGGAGGTAGGTGTTGAAGATTGGAGAATTGTTGGCATTTAAGGCATCTTTGGACGTAGGCGGTGCAGTTTTGGATCATGGTGGTCCAGTAGTAGCCATGTCGGATGATCTTCTTGGCAATCATGTGACCATTCATGTGGGGTCCGTATTCCCCGTTGTGGATTTTTTGCATTATCTTCTCGATCTCAGCCCCTAGGATACAGTGTAGATGAGTTCCATCAAAGTTCCTCTTGAGTAGAGCTTTATGATAGATGATGTACTGGGCGGCCAGTCTTTGGAGGGTTGTTCGATCTTTCTTATTCGAACCCTCGGGATACCTACCATGTTTTAGGAGGCACCAGATATCATAGTACCAGCAATCGGCTAGTTTGGGATCTTCAGTGGAGACAATCTCAATATGGTAGCAATGGGTTGGTTTCTCTTGCTTTTGAACTAGGAAGGGGGTCATTGTTATTCCCTCAGGCATGTCGACCATGGAGGCCAAGGTAGCGAGAGCATCGTCTAGGTTATTCTTTGCTCGGGGTAGGTAATGGAAGGTGATATCTCAGAATTGGGAGGATAACTCTTCTAATTGGGCATGAAAGGATTAGAGCTTTTCATCCTTGACTTCCCACTTTCTGAGCACTTGACCGATGATAAGGGCAGAATCCCCGTAGACATCAAGGTATTGAATACCTTTCTTGAGAGCAACTTTGAGGCCTATTGTGCATGGCTCGTATTCCGTCATGTTGTTGGTGCAAGGGAAATCCAATTTAATGGCGATGGGAGTGTGAGAGTCTTCTGGGGCGATCAAAAGTATTCCAATGCCATATCCATTTTTATTGACAGTGCCGTCAAAGAACATTTTCCATCGAAGGCGATCATGAGCAGTGCAGAGGATATTTTCATTCGGGAATGCGGAGATCCGAACATCTGCTTCTTCTACAAGGTAATCGGTGAGGTAGTTAGAGATGGCTCTTCCTTAAACAGCCTTCTGTGTGATGTACACAATATTGAACTCGATTAGGAGCACCAACCATCGGTCCATTCGACTGGATAAGGCAAGTTTCTTAAGCATGTATTTGATGGGGTCCATTCGGGATACAAGTTTGATGGGGAAGGGGAGCACGTAGTGTCACAACTTTTGGGTGACCCAGACAAGTGTGGCACACGCCTTTTCCAAAGCAGTGTAGTTGACCTCGTACCCGACCAAATTTCTACTGGTGTAATAGATGGCTCTTTATTTATGGGAGTCTTCAAGGTATTGGGCTAGCAAAGCCCCAACTGCAGTGTCGGTTATGGTTAGGTATAGGAGCAAAGGGAGACTAGGCTGTGGTGGCAAGAGCCCTGGAGGTTGGGTTAGATATTATTTGATTCAGTCAAAAGATTCTTGGCAGGCCTCGATCCAAACCTTGGTTGAATCCTTTTAGAGGAGCTTGAAGATCAGTTTACAGATGGAGGTTAACTGGCTGATGAACCGACTGATATATTGTAATTTCCCAAGAAAACCCCAGACTTCTTTCTCTGTTCGGGGTGGTGGCATCTCAAGTATGACCTTCAGCTTTGCAGGATCCTGGAGAGCAAAAACATGACCTTCAGCTTTGCAGGATCTGCTTCTATCCCATTCTTCTGGAGAGAAAAAACATGACCTTCTCTTGTTTTGGACTTGATAATATATCATCCACATAAACCTCGACTTCTTTGTGAATCGGATCGTGCAGGATGGTTGTGGCAGCCCTTTGGTAGGTCGCCCCAGCATTCTTGAGACCAAATGGCATGACGGTGTAGCAAAAGGTTACCCATGGGGTGATGAATGCGGTTTTCTCTTGGTGGTCGGGGTGCATCTTGATTTGGTTATACCCGGCAAAACCGTCGACGAATGACTTGAGAGCATGACTGGTTTTATTATCCACGATCATGTCGATATTGGGCAGCGGATAATCATCCTTTGGAGAAGCTTTGTTTAAATCTCAGTAGTCTACACACATCCAAACCTTCCCTCCAGATTTCAGCACAGGTACTATGTTGGCTAGCCATGTGGGATATTCGATCACCCGAATGAAGCACACATTTAACTCTTTGACCACCTCTTCTTTCACCTTGAGCGGCCATTCGGTGAGGAGTTTTCTCAACTTTTATTTAACCGGCTTGTAATCTGGGAGAGTGGGAATCTCGTGCTGAGCTATTTCAGGATCAATGCCGGGCATATCATCATAGGACCATGCGAATACATCCACAAACTCCTTCAGCAATTCTTCGAGTTATGCACGCTCATGCTCGTCAAGGGTGGCCCCTATCCTAAGCTCGTGCAGTTGGCTACTAGAACCGACATTAATAACAACAGTCTCTTTTACATTAACTTGAATGCGGTTATGTTTTTTATTATTAACCTTACTTAGATCAGTTAAGAATTGTTCATTTGCAAAATCATCATCATCAAAAGTTTGATTAGAATCCAAGCAGTTAATGTAAGGCACAACAAGATACTCAAAATCTTCATTTATTTCATTGATAGAAAAAAAAACATTGAGAACCTTATCATAAGAGGTCTCGATTACATTTGAATAAGGATAGATAGTAGAAGAAGAAATAAGGTAAACATTGGGGTTAGGGGGTTTCAAGAGGTGGAGCTGGCACAGCATGCCAGTTGAGGAGAGGTGTATCAGCAGCTTTAATCAGACGGGATGGATCCATTGATGTAGTGCCTAAATGAACCATGCAGAGTGCCATCCCTAGTGTTTGTAAGTTGAAGGAATCTTCAGAATCACTTTCCTCAGTCTTTTTGTTATCTTTTATGAGCGGTTGTACACGGTGTTGGAAACTTTCGTCCCATAGGTAGCTATCTTGGAAAAAGATCTCCATTCCCGGCTTCAGCTTCTTGTCTGTGTGGTCATACCATGGTTCTGGAAAACCGCAAAAGGGGAAATCTTCGCCTTCTTTGATGAATCGTCCATTCAAGAAATCTCCTGGGATAGTTGGGATGCAGTCTAATCTTCTCTTTGGTTGAGACTGGTGGATCATTCTGAGATCTCGTTCTGATGGTTGATACCCCAAGCCACAATAAGTGAAAACCTTCTTCAGTTTGATGGGATAAAGTATCCCTTGCTGGCTTTGCCCTAGGCATAGTCCTGGCATGAAGTGCATGTTTCTGAACATATGAATCACATTGACATTGCCATGAGGTTCATATTCCGGATAAACCCTTTCTTTGAAACCATCCCCTGCTGGGAGTAGGAGTGGCTCAACTTGGAATCCTGATAGGAGCATATTATTTGACCCGTGCTGTATCTCAAGGATTAGACTGTTGGTGCTTGCACCCTCGATATTTTTGTCATCGCCCAAAATGGTGATGACTCCCCCGTCGGCGAAGAACTTAAATTTCTGATGGAGTGAGGAAGACACAGCCTTGATACTGTGGATCCAGGGTCGTCCGAGCAACAGGTTGAAACAAGCTGGGAGCCTATAACTTGGAATTCAATGACAGGGTTTATAGGGCCTATCCCTATTACAAGTTTTATGGATCCCATCACCTCACGATGTGTCTTGTCGTTGTCACGTACAACGGTGAAGGTTGGAGCGAGGTCGCTTTCTTTCAGGCCTAAACACTTGAAGGTTCTCATAGGGCAAACATTCAAGGTGGATCCGTTATCGACAACGGAGAGTGGCACGAACTTCCCCATACCTTCGACGGAGATGTTGAGTGCATGATTGTGATTTGGCCCAATTCTGGGGATTTCTTCTTCCAAAAAATAGCATTCGGGTAGAGGTCAAGGATCCGACTAGATTTATCGCTTCTTCTGGTGAGGTAGAGGGAGGAACTATGGGTCCAGTGAGCAATTTGATTAAAACATTTCTGTGCAGCTGGGAGGACATGAAAAGTCCCCATAGAGTGGTGTTGGCTTGAGTTTTCTTCAGTTGATCGAGGATCTTACTCTCCTCAATGGTCATCTCTGGCATAGGAAGGTTTTCAACGCCCTTCCCTTTGTCATTTGCTAGTAGTGAGCTTAGAACCTGTTAATGTCTCCCTGATCTGGTCATGTGATTTAATGAAGAAGGAAATACCATGAATCCCGTTTCCTCGTCAATCTCAGGTTGTCCTGCCACCCTGTTTATCTCTCTGAGGAGTTCTTCAAATGATATCATCCCACATATGTCGGCTATTGGGCAAGCTCTTCCTGAAGCTTGTTCTTCCCTCGAATCTTTGGATTCTTCCCCCCATCCGGTGGTAATAATTCTGTCTTTCCATGTAAAGTCAATGCATTCCACAACTTCAACGGCTTCTTCATACAGGTCCTCCCATTCTGTGGGGATATCTGTGATGAAGGGACCAAGCACCCTTGTAGCTTCAAAGTGTTAAGTAACCCGATGATACTACAAAGGCTGTTGGTTTGCTCGAATAATTCTGCCATAATCTGGACAACATCATCTAGGCTAACTTCGTCAGTTGGTACCACCCACCTGTCCGAATCTCGATCCCACTTTCGTGCTTCCAAGAACATTGTGCTGAACCTATGGCAATCGATGACCATCTGTGAGGGCAATTTCATCCCGAACTCTACGAGTTAGTTTAACACTTCTGACAATTCCATACTTCTATTTTTAGAATGGGTACAAACAGCGATGCATGCTCTGGTAAGGAGTGACATTGTCGGATCAGCGAGGCTAGTAGGGTGTAGGAGGAAATATGGGCAAATTTGAAGAGGTTTATGAGAGTATATTGGTGTGATTGGAGTTGATGGATCGAAATCTAGGTTTTCTTCTAAGAAGAGGGCATTGGCATGATTTGTAAGTGGATTGTGAGTAGTGTTTGGCTTAGGATTGGCTGGTGGGGCGATGGTACCCCTGTCAATGAGATCTTGGATTATGTTTCAAAGGTGAAAGCATTGGTCGGTGGTATGGCCAGCAGTTTGATGAAAGGTGCAGTGAGCATCGGCCTTAAAGTTTCTTGGGAGTTGATTTGGCAATAGACGGGGATCCAAGGGTTTTATGAGGTTTCAGTCAAACAGGGCTTGGTAATCTTTGGAGAGGGGAGCATGGAGATCAGTGTATTCCCTTCGGACGGGGGCAGGGCGGCTTTCTAGTGCCCATGATGTGGTTGGTTGGGAGATGTTGTTGATGGTTGAGACTGTAGCACTGGCAGGCTTGTCATACTTTCTAGCGGTGAACTGTCCGGACACCTTCTTTGGTTCAACCTCTATTTTAACAAGGCCTTCCTCGATTTCTACTCTGGCCTCTCTAAGAGCTCGAAAGTGGGGATAGTAATGTCCTCCCATCGTCGCTCGGACATGGGTTAAGAAATTCTTCTTCACTATGTTGACCTGTTCTTCCTCAGATGGCCGATTGGTCATGGTAGCTGCTTACTTCCTCCACCGGGTTATGAAGTTACTGACTGATTCTCCTGGATTCTATTTGAGAAGCTCTAAATCACGACGGGTGACCTCAAGCTCTTCGTTGTATTTATATTGCGACATGAATTCTCGGGCTACATCCTCCCAGCTATGGATTCTGGATTCCTCAATAGATAAAATCCATCGGAGGGAACTATCCTTCAAAGTTTGTTGAAATAATTGGGCTATCACTTCTTCAGAAGCCCCTAGTAGAGTCATGGGACGATGATAACTGTGAAGATGAACAATCGAGTATCCACACCCTCCAAACTTCTCGATATTTGGCATCTTGAACTTCTCTAGTAACCTCGCTTTAGGATAAGGGGACATGTGGGTGTAGTCGATGTAATTCCAAGAGATCCTGACTTGGTTAAACTTCTTGGTGAGCATCTTGAGATCCTCTTTGACTTTATTCAACTCCTCCTCTTTTCGATCAGCGACCATGGGCAGGTTAGCCATAGGCTGGGCAATGTTTGGCATAGGAAGCTGGGCAGGTAGCGGCCCATTGACAGAAGGGGTACGTGGAGCATGCTGATATTCTTTAGGAACCCAGATAGGCTCGGGTGGACCCATAGCATGAGGGAATAGGGCCTCGGGCTCTTCAGGAATTGGAACCTGGTTTCTTTGCATCTCTCGGACCTTGATTTGAAGGTTGTCAATTTTGGATATGAGCTGAGCTAGGACTGTCGTCAGATCTCGCTGTATGACTGGTGCTTGATCTGTATTCTCCAAGGAAAGTGAATGGACTTTGAACTCTGAAGAAGTAGTAGAGGAACAGACGAACCTCCGGGGTAATTTAACTGAAGACCGAACCAATAGGGAGCCAGACCAAGGGCTTGCAATCGACGTGAGAAGGCGTAGGATGAGATTTATTTTTGAGAAAAAGGGAAGAAACTATTTGTCTTCTTTTTTTGTTTGTTTTTGATTTTTTTGATAAAGAAAGTAGAAATATTTTTGGATTTTTGATAAAGAAGGGAGAAATGTTTTTGAATTTTTGATAAAGAAGGGAGAAATGTTTTTGAATTTTTGATAAAGAAGGGAGAAATGTTTTTTGAGACGGAACTCAGCATGATTATTATAATTATTATGTTCTCACTTGAAGTTAATTCTCCTAAATGCAATGCCGGACGGGACCCGAGCCTGGAAAAGTGGGGTTCTTAATATATGCAAAGCTATGGCTGGACTTGTAAATAGGCTCACGGACAGGGTCCCATTTTAAAAATGGGCGAAAATTCGGGCGACAGATCGACCCGGAATTTTTGCAGAGTTTCAGGTCAAAACCAGTAATCTAAAGTGCGTGTCCTAGGTTTGACACCTATATGCAGGTATGCAGTTGGTTGAGTGAATCGAGATGGGTTCCCCCTTTCTCGTGACTTCCACGATATACGTCTTGCTCTTGCGGGCAATCGGTACGTGTGGACAAGCCATTTGATATACCTAAGTGTACGTGAATTGCCTCACTATATACCTCGTGGGGACGGTACGTGTGAGAGAAAATTCGATATACTCGGTATACGTGAATGAATTCCCTGCGATATACCTCCCGTCATGACTTCGGTCAAGCGGTACGATGCGGGGGAACCGTTCGATATATGCCGAAGGTACTTGGCCAATGGAAGGTGACAGTCATATCGCTTAGGCTAACTGCGACATGCCGGAACAACGCCCATCACGAAGTGACCCTCCAGTTATCGGGTAAAATTTGGTCAATAACAATGCTCTTTGGTGATGTCGTGTCAATCATGCATGATTATCTTAATAGTATCTTACGATGAGAATGCCTTTCTTGATTATGCCAAACAGGGAGCAAAGTACAAGTACCAAAGTTACACCAAGTATGTATGGGTGATGCGTGCAACATGTTGATATATGTGATCCTAGGTGCATGTGGTGTGAGGTGTACATGGAGAATTTTACACAAGTGTGTGAACATAAGCATAAGCATGGGATACATAGGGAAAAAAGGGGGAACATGCAGATATAGGGGGAATAAAAACAAATACAGCATCCGTGCAAATAGAGTCAAGTCCTCAAAATATATAAAAGTCCCTAGCTGAGTCGCTACTGTGGCCACCCCTGATCCTCACCGGGCGGGCGGGGGCGCGAAGGAAAAGGATCCTTCGGGTCCCGCACATCCCTCTGGGGAGCGCTTCGACCGACGTCATTTGAGATGAGGTGTAAAAATGTAGAGAGATTCAGAGTCACTAGTCTATTTTACTCAAAATAGACAAAAGAAAAAAAAGGGGAAGCCATCCCGAAGGATGGCATCCAAAGACATACTGGTGCATGCGAAACCAAAATGAATCGAGAAGGGTTCGGGGGCTTAGTTACTAAATGGGAAGGTGTTAGGCATCCATTCCGCCCTTTCGGTCCCTCATGGATTTTTGCTATTTTCCTTTATTTTTCCCCGTGATATGTGTGCATGTGTATAAATATAGTGGAGATAGGAATCCTCAACTTGTATCATGGAAAAGATAAAGTGAGTCATCCGTAGGAAGATATAAGAATAATATTAGAAAAATAAGATTTACGCGATTACCCTTACGTTGATCGTTATAATGGAACGATAACGTATATGGAGTAATACGTCACAAAGGACAAGTATATAGAATACAAGAAGATTAGATTTAGAGAAAATAGGAAAATAAAAGAAAAAGTGAGAAAAGAACTCAAGTCTCGGGTTTTACCCCAAGACGCCTACGTAGCTTATAAAGGCATCAAAGTCCACGTAGTTCGTATACAAAACGAGGGGTGGGGTTTATCCCATAAATCCAAATGGGGGATCTCTTATTTGTGAGTGTGTGTGTGTGTGTGTGTGTGTGTAGAAAAAGTGTTTTAGTTATGAGAAAAGTATGAGAATCCCTATTTGGAATTTATGATCAAACCCACTTTTTTCTTGTTTTTTTGGGTTTTTATTTATATGAAAATAAGAGATGAGTAATAATAATAAATAAAAAGTATATTAGGATGTGCGAGATGAGATAATTAAAGTGCTAAGTAAGAAAGCAAGTTATTGAGAATTTAAGAGAGAGTTTGAGAAAGTTGGACCTTCTTGAAGATCTTGAGCTTGATCTTGATTGTTGGAGAACATCCCTTGCACTTGGATGATGATGTAGAGTGGCTAATTCACCAAGTTTGATGAAAAGGATGATGAAAAGTGGAAGTAAAAAAGGGATTTGGAGGTTGAAATCACGTTGCCTTCGAGAAAGGTTTCGGGGATTCGTTGAGAGTGAATTTTATCAGATCTGGGCTCCCCTTGCAAATGATGTGAAGGCCTCCTTTTAAAGGCCCAGGTCACTTCCGATCGACATAGACCTGGTCTTGCCTACGGCACCTGCCGATAGGCAGGGTCTGGAACCTTCCATTTTGCAGTGTGTTTCAGGCCTTTTCGGAAAATTTGTCATCGAGGGCAAACCGTTGGTCAGAATCGTGCACGAGGTAGACCGTTGGAAAGATAATGCGGAGACCTTTGAAAGTACTTTCGACCGTTCCCAGGTTCGGGAGATGACTTTGGGTCAAATATGGCTCGAAAGAGTTTGTCGATCCATCGGACAGGGGATTGTTCGGACGCAAACGGATCGTTCGTCCTCATGGTAGGTCCAAATCGCGAACGGGGTAGACCATTGGAAAGGTTAGGAGATGTACTTCGACATTATAAAGAGTTTGACATGGTTTGGGGAGTTTTCTTTGGTCAACCGGGCCCTAGAAGCATTCAGTGTCCTCTTGGAGTCAAACGAATCGTTCGTCCACAAGGTAAGTGGGAATCGCACACGGGATGGACCGTTGGAAATGGTATTCAATGACCTTCAAAGATTTATTCAGCCTCAATTGAGATGAAGAGTTGACTTAGGTCAAACAGAGCTCGGGAGCGCTCGGTGGCCTTTAGGTCAAGTTTCGGACGCAAAGGGATCGTTCGTCCGCATGGTAAGTCAGAATCGTGCACGGGATGGACCACTTGAAAGGGCATTCAGTGCCCTCCGAAGATTAATTCAGTCTCAGTCGAGATGAAGAGTTTGACTTTTTGGTCAAACTGAGCCAGGGAGTGCCTGATGGCTTCTAGGTCAGTACTCGGAGTATAACCTGGGTTTGTAGTGATGAAGGGATGTACTAAGGACCTAAGGAGAGTTGGGGGTAACGGAATGGGGTGTCTAAAAATTGCAAATAATTTGGACGTTAAAATCTTGGACTTAAGGTCATATTTGAACTTCAATGTAGGAGAATTTTTGTCTTAAAATATTTTGAAGTATTTGTAGACAAAGTTTGGGGGTCAAAGTTGATTATACGCAAATATTACGTATTTTATCCCTCGAACCTACGCATTTTAGCCCGATAGGGTATCTTATTCCCTATATTTATACTCGTTAGCCAAAAAACCTCGGATTTGTACGTTAACATGCTTTGTAGGGGTTAATTGAGCTTTTATAGGTATTTGGATGCTAAGTGTGAAGTTCGGACGCATTCTGGCTAATTTTTGTACGCAACCGCACATTTAAGGTCAATTCATAGATTGGGAACATGTCCCATCATCTACACGGAATTTGTATCCCTCCTCGTAAGCTTCGTGTGGCCGCGAGCAGTGCACGATTCTGAGTCCATATGAAGAAGTTACAGGATTTTTAGCGGAAGAGAAAAACAAAGAAACCAAAGCTGGGGGAACTTGGTTGAGACCTGCTTTATCGATCGATCGATCCTTAAGATATTTTCCTTAGAGCTTAGACAGTGGGATTTTTTTCTAACCATCGATCAATTGATCAAATGGATCGATCAATCGATCCCCTATTTTCTGCAGATATTTTCCCTTTTCTTTTCTTTTTCCTTTTCTTTTCTAATTTAATTTCACTTACTATATAAACCATTTTTGTTGTAAATATCAGATATAATTGGTTTTAGGTTAGTTTAGCTTAGGGTTTGGGGGTTTTTTAGAGCTCATTATTCATTTCCTCTTGGTTTGACATCCATTTGGGCTTGTAAGTGGACTATTCATCTTCCCTCTCCATTAATATAGTTTGTATATCCTTTATTCTTGCTTTGTAGTTAATTTACATGCTTTAATAATTACGTTTACATGCTTTCTTTACTTTCTTTCTAGTGTATATTTATCGTATTTATTTACCTCTTTCATTTACTGCGTTTTTAATATCCTTTCTAGCTAATTTAGTCTAGGTTGTGTCGGATTGAACTCATTTCGGGTTGACATGTTGCTTTGCTTTGGTGATGGTGTTTACGAGTCTATTTCGGGTGCGTTGTCCTAGTTATTATGCCTAGGGGATTTGACGAGGCATATCATGTATACTCCATGCTTACGACCTTGCGTGCGTAATTTCTGGGGTATTTGTTGATGCCAAAATCGTATTAGGCTTTTATGCGAATTTAGGGGCATGACAACCCTTGATTTAATTAACTGTTGAAACGAGATGCATTTGTAATAACTCGTCGACCCATGTAACTATTTTATACTAATTAACTCGGGTGAGGGACATTCGACACAACCTATAGTTTTTACTCGCTTTATTAGTGTAGCTTTATTTTTTTGCCTAGCTTTATTTCCCTTTTTTCATATTTTCCTTTTTGTTCATATTCATCTGTTACACTTTTATTTTAGTAGTATTAAATCCTATAAATTCTAGTAACTCGTCTCTGGGATTTTTGATACCCGACTTACCGCTATACTCACCCATTGAATGTAGTCGTAAATTAGGTTTTCGTATAGTTCAGGTGAGCCAAACATAAAACGATCGGCATGTAGGTGATGCTCGCGTCCCGGCGAAACCCTGCCAATCAAATGCACCCCCTAACTTACACATTGCTACTCCCTAGCAATGAAATAGGATGCAACAAGAACTTCAATCAAACAAAAAGGAGGATACAAGTACAAAAATATGGTATAAAAACAAAAGGCCACTTTCACAGGGAATTCGATTGTATTTAGCATATACAATAAGTCGTTAAACCCCTAGGCTACCCTAGTGGACGAGTGTCGTCTCGTGAGGGTTTTTAGGGATGATACCCACAGACATCATATGGTTTCCTCAAAATATGCCCAACCCAATAATAGCGAACAAGATTTCATACGCATTATTAGCACATTTAACAAATTCAAACAAAAGTCCGAAATCATTAACATTATAGAATGCACCTCATAGAATTCAAACCTTAAAATGTGGGAGGGGAACGAGCACAAGCAAAGTGTGATTTGGCAAAAACTTATATAAAGCGGATAAATATTAAATCAAGCCTATATTCAAACCTAAAGGGCATTACAGTCATCAAGTGAATTCACTCAAAACTTGGATGTAACACATGAAACATGTGTGCATAAGGAGTAAATGTAAATGGAAACTAGCCCGCACACATGTCACAAATGAAGAACGCTATATATAAAATGAAAAACTGTAATCTCAATAGAAGATATCGCACATTAAAAGAGGCAAAATGTATTTTCACAGATTATTAAAACTATTTAAACCATTGAATTACATCTAATTCAAATCACATAGGACTTTAATAGGGTTGTAATGTAGGTTTGGCTAGGGTACGAAATGAAGGAATGTATATACGGATTCAAAGTGTTCAGAATGAAAACTCGGGATAATGGGAAAATGCGGGCAATTTCAAAATTGGAAAACCAGTTCCAAACGAGCATTAGATATATCATCGGGGAGAGTAATCAAAGCTTATTGAACTATATACACAACATTTACAACTTTCTCTTTCTTTTCTTTTCTTTGTTTTTTTTTGTTTTCTTTTGCTTTTTCCTTTCTCTTTTCATCACTTTTTCACTTCTTTCTTTTCTTTACTTTTCTCACTCTCACATGCCTAAATTGCAACCGCAACCACAACACAACAACAGCATTCAATCCCATGTAACATTCCAAACAAAGGCTTGGAATGTAATATGTATGGTGTATAACTCCAATTCGGAGTTGGTTATAGGATTTTGTGTAATGAAACGAAAGGCTAGTTTTTAGGCTCCAATGGGTTGACTAGGGAACATATAAACGGTGAGATCAAGGTCATGTGGGTGATATAAAAAGAGGGCTTATTATCATTTCCTAAAGTTTATGAAATTCTCGAGTCGAAACCACTTTGAAAATCATGCTCAAGTAACACATTTCAAGATATAAACTCAATTAATGAACGATCAAATGAAAGAGTAGAGATACAGACGAATTCAATGTTTTCAAAGAGGAAATAATAGTGTATACACTCACAAATGTGGAAAGATACAAAGCTTACTCGGTGTAAGTATATACAATGCAACAAAATATTATCGAGTTATACAAATCTTAAACCAAATCAATAAAACAATGAAAGTGCATGTGCTCATGGGATGGAAGTTTAATTCATGAAGTTATTCATAATATCAATAAGTGAGGACTAAAGTATAATAACTTCTGAAGTCGAGAACATCCATCATTGAGTTGTCTATTGGATCGGTAAATTATTGAAATTTATCATCGAAAACAAAGGCAAAATGCCCAAAAAAGGAGAAAAAAGAAAGAAAATATTTTTGAATTTTTTAAGAAAATCATACTAACTAACTAACATGTGAGCAATAATATGGACTAAATAAACAAATGGATAGAATATCCCACACCCCCTAACATAAAACTTGACATTGTCCTCAATGTTAATTAAGAACCAAGTTAAAGAGAGAAAAAGAGTGATATTAACAAAAATTGGAGCGATCCCCATAAGAACAAGTCCACGGAATCTACAAAACATGTTAGTACCGAGCATAGCAAAAAGAAATAGAAAAAAGTTAACTAGTTACACTAGACTAAATTAAAAAGGAAAGAAAAATAAAGATGAAAAAAGAATAAAAATCTAACTATATACAACCTACTATTTAGGCTTCACACTAACTGTACACTAGAAGTCTAAATAGTTGAGGGCCCACCGCAAAAATGATTTGACGTAGGAGGATAATCGGTGTACCCTCACTCTCATGCATGCCTCTCGAAAAGTATGAATTCCGTTTAAACAACGGAAGGCATGTGTAAGGCATAAGAATGAAACCATCGTTAATTAAATGTTTTGGAGGGATGATGGGGGATTTGGATTGAACGGGTGACAAAAACATGTGGGGATCGAGAAAAGCCGAATATCTTCCCAAATATTTTTAAATTGGAATGGGAGGGGGCGCACACGAACGCATGGATGCAATCATGGAAGGCGACTCGAGCAATTACTCCTCATCGGCAAAAAGGTTTAACACATTAATGTTTGAAACAAATTCATTAGGTACTTATGACGGTATGATAACAGAGAATAAAAATGGGGAGGAAAGAAATTCAAACTCACGAGATGAATCATCATTTCATGAAGATTGAGTTTCGAAGGAAATAAGATCATTTTCAATGAAATGTTCTTCTTTGCAGGCCAAAGAATAAATCATTTCATTGCAAATAGATATTACGTCATTTTCATCCTCACTTTCAATATCTATTACACAATGGGCCAAGTCAACACTGGTTTGTTCCAAAGTAGGCCCAAAGTACTCATTTGGTTGAAAACATTGTTCGACTGCAAAAGTCTCGGAAGAAAAATCATCGTCGGACTCAAATAATAAATCCAACTCATCTTCCCAACAACGATTTTCTTCCCGATAATGATTTTCAATTTTCTTATTCTCAAGCATACGCAAACCCTCACCGAAAGTCATAGGTCGAGGAGTGGATACTTGAAAATGCAAACTTTGAAAATTATCATCCGACTTAAACTTAAACTCATTATTATAAGAATTTTGAAAACTATTGCAATTCGTTTCAAAATTCCTTTTATAAGGAATTAAAGGCCCAAAATCATTATCATCATCATCAAAATTCCAATAACCCAAGTTTTAACTTTCATTATACTCTCCCAAAGTCATATACGAATTTGTAATTTTTTGGGACTCTAAGTATTCATCGAAAGCCATAGGATTATGAGCTTTTTGAGCATTATAACAATGATTACCGAAAGAATTGGAATAAGACATGCTTACCCAAAAAATGGCTCGAAGTGGCGAATTCCACAAAGTAGATGCGTGCGGGAAATTCAAGCGTTTCTAGGTGCTCAAATGTAGAAGTCCTACAAAAAATGTTAGGCAAATAATACAAATAGAAAGAAAATACTACGAAATACTAAATTAAAATAAATTCTAAAACAAACTCGTCCCCGACAACGGCGCAATTTGATAGGCAGGGTTTCCACGGTAACGGCACCAAAAGTCATAAGTTGAAAAAGTCAGGAGGGGTCAAATTGAAATTTAGGAAAAATATTTCTAAGTTAAAACCTCATTTTTACATAACTTAGGCTAGGCAAAACCAAACATGACCTTACCTTATACCATTTTGATAAGAAAAATAAAATAAAAATACTGGAAAAAATTTCAGAAAATTCTGATTGGCCATGCGCCCTCACACACGAGGTCAAAGTTTTTTGTCACAAAGTTCATTTTCTTCGACTCGAGAGGTTACTTTAGGGTTTATGATTTTTGACCTGAGATTTCCCCTGCATATCTAAACCATTCTTGATGATTTCTTAACAAACTCAACCTAAAATTTCATAAGGAATCCAAATATATAGGTTTTTTTGGATTGAGATGCGTCTTATTATGAGTTCCATAACTGTGTGTTTTACAGAAATTTACATGTAACATTTGTGGCTTTTAAGGATATAGTTTGGTTTTGCTATGGGTAGGAGTATTTTGGTTTTGAGTTCAAGGTTTGAGATGGATTATACGTGGAGAATTCAAGATTTTCATTTTTCTGCTTCAGAATACGCTTTCAATCGATTAAGGCTTATTATGCACATTTATGGGATTTGATCATTACACTCGAGTTCCTAAGGTTCTAGTGAAGACACTCAAAGCTTTAAACCTGAGTTGTGAACATAATTTCAGAGCAAAGCATTAAATGTTAAGCTTGAATGGTGGAAACTCCATATTTTTCACCTAGGGCCAGTAATTTATGTAAGATTTCTATTGTTTTGATGAATTCAATCATTATAATAACACAGAAATCGATTGAAACTAAAAGAGCTGAATATAGTACATAAAATCGTAGTGTACCTATTTGGAGAGAAAATTTGAGTTTTAAAATTATGATTGAGGTGAGTTTGAACTGAGGAAACCGTGGGGTATATAGTGTTTGATTAAGAGAGTTCATTGGTTGAAAGGATTGTGGATTTGAATTGAATATAGTAAGTTTTCTATCTTCGTTAGTGTACCTCACACGTGCAAATTGTGTACACATGCGATTTTTTGACTCTAATATTAATGTGTAGGCTTATTTGGACAGGTGTAATGTGAATTAAACTTTGGTATTTGGTTTTTGTTTAGTCAATTGTATACATTTATAGACTTAAAATTGTACTTTTTATGAAGTTTAGAGGTGGTTTTGATACTTAAAAAAGTTTTAAGGATTGAAATAGTAATTTTGTGTTAGTTGAAGTCTAGAGGATTAATTTTATATAAAGTTGAGGTTTAGGGTTAAGCTTATCCAAGTTATGTTTGTTTGAAATATTGAGGGGCAAGATTATAATTATTGAAACTTCACGATGTCTAGATTAATTTAGTAAATTATAGGGCTTCAAGGATTGATTCATTCTTCTTTAGAAGAGTTTCGAATTTTAATACATTATGAGGGTTGGAATACTCAATATATGTGATTAGGGCTAGCGATAGACTCAATTTGAAAGTCTAGTTATTACAACAACCTTCGCTACCGAACAGATGGAGGAGGGGTGAGGCCGAGGGAATTTATAAAACCAGTCATGTTCTTGCCATTGAGGTAAATATTCTCCCAACTGAAGGTATTGTTTTTATTGATGAGCCAGGTCCTACTACAGCTGTTAATGTTCCTCTGGTTATCCTCAATGTTTGAGTTAGTCATTTTCGACAATATTTGTAAGGAACATTTTTATGACTTTTGTTTGTAACGATCAATCCTTTGTTAAACTTACTATACTCTCCGCATTTTATTCTTATTATCTTTAATTTGACGTTAATCTTTGGATGCATTTGACTATGTCTCACTATTTTAAAAATATTGTGGATAAGTAAATGTGGTTGGATGCCTTCATCACGATTACTTATAGTCTTATGGACTTATCGTATCATATTTCATATTTTCCGTGTCAACTTACTAACTGCTTTGGTGCTTGATATGGGCCTATTAATAGTTTATTCTTACGATCATATGGTCGACTTGTTGCCAGCCTGATCTGCCTTACTAGCTACTACTCAGGGACGAACCTAAATTACACTAACTTAGGGTCTACTAGTGCCTTTTCCATCTTCGTGGTCGTATGGATGTATCTTGTCGTCTGGACCAAATGTCATCACTAGTTACCAAAGTCATCCAAATTTGCTAGGATCTATCTATATATTAATTTGTTATGGTAAGATCTCCATAAAATTGTATTGGATTTCTTATATTTGATTACACTTCTTGACCTTGACATGTTGATAGACGTAGTCATTAATGAAGTGTTTAGGATAGGCCTGCCAATAGTTTAGTCTTACGATCATGTTACCAAATCATATCGACATGATCCTCCTTAATAAATCCCTGTTTTGAACAAACCTGAGTTTTCTTGACTTACCAATGCTTATGCGAGCTTACCGATCATATGGACGGATCTCATCGTCTTGACCAAGCTTCAGTATTGGTTACCATAATTCACGAAATTTACTAGGATTTATCTTTGCACGAGTCGGTTATGGTCGGATCTCATAGTCTATAAGACTCTAATAGATTTCCTAGACTTAGTTGAAACTTCTTGACCTGACTTGTCTAAATACGAGGTCATACATGAAGCGTGTTTTTGAATGTGAATCTTGATGTGCCTATATCTGAGGTGTCTTCGGCCTAGGATTCTTGCACACCTCTCATATCGATGAAATGTTCATTTGAATAAAATATGGAGATGACTACATACGTAGAGGATGAAGTTTTTGTTTTCATTAATCATTGAGTTGAATTATAAAAGAGTGAAAGAGAAGGTTTGCATATGATTCTCTCTCTTGTTTGGCATATGTTCTCACTGATACTCATAGTACCTCCTCAGGTCCTCAGAGCTCCAAGGATTCTTAAGTTTCTAGCCTTTTAGAGGTTTAATTTTGTAAGTTCCTATTCGTACGATAACAAATACTCTATACGAACCGTGTGGGTTGGGTTATTACATGTTCATTTTATTAATTACCATTTTTACCACGTAGTATCCTTCCTTTAAAGTGTTTGGTTTTATTATTTTATTGTAAAATCAAACAGTCTTCCACTAATAGGAAGCCACCCATAATTCTGCGTACTCCCATACATCTTCGACTAGGTCTAAGTCATGTATTCTCATTAATTGACTCTTTGGTGAGTCAAAGTTAATCACTCCGTAATCGGGTAGGCCAATCTCATTGGGCACTACTACTTTAGTGTTAAATTCTAACATAAGAGGAGTTTTTCTTGTCACTGTCCTTGGTTTGCTTTTTTGCACCCGCAGCATGCTCTGCAGCTCATTGATCTAATTTCACTTTATGTCATCTAGTCTTTTATTAATTCTGCTGAGAAGGGTTCTATTTGTTATCTCTGACTGCTCCTTGCACTATGGGTGACCAGGTACTGAGTGTAGTTTTTGGATATTTGAACATATGTACTAGTCTTCAATTTTTTTATTGTCAAACTGGATGCCGTGATCTGTGATGAAGGAATATAGCATTCCATAGTGGAAGATGATGTTCTTCCGTATAAAGTGCATTATGTTTTTTATATTGCATCTCAACCAAAGGCTCGACCTCCACCCACTTAGTGAAGTAATCCTCTATTATGACCAAATATTTCAACCTACCCCTTGTCTTCGGTAGTGGGGTGAGCAGTTCAATCTTTTATTTGGAGAACGACCTAGGGGATGTGATCGACATCATTACTGCTCCTGGATGTCTGTGGATCAAGGCATACTTTTGGAACTTGTTGCACTTCTTTGCATAGTTTGTGAAATCTTCTTTCATAGTGAGCCAATGATACCCTTGAGTCACCAATCATTTTACCAATGATCTTCCCGCCGAGTGGACTTCACATGATCCCTCATGAACATCTTTTATAAAGTCATTTCATTTGGTATGGTGAACATATATGAGTAGTGATACGATGAATCCTATTCTGAATAGAACTCCACCTTCCAACACGTACCTTGTTTCTTTGTATCAAAGTATCCGTGCCTCTTTTGGAATCTATTGGAAATCTGTCATCCTCTAAATATGATAGTATGGGATCTATACAGGAGGGCCCTAAATCTAACTACATCACTAATACATATTCATAATTATTATTATGGGGCATCAAGACTTCTACCGACAGTGTTCTACGTAGCTCAGTTCTGGTGGCTAATGCCAGGGGAGGAAGTGCATCTACTCGTGTGTTTTCGTCTCTTAGTACTCTAACCATATGAATAGCTGGGAATATTAACAATAACACTTTCTCATTTTTCAATTATTTCAATATCGATTCCTTTTTTTCCTTATAGACTCCGAGGACATGATTAACTATGAGCTGAGAATATTTATGTTTAGACAGCTACTTACCACCTAGTGATGATGCTAATCTTAGAACTATTGTGAGGGATACATACTCTGCCCTATTATTAGAGGCCTAAAAACGGAACTTGAGGGCATATTCCACCTCACCCCCATCGGGTATTATGGTTATTAGACCCGCCCCACTCCCATTGGCACCTAATGAACCATCTATGAATAATTGCCAAACCGAAGGCTCTTTTTCAAAACTTCCTTCCAGTAAAGGCCCATTTTTGAATTTTTTTTCATTTTCTATAGATCATGAGATCTTTCTTCTTGTTGAACCGATGAACCTGGAATGTCCACAATGTTCAGTAAAAGTTAGTGAGTAGGCTATATTATAGAGCTCTCTTCTGGATATTTTTGCTCAATAAGTTTGTTGGACAAGCTCTCTTTTGTAAAAGTCTACTCGGTTGATCTCATTGTCGGTCTCTATTCTGCAGAAGTTAACTTGATAGGATTTTTTTCATAAGTGAACTCCGCAATAAAATTATCCATTGCTTTGCCTTTAATTGTTGTCCTAGGCTCACACTAAAGGTCATAAGCTCCCATTTTCACCACCTAAGGCATCAGTCTCCCGACTTCTCAAGTGCTTGAATGGCTTGGCATAGAGGAAAGTCTATATAAATGATAATAGTATGTGCCTAGAAGTATGTTTTCATTCTTTAGAATGCCTCAATCTACCTTTATGTGGCATGATAATTGGCACCATCTTGGCCCTCTTCAACCTCTGTTTGGGGACAGAACTATTTATGATGCTGCTAGCAATTCCAAGGCTATGGTCTCTGACTTCATTAATGGGTTTAATTGGAGATGGCCTGCTTCCACTACGTGGGAATTAAACGACATCAAAAACTCTCCCCTGCCTCCTATTTATCCGCTGCTCACTGATAAAGTGACATGGACTCCTAATAAGACTGGTAGCTTCTCCATTTCCTCTGCGTATGTCACAATCTCTCCTAGGGGCAATGAGGCTCACTGGTATGGGTTGGTTTGGAACAAGGTGTGCATTCCCAAGTGTTCCTTCATTCTTTGGCTTGCTTGCCGTAAGGCTTTAGTGACTAAAGATAAGCTCATGGGTTGGGGGCTTGTTGATAATAAGGATTGCATGCTGTGCAACTCGGGCATTGAGACTATCAAGCACATATTAATGGAATGCCCCTTTTCCAAAACTGTTTGGGATGAGATTCTTTTTCGCAACCAGTCTTATAGAGCTGTGGAGAGTTGGGAGAATGAAGTTAGAAGAGCTGCTGCTGATAGTAAAGGGGGGAACCTTAATTCTAGGATTAAAACCACCACCTTCTCTGCCACTATCTACTGTCTCTGGCAGGAAAGGAATTGCAGACTTCACGATAGGGGCCATTCCACTGAAAACAAGGTGATAAGGAACATTGAGGAGTTGGTGCAAGGTAAGGCTACCAGATGGAAGAAATCTCGAAGATCCTACTCCAATTGGATGACGTGTAACCTATGGGGATTACCCTATTCTCTTATGTATGACTAAGTGTTGTGTTTATGGTCTCTAGAAGCTTGTTTCTAGTTGACCCTTTGGCCTTTTGGCTTTGTATATTGGTTCTCTGTTTCTAATACATTTAATTACCGAAAAAAAAAGCTAAATCTAACTTCTCGAGCATAGGGTATCTAATTTTTTTCTCTATGTTACGCATTGCTAGTGTAGTAGACCAATTTTTGCACCACAGCTTCTTGTTGGACCAGTGCTGAACTTATAGTCGATTCTAAGAATGCTCAGTACAAATAAAGCATTTCACCTAGGATTGCCCTAGACGATAGTGGTATAGATCCTAGGTACCTTTTCATCTCCAGGAATGGTATTTTGAATTCATCATTCCATTAGAAGGTCTTTCATAGCACATTGAAGAATGGGAGACACCTATCAATGGCTCTAGAAACAAATTTGTTAAGCGCCACCGCTCATCGAGCCAATTTTTGGATAACCATTTTTACTCGTAGGAAACTGCATGTATATCAGTGCTTGGATCCTGTCTGTGATTGCCTTTATTCCCTCTGGTTGACTATGAAACAAGGTAACTTTCCCTCATTGATCCCAAAAACACACTTCGTGGGGTTAGGTTTTATTTGGTGTTTTTCTAATTGGTTGAAATTTTTCTTGGGTCACTAATGTGGTCGACTACATTCTTGCTTTTGGTCAACATTTCATCGACGCAGACTTCCATGGTTTACCGATATGATCTTTGAATACCTTATTCACCATCCTTTGATATATTGCTCCTACATTTTTTAGCCCAAAAGGCATAACATTATAACAACACATACGTCGACTGATGATAAACAAGGTTTTATCCTGATCTTTGGGCTTCTTTTGGAATCCATAAACGAAGTAGCTCGTGCTCCACTATAGTATAGACTAGTTGGTTAATATTAGTTAGAGGATAGCTATTTTTTGGACAAGTTTTATTTAGGTTAGTGAAGTCTATGCATATACGCTAGTTTTTGTTCTTTTTTCGGACCACGACAACATACGAGAGCCATTTCAGATACTTCATATCTTTTATGAATTCTACTTTTTGCAATTTTCCACCTCCTCTTGGATTACAATGTTCTTATCCTGATTGAATACACGGAATTTTTATTTTGCTGCCTTGGAATACTTCTTATGCTGAGCTTGTGGTAGATGAATTCTGGATCTGTAACTAGCATGTCTTTATGGCTCCAGGAAACATATTCTTTCTTCTTATCAAGAGCATAATTAGTTCCTTCTTCAGAGTTGGATCTAGTGAGAAGCCGATATGGGTAGTCCGATCTAGGTGTTCATCATCCAGCATTACTAGCTTTGCCTCCTCAATTAACTGGACCTTGATTAATTTATCATTATTTTAAGGAACCAGCATCTCGATCTGATAAGTGGTAGTCAATGTCTTCCAATATTTCTATTCTGCTAACGTGTAATTGCATTTACGAGCTTGCACTTGATTCCCCTTCACCACATCGACCCCATAATTAGTGAGGAATTTTATGGAGTGGTGAACAATAGATGGAATAACTTCAAACTTCTAAAATTTGACCCTTCCAAATATAATGTTGTAAGGAGAATGCATGTTCTCGTCTCAAATGAAAAAATGGATCTTTTCTATTCGGCAAGTTGGCTAATCACCGACCATAATCTCCAGCTATGTAGTTCCTAAGTGGAACACATTATCCCCCAAGAATACGATGAAAATCTTGTGATATACCTCTAGCTTCCTATCCTTCATCTTTAGATTCTTAAAATAGCTGTAGAACAGAGCATCGGTCAAGCTGTCATTCTCAACTAGGATTCTCACCACCCTACTATTATGTACTACCATGGTGATAACCAGTAGGTTGTTTTGGGGATAAAGAACACTAGACAAATCAACTTTAGAAAAACTAACAATAAGACAATCTTTGTTTACCTTCCTGGGATGAGCTCCCACAGTTCTAGCTAAGTTGAGTTGTCTGATATGGGGACAAACCTTTACCTCATTTAGGTAGGCTTCTCTCTATTCTTGTCCATCTCCACCGTTAGTATCTCTCCCTGCTATAAAGTTCTACCTGAAGGAGATCATCTTGATGTCATGCCTAGGTTCTTTGGGTTTCTTAGGCACGCCAGGGTCATTTTGTGAATCATCATCCCAACCATTTTTTTTCCCATTCACCTTCCTATAAGGGGAATTAGATCTCCTTACGTATCTTTGCTCGTCACACCTATCGGATCGGCCACTATTGTCAACAAACGTCATCATTTTTCCTCGCCTTATGAGAATCTTAATCTCATTCTTCAAATCTAGGTAGATGACCATGTTGTGATCATGATATTTGTGGTACTTGGTTTTATCTCTCCTGTTAGAAGGAGTCATTAACTTTCCTTGCCATTTTGGTGCTACTTCCTCTAATTTCATCGAAGGTGTGGTGTAACCGTATAATCAACGGGGTATATTCATTAAACTTCTTTGGTCTATTGACCTATTTCTTGTCCTTAAAATCTTTCTTCTTATTCGAGCTCTTGATGATGTAGGACTTAGATTGACTTGATTCCTTCCCTCCCATAGCTTTTTTAGCATTTATGATGTCACTGACCTTCTTAATAGATCGGTTATTGTGCTTGTTGGATCCTTATCTAATGTTCAAAATAACTTTGTAGGAAATAGACCGCTCATGAGTGTTGTAATTGTCATCTCCTCTTTGTAGTTACTGACTTTTAATTTTTCAATTTTAGACATGGAAATGAACTCCGTCATCATTTATTTCATTCTCTAACGAACACTTAACAAATGGGACACCATTTTGCCTAGCTTCTAAACGAAATAGAAATTTCTGACAAAGAGATTGGTGAGTTATTGGAAGTTTGAAATCTAACCTCTTCATAAACAATTGTATAAAATTTGGGCCTAACCAATAATCATACTGGAGAATTCTCAGCAACGCTTCTCATGGGGGATAGAGTAAATACTTGAAGCAACTTCGTACTTGTCACACCCTACTTTTTGGTATGAATGAGAAAGGAGTACACATATATCAATGAATTAAATATAAGGAGGAATAACACAACTTTATTAATTATTAATATGTTACATATGGTTAAACCACCGCGGAGGTGACTTATATGTTTTTAGTAGACACGATAATATATTAAATTAAAAAGTGCCACTCCTTGCTCCTGTCTGGTTTAATCTCTTCCCACACGATCACATATGCACACGGGTGATCGATTTTTGTCTCTAGTATGGATGATATACTATCTTCTTTCTCCTGGCGCATCTAGAGAAGGAAGGAATTAGCATAAATATGCTAAGAAAGTTCAAACAATTCTATAATAATGATATATATATAAATGAGAGTTGGAGTGTGTACAGAATCAGTGTTTAAAACTTTGACAATAATAAGCTAATAAACCATATTTATTAGATTATAAAACATTAAAATGTTGGAACTTATAATTCTATAATGATTTGTCCATTTAGGAAATAAACTTCATTACCAAATTAGTTTGGATAATGTGAATAAATTTAAAGTGTTTTGAACTAATAATCCTACTCTTACTAGTTAACTAAAGGGTATAGAAGTAATTAAGCCATTGGTTAACTTATAATAATCAGTCAACCCGAAACTTTTGGGGAAAAGTAATCTTATATGCACACAATTAAAGTGGAACTCATACGTATGTAGTAATAATCATGGCTCTCAATCATCCGTGACTAGTAGGCCAAGTAAAACGTTTCGTAGGATAGCACGTCCTTCTACTTCCTAAATAATACTGATGCTTATAGTAAAAATTGCACAAAGTTCTAGGGTGAACTGAATTAAATAGGTACATGATATCAGTTATTAGATGATAAAGGTTAAAATTGATCTTTAAATTTAAATATTGATGATAAATCTAAATACTTATGATGGTTAACAACATATGTAGTACGGAAGCATAAAAACATTCACATACTAAGAGTAAATTGGGCTATCACGTAGTGATATCAATAGCAGTATTTCAAACACGCAAATTATAATACTGAAAAGGTAGGAAAAACCTACTTGCTTGGTATTCGATTGACATGATGTCTCCTGGGATATTCAGAAAGATTGTGGCTTGATATTTTGTTATACAATGTGTGGTATATAAGTATTCAGGGTTAATCAGTCAGTTTTGTATTTAAAAATGTCTTTGTTAAAGTTTTGGGGGCTTATTCCTAATTATGATGGGACTTTAAAATATTTACTTTAAGCTCATTATTGAACTTTGGTGCAAGAGAGTTTTTATCTTAAAATAGTTTTATCTATGTATGGGAAAAGATTGGGGATCAAACTCATAATTTGGAAAAGTTTATAGGGGATGATTTGTAATTTTAAAGAAAGTAAAAACCCTGTTTTTACATAACTTGAGCTAGTAATATCCAAACATGGTCTTATCTTATACCATTTTGGTCAGAAAAATTTAATAAAAATTTTGGGGAAAAAATTAGAAGTTCCTGATTAGCGACAGGACCTCACGCGTGTGGTCAAGGTTTTTAATGATAATCTTCATCTTCAACCTCTCGATTTTGACTTTTAATGGGTTCCAATTTTTGACTGAGGTTTTCTCC
Source organism: Sambucus nigra (assembly GCA_949130495.1). Classification (NCBI taxonomy): domain Eukaryota; kingdom Viridiplantae; phylum Streptophyta; class Magnoliopsida; order Dipsacales; family Adoxaceae; genus Sambucus; species Sambucus nigra. The sequence continues at coordinate 163,560,590 of OX422220.1, read as the reverse complement.
TTCGTTGCTATACCGTTTGAGATGATTTCTTAACAAATTTAACCTATTTTTTCATGAAGAATCCAAATTTGACCTAACTCTCAAGGGTTTCTAGAGTATGAAAAGGTCTTTTACGAATTGGGTTTGTTTTCTGCTATATATGACAGTAGTTTTGTTTTTGTTTCAAAGATTATGATGGATTATACATGGAAAATTTTATATTTACAGGTTTTGAGTTAAAAAACACTTTTGATTGATTTGAGCTCTATATGAACATTCATGGCTTTTAACCATTACACTCGAGATCCTTAGGTTATAATGAAGTTAAACATGGATTCAAATAAAAGTTTGAGGCAGTATATCGAGTTTCACAATTAAAGCTTAAGATTTAATGGTGTTCCTACTAATTTTTATTATCCTTGTCCATTATACACATAAACACTTTCATATTATGAGTGTTCTAACTAATTAACTATGCAAAAAACTACTAGAATAGAACGAACTGAAAATGATGCATAAAATGATGAGTTACCTAAATTGAGGGAAATTTTGAGATATGAAACTGAACTTTGTGGTGATTTTTTACGGCTTCGATCGAGAGGTATTTATACTATTTCATGTGAGGATTTTATTGGACCTAAAATAAAGGTGGATTTGAACTAGTTTAGGTGGAGTTCTAGTTGTGGGTAAATGGGGTACAGATGGGTTCATAGGGTTTTCCATGTGTTTTTAACCTCTTATGCTGATGTGGGGTAGGAGGTGGACATGGTTTGAAATAAAATTTAGGAAGATTTTGGCTTTAGTCATTCATTGTTTGTATATTGTAATACCCCGTATTTTTGACGGATTTTATTTTAATTATGGAATTAGGATTCAATAAATTAAATGGAGAAAAATTGTTTATAATTAATCCGGATTTAAATGTAATAATTACTAGCGTGACGAGAGTTAGTATTTCTTGATAACAATTATGTTGAATATTACTTAGCGAGTAATGTAATATATGGTTACGAAAATATTATTATGGCCAGGAGTGAAAAATATGGCAGTTACCATATACTTAGTTGGATGCGCATGTGAGTCATGTCGATATTACTTTATTTGGTTAAAAAGATAATTTATTTTTAAGTAACTCATATTACCATTTCAAGTGTTCCGATGAGTCCGGAAGGGTCAAGATAGTCATAAAACTCAACTCGGGAGTTTTATTTCGGTTTCGGGGCAATTTAGGCCAAACCGACAGCCTAGAGGGGTATTTTAGTCTATTAAGATTTTTCGGGAATTAAAATGGACGAAAATAGAAAATTAAAAAGGAAGAGTAGGTGGGTAATAGTCTATCTGTGAGTTTCCAAACCTACGTGAGAGAGAGAGAAAACCAACGAGGAAGAAGAAGAACTCCATAGTACCCTAAGGGTACAGATTGACGCTCTCACACCACAAATTACACCAACACGTAGATTGTGAAGAGAGGATCACCCCTATACATATTTCATCGAGCGAATCATAACTTCACAAAAAGTCAAGCGTTTATCTTGCTGGACTTTTAGAGCATATATGATTCATGTCAATTTAGTTGATGGATTAATCATAATATCATGTAATTGGGACTGGAATTGGGAATTTATTCATGATGGTGGTATAGGAATTTCATGTAGTTGAATAGCTATTGTGTTGGGAATCAAAAACCTAAGTGATATATTGAAAGCACGAAATTTTATCTGAGTTTAATAGGTCTTTAATGGTGATTAAATGAAATTAGGGTCTGTTGAGGATTTAAGAAATTTATCAAAATTCATGTTGAAATTTTAGGGATTTGATGTTAAAAACGACTGAAAAAGTAATCTAATACTAGGGGATATAGATTAGAGTTGTTGAAGTTGAATTAGGATGAGTTTTGGGTGATTTTGTTGTTGAATGAATTGGGAAAACGTAACTTTTGGAAGTTAAGGACGAACCCTGAATTCTCATTTGAAGACCTGTCCAGGTCGATCGAACGACCTCGTTCGAATGAGACTTCTAACAAGAATTTAAACTAGATTACTAACGAGATTTTAGAGTTCGTTCAAACTGAGAAACTCATTCGAACAAGAATCTTCATGTTCTAACGAGATTTTAGAAACTCCAAATTTTGCCCAAAAATGAGTTAAAAATCCTTCTAGGTTTCTTTACGTGAGAGAATAGGACCTATGCTATTCTAGAGTAAATGTTTTATTTAGTGGGGAGAGGAATTGTGTAACTACTAAGGGAATAGGTTGGAATGAGAGAACCTTAAAGAGTATATACGATACAGAGGTAATCGTACAGTTAAAGTATTGTGGGTAGTAGAGACAAATATACTACATATCAGTTCAGGACCTTATATTGTGTGAATACCTAATGAATATAATGAGTTGTGTGTATACTTATTGATTTAACTATTATGTGTGAGACATACCTACGCTGCTTTCTATCGAGCAAAGGTTACGCGTTGTGGACAATCATGCCTTGAGGAGCCTTCGGGTGGGATTTTGATTTGTACCACTACAGCATAGAACATAGGTACGAGTTATCTGTGATAATGATAGTAATGATGGACGTATGGGTGCGTAGATATGTACGTATCCCATGAGCTTGGAACTATGTTCGCCTCCAATATGTGTGTTAGTTTTGATGGTTCGCGAGAGATTGAACCTTTAGTCCTTTATGCAATGAGCGATGCACTAGGACATGATAGCAGAGTATGCATGCACCGCAGCTGTGTCTCGGAGTGCAGTATTGGATATATATATATATATATATATATATATATATATATATAATAAGTTACAATGGTGTTTTCACTATTCATAAGATGGGGAGACACTTTGTGGTTCAGAATAAAGCCACCTAGGCTCAAAATGAAAGGTTGAGATTAATTTTCACTTAACACAGACCCCCAAACCCTACCTCATCTGCCTCCCTCTCATTCATTTTTTCTCTCTCCCCGTTTCAAGACAAACCCTCTCAACACTTACCCTATTCGTCGTCGCCCTACGCCTCCACCGCCCACATCTGACAGGTAATCTCTCCCACAAATGGAGGTTTTGGGTTTTGAAATGCGGTTTCTAATTTAGGGTTTTTATTAATTTTGGGTTTCGATTTTGGGTTTTTATTTCAATAGTGGGTTGCTGTGTACTTTTGGTTTTCAATTTTGGGTTCTTAGTTCGTATATGTTTTACATTTCGATTCTGGGTTCTTAGTTGCATATATATTTTTGTGTTTCATTTTTGTGCTAGTTCTACACAATATGTGTTAGATATTTGAGTTAGTTCTATACATTTTGTGTTAGATCTATACTTTTTTTAACCTTAGATCTATAGAGTTTATTTTGTGTCTTTTTATGCCTATTGTATTTCACTCTCGTGAATATCCACATTTGACACATGATTGTGCAGGTAAAATGAGGTCATTATTGTAGATTTCATTCAGAACGTCGCTTGGAAGCACATTGCGAGGATTCAAATTTAGTTAGATCTATACTTTTTTTAAATCTTAAATCTATAGTCTTTATTTTGTGTCTTTTAATGTCTGTTGTATTACACTCTCATGAATATACACATTTGACACATGATTGTGCGGGTAAAATTAGGTCATTATTGTAGAAGAATATCATTCAGAACATCATTTGGAAGCACATTACGATGATTCAAATTTAATGAGGTAATTAGCTCCATACACATCGTGGGAGATCAAATTTTCTTTTTTTCATGCATAATTTATATTCTAATTTGTTCTATTCTTTCATTTTGCAGATATAAACTATGTTGTGTCTTCAATCTCTATCACAATCGATCAATGTATGGATATTGATCAAATTCATTATTTTCATGCATAATATATATTCTAATTTGTTTGATTCTTTCATTTTGCAAGTATAAACTACGTTGTTTCTTCAATCTCTATCACAATCGATCAATGTATGGATATTGTTACACATTGTTTGTCAATTTTATTGGGGTTCCTATGATTCTGATTTTCATTTTCCAGTTTATTTAATTTTTTGAGTTGCATGCGTGGTCAAATTAAGGTATAATTTATAGGTTCTTTCTTTTTTGTTTCTTTCATCGCTGTTTCGGAATATATATCCCTATGTTCATGTTTTTGTTTTAAACCAGTATACTAAATTACTGTTTGAGATTATTGAACCTAATGTGAAACAAAAGTGAGTCATTTATTAAGGTTTTTGTTATATATGTATGGAGTCATTCTTGAATGTGCTTCAGTGAACAGAAGGAGCTAAAAACTATAGCGGGGGCATTCTTGAATAACTCGGGCTCCGAGGTTGCTGACTCGGGAACTATGATTAGAGTTAACTTGAGGTGTGGCGAGTTTTCGAGGCACTCTATTGAGTACAAAAATGAGTTGGGTTACTCACAAGGTGGCAAGGTTTGACTCTTATTTACTAATTTGTGTGGTCACGTGTTTTTTTTTAAACTTGAATGTGTCATAATTTCTTGGTGATGAAATAATTGTTCTATATTTTTGTTGGATTTAATAAAAAAGATATATATATATATATATATATATATATAATGTAACACCCCGCCGGCCCGGGGAGAGCGAACGGAGCGCTAATGCGATAAAATAAATCCAAATCCACAAGTGACAAGGTATAGAGCATCTAAATAAACCCACAATAATATAAATCCACTAATCTCAATCTCTTCAAATACAACAAGTCTCTCGAATAAATACAACATCTAACTCGAAAAATAAAATACAAATCTCCAAAGATCTATACATCAAAATAATACAAATCTTTCCCAAACAATCCTCGCTAAAATCAATCTCCATAGCGCCCCAAAATCCGTGCTAACCTGCCACTAAAAGAAAATATGGGGAAGTACACAATACGACATGAATATGCTCAACAATAATGTTAGCGAAGAACAAAGCGCAACAATACGAATACAAATATTCAAAATCAAATGCAAATCTCAATAGCATTTATCAATAAATCTTTCAACAACACATCAATGGGTCACCAGGCCTCACCACATCTGTATATGCTTTATCAAGCCATAGCCCGGGAAACAGGAATTTTGGCAGGTGCCCAACATCCGTGCCATATTAAAATCTCATGACAACGTGCTCATCAACCATATAATGATACCACATGAATCAAAATAATTTCAACAATTATTTTCCAGATTTCAATGAATTTACCAATTCAAATAAGAGTTCAATTAAACAAGAATTCAAAGAGAATGACACTCGCGAGATTTAAGGAGCATATTGTGTAAAACCCCATACCTCAAACCATGATGAGAAACCAATGATCACATCCTCAAGATCAACGCAAAAGATCCTCCAAGAACCTCCAACAAAATAGCCCCAAGGACACCTATAATCTAAGGTTCGAACTCACAAATCTCAAGGGCCAATGTGTATATAAAAAGAAGAGGAATATAAAATATATTTGCTGCCAAAATTTGTGCCAAAAGTATGTTAAAAGGGTTTCCCACGACTTCCTTTTATAATGCAAAGAAATGAAGAGTTGGAATCCAAAAGACTCCTTTAAATAAGGCAAATAAATGAAGAGTTGGAAGTCAAAACAACTCCAAGAGTTAAAAACATTTAAAAATAATTTTAAAATCCGTTTTAACTCCGATTTCGAAACCGTTTGAAATTCTCGCCTTTAAAAAATAATAACCAACATATTTGATCTATAAAAATAATTTTATCAAAAAATTTATTTTCCTCCATTTTCCAGAAATTAATTAAAATAGCCCAAAATTACGCGGGTTGTTACATATAATAAGGAGTAGAATTTTGACACTATTCCATAAGTGGGATAAGCTAATTAGGGGCTAGGATTAAACCAACAATACAAGAATCCAAGGGTTGAAATTAAAATACCCCTTTTACCATTTTTGCCCCTTAAATATTTGATTTCCCCCTCTTTTAACACACTACATTATTTCCCCCTTTGTTCAAAATTCAAAAACAAAGGGTAAAAGGGTCTTCAAAATTTACATTGATGAAGAGTTTGAAGTATATACATCTCAACATCACATATTATTCTGTGAATATTTAAAGATCTAAACCCTTATCTTTGTTGTTGGTTATTTTTTTTTTATAGATTTGAATTGAAGATTTAAAGATCCGATGGATGATTTTTTATTACACTCCTTTCTCTTTCTCATTTCATAAATTCCACCGCACACTCTCGGCCACAACTCAGGTAAGAAATTCATTGTATGTTTGTAAAATTAATTAATTGAGATTGACTTACTTAAATTGTTACCTCTTAGTTGTTTGATAAATTGTTTGTATCATCTGAATCCTTCCTTTAGTCAGAGTTAGGGATTTCAATTGTGTTGTATTTTGGGTGAGACCTGATAGAATATGCATATAAGGTGTGGCTTTAGGAAAAGTGTTTGCTTTGGAATATTTTTGAATGGAGATATGGATGCTTACTATTCTAATTAGATATGTTGGATACCATGTTAATTAGACATGGCCTCTTACTATGCTGATTATATGCTTAGTTTATTGTTTCTCTCATTCCAACTTCTTTAATAGGTGATGTGTTTGAAGAAATGCCACGCCTAGGGAATTATCATCTTTACTAAAAGTCTAAACCATGTTTTATGATCTTTTTGAGTTGTATCTTGATTTGAATTTGAGAAATCATTTGACTTTATATAATACGATTGATGTTGGTTCAGTATAATTTTCAATATTGTTGTTTTTACTTAAATCTGTTAGTTCATACTACCTACTTACACCTATTAGTTCCAACTTCTTACTACATCTCTTAGTTCCTACTTATATATAACATGCATGCTACATTATGAAATACAAGTGTTCTGATCCTAGATATTCATTGAAATTTTGGGATGTGCTCAATGGATAGCTTTTTATTGATTTGATTTATATGAAAATCCATCTCTTAATAACCTATGTTTTGAGCGTCACGAGCTTGAGTATTTCATGTATGGATTAAGGACTTATAGTGCGGTGATAATAATTAATTTGGCCTGTTAATTGTGCAGTCACTATGTACTAAGAACATTTATTTTCCTAGATCAGTTTATTAGTATGTCTTTATAACTAAATGTGTTACTGATTGGAATTTGTTTATTTGAACACTTTTCAGAATGTATTTTCTTGATATCTGCCTAGATAGTTATTTAAAATAGAATATACATCGCATGGCCCACTTACTATGGATATATTCTCAATCTCCACAAAGTAGGGGTCACTTACTCTGGATACTTTCTCAATCTCCACAAATCAATACATTAAGCATTAGAGTAGATGGGTTATGAGAAGTCAAAATACTATTTCTATTGATATATGCATATTATGAATACTATTAGGTTAATTATGATTTGGGCAATACTCTTTTATGATGGTGGAGTTTGTGTTAGTAACAAACTATTGGTATGTTTCGGGTTCGGGTACATATCTACTATTGTTTATGTTTAGGTAATTATGATAATGGAGTTTGTGCAATACTCATGAATAGTTATGCTTTTAGAATGGAAAAAACCTATTGATTCCAATTTGGAGATGTTAGAAATCTACGTGGCACTAATTTGATGTTCCATTGTTCGCAAATGAATTTGTTGTTCCAACGTTGGCAACTGAATTTGTTGTTTTACCATTTTTTTGCAGATAAGAGGTCTTGCAAGGTTGCGGAGTATTTACTACTATCCTACTAAATTTGTTGTTGTTTTACTACTATTCACACTTCTCTTTTTAGGTTGTTTCAAATTAACTTTGCTTTTAGGCTATTATTGTTCTGTTAAAATCTCTAATTGCGTGCGTCTGCCTTTGGTGGATATTCCACAGATGCAACAACCTTCCTCTAAAGAACAGGACCATATGCAGTAGCAACAACTACAACAGGTTCTTCTTGATAATGCATACATAGCTATATTAAGAGCTGAATTGCTAATATTTTTCCATAGAATACCATATTTGCAACTGCAATAATCATTTCCAATTAAAACACCTTTTGTGACTATATGTTTTCCAAGTCTTTGTTGGGGTTTAAACTAAATAATGCCAGTGTCTTGCTATCATGACACAGAATAACAAGAAAAAGGAAACAACACTCTTCTTCTCGATCGGCCAACAGTACAGGTACTGGAAATATGAATCGGCCACATGTTCTTCTTTTGGATGAAGAAGAGAATATTAGCGCCACCCATAACCATAGTCTTAGATGAAGTAAGAGAACTATTTTATGTTTGATTTCAATATTAAATATTCGAGTAGCTTGCTCGGTAGAATTGCCAAGAAAACGAATGAGCGGGATTAGCATTTGATTAAAGCTGAAAATTTGAAATTGCATTAGTGGAATTTGTTATAGTTTATCAATTTAAATAACTTAGTTTATCCCCAAACTTATTTGTTATCTACATTATGCTTTTAATTTGCAGTTACTCATGCAACGGAGGTTCACAATCATGTTGGAGAGTCCTTCAAGAACCATCACGATCACTACTCTGTTTCAGGTTTGATTTGCAATCAAGTGAGTATCATGTTCTAAGATCCTTTAGTTTTAGTTTTAAGGTTCAATAGGGCCTGTTTGGGCTTTGACTGTTGGGATTTTGGGTATGAAATTTATAGTTAATCAATTTTTTGTTGTTTTTTTATGGATTTACAGTTTTTTGCTTAGAATGTTCTCTTTTTAGTTAGTTTGGAGGTTTTGGAGTTTTTGAACCATACATTTTTACTTTGTGTAGTTGTTTGCTAGAGTTTCTACACTATAAATGTTGATATGTTATTTTTTCTTTTTTTTACTTCAAACCACAAACCACCCGAGTTTCAAATTGCTTTATCTATGGTGTTTTCATTCATTAGTGTATCTTTTATAAATAAATGCCAAAGTCAACTAAAAACTCTTAAATTGAGTTTGAGTTTGCCAAATTCAACTACTCGATAGTGGTTTTTCTTATTACTTGCCAAGAATATATGTATTTTATACATGTAAAATATTATTGTGCTTTAATGCAAAGATAAAGATTCAGCGAATCCTTATTATTTTAATTCTATAAGATCTTGATATTTGAGAATTGCTAGGCCATCAACAAGTCATACACAGCAGGTAATATAGAGATTTGAGAATTAGGTGTATTCCACTGTTACAATTTTTTGCGGTAAGTATTTTTAGTTTCACGTGATTGCACATTTATATCTAACTAATATTTTAATTTTAATTCTCATTTCCATTTGGTGTTCAGATTTTCTTAGTGAACAAAAAATGGTGCAACTCTTTGGGAAAAAATCTCTGATTTGTTCTCACCTACGACCTGCCTCGCCGATTATTTTTTCCTTTTTTGAACCCGACAATCATCGTTTTCCCCTTCTCTTCCCATATGGCTGAAAAAATATGTGAAATCAACCCCAAAATTGTTGTTCTTTCATCCAAAAACACCCAGTCCCAAACCACATGTAAACTCCATTTGTGATGTTCAAGTAGTTTGAAATGTTGGAATTATATACTATTACCTTGAAGTTTCCATGTTAAGTCTTCTGAACACATGTTTCATTTAGTTTGGTTCTTTCCAATTGCTTCAGTTATGTTGAAATATCATCTAGACTTTTGTTAGTTATGTGTACTCTTGGAAATTATAGGTGAGAATCGAATTATGTTAGTTATTGCTTCGACATCTAATCTTGGAGGTCCAGTTACTTACCATCCAGTTGATGACTTCGCATATTCGATTGCAAGGTTTATACATAAGGGGGGCCTTTCATTAATTATTATATGGTAGGCGTATTGTTTTTTGTATCTCCTAAGTGAACCAATCACTAGATTAAATTGTACCAATAATTTTTTCTTTATTTTTGTGCTCTCAGTACCATGGAGGAACGAACATTGGCAGGATGACTGGTGGTCCTTTTTATTGACACCAACTATGATTATGATGCACACAAGATTACAGTTCTATCAAAATGTTCTCTAAGTTGTGATGGGTATATATGGTTTGTTCTTTTTGCTGTTGGGTATATATGGTTTGCTTTTTTGTTGTTGCGTATATATGGTTTGCTGTTGTTGTTGCGTATATATGGTTTGTTGTTGGGTAAAAAGTATCTCTCTTTTTTTGCTGTTGCGTATATTTGGGTATATATGGTTTTATTGTTTGTCTCTACATAAAAAAAAATTCAATTTGATACCTTACTAACATAATTTATTTGAAATTTTGGTATCCGTCTCAAATCTTTATGACATTGTGTGTTTTATACATCAAATTAGGATGGTTAGTTAGAGAACATATTTGTGTGTGTTTGATTTTATTTTAGAGAACATATTTTGGAATGGTTCATATCTTTATTTTATAGAACATATTTATACTTTTTAGTCATGCGGATATTGAAGAAAAACGAACAGGGCTGCATATTTATACCTCTTCTATTCCATTCTCTTACTGTCCATGTTTTATGTATTGGGGTTTTCGACCTGCCTAATTTTTTGTATGTTCAGGTTTTTATTGAGTTGTATAATGCTTGAGTTGTAACTCTCAAGCCTCACGCAGAGCCAAACCTTCAGCTACTAATGCTGAATCTGTCATCTTTTCCTTGCGAAAGCCAATGTGAGAATCTCGAAGGATCCCACTTATCGTGTCTTTATGGGAGCCTTGCAGACGGCAGCAACATTAAATTTTAGGACTGGGGTCCACCTATCCATGCTTTGGACAACAGCAGGTCTACAAATCCCATGCCTAGGAGCCTGCTTGAGCTATTTCTCGAAGCTATTCATATCCCTAAATATCTGGCCAACAAAGCAATGGGATGCAAGGATTGATTGATAATAGCATGATTTCGTCTCTTCCATGTGTTCCACATTATAGATGCTAGCTTACAAATAATAGTTGCAGTATCTTCCACAGAATAGATGCTAGCTTGCAAAGAATAGTTCCACATATCTTCCATATATTCCACATTGATGAGGTGAAATTCAATTTATTTTACTGTATTTTTATCATCTTTACTTGGTAAGTTAATTTATACTATAGATGCATAAAGTACTAGCCAATGATGTTTGATTTTTCATTTGAAACTGCGTTGTTCTATTTTATGATTTGGAGATCATTCCTATTAGTTACGTTAACAATTTTGTTGTTTAATTATGTGTGCAATTTCTGTTTTATTTTTGTACAATGGATACAAATCTCAATTTTTGTTGTGTTAAAGACTTGGTAAATGACTGAATGTTAGTATGGAACCTCTAGTGGAGTAAGGAAATACAATTAGACTTGGGAAAGGACTGAATGTTTTTTTGTATAGTTTGAAAAAATACAATTATTTTGGGTTATCCTTGCTCACCTCTGTTTCTCCGCAGGTCTGAACTCATGCCTTGCGATTTTTTTTTAATCAATAGGATTAATATATAGAAGTATATGAAAGTTAGTGTTGTTATGTTAATTTACAGCACTTCCCCTGAACTAAATCAGCTGCTACATCTAAACCAACAATTTAATCACTTCAAAGTCTTTCGAATCATATAGTATTGTCACCTCTGACAAGTAATTTTCTGAAAATCCTAACCTTAATTCACTCAACTAATCCTCAAAAGGTAAAACAATATAAAATTTATAATACTTTCAGAGTATTATAAATTTTATATTTAACTGTGAAGTTATTTTTTAATAAATATAATTTACGACAAAATTCATGATTTATAAGCTGCCATTTTTTTTCATTCCAAACATGATTATCATCAGCGGCTAGGACAATCTGATAGTTTTATGGAAGCCCCCGATTCCAATCTTTGATAATTTCTTACCATTTCATTCTTGCAAATCTAAAAGAGTAGTGGGAATTCTAATAAAGCACCAACTCATGATTGATATTCGTCTTCCACAATGCTCCAAATCATCCAGAATATTGAAAGGCACAAAAGGACAACAAGATATCCAAGTTTACATATACGTTGCTTCTTTTCCATTGGCAGGTGGTTGAAAATATCAGTTATATCTACCAAATGTCGTCGCTCAGTGTACCACTTCACATTGTAAAACAAGTATGGGAGACACACTAGAAACATAAACCAATGTTGGGTATGAGATGGAGGCGGCATAAGATTCCTTGAGTAACAAACTCTGGCAAAACAACATTGTTTATTCGAGATGCTGAATCAAATGGATTCATATTATCAAGATCTAAATGTGCCAAACACCTAAGTTGGAAAAGGAGAATACCCAGAAGGAGAGTAGCTATGCGAGAAGATCCATCATTTTCTATGTTATTTACTTTATCATTCTCTCTCCATTTTCTGTGTTATTTTCTTATTCTTTTGGATTTCAGATATAAAGATCAGTTGGATTATCATATTGTTTATCTATAAGTTCAAATGTTTTGTTCACTTTTATTCCAATTTAACGTTGATTTTTCTGTGACAGGTCACTTTTTATAGGGAAATAATTTCCTTGATGCTGATTGTGTGCTGAATGAGTTTGGAAGTTGAGTACTATGAGACTCTTTATGAGTTTTCTCTGTTTATGTTTGATGTCTTGGAGAGGTTACATCCGGACTTTAGCATGGGCTGTGAATAAATAGTTACTACTAACTTATACTGCTAAACAATGTGGATTCATGAAATGTATATTTTATGAATTCATAGGGATTATAATAATAATAATAATACGTAACATTGTTTTCATAAATTTTTGAAGCACTATATCCTTTTTTTCTGAAGCACTATATGGACTCGATTATCATATCCCATAATTTTTTAGTCTACCCTTTTACAAGTATACCCTATTGTGATTGTGGTGTTAATCGTTTCTGTTTATTTTTTGTTTTTTTGAGTTCCAAGTTCAGCTCACTATTGAAACAAGAGTGGGTTTTCTTTTAGCTCTTTATAATTTTAAGTTACTTTGTCTTTATTAGTCTACGAAAAAATGTATGTGCACTTTGATTAGTCAAGGATTCCATTTTGGAAATATTTGTCGTGCCTTCAGGCACGGGCATTCCACTAGTATATATATATATGGGGGGAGGATATTCAGGTAGTTACGAAAGATGGTGGGCAGGGGAGCAAGCGAAGCATTGATGGCATACAGAACCCTCTCAAGAGCCACTCGGTGAAGCCATTGCCCAGTACACAATGAACTTACGTATGTAGCCCATTGTACTTCAATGGTGTAACTTATGTATAGTTCAGCTTAATTTATCAACAATGCTAGGAGTACTCAATTACATTTACTGATGCATAGCAGTTCCTAAAAACTAAATTTACAACAACCACATTTTTCACTTTGGACTAATAGTATACAACCAGGTGAGATGAAATTTTATGGTTTATCTTACAATTTATATTGTTTATTTTGATCGTTCCTTTTTATTAATTGCTTTTTATTCATCCTCTATATTTTTTACTTTTGGTTAAAAGAAATTGACATCTTCTCATTTCTCTATTCTTGTAGTTCGAACCCAACGTGATTGAAGGTAAATGCATCAACCTGATATAAGGTAAATGATAAATTGACAAATTCCATTCTCTTAACTCTGATTTTTTTTACAATGTGGCTTAATGTTCGAAGGTAAATGCATCGTTCAATAAGTACATACCGCATCCTGATTGAAGAAACAAAATTGACAGTTCTATTGGCTTTGAATCTCTGTTTGCTTTACTATTTTTGTTAATAAGTTTTTTCCTAAATTTGAAATGATTTTTGTATGTTCATGGTACACTATAGATGCATGACAAGTTCCACAATTTGTATGTTTTGGCCTCAATTTGGATGCTTTGTTCAATGTCTTAATTTCTTCATTGTAGATTGTGTGCTTACTGAATTTGGAACTAGAGTACTATGCGGGTTAACTATATTTTTTTATGTTGAGAGACTCAACTCTCCCTTACTATTTCCACCCCCCTTCTCTCTCTCTCTCTCTATTCAAAAAAGTTATGGAATATTTTTTATTTCAAATGATTGGTTTTTATCAATTAGAATTATTTATACTTCCAATCAAGTGTTCTCTTACTCTGTATCTTTGTGTTCTTTAATTATATGATATACCTTTTAGGTATTTCTCTCTTTTCTCCTATGTTTGTTTTTAATTTAAATAATGGTTAGAAGGATTGGAGCATTTTTCGCAATTCTTTGGTTTTATTTCGATTATCCTTTTGAATTTAGCATACGTTGGTAATAATTTAGCATTCAATTTTATTGAAATATAAATTGTACTACTTTGTAATTGAGTTATAATTTAACGATCCATATAGGTTCTACATTGCTGCAACTATTATGAATTTATGTCATATCTATCATAGGCTATAACTGCTTGGTTCTGCAAAAATTGTCAAGATTGCGACTATATTCTTTGTGATTGCTTGACGAACGTATTTTGATATACCTTTGGATGATTTTAGCCTATCAATTAGGATCTTAAGTAATGTTGATGATTGGGATTGTGTTCATTGTTGGGTTTATGACACTTAGTTTTACCGACTTTATTTTTCGTTTAGATTTGGGTTTGTTTTACAAGTACTTGGTTGAACTCTCTTGAAGATGAAGGTGTGTACGTGGAGCTCTTACATTATTGCTTCAAAGTTTCATGAAGGTGGGTATGTAACTCTTACCCTTTTCCACACATGATGAATACCGTAAGGGACGAGAATATTGCCTCCAAGATTTCTTTCGAGGATAAAAAGACGATTGAAGATTACACATGAATGGTCACATGGTAGATCTATTTTTGTTTAGTTAAGTCGGGTTCATTAGAGGCATTTTCTTGTTTTAATATTTATATGTTCTAGAAAACATTGGGATAGATTAAATGAAATGTGCTTATAGTATGAAAATTTTGTGGAAGTTTTACACAAAAATTTCGTTATGGGCCAAATTCATGTAAAAGAATAAAGGAAGCTTCACTTGCCTGTGCAAGCTGAAAAGTCATCTATCTGTGTTGCATACTTGGAAACACTTGAATGGAGTTTGGGATTTGTTGATCAGATGGTATTTAGTCAAATGCATATCAGATGCATATATGCAGATGATGCATAGATGCAGTGCATATATGCAGATATGCAGTGCATATATGCAAATTCAGTACGCATATATGCATTTCATATATGCATATATGCAGTGCAAGCATATATGCACTCCCATATATGCAGTGCATATATGCATATATGCAGTCCATATATGCAGTGCATATATGGAAATTCAGTATGCAAATTCAGCATGCAATCCAATTTTGGGTTTTTCCCTCTTTATTATTTGTTCATGCATTCTAGCTTCCGTGGTTGTCATTTTCACTTGCACGAGGTTAACGAAATTCTTCCAGGAAAGAATCCTTAAAAATCGTGGCATATGGATGGCTTCCATGAAGTTCTTCAAGGTTTCTGTTACTCGAATGTTCAAAATGCGCACTTTCTGCAACTTAGTACATTGCAAATATTGTTTGTTTTAATTGCTGTAATGATGGAAAACTTAGTTTAGCTCTATCTGATCATTCTAAAAAAAATTGCAGCCATGACTTTTTTTGGAATATTTCAATTATGTTTGAGCCACCAATTAGTTGCTTCAACTACTCATTTGAATGCTTCAAGTTCATTTTTATTTAGTACATTTTAATTTAACAAACTATGTTTTATTCGTATTAAGACCTACGCTATACACCTATCTTACGTGCACTACCATATTCCTTACACTTTTAGATTAACAGCTACCATATTCCTTATACATTTGAAGGTGGGATTTAGTTTGTGATGCGTGGCCGTTTTCACCCTTCGATGGCAATGCTCCTGATTTATAAGAGAATAATGTGACACCTCGCTTAATTGAATACCGGGTAGCTACTCCTTTATTCCAATTAATACAAAATGTCCAGTTGGTTCAGTTTATAACATCACTGTCGAAAACACTTTTAAACAATTACTAGCCACCTAATATTTAAAAAGAGAGTTGTCAATTTTATTAAATTAAATTAAATTGCGATCAAATAAAATAGAAGTTAAATATTACCCATCCATAACACAACAGAATAATAATAAAATGATAACTAAGTCTGGAGTAACACTCCCCTGAATATTACAATTACTGAATAAAATTCAAAATGAAGTTTAAATAAAACCAAACTGAATTTAAAACTGATAATTTGAGAATGCTATCTCTAAATGGAAAAGGGCGTCATGCCCTAACTGATAAATGATCTTGAATAGAATTTGATGCAAAATATGGAGGCGTCTAATACCGAAATCCTATAACTTCCACAGCAGCTACAACACGTTAATGGAATAGAATCCCTAAGCTTGGTGTCCCTGTGGTGGGGCACCTAAAAAGATTTTACAAGAAAAATAGATTCCAAAGCAAACGGGTCAGAGCCCGATGTGAAAACAGTTTTAAATTATAGCAAGTGTTTAATTACATTAAACAGTAAATATTTTATACATGTTGATCACGTATTCTCACATGAGTCCTTAACCTCTCAACTAATGTGCACGCTTAACGTATTTCCTTAACCCATCCTAGTTATGTTGCTAACTAACTAGTTTGTAGTAACTTCTTGTCTTCTCATAATAACATAGACGTTTATTTATCTTATTCTTATTATATTCAGCATGTAACTTACCATTTCTTTTATCATAATTATTATATTAATTTCAATATGAATTATCACATTTGTATATCCCATTCAAATATATTCAACATTTGTATTTACATTTTATCAATGGACCGGTTATAAATGCAAGTAAGTCATTTAGCATAACTATATAAATATAGCACCACCGGGCTTAAGGTGAGTTGCACACATACTCTGCTATCAAATCCTGGTACATCACGTACGTAAGGACTACGTATTCCGAACATCTCAGGAATCGTTTCAATAAGCCAAAATCACTCATATTGGAGGCGAACATAATTCCCAGACACACGGGTCACGTACATACCTACGCTCCCATGGTCTGCAGAACTTATTAACTCAAATAAGCCATTCAAAGATCTTATGTTCTTGAGGTACCAATCAAAATCCCCCCCGTAGGCACACAAAGATTAGATGGTCCTTATTAATAACCGACCTCCGGTGATAGCAAGTATGGTAGGTATGTCATACACATAAAAATCCATATATTAAGCATTCTCACAACTTAAATAATTTATTATTTTATTAAGTGTATATTTCAGCCCTATAAATTTAGTCAAAATTCAGTCCATATGATTATTCCCCCGGTAGAAAATCATATTCTGAACAACTTTGTAGTTTTAAGTTTTTCCGAAAACGGATTGGAAAAGTCTCAAATCGGCATTTTAAAATTTTGCGCAGAAAGTTGTCGTGAACAGGTCCGAACTGTATATGTTAGTTTCGGGTTTGTTTTAAGCAAGATATGGTAGCGTGCCCGGGTGTCCTTGTAGAAAATCATGTTCCGAACAACTTTGTAGTTTTAAGTTTTCCCAAAAACGGATCGAAAAAGCCTTAAATAAGCGTTTTAAAAATCTGGGCAGAATGTTGTCGAAAACAGGGGCGAAGATTATATGTTAGTTTCGGGTCTGTTTTAAGCAGGATATGGTAGCGTTCTCACGCGCCCTTGTATAAAATCACGTTCCGAACAACTTTGTAGTTTTAAGTTTTCCGAAAAACGGATCGAAAAAGCCTTAAATAAGCGTTTTAAAAATCTAGGCAGAATGTTGTCGAAAACAGGGGCGAATATTATATGTTAGTTTCGGGTCTGTTTTAAGCAGGATATGGTAGCGTGCTCGCGATTCCTTGTAGAAAATCACGTTCCGAACAACTTTGTAGTTATCTTCAAGGTTTCCTAACTTAAAATTCATCATCAATTGATCTATTCTTGGATTAATCATCAAAATTTCATAAAAGTGTTTTCTTCAAGAATCATCATGATTTCTTCATAATCCAAAATTTATTTGTACATGGTATATGATCACATATGTTAGGTTCATCTAGAATCAAAGTCTCATAAACATCCTACCATCAATTAAGGTTTTCATCTCCAATTTTCATGAGTTTTTTTAGAATTTCAAGGATAATCTTCAAATCCTTACTCTAACATGGATAATCTATTTGCTGAATTTTAATGAATCAAATCACTTGCCTTAGTTTAGAAGTTCTGATCCTTTGGTGACAATCTCCGCCGAATTTCCTCCGCTTTTCCGATTACAATTTCCGGCGATCGTGGCGGCAGTTGGTGGTGGTGGCTTGGAAACCCCTTAGACTTCTTCTCTCTACTCTCTGTAAGCTCAAGACTTGGTGTGAGTATGAATGACCCCAAGAGGTCTTAATATAGGCTGATTTTGGTAGCCAAAATTCGTGGGTTGCTTTCCCTTGCAAAGGAAAATTACCAAAATGCCCTCCCGGGATGTCGGGGTGGCCTAAAAATGCCCCGGAACCCAAACTAAACCCCTGACTAGTGTTTTCTGACTATATCAACCCTTCCGGACACACTGGTGCACTCAAAACGATCATATGGATGATAGAATTATATCTTACTTTTTGATTCAATCAAATTGGTTTCTGACGCGTATGCGCGCATCGCAACTAAATTTCCTGAATTGTCATTTTTATGACTTGCAACAATTTTAATCATTTCAATAATCATAACTCATAATATTTATCCAATGATATTCATCCTTATCATCATAATCAAATACTAAATCATATTTCGCTAGTATTTATATCCGGATAAATTTCCAATTAATTTCCATTTAATTTAATTAATCCCATTAAATAAAATCTATTAAAATTACGGGGTATTACAAAAAAGCTGAGAGGAAGTCAAGATAATTGTTGCCTCTTGGATCCCATATAGATGATTCTTTTGCATGAGAAAATACTATGGGAATCGGGTGGTAATTGTGGGCACTATGGTGGTTTTCTAAATTAATGAGGTGTTGATAAGAGGAAGAGGAAAAGGTAATGCATAGATAGTGAAAAGTTCTCTTGGATGTCATTGACAATAATGGATTCTATTTCTCTTCTTCAACAATTTAAATTTACCGGTTTGTACCTTCATTCACAAAAAAATATAATTTATTATTTATGCATCACAAATGGACATTAAACTGCGTACTGGAGACTGGAACATATCTCAATGTTTATCCGACCCTGCATAAAAACTATAATTCCCAAAATGTTTTGATGTGTTGTGAATGTATTTTTTTGGCATGAAATTTTTGATCTATCCAATTTATGGTTTAACAACCCTATCTGTAGATTTTTGTCCTTTCAGATTTTCCAAATTTAGATTTTGGGCAGAAAAAATTGTGATTTCAGTTTATGATTCACCCAAAAAACACCTGTTCAATTTTGGTACTATGTTATTAGCCTTTTTTAGTATGTTATTTCAGGTTACCTTATTCACATTCCAAATCACTTCATGAGCTCTTTTTTAGTATGGAATTTGTCTAATAGAAGTTTATGTTTCAGGACCGTTTTGGGGTTCACTTGCAAAAATATGCAACAATTGGACCTCCCACGGGATTCAAAGGTATGAACCATTATTTACTGATATTTGGTAACTTCTTAAACCTATGTTATTCGAAATGAATTTTTCTTCCTTTTTCTTTTGGATCAGGGCTTATCTCATTGTTGTTCCCTCATTGTTTTGACAACCAGATGCAAACAACAACCATTCAGTGATCTTAAGAGCATGATACCACTGTAAAGGGCAAGTACAGTATCTGGAAAAAATATTATGGAAAATCAAGTTCCAATGCTACCTTAAAACTTATGCGTGATCAAATCATATTGGCATTCTATGTTCCAATGGTACCTTTAAACTTACCCATCCATTATATACGTTATTTTATGTTCTTACTTTACCAAGCCAAAGTCATCTAAAGTCAGAATATCCTACTAAATGTTCTTTTCTTGTCATAATGTCTACTAGTCCTATCGTATAGTTACTCATCCATTATATACGTTAAATGTGTTTTGTAATTAAAGAGGGATATTCATGGTGCTCACATTTTGGGACGTTTACAAGTTTGGGATCGGGAAGTTGGGGTTTAATATCTTGAATTAATTATAATAAG
Source organism: Sambucus nigra (assembly GCA_949130495.1). Classification (NCBI taxonomy): domain Eukaryota; kingdom Viridiplantae; phylum Streptophyta; class Magnoliopsida; order Dipsacales; family Adoxaceae; genus Sambucus; species Sambucus nigra. The sequence continues at coordinate 163,540,638 of OX422220.1, read as the reverse complement.
GATGCTGATGTGTGGCGTGTTGGTTTATTCTATACATTGCTCTCAAAGGAGTGCCCCCCTTTTGGGGAAAGACCAGATCGAAGATCTTCAATGCTGTTAGAGCTGCAGATCCTCAGTTTCCTATGATCGTTGGGACCACATATCAGCATCTACTAAAAATCATAGTACAGTTCTTGGTTAGGATTCTGCTTCTTTCACACTTGAGTATTTTGTTTTTAAATTTTGTTTTGTAGATGTTAATATTTTCAGCAGGGGATCTTTTTTAAAGCTTTATTGAATTGATTGTTGATATTGCTGTTCTTATGTTTTTTTACAGTAGCCACATGTGGTAAAAGAGAAAGAAAATATAGTGCCTCTCTCAAACATTTATATTACACGAAGTTTTGATTTCATATTATTAGTGTTTATAGTAACATTACTTTAGGTTTTGGATTTGTTGTAGTTTTTAGAATGATACAAAGTACAGTTAGTTTTCTTACCTTTTTATTTATGGAGTTATATTCATGTTTATTTAGTGGTGTGTGATTTGAGTTTGTATATCTTTCCACAGGTTTCAAATCTGATGTGACTAAAGTGCAAGAACTCAACCCTTGATACTTGCATAGGTAATTTGAAGGTGATCGGCAATTTGGTCAAGTTAGTTGAGCTTTCATGGGGTTCTTGATTTTATGTTAATTTATTGAACTTATATTGAGTTTTGTTATTTTATTTATGTTGGCAGTAATTTTAAAATTTAAAAAGTTGCTCGGTACCTGGGACACTAATAACTTGAGCTGACTGGAGATAATGAAACATGGTATGTACTGTAATTTATGTAGATTTATTGAGTTACAAACAGGGTATGTACGAAGGTTGTTTGTAGATTTATTGAGTTACAAATATTACAATTAGTGATTGTTATTTATGTAAAATTACAAAGATTAGAAGAATTTTACTAATTGCTATTGATTTGTAATTCACTCTCTTCTGATCTGTATTCAATCACATGAACTGATCTGATTATATCATCCAGACTGATCTGATTTACTTGCAAGCTTCAAAATATTCAAAATTCACAACTAACATCAGAATTAGCAACTGCATCAAAGATCATGAAGGAAGTTTCTTTGGAACTATAGCAGAAACAAACAAGGTTGGACTGCTATATAGATTTTAAATTCCCAATCGTGTTCGATTGTTTTACTTTCAGTCAAATATTACTTGCATTGAGTAAAATTATTAATTAACTTTATATTCAGGGTTCAACCTGAGCTCAAACCTGCTGAAACCATGAAGGAAGTAACCTTAAATATCACGAAGGGATATACTTTAGAACCATAAAACAAACAAATAAGGCCTGCACTACTCTAAAAGCCTGTTTCGCTGCTATTGTTATTTTGTGTTTTCTGAATAAGTTATTGGAAATGACATCAAAGTTCCATTTCTTTTGCAATGATGATTTAAGTGATATGAGTAGGAACGTGGTCTCATTGTTTTGTTGGACATTTTGATTACATTATTTCAAGCTCATTGGTCAATTTAGACTTACATTATTTCTTTTAATATATTTATGTTTTCTTTCATTGTTAATTTTTGCTAATATATTTCTTTTTTATTTATTTTATAAAAAAGCAGGAGATATTATTTTCAATTTGTGGTTTTTCCAAGGCCCACACATGAGGTTTGTCAAGAGATAACTCGACCAAAGATGAACATCCGACTCGATCATTTGCTCTAGATCAGGAATACAATTTTGGTATTGTGGTTCTTCTTCCTTTATTTGTTGTTTGAGGCCTCCTAGAGTTGCGGATCGTATTGACAGTGACAGTGACATTGATAATTTGAATTCATCTTCTTCCACCACAACTGAGAATAAGGAATAAATGAATGGAGATTATGTAGATACTTTTATTAATACTTAAGTAATCATCTTCTTCTCATTTTATTGTGACTTCAAGTCCTCCCAAATAATGACATTAGCTCCCAATTTTGTAGTCATCTTTTGCAGAGAGTATATCAACATATCAGACCAACTAATTTATACCGTGGTGAGTCGGCAGTAATAGTTGTGGGTTGGTTTATTGGCAGCTCGACTTGATTTATACTATGGTGGGTCGACGGTAACAATGGGTCGATTGAAGTGAATCTGAAAGTGACACTACTTATACACAGGTATTCAGTCAGTCAAGTCCTCCCAAACAATCTCACAATGTTTATCTAGAAATATTGGATGATTAAATTTCCAATCCCGTGTCGGTCTAGAGTTGACACTCAATTGAATACTTTTCTATCTTCTTTTTCTATTTTCAATGAGTGCATTGTATATAATTATTAATTTCATTTTCTAATGTAGATGTAGTCACGTGTTGGAGAACAAGAGCTACTTTGCAATTACGTACCTTGAAATTTTTTATCGTTTTGATAATATGTTCTTTGGAAATCTTTATTGTGGACTATTTTTCTTTCTTAAATTGGGTGGATAGTCATATAAATAGATGAAATTTTGTCCAAATTTTTTAAATTCTTTTCACATTTGTGTTGTAAAAAATTAACGTAAATTGTTTTACACATTTTATACTTTAGGCTGCATTATGTTTTGTCGGGGAACAAATTTTTTGCCGTTTTGCAATTATGTATTTTGAAATTCTCTCCCTTTTGCTATTAAGTACTTTGAATTTTTTTGTTCCGTTTTGCGATTATGTACTTTAAAAAAATTTCATTTTGCCTTCAGGCACGGGCATATACTAATGTGTATATATATATATACACACACTAGGGTATTCATGTGCCTAAAGGCACACTGATAATCGCAAAAAGGCAAAAAATTTCAACGTACGGAATCGTGATTCCTAACAAAACATCTACATATCCTTCCCCAATATATCCGTACATAACTGTCACAAGTAACTTAATTCTTTTACACCATACATATAATTGTGTGGTACTTAATATAACTGTTAATATATATTATGAATTGTTACATGATTACATCGCATGGTACAATTGTTATTAATTGTTACATGATTACATCGCATGACACATATTTTCGAAAGTTAACATCGTTAATTGAACCACATGTAATTTAGTTCGCAATAGACAAACAATTTTTGAAATAACCTATTGTACGAACCCATTAGTTTAAAAAAATTTGCAAATTTTTGTTAATTTTTTAAGTCAAATTTCTTTTATAGCATGAATAATTCTAAAAAATTTAAAATATTTAGGCCAAATTTTCTCTATTTATTGGACTACCCGCCCATTTTAAGAAAGAAAATATTCCAACAACAATACTAATAGTCTGTCTTGGACCTCGTATGAGATTATGAAATGCACCCTGTACACATACACCATTGAGCAAATAATATAAATATCCCTCTCATCAATAAATCCTAAATCCCTATTACCTCTCCCAATAACAAACGATAGTTCACCACCCGCATGTCTTCCTACATCAATCACGTGTGTACAAACAATATATTAATATTCATTATTTGAATGCTCGACAAATTGCACACCCTGCATGTCTTCCTATATCAATCCAATATTCCTAACATACTTATTTTTATATTTGGATGTGTAGCGTGATCTCGCCACTCTCCTACATGAAGAAATTTAAACAAACGGCAAAGCATATAGAAAACTAAAAAACTAATCAGAAAATGGCAAAACATTTCAAAGTATGTAACTGCAAAATAGCAAAATTTTCGTTCCCCGACAAAACAAAGTGTAATTTAAAAAAATTGCCCATAATATCATTTATTTATAGGATTATCCACCATTTTTAACAAATAATAAATAGTCCAACATAAAAATAATATGGTCCATTCCAACTACAACGATAAATTTTACGACCTCCTCAAGTTTGACAAACTAATGCATATGTAAACACATCTCAACACACAAATAGCTGTTAACAAATGAAATTTTTCATTGAAAAAAAAGCATCGTTGTTAACAAATAAGATGATGCTGCAGCACATGCTTGAGAGGGCCTACTCAAACCCTCTAATGATGCATGATGTTGTTTCTTTTATGCAGGCCCTCTGCTCTGCTGTTGTTCATCCACCTATTATCGGATTGCTACATCTTCGTTTTATTGGCCGAGTTTAAAGATCCACGTGACTTGGCCCTTTGTGAAGATTGTCCTCTTCAGTTTGAAGATTGTATCTATAATCTTACTTAAAGGCTTCCCCTCTTGGATACTTTTTGACATGCTTGGATCAGACCCCCTTTTTTGCATTGCTGCCTCTGTTTCTTTATTTCTATTTGTATACATTGTTGATACTTTTTTGCATTGCTGCCTTTTTTTGCATTACTTTGTCTCTCTGAGACTTCTATTAAAATAATATCTGAAATCGAAACACGCACCAAATATATTGTATGATGATTATGGGATGAAATGTCATATATTTTAAAAGTTCCATTCTTATCAAACTTCATGGAGCCTGGATACATTGAAGATCTAATATAAAACTTGAGTTCGCCTGCAAACAGAGTTGTATGATGATTATGGACTGAAATCGCATATATTAAAATCATAAAATAAAAGTGTAATGAAACGAGTAATACCAATGCAAAAATGCTAATGTACATATTATGCATAAACTCGTTACATCGTCTGTAATGGTAATGACATTATATTGTTATCAACACCACCGACATCGAAAAATAAACAAAATATGGGATGAAAATGGTGCAACAGACCCCAAGCGAAACCTTCATTAGAAACCATATCTCAAACCCCCTAAATCCTAGAAGTTGTAAATATGAAGCCTATCATCTAACACTATATAAGATGAACGGACCTGTTTTCTCCCCACATAAAAAGGAAATAAGAGTAAAGAAGATCTTTCAAATTATAATGTTTGATGCCCAAAAGTTTTAACCCCCTCAAAGCTGAAATTGCAAACCCCCAAAGAAAGATTTGATGTATGGAGAACCACAGACAAATCAGTCAAAATGCGAAACCAAAAGAGTAGGCTATAACTTACTGAAATGAATGACAACTTAGTTAAAATGTATAATCCAGTACCATCATCAAGATGTGGAAAGAATTTCTTCTTCTGATCACTAAATGCCTTCAGAGACAACTCGGTCCTATCAATGACTGATGCACCATCCTGACCAGCAAGTTCGAGTTTCCAAGAATACGCAATAACAACACCATCTCGACAAACCAAAGGCATGTTGATGCCCCAGGAATTACTTTGTGACCGAAGATATTTATTGAGAACCCCATAATATTACAATTGCTGATGGTTCGAAGGGCTTCCAGGAGTCAATCGACTCCTAGTCTGATCTCTGTAATTAGATGCCCCGCTTGACCAAACGTTCCATTGCCAGCGCCAGTCTAATGTCTATACATAAAGAAAAAAGTTTCTATAATTTAATAAGTGAAACACCACGAAAAACATACACGAAAAAAACGTAGAACACACAAAAATGGGATCGGTACAATGGAGAATATACATTACGAATGAAAATAGTATAATACGTATTATATATCTTTATAATTTTCAGGGCATACCCTCACCGGGGTACAATGGAGAATATACATTACGAATGAAAAATAGTATAATACGTAATGAAAACAGTATAATTTTCAGGTTTAATGAAGTGTAAAAATAAAATATTTTAGAACTTAAATTAGTAAGAAGGAAAACGATTTCATTATTTTGTATCCCTAGTTAGTTTAGCGAAAATATTTTTAAGTTGAACACAAATGACAATCCTTAGCAATAACCAATCTTGAATTTAAAAACAAAAGAAGGAAGACTAATCAAGTTAAAAATACCTCAACCAAATTCTAAATTAGGACATGAATGGTTTGAGGACTTAGTCAGTTGTTAAAGGTCCATATAAATCATGTATTCGATGTAAAATGGCCATATAATTCTCAATTTGAAAAGACATTTTTTCACATGTATCTGTTTTGAAGCATCAGTTAGTTGTTCAAGGGCCATATAATTCAGTCAGTTGGTAAAGGGTCATATAATTCAGTCAATTGGTAAAGGGCCATATAATTCAGTCAGTTGGGACATTGAATTTCTTAATGTAACAAAATAAATACATATTTTGTTATTCTTGAAGAAGCATCAGTCGGTTATTAAAGGGCCATATAAGAGACATATCAGAATATTAAACTTCTAAACCACAAATGCCCATTCAGAATATTATGCCCCTGAAGGCACAACGAATATAATAAATTCCGGATAAAAGGGTGGCATGCCAATAATAAACACCGTACTATAACACAAAGTAAAATGATAACTAATTGACATAAAATTTACATGGTGTGTCGTGCACGTGCCATAACTAATAAACACCAGACGATAACACAAAATCGACCTCGTCATGTTATTGTGTTGTGTCATATTATTTATCTTTTTACTTCTGTTGTCATGTTATCATCTTATTAATTAATCACGTCGTATTTTCAATGGTTAGTATTAGCATAAAAACATCATTTTGTGTCATGTTCGAGTCTAAATAGTGTTGCTTATGTTGAGGAAAAATACACGACCCCAAAATACAAATTTCCACCACTTGAAAAATAAAAACTCATAGCACCAGCTGGGTTTTTTAATACAATATGGAAAGAACTTAAATTAACACAATATAAACATATAAAAAAACTAAAATGAGTTGTAGTACAAACCTGAAAGGCTCTGTTGTAGAATAACCATATATCTCTAATGTGCAATATTAATATAGAGTTTAACAATATTCCCAAAAAACGAACCTGAACAATAAATATATACATATTGTACTCCATATTGGATAAATCAATGCCTACAGCATGTCCATTCTTAAATTCTTCAACCTAAAAAGCCATTATATATTCAAAGTAAACAAAGAAAGATTTGATCATCCTTAATTGATATATATAAAAAGGAAAGATTTGGATCAGTATTTCTTACACTCATTTATTACAATATTCAAATACCACTAAATTCTAATTTTAAACTTACTAATTGTTCAAAAAAAATATAAATATACAGTTAAAAAACACAGCTAATTGGTCGAAACTTTTTTTTGGGTAAAGTAAAAATATCATAAACATAAAAGAATATACAAAAGAAGGATGTCATACCCTCACCGTGGTAGTTCAAAGAGGAATCCTACCCCAAAACAAAACATAACAACAAAATGCAAAAGGAAAACAAACAAGCTAATACACAACAACATGCTAATTCAGATCAGAAAGTAGAACATTATCATCAAGGCCCCAGTTCATGCATATCAGCCAGTTGTTGAAATTTCTTCTAGATTTCTTCCAAGTTTGAGATTTGCAATTGATGAAGAAAAAGATCTCGTTCATGATGTTCTCATGGCTGGCCATAGTGTTCCTGGAGATAAGGTTATTTATTTCCATCCAAATGCAGTAGATGGCATAAGCAAAAGGAGTCCTTTTGATCTTCTGAGTGAGCTTTTTCCCCGCAAAATTATTTGCAACATAAGTAATGGTCTCCTCCCATGTGGTAGCCTCCAGATTGTAAGAGTTCTTGAACTTTAAATCCTCACAGACAGCAGAAGATAGGTTACAATTGAAAAAGTGGTGGTCACGGGTCTCTTTTTCATTTCCACATAGCACGCATTTGTTGTTGTGAGAGATACCCCACTCCATTGTCTTATCCTTAGTATTGAGAGCGTAGTTACAAACCAGCCAGAGGATGAAGGGCATTTCGAAATATTGTTGTTGTTCCACACAATAGGATCCCTTGGCCAAAACATGAGTCTATTCAAACATATTACGATATGGAACCCCACATAAACCTAAAACTATTAGCCAAAGCTTTATAGCAATTTTAAATAAGGGTATTGAACCCCATATCAAGCCTAAAACTGTTAGAATATACTATCTTGTTTATGGAATATATTCAAACACATCATGTTCTGCCATGAATGAGAACATATCAGAACAGAGTAGTTGCTTAAATTTGACCTTTTACATCAAACTTGGAGTACATTTGTGCTTCAACTTGGAGTACATTTGTGCATCTTCCCTATCCCTCTTCCTCAGACCTTTGCTTTCTTCATTTTTTCCCTTATTTTTTATACTCGCTAATCCTTTCGAGCTCTTCTAATTTAATTCATTCGTCTCCTTGCGATCAGACACCACACCATTCCTTTTTGGCGAGTTAACAGCTGCAAAATCATCATCACCCATGTCTTCTTATAGAGAGAGAAATATGAAATAACAATCGATTGTATATTCTTACAAACCAAAAAAATGGACACCAAAATATCAAATAAAGTCAACCTCGTGAGGCTAGGCATATATGAAAAAATGGACCCATTTTTAGACTGAATGGTAACTTGCCACCTACAAATATGTAGGGCATATGACAGTGTTGGGTTCAACACTGAACATGGGAAAATACATACCTGATAGATATGGTTAACTACATCCACTAATGTTGATTTAAAATTTGAAATTAGTTTCCAAACGTCAAGTTCATCATCCATATTGTTGTACAAAAAAATGGCACAATTTACTAATATGTAGCCAAACATAGGATATGATATAGGTAAATCATAGAATGGTCTACGAAATTTGTGGCAACACGATAAAACTTATATATTTGTGTTTACCAGAGTTCAATGGTGCTCAGAGGTGTTGATGTCATGGGACCGCATTTGCACACTATTTACCCTCATGGATAATTCGATACTCTACCATTCGCTACAATGACCTCTACTTCCGTTGCAGAAATGTATGTCTTTGAATCAAAATACCATGAAGGGTTAAGAAGGGATGGAGTAAAACTAGGTAGGTCGTCACACATTGTTGATATGTGGCTTCATTCTAGGCAGGTTATCACTCCCTCTGTTGTTGATAGTGATACTCAAAAGTTCACTATTTCCTCTTCCAATGGTCCTGATCAATTCTTGCTTGTTTATGAATCAGGTGTTTATGTTATTCAGAGAAATCATTGGAGATCAATTAATCGAATTCATATTTAACATACTCGTTCTTGGGCTATTATTGATTTCTTCAATTATGTTTTTGGATCTCAGTGATTATGTTCTTGCAGAATCTAGTAAGCCAAGCATCTCACATTTCAAAACAAATCCCATTATAAAGCCTTGGTATATGATTTTTTGCATTTAAAAGAAACTATGCATACTCAGTACTCACATGCATTTGAAAATAATATCAAAACGTTAGCAACAACAAATATACATTGCAATTTTTATAATTACTCAAAATCATCTGGAACATTTCTGGAAGGAAACATATTAGACAAACATTCCAGATTAAACTCCAAATGAAATTATCCATAAGAACGATCAATAAATATATATTTAGATGAATTCTAATGTGGGACTCAACAAATCTCAGGATAGATTGTTTAATTTATAGACGAAACCCAACAAACCCCTAAATTATTTTACAAAAAACTAACCCACAAAATAATTTATTTTTCAGTTGTTGTCCAATGGGGTTTATTCTTTATTGAAGATCAACAACTAGGATTAGAAAGATATGAATGAAAATAGATAATGTTTAATTGCACCATTCGTTGTTCATGGTGAATCTCACAGTGTTGAAGAGCCATTTTAGATGGTTTTGCACTTATTTTCAAAAAAGAAAGCCCTAAATTTGAACTCAATTCAACATAAAAGCTAACTCATATATGTGTCGACGACACTATAAAAAAAATTATTATCTCAATAAAAATACCAATTGAGGTACACTAATAATAACTAAAACAAAAGTATTGTTAAATGAAGAAATATGATGATAAAGATAAAGCATATAACCATCCAACACAAAAAATACCAAAAACACTCTTACCAAGTCCAATTCATTTTGCTAATACCAAAAGCACACATACCTTAAACCTCTTAATTTCTACTGAAATTACTTCAACAATACAAACTAATAAAGAAATCGCTGAAGTGCATTTATAAATAGTAATAATGTACAAAAAAATAAAAATGTCATCGAAAATGCAAAATTTTCATATCAGTAGGGAAATTTTGATAACACGAAAAACAAATCATTAGAATTAAAAATAAGTTCAATGCACTTGACACATAAAACAGAACATATGAGATTTTAGGTAAGAACACAACTTAAAACAAAACAAAGGCAAAAACAAACCGGGTGCACAGATTTAAGGTGAGAACCCATATACGTGATATTTAAGGCAAGCACTCAGATAGGTGAGATATAATGTGGTGTGTTGAGAAACAAAGAGGGGCGATTGAGGGATGGATAAAAATATCATACCGGGTGCTCAGAAACCCCCTAATTTTCAGAAACCCCAAGCTATTTATAAGGTATTTAAAAGCCCATATATCAAAACTACGAAACAAAAAAAATCGAAACCATGAAACAAAAAAAATTCCAGAGAATACCTTACAAATCCTTACATTAAAAAAAAACAAATATTTGCATAGTTGGACAACGAAGAAAAAGGAAAAGTATTGGTGATATATAAATGTGAATAAAGTATGTTAAGAGAATAAATCTACCCCCAGAATGTTAAGACTAATGGTGATTAAAATCGCATGAATTGCTTTGTTTATCCTCTATGTTCCTTGTCTCTCTTGTTTACTGAAACAAAAATCAATACAAATAATATTTATGGGATCAAAACGCAAATGAGCCCAAAAACTTAAAAATGCCAAGTTCAATTAGTCACCCCTTTTATGATCCCTCAAAACTCACTCGCATCAACTGAATTTGTGCCTACAACACCATTAACTATGTTTACGGGGTATTAAAAATTGCAAACTCAACCCAACTAAAGAGGCAAACAAAAACACATACTCTTTTTCACTTTTCAAATGCACAGTGTGTAAGAGGGTAGTTTAGATAAGATGAGGGCGTAACCCCTTTTTGAGTATAGTAATGACAAGTTAAATAGCAACACTATTGATTAATAACATGACATACAAACACAACTCAATGAAGATAGATTTTCTTTAAGATCACATATCTCTCGTGTGTAACTCAGAAGGAGGTAATAAACTTAGAAGTACCATAGATAGAGGGAGAGAGAAGTAAGCACCCTAGATACACCTTGGCAGGCAACTAAAACACACCAACCACCCTCAAGAATATCTATCAAGTAATAAAAGCTTCGTAATAAATAACAATGGTGGGTGAGTAAACTCTATGGCTTATAATAAATCTCTAGTAACCACTTCTGAACTCTAAATGAAGACCGTCCTCCCCTCAGAGGTGGTTGGGGTCCTTAAATTGCCTCCCACACCACCCTCGAGGCAACTCCGCCATTAATGCCCGTGAAAGACATCCCTCATACTTTATGTCACAAACATTAATTACCTGATGCACTACTTGTCTCCACATCTTAAACATTAAATGCAAAGACATGCCTTTGCCTAACCACTGTGTGTCAGGGGATGTTGTCACAGAGGTGGCTCACCAACTGTGTGATAGCCCCAAATACCACGGTGGTTTACTGAAGTTCAGTTATGACATTGCCTAGATGGTTAGTGACATCAGCTAAAGTGGATGTGACATAAAGTAGAGGGTTGTTTGGCTCACAAGTCAACGCCCGATGGAACTCCAAGCTACTCCCCTCGAGGTTCCCCGGTCATGGTTCTTCAGTGTTTTTTTACCCGGTATATCTAAGATGGTCAGGACAAGCCCCAACGGTGCCTCACTTCTCAATACTCCAAACCAAGTCCCTCTAAGGTTCCACAGCGAGGTCATTCGATAGAGCATGAAATCTCTCTCAGGCCCTGCCAAGCCTGGTCTCTCGCGAGTACCGTTTGACCTCACACTAAAACTCATTATTATTCTTGTTACATCATTACAACCATTATATCTTATAGTCAATGTAAACAAAGGTACAATATGACTAGCACAATAAGCTAAAATATGAGTTGCCAGACTAAGCTGCCTCGCTGAGTTGCCACGCTTGAGTTGCCACACTGGGCTGATTCGGTTTCTTAATCCCAAACACTATTGCTGAAGGGGGAATTACCTTAATCTCAGGATTACCTTTAAGCCCCCTATATAGTTTCCCCTTAGTGGAGAGATGTGTTATTGGAATAAGAAATTTATCCCCAAAAACTTCTCAATCCGATAAACCTTTTCTGTGTGAAAAAATTCTGGCATCTTTTACCTTGTTATAACCACCGCGTTAGAATCCTCAGGAAAAAGTAAAATTCTCCCCGATGTACCTGAACCGAAGTTCTATCGCTTACTGGTGCTTTGGCGAAGGGACATCACCACTTTTTCCTGACACTGAAATTCAGCCGTTATAACTTTATTATTCAAAATTCTCTCGAAAGGCCTGCTAATCTTCTCAAATACTTATTTTGATTATTGGTAAGTGAAATTCTCCCTTGTAACGCTTCGCTATGTTTGAAAAAGTAGAAATTCTCCCCGATGTAGCTGAGTCACCATTTAAACCACGTTTGGACTTGTGGCGAGAGGACATCGTAGCTTTTTTGAACCGTTGGGACATCTTTTCCGTTGGGAGTTATTGGATATGTCTGAAAAAAATTCTAGCTGCAAAACTCAAACTTACTGAAGAAGGCAACCCTTTCTATTCCCCACGCATCACTTCGTAAATGATGTGGCGCTGTCAAAATACCTTTCGAAGTTCCACGTGTCCATTTGAAATCATTATAGGCGGCCTTGCACGTGTGGTGGTGGGAAACTCAACAAGAAAAGTTCCTTAAAAGGTTTCAAACGTCTCATTTTTCAAACCCTTCTCTTTCCTTCATCTTCTTCAAGCTCCTGCCTTCTTTAGAGAGAGAACTTTGTGCGAACTCCATTGTTTACCAAGCACTTACCTAGCTTCTTCCTTCTCTCATCATTTACGCTACCACATGTGGTTGTTTTCTCCATCTTCATTCCCATCCCTTTATTTATCAATCTTGTTTTTTCGTACTTCATTATTGTCTACAATGGCCTCGACAAGTAATCTTATCGCACCTTACACTAGTGTTCCACCTTCTACCCCTGTTGTCACCACCTGCGCTGCCGCCTCATTGACTGCTTCCCGCCAGGACCAGTTGCGCTTCTACCGTCGGTCCCCTATATTCAGAAAGGTTGATGACTTTGCTGGGACTTGTAAGACTTGTGTTTTTAATGCCAAGTATGATGCACTAACACTTGGTGACGAAGATGAAAGTGTTGATGACTGGGTCTTTCTACCTCCAAAGGGGACTCTCAGATTTTGTCTTAAGCACGGGGACTTCCTATGGTCCCACATCGACTTCGAAGGGCCTGGGGGATCTCCTGCTCACTTTTCTTCTTGGAACTCCCATATGCAGAGTTCCCATGCTGACACTCTCACTAAAATTGGGCTTCATCGGGCTAAGTGGTGTGGTGAGTTCACCCAATCCAAGAATAATGCTTCCCATCCTATTCTGGTATCTCGCTAGAATGTTACCACTCATATGTTCATTATTGCGTGGGGAGAGTTTACAATTACGTTAGAGGACATGTGCGATCTCCTAGGCCTTGAGGCAACAGGCCATAAGCCCTATTATGATGAAGCCCTAGATGCCCAAGAGACTGCTGACCGTTTGGAGTCAGACCGTATATGCCGAAGGTTCATCGGTACTTAAAACAAAGCTACCTTCAGTCCTCTAATCAACTATTTCATCAAGGATCCTTCTGAAGGTAGTTCCTCTGAGGCTTCCCCCGGCCAAGGTACATCGCTAACTGATGTTAAAACTATTTCATCAAGGATCCTTCCTGGTTAACTGATGTTAAAACTCGTCCAAGATGAAGGGGCGTAGCAATGGACGTGTGGAAAATATGTTTGTGGGACTAGTTAAACGAAGTGGAAGTGATAGAGTGGATTAAACGTCACATGAGGGGCGATAATCCATACATAGGTGTGTAATTAGAATAGCACACCCATATTTGAATTGGAAGACTGTGGGAAGTCATTTAAGAAGAGTATTCCTTGAATGGAGCAGAATTAAATGATTATGAAGAACACTCGGAGCGGAGTTGTTAGTAGGCAAGTATGAGAGCGACTTGCACATACAAAGGGTGATGATGTTGGTATGGTATAAGAGATCCAAAAGTGCGCTTCGTGAAGAGAAGAGCACGGGTGGAACTTTCGGCATACTACCAGGAAGGAAGGGGAGTATTACGTGTCACTTAATGTGAGACATTTCAAGGAAGAATCGATGTTTAGCGGGACGTAGTGATAGTCTCTACATGCACCGCCCATGGGTAAGGTTGGGTTGAAAGAAGAGAATCAACCAAAGAATTTTGTGTTTAGCTACAATTCTTGAATTTGGAAGAGGTCGGTAAAGTCGGTACAGTTCTTGGATGGGTTGCCAACCTCAAAATAAGATCAAAGGTTCATCCCGAACATGTGAATAAAGTCTCTTAGAAGGAGGTGATTGATACTCCTTTAAGCTGACTTACAATATTAACTAGTATGCCCCAGACTTCCTTTGAAAGGAAGGATCGCGCCAGTGAATGATCCGGCGCAGTATAAATTTCTAAATCAGGATGAGATTGGTGAATCCCACCTTTGATATGGGATTTCAGAAACCAGCGGAGATAAGGTTTCGTTTCAAGTAGGATGTATCACCCGTAGCCAGGGAATGGGCGCATGGTGATTAAAGATTTGTGGAGCCACGTGAAGGAGATTTTGGACTATTGGTACCATGATTTCAGGAATGCTCGGTAGAGACACTCGTACCCGTTTGTCGCGTGCAAGGTGCTTATTAAGATTTTGTTATGGAAGAACCTCGACTATTCTCCTCCCGTATGTTCAGAGGAGAGTAGATAATCAGGGTTTTTGGATCGGTCGAGATAACATCCGATAACTGTGGTAGAACTCCACGACTGTTTTAGGCGAGCAATTGTGAGCAAATGTTCATATAATTTTCTCAGAATGGGAGATTAGTACATGAATAAATCCGAGTATTTGTCATGTAGTGAGGTGCGGCCTCCTAATGATAGTGAGATAATGAAATTTATAATGTATAGGCGAGACCTATGCGAATGTTGTCGGTTGGGAGCACCATGTGAAGTGTCTCCAATGAGAATGTAAAACAATGTTGTTGTGAAGAAAGGGCTATAGTGATTGAGCGCCGTAATGTGTAGTTAGTTTGTGTACGGAAAAGGATATCCAGAATTGTGCTACCTGATAGGCCTTATTTTCCGAATTTCGAGACGAAATTCCGTTATTAGGAGGGAAGTATGTAATACCCCGTATTTTCATGGCTTTTAAATTTACGGATTAATTAAATTTAATTGAGATAATTAAGTTAATTTTAATCCGGAATGTTGTTTTAAATATTTACTAGCGTGACGGGAGTTAGTAATTATTGGAAATTTGTTATTTGTTGAATATTACTGGATGAGTGTAGTAATATATGATATTTATTTTTATAATATTGTCATCTGTGAATAAAATGACAATTATGGAAATTTAAGTCGGGACGCGCCTGTATCGTGTCGGGACTAAATGTTGATTTATAAAAGTGAATATTTCATAAGTTGTTTGTATGGTCGTTTTGAGTGCGGCAACGCGTTCGGAAGGGTCGAGATAGTCAGAAAAGTGTAGCCGGGGGTTTAGTTTGGGTCTCGGGGCATTTTTAGGCCAAATTAGTACCCCGGGAGGGCATTTTAGTCATTTTGTATTTTTGGTTAATTAAACCCACGAAAATTAAAGGGGTTATATAAGATATCTGGGTTACCATCTAGGGTTAGAAAACTCAAAGCTCTAGAACGGCCCTTGGAGAAGAGAGGAGAGAGCTCTCAAGGCAATCCAAGGATCAAAACCCATCCGTTTGCACCGCCGCCACCACCAACGCGTAGATCGCGAGACGGGAAACGCAACCACACCAAATTCGGCACCAAACCAGAACGTCAAAAATCCCAGGCAAGTGTTTATCTTGCTTATTTTCGTTGGTGCATCACTCATATTAGTGTATGGATGATTAGGGTGAGATTTATGGAAGAAAAACCCAATTTGAGATGGGAAAATTGCATGTAGTGATGACTTAAATAATATTCTGGAAACCCTTTGTCATGTAGGGGAGTGAACCACAAAATTATGATGTTTGCAAGAAGGAAATTCTGGAAAATTCTTGTTAGAACCATGTTTAAGAGATTTCTAGGGTTCTTGATAATTATAATAATTTTGGGCTGTTAATCCATGTTTAGTGATAGAAATCTACATGCTTTACGTTGGAAATATCTGGTATGATGATATAATGTTAGTAGTATAAATTTGGGGACGATTGGGATTGAAAAATATGTAATTGGTTGAGGTTAGAGGATGAAACCGGTAACTGCAAAACTGCAAATTTCGCATACCTACTTGATCGATCGATCGAGCCTTGAGCTTCGATCGATCGAAGGTTCGAACGATCGAGCCCCAGACCTCGATCGATCGACCCCTCCTGGCAGACTCATGTTTTCCCTTATTAATTAGTTAAAATTTACTTTAATGAGGAATAATTCATGGACACCCTTATAAATATGTTTTGAGAGATAAAGAGGACCAGTAGGGTATATGAATAAGTTTTGGGACCTTTAAGGTTAGACGAGAGTTGTATCCTTGGGAGATTTCATATATAAGAAACGATAAAACTACGTATTTAAAGTGAGAAGATTACGTAAAATAGTTACGAAAGAGAATATATGAATGGCTACTGAATTTTTTTATAGGTAGGAGGATATAACCATGAGAGTTATGTGGTAAGTTGGAATAAAACCGAATCAAGGTTAGAAATGAACCGTTACATGTGATAACAAATAATGAGATATGAGAAATAATGTCGTAAGTATGGGATTTGAGAATATACCCAATATTGATATGGTAATATTAGTATAGTTATATGATTGTGTATACATATGCTATCTATGTATGAAAGACATGCCCGCGATACTTGATATCCCTAAGGTTACCGCGCTGGGACGATCTTATCATGTGTTGCCTTATGGGGGATATTGACTCGTACCCTAGAAGATAGAAATCCTAGGTACGGGCTAGCGGATCGATAGTCGGACGGTCCTAAGAGACGTGAGGGTATGTACTGACCTCTTGGACTTGGAATCTATGCTTCGCCTCAATATTGTTTGTGTATGTATTTATACAGTTCGAGAGTGATTCCGAACTTGTATTCCCTTTAGTGCGATTGATACGGGGATTGGATAGCAGAGTATGCCCGCACCATAGTTTTTATGTGGGGTGCTGTTATGATATATATATTATACGAGTAGTTAATATATATATGAAATTCTGAAATCTGGAACTGCCTACTGTGATTTGATATGTAGGACATGGTTGATGACTCAAATTATAAATACTTGTTTTGAGAAAGTATAATATGACACTGGAAAACTTTATTGATTAATAAAGTTAAAAGGAGAACTTTGGTTACAAATTGAAATCTTACGTTTTAAATACTGGTGTTATTCAGTTGTAAATCCTGTGAATAAACTAAGATAAGTTAAATCATTGGGGAAAGATAGTGTGGTATATGACGAGATAGACCATTGGGAAGGTTAGTGCGATTGGTGTGGACGTTATAAGAGAGGTGAGAATTTCTGAAGAGAGTGTCGCACTAATATGTTGTTGCATTGGCCTGTAATCAATTTAAATACATACTAAACGAATTTTTAAATCATATACAGTATCGGGCTCTGACCCGTTTCCTTTTCTCTTTCTCTCTTGTATATATATATGTGTATATATTACAGGTGCCCAGCCACAGGGGCATCTTGCATAGGGTCCTTTGGCAGGAACGAGCTGTAGCTTAGGTGGGAGTTGCAGGCATGTTGTTTAGACGACTTCATCCATTTGATTCTACTCCTAGTTCAGTTTTATCCAGCAGGGGCATGTGTCGCCCTCTTTCTATTAATTAGTTGGTATTGTCAGAGATTGTAATTCTTTTAATTTCAGTATCTTTATTTCGGGATTATTAATGTCAGGATGTTTTCCTTAGTATTTAAATGTTGGGATTTACTATTGTTGGGTAAACTCTTGAATGTTCATTTTATTCTTCTACTTATTATATGACTCTTTCGATGTTAATGGTTTAAGGTTTTATAACCGAATTTAATAAAATGAGAATAAAGGTTTAAATGGTTTTGACACTTAGCTTAATTAATTAGGGTGTTTAAATTGGAAAAGTTTTATTTTTCAACAGTGATGCTGAGAATGAACCAACTGTTCACCTTGAATTAATTTAATAAAGGAGTGATCGCCCGATATTTAATTAGGCGGGGTGTCACAGCAGGCAGCTAAAACACACCAACCACCCTTAAGAATCTCTTTCAAGTATTAAAAGCTTCGTAATAAATGACAATGGTGGGTGAGTAAACTCTCTGGTTTGTAATAACTCTCTAGTAATCACTTCTGAACTTTCATAAAAGATCATGCTCTCCTCAGAGGTGGTTGGGGTCCTTAAATAGCCTCCCACATCACCCCCGAGGCAAATCCACCATTAATGCCTACGAAAAAGACATCCCTTATACATTATGCCACAAGCATTAAATACATGATGCACTAGTTGTCTCCATGTCGTAAACGTTAAATGCCAAGACATGCCTTTTACCTAACCATTGTGTGTCAAGAGGCTGTTGTCACAGAGCTGGCTCACCAACTGTCTGACAGTCCCAAATACCACGGTGGTTTACTCAAGTGAAGGTCTAACATTGCCTAGCTGGTTAGTGACATCAGATAAAGTGGATGTGACATTAAGTAGAGGATTTTTTGGCTCACAACTCAACGCCCGTTGGAACTCCAAGCTGCTCCGCCCGAGGTTCCACGCTAAGTGTCCTTCGGTGTTTTATTAGGTGTATCTAATATGGTCGGACAAGCCTCAATGGTGCCTCACTTCTCGATCCTCCTAACCAAGTACCTCTAAAGTTCCCACGACGAGGTCATTCGATATAGCATGAAAGCTCTTCCCGGACCGGCCAGGCCTGGTCTCTCGCGAGTACCGTTTGACCTCACACTAAAACTCATTTTATTCTCGTTACATCATTACAACCGTTATAGCTTATAGTCAATATAAATAAAGATACAATATGACTAACACAATAAGCTAAAGTATAAGTTGCCACGCTAAGCTGCCTCGTCGAGTGCCACGCTTGAGCTGCCATGATGAGCTTCCTCGGTTTCTTAATCCCAAACAGTGTTGCTAATTAAAGAATTATCCCTAATCTCGAGATTACCTTCAATCCTACAGGTCTGATCAACCCAGTTCAGCTCCACCGGAAGGAAACGTGAATAAATAGTTGTCAACCAAGGTGAGTGTACTCAATGGAAAGAGATATTTGTATCTTGTTATTAATATGATTAGAATATAATGAATATGAAATTGTTCATTTTCGTTTACCGAAATAGTAGGTTACTCCCCGACCCGAAATGGGGGAGATTTGTCTATTAATGACAAAGGGTTACTCCTCTACAAGGAATGGGGGAGAATTGTCTTTTACAGACATGATACGTGAATCATGATTAGGAAAGTTAGGTCATTCATTATGAATTAGCCGGATAAGTTAATACATAATTATATGACATGATTTGTTGCATTTAAATTCATGTAGTAGTACAGTAGTGATGTATAAGGACATATTTCTCATGTCTGTTATCTTACATTTGCTTATGTTGTACGCCATTACATTTGGCATGTCTCTACACGATCTCACACGACGGTCTCAATCCGAATTTCGGGAATCAAGCATTCATCATTCCATAAAGTATCCCACATCTGCCTCAACGACTTCACGTTCCATAATTTTAGGCTCGTAATGCAAGTGGTACGCAAGAGAAGTCAAAATAGTGAAATAAGGCACGATATGGAAGTTCAAGGTCGATTTGGTAATTTTACAACCACCGTTCGAAGGACTGGTCAACTGGAAAGTTGAAGATCTTGCTTCAACAAAGATACTGGAAGAAACGTCACCTCAATCCAAACTACGGTGAATAAGTTATGGCCTTTTGAAAATGGAGAAATTTCTAAGAAACAGACTTGGGAAAAATGCTAAGTGTTTAAGTTCCTTAGGCCAGCAATTTTTTTTTAACCGAGGGCCAAACCGGTTCGCAGGAGACCCGAACTTGTTTGGGGTACTTATACGCTGGATAGATTTTCGTAGTTTTTAAAACTTGGAACTCTTCATGTGTTTCCCTATAAATACCAACTTTGGGGGAGTTATTTTGCAAGACTTGCAAAGACATTTTTTAGAGTTCTATCACCTCAAGTCTTCATATTTTTGAGTCCCAATACTTATGTTTTGATTCACACATCCTTGCCAAATATTTGTGAATCTTTTTGTAACCCAAGAACACAACTTTGAGTTTGTTCAACCCTTGTGGAGAAGTCGTTCTCTACTTCATTGTTGCCCTCCTGGAAAGGGAAAGTTCCAGCCGATGACATAGGAACCGACACCTGCGAGTATTTTTGTGTCAATATTTCTAGTCGTTGATTTGGAGGTTTGACAAAGACACCGTGTTGTACACTTGTGGGCAATTATCAGGTTGTATGTAAGTCATTGGCCTTGTAAATTCTTTAAAGTTCTAGAAATAAAAGGTTTTACCCGAAAGAGTTTTTTTCCTTAACTTTGTGTCACATGCTTTATCTATTTATGTTTGATGTGTTGATTTAGATGCATGGTTAGGGGCTGAAATTAAATAAGTGTGCCAAATTAGATATTTGCGAATTTAATCAATTATCACACAGTCTTCAATTTTCAAATTGGTATCAGAGCAGGTTACGCTAATTTATCAGGTATTCCTATTTTCCGCAAAAAATTGTGTGATATTGATTTTTTTAAATCAGTTTTGTTGAAAATCAAAATTTTTCCAATGGAACGTCCATTTAATGCGGAGCCTATTTTTGAAAAAATTCACGACCATGCTAAAAATTTAAAAAGTTTGGATTTGAAACTTTGCAAAAGAATTACAGTTTTGGAAAAACAAAATTCTCTCTTTAAAATTAAGATTGAATATTTACAAGAGTTCCAAACTCAAAGTGATATTTGTCGTGAGAACTTTGGTAATTTGTGTATTGATTTTGATTCTTTGAAAATTGCCAAAAAGGAGAGTGATGATAGGGTCCTATTTTTAGAAAAGGAATTGGAGGACCTTAAAAATTCGATGGTTTGTGTTTGTGCCAAAGAGGAGAAAAATATTTTAGTCAATGCGTTTGTGGCACGTGAAAAGACTCTTAGGAAAAAGTTTGCTTTAATTGAGGGAGAGAGAGATACGCTTTTAGGAATTATTGAAAACTTGAAAAAGGCGTCCCGTAATTTGGAAGAGTCTAATTTTTTGCTTGAGTCAAAAATTTTGAAATTAAAAAATGATTTGACAGACTCAAGTAGGTTTTATAGTGATGGTAATGGCTCATCTTGTTCTCATGCTTCTAATGCTAAAGCCAAAACCATTACTTGTTTTAGAGGGTCAACCAATTTTCAGGATGTTAGAAAAGGTCAACCCATAGGTGCCGTTCCACCCGTTTACACATGTTCATATCGTGGTCGGAAAGGTCACCTTAGGCGTTTTTGTTTTGATCTTGGAAAATTTCCTAGGAAATTTATGTCTAGTGTTCCCGTGGTTCCCAAATCCCCTGCATGACGTTTCACATCTATTTGGGTTAGGAAATCTCTTTTGGATACGTTAGATTTTAGACAAGTTGATTCTCGTTTGCTTACACATGATTCTTCTCTTGCCATATCATATAGATGATTGTGTTTGCATGTTTGTCATACACTAGTTGAGGTTTCATGTTATATATTTGCTAGTGTGTTGACATGTACTTTTTGTATGTTCTATTTTTTTTTGGAAAATTTGTGGAAAATACATAAAGATTTTATTTTTGATAAAATTTTTGAAAATCCAAAAAGATTTTTGAATTTTGTTTGCAACGTTTATGGATGAAGACTTAGGATGACCAAGTCACAACATCATTTCATTTTACATGTGACTATTTGGTAGTGTTTTGAGACAATAGGTCAATTCATCCTTGTGTTTTATAATGTTTGGTGTCATTAATATGTAATTAAGTGTTACTTCCTACATGTTTGACTCATGTTTCCTTTATTGCACACATGCACGGATTTGTTTGATTATTGTGCTTGTCTTACCACATGTCGGTTGGGTGTTTTCACTTCAATCCTGTCCTTAAAACGAACCAAGAGCAATAAAACTTGATAAGGAAATTGTGCATATAAGAACCGTTTTTTGAGTTTGTGTGCTTTGTTTTAAAATGGGGAAGGGCTCCGAAAGGTTCATTTTGCCTTTGCGAATACTAAGCCACCGTTAAATTGGACCTAAAAAATGGAGGAATTTTATTATCCGAGGTCCAAAGAGGTTTAAAAGAGCCCAAAAAAAATTCAAAGGCAATAAAAACAAATTCATGGCAAATTATGGGCCATTTAGGTTTTTACACCAATTCTCCAAAGTTTGAAAATTTAGTTTATTCTCCTCTAAAAGAAAATATATATGAGGGAGTTTGGTTGGAGATTTTATAACGGGTTTGCACGTCCTTAAAAGTCTTCAAAATGCGCTAAATAATTTTGGACGTTATTGGTGTGGAAATCATTTGACTTTGACTTGTTGATTTTCATAAGACGATGTCATCTAAATTCAACAAATTTTTACACCTACGGATACCTTTGATGTTCATTCGTTAGGAGTACACGTATGCATCATGCACATAAGATTGATTAAGTTGATTTACCGATTGAATGTGTTCACACCCATACATTCCATTTCCATGACTTGGTTGTTTTAGTTTAAATCCATGGTGTGATTTTTGTATTATTTTTTTCAAATTGGTATGTTATTTTTGTTCAAAAAATTTGAAAAATTCAAAAATATTTTGTGAAGATTTGTTTGAGCATCTCCTTGCAAGAGCACGTTTCCCATTTGATTGATCCTTTGTTTTGAATACCTTGACACCCCGATTTTGCTTGTTTGATTCATTCTTCTTATTTGTCTATTTGGAGACATAATAAAAAGGGGGAGAAAGAATTATCATTTTATGGGGGAGTTTGAATTTTGGGGGAGGTTTGAGATTTGACTTATGCTTTCATCATAAATTGGTATCTATGTTTATCTAATTTCAAACTCGATATGCCCCGAGGTATTTGCTTTTTCTCATGTGTGTAGGTACTACATTGATGATCACTGAATTGCACACCCTGATGAGAAAAGCTTTGAAAGTTTTGAAGACTTGAGGAAACGATGAAGACTTATTCATTTGTATCTTTCCAATTTTGGGCTCATGGAAGGGTAAATTTCTATAGGCAATTGTGTTACTTGATAATTTGGATTTTGTATGTATGTACCGACATAGACATAGTGGGAGATTTGTAAGGACATATTTCTCATGTCCGTTATCTTACATTTGTATATGTCGTACGCCGTTACATTTGGCACGTCTCTACACGATTTCACACGACGGTCTCAATTTGAATTTCGAGAATCAAGCATTCATCATCTCCATCAAGTATCCCACATCTGCCTCAACGATTTCACGTTCCATGATTTTAGGCTCGTAATGCAAGTGGTACGCAAGAGAAGTCAAAACAGTGAAATAAGTCACGATATGGAAGTTCAAGGTCAATTTGGTAATTTTACAACCACCTTCCGGAGGACCAGTCAACCAGAAAGTTGAAGAACTTGCCGTAATGAAGATACTGGAAGAAATGACACCTCAATACGAACTACAATGAACAAGTTATGGCCTTTTGAAAATGGAGAAATTTTCGAGAAAAAGACAGGAAAAATGCTAAGTGTTTAAGTTCCTCAGGCCAGCGATTTTTTCGAACCGAGGGCCAAACTGGTTCGAAGGGCGAACCGGTATGTAGGAGACCTGAACCGGTTCGGGGTACCTATACACTGGATAGAATTTCAGAGTTTTTAAAACGTGGAACTCTTCATGTGTTTCCCTATAAATACCAACTTCGGGGGAGTTATTTTGCAAGACTTGCAAAGACGTTTTTGAGAGTTCTATCACCTCAAGTCTTCATATTTTTTAGTCCCAAGACGTATGTTTTGATTCACACATCCTTGCCAAATATTTGTGAATCCTTTTGTAACACAAGAACACAACTTTGAGTTTGTTCAACCCTTGTGGAGAAGTCGTTCTCTTCTTCATTGCTGCCCTCCTGGAAAGGAAAAGTTCCAGCCGACAACATAGGAACCGACACTTATGGGTATTTCTGTGTCAATATTTCTAGCCGTTGGTTTAGAGGTTTGACAAAGACAGCGTGTTGTACACTTGTGGGTGATTATCAGGTTTTATGTAAGTCAATGGTCTTGTAAGTTCTTTAATGTTCTAGAAATAAAAGGTTTTACCCGAAAGGGGTTTTTTCCTTAACTTTGTGTCACATGCTTTATCTATTTATGTTTGATGGGTTGATTTAGATGCATGTTTAGGGGCTGAAATTAAATACGTGTGCCAAATTAGATATTTTTGAATTTAATCAATTATCACATAGTCTCGACTTTTCATGATGCATTCACTGGGCTATTTTGCTCACTGTTCCTATGTTCACGTTTTTTCAGGTAATGCGGCGCCAGTGCCAAATCTAGGAGGTCAGGTTAGGTTAGCCAGGATGGGAGAAATAATGACTTTGTGTAAATATAAATCATGTAATTAATTTAACTTATCCTTCAAAAAGTTTGTAAATGCATAACTACTTGAATGTTGTACAAAGTTTTTAGTTGTATAGATTTATGTTGATGACTCTGAAATTAAAAAGCGTGTTTATGGTTTGGTTAAATTAATCATGGTTTAACTCACTTTGACTTTCAAAATTAATTATAAGTAACTGGGTTGGGGTGTGTCAGTTTCATTCTTCTTCAGAAGACTTTTGAATTTGAATACATTATGATGGTTGAGATAATGAATATATGTGATTAGGGTCAGTGATAGACTCGATTTATATGTTTGGTTGTTACAGTCTACCTACCTAAAAAAAGAAATTCGGCCTTAAATTTATCTTGAAATAAGTCAAGATATTGATCTTTGATAGCATGATCTCATTCCCATGTGTCTTCTTGCTGATTTTAATTTTCCTAAAATACTTTAACTAAGGGGACTTCCTTGTTTCCGATATGGTTCACTTGGCGATCCACAATTTGAATAGGGTGTACTTCAAATTCATGGTCTGGTTCAATAGAGATTTCTTTCCATGTAATGGTATGAGAGGGATCAAAAATATACTGTCGTAACTGAGTCAGGTGAAATATGTTGGAAATATTGGATAATTCCATAGGGAATTCTAATTGGTAGCTTACAAAGACAATTTGTTCTAAAATTGTGAAAGTTCCAATATATCTGGGGGCTAATTTTCCTTTCGTTTCAAAGCATAAGATTACTTTCCGAGGAGAAAATTTCATAAATACTTGATCATTAACTTCAAATTCTAAGGGTTTAGGGCACTAGTCTACATAACTTTTTTGACGAATTGGCTTGTCTTCAATCTTTCTTGAATTTGTTGTAATTTCTAAGCGGTTTCTTGGATTATATAGGGACCAAATTGTTTACTACTTTCAGATTTTATCCAACATATAGGTGATCTACATAGTCTTCCACATAAAGCTTAAAATGAGGCATTTTTAATACTGGTGTGATAACTATTGTTATATGAAAATTCAACAAGGAGTAATTGTACATTCTAATTGTCGGGCATATCTAATGCACAAGCTTGTAGCATATCTTCTAATGTTGAAGTTGTACATTTTGATTGTCCATCCATTTGTGTGTGGAATGCGATATTTAAATGAAGTTTAGTAACCATTACGATTTTCAATGCTTGCTAAAACTTTCCAATAAAATGGGAATCTCTGTCTGATATGATGGATAAAGGAATTTCATGTAATCTAACAATTTCTTGAATGTAGAGCTTGGTATGCTTTGGAAATGAATCGGTGGTCTTCATTGGTAGAAAATGAGCAAATTTGGTTAGTTGGTCTACTATTACCCAAATGGAATTATATCATTGGGACGTACGGCATAGTTCACTAAAAAAATCCATGGTAATATGATCCTATTTCCATTCAGTAATTGGTAAGGTCTGGAGGAGTCCACCAGGGTGTTAGTGTTCTATCTTTACTTATTGACAAGTAAGACATTCCCTTACAAAATTTTCGATATCATTTCTCATATTTGGCGACCAATATTTCTTCTTTAGGGCATGTTATATTTTCTAACTTTCAGGGTTAATCATAAATTTAAAATGATGGAAAGCTTGTAATACTTCTTCCCGAAGAGATAAATCACCAGGTACATACAATCTATTTCTAAATCGTAAAGTTGTTTCCTTATCATATGAGAAGTCAGGATTTTGATTTGAAAAGGTTTGTACAAAAGTCTTGGGTTTGTTGAACTAATATGTTCTCTCTCAATTCAGGATAAACAATGATGTTGGAATTTTTTTCCAAAGGGGATATCAATCGAATGTCATATTGCCCAATGGTAGAAACAATATTGTAAGAAATTAAAGTGTGGAGTCTTCCTATTGTATTTCGACTTAAAGCATCGGCTACTACATTGCCTTTTCATGGATGGTAATTTAATTTAAATCACTAATATTCCAAAAATTTTGTCCACCTATCTTAAATTAGAATCTTTTTGAGTAAAAAATATTTCAAACTTTTGTGATAAAGAAGGACTTGAAGATTTTCACCGTAAAGGTAACAACACCAAATTTTCAGTGCAAAAGCTACAAATTCTAACTAAAGAACATGGACAAGGTAACTACATTCATGATTTTTGAGTCGTCGTGATCCATACTCAATCATTTTCTCATTCGACATTAATGCACATCCTAACCCTTGTAATAAGGCATCCATATATACATAATAACTTAGATAACTAGAAGGAATGGTGAGGATAGGAACCATGGTTAATTTTTCCTTTAAAATTTGGAATGATTAGTTACATTCATCAGTCAATACAAATGGAACTTCCTTCTAAGATAACTTTAAAGGGGGAGAGCAATGCGAGAAAATCTTTCTACAAAACGACGATATCCAACTAATAGAAAAATCTTTATCTCGGTAATATTGGTAGGATTTTTCCATTCTAAAATGGCCGAAATTTTGGTTGGATTGACTTGGATTTCATTTTCAGAAATCACATGTCATAAAATATTTTTTTCCATAATTGAAAAATCACATTTTCTCCTCTTAATATATAACTTATGGTTTCTGAGAGTACATAATACTGTTTCTAAATGTTGGGCATACTCTATTAGATATGAGAATAAACAAGAATATTTTCACCCGTGACACCCCGCCTAATTAAAGACCCGGTGATCAGTCATTTATTAATTAAGATCAGAATATCCAGTTGGTTCAGAATATGCATCACTATCAAAAAATTTATTATTAAAACTAACCACCTAATATTCAAAAAGGGTGATGACAAAATTTTATCTTTCAACTGATATAAAATCATATAAGGAGAAATAACTAAACATTCACCATCCAATCCAATCTCATAAGAACTAAAATAACTAACATAATAAAGGGGACTGGAGTAAACAATTCCAGCCTAATCCAACTAAATAAATCCAATAACCGAATAGTAAATAGCTAAGTCCATAATCTCTCAACATATAAATAAGAAGCGAAGACATGTCCAACTGATGCAATTAACTCAAAGGTAAGGAATGATAGACTCAAAGACGTCTACTACCAAAGTCCTGTAGCCTCCACAGCAGCTACAACTTGTCGACTGAATAGAACTCCTAAGCCTGGTGTCCCTGTGGTAGAGCACCTAAAATAATTTGACAAGAAAATAGATTTGCAGAAAATGGGTCAGAGCCCGAGTTGAAAATTGTTTAAAGATCAGCAAGTCCTTAAAATGGTTTATTAGCACATATATTTTTCATGTGAAATTATCGAACTCACCTGGGATGATCACCTCTCATCTAGTGTGCACGAATTGTGAATATTCCAAACCCACTAATTATATTCCCATCACCATTATAATCCGACGTCGTTCCCAATTATTTCCCTCACAATGTATAATATATAGAACCAATTCCTCTAGCATAAATAGACACTTTTAGTCTAATATAATTAAGTGTTCTCTACTTAATTCATTTCAAATTTTATTATAATTCTACCTACTTAATTCACATAGTATCCCAAGTATCCATAATGAAAATTGGAATTGCCATACAATAGTAATAAAAGAAGTTACGAAAAGATAAAATAACTAATATTTTATAAATTTTGTCTTCCGTAGAGAATGTTCACCTCGAAATATGTTAAATTTAAAACATGCTCTGATACAACCTTGTCACACCCTACTTTTTGGTATGAATGCACAAGAGAGTATATATAAATCAATGAAGTTTAGGAAGAATAATAGAACTTTATTCATTATTAAAATTGTATACATAAGGTAGTACCACCACGGTGATGAATTACATTTTTAACACGAAATATAAATTAGAAATTTGAAAAGTGCCACTCCATGCTCCCATCTGGCTTATTTTTTGCCCACACAGTCACATATGCAAATAGGTGGCCGATATCTGTCTCTAAAGGAGAAAGGATATTATTCTCTTTCTCCTAGTTCATTTGGAGGAAAAAGGAATTAACACAAATATGCCACGCGGGCTTTACCATTTCTATAACAAGTATATGTATAGATAAGAGTTGGACTCTGTATAGAATTAAGTATTTGAATAGAAATGCTAAAGAATTAAAGGTTATAATCCTATAATTATCAGTTTATTAAGGATCGTTAAGAAAATCAATGATCTTTGAATTAATAAACACATACTTACCAGTTCACTATGGGGTTTATAAATAATTAAGTCATCAGTAAAACCAAATAATAGTCAAGCCAAAAACTATGGGGAAAAGCAACTGATAAGGTACATAATTAAAGTGGAACTCGTACATATGTACCAATAATAAAGGCTCTCAATCATCTGAGACCATTGGGCCAAGCAGAAAGTTTTGTGGGATTGGATTGGAAAGTTTATACAATAAATTGTATCTTTTAAACTTTGGGGGTTTAATTGTGTGGCCATCCCCGATCCTCGCCGCGTGGGCGGGCGCGCGAAGGGAAAGGATCCTTCAGGTCCCGCGCATCCTTCTTGGGAGTGCTTCGGCCGACGTCATTTGAGATGAGGTGTAAAAATGTAGAGAGATTCAGAGTCACCAGTCTATTTTACTCAAAACAGACAAAAGAAAAAAAAGGGGAAGCCATCCCGAAGGATGGCATCCAAAGACATACTGGTGCATGCGAAACCAAAATGATTCGTGAAGGGTTCGGAGGCTTAGTTATGAAATGGGAAGGTGTTAGGCACCCATTCCGCCCTTTCGGTCTTTCATGGATATTTTCTACTTTCCTTTATTTTTCCCCGTGATATGTGTGAATGTGTATATATATAGTGGAGATAGTTATCCTCAACTTGTATCATGGAAAAGATAAAGTGAGTAATTCGTAGGAAGATATAAGAATAATATTAGAAAAATAAGATTTACGCGATTACCCTTACGTTGATCGTTATAATGGAACGATAATGTATATGGAGTAATACGTCAGGAAGGACGAGTATATAGAATATAAGAAGATTTGGTTTAGAGAAAATAGGAAAATAAGAGAAAAAGTGAGAAAAGGACACAAGTCTCGGGGTTTACCCCAAGACGCCTACGTAGCCTATAAAGGCATCAAAGTCCATGTAGTTCGTATACAAAATGAGGGGTGGGGTTTATCCCAAAAATCCAAATGGGGGATGTCTTATTTGTGAGTGTGTGTGTGTGTGTAGAAAAAGTGTTTTAGTTGTGAGAAAAGTATGATAATCCCTATTTGGAATTTATGTGCAAACCCTCTTTTTCTTGTTTTTTTGGGTTTTTATTTATATGAAAATAAAAGATGAGAAATAATACTAAATAACAAGTATATTAGGATGTGCAAGATGAGATAATAAAAGTGCAAAGTAAGAAAACAAGTTATTGAGAATTTAAGAGAATTTAAGAGAGAGTTTGAGAAACTTGGACCTTCTTGAAGATCTTGAGATTGATCTTGAATGTTGGAGAATAGCCCTTGCACTTGGATGATGATGGATAGTGGCTAATTCACCAAGTTTGATGAAAAGGATGATGAAAAGTGGAAGTAAAAAAGGGATTAGGAGGTTGAAATCACGCTGCCTTCGAGAGAGGTTTCTGGGATTCGTTGAGAGTGAATTTTATCAGATCTGGGCTCCACTTGCAAATGAGGTGAAGGACTACTTTTATAGGCCCAGTTCACTGTCGATCAGCATAGACCTGGTCCTGCCTATCAGCACCTGCGGATAGGCCGGGTCTGGAATCTCCCATTTGGTAGTGTGTTTCAGGCCTTTTCGGGAAATTGGTCGCCGAGGGCGAATCGTTGGTGAAAATTGTGCATGGGGTTGACCGTTGGAAAGTTAATTCATAGACCTTTAGACTGCTCCTAGGTTCGTGAGTTGACTTTGTGTCAAATATGGCTCGAAAGAGTTTGTCGATCCATTGGACGGGTGATTGTTCGGACGCAAATGGATCGTTCATTCACATGGTAAGTCCAAAACGTCCATGGGGCGGAACTTTGGAAAGGCTGGGAGATGTACTTCAACATTCCAAAGAGTTTGACCCATTTTGGGGAGTTGACTTTGGTCAACCGGGCTCTGGAAGCATTCGGAGACCTCTTGGAGTCAAACGAATCATTCGTATGCATAGTAAATTGGAATCGATCATGGGATGGACTGTTGGAAAGGGTATTCAGTTCCCTTGGAAGATTCATTTAGCCACAGTTGAGCTGAAGAGTTGACTTAGGTCAAATAGAGCCTGGGAGCGCCCGGTGGCCTCTAGGTCAAGTTTCGGATGCAAACAGATCGTTCGTTCGCATGGTAAGTCAGAATCGTGCATGGGACGAACCGCTGGAAATGGTATTTAGTTCCCTTCGAAGATTCATTCAGTCTCAGTCGAGATGAAGAGTTTGAATTTTTGGTCAAACTGAGCCGGGGAGTGCCCGATGGGTTCTAAGTCAGTACTCGGGGTATGACCTGAGTTTGTAGTGATAAAGGGAGGTATTAGGGACCTAATGAGAGTTGGGGGTAATGGAATGGGGTGTCTATAGAGCCCCCCGATAGGTGAGTTTGGAATAAATGATAACTGTCGAATAAACACCACATGATGCTTTTGAAGGAGTACGAGCAATTCAGAGGGTCGAGGTCGATTCTGAGGACCTAAGGGGTGTACTGGGGATGGAATGACGATCAAAGGTTTAGGTCAATTCAGAGGACCTGAAGCGGTGTGGGGGGATGACCAATTTTGCGGGTCAAAGCCGAATCTGCGGGCTTAGGGTGAAGATCTAAAAACTGAGGTCAATTCTGACCTAAGAGTGGTGACGACCAAGGACCGGGGTCAATTCTGACCTAAGAGTTGTGACGATCGATGATCGGGGTCAATTCTGACCCAACTCAGGTGACGATCCAAGACTGAGGTCAATTTTTACCAAAGAGTGGAGACGACCGAGGACCGGGGTCAATTCTGACCCAACTCAGGAAATGATACAAGGCCGAGATCAATTCTGACATAAGAGTGGTGACGATCGAGGATCGGGGTCAATTCTAACCCAACTCAGGTGAAGATCCAAAATCGAGGTCAATTCTGACCTAAGAGTGGTGACGACCGAGGAACGAGGCCATTTCTAATCTAAGAGTAGTGACGACCAAGGACTGAGGTCAATTCTAACCTAACTCAGGTGACGATCCAAGACCGAGGTCAATTCTGACCTAAGAGTGGTGACGATCGAGGACCAGGGTCACTTCTGACCCAACTCAGCTGATGATCCAAGATCGAGGTCAATTCTGACTTAAGACTGGTGACGATCGAGAACCAGGGTAAATTCTGACCCAACTGAGGTGACGATCCAAGGCTGAGGTCAATTTTGACCTAAGAGTGGTGACGACCAAGAACCGAGGCCAATTCTGACCCAATTCAGGTGACGATGCAAGACTGAGGTCAATTCTGACCTAAGAGTGGTGACGACCGAAGACCGAAGATCGAGATCAATTCTAACCTAACTCATGTGACAATCTAAGACCGAGGTCAATTCTGACCTAAGAGTGGTGACGACCGAGGACCGAGGTCAATTCTGACCCAACTCAAGTGACGATCCAAGACCGAGGTCAATTCTGACTTAAGAAGGGTGACGAATGAGGATGGGGGTCAGTTCTTACCCAACTCAGATGACGATCCAAGACCGAGGTCAATTCTGACCTAAGAGTGGTGACAACTGAGGACCGGAGCCAATTATGACCCAACTCAAGTGACGATCCAAGACCGAGGACAATTCTGACCTAAGAGTGGATAAAGATTGGATTTTGATTTCGCTAGAGAAAGTGACTTGTGATTTTGATTTGAGTTGGGGAAGATTTTGTTTCTTTAGGTGACCTCGCGGGGGGGAGAACCTATTTTGGAGCTGTAAATACTCCGCTCGAGAAGTGATCATGTGAACCTTAGAGATCCTCTGGTGCTTTTTCGGGAGGATATTTCACTTGGTTTTTGAGGATTCTGCTGGGAAAGAGGGGTTCCACTTGAGGGAATGCGAAATTTTCTTGGTGAAAATGTTTTAAATCCTTCCTGGGATTTTTAGGAATTTTTCGAGGATTTTTCGAGGTTTTCTGGTATTTTCTAGGAATTTTTGTACGAAATTTAAGGGGGGTGCCGGTCGGCATGGTATGAAGGGTGCCATTTGGCAGTGGCACAGACTTTTGGGATGGCTCGGGAAGGTAAGGAGTCAGTGTCGATCTGTATGGTGTGCCGAACGACATGGCGCTTGGCATTCTATATAAAGGGGGTGAATCCCTTCATTTTTTTCACAGCTTCTTTTCCTTCTCTCTTTCTGCGATTTCTCTGCAAATCATTCTAGCATTCCGATCCTCAAGAAATGGTCAATTTTGTGAGCACTGCAGTCCACCAGAAGTGGTTGACCATTTATGATTGGGCAAATGTGGATTGGAGGGCCAGTGCGCCTCTTTCTTTGGGGAGTGAGAACTCCTTTGATGCGTTTGAGCCTCTTGTGGATGAGCGAACCTTGTTGCGGGAGCCATCGCATTATCTCTCTTTGAGAGTGAGTCCCGACGATTATGTAAGTAACCTGACCTTTGGCATTCTTTTCTTTTTGGTGATTTTTCTTTCTGTCTTGAACTCTGATGAGATTTTCCTTTTTTTACTAGTCTGATATTTCTTTGAAGAACATGCCCGCCCGCGGGACAACGGGGCTCAGGGATGTGTGGGAGTATCTCCCACATGTGGTGCGTTGGGTGGTTTCATTAGTGGGTTTTGGGAGGTTGGCATCGGTGCTGGATGAGACGCCTCGTTCGACAGTGGTCATGTGCACCTACGGAGAGAGGTGGTGGGATACTACCCACACCTTCCATTTCATCTTCGGGGAGATGACTATGACTCCTATAGACGTGCAGCAGCTGTTGGGGATCGATTGTGATGGAGAGCAGATATAGGTGGATCGCTCTTTGCGGGTGAGACTGGAGGCAGTGCGTGCGGCACTTGGTGATGAAGGGAGAATTGTTTTTGGGGATTCTATACGGTTGTCCCTGCTGAAGGATATTCTGCTGAGCTGGGTGATTGATGTGGAGGACGGGATGAAAGTGAGGCAGACGGCAAGGTTATTCATTTTGCTGGTGTTGGTAGGTTTCATGGTGGCGTCGAGTGGCGACGTCGTCCATTTGTGGTTCTTGCCATACATGAGGATGTTTTCGAACATCCCTTTCAATTATTGGGGGAATTTGACTTTGGCGACCCTTTACTCTTCTCTGGATGCATTCATCCAGTGCTGCTGGTAGACCTTTACTGGGGCCACATACCTTCTTGAGGTATTCTTTGGTTTGCGTCTTTCTTTTCATGCATCCGCATTTTCCTTTCATGCATTTGCATTTACCTTATGCGTCTCTTTTTGTTTTGTGAATTCAGACGTGGTTCTACGAGGTGATTGGGTGTAATACCCCACTGATCACTTTGATGGATGAAACTGTTGGGGACTTCTGTCGATTGTATCGATGGCATAAGGCCAATCGGCATTCAAAGGGATCTCTCTCTCTAGAGGCGGTGTGTCGGGTCTTGAATGACCTGACCAGTGGTAGGGTAAGGCTCTTTCCATTTCAGTCTTGGTTTTTTGCACCTTCTGATCTTGTATTGATTTATGCTTACTTGGAGATTTTCAGGTGACCTTTTATCCCTAGGGGACAGCCATTCAGGATGTGGGGGCGACTGGGGTGAAAGAGCGGATGAGGCATTTGCTGGCGCATGAGTTCGGCCATTTATGGTACCTCGGGGAGTGGGTGGTTTGTCAAATTGCTGAGGAGGAGGTGGTGGTACCACCTGCACAGCCTCCTATGTCTATGAGGTGGGAGCGACTGCTATCAAAGGATGAGAGGATCGTGGCGATGATCGGCGAGTCCTACTTGTTGTACAGCGATAAGGCTGCGCCGTATGACTATATGGACTTTGTGACGAGATGGTTGATGGAGCCCAGCTTATATGATTCCCTGCCTTTCCTTCCTGCGGGTTCGAGTCGGGCGATGGGATCTTCCCACAATGGCGGCGGTCCGACGACATCTGCGATGTCGGCTACTTCAGAGGTTCCTTTCGTGCGATCGCATACCCTTTCATACAACATTCGATGGGCTGATGGGGGGATGGTGCCTATGCTGCACCGTGCTCATGCGATGGGTCTGGAGGAGTTGGGTTTGAAAGAATATGTCCTTCGACCTGCGATATACCTTTATGTTCTTCTCTTTCTTTCTTTTCTGTTTTGGTCATTTCTGCTTTGATACTGATTTTGCCTTTTCTTGCAGCAAGTTCGAGTGTCGACCACTTGGCCAAGAGACATCAGAGACTGGATATCCTTAGTGACTGCCCATATTCGGGATGCAGTTCATGTTCCTTATTGCTTGGTGCCATCTACTTCATCCAAAGAGGACTCTGGCTCGGGTAGTGGCGGTGCATCATCTCGCCGTAGGGGAAAGATAACACGTCGCAGGGGTGGAAGCCCTTAGTGAGAAAGAGAGAGATAGAATGTGGGTTCGGGCTGAGTCCCTTTGTTTTTTTTTCTTTTTATTTCCTGCAAAAACGATGTAACACGGAAAACAGATAGATGCAATGCAATGGAGTTTTTTACTATCTCTTATTAACGATGAATGAATGCATGCACATGCGCTTTTTACTTTGCTGCTGAGACCGTAAAAAGGCGTATTTTTGGAATTTTTTTGAAGGAATTTTTTTTTTAATTTTTTTTAATTGAAAGTGGAAATTATATAAGGAGTAAAAGGGATTTTTTTAATTCTGTTGAGAATACCAATTTTTTATTTTTTTTTGGAGTTTTTTGTTTTGACAAAAGAAGAAAAAAAGGGGAAATTTCTAAAAATGGGGGCTTGCCGATCGGTATGCACCCTGTCCTGCCTATCGGCAGTTCAACCCAGTCCCATCAATTCAAAGCTTGGATTGGTACCCCTTTCAGCCTTTGGTACCTTGTGGGGTAGGATTCCCTCCGATTTCTCCAGGGATTATGTCTCTTGTGAGGGTTCTGAAGTATAAAAAGGGGTAAGGCTGGAGTGTTTTCATCACACCTTTGCATTTTCACCAACTTGCCCATTATTTCTTAGCCTTGCAAGATGGCTCTCCCTGGTAGCATTGAGTTTGCCAATTACCTCGAAGCCTTGGAAGTAATGTGCTCTTATATTGTCGAATATGATGATTTTAACATGCGTCGAGTTTCCCTATGGCGTAATCGGCCTCTTGAGTGGAACGTGCTGATGGCGGCGGTACAATTCTGGTACCCCAAAGACCACGTATTCCGCTTTGGGTTGGATGAAGTTTGTCCTACCTACGAGGAATTTTCTACCATGCTGGGTGTAAATCCTAGTGTTGCTGCGGCTTTGCCCGAATTTTCCGATTCTCCCAGGGATTTGTTGGCCAGGCTTCTTCGTGTTTCACCTTCGACGACTAGATCATTGGTTGTTGGAGGAATGATCTCTCTCCGGGCAGTACTGCAGTGTGTGCATTTGCGGTAAGTAGGTGATGTTGGCTATGCTAGAGCCATTGTTCTGGATCTAGTTTCAAAATTATTGCTAGTGACTGGAGAACTACAGGTGGACCCATAACTTGCAACCATTACTTCATGGATGTCTTACTGTCGTAATCCTGCGGCGGTGATACTGGCGGAGACCCTAAATGGTCTGGATGCCTGGAGAGAAGGTCGTTCTGAATTTTTGAGGGGTAGCCCGTGATGCTGTTCATGTGGTTGTCTGAAAGATTCCGCTTGACGACCCCTCCAGAATATCCCTTGTCGATCGTACCCAACTTCTTTTCATGCTACTTCATCAGTGTTGGTCTGTATGTTGAGAATTGGGAGCATTTGCTGGTGGAGCATGGGGCCCGTGGTCTGTATTGGTCAGTGCCTTGGTGGGGACAGTTGCAGCCTGTTCTGGAGCTAGGAGAGTATTCATATGTGCGGTGGGTTGGTCTCAGGCAGGCCTCCTTTTATTTCTCTTGGCGGCTTCTGCGCTAATTTTACTGGGCACATGTCGTGCCACCTCGAACCTCAAATTTCTTTTCGGTAGAAGATTTGACTGAGCGCCTGCGTCTATTGCTTGGATCTCTGTGGGAAAATTGACGTCCGTCGACCCGTCCCTCCCAGTTTGTCGGGAAAGTTAGGCATGTTCCCAAAGATTATATGAAGTGGTTGTGGAGGAAAGTAGTCAGCAAGATATTGGCAGTGGAGACTCGACAAAGATGGTTTGTTTTATCTAACACCATGGAAGGGGGTGTTGTGGTCTTTTCGGAGATGGTATGGGCTTATCAGTCCATGGAATGTTTACGGCACTCTATTCAGGCAGGGAAAACTTAGGGACCACAGGATGTAGATGATGAGGGTACAGGCTTCTCTGGTAGATGTGGGTAGGACTCTTGGAGAGTTTATTTGCATAATAGATGTGGGGATTTTATTTGGCTTTTTATGGTAGTAGGGGAAAAGGAGTTATTCATTCCCTTTCTTATGTAATCCGTGCTGTAATTTCTTATTAATGAAATAAACAAGTTTCTGATCATCCAACTCTGCCTTTCGATGAGTTTTGTATTTTGAATTATCTATAGTGATCGCTAAAGGCATAGATAATCCTTTTGTTAAAGTGTTTTTTAAAATGAACCGTCGTTCTCAGAGGTAAGAAAAGAAGGGTATTTTCTGAAAAAGAAAAGGCCGCACTCATGTGAGGTGTATGAGCTGCCTATGTACCTCTGGAGTTTTTCAAAAAGATTTTTTTTATCTGTTTGAAAATAGTTTTTGCAGAGGATCAGGCCCACATAGTTCTGGGCAGAGGGAGATGAAGAGTTTTTTTTTTAGAATAGAAGGGGGATGAGAAGAGTCATAACGCGTCGAGATTTCGGACTAGGGGTAGAATTTCTTGAGACGGTCCAGGTTGACTGGATGAGCCATCTCTTCCCCATCTAGGTCAGTGAACATGGCAGCACCGCCGGATAAGATTTTCTTCACAATGTAGGGCCACTCCAATTAGGCTTTAATTTCCCTCTAGGGTCCCAGATGGGTTCTATTATCTCTTTGAGGGCTAAGTCCCCTCCTGAACACCGCGGTCCTTGACTCTCTTGTTGAATGATAACGCAATTCGGTGATGGTACCCCTGTATGTGGTAAAGAGCTTTTAATCTTCTTTCATCTAGGAGGGCTATCTCATCAAGGCGGATTCGGCACCAGTCTTCTTCGTTAACTTTATTTTCGAGCACGATGCATAGCGAGGGTATTTCCATGTCCAGGGGTAGGACTGCTTCCATGTCATAGACTAGGGAGTAAGGGGTAGCCCCAGTAGAGGTTCAGATTGAGGTTCGATAGCCCCAGAGGTCGAACGGGATCCGGTCGGCCCAATCCCTAAAACTTTCGGTCATCTTGCTAATGATAACTTTGAGGTTCTTATTAGCGGCTTCAACTGCACCATTGATCAGAGGTCGGTAGGGAGAAGATTTTTGTCTCTGAATCCCGTACTCATTGACTTCTTCTATGACTTCTGCTTCGAAATGCAACCCGTTATCTATCACTAGCTCGTGCGGGACCCTATATCGATAGATGATATTCTTCTTGAGGAATTTGGCCACTTTCTTGGCGTTCAACACTGCATATGACTCAGCTTCGACCCATTTAGTGAAGTAATCAATGGCGACTAGGATGAACTCATGTACGTTTGAAGCCTTTGGTGTAACCTTCCCTATGATGTCAACACCCCAGGTGGATAACGGACAGGGAGAGGTCATGCTGTATAATTCTCGCGGAGGTAGGTGTTGAAGATTGGAGAATTGTTGGCATTTAAGGCATCTTTGGACATAGGCGGTGCAGTCTTGGATCATGGTGGTCCAGTAGTAGCCATGTCGGATGATCTTCTTGGCAATCATGTGACCATTCATGTGGGGTCCGTATTCCCCGCTGTGGATTTTTTGCATTATCTTCTCGATCTCAGCCCCTAGGATACAGTGTAGATGAGTTCCATCAAAGTTCCTCTTGAGTAGAGCTTTATGATAGATGATGTACTGGGCGGCCAGTCTTTAGAGGGTTGTTCGATCTTTCTTATTCGAACCCTCGGGATACCTACCATGTTTTAGGAGGCACCAGATATCATAGTACCAGCAATCGGCAAGTTTGGGATCTTCAGTGGAGACAATCTCAATATGGTAGCAATGGGTTGGTTTCTCTTGCTTTTGAACTAGGAAGGGGGTCATTGTTATTCCCTCAGGCATGTCGACCATGGAGGCCAAGGTAGCGAGAGCATCGTCTAGGTTATTCTTTGCTCGGGGTAGGTAATGGAAGGTGATATCTCAGAATTGGGAGGATAACTCTTCTAATTGGGCATGAAAGGGTTAGAGCTTTTCATCCTTGACTTCCCACTTTCTGAGCACTTGACCGATGATAAGGGCAGAATCCCCGTAGACATCAAGGTATTGAATACCTTTCTTGAGAGCAACTTTGAGGCCTACTGTGCATGGCTCGTATTCCGTCATGTTGTTGGTGCAAGGGAAATCCAATTTAATGGCGATGGGAGTGTGAGAGTCATCTGGGGCGATCAAAAGTATTCCAATGCCATATCCATTTTTATTGACAGTGCCGTCAAAGAACATTTTCCATCGAAGGCGATCATGAGCAGTGCAGAGGATATTTTCATTCGGGAATGCGGAGATCCGAACATCTGCTTCTTCTACAAGGTAATCGGCGAGGTAGTTAGAGATGGATCTTCCTTAAACAGCCTTCTGTGTGATGTACACAATATCGAACTCGATTAGGAGCACCAACCATCGGTCCATTCGACTGGATAAGGCAAGTTTCTCAAGCATGTATTTGATGGGGTCCATTCGGGATACAAGTTTGATGGGGAAGGGGAGCACGTAGTGTCACAACTTTTGGGTGACCCAGACAAGTGTGGCACACGCCTTTTCCAAAGCAGTGTAGTTGACCTCGTACCCGACCAAATTTCTACTGGTGTAATAGATGGCTCTTTCTTTATGGGAGTCTTCAAGGTATTGGGCTAGCAAAGCCCCAACTACAGTGTCGGTTATGGTTAGGTATAGGAGCAAAGGGAGACTAGGCTGTGGTGGCAAGAGCCCTGGAGGTTGGGTTAGATATTATTTGATTCAGTCAAAAGATTGTTGGCAGGCCTCGATCCAAACCTTGGTTGAATCCTTTTAGAGGAGCTTGAAGATCAGTTTACAGATGGAGGTTAACTGGCTGATGAACCGACTGATATATTGTAATTTCCCAAGAAAACCCCAGACTTCTTTCTCTGTTCGGGGTGGTGGCATCTCAAGTATGACCTTCAGCTTTGCAGGATCCTGGAGAGCAAAAGCACGACCTTCAGCTTTGCAGGATCTGCTTCTATCCCATTCTTCTGGAGAGCAAAAACATGACCTTCTCTTGTTTTGGACTTGATAATATATCATCCACATAAACCTCGACTTCTTTGTGAATCGGATCATGCAGGATGGTTGTGGCAGCCCTTTGGTAGGTCGCCCCAGCATTCTTGAGACCAAATGACATGACGGTGTAGCAAAAGGTTACCCATGGGGTGATGAATGCGGTTTTCTCTTAGTGGTCGGGGTGCATCTTGATTTGGTTATAGCCGGCAAAACCGTCGACGAATGACTTGAGAGCATGACTGGTTTTATTATCCACGATCATGTCGATATTGGGCAGCGGATAATCATCCTTTGGAGAAGCTTTGTTTAAATCTCAGTAGTCTACACACATCCAAACCTTCCCTCCAGATTTCAGCACAGGTACTATGTTGGCTAGCCATGTGGGATATTCGATCACCCGAATGAAGCACACATTTAACTCTTTGACCACCTCTTCTTTCACCTTGAGCGGCCATTCGGTGAGGAGTTTTCTCAACTTTTATTTAACCGGCTTGTAATCTGGGAGAGTGGGAATCTCGTGCTGAGCTATTTCAGGATCAATGCCGGGCATATCATCATAGGACCATGCGAATACATCCACAAACTCCTTCAGCAATTCTTCGAGTTATGCACGCTCATGCTCGTCAAGGGTGGCCCCTATCCTAAGCTCGTGCAGTTGGCTACTAGAACCGACATTAATAACAACAGTCTCTTTTACATTAACTTGAATGCGGTTATGTTTTTTATTATTAACCTTACTTAGATCAGTTAAGAATTGTTCATTTGCAAAATCATCATCATCAAAAGTTTGATTAGAATCCAAGCAGTTAATGTAAGGCACAACAAGATACTCAAAATCTTCATTTATTTCATTGATAGAAAAAATAACATTGAGAACCTTATCAAAAGAGGTCTCGATTACATTTGAATAAGGATAGACAGTAGAAGAAGAAATAAGGTAAACATTGGGGTTAGGGGGTTTCAAGAGGTGGAGCTGGCACAGCATGCCAGTTGAGGAGAGGTGTATCAGCAGCTTTAATCAGACGGGATGGATCCATTGATGTAGTGCCTAAATGAACCATGCAGAGTGCCATCCCTAGTGTTTGTAAGTTGAAGGAATCTTCAGAATCACTTTCCTCAGTCTTTTTGTTATCTTTTATGAGCGGTTGTACACGGTGTTGGAAACTTTCGTCCCATAGGTAGCTATCTTGGAAAAAGATCTCCATTCCCGGCTTCAGCTTCTTGTCTGTGTGATCATACCATGGTTCTGGAAAACCGCAAAAGGGGAAATCTTCTCCTTCTTTGATGAATCGTCCATTCAAGAAATCTCCTGGGATAGTTGGGATGCAGTCTAATCTTCTCTTTGGTTGAGACTGGTGGATCATTCTGAGATCTCGTTCTGATGGTTGATACCCCAAGACACAATAAGGGAAAACCTTCTTCAGTTTGATGGGATAAAGTATCCCTTGCTGGCTTTGCCCTAGGCCTAGTCCTGGCATGAAGTGCATGTTTCTGAACATATGAATCACATTGACATTGCCATGAGGTTCATATTCCGGATAAACCCTTTCTTTGAAACCATCCCCTGCTGGGAGTAGGAGTGGCTCAACTTGGAATCCTGATAGGAGCATATTATTTGACCCGTGCTGTATCTCAAGGATTAGACTGCTGGTGCTTGCACCCTCGATATTTTCGTCATCGCCCAAAATGGTGATGACTCCCCCGTCGGCGAAGAACTTCAATTTCTGATGGAGTGAGGAAGACACACCCTTGATACTGTGGATCCAGGGTCGTCCGAGCAACAGGTTGAAACAAGCTGGGAGCCTATAACTTGGAATTCAATGACAGGGTTTATAGGGCCTATCCCTATTACAAGTTTCATGTATCCCATCACCTCACGATGTGTCTTATCGTTGTCACGTACAACGGTGAAGGTTGGAGCGAGGTCGCTTTCTTTCAGGCCTAAACACTTGAAGGTTCTCATAGGGCAAACATTCAAGGTGGATCCGTTATCGACAACGGAGAGTGGCACGAACTTCCCCATACCTTCGACGGAGATGTTGAGTGCATGATTGTGATTTGGCCCAATTCTGGGGATTTCTTCTTCCAAAAAATAGCATTCGGGTAGAGGTCAAGGATCCGACTAGATTTATCGCTTCTTCTGGTGAGGTAGAGGGAGGAACTATGGGTCCAGTGAGCAATTTGATTAAAGCATTTCGGTGTAGCTGGGAGGACATGAAAAGTCCCCATAGAGTGGTGTTAGCTTGAGTTTTCTTCAGTTGATTGAGGATCTTACTCTCCTCAATGGTCATCAATGGCATAGGAAGGTTTTCAACGCCCTTCCCTTTGTCATTTGCTAGTAGTGAGCTTAGAACCTGTTAATGTCTCCCTGATCTGGTCAAGTGATTTAATGAAGAAGGAAATACCATGAATCCCGTTTCCTCGTCAATCTCAGGTTGTCCTGCCACCCTGTTTATCTCTCTGAGGAGTTCTTCAAATGATATCATCCCACATATGTCGGCTATTGGGCCAGCTCTTCCTGAAGCTTGTTCTTCCCTCGAATCTTTGGATTCTTCCCCCCATCCGGTGGTAATAATTATGTCTTTCCATGTAAAGTCAATGCATTCCACAACTTCAACGGCTTCTTCATACATGTCCTCCCATTCTGTGGGGATATCTGTGATGAAGGGACCAAGCGCCCTTGTAGCTTCAAAGTGTTAAGTAACCCGATGATACTACAAAGGCTGTTGGTTTGCTCGAATAATTCTGCCATAATCTGGACAACATCATCTAGGCTAACTTCGTCAGTTGGTACCACCCACCTGTCCGAATCTCGATCCCACTTTCGTGCTTCCAAGAACATTGTGCTGAACCTATGGCAATCGATGACCATCTGTGAGGGCAATTTCATCCCGAACTCTACGAGTTAGTTTAACACTTCTGACAATTCCATACTTCTATTTTTAGAATGGGTACAAACAGCGATGCATGCTCTGGTAAGGAGTGACATTGTCGGATCAGCGAGGCTAGTAGGGTGTAGGAGGAAATATGGGCAAATTTGAAGAGGTTTATGAGAGTATATTGGTGTGATTTGAGTTGATGGATCGAAATCTAGGTTTTCTTCTAAGAAGAGGGCATTGGCATGATTTGTAAGTGGATTGTGAGTAGTGTTTGGCTTAGGATTGGCTGGTGGGGCGATGGTACCCCTGTCAATGAGATCTTGGATTATGTTTCAAAGGTGAAAGCATTGGTCGGTGGTATGGCCAGCAGTTTGGTGAAAGGTGCAGTGAGCATCGGCCTTGAAGTTTCTTGGGAGTTGATTTGGCAATAGACGGGGATCCAAGGCTTTGATGAGGTTTCAGCCAAACAGGGCTTGGTAATCTTTGGAGAGGGGAGCATGGAGATCAGTGTATTCCCTTCAGACGGGGGCAGGGCGGCTTTCTAGTGCCCATGATGTGGTTGGTTGGGAGATGTTATTGATGGTTGAGACTGTAGCACTGGCAGGCTTGTCATACTTTCTAGGGGTGAACTGTCCGGACACCTTCTTTGGTTCAACCTCTATTTTAACAAGGCCTTCCTCGATTTCTACTATGGCCTCTCTAAGAGCTCGGAAGTGGGGATAGTAATGTCCTCCCATCGTCGCTCGGACATGGGTTAAGAAATTCTTCTTCACTATGTTGACCTGTTCTTCCTCGGATGGCCGATTGGTCATGGTAGCTGCTTACTTCCTCCACCGGGTTATGAAGTTACTGACTGATTCTCCTGGATTCTATTTGAGAAGCTCTAAATCACGACGGGTGACCTCAAGCTCTTCGTTGTATTTATATTGCGACATGAATTATCGGGCTACATCCTCCCAGCTATGGATTCTGGATTCCTCAATAGATAAAATCCATCGAAGGGAACTATCCTTCAAAGTTTGTTGAAATAATTGGGCTATCACTTCTTCAGAAGCCCCTAGTAGAGTCATGGGACGATGATAACTGTGAAGATGAACAATCGAGTATCCACACCCTCCAAACTTCTCGATATTTGGCATCTTGAACTTCTCTAGTAACCTCGCTTTAGGATAAGGGGACATGTGGGTGTAGTCGATGTAATTCCAAGAGATCCTGACTTGGTTAAACTTCTTGGTGATCATCTTGAGATCCTCTTTGACTTTATTCAACTCCTCCTCTTTTGGATCAGCGACCATGGGCAGGTTAGCCATAGGCTGGGCAATGTTTGGCATAGGAAGCTGGGCAGGTAGTGGCCCATTGACAGAAGGGGCACGTGGAGCATGCTGATATTCTTTAGGAACCCAGATAGGCTCGGGTGGACCCATAGCATGAGGGAATAGGGCCTCGGGCTCTTCAGGAATTGGAACCTGGTTTCTTTGCATCTCTCGGACCTTGATTTGGAGGTTGTCAATTTTGGACATGAGCTGAGCTAAGACTGTCGTCAGATCTGGCTGTATGACTGGTGC
Organism: Sambucus nigra; assembly: GCA_949130495.1. Taxonomy (NCBI): domain Eukaryota; kingdom Viridiplantae; phylum Streptophyta; class Magnoliopsida; order Dipsacales; family Adoxaceae; genus Sambucus; species Sambucus nigra. Next base: position 163,496,312 of record OX422220.1, on the reverse strand, counting down.
TTGATCTGTATTCTCCAAGGAAAGTGAATGGACTTTGAACTCTGAAGAAGTAGTAGAGGAACAGACGAACCTCTGGGGTAATTTAACTGAAGACCGAACCAATAGGGAGCCAGACCAAGGGCTTGCAATCGACGTGAGAAGGCGTAGGATGAGATTTATTTTTGAGAAAAAGGGAAGAAACTATTTTTCTTCTTTTTTTTGTTTGTTTTTTATTTTTTTGATAAAGAAAGTAGAAATATTTTTGGATTTTTGATAAAGAAGGGAGAAATGTTTTTGAATTTTTGATAAAGAAGGGAGAAATGTTTTTTGAGACGGAACTCAGCATGATTATTATAATTATTATGTTCTCACTTGAAGTTAATTCTCCTAAATGCAATGCCGGACGGGACCCGAGCCTGGAAAAGTGGGGTTCTTAATATATGCAAAGCTATGGCTGGACTTGTAAATAGGCTCACGGATAGGGTCCCATTTTAAAAATGGGCGAAAATTCGGGCGACAGATCGACCCGGAATTTTTGCAGAGTTTCAGGTCAAAACCAGTAATCTAAAGTGCGTGTCCTAGGTTTGACACCTATATGCAGGTATGCAGTTGGTTGAGTGAATCGGGATGGGTTCCCCCCTTTCTCGTGACTTCCATAATATACGTCTTGCTCTTGCGCGCAATCGGTACGTGTGGACAAGCCATTTGATATACCTGAGTGTACGTGAATTGCCTCACTATATACCTTGTGGGGACGGTACGTGTGAGAGAAAATTCGATATACTCGGTATACGTGAATGAATTCCCTGCGATATACCTCCCGTCATGACTTCGGTCAAGCGGTACGATGCGGGGGAACCGTTCGATATATGCCGAAGGTACTTGGCCAATGGAAGGTGAGAGTCATATCGCTTAGGCTAACTGCGACATGCCGGAACAACGCCCATCACTAAGTGACCCTCCAGTTACCGGGTAAACTTTGGTCAATAACAATGCTCTTTGGTGATGTCGTGTCAATCATGCATGATTCTCTTAATAGTATCTTACGATGAGAATGCCTTTCTTGATTATGCCAAACAGGGAGCAAAGTACAAGTACCAAAGTTACACCAAGTATGGATGGGTGATGCGTGCAACATGTGGATATATGTGATCCTAGGTGCACGTGGTGTGAGGTGTACATGGAGAATTTTACACAAGTGTGTGAACATAAGCATAAGCATGGGATACATAGGGAAAAAAGGGGGAACATGCAGATCTAGGGGGAATAAAAACAAATATAGCATCCGTGCAAATAGAGTCAAGTCCTCAAAATATATAAAAGTCCCTAGCTGAGTCGCTACTGTGGCCACCCCTGATCCTCACCGAGCGGGCGGGGGCGCGAAGGAAAAGGATCCTTCGGGTCCCGCACATCCCTCTGGGGAGCGCTTCGAACGACGTCATTTGAGATGAGGTGTAAAAATGTAGAGAGATTCAGAGTCACTAGTCTATTTTACTCAAAATAGACAAAAGAAAAAAAAGGGGAAGCCATCCCGAAGGATGGCATCCAAAGACATACTGGTGCATGCGAAACCAAAATGAATCGAGAAGGGTTCGGGGGCTTAGGTACTAAATGGGAAGGTGTTAGGCATCCATTCCGCCCTTTCGGTCCCTCATGGATTTTTGCTATTTTCCTTTATTTTTCCCCGTGATATGTGTGCATGTGTATAAATATAGTGGAGATAGGAATCCTCAACTTGTATCATGGAAAAGATAAAGTGAGTCATCCGTAGGAAGATATAAGAATAATATTAGAAAAATAAGATTTACGCGATTACCCTTACGTTGATCGTTATAATGGAACGATAACGTATATGGAGTAATACGTCACTAAGGACAAGTATATAGAATACAAGAAGATTAGATTTAGAGAAAATAGGAAAATAAAAGAAAAAGTGAGAAAAGAACTCAAGTCTCGGGTTTTACCCCAAGACGCCTACGTAGCTTATAAAGGCATCAAAGTCCACGTAGTTCGTATACAAAACGAGGGGTGGGGTTTATCCCATAAATCCAAATGGGGGATCTCTTATTTGTGAGTGTGTGTGTGTGTGTGTGTGTGTGTAGAAAAAGTGTTTTAGTTATGAGAAAAGTATGAGAATCCCTATTTGGAATTTATGACCAAACCCACTTTTTTCTTGTTTTTTTGGGTTTTTATTTATATGAAAATAAGAGATGAGTAATAATAATAAATAAAAAGTATATTAGGATGTGCGAGATGAGATAATTAAAGTGCTAAGTAAGAAAGCAAGTTATTGAGAATTTAAGAGAGAGTTTGAGAAAGTTGGACCTTCTTGAAGATCTTGAGCTTGATCTTGATTGTTGGAGAACATCCCTTGCACTTGGATGATGATGTAGAGTGGCTAATTCACCAAGTTTGATGAAAAGGATGATGAAAAGTGGAAGTAAAAAAGGGATTTGGAGGTTGAAATCACGTTGCCTTCGAGAGAGGTTTCGGGGATTCGTTGAGAGTGAATTTTATCAGATATGGGCTCCCCTTGCAAATGATGTGAAGGCCTCCTTTTAAAGGCCCAAGTCACTTCCGATCGACATAGACCTGGTCTTGCCTACGGCACCTGCCGATAGGCAGGGTCTGGAACCTTCCATTTTGCAGTGTGTTTCAGGCCTTTTCGGAAAATTTATCATCGAGGGCAAACCGTTGGTCAGAATCGTGCACGAGGTAGACCGTTGGAAAGATAATGCGGAGACCTTTGAAAGTACTTTAGACCGTTCCCAGGTTCGGGAGATGACTTTGGGTCAAATATGGCTCGAAAGCGTTTGTCGATCCATCGGACAGGGGATTGTTCGGACGCAAACGGATTGTTCGTCCTCATGGTAGGTCCAAATCGCGAACGGGGTAGACCATTGGAAAGGTTAGGAGATGTACTTCGACATTATAAAGAGTTTGACATGGTTTGGGGAGTTTTCTTTGGTCAACCGGGCCCTAGAAGCATTCAGTGTCCTCTTGGAGTCAAACGAATCGTTCGTCCACAAGGTAAGTGGGAATCGCACACGGGATGGACCGTTGGAAATGGTATTCAATGACCTTCAAAGATTTATTCAGCCTCAATTGAGATGAAGAGTTGACTTAGGTCAAACAGAGCTCGGGAGCGCTCGGTGGCCTTTAGGTCAAGTTTCGGACGCAAAGGGATCGTTCGTCCGCATGGTAAGTCAGAATCGTGCACGGGATGGACCACTTGAAAGGGCATTCAGTGCCCTTCGAAGATTAATTCAGTCTCAATCGAGATGAAGAGTTTGACTTTTTGGTCAAACTGAGCCAGGGAGTGCCTGATGGCTTCTAGGTTAGTACTCGGAGTATAACCTGGGTTTGTAGTGATGAAGGGATGTACTAAGGACCTAAGGAGAGTTGGGGGTAACGGAATGGGGTGTCTAAAAATTGCAAATAATTTGGACGTTAAAATCTTGGACTTAAGGTCATATTTGAACTTCAATGTAGGAGAATTTTTGTCTTAAAATATTTTGAAGTATTTGTAGACAAAGTTTGGGGGTCAAAGTTGATTATACGCAAATATTACGTATTTTATCCCTCGAACCTACGCATTTTAGCCCGGTAGGGTATCTTATTCCCTATATTTATACTCGTTAGCCAAAAAACCTCGGATTAGTACGTTAACATTCTTTGCAGGGGTTAATTGAGCTTTTATAGGTATTTGGATGCTAAGTGTGAAGTTCGGACGCATTCTGGCTAATTTTTGTACGCAACCGCACATTTAAGGTCAATTCATAGATTGGGAACATGTCCCATCATCTACACGGAATTTGTATCCCTCCTCGTAAGCTTCGTGTGGCCGCGAGCAGTGAACGATTCTGAGTCCATATGAAGAAGTTACAGGATTTTTAGCGGAAGAGAAAAACAAAGAAACCAAAGTTGGGGGAACTTGGTTGAGACCTGCTTTATCGATCGATCGATCCTTAAGATATTTTCCTTAGAGCTTAGACAGTGGGATTTTTTTCTAACCATCGATCAATTGATCAAATGGATCGATCAATCGATACCCTGTTTTCTGCAGATATTTTCCCTTTTCTTTTCTTTTTCCTTTTCTTTTCTAATTTAATTTCACTTACTATATAAACCATTTTTGTTGTAAATATCAGATATAATTGGTTTTAGGTTAGTTTAGCTTAGGGTTTGGGGGTTTTTTAGAGCTCATTATTCATTTCCTCTTGGTTTGACATCCATTTGGGCTTGTAAGTGGACTATTCATCTTCCCTCTCCATTAATATAGTTTGTATATCCTTTATTCTTGCTTTGTAGTTAATTTACATGCTTTAATAATTACGTTTACATGCTTTCTTTACTTTCTTTCTAGTGTATATTTATCGTATTTATTTACCTCTTTCATTTACTGCGTTTTTAATATCCTTTCTAGCTAATTTAGTCTAGGTTGTGTCGGATTGAACTCATTTCGGGTTGACATGTTGCTTTGCTTTGGTGATGGTGTTTACGGGTCTATTTCGGGTGCGTTGTCCTAGTTATTATGCCTAGGGGATTTGACGGGGCATATCATGTATACTCCATGCTTACGACCTTGCGTGCGTAATTTCTGGGGTATTTGTTGATGCCAAAATCGTATTAGGCTTTTATGCGAATTTAGGGGCATGACAACCCTTGATTTAATTAACTGTTGAAACGAGATGCATTTGTAATAACTCGTCGACCCATGTAACTATTTTATACTAATTAACTCGGGTGAGGGACATTCGACACAACCTATAGTTTTTACTCGCTTTATTAGTGTAGCTTTATTTTTTTGCCTAGCTAAATATTTCCCTTTTTTCATATTTTCCTTTTTGTTCATATTCATCTGTTACACTTTTATTTTAGTAGTATTAAATCCTATAAATTCTAGTAACTCGTCTCTGGGATTTTTGATACCCGACTTACCGCTATACTCACCCATTGAATGTAGTCGTAATTTAGGTTTTCGTATAGTTCAGGTGAGCCAAACATAAAACGATCGGCATGTAGGTGATGCTCGCATCGCGGCGAAACCCTGCCAATCAAATGCACCCCCTAACTTACACATTGCTACTCCCTAGCAATGAAATAGGATGCAACAAGAACTACAATCAAACAAAAATGAGGATACAAGTACAAAAATATGGTATAAAAACAAAAGGCCACTTTCACAGGGAATTCGATTGTATTTAGCATATACAATAAGTCGTTAAACCCCTAAGCTACCCTAGTGGACGAGTGTCGTCTCGTGAGGGTTTTTAGGGATGATACCCACAGACATCATATGGTTTCCTCAAAATATGCCCAACCCAATAATAGCGAACAAGATTTCATACGCATTATTAGCACATTTAACAAATTCAAACAAAAGTCCGAAATCATTAACATTATAGAATGCACCTCATAGAATTCAAACCTTAAAATGTGGGAGGGGAACGAGCACAAGCAAAGTGTGATTTGGCAAAAACTTATATAAAGCGAATAAACATTAAATCAAGCCTATATTCAAACCTAAAGGGCATTACAGTCATCAAGTGAATTCACTCAAAACTTGGACGTAACACATGAAACATGTGGGCATAAGGAGTAAATGTAAATGGAAACTAGCCCGCACACATGTCACAAATGAAGAACGCTATATATAAAATGAAAAACTGTAATCTCAATAGAAGATATCGCACATTAAAAGAGGCAAAATGTATTTTCACAGATTATTAAAACTATTTAAACCATTGAATTACATCTAATTCAAATCACATAGGACTTTAATAGGGTTGTAATGTAGATTTGGCTAGGGTACGAAATGAAGGAATGTATATACGGATTCAAAGTGTTCAGAATGAAAACTCGGGATAATGGGAAAATGCGGGCAATTTCAAAATTGGAAAACCAGTTCCAAACAAGCATTAGATATATCATCGGGGAGAGTAATCAAAGCTTATTGAACTATATACACAACATTTACAACTTTCTCTTTCTTTTCTTTTCTTTGTTTTGTTTTGTTTTCTTTTGCTTTTTCCTTTCTCTTTTCATCACTTTTTCACTTCTTTCTTTTCTTTACTTTTCTCACTCTCACATGCCTAAATTGCAACCGCAACCACAACACAACAACAGCATTCAATCCCATGTAACATTCCAAACAAAGGCATGGAATGTAATATGTATGGTGTATAACTCCAATTCGGAGTTGGTTATAGGATTTTGTGTAATGAAACGAAAGGCTAGTTTTTAGGCTCCAATGGGTTGACTAGGGAACATATAAACGGTGAGATCAAGGTCATGTGGGTGATATAAAAAGAGGGCTTATTATCATTTCCTAAAGTTTATGCAATTCTCGAGTCGAAACCACTTTGAAAATCATGCTCAAGTAACACATTTCAAGATATAAACTCAATTAATGAACGATCAAATGAAAGAGTAGAGAGATTACAGACGAATTCAATGTTTTCAAAGAGGAAATAATAGTGTATACACTCACAAATGAGGAAAGATACAAAGCTTACTCGGTGTAAGTATATACAATGCAACAAAATATTGTCGAGTTATACAAATCTTAAACCAAATCAATAAAACAATGAAAGTAATTCGAAAATGCTCCTCCTTCTCTCTAGAAACCTTCTAGCCAAACACACCTCCCTTCCCAAATCACCATCCATCTAACCAGCCATGTCTAAACCTAACCCTAGCTTTATGACCAACCATACCGCGGTTGCCTCCACTTCGGTAGCTGGAGTGCCCTCCACTATTCAACCTGATCTAACTATCCCGGTTCCCCTCACTGTAGATGGTTGTTCTAATGTTTTGATGGATATGGAAGAAGGGCAACTTGGAACTGCAGAAGGCCACTACGAAGCTAATCCCAATGATGACAAGCTGATAGAAGTGAACATGGAGAAAATGGCATATGCCAAATTCATCCAAAGTATGGGTCTAACTCATGAAGACATTATGCACGCCAGGTATTCGATGAAATCTCTGGATGAACTGACTGATAAAAGTTCTGACAAAAAGGTTTGCCCTACATTGAAGCATTCAGAGGAGGGGGCAAACAAAGGAATCACAGATGGAGCAATGAAGGAAACTAGAGAAAAAAAGGAAGATCTGAAGCAACCAATCAAGTCTTGGAAGTCAGTTATCACTGACAGGAATGAACCAAAGAAGGAGCCTAAATTTAATCTCAAATACCACAAGCCCACTATTGTTGATGATAGGATTCAAGTTAACCCCCCGATTGATGTGGCTATGCTTGGTTACTCCCAGATGGAATGTGCGAGTGTGGGATTCTTTCTTGGCAAAACTCTTCCCTTCTCCCTAGTAAAGAATATTGCCCACAGATACTGGGATAAGTACGGGCTAAACAAGGTTATAGCTAATGACCAAGGCCACTACATTTTCATGTTTGACAACCAGGATGGTAGGAATGAGGTGGTGGAATATGGCCCTTGGCATTTTGTTGGTAATGCCATTATCTTGCAGAAATGGTATCCAGGCTGCAACTTTTCTAAAGAAGACATTATTAGAGTTCCTGTCTGGGTCATGTTCCATAATGTTCCCTTGCAATTCTGGACTGAAGAGGGTCTTAGTTATATTGCATCCGCAGTTGGTGTGCCTATTTATGCTGACTCTGTCACTGAAGAAATGAGGAGAATTAACTATGCCCGTATATGTGTTGAAATAAAGCCTCAAAAGAAGTACCCTACCTCCATTGATCTAAAAATGGAATCTGGGGAAATTACTCAGATCAAGATTGAATACCAAGCTATGCCTCATTCTTGTAGTCATTGCACTGTGTTTGGCCATAACATTGCTAAGTGCACTAAGATTGATAAGGGATTGAAAGGTGATAGCATTCCTAATCCACCAGTGGAACCCATCTCTAAGGAGTGGATACCAGTTGTTGGCAAGATTAAAGCTGTCCAGAAGGAACCATGCCCCAATGCTGTTACTGAACCAACAATTTTAACCAAACCTAACCTAGGTAACAACCCCAGTCCCAAGACTAAATCCCCTAGAGCCACCTCCACCAACTCATTTGATGCCTTGATGGATAGGGACATGGAGGAACACAATGATGATCTCACCCCTCTGCCTGCTGGCATTGTGCTCAAAATCAAAGCTGTGGATGAGCTCGCTAAAAAAAACATACATGAGGTCACTCCTAATTCATCTAAGGGGAAGAAGAAGAGGAAGGGGGGTAACAAAAAGCAAAACTCATGACCAAGATTGCTTCATGGAACATTAGGGGAATGAACTCCCCTCACAAGCAACAGGAAGTTAAAAGGTTGATCCATGATAATAACCTAAGCCTTGTATGTATCCTGGAATCTAAAGTTAGAAGGAGCCATATTGCCAATGTGGCCTTTACCAGTTTTAGGAACTGGAATTACTGTCACAATTGCCCAATCGATGGGGGTGTGACTAGAGTCTTCTTAGCCTGGGACCCCATCATGTTTGAAGTGGAAATCCTTCATTCCCACCACCAGGCTATTTTCTGCAAGATTAAGTTTATGGGAACTAGTAATTTCTTCTTTGCTACATTTGTTTATGGGCTCAATCTCCCTAATGATAGAGTCCCTCTTTGGAATTTTCTGAGACAAAACCACAGCTTTTCTGATAATAGTCAATGGATTATTATGGGGGATTTCAACACTGTGAGAGGCAATGAGGACAAACGTGGCAGGCTGGGGATTGATGTAAGGGCTGTTGCTGATTTCAATAACTGTCTATCTGACATTATGATGGATGACATGTTATCCAATGGCCTATGGTTCTCTTGGAGCAATAAAAGTGATGGTTTGGAGTGCACCCAAACTAGAATTGATAGAGTGATGCACAACCCTCAATGGGGGGTGACTTTCCCTGATTCTAATGCTAATTACCTGTGCCCTGGAGCTTCTGATCATTGCCCTATTGTCATTACTTTCCTCAACCAGAGCAGCAAGCCTAAGCCTTTCAAGTTCTTTGACTACTGGATGAATCATTCTGAGTTTAGCCCCATTCTTGAGACCTCTTGGAGTGTGGACTGCAACATGTTTCCTATGGCCAGCCTTTCTCATAAGCTTAGAAGACTCAAGCCTCTGCTTAGATCCCTTAACCACAAATTCTTCTCCAACATTTATGAGAGAGTGAGGATCACTAAAGGCCAGCTGGACCTCATTCAAACTAACCTGGACAGTGATGGTTCTAACAGCTTGCTTAGAACTGAGGAGCAGGATTGTGCTAAGTTGTACTGCTCTCTTCGTGCTGCTGAAGAGGCCTACTACAGACAAAAAGCCAGAATCAACTGGCTGCAGCTTGGAGACATGAATACCAATTTCTTCCATAACAAAGTCAAAGCTAACACCTCTAGAAGAAAGGTCTTATGTATCCATAATGCTACAGGTGATGTTATTGAAGGTGTTGAGGCTGTTAATGGAGAGGCCATTAACTTCTTTTCCAATCTTCTTGGAAGGAAGGGGAGGGGTGCGACTACCCCTCCTATGCTGATGAAGAGGAAGTTGGATCCCTCTCAATGCCATGCCCTGACTGCCCCTATTACTGCTGGTGAGATTAAAAATGCCATGTTTTCCATTGCTTCCAACAAAGCCCCTGGGCCTGATGGTTATAGTGCTGGTTTCTTCAAGAAGAATTGGGATGTTGTGGGTGATGATGTGATAGCTGCTGCTCTTCAATTCTTCAACCATAGCTACATGCCCAGACAGTGGAATAGTACCTCTCTTGCCTTGATCCCCAAAATTCCTAACCCAAACACTATGTCTGATTTTAGACCTATAGCCTGCTGCAACACTATCTACAAGTGCATTTCTAAGATTCTCTCCCTTAGACTTAAACCTCTAATGCCTCTCCTCATTAACAATAGTCAAGCTGCCTTTGTTCATGGGAGATCCATTACTGATAACATCCTGTTGCTGCAAGAGCTTATGAGAAATTACCATAGGGACTCAAGTCCCCCGAAGTGCACTGTCAAGATTGACATCATGAAGGCTTATGACTCAGTGGAGTGGGATTTTCTTCTTGACATTTTGGCCCAAATTAACATCCCTACCAGATTTATATATTGGATTAAAGCTTGTATCTCTTCTGTTTGGTACTCTATCAGTATGAATGGGTCCCTGAATGGTTTCTTTGAAGGCAAAAGGGGGTTGAGACAGGGGGACCCCCTCTCTCCTTTTCTTTTCCTTATTGTTATGGAGGCTCTGTCTTGTACTCTTGACAAGCACACTAGTAGGACATCCTTTACCTTTCATCCCAAGTGCAAAGAGGCTAACATCAATCATTTGTGTTTTGCTGATGACCTGGTGGTGTTTTGCAGTGGTGATATTTCCTCTGTTGAGTGTATCAAGGATTCTCTTATTGAATTTGCTGGTTTCAGTGGGCTATCCCCCAATCTCTCCAAAAGTAACTTCTACTGTTCTGGAGTTAATACTGCTACTATCAATGCTATGTCCTCTGCCCTGGGTTTCTCCCATCAACAACCCCCTTTCAAATACTTAGGTGTACCCCTCATCTCTACCAGACTCAAGCATGGGGATTGCAAGGTTCTTATTGATAATATTACCAATAAGGTCAAGAGCTGGACCACTAGATTCTTGAGCTATGCAGGTAGACTACAGCTCGCTACCTCGGTTTTGTTTAGCTCCCAAATCTATTGGTCTTCTATTTTTATTCTGCCTAAAAGTGTGGTCAGGGCAATTGAGCAATGTATTAGAGACTTCATTTGGTCTGGTCCTGAGCTCAAGCACAGTGGTGCTAAAGTGGCTTGGGATGATGTGTGCATGCCTAAAAAGGAGGGAGGGTTGGGGATAAAAAGCTTGACTCATTGGAACAAGGCTGCAATTATGAAGAATTTGTGGAACCTCTTCAACAAGAAGGATAGTCTCTGGGTCAAATGGTGCCATACCTATAAAATTAAAGGTAGAAGCATATGGGCAATCCCCATTCCTCAAGACTCTTCTTGGAGTTGGAGGAAAATTCTCAAAGCTAGAGAGGATTGTAGGCTTATGTTTAAAGTTAATATTGGCAATGGTAGGAAAACCTTTATGTGGCATGATAATTGGCACCATCTTGGCCCTCTTCAACCTCTGTTTGGGGACAGAACTATTTATGATGCTGCTAGCAACTCCAAGGCTATGGTCTCTGATTTCATTAATGGGGATAATTGGAGATGGCCTGCTTCCACTACGTGGGAATTGAATGACATCAAAAACTCTCCCCTGCCTCCTATTTATCCGCTGCTCACTGATAAAGTGACATGGACTCCTAATAAGACTGGTAGCTTCTCCATTTCCTCCGCGTATGTCTCCATCTGTCCAAGGGGCAATGAGGCTCACTGGCATGGGTTGGTTTGGAACAAGGTGTGCATTCCCAAGTGTTCCTTCATTCTTTGGCTTGCTTGCCGTAAGGCTTTAGTGACTAAAGATAAGCTCATGGAGTGGGGTCTTGTTGAAAATAAGGATTGTATGCTGTGCAACTCGGGCATTGAGACTATCAAGCACATATTAATGGATTGCCCTTTTTCCAAAACTGTTTGGGATGAGATTCTTTTTCGCAACCAGTCTTATAGAGATGTGGAGTGTTGGGAGAATGAGGTTAGAAGAGCTGCTGCTGATAGTAAAGGGGGGAACCTAAATTCCAGGATTAAAACCACCACGTTCTCTGCCACTATCTACTGCCTCTGGCAGGAAAGGAATTGCAGACTTCACGATAGGGGCCACTCCACTGCAAACAAGGTGATAAGGAACATTGAGGAGTTGGTGCAAGGTAAGACTATCAGATGGAAGAAGTCTCGAAGATCCTACTCCAATTGGATGACGTGTAACCTATGGGGATTACCCTATTCTCTTATGTATGACTAAGTGTTGTGTTTTTGGTCTCTAGAAGCTTGTTTCTAGTTGACCCTTTGGCCTTTTGGCTTTGTATATTGGTTCTCTGTTTCTAATACATTTAATTACCGAAAAAAAAAAATAAAACAATGAAAGTGCATGTGCTCATGGGATGGAAGTTTAATTCATGAAGTTATTCATAATATCAATAAGTGAGGACTAAAGTATAATAACTTCTGAAGTCGAGAACATCCATCATTGAGTTGTCTATTGGATCGGTAAATTATTGAAATTTATCATCGAAAACAAAGGCAAAATGCCCAAAAAAGGAGAAAAAAGAAAGAAAATATTTTTGAAATTTTTGAATTTTTTAAGAAAATCATACTAACTAACTAACATGTGAGCAATAATATGGACTAAATAAACAAATGGATAGAATATCCCACACCCCCTAACATAAAACTTGACATTGTCCTCAATGTTAATTAAGAACCAAGTTAAAGAGAGAAAAAGAGCGATATTAACAAAAATTGGAGCGATCCCCATAAGAACAAGTCTACGGAATCTACAAAACATGTTAGTACCGAGCATAGCAAAAAGAAATAGAAAAAAGTTAACTAGTTACACTAGACTAAATTAAAAGGGAAAGAAAAATAAAGATGAAAAAAGAATAAAAATCTAACTATATACAACCTACTATTTAGGCTTCACACTAACTGTACACTAGAAGTCTAAATAGTTGAGGGCCCACCGCAAAAATGATTTGACTTTGGAGGATAATCGGTGTACCCTCACTCTCATGCATGCCTCTCGAAAAGTATGAATTCCGTTTAAACAACGGAAGGCATGTGTAAGGCATAAGAATGAAACCATCGTCAATTAAATGTTTTGGAGGGATGATGGGGGATTTGGATTGAACGGGTGACAAAAACATGTGGGGATCGAGAAAAGCCGAATATCTTCCCAAAGATTTTTAAATTGGAATGGGAGGGGGCGCACACGAACGCATGGATGCAATCATGGAAGGCGACTCGAGCAATTACTCCTCATCGGCAAAAAGGTTTAACACATTAATGTTTGAAACAAATTCATTAGGTACTTATGACGGTATGATAACAGAGAATAAAAATGGGGAGGAAAGAAATTCAAACTCACGAGATGAATCATCATTGCCTGAAGATTGAGTTTCGAAGGAAATAAGATCATTTTCAATGAAATGTTCTTCTTTGCAGGCCAAAGAATAAATCATTTCATTGCAAATAGATATTACGTCATTTTCATCCTCACTTTCAATATCTATTACACAATGGGCCAAGTCAACACTGGTTTGTTCCAAAGTAGGCCCAAAGTACTCATTTGGTTGAAAACATTGTTCGACTGCAAAAGTCTCGGAAGAAAAATCATCGTCGGACTCAAATAATAAATCCAACTCATCTTCCCAACAACGATTTTCTTCCCGATAATGATTTTCAATTTTCTTATTCTCAAGCATACGTAAACCCTCACCGAAAGTCATAGGTCGAGGAGCGGATACTTGAAAATGCAAACTTTGAAAATTATCATCCGACTTAAACTTAAACTCATTATTATAAGAATTTTCAAAACTATTGTAATTCGTTTCAAAATTCCTTTTATAAGGAATTAAAGGCCCAAAATCATTATCATCATCATCAAAATTCCAATAACCCAAGTTTTAACTTTCATTATACTCTCCCAAAGTCATATACGAATTTGTAATTTTTTGGGACTCTAAGTATTCATCGAAAGCCATAGGATTATGAGCTTTTTGAGAATTATAACAATGATTACCGAAAGAATTGGAATAAGACATGCTTACCCAAAAAATGGCTCGAAGTGGCGAATTCCACAAAGTAGATGCGTGCGGGAAATTCAAGCGTTTCTAGGTGCTCAAATGTAGAAGTCCTACAAAAAATGTTAGGCAAATAATACAAATAGAAAGAAAATACTACGAAATACTAAATTAAAATAAATTCTAAAACAAACTCGTCCCCGACAACGGCGCAATTTGATAGGCAGGGTTTCCACGGTAACGGCACCAAAAGTCATAAGTTGAAAAAGTCAGGAGGGGTCAAATTGAAATTTAGGAAAAATATTTCTAAGTTAAAACCTCATTTTTACATAACTTAGGCTAGGCAAAACCAAACATGACCTTACCTTATACCATTTTGATAAGAAAAATAAAATAAAAATACTGGAAAAAATTTCAGAAAATTCTGATTGGCCATACGCCCTCACACACGAGGTCAAAGTTTTTTGTCACAAAGTTCATTTTCTTCCACTCGAGAGGTTACTTTAGGGTTTATGATTTTTGACCTGAGATTTCTCCTGCATATCTAAACCATTCTTGATGATTTCTTAACAAACTCAACCTAAAATTTCATAAGGAATCCAAATATATAGGTTTTTTTGGATTGAGATGCGTCTTATTATGAGTTCCATAACTGTGTGTTTTACAGAAATTACATGTAACATTTGTGGCTTTTAAGGATATAGTTTGGTTTTGCTATGGGTAGGAGTATTTTGGTTTTGAGTTCAAGGTTTGAGATGGATTATACGTGGAGAATTCAAGATTTTCATTTTTCTGCTTCAGAATACGCTTTCAATCGATTAAGGCTTATTATGCACATTTATGGGATTTGATCATTACACTCGAGTTCCTAAGGTTCTAGTGAAGACACTCAAAGCTTTAAACCTGAGTTGTGAACATAATTTCAGAGCAAAGCATTAAATGTTAAGCTTGAATGGTGGAAACTCCATATTTTTCACCTAGGGCCAGTAATTTATGTAAGATTTCTATTGTTTTGATGAATTCAATCATTATAATAACACAGAAATCGATTGAAACTAAAAGAGCTGAATATAGTACATAAAATCGTAGTGTACCTATTTGGAGAGAAAATTTGAGTTTTAAAATTATGATTGAGGTGAGTTTGAACTGAGGAAACCGTGGGGTATATAGTGTTTGATTAAGAGAGTTCATTGGTTGAAAGGATTGTGGATTTGAATTGAATATAGTAAGTTTTCTATCTTCGTTAGTGTACCTCACACGTGCAAATTGTGTACACATGCGATTTTTTGACTCTAATATTAATGTGTAGGCTTATTTGGACAGGTGTAATGTGAATTAAACTTTGGTATTTGGTTCTTGTTTGGTCAATTGTATACATTTATAGACTTAAAATTGTACTTTTTATGAAGTTCAGAGGTGGTTTTGATACTTCAAAAAGTTTCAAGGATTGAAATAGTAATTTTGTGTTAGTTGAAGTCTAGAGGATTAATTTTATATAAAGTTGAGGTTTAGGGTTAAGCTTATCCAAGTTATGTTTGTTTGAAATATTGAGGGGCAAGATTATAATTATTGAAACTTCACGATGTCTAGATTAATTTAGTAAATTATAGGGCTTCAAGGATTGATTCATTCTTCTTTAGAAGAGTTTCGAATTTTAATACATTATGAGGGTTGGAATACTCAATATATGTGATTAGGGCTAGCGATAGACTCAATTTGAAAGTCTAGTTATTACAATAACCTTCGCTACCGAACAGATGGAGGAGGGGTGAGGCCGAGGGAATTTATAAAACCAGTCATGTTCTTGCCATTGAGGTAAATATTCTCCCAACTGAAGGTATTGTTTTTATTGATGAGACAGGTCCTACTACAGCTGTTAATGTTCCTCTGGTTATCCTCAATGTTTGAGTTAGTCATTTTCGACAATATTTGTAAGGAACATTTTTATGACTTTTGTTTGTAACGATCAATCCTTTGTTAAACTTACTATACTCTCCGCATTTTATTCTTATTATCTTTAATTTGACGTTAATCTTTGGATGCATTTGACTATGTCTCACTATTTTAAAAATATTGTGGATAAGTAAATGTGGTTGGATGCCTTCATCACGATTACTTATAGTCTTATGGACTTATCGTATCATATTTCATATTTTCCGTGTCAACTTACTAACTGCTTTGGTGCTTGATATGGGCCTATTAATAGTTTATTCTTACGATCATATGGTCGACTTGTTGCCAGCCTGATCTGCCTTACTAGCTACTAGTCAGGGACGAACCTAAATTACACTAACTTAGGGTCTACTAGTGCCTTTTCCATCTTAGTGGTCGTATGGATGTATCTTGTCATCTGGACCAAATGTCATCACTAGTTACCAAAGTCATCCAAATTTGCTAGGATCTATCTATATATTAATTTGTTATGGTAAGATCTCCATAAAACTGTATTGGATTTCTTATATTTGATTACACTTCTTGACCTTGACATGTTGATAGACGTAGTCATTAATGAAGTGTTTAGGATAGGCCTGCCAATAGTTTAGTCTTACGATCATGTTACCAAATCATATCGACATGATCCTCCTTAATAAATCCCTATTTTGAACAAACCTGAGTTTTCTTGACTTACCAATGCTTATGCGAGCTTACCGATCATATGGACGGATCTCATCGTCTTGACCAAGCTTCAGTATTGGTTACCATAATTCACGAAATTTACTAGGATTTATCTTTGCACGAGTCGGTTATGGTCGGATCTCATAGTCTATAAGACTCTAATAGATTTCCTAGACTTAGTTGAAACTTCTTGACCTGACTTGTCTAAATACGAGGTCATACATGAAGCGTGTTTTTTAATGTGAATCTTGATGTGCCTATATCTGAGGTGTCTTCGGCCTAGGATTCTTGCACACCTCTCATATCGATGAAATGTTCATTTAAATAAAATATGGAGATGACTACATACGTAGAGGATGAAGTTTTTGTTTTCATTAATCATTGAGTTGAATTATAAAAGAGTGAAAGAGAAGGTTTGCATATGATTCTCTCTTTTGTTTGGCATATGTTCTCACTGATACTCATAGTACCTCCTCAGGTCCTCAGAGCTCCAAGGATTCTTAAATTTCTAGCCTTTTAGAGGTTTAATTTTGTAAGTTCCTATTCGTACGATAACAAATACTCTATACGAACCGTGTGGGTTGGGTTATTACATGTTCATTTTATTAATTACCATTTTTACCACGTAGTATCCTTCCTTTAAAGTGTTTGGTTTTATTATTTTATTGTAAAATCAAACAGTCTTCCACTAATAGGAAGCCACCCATAATTCTGCGTACTCCCGTACATCTTCGACTAGGTCTAAGTCATGTATTCTCATTAATTGACTCTTTGGTGAGTCAAAGTTAATCACTCCGTAATCGGGTAGGCCAATCTCATTGGGCACTACTACTTTAGTGTTAAATTCTAACATAAGAGGAGTTTTTCTTGTCACTGTCCTTGGTTTGCTTCTGTGCACCCGCAGCATGCTCTGCAGCTCATTGATCTAATTTCACTTTATGTCATCTAGTCTTTTATTAATTCCGCTGAGAAGGGTTCTATTTGTTATCTCTGACTGCTCATTGCACTATGGGTGACCAGGTACTGAGTGTAGTTTTTGGATATTTGAACATATGTACTAGTCTTCAATTTTTTTATTGTCAAACTGGATGCCGTGATCTGTGATGAAGGAATATAGCATTCCATAGTGGAAGATGATGTTCTTCCGTATAAAGTGCATTATGTTTTTTATATTGCATCTCAACCAAAGGCTCGACCTCCACCCACTTAGTGAAGTAATCCTCTATTATGACAAAATATTTCAACCTACCCCTTGTCTTCGGTAGTGGGGTGAGCAGTTCAATCTTTTATTTGGAGAACGACCTAGGGGATGTGATCGACATCATTACTGCTCCTGGATGTCTGTGGATCAAGGCATACTTTTGGAACTTGTTGCACTTCTTTGCATAGTTTGTGAAATCTTCTTTCATAGTGAGCCAATGATACCCTTGAGTCACCAATCATTTTACCAATGATCTTCCCGCCGAGTGGACTTCACATGATCCCTCATGAACATCTTTTATAAAGTCATTTCATTTGGTATGGTGAACATATATGAGTAGTGATACGATGAATCCTATTCTGAATAGAACTCCACCTTCCAACACGTACCTTGTTTCTTTGTATCAAAGTATCCGTGCCTCTTTTGGAATCTATTGGAAATCTGTCATCCTCTAAATATGATAGTATGGGATCTATACAGGAGGGCCCTAAATCTAACTACATCACTAATACATATTCATAATTATTATTATGGGGCATCAAGACTTCTACCGACAGTGTTCTACGTAGCTCAGTTCTGGTGGCTAATGCCAGGGGAGGAAGTGCATCTACTCGTGTGTTTTCGTCTCTTAGTACTCTAACCATATGAATAGCTGAGAATATTAACAATAACACTTTCTCATTTTTCAATCATTTCAATATTGATTCCTTTTTTTCCTTATAGACTCCGAGGACATGATTAACTATGAGCTGAGAATATTTATGTTTAGACAACTACTTACCACCTAGTGATGATGCTAATCTTAGAACTATTGTGAGGGATACATACTCTGCCCTATTATTAGAGGCCTAAAAACGGAACTTGAGGGCATATTCCACCTCACCCCCATCGGGTATTATGGTTATTAGACCCGCCCCACTCCCATTGGCACCTAATGAACCATCTATGAATAATTGCCAAACCGAAGGCTCTTTTTCAAAACTTCCTTCCAGTAAAGGCCCATTTTTGAATTTTTTTTCATTTTCTATAGATCATGAGATCTTTCTTCTTGTTGAACCGATGAACCTGGAATGTCCACAATGTTCAGTAAAAGTTAGTGAGTAGGCTATATTATAGAGCTCTCTTCTGGATATTTTTGCTCAATAAGTTTGTTGGACAAGCTCTCTTTTGTAAAAGTCTACTCGGTTGATCTCATTGTCGGTCTCTATTCTGCAGAAGTCAACTTGATAGGATTTTTTTCATAAGTGAACTCCGCAATAAAATTAGCCATTGCTTTGCCTTTAATTGTTGTCCTAGGCTCACACTAAAGGTCATAAGCTCCCATTTTCACCACCTAAGGCATCAGTCTCCCGACTTCTCAAGTGCTTAAATGGCTTGGCATAGAGGAGAGTCTATATAAATGATAATAGTATGTGCCTAGAAGTATGTTTTCATTCTTTAGAATGCCTCAATCAAAGCTAAATCTAACTTCTCGAGCATAGGGTATCTAATTTTTTTCTCTATGGTACGCCTTGCTAGTGTAGTAGACCAATTTTTGCACCACAGCTTCTTGTTGGACCAGTGCTGAACTTATAGTCGATTCTAAGAATCCGCAGTACAAATAAAGCATTTCACCTAGGATTGCCCTAGACGATAGTGGTATAGATCCTAGGTACCTTTTCATCTCCAGGAATGGTATTTTGAATTCATCATTCCATTAGAAGGTCTTTCATAGCACATTGAAGAATGGGAGACACCTATCAATGGCTCTAGAAACAAATTTGTTAAGCGCCACCGCTCATCGAGCCAATTTTTGGATAACCTTTTTTACTCGTAGGAAACTGCATGTATATCAGTGCTTGGATCATGTATGTGATTGCCTTTATTCCCTATGGTTGACTATGAAACAAAGTAACTTTCCCTCATTGATCCCAAAAACACACTTCGTGGGGTTAGGTTTTATTTGGTGTTTTTCTAATTGGTTGAAATTTTTCTTGGGTCACTAATGTGGTCGACTACATTCTTGCTTTTGGTCAACATTTCATCGACGCAGACTTCCATGGTTTTACCGATATGATCTTTGAAGACCTTCTTCACCATCCTTTGATATATTGCTCCTACATTTTTTAGCCCAAAAGGCATAACATTATAACAACACATACGTCGACTGATGATAAACAAGGTTTTATCCTGATCTTTGGGCTTCTTTTGGAATCCATAAACGAAGTAGCTCGTGCTCCACTATAGTATAGACTAGTTGGTTAATATTAGTTAGAGGATAGCTATTTTTTGGACAAGTTTTATTTAGGTTAGTGAAGTCTATGCATATACGCTAGTTTTTGTTCTTTTTTCTTACCACGACAACATACGAGAGCCATTTCAGATACTTCATACCTTTGATGAATTCTACTTTTTGCAATTTTCCACCTCCTCCTGGATTACAATGTTCTTATCCTGATTGAATACACGGAATTTTTATTTTGCTGGCTTGGAATACTTCTTATGCTGAGCTTGTGGTAGATGAATTCTGGATCTGTAACTAGCATGTCTTTATGGCTCCAGGAAACATATTCTTTCTTCTTATCAAGAACATAATTAGTTCCTTCTTCAGAGTTGGATCTAGTGAGAAGCCGATATGGGTAGTCCGATCTAGGTGTTCATCATCCAGCATTACTAGCTTTGCCTCCTCAATTAACTGGACCTTGATTAATTTATCATTATTTTAAGGAACCAGCATCTCGATCTGATAAGTGGTAGTCAATGTCTTCCAATATTTCTATTCTGCTAACGTGTAATTGCATTTACGAGCTTGCACTTGATTCCCCTTCACCACATCGACCCCATAATTAGTGAGGAATTTTATGGAGTGGTGAACAATAGATGGAATAACTTCAAACTTCTAAAATTTGACCCTTCCAAATATAATGTTGTAAGGAGAATGCATGTTCTCGTCTCAAATGAAAAAATGGATCTTTTCTATTCGGCAAGTTGGCTAGTCACCGACCATAATCTCCAGATATGTAGTTCCTAAGTGGAACGCATTATCCCCCAAAAATACGATGAAAATCTTATGATATACCTCTAACTTCCTATCCTTCATCTTTAGATTCTTAAAATAGCTGTAGAACAGAGCATCGGTCAAGCTGTCATTCTCAACTAGGATTCTCACCACCCTACTATTATGTACTACCATGGTGATAACCAGTAGGTTGTTTTGGGGATAAAGAACACTAGACAAATCAACTTTAGAAAAACTAACAATAAGACAATCTTTGTTTACCTTCCTGGGATGAGCTCCCACAGTTCTAGCTAAGTTGAGTTGTCTGATATGGGGACAAACCTTTACCTCATTTAGGTAGGTTTCTCTCTATTCTTGTCCATCTCCACCGTTAGTATCTCTCCCCGCTATAAAGTTCTACCTGAAGGAGATCATCTTGATTCATGCCTAGGTTCTTTGGGTTTCTTAGGCACACCAGGGTCATTTTGTGAATCATCATCCCAACAAATTTTTTTCCCATTCACCTTCCTATAAGGGGAATTAGATCTCCTTATGTATCTTTGCTCGTCCCACCTATCGGATCGGCCACTATTGTCAACAAACGTCGTCATTTTTCCTCGCCTTATGAGAATCTTAATCTCATTCTTCAAATCTAGGTAGATGACCATGTTGTGATCATGATATTTGTGGAACTCACGGTACTTGGTTTTATCTCTCCTGTTAGAAGGAGTCATTAACTTTCCTTGCCATTTTGGTGCTACTTCCTCTAATTTCATCGAAGGTGTGGTGTAACCGTATAATCAACAGGGTATATTCATTAAACTTCTTTGGTCTATTGACCTATTTCTTGTCCTTAAAATCTTTCTTCTTATTCGAGCTCTTGATGAGGTAGGACTTAGATTGACTTGATTCCTTCCCTCCCATAGCTTTTTTAGCATTTATGATGTCACTGACCTTCTTAATAGATCGGTTATTGTGCTCGTTGGATCCTTATCTAATGTTCAAAATAACTTTGTAGGAAATAGACCGCTTATGAGTGTTGTAATTGTCATCTCCTCTTTGTAGTTACTGACTTTTAATTTTTCAATTTTAGACATGGAAATGAACTCCGTCATCATTTATTTCATTCTCTAACGAACACTTAACAAATGGGACACCATTTTGCCTAGCTTCTAAACGAAATCGAAATTTCTGACAAAGAGATTGGTGAGTTATTGGAAGTTTGAAATCTAACCTCTTCATAAACAATTGTATAAAATTTGGGCCTAACCAATAATCATACTGGAGAATTCTCAGCAACGCTTCTCATGGGGGATAGAGTAAATACTTGAAGCAAATTGGTACTTGTCACACCCTACTTTTTGGTATGAATGAGAAAGGAGTACACATATATCAATGAATTAAATATAAGGAGGAATAACACAACTTTATTAATTATTAATATGTTACATATGGTTAAACCACCGCGGAGGTGACTTATATGTTTTTAGTAGACACGATAATATATTAAATTAAAAAGTGCCACTCCTTGCTCCTGTCTGGTTTAATCTCTTCCCACACGATCACATATGCACACGGGTGATCGATTTTTGTCTCTAGTATGGATGATATACTATCTTCTTTCTCCTGGCGCATCTAGAGAAGGAAGGAATTAGCATAAATATGCTAAGAAAGTTCAAACAATTCTATAATAATGATATAGATATAAATGAGAGTTGGAGTGTGTACAGAATCAGTGTTTAAAACTTTGACAATAATAAGCTAATAAACCATATTTATTAGATTATAAAACATTAAAATGTTGGAACTTATAATTCTATAATGATTTGTCCATTTAGGAAATAAACTTCATTACCAAATTAGTTTGGATAATGTGAATAAATTTAAAGTGTTTTGAACTAATAATCCTACTCTTACTAGTTAACTAAAGGGTATAGAAGTAATTAAGCCATTGGTTAACTTATAATAATCAGTCAACCCAAAACTTTTGTGGAAAAGTAATCTTATATGCACACAATTAAAGTGGAACTCATACGTATGTAGTAATAATCATGGCTCTCAATCATCCATGACTAGTAGGCCAAGTAAAACTTTTCGTAGGATAGCACGTCCTTCTACTTCCTAAATAATACTGATGCTTATAGTAAAAATTGCACGAAGTTCTAGGGTGAACTGAATTAAATAGGTACATGATATGAGTTATTAGATGATAAAGGTTAAAATTGATCTTTAAATTTAAATATTGATGATAAATCTAAATACTTATGATGGTTAACAACATATGTAGTACGGAAGCATAAAAACATTCACATACTAAGAGTAAATTGGGCTATCACGTAGTGATATCAATAGCAGTATTTCAAACACGCAAATTATAATACTGAAAAGGTAGGAAAAACCTACTTGCTTGGTATTCGATTGACATGATGTCTCCTGTGATATTCAGAAAGATTGTGGCTTGATATTTTGTTATACAATGTGTGGTATATAAGTATTCAGGGTTAATCAGTCAGTTTTGTATTTAAAAATGTCTTTGTTAAAGTTTTGGGGGCTTATTCCTAATTATGATGGGACTTTAAAATATTTACTTTAAGCTCATTATTGAACTTTGGTGCAAGAGAGTTTTTATCTTAAAATAGTTTTATCTATGTATGGGAAAAGATTGGGGATCAAACTCATAATTTGGAAAAGTTTATAGGGGATGATTTGTAATTTTAAAGAAAGTAAAAACCCTGTTTTTACATAACTTGAGCTAGTAATATCCAAACATGGTCTTATCTTATACCATTTTGGTCAGAAAAATTTAATAAAAATTTTGGGGAAAAAATTAGAAGTTCCTGATTAGCGACAGGACCTCACGCGTGTGGTCAAGGTTTTTAATGATAATCTTCATCTTCAACCTCTCGATTTTGACTTTTAATGGGTTCCAATTTTTGACTGAGGTTTTCTCCTTCGTTGCTATACCGTTTGAGATGATTTCTTAACAAATTTAACCTATTTTTTCATGAAGAATCCAAATTTGACCTAACTCTCAAGGGTTTCTAGAGTATGAAAAGGTCTTTTACGAATTGGGTTTGTTTTCTGCTATATATGACAGTAGTTTTGTTTTGGTTTCAAAGATTATGATGGATTATACATGTAAAATTTTATATTTACAGGTTTTGAGTTAAAAAACACTTTTGATTGATTTGAGCTCTACATGAACATTCATGGCTTTTAACCATTACACTCGAGATCCTTAGGTTATAATGAAGTTAAACATGGATTCAAATAAAAGTTTGAGGCAGTATATCGAGTTTCACAATTAAAGCTCAAGATTTAATGGTGTTCCTACTAATTTTTATTATCCTTGTCCATTATACACATAAACACTTTCATATTATGAGTGTTCTAACTAATTAACTATGCAAAAAACTACTAGAATAGAACGAACTGAAAATGATGCATAAAATGATGAGTTACCTAAATTGAGGGAAATTTTGAGATATGAAACTGAACTTTGTGGTGATTTTTTACGGCTTCGATCGAGAGGTATTTATACTATTTCATGTGAGGATTTTATTGGACCTAAAATAAAGGTGGATTTGAACTAGTTTAGGTGGAGTTCTAGTTGTGGGTAAATGGGGTACAGATGAGTTCGTAGGGTTTTCCATGTGTTTTTAACCTCTTATGCTGATGTGGGGTAGGAGGTGGACATGGTTTGAAATAAAATTTAGGAAGATTTTGGCTTTAGTCATTCATTGTTTGTATATTGTAATACCCCATATTTTTGACGGATTTTATTTTAATTATGGAATTAGGATTCAATAAATTAAATGGAGAAAAATTCTTTATAATTAATCCGGATTTAAATGTAATAATTACTAGCGTGACGAGAGTTAGTATTTCTTGATAACAATTATGTTGAATATTACTTAGCGAGTAATGTAATATATGGTTACGAAAATATTATTATGGCCAGGAGTGAAAAATATGGCAGTTACCATATACTTAGTTGGATGCGCATGTGAGTCATGTCGATATTACTTTATTTGGTTAAAAAGATAATTTATTTTTAAGTAACTCATATTACCATTTCAAGTGTGCCGATGAGTCCGGAAGGGTCAAGATAGTCATAAAACTCAACTCGGGAGTTTTATTTCGGTTTCGGGGCAATTTAGGCCAAACCGACAGCCTAGAGGGGTATTTTAGTCTATTAAGATTTTTTGGGAATTAAAATGGACGAAAATAGAAAATTAAAAAGGAAGAGTACGTGGGTAATAGTCTATCTGTGAGTTTCCAAACCTACGTGAGAGAGAGAGAAAACCAACGAGGAAGAAGAAGAAGTCCATAGTACCCTAAGGGTACAGATTGATGCTCTCACACCACAAATTACACCAACACATAGATTTTGAAGAGAGGATCACCCCTATACATATTTCATCCAGCGAATCATAACTTCACAAAAAGTCAAGCGTTTATCTTGCTGGACTTTTAGAGCATATATGATTCATGTCAATTTAGTTGATGGATTAATCATAATATCATGTAATTGGGGCTGGAATTGGGAATTTATTCATGATGGTGGTATAGGAATTGCATGTAGTTGAACAGCTATTGTGTTGGGAGTCAAAAACCTAAGTGATATATTGAAAGCACGAAATTTTATCTGAGTTTAATAGGTCTTTAATGGTGATTAAATGAAATTAGGGTCTGTTGAGGATTTAAGAAATTTATCAAAATTCATGTTGAAAATTTAGGGATTTGATGTTAAAAACGAATGAAAAAGTAATCTAATACTAGGGGATATAGATTAGAGTTGTTGAAGTTGAATTAGGATGAGTTTTGGGTGATTTTGTTGTTGAATGAATTGGGAAAACGTAACTTTTGGAAGTTAAGGACGAACCCTGAATTCTCATTTGAAGACCTGTCCAGGTCGATCGAACGACCTCGTTCGAATGAGACTTCTAAAAAGAATTTAAACTAGATTACTAACGAGATTTTAGAGTTCGTTCAAACTGAGAAACTCATTCGAACGAGAATCTTCATGTTCTAACGAGATTTTAGAAACTCCAATTTTTGCCCAAAAATGAGTTAAAAATCCTTCTAGGTTTCTTTACGTGAGAGAATAGGACCTATGCTATTCTAGAGTAAATGTTTTATTTAGTGGGGAGAGTAATTGTGTAACTACTAAGGGAATAGGTTGGAATGAGAGAACCTTAAAGAGTATATATGATACAGAGGTAATCGTACAGTTAAAGTATTGTGGGTAGTAGAGACAAATATACTACATATCAGTTCAGGACCTTATATTGTGTGAATACCTAATGAATATAATGAGTTGTGTGTATACTTATTGATTTAACTAATATGTGTGAGACATACCTACGCTTCTTTCTATCGAGCAAAGGTTACGCGTTGTGGACAATCATGCCTTGAGGAGCCTTCGGGTGGGATTTAGATTTGTACCACTACAGCATAGAACATAGGTACGAGTTATCTGTGATAATGATAGTAATGATGGACGTATGGGTGCGTAGGTATGTACGTATCCCATGAGCTTGGAACTATGTTCGCCTCCAATATGTGTGTTAGTTTTGATGGTTCGCGAGAGATTGAACCTTTAGTCCTTTATGCAATGAGCGATGCACTAGGACATGATAGCAGAGTATGCATGCACCGCAGCTGTGTCTCGGAGTGCAGTATTGGATATATATATATATATAATAATAAGTTACAATGGTGTTTTCACTATTCATAAGATGGAGAGACACTTTGTGGTTCAGAATAAAGCCACCTAGGCTCAAAATGAAAGGTTGAGATTAATTTTCACTTAACACAGACCCCCAAACCCTACCTCATCTGCCTCCCTCTCATTCATTTCTTCTCTCTCCCCGTTTCAAGACAAACCCTCTCAACACTTACCCTATTCGTCGTCGCCCTACGCCTTCACCGCCCACATCTGACAGGTAATCTCTCCCACAAATGGAGGTTTTGGGTTTTGAAATGCGGTTTCTAATTTAGGGTTTTTATTAATTTTGGGTTTCCATTTTGGGTTTTTATTTCAATAGTGGGTTGCTGTGTACTTTTGGTTTTCAATTTTGGGTTCTTAGTTCGTATATGTTTTACATTTCGATTCTGGGTTCTTAGTTGCATATATATTTTTGTGTTTCATTTTTGTGCTAGTTCTACACAATATGTGTTATATATTTGAGTTAGTTCTATACATTTTGTGTTAGATCTATACTTTTTTTTAACCTTAGATCTATAGAGTTTATTTTGTGTCTTTTTATGCCAATTGTATTTCACTCTCGTGAATATCCACATTTGACACATGATTGTGCAGGTAAAATGAGGTCATTATTGTAGATTTCATTCAGAACATCGCTTGGAAGCACATTGCGAGGATTCAAATTTTGTTAGATCTATACTTTTTTTAAATCTTAAATCTATAGTCTTTATTTTGTGTCTTTTAATGTCTGTTGTATTACACTCTCATGAGTATACACGTTTGACACATGATTGTGCGGGTAAAATTAGGTCATTATTGTAGAAGAATATCATTCAGAACATCACTTGGAAGCACATTACGAGGATTCAAATTTAATGAGGTAATTAGCTCCATACACATCGTGGGAGATCAAATTTTCTTTTTTTCATGCATAATTTATATTCTAATTTGTTCTATTCTTTCATTTTGCAGATATAAACTATGTTGTGTCTTCAATCTCTATCACAATCGATCAATGTATGGATATTGATCAAATTCATTATTTTCATGCATAATATATATTCTAATTTGTTTGATTCTTTCATTTTGCAAGTATAAACTACGTTGTTTCTTCAATCTCTATCACAATCGATCAATGTATGGATATTGTTACACATTGTTTGTCAATTTTATTGGGGTTCCTATGATTCTGATTTTCATTTTCCAGTTTATTTAATTTTTTGGGTTGCATGCGTGGTCAAATTAAGGTATAATTTATAGGTTCTTTCTTTTTTGTTTCTTTCATCGCTGTTTCGGAATATATGTCCCTATGTTCATGTTTTTGTTTTAAACCAGTATACTAAATTACTGTTTGAGATTATTGAGCCTAATGTGAAACAAAATTGAGTCATTTATTAAGGTTTTTGTTATATATGTATGGAGTCATTCTTGAATGTGCTTCAGTGAACAGAAGGAGCTAAAAACTATAGCGGGGGCATTCTTGAATAACTCGGGCTCCGAGGTTGCTGACTCGGGAACTATGATTAGAGTTAACTTGAGGTGTGGCGAGTTTTCGGGGCACTCTATTGAGTACAAAAATGAGTTGGGTTACTCACAAGGTGGTAAGGTTTGACTCTTATTTACTAATTTGTGTGGTCACGTGTTTTTTTTTAAACTTGAATGTGTCATAATTTCTTGGTGATGAAATAATTGTTCTATATTTTTGTTGGATTTAATAACAAAGATATATATATATATATATATATATAATAAGGAATAGAATTTTGACACTATTCCATAAGTGGGATAAGCTAATTAGGGGCTAGGATTAAACCAACAATACAAGAATCCAAGGGTTGAAATTAAAATACCCCTTTTACCATTTTTGCCCCTTAAATATTTGATTTCCCCCTCTTTTAACACACTACATTATTTCCCCCTTTGTTCAAAATTCAAAAACAAAGGGTAAAAGGGTCTTCTACTAAAGGAAGCTTCAAGGCAGCATCGTATCTCACTCTTTCTCTCTCTCACTTCCCAAGACATCATCTCACTTCCTCTATGAGACACGAGACACAACATCACACTCTCTCTTGCAAGCACCTCGATTTTCTTTTTCATCAAAGCCCGGAAAAATTTGAGCTATCAAAACTCAAAATTTACATTGATGAAGAGTTTGAAGTATATACATCTCAACATCACATATTATTCTGTGAATATTTAAAGATCTAAACCCTTATTTTTGTTGTTGGTTATTTTTTTTTTATAGATTTGAATTGAAGATTTAAAGATCCGATGGATGATTTTTTATTACACTCCTTTCTCTTTCTCATTTCATAAATTCCACCGCACACTCTCGGCCACAACTCAGGTAAGAAATTCATTGTATGTTTGTAAAATTAATTAATTGAGATTGACTTCCTTAAATTGTTACCTCTTAGTTGTTTGATAAATTGTTTGTATCATCTGAATCCTTCCTTTAGTCAGAGTTAGGGATTTCAATTGTGTTGTATTTTGGGTGAGACCTGATAGAATATGCATATAAGGTTTGGCTTTAGGAAAAGTGTTTTCTTTGGAATATTTTTGAATGGAGATATGGATGCTTACTATTCTAATTAGATATGTTGGATACCATGTTAATTAGACATGGCCTCTTACTATGCTGATTATATGCTTAGTTTATTGTTTCTCTCATTCCAACTTCTTTAATAGGTGATGTGTTTGAAGAAATGCCACGCCTAGGGAATTATCATCTTTACTAAAAGTCTAAACCATGTTTTATGATCTTTTTGAGTTGTATCTTGATTTGAATTTGAGAAATCATTTGACTTTATATAATACGATTGATGTTGGTTCAGTATAATTTTCAATATTGTTGTTTTTACTTAAATCTGTTAGTTCATACTACCTACTTACACCTATTAGTTCCAACTTCTTACTACATCTCTTAGTTCCTACTTATATATAACATGCATGCTACATTATGAAATACAAGTGTTCTGATCCTAGATATTCATTGAAATTTTGGGATGTGCTCAATGGATAGCTTTTTATTGATTTGATTTATATGAAAATCCATCTCTTAATAACCTATGTTTTGAGCGTCACGAGCTTGAGTATTTCATGTATGGATTGAGGACTTATAGTGCGGTGATAATAATTAATTTGGCCTGTTAATTGTGCAGTCACTATGTACTCAGAACATTTATTTTCCTAGATCAGTTTATTTGTATGTCTTTATAACTAAATGTGTTACTGATTGGAATTTGTTTATTTGAACACTTTTCAGAATGTATTTTCTTGATATCTGCCTAGATAGTTATTTAAAATAGAATATACATCGCATGGCCCACTTACTATGGATATATTCTCAATCTCCACAAAGTAGGGGTCACTTACTCTGGATACTTTCTCAATCTCCACAAATCAATACATTAAGCATTAGAGTAGATGGGTTATGAGAAGTCAGAATACTATTTCTATTGATATATGCATATTATGAATACTATTAGGTTAATTATGATTTGTGCAATACTCTTTTATGATGGTGGAGTTTGTGTTAGTAACAAACTATTGGTATGTTTCGGGTTCGGGTACATATCTACTATTGTTTATGTTTAGGTAATTATGATAATGGAGTTTGTGCAATACTCATGAATAGTTATGCTTTTAGAATGGAAAAAAACTATTGATTCCAATTTGGAGATGTTAGAAATCTACGTGGCACTAATTTGATGTTCCATTGTTCGCAAATGAATTTGTTGTTCCAACGTTGGCAACTGAATTTGTTGTTTTACCATTTTTTTGCAGATAAGAGGTCTTGCAAGGTTGCTGAGTATTTACTACTATCCTACTAAATTTGTTGTTGTTTTACCACTATTCACACTTCTCTTTTTAGGTTGTTTCAAATTAACTTTGCTTTTAGGCTATTATTGTTCTGTTAAAATCTCTAATTGCGTGCGTCTGCCTTTGGTGGATATTCCACAGATGCAACAACCTTCCTCTAAAGAACAGGACCATATGCAGTAGCAGCAACTACAACAGGTTCTTCTTGATAATGCATACATAGCTATATTAAGAGCTGAATTGTTAATATTTTTCCATAGAATACCATACTTGCAACTGCAATAATCATTTCCAATTAAAACACCTTTTGTGACTATATGTTTTCCAAGTCTTTGTTGGGGTTTAAACTAAATAATGCCAGTGTCTTGCTATCATGACACAGAATAACA
Organism: Sambucus nigra; assembly: GCA_949130495.1. Classification (NCBI taxonomy): domain Eukaryota; kingdom Viridiplantae; phylum Streptophyta; class Magnoliopsida; order Dipsacales; family Adoxaceae; genus Sambucus; species Sambucus nigra. Next base: position 163,465,971 of record OX422220.1, on the reverse strand, counting down.
AGAAAAAGGAAACAACACTCTTATTCTCGATCGGCCAACAGTACAGGTACTGGAAATATGAATCGGCCACATGTTCTTCTTTTGGATGAAGAAGAGAATATTAGCGCCACCCATAACCATAGTCTTAGATGAAGTAATAGAACTATTTTATGTTTGATTTCAATATTAAATATTCGAGTAGCTTGCTCGGTAGAATTGCCAAGAAAACGAATGAGCGGGATTAGCATTTGATTAAAGCTGAAAATTTGAAATTGCATTAGTGGAATTTGTTATAGTTTATCAATTTTAATAACTTAGTTTAGCCCCAAACTTATTTGTTATCTACATTATGCTTTTAATTTGCAGTTACTCATGCAACGGAGGTTCACAATCATGTTGGAGAGTCCTTCAAGAACCATCACGATCACTACTCTGTTTCAGGTTTGATTCGCAATCAAGTGAGTATCATGTTCTAAGATCCTTTAGTTTTAGTTTTAAGGTTCAATAGGGCCTGTTTGGGCTTTGACTGTTGGGATTTTGGGTATGAAATTTATAGTTAATCAATTTTTTGTTGTTTTTTATGGATTTACAGTTTTTTGCTTAGAATGTTCTCTTTTTAGTTAGTTTGGAGGTTTTGGAGTTTTTGAACCATACATTTTTACTTTGTGTAGTTGTTTGCTAGAGTTTCTACACTATAAATGTTGATATGTTATTTTTTCTTTTTTTTACTTCAAACCACCCGAGTTTCAAATTGCTTTATCTACGGTGTTTTCATTCATTACTGTATCTTTTATAAATAAATGCCAAAGTCAACTAAAAACTCTTAAATTGAGTTTGAGTTTGCCAAATTCAACTACTCGATAGTGGTTTTTCTTATTACTTGCCAAGAATATATGTATTTTATACATGTAAAATATTATTGTGCTTTAATGCAAAGATAAAGATTCAGCGAATCCTTATTATTTTAATTCTATAAGATCTTGATATTTGAGAATTGCTTGGCCATCAACAAGTCATACACAGCAGGTAATATAGAGATTTGAGAATTGGGTGTATTCCACTGTTACAATTTTTTGCGGTAAGTATTGTTAGTTTCACGTGATTGCACATTTATATCTAACTAATATTTTAATTTTAATTCTCATTTCCATTTGGTGTTCAGATTTTCTTAGTGAACAAAAAATGGTGCAACTCTTTGGGAAAAAAATCTCTGATTTGTTCTCACCTACGACCTGCCTCGCCGATTATTTTTTCCTTTTTTGAACCCGACAATCATCGTTTTCCCCTTCTCTTCCCATATGGCTGAAAAAATATGTGAAATCAACCCCAAAATTGTTGTTCTTTCATCCAAAAACACCCAGTCCCAAACCACAGGTAAACTCCATTTGTGATGTTCAAGTAGTTTGAAATGTTGGAATTATATACTATTACCTTGAAGTTTCCATGTTAAGTCTTCTAAACACATGTTTCATTTAGTTTGGTTCTTTCCAATTGCTTCAGTTATGTTGAAATACCATCTAGACTTTTGTTAGATATGTGTACTCTTGGAAATTATAGGTGAGAATGGAATTATGTTAGTTATTGCTTCGACATCTAATCTTGGAGGTCCAGTTACTTACCATCCAGTTGAAGACTTCGCATATTCGATTGCAAGGTTTATACATAAGGGGGGCCTTTCATTAATTATTATATGGTAGGCGTATTGTTTTTTGTATCTCCTAAGTGAACCAATCACTAGATTAAATTGTACCAATAATTTTTTCTTTGTTTTTGTGCTCTCAGTACCATGGAGGAACGAACATTGGCAGGATGACTGGTGGTCCTTTTTATTGCCACCAACTATGATTATGATGCACACAAGATTACAGGTCTATCAAAATGTTCTCTAAGTTGTGATGGGTATATATGGTTTGACAATACGTAAAAAGTATGTTTGTTCTTTTTGCTGTTGCGTATATATGGTTTGCTTTTTTGTTGTTGCGTATATATGGTTTGCTGTTGTCGTTGCGTATATATGGTTTGTTGTTGGGTAAAAAGTATCTCTTTTTTTTTGCTGTTGCGTATATTTGGGTATATATGGTTTTATTGTTTGTCTCTACATAAAAAAAAATTCAATTTGATACCTTACTAACATAATTTATTTGAAATTTTGGTATCCGTCTCAAATCTTTATGACATTGTGTGTTTTATACATCAAATTAGGATGGTTATTTAGAGAACATATTTGTGTGTGTTTGATTTTATTTTAGAGAACATATTTTGGAATGGTTCATATCTTTATTTTAGAGAACATATTTATACTTTTTAGTCATGCGGATATTGAAGAAAAACGAACAGGGCTGCATATTTATACCTCTTCTATTCCATTCTCTTACTGTCCATGTTTTTATGTATAGGGGTTTTCGACCTGCCTAATTTTTTGTATGTTCAGGTTTTTATTGAGTTGTATAATGCTTGAGTTGTAACTCTCAAGCCTCACGCAGAGCCAAACCTTCAGCTACTAATGCTGAATCTGTCATCTTTTCCTTGCGAAAGCCAATGTGAGAATCTCGAAGGATCCCACTTATCGTGTCTTTTTGGGAGCCTTGCAGAAGGCAGCAACATTAAATTTTAGGACTGGGGTCCACCTATCCATGCTTTGGACAACAGCAGGTCTACAAATCCCATGCCTAGGAGCCTGCTTGAGCTATTTCTCGAAGCTATTCATATCCCTAAATATCTGGCCAGCAAAGCAATGGGATGCAAGGATTGATTGATAATAGCATGATTTCGTCTCTTCCATGTGTTCCACATTATAGATGCTAACTTACAAATAATAGTTGCAGTATCTTCCATAGAATAGATGCTAGCTTGCAAAGAATAGTTCCACATATCTTCCATATATTCCACATTGATGAGGTGAAATTCAATTTATTTTACTGTATTTTTATCATCTTTACTTGGTAAGTTAATTTATACTATAGATGCATAAAGTACTAGCCAATGATGTTTGATTTTTCATTTGAAACTGCGTTGTTCTATTTTATGATTTGGAGATCATTCCTATTAGTTACGTTAACAATTTTGTTGTTTAATTATGTGTGCAATTTCTGTTTTATTTTTGTACAATGGATACAAATCTCAATTTTTGTTGTGTTAAAGACTTGGTAAATGACTGAATGTTAGTATGGAACCTCCAGTGGAGTAAGGAAATACAATTAGACTTGGGAAAGGACTGAAAGTTTTTTTGTATAGTTTGAAAAAATACAATTATTTTGGGTTATCCTTGCTCACCTCTGTTTCTCCGCAGGTCTGAACTCATGCCTTGCGATTTTTTTTTAATCAATAGGATTAATATATAGAAGTATATGAAAGTTAGTGTTGTTATGTTAATTTACAGCACTTCCCCTGAACTAAATCAGCTGCTACAACTAAACCAACAATTTAATCACTTCAAAGTCTTTCGAATCATATAGTATTGTCACCTCTGACAAGTAATTTTCTGAAAATCCTAACCTTAATTCACTCAACTAATCCTCAAAAGGTAAAACAATATAAAATTTATAATACTTTCAGAGTATTATAAATTTTATATTTAACTGTGAAGTTATTTTTTAATAAATATAATTTACGACAAAATTCATGATTTATAAGCAGCCAATTTTTTTTAATTCCAAACATGATTATCATCAGCGGCTAGGACAATCTGATAGTTTTGTGGAAGCCCCGATTCCAATCTTTGATAATTTCTTACCATTTCATTCTTGCAAATCTAAAAGAGTAGTGGGAATTCTAATAAAGCACCAATTCATGATTGATATTCGTCTTCCACAATGCTCCAAATCATCCAGAATATTGAAAGGCACAAAAGGACAACAAGATATCCAAGTTTACATATACGTTGCTTCTTTTCCATTGGAAGGTGGTTGAAAATATAAGTTATATCTACCAAATGTCGTCGCTCAGTGTATCACTTCACATTGTAAAACAAGTATGGGAGACACACTAGAAACATAAACCAATGTTGGGTATGAGATGGAGGCGGCATAAGATTCCTTGAGTAACAAACTCTGGCAAAAAAACATTGTTTATTCGAGATGCTGAATCAAATGGATTCATATTATCAAGCTCTAAATGTGCCAAACACCTAAGCTGGAAAAGGAGAATACCCAGAAGGAGAGTAGCTATGCGAGAAGATCCATCATTTTCTATGTTATTTACTTTATCATTCTCTCTCCATTTTCTGTGTTATTTTCTTATTCTTTTGGATTTCAGATATAAAGATCAGTTGGATTATCATATTGTTTATCTATAAGTTCAAATGTTTTGTTCACTTTTATTCCAATTTAACGTTGATTTTTCTGTGACAGGTCACTTTTTATAGGGAAATAATTTCCTTGATGCTGATTGTGTGCTGAATGAGTTTGGAAGTTGAGTACTATTAGACTCTTTATGAGTTTTCTCTGTTTATGTTTGATGTCTTGGAGAGGTTACATCCGGACTTTAGCATGGGCTGTGAATAAATAGTTACTACTAACTTATACTGCTAAACAATGTGGATTCATGGAATGTATATTTTATGAATTCATAGGGATTATAATAATAATAATAATACGTAACATTGTTTTCATAAATTTTTGAAGCACTATATCCTTTTTTTCTAAAGCACTATATGGACTCGATTATCATATCCCATAATTTGTTAGTCTACCCTTTTACAAGTATACCCTATTGTGATTGTGGTGTTAATCGTTTCTGTTTATTTTTTGTTTTTTTGAGTTCCAAGTTCAGCTCACTATTGAAACAAGAGTGGGTTTTCTTTTAGCTCTTTATAATTTTAAGTTACTTTGGCTTTATTAGTCTACGAAAAAATGTATGTGCACTTTGATTAGTCAAGGATTCCATTTTGGAAATATTTGTCGTGCCTTCAGGCACGGGCATTCCACTAGTATATATATATATGGGGGGAGGATATTCAGGTAGTTACGAAAGATGGTGGGCAGGGGAGCAAGCGAAGCATTGATGGCATACAGAACCCTCTCAAGAGCCACTCGGTGAAGCCATTGCCCAGTACACAATGAACTTACGTATGTAGCCCATTGTACTTCAATGGTGTAACTTATGTATAGTTCAGCTTAATTTATCAACAATGCTAGGAGTACTCAATTACATTTACTGATGCATAGCAGTTCCTAAAAACTAAATTTACAACAACCACATTTTTCACTTTGGACTAATAGTATACAACCAGGTGAGATGAAATTTTATGGTTTATCTTACAATTTATATTGTTTATTTTGATCGTTCCTTTTTATTAATTGCTTTTTATTCATCCTCTATATTTTTTACTTTTGGTTAAAAGAAATTGACATCTTCTCATTTCTCTATTCTTGTAGTTTGAACCCAACGTGATTGAAGGTAAATGCATCAACCTGATAGAAGGTAAATGATAAATTGACAAATTCCATTCTCTTAACTCTGATTTTTTTTACAATGTGGCTTAATGTTCGAAGGTAAATGCATCGTTCAATAAGTACATACCGCATCCTGATTGAAGAAACAAAATTGACAGTTCTATTGGCTTTGAATCTCTGTTTGCTTTACTATTTTTGTTAATAAGTTTTTTCCTAAATTTTAAATGAGTTTTTTATGTTCATGGTACACTATAGATGCATGACAAGTTCCACAATTTGTATGTTTTGGCCTCAATTTGGATGCTTTGTTCAATGTCTTAATTTCTTCATTGTAGATTGTGTGCTTACTGAATTTGGAACCAGAGTACTATGCGGGTTAACTATATTTTTTTATGTTGAGAGACTCAACTCTCCCTTACTATTTCCACCCCCCCTTCTCTCTCTCTCTCTCTCTATTTAAAAAAGTTATGGAATATTTTTTATTTCAAATGATTGGTTTTTATCAATTAGAATTATTTATACTTCCAATCAAGTGTTCTCTTACTCTGTATCTTTGTGTTCTTTAATTATATGATATACCTTTTAGGTATTTCTCTCTTTTCTCCTATGTTTGTTTTTAATTTAAATAATGGTTAGAAGGATTGGAGCATTTTTCGCAATTCTTTGGTTCTATTTCGATTATTCTTTAGAATTTAGCATACGTTGGTAATAATTTAGCATTCAATTTTATTGAAATATAAATTGTACTACTTTGTAATTGAGTTATAATTTAACGATCCATATAGGTTCTACATTGCTGCAACTATTATGAATTTATGTCATATCTATCATAGGCTATAACTGCTTGGTTCTGCAAAAATTGTCAAGATTGCGACTATATTCTTTGTGATTGCTTGACGAACGTATTTTGATCTACCTTTGGATGATTTTAGCCTATCAATTAGGATCTTAAGTAATGTTGATGATTGGGATTGTGTTCATTGTTGGGTTTATGACACTTAGTTTTACCGACTTTATTTTTCGTTTAGATTTGGGTTTGTTTTACAAGTACTTGGTTGAACTCTCTTGAAGATGAAGGTGTGTACGTGGAGCTCTTACATTATTGCTTCAAAGTTTCATGAAGGTGGGTATGTAACTCTTACCCTTTTCCACACATGATGAATACCGTAAGGGACGAGAATATTGCCTCCAAGATTTCTTTCGAGGATAAAAAGACGATTGAAGATTACACATGAATGGTCACATGGTAGATCTATTTTTGTTTAGTTAAGTCGGGTTCATTAGAGGCATTTTCTTGTTTTAATATTTATATGTTCTAGAAAACATTGGGATAGATTAAATGAAATGTGCTTATAGTATGAAAATTTTGTGGAAGTTTTACACAAAAATTTCGTTATGGGCCAAATTCATGTAAAAGAATAAAGGAAGCTTCACTTGCCTGTGCAAGCTGAAAAGTCATCTATCTGTGTTGCATACTTGGAAACACTTGAATGGAGTTTGGGATTTGTTGATCAGATGGTATTTAGTCAAATGCATATCAGATGCATATATGCAGATGATGCATAGATGCAGTGCATATATGCAGATATGCAGTGCATATATGCAAATTCAGTACGCATATATGCATTTCATATATGCATATATGCAGTGCAAGCATATATGCACTCCCATATATGCAGTGCATATATTCATATATGCAGTCCATATATGCAGTGCATATATGGAAATTCAGTATGCAAATTCAGCATGCAATCCAATTTTGGGTTTTTCCCTCTTTATTATTTGTTCATGCATTCTAGCTTCCGTGGTTGTCATTTTCACTTGCACGAGGTTAACGAAATTCTTCCAGGAAAGAATCCTTAAAAATCGTGGCATATGGATGGCTTCCATGAAGTTCTTCAAGGTTTCTGTTACTCGAATGTTCAAAATGCGCACTTTCTGCAACTTAGTACATTGCAAATATTGTTTGTTTTAATTGCTGTAATGATGGAAAACTTAGTTTAGCTCTATCTGATCATTCTAAAAAAAATTGCAGCCATGACTTTTTTTGGAATATTTCAATTATGTTTGAGCCACCAATTAGTTGCTTCAACTACTCATTTGAATGCTTCAAGTTCATTTTTATTTAGTACATTTTAATTTAACAAACTATGTTTTATTCGTATTAAGACCTACGCTATACACCTATCTTACGTGCACTACCATATTCCTTACACTTTTAGATTAACAGCTACCATATTCCTTATACATTTGAAGGTGGGATTTAGTTTGTGATGCGTGGCCGTTTTCACCCTTCGATGGCAATGCTCCTGATTTATAAGAGAATAATGTGACACCTCGCTTAATTAAATACCGGGTAGCTACTCCTTTATTCCAATTAATACAAAATGTCCAGTTGGTTCAGTTTATAACATCACTGTCGAAAACACTTTTAAACAATTACTAGCCACCTAATATTTAAAAAGAGAGTTGTCAATTTTATTAAATTAAATTAAATTGCGATCAAATAAATAGAAGTTAAATATTACCCATCCATAACACAACAGAATAGTAATAAAATGATAACTAAGTCTGGAGTAAAACTCCCCTGAATATTACAATTACTGAATAAAATTCAAAATGAAGTTTGAATAAAACCAAACTGAATTTAAAACTAATAATTTGAGAATGCTATCTCTAAATGGAAAAGGGCATCATGCCCTAACTGATAAATGATCTTGAATATAATTTGATGCAAAATATGGAGACGTCTAATACCGAAATCCTATAACTTCCACAGCAGCTACAACACGTTAATGGAATAGAATCCCTAAGCTTGGTGTCCCTGTGGTGGGGCACCTAAAAAGATTTTACAAGAAAAATAGATTCCAAAGCAAACGGGTCAGAGCCCGATGTCAAAACAGTTTTAAATTATAGCAAGTGTTTAATTACATTAAACAATAAATATTTTATACATGTTGATCACGTATTCTCACATGAGTCCTTAACCTCTCAACTAATGTGCATGCTTAACGTATTTCCTTAACCCATCCTAGTTATGTTGCTAACTAACTAGTTTGTAGTAACTTCTTGTCTTCTCATAATAACATAGACGTTTATTTATCTTATTCTTATTATATTCAGCATGCAACTTACCATTTCTTTTATCAGAATTATTATATTAATTTCAATATGAATTATCACATTTGTATATCCCATTCAAATATATTCAACATTTGTATTTACATTTTATCAATGGACCGGTTATAAATGCAAGTAAGTCATTTAGCATAACTATATAAATATAGCACCACCGGGCTTAAGGTGAGTTGCACACATACTCTGCTATCAAATCCTGGTACATCACGTACGTAAGGACTACGTATTCCGAACATCTCAGGAATCGTTTCAATAAGCCAAAATCACTCATATTGGAGGCGAACATAATTCCCAGACACACAGGTCACGTACATACCTACGCTCCCATGGTCTGCAGAACTTATTAACTCAAATAAGCCATTCAAAGATCTTATGTTCTTGAGGTACCAATCAAAATCCCCCCCGTAGGCACACAAAGATTAGATGGTCCTTATTAATAACCGACCTCCGGTGATAGCAAGTATGGTAGGTATGTCATACACATAAAAATCCATATATTAAGCATTCTCACAACTTAAATAATTTATTATTTTATTAAGTGTATATTTCAGCCCTATAAATTTAGTCAAAATTCAGTCCATATGATTATTCCCCCAGTAGAAAATCATATTCTGAACAACTTTGTAGTTTTAAGTTTTTCCGAAAACGGATTGGAAAAGTCTCAAATCGGCATTTTAAAATTTTGCGCAGAAAGTTGTCGTGAACAGGTCCGAACTGTATATGTTAGTTTCGGGTTTGTTTTAAGCAAGATATGGTAGCGTGCCCGCATGTCCTTGTAGAAAATCATGTTCCGAACAACTTTGTAGTTTTAAGTTTTCCCAAAAACGGATCGAAAAAGCCTTAAATAAGCGTTTTAAAAATCTGGGCAGAATGTTGTCGAAAACAGGGGCGAAGATTATATGTTAGTTTCGGGTCTGTTTTAAGCAGGATATGGTAGCGTTCTCACGCGCCCTTGTATAAAATCACGTTCCGAACAACTTTGTAGTTTTAAGTTTTCCGAAAAACGGATCGAAAAAGCCTTAAATAAGCGTTTTAAAAATATAGGCAGAATGTTGTCGAAAACAGGGGCGAATATTATATGTTAGTTTCGGGTATGTTTTAAGCAGAATATGGTAGCGTGCTCGCGATTCCTTGTAGAAAATCACGTTCCGAACAACTTTGTAGTTATCTTCAAGGTTTCCTAACTTAAAATTCATCATCAATTGATCTATTCTTGGATTAATCATCAAAATTTCATAAAAGTCTTTTCTTCCAAATTTTCTTCAAGAATCATCATGATTTCTTCATAATCCGAAATTTATTTGTACATGGTATATGATCACATATGTTAGGTTCATCTAGAATCAAAGTCTCATAAACATCCTACCATCAATTAAGGTTTTCATCTCCAATTTTCATGAGTTTTTTTAGAATTTCAAGGATAATCTTCAAATCCTTACTCTAACATGGATAATCTATTTGCTGAATTTTAATGAATCAAATCACTTGCCTTAGTTTAGAAGTTATGATCCTTTGGTGACAATCTCCGCCGAATTTCCTCCGCTTTTCCGATTACAATTTCCGGCGATCGTGGCGGCAGTTGGTGGTGGTGGCTTGGAAACCCCTTAGACTTCTTCTCTCTACTCTCTATAAGCTCAAGACTTGGTGTGAGTATGAATGACCCCAAGAGGTATTAATATAGGCTGATTTTGGTAGCCAAAATTCGTGGTTTGCTTTCCCTTGCAAAGGAAAATTACCAAAATGCCCTCCCGGGATGTCGGGGTGGCCTAAAAATGCCCCGGAACCCAAACTAAACCCCTGACTAGTGTTTTCTGACTATATCAACCCTTCCGGACACACTGGTGCACTCAAAACGATCATATGGATGATAGAATTATATCTTACTTTTTGATTCAATCAAATTGGTTTCTGACGCGTATGCGCGCATCGCAACTAAATTTCCCGAATTGTCATTTTTATGACTTGCAACAATTTTAATCATTTCAATAATCATAACTCATAATATTTATCCAATGATATTCATCCTTATCATCATAATCAAATACTAAATCATATTTCGCTAGTATTTATATCCGGATAAATTTCCAATTAATTTCCATTTAATTTAATTAATCCCATTAAATAAAATCTATTAAAATTACGGGGTATTACAAAAAAGCTGAGAGGAAGTCAAGATAATTGTTGCCTGTTGGATCCTATATAGATGATTATTTTGCATGAGAAAATACTATGGGAATCGGGTGGTAATTGTGGGCACTACGGTGGTTTTCTAAATTAATGAGGTGTTGATAAGAGGAAGAGGAAAAGGTAATGCATAGATAGTGAAAAGTTCTCTTGGATGTCATTGACAATAATGGATTCTATTTCTCTTCTTCAACAATTTAAATTTACCGGTTTGTACCTTCATTCACAAAAAAATATAATTTATTATTTATGCATCACAAATGGACATTAAACTGCGTACTGGAGACTGGAACATATCTCAATGTTTATCCGACCCTGCATAAAAACTATAATTCCCAAAATGTTTTGATGTGTTGTGAATGTATTTTTTTTGGCATGAAATGTTTGATCTATCCAATTTATGGTTTAACAACCCTATCTGTAGATTTTTGTCCTTTCAGATTTTCCAAATTTAGATTTTGGGCAGAAAAAATTGTGATTTCAGTTTATGATTCACCCAAAAAACACCTGTTCAATTTTGGTACTATGTTATTAGCCTTTTTTAGTATGTTATTTCAGGTTACCTTATTCACATTCCAAATCACTTCATGAGCTCTTTTTTAGTATGGAATTTGTCTAATAGAAGTTTATGTTTCAGGACCGTTTTGGGGTTCACTTGCAAAATTATGCAACAATTGGACCTCCCACGGGATTCAAAGGTATGAACCATTATTTACTGATATTTGGTAACTTCTTAAACCTATGTTATTCGAAATGAATTTTTCTTCCTTTTTCTTTTGGATCAGGGCTTATCTCATTGTTGTTCCCTCATTGTTTTGACAACCAGATGCAAACAACAACCATTCAGTGATCTTAAGAGCATGATACCACTGTAAAGGGCAAGTACAGTATCTGGAAAAAATATTATGGAAAATCAAGTTCCAATGCTACCTTAAAACTTATGCGTGATCAAATCATATTGGCATTCTATGTTCCAATGGTACCTTTAAACTTACCCATCCATTATATACGTTATTTTATGTTCTTACTTTACCAAGCCAAAGTCATCTAAAGTCAGAATATCCTACTAAATGTTCTTTTCTTGTCATAATGTCTACTAGTCCTATCGTATAGTTACTCATCCATTATATACGTTAAATGTGTTTTGTAATTAAAGAGGGATATTCATGGTGCTCACATTTTGGGACGTTTACAAGTTTGGGATCGGGAAGTTGGGGTTTAATATCTTGAATTAATTATAATAAGGATGTTGATGTGTGGCGTGTTGGTTTATTCTATACATTCCTCTCAAAGGAGTGCCCCCCTTTTGGGGAAAGACCAGATCGAAGATCTTCAATGCTGTTAGAGCTGCAGATCCTCAGTTTCCTATGATCGTTGGGACCACATATCAGCATCTACTAAAAATCATAGTACAGTTCTTGGTTAGGATTCTGTTTCTTTCACACTTGAGTATTTTGTTTTTAAATTTTGTTTTGTAGATGTTAATATTTTCAGTAGGGGCTCTTTTTTAAAGCTTTATTGAATTGATTGTTGATATTGCAGTTCTTATGTTTTTTTACAGTAGCCACATGTGGTAAAAGAGAAACAAAATATAGTGCCTCTCTCAAACATTTATATTACACGAAGTTTTGATTTCATATTATTAGTGTTTATAGTAACATTACTTTAGGTTTTGGATTTGTTGTAGTTTTTAGAATGATACAAAGTACAGTTAGTTTTCTTACCTTTTTATTTATGGAGTTATATTCATGTTTATTTAGTGGTGTGTGATTTGAGTTTGTATATCTTTCCACAGGTTTCAAATCTGATGTGACTAAAGTGCAAGAACTCAACCCTTGATACTTGCATAGGTAATTTGAAGGTGATCGGCAATTTGGTCAAGTTAGTTGAGCTTTCATGGGGTTCTTGATTTTATGTTAATTTATTGAACTTATATTGAGTTTTGTTATTTTATTTATGTTGGCAGTAATTTTAAAATTTAAAAAGTTGCTCGGTACCTGGGACACTAATAACTTGAGCTGACTGGAGATAATGAAACATGGTATGTACTGTAATCTGTAACTGTAATTTATGTAGATTTATTGAGTTACAAACAGGGTATGTACGAAGGTTGTTTGTAGATTTATTGAGTTACAAATATTACAATTAGTGATTGTTATTTATGTACAATTACAAAGATTAGAAGAATTTTACTAATTGCTATTGATTTGTAATTCACTCTCTTCTGATCTGTATTCAATCACATGAACTGATCTGATTATATCATCCAGACTCATCTGATTTACTTACAAGCTTCAAAATATTCAAAATTCACAACTAACATCAGAATTAGCAACTGCATAAAAGATCATGAAGGAAGTTTCTTTGGAACTATAGCAGAAACAAACAAGGTTGGACTGCTATATAGATTTTAAATTCCCAATCGTGTTCGATTGTTTTACTTTCAGTCAAATATTACTTGCATTGAGTAAAATTATTAATTAACTTTATATTCAGGGTTCAACCTGAGCTCAAACCTGCTGAAACCATGAAGGAAGTAACCATAAATATCACGAAGGGATATACTTTAGAACCAGAAAACAAACAAATAAGGCCTGCACTACTCTAAAAGCCTGTTTCGCTGCTATTGTTATTTTGTGTTTTCTCAATAAGTTATTGGAAATGACATCAAAGTTCCATTTCTTTTGCAATGGATGATTTAGGTGATATGAGTAGGAACGTGGTCTCATTGTTTTGTTGGACATTTTGATTACATTATTTCAAGCTCATTGGTCAATTTAGACTTTACATTATTTCTTTTAATATATTTATGTTTTCTTTCATTGTTAATTTTTGCTAATATATTTCTTTTTTATTTATTTTATAAAAAAGCAGGAGATATTATTTTCAATTTGTGGTTTTTCCAAGGCCCACACATGAGGTTTGTCGAGAGATAACTCGACCAAAGATGAACATCCGACTCGATCATTTGCTCGAGATCAGGAATACAATTTTGGTATTGTGGTTCTTCTTCATTTCTTTGTTGTTTGAGGCCTCCTAGAGTTGCGGATCGTATTGACAGTGACAGTGACATTGATAATTTGAATTCATCTTCTTCCACCACAACTGAGAATAAGGAATAAATGAATGGAGATTATGTAGATACTTTTATTAATACTTAAGTAATCATCTTCTTCTCATTTTATTGTGACTTCAAGTCCTCCCAAATAATGACATTAGCTCCCAATTTTGTAGTCATCTTTTGCAGAGAGTATATCAACATATCAGACCAACTAATTTATACCGTGGTGAGTCGGCAGTAATAGTTGTGGGTTTGTTTATTGGCAGCTCGACTTGATTTATACTATGGTGGGTCGACGGTAACAATGGGTCGATTGAAGTGAATCTGAAAGTGACACTACTTATACACAGGTATTCAGTCAGTCAAGTCCTCCCAAACAATCTCACAATGTTTATCTAGAAATACTGGATGATTAAATTTCCAATCCCGTGTCGGTCTAGAGTTGACACTCAATTGAATACTTTTCTATCTTCTTTTTCTATTTTCAATGAGTGCATTGTATATAATTATTAATTTCATTTTCTAATGTAGATGTAGGCACGTGTTGGAGAACAAAAGCTACTTTGCAATTAGGTACCTTGAAATTTTTTATCGTTTTGATAATATGTTCTTTGGAAATCTTTATTGTGGACTATTTTTCTTTCTTAAATTGGGTGGATAGTCATATAAATAGATGAAATTTTGTCCAAATTTTTTAAATTCTTTTCACATTTGTGTTGTAAAAAATTAACGTAAATTGTTTTACATATTTTATACTTTAGGCTGCATTATGTTTTGTCGGGGAACAAATTTTTTGCCGTTTTGCAATTATGTATTTTGAAATTCTCTCCCTTTTGCTATTAAGTACTTTGAATTTTTTTGTTCCGTTTTGCGATTATGTACTTTAAAAAAATTTCATTGTGCCTTCAGGCACGGGCATATACTAATGTGTGTATATATATATATATATATATATATATATATATATATACACACTAGGGTATTCATGTGCCTAAAGGCACACTGATAATCGCAAAAAGGCAAAAAATTTCAACGTACGGAATCGCGACCTGGAAAAAATATCATTCCCTAACAAAACATCTACATATCCTTCCCCAATATATCCGTACATAACTGTCACAAGTAACTTAATTCTTTTACACCATACATATAATTGTGTGGTACTTAATATAACTGTTAATATATATTATGAATTGTTACATGATTACATCGCAATGGTACAGTTGTTATTAATTGTTACATGATTACATCGCATGACACATATTTTCGAAAGTTAACATCGTTAATTGAACCACATGTAATTTAGTTCGCAATAGACAAACAATTTTTGAAATAACCTATTGTACGAACCCATTAGTTTAAAAAAATTTGCAAATTTTTGTTAATTTTTTAAGTCAAATTTCTTTTATAGCATGAATAATTCTAAAAAATTTAAAATATTTAGGCCAAATTTTCTCTATTTATTGGACTACCCGCCCATTTTAAGAAAGAAAATATTCCAACAACAATACTAATAGTCTGTCTTGGACCTCGTATGAGATTATGAAATGCACCCTGTACACATACACCATTGAGCAAATAATATAAATATCCCTCTCATCAATAAATCCTAAATCCCTATTACCTCTCCCAATAACAAATGATAGTTCACCACCCGCATGTCTTCCTACATCAATCACGTGTGTACAAACAATATATTAATATTCATTATTTGAATGCTCGACAAATTGCACACCCTGCATGTCTTCCTATATCAATCCAATATTCCTAACATACTTATTTTTATATTTGGATGTGTAGCGTGATCTCGCCACTCTCCTACATGAAGAAATTTAAACAAACGGCAAAGCATATAGAAAACTAAAAAACTAATCACAAAATGGCAAAACATTTCAAAGTATGTAACTGCAAAATAGCAAAATTTTCGTTCCCCGAAAAAACAAAGTGTAATTTAAAAAAATTGGCCATAATATCATTTATTTATAGGATTATCCACCATTTTTAACAAATAATAAATAGTCCAACATAAAAATAATATGGTCCATTCCAATTACAACGATAAATTTTATGACCTCCTCAAGTTTGACAAACTAATGCATATGTAAACACATCTCAACACACAAATAGATGTTAACAAATGAAATTTTTCATTGAAAAAAAGCATCGTTGTTAACAAATAAGATGATGCTGCAGCACATGCTTGAGAGGGCCTACTCAAACCCTCTAATGATGCATGATGTTGTTTCTTTTATGCAGGCCCTCTGCTCTGCTGTTGTTCATCCACCTATTGTCGGATTGCTACATCTTCATTTTATTGGCCGAGTTTAAAGATCCACGTGACTTGGCCCTTTGTGAAGATTGTTCTCTTCAGTTTGAAGATTGTATCTATAATCTTACTTAAAGGCTTCCCCTCTTGGATACTTTTTGACATGCTTGGATCAGACCCCCTTTTTTGC
Source organism: Sambucus nigra (assembly GCA_949130495.1). NCBI lineage: Eukaryota > Viridiplantae > Streptophyta > Magnoliopsida > Dipsacales > Adoxaceae > Sambucus > Sambucus nigra. Next base: position 163,449,760 of record OX422220.1, on the reverse strand, counting down.
ATTGCTGCCTCTGTTTCTTTATTTCTATTTGTATACATTGTTGATACTTTTTTGCATTGCTGCCTTTTTTTGCATTACTTTGTCTCTCTGAGACTTCTATTAAAAATAATATCTGAAATCGAAACACGCACCAAATATATTGTATGATGATTATGGGATGAAATGTCATATATTTTAAAAGTTCCATTCTTATCAAACTTCATGGAGCCTGGATACATTGAAGATCTAATATAAAACTTGAGTTCGCCTGCAAACAGAATTGTATGATGATTATGGACTGAAATCGCATATATTAAAATCATAAAATAAAAGTGTAATGAAACGAGTAATACCAATGCAAAAATGCTAATGTACATATTATGCATAAACTCGTTACATCGTCTGTAATGGTAATGACATTATATTGTTATCAACACCACCGACATCGAAAAATAAACAAAATATGGGATGAAAATGGTGCAACAGACCCCAAGCGAAACCTTCATTAGAAACCATATCTAAAACCCCCTAAATCCTAGAAGTTGTAAATATGAAGCCTATCATCTAACACTATATAAGATGAACGGACCTGTTTTCTCCCCACATAAAAAGGAAATAAGAGTAAAGAAGATCTTTCAAATTATAATGTTTGATGCCCAAAAGTTTTAACCCCCTCAAAGCTGAAATTGCAAACCCCCAAAGAAAAATTTGATGTATGGAGAACCACAGACAAATCAGTCAAAATGCGAAACCAAAAGAGTAGGCTATAACTTACTGAAATGAATGACAACTTAGTTAAAATGTATAATCCAGTACCATCATCAAGATGTGGAAAGAATTGCCTCTTCTGATCACTAAATGCCTTCAGAGACAACTCGGTCCTATCAATGACTGATGCACCATCCTGACCAGCAAGTTCGAGTTTCCAAGAATATGCAATAACAACACCATCTCGACAAACCAAAGGCATGTTGATGCCCCAGGAATTACTTTGTGACCGAAGATATTTATTGAGAACCCCATAATATTCCAATTGCTGATGGTTCGAAGGGCTTCCAGGAGTCAATCGACTCCTAGTCTAATCTCTGTAATTAGATGCCCCGCTTGACCAAACGTTCCATTGCCAGCGCCAGTCTAATGTCTATACATAAAGAAAAAAGTTTCTATAATTTAATAAGTGAAACACCACGAAAAACATACACGAAAAAAACGTAGAACACACAAAAATGGGATCGGTACAATGGAGAATATACATTACGAATGAAAAATAGTATAATACGTATTATATATCTTTATAATTTTCAGGGCATACCCTCACCGGGGTACAATGGAGAATATACATTACGAATGAAAAATAGTATAATACGTAATGAAAACAGTATAATTTTCAGGTTTAATGAAGTGTAAAAATAAAATATTTTAGAACTTAAATTAGTAAGAAGGAAAACGATTTCATTATTTTGTATCCCTAGTTAGTTTAGCAAAAATATTTTTAAGTTGAACACAAATGACAATCCTTAGCAATAACCAATCTTGAATTTAAAAAGAAAAGAAGGAAGACTAATCAAGTTAAAAATACCTCAACCAAATTCTAAATTAGGACATGAATGGTTTGAGGACTTAGTCAGTTGTTAAAGGTCCATATAAATCATGTATTCGATGTAAAATGGCCATATAATTCTCAATTTGAAAAGACATTTTTTCACATGTATCTGTTTTGAAGCATCAGTTAGTTGTTCAAGGGCCATATAATTCAGTCAGTTGGTAAAGGGTCATATAATTCAGTCAATTGGTAAAGGGCCAAATAATTCAGTCAGTTGGGACATTGAATTTCTTAGTGTAACAAAATAAATACATATTTTGTTATTCTTGAAGAAGCATCAGTCGGTTATTAAAGGGCCATATAAGAGACATATCAGAATATTAAACTTCTAAACCACAAATGCCCATTCAGATTATTATGCCCCTGAAGGCACAACGAATATAATAAATTCTGGATAAAAGGGTGGCATGCCAATAATAAACACCGTACGATAACACAAAGTAAAATGATAACTAATTGACATAAAATTTACATGGTGTGTCGTGCACGTGCTATAACTAATAAACACCAGACGATAACACAAAATTGACCTCGTCATGTTATTGTGTTGTGTCATATTATTTATCTTTTTACTTCTGTTGTCATGTTATCATCTTATTAATTAATCACGTCGTATTTTCAATGGTTAGTATTAGCATAAAAACATCATTTTGTGTCATGTTCGAGTCTAAATAGTGTTGCTTATGTTGAGGAAAAATACACGACCCCAAAATACAAATTTCCACCACTTGAAAAATAAAAACTCATAGCACCAGCTGGGTTTTTTAATACAATATGGAAAGAACTTAAATTAACACAATATAAACATATAAAAAAACTAAAATGAGTTGTAGTACAAACCTAAAAGGCTATGTTGTAGAATAACCATATATCTCTAATGTGCAATATTAATATAGAGTTTAACAATATTCCCAAAAAACGAACCTGAACAATAAATATATACATATTGTACTCCATATTTGATAAATCAATGCCTACAGCATGTCCATTCTTAAATTCTTCAACCTAAAAAGCCATTATATATTCAAAGTAAACAAAGAAAGATTTGATCATCCTTAATTGATATATATAAAAAGGAAAGATTTGGATCAGTATTTCTTACACTCATTTATTACAATATTCAAATACCACTAAATTCTAATTTTAAACTTGCTAATTGTTCAAAAAAAATATAAATATACATTTAAAAAACACAGCTAATTGGTCGAAACTTTTTTTTGGGTAAAGTAAAAATATCATAAACATAAAAGAATATACAAAAGAAGGATGTCATACCCTCACCGTGGTAGTTCAAAGAGGAATCCTACCCCAAAACAAAACATAACAACAAAATGCAAAAGGAAAACAAACAAGCTAATACACAACAACATGCTAATTCAGATCAGAAAGTAGAACATTATCATCAAGGCCCCAGTTCATGCATATCAGCCAGTTGTTGAAATTTCTTCTAGATTTCTTCCAAGTTTGAGATTTGCAATTGATAAAGAAAAAGATATCGTTCATGATGTTCTCATGGCTGGCCATAGTGTTCCTGAAGATAAGGTTATTTATTTCCATCCAAATGCAGTAGATGGCATAAGCAAAAGGAGTCCTTTTGATCTTCTGAGTGAGCTTTTTCCCCGCAAAATTATTTGCAACATAAGTAATGGTCTCCTCCCATGTGGTAGCCTCCAGATTGTAAGAGTTCTTGAACTTTAAATCCTCACAGACAGCAGAAGATAGGTTACAATTGAAAAAGAGGTGGTCACGGGTCTCTTTTTCATTTCCACATAGCACGCATTTGTTGTTGTGAGAGATACCCCACTCCATTGTCTTATCCTTAGTATTGAGAGCGTAGTTACAAACCAGCCAGAGGATGAAGGGCATTTCGAAATATTGTTGTTGTTCCACACAATAGGATCCCTTGGCCAAAACATGAGTCTATTCAAACATATTACGATATGGAACCCCACATAAACCTAAAACTATTAGCCAAAGCTTTATAGCAATTTTAAATAAGGGTATTGAACCCCATATCAAGCCTAAAACTGTTAGAATATACTATCTTGTTTATGGAATATATTCAAACACATCATGTTCTGCCATGAATGAGAACATATCAGAACAGAGTAGTTGCTTAAATTTGACCTTTTACATCAAACTTGGAGTACATTTGTGCTTCAACTTGGAGTACATTTGTGCATCTTCCCTATCCCTCTTCCTCAGACCTTTGCTCTCTTCATTTTTTCCCTTATTTTTTATACTCGATAATCCTTTCGAGCTCTTCTAATTTAATTCATTCGTCTCCTTGCGATCAGACACCACACCATTCCTTTTTGGCGAGTTAACAGCTGCAAAATCATCATCACCCATGTCTTCTTATAGAGAGAGAAATATGAAATAACAATCGATTGTATATTCTTACAAACCAAAAAAATGGAAAAAATGGACACCAAAATATCAAATAAAGTCAACCTCGTGAGGCTAGGCATATATGAAAAAATGGACCCATTTTTAGACTGAATGGTAACTTGCCACCTACAAATATGTAGGGCATATGACAGTGTTGGGTTCAACATTGAACATGGGAAAATACATACCTGATAGATATGGTTAACTACATCCACTAATGTTGATTTAAAATTTGAAATTAGTTTCCAAACGTCAAGTTCATCATCCATATTGTTGTACAAAAAAATGGCACAATTTACTAATATGTAGCCAAACATAGGATATGATATAGGTAAATCATAGAATGGTCTACGAAATTTGTGGCAACACGATAAAACTTATATATTTGTGTTTACCAGAGTTCAATGGTGCTCAGAGGTGTTGATGTCATGGGACCGCATTTGCACACTATTTACCCTCATGGATAATTCGATACTCTACCATTCGCTACAATGACCTCTACTTCCGTTGCAGAAATGTATGTCTTTGAATCAAAATACCATGAAGGGTTGAGAAGGGATGGAGTAAAACTAGGTAGGTCGTCACACATTGTTGATATGTGGCTTCATTCTAGGCAGGTTATCACTCCCTCTGTTGTTGATAGGGATACTCAAAAGTTCACTATTTCCTCTTCCAATGATCCTGATCAATTCTTGCTTGTTTATGAATCAGGTGTTTATGTTATTCAGAGAAATCATTGGAGATCAATTAATCGAATTCATATTTAACATACTCGTTCTTGGGCTATTATTGATTTCTTCAATTATGTTCTTGGATCTCAGTGATTATGTTCTTGCAGAATCTAGTAAGCCAAGCATCTCACATTTCAAAACAAATCCCATTATAAAGCCTTGGTATATGATTTTTTGCATTTAAAAGAAACTATGCATACTCAGTACTCACATGCATTTGAAAATAATATCAAAACGTTAGCAACAACAAATATACATTGCAATTTTTATAATTACTCAAAATCATCTGGAACATTTCTGGAAGGAAACATATTAGACAAACATTCCAGATTAAACTCCAAATGAAATTATCCATAAGAACGATCAATAAATATATATTTAGATGAATTCTAATGTGGGACTCAACAAATCTCAGGATAGATTGTTTAATTTATAGACGAAACCCAACAAACCCCTAAATTATTTTACAAAAAACTAACCCACAAAATAATTTATTTTTCAGTTGTTGTCCAATGGGGTTTATTCTTTATTGAAGATCAACAACTAGTATTAGAAAGATATGAATGAAAATAGATAATGTTTAATTGCACCATTCGTTGTTCATGGTGAATCTCACAGTGTTGAAGAGCCATTTTAGATGGTTTTGCACTTATTTTCAAAAAAGAAAGCCCTAAATTTGAACTCAATTCAACATAAAAGCTAACTCATATATGTGTCGACGACACTATAAAAAAAATTATTATCTCAATAAAAATACCAATTGAGGTACACTAATAATAACTAAAACAAAAGTATTGTTAAATGAAGAAATATGATGATAAAGATAAAGCATATAACCATCCAACACAAAAAATACCAAAAACACTCTTACCAAGTCCAATTCATTTTGCTAATACCAAAAGCACACATACCTTAAACCTCTTAATTTCTACTGAAATTACTTCAACAATACAAACTAATAAAGAAATCGCTGAAGTGCATTTATAAATAGTAATAATGTACAAAAAAATAAAAATGTCATCGAAAATGCAAAACTTTCATATCAGTAGGGAAATTTTGATAACACAAAAAACAAATCATTAGAATTAAAAATAAGTTCAATGCACAGATTTTAGGTAAGAACACAACTTAAAACAAAACAAAGGCAAAAACAAACCGGGTGCACAGATTTAAGGTGAGAACCCATATACGTGAGATTTAAGGCAAGCACTCAGATAGGTGAGATATAATGTGGTGTGTTGAGAAACAAAGAGGGGCGATTGAGGGATGGATAAAAATATCATACCGGGTGCTCAGAAACCCCCTAATTTTCAGAAACCCCAAGCTATTTATAAGGTATTTAAAAGCCCATATATCAAAACTACGAAACAAAAAAAATCGAAACCATGAAACAAAAAAAATTCTAGAGAATACCTTACAAATCCTTACATTAAAAAAAAACAAATATTTGCATAGTTGGACAACGAAGAAAAAGGAAAAGTATTGGTGATATACAAATGTGAATAAAGTATGTTAAGAGAATAAATCTACCCCCAGAATGTTAAGACTAATGGTGATTAAAATCGCATGAATTGCTTTGTTTATCATCTATGTTCCTTGTCTCTCTTGTTTACTGAAACAAAAATCAATACAAATAATATTTATGGGATCAAAACGCAAATGAGCCCCAAAACTTAAAAATGCCAAGTTCAATTAGTCACCCCTTTTATGATCCCTCAAAACTCACTCGCATCAACTGAATTTGTGCCTACAACACCATTAACTATGTTTACGGGGTATTAAAAATTGCAAACTCAACCCAACTAAAGAAGCAAACAAAAACACATACTCTTTTTCACTTTTCAAATGCACAGTGTGTAAGAGGGTAGTTTAGATAAGATGAGGGTGTAACCCCTTTTTGAGTATAGTAATGACAAGTTAAATAGCAACACTATTGATTAATAACGTGACATACAAACACAACTCAATGAAGATAGATTTTCTTTAAGATCACATATCTCTCGTGTGTAACTCAGAAGGAGGTAATAAACTTAGAAGTACCATAGATAGAGGGAGAGAGAAGTAAGCACCCTAGATACACCTTGGCAGGCAACTAAAACACACCAACCACCCTCAAGAATATCTATCAAGTAATAAAAGCTTCGTAATAAATGACAATGGTGGGTGAGTAAACTCTATGGATTATAATAAATCTCTAGTAACCACTTCTGAACTCTAAATGAAGACCGTCCTCCCCTCAGAGGTGGTTGGGGTCCTTAAATTGCCTCCCACACCACCCTCGAGGCAACTCCGCCATTAATGCCCGTGAAAGACATCCCGCATACTTTATGTCACAAACATTAATTACCTGATGCACTACTTGTCTCCACATCATAAACATTAAATGCCAATACATGCCTTTGCCTAACCACTGTGTGTCAGGGGATGTTGTCACAGAGGTGGCTCACCAACTGTGTGATAGCCCCAAATACCACGGTGGTTTACTGAAGTTCAGTTATGACATTGCCTAGATGGTTAGTGACATCAGCTAAAGTGGATGTGACATAAAGTAGAGGGTTGTTTGGCTCACAAGTCAACGCCCGATGGAACTCCAAGACACTCCCCTCGAGGTTCCCCGGTCATGGTTCTTTAATGTTTTTTTACCCGGTGTATTTAAGATGGTCAGGACAAGCCCCAACGGTGCCTCACTTCTCGATACTCCAAACCAAGTCCCTCTAAGGTTCCACAGCGAGGTCATTCGATAGAGCATGAAATCTCTCTCAGACCCTGCCAAGCCTGGTCTCTCGCGAGTACCGTTTGACCTCACACTAAAACTCATTATTATTTTTGTTACATCATTACAACCATTATATCTTATAGTCAATGTAAACAAAGGTACAATATGACTAACACAACAAGCTAAAATATGAGTTGCCATACTAAGCTGCCTCGCTGAGTTGCCACGCTTGAGTTGCCACACTGGGCTGATTCGGTTTCTTAATCCCAAACACTGTTGCTAAAGGGGGAATTACCGTAATCTTAGGATTACCTTTAAGCCCCCTATATAGTTTTCCCTTAGTGGAGAGATGTGTTATTGGAATAAGAAATTTATCCCCAAAAACTTCTCAATCCGATAAACCTTTTCTGTGTGAAAAAATTCTGGCATCTTTTACCTTGTTATAACCACCGCGTTAGAATCCTCAGGAAAAAGTAAAATTCTCCCCGATGTACCTGAACCGAAGTGCTATCGCTTACTAGTGCTTTGGCGAAGGGACATCACCACTTTTTCCTAACACTGAAATTCAGCCGTTATAACTTTATTATTCAAAATTCTCTCGAAAGGCCTGCTAATCTTCTCAAATACTCATTTTGATTATTGGTAAGTGAAATTCTCCCTTGTAACGCTTCGCTATGTTTGAAAAAGTAGAAATTCTCCCCGATGTAGCTGAGTCACCATTTAAACCACGTTTGGACTTGTGGCGAGAGGACATCGTAGCTTTTTTGAACCGTTGGGACAACTTTTCCGTTGGGAGTTATTGGATATGTCTGAAAAAAATTCTAGCTGCAAAACTCAAACTTACTGAAGAAGGCAACCCTTTCTATTCCCCACGCATCACTTCGTAAATGATGTGGCGCTGTCAAAATACCTTTCGAAGTTCCACGTGTCCATTTGAAATCATTATAGGCGGCCTTGCACATGTGGTGGTGGGAAACTCAACAAGAAAAGTTCCTTAAAAGGTTTCAAACGTCTCATTTTTCAAACCCTTCTCTTTCCTTCATCTTCTTCAAGCTCCTACCTTCTTTAGAGAGAGAACTTTGTGCGAACTCCATTGTTTACCAAGCACTTACCTAGCTTCTTCCTTCTCTCATCATTTACGCTACCACCTGTGGTTGTTTTCTCCATCTTCATTCCCAGCCCTTTATTTATCAATCTTCTTTTTTCGTACTTCATTATTGTCTACAATGGCCTCGACAAGTAATCCTATCGCACCTTACACTAGTGCTCCACCTTCTACCCCTGTTGTCACCACCTGCGCTGCCGCCTCATTGACTTTGCTGGGTCTTATAAGACTTGTGTTTTTAATGCCAAGTATGATGCACTAACACTTGGTGACGAAGATGAAAGTGTTGATGACTGGGTCTTTCTACCTCCAAAGGGGACTCTCAGATTTTGTCTTAAGCACGGGGACTTCCTATGGTCCCACATCGACTTCGAAGGGCCTGGGGGATCTCCTGCTCACTTTTCTTCTTGGAACTCCCATATGCAGAGTTCCCATGCTGACACTCTCACTAAAATTGGGCTTCATCGGGCTAAGTGGCGTGGTGAGTTCACCCTATCCAAGAATAATGCTTCCCATCCTATTCTGGTATCTCGCTAGAATGTTACCACTCATATGTTCATTATTGCGTGGGGAGAGTTTACAATTACGTTAGAGGACATGTGCGATCTCCTAGGCCTTGAGGCAACAGGCCATAAGCCCTATTATGATGAAGCCCTAGATGCCCAAGAGACTGCTGACCGTTTGGAGTCAGACCGTATATGTCGAAGGTTCATCGGTACTTAAAACAAAGCTACCTTCAGTCCTCTAATCAACTATTTCATCAAGGATCCTTCTGAAGGTAGTTCCTCTGAGGCTTCCCCCGGCCAAGGTACATCGCTAGAAGTTCCTACCTACATCCTTGTCATTCTTCTTATTTTTTTAATGGGGAAACCCAATGACCAACCTCGAAGGGACCTCATCAACATATCCTTCCATTTGGCCCATGGTATCAAGATTCCTATGGCTGCAATCCCCTTAGGATACCTCTACACATGGCTCGATAGAACCCTTTTTGACATGGAACGATCTTTGGGTCGTTATAATGTGGACAACTTTGCAAATTGGGTCCTCCTAACAGTCTTCCTCTATGTGAGTTTCCCCACCGTAGCAGCCAAGACCAACCGCACTTCTTCGGGGGAAATAATTTGGCCCACGCTCCTTTGTTTATCACAAGAGACAACGCTGAAAGGAGTTGACCTCCATTATTGATGATTTTTTGAATTTTGTGATGAGTCCCTATGAAGAGGATATCTTTCTCTATACTTGTGGTTTTTTCAAATATGAAGCAAAAGTTGTCCGAGAAACTACTCTGGACCTCATTATTGAAGACCTTTCACTAGCTGTGGTCCTTCTATTTTTGTCAGGATACCTGCCCTCTTACATCGAGTGGGGCTCCACCAATAAACACTACAATCCCAACCGATGCATCCGTCAATTTGGTTTCGATCAAGGGGCTCCTCGCCCAGGTTTTCAATCCTCTAACCCCAAGGTCTCCTTTAGCGAGGCATATTCCCTCTTCTCATCAACTGCTGCGTGAGGTGTGTGTTCTACAATGGCTAAGCGAGTCACCATTCCCAGCATCACCAGGCAAGGGAACATGACCCCTCTATTTTCCACAAAGTACTGGCCGAGACAACTAGCCCAAATTTTTGTGTTAATCGAGGGGGATCCCGTGTATCCTCCAGTTCTTTCATTTTCTACCTTAGAGTTGGGGTTAAAGGGTAATTATGTTCTTGGGATTGAGTTCCATCTAACCCAAACTCCCAAATTACCTCATACCGAACTTCCTCCACACTACCCCATGATCCCCATTATCACTCCCAATCCCAAGGCTGCTGCAACCCCCAAACCACCTGACCCTTCGACCAAAGCTGCAACAGGGGAAATACCTTCTCAGCCACCTACTAAAAAGACCAAGAAGTCAAAAAGTGGGGTTTCCTCAAAATCCAAGTCCAAATCACAAGCACAAATCCTTTAGAGGCATTGCCTATTGCCTCCATCCCCCCTCCTATGTCTATAGAGCTAAATGAAGAGCTGAGGAGGCAGGTTTAAGCTGAGGTCGAAAGAATAAATACTGAGTTCCAACGGCGCGCTATGGTCGTTCCTCCTTCGACTGCCTTTCCTATGATCATGGTTGATCCAACTGAGCCAACGACAAAGAGGAGAAAAAGATCGAGGGTACCTCATGGTGCTGATGCAATGGGTGTGAGGAAGAAAACTCTAGGCACTAAGTCCCAAAAGAAACAGACAACCGAGATACCTCCATCCTCAGCTCCCTTTATTGCTGCCTCCTCTCCACCTTTACCAGTGGTTATACCTTCTCGTTCTCCCACCGGATCTGAGGTATGTGCGCATGTTTTGTTCTTGTTCCCCTTTTCTTAAGGCAAGCTTCGTTTTCTTATTTGTTTGATAACGTTGGTTCAAGGAGTTGAAGAAAGGGCCTGCCCCCTGGTTCCCCCATGTGCCATTTCGTGGGGGGCGTTTCGGTGTCTCTCAATCCGATACTATTAATCCCCATTCCCCCATGATTGGTCTTATTTGCTCTCGTTGTTTAGCCTCTCAATAGGCCAAAGAAGCTGTTGTGTGGACTTCTACCGTTGGATCTATTAAAATATCTGCCCAACCAGTGGCAACTACTCCAGCCTCTTCTGAATTACCATCCGAGCAAGAGGTCCCTCTGCCCATTGTTATGGTCGAGGAGAGTCCCTCTGAGGTAAATTTATTATCAAGTATCATGTCTTTTCCTTATCCCATTGCTTTATTTACCCATATGATATGTTGGGATATTTTAGGTGGAAGTGGCGTCTCTGATAGCTAACATTCTCCTTCCCACTACACTAACGATACCCCTAACTGCAATTACCCTTTTTAGTGCCATAACTTGGGTAAGTAACACTTAGACGTATTGTTACCTTTTTCCTATACTTTCTCCTTGTGTCTAACACTTGGTTTTGTATTTTCAGCTTTCGCCAAGCCTTATCGCACCCTTTTCTCTTAGTGACTTTTTTTCTTTCTGAGGCTAAGGTTGATGCTGCTATCCCGCTTGGTGATTCTTCAGTTCCTGCCCATGCTAGGGCATCGCTTGGAGGTTTCTCGTGTTCTTTCAGTGAAACTCCGTCATTGGCCTTGGTACCGTTTATTAGCGAGTGAGCTTTGCTGACCATTGAGGCTTCTTCAGCTAGGGGCACCGTTGAGGCCTCAATGGTGGCTCCTATTCTTGCTGATTCTGCGACTGAGGTACTTCGCTAATTTCTCTGCATTTCTTAGCTTCTCGAACTTCACCTATGTTGGTTTTGTAACAACGAAAACACTTGCTAAGGTTTTTTCAAAAACCCCACCTATATTGATGACTTAACAATTAAAACACTTCTTAAGATTTTCATAAACTCCGCCTATGTCGGTGACTTAATAACAAAAACACTTGTTAAGGTTTTTCATAAACTCCACCTATATCGGTGACTTAACAAAGAAAACACTTGTTAAGATTTTGTCAAAAACTCCACCTATATCGATGACTTAACAACGAAAACCCTTGTTAAGGTTTTTCATAAACTCCACCAATATCGGTGACTTAACAACGAAAACACTTGTTAAGATTTTTTCATAAACTCCACCTATATCGGTGACTTAACAATGAAAATACTTGTTCAGATTTTTTCATAAACTCCACCTATATCGGTGACATAACAACGAAAACACTTGTTAAGATTTTTCATACTCCACCTAAATAGGTGACTTAACAACGAAAACACTTGTTAAGGTTTTTCTCATAAACTCCACCTATATCAGTGACTTAACAATGAAAATACTTGTTAAGATTTTTCGTACTCCACCTATATCGGTGACTTAACAACGGAAACACTTATTAAGGTATTTCATAAACTCATTATTTCCTCTAACCGTTCTCAGGTTTCTCAGGAGGATTCTCCACCAATTCTTTCGCCTACCTCCTCACCCCATCAGGAACCCATTATTTCAGAAGACTCCAGCCACAACGATCAAGGTTCCACGACCGGTGCTGCTGCTGAGATATGTTATAATTAAACAAGAGGTGGTCACGGGTCTCTATTGCATTTCCACATAGCAGGCATATGTCATCCTAAGAGATACCCCACTCCATTATCTTATCCTTAGTATTGAGAGCGTCCTTACAAACCAGCCAGAGGATGAAGGTGCATTTCAGAATATTGTTGTTGTTCCACGCAATAGGAACCATTGGCCAAAACCATTAGTCTATTCAAACATATCACGATATTGAACCCTATTTAAACCTTAAACTATTAGCAAAAGCTTTATAACAATTTTAAATAAGGGTATTGAACCCCATATCAAGGCTAAAACTGTTAGACGATACTATCTTGTTTATGGAATATATTCAAACACATCATGTTCTGCCATAAATGAGAACATATCAGAACAGGGTAGTTGCTTAAATTTGACCTTTTACATCCAACTTGGAGTACACTTGTGCTTTAACTTGGAGTACATTCGTGCATCTTCCCTATATCTCTTCCTCAGCCCTTTGTTCTCTTCAGTTTTTCCCTTCTTTTCTATACTCGATAATCCTTTGGAGCTCTTCTAATTTAATTCATTCGTCTCCTTGTGATTAGACACCACACCATTCATTTTTGGCGAGTTAACAGATGCAAAATCATCATCACCTATGTCTTCTTATAGAGAGAGAGAAATATGAAATGACAACCGATTGTATATTCTTACAAACTAAAAAAATGGAAAAAATGGACACCAAAATATGAAATAAAGTCAACCTCCTGAGGCTAGGCATATATGAAAAAATAGACCCACTTTTAGACTGAATGGTAACTTACCAACCTACAAATATGTAGGGCATATGACACTGTTGGTTTCAACACTCAACTTGGGAAAATGCATACCTGATAGTTATGGTTAACTACATCCACTAATGTCGATTTAAAATTTGAAATTAGTTTCCAAATTGTTACATAAAAATGGCACAATTTACTAATATATAGCCAAACATAGGATATGATATAGGTAAATAATATGCTGGTCTACAAAATTTGTGGCAACACGATAAAACTTATATATTTGTCTTTACCATAGTTCAATGGTGCTCGGAGGTGTTGATGTCATGGGGCCGCATTTGCATACTATTTACCCTCATGGATCAATCGACACTCTACCATTCGCTACAATGGCATTAACTTCCGTTGCATAAATGTCTGTATTTGAATCAAAACACCATGAAGGGCTGAGCAGGGATGGAGTAAAACTAGATAGGGCCGCACACGTTGTTGATATGTGGCTTCATTCAAGTCAGGTTGTCACTCCCTCTGTTGTTGATAGTGATACTCAACAGTTCACTATTTCCTCTTCCAATGGTCCTGATCAAATGTTGCTTGTTTATGAATCATCTGTTTATGTTATTCAGAGAAATCGTTGGAGATCAATTTCTCAAATTCATATTCAACATACTAGTTCTTGGGCTATTATTGATTTCTTCAATTATGTTCTTGCGTAATCTAGTAAGCCAAGCTTCTCACATTTCAAAACAAATCCCATTATAAAGCCTTGATATATTATTTTTTGCATTTAAAAGAAACTATGCATACTCAGTACTCACATGCATTTGAAAATAATATCAAAAGGTTAGCAACAACAGATATACATTGCAATTTTAATAAATACTCAAAATCAACAGGAACATTTCTGGAGGGAAACATATTAGACGAACATTCCAAATTAAACTCCAAGTGAAATTGTCCATAAGAACGATAAACAAATATATATTTAGATGAATTCTAATGTGGGACTCAACAAATCTCAGGATAAATTGTTTAATTTATAGATGAAACCCAACAAACCCCTAAATTATTTTACAAAAAATTAACCCATAAAATAATTTATTTTTCTGTTGTTGTCCAATGGGGTTTATTCTTTATTCAAGATAATCAACTAGGATATAGACATGGTACCTGAAAATAGTTAAAGATTAGAAAGATATGACTAAAAATAGATAATGTTTAATTGCACCATTCATTGTGCATGGTGAATCTCACAGTGTTGAAGTGCCATTTTAGATGGTTTTGCACTTATTTTCAAAAACGAAAGCCCTAAATTTGAACTCAATTCAACATAAAAGCTAACTCATATATGTGTCGATGAGACTACAAAAAAAATCATTATCTCAATCAAAATACCAATTGAGGAACACTAATAATAATTAAAACAAAAATATCATCAAATGATAAAGATAAAGTGTATAACCATCAAACACAAAAAATATCAAAAACACTCATACCAAGTCCAATTCATTTTGCTAATACCAGAAGCACACATACCTTAAACCTCTAAATTTCTTCCGAAACTACTTCAATAATACAAACTAATGAGGAAATCACCGAAGTGCCTTTATAAATAATTATAATGTACAAAAAAACAAAAATGTCATCGAAAATGCATGTTTTTCATATTAGGAGGGAAAATTTGAAAACACAAAAAAAAAATCATTAGAATTGAAAAGAAGTTCAATGCACTTAACACATAAAACAGAACATATGTGATTTCAGGTAAGAACACAACTTAAAACAAAACAAAGGCAAAAACAAACCGGGTGCGCATATTTAAGGTGAGAACCCATATAGGTTAGATTTAAGGCAATCACTCAAATAGGTGAGATATAAGGTGGTGTGTTGAGAAACAAAGAGGGGCGATTGAGGGATGGATACAGATATCATACTGGGTGCTCAGAAACCCCCATATTTCAGAAACCCCAAGCTATTTATAAGGTGTTTAAAAGCCCATATATCAAAATTACGAAACAGAAAAAAAGTCAAAACCACGAAACAAAAAAAATCCAGAGAATACCTAACAAATCCTTACATTAACAAAACAAATATTTGCATAGTTGGACAACAAAGAAAAAGGAAAAATATTGGTGAAATACAAATGTGAATAAAGTATGTTAAGAGAATAAATCTACCTCCAGAATGTTAATACCAAGGGTGATTAAAATCGCATGAATTTCTCTGTTTATCCTATATGCTTCTTGTCTCTCTTATTTACTAAAACACAAATCAACACAAATAATATTTATGGGATCAAAACTCAAATGTGCCCGAAAACATAAAAATGCCAAGTTCAGTCACCCCTCTTATGATCCCTCAAAACTCACTAGCATCAACTGAATTTGTGCCTACAACACCATTAACTATGTTTACGGGGTATTAAAAATTACAAACTCAACCCAATTAAAGAGGCAAACAAAAACACATATACTTTTTCTCTTTTCAAATGCACAGTGTGTAAGAGCGTAGTTTAGATAAGATGAGGGCATAACCCCTTTTTGAGTATAGTAATGACAAGTTAAATAGAAACACTATTGATTAACCACAGGAGATACAAACACAACTCAATAAAGATAGATTTGGCTTAAGCTCACAGATCTCTCGTGTGTAACTCATAAGGTGGTAAAGAACTTAGAAGTAACTTAGCTAGAAGGAGAGATGAGTAAGTAGCCTATATACACCTTAGCAGGCTGCCAAAACACACCAACCACCCTCAAGATCTCTATCAAGTATTAAAAGCTTCGTAACAAATGACAATGGTGGGTGAGTAAACTCTATAGTTTGTAATAACTCTCTAGTAATCACTTCTGAACTCTAAAAAAATCGTCCTCTCCTCAGAGGTGGTTGGGGTCCTTAAATAGCCTCCCACACCACCTCCGAGGCAACTCAACCATTAATGCCTGTGAATGACATACCTCATACTTTATGTCACAAACATTAAATACCTAATGCACTAGTTGTCTGAACGTCATAAACATTAAATGCCAAGGCATGCCTTTGCCTAACCACTGTGTTTCAGGGGCTGTTGTCATAGAGTTGGATCACCAACTGTGTGACAGGCTCAAATACCATTGTGGCTTACTGAAGTGCAGTTATGACATTGCCTAGCTGGTTAGTGACATCAGATAAAGTGAATGTGACATTAAGTAGAGGGTTGTTAGGCTCACAAGTCAACACCCATTGGAACTCCAGGCTACTCCCCCTCGAGGTTCCCCGGTCAAGGTTCTTCGGTGTTTTACCAGGTGTATCTAAGATGGTCAGGACAATCCCCAATGGTTCCCAACTTCTCAATCCTCCAAACCATGTCCCTCTAAGGTTCCCACAGCGAGGTCATTCGATAGAGCATGAAATCTCTCCCAGGCCCTACCAAGCCTGGTCTCTCACGAGTACCATTTGACCTCATACTAAAACTCATTATTATTCTCATTACATCATTACAACCGTTCTATCTTATAGTCAATGTAAATAAAGGTACAATATGACTAACACAACAAGCTAAAGTATGAGTTGACATGATAAGCTGCCTCGCTGAGTTGCCACGCTTGAGCTACAACACTGGGTTGACTCGGTTTTTTAATCCCAAACACTGTTGCTAATGGGGGAATTACCCTAATCTTCGGATTACCTTCAAGACCCATCCACAGTTGCCTCTTAGTGGAGAGATTTATTGTTGGAACAAGAAATTTCTGCACAAATACTTCTCAATCCGATAAACCTTTTCTGTGCGAAATTTTTTTGTCATTTTTCCCTCATTATAACCACCGCATTAGAATCCTCAGGAAAAAAGTAAAATTCTCCCCGATGTACCTTAACCGAAGCGCTATGGCTTACTGGTGCTTTGGCGAAGGGACATCATCACGTTTCCTGACACTAAGCTTCAACCGGTCTAACTTTATTATTCGAAATTCTCCCAAAAGGCCTGCTAACCTTCTCAAATACTCATTTTGATTATTGGCACGTGAAATTCTCCCTTGTAATGCTTCGCTATGTTCAAAAAAGTAGAAATTATCCCCGATGTAGCTGAGTCACCATTTAAACAACGTTTGGACTTGTGGTGAGGGGACATCATAGCTTTTTTGAACCGTTGGGATATCTTTTCCATTGGGAGTTATTGGATATGTCTGACAAAAATTCTGGCACCAAAACTCAAACTTGCTGAAGAAGGAAACCCTTTCTATTCCCCAAGCGTCGCTTTGTAAATGATGTGGCACTATCTTTTCAACTGTCAAAACACCTCCCGAAGTGCCACATGTCCATTTGAAATGATTATAGGCGGCCTTGCACGTGTGGTGGTGGGAAACTCAACATAAGAATTCCTTAAAAGGTTTCAAACATCTCTTTTTTCAAACCCTTCTCTTTCCTTCATCTTCTTCAAGCTCCATTGTTTATCGATCTCTTACCTAGCTTCTTCCTTCTCTCATCTTTTATTCCACCACCTGTGGTTGTTTCCCAGCCCTTCATTTATCGAGCTTTTTTTTTTTTACTTCAATGTTGTCTGCAATGGCCTTGTCAAGTAATCCTATCGCACCTTCCACCAGTGCTCCACCCGCTACCCCTATTGTCACCACCTCCGTTACCGCCTCATTGACTGCTACCCGCCAGGACCAGTTGCGCTTCTATCGTCGATCCCCTATATTCGGCAAGGGTGATGACTTTGCTGGGTCTTATAAGACTTGCATTTTTAATGCCAAGTTTGATGCAATAACACTTGGTGATGAAGATGAAAGTGCTGATGACTCGGGCTTTCTACCTCCAGAGGGGACTCTCCGATTTTGTCTTGAGCGCGGGGACTTCCCATGGTCCCACATCGACTTCGAAGGTCCTGGGGGATCTCATGCTCACTTTTCTTATTGGAACTCCCATATGCAGAGTTCCCATGCTGACACTCTCACTAAAATTTGTTCTTCATCGAGCTAAGTGGCTTGGTGAGTTCGTCCTATCCAAGAATAATGCTTCCCTTCCCATTCTGGTATCTTGCTGGAACGTTAACACTCATATGTTTATTATTGTGTGGGGAGAGCTTATAATTACATTGGAGGACATGTGCGAGCTCCTAGGCCTTGAGGCAACAGGCCATGAGCCCTATTCTGATGAAGCCCTAGATGCCCAAGAGACTGTTGACTATTTGGAGTTAGACCGTATATGCCGAAGGTGCATTGGTACTTCAAACAAAGCTACCTTCACTCCTCTTATCAACTATTTCATCAAGAATCCTTCTAAAGGTAGTTCCTCTGAGGCTCCCCCCGATCAAGGTAAATCGCTGAATGTTCCTTCCTATATCCTTGTCGTTCTTTCTTATTTTCTTTTAATGGGGAAACCCAATGACTAACCTTGAACGGACCTCATCAACACATCCCTCCGTTTGGCCCAGGTATCAAGCTTCCTCTGGCTGCAATCCCCTTGGGATCCCTCTACACATGGCTCGATAGAACCCTTTTTGACATGGAATGATTTTTGGGTTATTATAACATGGACAACTATGCCAACTGTGTCCTCCTAACAGGCTTCCTCTATGTGCGTTTCCCCACCATAGAAACCAAGACCAACCTCCCTTCTTCGGGGGAGATAATTTTGCCCCCACGCTCCTTTATTTATCAAAAGAAATAAAGTCGAAAGCTGTTGACCTCCATTATCGATGATTTTTTGAATTTTGTGATTAGGTCCTATGAAGAGGGTATCTTTCTCTACACTGGTGGTATTTTCAAACATGAAGCAAAAGTTGTCCAGGAAACTACTCTGGACCTCATTATTGAAGACCCTTCACTAGTTGTGGTCCTTGTATTTTTGCCAGGATACCTTCCATCTTACATAGAGTGGGGCTACACCAATAAACACTACAATCCCAACCGATGCAGTCGTTAATTTGGTTTTGATCAAGGGGCTCCTCGCCCAGTTTTCCAATCATCTAACACCAAGATCTCCTTTAGCGAGGCATATTCAGTGTTCTCCTTAATTACTGCATGGGGAGTGAGTTCTACAATGGATGGGCGAGTCACCATTCCCCGAATCACCAGGCAAGGGGACGTGACCCCTCTATTTGCAACAAGGTACTGGCCGAGACAACTGGCCCAAATTTTTGAGTTCATCGAGGGGGATTCCGTGTATCCTCCAGCTCTCTCATTTTCTACCTTGGAGTTGGGGTTAAACGGTAATTTCATTCTTGGGATTGAGTTCCATCTAAGATAGACCCCCAAAGTACCTCCTACTGAACTTCCTCCACACTACCCAATGATCCCCATTCCCACTCCCAATCCTAAGGCTGCTACAACCCCAAACCACCTAACCCTTCGACCAAAGCTGCAACAGGGGGAAGGCATTCTCAGACACCTACTAAAAAGACCAAGAAGTCCAAAAGTGGGGTTTGCTCGAAATCCAAGTCCAAATCTCAAGCACAAATCCTTTGGAGGCATTGCCTATTGCCTCCATTCCCCTCATATGCTTGCAGAGCTAAGTGAAGAGCTGAGGAGGCAGGTTCAAGCTGAGGTCGAAAGAATAAATGTTGAGTTTCAATGGCGCGCTATCTTCGTTCCTCCTTCGACTGCCTTTCTTAAGATCATGGTTGATCCAACTGAGCCAATGGCAAAGAGGAGAAAAAGTTCGAGGGTACCTCAAGGTGCTGATGCAACGGGTGCGAGGAAGGAAACTCTGGCACTAAGACCCAGAAGAAACGGACAATCGACCTACTTCCATCCTCATCTCCCTCTATTGTTGCCTCCTCTCCACCATTACCAGTGGTTATACCTTCTCGTTCTCCCTCCGGATTTGAGGTATGTGTGCATGTTTTGTTCGTGTTCCCCTCTTCTTAACGCAAGCTGTGTTTGGTTATTTGTTTGATAACGTTGGTGTAAGGAGTTGAAGAAAGGCCATATCCCCCTGGTTCCCCCGTGAGCCATTTCGTGGGGGAGCATTTTGGTGTCTCTCAATCCGATACTACTAATCTTCGTTCCCCCATGATATGTCTTACTTGCTCTCGCCGTTTGGCCTCCCAACGGGCCAAAGAAGCTATTGCGGGGGCCCCTACCATTGGATCTATTAGAATCTCTGCTAAACCAGAGGCAACTACTCCAGCCTCTTGTGAATTACCATCCGAGCAAGAGGTACCTCTGCCCATCGTTGTGGTCGAGGAGAGTACCTCTCAGGTAAATTTCTTATCAAGTCTCATGTCTTTTCCTTGTCCCAATGCTTTATTTACCATTCTGATATGTTGGGATATTTTAGGTGGATGTGGCGTCTTTGATAGGTAACATTCTCCTTCCCACTGCACTAACGAGACCCCTGACTGCAATTCCCCTTTTTGGTGCCATAACGGGGGTAAGTAACGCTTAGACGTATTGTTGCCTTTTTCCCGTACTTGCTCCTTGTTTCTAACATTTGGTTTTGTATTTGCAGCATTCCCCAAGCCTTACCCCACCCTTTTCACTTAGTGGCTTTTTTCTTTCCGAGGCAAAGGTTGATGTTGTTGTCCCGCGTGGTGATTCTTCAGTTCCTGCCCATACTGGGGCATCGCTTGGAGGTTCCTCGTGTTCTTCCAGTGAAACTCCTTTATGGGCATCCCCGATCCTCTCCGCACGGGCGGACGCGTGGTGGAAAGGATCATTCGGGTCCCGCGCGTCCCTCTCGGGAGCGCTTCCGTCGGCGTCGTTTGTGGTGTAAAAATGTTGAGAGATTCAGAGTCGCCAGACAATTTTACTCAAAACAGACAAAAGAAAAAAGGGGAATCCACCCTGAAGGATGGCATCCAAAGGCATACTGGTGCGTGTGAAACCAATATGATTTGAGAAGGGTTCGGAGGCTTAGTTACGAAATGGGAAGGTGTTAGGCATCCATTCCGACCTTTTGGTCTCTCATGAATATTTGTTATTTTCCTTTTGTTTCCCCCCGTGATATGTGTGCATGTGTATATATAGAATGGAGGTAGGAATCTTCAACTTATATCATGGAAAAGATAAAGCAAGTCATCCATAGGAAGATATAAAGGTAATATTAGAAAAATAAGATTTACGCGATTACCCCTGCGTTGATCGTTATAAGGGAACGATAACGCATATGGAGTAATGCGTTATTAAGGGCAAATATTTAGAATATAAGGAAAATGGATTTAGAGAAAATAGAAAATAAGAGAAAAAAGCTGAGAAAAAGGACTCGAGTCTCGGGTTTTACCCCGAGACGCCTACGTAGCCTATAAAGGCATCAAAGTCCACATAGTTCGCATACAAAATGAGGGATGGGGTTTATTCCATAAATCCAAATGGGGAATCTCTTATTTGTAAGTGTGTGTGTGTAGAAAAAGGTGTTTTAGTTGGGAGAAAAGTGTGGAAAAAGTGTGAGAATCCCTACTTGGAATTTATGAGCAAACCCTCTTTTTCTTATTTTTTGGGTCTTATGAAAATAAAAGAGGTACAATAATACTAAATAAAAAGTATATTAGGATGTGTGAGATGAGATAATAAAAAGTGCTAAGTAATAAAACAAGTTATTGCGAATTTAAGAGAATTCATGAGAGAGTAGAGAATGTTGGAGCTTCTTAAAGATCTTAAGCTTGATCTTGAGTGTTGAATAGAAGCCCTTGAGCTTGGATGATGATGGAGAGTGGTTAATTCACCAGGTTTGATGAAAATGATGATGAAAAGTGTAAGTAAAAAAGGGATTTGGGGGTTTAAATCACGCTGCCTTCGAGAGAGGTTTCTGGGATTCGTTGAGAGTGATTTTTATCAGATCTGAGCTCTCTTGCAAATGAGGTGAAGGAATCCTTTTATAGGCCCAGGTGGATGCCGATCGGCATAGACATGTTCCTGCCTATCGGCACCTGCCGATAGGCAGGGTCTGGAACCTGCCATTTGGCAGTGCGCCTCAGGCTTTTTCGGAAAATCGGCCGCCGAGGGCAAACTGTTGGTTAGAATCGGACACGGGGCATACAATTAGAAAGGTAATTTAGAGACCTTTCAAAGTCATTTGAACTGCTCCAGGGTTCGGTAGTTGACTTTGGGTCAAATATGGCTCGAAAGAATTTGTCGGTCCATTGGACGGGGAATCGCTCGGACGCAAACGGATTGTTCGTCCGCATGGTAAGTCCGAATCGCTCACGGAGAGGACCATTAGAAAGGTTAGGAGATTTACTTCAACATTCCAAAGAGTTCGACGCGGTTTAGAGAGTTGACTTTGGTCAACTGGGCCTGGAAAGCGCTCGGTGGCCTCCCAGAGTTAAATGGATCGTTCGTCCGCATGGAAAGTCAAAATTGCGCACGGGGTGAACCGTTGGAAAAGGTATTCAGTGACCTTTAAAGATTCATTTACCCTCGGTCGAGATGAAGAGTTGACATAGATCAAACAGATCCCGGGAGCGCCCGATGGCCTCTAGGTCAGGTTTCGGACGCAAATGGATCGTTCGTCCGCATGGTAAGTCAAAATCGCGCACGGGGCCGACTGTTGGAAAGCGTATTCAGTTCTCTTTGAATATTCATTGAGTCTCGGCTGAGACGAAGAGTTTGAATTTTGGGTCAAACTGAGCCGGGGAGTGCTCGATGGCTTTCAAGTCAGTACTCGGGACATGACCTGACCTGACCTGACCTGGGCTTACAGTGATAAAGGGAGGTACTAGGGACCTAAGGCGAGTTAGGGGTAACAGAAAGGGGTGTCTATAGAGCCCCTTGACAGGTGAGTTTGGAACAAATGATGACCGTTGAATAGACACCACATGATGCTTCTGAGAGAGTATGACCGATTCAGAGGGTCGAGGCCGATTCTAAGGACCTAAGGAGTGTGCTGGGGATGACCAATTCTGTGGGTCAAAGCCGAATCTATGGGCTTAGGGTAAAGGTCTACCGGGGTCAATAATGACCTAAAGAGTGGTGACGATCGAGGACCAAGGTCAATTCTGACCTAACTTAGGTGACGATCCAACACCGAGGCCAATTCTGACCTGGGAGTGGTGATGACTGAGGACCGAGGTCAATTCTGACCTAACTCAGGTGACGATCCAAGATCGGGGCCAATTTTGACCCAAGAGTGGTGATGACCGAGGACCGAGGTCAATTCTGACCTAACTCAGGTGATGATCCAAGACCGGGGCCATTTCTGACCCAAGAGTGGTGACGACCAAGGACCGAGGTCAATTCTAACCTAACTCAGGTGATGATGTGACACCCCGACTAATTAAATACCGGGTAGCTACTCCTTTATTAAATTAATTCAAAATGCCAAGTTGGTCCAGTTAATAGCATCACTGTCGAAAACATTTTAATGATTACTAACCACCTAGTATTTAAAAAGTAAGTTGTCAAATTTTAATTAAAGTCTGATTAACATGTAACAAGTGTAATGAAGAATAATAACACCATTCACCATAACGAAGTAAATAGAATAACCATCACATAATGTAAATAAAGTCCGGAGGAAAACTCCTCCCTACAATACCACAAACTGAAATAACTAAACTGAATACAGAATCAATACATGACAAAGTCTGAAAAACAGAAATGGAAAGATGTCTCTAATAGAAATGAGCAACATGCCCTACAACTGATAAATACTGAATCAGGAATCCAAATGGTAGAAGCGTCTAAAAGCAATTCCCTGTAGCTTCCACAAACAGCTACAGCTCGCCACCTGAATGAGTATCCTAGGCATGGTGTCCTTGTGGCTGGGCACCTAAAATGGTTTTACAAGAAAAATAGATTTGAAAGCAAACGGGTCAGAGCCCGAATGTGGAGATATTTTAAAAAAAAACCTGCAAGTGCTTTAAAAACATTTAAAACATTAAATGTAAAGTACATGTTAGGACGTGCACTCACATGATATTCTCACCTCTCGTCTAACTGTGAACTCCTAACGTAAGTACCCATCTAAAACGACACAAACCACTAGCTAAGTGACATCATAACTAGCTAGACTGTCATAGGTCCTACCCTTATTACTCGGTTCCATTAACATTATAACGATCTCAGTTAAATAGGTGCTTAACGTAAATTCAGGTTCTCATACAAAAGTAATACAGCTCGTTATAGATTAGCCCTCTATGTTATTCCATAGTTACACACAATACCATATGACAGTTCCCAGTTTATTAAGCGTATATTTTCCACAACATAAATATACAATATAAGAACCCCGAGACTAAGCTGCGGTGCACACATACTCTGCTATCCATCTCGGTACATCACGTACATAAGGATCACATATTCCGATCTCTCAGGAATAGTTCACAGATAACAACATCACAAATAATGGAGGCGAACACAGTCACATCACATGGGTCACGCACATACCTACGCTCCCACGATCAACGGACTTATTAACATCCCAATAAGTCTTTCTTTGACCTATGTTCATCGAGTTAACCAGTTTAAATCCGGGCAACACAAGGATTGGAGGGCCCTAAGCGAACGCAAACCTCCCGTGATAGCAAGTATGGTAGGTATGTCATACACACAATTCATATACCAATACTAAGTAAGCACACATCTTAGTAATCCCGTAGTTTAATTGTAGTACTTATCGCATTCTCGTACCAACTTAATATATATACAACTTATATAATCCCGGTCCATTTCTATACGCGCCATAATTTATTCTCACGTCGTAGTAGGTACTCACGTCTCGACTCAAATGTCTATTTGATTCGATCCACACTATATAATTTACTCCTCATTATATCCCAAACGTCCCAAGTATACTAATACACCATCAAAGGAATGTTATCTCTAACCTCGAATAAGTTTACGGGACTCCCAAAATTAAAACAGGCCAAAAAGGCCTAAACTGCCAGCTTGTTAGAAGTCTCGTTCGAACGAGGCTGTTCGAACGATAGTTCGTTCGAACGAACTGTACCTTCTAACGAGATCTCGTTCGAATGAAGTTATCGAACGGAATTCCCTTTCGTTAGAAGCGACTGGTCAACTCGTTAGAAGCTCGTTCGAACGACCTGGAGAGGTCTTCTAACGAGGGACCAGTTTCGGCCCAGATTTTCTCCAATCTCATTTTTCCTCCATTTTAACACCTCAAACCTCTTCCAAAGTTCATCCCAACAACGTTTTAGGGTCTCTAATTCATCCTAAACATATTAAAGTCACCTCCTAACATGTTTTAAGGAATTAATTCGTCCTAACCATCATTAAATCACAAGTCTCTACACTTTTCCCCAATTTTTCAAGAACATAAACCCTAGATTTTTATCATCATCAATTCCCAGAATTTAATCCGTTTTTACATCACATAAATTTGTAATTTCTGAATTCAATCTTTCAATAATGTTTCTACATGCAAACCTATACCCAAAATTAAACTAACAACTTCCAATTTCATGGGTTTTCCTTTATCTCTCAAACAAGAATGATTATTAAGATTTCTAACATGGAAGAAACATTTACTGCATAAAGAATGTAAATTAAATCACTTGCCTTGATTCGATCACTGATTTTGATGACAATTTCCTCTCTCTTTCTACAGAATTCCCTCTCTCTCTCTCTTTCTCCAAGCTTCTTCTCCAATGGCTATGGTGGCTAGGGTTTTCTTTGGGAAAGTAATTAGAAACCTAATTCTAATAACCTACGTAACCTATTGGGTTAACATGGGTTGGTTAGTGGCTTAGTGGGTCAAACCCACATCAGATTTACTTTACTAATTTTCGTCATTTTTAATTCCACAGAATACAAAATTACCAAAATACCCTTTATATCTTGACGCGACTGTCACACGCGTCCCAATAAAATGACCAAATTGCCGTATATCAATCTCACGACAAATTTCATAATTCAATATTTATATAACATCATATATACTCAATATAGTCAAATACCAACTCACATCTCGCTAGTATTTTACCCGGATTAATTCCCAAATAAATTCTCATTTAATTAATTAATCCCAAAAATAAATATAGCCAAAAATACGGGGTATTACAGATGATCCAAGACCGGAGCCAATTCTGACCCAAGAGTGGTGACGATCGAGGACCGAGGTCAATTCTGACCTAACTCAGGTGACGATCCAAGACCGAGGCCAATTTTGACACAAGAGTTGTGATGACCTAGGATCGAGGTCAATTGTGATCTAACTCAGGTGACGATCTAAGATTGGGGCCAATTTTGACCCAAGACTGGTGACGACAAAGGACCAAAGTCAATTCTGACCTAACTCAGGTGACAATCCAAGACCGGGGCCAATTCTGACCCAAGAGTGGTGACGACCGAAAATCGAGGTCAATTCTGACCTAACTCAGGTGACGATCCAAGACCGGGGCCAATTCTGACCCAAGAGTGGCTTTGATTATGCTGGAGAAAGAGCTCTGTGATTTTTATCTGAGCTAGGGAGCTGATAGCTAGGGAAGCTTTTAGGAGACCTCGCAGGGGCGAATAACCTACTTTGGGTCTTGTAAGAGAATTCCGTTGATGAAGTGATCAGATGATCCTTAAGGATCCTCCAGAGTTTTGTCGGGAGGAGTTTTCACTTGGTTTTTGAGGATTCCGCGGGGGAAGAGGGGTTTCTCTTGAGGGAACGCAAAATTTTCTTGGTAAAAAGGCTCTAGATCCTTCGTAGGATTTTTAGGAATTTTTCGAGGATTTTTCGAGGCTTTCAAGTATTTTCTGGGAATTTTTGTACGAAATGTTAAGGGGGTGCCGGTCGGCATGGTGTGAGAGGTGTCATTTGGCAGTGGCACAAACTTTTGGGCTGCCTCGGGAAGGTAAGGGGTCAGTACCGATCGGTATGGTAGGGGGAGATGTCGATCGGCATGGCGCTTGGCATCCTATATAAAGGGTCGAATCCCCTCATTTTTTCCACAGCTTCTTTTGCTTTCTCTCTCTCTGCGATTCTTTTGCAAATCGTTCTAGCATTCCGATCTTTAAGAAATGGCCGCCTTTGTGAGCACTGCAGTCCATCGGGAGTGGTTGATCGTTGATGATTTGGAGAATGTGGAGTCGTGGACTAGGGCGCCCCTTGCTTTGGGGAGTGAGAACTCCTTTGATCCGTTTGAGCCTGTTGCGGATGAGAGGACCTTGCTGTGGGATCCATCGCATCATCGCTCTTCGAGAGTGATCCCCGGTGGTTATGTAAGTAACCTGACCTTTGGCATTCTTCTCTTTTTGGTGATCTTTCTTTCTTGATCTTTGATGAGACTTTTCTTTTTGCCAATCTGATATTTCTTTGAAAAACATGTGTGCCCATGGGATAATGGGGCTCAAGGGTTTCTCGGAGCATCTCCCACCTGTGGTGCGCTAGATGGTATCATCAGCGGGTTGGATGAGACGCCTCGTTCGGCAGCGTTCTTGTGCGCTTTGGGAGAGAGGTAGTGGGACACTACCCACACCTTTCATTTTGGATTCGGGGAGATGACTGTGACTCCCCTAGACGTGCAGCAGCTGCTGGGGCTGGATTGTGATGGAGAGAAGATAGAGGTGGATCGTTCTTTACGGGTGAGATCGGAGGCAGTGCGTGCGGCACTTGGTGATGTAGGGAGGATAGTTTCTGGGGATTCTATTCGGCTGTTCCTTCTTGCTTGGTGTCGTCTGCTTCTTCTGAAGAGGACTCTGGTTCAGGAAGTGGTGGTGCGTCGTCTCACCGTGGGGGGAAGAGAGCGCGTCGCAGGGGTGGAAGCTCTTTAGATAGAGAGAGAGAATGAAATGTGGGTTCGGACTGAGTCCCGTTGTTTTTGGCTTTTTCTTTTTATTTCCTGCAAAACTGATGTAATACAGAACACGAGTATATGTAGTGCGATGGAGTTTTTTTATTATCTTTTATTAATGAAGAATGAATGCATGCACATACGCTTTTTACTTTGCTGCTAAGACCGTAAAAAGGAATATTTTTGAAAAAAATAATTTGAAAGATATTTTTTGATTAACAGAAAAAGGATTTGAAATTCTGTTGAGAAAATCAATTTATTTTTATTGACTTTTCTGATTTGACAAAAGAGGAAAAAGGGAAATTTCTAAAAATGGGGGGGTTGCCGATCGGCAAGCACCTTGTCCTGCCTATCGGCAGTTCAATCCAGTCCCATCAATTGAAGGCTTTGATTGGTACCCTCTTAAGCCTTTGGTACCTTGTTGGGTAGGATTCCCTCCGAATTCTGCAGGGATTATGTCCCTTGTGAGGATTTTCAAGTATAAAAAGGGGGGAGGGTGGAGTGTTTTCATCACACCTTTGCATTCTTATATACCCTCCCACTATTTCTTAGCATTGTAAGATGGCTCTCCCTGGTAGCATTAAGTTTGCCAACTACCTCGAAACCTCGAAACCTTGGAAGCTATATGCTCTTATAATCTCGAATACGAGGCTTTCAACATGCGTCGAGTCTCCTTGTGGCGCAATCGGCCTATTGAGTGGAAAATGCTGATGGCGGCGGTACAATTCTTGTACCCCGAAGACCATGTATTCCGCTTTGGGTTGAAAGAAGTTTGTCCTACCTACGAGGAATTTTCTGCCATACTGGGTGTGAATCCCAACATTGCTGTGGCTTTTCTCGAATTTTCACGTTCTCCTAGGGATTTTTTAGTCGGGCCTCTTCACATTTTGCCTTCGGCGGCTAGATCATTGGTTGCTGGAGGAATGATCTCCCTCCCGGCGGTGCTACAATCCGTGCATTTGCGGGAAGTAGGTGATGCTGGCTATGCTGGAGCCGTTGTTCTGGGCCTGGTTTCAAAATTACTATTGGTGACTGGGAAATTGCAGGTGGACCCACAACTTGTAGCCATTACTTCATGGATGTCATACCGTCGCAATCCCGCGATGGTGATATTGGCAAAGACTCTGAATGGCCTGGATGCCTGGAGAGAAGGGCGTTCGGACTTTTTGAGGGGTAGCCCTGTGACGATGTTCATGTGGTTGTCTGAAAGATTCCTCTTGTCGACTCCTCCAGAATATCCCTTGTCGGTCATACCCAACCTCTTTTCGCGCTACTTCATTCGCGTTGGCCTATATGTTTAGAACTGGGAGAATTGTCTTGTGGAGCATGGGGCTTGTGGTTTGTATTAGTCAGTGCCTTGGTGGGGGAAGTTATAGCCCGTTCTGGACCTAGGAGAGTATTCATATGTGTGGCTGGTTGATCTCAGACAGACCTCTTTTTATTTCCCTTAGCGACTTTTGCGCCAATTCGGCTAGGTACAGGTCGTGCCCTCTCGGACCTCAAATTTCTTTCCGGTAGATGATTTGACTGAGCGCCTGCATCTGTTGCTTGAGTCTATATGGGAAAATGGACATCCATCGACCCGTCCTTCTCAGTCTGTCGGTAAGGTTTGTCGTGTCCCCAAAGATTATATGAAGTGGTTGTGGAGGAAAGTAGTCAACAAGATGTTGGTAGTGGCGACTGGACAAAGATGGTTTGTTTTATCTGACTCCATGGAAGGGGGTGTTGTGGTTTTTTCAAAGATAGTTAAGGCTTATCGATCCATGGAATGTTTACAACACTATATTCAGGCAGGGGAAACTTGGGGTCCTCAAGATGTAGATGATGAGGGTGCAGGCTCCTCTGGTAGCTGTGGGTAGGACTCCTGGGGAGTTTATTTGTGTAACAAGTGTGGGGATTTTATTTGTCTTTTTATGGTAGTGGGGGAAGGAAATTATCCATTCCTTTTTCTTAGGTAATCCGTAGTGTAATTTCTTATTAATGAAATAAATAAGTTTCTGATCCTCCAGATGTGCCTCTCGATGAATTTTGTATTTTAGAATTATCTATACTAATCGCTACGGCATACATAATCCTTTTGTTAAAGTATTTTTAGAATGAACCACTGTTCTCGGAGGTAAGAAAAGAATAGTATTTTGTGAAAAAGAAAGGGTCGTGCTCATGTGAGGAGTATGAGCTGCCTACGTACCTCTGGTGTTTTTTGAAAAGTTTTTTAAAAATAGATTTTGTAGAGGATCAGGCCCACGTAGTTCTGGGTAGAGGGAAATGATGCGTTTAATTTTTAATTTTTTAATTTTTATAATATAAGGGGGCTGAGAAGAGTCGGAGCGCGTCGACATTTCGGAGTAGGGGTAGAATTTCTTGAGACGGTCCAGATTGACTGGACGAGCCATCTCTTCACCATCCATGTCAGTGAGCATGGCGGCACCACCGGATAAGATTCTCTTCACAATGTAGGGGCTGCTCCAATTGGGCTTGAATTTCACTCTGGGGTCCCAGATGGGTTCTATTATCTCTTTGAGGGCTAAATCCCCCTCCCGGACACCGCACCGCAGTCCTTGACTTTCTTATTGAATGATCGCGCTATTCGGTGATGGTAACCCTATATGTGGTAAAGAGCCTTTAATCTTCTTTCATCTAGGAGGGTTATCTCATCAAGACGGCTTTGGCACCAGTCTTCTTCACTAACTTTGCTTTAGAGCTCGACGAGTAGCGAGGGTATTTCCAGCTCCACAGGTAGGACTGCTTCCATGCCGTTGACCAGGGAGTAAGGGGTAGCCCCATTAGATGTTCGGATTGATGTTCGTTACCCCCAGAGGGCGTACAAGATCCGATCGGCCCAATCCCTACAACTTTCGATCATCTTGCTGATGATGGCTTTGATGTTCTTGTTGGCGGCTTCAACTGCACCATTCGTCTGAGGTCGGTAGGGAGAATATTTGTGTCTCTGAATCCCATACTCGTTCACTACTTCTGTGACTTCTTCTTCAAATTTTAGCCCGTTATCTGATACCATCTCGTGCGGGACCCCATATCAGCAGATGATATTTTTCTTCAGGAATTTGGCCACCTTCCTGACGTTCAACACTGCGTATGACTCAGCTTCAACCCATTTGGTGAAGTAATCGATGGCGACCAAGATGAACTCATGTCTGTTTGAAGCCTTTAGTGTAACCATCCCTATGATGTCGATACCCCAGGTGGAGACCGACCAGGGAGAGGTTATGTTGTATAATTCTCGCGGAGGCAGGTGTTGAAGATTGGAGAATTATTGGCATTTGAGGCACCTCCGGACATAGGCAGTGCAATCCTGGATCATGGTGGTCCAGTGGTAGTCCTGTCGGATGATCTTCTTAGTGAGCATGTGACCATTCATGTGGGGTCCGCATTCCCCGCTGTGGATTTTCTGCATTATTTTCTCAATCTCAGCCCCTGCGATGCAGTGTAGATGAGTTCCATCGAAATTCCTCTTGAGGAGAGATTTATGACAGATGATGTACTGAGCGGCCAGTCTTCGGAGCGTTATTCGGTCCTTCTTATTGGAACCCTCAGGATACCTACCATGTTTGAGGAGGCAGTAAATATCATAGTACTAGCAATCGGCTAGTTTGGGGATCTTTAGTGCAGATAAGCTCAATATGGTAGCAATGGGTCGGTTTGTCTTTCTTTTGAACTAGGAAGGGGGTCATTGTTATTCCTTCGGGCATGTCGACCATGGAGGCCAAGGTAGCTAGAGCGTCGGTTAGGTTATTCTTTGCTCCGGGTAGGTAATGGAAGGTTATATCTCTGAATTGGGAGGCTAACGCTTCTAATTGGGCATGAAAGGGTTGGTGCTTTTCGTCCTTGACTTTCCACTTTCTGAGCACTTGACCGATGTTGAGGGTAGAATCCCCGTTGACATTAAGGTATTGAATACCTTTCTTGAGAGCGACCTTGAGGCCCACTATGCAGGCCTCGCATTCCGTCATGTTATTGGTGCGAGGGAAACCCAATTTAATGGCGATGGGAGTGTGGGAGTCATCTGGGGCGATCAGGAGGATCCCAATGACGTATCCCTTTTTTTTGGCAGCGCCGTCAAAGAACATTTTCCATCGAAGGCGGTCTTGAGTGGTGCAGAGAATATTTTCATCTGGGAATTCGGAGATCTGGACATCTGCTTCGTCTATGGGATAATCGATGAGGTAGTCAGAGATGGATCTTCCTTTAACATCTTTTTGTGTGACGTACACGATATCGAACTCAGTTAGGAGCATCAACCATCGAGCCATTTGGCTAGATAAGGCGGGTTTCTCAAGCAGGTATTTGATGGGGTCCATTCGGGATACAAATTTGATGGGGAAGGCGAGCATGTAGTGTCGTAACTTTTGGGTGACCCAAACAAGTGAGACACATGCCTTTTCTAAAGTAGGGTAATTGACCTCGTACCCGGCCAATTTGCGACTTGAATAATAGATGGCTCTTTCTTTACGGGATTCCTTAAGGTATTGAGCTAGCAAAGCCCGAGCGGCAGTATCGGTTATGGTTAGGTATACGAGCAAAGGGAGACCAGACTATGGTGGCATGAACACTAAAGGTTGGGTTAGGTATTGTTTGATTCGATCAAAAGCTTCTTGGCGGGCCTCGTTCCAAACCTTGGTTGAATATTTTCGAAGGAGCTTGAATATCGGTTCACAGATGGAGGTTAGCTGGCTGATGAACCGGCTGATATATTGTAATTTCCCAAGAAAACCTCGAAATTCTTTCTCTGTTCGGGGCGGTGGCATCTCAAGTATGGCCTTCAGCTTTGCAGGGTCAGCTTCTATCCCCTTTTTACTGACCATGTCTCCTAACAGTTTTCGCTTTGTAACGTCGAAGACACACTTCTGTGGATTAAGTCGCATCTGATATCGTCGCAGTCGTTCGAAGAACTTTCGTAGAGCGGGAACATGACCTTCTCTAATTTTGGACTTAATAATCATATCATCCACATAAACCTCGACCTCTTAGTGGATCAGATTGTGCAGGATGGTTGTGGCAGCCCTTTGGTAGGTAGCCCCAGAATTCTTGAGACCGAAAGGCATAACGGTGTAGCAAAAGGTTCCCCATGGGGTGATAAATTCGGTTTTTTCTTGGTGGTCTGGGTGCATCTTGATTTGGTTGTATCCATCAAACCCGTCGACGAATGACTTGAGAGCATGACTGGCTGTGTTGTCCACGATCATGTCGATATTGGGTAGCGGATATTTATCCTTTGGAGAAGCTTTATTTAAATCTCGGTAATCTACACACATTCGAACCTTTCCTCCTGATTTCAGCACAGGTACAAATGTTGGCTAGCCATGTGGGATATTCGATCACCCGAATGAAACCCATGTTCAACTGTTTGACAACCTCTTCTTTGACCTTGAACGACCATTCGGTGCGGAGTTTTCTCAATTTTTGTTTCACAGGTTTTTAATTTGGGAGAGTGGGGATCTCGTGCTGAGCTATTTCAGGATCGATACCGGGCATATCATCATAGGACCATGCCAAGACATCTACGAACTCCTTTAGCAATTCTTCGAGTTGTGCACGCTCATGCTCGTTAAGGGTGCCCCCTATCCTAATCTCGCACAGTTGGCTACTAGAACCGAGATTAATAACAACAGTCTCTTCTTCATTAACTTGAACGTGGTTATGTTGTTTATTATTAACCTTATTTAGATGAGTTAAGAATTATTCATTTGCAAAATCATCATCATCAAAAGTTTTATTAGAATTCAAGCAGTTAATGTAAGGCACAGCAAGATACTCAAAATATTCGTTTATTTCATTGATAGGAAAAATAGCATTGAGAACCTCATCAAAAGAGGTCTCGATTACGTTTGATCAAGGATAGACAACATAAGAAGAAATAAGGTAAACATTGGGGTTAGGGGAGATTTCAAGGGGTAGAACTGGTGTAGTATGCCAGTTGGGGAGAGGAGTATTAGCAGCTTTAATCAGACGGGATGGACCCATTGATGTAGTGCCTGAATGAACCATGCAGAGTGCTAGCCCCAGTATCTATAAGTTGAAGGAATCTTCGGAATCGATTTCCTCAATCTCTTCAGCATCTTTGATGATCGATTGTACTTGGTGTGGGAAACTTTCAGCCCATGGGTAGCTGTCTTGGAAAAAGGTCTCCATTCCAGGTTTCATCTTCATGTCTGTGTGGTCATACCATAGTTCTAGAAAATCGCAAAAGGGGAAATCTTCGCCTTCTTTGATGAATCGTCCATTCAAGGAGTCTCCTGAGATAGTTCGAATGCAGTCTGATCTTCTCTTTGGTCGAGACTGGTGGATCATTCTGAGCTCTTATTTCGATGGTTGATACCCCAAGCCACAAGGAGGGAAAGCTTTCTTCAGTTCGATGGGCTCAAGTATCCCTTGCTGCCTTTGCCCTAGCACCAGTCCGTGCATGAAGTGCATGTTTCTGAATATCTGAATGACATTGACATTGCCATAAGGGTCATATTTTGGACAAACCCTTTCTTTGAAACTGTCCCCTGCCGGGAGTAGGAGTGGCTCGACTCGGAATCCTGATAGGAGCATATCATTTGACCCATATTGTATCTCAAGAATTGGACTTCTGGTGCTTGCACCCTCGACAGTTTCATTGTCGCCCAAAATGGTGATGACTCGCCCATCGATGAAGAACTTCAATTTCTGATGGAGTGATGAAGATACACCCTTGATATTGTGGAGCCAGAGGCGTCCGAGCAACAGGTTAAAACAAGCTGGGATGTCTATGACTTGGAATTGAACGACAGGGTTTATAGGGCCAACCCCTATTACAAGTTTTATGGTCCCCATTACCTCACGATGAGTATTATCATAGGTGCGCACAGCGGCGAAGGTTGGAGCGAGGTCGCTTTCTTTCAGGCCTAAACACATGAAGGTTCTCAGAGGGAAAAAATTCAATGCGGATCCGTTATCGATAAGAGAGAGTGGCACGGCGTTTACCATAACTTCGACGGAGATGTTGAGTGCATGATTGTGATTCGGCCCAATTCTGGGGATTTCTTCTTCAGAAAATGATAGTATTTGGGTAGAGGTCAAGCATCCGACCAGATTTACCGCTTCTTCTGGTGTGGTAGAGGGGGGAACTGTGGGTCCAGTGAGTAATTTGATTAAAGAATTTCTGTGTAGCTGGGAAGACATGAAAAGTCCCTATAGAGTGATGTTAGCTTGAGTTTTCTTCAAATGATCGAGGATCTTGCTCTCCTAGATGGTCATCTATGGCATAGGAAGGTTTTCAACGCCCTTCCCTTTGTCATTTGCTAGTAGTGAGCTTGGAACCTGGTAATGTCTCCCTGATCTGTTCATGTGCTTTATTGAAGAAGGAAAGAATATGAACCTCATTTCCTCATCAATCTCAGGTAGTTCTACCACCTTATTTATTTCTCCGAGGATTTCTTCAAATGATATCATCCCACATATGTCGACTACTGGACCAGCTCCTCCTAAAGCTTGTTCTTCGCTCGAATCTTTGAATTCTTCCCCCCATCTAGTGGCAATAATTTTGTCTTTCTATGTAAAGTCGATGCATTCCATAACTTCAACGGATTCTTCATACAAGTCCTCCCATTCTTTGGGGATATGTGTGATTGAAGGGACCAAGCGCCCTTGTAGCTTCAAAGTGTCAAGTAACCTGGCGATACTGCAACTCCTGTTGGTTTTCCTGAATAGTTCTACCATAGTCTCGACAACATCATTTAGGCTGACTTCATCGGTTGGTACCACCCACTTGTTTGAATATCTAGCCCATTTTCGTGCCTTCTAGAACAGTGTACTGAATCTTTGGCAATCGATGACCATCTGTGAGGGCAATTTCAGCCCGAACTCTAGGAGTTGGTTTAACACCTGTGATAATTCCATACTTCTATTTTCAGAACGGGTACGGACAACGATGCATGCTCTGGTAAGGAGTGATAGTGCCTGATCAGCGAGGCTAGTAGGGTGTATGGGGAAATATGGGAAAATTTGAAGAGGTTTAGGAGAGTATATGGGTGTGATTTGAGTTGAGGGATCAAAATTTGGGTTTTCTTCTAAGAAGATGGAATTAGTGTGATTCGGAAGTGGATTGTGAGTAGTGTTTGTCTTAGGATTGGCTGGTGGGGCGATGGTACCTGATAGACAGGGTTTTTCCGCGGCGCGAGAGTCACCTCCGCGTCGGTCATTTTGTGTTCGGCTCACCTGAACTATACAAAAACCTAAACTATGACTACACTCAACGGGTGAGTATAGCGGTAAGTCGGGTATCGAAAATCCACAGCGACAAGTTTCTAGAATTTAAGTGATTTAATACTCCGAAATAAAAGTGTAAAAGATGATTACAAACTAAAAGGAAAAGTTAATCTAGGCAATGTGTTGAAACTAGATTATGAAAGCGAGTAAAACTATTGGTTGCGTCGAATATCCCTCACCCGAGTTAATTTGTATAAAATAGTTACATGGGTCGACGAGTTATTACAAGTGCGTCTCGTTTCGACAATTAATTAAATCAAGGGTTTTTACGTCCTAAATCATCATAAAAGCCTAATAAGATTTTGGCGTCAACAAATATCTCAGAAATTACGCGCGAAAGGTCGTAAGCACGGGACATACATGATATGCCCCGTCAAATCTCCTAGGCGTAATAACTAGGACAACACATCCGAAATAGACCCGTAAACTCCATCACCAAAGCAAAGCAACGCGTCAACTCGAGTGAGTTCAATTCAAACACAACCTAATTTAAATTACCTAGAAAGCATGTTAAAAACGCGATAAATAGAAAGCGGTAAATAAATGCGGTAAATCTATACTGGAAAGCGTGTAAATAAAAGCATGTAAATAAATCAAGAAAACCTAAATTAGAAATCTTGTAAATTAAACTACAACAATGGAAACAAAGGAAATACAACTTAAATTAAATGGAGAGGATGATGAATAGTCAACTTACACCACAAATGGGGTGTCAAACCAAGTATAAATGAAGAAGAACCATCCAAAACCACCCAAACCTAAATACCACTCTCTACAATCTATTCTAAGTAAGTATATCTGAATAAAAAACAAAAATGGGTTTATATAGTAAGTGGGAAAAAGTAAGGGAAAAAGGAAAGAAAGAGGAAAGAGCCCAAAATATCTGGCACAACCGGTCGACCGGTCGCAGGGGCGCGGTCGACCGGCACCTTAGGCAAAAGCATACTGTCTCCTTCCCAAGGAAAAAGTTGAAACCGCGGTCGACCGGTCCCAGGGACGCGGTCGACCGGTACTCTGTTTTCAGGCTGCATTTGGTCCATGATGAGGGGGAAAAGGTCCATTACAGAAATGAGCCTAGCTTCTTCGTCCGAACTCGAAACGACGCACCGTTTGTGGCCACGCGATGGTAAGTCAATGAACTACGCATACGTGGAATTTCTATGAGCCGGATAAGAAATGTGAATTGACTAAAATGCCCTTGAAGTAGCGTCCAGCGATGGAACTTCTCCGAAATGCAACCGAACCTCACTTTTAGCGTTCCAATACCTACAAAAGCACAAATAACCCCTACAAAGCATGTACATATCCAAATCCAAGGTTTTCTGGTAAATGAGCATAATTATAGGCATTTAGGATCGTAAAAGCGCTAGAATGCACAAAGATAATGGGCGGAAATATGCAATATTTGATACGAATCACACCCCCTAACTTAAACATTGCTAGTCCCTAGTGATGAAACAAACAAAACTAGTCCACAGAAGGAAATACAAAACACATATATGCATCGAAATATAATTGCCACTTTCATAGGGAACACGATTGCATTTAGCATATGCAATAAGCCGTTAAACCCCTAGGTTACCCTAGTGAACGAGTGTCGTCTCGTGAGGGTTTTCAGAGATGATACCGACAAACATCATATGGTTTCCTCAAAATATGCCCAACCCAACATGCGACAAGCCCAACAAAAGCGAAAAAGATTTTATACTCATTATTAGCAAAGTGAATTAATTCAAACAAAAGTCCAAATCATTAACATTATCGAATGCACCTCATAGAATTGAAACCTTAAAATGTGGGAGGGGAGCGAGCACATGCAAAGTATGATTTGGCCAAAAACTTAAATAAACCGGATAAACATTAAAGCAAGCATATATTCAATCCTCACGGGCATTACGCTCATCAAGCGAATTCACTCGAAACAGGGAGGTAACACACGGGACATGCGGGCGAAAGAGTAAATGTAAATGGAAACTAGGCCACACACAGGTCACAGATGAAAGGATACCACTCACTAAAAGAGGCGAAATGCATTTTCACAGATTATCACAACTATTATGGCTTTTAAATTACATCAACCTAAGATCACATAGGACTTTAATAGGGTTATAATATAGGTATGGCTAAGGTACGAAACGAAGGAATATATGTACGGATTCAAAGTGTTCGGAATGAAAACTCGGGATAATGGGATAATGCGGGCAATATCAAAATCGGAAAACAAGTTCCAAAAAGGCATTAGATATATCATCGGGGAGAGTAATCAAAGCTTATTGAACACTATACACAACATTTACAACTTTCTCTTTCTTTTTCTTTTCTTCTTTTTCTCATTTTCTCTTTTGTTTTCTTTTGCTTTTTGCTTTCTCTTTTTCTTCACTTTTTTCACTACTTTCTTTTCATTACTTGTCAAACTCTCATATGCCTAAATTTAACAACAACATTCAATCCCAAGTAACATTCCAAACAAAGGTATGGAAAGTGTATATATGGTATATAACTCCAATTTATAGTTGGTTATGGGAAGGGGGTTATGAAACGAAAGGCTATATTTAGGCTCAACGGGGTTAACGAGGGTAAACATATAAGGGTGAGGTCAAGTCTAATATGGGTGATATAACAAAGAATGCCTATGTTAATTTCACAAAGTTTACGCAATTCTCGAGTCAAAACAATATATGAAAATCATGCTCAAGTAACACATTTCAAGTATGAACTCAATTAATGAACGATCAAATGAAAGAATAGAGAGATTACCAACGAATTCAACGTTTTCAATGAGAAAAGAATAGTGTATACACTCACAAATGATGAAAGGTACAAAGCTTACTCGGTGTAAGTATATACAATGCAACAAAAGATTACCGATTTATAAAAATCTTAAATCAAATCAATATAACAGTAAAAGTGCATGTGCTCATGGGATTAAAGTTTAATTCATGAAGTTATTCATCATATCAATAATTAAGACTAAAGTCTAATAACTTCTAAAATCGAGAACATGCATCATTGGGTTGTCTATTGGATCGGGAAATTATTGAAATTTATCATCGGAAACAAAGGCAAATGCCCAAAAAAGGAGAAAAAATAAAGAAAATCTTTTGAAATTTTTGAATTTTTCTAAGAAAAGCATACTAAGTAACTAACATGTGAGAAAAAACATGGACTAAATAAAGAAACGGATAGAATATCCCACACCCCCTAACTTAAAACTTGACATTGTCCTCAATGTAAATTAAGAACCAAGTCAAAGAGAGGAAAAGAGCGATATTACCCAAAATTGGAGCGATCCCCATAAGAATAAGTCCAAAGAATCTATACAACAAGTTAGTACCGAGCATAGCAAAAACAAATAACAAAAAGTTAACTAATTACACTAAACTAGATTAAAAAGGAAAGAAAAAATAAAAAGCTAACTATATACAACATACTATTTAGACTTCACACTAACTGTACACTAGAAGTCTAAATAGCTGAGGGTCCACCATAAGAACGATTTGACTTTGGAGGATAACCGGTGTACCCTCACATACAAGCATGCCTTCCGAAAAATATGAATTCCGTTTTAACAACGGAAGGCATGTGTAAGGCGGAAGAAATGAACCATCGCCAATTAAAAGTTTTGGTGGGACAATGGGGGGCTTGGATTGAACGGGTGACAAAAACAAGTGGGGACCGAGAAAGGCTGAATATCCTCCCAAGGATTTTGAAGTTGGAATGGGAGGCGGCGCACACAAAGGCAAAGATACGATCATGGAGGGTGACTCGAGCAAGTACTCCTCATCGGCGATAGGGTTTAAAACATTAAAGTTTGAAACCGAATCATCGGGTACTTGTTCCGGTGTGATAATAGAAAATGAAAATGGGGATGAATGAAATTCAAACTCATGAGATGAATCATCATCGCATGAAGTTTGAGTTTCGAATGAAATAATATCATTTTCAATGAAATGTTCTTCTTTGGGGGCCAAAGAAGAAATCATTTCATTGCAAATAGATATTACGTCATTATCATCCTCACTTTCAATTTCTATTACGCAATGGGCAAAGTCTAGAATGTCTTGTTCCAAAGTAGGCACAAGTACCTCATTTGGTTTAAAACATTCCTCGAGCTCGATAGTCTTGGAAGCAAAATCGTCGTCATACTCAAATAATAAATCCAACTCATGTTCCCACGAACGATTTTCTTCCCGATAATGAGTTTCAATTTTCTCATTTTCATAAATACGCAATCCCTCACCGAATGTCATGGGTCGAGGTGCGAATGCATGAAAATGAGAGCTTTGAAAATTACTATCGAACTTAAACAAAAACTCATTATTATAGGAATTTTGAAAACTATTGCAATTCGTTTCAAAATTCCTATTATAAGGAGGTAAAGGCCCAAAATCATTGTCATCATCATCATCAAAATTCCAATAACCTAGATTTTGACTTTCGTTATACTCGCCCAAAGTCGCATTTGAATTTTTTTTACTTTGGGATGCTAAGTATTCACCGAAAGTCATAGGCCTAGAATTTTGAGAATTATAACAAGGATTACCGAAAGAATTGGAATAAGACATGCTTACCCCAGAAATGGCTCAAGTGGCGAATTCCACAAAGTAGGTGCGCGCGGGAAAAATTCAAGCGTTTCAAAGTGCTCAAATGTGGAAGTCCTGCAAAAAGTTAGCAAATAATACAAATAGAAAGAAAATACAATGAAATACTATATCAAATAAAGTCTAAAACAAACTCATCCCCGGCAACGGCGCCATTTGATAGACAGGGTTTCGCCGCGACGCGAGAGTCACCTACGCGCCGGTCATTTTTTGTTCGGCTCACCTGAACTATACAAAAACCTAAACTACGACTACACTCAACGGGTGAGTATAGCGGAAAGTCGGGTATCGAAAATCCACCGAGACTAGTTGCTAGAATTCAAGTGATTTAATAGTCCGAAATAAAAGTGTAAAAGATGATTACAAACTAAAAGAAAAGATGCATAAAGGGAAATGATTAACTAGGCAATGTATTGAAACTAGATTATGAAAGAGAGTAAAACTATAGGTTGCGTCGAATATCCCTCACCCGAGTTAATTAGTATAAAATGGTCACATAGGTCGACGAGTTATTACAAATGCATCTCGTTTCGACAGTTAATTAAATCAAGGGTTGTTACGCCCTAAATCGTCATAAAAGCCTAATAAGATTTTGGCGTCAACAAATATCCCGGAAATTACGTGCGAAAAGTTGTAAGCACGGGATATACATGATATGCCCCGTCAAATCTCCTAGGCGTAATAACTAGGACAACGCTCCCGAAATAGACCCGTAAACTCCATCACCAAAGCAAAGCAACGCGTCAACTCGAGTGAGTTCAATTCAAACACAACCTAACTTAAGTTACCTAGAAAGCATCATAAAAATGCGGTAAATGGAAAGCGATAAATAAACACGGTAAATCTATACTAGAAAGCGTGTAAATCAAAGCATGTAAATAAAGCAAGAAAACCTAAATTAGAAAGCTTGTAAATTATACTACAACAATGGAAACAAAAGAAATACAACTTAAATTAAATGGAGAGGATGATAAGTAGTCAACTTACACAACAAATGGGGTGTCAAACCAAGTATAAATGAAGAAGAACCATCCAAAACCACCCAAACCCTAACTACCACTCTCTAAAATCTATTCTAACTAAGTATATCTGAATAAAAACCAAAAATGGGTTTATATAGTAAGTGGGAAAAAGTAAGGGAAAAAGGAAAGAAAGAGCAAAGAGCCCAAAAAATCTGGCACTACCGGTCGACCGGTCGCAGGGGCGCGGCCGACCGACCCCTTAGGCAAAAGCATACTGTCTCCTTCCCATGGCAAAATTTGAAACCACGGTCGACTGGACCCAGGGACGCGGTCGACCGGTACTCTGTTTTCAGGCTGCATTTGGTCCATGATGAGGTGGAAAAGGTCCATTACGGAAACGAGCCTAGATTCTTCGTCCGAACTCCAAACGACACACCGTTTGTGGCCACGCGATGCTAACTCAATGAACTACGTATCCGTGGAATTTCCATGAGCCGAATAAGAAATGTAAATTGACTAAAATGCCCTTGAAGTAGCGTCCAACGATGGAACTTCTTCGAAATGCAACCGAACCTCACTTTTAGCGTTCCAATACCTACAAAAGCACAAATAACCCCTACAAAGCATGTACATATCCAAATCCAAGGTTGTATGGTAAATGAGCATAATTATAGGCATTTAGAATCGTAAAAGCACTAGAATGCACAAAGATAATGGGCGGAAATATGCAATATTTGATACGAATCAGTACCCCGATCAATGAGATCTTGAATTATGTTTCGAAGGTGAAAGCATTGGTCGGTGGTATGGCCAACTGTTGGGTGAAAGGCGTAATGAGCATCGTCCTTGAAGTTTCTCGGGAGTGGATTTGGCAATGGACGGGGATCCAAGGGTTTGATGAGGTTTCAGCTTAACAGGGCTTTGTAAACTTTGGAGGGGGGAGAATGGAGCTCAGTGTATTCTCTTCGGATGGGAGTAGGGCAGCTTTATGGTGCCCATGATGTGGTTGGTTGAGAGATGTTGTTGATGGTCGAGACGGTAGTACTGGCAGGCTTGTCAAACTTA
The DNA here is from genome assembly GCA_949130495.1 of Sambucus nigra. NCBI lineage: Eukaryota > Viridiplantae > Streptophyta > Magnoliopsida > Dipsacales > Adoxaceae > Sambucus > Sambucus nigra. The sequence continues at coordinate 163,406,935 of OX422220.1, read as the reverse complement.
CTAGGGGTGAACTGTCCAGACACCTTCTTTGGTTCAATCTCTGTTTAACGAGGCTTTCCTCAATTTCCACTCCAGCCTCTCTGAGAGCTCGAAAGTGGGGATAGTATTGTCCTCCCATCATCGCTCGGACATGGGGTAAGAAGTTTTTCTTCACTATGTTAACCTGTTCTTCTTCAGATGGCCGATTAGTCATGGTAGCTTCTTGTTCCCTCCTCCGGGTTATGAAGTTACTGACTGATTCTCCAGGATTCTATTTGAGCATCTCTAAATCACGACGGGTGACCTCAAGCTCTTCGTTGTATTTGTACTGTGACATGAATTCTTGGGCTAGATCCTCCCAGCTACGGATTCTGGATTCCTCAAGAGATAAAAACCATTGGAGGGCACTATCCTTCAAAGTTTGCTGAAACAATTGGGCCATCACTTCTTCAGAAGCCCCTAGTAGAGTCATGGAACGATGATAACTGCGAAGATGAACAATTGGGTGTCCACTCCCTCCGAACTTCTTGATATTTGGCATCTTGAACTTCTCGGGTAAGCTCGCTTTAGGATAAGGAGACATGTGGGTGTAGTCTATGTAATTCCCAAAGATCCTGATTTGGTAGAATTTCTTGGTGAGTATCTTGAGATCCTCTTTGACTTTATTCAACTCCTCCTCCTTTGGATCAACGACAACAGGCAGGTTAGCCATAGGCTGGGCAATGTTTGTCATTGGAAGTTGGGCAGGCGGCGGCCCATTGGCAGGAGGGGCACGTGGAGCGTGCTGATATTCTTTCGAAACCTAGATAGGCTTGGGTGGACCCATAGCATGAGGGAATAGGGTCTCCAGCTCTTGAGAAATAGGAACTTGGTTTCGTTGCATCTCTCGGACCTCGGTTTGGAGGTTGTCAATCTTGGACACAAGCTGAGCTAGGATTGTTGGCAGGTCCGGCTTTATGACTGGTGTTTGATCTGTATTCTCCATGGAAGATGGATGGATTTCAGACTCGGAATAAGTAGTAGAAGAATGGATGAAACTTCAGGGTGATTTGATTGAAGACCAAAGCCAATAGGGATCCAGGCCAAGGGCTTGCCATCGACCTAAGAAGGCTTAGGATGAGATTTATTTTTGAGAAAAAAGGAAGAACTATTTTTGAATTTTTAATAAAGAAGGGAGAAATGTTTTTAGATTTTTGATAAAGACAGGAGAAATGTTTTTTGTGACGGAACTCAGCATTATTATTATGATTGTTATGTTTTCACATGTATTTAATTCTCCTAAATGCAATGTCGGACGGGACCCGAGACTGGAAAAGTGGGGGTCTTAATATATGCAAAGCTATGGTTTGGACTTGTAACCAGGCTCACGGACAGGGTCCTATTTTAAAAATGCGCAAAAATTGGGCGACAGGCCGACCCAGAATTTCGGCAAAGTTTCGGGTTGAAATCGACAATCTAAAGTGCGTGTCCTAGGTTTGACACCTATATGCGGGTATGCAGCTGGTTGGGTGAATCGGCATGGGTTCCCCCCTTTGGCGTGACTTCCACGATATACGTCTTGCTCTTGTGGGCAATGAGTACGTGTGGACAAGCCATTTGATATACCTGAGTGTACGTGAATTGCCTCACCATATACCTCATGGGCACGGTACGTGTGAGAGCGAATTCGATATTCTCGATGTACGTGAATGAATTCCCTGCGATTTACCTCCCGTCATGACACCGGTCAAGCGGTACGATGTGGGGGGAACTGTTCAATATACGTCGAAGGTACTTTGTCAATGGAAGGTGAGAGTCATATCGCTTAGGCTAACTGTGTCCTACCGGACTAGCGCCCTTCACGAAGTGACCCTCCAGTTACTGGGTAATATTTAGTCAATATCAATGCTCTTTGGTGATGTCGTGTGAATCATGCATGATTCTCTTATTAGTATCTTATGATGGGAATGCCTTTCTTGATTATGCAAAATAGGGAGCCGAGTATGAGTACCCCAAAAGGTACACCAAGTATGGATAGGTTATGCGTGAATCATGGGGATATACATGTGATCCTAGGTTCACGTGGTGTGAAGTGTACATGGAGAAATTCTACAAGTGTGTGAATATAAGCATAAGAATGGGATACACATGAGAACGGGGGACATGCAGATATGGGGGGAAACATAATAAAATATAACATCCATGTAAATAGAGTCAAACCCTCAATATAAAAAATAAATATCCCCAGCAGAGTCGCCACTGTGGCCATCCTCGATCCTCGACGCCCGGGCGGGCGCGTGGTGGAAAGGATCATTCGGGTCCCGCGCGTCCCTCTTGGGAGCGCTTCGGTCGGCATCGTTTGTGGTGTAAAAATGTAGAGAGATTCAGAGTCGCAAGTCTATTTTACTCAAAACAGACAAAAGAAAAAAGGGGAAGCCACCTCGAAGGATGGCATCCAAAGACGTACTGGTGCGTGCGAAACCAAGATGATTCGAGAAGGGTTCGGAGGCTTAGTTATGAAATGGAAAGGTGTCAGGAACCCATTTCGCCCTTTCGGTTGTAATACCCCGTAATTTTAATGACTTTTAAAATGGGTTATATTTTAAATTAATGGATTAATTGGATCTTATTATAAATTAATTCATTTGGGTTTTATCCGAATTGTGGATATTAAAATGGATGATTCTGAATATTACTTAAAGATATTTAGGTAATATTTGAATGTGATGTCATTGATATGACGGTATGATATAGATTCGGTAATTTGAATTTTTAGTCAAACGCGGTATGGGACGTGTTGGGACTAATTTATTAAATTAAAAAGGAAATTTATTTTCTATCGAACTTATAGTCATTTCGACTGCGTCGTTGCGTCCGGAAGGTTCGAAATAGTCAGAAAAGTCTATTTGGATGTTAATTTTGAGTCTCGGGTCATTTGGAACTGAAAAGACGACCCAAAATGGCATTTTGGTTATTTTTACAAGGGGGATGAATAGTGATTTCGGATTTTGTCTTATTATAAGTATTTGGAGATTAGTGTATGTAGGTTCATTTCATCTCTTCTACACAAAATTGAAAAGTCATCTTCTTAGAGAGAGTGGAAGGTTGCTTGGAAAGAAAAAGAAGTTTGCTTGGGAAGGAGGAGAACCAAAGGTCAAAGGTCACCACCACCATCACCACTTGTGTTATTCAACTCCAAAGGATCAGATCTTCATTAGAGGCAAGTGTTTGATATTTGCAATTTAAGTTCGTATATTGTCCATGTTAGGATAGTTATAAAAAGAGATGATTTTCATGCTTGGAAGATGAAAGGATATAGTTGTTAATGGATTTTTGGAATCTAAAAATATATAGGAATTAAACTCATGTTATAGGTAGTTAGTAATCCAATAAATATTCATCAATCTTTGGAAGAAATTCTAAAAATAATTTAGTGTTCTTGAAGATAATATGTTGATAATTTTCTGGAAAAATAGGCAAAAACGAGTGGAATGAGAAGAGCCAATTTGGAATGTTTAGATCTTCTTTTTGAGTGCATTTGGATGAGATTTAAGAAAAACTCAAAACACATACCTGACTCAATTTTTCGTGTAGAATCCAAATCTGAAGTCGGATTGATGATTTGAATAATTTTTGGATCTGATTTTTCTGAGTATTTAAAATATGAGAATTCATGATGTTGTTTCTTTTTAATGTTGGTTCTTATCCCAAAACTTTTGTAGATCTTCGGTGATCATTAATTGGATATTATGGGACTTAGAGAAGATCAGTAAGCCTTAGTTAAGATTTGAATTAATTTGATTGGGATTTAATTGATTAGAATTATGATAATTAAAGTTAAAGAGTTTTCGGTTGCTAGATTCATGTGTTGGATTCTAATCTGTTTGTATGAGGATTAAGGATAGTTCAACTAGGGGAGATTTAATATAACACCTGGGTAGCCTTAGGGTTACAATTTGAATATGAAGGACTGAGTTTAGTTCAAGTGCTTAGCGTTACAACTCCTGGATAGAGATGGGAGTTTAGAACACATTTGGTTGAAAGAGGGTATGAGGTTATCCCGATCGCGTATTTGAACTTGACGAACCTCCTCGATCGACAAGTTAAGTAGTAGTGTATTGGAGGGGTTCCTTTTTTGGATTTTTCTTTGCGAGACGCTCCGCGCATGAACTTTAACGACGTCAGGAGTGGAGAGATGTTATAGGATGCGAGGACAATTAAAATATGAAGTAAAGATATGACATTTTAATACGTGGGATTTAAAGAGATATAATGCAACGTAAGGGAATAATCTAAGGTTAATGTGAGTTCCTTGTTATTAGTATACTATAGGTATGATAATACCTATTTGATTGATTAATGATTATGTGTATGACATACCTAGCTTACTTGCTATCGGTGGGAGGTTTGCGCGTGAGGGCAGTCATATCCTGATGAATCCATGGGACCTTTGATTTGTCGCTCGAGAACATAGGTCTATGAAAGACTTAGTGGGTAGTTGATAAGTCCGCTGACTATGGGTACGTAGGTATGTGCGTGACCCATGGGTATGAGAACTATGTTCGCCTCCAATGATTGTGTTGTTTTTAATGGTTCGAGGTATCCTCACCGAACCTTTTGTCCCCCTTTTCGGCGACCAACAATATTGGGACAAGATAGCAGAGTAATGAATTGCACCGCAGCTGTGACTCGGGGTGCCGTATTATATATGAATATATATATATATATATATAATGGATTAAATGAATGAATGGATATTTATTATGGTTAAATCTATCTACGGTGATAATTGTAGATAACGGTGAATAGAGAAAGATAATTGAATTAAGTTAATGAATGTTTATTGAAAAACTTAATTCATATTAATTGAGAAATGATTCATGTTAATGAGAAACGATGAGAAATGTAAATGAACAATAATGTGACGTATGGTATGGGACATATGGGGATTATGATATTGGGATGGAATTATAATATGGAGACTAGAAAAGAGGAACCATTAACTAGGAGGTTAATAGGAAACGTTAAGTGTGCACTCTAGTTGAGAGGTGAAAATGGCAAGTGAGAGTTGGGTCTAACATGCACATAATAAAAGATTTCTTGCACTTGTTAAATACTTGCTGTTTTAAAAATCATTTTCACAATCGGGCTCTGACCCGTTTCCTTGCATATTTTCTTTTCTATTGTATCTTCTATATCAGGTGTCCAGCAATAGGGACGCCAACCATAGCGGATTACGACGAGCTATGGAGCTATGGAGTATTGCTTAGACGCTTATCTTCATTTGATTCACAGTATTCTTAGTTAGGGAATGTCACCCAAAGGATTCAGTTATCTTCTTCTATCGGGTTCAAATACTATGGTATTCGTGTCATTTTAATACATTTGATATTGTTGGGATTACTGTAGTGGATTAATATTATTTGGGAATGTTTATTCCAATTGCATTCAAATTATTTTGTGTTATCTACTTAGTTATCAGTGTTGTAGAATAAAATGTGTTGTGTTATTCTTAAACTGGAAATGGATTTTTTTAAATTAAAATTTGGAAAGTTTTTAACACCAACTTAATTGAGTATTGGGTGAGTTGTAAATGTTTTCGACAGTGATGTTAAGAATGAGCCAACTGTATGTTCTGTTTTAATTTGGTATGGGACTGGCCACCCGGTATTTAATTAGGCGGGGTGTTACAGGTGGTATCAGAGCATCAGGTTCTAGTGTTCTTTAGGATCTGTACGGCTTACTGTATTTTTTTGCTTAGCGTTCTTTGATATAGAGCCCCATGTTTAGGATTGTTGATCTCTTTGGTAAGATTCCGTATATATCAGTGAATCTTATTTACGTTCGGGAGTGATCGAACAAAGAAGTCTAGCAGATGAGGGCCATTGAATGGATAACGGAGATCGTACTTAGGAGGTTATGAAGTATGTTCGAGTATGATGATCGTAGTCGAGGTCACCCCTAATATGGAAAAATTACGGAGAGTCATCAGTAGAAGTTCTTGAAATGCGGGAATTGTGTGTGTTACCTAACGAAGGCAATATATTCAAAGGCTTGGGCATATAGTGGAGTGTGGTTAACTAGAACTGAAAATTTGGGGTAAAATTTTTTCTTGACTTATCGGAGCAAAGTTTTATTAGTGGGAGTCAACAACCACCACCCGCGAATGAGGGTATGTTTTCTATCTAAGGAATTATGAGGCGTATATTGATTTTTGTAGCAATTAATATTGTGTGGGAAAAAGGGTTGCTAAACTTAGCCTATAGCATTGTTATATAAGTAGACTCACCGAGGGGTTGGGGACACCTATATTTTTCATGTCATCACGTGGGTCTGATTTTTATCGCAGAATTACTTGCTTTGGGCATGTCCGAGCATGATATGACTATCGGCATGCATTGACTTGTGGTATAGGAGAGCGTATGTACTACTACTATAGCTAGCATCTTGTCTTTTATAAGAGAGTATATGAGTAGACTTTATTCAAATTAATAAAACCTGTAGAGAGGTAATAAACTATTGACTAAAGACCTGAGGAGTTTCGATGACCGACTACTTTAGGTAGTAGTGTATCGGGGGGGTTCCTTGTTTGGATTTCTCTTGCGAGACACCCTACACATGAAACGAATAACCGTTGGGAGTTGAAATAAGTTAGGCCCTTAGGATATGAGTTTATAACCTTTGCTATTATAATGAAAGTTGTACGATAGGGTGTACGGGCGCCCTGGATGATTGGATTGTAGTAGTTTTCAAAATTGTGAAACAGTATGTAGTTGTGACTTCAGGATGTATTTACTTGATGATGGAGGATCATTTTTCTGAACTTGGTTAAGTGAACGGTATAGGGAAGATTGGGAATAATTTAAATTTGATTCAGTTGGAACTATATGGTGAAACTTAGTGTAACATCGATGGGGATTTTCGTTAATGTACTGTATGGGCGGTACTACTTAGATTTCTTGCGATGTGAGATTTATACTCGGAGTTGACCTTATCAGTATGGTTCATTTTTCTAAATTTCGGGATGAAATTATGTTATAAGGGGGGAAGTATGTAATACCCCGTAATTTTAATGACTTTTAAAATGGGTTATATTTTAAATTAATGGATTAATTGGATCTTATTATAAATTAATTCATTTGGGTTTTATCCGAATTGTGGATATTAAAATGGATGATTCAAAATATTACTTAAAGATATTTAGGTAATATATGAATGTGATGTCATTGATATGACGGTATGATATAAATTCGGTAATTTGAATTTTTAGTCAGACGCGGTATGGGACGTGTCGGGACTAATTTATTAAATTAAAAAGGAAATTTATTTTCTATTGACCTTATAGTCATTAAATGAAAAGACAACCCAAAAAGTCATTTTGGTTATTTTTACAAGGGGGATGAATAGTGATTTCGAGTTTTGTCTTATTATAAGTATTTGGAGATTAGTGTATGTAGGTTCATTTCATCTCTTCTACACAAAATTGAAAGGTCATCTTCTTAGAGAGAGTGGAAGGTTGCTTGGAAAGAAAAAGAAGTTTCCTTGGGAAGGAGGAGAACCAAAGGTCAAAGGTCACCACCACCATCACCACATGTGTTATTCAACTCCAAAGGATCAGATCTTCATTAGAGGCAAGCGTTTGATATTTGCAATTTAAGTTCGTATATTGTCCATGTTAGGATAGTTATAAAAAGAGATGATTTTCATGCTTGGAAGATGAAAGGATATAGTTGTTAATGGATTTTTGGAATCTAAAAATATATAGGAATTAAACTCATGTTGTAGGTAGTTAGTAATCCAATAAATATTCATCAATCTGTGGAAGAAATTCCGAAAATAATTCAGTGTTCTTGAAGATAATATGTTGATAATTTTCTGGAAAAAGAGGAAAAACGAGTGGAATGAGAAGAGCCAATTTGGAATGTTTAGATCTTCTTTTTGAGTGCATTTGGATGAGATTTAAGAAAAACTCAAAACACATACCTGACTCAATTTTTCGTGTAGAATCCAAATCTGAAGTCGGATTGATGATTTGAATAATTTTTGGATCTGATTTTTCTGAGTATTTAAAATATGAGAATTCATGATGTTGTTTCTTTTTAATGTTGGTTCTTATCCCAAAACTTTTGTAGATCTTCGGTGATTATTAATTGGATATTATGGGACTTAGAGAAGATCAGTAATCCTTAGTTAGGATTTGAATTAATTTGATTGGGATTTAATTGATTAGAATTATGATAATTAAAGTTAAAGAGATTTCGGTTGCTAGATTCATGTGTTGGATTCTAATCTGTTTGTATGAGGATTAAGGATAGTTCAAGTAGGGGGAGATTTAATATAACACCTGGGTAGCCTTAGGGTTACAATTTGAATATGAAGGACTGAGTTTAGTTCAAGCGCTTAGCGGTACGACTCCTGGATAGAGATGGGAGTTTAGAACACATTTGGTTGAAAGAGGGTATGAGGTTATCCCGATCGCGTATTTGAAGTTGACGAACCTCCTCGATCGACAAGTTAAGTAGTAGTGTATTGGAGGGGTTCCTTGTTTGGATTTCGCTTTGGGAGACGCCCCGCGCATGAACCTTAACGACGTCGGGAGTGGAGAGATGTTATAGGATGCGAGGATAATTAAATTATGAAGTAAAGATATGACATTTCAATACGTGGGATTTAAAGAGATATAATGCTACGTAAGGGAATAATCTAAGGTTAATGTGAGTACCTTGTTGTTAGTATACTATAGGTATAATAATACCTATTTGATTGATTAATGATTATGTGTATAACATACCTAGATTACCTGCTATCGGTGGGAGGTTTGCGCGTGAGGGCAGTCATATCCTGATGAATCCATGGGACCTTTGATTTGTCGCTCGAGAACATAGGTCTATGAAAGACTTATTGGGGAGTTGATAAGTCCGCTGACTATGGGTACGTAGGTATGTGCATGACCCATGGGTATGAGAACTATGTTCGCTTCCAATGATTGTGTTGTTTTTAATGGTTCGAGGTATCCTCACCGAACCTTTTGTCCCCCTTTTCGGCGACCAACGATATTGGGACATGATAACAGAGTAATGCATTGCACCGCAGCTGTGACTCGGGGTGCCGTATTATATATGAATATATATATATATAATGGATTAAATGAATGAATGGATATTTATTATGGTTAAATCTATCTACGGTGATAATTGTAGATAACGATGAATAGAGAAAGATAATTGAATTAAGTTAGTGAATGTTTATTGAAAAACTTAATTCATATTAATTGAGAAATGATTCATGTTAATGAGAAACGATGAGAAATGTAAATGAAAAATAATGTGACGTATGGTATGGGACATATGGGGATTATGATATTGGGATGGAATTATAATATGGAGACTAGAAAAGAGGAACCATTAACTAGGAGGTTAATAGGAAACGTTAAGTGTGCACTCTAGTTGAGAGGTGAGAATGGCAAGTGAGAGTTGGGTCTAACATGTACATAATAAAAGATTTATTGCACTTGTTAAATACTTGCTGTTTTAAAAATCATTTTCACAATCGGGCTCTGACCCGTTTCCTTGCATATTTTCTTTTCTATTGTATCTTCTATATCAGGTGTCCAGCAACAGGGATGCCAACCTTAGCGGATTACGACGAGCTATGGAGCTATGGAGTATTGCTTAGACGCTTATCTTCATTTGATTCACAATATTCTTAGTTAGGGCATGTCGCCCAAAGGATTCAGTTATCTTCTTCTATCGGGGTCAAATACTATGGTATTCGTGTCATTTTAATACATTTGATATTGTTGGGTTTACTGTAATGGATTAATATTATTTGGGAATGTTTATTCCAATCGCATTCAAATTATTTTTTGTTATCTACTTAGTTATTAGTGTTGTAGAATAAAATGTGTTGTGTTATTCTTAAACTGGAAATGGATTTTCTTAAATTAAAATTTGGAAAGTTTTTAACACCAGCTTAATTGAGTATTGGGTGAGTTGTAAATGTTTTCGACAGTGATGCTAAGAATGAGCCAACTGTATATTCTGTTTTAATTTGGTATGGGACTGGCCACCCGGTATTTAATTAGGCGGGGTGTTACATCGGTCTCTCATGAATATTTGCTATTTTCCTTTGGTTTTCCCCCGTGATATGTGTGCATGTGTATATATAGAATGGAGGTAAGAATCCTCGACTTATATTATGAAAAAGATAAAGCGAGTCGTCCTAGGAAGATATAAAGGTAATAGTAGAAAAATAAGATTTATGCGATTACCCCTACGTTGATTGTTATAAGGGAACGATAACGCATATGGAGTAATGCGTTATTAAGGGCAACTATATAGAATATAAGGAAAATGGATTTATAGAAAATAGAAAATAAGAGAAAAAAAGGTGAGAAAAAGGACTCGAGTCTCGAGTTTTACCCAGAGATGCCTACATAGCCTATAAAGGCATCAAAGTCCAGGTAGTTCGCATACAAAATGAGGGGTGGGGTTTATTCCATAAATCCAAATGAGGAATCTCTTATTTGTAAGTGTGTGTGTGTGTGTGTAGAAAAAGGTGTTTTAGTTATGAGAAAAGTGTGGAAAAGTGTGAGAATCCCTACTTGGAATTTATGAGCAAACCCTATTTTCTTATTTTTTGGGTTTTATGAAAATAAAAGAGGTACAATAATACTAAATAAAAAGTATATTTGGATGTGTTAGATGAGATAATAAAAAGTGCTAAGTAATAAAACAAGTTATTGCGAATTTAAGAGAATTTAAGAGAGAGTAGAGAATGTTGGACCTTCTTGAAGATCTTGAGGTTGATCTTGAGTGTTGAATAGCATCCCTTGAGCTTGGATGATGATGGAGATTGGTTAATTCACCGAGTTTGATGAAAAGGATGATGAAAAGTGGAAGTAAAAAAGGGATTTGGGAGTTGAAATCACACTGCCTTCGAGAGAGGTTTCTGGGATTCGTTGAGAGAGATTTTTATCAGATCTGAGCTCTCTTGCAAATGAGGTGAAGGCCTCCTTTTATAGGCCCAGGTGGGTGCCGATTGGCATAGACCTGTTCCTGCCCATTGGCAGGTGCCGATAGGCCGGGTTTGGAACATGCCATTTGACAATGCGCCTCAAGCTTTTTCGGAAAATCGGCCGCCAAGGGAATACCATTGGTCAGAATCGTGCACGGGTCATACCGTTTGAAAGGTAATTCAGAAACCTTTGAAAGTCCTTGGGACTGCTCCCGGGTTCGGGAGTTGACTTTGGGTCAAATACGGCTCAGAAGCATTTGTCGGTCCGTTGGACATGGAATCTCTCGGACGGAAACGGATCGTTTGCCCGCATGGTAAGTCCGAATTGCGCACGGGGTGGACTATTGGGAAGGTTAGGTGATGTACTTAGACATTCCAAAGAGTTTGACCCGGTTTAGAGCATTGACTTTGGGCAACCAGGCCCGAGAAGCGCTCGGTGGCCTCCCGGAGTCAAACGGACAGTTTGTCCGCAGGGAAAGTTGAAATCGAGCACAGGACAAACCGTTGGAAAAGGTATTCAGCAAGCTTTGAAGATTCATTCAGCCTTGATCGAGCTGAAGAGTTGACATAGGTCAAATAGAGCCCAGGAGCTCTCGATGCCTCTAGGTTAGGTTTCGGATGCAAATGGATCGTTCGTCCGCATGGTAAGTCAAAATCGCACATGGGGCGGACCGTTGGAAAGGGTATTCAGTTCCCTTTAAAGATTCATTGAGTCTCAGTCGAGACGAAGAGTTTGACTTTTTGTTCAAACTGAGCCGGGGAGTGCTCGATGGCTTTTAGGTCAGTAGTCGGGACGTGACCTGGGATTACAGTGATGAAGGGAGGTACTAGGGACCTGAGGAGAGTTAGGGGGTAACAGAATGGGGTGTCTACAGAGCCCCTCGACGGGTGAGTTTGGAACAAATGATGACCGTTGAATAGACACCACATGATGCTTTTGAGGGAGTATGACCGATTCAGAGGGTCCAGGCCGATTCTGAGGACCTAAGGAGTGTGCTTGGGAGGACCAATTCTGCGGGTCAAAGCCGAATCTACGGGCTTAGGTGAAGGTCTACCGGGGTCAATTATGACCTAAAGAGTGGTGACGATCGAGGACCGAGGTCAATTCTGACCTAACTCAGGTGACGATCCAAGAATGGGGCCAATCTTGACCCGAGAGTGGTGACGAACGAAGATCGAGGTCAATTCTGACCTAACTCATGTGACGATCCAAGACCAGGGCCAATTCTGACACTAAAGTGGTGACGATTGAGGCCCAAGGTCAATTCTGACCTAACTCAGGTGACAATCCAAGACCAGGGCCAATTCTGACCCAAGAGTGGTGACGACCGAGGACCGAGGTCAATTCTGACCTAAATCAGGTGACGATCCAAGACTGGGGCCAATTCTGACCCAAGAGTGGTGACCACCGAGGACCGAGGTCAATTCTAAGCTAACTCAGGTGACGATCCAAGACCGGGGCCAATTCTGACCCAAGAGTTGTGACAACCGAGGACCGAGGTCAATTCTGACCTAACTTAGGTGACGATCTAAGACCGGGTCCAATTCTGACCCAAGAGTGGTGACGATCGAGAACCAACGTCAATTCTAACCTAACTCGATGTGACGATCTAAGACCGGGGCCAATTCTGACCCAAGAGTGGCGACGACCGAGGATCGAGGTCAATTCTGACCTAACTCAGGTGCCGATCTAAGACCGGGGCCAATTCTAATCCAAGAGTGGCTTTGATTATACTTGAGAAAGAGCTTTGTGATTTTGATCTAAGCTAGGGAGCTGATAGCTGGGGAAGCTTTTAGGAGACCTCGCAAGGGGGAATAACCTACTTTGGGTGTTGTAAGAGAATTTCGCTGGGGAAGTGATCAGATGATCCTTAAGGATCCTCCGGAGTTTTACCAGGAGGAGTTTTCACTTGGTTTTTTAGGATTCAGCTGGGGAAGAGGGGTTTCGCTTGAGGGAATGCAAAATTTTCTTGGTAAAAAGGCTCTAGATCCTTCCTAGTATTTTTAGGAATTTTCCGAGGATTTTTCGAGGCTTTCTAATATTTTCTGGGAATTTTTGTATGAAATTTTAAGGGGGTGACGGTCGGCATGGTGTGAGAGGTGCCATTCGGCAATAGCATGGACTTTTGGGCTGCCTCGGGAAGGCAAGGGGTTAGTTCCGATCGGTATGGTACGGTGAGATGTCGATCGGCATGTCACTTGGCATCCTATATAAAGGGGGCGAATCCCCTCATTTTTCCACAGCTTCTTTTGCTTTCACTCTCTCTATGATTCTTCTGCAAAATGTTCTAGCATTCCGATCTTCAAGAAATGGCCGCCTTTGTGAGCACTGCAGTCCACCGGGAGTGGTTGATCATTGATGATTGGGCGGATGTGGAGTCGAGGGCTAGGGCGCCCCTTGCTTTGGTGAGTGAGAAGTCCTTTGATGCGTTTAAGCCTGTTGCGAATGAGCGGACCTTGCTGCGGGAGCCATCACGTCATCGCTCTTCGAGAGTGATTCCCAGTGGTTATGTAAGTAACCTGACCTTTGGCATTCTTCTCTTTTTGGTGATCTTTCTTTCTTGATCTTTGATGAGACTTTTCTTTTTGCCAGTCTGATATTTCTTTGAAGAACATGTGTGCCCGTGGGACAACGGGGCTCAAGGATGTCTGGGAGAATCTCCCACCTGTGGTGCACTAGATGGTATCATCAACGGGTTTTGGGCGGTTGGCATCGGCTCTGGATGAGATGCCTCATTTGACAGCGGCCTTGTGCGCTTTGGGAGAGAGGTGGTGGGACACTACCCACACCTTTCATTTTGGATTCGGGGAGATGATTGTGACTCCCTTAGACATGCAACAGCTGCTGGGGCTGGATTGTGATGGTGAGAAAATAGAGGTGGATCGCTCTTTACGGGTGAGACCAGAGGTAGTGCGTGCGACACTTGGTGATGTAGGGAGGATAGTTTCTGGGGATTCTATCTGGTTGTCCCTACTGAAGGATGTTCTGTTGGGTAGGGAGATCGATGTGGAGGATGGGCTGCAAGTGAGGCAGATGGCCCGGTTATTCATTATTTTGGTGCTCGGAGGTTTCATGGTGGCATCGAGCGGCGACGTTGTCGATTTGTGGTTTCTGCCGTACTTGAGGATGTTTTTGGACATCCCTGTTTATGATTGGGGGAGTCTGACCTTCGAGATCCTTTACTTTTCTCTGGATGCTTTCAGCCAGTTCTGCCGGCAGACCTTTACAGGGGCCACGTACCTTCTTGAGGTGTTCTTTAGTTTGTGCATTTCTTTTCATGCATTCACATTTTCCTTTCATGCATTCTCATTTTCCTTATGCGTCTCTTTTTTCTTGTGAATTCAGATGTGGTTCTATGAGGTGATTGGGTGAAACACCCCGTTGATTTCTTTGAAGGACGACACTATTGGGGATTTCTATCGATTGTATCGATGGCGTAAGGCCAATCGACAGTCGAAGGGGTTTCTTTCCGTGGAGGCGGTGCGTCAAGTCTTGAATGACCTGACTAGTGGTAGGGTAAGACTCTTTCCATTTCAGTCTAGGTTTTTGCACCTTCTGATCTTGTATTGATTTATGCTCTCTTGGATATTTTGATGTGACCTTTAACCCGTGGAGGATAGCCATTCAGGATGTGGGGGCGTCCAGGCTGAACGCGCGAATGAGGCATTTGCTAGCGCATGAGTTCGGCCATTCCTGGTACCTCAGGGAGAGGGTGACTCATCGGATTACTGAGGAGGAGGTGGTGGTTCCACCCGCGCAGCCTCCTATGTCTATGAGGCGGGAGCGACTGATGTTAGAGGATGAGAGGATCACTACGATGATCGACTAGTCCTACTTGCTATACACCGATACGGCTGCGCCGTATGACTATATGGATTTCGTGATGAGCTGGTTGATGGCGCCCAGCATATACGATGCACTGCCCTTCCCTCCGGCGGGATTGAGTCAGGCGGTGGGTTATTCTCACTGTGGTGGTGGCCCGTTGTCATCTGCGGCGGTGGCGACCTCGGAGGTCCCTTTTGTACGGCTGCATACCCCTTCATACAACATTCGGCGGGCTGATGGAGGGATGGTGCATATGCTGCACTGTCCTCATGCGATGGATCCGGAGGATTTGGGTTTGACAGAGGAGGTCCTTTAACCTGCGATATACCTTTTTGTTCCTTTCTTTTGTTCTTTTTTGTTTTGATCATCTTTTCTTTGATATTGATTTCGCCTTTTCTTTCAGCAACTCCGGGTGTCGACCACTTGGCTTAGGGACATCAGAAACTAGATATCTTCGATGACTTCCCATATTCGGGATGCGGTTCCTGTTCCTTCTTACTTGGCGCCATCTGCTTCGTCCGGAGAGGACTCTGGTTTGGGAAGTGGTGGTGTGTCATCTCGCCGTGGGAGGAAGTGAGCGCATCGCAGGGGTGCAAGCTCTTGAGAGAGAGATAATGAAATGTGGGTTCGGGATGAGTCCCGTTGTTTTTGTCTTTTTCTTTTTATTTCCTGCAAAACTGATGTAATACAGAACACAAGTATATGCAGTGCGATGGAGTTTTTTTATTATCTTTTATTAATGATGAATGAATGCATGCACATGCGCTTTTTACTTTGCTGCTGAGACCGTAAAAAAGAATATTTTTGAAAAAAAATTTGAACGAAAGTTTTTGATTAACAGAAAAAGGATTTTGAAATTCTGTTGAGAATATCAATTTATTTTTATTGAGTTTTCTGATTTGACAAAAGAGGAAAAAGGCAAATTTCTAAAAATGGGGGGGTTGCCAATCGGCAAGCACCTTGTCCGGCCTATCGGTAATTCACTGTAGTCCCATCAATTAAAGGCTTTGATTGGTACCCTCTTCAGCCTTTGGTACCTTGTGGGGTAGGATTCCCTCCGATTTCTGCCGGGATTATGTCCCTTGTGAGGATTTTCAAGTATAAAAAGGGGGGAGGGTGGAGTGTTTTCATCACACCTTTGCATTCTTATCTACCCTCCCACTATTTCTTAGCCTTGTAAGATGACTCTCCCTGGTAGCATTGAGTTTGCCAACTACCTCGAAGCCTTGGAAGCTATGTGCTCTTATAATATCGACTACGAGGCTTTCAACATGCGTCGAGTCTCCTTGTGGAGCAATCGGCCTATTGAGTGGAATATGTTGATGGCGGCGGTACAATTCTGGTACCCCGAAGACCATGTATTCCCCTTTGGGTTGGAAGAAGTTTGTCCTACCTACGAGGAATTTTCTGCCATACTGGGTGTGAATCCCAGCATTGTTGCGGCTTTGCCCAGATTTTCCCGTTCTCTTAGGGATTTGTTGGCCGGGCTTCTTCACATTTTTACTTTGGCGGCTAGATCATTGGTTGCTGGAGGAATGATCTCCCTCCCGGCGGTGCTGCAATCCGTGCATTTGTGGGAAGTAGGTGATGCTGGCTATGCTGGAGCCGTTGTTCTGGTCCTGGTTTCAAAATTACTATTGGTGACTGGGGAATTGCAGGTGGACCCACAACTTGTAGCCATTACTTCATGGATGTCATACCGTCGCAATCTCGCGACAGTGATATTGGCGGAGACTCTGAATGGCCTGGATGCCTGGAGAGAAGGCCATTCTGACTTTTTGAGGGGTAGCCCTGTGATGCTGTTCATATGGTTGTCTGAAAGATTCCGCTTGTCGACTCCTCCAGAATATCCCTTGTTGGTCGTACCCAACTTCTTTTCATGCTACTTCATCCGCGTTGGCCTGTATGTTGAGAACTGGGAGAATTGGATTGTGGAGCATGGGGCTTGTGGTTTGTATTGGTCAGTGCCTTGGTGGGGGAAGTTGCAGCCCGTTCTGGAGCTAGGAGAGTATTCATATGTGCGGCTGGTTGGTCTCAGACAGACCTCTTTTTATTTCCCTTGGCGGCTTTTGCGCCAATTCAGCTGGGCGCAAGTCGTGCCCCCTCGGACCTCAAATTTCTTTCCGGTAGAGGATTTGAATGAGCGCCAGCGTCTGTTGCTTGGGTCTCTGTGGGAAAATCGGCGTCCATCGACCTATCCTTCTCAGTATGTCGGGAAGGTTTGCCATGTCCCCAAAGATTATATGAAGTTGTTGTGGAGGAAAGTAGTCAGCAAGATGTTAGCAGTAGAGACTGGACAATGATGGTTTTTTTTATCTGACTCCATGGAAGGGGTTGTTGTGATTTTTTAGAAGATGGTTAAGGCTCATTGATCCATGGAATGTTTACGACACTATATATAGGCAGGGGAAACTTCGGGTCCTCAGGATGTAGATGATGAGGGTGCAGGCTCCTCTAGTAGCTGTGGGTAGGACTCCTGGGGAGTTTATTTGTGTAACAGGTGTGGGGATTTTATTTGGCTTTTTATGGTAGTGGGGGAAGTGAGTTATCCATTCCTTTTTCTTATGTAATCCGTACTGTAATTTCTTATTAATGAAATAAATAAGTTTTTTATCATCCAGTTGTGCCTCTCGATGAATTTTGTATTTTTGAATTATCTATACTAATCGCTAAGGCATACATAATCCTTTTGTTCAAATATTTTTAGAATGAACTGCCGTTATCGGAGGTAAGAAAAGAATAGTATTTTGTGAAAAAGAAACGGTCGTGCTCATGTGAGGAGTATGAGCTGCCTAGGTACCTCTGGTGTTTTTTGAAAAGTTTTTTAAAAATAGTTTTTGTAGAGGATCAGGCCCACGTAGTTCTGGGTAGAGGGAAATAAAGCTTTTTTTATAATAGAAGGGGGATGAGAAGAGTCGTAGCGTGTCGAGATTTCAGACTAGGGGTAGAATTTCTTGAGATGATCCAGATTGACTGGACGAGCCATCTCTTCCCCATCCAGGTCAGTGAGCATGGCGGCACCGCCAGATAAGATTCTCTTCACAATGTAGGGGCCGCTCCAATTGGGCTTGAATTTCACTCAGGGGTCCCAGATGGGTTCTATTATCTCTTTGAGGGCTAAATCCCCCTCCCGGACACCGCGGTCCTTGACTTTCTTGTTGAATGATCGCGCTATTCGGCGATGGTACCCCTGTATGTGGTAAAGAACCTTCAATCTTCTTTCATCTAGGAGGGATATCTCATCAAGACGGCTTTGGCACCAATCTTCTTCACTAACTTTGCTTTCGAGCAGGATGCGTAGCGAGGGTATTTCCATCTCCACAGGTAGGACTGCTTCCATGCCGTAGACCAGGTAGTAAAAGGTAGCCCCAATAGAGGTTGGGATTGAGGTTCAATAGCCCTAGAGGGCATATGGGATCCAGTTGGTCCAATCCCTACAACTTTTGGTCATCTTATTGATGATGGCTTTGAGCTTCTTATTGGCGGCTTCAACTGCACCATTGGTCTGAGGTCGGTAGGGAGAAGATTTGTGTCTCGGAATCCCGTACTCGTTGACTACTTCTGTGACTTCTGCTTCAAAATTTAGCCCGTTATCTGATACCAGCTCATGCGGGACCCCATATCAGCAGATGATATTTTTTAGAGGAATTTGGCCACTTTCCTTGCGTTCAACACTGCGTATGACTCAGCTTCGACCCATTTGGTGATGTAATCGATGGCGACCAGGATGAACTCATATTCGTTTGAAGACTTTGGTGTAACCTTCCCTATGATGTCGATACCCCAGGTGGAGAATGGCCACGGAGAGGTCATGTTGTATAATTCTCGCGGAGGTAGGTGTTGAAGATTGTAGAATTGTTGGCATTTGAGGCACCTGCGGACATAAGCGGTGCAATCCTGGATCATGGTGGTCCAGTAGTAGCCCTGTCGGATGATCTTCTTGGCGAGCATGTGACCATTCATGTGGGGTCCACATTCCCCGCTGTGGATTTTACGTATTATTTTCTCAATCTCAGCCCTTACGATGTAGGTTATTATTTGCTCGGGGTAGGTAACGGAAGGTGATATCTCAGAATTCGGAGGCTAACGCTTCTAATTGGGCATGAAAGTGTTGGAGCTTTTCGTCCTTGACTTTCCACTTTCTGAGCACTTGATCGATGATGAGGGAAGAATCCCAGTAGACATCAAGGTATTGAATACCATTCTTGAGAGCGATCTTGAGGCCCACTGTGCATGCCTCGTATTCTGTCATATCATTGGTGCAAGGTAAATCCAATTTAATGGCGATGGGAGTGTGGGAGTCATCTGGGGTGATCAGGAGGATACCAATGCCATACCCCTTTTTGTTGGCAGCGCCGTCAAAGAATATTTTCCATTGAAGGCAATCTTGAGTGGTGCAGAGAATATTTTCATATGGGAGTTCGGAGATCTGGACATCTGCTTCATCTATGGGATAATCGGCGAGATAGTCAGAGATGGCTCTTCCTTTAACAGCTTTTTGTGTGACGTACACGATATCGTACTCAGTTAGGATCTTTAACCATTGAGTCATTTGGCTGGATAAGGAAGGTTTCTCAAGCAGGTATTTAACGGGGTCCATTCGGGATACAAGTTTGATGGGGAAGGCGAGTATGTAGTGTCGTAACTTTTGGGTGACCTAGACAAGTGCGACACATGCCTTTTCTAAAGCAGTGTAATTGACCTCGTACCCGGCCAATTTGCGACTGGAATAATAGATGGCTCTTTCTTTATGGGAGTCCTCAAGGTATTAGGCTTGCAAAGCCCGAGAGGAAGTGTCGGTTATGGTTAGGTATAGGAGCAAAGGGGAGACCAGAATATGGTGGCATGAGCACTGGAGGTTGGGTTAGGTATTATTTGATTCGGTCAAAAGCTTCTTGGCAGGCCTTGTTCCAAACCTTGGTTGAATCTTTTCGGAGGAGCTTGAAGATCGGTTCACAGTTGGAGGTTAGCTGGTTGATGAACCGAATGATATATTGTAGTTTCCCTAGAAAACCTCGGACTTCTTTCTCTGTTCGGGGCAGTGGAATCTCAAGTATGGCCTTCAGCCTTGCACGGTTTGCTTCTATCCCCTTTTTTCTGACCATGAATCCCAAGAGTTTTCCCTTTGTAACGCTGAAGACACACGTCTGTGGATTAAGTCATATCTGATATCGTCACAGTCGTTTGAAGAACTTTCACAGAGCGAGAACATGACCTCTCTAGTTTTGGACTTGATAATCATATCACCCACATAAACCTCGACCTCTTTGTGGATCAGATCGTGCAGGATGGTTGTGGCAGCCCTTTGGTAGGTAGCCCTAGCATTCTTGAGACCGAAAGGCATAACGGTGTAGAAAAAGGTTCCCCATGGGGTGATAAATGCGTTTTTTACTTGGTGGTATGGGTGCATCTTGATTTGGTTGTATCCATCAAACCCGTCAACAAATGACTTGAGATCATGACTGACTGTGTTGTCCATGATCATGTCGATATTGGGTAGCGGATAATTATCCTTTAGAGAAGCTTTATTTAAATCTTGGTAATCTACGCACATTCGAACCTTTCCTCCTGATTTCGGCACAGGTACAAATGTTGTCTTGCCATGTGGGATATTCGATCACCCGAATGAAACCAACGTTCAACTATTTGACAACCTCTTCTTTGACCTTGAGCGACCATTCGGTGCGCAGTTTTCTCAATTTTTGTTTCACTGGCTTGTAATCTGGGAGAGTGGTCGTGCTAATCTATTTCAGGATCGATACCGGGCATATCATCATACGACCATGCAAAGACATCTACGAACTCCTTTAGCAATTCTTTGATTTGTGCACGCTCATGCTCGTCAAGGGTGGCCCCTATCCTAATCTCGCGCAGTTGGATACTAGAACCGACATTAATAACAACAGTCTCTTCTTTATTAACTTGAACGCGGTTATGTTGTTTATTATTAACCTTATTTAGATCAGTTAACAATTATTCATTAGCAAAATAATCATCATCAAAAGTTTGATTAGAATTCAAGCAGTTAATGTAAGGCACAGCAAGATACTCAAAATCTTCGTTTATTTCATTGATAGGAAAAATAGCATTGAGAGCCTCATCAAAAGAGGTCTCGATTACATTTGAGCAAGGATATACAACATAAGAAGAAATAGGGTAAACATTGGGGTTAGGGGAGATTTTTAGGGGTAGAACTAGCGCAGCACGCCAGTTGAGGAGAGGAGTATTAGCAGCTTTAATTAGACGGGATGGATCCATTAATGTAGTGCCTGAATGAACCATGCAGAGTGCTAGCCCCAGTATCTGTAAGTTGAAGGAATCTTCAGAATCGATTTCCTCAGTCTCTTCGGCATCTTTGATGAGCGATTGTACTTGGTGTGGGAAACTTTTGGCCCATGGGTAGCTGTCTTGGAAAAATATCTTCATTCCAGGCTTCATCTTCTTGTCTGTGTGGTCATACCATGGTTCTGGAAAACCGCAAAAGGGGAAATCTTTGCCTTCTTTGATGAATCGTCCATTCAAGGAGTCTCCTTAGATAGTTGGGATGCAGTCTGATCTTCTCTTTGGTCGAGACTGGTGGATCATTTTGAGTTCTTATTCCGATGGTTGATACCCCATGCCACAAGGAGGGAAAGCTTTCTTCAGTTCGATGGGCTCAAGTATCCCTTGCTACCTTTACCCTAGCCCCAGTCCGGGCATGAAGTGCTTGTTTTTGAACATCTGAATGACATTGACATTGCCATGAGGGTCATATTCTGGAAAAACCCTTTCTTTGAAACCATCCCCTACCGGGAGTAGGAGTGGCTCGACTCGAAATCCTGATAGGTTCATATCATTTGACCCGCGTTGTATCTCAAGAATTGGACTACTGGTGCTTGAACCCTTGACATTTTTGTTGTCGCCACAAATGGTGATGACTCGCCCGTCGACGAAGAACTTCTATTTATGATGGAGTGAGGAAGATACACCCTGTATATTGTGGATCCAGGGTCGTCCGAGCATTAGGTTGAAACAAGATGGGATGTCTATGACTTGGAATTCAACGACAGGGTTTTTAGGGCAAACCCCTATTACAAGTTTTATGGACCCCATCACCTCACGACGAGTATTATGGTAGGCGCGCACAGCGGCGGAGGTTGGAACCAGGTCGCTTTCTTTCAGGCCTAAACACTTGAAGGTTCTCAGAGGGAAAACATTCAAGGTGGATCCGTTATCGACTAGAGACAGTGGCACGACGTTTACCATAACTTCGACGGAGATGTTGAGTGCATGATTGTGATTCGGCCCAATTCTGGGGATTTCTTCTTCAGAAAATGATAGCATTCGGGTAGAGGTCAAGGATCCGACCAGATTTATCGCTTCTTCTGGTGTGGTAGAGGGGGGAACTGTGGGTCGAGTGAGTCATTTGATTAAAGAATTTCTGTGTAGCTGGGAAGACATGAAAATTCCCCATAGAGTGATGTTATCTTGATTTTTCTTCAAATGATCGAGCATCTTGCTCTCCTCGATGGTCATCTCTAGCATAGGAAGGTTTTTAACGCCCTTCCCTTTGTCATTTGATGGTAGTGAGCTTGGAACCTGGTAATGTCTCCCTGATTTGGTCATGTGATTTATTGAAGAAAGAAAGATATGAATCCCGTTTCTTCATCAATCTCAGGTAGTTCTGCCACCATATTTATTTCTCTGAGGAGTTCTTCAAATGATATCATCACACATATGTCGGCTACTGGGCCAGATCCTCCTAAAGCTTGTTCTTCGCTCGAATCTTTAAATTCTTCCCCCCATCCGGTGGCAACAATTCTGTCTTTCCATGTAAAGTCGATGCATTCCAAAACTTCAACGGCTTCTTCATACAAGTCCTCCCATTCTGTGGGGATATGTGTGATTGAAGGGACCAAGCGCCCTTGCAGCTTCAAAGTGTCAAGTAACTTGGTGATACTGCAAATGCTGTTGGTTTTCTCGAATAATTTTGTCATTGTCTGGACAACATCATTTGGGCTGACTTCATCGGTTGGTACCACCCACTTGTCTGAATCTCGGGCCTATTTTTTTTCCTCCAAGAACAGTGTACTTAATCTTTGGCAATCGATGACCATCTGTGAGGGCAATTTCAGCCCGAACTCTAGGACTTGGTTTAACACCTCTGACAATTCCATAGTTCTATTTTCAGAACGGGTACGGACAGCGATGCATGCTCTGGTAAGGAGTGATAGTGCCTGATCAGCAAGACTAGTAGGGTGTAGCAGGAAATATGGGCAAATTTGAAGAGGTTTAGGAGAGTATATGGGTGTGATTTGAGTTGAGGGATCGAAATTTGGGTTTTCTTCTAAGTAGATGGCATTGGTGTGATTCGGAAGTGGATTGTGAGTAGTGTTTGGCTTAGGATTGGCTGGTGGGGCGATGGTACCCCGATCAAATGAGATCTTGAATTATGTTCCGAAGGTGAAAGCATTGATCAGTGGTATGGCCGACAGTTTGGTGAAAGGCGCAATGAGCATCGGCCTTGAAATTTCTCGAGAGTGGATTTGGCAATGAACGGGGATCCAAGGGTTTGATGAGGTTTCGGCTTAACAGGGCTTGGTAAACTTTGGAGAGGGGAGCATGGAGATCAGTGTATTCTCTTCGAATGGGAGTAGGGAAGCTTTATGGTGCCCATGATGTGGTTGGTTGAGAGATGTTGTTGATGGTCGAGACGGTAGTACTAGCAGGCTTGTCATACTTTCTAAAGGTGAACTGTCCAGACACTTTCTTTGGTTCAATCTCTGTTTTAACGAGGCTTTCCTTGATTTCCACTCCAACCTCTCTGAGAGCTCAAAGTGGGGATACTATAGTCCTCCCATCATCATTCGGACATGGGGCAAGAAGTTTTTCTTCACTATGTTAACATATTCTTCTTCGGATGGCCTATTAGTCATGGTAGCTGCTTGTTCCCTCCACCGAGTTATGAAGTTACTGACTTATTCTCCGGGATTCTGTTTGAGTAGCTCTAAATCACGACGGGTGACCTCAAGCTCTTCGTTGTATTGTACTGTGACATGAATTCGTGGGCTACATCCTCCCAGCTACGGATTTGGGATTCCTCAAGAGATAAAAACCATTGGAGGGCACTATCCTTCAAAGTTTGCTGAAACAATTGGGCCATCACTTCTTGAGAAGCCCCTAGTAGAGTCATGGAACGATGATAACTGCGAAGATGAACAATTAGGGGTCCACTCCCTCGGAACTTCTCGATATTTGGCATCTTGAACTTCTCGGGTAACCTCGCTTTAGGATAAGGAGACATGTGGGTGTAGTCTATGTAATTCCCAGAGATCCTGACTTGGTCGAATTTCTTGGTGACCATCTTGAGATCCTCTTTGACTTTATTAAACTTCTCCTCCCTTGGATCAACAACCACAGGCAGGTTAGCCATTGGCTGGGCAATGTTTGGCATTGGAAGCTGGGCAGGTGGCGGCCCATTGGCAGGAGGGGCACGTGGAGTGTGCTGATATTCTTTCAGAACCCAGATATGCTCGGGTGGACCCATATCATGAGGGAACAGGGCCTCGGGCTCTTGAGGAATAGTAACTTGGTTTTGTTGCATCTCACGGACCTCGGTTTGGAGGTTGTCAATCTCGGACATGAGCTGAGTTAGGACTGTTGGAAGGTCCAGCTGTATGACTAGTGTTTGATATGTTTTCTCCATGGAAGATGGATGGATTCTGGACTCGAAAAAAGTAGTAGAAGAACGGATGAAACTCCGGGGTGATTTGACTGAAGACCGAAGCCAATAGGGAGCCAGGCCAAGGGCTTGCGATCGACCTGAGAAGGCGTAGGCTGAGATTTAGTTTTCAGAAAAAAGGAAGAACTATTTTTGGATTTTTGATAAAGAAAGGAGAAATGTTTTTGGATTTTTGATAAAGAAGGGAGAAATGTTTTTGAATTTTTGATAAAGAAGGGAGAAATGTTTTTGGAGACGGAACTCAGTATGATTATTATGATTGTTATGTTTTCACTTGTATTTAATTCTCCAAAATGCAATGCCGGACGGGACTTGAGCCTGGAAAAGTGGGGGTCTTAATATATGCAAAGCTATGATTTGGACTTGTAACCAGGCTCACAGACAGGGTCCTGTTTTAAAAATGCGCAAAAATTGGGCGGCAGGCCGACCCGGAATTTTGACAAAGTTTTGAGTTGAAACTGACAATCTAAAGTGCGTGTCCTAGGTTTGACACCTATATGTGGGTATGCAATTCGTTGGGTGAATTAGCATGGGTTCCCCCCTTTGGCGTGACTTCCACGATATACATCATGCTCTTGCGGGCAATAAGTACGTGTGGACAAGCCATTTGATATACCTGAGTGTACGTGAATTGCCTCACCATATACCTCGTGGGGACGGTATGTGTGAGAGCGAATTTGATATACTCAATGTATGTGAACGAATTCCCTACAATATACCTCCCGTCATGACTCCGGTCAAGCGGTACGATGCGGGGGAACCGTTCGATATACGTCGAAGGTACTTGGCCAATGGAAGGTGAGAGTCATATCGTTTAGGCTAACTGTGACCTGCTGGACCAGCGCCCATCACAAAGTGACCCTCTAGTTACTGGGTAAAATTTGGTCAATATCAATGTTGTTTGGTGATGTTGTGTGAATCATGCATGATTCTCTTATTAGTATCTTATGATGGGAATGCCTTTCTTGATTATGCTAAACAGGGAGCCGAGTATGAGTACCCCAAAAGGTACACCAAGTATGGATAGGTGATGCGTGCAACATGGGGATATACATGTGATCCAAGGTGCACGTGGTTTGAAGTGTACATGGAGAAATTCTACAAGTGTGTGAATATAAGCATAAGCATGGGATATACACGAGAAAGGCGGACATGCAGATATGGGTGGAAACATAAGCAAATATAACATCCATGTAAATAGAGTCAAGCGCTCAATATAAGAAATAAATATCCCCAGCGGAGTCGCCACGGTGGCCATCCTCGATCCTCGCCGTGCGGGCGGGCGCGTGGTGGAAAGGATCCTTCGGGTCCTGCGCGTCCCTCTTGGGAGCGCTTCGGCCGCCGTCATTTGTGGTGTAAAAATGTAGAGAGATTCAGAGTCGCTAGTCTATTTTACTCAAAATAGACAAAAGAAAAAAGGGGAAGCCACCCCGAAGGATGGCATCCAAAGACATACTGGTGCGTACGAAACCAAGATGATTCGAGAAGGGTTCGGAGGCTTAGTTACGAAATGAGAAGGTGTTAGGCACCCATTCCGCCCTTTCGGTCTCACATGAATAGTTGTTATTTTCCTTTTGCTTCCCCCCGTGATATGTGTGCATGTGTATATATAGAATGGAGGTAGGAATCCTCAACTTATATCATGGAAAAGATAAATCGAGTCATCCGTAGGAAGATATAAAGGTAATATTAGAAAAATAAGATTTACGCGATTACCCCTACGTTGATCGTTATAAGGGAACGATAACGCATATGGAGTAATGTGTTATTAAGGGAAAATATATAGAATATAAGGAAATTGGATTTAGAGAAAATAGAAAATAAGAGAAAAAGGTGAGAAAAAGGACTCGAGTCTCGGGTTTTATCCCGAGACGCCTACGTAGCCTATAAAGGCATCAAAGTCCACGTAGTTCACATACAAAATGAGGGGTGGAGTTTATTCCACAAATCCAAATGGGGAATCACTTATTTGTAAGTGTGTGTGTGTGTGTAGAAAAAGGTGTTTTAGTTGTGAGAAAACTGTGGAAAAAGTGTGAGAATCCCTACTTGGAAATTTATGAGCAACCCCTCTTTTTCTTAGTTTTTGGGTTTTATGAAAATAAAAGAGGTACAATAATACTAAATAAAAAGTATATTAGGATGTGTGAGATGAGATAATAAAAAGTGCTAAGTAATAAAACAAGTTTTTGCGAATTTAAGAGAGAGTAGAGAATGTTGGACCTTCTTGAAGATCTTGAGCTTGATCTTGAGTGTTGAGTAGCATCCCTTGAGCTTGGATGATGATGGAGAGTGGTTAATTCACCAAGTTTGATGAAAAAGATGATGAGAAGTGGAAGTAAAAAAGGGATTTGGGAGTTGAAATCACGCTGGTTTCGAGAGAGGTTTCTGGGATTCGTTGAGAGAGATTTTTATCAGATCTGAGCTCTCTTGAAAATGAGGTGAAGGCCTCATTTTATAGGCCCAGGTGGATGCCAATCGGCATAGACTTGTTTCTGCCTATCGGCAGGTGCCGATAGGCAGGGTCTAGAACCTGCCATTTTGCAGTGCGCCTCAGGTTTTTTTGGAAAATCGGCCACCGAGGTCAAACTGTTGGTCAGAATCGTGAACGGGGCATATCGCTAGAAAGGTAATTCAGAGATATTTGATAGTCCTTTGGACAGCTCCTGGGTTCGAGAGTTAACTTTGGGTCAAATATGGCTCGAAAGCATTTGTCGGTCCATTGGACGGGGAATCGCCAGACGCGAATGGATCGTTCGTCCGCATGGTATGTCCGAATCACGCACGGGGTGGACCGTTGGAAAGGTTAGGAGATGAACTTAAACATTCCAAAGAGTTTGACCCAGTTTAGAGAGTTGACTTTGGTCAACCAATCCCGGGAAGCGCTTGGTGGCCTCCCGAAGTCAAACGGATTGTTCGTTCACATGGAAAGTCGGAATTGCACAGGGGACGGACCGTTGGAAAGGGTATTTAGTGCCCTTTGAAGATTCGTTTAGCCTCGATCAAGCTGAAGAGTTGACATAGGTCAAACAGAGCACGGGAGCGCCCGGTGGCCTCTTGGTCAGGTTTCGAACGCAAATGGGTCGCTCGTCCGCATGGTAAGTCAGAATCACACATGTGTACCATTGGAATGGGTATTCAGTGACCTTTGAATATTCATTAAGTCTCGATCAAGATGAAGAGTTTGACTTTTGGGTCAAATTGAGCCGGGGAGTGCCCGATGGCTTTCAGGTCAGTACTCGGGACGTGACCTGGGCTTACAGTGATGAAGGGAGGTACTAGGGACCTAAAGAGAGTTAGGGGGTAACAGAATGGGGTGTCTACATCCTTCGTTGGCCTTGGTACCGTTTATTGGCGAGGGAGCTTTATCGACCATTGAGGCTTCTTCAGCTAGGGGCACCGTTGAGGCCTCCACGGTGGCTCCTATTCTCGATGATGCTGCTGCTGAGGTACTTCCCTAATTTTTCTGCAGTTCTCAAACTTCACCTATGTTGGTTTCTTAACAACGAAAACACTTATTAAGGTTTTTTTACAAACTCCGCCTATATTGGTGACTTAACAATGAAAACACTTGTTAAGATTTTTCATAAACTCCACTTATGTCGGTGACTTAACAACAAAAACTCTCGTTAAGGTTTTTCATAAACTCCACCTATATCGGTGACTTAACAACGAAAAAAGTTGTTAAGATTTTTTCAAAAACTCCACCTATATCGGTGAATTAACAACGAAAACACTTCTTAAGGTTTTTCATAAACTCCACCTATATCGGTGTCTTAACAACGAAAACACTTGTTAAGATTTTTTCATAAACTCCACCTATATCGGTGACTTAACAACGAAAACACTTGTTAAGATTTTTTCATAAACTCCACCTATATCGGTGACTTAAAAACGAAAACACTTATTAAGAATTTTTCATAAACTCCACCTATATCGGTGACTTAACAACAAAAACACTTGTTAAGATTTTTCATACTCCACCTGTATCGGTGACTTAACAACGAAAGCACTTGTTAAGGTTTTTTTTTTCATAAACTTCACCTATATCAGTGACTTAACAATGAAAATACTTGTTAAGATTTTTCATTCTCCACCTATATCGGTGACTTCACAACGAAAACACTTATTAAGGTCTTTCATAAACTCATTATTTCCTGTGACCATTCTCAAGTTTCTCGTGAGGATTCTCCACCAGTTCTTTCGCCTACCTCCTCACCCCATCGGGAACCCGTTGTTTTAGAATACTCCAGCCACAACGATCAAGGTTCCACGATCGGTGCTGCTGCTGAGAGAGAATCTGGTTATGAGCTTCCTCTGCCCGACTTGGCTCCTCATGCCTTCTACCTGATGGTGCTCTAGCGTTCCCCTTAGATGCCTGTCAACCATCGCTCGGTAGTTGATCTGCTTCCAAACCACCATCCCAAAACCTTTACCATGGATTGCCTGCATTCCAATATCTATCTGATGAGTTACAGGCTTCAGGGCATGGCTACCGTTGTGGTTGAGATTTCCAGTAATTCGACCTCAACCATTAATAGATCCATCCACAACCAATTCCGGGGTCACCTAATCGATTTGGGTCGTGATGACTTTCGTCTTGATTGGATTATTACGCATTTGAAAACTTTGAAGAGCCAACGACTGGATAGAGAGAGGGAACTGCTCCGAAAACATCAGTAGGATCAATGGGCTAAGGAAGCCAAGTTGGATGAGTTAGCACCTATTCTTGAAACCGTTGACAAAGAGGTGGGGACCTCAAAGAAGCTCTACGCTTGGCAAAGTCGAAGCGAGAGAAGCTCCTCATCGAGCGTACACAAGCACAAATGAGGCTGGAGGTTTCTATAAAGGCCCAACAGTCTTGACTAGCATCTTCTTCGGGCCTTCCTGAAGATTTTTTCTCTTCCCCAGATCCGTGGTTCCTCTTAGGCTAATGAACTTTTGTATATATTTTTCTTTTTTCTTCTTCTTATGTAATTCT
Organism: Sambucus nigra; assembly: GCA_949130495.1. NCBI lineage: Eukaryota > Viridiplantae > Streptophyta > Magnoliopsida > Dipsacales > Adoxaceae > Sambucus > Sambucus nigra. The sequence continues at coordinate 163,377,436 of OX422220.1, read as the reverse complement.
TGGTTAATAGCTCCCAATTTTGTAATACCCCAAAGTTTATGAATGAAGAAAGATATATGTTTTCTCATGCTTTTCCTTTGTGTTATAACTTCTTGCGTACATTATGATGTTCTATAATTCTTTCATCTCCACTTGGGTTATAATAAAAAGAACTTGCATACTCATCATAAAAAAAGTTATGTATTCATAACAATAGCTAGATACATCAGTGGTTCAAACCTAATTGCTTACACATAATAGACCTTCAACCATTTATTGTTAATATTTAATGGTTTATCTTCTTCCATCCTAGAAATTAAGCAATAACCTGAGTCATGAGCTTCTTTTAAAATGAAAGGTCCTTCCTAATTTACTGCAAACTTGGGCAGAGGAAGCCCCCTGATGTGTTTCACTGCTGCTTTCAATACGAGGTCTCCCTCCACGAACTTCCTTGGTCTCACTAAGTTATCATATGCCCTGGAGATTTGTTTCGTGCACATTTGAAAGTGTTGCATCGAATTATCTCTGGGTTCATCCAATGCTTCCAACTGCACGTCTATTCTGAGGGAGCATGCTACTTCGCAAAGCATATTGAGCAGAGGAAACTTCTAACTCCACTGGGAGAATCACCTTGGCCCCATAGACAAGGGAGAACGGAGCATACCCTGTGGGATTTCTCTTAGCTGTTGGATAGGACCACAATCCAGCTGGTATCTTATCATCCCACACTCCTGGGAAATCCTCCATAATTTTAGCAAAGATATTAACCAAAGTTTTGTTAGTTGCTTCGACCTGACCGTTTCCCTTTGGATATGCCACCATCGAAGTATGATGGACAATATAGTATTTGTCAGTGAGAATCGCTACTTCTGAATTGACAAAAGGGGTTCCATTATCTGAAAGGATGACCTTTGGGATCCCAAAACGGCAAATGATGTATTCTCTAATGAAGTTCCTCACCACCCCCGTTGTTTCCCTTCTTAGTGGTATTTCTTCAGCCCACTCTGTGAAGCACTCCATTGCTACTAGTATTCATATCTTCCCCCTCGAAGAAGGATGTATTGGCCCTACCAGGTTAAATGCCCAAGTGTGAAAAGGATAAGGTGTCACCAGGAATTGTAGGTCTACCGATGGGGCATGGATCATATTTCCATGAAGTTGGCAAGCTTTGCATTTTCGAATGAACTCAACAGAGTCTTTCTCCATTATTGGCCAATAATACCCCAATGTCATCAATTGGTCATATAACCCGGTCCTTCCTATGTGAGCTGGATCGTGCGCTTATTTGAGAACCTCGATTGCTTCTTCCATCGTGATGCCCGCAATGCCCTGTTGAAGGATACCCTTCGATAATTCTGCCCCTCTTGAATGTAGAATCTCGGGGCCCTCCACTCGAGTCCCATCGCGTCAAGTTTCTATGTTGGGGGAACTCCATCTCTGATAAAGTCAATATACGGCTATCTCCAACCAGGTTGAGCTTCCATGAAATGACATTCAGCTGCTTCAAAGAATAACTCGCATTTGTCGCATTTTCATTGTAGCTCTGCCGTGTCCTGTTTCATTCTGGGCCAAAAATACCCCTCTCTTTGCATTCTTCTGTAGAAGGGTATCTCGGTTGTCTCGTAGTGCTCTTCATGTGTTCTCTTTAATATCGGGTCTGCCTCTTCTGGACCGATGCACCTTAATAACCATCCTCCTACGTTCCTAAAGTAAAGGTTTCCATGGTTCGTGAAGTACTGGGCTAATTCCCTCAGTCCCATCACTCCTTCCCTAGATTCCAATTGCCCTCTAATATCCTCCCTCCAGTACGCGTCGTCTTCCATCGGTAGAATTGACTATATTATTGAAGAGTTGTTGTTCGTTGGATCACGATGGTAGTTGTATCATTTCTCATAACCATCTTCTGGGCAATGGTGGCATAGGTGTCTGGGTGACGATTCATCATTTTGGGTTGTCTCTTGATCTTGGTCCGATGGAACGGGTAGAGAAGCCTATGGATGATTATTCCGTATGGTGATAGGCTCATGTGTTTCAACACATACTCTCCATTCACTTGTTGAACCACCAAATTTGAATCACCTTTGATGCAAAGTGAACGAATCCCCCTTCGAAGAGCCTCTAGCAACCCTAGCAACAATGCTTCATATTCTACCTCATTGTTGGAACAAGGGAAATCTAACTTGTAGGAAAGGAAAATCTCCTCCATTCCTTTTGAAAGAATAACCCCTACTCCTCCTTTCTTTTCCACCAAAGATCCATGGAACTGAATTGCACATTCCTCATCCGTTGCGTCTAGGTGATTGGCCTACAAATCGTCTGCTGGAATACTTTCTTTGGGTGGCTCAAATGTTCCCGAGGGGAAAATTTCCAACAAATCGACGTACGCTTGGCTTTTGATCACGTGAGGAACCACACACTATAAGTCATACTCAGAGAGGATTAGGAACCACATAGATGCTCTACCAATCAATATAGTCCTTGCTAGCAAATACTTAATAGGATCACATCTAGTTACAATATGAATTGTAAAAGACAACATATAATGTCTAAGTTTTTGTACTACAAAGGCTAAGGCTAAACAATGCCTTTCCAAGCTACTATATCTGACTTCTGGCCCGTGTTTGATTCTGCTGAGGTAGTAGATCGACTATTCTTCCCCATCAATCTTTTATACCAACAAAGATCATTCGAATCTCGTGGTGGATGTGAAGTATAGCTACAACGGTATTCCTGCCTGTAGGGGAACCATGATCTGGGGTGAAACGAGCAGCTTCTTCAAGCCAGCGAGTGAATCCTGGTGAACCTCCTCCCATTTGAATTTTTTGTTCCTTCGTAATAGCTTCATCAACGGGTGTGTCATCTCGGCTAACCCAGGCACAAATATCCTAAGATAGGAGACTTTTCTGAGGTAACTCTTCAGCTCCTTTGTCGTTCTTGGACTTGGCATCACTAAGATCGCTCGCTGCTTGTCCTGGTCCATCTGCACCCCTTATCGATCTACCACGGAGCGTAGAAATTTCCCACTTATTACCCCCAAGACGTACTTTAGTGGGTTCATCCTCAATTTGTACTTCCTACATCGAGAAAATGCCTTCCTCAAATCGCCCAGATGGGATTCCTCCTTTCTTGATTTGATGACCAAATCATTCACATAGAATTACCCAAATTTGTGGAAGAAGTCGTGGAAAATGGCCATCATTGTTCTCTGGTAAGTATCCCCAGCGTTCTTGAGTCCAAACGGCATTACTCTATAGATTAAATTTCCTAACGGGGTCCTGAATATCATTTTCTCTGCTTCCATGGGGTCCATCTTCATCTGGATGTACCCTATATAACCATCCCTGAAGCTATACATCTCATCACCAGCCGTTGCGTCTATCAAGCTATCAATGGAGGGCATAGGGAACTCATCCTTGGGGCAAGATCTATTCAAATCTCTGAAGTCCACATAGATCCTTATTTAGTTTTTGTCTTTCTTTCCCACGGGGACAATGCTAGACAGCCAAAGGGGGTGCTGTATCAGTTTGATGAACCCTGCCACTAAAAAGTGTTGGACCTCTTCCTTTTTCTTTAAGTTTGGCTCGGGTTTGTACGTTATTATTGCTTGTTTCACCGGGATGGATGAAGGCATTACGTTCAATTTGTGGCAGCTGACTCCCTTATCCAGCCCTTCCATCTCCGTGTATTTCCATGCAAAAAAATCTATGAACTCCTGAATCAACTTAAGGAAAGCCTCTCGTTTCTCTTTACTGAGATCTTTCACGATAAATATAGTCCTTGTGTCATCCTCTTCTTTCGCCAGGTTTAACTGCTCCAGTTCTTGTGCTTGCGATTTCGGTTGATCCGCCATGTATTCTGGTTCCTTAGCGACTTCCTCCACAAATTCTTGTACATTGGAGTTGTTTTTTACCATTCATTGTCCCTGCTAATCCACTAAAAAGGACTCATATATCAGTCCAGCCTCATTGTCAGCTTCTTCAACCTCCCATTCACACCATTATAATCGATATATCATATTTCCTTATTCGGTGACGACCTTCTTGTATTGCCTGCTGGTAGTTGTAGCTACCTTCCTCTTCTTCTCTCTAAAAGCCTTGGCCACTCTCTTTTTTCTAAGAACTGGCTCAGAACGCTTTGTCATTAGACCTCATGTTCCATCAGATCCACTCTAGGCCTTATTATGTCTTTGACCTTATTCAAGATGTTTTGGGGCTGAGGGACCGCCTGGTGAGCTTCTTCGGCTATTACTCTTGTGTTTCTTACAACCTCCTTATTCTGCTCGTTCAAGGGACCCATTCTTTCTCTGATCAAGGAAATCTAGGCTCCCTCAATTCTTCTCGTTAGGACCCGTACATCCTCCTCCAACTCTGTGTAAAATGTCGTGTCCGCCAAGTGAGATTCCCCGACAGTGAAGGGCCTCTTCGTATCCCTAATGGTCACCTTTATTCCCTTGATGTTCTCCTTAGCACATTAGTGGTACGTAGAAGGAACTAGCCCTTGGTTGTGCATCTACACCCTTCTTATTAGCAGATGATAGGGAGTTGCACTCTCTATTACATGGAACTTGATATGGGAACTCAGATTTCCCATTACAATCCCAACATTAATGTACCCAAAGGATTTGGAAGATTGGTTATCATACCCCGAAATCACCAAAGGCATGGGGACCAACCTTTCTTCTGGAATATTGGCTGCGTGGAAGGAGTTAATTGGCATAATATTGATGGAAGCTCCCCCATCCATAAGAGTCCTTGCGAAACTAATTCCATTGATGCTAGCGGTTACATATAATGGCCTGTTATGAGGGAATCTTATAGCCCTACCTACGTCGCTGAAGGTTACTTCTAACAGAAACCTCCTCACTAACCTGGATATGGGTCCCTTCCATCTTAGCAAAGGGACTGCTTTCTTCCTCGCAATGTCAAGTATTGCCTGGGTTATTTCCAACCTACTCTCTTTCGGTATCCCCACCTGATCGAAGAACCAAGTGAATTTTAAGGATTTTGAAACTGCACAGTACTCTAGGACTGGGTCTACTTCCTCACCTTCAACGTTGTATACATCTTCCACGTCTTTGACTCTTGCCTCATCGTAGGCCAGTACTACATTAGTCATTCCCTTCGTATAATATTCCATAGCTTCTTCTAACTCCTCCTTCTTCGATGTTGTCTCTCTTTCTTCTCTCTCTGCCTCTTGATCATAGGCCACCACTAGATTGGACCCATGTGCTGGGAGTGGGTTGTTGTTAACATTCTACAGAGGGATTTGCAATGTCCATGTATTTACATACTTTTCAACGATTCTCCTAAGAGTGAAATAGCTCTCTATTGGATGCTGGATCTTTCGATAAATCTGGGAATATTTGGGATCCTCCCTTGTCACCGCATTGGGTTCCCCCAGGGGAATTCCCTTTTGTTCGTAGACCCTTCCTCCTCGAACCATTGCATTATAACAGCTGACAGTCTCCTCCACCATATAAGGAAATTGTGGTGCCTACTCCCTGTCTCTTCTAAACTTCCTCTTAATATCCTTCTTCGGCACCTTGCCCCCATCTGCTCCTTCGGTGTACCATACTTGTTGGGGCTGAGACCTTCCCCCACAGGTTGTATCGGCTGCCTAAATATCATGGGCACCACCACCGAATTTAGTCGCACCACTAAGGAGATATTTCTTGCTACTTTTAAGAATGCCGAAAAAGTCCCCTTATGCGTTTCATTAATGAGACGACAGATGTACCCAGGAAGCAGTCCCTCCACACAGATCTGTAATAACTTGGACTCTTTGGCCTCCTCCCTCAAATCGAGGGACCTTTCCCTGAACCTTCGATCGTACGCTACCACTTCTTCCCAGGGTCATTGCTTCTCCCTCCCCAGTTGGGTCAAAGTAAACTCATCTTTCGCTAGAAAGAACTTCTGGACCAACAAAACAAGTATCTTTTCCCACATAGAAACACTTTTGGGAGCCAAATGATAATACTAGGTATATGCTTTATCGGTTAAGGTTTTAGAAAACTCCCTCAACCTGAGCTTCTTATTATTACAATGTGCCCCCAAGTGTTCAATGAAGCACTTAATGTGCTCCTTAAGGTTTCCACCTTTCCCTGTGTATTATTCAAAAATAGGAGGAATATAGTCCTTTGGACAGGGCACATTGTTGTATTCCTAGGGATAAGGTGTTCTAAAGTCATCATAGATCGAAGCTACCTTGCCAGCAGATTACGAGGAGGCCTGCATGAACTTTAGCATCTCTTCTGCATCTCCTCCTTCATTTCCTCCATGGGTGATGCTACTAGGGCAACAACCAACAGGACCATGGGCTAAGTGCCCGTTGCATATGGATCAATCATCACAGCTGGAGCCGTTGATACTCCCAAGGTTCCCACTGATTGATTCACAATAGAGGGTATACTTGCCGGGACTATTCCCGTTACACCTGCACTTGGTGGGGCTGTTGGAGCTGCCCCTAGTGTTACAAAGGAGTTGGCTTCAAATCCTCCCAACATCGTCGAAGCTACCAGAGTTTGGAAGAACTCGTAAAACTTATTCATCAGGAGTTCCACTTGAGCTTGTCCCAACGCAGCACTCGTGGAAGCGTGTGTCACCCCTGGAACGCCGGTCATCGCCTGAACTGGATGTACCTCTATTCGAGGGGACCCATCCCTTATAGCCTCCAGTTCTCTCGCCGCATGTTCTTCATTGGGTTGAATGTCATCAAAGTTGGGCCTTTAATTGACGTTATCTTGTTCCATACTCCTTGTTTTAGAAGAATGCCTCCCCAGTAGAGTCGCCAAATGAAAGAGAGTAGTTTAGATAAGATGGAGGCGTAAACCCTTTTTGAGTATAGTAATGAAAAGTGAAATAGCAACACTATTGATTAACCACAGGACATACAAACTCAACTCAATGAAGATAGATACAGTTTAAGCTCACAGATCTCTCGTGTATAACTCAGAAGGTGGTAATGAACTTAGAAGTAACTTAGATAGAGGGAGAGAGAAGTAAGCACCCTAGATACACCTTGGTAGGCAACCAAAACACACCAACCACCCTGAAGAATCTCTATCAAGTATTAAAATCTTTGTAATAAATGACAATGGTGGGTGAGTAAACTCTATGGTTTGTAATAACTCTCTAGTAACCACTTCTGAACTCTAAAAAAAGATCGTCCTCCCCTCAGAGGTGGTTGGGGTCCTTAAATTGCCTCCCACACCACCCCCGAGGCAACTCCAATTAATGCTTGTGAAAGATATCCCTCATACTTTATGTCACAAACATTAAATACCTGATGCACTAGTTGTCTCCACATCATACACATTAAATGCCATGACATGCCTTTGCCTAACCACTATGTGTCAGGGGATGTTGTCACAGAGGTGGCTCACCAACTGTCTGACAACCCCAAATACCACGGTGGTTTACTCAAGTGCATGTCTGACATTGCCTAGATGGTTAGTGACATCAGATAAAGTGTATGTGACATTAAGTAGAGGGTTATTTGTCTCACAACTCAACGCTCGATGGAACTCCAGGCTGCTCCCCCCGAGGTTCCACAATCAGAATTCTTCGGTGTTTTACCAGGTGTATCTAAGATTGTCAAAACAAGACCCAATGGTACCTCACTTCTCAATCCTCCAAACAAAGTCCCTCTAAGGTTCCCATGGCGAGGTCATTCGATAGAGCATGAAAGCTCTACGAGGCCCTGCCAAGCCTGGTCTCTCGGGAGTACCGTTTGACCTCACATTAAAACTCATTATTATTCTCGTTACGTCATTTAAACCGTTATAGCTTATAGTAAATATAAATAAAGATACAATATGACTTACACAACAAGCTAAAGTACGAGTTGCCAGGCTAAGCTTCCTCGTTGATTTGCCACGCTTGAGCTACCACGCTGTGCTGCCACGTTGGGCTGCTTCGGTTTCTTAATCCCAAACACTATTGCTAATGGGGAATTTATCCCTAATCTCATGATTACCTTCAAGCCCCCTCTACACAGTTCATATTTTAAAAAAAAGACACACCATTGAATCCTCAAAAATAAATTCAAGGTCTAAAATCAACCTCATTCAGTAAGGGCAAAGAAACTATGTCATAGTCAATAAACATCAAAACCTTTTGCTTCAGTAAAAGCTCAATAATAAATCGACTTCATAAGGGGGCCTGAGATCATAAAAACTCGGTCAGCATTCTGTCTACCATGGAAAAGTCTTGAAACATAGATAAAAAAAGGCATACTTATTAAAATAACAGATTAAACACTTCAAAATTATCACAATATAGTACATTAGGAAGAAAAACATAGAGGAATTATCCAAGCAATGGGAATTAGATCTGCAAATACAACTAAAAAATATTAATGTTTCATACAAAAAAATATACACCAAAAACACAACATGGTTTGAACAATAAATGGGAACCCACCTGTGACAACCCGCAATCCGAAATAAGGGGTGGCCATCCCGATACCTCAATTTAACGGAAATCATGGATGGATATCATTCTCAGCACCAAAAAAAATAATATAGGTATACAAGAAAACCACCCAATAAGTCAGAAAACGGGACACCAAAATTTTGAGTTTAAATGCAAGTTAAAGAAAATAATTTGAACAACCCATTCTGATAAGAAAGTGGAATTTCAAAGAAAACTTATATATACACACGAAAATGACATACAATAAAAGGACCGAATATTCTGTCGATCCACAATTACATTAAAAGTGTTTCAACAATCCAATACTTTACATACTACATTCATTAATAAGTACAAAATATGGGCCACTCGCCCGAATGAAAGACCCGATCTTATCTAGAATCCAAAACAAATTAGGGCATCTATCAAGATCCTGTAATAACTCCGCAAGATCATACAGCTCGTCAAATGCATAGGAATAGAAATATCACAACGGGCACCCTTGCGGAGGAGCACCTGAGGGGATACAATAACATGCACAACATGGAAGAATGAACGGGTCAGGGCCCGGTTTATATATGATTACCAGAAGAAACAAGAAGCATGGTAGATATGGACTGTTAATTATGAATGATGTAGATGCATATCTAACAACCTAATTAAAAAAAAACATGGTAAAACAATTTAAATGATGCTAACAGTATTAACTCATATAAAAGAATTAATTTAAATGTCATTATTCCTCATATCTTTTCCTTTATCCATTCCTTAACAGGAATATACTTACCATCATATTATCTTATGGCAATTCACATATCTCAAGTCCCACTTGAGTTAGAAAGGTTATATTCTTATACATGTGAAGATTCTAAAACCGCCCCTCCGAGTTTTTCCACTGGGCACGCCCCTAAATGACTATCATCTTCCAGGGCCTATCTATACAAGATAACTTGGTCACCTAACGCACGTCGGGAAGTGGCCATATACCTGCGAGTGAGTCATAACCACACCCGGAATTACCTCACTAGCGCAGAAAAACATATATATATAAAATCCCGCATACGGCCGAGGACTATAGTTTTCCTGCATTCACTAGCCAGGAGACATCACCTCATGCGCGAGCTTCCCTTATGATAGCATTTAGAGAGGTGTGTTTAAGTAAATTAACATTTACAACTTTAATCACGTTATCATCTTCATTGATCGCATGCATGTTTCATTTTATTTGAAAGCATTATCCTTGAATATGTGACACCCCGACTAATTAAATATCGGGTAGCTACTCCTTTATTAAATTAAATCAAAATGCCAAGTTGGCTCAGTTAATAGCATCACTGTCGAAAACATTTTATTATTACTAACCACCTAGTATTTAAAAAGTAGTTGTCAAATTTTAATGAAAGTCTGATTAACATGCAGTAAAAGATTTAAAGCAAGAACAATATCACCATTCACCATAACGAAATACTAGAATAACCATCACATGATATAAATAAATACGGAGGAAAACTCCTCACAACAAATCCCACAATGAAATGAATAACTAAATACTGAATACTGAATCAATACATGCCAAAGTCTGAAAAACTGAAATGGAAATGTCTCTAATAGAATTCGGGCAACAAGCCCTACAACTGAAGAATACTGAATATGGAATCCAAATGGTAGAAGCGTCTAAAAGCAAATCCCCGTAGCTTCCACAAACAGCTACAGCTCGTCATCTGAATGAGTATCCTATGCATGTTGTCCTTGTGGCTGGGCACCTAAAATGGTTTTACAAAAAAATAGATTTGAAAGTAAACGGGTCAGAGCCTGAATGTGGAGATATTTTAAAAACCTGCAAGTGCTTTAAAAACATTTAAATGCAAAGTACATGTTAGGACGTGCACTCACATGCAATTCTCACCTCTCGTCTAACTGAGCACTCCTAACGTAAGTGCCCATCTAAAATGACACAAACCACTAGTTAAGTGACATCATATCTAGCTAGACTGTCATAGGTTCTACCCTTATTACTCGGTTCCCATTAACATTATAACGCTCGCAATTAAATAGGGGCTTAACGTAAATTCAGGTTCTCACATAAAAGTTATACAACTCATTATAGATCATCCCTTTTTGTTATTCCATAGTTATACACACAATACCATATGAAAGTTCCCAGTTTATTAAGTGTATATTTTCCACAACATAAATATACAATATAAGCACCCCGAGACTAAGCTGTGGTGCACACATACTCTGCTATCCATTCCGATACATGACGTACATAAGGAATCACGTATTCCGAATCTCTCAGGAATCGTTCAGATAACACAAATCACAAACAGTGGAGGCGAACACAGTCACATCACATGGGTCACGCACATACCTGCGCTCCCACGATCAGCAGACTTATTAACATCCCAATAAGTCCTTCTCTGACCTATGTTCATCGAGGTAACCAGTCTAAATCCGGGCAACACAAGGATTAGAGGGCCCTAAGAGAACGCAAACCTCCCGTGATAGCAAGTATGGTAGGTATGTCATACACACAAATCATATATCAATACTAAGTAAACACGCATCTTAGTAATCACCGTAGTTTAATTGTAGTACTTATCTCATTCTCGTACCATCTTATAATTTATACAATTTATATACTCCCGGTTCATAATCATACACGCCATAATTTATTCTCATGTCGTAGTAGGCACTCACGTCTCGACTCAAATGTTTATTTGATTCGTTCCACAATTATGTAATTTACTCCTCAATATGTCCCAATTGTCCCAAGTATACCAATACGTCATCAAAGGAATGTTATCTCTATTCTCGAACAAGTTCACGGGACTCCCAAAATCAAAGCAGGCCAAAAAGGCCTAAACTGCCAGCTCGTTAAAAGTCTCGTTCGAATGAGGCTGTTCGAACGAGATTTCGTTCGAACGAACTGGGCTATCTAACGAGATCTCGTTCGAACGAGATTATCGAACGAACATCCCTCTCGTTAGAACCCAAAACTGTCAACTCGTTAGAAGCTCGTTCGAACGAGTTCGTTCGAATGACCTGGGTAGGTCTTCTAACGAGTGACCAGATTCAAGCCCAGAAATCCTATCTTGTTTTTCACCAATTTCTACCCCTCAAATCTCAACCAAAATTCGTCCCAACACTGTTTAAAGGTCTCTAATCAATCCTAAACATATTAAAATCACATACTAACGTTTTATAAAGGATTAATTCTTCCTAAACATCATCAAATCACAAGTCTCTACTCTTTTCCCCAATTTTTCAAGAACATAAACCCTAGAAATTATCATCATCAATTCCCAGAATTTAATCCGTTTTTATATCACATAAATTGTAATTCTCTTAATTCAATCTTCCAATAACGTTTCTACATGAAAACCTACATACAAAATTAAACTAACAACTCCAATTTCATGGGTTTTCCTTTATCTCTCAAACAAGAATGATTATCAAGATTTCTAACATGGAAGAAACATTTACTCCATAAAATGTAAATTAAACCACTTGCCTTGATTTAATCTCTGATTTTGATGACGATTTGAAGAAGTTCTCTCTCTCTTTCTGCAGAATTCCCTTTTATCTCTCTCTCTCTCCAAGTTTTCTTCTCCAATGGCTATGGTGGCTAAGGTTTTCTTTGGGAAATATTAGAAACCTAATTTTAATAACCTACGTAGCCTTCTAGGTTAATATGGGTTGTTAATGGGTTTAGTGGGTGAATTCCCAATCAGATAAAAACTCTTAATTTCCGTCACTTTTAATTCCCAAAAATACAAAATTACTAAAATACCCTTTATGTTGCCGGTATGGCCTAAAGATACTCCGGGACCCAAACTAAACCCCCGGCTAGTGTTTTCTGACTATCTCGACCCTTCCGGACGCGTTGGCGCAATCAAAACGACCATACGGTTGATAGAATTTAAATTCTCTTTTATAATTAAAATAATTATATCCTGACGCGACTGTCTCACGCGTCCTAATAAAATGTCCAAATTGCCGTATATCAATCTCACTACAATTTTCATAATTCAATATTCATATAACATCATATATACTCAATATAGTCAAATACCAACTCACGTCTCGCTAGTATTTTACCTGGATTAATTCCTAAATAAATTCTCATTTAATTAATTAATCCCAAAAATAAATATAGCCAAAAATACGGGGTATTACATACTTCCCCCCTAATAACTGAATTTCGTCCCGAAATTCGGAACTAGAAAGTACCTGCTAAAAACAACTATGGATAACGTTCGCGCATCTCATCCTCGCGCTCCCATGTGGACTCCTCGACATTGTGATGTCGCCACTGAACACGCACTAACGGAACTATCTTTGACCGCAGCTTCCTCTCACTTCGGTCCAAAATAGCAATCGGCCCCTCCTCGTAGGAGCTATCAGGCTGTAAATCAATCTCCTCCAAAGCGATGTGAGAATGAGCCAAATCATCCCTGAGATATTTCCTTAGCGAGGAAATATGAAACACATCGTGAATCCGGTGTAAATGCTCCGGTAACCCGAGTCTATACGCAACTGGTCCAATCCGCACAATAATAGGAAACGGCCCCACATACCTCGGTGACAACTTCCCCTTCTTCCCGAAATGCATAATCCCCTTCATAGGAGATACTCTGAGCAAAACCTGGTCCCCCACTTGGAACTCCCTAAAAGATCTCTTCGCATTAGCATAGCTCTTCTGCCGGTCTTGAGCTACCCGAATGCGACTCCGAATCAACTCAATCCCTGCCGAAGTATCCTGAATCACTTCCGGCCCAAGTAGTTTGTTGTCCCCCACCTCCAACCAATATGCTGGGGAACGACAATGCCTACCGTACAACGCCTCAAACGGAGCCATGCCAATAGTGAACTGGTAGGAGTTATTATAAGCAAACTCTACCAGTGGAAGGTATTTCTCCCATCCACCTCCAAAGTCAATAATGCACATGCGTAGCATGTCCTCCAACATCTGATTTGTGCGCTCGGTCTGCCCATCGGTCTGCGGATGATAATCCGTACTCAACCGCAATTCCGTGCCCATGGCCTCCTAGAAACTCTCCCAAAACCGCGAAATAAATATCTTGTCTCTGTCAGACACGATATTTAGGGGCACACCGAGAAGTCTCACAATCTCTGAAATGAAGAGCTGGGCATACTGTCCCGTAGTGTAGTCAGTCCTTACGGGTAAAAAGTGAGCGACTTTGGACAACCTGTCCACAATTACCCAAACGGAGTCGTGACCTCTCGGCGACGTAGGCAACTCCGTGATAAAATCTATGGATATGCTCTCTCACATCCACACCAGGACCTCCAACGGCTGTAGAAGTCCTGTCGGTCTCTGATGATCCACTTTTACTAGTTGGCAAGTGGCGCATTTCGAAACAAACTCAGCAATATCTCTCTTCATACCGCTCCACCAATACTGCCGTCTCATGTCTTGGTACATTTTGTCCCCTCCGGGATGTACCGCGAACCGTGAGCCGTGCGACTCTGCCATCACCTCGTGTCGTAATTCCTCCCCTTTCGGAACCACCAATCTCCCATTGAAGCGTAATCCCCCGTCTGAGCTAACGGTATAGGACTCGGCTCCCTCTGCTAGTAATCGAACTATCTTCTCCTGACAGAACGAGTCATTAGCCTGTGCCCGTACTACCTTCGTGACAATCTGCGGTGTAACGGTCATCACAGACATGAAAGATCGGGCCACTGCATCCTGGTGTCCTAACTCCTTCCACTTTGCCTTCCACACCCCTACCATCTCATCTGCTGGCCTACGGCTCAACGCGTCTGCTACCACGTTAGCCTTACCCGGGTGATACTGGATATCGAACTGGTAGTCCTTCACAAACTCAAGCCACCTCCTTTGCCGCATGTTCAACTCCTTCTGCGTGAACAGGTACTGTAGGGACTTGTGGTCTGTGAACAATTGGAACTTTTCCCCCAAAAGATAGTGCCTCCAAATCCGTAGGGCAAATACTACTACCGCCAACTCCAAATCATGCGTGGGGTAATTCTTCTCATGAGGCTTAAGCTTACGGGAAGAATAAGCTATGGCATGTCTCTCCTGCTGCAATACACCTCCAAGTCCTTGCAAAGACGCATCGGTGTAAACCAAATACTCAACTCCCGGTCTCGGCAATGCTAACACAGGTGCTGAGGTCAATTTATCCTTCAATTCATCGAATGCCAACTGACAGGCATCACTCCAGATGAATGGCACACCCTTTCGAGTCAGATGTGTAAAAGGACCCGCTATCTTCGAAAATCCCCGAATGAACCTCCCGTAGTATCCTGCTAGGCCCAAGAAACTACGAATCTCAGTCGGTGTCATGGGCTGTCCCCACACCCTCACCGCGGATACCTTCCCCGGATCAACAGATATCCCCTGGTCGGGAATAATGTGTCCCAAAAACTGGACCTCCTTCAGCCAAAACCCGCATTTCTATTATTTTGCATACAACTCGTTCTGACGTAGTGTCTGCAAAACTTGCCTCAAATGCTCGGCGTGCTCCTCCTCTGTCTGGGAGTAAACCAGAATATCATCGATGAAGACAATGACAAACTGATCTAGAAAATCCCTGAACACTCTGTTCATCAAGTGCATAAACACTGCTGGAGGGTTGGTCAAACCAAAAGGCATAACCCGAAACTCGTAAGAACCATATCTCGACAAGAACGCGGTCTTCGAGACATCCTCCTCCCTGATACGCAGTTGATGGTATCCCGATCTCAAATCAATCTTCGAGAAGAAATATGCTCCTCTCAATTGGTCGAATAGGTCATCGATTCGAGGCAACGGATACTTATTCCGTATCGTGACCGTGTTCAACTCCCGGTAGTCCACACACAATCTCAGTGAACCGTCCCTCTTCTTCACAAACAAAACTGGAGCGCCCCAAGGTGAGGTACTCCTGTGAATAAAGCCCTGACCTAACAGCTGCTCTATCTGATCTCGTAGCTCTCGCATCTCTGCCGGAGCCATACGGTACGGTGCGCGTGCTATAGGTCCCGAATCTGGCAATAGGTCTATAACAAAGTCTATCTCTCGACTGGGGGGTAGGCCTGGTATCTCCTGAAACACATCCGAATACTCCCTAACAACTGGGATCGAATCTAAAGGAATCACAACCTCCTTATAGGTATCCTCCTCTTGGTAATACAGATGAGCGGTCGAACCTCCCTCTGGGCGAGGCATCGCCACTACAAACATCTCTTGCCCCGGAATGGAAAAAACAATGCTCCCACTGAAGCAATCAATCATGGCTCTATAATCAGCGAGCCAATCCATACCTATAATCACATCGTGAACATGCATATCTAATACCAACATATCTGCAGGTAATACCAGACTACCAATCTCTACCCCCACTCCCCGGCATATAAAGAATATAAGTGACCCATTCCCCAATGGTGAGTCGACACACGTCATTGTGCTCTCCGCTGTGGCTAACAACCCTAAAGCCTTCGCGAAATGTGTAGCTATAAAACAATGTGTAGCCCCCGTATCAAACAATACTCGACCCATAGTGCCATGGATAGGAAACGTACCCTCAATCGCGGGCGGTGCCTGTGGAACTGCTGCCTGGTGGACGTTATAGACACGTCCATACTGT
The DNA here is from genome assembly GCA_949130495.1 of Sambucus nigra. Classification (NCBI taxonomy): domain Eukaryota; kingdom Viridiplantae; phylum Streptophyta; class Magnoliopsida; order Dipsacales; family Adoxaceae; genus Sambucus; species Sambucus nigra. Next base: position 163,361,430 of record OX422220.1, on the reverse strand, counting down.
AGCTGGCCCTGCTGAGCTGGGACTGCTGGAATGGGTGGCAATGCTGCCATCTGTGGCGGTGCGGGGAGAGCGGCGGGAAACATAGGCCTCTACGGCTCCTGACGAGCACCCTGCTACTGCTGCTGTGGGGCCCTGCCCCTATCAGGACAATCCTGTCGTTTATGGCCAGTCTTGCCACAAACAAAACACTTCCCTGGGATGTTCCCTCCTCTCTTCCCCTGCGGTCCCCGGCCCTGGTGGCCGTTACCGTTCCTCCCTTGGCCCTGCTGAAACTGCTGCCCATTCTGCCCCTGTTGGCCCTGATGGCTGTTTGGACCCTGATGGCCCTGACGGAAACCTCCCTGCCCGTGCCTGTAATTTCCTGATCTGAACCTCTTCTGATCCCCCTGCTGGGAACCCTGCTCACCCTATCTTTGCCCCTAAACAGATTGTGCCCCACCGGCACCATGTCCTCCAGTCCTGCCCTGATGGCTAGACTCTCCCGATCTCTTTCCCTCAGTCATATGAAAGCGGTGATCCTGGCAGTGTAACAAAGCAGCGTTAACCACATCAGAATAAGTGGCCAATGAAAGGTTCCCTAACAGATGCTGACGGATCCTCCATGTCAACCCGTCGGTGAATTTCTCAATCTTCTTCTTTTCTGTCGGTATCTCATCCGGAACGATATTCAACAGATTCGTAAACTCGGCCTCATACTCGGCCACGGTCTTACCCTCTTGCTTCAGATTCATCAGTTTCCTCCTCATTTCCGTGTGAACAGCTGACGAAAAGTACTTGCGGTCGAACCGCAACCAAAAGTCCTGAATAGTGAGAGTATCCCTCTCCTCCATGGTGGTAATAGACTCCCACCACTGCAGTGCAGATCCAACTAACTTGAAAGTAGCTAGCACCTGCTTCTGAACGTCCGTGCACTCATACATCCTCAAGTGCCTCTGCATATCCTTCCTCCACTGGCTCGAGACTACCACATCTGAGCTACCTGCAAACTCTGGCGGATGCGCTTTCTGAAAAGCGTCACGTACACGTTCCCAAGCAGACGGGAATGCATTTGCCTGTACTGGCGCGGCAACCGGCGCCTGAGGCGGTGCCTGCTGAACTACGGCAATTGCGGCATTTACCGCTTGGGCTACAATGGCTGCAACCTCAGCGGCGTTCATCATGCCCTGAACTAGAGTGGGCTGGGGTTCTGGCGTTGCATCCCTGGGAACTCGTCGTGCACGTCGTGGAGGCATCTGAAATAAGAATGAAGTTTATAAGTTCGCTGTTTATAAACTTAAAATAGCTGAAGAACGAAGCATACACAAAAAGAGTACAACAGTCCTAAAATATAGGGCTCCATATCAAAGAAAATTTAGCGGAAACATAATAGCCGTACAGATCCTAAAGGACACTAGAACCTGATGCTCTGATACCACCTGTGACACCCCCAACTAATTAAATACCGGGTAGCTACTCCTTTATTAAATTAAATCAAAATGCCAAGTTGGCTCAGTTAATAGCATCACTGTCGAAAACATTTTATTATTACTAACCACCTAGTATTTAAAAAGTAGTTGTCAAATTTTAATGAAAGTCTGATTAACATGCAGTAAAAGATTTAAAGCAAGAACAATATCACCATTCACCATAACGAAATACTAGAATAACCATCACATGATATAAATAAATCCGGAGGAAAACTCCTCACAACAAATCCCACAACTGAAATGAATAACTAAATACTAAATAATGAATCAATACATGCCAAAGTCTGAAAAACTGAAATGGAAATGTCTCTAATAGAATTCGGGCAACATGCTCTACAACTGAAGAATACTTAATATCGAATCCAAATGCTAGAAGCGTTTAAAATCAAATCCATGTAGCTTCCACAAACAGCTACAACTCGTCATCTGAATGAGTATCCTATGCATGGTGTCCTTGTGGCTGGGCACCTAAAATGGTTTTACAAAAAAATAGATTTGAAAGCAAACGGGCCAGAGCCCGAATGTGGAGATATTTTAAAAACCTGCAAGTGCTTTAAAAACATTTAAAACATTTAAATGCAAAGTACATGTTAGGACATGCACTCACATGCAATTCTCACCTCTCGTCTAACTGAGCACTCCTAACGTAAGTACCCATCTAAAATGACACAAACCACTAGCTAAGTGACATCATATCTAGCTAGACTGTCATAGGTTCTACCCTTATTACTCGGTTCCCATTAACATTATAACGCTTGCAATTAAATAGGGGCTTAACGTAAATTCAGGTTCTCACATAAAAGTAATACAACTCATTATAGATCATCCCTTTTTGTTATTCCATAGTTATACACACAATACCATATGAAAGTTCCCAGTTTATTAAGTGTATATTTTCCACAACATAAATATACAATATAAGCACCCCGAGACTAAGCTGCGGTGCACACATACTCTTCTATCCATTCCGGTACATCACGTACATAAGGAATCACGTATTCCGAATCTCTCAGGAATCGTTCAGATAACACAAATCACAAACAGTGGAGGCGAACACAGTCACATCACATGGGTCACGCACATACCTGCGCTCCCACGATCAGCAGACTTATTAACATCCCAATAAGTCCTTCTCTGACCTATGTTCATCGAGGTAACCAGTCTAAATCCGGGCAACACAAGGATTAGAGGGCCCTAAGCGAACGCAAACCTCCCATGATAGCAAGTATGGTAGGTATGTCATACACACAAATCATATATCAATACTAAGTAAACACACATCTTAGTAATCACCGTAGTTTAATTGTAGTACTTATCTCATTCTCGTACCATCTTATAATTTATACAATTTATATACTCCCGGTTCATAATCATACACGCCATAATTTATTCTCACGTCGTAGTAGGCACTCACGTCTCGACTCAAATGTCTATTTGATTCGTTCCACAATTATGTAATTTACACCTCAATATGTCCCAATTGTCCCAAGTATACCAATACATCATCAAAGGAATGTTATCTCTATTCTCGAACAAGTTCACGGGACTCCCGAAATCAAAACAGGCCAAAAAAGCCTAAGCTGCCAGCTCGTTAGAAGTCTCGTTCGAACGAGGCTATTCGAACGAGATTTCGTTCGAACGAACTGGGCTATCCAACGAGATCTCGTTCGAATAAGATTATCGAACGAACACCCCTCTCGTTAGAACCCCAAACTGTCAACTCGTTAGAAGCTTGTTCGAACGAGTTCGTTCGAACGACCTGGGTAGGTCTTCTAACGAGTGACCAGATTCAAGCCCAGAAATCCTATCTCATTTTTCACCAATTTCTACCCCTCAAATCTCAACCAAAATTCGTCCCAACACTGTATAAAGGTCTCTAATCAATCCTAAACATATTAAAATCACATACTAACGTTTTATAAAGGATTAATTCTTCCTAAACATCATCAAATCACAAGTCTCTACTCTTTTCCCCAATTTTTCAAGAACATAAACCCTAGAATTTATCATCATCAATTCCCAGAATTTAATCCGTTTTTATATCACATAAATTGTAATTCTCTTAATTCAATCTTCCAACAACGTTTCTACATGCAAACCTACATACAAAATTAAACTAACCACTCCAATTTCATGGGTTTTCCTTTATCTCTCAAACAAGAATGATTATCAAGATTTCTAACATGGAAGAAACATTTACTGCATAAAATGTAAATTAAACCACTTGCCTTGATTTAATCTCTGATTTTGATGACGATTTGAAGAAGTTCTCTCTCTCTTTCTGCAGAATTACCTTCTATCTCTCTCTCTCCAAGCTTTCTTCTCCAATGGCTATGGTGGCTAGGGTTTGCTTTGGGAAATATTGGAAACCTAATTCTAATAACCTACGTAGCCTTCTAGGTTAATATGGGTTGTTAATGGGTTTAGTGGATCAATTCCCAATCAGATAAAAACTCTTAATTTTTGTCACTTTTAATTCCCAAAAATACAAAATTACCAAAATACCCTTTATGTTGCCGGTATGGCCTAAAGATACTCCGGGACCCAAACTAAACCCCCGGCTAGTGTTTTCTGACTATCTCGACCCTTTCAGACGCGTTGGCGCACTCAAAACGACCATACGGTTAATATAATTTAAATTCTCTTTTATAATTAAAATAATTATATCCTGACGCGACTGTCTCACGCGTCCTAATAAAATGTCCAAATTGCCGTATATCAATCTCACGACAATTTTCATAATTCAATATTCATATATCATCATATATACTCAATATAGTCAAATACCAACTCACATCTCGCTAGTATTTTATCCGGATTAATTCCCAATTAATTCTCATTTAATTAATTTATCCCAAAATAAATATCGCCAAAAATACGGGGTATTACAGAATATTCACATTATAGTTTATGTACTGAACTATTCTACATTTGATCTCAAAATTCACATGAGTCCCAAGGTTTAAGTACCTCCATGGGGCTCCTAAAATCTCCAAGTATGGGCTTATACAGTATAGTCCCTAATGAATTTCTAAAAGAGAAGTGATGCCTAAACATCACTTTTGGTACCCACGGAATAAACCCCAAGTGAACCCATTCAACTCTAGGGTAGCGACCAAACTCATCTAAGACTCTAGAACCCTATGCTTACTTCATACAAGAAGGTTACCATTCCCTAATTAAAAGAAAAACTTAGGAAAAGAAAAATAAGGTTTAAGAGTGGAAAACAGGTGACCGGTCGACCGGTCCTCGGACCGCGGTCGACCGCGTCTCAAAATTTATCCTACGAAGAAAAGCGGAATGTCCAGGTGGGAGGGACCGATCGACCGGTCATGGATCGCGGTCGATCGCGCTCCAAGAATTAGACTTTGGTAGGAAAGCAGTGTGCCCTCCCCCGAAGGCCCGGTCGACCGGTCTTAGACTCGCGGTCGACCGGTCATATCAGACCTAGTATTTCTACCTTCTTCCAACAACAAAAGCCCTCCTCATTTGTTACCACCAAAAGAATTTAATAGCATCCAACAACTATAAATCACCCAAAAATCAATTTAAATCCATCTCCCAAGATTTATATCCCATACATCCAACAAAACCTAACTTTCATTAAACCATCAACAACCCACAACTATCAACACTAATTGTTCTACTTAAATCACATAATAGCAAGTAGAAAACTTGCCTCAAGGTTGCAAATTCAGATTTTGATGAAGTTGTATACAAGAACAATCACCAAAGCTTCAATCTCTCACTTTCTCCACTTAGGTTTTCTTCTTCTCTCTCTTTCTCTAGGTTTACCAAATCAATTTAGGGAATAGTGACTTAATTCAAGACATAACTCGTGGCTTAGGTCCTAATTTCCAACTTTCAGTGATTTATACGCGATAAAATAATACGCAACTACTCATTTAAGCTATAACTAGTCAAAAGTGCCCAAATCCTCAAAATATAATATGGCACACAATTTGACTACCTCGCACCTTCCGGAACTAACTGTACGCTCGAAATTATCATTTGGAAATTTTATAATTCATTTTAAGTTCCGGTTTCATTTTAAGCCAAAATGTCATTTTAATTTCTATGACATAATAAAACACAACATAGCAAAATTCACCTATACTTACGGTAAATATGCAACATCATATTAGATATTAACTTTCCTTTCTTAAATTAATACCTATTCCACATACCAACATTTTATATCTAATTACTATACCTAGTAAATACATATAAAATAGGATTCCAAAAGTGAGGGTTGTTACACCACCCCTTTTTGAAAAATCCTAGAAATCATATAGTAATTCTGAACTATTATATTTCTCTTACACTATACTCAAATCTAAAAAAAAATCCAAATTGAATACTAATGCTACTACAGAATTCAGAACTCCAAGTGTAACTCAAACAACTTAAAAAATATTTAACCGAACAAAACTAAAATGATATAATAAATAAATAAAAAAAAGTGATAGGTGGTGAGATAGAGAATCAAGAGAGAACATAGAGTATACCTGCAAAATATTGCATTCGATTTACTGTTGAAGCTCAATGGATGGGTGAGATGCCTATAAATAAAAAGGTCCGCTATGTCTGGAATATCAAAAATGCAAATAGATCAAATAAGTACCTGCAAAAACAAAATAAAAGGTGAAATCAAGAGAGAGTATACCTATATATAAAAAAACCTTAAATCATTACAAATCCCTAAACTACAACACCCTTAAATCCATTACAAAACCCTAAATTACAAAAAGCAAAAATCTTAAAACCACAAACATAAACCCTTAAAATCGTAAACCTAAAATTGATTAAAACTAAAATCGAAACCATAAAACCCAAAATTGAAACTATTCAAAGCTTACCTAAAAGAAGAGGTGATGTGGAGAAAGAAGTAGTGGCAAGGAGAGAGGTGCGGCACAGTGAGGAGAGAGGTGTTGCAGTTGGGGCTCTGGAAGGGGAGTAGATTTTATGTAGCTACAGATGAGGGAATGGGAGAAAGTTAGAGAATGAGAGAGAGAGAGAGAGAGAGAGAGAGAGAGAGAGAGAGAGAGAGAGAGAGAGAGAGAGGTTGTGCTTGTGAAATGAGGGATGGGGAGAGAGAGCCTAGGCTTTGGTAATTGGTATTTGGCAGCAAGAAGTTTTGTCCATGTATTTGAATTTTGGAAGGGGGAGCAAAGGAAATGAAGGGTTAAAAAAGAGAAGGAACTCAAATAATTAAGGGGTAAAAATGGTAAGAGGTGTATTTTAATCTAAACCCTTGGATTCCTGCCTTGTTGGCTTCGATCTGAACCGTGAAGTTTCTTTCAAACTTATGAATAGTGAACACACCATTGCTCCTTATATATATACTAGCGGATACCCGTGCCTGAAGGCACGGAGAAAATTTTGAAAGTACGTAATCGCGAAATGGTAAAAATTTCAAAAGTACGTAATCGTAAAATGGCAAAAATATCGTTCCCCAACAAACCAATGTGTAATTTTAAAAACATCGACCATAATATCATTTATTTATATGACTATCCACACTGTTTGATAAATAATAAATAGTCCAACAACTTATGAGCCAAGTTGAATCAACTACCACAGGACGCAATCAGAATAGGTAAAAAAAATTAACGAAAAAAGCTTACACAAACCAAATTCGACAATGAAAAAACGGAACTGTCGACTTTAAAGTCGATTTTTACCCCTCAAATAGCGACGAAAATAGCTCGAAATGTAATTATCTAGGCACGGGTGATACGAATCCAATGGCACCAGAATCGCCTCATTTCGATTTATGGTTAAAAAGTTATGGCATTTCTTTCAAAACATACTATTTTAACTTAAAACATAATATTAAACATTACTCAATGCTAAATGTTTAGGCCTTAACATGATCACTTAAAACTATCAACAATTCAATATAGGGGGTACTTGTATCGTCTTGTGTAGGGGTTGATGCTATTGGTTGTAATCAACCCTACTGCGGGTGCTTCTGGTAGCGGCAGTTTGGGGCAGCAGTAGTTTGATGCTACTGGTTTGTTTTGTGGCGGCAGCAGCAACATCATCTCTGAGGAGTTTGGCCTTCTCTTCTTTCTGAAACCAACAACAGCGATGACGAAATCGTCTTCCACCAAATTGTCTGCAGAACCTATAAAATTAGAAAATAGTTTAATAAAGAAGATCGATATGTTTGAAAATGCCGCAAACAAAAAAATGCATTCTTATATCCAGACTCGTTCACCTCGTGATGTTTATGTCCATAAACCAAAAGCTAAAAAGTAGCGGAATAAACAGAGTTCCATTAATAAAAAATACATACTTTCCTTTCTATCGGAATTAAGTGAGGACCTATGGAATGGGACCATTCACAAACCATTTTTAATTTTCTCAATAGAATGTTGTGTATAATAAAACATTCCAGGAAAATAATTGAATTATAACGTTGCCGATATAGAATTCAATGAATTCCAATTCAGCATCGAAACATAACCTTTTAGTTAAACTATCACTAAACCAATGAAAACACGAAAACATCTATGGAAATTTTAGTGATAGTCATGGCAATTGAAATACTAACTCAAAGGGTAAGATAAAGAAACTTCTATGGTTTCTCATAAATTTACTTGATTGAGTTAACCAATATTGAGAACCAAGAGTTTACATTTAGTTCATTCCATTTCATATAATTCTAATCAGTCGTTTCTTATACAGAGATAAAGGCATTGAAAGCATTGTCAATTGTTACATAGAATTACAAACACGTGATACAAATCTAAAGCAATTACTCTTCAGGCAAGCCTATTTTGCCAACGTTGGGTAACTTTTAATTACTCACAGTCCCAGCAGTTGTATATATATGCTCTTTTACTTGGACACCAAACTCATGGAAAATAAACCTTAAGGGCTTTCACGGAAGTCCATCTCCTGAAATTACACAAATTTAAATAATCAAAAGTGAGATGACAAACGGATACATATAACAATAAATTATATATTTAATCCATAAATTAGGACCCGTGTTTTAAAATCCATAAATTACATATATAATGCTTAGTAGTTGCATGAGTCCAAACATTAATCAAGAACCATATTAGTTAGCATGTATAATACAACTAAATTTAGGAACTTAAAGACTAACACATGGTGTTATAAGTAGAGAAAAAACAGAGATAAAAGAGGGATATTATCACGAAACTATTGCTACGTGTAACTGCTTCTACGTATTCTACAGCTGCTACTGCTTCGCTTCCTACCTAAAATGTGTTGCTGATACGTTTGTACAACTGCTGCTACTGGTGCGTTTACCTAAAACGTTCTTTGTTTCCCACTACTGCTGCTTCATTGCTATTTCCCACTATAGCTGATTCGTTGCTTCGTTGCCTTGTAGCTGTTAAAAAAAAGTGAACATGTATCATATTGAAGATACACTTTTTACCAATTGTAGTCTGAAATTCAAATGTTTGTATGTATATGTAATGCAAATATATGTTTTTATACATCATCCATGCATCTTCTGTACTAAAAATAGCAATATTTCAACTTAACCGGCCATAAAACCGGTACTATTGGAGATAATAAGGTACTTTTATTGAGTTGAAATAGAGGTCTCAAAAGATACCTAGTGGCACATGATAGTGAGGAAGTGGTGTTTCTCTTAGTTTCTTACTTGTAAAAAAGGCATACAAAACTGGAGCGGTTCATATTAGAAAATACGCAGACTGTAGGGACATAGTGATCCCTCAAACAACCACCTGCTTCCAGGTTAATTCCAACTTACCTTATCTGATTAAACCTTGAATATATAAAAACATGACAACCAAGTCAAATTTCCTACAATATCATGTTCTCATCATAGTAAATAAATCCATCATGTATAGCATAAAGTGAGACACTTTACTCAAACGACAAATCTTTGGTTCTAACACCTAAAGCCAGCAGTACATTAACACACTACACGACGAAGTTTACCCCTCTGAGTTCAAAGATTATAATAAAAGAATAGTAAGATGGTAAATATTATAATAAGCAGAATCACTTTAATAAGAAAAATCACTGTAACAAACAACTACACTACACTACACGACGCCGTTTATCCATATGAAATCAAAGATCAACACACTACACTACACGGCACTATTTATCCATCTGAATTCAAACATTATAATAAGCAGAATCACTGTAACAAACAAATACATATAGAGGCATACAGTAGATCACCACAACCTCAAAATCAAATGAAACCCAAATGATTGAAAAGAATAGACATTAACCACCACTAGTTGATAGTTATATAAAAGTAATTAAAGTATATTAATTAAAGTTATAGCGTTGTGAGATATTACCACCAAGGATTTATATGATATGAGTGATCAACATTTAAACCAAACCATATATGAGTAAATAAATTGTGGCTTCAAGGATAATAAGTACACGTGCAAGTCAATACTAATAAAAAAAGGGACAATCACATATAAAATGTCTTAAAATGTTATAATGTATCCTCTATTTGATACTTTACATACAACTAAATAATTTTTGCTTCTATAAAACAACTAAAAACTAATGGAGTGCATATAAATATGAATACTAATTTAATCTAACACTAATTTAGAAGCACCAAAACAATTAACACAAACTTGAGGCCAACAATGGAAATTCTAGGTCAATGTTATATGAAGTTAGCATGTAAAAATAGATCTCAACAATAAGTGTAGCTATAAATCAAGAACTTTGACACACACTCGAATTTCATATAATCACATGAGAGAAGTCCTACTCTCCTACCTTATACTTATAGCACCCCACTACCTATGACATGTAATACCCCTACTCTCTACTTAGGCCATTACAGAAGTATCTAAGTAAAAAATACATTGAAAGCAAAAAAGTACATGAAGACTTCACAACATCATAAACAATAATGTACTCCCAACAACTCTAAAAAAATAAAAACTATTTTACACAGATGTATATGAGCATAATCATACACTATTTTACAAATATGAATATGAGCATAATCATAAGTTAAACTCATGAATCCAATGGTAACCAATTATCAATGAGAGCTAATTGGCGTGGTTATGCTGATTCCGACTGTTCTCTCTATATATACCCAGCCCTTTTCAACAACAAAATGAAAACTACATAGGGAAGGAACCCAACAACTCTTAAAAAATAAACAGAATAGTGCTTGAAAACAAAATCTCATGTAAACACAATACACCATGATAGTTGTATTTTAACCATGAATGCACTTGCTGAGAATCATACAAAATGAAAGAGATGAATTAAAATTGACAGCAATACAACCATTTAAACATCTTAATCAGTGTGGCATTTCATCAAACATACGGTATTCAAAGTTATAACAAATCCATATTAGATACTTGAAAAACTAAATTAAAGTAGTAATCCAATCACTAAGATATAAATTAAAGTAGAACACAAAAACATCAAACTTGGGTAACATTACGAAAAAGACACCCAATGGATACCTGTAACATAAAAACATCCATAAAATGTCACATATTGATGTAATTCAAATAATATAAGTGGAAAAATATTGGATACAAAAATGTTATTCATAAAAAAATGTACTATATAGACTACCATACAAACCTATAGATTCAATAAACAAATTGGATAAAAATAACCATGCAAACCTAGAGAATCAATAAACAATACAAAAATTAACAATCATCATAAAGAGGCCCTATTTGATCATCACAAAAAATTTACCTTTATTCATTACTAATTGAAACAAAAAACTCCATAATAAAATTAAAACTCCGATTTTGAACCTCAAACAAACCCCCATTTTGAAAGCCATAATTACTTAACATGGAAAAGAAATGAAACTCAGTGAAGGAATACCTTCAAAACTTCATCCTTGTCCAAAACCAACTAACCAAACCTAGAAACTAAAACAAAATAAGGTGAATAGAGGTGAAATTAGATATAAGACACAAAATAGATATTTAATTTTGCTTGATCTTGCAAGAACCGGGGGGAGAAAGGGGAATACCTAAGATGTTGCAATAATCATTACCCATGAACTATAAAAACAAAGATCTAATATTTAAAATAACATATAAACCCAAAATAATCAGATTTTGTAAAGTTATAACAATAAAAACCCTAATGCATTCTCACTCAGATTCTGGATAGGGATGGAAAAACGTTTCGATTGTGTTACCTGTGGGTTCCTGTAGAACGATTGGTAGAAGCAAAGGGATATTTCTCTTGAATTCGGCAATTTGCGTATCATGGAGAATATAAAAGGAAAATGAGAGAGAAAGTTCATTGGGAAAGTTAAAGAGGGGCCCATGTGCATCGTAGAATGTGAAGTTGTTTAAATTAAAGTATGTTGAGCATTTCAGCGGGATAAGGGAAATTTCATGCTTGGGCGGGAAAAATGAAATTCAAGGATTCATCCCAACCATTGGATTGAAAAGTGATGATGTGGCAAAATCCCAACCATTATTGTGCTTTTACATTTTTGCCAATTCAAAAACTATGCTATCTTATTATATGGATATATATATATATATATATATATATATATATATATATATATATATATATATATATATATATATATATATATATATATATATATATATATATATATATGATTGTGATATTATCTACTATGTGAATCAAATAGACATGAATAATAATAAAATCAGAAATGAATTAAGTTGGTCAACACTTTATCTATATTAAGTTAAAAATGCGCTTATCCATATCAAAGAGGAATTAATTATAGGTACTATGTATATTGCGAGGGAAATACATGGTAACAATATTAGGCTATGATTAGATGCTAGACGGGAAGAACTAGTTCATGTGATAATAGAAACTAGTAGGGTTTGATGGAACGTTAGGCATGCACATTAGATGAGAGGTGAGCATCTCAAGTGAGTACGATAATCTAACATGATTAATATATGTGTTTTTAAGCACTTAGTGATTTTTAAACTGTTTTCAACTCGGGCTCTGACCCGTTTTCTGCAAATCTCTTTTTCTTGTCAAATTATTTTAGGTGCCTAGCCATAGGAACACCAATCATAGGATTTCCATTCACTCGACAATCTATAAATGTTGTGGAAGTTATAGTACCTTGGTAGTAGACGCCTCTATGTATATTATTCCTTCCTTTTGAGTATTTCATCAGTTAGGGCATAGTGCCCCTTATCTATTCAACTATTTAGAGATTTTGGATTCAATCTTTTACTTTATTCAGTTGTTGAGATTATTTCTATTAGATTATTATATTTGGGACTTAGACTAGAAATGTTTTATCAAGTTTCATTTATTATTGCAGTTATTTCCTATCATGTGAGATTGATGTGAATGGTGAATGTTTAATTATTTCATTAACCTAGTTTTATGTTAATTAATGGATAAAATTTTGACATCAACCTTTTTAAATATTAGGTGGTTAGTATTTAATAATAAAGTTTTTCGACTGGATATTCTGATTTAATTTAATAAAGGAATGATCACCCGGTATTTAATTAGGCGGGGTGTCACGGGTGGTATCATAGCATCAGGTTCTAGAGTCCTTAGGATATGTACGACTTATTATTCTCTCCACATAGCCTTTGTTGATATAGAGCCCTATATTTAGGAGTGTTGTATTCATAAATTTCGCATCTTACCTCTTCAGCGATTTGAGATATTTACTATGGACTTATAAAGCTTCTCTCTTATTCAGATGCCTCCCAGACGTTCACAGCAAGCCAATAGGGATGCCCAGCCCGAGCCTCAGCCAACTCCGACCCAAGGTATAATGAATGATGAGGAAGTTGTCACTATTGTAGCCCAGGTGGTGAATGCAGCATTAACCATGGTACAACAGGACCCACCACAAGCACTAGTAGTGGCTCCAGCACCAGTCCACATTTTCCCTCCCTCTTGGGAACGCGTCAGAGATGCGCTTAAGAAGGCATATCCTCTAGAGTTCGTAGTAAGTTCAGATGCGGTGAAGGCGAGCCAATGGAGGAAGGATATAGAAAGACACTTGAGGACGTATGAGTGCACGGAGGTACAAATTCAGATTTTATCCACCTTTAAGTTGGTGGGGGCAGTGGTATAATGGTGGGAGCCCACTACCACTACGAAGGAGAGAGACAACTTGACTATTCGATAGGTTTGGGTGCGGTTTGATCGTAAGTACTTCCTTTTCATCGTGCAGACTGAGATGAGGTGAAAGGTGTTGAACCTCAAATAGGAAGGGTGGACAGTTGCTGAATATGAGGAAGAGTTTACTGGCCTTATGAATATAGTGCCAGATGAGATACCAATGGAGGAGAAGAAAATCCAGAGGTTTATGGATGGATTGACTTGGAGGATTCGCCAGCATATGTTAGGGAATCTTTTATTGGCCAATTATTCTAATGTGGTTAATGATGACCTACTACATTATCAGGACCACCACTTGTATCAGCAGGGAAGCAAATGAGTCAGGGAGTCCAGCCAGTAGGCCGGGCAGGAGGTAGTAGTGCTAGTGAGGCACCCACAACTCAGGGATAGGTTCATCAGGGTGAGCAAAATTCCCAATAGGGGGACCCTGATAAGGGATTCTGTTTTGAAGATTTCAGACACGGATAGGGCCACTAGGGCCAGCCTGGACAACAGAGCCAGCAAGGGGCAAAACCGATTTTACCAGGGTCAGCACGGCCAGGAGAGGGGTGGAAATGACCATCAGGTCATAGGAAAACAGGGCTAGAGGGGAGGACACTTCCCAGGGAGATTATTTAATCATGGCAACACTGGCCACAAATGCTAGGATTATCCTCAAAGGGGTAGAGCCCCGCAGAAGCAGCAACAAGGTGCTCATCCAAAGCCCCAGTGACCGCTACTTCCACCAGCCCTCCCAGCACCACCCCACCTACCACCTTTTCTAGACATTCCAGTATCCCTAGTGCAAAAGGGACAGTTGTAGTATGGGCGTGTCTACAACGTCCATCAAGCCGCAGTTCATCAGGCCCCGTCCACAGTCGAGGGTATGTTTTCTATTCAGGGGACTATGGGGAAGATATTATTTGACACAGGGGCTTCACATAGTTTCATTGCCACTAGTTTTGCATGAACCACGGGGTTATTAGATATGGAAGATAGCATAGTTACTAGCATAGACTCACCGATGGGTTATGGCTCTTTGATATTCCTTATATGTCGGGGAGTAGGCATAGAGATTGGGATATTGATTTTACCAGTCGACATGCTTGTCTTAGAGATGCACGAGTATGACGCTATTATCGGGATGGATTGGCTAGTTACGTATAGGGCTATGATTGATATCTATAGCTTTAGTATTGTGTTTTCTATACCATGTCAGGAGTGTTTTTGGTGGAGATGCCTCGTCCTAGGGGAGATTCATCGACCCATTTATATTATATAGAGGAGGAGACCTTTAAAGGAGTGGTGATACCGCTTGATTCAATTCTGGTTGTTCATGAGTTCGCTAATATATTCCAGGAAATACCGAGCTTCCCTCCCAATAGGGAGATAGATTTTTTGATAGATTTGGCGCCAGGCACTTGACTGATTGCCCGTGCACCTTATCGTATGTCTCCGGTAGAGATGAGGGATCTACAGGATTCGATCGAGCAGTTATTGGGTCAGGGTTTCATCCGTAGGAGTACCTCTCCTTGGGGTGATCCCGTGCTGTTCGTAAAGAAAAGAGATAGGTCGTTATGGTTAAGTGTTGATTATCGAGAGTTGAATAAGGTCACGATACAGAATAAATATCCATTGCCCTGAATCGATGACCTATTCGACCAGTTGAGGGGAGCTTCCTATTTTTCGAAGATAGAGGGTACCATCAATTACGTATTAGGGAGTAGGACGTTCCTAAGACTTCTTTTTTGATGTGGTATGGATCTTACGAGTTAAGGTTTATTCCATTTGGGCTTACTACCGCACCGATAATCTTCATGGGCTTGATGAATAGGGTGTTTAGAAAGTTCTTAGATCCATTTGTCATCGTCTTCATTGATGACATTCTGATTTATTCCCGGACTGATGAGGAACATGCCGAGCATTTGAGGATGGTTTTACAAACTTTACGTAAGCACGAGTTAAATGCAAAATATGAGAAATATGGGTTATGGTTGAGAGAGGTTCAGTTCTTGGGCCACATCATTTTTGCGGAAGGGATATCGATAGATCCAGGAATGGTGTCAGCGGTGAGGGAGTGGGGATAACCCATGAAGCCGACTGAGATACGTAGTTTTCTGGGGCTGGCAGGATAATACAGGAGGTTTATTCGAGGATTCTTGAAGATAGAGGTTCCATTGATACACTTGACTCACAAAGGGGTGCCATTTATATGGGATGATGCCTGGCAGTTGGCTTTTGACGAGCTGAAGGACAAACTGACTTCAGTAATAGTTCTAGCCCTACCCAGGCTAGGGATGGAATTCCCAGTTTACACTGATTCATGCTTACTAGCACTTGGGGGTGTGCTTCAGTAGGAGGAAAAGGCGATTGCTTATGCTTCCTGCAAACTTAAGCATCACGAGAGGTGTTACCCCACCCACAACTTGGAGTTTGCGGTATTCATGTTTCCATTACGGTTATGGAGAGATTATATCTTGGCGGAGAAATTTTGCTTGGTCACTGATCATGCATTGGGAGCTGAATATGCATCAGTGGAGGTGGCTTGAATTTGTGAAGGGCTACCAGTTCGACATCCATTAACACCTGGGGATGGCTAACGTGGTAGCAAACGCATTATGCCATAGGCCAACAGGTGAAGTGATCGAGGTTTGGAAGGAAAAATGGAAAGAACTCGGGCATCAGGATACAGCTGACCACTCATTAATGTCAGTGATGATTATTACATCGAAGATAGTTACCAGGGTGATACACGCTCGGACAGCGGATTCCTTCTACTAGGATCGGATCATCCATCTTCTAATCGAGCGACTTGAGTCCTTCTTCATGAGATCGGATGGGGGTTTACGCTTTAATTGCATACTAGTAGTTCCATAGGGGGGGGAGCTACAACATGAAGTTATGGCTGAGTCACACAGTTCACAGTTTGTGGTACATCTCGAAGGGGATAAGATGTACCAGGATATGAGGTGACAATATTGGTGGAGTAACATGAAGAAGGAAATCGTCGAGTTTGTGTCAAAGTGTTCCACTTGTCAGCTGTGAAGACAGACCATTAGAGATTGGGAGGATTAATACAACCTTTAGAAATTCCTATGTGGAAATGGGAGAGCATCTCCATTGATTTCATCACAGTGATGCCTACATCAGAGAGGGGTCACGATTACATATGGGTGATTTTAGATCGATTGACCAAGGTAACTCATTTTTTGCTAGATCGGACCGATTATACTACATGGTAGTATGCGAAGATCTTCATTATTGAGATTGTGAGAATCTACGGGGTGCCCCTTAATACTATGTCCGATCAGGACAAGATTTTTGTGTCCAGATTTTGAGAGAGTTTTCAGCAAGCCATGGGTACGGAGTTACGATTGAGTTTATCCTACCATCCACAGGCGAACGGGTAGACATAGCGGACGAATCATATGTTAGAGGATATATTGCGAATGTGTACCCTTGATTTTGGAGGGGGATGGGAGCAGTACCTTCCACTGGTGGAGTTTTCTTATAATAACTCCTACTAGTTTACTATTAGCTTGAGGTGGGGGATAACAAAATACTTGGGCCGGAGGTAATTCAGGAGACCTCCGCTAAGATTAAGTTGATATGGAGTCGCATTCGGGTTGCTCAGGATAGGCAGAAGAGTTACGCTGATGCCAAGAGGTTCTTCAGGGAGTTCAGTGTAGGGGATTAGGTGTTGTTGCGAATATCTCCTATGAATGGGGTAATGCGGTTTGGGAAGAAAGTGAACTTGGCACTAAGATATGTCGGTCTATTCCCTATTATTTAGTCGATTGGACCAATAGCTTATAGACTTGGGTTACCGGAGCAGCTGCATAGCATTCGTTATGTGTTCCACATTTCCTCGCTGAGGTGATATCTTTGGAATGACTTGGCCCACACCCATATTACCTTATAGGAGATTGATCTACCACTCGATAGTCCCTACGAGGAAGGGACAGTTACGATTCTAGACCGTAGTGAGAGGAAACTGAGATCAAAGATAGTGCCATTAGTATGACTGCAGTGGCGTCATCATAATATAGAGGAGTCTACCTGGGAGCATGAGGATGACATGCGGGATAAATATCCAGAGTTACTCCTACCACATACACATTTATTATGTTTTTGTTCGAATTTTGGGACGAAATTCTAATATTAGGGGGGAAGTATGTAATACATCGTATTTCTGAGGGATTTTATGTTAATTATGGAATTAGTATTAATTAAATTAAGTAGAGAAAAATTATTTATAATTAATCCGGATATAAATGTAATAATTCCTAGTGTGACGAGAGTTAGTATTTATTGATAAAAATTATGTTTAATATTACATAGAGAGTAAAGTAATGTATGGTTATGAAAATATTATTATGGTCGGGAGTGAAAATTTCAACAATTACAATATACTTAGTTAGGACGTGCATGTGAGTCAGGTTGATGTTACTTTATTGGGTTACAAAGATAATTTATTTTTAAGTAACTCGTATGACCATTTCGAGTGCGCCTATGAGTCCAAAAGGGTCGATATAGTCAAAAAACTCTACTCGGGTGTTTTATTTGGGTTTCGAGGAAATTTAGGCCAAACCGACACCTTGAAGGGGTATTTTTGTCTTTTGAGATTTTTGGGAATTAAAATGGACAAAAATAGAAAATTAAAAAGGAAGAGTACGTGGGTAATAGTCTATCTGTGAGTTTCCAAACCTACATGAGAGAGAGACAGAGAGAGACAGAGAGAGAGAGAGAGAGAGAGAGAGAGAGAGAGAGAGAGAGAGAGAGAGGGAACCAAAAGGGAAGTAAAAGAACTCCATAGGAGCCTAAGGATAAAAAACCAAGCTCGCACACCAAAAATTACACCAATGCGTAGATCGTGAAGAGAGGATCATCCCTATATCAATTTCGTCCAGCGAATCAGAACTTCACAAAAAGTCAAATGTTTATCTTGATTGATTTTTAGAGCATATATGAGTCATGTTAATTTAGTTGTTGGATTAATCATAATATCATGTAATTGGGACTGAAATTGGGAATTTATTCATGATGGTGGTATAGGAATTGCATGTAGTTGAATAGCTATTGTGTTGGGGATTAAAAACCTAAGTGATATATTGAAACCATGAAATTTTATCTGAGTTTAATTGGTTATTAATGGTGATTAAATGAAATTAGGGCCTGTTAAGGATTTAGGAAATTTATCAAAGTTCATGTTGAAATTTTAGGGATTTGATGATAAAAATGGATGGGAAGGTATTCTAATACCAGGGGATATAGTTTATAGTTGTTGAAGTTGAATTCGGATGAGTTTTGGGTGATCTTACTGTTGAATGAATTGGAAAAATGTAACTTTTGGAAGTTAGGGACGAACCATGAATTCTCGTTTGAAGACCTCCGCAGCTCGTTCGAACGACCTCGTTCGAACAAGACTTCTAACAAGAATTCCAACAAGATTACTAACGAGATTTTATAGTTTGTTCGAAGTGAGAAACTCATTCGAACGAGAATCCCTAGGTTCTAACGAGATTTCAAAAACTCCAATTTTTTCCCAAATGAGTTAAAAATCCTTCTAGGTTCCTTTCAGTGAGAGAATAGGACCTACGTTATTCTAGAGTAGTTTCTTTTCATAATTTAGTAGGGAGAGGAATTCTGTAACTACTAAGGGAATGGGTTGGAATCAGAGAACCTTAAAGAATATATACGATACAGAGGTAATAATACAGTTAAAGTATTATGGGTAGTAGAGACGCATATACTACATATCAATTCTGTAACTTAGGTTTTGTGAATACCTAATGAATATAATAAGCTGTGTGTATACTTATTGATTGAACAATTATGTGTAGGACATACCTACGTTGCTTGCTATCGAGCAGAGGTTATGCGTTGTGGACAATCATGCCTTAAGGAGCCTTCAGGTGGGATTTTGATTCGTACCACTAGAGCATAGAACCTAGGTGTGGGATATCTGTGAGAATGATAGTGATGACGATGGTATGGGTGTGTATGTATGTGCATAGCCCATCGGTTTGGAACTATGTTCGCCTCCAATATGTGTGTTTGATTTGATGGTTTGCGAGAGATTGAACCTTTAGTCCTTTATGCAATGAGCGATGCACCAGGACATGATAGTAGAGTAAGCATGCACCACAGCTGTGTCTCGGGGTGCATTATATATATATATATATATATATATACAGTTGTGATATTATCTACTGTGTGAATTAAGTAGACATGAATAATAATGAAATCAGAAATGAATTAAGTTGGTTAACACTTTATCTATATTATGTTTAAAAGGCGCTTATCCATATCAAAGAGGAATTAATTATAGGTACTATGTATATTGCGAGGGAAATACATGGGAATAATATTGGGCTATGATTATATGTTAGACGAAAAAGAACTACTTAGTATGAGAATAGAAATTAGTAGGTTTTGATGGAATGTTAGGTGTGCACATTAGATGAGAGGTGAGCATCTCAAGTGAGTATGATAATCTAACATGATTAATATATGTGATATAAACTCATTTTAAGCATTTGCTAATTTTTAAACTATTTTCAACTCGGGATTTGACCCGTTTTCGGCAAATCTCTTTTTCTTGTGAAATTAGTTTAGGTGCCCAGCCACAGGGACACCAAGCATAGGAGTTCCATTCATTCGACGAGATGTAGCTGCTATGGAAGTTATAGGACCTTGTTAGTAGACGCCTCAATGTCTATCATTCCTTCCTTTTGAGTATCTCATCAGTTAGGGCATGTTGCCCCTTTTCTATTAAGATATTCAGAGATTTTGGATTCAATGATTTACTTCATTCTATTTTTGAGATTATTTCTATTCGATTATTGTATTTGGGACTTAAACTAGAAAATGTTTTATCCAGTTTCATTTATTATTGCAGGTATTTCCTATCATGTGAGATGATGTGAATGGTGCATGTTTAATTATTTCGTTAACCTCGTTTTATGTTAATTAAAAGATAAATTTTGACATGAACCTTTTGAAATATTAGGTTGTTAGTATTTAATAATAAAGTTTTTCGACAGTGATGCATAATATGAACCAACTTGATATTCTGATTTAATTTAATAAATGATTGACCACCCGTTATTTAATTAGGCGGGGTGTCACATATACTTTCTTTTATAGCCCTAAAAGTACACTTTTTGTAAAGTTAAGGGGAATTGGGTAATTTTAAAAAATTTCTAGGGTTGAAACTATAATTTTATGTTAGTTGAATTCTAAAGGTTTATTTGGATGTAAGGTTGGGCTTTAGGGGTTTAATATATCTCATGTTATCTTACATTGAAAATTTTTGAGGTCTTTTGTAATTTACTGAAACTTCAATAGGTCTAAGTTAATATAACAAAATTTTAAGTTTTTAACATATATTCTCTCCTCTTTAGAAGATTTTAGGTTTTAGACATCTTATAAGGGTTTAAATTGAGGTTGTAAGTAGATTAGGGTTTAAAGAAATTCCAAGTTCTTAGAGTCTACCTACCTGGAAAAAATTCATCCTCGAATTTTACCTTAAAATAAGTCTAGGTATTGATTCTTCATTGCTTGTTTTGGTTCCCTCGAAGCTTCTTATTGATTCTGATGATCCTAAAGTACTTTAATTGAGGGGATTTCCTTGTTTCTAAGATACTTCACTTGGCGATCAAGAATTTGCATACTTCAAATTTATTCTTGGGTTTAACTGAAACATCTTGCCATGCAATGGTATATGATGGATCTAATATATACCAGTGTAACTGTGATACATGAAACACATTATGGGTATTGGATAATTCCATAGGTAATTCTAATTGATACTCTATGGAGCCAATTCTTTTAGAAACTGTGAAAGTTTAAATATATCTGGGGGCTAGTTTTCCTTTCTTCGAGA
Source organism: Sambucus nigra (assembly GCA_949130495.1). NCBI lineage: Eukaryota > Viridiplantae > Streptophyta > Magnoliopsida > Dipsacales > Adoxaceae > Sambucus > Sambucus nigra. The sequence continues at coordinate 163,339,968 of OX422220.1, read as the reverse complement.
AACGTAAAATTTATTTTTGAGGGGACATTTTAAAAAAATACTTGCTCATTTTCTCACAACTCTAATGGTTTTGGGTGATGATCTGCATAACTTTTATGTCGATCTTGGACTGTCTTCATCTTCTCTCGAGTCTGTTGTAATACCTTAGTGTTTTGTTGAATTATTTTTGGATACTATCTCCTGACTCTATCCAACATACTAGGAATCTACAAGATTGCCCCATATAAATCTTCAAATGGGGTAGCTTTAATACTAGCTTGCTAGTTATTGTTATATAAAAATTCAATATGGGGTAGATATACATTCCAGTGTCCTGACATATCTAGTGTACAAGAACCTAACATATCTTCTAGGATTTGAATTTTACGTTTTGATTGTCCATTCGTTTGGGGGTTGAATGCATTACTTAAGTAAAGTTTAGTTCACATTACAGCTTTCAATGCTTGCCAAAAATTTCCCGTGAAATAAGAATCTCTATTCGATGTAATGGATAAAGGGATTTCATGTAATCTAATAATTTCTTGAACGTATAAACTTCTAATCTTTTGGAATGAATCGATGGTCTTTAAAGATAGAAAATGGTCTGGTAAGTTGAATTACTATTAACCAAATTGAATTTTGTCCTTGGGTTGTACGGGGTAGTCCAGTAACAAAATCCATGGTAATATGATCCCATTTCCAATCCAGAATATGTAAGGGTTGAAAAATTCCACCAGGGTTTTGGTGTTCTATCTTTACTTGTTGACAAGTAAGACATCTCCTTACAAAATTCCCGATATCATTTCTCATGTTTGGCCACCAATCTTACTTCTTCAAAGCATGGTACATTTTTGAGCTTCTAATATGTATCATAAATTTTGAATGACGAGCCTCTTGCAACACTTCTTCTCTGTATGGATACATCGTGAGGTACATATAATCTATGTCCAAATCGTAGTCATGTTTCTTTATCGTAGGAAAAATCTGGATTTTTGCTTAAAATTTTTTATACAAAATAATCTTGGGTCTGCTGAATTAATATTTCCATTCGTAATTTGGGATATACGATAATGTTAATTTTTTTTTGTACAGGGGTTAAGTAATCATAAATCTTATTTCTCTATTTTAGTGTAAATATCGTAAAATTTAAAGTATGAATTCTTCCTACGGGATTTTGATTCAAAGCGTTGGCTACTACATTTCCTTTGCCTGGATGATAATTAAGTTTAAATCGGTAATCTTCCAAAAATTCAAACCACCCTTATTATTTTAAGTTCAATTCCTTCTAGGTAAAGATATACATTTCAAACTTTGGTGATCTGAAAAGACTTGAAAACTTACACCATAATGGTAACAACACCAAATCTTTGAGGCAAAAACTACGACTACTAGTTCTAGACCATGGACCAAATAATTATGCTTATCCATCTTAAGTTATCGTGACCCTTATTCTACCATATTTTCATTTTGCATTAGCACATATCCTAATCCTTGTAATGAAGCATCTGTATGCACCTCATAACTTACATCACTACAAGGAATAGTGAGGATATGAGTAATAGTTAACTTGTCCTTGAACACTTGGAATGATTGGTAAAACTCCTTAGTCGACACAAATGGAACTTCATTCCTTGTTATATTTGGAAGGGTAAGAGCAATTCATGAAAATCATTCAACAAAACAACGATTGTATTAAGCTAATCCTAGAAAACTCTTTATTTCAATAATATTTGTAGGATTTTTCCATTCCAAAATGGTTGGAATTTTGGTTTGATCGATTTGGATTTCCTTCTCAGAAATCACATGTCCTAAAAATTTGATTTCCTTCATTAAGAAGTCACATTTTCTATTTTTTTCATATAACCGATGCTTTCTAAGAGTACTTAAGACAACCTTCAAATGTTGGGTACGTTCTATCAGAATTTGAGAATATAAGGGAATATCATCAATGGAAACTACAACAAACTGATAAAAAAAAGGTCTTAAAATTTTATGCATTAGATCCATAAAAGTGGTGGAGGAATTGGTTAAACTGAATGACACATTACAATATATTGAAAATGTCTATAAGGAGTTTGAAAAAACAGTTAACGAAATGTCTTCCTCTCTAGCGCATAACTGATGGTAACAGGATCGTTATTCTATTTTAAAAAAGACCCTTGCTCCCCTAAGTTGATAAAACAGATCTCCTATTCAGGGTAAAGGATACTTATTCTTAATAGTTACTGATATATGCCTAATATCACCTCGTCAAGTACCATGGGTCTCATCCTTAGCCGTCCGTTATTAGTTGAAGAAGAAGGAGAAGTCACCATTCGGCTTGAGGAATATGACTCGACCTCGGCACCTAGAATGGGGTCTACGCTATTCCGAGAGGATTGAGTTTCCACGAACTCGACTGGCACAAGGGTGAGACCAGAAGATGAGGCAGGTGTCCTTTAACGAGGGTTAAGGTCCCCCGAATTCACCCTCGGTCATGAAGGTCGGTCGGAGTCCTCGTCCTAGACCATATAGCCGATAGAGACAATAGGCAAAGCACGTGGTTTGGGGACGCGTGGAATAATATGTGTGGGATGTGGGTCCTACGTGGACGAAGTCGTCGTAACCAAATCATTCCCCATGTGAGGGAATATTTCATCATCCTTTACATGTAACACTGACAGATGGCATAACCTCAGTGGCTAGGAACATTACACACCTGCTTGGGGGGAACATTACATCCCCCAAGCCTATATATATTCTTCATCTTCTATATGAGAAAGGAGATCATGATTCACAAACCTAGCAGAACACTATCAAAAGATACAAAAGAGAGAGAGAAAAACTTGAGTGTTGTATTTACTGGCTATTAGTGCCATGCTTATAGTAAAAACCACCATTCACACTGCACAGTGGACGTAGGCTTCGGCCAAACCACTTATATTTGGTATCATCTTCTTCTTTGACTCATCTCCTTCTTTCTATACATTTATATCTTCTGTACACCATTGTTGTGTGGTTTGGGCTTACATACATCTTAACTTAGTGATGCCATTTCTGGCATCATCAGTTTGGCACCGTCTGTGGGAACGATAAGCATCATCTCCTTCATTTCTTAGCTTGTCCTCATCGGAGTCTCTGGTGGTGAACCAGTCCTCCCCTTCTGTGGAGTTGTTTACCATATAAAGAGTTCCTGCTGAGCTGTAAGGCTTTCAATCTTCGGTTCTAAGCTCATCAACCATGCTTTCACATGGCATCATAATTTCCACCACCTTCACCACTAGTTGGTGGTCCTAGGTTCACCAACGCTCCCCCTCAGTCAGAAATGGTTGAAATGGTGGCCGCATTGAAATCCTTGGCATCAAGCTAATAGGCGACATAAGAGCATCTAGTTGCCTTCAATGAGAACGTAGTAATCAGGAGAATGGGAGCTCCACTGGAGATGATTACTCTGATATTTTGGTAGCCTCATCAGGGGGCCAGGGGACTACCCCGAGTACCTCGCAAGGATCTACCTCCTCTTCAGCGGGAGAGGGACATTGTTAACCCTAGGCATTTACGCCTAGGGAGGCAAGACCAACCCTACCCAGAGGACTGATATGATGATTATGAGGCTAAGGATGCTCAGATTGATTGATGGGATCCATATAAAGTGTCTGGGAATACTGTACACCCCGTTCAAGGAAGCTGAGGCCGTGATAGGAGGTCGAGTCCATACGACGGACCAAGGGACTCATCTTTTAACCGATTAAGTAGTGGGTCGGCCTTTGATAGGCTCGACCCAGTTGGATATTTAAGAGAGAGGCTTTCCAGGTCAAGGAGCAATGCTGGCTCAAGGAGGGAGGGGGCATATAGCTGACCCCCTCTAGATAAGGGGTAATAAGAGGTGAATTGTCGATGCAAATCAGTGGTCGGGGAACCCTCAATTTGGCCAACGAAGGTAGCAGGGGATAACATTGGCCAAGCTGATGCTGTTGACGTTGTCGGGGGGCCTTGGAACGACTCCATTCAAAGGCTATAAAAAAAGATTGGAGACATACTTAAGAGACGTGACCCTTGCAGAGCCGATACTCAGAAGGTTCTCCTTTCGTGGAAAAAATTGTCAACATCCCAACCCTTGACAAATTCAAGTCGTCGGTGGTTTCCACAAAGTATGATGGGAGTACCAACCCTGTGAACTATGTAGAGATGTACCAGTCGGCTACATATATCTACTCTATCTCAGATGAGATTAAATGTCGTGCATTTTTTAGCACTTTGATAGGATATGGCCATATATTGTTCACCTCACTTCTGAAGAACTCCATTTGAGATTTCAAGCAACTCATAGAAAGATTCATCCACAACTTCTTCCTTGGGGTAAGACCACAAAAGAAGACTTCTCACTTATTGTATGTTAAACAGGGTAAGAACGAGAGTCTTAGGGAGTATATTGCGAGGTTCAATAAGGAGAAGTTGGAAGTGGAGAATTACGAGGAAAGTATTACAATGATAGCATTAATAGGAGGTTTGTAGAAAGGAAAATTACTTTTGAAGCTTGTTGAAGACCCGCCAAAGTCCATATCCGAGCAATTGCAATGGCCAAAAATGTCATGAATTTCGAAGAAGCAATGGCATCTAAATATGAAGATGAGAAGGGGACTGGCAATGGGAATAAGTTTAAGAAGAAGTATAAATATGAAAAGAAGATGTTGGTCGATGATAAGTTTGCAAGGTATACTCCTCTTATGGTCAGTTGCGGGCACATTCTTAATGAGATCAAGAATGATAGGTCCATAAGATTGCAGGAGAAGCTAAAAGATCCCCCTCACAAAAAGGATAAGAGCTTGTGGTATGAATTTCATCGAGACCATGGGCACTTAACTGACAAGTATTTTTCCTCGAAAGATGAGATTGAGAAGATGCTCAAGGATGGAAAACTAAGGAAGTACGTGAGTAGTGATGGCCCAAAGAGAGGACGAGATGACTTCAGAAGGAGAAGGGCCGACAAGTCTAGGGGGGAGGTCCCAGGGAAAAAGGATGATGCCTCAGATGATGATGATGACAATACTAACTTGCCTCCGAAAGATGATAACCTAAAAGGCTGACTCTTTAACATCTCGTTCATTGTTAAGATGATCTGCGAAGGCTATGTAAGGGGAGGTGCAAAGGTGGCTGACAGAAAGGCACACCTTGTAGAGGTCAAAACCCTTCCCAAGGTTGAAGTAGTCCACGTAGCCACAGTATATATAAAGCTAGAGAAGAGAAATGGGGTTTTCGAGGATTTACTTCAAGGGAGTCCTAGATCCTCAGGATGACCATTGGGTAATCACAACTATAGTGCATGGGTATGATGTGCTAAGTATATTGGTTTATGGATGAAGTTCGGCCGATGTTATGTTCTGGCCATGTTTCAAAGGTTTAGGACTCAGCAGGAAGAGGTTGGTACCGTATCATCATCCTCTGATAAGGTTTAGTGGCATGAAGCTGCATCCATTAGGAATTTACGAAATGGAGGTCATGATGGGAGATCTTTAGCCTAAGATGTTAATAAAGAAGGTCAAATTCTTTGTGATGGATGAAAGTGTGTACTCGACTTATAACATTATCATGGGTAGAGTAGCCCTCAAAGAATTTGAGGTTGTCCCATCAACTGTACACCAAATAGTAAAATTCTTGACCCCATATGGGGTAGGGGAAGTCCAAGGTGATCAAGTGTTGGCACGTGAATGCTATTTTAGTTCAGTCGAGGAGAGGGAAGCTCATAAGAAAGTGACTACAAACTATAATATTGACACCATAGACCCCAAGGATGAGACCAAACTGAAGAAAGGAGACGTCGTTGAATAGGTAGAGTCCATTGTCCTCAATCAGGATGAGCCAGAAAAAAACATTCAGTCGGTAAATCCCTCATAAGAGATATTAAGAAAGAGCTCACAAATTCTTGAGAGAGAAGCAGAGTATCTTTGTATGGAGTCATGAATATATGTTGGGTACAAATCCATAACTCTTCTGCTATAAATTGAATATGGTCGATGATGCTAGACCGATATGACAAAAGAGGAGGATCTATTCTCGAGAGAAATATGAGGTCATTTGGGAAGAGGTAAAAAAGATAGAAAACTCTGACTTCATAAGAGAGGTGATATATGCTGAGTGGTTGGTCAATGCTGTCATAGTTCCCAAAGCTAATGGGAAGTAGAGAATGTGTGTAGACTTTACCGATCTGAATAAGGCTTGCCCCAAGGAAAGATTTCCTTTGCCCAGGATTGACTAGATGGTTGATGCCACAGGAGGCCATTAGCTGATGAGTTTCATGGATTCTTACTCGAGCTACAACCAGATATCCATTCACCTGACTTATGAGGATAAGACTGCCTTCATAACTGATAATGGGACTTATTACTACAAAATCATGCCCTTCGGTTTGAAGAATGCTGGAGCTACCTATTAGAGGCTTATTAATAAGATGTTTGAGGATCAAATTGGGAAGACGATGGAAGTCTACATTGACGATATGCTGACTAAGAGTATCAAGGTCGACTCTCATGTGGCCGACCTCAAGCAAACCTTTTACACGATAAATAAGTACATGATGAAACTCAACTTCATTATAAATCAGAGGGGGATAGAGGACAACCCAGATAAGATAAAGGCCTTGATAGAGATGAAGACACCATCTACAATCAAAGAGGTTCAGAAACTGACCAGGATAGTAGCGGCACTTAACAGGTTTATATCCAGAGCCACCGACAAGTGTCTTTCATTCTTTAAAGTTCTTAGAAAGGATTTAGAGTGGAATGAGGAATTTAATAAGGCATTAAAAGAGTTAAAGTCTTACCTCGTCTCTCCCTTATTATTATCGCGGCCAGTTCAAGGGGATAAACTTTATGTGTACCTAGTAGTCTCAGAGTTGGCTATTAGCGCTGTCATCGTGAGAGAAAAAGATGGAATACAAAAGATGGTGTATTTCAACAACAAAGCACTCCAGGGAGATGAGCAGAGGTAACCTAGGATGAATAAATTGGCCTATGCTCTAATTCACGCCTCAAGGAAGATGATGATGTACTTTTAGGCCCACGCAATGGTCGTCCTAACGGAATCTCCACTCCGATAGGTCATCCACAAGACTGAGAAGTCAGGGAAACTAATGGCTTGTGTAATAGAGCTTAGAGAGTTTGATATCATCTATTAGCCTAGAGTGGCCATCAGAGGCTAGGCACTTGCAAACTTCATTACTGAATTTAGTTAGGATAACACGCACAGTGAAAAGTTTAAGACTACCGACTATGAGCAAGGGAAAAGTTTAAGCTCTCCCACAGATAAGGTTGGGGTAGTTTCAGCAATAGGGGAGGTATCTGAGAACGAAGAGGAATGGTACCTATTCAAAAATGGGACCTTAGTATAAGGTGATTTGTCTAAGAATTGAATACTGTGGAGCTTGTTCGTCGATGGGTGATCTTATGAGAATGGAAGTCGTACAGGCCTAATAGTGTCGGTACCAGATGGGGAAAACATCGAATATGCATTGAGGTTCAGTTTTAAGGCCTCCAATAATGAGTTCGAATATTAATCCCTCATAGCAGGCCTCCCCCTGGACCGAGTTGTGAACGTCGGTCAACTCCATGTTCATAGTGATTCAAGATTAGTGGTGAACCAAATCTTGGGGGTATACGAAGCGAAAGACGATATTATGGCTAAATATTTGGATTGGTAAAACTAAAGAGGATGCCTTGGTTGGACAATGGTCAAGCCAATGTACTTGGAACACTTACCTCAGCTACAAGAATGGAGAAAAGAACGACGGTTCCAGTAGAAATCCTGCACCGATCGACCATTGAAGAGGAAGACGATGATGTAGAGTCTTGTCTGAATTTGAACATGGGGACTTCCTGGATGGACCCCTTCATTAGATACAGAAAGGACGGGGAGTCACCAGAATCTAAGAACGAGAAAAGGAAGCTGAGATATTAAGTTGCTAAGTTCTCCATCATAAGAGACACTTTATACAAGAAATGGTTTCTTCTTCCTTTACTCAGGTGTGTCCATCCTTCTGAGATAGCCTACGTCCTAAAGGATGTGCATGAAGGTTCCTGCTCTAGTAACATGGGTGGAAGATCCTTGGCTAAGAGGATTGATATGCCCTAAATGTACCTAAAAGCTCAAAGACACCAACCGCAGCCCAAAAGATGGCAGAGGTAACAAGGGCCCCAGATTGGCAACCAGCGATCTCGTCAAAAGCAAGGTCGGCTTTAGTCGATGTTACTAGTTGCCTCACAGTTAGGCAACAACTGAGGTCTTCATGATCCATGAGGGAAGTTATCCATTAGGTCGTTCGGAGACGACATCACTCCTACTTCATACATCAACATCGACTAGGTACAAGCCGAGGAAGCAAGGACTACACCATCATCGTAATTAACCTCAGTTGGGAATCAACCAATATTCCAACTACTCTCACATAACCTCAGCCCAGGTCGATGTTATAACCTCACCTAACTTACCTCATATTTCTGCTGAGCCGAGACCATTATGAATAACCTCGGATTAGGCAGCAGCCGGACTTCACCAACCTCGTACTCTTCCAGGCCGAGGTTGGTACCAATCGAAGACAGCTGAGCCTTTACTCTCATATGTGTTGCTGGTAACACGTGTACTAAATCAGTTGTAACAAATCAATCCCCTCACATGGGGGGATATTTCATCATCATTCTCTACATATAACAGTAACAGATGTCTTCATTAGATTGGCTAGATCAACACACACATTCTCATTGCATGCATGGGGTGCATTACACCCCCTACACACTATATATGCTTGCCTTGTCCTACATGGAGGGGGATCTAGATCAGCATGCCTAGCTGAAACTCTACCCAGTTATACAGTAGAGAGATAAATCTTGAGAGGTTGTATCCATGGCCATTAGTGCCTCATTTTAGTGACCTTACTCACTCATTTGCATAGTGGACGTAGGCTTAATTGGTTGAACCACTTACATCCAAGTGTTCATCCTCTTCTCCTCACCTCAATCTCTTATATTTAGTATACTCTTGTGCTGCCATTATTGTCACTAGTTTGAGCTTACAAACACCTTTACTGGTGGTGCTATTTCTAGCATCATCATTTTGGCGCCGTCTGTGGGAAATGAGAATCTATCTCTTCCTCATTTTCTTCTTAACCTCACCGGAGACTCTGGTGGTGAACCAGGCCTCGCCCCTTGTGTGGAGCTTTTTCACCTTCAAAAGAGGTCCATTAAGGTACAACGCTCGTCTACTCCATAAGCTCTTTAGTGTTAACGTATGGCACCGGAGTTACAACCACCTCTTACACCGCTTGGTGCTGGAGGACCTAGTTCTAGCCAGGCACCGCCTCAGTCCGAAATGGTGGAAGTGGAAGCAGCCTTGAGGTCTTTGGCTGCAACGCAACAAGCAATGAAGGAGCAATTTGCATAACTCAGTCAAAATATGATGAGACCACCTGGGGTTTCACCGGAGATTATTACTCAGGCGGCTTCTCAGCCCTACCCTGAAGCCAGAGGACCACCACAGGCACTGTAAAAAGACCAACCTACACCTCATCGGAGGAGGGACGTTGCTGACCCTAGGCGTTTGCATCTGGGGAGGTAAGGACACCCTTTCCCTGAGGATAGGTATCACGATTGGGTGGCAGAAGAGGTTCCAGAAGATTGTTGGGAGCCGTATAAGGTTGCAAATGACACAGTGCATCCTATCCAGCAGAGCCGAGGTTGTGGAGGAAGAAGAGGTGAAGAAGCCCAACAAAAAGGGTCAGCTTTTGATCGATTGAGCAAAGGGTTGGCCTTTGAAAGGCTCGTCCTAGTAAATTACCTGAGACAGAGGTTATCCAGGTCGAGAAGTGTAGCCGGCTCACAAAGGGAAGAGGTTCAACGTCGGCCTCCTTAAGGCCGACCTAACATAGGACGAGGTAGAGACAAGAAAGAGGTCAATAACCAATGTTGTACTGCGGATGGGGAACCCTCAGTCCACCCGTTGGAGGTATCTGGGGACAACCTCGGCCAGACCGACATCACGAGGCCATGGAACGACTCCATCCAACGTCTTGAAGAAAAGATAGGAGATCTCATCAAAAGCCGAGACCCACTACAAAGAGGTTTCTCAGAAGGCTCCCCATTCGTGGATAGGATAGTGAGTTTTCCAACCCCTACTAAGTTCAAACCGCCCACGGTGTCTCCCAAGTATGATGGTAGCACCAACCCTGTACATCATATTGAGATGTACTAGTCAGCGAAGAACATTTATTTAATACCAGATAAGATGAAGCGTCGGGCCTTCTCTGGGACTTTGATGGGAGCAGCACACATCTGGTTTACTTCTCTTCTGAAGAATTCAATTGAGAACTTCAAGGGCTTGGCTGAACGATTCATTCATAATTTTTGTTTTGGGGTAAGGCCTCAAAATAAGACCACCCATTTTTTGTATGTCAAGCAAGGTAAGAACAAAAACCTAAGAGACTACATTTCTAGATTCAACAAATAAGAATTCGAGGTTGAAGATTACGAAGAGAATATAGCCATGACCGCCCTCATAGGAGGTCTTCAAAAAGGGAAATTATTGTGGAAACTTGTGAAAGACCCTCCCAAGTCCATGGCAGAACTATTGGAAACTATGGGGAAGGTCATGAACGCTGAAGACGCCATGGCTGCAAAATATGAGGATGAGAATGGTGGTAGCAGCGGGAAGTTCCAAAGAAAGAAGGACGGAAAGAAGAGGTCAGCTGACGACAAGTTCGCACACTATACCCCTCTAATTGTGAGCTGTAAACACATCCTCAATGAGATCAAGAATGACCGATCTCTGAGATGGCCAGAGAAGCTGAACGCTCCTCCACATAAGAGGAACAAGAACTTGTGGTGAAAGTTCCACCAAGACCATGACCATGTTACAGACAGGTGCTTTGCCTTAAAAGATGAGATCGAGAAGATGTTGAAATCAGGAAAGTTGAGGAAGTATGTTGATAGCAAGGCTCCTAAGAGAGGAAGAGATGACCCTAAAAAGAAGAGAAATGACAGATGTCGTGACGATACTCCAGCAAGAAGAGACGATGACTCAGAGGGTGATGATGAGGACGATCCAGACCTCCCACCAAAAGATGACAACACCCCAGTGAAGAGGGTTGGTATGATCTCCTTTGGAGTTAACACCATATGAAGAGGACTAGCAGGGGGTGTCTCTGAAGTGGCTTATCGAAAAGCTCATGTGGCAGAGGCCAAGTCAGTGGTCAAACTAGAAGTGGTAAATTTGGCATCTTCAGAAACAAAACAGAAGATGAAGGTGGATATGGACACTCTAATAGTTGGGTTCTCCCGACTCGACTTCAAAGGTATCCTAGCTCCGCATGACGACCCATTGGTAATCACAATAAGGGTGCATGGATGCAAGGTACATATAATTCTTGTAGATGGAGGAAGTTCATCATATGTGATGTTCTGGCCCTGTTTCAAAAGCCTAGGCCTTAGCAGAGCTAGGCTGGTACCCTATCATCATCCGTTAATGGGCTTCAGCGGCGAAAAGGTCCATCAATTGGGCATGTATGAGATAGATGTGTGAATGGGAGATGAGTGGCCTAAGAGGTTGACATGGAAGGTCAATTTTTTTGTTAGGGACGAAAACGTCTTCTCTGCCTATAATTTTATAATAGGAAGAGTATCCCTTAAGGAGTTTGAAGTTGTTCCATTGACGGTCCACCACATGCTGAAATTATCGACCCCCTATGGGGTAGGGGAAGTGCAGGGCGACCAGACCATAGCAAGAGAATGCTAATTCAACTCAGCCTAAGAGAGAGAGGCCCATAAGAGAGAAACCACTACTTATAACATTGATACACTTGACCCTAGAGATGAAACGAAGTTGAAGAAAGGAGAGGCTACGGAAGAGGTAGAATCCATCGCCCTCAATGAGGACGAATCGAAAAAAAATATCCAAGTCGAAAAAACCTTAAAAGAGGAGATCACGGAAGAGCTAATAAATTTCTTCAAGAAGAGGCAGAGTGTCTTCTCATGGAGCCACACAGATATGCCTGGCATCGACCCTGAGGTTATGTGCCACAAACTCAACGTGACTAAGGATGCTAAGTCAATCAAATAAAGACAAAGAGTTTAATCAAGGGAGAAGTACGACGTCATCCGAGAAGAATCTAGGAAGTTAGAAGAGGCAGAGTTTATCAGGGAAGTCATAGATCCGGAGTGGTTATCAAACGTCATCATTGTGTCCAAGGCCAATGGAAAATGGAGGATGTGCGTAGATTTTACCGACCTGAACAAGTCTTACCCAAAAGATAGTTATCCCTTACCTCGGATCGATCAGATAGTAGATGCAACTGCAGGGCATGAACTCATGAGCTTACTGGACGCGTACCCAGGTTATAACCAGATCTTCATAGATGCTGAAGACTCAGAGAAGACAACCTTCTTCACTGACAAGGGGACATATTTCTACAAGGTCATGCCCTTCATCTTGAAAAATGCAGGAACAACGTATCAACGTCTTGTGAATAAGATGTTTGAAAATCAAATAGGCAAGACTATGGAGGTATATGTAGACGATATGTTGACGAAGAGCTTAAAGTCCCGCACTCACGTGGTAGAGCTAGAAAAGACCTTCGATACAATGGACTTGTACAGAATAAAACTCAATCCCGCGAAGTGTGTCTTTGGGATAGGAGTTGGTAAATTTCTTGGATTCATTATCAATCAGAGGGGAATAGAGGCAAACCCTGAGAAAATCAAGGCTTTGCCTGACATGAAGACACTAAGAAATATCAAGGACGTTTAGAGGCTCACTGGAAGAGTAGCCGCACTCAAACGATTTGTTTCCAGAGCGACAAACAAGTGTCTTCCATTCTTTGAGGTACTTATAAAGGCCTTTGAATGAGAAAAAGAGTTTGAGGATGCTTTTAATCAACTCAAGTCCTTCCTAGGATCTCCCTTGCTCTTATCTCGGCCCATAGTGGGAGAGAAGTTGTATGTTTATCTAGCAGTCTCTGAGTCGGCTATAAGTGAAACCATAGTACGGGAAGACGTTGGGGTCCAAAGTCCTATATACTTCAATAATAAGTCCCTTCGAGGGTCTGAACAGAACTACTCTCGGATGAAAAAGTTGGCCTACGCTTTGATACATGCTTCTAGGAAGATAAAGCCATATTTCCAAGCCCACTCTATGGTCATCCTCACTGACTCCCCATTAAGGCAAGTTCTCCACAATCCTGAGAAGTCAGGAAGGTTGATGACAGGGCCATTGAGTTGGGTGAGTATGACCTTACTTATTAACCCAGGGTGGCCATTAAAGGGCAGGCACTTGCAGATTTTATTGCTGAGTTCACATGGGAAGAGGCCGAGGTTGAGAATAACCTAGAGACTATATAGGGATCAAACAGCAACATCTTTTGAGACCTGGAAGAGGTTGTTTCCAACAGAGCCAGAAACTGAATAGCCGAGAATGAGGAAGATCGGTACCTCTTCAAGCAAGGAATCACGTCAGAGGAGAGCTTCTCATCGGATAAAGATATCTAGAACCTCTTTGTTGACGGGTCTTCTTGCAAAAATGGAAGCAGTGCAGGGATGATACTCTCAGCTCTAGATGGTACCAAGGTTGAATATGCACTAAGGTTTAACTTCAAGGCATCAAACAATGAGTCCGAATATGAGGCCATGATAGCGGGCCTATCCTTGGCAATGACCCTTAAGATAAGACGACTCCTACTTTATAGTGACTCAAGATTAGTTGTTAACCAAGTGTTTGGAGTTTATGAGACCAAGGATGGAAGGGTGGACAAATACATGAAAAGTGTAAGAATGATGCTAGAAGGTTTCGAAGAGGTAAAGATGAAGAGGGTACCTCGACAAATAACAGCCACACAAATGCACTAGCAAGGTTGGCTTCAACAATAAGGATAGATATCAAAAGGACAGTTCGAGTCGAGATCCTGCTCAAGCCTACCATTGAAGAAGAAGAGGTTACTAACCCTTACCTCAATTTGAACCTAGGGGACTCATAGACGGACCCCCTTATCAGATATATGAGAGAGGGAGAGCTGCCGGAATCAAAGATAGAGAGGAGGAAACTGAGGTACAGAGCTGTAAAGTTCTCAATAATAGGAGATGTCCTATATAAGAAGGGATTTCTGTTACCCCTCCTCAGGTGCGTTTATCCCACAGAGGTCCCCAGCATCCTACAAGACGTACACGAGGGTTCTTTCTCCAGTCACATAGGAGTAAGACCTTTAGCCAAGAGGATTATCACGCAGGGATACTAGTGGCTGACCTTGGACAAGGATGCTGTAACCTATGTGAAGATGTGTGACAAATGCCAAATATTCTCCACTATCCCCCATCAACCTCATCAACCTATGACTTGGTGGGTCCCTTACCAAGAGCTGCGAACAACTACAGGTTTTTTATAGTTGCCATTGACTATTTCTCCAAATAGGTAGAGGCCAAGACGATGATCATGATTACAGAGCAGGAGACCTTCCAATATATTTGGAAGAGCATCATATGCAAACATGGCCTTCCAAACACCCTCATCTCGGACAACGGAACCCAGTTCAAGAATTCTTCCTTAGAAAAGTATTGCGAGAAAGTTGGGATCAAGAAATTTTTCCCTTTCTGGGTCGGCCTTAGGCAAATGATCAGACCAAAGTCACAAACAGAACAATCCTCGACGGGATGAAAAGGAGGTTAGAAGAAGCTAAGGGGAAATGGACTGAAGAGGTTTATGCTATATTATGGGCCTACAGAATAATGGATAGGACACCAATGGGGGAAACCCCATTTATGTTAGCACATGGCTCAGAAGCTGTCATACCAACAAAGGTAGGACTCCCCACTCAAAGGGTTCAGACCTATGACCCTGAGAATAACGGGGAGGAGAGAAGACTTTGCCTGGATTTGATTGAAGAGAGAAGGGAAGACGCAGAGATTAGACAGGCAACCTACTAATAGAGAATAATAAAGTTCTATAATCAAAGGGTGAAATTAAGACCCATAGCCGTGGGAGACCTAGTGTTGAAGAAGACGTTGCAAAAGGCAAACAAGCTTCACACAAATTGGCATGGCCCTTACAAAGTGATCGAATAGGTTGTACCCGGGACCTACGGGTTGGAAAACCTTAAGGGGCAACCTTTTTCCAATCCATGGAATCCTGATCATTTGAAAAAGTATTACATATGATGTTGCAATGATTCTTATGTAAATGTATCAACTTATGAGGAGATTATTAATGAGAAGATCACTTCCTATGTCAAATCTTGGTTTATTATGGTTTGATGAATATTATGGGGGTAATATCTTAGTTGATGATCTCAGACCTTAAAACATCATAGTGTGGTGATAAGGTCTGAGGTGAGCATCACACTTGGATGACCTCAGACCTTAAACATCATTAATTTGGTGAATATTTTATGGGGGTAACATCTTAGTTGATAATGTCAGACCTTAAAACATCATAGTTTGGTGACAAGGTCTGAGGTGAACATCATACTTGGATGACCTCAGACCTTAAAAATCAATAATTTGGTGAATATATTATGGCGGTAGCATCATAGTTGATGACCTCAGATCCTAAACATCTTTAATTTAGTGAATATTTGATGGGATTAAGATCTTAGTTGATGATCTCAGACCTTAAAACATCATAGTTTGGTGACAAGTTCTTAGGAGAACATCACACTTGGATGACCTCAGACCTTAAACATCATTAATTTGGTGAATATATTATGGGGGTAGCATCTTAGTTGATGACCTCATACCTTACATCATTAATTAGGTGAATATTTTATGGGGGTAAAATCTTAGATGATGATCTCAGACCTTAAAACATCATAGTTTAGTGAAAAGGTATGAGGTGAACATCACACTTGGATGACCTCAGACCTTAAACATCATTAATTTGTCCAGTTATACAGTAGAGAGAGAAAGCTTGAGAGATTATATCCATGGCCATTAGTGCCTCATTTTAGTGACCTTATTCACTCATTTGCACAGTGGACGTTGGCCTAATTGGCTGAACCACTTACATCTAAGTGTTCATCCTCTTCTCCTCACCTCAATCTCTTATATTTAGTATAATCTTGTGCTTCCATTGTTATCACTGGTTTGAGATTACAAACACCTTTACTGGTGCTGCTATTTCCAGCATCATCAAGGATTATTACACAAGGGTATTGGTGGATGACCTTAGCCAAGGATTATTACACAAGGGTATTGCCGAAGGTTCGCTACTATCCCCCACCAGCCTCTGACCTCAATCACATCTCCTTGGCCATTTACGGTGTGGGGAATTGATGTGGTAGGACCCTTACCCAGAGCTGTGAATAATTATTGTTATCTGATTATAACGATAGATTATTTTTCGAACTGGGTAGAGGCAGAGCTGGTGATTATAATCACAAAGAAGAAAATCTTCCAGTTCATCTAGAAAAATATCATCTGCATATATAGTCTACCTAACACCCTAATTTATGGTAATGGAACACAATTTAAGAACCTCTCCTTGGAAAAGTATTGCGAAAGAGTCGGCATCAAACAATTCTTCTCCACTCCCGGCTGACCCCAGGCTACTGGGCAGATAGAAGTGACAAATCGAACGATCCTTGATGGAATTAAGAAAAAGTTAAAAGATGTAAAGGGGATATGGATCCAGGAGGTATGCGTTATCTTATGGGACTACAGAATAATGTAGAGGACCCCTATGGGGGAAACACCATTTATGCTTACTTAAGGATTGAAGGAGGTCATACCAAAAGAAATCGGTCTCCCACTCATAGAATTCAGACCTATGACCCTGATAAGAATAGTGAGGAGTACATGATTGATTTATATCTTGTAGAAGAAAGAAGAGAAGACACTGAAGTTAGGCAAGCTGCCTCCTAGCAAAGAACATCAAGGTTCTACAATAAGAGAGGAAAAGCGCGTCCTCCAAGAGTTGGGGTGTTGGTACTGAAAAAAGACATGGCAAACACCCAAAAAGCTTCATCCAAATTGGCATGGCCCATACAAAGTGGTTCAAGAAGTGGTGCCGGGAACTTATAGATTGGAAAACCCATGGAACGCCGACCACCTCAAGAAATATTATCAATGAGATTACGGTTTTACTATCTTACTTGCATTTATATTGTAATACATATGTATGAGACTCATATGAAAGAAATTCAATGAAAACCAAGTGTTGCTTCATATGTTGTCTACCTATTTAAAAATTCATTTGTGTCAGCTCATCTTAAGCTACAAAACATCATTCGTGCTGAAGTAAGCCTAAGTTTCCCTCGGTGATATGATAGTCTGTATGGGGTTGACCTCATCCATAGACTGCTAATAACATTGAAAGGCATTTATCATTGAAAACATCACTAACTTGGTGGAATCTATCCCTCGACCGAGACGATAGTGTTGGACGAGATGACTCTCCATGCATTCTCAAAATGATGAGGGAGGACTTATGACTCAAACATTATTAGTTTGATGGATGCAAAATTTAAAAAATCACTTAGTTGTGGTTATCATTTAAAACATCATTAACTTGGTGGAATCTATCCCTCGGCCGAGACGATAGTGCTAGATGAGACCACTCTCTACACACTCTCAAAACGACGAGAGAGGACTTATACTCAAGAATCATTAGTTTGGTGGATGCAAATTTTAATAAATCACTTAGTTGTGGTTATCATTTAAAACATCATTAACTTGGTGGAATCTATCCCTCGGCCAAGACGATAGCACTGGTCGATATTACTCTCCATGCACTCTCAAAACGACGAGGGAGGACTTATGCTCAAACATCATTATTTTCGTGAATGCTAATTTAAAAAAAAATTACCTAGTTATGGTTATCATTTAAAACATCATTAACTTGGTGGAATATATCCCTCGACCGAGACGATAGTACTGGACGAAACGACTCTTCACGCACTTTCAAAACGATAAAGGGGACTTATACTCAAACATCATTAGTTTGGTGGATGTAAATTTTAAGAAATCACTTAGTTGTGGTTATCATTTAAAACAACATTAACGTTGTGGAATCTATCCCTCAGCCAAGGTGATAGTGCTGGATGAGATGACTCTCCATGCACTCTCAAAACGACGAGGGAGGACTTATGCTCAAACAACATTATTTTTGTGAATGCAAATTTTAACAAATCACTTAGTTGTGGTTATCATTTAAAACATCATAAACTTAGTGGAATTTATCCCTTGTCCAAGATGATTGTGCTGGATGAGACGACTCTCCATGCACTCTCAAAACGATGAGGGGTACTTATGTTAAACATCATTATTTTTGTGAACGCAAATTTATAGAATCATTTAGTAGTGGTTATCGTTTAAAACATCATTAACTTGGTGGAATTTATCCCTTGGCCTAGACGATAATACTGCATGAGGGAAGTCTTGTAAATAACGCAATAAGCACAAATAAAAGCATGCAAGTAAGATAAGAAGGAATGCAAATACTAAAGAAATAAGCTTCACTTCACTAAAAATATTGGGAGTGTAAAAAATTTGGAGGTATAAAGCTGTCCATAACCAGTCAAACAAGGGTACAATCAAAAGAGGGTATTAGCCACAAGTGGCCACCCTAAGAAGTAGGCTCAAGATGGACGACGGGGGTTCCCTATATGATAGGTTCAACTCCACCATCGTCTTGAAGGTTAGCCTTGGCCTCGGTCAACTCCATCATCTCCACGTACTCCAAGGTAGTGTCAAAGAGAGGATCAGTAAAGTCTGGAGCATCCAGAGCTAGCCAAATGGAAGAGATAACAACAGTGAACTCAGTGGCAATCCATTGGCGTGTTGTTTTCACACCCCTCTCGAGGCAAATAATGCCAAAGCGTCCATACTAATCTGAAGCCTTAACGGCTTCAACAGCCTCGGCCCTGATCCTCTCAAGGGCCTTAGGAGAAAAAGCCTCATCCTTTCACCTCTTCACGGCCTCACTAAGCTCTTTGGTGTGAGTGCAAGCTAATGAAACCAAGGCCTCATCTTTCTTCTTGATTAGGTCATCCTTCTCCTTTAGTAAATTATCCATACTCATCAGATTATTATAAGCCTTCTTAAGGTCGGTTTGGTATGTCTCCAAGAGTTTCGTCAACTTCTCCTCAGACTTATCCATACCCGTCTTGATTCGATGTGGGCAATACACGGTAGCAATCATGGAATAATTCGACTAAGGATTCGTCATCATACTTATTCCTCCATAAGGACACATAACCTAAGATGACCCTCCAGGAGTTTGGGGCTATCCGAATAGGAGTAAGGCTGAGGTAGAGAGAAGGGCTCGCACGGTCGGGTCAATAGGAAGACAAAACCTAATTCTAAACATTTGATCATAGAGTGAAATTTCTCCATCTCCTTCGTCATACACCCTATTGTCCTTGCCCAAAACTCACAAGGTGACATTGGGCTTAATACCGTAAATATGCCTGAAGAAAAGGAGGTCGGTCTCACGAATAGAAGATTGATAGTGCTTAGTATATGAATAGTCAAGTGGATCATCGGACTCGGAGTCCTCATCCTTTTCGTTCTCGGCCTCACCCCCAACCTCTACCTCTTTACCCTCGACGTCAACATTAGCATGATTCCTTTGGAAGTCAGCATCAGACATCACAGATAAAGGAACTACGACCGATGGAATATTTTCCTCCGGGGTCAGCTCAATGGGATGTGGAAGGATCTCTATAAAAATGTCATCTCGGCCGGATACCTCGGCTCAGTTGGGCGATGAGGCTCGAGACGTGTTACCAATCTCCTTAGTCTCCCTAGGATGAGTCAGAGAATAGTTCATGGCTTCCTCATATGAATCCCTATTATCGGCTTGGGTGGAAGATGAGTCGACCATTTCTTCTGGAGTGCGAATAAATACTCTTAGAGGAACAAAGAAAAATGGGTCATCTCCAAACGGGGTCAGCTTGATGCCTAGGCTCGACCTCATCCTCAAGTCTGTGTATCTCTTGGAAGTACCTCTCCGTAAGGGTTGGGTATTAGAAGGCTAACTCGTATAGAGTCCTTAACATTCAGAGTATTAGGTAACACTTTTACAATTAAAGATCGAAAGCCACAGAGAGTTTTACTGATGACTAAGTTTGACTTAAAGATCAAAAGGGGAGAACTAAATCATTTTTCCTACCAAGAACAGCTTATAGCAGGGGGAATACAAAACACCACCGAATGAATTTTAAGAGCCTAATGAAAACCTAAACATTGCAAGTAACAAGTGAAAAATGCTACCAAAAGCCAAACCTTCTTAAAACCACAACACAAGGCCCACATGTGAGCCCCAAATAGCGAGGGAGAACTCCCGGAGTGGGGTTTAAGTTCACCGAAAAGTATGAAGTCTAATTGTGATTCAAGAAACTATAAAAGCTAGAATAACAATGATGGAAGAAGGTTATCTGGAGAAGAAATTAGAATGGAGAAGTAGAAACAACCTTAAGACAATGCTTGAGAACGGAGGTGCAAAGAGTTAAAGCTCTTTTTTAAGGAATAAATGTGATGAAGGGACAAGTATAGTGAGGAGAAATTTTTAAAATACAACCCCTATTTATATGCAAGCAATGCTTTGTTCACGTTTAATAAAGGGGTACACACTTTCCTAAAATCTTTATCATAATGAGCACAAAACCCTAGGAATATAAGCCGTCATTTGCACCTCGATTGGACACAACCCGATGAGAGGTTTAACAGTTATCAACTCGAACGACTAGTTCACCGGATGATTGACCCGTTTCCCCTCAATAGTCATCAATAGAGACGTCTAAAAACATAACGTCATTACCCCCTCAGTCTCATCCAAATGTTAAAGACTAAGGGCTAGGGGTGATTAATATGCCAAATGTCACCTCGTCAAGTACCATGGGCCTTGGTCTTAGCGGACCCTTATTAGTTGAACAAGAAGGAGAAGTCACCACTTGTCTTGAGTAAGATGACTCGGCCTCGGCACCAAGAATGGTGGTCTACGCTATTACTGGATGATTGATTATCCTCGGACTCGGCTGGCATAAGGATGAGACCAACAGATGAGGAATGTGTCCTTTCACGAGGGTTAAGGTCCCACGGATCCACCCTAGGCCGTGAAAGGTTGGTTGAAGTCCTCGACCTAGACCATATAGCTGATAGCGATAATAGGCAGAGCGCGTGATTCAGGGGAGTTATGGAATAGTGCGCATGGAACGTAGGTCCTATGTGGATGAAACCGTCGTAACTAAATCATTCCCCCACGTGAGGAAATATTTCATCATCCTTTACATGTGATAGTGATAAATGGCACAACCTTAGTGCCTAGGAACATTCCACACCATCTTGGGGGGGAACATTACACCCCCCCAAGTCCTATATATATTCTTCATCTTCTCCATGAGAAAGGATATTATTATTGACAACCCTATAAGAACTCTATCAAAAGATACAAAAGAGAGAGAAAATCTTGAGTGTTGTATTTATAGGCCATTACCGCATACTTAAAGTGAAACCACCATTCACATAGAACAGTGGATGTAGGCTCCATTTGATCCACTTATATTTGGTATCATATTCTTCTTTGCCTCATCTCCTTCTGTATATACATTTATATCTTATGTACACCATTGTTGTATGGTTTGGTCTAACATACAACTTGACCTAGTGATAGCATTTTTGGCATCATATGTTACATAATTTAGTTTATGATAATCTATGCACAATCTAAAGCTTGACTTAGTGATACCATTTCTGGCATCATCGGTTACATAATTCATGTTTCTTAACGAATAACACTAGAGCTCCCCAAGGTGATGAACTTACTTGAATGAAAGATTTTTCAAAAAGATCTTCTAATTGGGTACGAAGTTCTCAAAGTTATAATGGAGCCATTCAGTATGGAGGTATAGAAAAAGGAAGTGTATTAGGATAAAGATTGATACTAAACTCAATTTCTGTAGGAGGGGGTAATCTTGGTAAATCTTTGGAAAAAAATGTCTTCAAATTGTTCCAACAGATTTGGAATTAAAGAATAAATCTGAATTCAGAAATTTGAAGGTTTTGATGGACCTAGTCCTTGAAGCATAAAAAAATAATTATTCCCATTTCGAAACTGAATTTTCTTAGCTTGACAATTGATATAAGCGCTATGTTTTGATAATAAATCCATTTTGACAATAATATCGAAACCGTGAATATCTAGAATTATAAAGTTAAGAAAGAGAGTTCCTAGACCAAGCTAAAGTTTACAATTTTTATAACCTTGCATTGGTGCATTGATTTCACCTACTGGTAATTCAATATCCAATGGACTAGTTAAAGAGGTTGGAGATAATTGTATTAATTTAGGTAGTCAAAGACTAATAAAGGAATTCATAGATCTTATATCAAACAAAATATGTGTAGGAACATATTAAAATATAATCATATCTCTTATCACGTCAAGTGCATTTCTCATATGCCGTGTAGCATAATTCCTTCCACGATTTGGAATTGCCCTCACTTTCTGGGTTGGTTTGGAGTGATTTGAAATAGAACAAAATTTTGGATTTTGTGAAGGTTTATTTGGTTGGCGGTGGATTAGATCTGATTTTATCTTAGGATATCAGGGCCGAATATGTCCTACCTCATGACATTCATGACAAGGGATTTTAGAGCGTGTTGTGTTGTGACGGATCTAGGAATAAGTTTGTCCAATCGAGTTCGCATATCGATGAGGCCTATAATGAGATGGAGTTCTTATGACACGCTTGTTTCTTATAGTTGGGGTGACTATCAGACCATGGTAGAAGATTTGCATTCAACAATGGCCGCAATGTCAATTAACTGAGAGTACACACAAATTTGTAACAGAGCGATTGAATTCTTAATTCTCGGATGTAATCCTCTTTCAAACTACTTATATCTTTCATCTCAGTATCAAAATACTCCAGGGAATAGCGAGATAGTTCGGTAAACTTAGCCTCGTATTGGGCTACTGTGAGGTTAGCTTGTTGTAATTTTAGGAAATCAAATGTTAGTTGGTCTCGCTCAGTCTCGGGAAATAATTTTTGAAAAAACTGTCCTCAAATTTTCCCAACTAAAATTATTAACATTCTGAATATGCGACATTGCTCTCCATCACAAATTGTCTTCACTTTCAAATAAATAAGTGACAAAAATTATTCGAACATTCGTAGCGATACCTACTCTATTCAAAAATTTCACAATCTGGTGCATCTATTTATTAACTTCATTAGCACCAGGCTTTCCAAGAAAAGACGGGGGTCGTTGTCTTATAAATTCCTTAAGAGCATTCATTCTTAAAATCTCTTTAGAAAAATCCTCATGATTAGAAGGAGTAGTCTGTTGCTATCAGGCAAACTTAGTAAGCTCCTTGAGACATCGTATGATTCCTTCAATCTGAGTCTACTCAGGTTGAGTTCCAACAGAGTGGGTTCGAGTACTAACCATCCTAAAATATAACAGTTTAAATAATAAAAGTTATAAACACCAATGAAGTAACAAGCCTACTATATTTAACATAAAGTTATATGGTACAATACTATTACACATCATAACCCATATCAGTGAAGCTAAACTTATATTTTATAACATTCATAACACCTATTAACGTTCAATTATTTTATGTAGGAACGACTACTTTGTCATTAAATGTAGACTCTGGGATGACTAGATAATCTCATTGGCCTACATCCGCAGTCGAGTCACCTACGGTACTAGAAGAATACCCTCCGTGTATTTCATCATTAGATGTCGCTTTCGGGTACATTTGTGGGCTATAAGTTCATCTACAAGTGCAAAATTTACATCTTCTTGAAGTATGATCGGATCATTGGAAAAATAATCCACTTTTTGCATTGCATGCATCTTGCCCAATAATCTATCAATTAACACCAGCCCTTTAATTTCGTTACTTGACCCTACCCATTATTCTTCAAGTCCACAAATCATTTCTCTTAACTTGGCCAGAGCCTCTTCTTCTTATACGCGTTTTCCGTTTGTTATCTACCTCTAGATCTATGTTAAATAGAAATGTATCCCATGCATTCATACTACAAATTGAATTTACAATATAAAAGTAGTAATAAAATAATTTATGAAAAGATCCAATAACTAATATCATATCTATTTCCCGCATAGAATGTTAACCCGACGATATGTCTTAGATTTAAAACATGCCATGATACCAACTTGTCACACCCTGCTTTTTGGTATGAATGAACAAGAAGTAAACATAAATAATGAACTAAAACTACGACGGAATAACATAACTTTATTCATTATTAATATGTTACATAGGGTTGAACAACCATAGGGGTAAGTTACACGTTTTTAGTATACGGGATAATATTGAAAATTGAAAAGTGCCACTCCTTACTCCCATCTGGTTTAATCTCTACCCACACGGTCACATACGCACACATGTGGATGGTTTTGGTCTCTAGTTGGGAAGATATACTATCATCTTTCTCCTGATGCATCGAGTAAAGGAAGGAATTTGCACAAATATGGTAAGCATGTTCTACCAGTTCTATAATAATGATATATATATACATATATAAATGAGAGTTGAAGTGTGTATAGAATCAGTGTTTAAAATGTTAACTCTAATAAGCTGAAAATTCCATATTTATCAAATTTTAAAACATCAAGATGTTGGAACTCATAATTCCATAATTATTAGTCCATTTAAGAAATACGGTTCATTACCAGTTTAGTTAGGATCATGTATAGAAATTCAAAGAGTATTGAATTAATAATCCCATTCTTACTAGTTCACTAAAGGGTATATATGTAATTAAGCCATCAGTTAACTTATAATAACCAGTTAATCCAAAACTTTTGGGGAAAATTAATATGCTATGCACACCATTAAGGTGGCACTCATGCGTATGGAGAAATAATATTGGCTCTCAATCATCTGAGACCAGTAGGCCAAGTAGAAAGTTTTGTGGGTTAACACGCTAGTCTACCTCTAAGTTAATACAGATGCTTACAGTAAACATAGCAAAAAGTGCTAGGGTGAACTGAATCAATGAGGTACATGATATTAGTTATTAGATGAGAAGGGTTAAAGTTGATCCTTACATTTAAATACTGATGACAAATGCAAATACTGATGATGGTTAACAACATATGTAGTATCTCAGTATAATAACATGCACGTATTAAGTTTAAAGTGGGCTACCACATAGTGATATCGATAACAGTATTTGAAATACGCAAAGTATAATAGTGAAATGGTAGGAAAAACCCACTCACTTGTTATTCGGTTGACTTTCTCCCACACTGGAATATTCGGAAGAATTGTGGCTTGATCTTATGTTATACAATGTGTGGTATATATGTATTATATGTTAATCAATCATTTTTGTATTTAAAATTATCTTTGTTAAAGTTTCGGGGCTTATTTATAATTATGTTGGGACTTTAAAATATTGACCTTAAGCTGATAATTGAACTTTGGTGCAGGAGAGTTTTTATCTCAAAATAGTTTTATGTGTGTATGGGTAAAGTTTGGGAATCAAACTCAAAAGTTGGAAAAATTGATAAGGGTTGATTTGCAATTTTAAAGAAATTTCTTTAAATAAAAACCTTGTTTTTAAATAACTTGAGCTAGGAATATCCAAACATGGTCTTCACTTAGACCATTTTGATTACAATTTTTTTATAAAAATATTGGTAAAAAAATAGAATTTACTGATTGGTCGCGCAGCCTCACGCGCATGGTCAAGGTTTCTGAAGAAAGTCTTCATCGTCAACCTCTCTATTTTTACTTTTTAGGGTTTCAATTTTTTACTGAGGTTTTCTCCTTTGTTGCTATACCATTTGAGATGATTCCTTAACAAAATTAACCTAATTTTCATGACGAATCCAAATATATAAAGTTTTATGGATTGACATTCAAGATAACTCAAGTTCTAAAACTGTATTTTTTCCTAAACATTTGACCTAACTTTCGTGGATTTCTAGAGCATGGCAAGATCTTTTATGAAATGGGTTTGTTTTTGGTTATATGTGAGAGTAGTTTAGTCTCGGTTTAAAACATTATGATGGACTGTACATGGAGAATTTTGAATTTTCAAGTTTTGTGTTCCAAAAACACTTTTGATTGATTTGAGGTCTACTTGAACATTCCTGGCTTTTAACCATTACACTAGAGATGCTAAGGTTATAATGAGTTTAAGGCAATATATTGAGTTTCAGTAATACATGGCTTCAAATCAAAGTTTAAGGCAATATATTAGGTTTCACCATGAAAGCTCAATCTTAAATGGTGTTCCTAATGATTTTTATTATGAGTGTTCTAACTATATTAACTACGCAGAAAACTATAAGAATTGAAAGAACTGAAAATGAAGCATAAAATGATGAGTAACCTGAAATGAGGGAAATTTTGAGAATTGAACTGAACTGTTGGGTAAGTTTTTACTGCTTGGGTCGAGAAGTATATATACTATTTCATGTGAGAATTTGATTGGAGCTAAAAGGAAGTGGATTTGAACTAGTTTAGGTGAGGTTTTAGTTGTGGGTAAATGGGGTGAACATGGGTTCATAGGATTTTTCATATGGTTTTAACCTCTTATGCTGATTGGATGCGGACAGGGTTTGAAATAAACTTTAAGACGCTTTTTATTTTAATACTTCATTGTTTGTATAATTGCTTTTATATCCCTAAAAGTACACTTTTTGTCACGTTTAGGGTATTTTGGTAATTTGAAAAAGTTTCTAGGGTTGAAACTATAATTTTATCTTAGTTGAGGCCTAAAGGATTATTTTTATGTGAGGTTGGGGTTTAGGGGTTAAATATATCTCAAGTTATTTTATTTTGAAAATTTGAAGGGCACTTTTGTAATTTACTGAAACTTCAAGGGGTCTAAGTTAATATAATAAAGTTAAAGGTTTTTAAAAATATTTACTTTCCTCTTTAAAGACTTTTAGTTTTACAGATCTTGGAAGTGTTTTAATCGAGGTCGCAGATAGATTAAGGTTTAAAGAAATTCCTAGTTCTTAAAGTACTACTCTATATACAACATAGGATCTGATGTACCATCATATTTGACGGTGATAGCGGGCGATGTAAACTTTAAAGACATTAGACAACCCATAATTGATGATGTAAAAGGGGATCATTATACAAAACCTCTTTGCAAAAGGGTCTTGGTCTTTATGGTCTCGCCCACACGATCCTTTAAGCGCTAGATGGACCCGTTCCGGGGATGTTCTTTCTTATTAACATTAACCGACATTGTCTTTCCTACTCATCCTTGGTGTTCGACCGAGATCCCTTTTTGAGAAGTTTTCTTAGCTTTGGTCGACTCTCACATGCTTCATCTGAAGCTGTTTGAAAGTTTAACCCTTCCAGTTTCATCCCTTATTTATTCCTCTCTATTCTCCTTAAGCTCCATTTATTTGTTGGATCTTTTAGCTATTGGGCCTATTTTTTCAAATAAAGACCCTATGCTAAGCCTCTCCAAAATTCTTGAGCGCTCAATGGAGTAAGTTTGGTCATCATCATATACAACTGTTCTGATGGTAGATGTGGCTATTGTTGGTAAGACCTGCCATCTCCTTCGGATCTTTCGCACTTGGACTTTCTAGCTCCTCTATGAGAACCCAGATTTAATCTTTGGTATTTTCAACATTCCTCTCATGGGGATTTTTTGCCTCATGTCTCTATATAGGGCCTGTGGATGCATCTCATACCTCCGATGAGGGTTTTGACCCTCTATTGGGATAGTGGAATTCTCTTCAAGCCATCCTTACCCGATTTGGATGCTTTATGTCAATTGCCTGATGCTCTCCTGCATAGACTCTTGGCCTCTAGTCATGTGCTTTAATATTCCTTACAGGTCACTGATGCCTACAGGCATGTAAGGTGAAGCTTCTGCCGCAACCCTACAACTTTCGGGATTGTCACCCATTTTCACGAAATTTCTAGAAACACAGAGTATTGTGGTAGAAAGATTTATTGTAAATACCTATTCAATATATGATAAATATCCCTTAAGAAATATAATTACCTTAGAAACACTTAAATCTTCCAAATTACCAAAATTTCTCTCAAAAGAACTAATGCTGGTACCTACACCCCATCCTATCATTTGAAACCAAACTTAAATCGAAGACTTCATCAAAATTCATATAGCTTGCATTAATTACATAAACCAACCCAATAAGTTTGTGAAATTATACATAAACCTCAAAACGTTTTTAAAAAATGGCATAATTGTCCCTAAATTCATTTCATATTTTGCCTAAGGACCCAAATCCAAGGAAAACTTATCTCCCCTTTCCCCCTGCTAATTTTGGCTAGGTGGCTGCCCTATGGGAAGTTGTACCACATGGTTGTCCCATGGTACCCATGTCCTCCCACATGGTCCGTGGTTAAATTTAACCTTACCGAGGTGAAATTGCAACTCTCTTTCCACCAATCTCCTCTACCTTACCAGCCCTAAAAAAAACGTTATTACCACTGGAAAACATACATAGCCATAGTAAAAATCACAAAGAAAACATGAGCATTTTGGTATCTCTATATTTTATATAGTATTTCCATTTCTTTGCATTTGGTTATGATGCTCAGTGTTGTTAGAGTAGAAATATGAGTCTACATGCGAGTTTGAACGTAAGAATTACACTTAAAAAGCTTGAATATTAGGAACCTCTATTAAAGCTTTAGATTTAATGGTGGAACATTTACTCTTGAGTTTTTGTGCTCCAAATCAAAGTTTTAAAATTATGGACTTTAGAATTTCTGAAATCAAATTCAAAGGCTTTAGTAAATTGAAATCTTGAAACAAAACCAGTTTGATTACATTTTGAGCATAAAACACAAATATCATCATGTACTGGTTCGAATCATAGCCCAAAACAACGTATATTAAAGTCAAACTTATGCCATTTTTATGAAAAACTTATAGCTCGAACCAATCCACCTCAATCTTTGAAACCAAAATGGCTGCATTCCGCCCAAAAAATTAAACAAGTTTTATTCAAGAATGAACCTAAATTGTATTCTAAAACTGTTCGAATATAGGGTCAAAGTTTTCAAACCCTAAAATCAACAAATCGAATGTAGGAGATGAAATGTGTTACACGCGCGAAAGTGGAGTCAAACCCAAAAGATTTTGGACTTTTAACCAGCGAATGAGGGCGCGTCTTCAATTAGAAAATACACATTTTTCCCAATAATTTTAATTTTTAATTATGAAGAAACTGGTATAGTACATCACCATGTTTGAATTCTTAGAAATTGGTTTATAGATAAAACAATTTTTAAAGTTTAAAAATCAAACTTTTAAATTTTAGTTAAACACCTGGCATTTTTCAACTATTTTAAAAAAGTCCCAAATATGTTATATAAGTCATTTTTGGTAATTACACCAAAATTATCTCTTACTACAAAGCCCGAAACTAAAGGCAAATTAGAGAAATGATTAATGTCCAAAAACTTTCATCATTGCATATTACACACCAACCTTTATATTTCACACTGAAACAAACATATTTTCACCCCAATAGATACTATAATTTCATTTATCATGCATTTTATAAAAATTTATACTCTCCTTTGTTTTAGAATACCCGATTCACTCCCGTGAAATAGACATAAAATTTTAACCAAGCAAAACTTAAAAGTAGGTGATTTTATTCCACTATTATTTTCTTGCTTACATCCTTCAATGATTGTATTTGTTTATATCGCTATGTGATAGTCCCTAAACTCTTTTTCTCATTTATCAATTATGTTTTGTAGTTCACATTACTGTAAAGATTCATTCAATCTGTATCCAATTAAACCATAGCCCGATAAACCCCTACAACTTATGATTTTAGTGAAAACCCTGATTTTTGTTAAACCCGTGACTTCAGTGAAAAACATGATTTCAGTAAACCCCTACAACCAATAAGAATCTCTCTAGTTATAAATCACCATACTATTTTTACAAATATCATCAGTCTTCTGCATGTCCCTATTCATTACTATTGACATGTCATTGGTTCGTACCATTATAGTTGTGACATACCATTTTATAGTTAAATAGACTCACATATCTACAATTGCTATGGAAATAAAATTATATACTCGAAAAACTTTTCCTTAATTTTTTTCCTTCTAGTTGGACAGTGAACTCGAAAAAAGGAGAAATACCACCCGCACTGATGGATTATTAATGGGTTTTCGTAAAGAAATTATTTTTAGTTACATACATGTGGGCTGTAACAAGCAAAGATGGTAGCGTCCATTGGAATACTTTTAACACAACGTACCAACTTATGTGATTGTTTCAAGTCCCCTTGTTGTTTCTATGATGCAAGAGCTCTAAAGATCATTTTATTTCTATTTATGAAGAGAAAAAGCAAGTAATAAGATGTTATGCATCCAGATAAATACAGTTTTACTTTCTTCCTCTTAGTTTATGATTGCTACTTTAGTACCATTGGACATAGAAATGCGAGTGTGATAACATGGTATCAGAGTGAGCACTAGGTTTTTATGCCTACACGGGACCGAGAGAGAGAGACCATCCACCTATATAAAATAAGGAAACTAATGATAAATATAGTATTTATTTAGACCTTCCTTGTTACATCCTATAATTGATACTGTTTTGCGATCCTGAATGTATGGGATGACATTTACCTAGATATACATGGTTCCACCCATGAGAATTTTGAGTAGGCCATCAGGGATAAAGGATAACCAAAAATGTGCCAAACTATCTAAATCATAATCCGAGACTATGCTATAGCCACTCCTGCGATTAAGCACAGTTTACTAATCGTATGCCTGATCGGAGAGGCCCATGATTTATAATAAGAAAATAGGTTCTCTCAAGACCCCGATGTGATCCAACAAGCCATCCACCTCGGTTAGGGCATGACCCAACCTAAGGAACTCATCGTCACTCCTCTAGATTCTTCGATAGACTACGGCCCAATTTCAGGAAACACTAACTGTTTCACCTCCACTGACTCTGGAACATCCTCAAATGACTCGGACCCCTCTGAACCCGGATCTGAATTTGATAGCATCGTATCTCATCATGTTTAGAAAACACAATGGTTGTACATAAATAAACCCACGAGGGTTCTAGTATCTTTCATTGAGGTTTTGTGTTTGTGTGACAGATTAATCACCGTATTCCTTATAATGGCATAATAGACTTGACTGACTGTTTGTACTCTTAACAGTTATAAGAGTGTACTTTATTTTCACAAGTTTTGATCGGTAATATATTTCTTTATAATATAGCGTGATATCAATATGAAAAGTTTGTTTAGTTACTTCCATTGTCATTTTACCCATTAGTATGTTGTCTATTATAGGATGGTTAATGCACGTTTATCTTCCAGTGGAGACCAATAGGAATAACAAATTCCACATGTGCCAAATCTGCGTACGACCAATGAAGAAATAATACATTATTTACAAGAACTGACAATTCTGACCAGGATGTAACAAAATGTACCACCACTGCACCCAGTTAATAATGATATTACGGATGAGACTTACAGAATGAATGTGCTTAAGTAATTTCTCCAAAAAAGACCACTATCATTGAATGGGATACCTAGTATTATCAAACCCGAGAAATGGATACGTCAAAAACTTAAGGTTTTAAACGGTTTAGGTATAAGCCCCGAACTTAGGGTGAAATTATCCACATATCTGTCTGAAGGAGAAGCGGATTTTTGGTGCCAATTTGTATTTCGCTCCCAATAGGTTGATAATTTGACTTGGGATTATTTTGAAGAAATTTTCTTCAAAAAGTACTTTTTGGAATCAGTAAGATACCAAATGACCCTGGTCAAAAAGTGTGAACACATTGAACGAGGTCAAAAAGTGTAAACATATTGAATGAGGCTTACGAGAAATCATTAAATCTTCTATCACCCCTTTGCAAATTCATAAATTTAACCAAATGATATAGTTACCTTCCTTTACTGAAAAAAACCTAGCATCCGACGAAATTAATCAAATCTCAACTCCACCTCTAGAAGCCCATATGTTATGAGGAACCAATCCAGTCAATGGTACTATCCTTACACGAAACCAAAGGATGGTAAAGTGTTTAGCCAAATCCATCATAGCAACAGTGGATCTTTAGTATGATCTCATGAATGTAACCCGATAGGACCCCTCAGGCCATGATGTGCACATCTACAACCCTCCCATCCCCAAATTTTTTCTTCCCCGTCAACCATAAATCCACCCACTTCATCTAACAACCATTTATATGCCAAACCAATAACTCTAGCAACTAATCACCACATCAAAGGTTTCCTAATAAAAAGTAAGAACCGGTGAGTATAACCCACGGTCAGTTCTTTTCTATTATTCCGGTGAAAAATCCAAACTACAATAGCTTGGTAGCAGATAACTTCTATTTTCATAACATCTAGGAACATATATTATTTTACTCTAGTTCAACACACTCTTTCATTAGCCATGCTTGCATGACTCGATTACAATTATCAACTAGTATGTTAGCATATTCGCTATCCATAGGAATGCAAATAGGAAAAGTCATCGTCACTAATAGGGTATGTAAACAACACACTCCCCGACTCAAGAAATGAATGTTAAAAGTATATTTAATAGTCCTCGACTTAACCGAGTTTGACATAATCATAGGAATGGATGTTTTGTCACCTAACTTTCCTGATATTAACTTCTATGAAAAGAAGGTAGCATTCGAAAGACTGCATCAAGTTTTGTTTTACTTTCAGGGGAACAATCACAACAAACCAATACTTTATTAACTTCAAGAAAGGGAATCATTATCTCCTCCTACTATTTTATATAGTTATAATAACGTGTTTCTAGAAGATTTTCCTAGACTACCCCCACCCCAAGAACTTGAATTTGTCATCAAATTATTAGTTAAAACCTACCCCATTTCGATACCTCCTAACCGTGCGGCCCCATTAGACTGTGAGAACTCAGGAACCAACTTAGCGATTTTCTCAAGAAAGGATTCATATGACTAACTGATCGGGATGAAAATCGTGTGCTAGTGTAGAAGCACTGTCATTTTTTTCGATTTACCGCCTCAATACAAACACCTAAGCTACAACTACACTTGCGATATTAGTATAGCGGTAAGTCGGGTATCGTAAGATATCCACAGGGAATGTCGTATAGATTTTAATTGATTTATTACTTCAGGAATAAAAGTGTAAAAGGTGATAGGTATGGTATTGAGAAAAAGAAAAGTTAAAACTAAATTACAACTAATTTAAACCGGAGTCGGGATTGCATAACCACCCTGGGATAAACAATGCATAGTTAGAATTTTTGTTCGAAAGCTATTTAACCGAGAATTTCAATTAAGCATAAATATCACACAATAAGGAATCCCATCCAAAGTTGCGCGATTAAACATTTAACAGAAAATGATCACACACGAATTAAATTCGGATTATCGCTACAAACACTAACATTGCATGACAAAGAAAGTTAAACGACTAACAATACGACTTTGATACGCGAGGTTTCAATTCAACGTCAATTTACAAAAACAAAACTTTCAGATCTCAATACCCAATAATGGAGAAAACCCAATCCCACTCGTAAACTATCTATGAGACATAAGGAGAGGCAAGAAATAAACTAATTAACTAAATTAAACAACTAAATAATGAACTAAAACAATTTATCTAGGCGTGGAACGACATGGAAAGGGAAGAACATAAAGGAAATTAAGATAGAACAATAAAATACAACAAAAAGATAATGAATAGTAAATATTAACTTACAAAATGGGAAAAAAACCAAAGGAAATGAAGGAGTAGGGCCAAAGATCCAAACCCTGAAATCTAATACAAATGAAAGATCCTTCTTCAAAATGAAGAGCGAAAGTATATATACACAAACCCTAGATAGAAAATTTGTAAATAAGAAATCAAAAAACAGGGGACCGAATCGATTTGGTGCCAATTCGAATCGAATCGGTAAGGGGAAAACTCGAAGTCTGCAAGAGGCCGAATCGATTCGGTAGAAACCAAATCGATTCGAAATTCAATAACTGGTGCACTGTCTTCAACCGAATCGATTCGTATGAGGCCGAATCGATTCGACAAAGGTAAAATTGGTTATTTCCCTTGAATGAATCGATTTGCCAATTGTTGAGTCAATTCACTAAGGTCAGCATCAATTCGCACCTGTAGGATTTTGGATGGTTCCCCTGTTTTGGTTTGTTTTTTATTCTCTTCCGCTTAAAGTGTTGTAACTTCTTCGTTTGGACTCGGATTCATGAATTATTTATGGCCACGCAAAGCTTTCTCTGAAGGATACAACTTCCGTGAAGATGTTGGGACATATTCCTAGACTATAAATGACCGAATTGCCCTTGTGCATGCGAATGTGTACAAAACTTCACCAGAATGCGTCCAAACTTCACACTAAGTGCTGGAATACCTACAAATGCTCAATTAACCCCTGAAAATCATTAATATATCCAAATTCAAGGTTGTTCGGTTAACAATCTTAAATATAGTAATTAAGGTACCCGAAGGGGCTAAAATGCATAAGTTCATTGGCTCAGATATGCAATATTCGTTCCGTATCACACCCTCCAACTTATACATTGCTAGTCCCTAACAATGAAGTAGGAAACAAAAAGAACTTCTAGTAACCCAAAAGACAGGAGATATATACAAAAAGGATAAAATCCACTTTCGCGGGCGAACGATTGCATTTAGCATATGCAATAAGTCATTAAACCCCTAGGTTACCCAAGTGGACGAGTGATGTCTCGTGAGGTTTTTCAGGGATGAAACTCATAAACATTATATAGTTTACTCAAAATATGCCCAATCAGCATGCGACAAACTCAATAATATGAAAAAGATTTCAAACAAGTTATTAGCATATCGAACGAATTAAAACAAAAGATTGTAGTTATTAACATAATAGAACGAACTTCATAGAATTGAAACCTTAAAAGTGGGAGGGGAGCGAGCACAAGAAAAATATGATTTCGAAAAAAATTATATAAACCGGATAAACATAAAAATATGCATATATCAATCCTCTCCGGATATTACACTCAACAAATCAAATCAGTTAGTAAGGGCGGTAATACACAGGACATGAGGGCATAAAGAGTAAATGTAACTCGAAACTAGGTTGTGCACATGTCACTAATGAAGAACGCTATATATAAAATGAAAAGTGTGTAATCTCAGTGAAATATACCACTCGTTAAAGGAGGAAAAATGTATTTTCATGGATTATTAAAACTATTATGCCTTTTGAATTAAATTCATCGTAGGATCACATAGGCTTTATAGGGTTGTAATGTTGGTTAGGGGTTTAAGGTTATGAAACGAAGGGTAAATATATATGGATTCAAAGGTGTTTTGCGATGAAATTCAGGATAATGGAAAATTATGGTCAATTACAAAATCAGAATATAATTTCCACAACAAGCATTGAATATGAAATTGGATAAAGTAAACAAAGGTTATTAAACAATATATACAACATGTACAACTTTCTCTTTCTTTTTCTTTTCTTCTTTACTCATGTTTCTCTTTTGTTTATCTTTTGCTTTTCACTTTTTCTTCTTTTTTTTTACTATGTCTTCTCTACTTTTCTCACTCTTTTCATGTTTAAATGCAACCGCAAGATAACTACATCATTCAATCCCAAGTATCATTCCAAACATAGGTAAGTAAGGTGATTTGTGTTGTTTATACTCCAATGAGGAGTTGGTTATGGGATTCTGGGGTTATGAAATGAAAGGTTATTATTTAGGCTCAAAGGGGTTGAGTAGGGAAAGATAAGGTGAGGTCAAGGCCAATATGGGTGATATAACAAAGATGGCCTATGATCATTTCCTAAAGTTTATGCAATTCTCGAGTCAACACAATTTTGAAAATCATGTTCAAGTAACACATTTCAAAAATGAACTGAATTAGTGAATGATCAAATGAAAGAATAGTGAGATTATTGACGAATTCAATGTTTTCAAGGAGGATATAAAAGTGTATAACACTCACAAATGAAGAAAATCCCAAAGCTCACTCGGTGTAAGTATATACAATTCAACAAAAGATTACCGAGTTAGAAAAATCTTAAACCAAATCAATAAAACTAGAAAAGCGTGTGTGATCGTGGTATAAAGTTTAATTCATGAAGTTATTCATAATATCAATGATTTGAGGACTAAAGTATAATAACTTCTAAAATTGAGAACATGCATCATTGAGTTGTCATTCGGATCAGGCATTTATTGAAATTTATCATCGAAAACAAGGAAAAATGTCCAATAAAGGAGAAAAAAGAAAGAAATAGTTTGATTTTTTTTTGTTTTTTAACAAAAAGCATCCTTTATAACTAACATGTGATCAAACCCATGGACTAAATATGAAATGGATAGAATATCCTAAATCACTTAACTTAAATGTTTCATTGTCCTCAATGCACATTAAGATCACAACACAATGATAGGAAAAGAATGATATTAACCAAAATTGGAGTGATCCCCAGATAAGTACGAGTCCAAAGACTCTAAAAAACAAGTTAGTACTAATCATGATGAAAAGAAATAACAAAAAGTTTAAATAAATACACAAGACTAAACTAAAAGGAAAGAAAAACCAAAGAAAAGAAAGAATAAAAATCTAACTATTTACAACCTACTATTTGGACTTCACACTAACTATACACTAGAAGTCTAAATAATTGAGGATCCACCTAAAATGGGATGTGACTTTGAAAGATCAACGGTGGACCCTCCAAAGAAAACATGCCTCCCGAAAGATATGAATTTTGTTTCAAAAATGAAAGGCATGTGTAAGGCATAAGAAATGTACCATCGTCGATTATAAATTTTAAGCGGATGATGGGAGAATTGGATAATACGGGGATAAGACCACATTGATCCCAGGGAAAATAAAATCACCTCCGCATGGTTTTTCAATTGGAAGCGGAGGTGGGGATACTATTAGAGAATAGCCCATGAGATAACGAATCTCAAAATGAAATTCTCGTTCAATAATTGGGTCAAAGTCCTCAAGACTTTCCATCGATTTTGGTGATAAATTCAACGGTTTGAGAACAGTGGGGAAGAAAGGAAAGGAAGGACCTCCAACATCAATACAATTGAAAGAATTAATAATAGGTTGAAATTCGAAAGTTCTTGGATCACCCTCGATCATTTCTTCCTCGAAAAGGGGTGCAGGTGAAATGCCAGTTTCAACCTCAACCCCGTTTGATAAAGAAATGATTTCATCGAGCATGGCATTTTTTCTAAAAATCAAGCCTTAGAACTCTCGGATCGATCATTCAATTCCTTAATTATTAACTCATGATCAAAGAAACTAGAAGACATATCATCTTTTTGTGCGGTTTGCTCATAACTAACGTATCCCCCGCTTCCCCAAGTATCCTCACAAGGTGATGAGCGATTACTTACATACTATTGAATTCCACGCTCAATCCATTCATTTTCAAGAAATCGTAGGAATTGTCTCATTATCTTAGGAGTATAACTTTGAAAGCTATTCACAAAACAATTAACGATATCTAAAGAGTTATAGTGAGACATTTCAAAATAGGAAACTCAATCAAGCGACAAGCACCAAAATTTCTTGAAACAATCTAGCACAAGTCAAAAAGAAAGGATAAAATAAAGAATAAAAACATGAATAAAAGAAATATTATGAAACAATAAAGCAACTACAACCTATAACTAAACACTCCCCGACAACGGTGCCATTTTGATCGGGGTGCGAAATGTGTGCTTGTGTAGAAGAATTGTCGTTGTTTTTGGTTCATCGCCTCAATACAAAAACTTGAAATACAACTACACTGATGATACACGTATAACGGTAAGTTGGGTATCGTAAGAAATTCATAGGGAATGTAGTATATATTTTAATTGATTTATTACTTCAGTGATAGGAGTGTAAAAGGTGATAGGTAGGTTATGGAGAAAAAGGAAGAAGAAAAGTTAAAAAAAATTACAACTAATTAAAATCAGAGTTGGAATCGCATTCCCTCCTCGGGTTAAACAACGTATAGTTAGAATTTTGGTTCGAAAACTATTTAACCGAGCATTTCAATCCAAAGTTGCGAGATTAAATATTTAATAGAAAATGATCACATGCAGATTAAA
The DNA here is from genome assembly GCA_949130495.1 of Sambucus nigra. Lineage (NCBI taxonomy): Eukaryota > Viridiplantae > Streptophyta > Magnoliopsida > Dipsacales > Adoxaceae > Sambucus > Sambucus nigra. The sequence continues at coordinate 163,301,909 of OX422220.1, read as the reverse complement.
TTCGGATTATCGTTATAAACACAAACGTTGGATGACAAAGAAAGTTAAACACATAAAATTTTGACTTTGATATGCGAGGTTTCAATTAAATGCAATTTTACACAAAACCCAACTTTCAGAGCTCAATACCCATTAATGGAAAAAACCCAATCCCAACCCGTAAACTAGCTATGACACATAAGGAAAGACAAGAAATAAACTAATTAAAAAAATAAACAACTAAATAAAGAACTAAAACAAGTTATCTAGGCATGGAAAGGTAAGAACATGAAGGAAATTAAGCTAGAATAATAAAATACAACAAAGAAGACAATGAATAGTAAATATTAACTTACAAAATGGGTAAAAACCCAAAGGAAATGAAGGAGTAAGGGCAAATATCCAAACAAAAAACCCGAAAATCTAATAGAAATAAAATTTACTTCTTCACAATGAAGAGAGAAAGTATATATACACAAACCCTAGATGGCAAACTTGTAAATAGAAAGATGAAAACAGGGGACCGAATCGATCCTGTGCCAATCCGAATCGACTCGGTAAGGGGAAATCTCGAAGTCTGCATGAGGCCAAATCAATTCGTTAAAAACCAAATCGATTCAAAATTCAATAACCGGTGCACTCTCTTAAACTGAATCGATTAGCTGGGGGACAAATCTATTCGGCAAAGGTAAAATTTTCTAGTTCCCCTGAACGAATTGTTCACCAAGGGCCGAATCGAATCGCAACTGTAGGATTTGGACGGTTCTCTTATTTTGGTTTGGTTGTGATTATCTTCCTCTCATAGTGTCCTAACTTCTTCGTTCGGACTCATATTCATGCACCGTTCACGGCCACGTGAATCTTTCTTATAGGGATAAAACTTTCATGAAGATGTTGGTCCATATGCCCAAACTGTTAAAATGATCGGATTGCCCTTATGAGTGCGGATGTGTACGAAACTTCGCCAAAATGCATCCAAACTTCACACTAAGTGACGAAATACCTACAAAAGCTCAATTAACCCCTACAAAGCATATATATACCCAAATCCGAGGTTGTCTGGTTAACGAGCTTAATATTAGGAATTAAGGTACTTGGGGGGGCTAAAATGCATAAGTTAACAGGCGTAAATATGCAATATTCATGCCGTATCACTAACACCTCCTTGCAAAGAATAACTTTTATTCATGAAAAATAAGGATGGAGCATTTCAACTATGTATGGATTACTAGAAATTGAATCAAGTGACCATTAAGAATATATATCCTTTTCCTAAGATAGGAGACCTATTCGATCAATTGCAAGGGTCGAAGGTATTTTCAAAAAATGATTTACAATCCGGATATCACCAACTACATGTTAAAGAAGAAGATATGCCCAAAACTATTTTTGAACCATATACGATCATTATGAATGTTTAATTATGTCCTTTAGATTGACAAATTCCCCCACAACCTTCATGGACCTGATTCATGGAGTATTTTTACCTTTCCTATATCAATTTATAATTATCTTCATAGATGATATACTATATACAATAAAACTAGAGAGGACCCCAAAGAAAACTTGCTCATAATACTGGAAACCTTAATCCAATATCAACTTTATGTGAAGAAGAGAAAATGTGACTTTATTATGAAAGAGGTCAAGATTCTCGAGCATGTGATCACCGAAACATGCATACAAGTATTAAAAGAAGAATGAAACTTTTTAGAACTCGTAGGTTACTATCGATGCTTCATAAAAGGATTTTCAAAGATTGCCTTACCCCTGATGAAACTAACCTGAAAGGATGCTCAGTTTGTGTGGATCTTCTACTTCGAACAAGCCTTCCTCGTATTAAAAGAAAAGTTAACCAATACCACAGTCCTCCCTATTTATTCCATTAATGTTGGTTATGACATTTATACAGACACCTCATTACAAGGGTTGGGAAGTGTATTAATGCAGCAAGGAAAAGTAATCGAGTATGGATCACGACAGTTAAATATTCACGAACGTAATTACCGGATTCACAACTTAGAGTTAGTAGTAGTAAATTTTTCCTTGAAAATTTGGAGATGCTATTTGTACGGAGAAGAATTTTAGGTACTCTCCGACCCAAAAAGTCTCAAATTCATCTTTACACAGAAAGATCTAAATCTTTAGCAAACATAACTGATAGAATTTCTGGAAGATTACAAATTTAACCTACTATACCATCTCCAGAAGGGTAACGTAGTTACTGATGCCTTCAGCGAAAAGTCAAAGGGAACTCTTTATAATCAATTATATACTATAAAATTCTATATAAAGAATTTAGGGACCTTCCTCATTGAGAGTGTCCACGTGGCACTCAACATTTTAAGACTATTTTATGTTTCCTCTTCCATTTCATTTATCTTCTCTTTCCATCGGATTTTCTTTTCCCTTCCCCCAAAGTTGATTTTATCTTCTCCACAAAACCCAAATATATTCCGAAAGAAACCCCATATGTTTCCAAAAAATTTCACTAAATAGTTTTTGTCATCATCCACATTCTCCCCCGTCTATTTCCACACTAACCCAAAGATGAAAAAAAAAACCAGAACGGATCGGTCAGAGGCAGGAGGCTAAGTGGATCCGGGTATGGATCGTGAGGTGGGGCTGTGGGTTTAACGTTGGGTTTAGATTTACGTTCTTTGGAGTGGAGTGGTTTTTCTGATTAGAGCAGATTCGAACTGGGTTTGGGGATTAGAGGGTATGGAGTTTATGGGTATTGGAATGGCATGCCGTATTAGGTGGGATTCATCAGCATCAAGGACTGGGGTTTGCTCGGGTATGGCTTCGACCAGGTTTTGGATTTGGGTTGGTTTGGTCGATATGGTTTCTTCCATATGTTGTGTGGGGTGAGTTGAGGCTGCTTTTTTGTTTCAGTTATATTCTTTGCAAAATATTAATCCTATATCATTTTCTTTGGTTTTTACATGGGTATATTGCAATATAATTCTCATACTATACTTTCTTTGCCAAAGATTAGAGGGTTAGTCTTTGTCAGATGTGAATATTAAATATTTAGTCCGGTGTGTTCATCTCTCTATGCTAGTGTTCTGCAAAAAAAAACTCTAAATTTTTTATATCTTACATGTTTTCTAAATTGTCACTCTGGTTTCCCTTTGTTTTTGTTTTGTATCTTCGATGAAAAATATATGTTTTTTAATCTTTAAGATCTTTTTTAATTTGGGTTGATTAATTCTCATATTATTATTTTGAACATTTGTTAGTTAATTAATTCCTACTAATATCTCATCTTTTGGTATCAATAACAAGTTTTCGTACCTGTAACCGTGACGAATCCCCCCCCCCCCCCCAAAAAAAAAAAAATTGGACATAAAATAGTTTGTGTTTTAACACAGACATTTGGAAGATTAATTGCAGCAACTTGATTAAGAGCCATTGCCTGTAACACACTAGATATTAATGTTAATTTACCACCCATTGAAAGAAGTTTGCCACACCATTCCTAAATCTTATTTTGGATTTTGTCCAAAAGATCTGCAAATATAGTTCTATTTTATTGACCTTCTTAAAAAGAAGCTCCCAAATATAATTTTTGGCAACATTTAATGAGAAACCAGTAATCGATAAGATATGTCGATGTTGAGAAACATAAGTTTTTTTTGTAAATGAACACAGATATTTTAGATGAATTTATGAGCTCGCCATAACTTTTTTCATAGTCATGTAAAAACTTCATTAGGCTTCTGAGGTAAGATTATGTATACGTCTAGCTAAAACCTCTGTCGTTATAACAAAAAGAGCAGGGGATAGAAGATCTCCTTGACCAACTCCATGAGAGGAATGGAAAACCCAAAAGGCTTACCATTTATCTTAAATTTATAAATGACAGTTGGATATAGAATTCCAAAGTATATCAATCCATTGTTCAGAGAATCCAAAGGTTTAAAAATAAAAAACAATGAGATGTAGTTATAACCTTTAATCACATAAAGTTTTAACATCACATTAGACCCTTCAATTTTTTTTTATTAAAGTAATGAATTATTTCCTGAGCCAATAAAATGTTTTCCGTGATGTTTCTACCTTAAATGAAACTGGATTATCCTTGAGATATAATAAGAGGTAATATAATAGTAACACGATCATAATAAATCATCATCACAATCATTAAAGAAACCCCCAATAACTCTTTGGATCTAAAGATCAAATATCATCATAAACTTGCAGCTCTGAAGGGAATGCAATAAGAGAATCATTATGATCCTCATTGATCAGTCTAGGAATTACATTCAAAAGATGTTCAGCAACATGTAAAAAATCCTAATTGTTTTGATCCTGAAAAAAATTCACAAATGCCAATCACCCAAATCATTTTTAATCTTTAAAACTGTCATTTTTCTCCTTTGATTTCTGACCATTGCATGAAACAACTGAGTTGCAATCTCTTACTTGAAGCCATTTAACATGATATTTCTCCCTCCAAAATAATTCTTCAAATGAGCTTCATTAAGCTCAACATTTTCTTGCGAAGAAACCTCTCTATTGGCCAAAGAAGGATGATTCATGCTTGCGAAGAATCACATTTTCTTTTGCTAATACAAGATCTGTAGTTTCTCTAGCCTATAGAAAAAAGTTCCTAAACTTGATTCTTATTAACATACATTGTCAGTTAATTGCAGGAAGATGGATGAAAGGAAAGAAAAGATGATTTATATTCAAATTATTGCGTGTTACTTCAATCGTTAATTACCGCCTTCTACTACTATCATATATTTCTAAATTAATGTTTGTCTCTATGTCGAACCATGATAATGTTTATTTTTCTATTTTGAATTAATTTTTTATTTTCACGAATATGAATTTTTATTCTGTTGCTCAGTTTATTTTTTCATTTCTTCATATTTCCATTGGCTTTTTTTATTTCCCTTACTGTATTGTACAACCCGCGCATCGTACGGGTTTACAACTAGTATGTTCTTATTTTTAAATACCATAGTAGAATACAATTTACAAATAGAATCATCAAAAGAGCCAATCATTCTAAGGAATATCAATCCTCGTCCAACACTGCACCAAAGGATTTTGTAACATCAAGAAGGGTATGACTTCCTAAAAATCGAAAATCATAAGTTAAAAAATAATATAACCAAGAAAGTTTGGTCATATTGCCCTAAGAAAGGGTTAAGATTCAAAAATTTATTTTGTGTCCCCCTCGTATCCTCTTTTTAAAAAAAATACTTGAAGAAACCCATCATTCCAGATTTATGATTCATCGAAGAAGTACCAAAATGTATCAAAACCTTAGGCAACATTATTAGTGGCAAGGCATGAAGAAAGATGTCATCAATTTTGTCGTTAAATGGATTTTATCAGTGGACAATTACCCTAGTGGACAATTACAACCACTCCCAATTCTAGAACGGAAATGGGATCACATTATAATGGATTTTGTCAGTGTATTACCTTGGACATATCAAGGTTACAATTCAACATGGGTTATTATCGACCAACTTACCAAATCTGGCCATTTTCTGCTAAAAAGATCTTGGATTCTTTTCAAAATCTCAGTGAGCCTTACACTCGGGAATTATTTGACTTCATGGAGTACCCCTATCCATTATATCTAATCAAGATCATAGATTCGAAGGAAGATTTTGACAGGCCTTGCAAGTATTTATAGGAACCAAACTTTGTCTAAGAACTACCTTCCATCCTCAAATTGGCAACCGATCCGAGAGATTAATCCAAACCCTTGAGGATATGTTATTAGCTTTCACTTTAGACTTCTACGGTGCGTGGACTGACTATATCACTTTAATAGAATTTTCTTACCATAAATTCTATCAAATCATCATTCAAGCAACTCCTTGTGAAGTTTTATACGACAAAACTTGTCATTCACCTTTATGCGGGAAGGAAACCTAAGAGAACCATGGCATTGGACCTAAAGTTAAAGATGAAACCATAAAAAAGATACGAATCATTTAGGAAAGATTACATTCATCCCAAAGTTGACAATAAAGTTATGGAGATAACAGAAGGAAACCTTTGGAATTTCGAGTGGATAAGTTGGCATTCTTACAAGTATCCCTAAGAAAGGGTATAATATGATTTGGAAATAAAGGAAAATTATCGCCTCAATATATTAGACCTTTTAAAAACATCGAACGTATAGGACCATTAGCCTATCATTTTGAATTACCTCCAAAACTATTCAATATGCATGTCATTTTCTATATTTCGCAATTGCATAAGTACATACCTGATCCAAACCACATTATCACCAAGAAAGGCATATTAGTAAAACCTGATTGTAATACCCCGTAATTTTAATGACTTTTAAAATTGGCTATATTTTAAATTAATGGATTAATTGGATCTTATTATAAATTAATTCATTTGGGTTTTATCCGAATTGTGGATATTAAAATGGATGATTCTGAATATTACTTAAAGATATTTAGGTAATATATGAATGTGATGTCATTGATATGACGGTATGATATAAATTCGGTAATTTGAATTTTTAGTCAGACGCGGTATGGGACGTGTCGAGACTAATTTATTAAATTAAAAAGGAAATTTATTTTCTATCGACCTTATAGTCATTTCGACTGCGTCCTTGCGTCCAGAAGGTTCGAAATAGTCAGAAAAGTCTATTTGGATGTTAATTTTGAGTCTCGGGTCATTTGGAAATGAAAAGACAACCCAAAAGGGCATTTTAGTTATTTTTACAAGGGGGGTGAATAGTGATTTCGGGTTTTGTCTTATTATAAGTATTTGGAGATTAGTGTATGTAGGTTCATTTCATCTCTTATACACAAAATTGAAAAGTCATCTTCTTAGAGAGAGTGGAAGGTTGCTTGGAAAGAAAAAGAAGTTTTCTTGGGAAGGAGGAGAACCAAAGGTCAAAGGTCACCACCACCATCACCACATGTGTTATTCAACTCCAAAGGGTCAGATCTTCATTAGAGGCAAGTGTTTGATATTTGCAACTTAAGTTCGTATATTGTTCATGTTAGAATAATTATGAAAAGAGATGATTTTTCATGTTTGGAAGATAAAAATGGAGTAGTAATGGATTTCTGGAAGTATGAAATATATAGGAATTAAACTCATGTTGTAGGTAGTTAGTAATCCAAGAAATATTCATCAATCTGTGGAAGAAATTCTGAAAATCATTTTGTGTTCTTGAAGATAATATGTTGATAATTTTCTAGAAATAGAGGTAAAAACGAGTGGAATGAGAAGAGCCAATTTGGAAGGTTTATCTTCTTTTTGAGTGCATTTGGATGAGATTTAAGAAAAACTCAAAACACATACCTGACTCAATTTTTCGTGTAGAATCCAAATGTGAAGTCGGATTGATGATTTGAATAATTTTTGGATCTGATTTTTCTGATTATTTAAAATATGAGAATTCATGATGTTGTTTCTTTTTAATGTTGGTTCTTATCCCAAAACTTTTGTAGATCATCGGTGATTATTAATTGGATATTATGGGACTTAGAGAAGATCAGTAAGCCCTAGTTAAGATTTGAATTAATTTGATTAGGATTTAATTGATTAGAATTATGATAATTAAAGTTAAAGAGATTTCGGTTGCTAGATTCATGTGTTGGATTCTAATCTGTTTGTATGAGGATTAAGGATAGTTCAAGTAGGGGAGATTTAATATAACACCTGGGTAGACTTATGGTTACAATTTAAACATCAAGGACTGAGTTTAAGCTCATTATTGATTTCGCAAGGGCTGAGTGTAGTACAAGAGCGTAGTGGTATGGCTCCTGGATAGAGATGGGAGTTTAGAACACATTTGGTTGAAAGAGGGGACGAGGTTATTCCGATCGCATATTTGAAGTTGACGAACCTCCTCGATCGACAAAGTTAAGTAGTAGTGTATTGGAGGGGTTCCTTGTTTGGATTTTGCTTTGCGAGATGCTCCGCGCTAGAACCTTAACGACGTCGGGAGTGGAGAGATGTTATAGGATACGAGGATAATTAAATTATGAAGTAAAGATATGACATTTTAATACGTGGGATTTAAAGAGATATAATGCTACGTAAGGGAATAATCTAAGGTTAATGTGAGTACCTTGTTGTTAGTATACTATAGGTATGATAATACCTATTTGATTGATTAATGATTATGTGTATGACATACCTAGCTTACTTGCTATCGGTGGGAGGTTTGCGCGTGAGGGCAGTCATATCCTGATGAATCCATGGGATCTTTGATTTGTCGCTCGAGAACATAGGTCTATGCAAGACTTATCGGGGAGTTGATAAGTCCGCTGACTATGGGTACGTAGGTATGTGCGTGACCCATGGGTATGAGAACTATGTTCGCCTCCAATGATTGTGTTGTTTTTAATGGTTCGAGGTATCCTCACCGAACATTTTGTCCCCTTTTCGGCGACTAGCGATATTGGGATATGATAGCAGAGTAATGCATTGCACCGCAGCTGTGACTCGGGGTGCCGTATTATATATGAATATATATATATATATATATATATAATGGATTAAATGAATGAATGGATATTTATTATGGTTAAATCTATCTACGGTGATAATTGTAGATAACGGTGAATAGAGAAAGATAATTGAATTAAGTTTATTGAAAAACTTAATTCATATTAATTGAGAAATGATTCATGTTAATGAGAAACGATGATAAATGTAAATGAACAATAATGTGACGTATGGTATGAGACATATGGGGATTATGATATTGGGATGGAATTATAATATGGATACTAGAAAAGAGGAACCATTAACTAGGAGGTTAATAGGAAACGTTAAGTGTGCACTCTAGTTGAGAGGTGAGAATGGCAAGTGAGAGTTGGGTCTAACATGAACATAATAAAAGATTTATTGCACTTGTTAAATACTTGTTGTTTTAAAAGTCATTTTCACAATCGGGCTCTGACCCGTTTCCTTGCATATTTTCTTTTCTATATCAGGTGTCCAACAACAGGGACGCCAACCTTAGCGGATTATGACAGGCTATGGATTTATGGAGTTTTTCTTAGACGCCTATCATCATTTGATTCACAGTATTCTCTTAGTAGGGCATGTCGCCCAAATGATTCAGTTATCTTCTTCTATTGGGGTCAAATACTATGGTATTCGTGTCATTTTAATACATTTGATATTGTTGGGATTACTGTAATGGATTAATATTATTTGGGAATGTTTATTCCAATTGCATTCAAATTATTTTTTGTTATCTAATTGGTTATCAGTGTTGTAGAATAAAATGTGTTGTGTTATTCTTAAACTGGAAATGGATTTTTTTAAATTAAAATTTGAAAAGTTTTTAATACCAGCTTAATTGAGTATTGGGTGAGTTGTAAATGTTTTCGACAGTGATGCTAAGAATGAGCCAACTGTATATTATGTTTTAATTTGGTATGGGACTGGCCACCCGGTATTTAATTAGGCGGGGTGTTACACTAATCATGACTTTGAGGAAACCCCTATCAAAATCCTTGATAAACAAAGCAAGTCATTTAACATGAAATTATTACGCTAGTAAAATTCCTTTAGAAACATCAAGGTACGAAAGAAGAAACATGGGAAACAAAAGAGTTTATGAGGCTACACTACCCCATAATTTTTATAGCTAATTTCGAGGAAAATTTCTTTTAAAGAATGCAGAATGTAACAACCTATTAAATATATGATGAGTATCCCTTAAAGAAAAATGATTACCCTAGAAACCCTTGAATCTTCTTCTGGCCATCTCGAGGTCATGGTTGGGGGGATCTCCCAAAGAGGATCACTCTTTCCTTCCCCGTTTTCCTTCCCTTTCGGCATGCAAGTGGGATTGCGACCTTCCTCAGTGCACTCGATCATAGTCAGTGTCAGGTGATATGTAGAAGTAGAGTCACTATCCTATTTTGCACAAAAGGAAAAAAATGTTACTACCTCGAGAGAACGTCATCAAGGACAATACTGATGCTTGAAAAGACAAGTACTTCAAGGGTTTAGGGATTATGTTACGAAATGGAAAGGTGTTCGCCACCTATCTCTCCCTTTTGGTCTCTCATGGTCCTATTAATCTTATCATATTTAACTCCATGATGTTTGTGCTTATGTGGTTAATATAAATGGAGAATGAAATCGCTCAACTCACGTCATTAACAATGGTGGAGTGTGGTCATCCTTAGGAGTGTTACCAAAATAGTAATTCAAACTATAATGTATGTTTTTACAGATTCACAAGTCATTATAGAAAAACGAATGCAAATATTGGATGAGACACAATCAAGAAAGCATATAAAATATATAAATAATATATAATAACAAGCTGACAAATGTATATTGGAGGAATCATATCTATTGATTTATCTAGGATGCCCACGTAGCGCAAGGGGAATTATAGTTCACGTAGTTCCAAGATAATAAGACGTGGGGTTTAACCTATAATTCCAATCAAGGATTTTATTTATGTGTAGAACAAAAATTAGTGTGAGAAGATGTGATGAGAATTCCTCTTTTGGAATTTTAACAGTAAACCCTACTTTCTTATTTTTGTTTTTTTATGAAAATAACCACCATTTGTCTATGGTGAGGAACCTTAGTGGCTACGTAAGTATAGAGACCTTTGGTATTCCATTAATTTTTTTGTTCTTTGTGCTAATGAAGGATTTTTCTTCTTGTTCTTTTATAGACTGTCATTGCTCCTTCGAGCATTCAATCTCGAGGGACGACAGGCTAAAGGAGGTTTGGGAGAAGCTCCACACTGTGGTGCACAGGAAGGTTTCCTATGAGGGTTTTGGCCATTTGGAATAGGCTTTAGAAGAGACACCATGTTCTAATACGGTTTTGTGCCCTCCGGGGAGAGGTGGTGGGAGACTACCCAAACTTTTCATATTGGTTTTGGGTAGATGATGATCACTACCATAGATGTTCAACAGATGACAAGGGTTGATTATGAGGGGTTGCAGATAGTGGTGGACTCCACATTGAGGGTGACACTGGAGGCGGTGTGGGCGACGTTTGGGGACGTGGGTAGGATCATATCTGGGGATTCGATCCATATTTTTTTCTTTTAGGAAGTCGTTCCTGAGGAGGAGGGCGGATGTGACTGACGAGCAGTAGGTGAGATATATGCCACCTCTCTTTAGGCTGCCTTTATTGGGTGGTTTTTGGTTGGCAACGAGTGGGGACGTCGTTCATCTATGGTTCTTACCGTATCTGAGGGAGAATTTTGACGTCTAACTATATAATTGAGGAAGCCTGACCATGGCATCCCTTTATTCTTCTTTGGATGCTTTCAGCCGGTGCTGCTAGCAGACTTTTACGGGGGCCATGTATCTTTTGGGGGTAAATTTGGATTATTTTTCCTTATGCATTTCATCGCATACTTCTATTGTGCCTTTTTGTTTATTTATGTCTTTTACAAACGTTGTTCTATGAGGTGATGGGGTATAATGTATAGATGATAACCCTAAAGAATGAGTACTATGGGTACTTTTACCGGATGTTATAATGGCAGAAGTCCAACCGTTGATTGAATCAGTCTTCATCCTTGGCAGACGTGTTGTGAACCCTAAATTCCCTGATGAGCGATCGGGTTTTCTTTCATTTTATCTCATTTTTCTTTTGGCATCTTCATTTCCTGAGTAGATACTGAGTCTTTATTGGGTATTGTAGGTTCCCTTATACTCTTGGGGATTGACTCCACGAAATAATGAGGTGACAGACCTACATGCGCAGATGCGATAATTGATAGCACATGCATTTCAGTACGTGTGGTACCTAGAGGAAAGGGTGGTGGGGAAGATTTTGGAGGAGGATGTGGTTGTCCCACCATCGGTGACCCTATATATATGAGGAGGTGAGAGATATGTCAAATGATGCCCGGGGAATAACGATGATCGACGAGCCCTATACGCACTATATGGATATAGTGGCGAGCTATGATAATCTCAATTTTGTGATGATCTAGTTGAGGCCCTCATGCATCTATGACATGGAGAACATTCCTCCACTCGCCAAATCTTCTATTAGGGGTACTAGTTCATCGGTAGGAATCACCCACAGTGTAGGTGGTGGCATGTCGATAGTGGCGACGACATATGAGACTCCGATCATTCGAGTTACTCCCCCTTCCTATAATTTTTTACTGAGTGACGGGGAGTCACTGAGCATGCCACACCATATTAATGTTTCGGTCTCTATAATAAAGGGGCTTACGAATGTGGCCCTACGTCCTGAGGTATATATTTTTCTCTCTTTTTCTATTGATTCTTCTTTGCTCCTTACAGACTGATCTGAGTTTTTCATGTTTCTTATTTATTTGTAGTACGTTCGGGTGTTGACCACATGGCCGAGGGACATCAAGGACTGGATGACCTCTATGTAGAATTATATCAAGAAGTTGGTTCCTTCATGCTTTGTGCCTCCTGCCACCTCAGATGAGGGTCCGAGTTCTGGGAGTGGAGGATATACCACTCGTCGCAGGGGAAAGCGCATCCGTCGTGGGGGTTGTGGGCTTAAGAAGGAAAGTTAAGGGTTCGGGTGCAGATCCGTTTGTATTTTTTGTTCTTCTTTCTATTTGGAAAATATAACCAAGTGAAGCAAAATATATGAAAAATATGCATTTTCTTTTGGGTATTTTTCTTGATTTAGTGACCTATCCTATACGTGTTTTTAATTTTCTTCCGAGACGATTTATTTTACGCAAAGGTAGAGAGAAGTATGGGAATGATATTGAAGGGCAAGATGTTTATTTATTTAGAAAAGGGGAGTAAAACTAACTAGCTTAGGGAAAATATTTTTCACTAATAATTTATTTTGAGAATGAAAATGATTTTTCAAGTAAAAAGATGAGTAATTGAAAACGAATGACCCAAGGGGAATTTTTTAAAATAAGGATTTTTTTTAAATCGATTTTGGTAAAAGAATAAAGATGGAATTTTCCAAAATAAGGGCGTGTCGATCGGTATACCCTTTAAACTGCCAATCGGTATGGGGGTAAAGTCAAATCATCCCTAGGCTTTAATTTCACTTTCCTAAACATTAGAGTTATCCTGTCGGGCTGAGAATTAATCGAGTTTCCAAAGTTCTTGTTTTTTGCCAAAGGTTTTGAGTATAAAAGGAGGGGTGTGGGAGGCGATTTCTTCCACCAATACCCTCATTTATCTTTCTGCTTCATATTACTTATTCTCAAATGGATCTTACCATGTATGAAGGATTGGCTACATGTGGACAACGATGCTTTTAACATGCGTTGGGGTTCTCTATGGTGTAAACGAGCCATATAATGGAATTTGTTAGTAACGGCGGTAGAGTTCTAGTACCCTAAGGACCATGTCTTCTGTTTTTTCCAAGATGAGGTATGATCCACCTATGAGGAGTTCTTGGCCATATTGGGGGTTAGCCCCAATGTGGCGGCAGCTATGCCCAATTTTTCACGCTCTCCCTAAGAATTTATTGCGAATTTGCTTCATATTTCCCCTCGGAAGCTCCACTATTGGTTACTAGAGGGGATATTTCTTTTCACATGGTTATGTATTGAATGCGCTTAAGGGGTTTTGAGGATGCTAGGTTTGATAGAGTTGTCACCTTGGGCCTTACTACAAGGCTTTTACTAGTGATGGGGGACTTGACGAGGGATTACTGGGTGGCTACGATAACGGCATGGATGTATTACCACCACATTCATGTCATGATGGTGCTGGCTAAGACAATGAATGGTGGGATACTAGAAAGGAAGGTCGTTCCAATTTTCTAAGGGGAGCCCAGTAATGCTATTTATGTGTCTTGTAAAGAGGTTTCGTCTCAAGGACCCTCCTGAGTATCCGTTGGCATTTGTGCCTAATTTATTTGTCCAGCCTTTCTTCTTCTTCGGCCCATCTATAGAGAGTTAGGTTAACTTGATCGTAGAGCATGGAGCCTAGTGTCTTCATTGGTTAGTGCAATGATGGGGAGATTTACAGCCTATTTACATTGTGGAGCGTATCGATATGTGGCATTGGTGGGCCCTAGACCGACTTCTTTCTGTTTCCCCTGGCGACTTCTGTGCCAAGTCAGGTGGGAACTCTCTCATAACAAAATTCTTCCCGGTGGAGGATTTGACTGAATTATTGAGGATGTTGTTGGGATCTTTATGGTTGTGCCATCATCCATTTATCCATCTGTCACAGTTTGTGGGAGAGGCCTGGCATCTGTCTAGGGACAACCTAAAATGGTTATGGAAGGAGCTATTAGAAAAAATCATGGCGGAAGAAACTGATCAAAGGTGTTTTGTTGCTTTTGACACCATAGAGGACTGTGTTATGGTTCTATCCAAGCTTTTTATGCCGTATCACTCCATTGGGCAAATGCATAGTGCAAACAAGGAGTGGGAGACATAGGGACCTCCGGGGACAAAGATGGTGATGAAACGGGGCCATCAAGGAATTGAAGGAAATGCCTTGTGAATCATGGGTATTATTTTATGAAGCTATAATAATTTTTTTATTTTTGTATTATTGGGGTTTGGATTAAATTTTGTTGTAACTTGGTTCGGGGTTAAGTTTACTTTGTAATGGTCCAGTCAGTTGGAAGGGGTGGTTTGTTTAACTCCCTTCGCTGATACTTCATGTAACAACACTTTATTCCTTATTTGAAATAAAAATTGACTTTGATCAAATTATGTTATGCCTCTTAATGAATTTTGCATTCGAACTATCAATATCGATCTCGCTAAGGCATACATATTCTTTTTGTTCATGTAAATGATAAAATGGGTCGCCATTCTCTGATGTTGGAAAATAATAGGATTTCCAGAAAAAGAAGGGGATTGAACCCATGTATAGCATAAGAGTCACCTACGTACCTCTGTGGGTTTGATAATTTTCATTATTTTCATTTTGAAAAGAAAAGGTTTTTGAGAGGACCAGGTCTCACGTAGCTCTGGGTAGGGGAAATGCGGAATTTTATTAAGAATAGAAGGGCGATAAGAAGAGTTGTAGCGTGCCTAGATTTTGATCTAAGGGCAAAATTCCTTGAGATGGTCCAGGTTTATAGGATGCGCTATCTCTTCTCCATAAAGATCGGTGAACATAGTTTCACTTCATGAGAGAATTTTCTTCATGATGTAGGCGAAACTCCAATTCGGTTTGAATTTCCCTCTAGGGACCAAGTTGGGTTTTATGATCTCTTTGAGACCAAGGTCTCCTTCATGAACACCGTGGTCCTTGACTTTTTAGTGAAATGATCATGCCATCCAGCGATGGTACCCCTTTATATGATACAGAGCCTTTAGTCTCTTTTTATCGTAGAGCGACAATTTATTCAAGCGCCTCTGATTACTTCTTCTTCACTGACTTTTATCTCGAGCATGATGCGTAGAGAGGGTATTTCTAGCTCAACGGGTAGAACTGCTTTCATGACCTACACTAGAGAATAAGGTCTACCCCTAGTAGGCATTCTTATTGAAGTACGGTAGCCTAGAGGGAATAAGGGATATGTTGGCCCAATCTCTATAACTCTTAGGCATGTTGATGATTATGGTTTTCAGGATTTTATTGGCGACTTTGACTATACAATTGGTTTGGGGTCGGTAGGGAGAAGATTTGTGAATCTGAATCTCATACTCATCAACTAGTTCTATGACCTCAACTTCAAAATGTAGCCCATTATCTGATACCAACTCATGATGAACTTCGTATCGACTGATGATGTTCTTTCTAATAACCTGGGCCACTTTATTTTCATTTAGTACTATCTATGACTCGTCTTTGACCCATTTGGTGAAGTAATCAATGGTGACTAGTACGAATTCGTGACCATTTGAAGCTTTTGTAGTAACTTTCCCTATGTTGTCAATGCCCTAGGTGGATAAAAGCCAAGGAGAGGTCACGTTATATAGTTGTCATAGAGTCAAATGTTGGAGATTGGAAAACTATTAACATTTGAGGCATCTTCGGACATAGGCCATGAAATTTTACACCATGGTGGTCCAATAGTCTTTTTGACGGATGATCTTTATGGCAAGCATGTGACCATTCTTGTGGGGCCCACATTCCACTGTGTGGATCTTCTACATCATTTCTTCAGCATCCACCCCTGCTATCAGTGCAAATAGGTTCCCTTGAATTTACTCTTGAATAGTGCTTTTGTCACAAATGATGTATTGGGAAACCAATTTGTGAACGGTTGCATGGTCTTTCTTCTCAGCACCATAGGGATACCTATAATGTTTGAGGAAGCGCCAAATGTCATAATACTATAATCCAGTCATTTCATAATCTTCCTTGATAATGATTTCGTGTTGCAGTAGCGAGTGGGCTTAGCTTATTTCTAAACTAGGAAATGATCCATCGTTATTACCTTAGGCATGTCGACCATAGAGGCTACGGAGGTAGTGGAAGGTGACATCTTTGAATTGGGAGGCCAACTCTTCTAGGTGGGCGTGTAAGGGTATGAGTTTCTCGTCTTTGACTTTCCATTTCCTAAGTATTTTACCGATGATGAAGGAAGATTCTACGTAGACGTTTAAGTTTCCAATTCCTTTCTTGAGGGAGATATTGAGGCCTACAGTACATGCCTCATACTCACTCAGGTTGTTGATATAGGGAAGGTCTAGTTTTATGGCAATGGGGCTATGAGAGTCATCAAGAGGATCAAGAGTATCCCAATGCCATATCCTTTCTTGTTGGCTGCACCATTGAATAACACCTGCAATCTAAGGTCATCTTGCGAGGTGCAGAGAATATATTCATCTTGGAATTCAGAGACCTAAACATCAATCCCTTCCATGGGATAATCAACCAGGTAGTTGGGGATGGATCTCCCTTTCAGAGCTTTGTGCATGACATACATGATATCGAACTCGGCCAATAACATCAACCAACAGGCCATTCAGCTGGACATAGTGCGCTTTTGTAGGAGGTATTTAATGGGATCCATATGGGATACTATTCTGATGGGGAAGGTAACCATGTAGTGTCGTTACTTTCGCGTAACCCAGACTAGGGTGACACGTGACTTCTCTAAAGTGGTGTAATTGACTTTATACCCAACTAATTTCCAATTGTCATAATAAATGGTTCTTTCCTTACAATACTCTTCAATATATTTGGCAAGAAAATTCCCTACTACATTATCGGTCATGATCAAGAACAAGAGTAAGGGGAGACTTGGCTACAGAGGCATCAACATCAAAGGTCAGGTGAAGTATTTATTGATTTGGTCAAAGGGTTCTTTCCAGGCCGCATCCCAAACATAATTTGAATCCACACAAAGAAGTTTGAAAATGGGTTCGCAAATACAAATTAGTTGGCCAATGAACCGACTGATGTACGGTAGTTTTCCCATGAATCCTGGGACGTCACTTTCCATTTGTAGTGGTAACATCTCAAGTATGGCTTTAAAAAATATAAGGTCTACTTCAATTCCTTTTTCACTGATGATGAATCCTAAGAGTTTTCCCTTCGTGACATTGAAAACATATTTTGGGGGATTTACCAGCATCTGGTATTCCCGCAGTCGATCGAAGAACTTTTCGGAGGGTGGGAATATGACCATCTCGAGTCTTAGACTTAATGATCATGTCATCTATGTAGAATTCAACCTCTTTATGAATAAGGTCATGTAGGATGATTTTGGAATCCCTTTATTAGGTAGCCCCGACATTCTTGAGTCTGAATGACATGATAATGTAATATAAAGTTTTCTAGGAGTGATGAAGTCATTTTTCTCCTAATGGTCAGGGTGCATCTTGATCTGGTTATATCCGACGAATCCATTGAAAAATAACTTAAGGGCATAGGTGGTTGTGTTAACCACGATTATGTTGATATTGGGTAATAGGTAATCATCCTTCGGGGACGTTTTATTCAAATCCCGGTAGTTAACTCACATGCAGACTTTTCCTCTCGATTTTGGCATGAGTGTGATTTTAGCGATCCATGTGGGATGCTCAACTACGTGAATGAAACCCAAGTTCAATTAATTAACCACTTTCTCTTTGACTTTGAGAAACTATTCAGGGTGAATTTTCCTTAGCTTATGTTCGGTTGGCGTACATTCTGGAAATCTTGAGTTCTCGTGCTGAGATATTTTTGGGTTAATGTCGAGCATGTCATCATAGAACCATGCAAATACATCCATGAATTATTTTAGTATCTTTTCAAATTGCGCACACTCATGCTCATCAAGGGTGGACCATATCCTAATCTCACGCTGATGGATACTAAAATCGAGATTAATAATAATAGTCTCATTATCAATAATTTGAACGTGGTTATGTTTTTTTTATTATTCTCCTTATTAAGGTTAGTTAAGAATTGTTCATTTGAAAAATCGTTATCATAAGATATTTTATTATAATTAAGACGGTTAATGTAAGAACAACAAGATACTCGAAATGTTTATTTAATTTATTTTTGAGAAAAACAACATTGAGAACCTTGTCAAAAGAGATCTTAGTAACATTGATATAAAAAAAAGGAATAAAAACATCAGAGACTTGGATAGGGTAGATACGAGGGTCAGGTTGAATCTTAGCAAGCTAGACATGCACGACATTCTAGTTGAGGAAAGGCATGTCAACAACTTTGATTTGGGTGGAGGGGTTTGACAATGCAGCATTTGAGCAGATAATGGAGAGACTCGGTCCTAGTGTGTGCAGGTTAAATGAATCCTCAAAATATCTTTCCTGAGAATCCTTTATAATTGTCATGACTTTCTCGATGAGAAGTTGCACTCCATGTTGGCAGTCTTTGGCCCAAGAGCTACTATCTTGAAAGAAGATTTATAGCCCTGGTTTTATCTTCTTGACGACATGATCATACGATTATTCAGGTAAGACACAAAAGGGAAGTCTTCTCCCTCCTTGATAAATTTTTTTTTCAAAGAGTCTCTCGAAATAGTATTTTCATCCACTAAGTTTCTTTTTAGTCGTGGCCACGGGAGTGCTTTGAGTTCTTCTAATGAGGGCTGGTAACCCAGGCAGCCTCCTTCAGGACTATGGGCTCAAGGATCCCTTGTTGGCGTCTCCCTAGCCCTATTTGGGGCATGAAGTGCATGTTTTTTAACATTTGGATCACATTAACGTTGCCATGAGGGTTGTGTTCCAAAGATAATCGATCCTTGAAATCTTCTCGTGTTGGATGGGGAAGTAGATCAACTCTAAAGCCAAAGAGGACCATGTCAATTATCCCATGCTGAATTTTTAATTTTGTGTTGCTAGTGTTGCCATTGATGTACTGTTATCATCTCCCAAGTTAGTGATAACCTGGCCATTGGAAAAGAATTTTAGTTTTTGATGAAGAGAAGAAGATACCCCTCGGATACTGTGGAGCCATGGATAGCGAAGGAAAATAATAAAACATGAAGGAATGTCAATGATTTTGAACTCTATGATAAGATTGATAGGTCCAGCCCCTATTATGAATTGTCATAAGCATGCACAGTGACAAAAGTGGGAGTGAGATCACTGAATTTTAATCCCAAATATAAGAAAACAAAATTGAGAGCGAATCCACTGACAATGAATGAAAGTGGGATTGTATTTACTAAGACTTCAAAGGACATATTGAGGGCATAATTATGATCAAGGCCGTTCTTCGGTATCTCTACTTTGGAACAGAAGAGTAGTCTGGAAGAGGTCAAGGACCCAACTATATTTACAAATTCTTCGAGAGTGGCAGAAGGAGGGACTATAGGCCCGATGACGAGTTTTATCAATGCAGCTAGGAGGACTTGAAAAGCCCCTATAGGGTGATATTGGTTTGGGTTTTCTTGAGTTGCTCAATTACTTTTTCTCTCTTCAATGGTCATTTCTGGCATGGAAAGTTGTTAGGTAACTCCTTTCCATGAGGAATTAGATCTTTGTAATGTATCTATGACCTAGTTATGTGATTTACTGAGGCAGGGAAGAATAAGAACCCCATGTATTTATAAACCTATGGATGAATGGCTATCTGATTGATTTCCCCCAATAAATCTTTTATGGATATCACTCCACACAAGCTGGCTACTAGACAAGTTTCTTCCTGTCTGTTTTTTTTTTTTTTGAATTGTTAAAGCCATCCCCTCATCCGGTGGCAATTATGTCCTTTTTCCAGGAGAAATGGATACATTCAATAACCTCAATGGACTTATCATACAAATCTTCCCACTCAACGAGGAGATATTGGAGTGAAGAGACCAACCACCCTGAAGATTCAAAATGATTAGTAGCTCAGAAATGCTACAAATTTCACTTGTTTATCAAAATGCATCAGCCATTATCCATACCACATCATTTAGACTAATTTCTTCAATAGGTACCACCCATTCATCTGATTCCCGAGCCCACTTCCGAGATTCCATGAATAAGCCACTGAATTTTTGACAATCAATAGTCATCTCGATGGGTAATTTCATCCTAAACTCCAAGAGTTGGTTTAACACAACTGGTAACTCCATGTCATTCCTTTCAGACCGGGTACGGACGACAACGCTAACCCTTGTAATGAGTGACAAAGCTTGATCAGTGAAGCATGTAATATGTAGTAGAAAATATAGTCAAACCTTGAGTGGTTTAGGTGAGATTATAGGTATTATAGTTGCTTTTTTAGAAACGATTTGAGTAGATGGGTCAAATTCTAGGTCACTCGCTAAAAAGATGGCATTTGTATCGGTTAGAAGTGGGTTATGAGATGTATTGGGTTTAGGATCTGATGGTGGGGAGATGATGCCCCAATCAATAAGGCCTTTGATCGCATTCCTAAAGTGGAAACATTTGTCAGTCGTATGACCAGCGGACTGGTAGAAATCACAACGGGCATGGGCTTTGAATGTTTTAAGGAGCGAATTGGGTAATGGATGAGAATCCAAGATTTGATGAGGTTTCCTCACAACAGGGCCTGGTAAACTTTGGATAGGGGGCGTGGATCTCACTTTATTCTTTCATCGTAGGATTATGGTGACTTTCTGGTGCCCAAGAGGTAGCAGGATGGGAAATATTTTTTACAGTTGAGACTATAACATTGGCGGGCTTCTCATACTTATACGGAATAAATTGTCCGATCACTTTCTTTGGCTCAAATTCGACTTTGGTAATGCCTTCCTTAATTTCTACACAAGCCTCTCTAAGATCTCGAAAGTGTGTGTAATACTGTCCTCCCATGAATACCCGAATATGAGGTAAGAATTTTTTCTTCACAATACAAACTTGTTCCTCCTTAAAGGGTGTGTTGGTCATGATAGCACTTTTATCTCTTCGCCTTCCGATGAAGCTCCTGACACCATCCTCCTAACTATGGATTATGGATTCTTCGAGGGGAAAAAACCAACAAAGGGCACTTTCTTTCATGGTCTATTAGAACAACTTGTCTATTATCTCTTTGAAGGCACCAAGGAGGGTCATGGATCGGTAATAGCTTTTAAGGTGAACAATTAGGGGTTCGCTTCCCCTAAACTTCTCAATGTATGGCATCTTGAACTTCTATGGAAGTTTTAATTTGGGATAGAGAGATATATGGGTGTAGTCCATGTAGTTCTGGAATATAGTGACTTGGTCAAACTTCCTAGACATTAGATTGAGGTTTCCCTTGAGTTTATTCAATTCCACCTCCTTAGGATCTGTGGATACTAGTAGGTTAGCCCCTAGTTGGGCAAGGTTTAGAATAGGTAGTTGAGCTGGCACTGACCCATTGGTAGGTGGGGAACGTGGAGCATGTTAATACTCTTTTGGGATCCAAATAGGATCGAGAATGGGTGGACCCATGGCACAAGGAAAGATAACTTCGGGTTTTTTGGGAATCTAGGCCCAATGATGCAACATTTCATGGCCCTCGATTTGAAGGTTGTCAATATTGGCACTGAGCTGCTAAGGAAGTCATCAAATCGGGCTTCACATTCGGGAATTGGTTAGTGTTCTCCATGAAGAGCTCATGAAGGTAAATAAAAAACTTTGATGAAGTAGTACAATAGCCAACGGAGGTTCGAGGTAGTTTGACGAAAGGCCGAATCCAATAAATATGTAGCTAGGCCAAAATTGGGTATGCGATCTACCTAAGAGGGAAAATGGTTTGAATTTTTTTTAGAAAGAAGGAGGGAGAAATTTTTTGGTATTTTGGAAGGAGGAGGAAAAAGGGTTTTAGTATTTTTAAAAAAAGAGGGAAAAAGGAGAGGAATCTTAGCATGATCATCATTAATGTTTTATTAGGTTTTCACTTGTATTAGGTTTGCCTAAATGTAGGGAAAATGTAGTACAAGACCCAAGCCTGGGATAATAGGGTTTGAAAATATGGAATACATTGTTGGACTTGTATACAGGCTCACAAATTGGGTCCTATTTTGAAAAAGGCAAAATAGCACAAAAAATTGGCCAGTAGGCTGACCTGAAATTTCGACAAAGTTTCTCATTGTATATATGAGTGCCCTAGGTTCTAGACCTATATGAGATTTATGCAATTGTTGGGTTAGTGGAAGGTTCCCCTTTTGGCATAAGTTCCACGATATACCTCTTGCCTATAATGGCAACCATTCATCGGAATGTGTGAAAATTCTATTTAATATACATGAGTGTGTGACACCCCGACCAATTAAATAAAGGGTGATCAGTCCTGTACCAATTCAAAACAAAATGTTCGGTTGGTTCATTCTTAGCATCACTGTCGAAAATTTTTTTAACATATTAATCACCTAATATAAAATTAAGCTAGGTGTCAAAACATTTCCAATTTTAGTAAAACCAAGTAAATCCCTTTTCATTTAATCATAAAATATAAACCATTCACCACACATAGGAATATAATAAATATTGAACATGAATCAAGTACTGAAATAAATTAGACTGGGTAAAACCTCTCAGTTCAAAAGTCCAAACCATAAAGTAAACCGAATACAATTTCTTTGATGAAGGACTAGAAGCGGGCGACACATGCCCTAGATAAGAAGTCTAGATGAAACTGAATGGAAAAGATAGATGCATCAACTACAATAACCTACAGCTTCCACAACAGCTGCAGCACGTCAAGCAACCCAAATCTCTAAATTTGGTACCCCTGTGGTTGAGCACCTGATATAATATATATATATATATATATATATATATATATATATATATATATATATATATATATATATATATATATATATATATATATATAGCAAAAGAGATAAGAGACACAAGAAATGGGTCAGAGCCTGAGGTTTAAAAATGATTTAGCAAGTATTTAAAATGGGTTCGTAAAGCAAATCATATACGCATGTTAGTTATCGAACTCTCACCTGAGTTTCTCACCTCTCATCTATTGTGCACGCCTAATGTACATCTAATCTCCCCCTAGTTATACCACCTAGTCTAACTAGTTAGAAACCAAACTAATACTAATTGTGCTCACTAATAGTATTCCCGTATCTCCCATACAATACTCTATTCAGATAGTTTATCTCACATGCTAAGTTTCATTATTCACTATTTGAATGGTTAATCTTTTACCCACTAAGATTCATTTTATTTATCATTTCCATTTTATCTACTAGTCTCACAAAGTAGAAAGTTCCCCAAGTACACTCATATATATATATAGTCTCATCATCCTATATATATACACTAATCATGCACCCTTAGGTTAAGACCACTTGGCGCAATGTAATGATTATTATTATTACCAAGCCTACTAATTTCACATAGTAGAAATATTCACAAGTTTATATATATATATATAGCCACACCATCCCTATACATACATACATATATACTAATCCTTCGTCCCCGGGTTAGCACCCATTAATGCACCTATCAATAATAATCCATCACCCCCGGGTTATCACCCATTAGTGCGCCTATCAAGAGAATCTTGCATCCCCGGGTTAGCACCCATTAATGCACCTATTAATAAAATCCTGCATCCCCGGGTTAACACCCATTAATGCACCTATCAATAAAATCCTGCATCACCGAGTTATCACCCATTAATGAACCTATCAATAGTAATCCAGCACCCCCGGGTTATCACCCATTAGTACGCCTAACAATAATCAGCCTTGTACCCCTCGTTATCATCCATTAGTACACTTAATCAACAAGGTTCTTGCACCCCCAAGTTATCACTCATTAGTGCACCTAATAGTAGGATTCTTGCACTCCCGGGTTATCACCCATTAGTTCTCTTAACAATACTCTCACATAATAGGCATACACACATCCTATTAGAATTTATAGGTATTTCTCCAACCTACATATATACTTCTCATACGTATTTTAACCTCAACACTACATATAGTATAAATATTTAGATTACTATCTCTCTCATAATCTCTAGGGTACATTCTCTCTATACCTAAATAAGTAAAGTATTTATTCTCACATACTTTCCTGAAATTCTGTCATGTTTAAATTCACTATCAGATAGTTTCTCTCACTCCAATAAACCGATAAACTCAAGACTGGACTTTAAGAAAATTCCCAAAAATTCCCAACGTCGTTCAAACCAGAAGGGTTGTCGCTCGAACGATCATGTCTCACTCGATTGAGACTTCGCGCGACTTCGTACGACGCGCACTGGTTCGTCCCCTTTGCCCAGAATTCATCATTTTTCACCATTTTTAACCCTTGAAACTTCTAAGATTCATCACCCAACACATCATCATCAATCCCAATCAACACCTAACAGGTTATAATCCATTCCTAACATCCTAGGATCATTAATTCGTCATCAATCATCATAATTATATGAAATCCCCAAATTAATTCATATGAACCCTAGTTTCCAAATTTTCAATTAAAGAACCTAATCAATCCATATTTGTTTATTAATATAAAATTAAATTTCTTGATTAATCCTCTACATACATGAATAATTTCAACAACTAATTAACCCAGTCCTTAATCATAATTTAAATCTCCAATTTTTAGCAATTAATATGTACATCATGATTAATTTCACCTATTCTAACATGAGTATGATTATTTCTAAAAGAAAGAAAGTAATAAACACTTGCCTCGAATAGGATGGTCTGATCCGTTAGTGATGTCGGTATAGACGCGTTCCTCTCTTCTCGATCTATGCGTTGGTGGTGGTGGTTGTGCAAGGTGGTGCTAATTTGGCCTTCCATCTTGGAAATTGGTTCTCCCTCACACCCTCTATGGCCGTTATTTCCTTTCTGTGTCTCACAACCCTAAAGGACTTTTCTTGGCTGATAAAATAACTTCCAATTTTCGTCGATTAATTAAACCCAAAAATACAATTTACCATAATGCCCTCTCGGGACGCCGGTTAGACCTAAAATTGCACTGGGACACAAACTGAACATCTAGGTATACTATTTTGACTATTTCGACCCTCCCAAACTCAATGGCGCACTCGCAATGACCATACGAGTTAATAAAAATAAATTCTCTTTTTATTCCATTCAATTAGTCCCGACACGACTCATGCGTGTCAGACTAAAATTACTAAACTGTCGTATTTCTCACTTCTGACAATTTATCAAATATCATAATTCCATATTACATATCACACAGTAATATTTAATAGTTCACAACAATAAGTATTAACCCTGGCACGCTAGTTAATAATTATTTTAATCTGAATTAATAACAAATTAATTTCTCGCATTTTAATTTAATTAATCCAATAACAATGATTAATCGCATACTTATTCCCATCATAATAATTAATCACCTAATTATTTAAATCGTCAAAAATACGGGGTGTTACATACTTCACCCCTTCCAACGGAATTTCGTCCCGAAATTCAGAAAAAGTATACCAGGTACAACAACGAGGTAATTAAATTGCACATCGCATCCCTGCGCTCCCAAGTAAACTACTCTGTACAACCCATATAGTACGCTATCGAATAAACTTAATAATGAACACTTCACATGTGTTGGTTTTAAACTCCAGGTTACCCTGTTATATAGGCTCTTGCCTAAGCCTTTTTGCTTAAGTTTGACTACTTAAACTTTATTTTAGATATTCATTGTCTAGCCTTCTACTATTTGCACCTTAGTAGATTTCTTTTCTTTTCAAATACTTACGAATTCATCTCGTCTCGTTCATACAAGTAAACTGGTTGTGCAATATATTTCCCACACAATATATACGATAATATCAATTCTTCTCCGATATTCGTAATCATAACTAGTCCCCCACCTTTAACTTTCAAGTAGGACACACAACAAAGTTTATCGTGCCATACTTCTACTGGAACTCTTCCCAAATGTGAACTCATAGGAGTTATTTAACACAACTCCACTAGTGGAAGGTACTACTCTCATCCTCCCCGAAGATTGAAGGGTGCACATAAAATTTGCTCTCCCGCATCCGATTAGACCGCTTGCATGCCCATCCCTCTGTGGGTACTAGGCTGTACTCAATCTCATTTCAGTACCTATAATCTTACCATCTCATCTACATGAGAAGATCCTTGTGGTACTCTCCCATTCTCTAGTGGAAGAAGCCCCTACTGGTTTCGAATTTTCCACCCTTTTTTCTAAAAGTCGGGTGACCCACTGGCAGACTAACCTTGCTATATTAATCTACATCATAAACCCTTCACCACTGTTATTTGGAACCTGATACATTTTATACTCTCTCGAATGTACTTCTAACCTTGATGCATGTGACTTTTCCACACCGCGTGACACAAATCCTGAAACGTAAGTCTCTAACAAATCTTACGGAATAAGCTTCAGCTTACCTGACTATATATTATCGAATTCATATGATAATCATAACCAGCTGTTTGATTCGATCACCTAAGGCCCATACACCCTATGCCTCGCGCAACATTGTATAATTGACATGTAATTTTATTACTTCAATTTTTGCATACTTGGTACGCTAATATAGTAGGGGTGCACTCAACCACTCCACTAGTCATAACATATTCTATCCTTTATTGGCATCATTGCTCTATTCAGAATGATACTAAGACTAGGCGACTCTATTGGCCTTAAGTCATAAAATAATTATCAACTCTCAAATATATTTTTTTGTAGGTACAATAATCAACGTACAAAACTTATGTACTATCGATCAAACTTCTCTCCAACTCCCGACGTTCGTTAGTTTCATGCGTGGGATGTCTCGCAAAGCGAAATCCAAACAAGGAACCCCCCCGATACACTACTATCTAACCTAGTCGGTTATAGAGGTCCGTAAATCCCTTAGTCCATACTATATACCTCCCCACAATCTATATTTTTACATAAAAGTCTACTCGTTCACTCTCATGTCCCTAAAAATAACATGAACCATG
The DNA here is from genome assembly GCA_949130495.1 of Sambucus nigra. Taxonomy (NCBI): domain Eukaryota; kingdom Viridiplantae; phylum Streptophyta; class Magnoliopsida; order Dipsacales; family Adoxaceae; genus Sambucus; species Sambucus nigra. The sequence goes on along the minus strand of OX422220.1, from coordinate 163,274,747 downwards.
GAGCTCCAACTATCCCAAGTACTTGGCACTATAAATATATAACGAGCTATATTCCGCTGCTCGATAAGAGCACAATGTATTCTGAGTCTTAACTGACCAATAAATTCCTATGCACAGGAATCACATATAATTAGACACTATACTCGCTGAGGTCTACAATACCATGAAAGTTTCATACATACCCATATCTAGGCCCAACCCTATTTCAGGTGCCGCACAAAATTAAGATCACTCCTCCCGGAGTATCCGGCACAATAGTCATATCACTACATTTTTACTATCGTTTAACCATACGGTAATTAATCACTACACATTACCATAATAAACTCTACTAAAGACGACAAAATGGAGTAGTAAATTATAACAACAAAATATATTCTTAGGGCCCACCCGGTTCACTCACATGCAATTATCAAAATGCCTTGCTAACAATGAGAAATACGTTTGTAACAAGATTGTTAAGACTAATGTTCCCACTAAACTAGACTCGCACATGAATTTTAGGGTCTCCAATTTACATATCAGTTGTGACACACCCGTGTCACTAGAATTAATCTTTTACTCACAAGGAAGAAGCAAAACCTCACCAGTCTCGCCAAATCACAGGGTCTCAGTATGTGGCTGCCATCACTACCCATGAACATCTGCAATCGTTATACATCTTAGGATTTCATCCTATAGTTATCCCCTCTTATCATGGACAATTTATTCCATTATGTGGGTTTCATGCCCATTAATGAAATGTTGGCCCAAACTCTCTAGGACACAATTATGGCGTTACTAAACTCATGTTTACATCCTGGGCCCCGTCGCCCCTGACATACTGTATGCTACTATTAACGAGGACTCTACTTGTCCAGCCTGAAACCATCACTCTCGGGTTATAATTTTTTTTGGACTAATTCTCTTGGCCCCAAATTCCTTTGTTGGAAGCATCACTCCTCCAGTTGTTATGCCTAACTGGCATGATTTACCATTTTTAATCTTTTTGGCCTTACTTCTCAATTGTGGACACATTCAAAACTCATAGTTCTACTTCCTTCACATAGGGAAACTTCACGAGCCGTTTTCCCATCAGTGACCCCACTAACCATTTTGGAAATGTCCTTCTCTCGAACCGAGTAGTCTTAACTTACTGGCTACGTTGAACTTTCAGAACTATGGTTGGCCTCCACGGACCTAATTGACTTCATCATCACTTTGTAGGAAGTTAATCAACTTAAAATCATCTAACCGAGTTCACTATTGGGTATACTCTCATGTGGGGTTCCACTAACACCGTTAAGTTCAGTTTTGGTTTTCGTCCAGATTCTCTAACCTTTTTGGCTCACATCTTCTGGAAAGAACGCTATAACTAGTCATCGTATAACCTTGGCGACATCAACATTAGTCATCCTAGATGGGTTTCTCATTTATGCTTGTATTCAACTCACGGGTCCTTTATCAACTATAGACCCTTTGGATAATTTATGCCCCTCTGCCAGGTACGAAGTTCATTATGCAATTCAACCTTTATCTCACGATCGGTTTCTATCTTACCCATTGTGCTAAACATCAAAATTTCACCCGCATTTTGTTACCACGTCGAATGGAAGACCTCACGATCAAATCGTACCCAAATTTCTCTCTAAATTTCAATCACACTTCTTCATATATGCTAATTGCCTCTAATCGCTACATGATGCTGCTAAGAGCTATAACTTTTAATTCCAAATTTAATTTTGAGTGTCGTCACACCCCACTCTACACAATTGCCTTCGGATTTTGTACCTCCGTTGGTCTGTTACACTCTCTTTTTCTACTCTGCATTTTCACCGATGGGTTTTCAAAAGAGTCCCTCTTATTTCCACCTTATTGACTATGCTAGGTGGTCTTGAAATCATTCCACCGTTATCTACGACTGTGCCTTGGGAATCCACTATTCGTGTGTGATTATTTCTATTATCATTTGCTTAAGTAACCCTCATGGTGATTTTTGTCACGATCATTCTTTCCCGATTACTCTATGTCTTCTGTTGGGCTTCTTTTCCTACAGTTCTTCTTACGGCCCTCGCTGGTCGTCCTAACATGTTCGGTGTTTGAATCACACATAATTTCATATAATGAATCACATCCATTATAATTCATAGCAGGAGGACGTAAGTTGCATACGTAAGGGAACACATCAATCCTATCATAAGTCTCTACATCAAAGAACGATGCACTGAAACGTAATAAGCCGCACAAATCCTAAGGACACTAGAACCTGATGCTCCGATACCACTTGTGACACCCCGCCTAATTAAATAAACGGTGATCAGTCTTATGCCAATTTAAAACATAATGTTCAGTTGGTTCATTCGTAGCATCACTTTCGAAAAAATTTACCATATTAATCACCTAATATAAAATTAAGCTAGGTGTCAAAACATTTTCAATTTTAGTAAAACCAAGTAAATCCATTTTCATTCAATCTTAAAATATAAACCATTCACCACACATAGGAATATAATAAATATTTAACATGAATTAAGTACAGAAATAAATAAGACTATGTAAAACCTCCCAGTTCAAAACTCCAAACCATAAAGTAAAACCAATACAATTTCTCTGATGAAGGACTAGATGCGGGAGACACATGCCCTAGATAAGAAGTCTAGATGGAACTGAATGGAAAAGATAGATGCGTCAATTGCAATGACCTACAGCTTCCACAACAGCTGCAGCACGTCAAGCAACCCAAATCTCTAAATTTGGTACCCCTGTGGCTGAGCACCTGATATAACATATATATATATATATATATATATATATATATAGCAAAAGAGAGAAGAGACACAACAAACGGGTCAGAGCCCGAGGTTTAAAAATGATTTAGCAAGTATTTAAAACTGGTTCTTAAAACAAGTCTTATACGCATGTTAGTTATCAAACTCTCACATGAGTTTCTCACCTCTCATATATTGTGCATGCCTAATGTACATCTACTCTCCCCCTAGTTATACCTCCCAGTGTAACTAGTCAGAAACCAAACTAATACTAACTATGCTCACTAGTAGTATTTCTGTATCGTCCATACAATATGCTATTCAGATAGTTTATCTCACATGCTATGTTTCATTATTCACCGTTTGAATGGTTAATCATTTATCCACTAAGATTAATTTTATTTCTCATTTCCATTTTATCTACTAGTCTCATAAAATAGAAAGTCCCCCAAGTACCCTCATATGTATATATATAGTCTCATCATCCTATATATATACACTAATCCTGCACCCTTAGGTTAAGACCACTTGGCGCAATGTAATGATTATTATTATTTCCAAGTCTACTAATTTCACACAGTAGAAATATTCACAAGTTCATATATATATATATAGTCACACCATCCCTATACATACATATATACTAATCCTGCATCCCCGGGTTAGCACCCATTAATGCACTATCAATACTAATCCAGCACCCCCGGGTTATCACCCATTAGTGCGCCTATCAAGAGAATCCTGCATCCCCGGGTTAGCACCCATTAATGCACCTATCAATAAAATCTCGCATCCCCGGGTTAGCACCAATTAATGCACCTATCAATAAAATTAGGCATCCCCAGGTTAGCACCCATTAATGCACCTATCAATAATAATCCATCACCCCCGGGTTATCACTCATTAGTGCGCCCAACAATAATCAGCCTTGTACCCCGGGGTTATCACCCATTAGTACACTTAATCAACAAGGTTCTTGCACCCCCGAGTTATCACTCATTAATGCACCTAATAGTAGGATTCTTGCACCCCCGGGTTATCACCCATTAGTGATCTTAATAATACTATCACATAATAGGCCTACACACATCCTATTAGAATTTATAGGTATTTCTCCAACCTACATATATACTTCACATACGTATTTTAACCCCAACACTACGTATAGTATAAATATTTAGATTACTATCTCTCTCGTAATCTCCAGGGTACATTCTCTCTATACCGAAATAAGTAAAGTATTTATTCTCACATACTTAACCGAAATTCTATCGTGTTTAAATTCACTATCTGACAGTTTCTCTCACTCCAATAAACCGGTAAACTCAAAACTGGACTTTAAGAAAATTTCCAAAAATTCCCAACATCGTTCGAACCAGAAGGGTTTTCGCATAAACGATTTCCACGTGTCGTTCGAGCGATTTCGCGCGAGATACAGGTCTCGCTCGAACGAGAGTTCGCGCGACGTGCCCTGGTTCGTCCCCTTTGCCCAGAATTCATCGTTTTTCATCTTTTTTAACCCTAGAAACTTCTAAGATTCATCACCCAACACCTCATCATTAATCCCAATCAACACCTAACAGGTTATAATTCATTCCTAACATCCTAGGATCATTAATTCGTCATCAATCACCATAATTATATGAAATCCCCAAATTAATTCATATGAACCCTAGTTTCCAAATTTACAATTAAAGAATCTAATCAATCCAGATTCGTTCATCAATATATAATTAAATTTCATGATTAATCCTCTACATACATGAAGAATTTCAACCACTAATTAACCCAGTCCTTAATCAAAATTTAAATCTCCAATTTTCACCCAATTAATATGTAAATCATGATTAATTTCACCTATTCTAACATGAGTATGATTATTGCACAAAGAAAGCAAGTAATAAACACTTGCCTCGAATAGGATGGTCTGATCCTTTGGTGATGTTGGTATAGACACGTTCCTCTCTTCTCGATCTACGCGTTGGTGGTGGTGGTTGTGCAAGGTGGTGCTAATTTGGTCTTCCATCTTGAAAATTGGTTCTTCCTCCCACCCTCTATGGCTGTTCTTTCTTTTCCGTGTCTCACAACCCTAAAGGACTTTTCTTGGATGATAAAATAACTCACAATTTTTGTCCATTAATTAAACCCAAAAATACAATTTATCATAATGCCCTCTTGGGACGCCGGTTAGGCCTAAAATTGCCCCGGGACCCAAACTAAACATCCCGGTATACTATTTTGACTTTCTCGACCTCCCGGACTCAACGACGCACTCAAAATGACCATACAAGTTCATAAAAATAAATTCTCTTTTTATTCCATTCAATTAGTTCCGACATGACTCACACGCGTGTCAGACTTAAATTACTAAACTGTCGTATTTCTCACTTACTACAATTTCTCAAATATCATAATTCCATATTATATATCACACAGTAATATTTAATAGTTCACAATAGTAAGTATTAACTTTTTGCACGCAAGTTGATAATTATTTTAATCCGGATTAATGACAAATTAATTTCTCGCATTTTAATTTAATTAATCCAACAACAATAATTAATCGCATACTTATTTCCATCATAATAATTAATCACATAATTATTTAAATCGTCAAAAATACGAGGTGTTACTGAGTGTAGATGAATTGCCTCACTATATACCTCGTGGGTACAATACGTGTGAGTGAAAATTTGATATACTTGATGTACGTGAACGATTTCCCTACTACATACCTCCCATCGTGTGTTCGGTCAATAAGTACGATGGATGGGGAACCGTTCGATATACATCGAAGGTACGAGGCCAATGGAAGGTGAGAGTCATATCGCTTAGTCGAACTGCGACCCGCATGATCAACACCCATTACAAAGTGACCACCCTGTATGGGACAAAAGTTTGGTCAATATTTTCGTTCTCTTGGTGATGTAGTGTGCAAGAATTCATGACTCTTAATTAACGTATTATGAAGAGAGAGTATTTTTTTAATCCTTTTCTATTGGCATGATGAGTAAAGGGAATTCTAAACTAATGGGGGAGTATATACAAGTATTATGAAAAGTAAACGTAGCATGGAGACTATATTACGCATGCATACATGTGAGTGAGTAAGTGACATGGAGACTAAGTTGTGTGTGAAGCATGTGAATAAAAAGTGAAGCTAAGTGTAAGTGTGTGAAGTGTACATGCATGGACAGTCTATATAAGTTTGTATATGTAGATAGAGGAGAAAAGGGAACATAGAGTTAGGTGCATATGTACACATGCATAAAAGAATAACACCCATGCAGAAATAGAGTCTAGTCCTCTTTTACTTCTTTTTCATCTTGCACAAAGGATTGCGTCCTTTTTTGGGGTGCTCGACCGTCATCGATGTGGGATGATATGTAGGAATAGAGTCTCCAGCCTATTTTGCACAAAATAGGAAAACAAAATGTTGCACTCTTGAGAGAACGGCATCAAGGACAATACCGATGCTTGAAAAACCAAGTATTTCAAGGGTCCGAGGACTAAGTTATGGAATGAGAAGGTGTTAGGCACCCACCCCACCCTCGCGGTATCTCATGGTCATGTGTTTATCATCTCCTATTGAACTCCATGATGTGTGTGCTTATGTGCATAATATAAATGGAGAATGGAATTGCTCAACTCATGTCATAGACAAAGGCTGAGTGAGATCATGCTTAGGAGTGTTCCCCAAATAGTAAATCAAAGTATAATTGAAAGTATAATGTAATTTACTAATGCGTATATCATAAGAGACATAATCAAGCAAGCATATAGAATATACTATGAATATATAATAAGAACAATGTACCAAATGTATATTGGAGGACTCGAGTCTAGGTATTTACCCAAGACGCCTGCATAACTTGAGGGACATCAAAGTCCACATAGTTCGAAGACAATATGAGGTGGGGGTTAACCCATAAATCCAACCAGGTATTTTTCTTATACGTGTATGTGTAGAAAAAAGGTGTTTTAATGTGAGAGGATGTGATGAGAATTCCCCGTTTGGAATTTACAAGTAATCCCTTTTTTTCTTGTTTTTAATTTTTTTTATGAAAATAAAGTATGTGCAAATACAAATAATATATGTTTGGAATTAAGGTGTATGATGTAATGAAATAAAGTACGAAAGTGAAATTAACGTGACTAATGCAAAAATAATAGAATTTAATGATAAAAGGGGAGATTTGCACATGCTTATGAAAACATGGAATGGATATTGATTGTAAATGCGCCGATCTCCAAATGATATGAGGAGATGTTTAAGAATTTCCTAAAAGGAGTATGAAAAGGATGGAGGTAATGTGAGGATTTCCCAAATTCGAATTCTCTCTTTTTTGAAGAAAAATGATAATGTTGCGCATATTGATGACTGGGCTAACACTGGGTGGGCGCATCACTAGGGGATGCCCGTGGGAGCGCATAATATTTACCACGGTGATAAACTCATGGAAAACGAGCATATTCTCATGATGGATCCTCATACACGTCATTCGTCTATGGCAAGGGGTCCTAGCATTTTTATGAGCATGTTTTGAGTTTTTCTTTTGTTTTGACATTTCAAATTTAATTTTTTATTATTTTATTATTTTTCTGAGTTTTTGTGAAACATTTTGGACTTAATTGGTATGCACAAGTTGCAGAGGGGGGTATCTTTGGTGACTACTCATGCTCGTGGAACGACCAAGGTGATGGCCATTTTGAACCACTTCCCTAGTGAGGTGAGAGTCTAGTGCAAGGTGCAAGCTTTGGTGATTTGGCAGGCCCTTTGGATGACACATCGTGATCTTTGACGATGTTGTGTTACCTTGGAAAAATATGGTGGGACACCACCCACACACCTTCCACTTTGGTGTGGGTGAGATGACCCCAATTCCTATAGATGTATATCAGATTCTAGGACTACTGTTCGAGGGGACGCAAATTGTGGTGTACCAGTTTATTATCCTGACGAATGCGACAAATTAGGCATCACTGAAGCCGATAGCGATGGTATGATCAGGACAGTCGATAAAGGTAGCCCTACTGAAGGACACCTTACTATGATAGGTAATGAATATGGTGTAAGGTCATCAAGTACGACAAAAGTCTTTATTTTGTTTATGCTACGGAGCACGTTGATAACAAAGAGCAACGATGATGTTCATCTCATGTTCCTCCCTTTTTATGGAATTTCACGCAGATTGGCACTTATGACCGGGGAAACCTGAATTGGTGTAATTGAGTGCTTATTTGGATACCTTTAGTCCCAGATTTTGGTCGACTTTTATAGGGGCGTCATATCTTTTGGAGGTAGCATTATTTTTATAATTTTTTGGTTGTATTATTGAAATCCTTTTTTGATAGTCTTTCTAAATATTTCTGAACTTTTTATCATTTCTTAAATATGATTCTATGATGTGATTGGGAATAACACCCATTTGAAGCAATTGAGGTAGGAGGAGGTTGACATGTGGCCTAGGATTGGGATGTGGATGCATGAGAATGGAATTTCTAAGAATATTTCGGCTTTGAAGGATGTGAGGGTTATTCTTAACGCCGTGACGAGCAACTAAATTAATTTTTATTATTTAGTTTTTGGGATTTATTTTCTTTCTATTTATTTATGTGTTATGTTTGTAATACCCCAAATTTTTATGATTTTTAAATGTGGTATTAATTAAATTAAATATCAAAAATTTATTTTAAATTGATTCGTATTAAATATAATATTAACCAACGATACAAGGGTTAGTATTTGAATAAAGTAATATGGGTTAGTGAAAATATTAAAATTATCGTGAGTGAAAAATACAACAATTACAGTAACTTAGCCGGGACGTGCGTGTCAGTCGTGTCGGGACTCAATTTAAGGAAATAAAAAGTATTTTATTTTAAGTAACCATATGGTCATTTAGAGTGTGTCAAAGTGTCCAGAAGGGTCAAAATAGTCATAAACATCTACCCAGGAGTTTAGTTTGTGTCCCGGGGAAATTTTAGGTCAAACCGGCACCCTGGAGGGGTATTCTAGTCATTTGTTTTTTGGGGGGAATTAAACCAACTGTAACACCCCGTGTTTTTATAGCTTTTAATTATGAGATTAATTAAATGAAATTGCTTTTAACTATGGGATTAATTTAATTAATCCAAATTAATTTAATTAATCCCATAGTTAAAAGATACTCCGTGTTTTTATGGCTTTTAATTAAGAGGTTAATTAAATAAAATTACTTTTAACAATGGGATTAATTAAATTAATTTGGATTAATTAAATTAATTTGGGATAATTAGTTGGAAATTAATTCAGATTGAAATAACTAGCCATACGAAAGTTAGTAATTGATTAATGGTAATATGTGATTATTGTGTTTTATTAAAATTGTCATGAGTTGAAAATACGGCAGTTTCGGTAATTAAGTTGGGACTCACGTGTCAGTCGTGTCAAGACCCGATCTAACGGATTTAAAGGTAATTTATTTTTATGTCATCCTTATGATCATTTTGAGTTCGGTAACGTGTCCAAAAGGGTCGAGATAGTCAGAAAACACTAGTCGGGGGTTTAGTTAGGGTATTGGGGCATTTTAGGCCTATCCGGCGGCCCGAGAGGGTATTTTAGTCATTTTGACTTTTTGAGGAATAGTAACCCATGAATTTTAGACTGATTATATTATCCAACACTTGATTTCCTTATGGTTTCACAACCAAAAGTCATAAACGACCATTAGAGAGGAATGGAAGGAAGTTCCTAAAAGAGAACCAACCATTGGGGGCTTTTACACCCCCGTCACCACCACCGGATAGATCGAAAGCAAGAATCACTCCCATACCGTCTTCTTCAAAGGATCAGAATCTCTAATTAAGGATTGTGATTTATCTTTCAATAATTTGTGGCATATACTTTCCATGATAGTTTAGATTTGATGTCAATTTATGAATAATGGCAAAAACATGAATTTGGAGACTTAATAATTTATTTTGGGTATGTTTGCATGTAGTGGTGCTTCTGGAAATGTTTGAGGAACGAAATTATAAATTAAGGATTAAGAATCATGAAATTTAATTGAGTATTATGATGATTATGAAAGAAATAGTGAAGAATTAGGGTTGCGGTGAAGTTCATGACTTTTAATCCAAGAAAACGATGTTCTATGATGGTTTGATGATTCTTGAATGTTAAAACTTATATAGGTATGTTGGTTTAATGATTAGTAAACTTACTTGGGAGATTGGGACGTTGTAATGGAGGATTTTAGGTGTAAAAATGGTAAAACTTATAACTTTAAAGAGATTCTGGGCAGATACATGTTTAATCGTCGATCGACTGAAGAATGTCGATCGATCGATGGATCGACCCCTTTCCATCGATCAATCGACCCCTTCTGATTTTTTGTAGAAGTGTTTCCTTTAAGTTTCGTCAAATTCCAAACTTGTAAGAAATTGTAGTGTTACTTATAAAAGATTGTGGGACTTTATTGAGGTCATTGGGATCGTAAATAATGCCCGGAATATGTTATATATTATGAGATTGAATTGAATAATTCTGATTATTTACCGAGTGAGGTGCGGTTAGAAGTTTCATATAAATTGGGATTTAAAGTGGACAAATGTTAATTTAAGGTTAGGACCAGTTGAAGAGGGACTTAGGATTATTGAGATAACTTTAGAGACTAGTGGGTGACTTAGTAGCCTATGAGGCAGGTTTTAGTATTCGGACTTATACGATAAGAGTTGTAGCGCTGATCATATTACGTGGAATATTCGAGATGACACTATAATATGTATGAGACTTAAGATATAGGGCTGGTGTATACCTATATAAATATGATGATTATCAAAGTTGTGTGATTACTTAGTATCTGGATTATTGTGTGTGTGACAGACCTACCATACTTGCTATCACGGGAGCTTAGTTTTCAAAAAAGGACCATCTTATCTTTGTGTGCCTTCGGGGGGATTTAGAGTGGTACCTTAAAGACATAGGAATGTTAATGACTTATTTGTGAGTTGATAAGTCAGTTGACCATGGGAGCGTAGGTATGTGCGTGGCCCATGGGTATGTGAACTATGTTCACCTCCAATATGTGTGATTTTGTTTATTGAAACGGTTCCTGAGTGATTCAGAATGCGTAGTCCTTATGTACGTGATGTACCGGGATTCGATAGCAGAGTATGCGTTCACCGCAACTTAGCCTATGGGTGCCTGATATGTATATATGTACTGAGAGTGATTTATATATATATATATATATATACTTGTGACTAGTTCACTGTTGATTAGTAGATGTGAATAACTAAGATGTTTGAATGGGCTAAGAATGTGAGAATTTAATTAACACTTGAGATAAGTAATTTAATGAATGTGAATATGGGTTATGAATATAACTTGTTGGGTGTTAAGAGTAGATACCCTATGTTAGAATGCAAAAGCAGGAGTGGTTCAGACTAGTGAGTTAGAGGCATAACCAGGATGGGTTAAGGGAATATGTTAGGCGTGCACATTAGTTGAGAGGTGAGAAACTCATCTGAGAGTACGCAACTAACATGTTTATAATATGTCACTACACCAAAATGGCCAAAATGTCACCTTTCAGCCGGCCACCCTTGTCAAGGTCATTGACCATGACAAAAAACACGCGTTTTATGTCATGGTCATTGACCTTGACACGACCGTGACAAAGAATTGTCATGGTCAATGACAGTGACAATACCGTGACAAATTTACTTGTCACGGACTTGTCACGGTCAATGACCTTGACACGACCGTGATAATATTTCCAGCAAAAACCCTTTCCCCCTTCTTTTTTCCCTCCCGCCATTCCCTCCTTCTCTCTCTCTCTCTCGACGCTCTCTCTCTCTGTACTTTCAGGTTTTATTCTCTCTCTCTCTCTCTCTTCCATTTATATATATGTTTGTGTGTATATATATGTGTGTATGTGTGTATATATGTGCGTGTGTGTATGCGTGTGTGGGGGGTGGGGCAGGGTGGGTGTAGGGGGTGGGGCAGGGTGGGGGGTAGGGGGTGGGGCAGGGTGGGGGTAGGGAGTTAAAAATGTAAATAAATAAGTAATTTTCGATAAATTTCCAAAAATAATATCCAAAAATGTAAATGTAAATAATATCCAAAAATAATATCGAAAAATGTAAATGTAAATAATATCCAAAAATATTGGATAACAATTTATTTTCATTCAAAATAAATAAGTAATTTTCTACAAATTTCATAAAAAAATGAAGGCCGGCTTAATATGTGATTTAAGTGTGAAATAATCGCTATATACTTATACTAATGGAGAAAAAAACCATATATGGCGTTTTTTGTTGACTTTATATGGTGAAATAATCACATGACTTTATATCCATCAAATAAAAGCATGAAAACTAAAAAACTACAATAAGGGTTAAAATGGCATCCGAAGTTGCTAAAAGCATGAAAAATAAAATATTTTTTAAGATTTGTGGTGAATAACTAAAGTTAAAAAAAGTATTACTTTAGTCATTAAATTACTTTTTGAATTCGGGCAATGCGCATAAATTTGTAGTAATTGTCTTATAATAAAGATCAATTAGTCTATGCTGTTGAAAAATTTGATCAAATTGGTGAGCCCTTCATATTTTAAAAATTTTGTTTTTATTCCTATTTAACTTTTCTTTCTATACACCCCCAATTATATTTAAAGTTTAATAAAATAGGAGTTATAGAAAGAAAAGTGGGGTTTCCATAATCTTACTTTGTCACAATTAATTTATATGCCTCAAAGTTATTTTATCACTCTTAGTTTATATTTGTGATAATACGTTATTAAAGATTTTTATGGGAACTTGTTATACTAGAACTTAGATGAACACTAAGTGATGAAAATAGTCCTTAAAATTGAAAATTAAATAAAGTTTATAAAAGTAAAGATGCTGGTAATACATCAAAGATAAATTAATAAGGACTAAATAACAAAACGTGTTCAAGTGTATCACAAGAAAGAAAATGTGGTATTTAGATTGGGTAAAATTCTTAAAGTAATGTTAAGGGACTAAAAGACCCAAGACAACTGGCCAGTAAGTCACGGACCGAAAAATTTATGACGGGTGATGAAAGCCCGTAAACATGTTGGGGTGGGGGTGGGGGTGGGGGTGGGGTATGATTTATAAAAAAGCACAAAACAATAGTAGAAATTCAATACCTGAAATTAACATTGAGATTATTTTAAATAGACAGTCACTACTGTGTGTGTGTTTAAATTGAAAGAAGATATGAGAATTTTATTAAAGATTTTAATGTGTGTGTGTGTAATTCTCACTTTATTAATGCCAAACCCGACTCTCTTATAAGATATGCATATTGTGATAATATTATATCTGTACTAATAACATTTTTTTACAGCAAATGTCTCCTTCAGATATTAAGGCGAAGATGATGATGCTGTTTATGATGATGTCGTCTGGGGTCGGTGGTAGTGGAGGCGACGAGGGCTCTTCCGCCCCTAGGCTCCCAAAATATGGGAAATATGGGATTACCGTCGAGAACAAATCGGAGATATTAGCGAGATCCCTCTTTCTTCTAAAAACGGTCATCGGCCCGGGGTTTATGAGTTGGAAGGAGGTGCCATATGAGCTCAAGTTAGCTGTTTGGGCGGCACTACAGGTAATATATTTATATTTATATTTATATTTATATTTATATGAATATTTCATTTTCAATTTCAATTTGAATTTCAATTTCAATTTCAATTTCAATTTCAATTTCAATTTCAATTTCAATTTCAATTTCAATTTCAATTTCGATTTCATATTTATATTTATATTTATATTTATATTTATATTTATTCGTAACTAACATTGTATTTGTTGGACAGGAACAATTCAACGTGGATCCAAAGCTACGCGATCCCGTGTTGGAGAAGATTAGGAAGCAACTCAAGTCGTGGAAAAAAAATATGCAGGGACGGTACTTTGGAAAAACACGAGAGTCGATTATCCATTGGCGTGAATCCGTCCCCCCCAAGGAGCCGATCTCATTGGCACAATGGCAGAAGTTCATTGACAATGAGATCGTGGATCGACAATTGGCATCTCGCCAATCGGGGAGGGAAAATCGGGCAAAAAAGACGGACGTGCACTACTCCGGCCGGACCTCTTACGCCGAGGTGGAGCATAGGATGCAGGTAAGATTTAATTTTTCTATAACTATAGAAATATATTATTTTTCATTATTTTACTTTGCGGGGCCGATACTAATTTTACTTTACTTTATTTTATTTCAAGGGGTAGGGAGTGGGCCAGGGGGTAAGCCACATAGGCTCGATACTTATGTGGCTCTTCGGACGAAGAAGGGGAAGGACAAGGAGGTGTCCCCGAGCATCGCGGCCACGATTGTAAGTAATCCGACAGTTTAATTTTTGTTAATTACGTTATAATTTTTTAGTTTACTTATTTTACTAATCATGTGTTTTTTGTCGTTTCAGGCAAAGCTTAAGGAAGTGCATGAGTCGCAGTCTGATGCCGACAAGGCATCTTTGTCCACAGATGCACTCAGCCAAGTGATTGGCTCTGATCGCAAGGGGAGGACAAGGGGGGTGAGCTCGCGGGTGGCCAAATCTAGGATCATCGGATTGGAGACGAGCGACACCGGGTTGGCTCGAACGGTGGATTCACACGACGCGAAGCTGTCCCGTTTGGAGGCGACGGTCCAAGATATGTACGCATTCATGAAGCGTACATTGGGCGGAGACCGTAAAGGGAAAGGGAAGGAGAAGGCGGTGGAGGAGGAGGTGCGGGAGGACGAGGCGCAGGATGACGGGGATGTGGACCTCGCTGCTTCATCACCGATACGTTCGTACTTCGATGATCCACTTCCCTATTTGGCGCCCTTCAACAGACCAATGTCGACACTTGGTTGGCCGAGCGTGTTCATATTGGACGTATTTGATGGCCAGCGGATAGGGCGGGGGTTGAGGGACCCGAATATCGTCCAGGGTGGAATAGTTCATGGACGTGCGCTTCAAGAGATGGAGTCCAGGGTGCTCGTCACTCATGTCATACCCGGGAAGGAGAACTCCCTATTGTGGTTGCGCGAACAATGCGGCACGACGTATATTAGTGGGTGCGTCAATTCGTATGTCGTGTGGCCTACTCACCTGCTCAGTTTTAACAATACACCAGACATGTAGTGACATTGTTTTAAGTTTGAATTGAATTGTTATAAGTTTGAATTGAATTGTTTTAAGTTGTTACATTTGAATTATATCGTGATGCATATTGTCTCTATTTGATTATATATTTGCATTATCTTTAGTTTGTTTGGATATATGATGTTTGGAACAGGTACAACGTTGCTATAACAGGTACAAATATACTGCTGGGCAGTGGCAGTGGCCATACTGCCCAGCAGATTTTTTTAAAATTCTGCCCAGAATTGTCACGGTCATTGACTGTGACAAGTCCGTGGCAAAAAGTTGTCACGGACGTGTCACGGTCATTGGCCATGAATTTTTTTTTAAAAGGGTCACGGCTTTGTCACGGTTATAAACCGTGACAAACGTGTCACGGTCATTGACCGCGACATGACCATGACACAAAACACGAGTTTTGTGTCAAGGTCAATGACCGTGACACGACCGTGACAAAAAAAGTTGTCTCGCCTCGAAATGTCATGGTCATTGACCTTGACAAGTTGGATTTATCAGGGTCAATGACCTTGACAATAGTGCAGATTTGGTGTAGTGTGTGTTATTTAATTGTAATTTAAACACTTGCTATATTTTAAACTGTTTTCACCTCGGGCTCTGACCCGTTTTCTTTCAAATCTATTTTGTATTATAAAAACATTTTTAGGTGCCCAGCCACAGGGACGCCAAGCATAGGAGATTCATTCTGATGACGTGTTGTAGCTGCTATGGAAGCTACACGATCTTAACATTAGACAAATCCATATTTATCATTGATTCCTTCAGAAGCATTCGTATCAGTTAGGGCATGTCACGCATTCCTTCTTTGAGGTTGTAGTTACAGACTTTCTTTATTTCAGATATTGGTTTATTCAGACTCTTGTGTTGGGACTTTATTTACACTGGTATTATTATTGTGGGAGTGTTTACTCCAGACTCAGTTTATTTCAGTTCGTTGGTTATTCATATGAGATTGTTTATGCGATTGATGGTTGATGATTTAATTACTTGGGAAATATTTAACTTAATTAATAAAATTTGACATCTCTTTTTTTAAATATTAGGTGCCCAGTAATTAACTAATTTTTTCATCAGTTATGCTAAGACTAAACCTACTTGATATTCTGTATTAATTTAATAAAGGAGTACCTACCCCATATTTAATTAGAAGGGGTGTTACACCTATGAATTTAGTAGGTTAATATCATCTGATAAGAGAAGTGTTCTAGGGTTAGAAATCATAGACTTGGAGAGAGGCCATAGGAGGAAGAAGGGAGGAGGTTCCAAAGGGATAGAATCACCATAGTTGCACCCCTGGCACCACAAGCACCACTGTTGCGTACATTGGAGAAATTGGAATGCAAACATAATCATCATCTATAATGGATCGCACAACTTTATAAGGCAAGTGTTTAAACTTGAAAATTCTGAGCATATATAACATTTATATTAGTATAGGATGAATATTCACATGATTATGTAGAGATTGAGTTAATTTATGAAAAATTAAATTGTGTTCTTGGATGAAATTCATGTTAGGATGAGCCCTCCGATATATGTAGAATGAAATCTATGAATTAGGATTATTCATGTTTAATGAAATCTGGGTTTTATAGGAATTCTTGAAAAAAATGATGAACTCGGGGTTTCAAGAGATTAATTGGAAATTATGAAATTTATTGATTTTAATTGTTGATTCATTGGTTGTCATATGTTAGAAATCACCCTTACATGTTAGTATAATGTTTAGGATGATTGGTTGGGAGTTTGGGAATGAATCTTGGGGTTTTATAGGTTAAAAATGGAGGAAACCTGTAACTGTGTAAAGGTAGAATATGAGACATTTATTGACACATCGATTTGGTTCCTCGTCGAATCGATTCAACAAGGCGAATCGATTTGGATCGGGCCGAATCGATTCGACTACCAGAATTTTTTTCACTTTTCTCCTTTGGTTTAGAATGTTTGGTAATTGTTCGGGATTCACTTGCTAGATTATAATTTACATATAATGAGAATTATATTGATGTACCAGTAGGCCTAAGTTGGGTTTTAGGCCTCTCCCTTTGAAGGGAATTTAAGGGCTAAATTAACTAGTCTTAATTGAGAGAAAAATGCACGTCGGGGGAATTCGTGGGAAATGATGACTTAGGCTAGTAAGATATGAGTGAGTTACCTACTGATATTATGGATATATTAATGGACACACTTCGAGTGGTGTGAGATACTCGAGAATGTACGATAAGAAGTAAAATTTTAATTTACTAATCGGTTGAATATCCAGAATATAAATATACTATGTATGGGAGTTATGATATAAGGCATGCATATGCTTATACCAGTGATACAAATATATGGTTTGTGTGTATACCTATTGTATGATTTTTATGTGTATGGCATAGCTATGTTGCTTGCTGGCACAGGAGGTTTCCCCATCGGGACAACCATATCCTAATGAGCCTTTAGGGGGGGATTTTTGACTTGTACTATAGAATATAGAACCTAGTAAAGGACTATATGTGAGAACGATAAGCTGGTGGTCATATGGGTGTGTAGGTATATGTGTATCCCATAGGATGGAAACTATATTCGCCTCTAATATATGTGATTTGTATTTATGGTTCGAGAGAGATACATGACCAAGAGTCCTTTATAGAGTGCGTGATAAACCGGGACTTAATAGAAGAGTATGCATGAACCTCAACTGAGCCTACGGGTGACGTATTAGTGTATATATGTATATGTGTGTGTGTGTGTGTGTGTGTGTGTATGTGTGTGATTTATTCTACTGTGTGTGCTTAGTAGATTAGAAAGATAGTGAAATCTGAGATAATCTAAGTATGTGAACACTTAACTGTTATATGTGACATTATTACTTTAGTTGAAAAGCTACGGTAATATTCAATGATGCATTAGGACAAAAATACGGGTTTACACTATGAGTAATAGTTTAGAAAGGCTAACATATTAGAACTTGTTAGTTGTGATAGTAGTAAGTAGAACTGCTTAGAAGTACGTTAGGCGTGCACACTAATTGAGAGGTGAAAATTCTTAAGTGAGAGCCGAGAAAGTAACATGTATGTAATATTTGTTGTTAAGAATTTTAAATGATTGCTAAAATGTTTTAAATTGTTCTCTACTCGGGATCTGATCCATTTTTCTTCAAATCTATTTTCCTTGTGGAAATCATTTTAGGTGTCCAGCCATAGGGACGCCAAGCTCAGGAGTTCACCGTCGTTTGACATACTGCAGCTATTGTGGAAGTTGCAGGTCCTCAACATTAGAGGCCTTCACTCTTATCCATTAAATTTCTTGATGCAGCTATATCAGTCAGGCATGTTGCCCATCTTCTTTTAGTAGTTGTTCCCAGAGATATTGTATTCCCTTTATTATTCAGTTGTGGATTTGGTTTCTATATGGATTATTGTGTTAGAGATTCAGGCTGGGGTGTTTACTCCTGTTATATTTTATTCGATTCGGTATTTCATTATTTGTGGTGTTGATTAATTTAGTATGGTGAATGTAATACTTAATTGTTTAATTGTTTTAAATCTTGCATGATAATATAAAGATAAAATTTTGTCACCAACTTTTCAAATACTAGGTGGTTAATAAGTGTTAAAAAGTTTTTGACAGTAATGCTAAGAATGAACCAAGGTGGATATTCTATTTTAATCTAGTAAAGGCCTGATCACCCAGTACTTAATTAAGTGGGGTGTTACAGATGGTATCAGAGCATCAGTTTCTAGTATCCTTAGGATATGTCAGTTGTTCACGGTCCAGCTTAGCGTTCTTTATAATAGAGCCTTATTATAGAATTATTGTATTCATCTACGTATGCAACTTACCTTCTTATGCTATTAAATTTAGTGATATGATTCAAATACGAGTTCGGTCAGGCTGTACACCGAACAATATAGGACGACCAACGAGGGTCGTCGGGAGGATTGCAGGAAGAGAGGCTCAATAGAAGACATAGAGAATTCTGGAAATGGTGGTCTCAATAGAAGTCACCATGGTTATTGTTCAGACATGTGATAATAGGGTAATCTCTCGAGAACAGTATTATCCCCAAACACTGTCGTAGGTAACGATTATGCAACTTAAGACTCACCCAGCGCAGTCGACAAGGAGGGAGTCAGAAGGACTGTTTTGAAGAGACATATGTAAGAATTCCAAAAAAAGAGGAAATTTGATGGGCCAATGGAAGGAGACAATCCAAAGTCAATTATGTATTGTGGAGAACAGTGACACCTAGGATTAAATTTTGGGGAAAAAAGTTTAGCTCATTGGAGCAACATAAAGTGGTGAGAGTTAGTCACCACATATAAAGGAACATATATGAAATGCAACGAGGAATTTGGGTGCAGTTTGACCGTAAGATCTTCCATCTGTTGTTCACACAGAGATGTGAATGGACTTTCAGCATGCATAGAATACACAAACGTGGATGGGAAATCCGTCCAGAATGACTAGGGTCGATGTTGTCAAGGACGTAAGATTATAAGCTTATATAAATGTTTCCATGAGACAAAGCCAGGAGTGTTGAGTATCCGGACCAAAAGTAAGACTAGAGTAAACGGTGCTAGTGAACCAATAAAAGAATGTATAACTAGTAGGGGACCCACTTAAATGATTCAGCCAATTTGAACTCCTACCAAATGACGATGGATTCAGTCGGGGATGCCGAGACTTACAACAAGTTACTTGGGACCAGTGGAGCCCAAAGAACAACGAGGGATAGGAAATCGGGGACAAGACTACCTGGTCCAAGATAAAGACACCTCGATATGGTCAGGGGGCTAATGACAGGGGATGTCACATAAAGTGTTTTATGTGTGGATAGTAGGGTGACCTGTATTAAACGTGTCCACAACGAGAAAGTGAGACCGGTCAGATTGGGAAAGTAGGTGGAAATGGTTTTAGTGGGGCACAATACCAGCAAGAATGAGACTTCCAGTAGTAGAATAGGACTGATATTTAGGTCCAAATAATAATAACACGAGAATGGTAGGTTCAGGTAGGACCAACAAAGTACTCAATAATAATAGCAACACGTTCACCTTTCAGGATCGTTGGGAGTAAGGAAATGGTGGGACATGCCAGAAGGTTTAGTGCCATAAGCATGAGAGATTCTTTGGCATTCCTATATCTTTTGAGAAGGGATACCATATTAAGAAAGATTTCCCAAATTGAGGTAGGGGAAATTATAAGATGAGATCCCAGATGTACAACCATTGCAACTGATCATGGGTCAGTTCCGGTACGAGAGTTATGTTTAGGGACTCGACGATTAGGCAAGGTAAATAGAAAATGGAGATAGAATTTTTTATTTATCCTTATGGGTATAGGATACATTTCGGGTTACATGTGAGAGTCACCATATTTTATTAATAACACTAAAATTTGAGTGTGAGTCGGGTTTAATAGGTATGTTGGTGTTATTAGCCCTATATTGAATATATTTACCATTGGGTAAAAGGACTTTTCGGTGTCACCTGTAGGGGAGCTGGTGTGTACACTATAAGGACATTTGTATAGCGTGATTAATTTTACTACTTTTGATATTTATGAACGTAAAATTTATTATGATCATATATAGTTACTGGATATCAAAGGTTTAAGTTGTAGTAGGTCTTATGAAAAGGCTGTCGCGTTTATTATTCTAGGATGAAAACCATTATTTTGTGAGGCATCACCTGAAAAAGGGTTGGGCCTACCAATATATATTATATTGTATATTAGACTTTGGTGAGCATGTTGTCTTGTTATATTTGATCTCGGTGTGTAGGGACTTCTTATTGATGTGATTCAGGGTGCTTTGTGTTCCTTATTGAGCGAAGAGATTAGCTCGTTATTTATATAGCCCTGAGAACTTCAGATAGTGA
The DNA here is from genome assembly GCA_949130495.1 of Sambucus nigra. NCBI lineage: Eukaryota > Viridiplantae > Streptophyta > Magnoliopsida > Dipsacales > Adoxaceae > Sambucus > Sambucus nigra. The sequence continues at coordinate 163,253,966 of OX422220.1, read as the reverse complement.
GATCGGTGTGTTGAATGTCATTTTTAGTGACATGAGAGTGGATGAGTAAACTTCTTATGTCAGTAGACAGGGCTTTCGAGGTACATGTTGTGGACTGAGGGCCTAACGGATCTCTATGACCAGTAAGGTTAGGTAGTAATGTATCGAGGGGTTCCTTATTTGGATTTTGCATTGCGAGACATCCCACGCATGAAAGTTAGCGAACATTGGAGGTTGAGAGAAGTTTGGTCATTTGGACTCGGGTTTAGTACCCTAGTTATTGTACGTATAAGTGATTATAACTATGAGTTGATAGTTATATTACCAATTGAGGTCGGTAAAAGTATATAATGTTGGTGTAAAAAAATAGTGTAGAACGTTTATACCGCGAGTATATCAGTGTGAAACCTAGAGAACAATTAAGTTGTGATTAGTAGGTTGGTCGAGTATAACCTCATTGTATAAACATGCCAAGTATGCAAGAATTAATTTAACATAAGTTTGTTATGTTGAGTGGGATTGTGTAGAAATGCACGGGGATAGGGTGTATGGGCGCCATAGTTAGTTCAAATTTTTAATATCATTCACCATGAGTGGACGTAAAAATGTATCAAATGAATGTAGACGCATGAGAAAATTAAAAACTAAAACAAAATGGGATAAAGAGAATGTAGTGACACTCGGAACAAGATGAGTCACTGGGGTAAATTGGTAGAGTGATGAAGAAATATTTAGATATGTTATGACTGAAGAAAATTAGTCATGAGTTGGAACAGTAGAGGAAGACCGTTGGACTAAAGGAAACATCAGTAGAGATATAGGGGGAAGAGCAGAACATTATGACTCGAATAGTAAGATTATATGAGGTACCATGTGAGGTCGTATCCGATAGGGACAAATTTGTTTATGTCTTAATTTTAGGAGACTGTCCAGGAGGCCATGGGTATGGAGTTACGATTGAGTATGGCCTATCACCCACAGACGGACGAGAAGATTTTAGAGAATGAATCATATGTTAGGGGATATGTTACCTTGATTTTAGTAGAAATTGGGAGCAGTATCTCCCACTAGGGGAGTTTACGTACAATGACTCTAATCAGTTTAAGATTGGCATAGCATCATTCGAGGCATTATTCAATAGACCTTGTCGTTCACCCGCATGTTGGTTGGAAGTGGGGATAACAAGCTTCTCGGGCCAGAGGTGATTCTGGACACCTCCGCTAGGCTTGAGATATTTTTGAGTCCGATACGGATAACAGGGAAGACAAAAGAACTACACTAATGCCAAGCAATCATTTCAGGAGTTTAACATGGGGGATCATGTGTTGCTATATGTATCTCCTATGAAGGGGATAATGAGATATGGGAATAAATGGGATTTGGCACCAAGGGATGTAGGTCCATTTCCTATTATAGAGCATATTGTGCCAGTAGCGTATATACTCGAGTTGCTGGAGCATTTGTATTGTATCTAAACTATTTTTCATAATTTTGCATTGAAACAATATCTCAGGGAAGCGTTGGCCTATACTCACATTGCGTTAGAGGAGATTGATTTATAACCCAATATTACATATAAGTGGATACATATGGTCATCTTTGACGATACCGAGAGGAGACTGACGGTTCCACTGGTACGTGTTCAGTGGGGGCATCATAATACCGATGAGTCTACCTGGGAGCGCGAGGATGAGATGCGCGATAATTATCCAGAGTTGTTCTATAATACCCCGTATTTTTGTGATATTTATTTTATGGGATTAATTAAATTAAATGCATATTAATTGGAAATTAATCCGGATTAAAATACTAGCGAGATGCGAGTTGGTATTTGATTATATGTGCATATATGATTATATATGAATTTTGAATTATGAAAATTTGTCGTGAGATTGAAATACGGCAATTTGAGACGCGTGTGACAGTCGCGTCATGGTATATAATTATGTTAATTAAAAAGTGAATTTTTGTTCTATTATCCGTATGGTCGTTTTGAGTGCACCAACGCGTCCGGAAGGGTCGAAATAGTCAGAAAACACTAGCCGGGGGTTTGGTTTGGGTCCCGGGGCATTTTTAGGCCATACCGGCAACGTATAAGGGTAGTTTGGTAATTTTGAATTTTGAGGAATTAAAAGCTACGAAAATTGGGCATTAATATCTGATTAGGCATTAGCCCACTAAGCCCACTAATACCCAAATAGACTACGGAGGTTATTGAAAGTTGTTCCTAAGACAAAACCCTAGCCTCCATAGCCACCATTAGAGAAGAGCTTGTAGAGGGAGAGATAGAAGGATTCAGCAGAGAGAGAGGGTATACTTCATCAAAATCGTCATCAAATCAGAGATTCCTATAAGGCAAGTGGTTTAATTTCGTTTCTTTCAAAGAATGCTTCTTCCATGTGTAGGAATTTATTAAAATCATGTTGTTCTTGGGAATTAATGAAAAACCCATGTAAATTGGAAATAGAAAGTACATTTTGATGAGGAAATCGCATGTAGATTGGTGTGTAATGATTATTCTGATGATATTACAATTAGTAGGAAACCAAAAACGGATTTAATTCAGTTCTTTGATGATTCATAAATTCTAGGGTTCATAGCTTTAAAATTGGGGAAAAATATGTAGAGATTTGATATTTGAATGATGTTAGGATGAATTAATACCCCCAAACATCTCAATATGTGAACTAAGTATGTTTAGGGACGATTAGAGACCTTAAACAATTGATAGATTGAGGTTTGGATGAAATTTGGGGAGTAGAGAAGTTGGAAACGAAAATAAAAAATCTGGGCTCGAGTCTGGTCGCTCGTTAGAAGACCTGCCCAGGTCGTTCGAACGACCTCGTTCGAACGAGCTTCTAACGAGTTGACCATTGACTTCTAACGAGGGTGAAGTTCGTTCGATGAGATCGTTCGAATGAGACCTCGTTAGAAAGCCCACTTCGTTCGAACGAGATCTCGTTAGAAGACTCTGTTCGTTCGAACGAAGTCTCGTTCGAACAGCCTTGTTCGAACGAGACTTCGAACGAGTTGACAGTTTGGGCTTTTTAGCCTGTTTTGATCGCGAGTGCCCCGTAACCTTGTGTATAGGTATAGATAGCCCTTCATTGATGAGTAATTGATATATTTGGGATGTTTGGTATATAATGAGGAGTCAAACCTAAAAGTGTAGTTTGAACCTAAGGGAAAATATGAAGTAGGACGTGAGTGTCTATTACGATGTGAGCTATTGACGACCTAATTAATTATATTAATCGGGAACATATAAATGGTGTAGTATTATATGTCAGTACGAGAAGAGATATGTACCAATATATTATGGTGATTACTAAGACGTGTGCATACTTACTATATGTATTCATTTTATGTGTATGACATACTTACCATACTTGCTATCACGGGAGGTTTGCGTTCGCTTAGGGCCCTCTAATCCTTGTGTTGCCCGGATTTAGACTGTTACCTCGATGAACATAGGTCAGAGAAGGACTTATTGGGATGTTAATAAGTCTGCTGATCGTGGGAGCGCAGGTATGTGCGTGACCCATGTGATGTGACTTGTTCGCCTCCATTATTTGTGATGTTGTTATCTGTGGACTATTCCTGAGAGATTCGGAATATGTGATCCTTATGTACGTGATGTACCGGGATGGATAGCAGAGTATGTGTGCACCGCAGCTAGTCTCGGGGTGCTTGTATTGTATATTTATGACGTGAATAATATACACTTAATTAATGGGAACTTTCATGTTGTTATTGTGAACATAATTATGGTAATGTAGTGAGAGAACATAACGGGTTAACTCATAGTGAATTATGTTACTAATTGAGAATCTGAGTTTAAGTAAAGCCCTTTATTTATTTGATAACGCTAGAATATATTGTGGGAATCGAGTAGTAAGGGGTAGAACTTATTACGGGTTGGTTAGATATGGATGTCTTATAGATGGGTACGGTACGTTAGGAGTGCACATGTAGTCGAGAGGTGAGAATTTCATGTGAGTGCACGTCCTAACATGTACTTTGCATTTAATGTTTTAATGCTATTAAAACACTTGCTGTTTTCAAAATGTTTTCCACTTTCGGGCTCTGACCCATTTGGTTTCAAATCTATTTTTGTAAAAACCATTTTAGGTGCCCAGCCACAAGGACACCATGCATAGGATTCTCATTCAGGTGACGAGCTGTAGCTGTTTGTGGAAGTTACAGGACTTTGCTTGTAGACGCTTCATCTATCTTGACTCGATATTCATCAGTTATCAGTTGTAGGGCATGTCGCCCATTTCTTTTAGAGACATTTCATTTATTTCAGTTATTCAGACTTTTGGCATGTAATTATTCAGGATTCAGACTTGTAGTATTATTTCCATTTGTTGGGATTGTTGTGAGGAGTTTCCTCCGGAGTTCTTATTATTATTGTTGGTTATTTCATTACTTCATTATGGTGAATGGATTATGTTGTTACTCCATTATTCTTTTATTGCATGTTAATCAGACTTAACTTAAAATTTGGCAACTTACCTTTTAAATACTAGGTGGTTAGTAACTATTAAAATGTTTTCGACAGTGATGCTATTAACTGAACCAACTTGGCATTTTGTATTGATTTAATAAAGGATTAGCTACCCGGTATTTAATTAGTCAGGGTGTCACAGGTGGTATTAGAGCATCAGGTTCTAGTGTCCTTTAGGATCTGAACAGCTTATTATGTTTTTCGCTGAGCTTCCTTTGATATAGAGCCCTATATTTTAGGACTGTTGTATTCTTTTGTATATGCTACATTCTTCAGCTATTTTAAGTTTATAACTGCGAACTTATAAACTTCATTCTTATTTCAGATGCCTCCACGACGTGCACGAAGGGTTCCCAGGGATGCGACGCCAGAACCACAGCCCGCACCAGTTCAGGGCACGATGAATGCCGCCGAGGTTGCAGCCATTGTGGCCCAGACGGTAAATGTCGCACTAGCAGTAGTTCAGCAGGCACCAGCTCAGGCGCCAGTAGCCGCGCCAGTTCAGGCTCATGCATTCCCGTCTACTTGGGAACGTGTACGTGATGCTTTTCAGAAAGCACACCCTCCGGAGTTCGCATGTAGCTCCGATGTGGTAGTTTCGAGTCAGTGGAGGAAGGATATACAGCGGCACTTGAGGATGTATGAGTGCACAGATGTCCAGAAGCAGATACTGGCTAATTTTAAGCTAGTGGGGTCAGCACTGCAGTGGTGGGAGTCTATTACCACCGTAGAAGAGAGGGATACTCTCACTATTCAGGAGTTCTGGGTGCGGTTCGATCGCAAGTACTTTCCGTCAGCTGTTCACACAGAAATGAGGAGGAAGTTGATGAGCCTTCGACAGGAGGGTAAGACTGTGGCCGAGTATGAGGCCGAATTTACTGATCTTCTGAACATAGTTCCGGATGAGATACCGACGGAGGAGAAGAAGATACAAAAATTCACGGACGAGTTGACATGGAGGATTCGTCAGCACATGTTAGGGAACCTCTCGTTAGCCACTTATTCTGATGTGGTTAACGCTGCATTGCTCCATTGCCAGGATCATCGCTTTCACATGACTGAAGGCAAGAGGTCAAGAGAGTCCAGCCATCAGGGCAGGACTGGGGGAAATGGTGCCAGTGGGGCACAATCTGCTCAGGGGCAGAGACAGGGTGATCAGGGTACCCAGCAGGGGGATCACAAGAGGTTCAGAACGGGGAACTTCAGGCACGGACAGGGAGGTTTTCGGCAGGGCCATCAGGGTCCGAACGGCCATCAGAACCAGTAGGGTCAAAATGGTCAACAGCAGTTTCAACAGGGCCAGCAGGGCCAGTGGAGGAACGGTAACGGCCACCAGGGCCAGGGACAGCAGGGACAGAGAGGGGGGAACTTCCCGGGGAAGTGTTTTGTTTGTGGCAAGACTGGCCATAAACGCCAGGACTGTCCTGATAGGGGCAGGGCCCCGCAACAGCAGCAGGGTGCTCGACATGAGCCACAGAGGCCACTTTTTCCACCAGCCCTCCCAGCTCCAGCCCAGGTGCCAGCTCTTCCAGCCATTCCAGCAGTTCCTGTGCAGCAGGGACAGTTACAGTATGGACATGTCTATAACGTCCACCAGGCAGCAGCTCCGCAGGCACCACCCGCGATTGAGGGTATGTTTCCTATCCATGGTACTATGGGTCGGGTTTTGTTTGATACGGGGGCAACACATTGCTTTATAGCTACACATTTTGCGAAAGCCTTAGGGTTGTTAGCTACGGCAGAGAGCACAGTGACGTGTGTAGACTCACCATTGGGGAGTGGGTCACTTATTTTCTTTATATGCCGGGGAGTGGGGGTAGAGATTGGTAGTCTGGTATTACCTACAGATATGTTGGTATTAGATATGCATGTTCACGATGTGATTATCGGTATGGATTGGCTCGCTGATTATAGAGCCATGATTGATTGCTTCGGTGGGAGCATTGTTTTTGCCATTCCGGGGCAAGATATGTTTGTAGTGGCGATGCCTCGCCCAGAGGGAGGCTCGACCGCTCATTTGTATTACCTAGAGGAGGATACCTCTAAGGAGGTTGTGATTCCTTTATATTCGATCCTAGTTGTCAGGGAGTATTCTGATGTGTTTCAGGAGATACCAGCCCTACCCCCCAGTCGAGAGATAGACTTTGTTATAGACTTATTGCCAGGTACGAGACCTATAGCACGCGCACCATACCGTATGGCTCCAGCTGAGATGAGGGAGTTACGAGATCAAATTGAGCAATTGTTGGGTCAGGGGTTTATACGGAGGAGTACTTTACCGTGGGGTGCCCCTGTGTTATTCGTGAAGAAGAGAGATGGTTCACTGAGATTATTTGCGGACTACCGAGAATTGAATAAGGTCACGATACGGAATAAGTATCCGTTGCCTCGAATCGATGACTTATTCGACCAGTTGAGAGGAGCTTCTTTCTTCTCAAAGATTGATTTGAGATCGGGATACCATCAGTTGCGTATTAGGGAGGAGGATGTCTCGAAGACTGCGTTCTTGTCGAGATATGGTTCTTACGAGTTTCGGGTTATGCCTTTTGGTTTGACCAACGCTCCAGCAGTGTTTATGGACTTGATGAATAGAGTGTTCAGGGATTTCCTAGATCAGTTTGTCATTGTCTTCATCGATGATATTATGGTTTACTCCCAGACAGAGGAGGAGCACGCCGAGCATTTGAGGCAAGTTTTGCAGACACTACGTCAGAACGAGTTGTATGCAAAGTATGAGAAATGCGGGTTTTGGCTGAAGGAGGTCCAGTTTTTGGGACATATTATTTCCGACCGGGGAATATCTGTTGATCCGGGGAAGGTATCCGCGGTGAGGGAGTGGGGATAGCCCACGACACCGACAGAGATTCGTAGTTTCTTGGGCCTAGCAGGATACTACAGGAGGTTTATTCGGGGTTTCTCGAAGATAGCAGGTCCTTTGACACATCTGACTCGTAAGGGTGTGCCATTCATCTGGAGTGATGCCTGTCAGTTGGCATTCGATGAATTGAAGGATAAGTTGACATTAGCACCTGTGTTAGCATTGCCGAGACCGGGAGTTGAGTATTTAGTTTACACCGATGCGTCCTTACAAGGACTTGGAGGTGTATTGCAGCAGGAGAGTCAGGCCATAGCTTATGCTTCCCGTAAGCTAAAGCCTCACGAGAAGAATTACCCCACTCATGACTTGGAGTTGGCGGCAGTGGTATTTGCCCTACGGCTTTGGAGACATTATCTGTTGGGGGAGAAGTTTCGATTGCTCACAGACCACAAGTCCCTGCAGTACCTATTCACGCAGAAGGAGTTGAATATGCTGCAGCAAAGGTGGCTTGAATTTGTGAAGGACTATCAATTTCATATTCAGTATCACCCGGGGAAGGATAACGTGGTAGCAGACGCGTTGAGCCGTAGGCCAGCAGATGAAGTGGAAGAGGTGTGGAAGGCCAAGTGGAAGGAATTGGAACACCAGGATGCAGTGGCCCGATCGTTCATGTCTGTGATGACCGTTACACCACAGATTGTCACGAAGGTAGTAAGGGCACAGGCAAATGACTCGTTCTGTCAGGAGCAGATAGTTAGACTACTAGCAGAGGGAGCCAAGTCCTATACCGTTAGCTCAGACGGGGGATTACGCTTCAATGGGAGATTGGTAGTCCCGAAAGGGGAGGAATTGCGGCACGAGGTGATGGTAGAGTCGCAAGGCTCACGGTTCATGGTACATCCCGGTGGGGACAAAATGTACCAAGACATGAGACGACAGTATTGGTGGAGCGGGATGAAGAGAGATATTGCCGAGTTTGTTTCTAAATGCGCCACTTGTCAGCTAGTAAAAGTGGATCATCAGAGATCGGCAGGACTGCTACAGCCGTTAGAGGTCCCGATGTGGATGTGGGAGAGCATATCTATGGACTTTATCACGGGGTTGCCTACGTCACAGAGAGGTCATGACTCCATTTGGGTAATTGTGGACAGATTGACCAAAGTCGCTCATTTTCTACCCGTAAGGACAGACTACACTGCGGGACAGTATGCCCAGCTCTTCATTTCAGAGATAGTGAGACTTCATGGTGTGCCCCTAAATATCGTGTCTGACAGAGACAAGATATTTGTTTCACGGTTTTGGGAGAGTTTTCAGGAGGCCATGGGCACGAAATTGCGATTGAGTACGGCGTATCACCCGCAGACCGATGGGCAAATCGAGCGTACAAACCAGATGTTGGAGGACATGCTACGTATGAGTATCATTGACTTTGGGGGTGGATGGGAGCAGTATCTTCCACTGGTGGAGTTTGCTTACAACAACTCCTACCAGTTCACCATTGGCATGGCTCCATTTGAGGCATTGTACGTTAGACCTTGTCGTTCCCCAGCATGTTGGTTGGAGGTAGGGGACAACAAACTACTAGGGCCGGAAGTGATTCAGGATACTTCGGCAAGGATAGAATTGATTCGGAGTCGCATTCGGGTAGCTCAGGATCGGCAGAAGAGCTATGCTGATGCGAAGAGGTTCTTCAGGGAGTTCCAAGTGGGGGACCAGGTTTTGCTCAGAGTATCTCCTATGAAGGGGATTATGCATTTCGGGAAGAAAGGGAATTTGGCACCGAGATATGTGGGACCATTTCCTATTATTGAGCGGATTGGACCGGTTGCGTATAGGCTTGGGTTACCGGAGCATTTGCATCGGATTCACGATGTGTTTCATATTTCCTCGCCAAGGAAATATCTTAGAGACGATTTGGCTCATTCTTACATTGCTTTGGAGGACATCGATCTCCAGCCTGATAGCTCCTACGAGGAGGGGCCGATTGCTATTTTGGACCGAAGTGAGTGGAAACTGTGGTCAAAGATAGTCCCGTTAGTGCGTGTTCAGTGGCGACATCATAATGTCGAGGAGTCCACATGGGAGCGCGAGGATGAGATGCGCGAACATTATCCAGAGTTGTTCTTACCAGGTACTTTCTAGTTCCGAATTTCGGGACGAAATTCAGTTATTAGGGGGGAAGTATGTAATACCCCGTATTTTTGTGATATTTATTTTATGGGATTAATTAAATTAAATACGTATTAATTGGAAATTAATCTGGGTTAAAATACTAGCGAGATGCGAGTTGGTATTTGATTATATGTGCATATATGATTATATATGAATTTTGAATTATGAAAATTTATCGTGAGATTGAAATACGGCAGTTTGAGACGCGTGTGACAGTCGCGTCATGGTATATAATTATGTTAATTAAAAAGTGAATTTTAGTTCTATTATCCGTATGGTCTTTTTGAGTGTGCCAACGCGTCCGAAAGGGTCGAAATAGTCAGAAAACACTAGCCGGGGGTTTGGTTTGGGTTCCGGGGCATTTTTAGGCCATACCGGCAACGTATAAGGGTAGTTTGGTAATTTTGAATTTTGAGGAATTAAAAGCTACGAAAATTGGGAATTAATATCTGATTAGGCATTAACCCACTAAGCCCACTAATACCCAAATAGACTACGAAGGTTATTGAAAGTTGTTCCTAAGACAAGACCCTAGCCTCCATAGCCACCATTAGAGAAGAGCTTGTAGAGGGAGAGATAGAAGGATGCTGCAGAGAGAGAGGGTATACTTCATCAAATTCGTCATCAAATCAGAGATTCCTATAAGTCAAGTGGTTTAATTTCGTTTCTTTCAAAGAATGCTTCTTCCATGTGTAGGAATTTATTAAAATCATGTTGTTCTTGGGAATTAATGAAAAACCCATGTAAATTGGAAATAGAAAGTACATTTTGATGAGGAAATCGCATGTATATTGGTGTGTAATGATTATTCTGATGATATTACAATTAGTAGGAAACCAAAAACGGATTTAATTCAGTTCTTTGATGATTCATAAATTCTAGGGTTCATAGTTTTAAAATTGGGGAAAAATATGTAGAGATTTGATATTTGAATGATGTTAGGATGAATTAATACCCCCAAACATGTCAATATGTGAACTAAGTATGTTTAGGGACAATTAGAGACCTTAAACAATTGATATATTGAGGTTTGGATGAAATTTGGGGAGTAGAGAAGTTGGAAACGAAAATCAGAAATCTGGGCTCGAGTCTGGTCGCTCGTTAGAAGACCTGCCCAGGTCGTTCGAACGACCTCGTTCGAACGAGCTTCTAATGAGTTGACCATTGACTTCTAACGAGGGTGAAGTTCGTTCGATGAGATCGTTCGAATGAGACCTCGTTAGAAAGCCCACTTCGTTCGAACGAGATCTCGTTAGAAGACTCAGTTCGTTCGAACGAAGTCTCGTTCGAACAGCCTCGTTCGAACGAGACTTCGAACGAGTTGACAGTTTGGGCTTTTTAGCCTGTTTTGATCCCGAGTGCCCCGTAACCTTGTGTATAGGTATAGATAACCCTTCCTTGATGAGTAATTGATATATTTGGGATGTTTGGGATATAATGAGGAGTCAAACCTAGAAGTGTAGTTTGAACCTAAGGGAAAATATGAAGTAGGACGTGAGTGTCTATTACGATGTGAGCTATTGACGGCCTAATTAATTATATTAATCGGGAACATATCAATGGTGTAGTATTATATGTCAGTACGAGAAGATATATGTACCAATATATTATGGTGATTACTAAGACGTGTGCATACTTAGTATATATATTGATTTTATGTGTATGACATACCTACCATACTTGCTATCACAGGAGGTTTGCGTTCGCTTAGGGCCCTCTAATCCTTGTGTTGCCCGGATTTAGACTGGTTACCTCGATGAACATAGGTCAGAGAAGGACTTATTGGGATGTTAATAAGTTTGCTGATCGTGGGAGCGCAGGTATGTGCGTGACCCATGTGATGTGACTGTGTTCGCCTCCATTATTTGTGATGTTGTTATCTGTGGACTATTCCTGAGAGATTCGGAATATGTGATCCTTATGTACGTGATGTACCGGGATGGATAGCAGAGTATGTGTGCACCGCAGCTAGTCTCGGGGTGCTTGTATTGTATATTTATGACGTGAATAATATACACATAATTAATGGGAACTTTCATGTTGTTATTGTGAACATAATTATGGTAATGTAGTGAGAGAACATAACGGGTTAACTCATAGTGAATTATGTTACTAATTGAGAATCTGAGTTTAAGTAAAGCCCTCTATTTATTTGATAACGCTAGAATATATTGTGGGAATCAAGTAGTAAGGGGTAGAACTTATTACGGGTTGGTTAGATATGGATGTCTTATAGATGGGTACGGTACGTTAGGAGTGCACATGTAGTCGAGAGGTGAGAATTTCATGTGAGTGCACGTCCTAACATGTACTTTGCATTTAATGTTTTAATGCTATTAAAACACTTGTTGTTTTCAAAATGTTTTCCACTTTCGGGCTCTAACCCATTTGGTTTCAAATCTATTTTTGTAAAAACCATTTTAGGTGCCCAGCCACAAGGACACCATGCATAGAATTCTCATTCAGGTGACGAGCTGTAGCTGTTTGTGGAAGTTACAGGACTTTGCTTGTAGACGCTTCCTCTATCTTGACTCGATATTCATCAGTTATCAGTTGTAGGGCATGTCGCCCATTTCTTTTAGAGACATTTCATTTATTTCAGTTATTCAGACTTTTGGCATGTAATTATTCAGGATTCAGACTTGTAGTATTATTTCCATTTGTTGGGATTGTTGTGAGGAGTTTCCTCCGGAGTTCTTATTATTATTGTTGGTTATTTCATTACTTCATTATGGTGAATGGATTATGTTGTTACTCCATTATTCTTTTATTGCATGTTAATCAGACTTAACTTAAAATTTGGCAACTTACATTTTAAATACTAGGTGGTTAGTAACTATTAAAATGTTTTCGACAGTGATGCTATTAACTGAACTAACTTGGCATTTTGTATTGATTTAATAAAGGAGTAGCTACCCGGTATTTAATTAGTCGGGGTGTCACATGTTCTTACTAGGTATACCTTTATTTTTTGAATTTTGGGACGAAATTCTGTTATTAGAGACGAAGTATGTAATACCCCGTATTTTTATGATTTTTAATGTGGGATAAATTAAATTAAATATGGAAAATTTATTGGAAATTGATTCGTATTAAAATATAATATTAACTACTGGGACAAGGGTTAGTATTTATTGATGTGAACTATATTGAATATTACTTAGTGAATAAATTAAGATGGGTTAGTGGAAATATTAAAATTATCGCGACTGAAAAATACGATAGTTATAGTAATCTAGTTAGGGACACGCGTGTCAGTCATGTCGGGACTCAATTTAAGGAAATAAATATTTATTTATTTTTAAGCTATCCATATGATCATTTTGAGTGTGCCAAAGTGTCTGGAAGGGTAGAAATAGTCAGAAAAGTCTACCCGGGAGTTTAGTTTCGGTCCCGAGACACTTTTAGGCCAAATCGGCACCCCGGAGGGGTATTCTAGTCATTTGTATTTTGGGGGGAATTAAACCAACGAATTTAGGAGGTTAATATCATCTGATAAGAGAAGTATTCTAGGGTTGTAAATCATAGAGTTACAGAGAGGCCATAATTGGAAGAAGAGATGAGGTTCCAATGGGCTAGAACCACCGTAGTTGTACCCCTGGCACCACAAACACCATTGTTGCAGAGATCGGAGAAAAAGGACCACAAACATAACCATCATATACAACGGATCAAACCTACTGCATAAGGAAATTGCTTAAACTTGCAAATTCTAAGCATGTATAATATCCATGTTAGTATAGGATGAATATTCACATGGTTATATAGAGATTGAGTTAATTTTTGGAGAATTAAATTGTGTTCTTTGATGAAATTCATGTTAGGATGAGCCCTCTAATATATGTAGAATGAAATCTATGAATTATGATTATTAATGTGTAAAGAAATCTAGGTTTTATAGGAATTCTTGAACAAAAATGATGAATTAGGATTTTCAAGAGATTAAGTGGAAATTTTGAAATTTATTGATGTTAATTAATGATTCATTGATTTTTGGACGTTAGAAATGAACCTTACATGTTAGTATAATGTTTAGGATGACTGGTTGGGAGTTTGGGAATGAATCCTGGAGTTTTAGAGGTTAAAAATGGAGGAAACCCGTAACTCTGTAAAGGTAGAAGATGAGACATGTATATGGCGAATCGATTCAGTTCCTGGCCGAATCGATTAGGTTGACAGAATTTTTGTCGCTTTTCCCCTTTGGTTTATAATATTTTGGAAATGTTTGGGATTCACTGGATTGAAATTTAACTATAATGGGGATTATATTGATGTACCAGTAGGCGTATGTTGGGTTTTAGGCTTGTCCATATAAGGGAAATTTAAGGCCTAAATTAAATATGCTTAATTGAGAGAAAAAACTAATTTGAAGAATAATTCGAGTCACGGGTATTCATGGGAAACAATGGCTTAGCCTAGTAGCATATGAGTGAGTTAACTACTGATATTATGTATAGAATAATGGACACACTTCGAATGGTGAGAGATACTCGGGAACCTACGATAGGAAGTAAAATTGCGATTTACTAATACATGGAATATTCGGGATATAAATATAATACGCATGGGACTTATGATATAAGACGTGTGCATGCTTATACCGCTGATACAAATATATGGTTCGTGTGTAAACCTATTGTATAATTTTTATGTGTATGACATATCTACGTTGCTTGCTATCATGAGAGGTTTCCTCGTCTGGTTAGTCATATCCTGATGAGCCTATGGGGGGGATTTTTGACTTGTATAATAGAATACATAACCTAGGAAAGTCCTATCTGTGAGAATGATAAGGTGGTGGTCATATGGGTGAATATGTGCGTAGCCCATAGGCTTGGAATTCTATTCGCCTCCAATATATGTGATTTGTATTTATGGTTCGAGAGAGATACAAAACCAAAAGTCCTTTATACAGTACGTTACGTACCAGGACTTGATAGCAGAGTATGCATGCACCGCAGTCAGTCCTAGGGGTGTCGTATGAGTATATATAATTGAGTGATTAATATATATATATATATATATATATATATATATATATATATATATATAATATATATATATATATATATATATATATATATATATATATATATATATATATATACACATTTTTGATTTATTATGTTGTGTGTGCTTAGTAGATAAGAATGATAATGAAATCTGAGACAATCTAAGTATGTGAACACTTAACTGTTATATGAGAGATTATTACTTGAGTTAAAAAGATATAGTAATATTCAATGATACATTACGAGAGTAATACGGGTGGACACTATGAGTAATAGTTTAGAAAGGCAAACGTATTAGATCTAGTTAGTTTTGATAGCAATAACTAGAACTTTTTAGAAGTATGTTAGGCGTGCACACTAATTGAGAGGTGAAATTTCTCAAGTGAGAGCCGGAAAACTAACATGTATATAATATTTATTGTGAAGCATTTTAAATACCTGCTAAAATGTTTTAAATTATTCTCTACTCAGGGTTTGACCCATTTTTATAGAAATCTATTTTTCTTATGCAAATCATTTTAGTTGACCAGCCACAGGGTCGCCAATCTTAGGAGTTCACAACCGCTTGACATGCGGCAACTATTGTGGAAGTTGTAGGTCCTCGATATTAGACACCTTCACTCTTATCCATTCAAATTCTTGATGCATCTATATCAGTCGACCATGTTGACCATCTTCTTTTAGCAGTTGTTTCCAGATGATAATGATCCAAATGAGAAACTTCTTTTATTTTAATATAGGATTGATCACCCGATATTTAACTAGGCGGGGTGTCACAACACATGGAATTCATAAACAGTCGGGAAGGTGGAGTTGTGCAGGTGCTGCGACGTTCTTAACAGGGCCGTCCATAGTAGGGAGCATAACCATTCCTGTTATTCATATAATTTGAAATTTCATTTTGAACCAATCTCCAAATGAAATGCATAAGATTTTTCATTTAAATTTTTTGTTATCTTAGTGGAGAATAATCTGTATCTTTATATTTTGTAATTGATATGTACATGTTTTTCTCTTTGTTTGTTCTACACAATTTACGTTGGCATATATAATGTGTTAATTGATATTTTTTTGGTTTCAGGTATTCCGGTATATGACTGCGTAGAGTTGAATGATCATTAATGAATTCGCGTAACGAGACAATGAATAATTCTTTTATAAACAATTTAGGTAACGAATCTTTGAAGAGTTGATTGATATTGTTTAAATGATGCGAAAGTACTGCTCCTTTTATGACGTTTTGATGGCTAGAGTTTTTAAAAAATGTGAATTCCAGCTAAAGTGTGTCCCTTTGTCTCTTCAAATCACCAGTCTGAATATTGGTTGTGTTCGCTTAGATGTCCGATCAAGGCAGACACTTTAACAGCTATGTTAATATTGTATATCCGAACATTAATACATGTTTTTTCTCTCTCATAGTAAGTTAGTGAATGCATGCTCACTTATCTTTATCATTCGCAATCCATCACTCTTTATTGGTACCTTAAATACTCCCCCAACCCCTAAATCTTACTTGACAATGAACAACGTTGATTCTAAAATTCTCTTTTTCTATCATTTTTATTAAGACTTTGAACTTTAGGATATGGTCATTCTAAACGTTGTACATCTATTACAACAGGATCAGGTACATAAGCTTTTTTTTTGTATTAATTTCATAATTCTATATTTTGTTAAATCTAGTAATGATGTACATTTTATAAACTAGCAAAGCTTTTAACATCAAACCATCCTTTTCCTGTTCAAAGGAGTTTAGTTATTAATCATTAGAGTGCCATTAGCATCCCCGATTTCAATCTTCATAGAAGGTTGCAATAGCAGCCCTGATGCAATCAAGAAGGGGTAGTAGCATCTAGACTATTGTGATCTTACATCAGTAGTGTATCATCGAACTTTAAGGATCATCTTTTAACATATAGAATGATTCTATGCATAGTGGTTATACCTCTTTTTGTAATAGGTAAAAAATGATTATGCAAAGAATATGCATGGTCATAGACATTTTAAGTGAAGTCCCCGATGTCATAGCAACACATGGAGCTTTTAGACAAATGTATAAATAATATATAGAGCATTAGTGGTCACTATAAAGTTGTTTTACATGAATAATTGTTAGGCATAATGATGATAGGTGACATAAAAATACTAAATTTAAGTAGGTGTATGATAAGAAGTAAGTGTGATAGTTTATACTTTCATATTCCAGTGACTTTTTGGTTTACTTTTTATCACAAGCCATGCTTTGCTCCAATATTTGAGTAATTTATCTGCTCCAATATTTATTCCTGCATTGGAGTAATGATAAATCTGCACATGCTAATCAATACTTGGGGCTTTCGCTGGTCGATACTTGGTGTGTTTAGTTTTCTGAAATTTCAATTATGTACGATTTCCTCACATTTTTATGACATAAGCCCCCACATACTATAACTTCCAAAATTCTGTTCATTTTAATGGTGGAATTAAGATCAGTAATTAATATAAGTCTTATTATTATGTAAACTAGAGAATTTGTATTTGTCTTGAAATATGATGTCAAGTTTCACTTTGTCTCTGCTTCGATAGTTTTTTAGTGCTTTGATGCTTCTTAATATAAGTCTTATTTTGCAATGAATTTTGGGTATTCACTATTCCGTTTACTTTTTTTTTTGTTCAAATTTATCTTAAGCGATGTTGTTTAATAAGAATAAGAAAAATTATCAAGTAGTTTGCTCATTCATATAGTTCACTAATTACAATATCCATGATATTTTTATGTGATCTTAAATTATACACGCAGGATGGAGATGTAACTAATCTTTCTTCAGTAGATCAAGCTATTTTACCATTGAAGATAGGAGCCTTATTTTTAATACTTTTGAAATTCTTTTAATAAATACTGTTTGTTGTGTACTAATATTTCGATCGCCAACGCCAGATCAGATAATTCCGACCATATCAAGACGTATAGGCATGAGCTCTCCTACCATGTCGGCATTTTGATCATATATGATATGGGGTTCTTGGGCACAGTTTTGTATATCGCAAGCTATTATTTTATTTTTGTTTGATGATTTCAAGAAGAGTGGATAGTCCAATAAATAAAGGAGATTATTTCCATTTAAAAAAAAAAAATGATACTTTGTTTATTTGAGGTACAATGTGAATTATGTTCATGAATATTATATATTTCATGTTATATGTGAATTTGTTCGACGGATTTAGACTATTTGAAGGGTGTTGTATTATTTGTTATTTGTTAAGCAGGGTGGATAGTCCATAAACAAAGGAGATTATGAACAATTTTTTTAAAATTACAGTTTGTTTTGTTCGGGACTGAAATTTTTTCCATTTTGAAATTATGTAGTTTGAAAATATTTGTCGTTCTGCAATTACATACTTTTAGGAAATTTTCGCCATGCCTTCAGGCATGGGCATACCCCAATATATATATATATATAAACTCAGCTAATGTACGCAACATCTCTAGTAGTAGTAGCCTACCGAATCCCAAAGTCAAATCTGACTTCCCAATTTTATCTAAGTACTCCTTTACTTATCATTTAACTCACTGCTTATATACTTCTGGTCAATATGTTACTCACACTAAGCATTAGCCTAACCATCCCAAAATCCTGAATGGATTTTTGAATGTCCACCCATGAACATTCACTCACTTATTAAGTTTTTTTTGTTGGGCGAAATCCATCCCCGGTTAGCCTACGACTCTCTTTTACCCTCACACCGAATTTTCAAAAACCTAAACTCATCTTCGGACCCAAAAATCAGTGACCAATACTCAACCGGTCAGAAAAACTAACACGTAACAAAATTGGCAGGCCAGTAGAACCGAATTAGTTCGCTTGCAAAACTGAACTGGCTCAAAAAGGGAAATAGTTTGTTTTTCAAGAGAACCAATTCGGTTTGCTAGGCTACCAAAGCTAATTTTTGACGTATTTTCACCCCAACCTCCATCCATGGTAGTTTAAACCTCCCACCATACTCCCGTACATGATCCCTAAATTATACCCAAACATATGTTAGCAGTTTTCTACTTAAAAATCATCCCGAAAATAATATCTAATAATTCAAATAACAAGTTTAATCAATAATCAACACAAGAACAAACCCTAGTTTTAAGATTTGGTTACTTCCTCTTAATTTATTGAAGAAATTATCGTTATTTATAAATTCACTTCACATTCATTCTAAAAATGTTACTAGATTCACCCATCATTTATGTATTTTCCAACCCGAATTTATATTAGTTTCCTAACCTTAAAATCATATGTTTCACATGGTATTCCACACCAATGTTTGCATGAATAAATGTAAGTGCAAAGGATTATCAAAGTAAGTAAATAATTGCCTTAAAGATGATGAAATTAGAGTTTTTGCTTCTGAAATACTTCTTTAGGTGATGATTTACAACCCGAATACCGTAGATTTCTTTCCCGGATCCTTTCTTCTTCCTCTTTTCTCACTTTCTCTTCTCTTTTCTCACTCTCTCTCAAACCCTAGCCATTTTAGGTGGATAGATAACAACCTTACTCTATCCACGTTCAATAAATAACATCCTTAAACTCTCTAAACAAAGATAAGGTTCAACAACTTCAGGTAAAATGACTATTATGCCCTCCTATGGTTCCCTGGAATGAAACCATAAGCCATGGGTACATATTCTGGACTATTTTGATCCATTTCGGATCATTGGTTCACTCAAAATACCATCCTATTTACCTAACATAAAATTTCATCTCATTCCCAACACGAGTCTACCCATATGTCTCGGATGAAATACCGATAAACCTGTCGCCTTAACTCAATTGCAACATAATATAATTTAATAGATTATCGTTTACATATCACACACGTATATATGTATATAAATAAATATTAATCCTTTTTATTTACTAATTAATATTTATTTAATCCATTTTACTTTTTGGTTAGTTAAAATTACGTGCGGAGGTGTAATTCAAAATACTTTAAGGATACGGGGTGTTACACACTTTTGCCCTAACAATAGAATTTCATCCTCGAAATTCAAACATACATGGCACAAATAGCTCCAGATACTTTTTTCGCATGTCATCCTCATACTCATCGACATTATGATGCCCCTACTGAATAGGAACTAACACTACCACCTTCAACCGAAGCTTATGCTCACTACGATCTAGGGTGGCAACATGTCTCTACTCATATGAGATATCTGGCTGCAAGCCATTCTCCTCTAATGATATATTCCAGTAATCCACGTCACTCCTTCGATACTTCTTCAACGACGACAGACGGATACAACATGAATCCTCTACAAATGCTCGGGCAAGGCGAGCCTATACGTAACTAGCATAATCCTCTCGATGATGGGAATAGACTGTGACAACCCGAATATAATTATGATTAATTATACGTAAATCATGCCTAGCTTGTGTGATATGATTAGTGTGTTATTAATATATGTGATGTTAATTTATTATGTTTAGTCTAATCCTACCTCCAAAAAGCATGAAATGTCGAATTAGTTACAAATACAAAATTTGAAGGTTTCGATAGGAATGTCCATGTTTAAGGCTAGTTTTGACCTTTATGACATAACAATTGACTTGAGGTGAAAACTACATAATTGTAGACAAGTGAGTTATGGTTGTAACACAACAAACGGTGAATGAAACGGAGGTTCGAGTGAGAAGTTATACCAAAATTACGAAACAAGGGCAAAGTAGTCCATCCATTAAGTAGTATTTTGTCTTAATATGGCAACAAATGTTTTATTCTCATTGGTTGGGAAGGGTGGTGGCTTTGGCCGACCTCAAACCCTTAGAATTACCTCTTTATTCAGCCAAAATGCAGCCATGAGAGATTTTAAGCCTAAGGAAAGAGAAGTTGGAAGTTAGGAAGAAAAAGTGAGGAGAAAATTGAAGAAAATTCATAGAAAATTACGAAAAAGCCCCTAAGGTAATTCCAACCATGAATCTTGCTATTTTTTTCTTTCATTTACGATTTATATGATATAAATCCTTGATTTTTATTGAACTTTCATGTTTGGGTGCATATGTATGGATATATGCAAGTGTAAGTTAAGTTGAATGTACAAAACCCTAAGATTGCTTTGTTTAGAAACTTTGTTTATTCAAACTTCCATATATTTTTGTATAGTTACTGGAATCGATTGCTTCCAATTGGATATTAACATGGACTCATATATGTATGACATATCCGAAAATCATGTGAAAATACCAACAAATGAGTCCTTGGTGAGGGTTTGAAGTTCGGGTAAGAAATCTGCCCTAAGGGTGAAAATATGCCCGCCATGTGTTCGGTGTTTTGCTTGACATAGCAAACGAACCTTAAAAATTATGAAACTTTAATCTTATATTTTTCAATGTGTTTACTGATGTTGGGTGAAAGATCATAGAAATTTATGATGTAGAAAAATCATGAAAATTCCTGGAAGTTGAATGAACGATAAAAGAGCCTATAGGGCAGATTTGCTATGTAGTGAAGAAATAGGCTTATTTTGCTCTAGGAAACTCGGAATGATGTCTTTTGTTTTGGAAACATGATATAATAAGGATTGGATTACCAAGAATAATTAAAAAGGGTTTGGGCTGTAATTTGAATATGTTAGATATCAGAACCTGAGTCTAGATGGGACTTCATTTTAATGAATGATTTGAATTGAATAATATGATGCTTATGAATTGAGTTATGATTGAAGTTATTCTTTGGACTATTAATATTCTTATGATGATACTAATATTGTGAGAATGATAGGAAGGGAAGGAGAGCTGATTGAACAAGTACAGGATAAAGGCAAGGGAAAATCCAGTTAAACTGTCAAGGTGAGTGTACTTATGATTTGTTTCATATATAAATATGAATATAGCTCTAAGAGCGGATTTGTTTGAATACTTCGGTA
This sequence comes from Sambucus nigra, assembly GCA_949130495.1. Taxonomy (NCBI): domain Eukaryota; kingdom Viridiplantae; phylum Streptophyta; class Magnoliopsida; order Dipsacales; family Adoxaceae; genus Sambucus; species Sambucus nigra. The sequence goes on along the minus strand of OX422220.1, from coordinate 163,232,571 downwards.
TTCAGGATTTGTTTGGATATTAAAATATCCAGGATTGGTTGGGTCTTATGATCCAGGATTGGAATTGGACAAAGATCCAATGATTTGTTGGAACTTATGTTCCAGGATTTGTTATTGCCAATGGGCAGGATTGTTCGGATTTTATATCCACTTATTCTATATAGAATTGTTATTACATTGTAGGGAAGGAGTACCTCACTAAGCTTAATGCTTACAGTTATATTTTAACAATTTCAGGTTTCTATGCTGCCAACTAGAATACCATATGACCGGTAACTTTGAGAGTTGCACCGTTGGAAGGAGCCGGGGTTTAAATGTGGGGATTTTATCATTGTCACACTGAAGATTTTAATTTACTCACACATTGTATATTTTGCGTTAGTATGGATTGAGTTGATAATTGTGAAATTTTATCGTAGTTAATCATAGTATTGTATGTCCGCTTAAATTATGACTCTGATATTGATTTCGTTATGGCACAATAATAATATTATGTTGATTATGCGCATTATACAGTAAAATATGGATAGATGAATTATATTTCCAATGGGCTCTAGATTATGATTTAATTATTCTAATAATAAATGATTAGTATGGATATTGGGTTTGGGGTGTGACAATTAGTGGTATCAGAGCGTCTAGGTTATTAATTCTGGACGTGTGTGACGATTAGATGGCAGTTATTGATTGATTTGATATTATTGAATTGTTTATATACTAACAAATAGTTTAGTACTGTAAACTGTTTATATTGGTTGTTAGAATTTTATTGTATTACAGATAATTCCAGATGGAACCTGGAGATGGACAACCTAGAGAAGAGGGAGTCGTTCTCGTACAGAGAATACTGAAGTGGAGCAAAGTGTTGCTGGAAGGGCTAGAGAGCAAGAGCAGCCTACAGAGATGCAAATAATGGCGCAGGCAATGATGAGGATGGCAGAGCAACAAGAAAGAAATATGGCGCAAATGGCAGAACAACAGGCTAGATATCTAGAATCCAAGACTGTGGCCAGGATTGAGAAAGAGGCAAGGAAGGAAATGAAAGATTCCATGCATGAGAAGTTTTTGAAGTTGAATCCTCCAGAATATTCAGGGTCAGTTGAACCTACGGAAGCTGAGATGTGGGTCAGGGATCTAGAAACTATCTTTGCAGTTATGAAGGTTCCAGATAACCAGAAAGTGAATCTAGCTGTGTTTAAGCTCAAAGGAGAGGCGAAATATTGGTGGGAAGCCAGCAACCATTTGGTGCCCAGGATGGAAGGTACTGATGTTATTACTTGGGCTGAATTTATTAAAGCTTTGTATGTTAAGTATTTCCCTAAGGTCTATAGGAGGGAGAAACTGAGGGAGTTTATAAATTTGACCCAAGGGAACATGTCTGTGAGGGAGTATGATGCAAAATTTACTGCTTTGTCTAGATTTGCTACTAAGTATGTGCAGGAGGAAGAAGATAAATGTAGTAAGTTTCAAGATGGACTGATTTTGCCTATTCAAAATAGAGTAGCCACTTATGAGTTAGAAGATTATGCTTCTCTGGTAAACAAAGCCATGATAGCAGAAAGGCAAATGAACCAAGGGGTGGCGAGCAGAGAGAGTTTTAAGAAAAGTAGATTCGACGCATCTCAGTATAGGGGAGGTGAGAGTGGAAGTGTTAAGGTGGAACCTCATAAATTTCAGAGAGGTGGTGGAGATAGTGGTAGAGGTCAGGGGAGGTTTGGTAGAGATACCAGGGGTGGAGGATCTTTTGGTTCAGCCAGAAAGTCAGGGAGAGGTGAGGCCCCAATAGGAGGTGTTACATGTTTCTTTTGTAAAGAGGAAGGACATTATAAATCTGAGTGTCCTAAGCTTAAGGGATTGGAATGCTACCATTGTCATCAAGTGGGGCATATTAAGAAGAATTGTCCGCAATTGGCACAGACTCCAGCAGCACATAGTGAAGTAGCAAGCAGAATGTTATCTCCAGGCAGTACAGTGAAGAGTGTGGGTAGAGGACAAGCTAGTGGTTCCAGGCCAGGTGGACGAGTCTTTACGATGAAAGAAGCTCAGATTACGCCAGATGTGGTGACAGGTACACTTTCTGTTAGTGATAGAAGTGCTTATGTTTTGGTTGATCCTGGTTCCACACATTCTTTTGTGTCTTATGCTTTTGCCATATACTTGAATATACCGTGTGCTCGTTTAGATGTGGGGTTGGGTATTTATATGCCTATGGGGGATATGGTTGTAACTGAATATGTTTTTCATGATTGTGTTTTGACTGTGGGGTCTAGAGATACAGTTATAGATCTACTTCCATTGGATATTTCTGATTTTGATATAATTCTGGGAATGGATTGGCTATCCAAATATCATGCATCCATGGATTGTTTCCGTAAGGAAGTTGTTTTTAATATGCCTGGTGAGCCTGAATTTAAATTTGTGGGGGAAAGGAAAATTGTTCCCAGTTGCATCATTTCTGCTATTCAGACGAGGAAATTATTGAGTAAGGGTTGTGAGGGTTTTATTGCATATGTTCTTGACACTAGGAAGGGGGCTTTACAATTAGTCGATGTTCCTATTGTACGGGATTTTCCTGAAGTGTTTCCTAGTGAGTTGCCAGGGTTACCTCCAGAAAGAGAAGTTGAATTTAGTATTGAATTAGCACCAGGGACAACCCCTATTTCTATGGCACCGTATAGAATGGCACCTGCTGAGTTGAAAGAACTCAAGATTCAATTGCAAGATTTACTTGATAGGGGGTTCATACAACCTAGCGTATCTCCATGGGGTGCGCCAGTTTTATTTGTGAAAAAGAAAGATGGTACCATGCGTTTGTGTATTGATTATAGGCAACTGAATAAAGCTACAATTAAGAACAAGTATCCTTTACCTCGTATAGATGATTTGTTTGATCAGTTGCAGGGTGCTAAAGTGTTTTCAAAGATAGACTTGCGATCGGGTTATCATCAGGTGAGGGTGAAGGAAAGTGATATTTCTAAAACCGCTTTCCGTACTCGGTATGGTCATTTTGAATTTCTTGTGATGCCTTTTGGGGTGACTAATGCTCCAGCTGTATTTATGGATCTTATGAACCGGGTACTGCATCCTTTTGTTGATTCATTTGTGATAGTTTTTATTGATGATATTCTGATTTATTCCCATGATATGGTTGAACATGAAAAACATCTCACAACTATTTTGAATCTGTTGAAAGATAAGAAGTTGTATGCCAAGTTTAGCAAGTGTGAATTTTGGCTATCACAAGTTGCATTTTTAGGCCATGTTATTTCTGGAGATGGTATATGTGTTGATTCTAAAAAGGTAGAGGCTATTGTGAAATGGGAGAGACCCGATAATGTGACTGAGGTGAGGAGTTTTCTGGGTTTAGCTGGGTATTATAGAAGGTTTATTAAGGGATTTTCTTCGATTGCCTTACCAAGGACTAAACTGACTCGGAAAGATGTTAAGTTTGAATGGAATTCTGATTGCGAAAATAGTTTTGATGAATTGAAAAAGAGGTTGGTAACCGCACCTATTCTTACTATTCCGCATGGTGGAGATGGTTTTGTTGTTTATACTGATGCTTCACATCAGGGGTTGGGTTGTGTTTTTATGCAGCATGGTAAAGTTATTGCCTATGCTTCTAGGCAGTTGCGTACACATGAACGTAATTATCCTACACATGATTTGGAACTTGCTGCTATTGTATTTGCTTTGAAATTATGGCGTCATTATCTATATGGTGAGGTATGTGAAATTTTTACTGACCATCAAAGCCTTAAGTATTTGTTTACTCAGAAGGAGTTGAATTTGAGGCAGAGGCGGTGGATGGAGTTAATTAAAGATTATGATTGTACAATTCACTACCACCCAGGAAAGGCAAATGTAGTTGCAGACGCTTTGAGTAGAAAGGCTTCAGGCAGGTTATCGTGTATTCGATGTGCTAGAGTTGCTCATATTATGGAGTTGAGATTGATGGGAGTGGAATTGCAGCTAGCAGATGGGGACAGATTCTTTGCTCATGTAAGCGTGAGGCCTTTGTTAGCTACCCGTATTCATGATTTGCAAAGTCAAGATCCTTTCCTTGAGAAGAAACGACAAGATCTCCGAGATGGTAAGTCTGAAGATTTTTGTATTGTGAATGATGGCACTTTATTGTATAAGCATCGGTTGTGTGTGCCTAATGTGTGTGGATTGAAAGAAGAAATTTTAGATGAGGCTCATAATTCCATTTATACTATGCATCCTGGTAGCACTAAAATGTATAGGGATTTAAAGGAGCATTATTGGTGGAATAATATGAAGAAGGAAATAGCTGATTTTGTTGCGAGGTGCCTTATATGTCAGCAAGTGAAAGTGGAGCATCAGAAACCTACTGGTCTACTTCAGCCATTGCCGATACCGGAATGGAAATGGGATCATGTAACGATGGATTTTGTGGTTGGGCTTCCTCGATCTCAGAAGGGGTCAGATTCGATTTGGGTAGTGGTGGATAGATTGACAAAGTCCGCTCACTTTCTAGCAGTCAAGACTACGTATACAGTTGATAGGTATGCTAGATTGTATGTTAATGAAATTATTCGATTGCATGGAGCACCGGTATCTATTGTTTCAGATAGGGACCCTACTTTTACATCCAGATTTTGGGATAGCTTGCAGTATGCTATGGGTACTAACTTGAAGTTTAGTACGGCTTTTCACCCCCAGACAGATGGGCAGTCTGAAAGGACAATACAGATTTTGGAAGATATGCTTAGAGCTTGTGTGCTTGATTTCAAAGGTAATTGGGATGGATATTTGCCTTTGATAGAATTTGCATATAACAATAGTTTTCAGTCTACTATTGGTATGGCTCCATATGAAGCCTTGTATGGTAGACGATGTCGTACACCGATATGTTGGGGTGAAGTTGGTGAAAGGAAGATAGAGGGTCCAGAATTAATTGAAGTCACCACTGAAAAAGTGAAGATTATTCAAGATAGAATGAGAATAGCTCAAAGCAGACAGAAAAGTTATGCGGATAAACGACGAAAAGATTTGGAATTCCAGAAAGGGGATTATGTGTTTCTTCGGATATCTCCATGGAAAGGAGTTATGAGGTTTGGAAAGAAAGGGAAATTAAGTCCACGCTACATTGGACCTTATGAAATCCTTGAGAAAGTCGGGATGGTTGCCTACAAGTTAGCGTTACCACCAGAATTATCTCGGTTACATGATGTTTTCCATGTTTCTATGTTGAGAAAGTATGTAGCAGACCCTTCACATGTATTGGTGGAACAACCTATTGAGTTGAAGGAAGATTTGAGCTACGTGGAAGAACCGCTTGCTATCGTTGATAGGAAAGAACAAATATTAAGATCAAAGGTTATCCCACTTGTGAAAGTTGTGTGGAGAAGGCATTCCATGGAAGAAGCTACATGGGAGAGTGAGGATAGCATGAAAATGCGTTATCCCTATTTGTTTGATTCGGACAACCAAGGTATGTCAATTTCGAGGACGAAATTTCCTAACAGGGGGAGAATTGTGACAACCCGAATATAATTATGATTAATTATACGTAAATCATGCCTAGCTTGTGTGATATGATTAGTGTGTTATTAATATATGTGATGTTAATTTATTATGTTTAGTCTAATCCTACCTCCAAAAAGCATGAAATGTCGAATTAGTTACAAATACAAAATTTGAAGGTTTCGATAGGAATGTCCATGTTTAAGGCTAGTTTTGACCTTTATGACATAACAATTGACTTGAGGTGAAAACTACATAATTGTAGACAAGTGAGTTATGGTTGTAACACAACAAACGGTGAATGAAACGGAGGTTCGAGTGAGAAGTTATACCAAAATTACGAAACAAGGGCAAAGTAGTCCATCCATTAAGTAGTATTTTGTCTTAATATGGCAACAAATGTTTTATTCTCATTGGTTGGGAAGGGTGGTGGCTTTGGCCGACCTCAAACCCTTATAATTACCTCTTTATTCAGCCAAAATGCAGCCATGAGAGATTTTAAGCCTAAGGAAAGAGAAGTTGGAAGTTAGGAAGAAAAAGTGAGGAGAAAATTGAAGAAAATTCATAGAAAATTACGAAAAAGCCCCTAAGGTAATTCCAACCATGAATCTTGCTATTTTTTTCTTTCATTTACGATTTATATGATATAAATCCTTGATTTTTATTGAACTTTCATGTTTGGGTGCATATGTATGGATATATGCAAGTGTAAGTTAAGTTGAATGTACAAAACCCTAAGATTGCTTTGTTTAGAAACTTTGTTTATTCAAACTTCCATATATTTTTGTATAGTTACTGGAATCGATTGCTTCCAATTGGATATTAACATGGACTCATATATGTATGACATATCCGAAAATCATGTGAAAATACCAACAAATGAGTCCTTGGTGAGGGTTTGAAGTTCGGGTAAGAAATCTGCCCTAAGGGTGAAAATATGCCCGCCATGTGTTCGGTGTTTTGCTTGACATAGCAAACGAACCTTAAAAATTATGAAACTTTAATCTTATATTTTTCAATGTGTTTACTGATGTTGGGTGAAAGATCATAGAAATTTATGATGTAGAAAAATCATGAAAATTCCTGGAAGTTGAATGAACGATAAAAGAGCCTATAGGGCAGATTTGCTATGTAGTGAAGAAATAGGCTTATTTTGCTCTAGGAAACTCGGAATGATGTGCCGTATTTTGTTTTGGAAACATGATATAATAAGGATTGGATTACCAAGAATAATTAAAAAGGGTTTGGGCTGTAATTTGAATATGTTAGATATCAGAACCTGAGTCTAGATGGGACTTCATTTTAATGAATGATTTGAATTGAATAATATGATGCTTATGAATTGAGTTATGATTGAAGTTATTCTTTGGACTATTAATATTCTTATGATGATACTAATATTGTGAGAATGATAGGAAGGGAAGGAGAGCTGATTGAACAAGTACAGGATAAAGGCAAGGGAAAATCCAGTTAAACTGTCAAGGTGAGTGTACTTATGATTTGTTTCATATATAAATATGAATATAGCTCTAAGAGCGGATTTGTTTGAATACTTCGGTATTCAGGATTTGTTTGGATATTAAAATATCCAGGATTGGTTGGGTCTTATGATCCAGGATTGGAATTGGACAAAGATCCAATGATTTGTTGGAACTTATGTTCCAGGATTTGTTATTGCCAATGGGCAGGATTGTTCGGATTTTATATCCACTTATTCTATATAGAATTGTTATTACATTGTAGGGAAGGAGTACCTCACTAAGCTTAATGCTTACAGTTATATTTTAACAATTTCAGGTTTCTATGCTGCCAACTAGAATACCATATGACCGGTAACTTTGAGAGTTGCACCGTTGGAAGGAGCCGGGGTTTAAATGTGGGGATTTTATCATTGTCACACTGAAGATTTTAATTTACTCACACATTGTATATTTTGCGTTAGTATGGATTGAGTTGATAATTGTGAAATTTTATCGTAGTTAATCATAGTATTGTATGTCCGCTTAAATTATGACTCTGATATTGATTTCGTTATGGCACAATAATAATATTATGTTGATTATGCGCATTATACAGTAAAATATGGATAGATGAATTATATTTCCAATGGGCTCTAGATTATGATTTAATTATTCTAATAATAAATGATTAGTATGGATATTGGGTTTGGGGTGTGACATAGACACTACATACCTAGGCGCCAACTTCACTTTTTTCCCAGACCATATCATGTGAGACATCGCCTAATTAAATATTGGGTGATCAGTCCTTTTTTAAATTAAAATCAAGGTGAACGGTTGGTTCATTCTTAGCATCACTATCGCAAAATAAAATTTCCAATTTAAGCACACTAAATAATTAAGCCAAGTGTCAAAACAATTTAAACCTTATTTGTATTTTACTTAATTCCATTAAGAAAAACTTTTCAATAATTAACAGTTTACGAATCGTATAAATGTTAAAGACGACAATGAACACACAAGAATTTAACCATTCAGATAAACCAATACCAAGTCTAAAAACTACAATTGAAATCATCCTAACACGAATTACATCCCAAAGAGTACCAAATACTGAAAATAAACGAATAAAAATATCTGACAAATCCAACTGAATAGGGAAACGGGCGACACACGCCCTAACTAATCAGAACTATAATAAGAGTAGAGTCAATAAACAAGGTCGTCTAAGCAATGGCCTGTAACTCCCACCTAAGCTGCAGCGCGTCCGTTCCAAGGAATGTAAGCTTGACGCCCCTTTAGATGAGCATCTGTAATATATACATATATATACAAGAGAAAAGAAATAACAGGAAACGGGTCAGAGCCCGAGTGTAAAACAGTTTAACAATAGTTTAGCAAGTATTTAAAAATGCTTACCGGCTAAGGAAACAACCATGTTAGTGTGCAACACTCTCTTGAGAAATTCTCACCTCTCATATAGTGCGCACGCCTATCGTACTATTAATCTCAAAAGTTTATTTTAACTTAACTTCCCCATAAGGTTTCATTCTGATAAATACCGTGGCTAAGATAATTAATTTCTAAAAATTAAGCTCTCTCATATATCTTATATATCCCAGTGATGTTACAAAAAAATTCCCAAACACTTATAATAAAGTTGGAGCATTTATTCATTACTTTACTACTTATACACACAATAGGAAGTTTCCATATATATAAGTGTATATATATATATATATATATATATATATATATATATTAGTAACTCATATAATATATATACTATCGGCACCCCACATAAAATCTATAGTGCTGGCATACTCTACTATCAAGTGCCCGTATCACTCGTACTAAGGGAAATACTAGTTCGAAATCACCGTCGAACTGTATTAACATAAAACACATACAATTGGAGGCGAAGTATAGTTCCAAGTTACTAAGAGGTTAACACATACCCTCACGTCTCTTAGGACCATGCGACTACCACTCAAATAGCTTGTATCAAGGATACTATCTTCTAGGGTACAAGTCGTTATCCCCCATAAAGGCCCAATCGAGATAAGACTGTCCCGTCGCGGAAACCCCCGTGATAGCAAGTAGCTCGGGTATGATGTTTACACAGATATAATATATATGCACAATCACGCAATCATATATATATATATATATTCACGTTTCTAAATTAGGTGCGCCCACGACCCATAATTATAGTTATCCGTTATTAGCACATTTTACTCGGTTATCTCACATACAGACTCGTCACTTTTATTCTCGTATATAAGTTACTCCATACCTACTTCTCATCTCTCGAAGTATTCTATCTCCTTAAGTATAATTTCAGTAGGCATACTCTCACATACCTTCTGTCCTAACTCCCTTACGAGTCTCGATCTTTTATTAAACTTACGCATGATTTCTCATTATGTGAATAACTCCCCGTTAGCCCATTATTTTATCCTACATTAAACTCCACTCAATGGGGTCCACCTAGACCCTACTGGTCCTCTTTATATCCCATTATGATCTAAATTTAATAATCAAGGGTTCCTACGCATTTTAACCGGATTAAACAAAACGAAGAAAAATACGCAATTTTCCAAGAGGGATTGATCGATCGAGTAAATGGGGTCGATCGATCGATGTTCTTGATCGATCGATCGATCGATCGATCAAGAAGTTATGACGAAACCTGCCATTGTCCAGTTATGGGTTTACCTTTCTAACCTCAACCACATCTCCATTAACGATCCCCAAAATCCCAAACCACATTACTACAATTAATATATAACTAACTACGTTATTTTCTACGTAAAGTATGTCTGAATTCATCAAGTATAACGATTTAATTGAGTAAAATTGACATAAACTTCAAGAACCCTAATTTTTCTTTTAATTTCATTCTTCCAATTCTTTTCCAGATTACTTGCTTCTAAATCCATACAAGTTCCTGTCTTATCCTCTACATGTGATTCAAATGTCCAGAATATGACTACTTCCTCTACAACATATGATTTTAAGTCTTAAAATAGTAATTTCTTCCATGAAGTGTGTTCTAAACAACCCTAGACTAACATGATTGAAACATTAACTAAAAATAAAGAAATATAAATACTTGCCTGGAATTTGAGTTTCTGATTTGGGGACGAAAGAGGTGTGGTTGCATTCCTTGTCACACGATCTACGTTTTGGTGGTGGTGGCAGTACGAATGGGTGAGTCTTTGTCCTTGAGTTGCTTGAAAAGCTCTCCAACTTCTTCTCTAATGGCCGTTCTTTGATTTTGTGTTTGTTAACCTATAAGGAAATTCGTGGGTTTAATTACCCAAAAATGTCAAATGTCTATAATACCCTCCCGGGATGCCATGTAAGCCTAAAAATGCCCCGAGACCCAAACTAAACCCCAGGGTACATTCTTTTGACTATCTCGACCCTTACGGACACATTGGCTCACTAGAAATGATCATACGGGTGACTTATAATTTATTCACTTTTAATAATAATAAATTTAGTCCTGACACGACACAGGCGCGTCCCAACTTAAATTTTCATAATTGCCATTTAAATAACTTGTGACAATTTTTATAAAATAAGTCTTATATATTACTTTACTCTTTTAGTAATATTCGACAAATTCCCAATAATTACTACCTCTCGTCACGCGAGTAACTATTTAAATAAATTTTTGGATTAATATTAAATTAATATCTCAATTTAAATTTAATAAATCCCCAAATTTTAAAAGCCATAAAAATACGGGGTATTACATACTTCCCCCCTAATAATGGAATTTCGTCCAGAAATTTAGAAAAATATAAGGCATACCTAGTAAGAATAAATATCGGTATGTCGCGCACATATCTCCCTCACGCTCCCAAGTGGATTGCTCCACATTATGATGATCCCACTGGACCCGCACACGTGGGCCTACCTTCGACCTCAATTTTCTCTCGTTATGGTCAAGGATAGCCACTGGTCTCTCCTCGTAAGAGCTGTCGGGCTGTAAATCAATCTCCTCTGTCGCAATGTGAGTATGGGCCATGTCTTCCCGGAGATATCATCTCAACGACGAGATGTGGAACATATCGTGAATGCGGTGCAAATGCACTGGCAACACCAATGTGTATGCCACCGGCCCAATCCTCTGGATAATGGGAAATGGTCCCACATACCTCGGAGCCAACTTCCCTTTCTTCCCGAACCTCATCACTCCTCTCATAGGAGACACACGCAGTAATATTTGGTCCCCCATGTTAAACTCTCGGAAAAATCGTTTTTCATCGGCGTAGCTTTTCTGCCTATCCTGGGCTACCCGAATGCGACTCCTGATAAGCTCAATCCAAGCTGAAGTTTCCTGAATCACCTTTAGTCCGAGTAATTTGTTGTCCCCCACCTCTATCCAACAAGTAGGAGAACGACAAGGCCTACCATACAATGCCTCAAATGGGGCCATGCCGATCGTGAACTGGTAGGAGTTATTATAAGCAAACTCCACCAGTGGAAGATATGGCTCCCATCCTCCTCCAAAATCAACGACAGACATGCGTAGCATATCCTCCAACATCTGATTGGTATGCTCTGTCTATCCATCCGTCTGCGGGTGATAAGCTGAACTCAATCTCAACTCTGTACCCATAGCCTCCGTAAAATCTCTCCCAGAAGCGCGACACAAAGATCTTGTCTCTATCAGATACGATATCCAAGGGCACCCCATGTAGCCTAACAACCTCGGCAATGAACAACTGTGCATACTGGCCCATGGTATAGTCTGTCCGTACTGGCAGGAAATGAGCTACCTTGGTCAACTAATCCACTATAACCCATATGGAGTTGTGACCCCGCTGTGATGTAAGCAACCCAATAATGAAGTCCATGGAAATACTCTCTCACTTTCACGTAAGTATCTCCAATGACTGAAGTAATATCGACGATTTTTGGTGGTCTACCTTTACCATCTGGCAAGTTGAACACTTGTACATGAACTCGGCGATGTCTTTCTTCATCCCACGACACCCGTACTACCGCCTCATATCCAGGTACATCTTATCCCCTCCGAGATGTACCACAAATCTGGACATGTGGGACTATGTCATCACTGCATGCCATAAGTCTTCTCCTTTTGGGACCACCAATCTCCCATTAAACCTCAAACCTCCATCATAACTTATTGAATAGGACCCAACACCCTCAACTAAAAGCTGTACAATCTGTTCCAGACAAAATGAATCCGCTAACTGTGCCTGTATCACACTCATAATAATCTCCAGTGTGACTGTCATGACAGATAAAAAGGAATGGGCTACCGTGTCCTTGTGGCCCAACTCTTTCCACTTCGCTTTCTAGATGTCCACTACATCGCCCACCGGTCTATGGATTAAAGCATCAGTAACCACGTTAGCCTTTACCGTGTGGTATTGTATCTCGAACTGGTAGTGTTTCATAAACTCCAACCAGCTGTGCCGATCCATATTCAGCTCTCACTGAGTGAACAAGTACTGCAGTGACTTGTAATCTGTGAATAAGAAAAACTTCACCCCCAACAAGTAATGTCTCCAAATCCTCAATGCAAAAATGACCGCTGATAGCTCTAGATCGTGGTTGGGGTAATTCGTTTCGTGAGCCTTTAGCTTGTGGGAGGCAAAAGATATAGCCTTATCCTCCTGTTGAAGTACTCCTCCGAGTCCCAGTAAAGAGCCATCAGTGTACACCAGATACTCTACTCCCGGCTTGGGCAAAGCAAGAACTGGAGCCGAAGTCAACTTATTTTTCAGCTCATCAAAAGCCAATTGACAAGCATCATCCCAAACATACGGAATTCCCTTACAAGTCAGATTCGTCAACGACCCCGCTATTTTTGAAAAGACTCGAATGAATCTCCTGTAGTACCTGACTAACCCCAAGAAACTATGAACTTTCGTCGGTGTTGTGGGCTGTCCCCACTCCCTCACCGCCGACACTTTGCTTGGGACAACCGATATTCCCAATTCCAACACAACATGCCCCAAAAATTGTACCTCCCATAACTAGAATCCACACTTCTCATACTTAGCATACAACTGGTTTTCTCATAGATCCTGAAGAACCCGCCTCAGGTGCTTGGCCTGCTCCTCCTTGGTGTGCGAATATATTAGGATGTCATCTATGAAAACGATGACAAAATGATCCAAGAACTATTTGAACACTCAATTAATCAAGTCCGTTAATATGGCTAGAGCATTTTTCAGGCAAAACGGCATGACTCTGAACTCATAGGACCCATATCTCGTCAAGAAAGCAGTCTTCGACACATCCTGCTCCCTAATCCGTAGCTGATGTTATCCCGATCTCAAATCTATATTTCTTCAAAAAGAAGGTTGCTCCCCTCAGCTGGTCGAACATGTTATCAATTTGGGGCAACAGATATTGGTTCCGTATCGTAACCTTGTTCATCTCCCGGTAATCCACGCATAACCTCAGTGAACTAACCATCTCTCTTCTTCACAGACAACACTGGAGCTCCCCAAGGTGAGATGCTCCTACGAATGAAGCCCTGACCTAACAGCTGCTCTATCTGATCCCGTAACTCCTTCATCTCTGTTGGAGGCATGCGGTATGGTGTATGTGCTATCGGCTGAGTTCCCGACATCAAGTCTATGACAAAATCTATCTCTCGACTGGGGAGTAGGTGTGACACCCCGCCCAATTAAATATCGAGTGATCAGTCCTTTAAAAAATTTATAACAGAATGTGCAGTTGGTTCATCCTTAGCATCACTGTCAAAAACTTAAATCCAATTGATTACCTAACATTTAATTAAGCTTATGTCAAAACATTATCCAATTAAACTTGAAACCAATTGATTTAATAAATTTTTGAACATGTAATTATATACCATACACAAGAATTTAATGCTGACTGAATCAATAACTGAATAATTAAGACTGGATAAAAACCTCCAGTTCAAAGTCACAAACCAAACCATAATAAATACTCAATCCAACTGAAAAGAACTACAAAGGAAACTGAGTAAAACTGCACTAATGAGAATGGGCACTACAAAAAAAATTTCTTTATACTACGGTGCTCCAACCGTCTCAAAAAGTCCTATAGCCATCTCAAAAGCCTTTTGTGACGCCATTTGAGACGGCAAAGGAGCGTAGTATTAGACCCCCGTTTTAAAAGCTTTTTGAGATGGGAAATACGCCGTCTCAAAAGGTAATTGCTTACAGGACCCTTTTGAGACGACAAAAATTCCGTCTTTTCAAATTTTTTTTAGAGGCACCAACATACGTCCCCAAAGAGTTTTTTGAGACGATAACTTATCCGTCTCAAAAAGTCTCCATTTATGGAACCCTTTTTAGACAGCAAAGAAGCCGTCTTTAATAATTTTGGCACCAAAATTAAAATTACATCCATTCCATAATATACTCTATATAATTATAAACAAAACCTCTTAAAAACAATATGACATATTTTGCATCCCATTTCAACATATAACATATAATTTTCCATTTAATTATAATTAAAATTCATACAAAGAAAAAATACACAATTTAAACATTGTGTCCACCATAGATCTCTCTATACAATTTCACTCATCTCATTAGAAAAAATACATAAAAAATCATCTATCCCTAACATTAAATGATGTTACGCAAAGTAAACTCGCAATCTTCAAGCATACGACCTCCAGCAAAACGACTCCAATATCTTGCCTTGTCCACAAAAGGTTTTCACCTGCAATAAATTTATTAAGTGCCAGTTACCTTAAACAAAGAAGTAATTTTTTTAATAGTTCCTATAGATGACAATCTCTAAAAACCTTATCTAGTTTGAATATCTTCGCATTATTTACTTTTAAAAATACTTAATATTTAATTAAAAACTCGACAGAGTCTCCTTTATTTATTCATGAAAACCAATCTGTTTAAACATAAAAATTAACTCAAAAACAACGACAGAAATAGCCACAGCTTTCTAAACATCTAATATAAATAAAAATACACATTACGATTCTTTTTACCATTGGACAACATAATGAACAAAATTTAACTTGAATATGTCTCACCCCTACTTGTGGTTGAGAGCAAGGCTAAAGAGGACTTAAGCGACAAGGTATTTGTTCGAGAGAATATATGCAAAAGCTCCAACGATAAAAGGCTCAAGTATACGTATAACAAGTCCTCGTGGGATAGTAAACTTCCTGCAACAAATGGGATACAAAACGCAATTAGCTATGGTTCTGAAAAAGTCAAGAAACATTAACTTGATTTAGATACTTGGACAATACTTGTTTAAAACCCAATACAAAAACAAGTCCAAAGTAGTCATGATTATATAAATATAAAATAAGAACAAACACTAAAAACCTAGTTGATTTAACTATTGAACACTTAACGGACTAATTACAAACTGAACTAATAACCTGACTTAAAGACTGAAATAATTAGTATATGATGAGAACTATTAGTATATGATGGTGAAACTGAATATTTACATTTTTCTCTACTTTTCATTATCATGAAAATCGCAAACATAAATTATATTGAATAAATTATATTAAACCTGTTTCATGGAATCAATGTTCAATACATATCACTAGTGTTTATGTAGCAAAGTCTACTCCATTTTAGTGTTAGCTCCATTTGAACTGTTTATGCAGTAAATAGGTAGTGTTAAAATGGCAGGTCCTAAACCAAATATGATATCTCCATTAATTGACAGCCTCATTATTGAAACGGTGAAACCAAACAAATTAAGAACCAACATATTCTTGCAAAATGCAAATCTAGAGACATTCAAAATAAGGGTTGTGCCTAAATAAAATGGCAGGTGCTAGGACTGGTTTCACTTGATACTTTGGGACGACTAGCTGCAAAAAAATCATTAGATGAGATAGAATCACATCAAACCTCATTAAATACTCAACCAAGTACAGCTTGTACAAGTGAATCCTAATTGCAGAGCTCTTGTATTCACTTTCTTTGTCTAATACTCAATCAGGTACCTGTTGAAGCTGAGCAAGTCAACAGAGTTTACACTAACTGATTTATGCCAATCAAATACATAAAGAAATTAAATTAATTTTTTTTATCCTTTCACCCTATTGAAAATTTTATAACTCATTGTATTAAATTTACACTAACTGATTTACACTAATCAGTCACAGCTACAACTGGTTTACAACTACATAATGAAACTAGCACACAGTGAACCTATCCTTTATAGCTGTGCATGTTAATAGTTGATTCTCCAAAAGAAGGAGTGGGAAAAGTAGAATGATTACATGGATTCACGTATAAAGTGACAGTGATGTGTGAGTACCTCCATGAGAGTTGAGAAAAGGAACCTAGCGGAGTCACGCACGGGGTGTTTAGCATCACCTAATCGTTCAATGCTCCTCCTATGGTAGCTTTTTGTCTGAAGCTCAAAAAACTAAAAACTAAATTGAGAACATGGAATAAAGAAAGTTTCAAAAACATATTTCAATCCACAAAAGATTTAGATCATATTATCCTTATAAAAGAACACAATTCGAAATTGATCCTAATGAAAACTCAAGAAAAGACTTATTTGAAACTAGAGCAAAACTAAATATTTCTTGTCAAAGGGAGGAAGTTATTGGCTACAAAAAAAGTCACTTAAAATGAGGAGACAGACTACCCCCAAATCCTAGAAAGAAGTTTTCAATCATGACTATGTGATTAATATTA
Source organism: Sambucus nigra (assembly GCA_949130495.1). Classification (NCBI taxonomy): domain Eukaryota; kingdom Viridiplantae; phylum Streptophyta; class Magnoliopsida; order Dipsacales; family Adoxaceae; genus Sambucus; species Sambucus nigra. Next base: position 163,215,932 of record OX422220.1, on the reverse strand, counting down.
CCCATTCTCAAAATAGTAATGAAACTAGATATGCCAACTGGATGGTTGCTGACTGTAATGCTATTAGTGAGAAAATTAATCCTATCCAACATGATATTAACATCATTAATTCAGTAAGGGACGAGAATAATGATATGGATTTCACTAAAGTCATGCTAAATTTGCAAAAAGAAGAATAAAAAGGCCAATATCAAAATTCAAATGAGAGAACCATGCTCCACCTGAATCAATGGGTTAGCCACCCCATCATATAAAAAGTCCAATCCTATAAATAGATCTGTGTTGAACTAAATCTTCAGCAGGACAGACCCCATAGCGTGTGGATTGGTTGTGGTTCATAAGGTTTCTGGTAACAAATTAGTTATGAAAAGATCCCATCTTATTGTGAATATTGCAAGAAGCAAGGTCTTAAAGAAATTAAATGTATCTTTAAAGATCCCTCACAGCTGAAGTACAGATTCCAAAGAGTTAAGAGAATAGTTAAGAGACTTAAAAAAACTACATTCTGCCTTCTATTGTCCTTTTAGAACCCAAAGTGGACTCAAGTAAAATCACCAAATTCCAAAGAAAATGGGGATTCTCTAACAGTGTTCATAACTGTTCAAATAAAATATGGTTTTTGTGGTCTGTTGATATTTTGGTCAGTGTGATCAGAGATGAAGAGCAGATTTTAGTAATGAAAGTTCAAGGGTCTTCCTTTGATTATATCCAAATGATTGTTATAGTGTATGCTAAGTGCACCACAATAGAAAGGAAAATTCTTTGGGATATGATTGAAGATATTGCTATCCAATTCAATTCTATTCCTCTATTGGTGAGAGGGGGTTTTGATGTGGTGGATCATGAAGAAGAAAAAGTTAGGGGGAATGAAGTGGAATTTAATGCTACTCAAGATGGGATCAAACTCCCAAAGTTGTTTTAAAAAGGTTCAAAGCTAAGCTAAACAAATTTTGGTGGGGTGGCTGCTCCTCTGAAAAGCACCACCATTGGTTAAGATGGGATAAGGTATGTTTTCCCACAGAGGAGGGGGGTCTTAATATCATAAATATGGAAGATATTATTAAAGCTTAAAGTCTAAAACTTTATTGGAAGTGAAAATTTGATAATGGGGGAACTTTATGAGAAACAAATTTGGGGATATTTCAGGTAGTCCGAAAGGCTCCCAAGCCTTTAAGAGGATAGCTGCTATTAAAGAAGAAGCATCTGAGATTATTGATGAAGATAGACAAATATGGAAGCCTACATCTTTAGGAGAATTTAATATCAAGTCTGCTTACAACTGCATCAGAAAAGATAGACAATCATCTCAGAGCTGGAAATACATATGGAGTAAGCACTGAAAGTTATGCATAATGTCATTCCAACTGATGAGAATATCCAATCCATGGGCATAAGACTGGCCTCTAGATGCAGGAATTGTGAAGCTGATATTGAAACTATAGATCACCTACTTTGTAAATGTGTTATAGCTCAAGAAGTGCGGTGGTTTTTTGGGACTAGACTTAGTATCTCCTTGAAGTTTCAATCTTGTAGAAATCTTCTAATGTCATAGTGGCTGCTCATGCCTAATAGAGATCACCAAAATTTCCTTTTCTCTAATCTCCGTAAGATCTTTAAACCCTTATAATATCTTTAAAATTTTCAAATTTACGAAAGTCCAGAGGTCTTATGTCCCTTTGTGGGACTTTAGGTTACAAATTTTGCATTTCGAGGTCTTATACCCTTATAAGGACTTTAAAATTTCAAATTATCAAAGTTCAGACATCTTATGACCCTTAGATGCTCATAAGGACTTTGAAATTTTAAACTTTCCAAGTTTAGTGGTCTTATGACGCTTTGTGGGACTTCAGATTTAATTTTACCTAAGTTCACAAGTCTTAGAACCCTTTGTGGGACTTTAGGTTATAATTCTACTAGGTCCGGAGGTCTCAAGACCCTTTTAAGGACTTTCAAATTCATTTTTGAAATCTAAAGTCTTAGGATCCTTTACAGACTTAATCTTAAGTCTTTAATCCCAAAATTTTATTGTGAGGCTATGTGTTTAAAATAAAAACTATAGGCTTCCAGTTTCATAAAAGCACGAGCATCAAGCATGCTAAGGTTCTAAAGCTTAACGCTAAACTTTAGAACCTCGACCTTGACTTTAGCAAACTTTATAAGTATAAAGCAGAGGTCTCAGGGCCTTTAATTCTACTTCAATAAATTTGCATGTTATCTTGATTTACCAAGTAATATTGGGGGATAAGAGCTTACTACATGCTCGAAATGCCTTAGGAAGACCTCCCTCAAACATTGCAAACTATTACTTAGCAAAGCAAAAAATAAAGTACAAAGTAAAGATGAAAGAACAACACATTTCCATTCAAAATATTACTCTCATTAAATATGAAAGGATGAGAAATTATATCAACGACCCACGGCCATTCAGGAATTCAAAATAATGAATTATATAAAATCCCAATCAAGGTTTGGTATATTGGGCTTCCACAAGGGTTTTACTGGTGGGACAGAGGAAGAGGCATCTTTCTTAAGATTATTCCCCCAACATGGTCACCTTCATCATTTGAACTCTCTACACCATATTCAAGGGCCTCAACAAATAGGTTAGTGGCTTCCACTTCAAGGAATAACCTTTGGACCTTCGCTTTGCAAGCATGAAATCTAGAGCTATATTTCTAAAAGTGGTACCTCTAAAATGTCTCAGACCTGGTATAGGCATCCACATTCTTTTTAATAGTAGAATGAATCTCCCTTTGAAGAGTGAAATGAAGTAAGGAGACCCTATCATGCTCTTTCTAAAGCTCCTGATCCCTGGAGGTCAGGTCCTCTTTCACAGTAGTGAGCTCACTCAGAGACTGCTTTAGTAGTCCCACCTCATCATTTACATGAAGGAGTTTATCCTTCAAGCCTTGTACGTTAAATTTCTAACCTCAAAGAGTCTTTGCTAGGGTGTGAAGTTTCACTTACTTTTTCGGGGATTCCCTCACAACAGCAATTGAAAATGCACTATCCCTCATATTCTTGATATCCAGAAGTTTATCTTTCTCAAGAACAATGACTCAAGACCTGAACGCCTCTTTATCCTTTCTAAGGACATTTTTCTTCACACTCAGGTCATCGATCGTTCAATCCAGTTGCATCTGAATAAGGGTCTATCAATCTCGCCATCCCAATAGCCTTGTTCTATCATCTACTAACAATAAGGGTGTTAGCCAGAAAAACCTATGTCAAGTGCTAAGGACAAGTAGAGGTAAGATTAAAGAATAAAAGACAAAAAGTGATCGTGAGAAAATTAGAATAACTGTAAAGGTACATTGCCCAATAAGTGGACCAGCTCTTCCGCATTAACCGAGGTCTCCCGTGTACTCGGTTTGTCCACAACATCAAAACATTTCGTCTTGGCCATTGAATGGAGGGCATTTACCAAATAATCATACGAGTTAAGCTCCTCACTAGATGGAGGTCAAAAATAATTTTCAATCGCGACCATCCCTTCAGAATGGCTAAGGGTTTTAACACCCCTCTTCAAGTCCTCCCCCTTTACAAAAATAGATGAAATTGAGGCATCCTGGTCAATAATTCGATAGTGAAGTGGGACCCCACAGTGAAGTTTGGGTCATTCGTCCACAAGTACGCCCTCTCAAGGGTTCCAGTGCCATCCTCTTCGATCGAAGTAAGGGAAATATTAAGGCCTAAAGTAGAAAGAGGCCTTGTGTCAGATATTTCCTCTGGCACCACCTATGAATACTTTGTCCAACACTCCAACTTCCTCTGGCACCTTCAGACCTTAGCACTGTCAAAGCCATACCGTGATAGTTCACTCATTCTCTTTCCAAGAGTTTCCTTATAAATATGAATCTGGTGGACATTGAGGGGGGATTGATCTCAAACATTCAAAAATATTAAGGCATCCAAACAATCAAACTCATATGAGTTCTCGCATTTTACAAGTGTTTCACACTTCGCTCCATATTCATAAACCATTTTTATGAGCATATATTTGTAAATTGGGCCTATTACATTACTTATACACTTTGTACACCTTGTTGAGACCTAAAACAACATCTTGGTACCCTTAGAGAAGTCATTTAGTTATTTCCTAATGTCATCTCCGCTATTAAAAAATTCCACCAAGCCTTAGACTCTATTGATCAAAGATTAAGGTCTCTTAGACTGTAACACTTCATTTACTTTCTAATATACGAGTGGAACACCGTTAACAGTGAACGTAGGACCCCCGACTGAGTTTTGAACCACTTTAAACTTGTGTCTCTTACTTTGACACATCTCTCCTCTTACTCGTCAAAGGTCCAAAGGGGAACCCTATCGATCTAAAGTCACTTATGATTTTAACATTGAAAAGTGTGCAAGATTAATAGATCTCTTTATGGACTTATGCATGAGTTAAGATATTATAACATCCTATTTGATTAAACAATCAAATATTTTTGTTATGATCAATTTCTGGATGAGAGTTATGTGCATAAGAAGAATGGTAGAATAGGCATTTATCAAATTAGAAAAGTGAAATTGTAATGGGTTTATTTACATAATCCCAATTTTTTTGCGTTCTTTAGCTTCTTATAAAGGGGATGTTTATTAATCCCCTTATTTATTGATTTCAAGCTAGATCATTGGGCCCAGCCTCTAGTTTTCATTTTGTTTGAGCTATTGCCTTTTAAGGCTTGTTTTAATAATATTTGTGGGTGTACTGTCCCTCTTCCCCCCAAAAAATGTAAATTCTGGGAATGAAAATAGTTAGAGAAAGTGACAGCAACTTATAAAGTGACGTGTTGGGGTCAGCGACACCGTGGAATTTTCGGGCGAGAATAACTTCTGTTACAACTGATAATAAAAAATAGATCATTTCCAAAATGAGTGAAACCAAAGGAGACTTGAACAAAGTTCTGATCAGTATTCACTCCCTAAAGTCTATTTTATACCACAAAACGAGCATATACATGTCAATTTTGGAAACTAGAGTTCAATTAGGAAGCATACACTTCCCACATATTTCCTTTGTGAGTCTTGGGGTGTATGTGACTCTTTTAAGGATACTCGATTAATGTTTTGAGTTTTCTCCTCTAAAAGTCCATTTTAATACGCAAAAGAACATTTACTAATCAATTTCTAAAACTAGGTGTCCAATGACAAAACCGTCTCTTCCACGGGATACGTTAATACCTTTGAAGGTGTTCGTGTCTCTTATTAAGCCTCCACGTTCTTATTTTGAGTTTTGACCCCTAAATCTCATTTTCAACCCTATAAAAATTGTATACTAGTTAACACTTCAGCAACCAGAAACCCAGTGAGGACACGATCCTTCCCTCAGGTAACTTTGATACCTTTGGAGTTAAACGTGACTATTTCCATGCCACTTCATTTATGTTTGTCCCCACCCAAAATGAACGTTTACTAGTAAATTTAAAAATCGAGTCCAATGAGAAAAAGGACATTTCCCCCCTAAGAAGCACAAACACTTCTCCGAAGGTGACGTACCCGTGTCGGACACCCCGCTACTCGTACGACACTCCGCGTGGCTTAACAGACTTTTTTGACATTTAAAAAAAAGCCGGACACTTGACGAACATGGCCCGGTCATTTCGTGGACACAACGGGGTGACAAAATTAAAGATCACTAAGAAATTATAATGTCATCTTGTAAAATTAAATCGTTTAAGGGTGCATTAATAATAAGAAGAAAAGTTAAAAGAATGAAGTTATCATCTCGCTTAATTTAAATGCATATCTTTGACTTACGATTTTACTATCATTATGAAATAGTGAACCATATTGATTTTAATAAATTAGTTTCACAAGTATTTTTTGTTTTTGAAATGCAGAGTAGATAAAAGTATATATATATATATACACACCCACACAAGTATAAAAATATATTTATGTCGATGTGTCGTGTCCTATTTTTTTAAAGGCTTGTTGTTTCGGTGTGTCCATGTCACGTCGGACACGACACCTGTATCCATGTCCGTGCTTCATATTCCTACGAAATACTTGGATAACATTGACAATTTTTTCAATGGTGATGCGTATTTGAAGTAATTAGGTCCATCACATATATCACAAAATAAATTCATATCATATAGTAAATCAAATTAATGGCATAAACTACTTCCAAAGGACATGAATTAATTAACACAAACAAACATATGAATAATTCTAACTAAAATTCATACAAACAAGTATATAAATATTATTATATATTAATGTTAAAACTATACTACAAAAACCAATTGACAATTCGGGTTTTCAATTGGCTCACCCTCAACCTCCTATCACCACTACAAATCAATCCAATAAAAAACCAATAATATTAACCAATAATCAAGAATTACTTTACCTTTTCGCCGTATCGAGGATACAATAACTTGAATTCCTGGGATTAGATCAAATATTTAAATGTCAATAAACATATGTAACACAATCAGTAATTCCTCTGTCAAATACCTGTCAATGAAAAACATACAATTGCCATTGAAAAATCATAATTATGATATAATGCAGAAAAATTACTATTCTATTATTATAAGCAATTTCTACTATAAGAAAACCTCCAACTATACCAATAACCAACTAATTACATCAACAAGACATCAAATTACTTTTCCATTACTTTTACTTTCATTTTAATAACATCCAAACAAGAAAATTGACAATCAATATATAAGAAAACTAATTTGATGTCTTCAACAATAAAATCTCAACACTTAACCCCAATTGTTGAAACCATAACTAGATAGCAACCTACAACACCATAATCTCACCCCAACTAACAGAATAAGTAACACCACTTACCAGCGGTGAGGGTAGAGCAGAGATAAGGGCGAGCTATAATGGCAGTGAAGAAGCCTAAGGAGAGTGAGGACGGTGAGGGAGAGCGAGGTGGGTGACATTTTTCTGGGTAGAGAAACAATATGAAGCTTTTGATTTACTTTTGCTTTAATTTTTCTTTTCCTTTTTGTTTTCTATGTAGAAGGTTCCATTTCTATGCGCAAAGGCGGGAGTTAAAATCGTGAAGGTGGGAAAGTGAATTATTTCAGCCGTCTCATAAGGTGGAGTATTTGAGATGGCTCTTAATATGCTGTCTCATTAGCTTTACTTTATAAGACGGGTATCGTATTCCGTCTTAAATAATATTGGTTTTTGAGGTGGTGGTTTTTACCCATCTCAAAATGTATGCTTTAGGGACTAAAATTTAAGCCGTCTCAAAAGCCTCCGTTGTAAAAAGGAATTTTTTTTGTAGTGGGGCGACACATGCCCGAACTGAGATATCTAACCTAGGAACTGAATGAATTGAGAGAAGCGTCTAATCTCAATGACCCACAACTTCCACAATAACTGCAGCTCGGCAAACCATCCCAGTATCTAGAACCGATGTCCCTGTGGTTGGGCACCTGTACTAATACATATATATATAGCGAAAGAGAGAATAAATGCAAGAGACGAGTCAGAGACTGATGTTTTAAAAATATTATTAGCAAGTATTTGAAACTGCATTAAAGCAAGTATCATATACATTTTAGTTCGAACTCTCACATGAGATTCTCACCTCTCGACTAGTGTGAACGCCTAACGTACATCTAATCCAACCTAGGCATCTGGCACACTCTTAACTAGGAAAAGGCTTATCCTACTAGTTACCCCTCGTAGTAGTAACCCGTAATTGATCTCGACATTTGTTATTTTAAATAAATATTGTCACACTTAAGCCAAGTATTTAATATTTACGTTACTGAAGATTTCACTATCTTAATAATCTGATATTATCTCATTTTAGGTATACGAAAAGCATACATATATATCTTTCACTATTATATATGTATTAACCCAATCTTAATGTCCTGCAAATATCACATTGTAAGTATAACACAAGTATATATAAATATCCACCACTATTATATATATACTAACACAGCACCCCAAGGATATACCTATAGTGCATTGCATACTCTGCTATCATGTCCCGGTACATCTCGTACTCAAATAAGTACTATCGATTTGGAAATCTCCCACGAACCATATAAACAAATCACACGTATTGGCGGAGAACATAGTTCACATACATATGGGTCACGCACATACCTACGCTCACATAGTCAGCGACTTATCAACTCACAAATAAGTCTTCACAGTCCTATGTTCTGAGATACAAGTCAAATATCCCCACGAAGGTCACTCAGGATAAGACTGTCTCTACACGACCCCCCGCGATAGCAAGCAACTAGGTATGTCATACACATAATATCAAATATAGGTATACACAGAACCCATCAAATCAAACGGTATACACACAACCAAATGCCATATTCCATACGTAGTATTACCATCAATAAATACTATCAACGTATTTTTAAATCATGATATTTCCCCTCTCGTAATATATATAAGGATAATATGTCACCCAAAAATCCTTAATACATAATCATATAAGTCCCAAAAGTAACCACTAATTTTTATTCTTAGAAGTTCCATATCGTTAGAACTAATATCATAAGTATTTATCACTTAATACTCTCGACGCAATTACAATTACGATTATCTCTCTCTCACAATATCCAAGGTAAATTCACCGTTCCAAATATTTGAATCATTACACCTAAACAACTCCCAATAATTTTGCACTATTTTGGGTTCATCGAACACTAATTTTTCTCACTCAAATTGTCTATTTACGCAAATAGGGGAAAAATAGGAAATTATCTGAAAATTAGAAATCTCGCTCGAACCAAAATGGATCTCGCTCGAACGACTTCCACGTGTCGTTCGAACGACTTCGTTCAACAACCAATCTCTCTCGAGCAACTTCGAGCGAGATCTCGTGACCTAGGCTGTTTCGGCTTCCACCTTAGATGGCCTCATTTTTCACCACTTTTCAACTTTAAAACCTCTAAAGATTAAGCCCAAACTTCCAACAATCAATACCAAATATTATTCTAACATGTATGTGAGATTTCCCATAATCTAACATCATTAAATTGTCACCAATCATCCATAAAATTCTAAATCCCTAATTTTATTGTCAAGAACCCTAGTTCTTAAATTATTATGCATCACTTCTAAATTAAGCCCAGATTGGTTCATAGAAATCACTCTAATTTCGTAGGCATCATCCTATCTACATATGGTATTCAAATTCTCATCAAATCAGTGTAATACCCCGTACTTTTGGCTATATTTATTTTTGGGATTAATTAATTAAATGCGTATTAATTGGAAATTAATCCGGGTTATAAATACTAATGTGATGCGAATTGGTATTTGAGTATGTGCATATATGATTATATATGAACTTGGTATTATAAAATTTGTCGTGAGATTTATATACGGCAATTTGGAAATTTTATTGAGACGCGTGGGATCGCCGCGTCACGGTATAATATTTTATTTAAAAAAAGTGAATTTAAAATCTATAATCCGTATGGTCGTTTTGAGTGCGCCAACGCGTCCGGAAGGGTCGAGATAGTCAGAAAACACTAGCCGGGGGTATAGTTTGGGTCCCGGGGTAATTTTAGACCATATCGGTAACTTAAAGGGTATTTTAGTAATTTGGTATTTTTGGGTAATTAAAAGTGACGAAAATTGAGAGTTGTAATCTGATAAGGATTGACCCCAACCAACCCTTATTAACCCAACAAGCTACGGAGGTTTATTGAAATTAGGTTTCACAAGTTTTCCCAAAGCAAACCCTAGCCACCATAGCCTTTTGGAGAAGAAAGCTTGGAGAAGGAGAGAGAGAGAGGAATTCTGCAGAAATTCTACACCAAATCCACACCAAATTCAGAAATCAAACCAAGGCAAGTGACTTTATTTCCATTTAATTACTGAGAATGTCTTTTCCATGTTAGAAATTGATGAATTTCAACTGTTCTTGGAAGATAATGAAAACCCATGTAGTTTGAGGATTAGAACTTAAAAATTGTGAAGAGAATTGCATGTAGTATGATAGGTAAATGATTTCCCTTATTATAATTGTGATTAGAAGGAAAGAAAACGAATTAAATTCTGGGATTTGATGATGATATGTAGTTAGGGTTCATGTTCTTGAGATAATTGGAAAAAGTGTAGAAAGGTGTAAATTAAATTAATATTTGGATGGATTGATCCCTTAGAAACATGTTAGGATGTGACTATATATGTTTAGTATTGATTATAGACCCTAAAACGTTGTTAGGATGGACTTTGGGTGAGATTAGAAGTGTTATAAATGGTGAAAAACGATTTTGGGAAATTCTGGGCCGAAACTGGCATCTCGTTAGAAGCAGCCCCAGGTCGTTCGAACGAGCTCGTTCGAACGAGCTTCTAACGAGTTGACCAGTCGTTATTAACGAGTAGGATTTTCGTTCGATATCTCGTTCGAACGAGATGTCGTTAGAAGGGTCAGTTCGTTCGAACGAACTGGGATCTCGTTCGAACAGCCTCGTTCGAACGAGACTTCTAACGACCTGACAGTCCAAACTCGTTCGAAGCCTCGTTCGAACGAGACTTCTAACGAGTTGGCAGTTTGACCCTTTTTGGACTGTTTTGACTTTTGGAGTTCCGGGAGATGGTTCAAGGGTAGAGTTAGCATCCCTTTGATGATATAGTGATTGATTTGGGACTTTTGGGTTGTTGGGATTAACAAATCATATACGAGAGTTATATTCAATGAATCATTTGGGTTGAGACGTGAGTGACTACTACGATGTGAGGATGAATTATAGCGCGTATAATTATGAACCGGAATAAAATAAGTTGTGATAACTAGTTAGTACAAGAATGCGATATGTACTACGATTAAAATACGGTATTACTAAGATGTGTGTTTACTTAGTATTAGTATATGGATTGTTTGTATGACATACCTACCATACTTGCTATCACGGGAGGTTTCGTTCGCTTAGGACCCTCTAATCCTTGTGTGCCTACGGGGGGGATATAGACTGGTACCTTGATGAACATAGGTCATAGAAAGACTTATTGTGATATTAATAAGTCCGCTGACCGTGGGAGCGTAGGTATGTGCGTGACCCATGTGATGGTGACTATGTTCGCCTCCACTATTTGTGATTTGTGTTATCTGAACTATTCCTGAGAGATTCGGAATATGTGATCCTTATGTACGTGATGTACCGGGATGGATAGCAGAGTATGTGTGCACTACAGCTTAGATTGCGGGGTGCTTGTATAGTATATTTATGATGTGAATAATATACATTAAATTTAATGGAAATCCTCATGTTAATGTTGTAAAAATATTACGGTATTGTTTCGAGTTATTTAATGAGTTAACTGATCGTTATATCATTGGCATATTTAGTAACTGTGTTCACAGTAAACCTCTACTTAATTACGAGAGTTGTTAGGTTATATGGAACCGATTACATGGGTAGAACCTTTGGCAGTCTAGCTAGTTATGTTGTCAGTTAGCTAGTAATATGGGTCGATATAGATGGGTACTTACGTTAGGAGTGCACAGTTAGACGAGAGGTGAGAATATCATGCGAGTGTACGTCCTAACATGTACTTTGCATTTAATGTTTTAAATGTTTTTAAAGCACTTGCAGGTTTTTAAAATGATTTCCACTTTCGGGCTCTGACCCATTTGCTTTCAAATATATTTTCTTGTAAAACCTTTTTAGGTGCCCAGCCACAAGGACACCAAGCATAGGTACTCATTCAGGTGACGTGCTGTAGCTGGTTGTGGAAGCTACAGGGATTTGCTCATAGACGCTTCTATCTTTTGGATTCCAGAGTCACTATCTATCAGTTGTAGGGCATGTTGCCCATTCCTATTTAGAGCATTTTTACATTTCAGTTTTCAGACTCTAGCATGTATTGCTCAGTATTCAGTTTTAGTTTTTTTTATTTCAGTTTACATATCAGTTGTGGGATTTGTATTGAGGAGTTTTTCCTCCAGGTTTTATTTACATAGTGTGATGATTATTCATTCTATTTCAGTATGGTGAATGGTGTTATTTAGTTATTCATTACTCTTGTTGCATGTTAATCAGATTTAATAAAATTTGGCACTTACTTTTTAAATACTAGGTGGTTAGTAATCTTTAAAATGTTTTCGACAGTGATGCTATTAACTGAGACAACTTGGCATTTTGAATTAATTTTATAAAGGAGTAGCTACCCGGTGTTTAATTAGTCGCGGTGTCTCAGGTGGTATCAGAGCATCAGGTTCTAGTGTCCCTTAGGATCTGTACGGCTATTATGTTTCCGCTACGTTTCTTTGATATAGAGCCCTATATTTTAGGACTGTTGTACTCTTATTGTGTACGTTTCGTTCTTCAGCTATATTAAGTTTATAAACCGTGAACTTATAAACTTTGTTCTTGTTTCAGATGCCTCCACGACGTGCACGACGAGTTCCCAGGAATGCTACGCCCGAACCACAGCCCGCTCCAGTTCAGGGCATGTTGAACGCCGCTGAGGTTGCTGCTATAGTAGCCCAAGCGGTAAATGCCGCGATTGCCGTGATTCAGCAGGCACCACCGCAGGCGCCGGTTGCCGCGCCAGTCCAGGTTAATGCATTCCCGTCTGCTTGGGAACGTGTACGTGACGCTTTTCAGAAAGCGCATCCACCAGAGTTTGCTGGAAGCTCAGATGTGGTTATCTCGAGCCAATGGAGGAAGGACATGCAGAGGCATTTGAGGATGCATGAGTGCACTGATGTTCAGAAACAGGTGCTAGCTACTTTCAAGCTAGTTGGATCTGCGCTACAGTGGTGGGAGTCTATTACCACCGCGGAGGAGAGGGATACCCTCACGATTCAGGAGTTCTGGGTGCGGTTCGACCGCAAGTACTTTCCATCCGCAGTTCATACAGAGATGAGGAGGAAGCTGATGAGTTTGAAGCAAGAGGGCAAGACAGTGGCCGAGTATGAGGCCGAGTTCACTAACCTGTTGAATATCGTTCCAGACGAGATTCCAACAGAGAAGAAGAAGATAGAGAAGTTCACTGATGGGTTGAATTGGAGGATCCGTCAGCATCTGCTAGGGAACCTATCGTTGGCCACGTATGCTGATGTGGTTAACGCTGCATTACTACACTGCCAGGACCACCGTTTTCATATGGCCGAGGGCAAGCGGTCAGGGGAGTCTAGCCATCAGGGCAGGATTGGAGGGCATGGTGCCAGCGGGGCACAATCGGGTCAGGGGCAGAGACAGACTGAGCAGGGTACCCAGCAGGGGGACAATAAGAGGTTCCGGTCAGGGAACTACAGGCAGGGACAGGGAGGTTTCCGCCAGGGCCATCAGGGTCCAAACGGCCAGCAGGGCCAGCAGGGACAGAATGGGCAGCAATTTCATCAGGGCCAGCAGGGCCAAGGGAGGAATGGTAACGGCCACCAGGGCCGGGGACAGCAGGGGCAGAGGGGAGGGAACTTCCCAGGGAAGTGCTTTACTTGTGGCAAGACTGGCCATAAGAAGCAGGATTGTCCTGATAGGGGCAGGGCCCCACAGCAGCAGCAGCAGGGTGCTCGCCAGGAGCCACAGAGACCTATGTTTCCCGCCGCTCTTCCTGCACCGCCACAGATGGCAGCTTTGCCACCCATTCCAGCAGTCCCAGCTCAGCAGGGGCAGCTACAGTATGGACGTGTCTACAACGTTCACCAGGCTGCAGTTCCACAGGCACCGCCCGCGATCGAGGGTACGTTTCCTATCCATGGCACTATGGGTCGGGTGTTATTTGATACGGGTGCTACACATTGTTTTATTGCTACACACTTCGCGAAAGCTTTAGGATTGTTAGCTACGGCAGAGAGCACAGTGACGTGTGTCGACTCACCATTGGGGAGTGGGTCACTTATTTTCTTTATATGCCGGGGAGTCGGGGTAGAGGTTGGTGGTTTGGTATTGCCTGCGGACATGTTAGTGTTAGACATGCATGTTCACGATGTGATCATCGGTATGGACTGGCTCGTATCATATAGGGCCATGATTGATTGCTTCAGCGGGAGCATTGTTTTTGCCATTCCGGGGCAGGAGATGTTTATAGTGGCGATGCCTCGCCCAGAGGGAGGATCGACCGCTCATCTGTATTACATAGAGGAGGATACCTCTAAGGAGGTTGTGATTCCTTTAGATTCGATCCCGGTTGTCAGGGAGTATTCGGATGTGTTTCAGGAGATACCAGGCTTACCACCCAGTCGAGAGATAGACTTCGTTATTGATTTGCTACCGGGTACGAGACCTATAGCACGTGCACCGTACCGTATGGCTCCAGCTGAGATGCGAGAGTTACGGGATCAGATAGAGCAGCTGTTAGGGCAGGGCTTTATTCGCAGGAGTACCTCACCTTGGGGCGCTCCAGTTTTGTTTGTGAAGAAGAGGGATGGTTCACTGAGATTGTGCGTGGACTACCGAGAGTTGAATAAGGTCACGATACGGAATAAGTATCCGTTGCCTCGAATCGATGACTTATTCGACCAGTTGAGAGGAGCTTCTTTCTTCTCGAAGATTGACTTGAGGTCGGGATACCATCAGTTGCGTATCAGGGAGGAGGATGTCTCGAAGACTGCGTTCTTGTCGAGATATGGTTCTTATGAGTTTCAGGTTATGCCTTTCGGTTTGACCAACGCTCCAGCAGTGTTTATGGACTTGATGAACAGAGTGTTCAGAGATTTCCTAGATCAGTTTGTCATTGTCTTCATTGATGACATTCTGGTTTACTCTCAGACAGAGGAGGAGCACGCCGAGCATTTGAGGCTGGTTTTGCAGACACTTCGTCAGAACGAGCTGTATGCAAAATATGAGAAGTGCGGGTTTTGGCTGAAGGAAGTACAGTTCTTGGGTCATATTATTTCCGACCAGGGAATATCGGTTGATCCAGGGAAGGTATCAGCGGTGAGGGAGTGGGGACAGCCCACGACACCAACGGAGATTCGTAGTTTCTTGGGTTTAGCAGGATACTACAGGAGGTTTATTCGGGGTTTCTCAGAGATAGCAGGTCCTTTGACACATCTTACTCGTAAGGGTGTGCCATATATCTGGAGTGATGCCTGTCAGTTGGCATTCGATGAGTTGAAGGACAAATTGACCTCAGCACCTGTGTTAGCATTGCCGAGACCGGGAGTTGAGTATTTGGTTTACACCGATGCGTCTTTGCAAGGGCTTGGAGGTGTGTTGCAGCAGGAGAGACAGGCCATAGCTTATGCTTCCCGTAAGCTTAAGCCTCATGAGAAGAATTACTCCACACATGATTTGGAGTTGGCAGCAGTGGTATTTGCCTTACGGATTTGGAGGCACTATCTTTTGGGGGAGAAGTTTCAGCTGTTCACGGACCACAAGTCACTACAGTATCTGTTCACGCAGAAGGAATTGAATATGCGGCAGCGTAGGTGGCTTGAATTTGTGAAAGACTACCAGTTCGACATACAGTACCACCCGGGTAAGGCTAACGTAGTAGCAGACACGTTGAGCCGCAGGCCAGCAGATGAGGTAGCAGAGGTGTGGAAAGCGAAGTGGAAGGAATTGGGACACCAGGATGCAGTGGCCCGATCTTTCATGTCTGTGATGACCGTTACACCACAGATTGTCACGAAGGTTGTAAGGGCACAGGCAAATGATTCGTTTTGTCAGGAACAGATAGTTCGATTACTCACTGAGGGAGCTGAATCCTATACCGTTAGCTCAGACGGGGGATTGCGCTTCAATGGGAGATTGGTAGTTCCGGAAGGGGAAGAATTGCGGCACGAGGTGATGGCAGAGTCGCACGGCTCACGGTTCGCGGTACATCCCGGAGGGGACAAAATGTACCAAGACATGAGACGGCAGTATTGGTGGAGCGGTATGAAGAAAGATATCGCTGAGTTTGTCTCGAAATGCGCCACTTGTCAGCTTGTAAAAGTGGATCATCAGAGACCAGCAGGATTGCTACAACCGTTGGAGGTTCCGGTGTGGATGTGGGAGAGCATATCCATGGATTTTGTCACGGGGTTGCCTACGTCGCAGAGGGGTCACGACTCCGTTTGGGTAATTGTGGACAGGTTGTCCAAGGTCGCTCACTTTTTACCCGTTAGGACTGATTACACTGCGGGACAGTACGCCCAGCTCTTCATTTCAGAGATTGTGAGACTTCACGGTGTGCCCCTGAATATCGTGTCTGACAGAGACAAGATATTTGTTTCGCGGTTTTGGGAAAGTTTCCAGGAGGCCATGGGCACAGAATTGCGGTTGAGTACGGCGTATCATCCGCAGACCGATGGGCAGACAGAACGCACCAATCAGATGTTGGAGGACATGCTACGCATGTGCATTATTGACTTCGGGGGTGGATGGGAGCAGTACCTTCCACTGGTGGAGTTTGCTTACAACAACTCCTATCAGTTCACGATTGGCATGGCTCCGTTTGAGGCATTGTACGGTAGGCCTTGTCGTTCCCCAGCATGTTGGTTAGAAGTGGGGGACAACAAACTACTTGGGCCAGAAGTGATCCAGGATACTTCGGCAAGGATTGAGTTGATTCGAAGTCGCATTCGGGTAGCTCAAGACCGGCAGAAGAGTTACGCTGACGCGAAGAGATTTTTCAGAGAGTTCCAAGTAGGGGACCAGGTTTTGCTCAGGGTATCTCCTATGAAGGGGATTATGCGATTCGGGAAGAAGGGGAAGTTGGCACCGAGGTATGTGGGGCCGTTTCCTATTATTGAGCGGATAGGACCGGTTGCGTATAGACTCGGGTTACCGGAACATTTGCATCGGATTCACGACGTGTTCCATATTTCCTCGCTGAGGAAATACCTTAGGGATGATTTGGCTCATTCTCACATTTCTGTGGAGGACATCGATCTCCAGCCGGATAGCTCTTATGAGGAAGGGCCGATTGCTATTTTGGACCGAAGCGAAAGGAAACTACGGTCAAAGATAGTCCCGTTAGTACGTGTTCAGTGGCGACATCACAATGTCGAGGAGTCCACATGGGAGCGCGAGGATGAGATGCGCGAGCGTTATCCAGAGCTGTTTTTAGCAGGTACTTTCTAGTTTCGAATTTCGGGACGAAATTCAGTTATTAGGGGGGAAGTATGTAATACCCCGTACTTTTGGCTATATTTATTTTTGGGATTAATTAATTAAATGCGTATTAATTGGAAATTAATCCGGGTTATAAATACTAATGTGATGCGAATTGGTATTTGAGTATGTGCATATATGATTATATATGAACTTGGTATTATAAAATTTGTCGTGAGATTTATATACGGCAATTTGGAAATTTTATTGAGACGCGTGGGATCGCCGCGTCACGGTATAATATTTTATTTAAAAAAAGTGAATTTAAAATCTGTAATCCGTATGGTCGTTTTGAGTGCGCCAACGCGTCCGGAAGGGTCGAGATAGTCAGAAAACACTAGCCGGGGGTATAGTTTGGGTCCCGGGGTAATTTTAGACCATATCGGTAACTTAAAGGGTATTTTAGTAATTTGGTATTTTTGGGTAATTAAAAGTGACGAAAATTGAGAGTTGTAATCTGATAAGGATTGACCCCAACCAACCCTTATTAACCCAACAAGCTACGGAGGTTTATTGAAATTAGGTTTCACAAGTTTCCCCAAAGCAAACCCTAGCCACCATAGCCTTTTGGAGAAGAAAGCTTGGAGAAGGAGAGAGAGAGAGGAATTCTGCAGAAATTCTACACCAAATCCACACCAAATTCAGAAATCAAACCAAGGCAAGTGACTTTATTTCCATTTAATTACTGAGAATGTCTTTTCCATGTTAGAAATTGATGAATTTCAACTGTTCTTGGAAGATAATGAAAACCCATGTAGTTTGAGGATTAGAACTTAAAAATTGTGAAGAGAATTGCATGTAGTATGATAGGTAAATGATTTCCCTTATTATAATTGTGATTAGAAGGAAAGAAAACGAATTAAATTCTGGGATTTGATGATGATATGTAGTTAGGGTTCATGTTCTTGAGATAATTGGAAAAAGTGTAGAAAGGTGTAAATTAAATTAATATTTGGATGGATTGATCCCTTAGAAACATGTTAGGATGTGACTATATATGTTTAGTATTGATTATAGACCCTAAAACGTTGTTAGGATGGACTTTGGGTGAGATTAGAAGTGTTATAAATGGTGAAAAACGATTTTGGGAAATTCTGGGCCGAAACTGGCATCTCGTTAGAAGCAGCCCCAGGTCGTTCGAACGAGCTCGTTCGAACGAGCTTCTAACGAGTTGACCAGTCGTTATTAACGAGTAGGATTTTCGTTCGATATCTCGTTCGAACGAGATGTCGTTAGAAGGGTCAGTTCGTTCGAACGAACTGGGATCTCGTTCGAACAGCCTCGTTCGAACGAGACTTCTAACGACCTGACAGTCCAAACTCGTTCGAAGCCTCGTTCGAACGAGACTTCTAACGAGTTGGCAGTTTGACCCTTTTTGGACTGTTTTGACTTTTGGAGTTCCGGGAGATGGTTCAAGGGTAGAGTTAGCATCCCTTTGATGATATAGTGATTGATTTGGGACTTTTGGGTTGTTGGGATTAACAAATCATATACGAGAGTTATATTCAATGAATCATTTGGGTTGAGACGTGAGTGACTACTACGATGTGAGGATGAATTATAGCGCGTATAATTATGAACCGGAATAAAATAAGTTGTGATAACTAGTTAGTACAAGAATGCGATATGTACTACGATTAAAATACGGTATTACTAAGATGTGTGTTTACTTAGTATTAGTATATGGATTGTTTGTATGACATACCTACCATACTTGCTATCACGGGAGGTTTCGTTCGCTTAGGACCCTCTAATCCTTGTGTGCCTACGGGGGGGGATATAGACTGGTACCTTGATGAACATAGGTCATAGAAAGACTTATTGTGATATTAATAAGTCCGCTGACCGTGGGAGCGTAGGTATGTGCGTGACCCATGTGATGGTGACTATGTTCGCCTCCACTATTTGTGATTTGTGTTATCTGAACTATTCCTGAGAGATTCGGAATATGTGATCCTTATGTACGTGATGTACCGGGATGGATAGCAGAGTATGTGTGCACTACAGCTTAGATTGCGGGGTGCTTGTATAGTATATTTATGATGTGAATAATATACATTAAATTTAATGGAAATCCTCATGTTAATGTTGTAAAAATATTACGGTATTGTTTCGAGTTATTTAATGAGTTAACTGATCGTTATATCATTGGCATATTTAGTAACTGTGTTCACAGTAAACCTCTACTTAATTACGAGAGTTGTTAGGTTATATGGAACCGATTACATGGGTAGAACCTTTGGCAGTCTAGCTAGTTATGTTGTCAGTTAGCTAGTAATATGGGTCGATATAGATGGGTACTTACGTTAGGAGTGCACAGTTAGACGAGAGGTGAGAATATCATGCGAGTGTACGTCCTAACATGTACTTTGCATTTAATGTTTTAAATGTTTTTAAAGCACTTGCAGGTTTTTAAAATGATTTCCACTTTCGGGCTCTGACCCATTTGCTTTCAAATATATTTTCTTGTAAAACCTTTTTAGGTGCCCAGCCACAAGGACACCAAGCATAGGTACTCATTCAGGTGACGTGCTGTAGCTGGTTGTGGAAGCTACAGGGATTTGCTCATAGACGCTTCTATCTTTTGGATTCCAGAGTCACTATCTATCAGTTGTAGGGCATGTTGCCCATTCCTATTTAGAGCATTTTTACATTTCAGTTTTCAGACTCTAGCATGTATTGCTCAGTATTCAGTTTTAGTTTTTTTTATTTCAGTTTACATATCAGTTGTGGGATTTGTATTGAGGAGTTTTTCCTCCAGGTTTTATTTACATAGTGTGATGATTATTCATTCTATTTCAGTATGGTGAATGGTGTTATTTAGTTATTCATTACTCTTGTTGCATGTTAATCAGATTTAATAAAATTTGGCACTTACTTTTTAAATACTAGGTGGTTAGTAATCTTTAAAATGTTTTCGACAGTGATGCTATTAACTGAGCCAACTTGGCATTTTGAATTAATTTTATAAAGGAGTAGCTACCCGGTGTTTAATTAGTCGGGGTGTCACAATCAGCCCTAGTTTATGATATAATTCTCCAATATCACCCAAATTAACTTTCGTAACAAAGGTTTATTAACCTAGACTAACATGAACATAATTATCGCTAAAGAAAGCAAGAAATAAACACTTGCCTCAATTTCGAAGGTCTGATCCGTTGGTGTTTTTGGTATGGATGCGTTCTTCACGTTTCGATCTACACGATGGTGGGGGTGGTTGTGCAAGGTGGTGAACATAGCCACTCCTCCTTTGGAATTTGCTCTCCCTCACCCACTGTGTCTCTCTCTTGATTTTGGTGTAACCTAACCCTAATTGTCCCCATTTAGCTGATATATTATTTCTCCAATTTTCGTCCATTTAATTCCTCCAAAAATCCAAATTACAAAACTACCCCTACTGGGTGCCGGCTTGGCCTAAAACTATCCCGGAGTCCAAATAAAATACCCGGGTAGAGTTTTCTGACTATCTCGACCCCTCCGGCCGTAACGACGCACTCAAAAAGATCATACAAGTTACTTATAATAATTTACATTTTCATTCCACTTAATTAGTGCTAACACGACTCACACGCGTGTTCTGACATAATATACCAAACTGTCATATTTCTCTCTCGTGACAAGTTATATAAAATCGTCATTCCATATTACTTATTCTCACAGTAATATTAATAATTACTAACTTCTCGTCACGCTAGTAAATATTCAAATTTAATCCAGATTAATAATTAATTATCATACTTTAATTTAATTAATCCCACAATAATAATAAATCACATAATTATTTAAATCTTTGAAAGTACGGGGTATTACATACTTCCCCATAATAACGGAATTGCGTCCTGAAATTTAGAGAATAAGGCATTTCTGGTAAGGGCAACTTCGGGTATTAACCTCACATATCATGTACTCTACGCAGTACCCCCCATACAGTACATTACAAAATACCCTTAATAATGAACACCTCACTGATGTTATAATTTACTCTCCAATCCTTACCATTTAAGTTTCACCACTTAAGTTTTAGATAGTTGCTATCTAGCCTCCTACTACTCTCACCAGTAGGTTGATTTATATTTAGATATATAAAAATTTGTCTTACTACTATGTTTCCTCAGTAGTGTATTCTTCATTGTACGGTATATACTTTACACACAATATATACTATAAATGTTAACACATTTTTGCCATACTGCCTCCGCAAAGGACTATGGAACCTAAGCACGTATACTACCGGCTGAAACTTAATAATAATAGGAAAAGATCCCACATCACTCGGTACTAATTTCATCCTTCCAACATACAATCATACAACTCCCAATCATTTCCACCCTAGTTAACGGGCTCTAAAATTCCTCTAGACCTAGTTGATTATTTCCCTCCCCTCTATCCAATAAGCACAAGGGTGACAAGGATTGATATATAACGCCTAAAATGGAATCCTATCGATAATGAGCTGAGGGGAGTAGTCTTACACTAACTCCACCAGTGGAAGATATTACACTAAACCTTCTCATAATTGGAAATACGACATTCCTCGCAATGTGTAACTAGAACTCCCAGTCTGCCCGTTCGCCTGCGAGTGGGTTAGGCCAGATACGTTCGCCTCTTGATATTAATGACCTCCCTAAAACTCTTCCCAATAATCGAGTTATAACTCTCTTAACTTTATCGGACAAAAACTCCAATTGTCCCCCATATGACCTTACTACCCCTGGAATAATGGTTGGGGTTTACTGTTACACGTTATGATTTGTCCTATCTTGGAATAATGTGAGCTACTTTAATTACCCGACCCACTTTCACCCACATAGGGTCGTGATCCCGTTGTGAAGTACTTAACTCTGTAGTCCATGGATTTACTCTCCCATTACTACCAAGGAATTCCTAATGCTAAAGGAACTCTATTATTTCCTGATGGTCCACTTTCAATGGGAGCTCAGTAATGTCTTGCTTTACCTATGCCATCACTACGGATGGCTCATGCAACAGTGTCATCACTACATGTCGCAAGTCCTTCCCCCTCTCTCCAAGCTTCAGATTCCCATGAAACATGCTCTCTCCATGTACTATCAAGTAAGTTTCAACTTCCCCGAGCTAAACTTTATCGGATTCTTCCTATACTATCTTCATGGAAAATCTGGGAATTAACGATACTAACTGCCCTAACCCATCAAACAGCTAAGTTCTGAAGCCACTCTTCTACATTCAGTTACATCTCGCCATACGCATTGTGCCATAATTTTCAATTATGAAAAATACTATAATTCAACTATCTAGGGTGCCCATACACCCGATGTTTTGTGCATTGCAGCACCACCAAATAACAAATTATGCCCCACATACTTGGCATGACTATATGGTAAGATCCTACTCAGTCACCCTACCTTTTCCACCTATTCATATCTTATGCTATCCCAGCGGTCTGTTCGTGGTGTCAACGATTGGTAACATTATCACATATTAATCTTATATGGCTCTATCGGCCTTGGTTTGTAATATAACCATTACTTCACAGCTATAACTATGAATATTTCAATCACTACGAAAATAAATCCATGTACTAAAGGTAAACTTCTCCCAACTTCCAACGTTCGCTAAGTTTCATGCGTGGGATGTATCGCAAAGGGAAATCCAAATAAGAAACCCCCTGATACACTACTACCTAACACTGCTGGTCGTCGAGATCTGTTAAGTCCTTATTCCATAAAATATATCCCTGAATTCCCATCTACGAACATAAAAGTCTACTCGTCTTCTCTCATGTCACTAAAGAAAAAAAAATACGCAGTTTTCCAGGAGGGATCGATCGATCGAGTAAATGGGGTCGATCGATTGATGTTCTTGATCGATGGATCGATCAAGCAGTTATGATGAAACCTGCCATTGTCCTGTTACGGGTTTACCTTTCCAACCTCAACCAAATCTCCATTAACGATCCCCAAAATCCGAAACAACATTACTACAATTACTATATAACTAACTACATAATTTTTTACGTAAATGAGAACGCGTGTAATATCGATTTAAATTAAATTTGCAAGTTTCCAAGAACCCTTATTTAATTAGCGTCTACTTTTAAACCAAATAAAATCAACCCTTAAACATGCATCTAAATCAACCCATCAACTATAAAGCATGCGACACAAAGTTAAGGAAAAATCCCCGAAGGGCAAAACCTTTTATTTCTAGCACTTTAAAGAATTTACAAGACCATTGACTTACATACAACCTGATAATCGCCCACAAGTGTAACGCACGGTGTCTTCGGTATACCTTCAAAGCAACGGCTAGAAACAGTGTGACACAGAAATACCCGCAGGTGTCGATTCCTATGTCGGCGGCTGGAATTTTTCCTTTCCAGGAGGGCAGCAATGAAGAAGAGAACGGCTTCTCCACAAGGGTTGAATAAACCAAAGTTGTGTTCTTGGGTTATACAAAAAGATTCACAAAGGTTTGGCAATTGTGTGAATAAAAAAACCTAGAGTCTTGGACTCAGTAGGTGAAGACTTAGAGTATTTGGGACTCTGAAAATCGTCTTGAAAAGTCTTAAAAAAACAACTCCCCGAAGTTGGCTTAAATAATAAAACTTTGAGCCTAAAAAATCTCGAGTAGATCTGGAGAAGTTTATCCCAGGCGGACTGGTCCGGCTTGGGGGCGGATCGGTCCGATCGACCGGATCGGTTCTTTTATTGTAGGCTTCATCGGTTCTCTTGGGGTCCTGGGTATACTGGATCTGCATCAAATGGATCGATCCGGTTGAGGGGGGCCCGATCCGATTATCCGGATCGGTTCTTTTATTGTATGCGGACCGGTCCGGTCTGTCAGACTTGATTCCTCTTCTTCTTTTGATATTCGGATCCGTTGATGAATGTATGAATCTTGAATTTCTTCAACGGTGTAACGACGTGCGACATAATAAATTGTTAATGGACAAAAATGTCCTTACAAATCTCCCCCTATGTCTATGCCGGTACATACATAAAAACAAACATCCGAATTATCAAACAACTAAAAATGCCTATGCTATCGAGTTTGAAATGAGATAATATATGATAAAAACATAAGCAACATCTCAAAAACTCCCCAAAAATTCAAACTCCCCCACCATAATATGATAATTCTTTCTCCCCCTTTTTATGATGTCCCCAAATAGACAAATGAGAAGAATGAATCAAATAAGCAAAATCGGGGTGTCACGGTACACAAAAAATACACAAACTATTTTTGAATTTTTCAAATTTTTCATACAAAGATAGGATACCAATATGAACAAATATGATACAAAAATCACACCATGGATTTCGACTCAAACAACCAAGTCATGGAAATGGAATGAATGGGTGTGAACACATTCGATAGGTAAATCAACTCAATCAATCATATGTGCACGATGCATATGTGTACCCCTAACGAATGAACATCAAAGGTATCTTTAGGTGTAAAAATTTGTTGAATTTAGATGACATCGTCTTATGCAAATCAACAAATCAAAGTCAAATGATTTCCACAGCAATAACGTCCAAAACTATATATCGCATTTTCAAGAATTTCAAGGACGTGCAAACCCGTTTTAAAGTCTCCAACCAAACTCCCTCATATATATATTTTCTTGTAGAGGTAATCTAAATTCTCAAACTTTGGAGAATTGGTGCAAACACCTAAATGGCCCCTTTTTGGCATGAATATCTTTTTATTGCCTTTAAATTTTTTCGGGCTCTTTTAAACCTCTTTGGACCTCGGATAATAAAATTCCTCAATTTTTTAGGTCCTTTTTAACGGTGGCTTTTGCGTAATGGATAGATAATTACCTTTCGCAGTCCCTCCCCGTTATAAAATAAAGCACACAAACTCACAAAACGGTTTTTATATGCACAATTTCCTTATCAAAATTTATCGCGCTTGGTTCATTTTAAGGACAGGATTGAAGTGAAAACACCCAACCAACATGTGATAAGACAAGCACAATAATCAAACAAATCTGTGCAAGTGTGCATTAAAGGAAACATGAGTCAAACATGTAGGAAGTAGCACTTAATTACATCTTAATGACTCCAAATATTATAAAGCACAAGGATGAATTGACCTAATGTCTCAAAACACTATCAAATAGTCACATGAAAAAATGAAATGATGTTGTGACTCGGTCATCCAAAGTGTTCATCCATAAACGGTGCAACCAGAAAAAAAACAAAAGTCTTTTCGTATTTTTCAAAATTTTTCAAAAAAATATATACAAAAAGTACATGTCACAACGCTAGCAAAAATATATCAAAAAGCATAACTAACGTATGACCAACATGCAAAGACAATCATTTATATGATATGGCAAGAGAAGAATCATGTGCAAGTAAACGGGAATCAACTTGTCCAAAATCTAGTGCCTCTAAAAGTGATTTCCTAACCCAAATAGATGTGAAACATCGTGCGGGGGCTTTGGGAACCACGGGAACACTAGACATAAACATTCTAGAACATTTTCCAAGATCAAAACAAAAACGCCTAAGGTGACCTTTCCTACCACAATATGAACATGTGTAAATGGGTGGAATGACACCTAAAGTGTGATCTTTTCTAACATCCTTGGAATTAGTTGATCCTCTAAAACAAATAATGGTTTTGGCTTTAGCATTAGAAGCATGAGAACACGATGAGCCATTACCATCACTATCAAACCTACTTGAGTCTGTCAAATCATTTTTTAACTTCAAAATATTTGACTCAAGAAAAGAATTAGACTCTTCCAAATTAAGGGACGCCTTCTTCAAATTATCAATCAAACCTAGAAGGTTATCTCGCTCCCCCTCAATTAAAGTAAACTTTTTCCTAAGAGTCTCTTCACGTGCCACAAACTCATTGACTAAAATATTTTTATCATCTTTGGCACAAACACAAACCATAGAATTTTTAAGGTCCTCTAATTCTTTTTTCTAAAAATAGGACCCTATCATCACTCTCCTTTTTGGAAAATTTTAAAGAAACAAAGTCATGGTCCAAGGAAACAACTTTTTCACGATAAAAATCTCTTTGATTTTGAACCATTTGCAAAAGATCCATCGCGAATTTAAAATGAGAATTTTCTTTTTCCAAAACTTTAATTCTTTTGCAAAGTTTCAAATTCAAACTTTTTACATTTTTAGCATGGTCGTGAACTTTTTCAAAAATAGGCTCCTCATTAAACGGGGGTTCCATTGAAAAATTGCGATTTTTCACAAAACTGATTTTTCAAAAAAAATCAATATCACACAATTTTGCGGAAAATAGGATCACTCGATAATTTAGAGTAACCCGCTCTGATACCAATTTGAGAACGTGAGTAGACAAATTGTATCAGAAAGTAAATCCTCGAAAAATCAGGATCACGCAATAAATTAGCGTAACCCTCTCTGATACCAATTTGAGAACGCGTGTAATATCGATTTAAATTAAATTCGCAAGTTTCCAAGAACCCTTATTTAATTAGCGTCTACTTTTAAACCAAATAAAATCAACCCTTAAACATGCATCTAAATCAACCCATCAACTATAAAGCATGCGACACAAAGTTAAGGAAAAATCCCCGAAGGGCAAAACCTTTTATTTCTAGAAATTTAAAGAATTTACAAGACCATTGACTTACATACAACCTGATAATCGCCCACAAGTGTAACGCACGGTGTCTTAGGTAAACCTTCAAAGCAATGGCTAGAAATAGTGTGACACAGAAATACCCGTAGGTGTCGGTTCCTATGCCGGCGGCTGGAATTTTCCCTTTCTAGGAGGGCAGCAATGAAGAAGAGAACGGCTTCTCCACAAGGGCTGAACAAACCAAAGTTATGTTCTTGGGTTACCCAAAAAGATTCACAAAGGTTTGGCAATTGTGTGAATAAAAAAACTTAGAGTCTAGGACTCAATAGGTGATGACTTAGAGTATTTGGGACTCTTAAAATCGTCTTGAAAAGTCTTAAAAAAACAACTCCCCGAAGTTGGCTTAAATAATAAAAATTTGAGCCTAAAACATCTCGAGCAGATCTGGCGAAGTTTATCCCAGGCGGACCGGTCCGGCTTGGGGGCGGATCGGTCCGATTGACCTGATCGGTTCTTTTATTGCAGGCTTCATCGGTTCGCTTGCGGTCCGGGGTATACTGGATCTGCATCAAACGGATCGGTCCGATTGAGGGCGGATCGGTCCGGTTAGCCGGATCGGTTCTTTTATTGTATGCGGACCGGTCCGGTCTGTCAGACTTGATTCCTCTTCTTCTTTTGATATTCGGATCCGTTGATGAATGTATGAATCTTGAATTTCTTCAATGGTGTAACGGCGTGTGACATAATAAATTGTTAATGGAAAAAAATGTCCTTACAGTAAAACATGTCCGAATTCATCAAGTATAACGATTTAATGGAGTAAAATTGACATAAACATCAAGAACCCTATTTTTTCATTTAATTTTCAATCTTCCAATTCTTTTCCGGATTACTTGCTTCTAAATCCATACAAGTTCGTGGCTTATCCTCTACATGTGATTCAAATGCCCAGAATATGACTACTTCCTCTACAACATATGATTTTAAGTTTCAAAATAGTAATTTCTTCCATGAAGCATGTTCCAAACAACCATAGACTAATGTGATTGAAACATTAACTACAAATAAAGCAAAATAAATACTTGCCTGGAATTTTAGTTTCTGATTTGTGGACGAAAGAGGTATGGTTGCGCTCCTTGTCACGCGATCTACGTTTTGGGGGTGGTGGCGGTGCGAACGGGTGAGTCTTTGGCCTTGAGTTGTTTAGAAAGCTCTCCAACTTCTTCTCTAATGGTCGTTATTTGATTTTGTTTTTGTTAACCCTAGAAGGCAACTCCTAGAGGCTGATTTATCCTTAGGAAATTCGTGGGTTTAATTACCCAAAAATGTCAAATGTCTATAATACCCTCCGGGGATGCCAATTAAGCCTAAAAACGCCCCGAGACCCAAACTAAACCCCCGGGTACATTATTTTGACTATCTCGACCCTTACGGACACATTGGTGCACTCGAAATGACCATACATGTGACTTATAATTTATTTACTTTTAATAATAATAATTTAGTCTTGACTCGACACAGGCGCGTCCCGACTTAAATTTCCATAATTGCCATTTTATTCACTTGTAACAATTTTTATAAAATAAGTCTTATTTATTACTTTACTCTTATTGTAATATTTGACAAATTCTCAATAATCACTACCTCTCATCACGCTAGTAACTATTTAAATAAATTTTTGGATCAATATTAAATTTATATCTCAATTTAAATTTAATAAATCCCCAAATTATAAAAGCCATAAAAATACGGGGTATTACATATCACTCCCTTACTGGGATATACCTGCATCAACGCTTAATCATGCACGTCAATCTCCAAATATCTCTGGTTCATACGATAAGGCGCACGTGATACCATTAGAGGAGATTGATTTGTATCCAGATATGTCATATGTGGAAAGCCCTGTTGCCATCCTGGATTGTAACGAGCATAAGCTTGGATCAGAGGTGGTACTGGGAGTGCATGTACACTGGATATACCACAATGTTGTCGAGTCGACGTGATGATGATATACAGGAGAAGCATCTGGAGCTTTTCATGCCAGGTACGCTCAAATTTCACGGACAACATTTTGTTGTTAGGGGGAGAATGTAATACCCTGTAATTTTAATTTTAATTTAATTGGGAGAAATTAAACTGAAAACTAGTAAATATTAATTAGCATGATAAAGGATTAATATCTATTGGAATTATTACTTACTTGTGTGTGATAAGTAAATAGTTATACTATTTATTATAGTTCCCAAAAGATTGTTAGCAATGATTAAATTAGTGATGAGTCGATAGGATGTTACATCGACGGATCAATAAAAATTATAGGAGATTCGTAGGGTACACACGTGTAGGACTTGGATAATGAGAAGTTAGCATAATTGGAGTTGGGTGGCTCGGATTACCTTGTTTAGTGCACTGATGATTCAAGAAGGGTCAAAATAGTCGAGAAAAAGTACACGGGTGATGTGTTTGGGTTTCGGGGGATTTTTAGACATAAATAGGTCCTCAAAAGGGCAAGAAGGTGATTTTATATTATTAATTAAAGAGAAAAATAAGATTTAACTATAAAGAAGGCTTATTAGGTAATTGCAAGGTTGATGAAATCTCACCTTTCACTTTCCAAACAAGAGGTTGTGAGAAATAACCCTAAAAAGAGAAAAGGTGTAAGGAGGAAGGATCTTGGAGAGAAGATTCTATCCGAATTGAAGAACATGGGAATTGTAATCCATTAGGAAAATAAATACTTTCTTAATGTCGAATTTCAATTTTGTAGTTAATTACTTTCTTATATTATGTTCGAAATTGCAGTTTTGGTTACGAAAAACTGGGACTGATGATTAATAAATAAATCTATTAATAAAGATTACATGATCATTAATGAATGAACAAATTTGGGGTTGGATTATATTGATTGAATGTGGTTTTTAATGTAAGAAGACAATGAACTTAGATGGAAGATAAGATCTTAATGATTAATTGGAGATATGATTTCAAATCTTGAATCGGTGTTGATTTGCATGTTATATATATATATATATATCGATGGGATTGGATTATATGGATGATCTATGTACTAAAATTCTGGGAATTTTTGCTTAGAAAAACCTAGAAAGAATCCCACCTAAGAAAGAGGGATCCGGATCCATTTTCTGGATTCTCGTTAGAACCTCTTTAAAGTGTAATACCCTGTATTTTTATGGCTTTTAAAATTAGGGATTTATTAAATTTAATTTGAGGTATTAATTTAATATTAATCCAGAAATTATTTTTTTTATATTTATTAGCATGATGTGAGTTAGTAATTATTAGAAATTTGTTGAATATTACTAGATGAGTAAAGTAATATATGAGATTTATTTTATTAAAATTATCACGAGTGAATAAAATGGAAATTATGGAAATTTAATCCGGGTTTCAGGACTAAATTATTATTATTAAAGTGAATAAATTATAAGTCGTCCGTATAGTCGTTTTAAGTGCAGTGTCCGAAAAGGTCGAGATAGTTAGAAAAGTGTACACGGGCCCTAAAATTCCTCTGGACCTAGTTGATTATTTTCCTCCCCTCTATCCAATAAGCACAAGGGTGACAAGGATTGATATATAACGCCTAAAATGGAATCCTATCGATAATGAGCTGAGGGGAGTAGTCTTACACTAACTCCACCAGTGGAAGATATTACACTAAACCTTCTCATAATTGGAAATACAACATTCCTCGCAATGTGTAACTAGAACTCCCAGTCTGCCCGTTCGCCTGCAAGTGGGTTAGGCCAGATACGTTCGCCTCTTGATATTAATGACCTCCCTAAAACTCTTCCCAATAATCGAGTTATAACTCTCTTAACTTTATCGGACAAAAACTCCAATTGTACCCCATATGACCTTACTACCCCTGGAATAATGGTTGTGGTTTACTGTTACACGTTATGATTTGTCCTATCTTGGAATAATGTGAGCTACTTTAATTACCCGACCCACTTTCACCCACATAGGGTCGTGATCCCGTTATGAAGTACTTAACTCTGTAATGGTCCATGGATTTACTCTCCCATTACTACCAAGGAATTCTTAATGCTAAAGGAACTCTATTTTTTCCTGATGGTCCACTTTCAATGGGAGCTCAGTATTGTCTTTCTTTACTTATGCCATCACTACGGATGGCTCAGGCAACAGTGTCATCACTACATGTCGCAAGTCCTTCCCCCTCTCTCCAAGCTTCAGATTCCCATGAAACATGCTCTCTCCATGTACTATCAAGTAAGTTTCAACTTCCCCGAGCTAAACTTTATCGGATTCTTCCTATACTATCTTCATGGAAAATCTGGGAATTAACGATACTAACTGCCCTAACCCATCAAACAGCTAAGTTCTGAACCCACTCTTCTACATTCAGTTACATCTCTCCATACGCATTGTGCCATAATTTTCAATTATGAAAAATACTATAATTCAACTATCTAGGGTGCCCATTCACCCGATGTTTTGTGCATTGCAGCACCACCAAATAACAAATTATTCCCCACATACTTGGCATGACTATATGGTAAGATCCTACTCAGTCACCCTACCTTTTCCACCTATTCATATCTTATGCTGTCCCAACGGTCTGTTCGTGGTGTCAACGATTGGTAACATTATCACATATTAATCTTATATGGCTCTATCGGCCTTGGTTTGTAATATAACCATTACTTCACAGCTATAACTATGAATATTTCAATCACTACGAAAATAAATCCATGTACTAAAGGTAAACTTCTCCCAACTTCCAACGTTCGCTAAGTTTCATGCGTGGGATGTATCGTAAAGAGAAATCCAAATAAGAAACCCCCTGATACACTACTACCTAACACTGCTGGTCGTCGAGATCTGTTACCTTATTCCATAAAATATATCCCTGAATTCCCATCTACGAACGTAAAAGTCTACTCGTCTTCTCTCATGTCACTAAAGAAAAAAAATACGCAGTTTTCCAGGAGGGATCGATCGATCGATGTTCTTGATCGATCGATCGATCAAGCAGTTATGACGAAACCTGCAATTGTCCAGTTACGGGTTTACCTTTCCAACCTCAACCAAATCTCCATTAACGATCCCCAAAATCCCAAACAACATTACTACAATTACTATATAACTAACTACATAATTTTCTACGTAAAACATGTCCGAATTCATCAAGTATAACGATTTAATGGAGTAGAATTGACATAAACTTCAAGAACCCTATTTTTTCATTTAATTTTCATTCTTCCAATTGTTTTCTGGATTACTTGCTTCTAAATCCATACAAGTTCGTGGCTTATCCTCTACATGTGATTCAAATGCCCAGAATATGACTACTTCCTCTACAACATATGATTTTAAGTCTCAAAATAGTAATTTCTTCCATGAAGCATGTTCTAAACACCCCTAGACTAATGTGATTGAAACATTAACTACAAATAAAGCAAAATAAATACTTGCCTAGAATTTTAGTTTCTGATTTGTGGACGAAAGAGGTATGGTTGCGCTCCTTGTCACGCGATCTACGTTTTGGAGGTGGTGGCGGTGCGAATGGGTGAGTCTTTGGCCTTGAGTTGTTTAGAAAGCTCTCCAACTTCTTCTCTAATGGTCGTTATTTGATTTTGTTTTTGTTAACCCTAGAAGGAAACTCCTAGAGGCTGATTTATCCTTAGGAAATTCGTGGGTTTAATTACCCAAAAATATCAAATGTCTATAATACCCTCAGGGGATGCCAATTAAGCCAAAAAACGCCCCGAGACCCAAACTAAACCCCCGGGTACATTATTTTGACTATCTCGACCCTTACGGACACATTGGTGCACTTGAAATGACCATACAGGTGACTTATAATTTATTTACTTTTAATAATAATAATTTAGTCTTGACTCGACACAGGCGCGTCCCGACTTAAATTTCCATAATTGCCATTTTATTCACTTGTGACAATTTTTATAAAATAAGTCTTATATATTACTTTACTCTTATTGTAATATTTGACAAATTCTCAATAATTACTACCTCTCGTCACTCTAGTAACTATTTAAATAAATTTTCGGATCAATATTAAATTTATATCTCAATTTAAATTTAATAAATCTCCAAATTATAAAAGCCATAAAAATACGGGGTATTACATATCACTCCCTTACTGGGATATACTTGCATCAACGCTTAATCATGCACGTCAATCTCCAAATATCTTTGGTTCATACGATAAGGCGCACGTGATACCATTACAGGAGATTGATTTGTATCCAGATATGTCATATGTGAAAAGCCCTGTTGCCATCCTAGATTGTAACGAGCATAAGCTTTGATCAGAGGTGGTACTGGGAGTGCATGTACACTGGAGATACCACAATGTTGTCGAGTCGACGTGATGATGATATACAGGAGAAGCATCCGGAGCTTTTCATGGCAGGTACGCTCAAATTTCTTGGACAACATTTTGTTGTTAGGGGGAGAATGTAATACCATGTAATTTTAATTTTAATTTAATTGGGAGAAATTAAATTGAAAACTAGTAAATATTAATTAGCATGATAAAGGATTAATATCTATTGGAATTATTACTTACTTGTGTGTGATAAGTAAATAGTTATACTATTTATTATAGTTCACAAAAGATTGTTAGCAATGATTAAATTAGTGATGAGTCGATAGGATGTTACATCGACGGATCAATAAAAATTATAGGAGATGCGTAGGTTACACACGTGTAGGACTCGGATAATGAGAAGTTAGCATAATTGGAGTTGGGTGGCTCGGATTACCTTGTTTAGTGCACTGATGATTCAAGAAGGTTCAAAATAGTCGAGAAAAAGTACACGGGTGATGTGTTTGGGTTTCGTGGGATTTTTAGACATAAATAGGTCCTCAAAAGGGCAAGAAGGTGATTTTATATTATTAATTAAAGAGAAAAATAAGATTTAACTATAAAGAAGGCTTATTAGGTAATTGCAAGGTTGATGAAAGCTCACCTTTCACTTTCCAAACAAGAGGTTGTGAGAAATAACCCTAAAAAAGAGAAAAGATGTAAGGAGGAAGGATCTTGGAGAGAAGATTCTATCCGAATTGAAGAACATGGGAATTGTAATCCATTAAGGAAAATAAATACTTTCTTAATGTCGAATTTCAATTTTGTAGTTAATTACTTTCTTATATTATGTTCGAAATTGCAGTTTTGGTTACGAAAAATTGGGACTGATGATTAATAAATAAATCTATTAATAAAGATTACATGATCATTAATGAATGAACAAATTTGGGGTTGGATTATATTGATTGAATGTGGTTTTTAATGTAAGAAGACAATGAACTTAGATGGAAGATAAGATCTTGATGATTAATTGGAGATATGATTTCAAATCTTGAATCGGTGTTGATTTCCATGTTATATATATATATATATATATATATATATATATATATATATATATATATATATATATCGATGGGATTGGATTATATGGATGATCTATGTACTAAAATTCTGGGAATTTTTGTTTAGAAAAACCTAGAAAGAATCCCGCCTAAGAAAGAGGGCTCCGGATCCATTTTCTGGATTCTCGTTAGAGCCTCTTTAAAGTGTAATACCCTATATTTTTATGGCTTTTCAAATTGGGGATTTATTAAATTTAATTTGAGGTATTAATTTAATATTAATCCAGAAATTATTTTTTTTATATTTATTAGCATGATGTGAGTTAGTAATTATTAGAAATTTGTTGAATATTACTAAATGAGTAAAGTAATATATGAGATTGATTTTATTAAAATTGTCACGAGTGAATAAAATGGAAATTATGGAAATTTAATTTGGGACGCGCCTGTGTCGTGTCAGGACTAAATTATTATTATTAAAGTAAATAAATTATAAGTCGTCCTTATCGTCGTTTTGAGTGCAGTGTCCGAAAAGGTCGAGATAGTCAGAAAAGTGTACACGGGCCCTAAAATTCCTCTGGACCTAGTTGATTATTTTCCTCCCCTCTATCCAATAAGCACAAGGGTGACAAGGATTGATATATAACGCCTAAAATGGAATCCTATCGATAATGAGCTGAGGGGAGTAGCCTTACACTAACTCCACCAGTGGATGATATTACACTAAACCTTCTCATAATTGGAAATACAACATTCCTCGCAATGTGTAACTAGAACTCCCTGTCTGCCCGTTCGCCTGCGAGTGGGTTATGCCAGATACGTTCGCCTCTTGATATTAATGACCTCCCTAAAACTCTTCCCAATAATCGAGTTATAACTCTCTTAATTCTATAGGAAAAAAACTCCAATTGTACCCCATATGACCTTACTACCCCTGGAATAATGGTTGGGGTTTACTGTTACACGTTATGATTTGTCCTATCTTGGAATAATGTGAGCTACTTTAATTACCCGACCGGTCGTGATCCTGTTGTGAAGTACTTAACTCTGTAATGGTCCATGGATTTACTCTCCCATTACTACCAAGGAATTCCTAATGCTAAAGGAACTCTATTATTTCCTGATGGTACACTTTCAATGGGAGCTCAGTAATGTCTTTCTTTACTTATGCCATCACTACGGATGGCTCAGGCAACAGTGTCATCACTACATGTCGCAAGTCCTTCCCCCTCTCTCCAAGCTTCAGATTCCCATGAAACATGCTCTCTCCATGTACTATCAAGTAAGTTTCAACTTCCCCGAGCTAAACTTTACCGGATTCTTCCTATATTATCTTCATGGAAAATCTGGGAATTAACGATACTAACTGCCCTAACCCATTAAACAACTAAGTTCTGAAGCCAGTCTTCTACATTCAGTTACATCTCGCCATACGCATTGTGCCATAATTTTCAATTATGAAAAATACTATAATTCAACTATCTAGGGTGCCCATACACCCGATGTTTTGTGCATTGCAGCACCACCAAATAACAAATTATGCCCCACATACTTGGCATGACTATATGGTAAGATCCTACTCAGTCACCCTACCTTTTCCACCTATTCATATCTTATGCTGTCCCATCGGTCTGTTCGTGGTGTCAACGATTGGTAACATTATCACATATTAATCTTATATGGATCTATCGGCCTTGGTGTGTAACATAACCATTACTTCACAGCTATAACTATGAATATTTCAATCACTACAAAAATAAATCCATGTACTAAAGGTAAACTTCTCCCAACTTCCAACGTTCGCTAAGTTTCATGCGTGGGATGTATCGTAAAGAGAAATCCAAATAAGAAACCCCCTGATACACTACTACCTAACACTGCTGGTTGTCGAGATCTGTTAAGTCCATATTCCATAAAATATATCCCTCAATTCCCATCTACGAACATAAAAGTCTACTCGTCTTCTCTCATGTCACTAAAGAAAAAAAATACGCAGTTTTCCCGGAGGGATCGATCGATCGAGTAAATTGGGTCGATCGATCGATGTTCTTGATCGATTGATCGATCAAGCAGTTATGACGAAACCTGCCATTGTTCAGTTACGGGTTTACCTTTCCAACCTCAACCAAATCTCCATTAACGATCCCCAAAATCCCAAACAACATTACTACAATTACTATATAACTAACTACATGATTTTCTACGTAAAACATGTCCGAATTCATCAAGTATAACGATTTAATGGAGTAAAATTGACATAAACTTCAAGAACCATATTTTTTCATTTAATTTTCATTCTTCCAAGTCGACTCAAGAACATTGATCGATCGATGATCGATCGATCAAACCCCTTTCCTCAAAAACTGCATATTTTCCCCTTTTTTGTTTAGTCCGGTTAAAATGCTTTAGAACCCTTGATTATCATTGATAGAGTATAATGGGTTATGAAGATGACCAGTAGGGTCTAAGTAGACTCCGTTGAGTGAAATTAATATGAGATGAAATTTTGGGTTAACGGGGAGTTATTTATACATTGGGAATTGTGCGTACGTTTACTAAAATATTGAGACTCGTGAAACATTTAGACTAGAAGGTAAGTGAGGGTATACCTACTGAAATTTATACTTAGTGAGAAATAATACTTCAAGAGATGAGAAGTAAGAACGAAGTAAATAATAAATGAGAATAAAAGAGTCGAATCCGCTATGAGAAATAATTGAGTAAAATTTGTGTTGAGAATGGATAATAACCATTATGGGTCGTGGGCAAACCTAATTTGGAAAATATGAATATTTATGTGTGACTTTGTGAATGTGCATATATTATTTATCTGTGTATGACATACCTAGATTACTTGTTATCGACGGGAGGTTTGTGTGACACCCCGCCTAATTAAATACCGGGCGATCACTCCTTTATTAAATTAAATCAAGGTAAACAGTTGGTTCATTCTCAGCATCACTGTCGATAAAAATTTTCCAATTTAACACCCTAAATAATTAAGCTAAGTGTCAAAAACATTTTTCATACAAACTTCCAAATTTTAATTAAAGAAAAGATTTATATACAGAAAACAACATTTTTACGATATAGAATCACACCACGATGAACTAAAATAAAACCATACATTCGTCAATCGAATGTCAACATAATAAAACTAAAAATCATAAACCATCCTGAATAAATCCCGTAAAACAATACTGGAATAACTGAAATATAAAAATCCCCACAATAAATGAAATGATGAAAAGGGCGACACGTGCCCAATAAATGAGAGTAGTAGGAGTGGAGTCAATAACAGAAGCCGTCTACTCAAGTGACCTGCAACTCCCGCCTAAGCTGCAGCTAGTTCTTCTCAAAGGATCCTAAGCAAGACGCCCCTGTGGCTGGGCACCTGAAAATATACATATATATACACAAGAGAGAGAGAGAGAAAAAGAAATGGGTCAGGGCCCGAAAGTGTGTTTGATTTTAAAATACGTTAAGCAAGTATTTAAATTGATACAGGCCAATGCAACAACATATTAGTGCGTCTCTCTCTTGAGAAATACTCACATCTCTTCTAATGTACACACCTATCGCACTAACCTTCCCCACGGTTCGTTTATCTTAGCTTACGCATATATTTTCAAAACCGAACGATGTCAATGTTTTAAAAAGGTTACTTTCAATAATGCAGTACTCCTCTCTTTTTAACTTCATTAAATTATAAGGTTTCCCAGTGTCTTCTCATACTTTCACAAAACAAGTATTTATTATTGCGTCAACAACCATGTCCTACTTATCACATTATAGTAGGCAGATTAAAGTTTATAACCATATATATATATTAACTACTCGTATAATATATATATAACAGCACCCCAACTAATCTATGGTGCGGGCATACTCTGCTATCCAATCCCCGTATCGCTCACACAAAGGGAAACACAAGTTCGGAATCACTCTCGAACTGTATTAACATATACAAAACAACGTTGAGGCGAAGCATAGATTCCAAGTCCAAGAGGTCAGTACATACCCACACGTCTCTTAGGACCGTCCGACTATCAATCTAATAGCCCGTACCTAGGATCTCTATCTTCTAGGGTACGATTCAATATCCCCCATAAAGCAACACAGGATACGATCGTCCCAGCGCGGTAACCTCAGGGATAGCAAGTAGCGCGGGTACGTTTTTCACATGTATATAATATATGTACACACAATTATATAAATATACCCATTTCATCATATTAATATAGGTTTCTCTCGTAACCCATAGTCACAACATTTATCTTAAATTTCCCATTATTATGATTACGTATAAGGTTTCGTCTCTAACCTTAATTCGAAGAATTTTCTCACTCATTACCTAATACTCATGGTTTATATCATCACAATCTAAAATTCAGTAAGGGACTTTATTTGATTCCAACGTAACTCTCTTACGTACCTCACCCTTAAGTTATACATCTATCAACCTAAAGTAAATATCCCATAATTACCATACTTGTTGAAGATTAAAGGTTCTAACATTTATCCATATACCCTACTGGTCCTCAATATCTCCCAAATCCTTTTATTTAGAATTCCCAAAGGTTATTTCACGATAAATTAATTTAACTAATTAAACAAGAGAAATAGGAGTCTGCAGGAGGGGTCGATCGATCGAAGTTTGTGGTCGATCGATCGAACCTTCGATCGATCGAAGCTCTAGGCTCGATCGATCGATCAAGCAGGTCTGGGCAAAAATTCTGCAGAAATTGCAGTGACGGGATTGATTAAAGTTCTTCATCAAAACTCATATTTTCCAACACTAATCGGCCCAAAAAGTTTACTGTTAACATACTAACCTAATTCCAGATATCTTTAACGTTCAGCATGCGTGTATACATCATTAAACATGGTTAAACAATCTAAAATCTCATCTAATAATCAAGAACCCTAAAGTTTTCTTAACTTTTGTTCTAATCAGTTTTCTCCAGAATTTCCTTCTAACATAACATCACAAATTCGTGGGTTAATCATCTACTTCACATATTATTTCCAGAATATGGTTATAACGATTTCTACATGCAAATCCCTATCGAAAATTGGGGTTTTCTTCCATTGATTATACTCCTAATCATTCCTACACTAATATGATTATTGCACCAACGAAAATACGCAAGTTAAACACTTGCCTGGGATTTCAGAGGTCTGCTTTCCTGCTGATATTGGTGTGGTTGCGTTCTCCTCCTCGCGATCTACGCGTTGGTGGTGCCGGCGGTGAAATCGGTGGTGTTTTGGGCCTTGAATCACCTTGAGAGCTCTCTCCTTTCTTCTCCAATGGCCGTTCTAGGGTTCTGAATGTTCTAACCCTAAAAGTCTGACTTAAATGGCTGCTAAGGATGGCTAAAATTTGTGGGTTTAATTACCCTATTTTGTAAAATGACCAAAATGCCCTCCCGGGTCACTAATTAAGCCTAAAAACATCCCGAGACCCAAACTAAACCCCCGGGTACACTTTTCTGACTATCTCGACCTTTCCGGACTCGTTGGCGCACTCAAAACGACCATACGGACTACTTTATAAAATATTCACTATTTAATTAACATAATTAGTCCCGACGTGGCACGGGCACGTCCCGACTTAAATTTCCGAAATAGTCATTTAATTCACCTATGACATTCAATATAACCAATATAATATATTACTATGCTCATTAGTAATATTCAACAAGTTTCCCATAATTACTAACTCTAGTCACGTTAATAATTATAACATAATTAATTTCCGGATTTTTATTAAATAAATCATCACATTAAATTTAATAAATCCCCAAATTAAATATAGCATAAAAATACGGGGTATTACATACTTCCCCCCTAATAACGGAATTTAGTCCCGAAATTCGGAAAGTAAGGCATACCTGGTAAAAACAACTCTGGATATCTCTCGCGCATATCTGTCTCACGTTCCCAAGTGGATTCCTCCACATTATGATGCTCCCACTGGACTCGCACAAGTGGAACTACTTTCGACCTCAATCTCCTCTCACTATAGTCTAGAATAGCCACTGGTCTCTCTTCGTAAGAGCTATCCGACTGTAAGTCAATCTCATCTATCGCAATGTGAGTATGGGCCATATCATCCCGAAGATATCGTCTCAACGACGAGATGTGGAATACATCGTGGATGCGATGTAAATGTTCTGGCAATCCCAACCTGTATGCTACTGGCCCAATTCTCTCGATGATGGGAAATGGTCCTACGTACCTCGGAGTCAATTTCCCCTTCTTCCCGAACCTCATCACTCCTTTCATAGGAGATACACGCAACAACACTTGATCTCCCACATTAAACTCCCGGAAGAACCGTTTCGCATCGGCGTAGCTCTTCTGCCTGTCTTGGGCTACCCGAATACGACTCCTGATTATCTCAATCCTCGCGGAGGTCTCCTGGATCACTTCTGGCCCTAATAACTTGTTGTCCCCCACCTCGAGCCAACACGTTGGAGAACGACAAGGCCTGCCGTACAAAGCCTCAAATGGAGCCATGCCAATTGTAAACTGATAGGAGTTATTATAAGAAAACTCTACCAGTGGAAGGTGTGGCTCCCAACCTCCTCCGAAATCGAGAACACACATGCGTAGCATATCTTCCAACATCTGATTAGTACGCTCTGTCTGTCCATCTGTCTGTGGGTGGTAAGCTGAACTCAGTCTCAACTCTGTACCCATAGCCTCCTGAAAGCTTTCCCAGAAACGTGACACAAAAATCTTGTCTCTATCTGACACAATATTCAGGGGCACCCCGTGTAATCTGACAATCTCAGCGACGAACAACTGGGCATACTGACTCGTGGTATAATCTGTCCTTACTGGCAGAAAATGAGCCACCTTGGTCAGACGGTCTACAATCACCCAGATAGAATCGTGGCCCCGCTGTGATGTAGGCAACCCGGTAATGAAATCCATGGAAATACTTTCCCACTTCCACGCGGGTACTTCCAACGGCTGAAGTAATCCTGACGGTTTCTGGTGGTCCACCTTCACCAGCTGGCAAGTAGAACACTTGGACACAAATTCAGCGATGTCCCTCTTCATCCCACTCCACCAGTACTGTCGTCTCATGTCCTGGTACATCTTATCGCCTCCCGGATGTACTGCAAATCGGGACCCATGAGAATGAGTCATCACTTCATGACGTAGCTCCGCTCCTTCTGGAACCACCAATCTCCCATTAAACCGTAACCCACCATCCGAACTAACAGAATAGGACTCAGCACCCTCGGCTAGAAGTCATACGATCTGCTCCTGACAAAACGGGTCTGTGGTTTGTGCCTGTATCACCCTCGTAACAATCTCGGGTGTGACTGTCATCACGGATATGAAAGAACGTGCTACTGCATCCTGGTGACCCAACTCCTTCCACTTTGCTTTCCAGATGTCCGCTACATCGTCAACCGGTCTACGGCTCAACGCATCAGCAACTACGTTGGCTTTCCCCGGATGATACTGTATATCGAACTGATAATCTTTCAAAAACTCTAACCATCTGCGCTGACGCATATTCAGTTTTCGCTGAGTGAACAGGTACTGCAGTGACTTATGGTCTGTGAACAAACGGAATTTCTCGCCCAATAAATAGTGCCTCCAAATTCTCAATGCAAAGACGACCGCAGCTAACTCCAGGTCGTGGGTGGGGTAATTCTTCTCATGCGGCTTAAGCTTGCGGGAAGCAAAAGCTATAGCCTTCTCCTCCTGCTGAAGTTCTCCCCCAAGTCCTCGTAAGGACGCATCTGTGTAAACCAGGTACTCTACACCTGGCTTCGGTAAAGCAAGGACTGGTGCCGAAGTAAGCTTGTCCTTCAGCTCGTCAAAAGCCAACTGACAAGCGTCATCCCAAACATATGGTACCCCTTTGCGAGTCAGATTCGTCAATGGACCCGCTATCTTGGAGAATCCCCGAATGAATCTCCTGTAGTATCCGGCTAACCCCAAGAAACTACGCACTTCCGTCGGTGTCGTGGGCTGCCCCCACTCCCTCACCGCTGACACTTTGCTCGGGTCAACTGCTATCCCTTGCTCAGAAACAACATGGCCCAAGAATTGTACCTCTCGCAACCAGAATCCACACTTCTCGTACTTAGCATACAACTGATGCTCTCGTAGAGTCTGAAGAACATGCCTCAAGTGTTCGGCATGCTCCTCCTCGGAGTGTGAATATATCAAAATATCATCTATGAAGACGATGACGAACTGATCCAAGAACTCTCTGAATACTCGGTTCATCAAGTCCATGAAAACGGCTGGGGCATTTGTGAGTCCGAACGGCATCACTCTGAATTCATAGGACCCATACCTCGACAAGAAGGCAGTCTTTGAAACATCCTGCTCTCTAATTCGTAACTGATGGTACCCCGACCGAAGATCTATCTTCGAAAAGAAAGTTGCTCCCCTCAACTGGTCGAATAGATCATCGATTCGAGGCAACGGATACTTATTCCGTATTGTGACCTTGTTCAACTCCCGGTAGTCCACGCACAATCTCAGTGAACCATCTCTCTTCTTTACAAATAATACTGGAGCGCCCCAAGGTGAGGTACTCCTACGAATGAAGCCCTGACCTAATAGCTGCTCAATCTGATCTCGTAGCTCTCGCATCTCTGCCGGAGCCATACGGTACGGTGCGCGTGCTATAGGTCTCGTATCCGGCAATAAATCTATAACGAAGTCTATCTCACGACTGGGCGGTAGGCCTGGTATCTCCTGAAACACATCGGAATACTCCCTAACAACTGGGATTGAATCCAAAGGAATCACAACCTCCTTAGAGGTATCCTCCTCAATGTAATATAAATGAGCGGTCGAACCTCCCTCTAGGCGAAGCATCGCTACTACAAACATCTCTTGCCCCGGAATGGCAAAAACAATGCTCCCACCGAAGCAATCAATCATGGCTCTATAAGATGCGAGCCAATCCATACCAATAATCACATCATGCTCGTGCATGTCTAAGACTAGCATGTCTGCAGGCAATACCAAGCTACCAATCTCTACCCCTACTCCCCGGCATATAAAGAATATAAGTGACCCACTCCCCAGTGGTGAGTCGACACATGTCACGGTGCTCTCTGCTGTGGCTAACAACCCTAAGGACTTCGCAAAGTGCGTAGCTATAAAACAATGCGTTGCCCTCGTATCAAACAAAACTTTACCCATAGTACCATGGATAGGAAACATACCCTCAATCGCGGGTGGTGCCTGTGGAGCTGCTGCCTGGTGGACGTTATAGACACGTCCATACTGCAATTGCCCCTGCTGCACTGGAGCTGCTGGAATGGATGGTAGGGCTGGCACCTGGGCTGGAGCTGGAAGGGCAGGTGGGAAGAGTGGTCTCTGCGGCTCATTACGGGCTCCCTGCTGCTGTGGGGCCCTATCGCCCTCTGGGAAATCCTGACGCTTATGGCCGTGCTTGCCGCACACAAAACACCGGCCTCTGAAATTACCTCCCCTCTGT
The DNA here is from genome assembly GCA_949130495.1 of Sambucus nigra. Lineage (NCBI taxonomy): Eukaryota > Viridiplantae > Streptophyta > Magnoliopsida > Dipsacales > Adoxaceae > Sambucus > Sambucus nigra. Next base: position 163,172,486 of record OX422220.1, on the reverse strand, counting down.
CCCTGCTGACCACGGCCCTACTGGCCGTTACCTCCACGCCATTGGCCCTGTTGGCCCTGATGTGCACGCTGTTGGCCTTGTTGGCCCTGCTGCTGTCCCTGCGGTCGGTGTTGACCCTGCTGGCCCTGCTGATTAGACTGACCCTGATGGCCCTACCTGAATCCTCCGAATCCCTGCCTAGAATCACCTAAACAAAATCGCTTAGCAGGGTCCCCCTGATGGGAACTCTGCTCGTGCTGACGAGTCTGTCCATGAGTTGGTGCCCCACCGGCACTATTACCCTCGGTCCTGCCCTGCTGGCTGGACTCTCCTGCTCTCTTGCTTCCCTGAAGATGGAAGCGGTGATCCTGGCAATTTAGTAACGCTGCATTGAGTACGTCAGTGAAAGTACTCAAGGATAGATTTCCAATAAGGTGTTGACGGATCCTCCAAGCTAACCCGTCGACAAACATCAAAATCTTCTTGCCCTCAGTGGGTGCCTCATCCGGCACAATAGTGAGAAGTCTCGTGAACTCCTCCTCATACTCAGCTACAGTAAGGTTCTCCTGCTTCAGATTTAGTAATTTCCGCCTCATCTCAGTCTGCACTGCGGGTGGAAAATACTTGCGGTCAAACCGCTCCCAGAACAACTGAATAGGGATCGTGTCCCTCTCCTCCAAAGTAGTAGTGGACTCCCACCACTGTAATGCGGCTCCCACCAGCTTGAAATAAGCCAATAACTGCTTTTGTACTTCGGTGCACTCATACATGCGAAGATGCCGCTGGATGTCTTTCTTCCATTGGCTAACCGTGACAATGTCGGAGCTATCGGAGAACTCAAGGGGATGTGCTTTCTGAAAAGCATCCCGAACCCTCTCCCATGCAGATGGAAGCTGAGCTGGTACTGGCGCCACTTCCTGGACCTGGGGTGGAGCCTGCTGAATCACCGCTATCGCGGCATTCACCGCCTAAGCAACAATAGCGGCTACTTCATTCGCATTCATTGTGCCTGGTGCCGGAGCTGCTGGCTGCTCGGCTTGGGCACGCCTATCTTTCGGAGCACGTCTCGGAGGCATCTGAAATGTGAACAAGTTTATTAGTCTACAGTTATTATCACATCTCAAATAGCTGAAGACTTAAACGTAAAAGCAAGAATACAACAATCCTAAAAATAGGGCTCTATAGAAATAAAGTTACGCTGAAAGCGAAATAAGCCGTACAGATCCTATGGACACTAGAACCTGATGCTCTGATACCACCTGTGACACCCCGCCTAATTAAATACCGGGCGATCACTCCTTTATTAAATTAAATCAAGGTAAACAGTTGGTTCATTCTCAGCATCACTGTCGATACAAATTTTCCAATTTAACACCCTAAATAATTAAGCTAAGTGTCAAAAACATTTTTCATACAAACTTCCAAATTTTAATTAAAGAAAAGATTTATATACACAAAACAACATTTTTACGATATAGAATCACACCACGATGAACTAAAATAAAACCATACATTCGTCAATCGAATGTCAACATAATAAAACTAAAAATCATAAACCATCCTGAATAAATCCCGTAAAACAATACTGGAATAACTGAAATATAAAAATCCCAACAATTAATGAAATGATGAAAAGGGCGACACGTGCCCAATAAATGAGAGTAGTAGGAGTGGAGTCAATAACAGAAGCCGTCTACTCAAGTGACCTGCAACTCCCACCTAAGCTGCAGCTAGTTCTTCTCAAAGGATCCTAAGCAAGACGCCCCTGTGGCTGGGCACCTGAAAATATACATATATATACACAAGAGAGAGAGAGAGAAAAAGAAACTGGTCAGGGCCCGAAAGTGTGTTTGATTTTAAAATACGTTAAGCAAGTATTTAAATTGATACAGGCCAATGCAACAACATATTAGTGCGTCTCTCTCTTGAGAAATACTCACCTCTCTTCTAATGTACACACCTATCGCACTAACCTTCCCCACGGTTCGTTTATCTTAGCTTACGCATATATTTTCAAAACCGAATGATGTCAATGTTTTAAAAAGGTTACTTTCAATAATGCAGTACTCCTCTCGTTTTAACTTCATTAAATTATAAGGTTTCCCAGTGTCTTCTCATACTTTCACAAAACAAGTATTTATTATTGCGTCAATAACCATGTCCTACTTATCACATTATAGTAGGCAGATTAAAGTTTATAACCATATATATATATATTAACTACTCGTATAATATATATATAACAGCACCCCAACTAATCTATGGTGCGGGCATACTCTGCTATCCAATCCCCGTATCGCTCACACAAAGGGAAACACAAGTTCGGAATCACTCTCGAACTGTATTAACATATACAAAACAACGTTGAGGCGAAGCATAGATTCCAAGTCCAAGAGGTCAGTACATACCCACACGTCTCTTAGGACTGTCCGACTATCAATCTAATAGCCCGTACCTAGGATCTCTATCTTCTAGGGTACGATTCAATATCCCCCATAAAGCAACACAGGATACGATCGTCCCAGCGCGGTAACCTCAGGGATAGCAAGTAGCGCGGGTACGTTTTTCACATGTATATAATATATGTACACACAATTATATAAATATACCCATTTCATCATATTAATATAGGTTTCTCTCGTAACCCATAGTCACAACATTTATCTTAAATTTCCCATTATTATGATTACGTATAAGGTTTCATCTCTAACCTTAATTCGAAGAATTTTCTCACTCATTACCTAATACTCATGGTTTATATCCTCACAATCTGAAATTCAGTAAGGGACTTTATTTGATTCCAACGTAACTCTCTTACGTACCTCACCCTTAAGTTATACATCTATCAACCTAAAGTAAATATCCCATAATTACCATACTTGTTGAAGATTAAAGGTTCTAACATTTATCCATATACCCTACTGGTCCTCAATATCTCCCAAATCCTTTTATTTAGAATGCCCAAAGGTTATTTCACGATAAATTAATTTAACTAATTAAACAAGAGAAATAGGAGTCTGCAGGAGGGGTCGATCGATCGAAGTTTGTGGTCGATCGATCGAACCTTCGATCGATCGAAGCTCTAGGCTCGATCGATCGATCAAGCAGGTCTGGGCAAAAATTCTGCAGAAATTGCAGTGACGGGATTGATTAAAGTTCTTCATCAAAACTCATATTTTCCAACACTAATCGGCCCAAAAAGTTTACTGTTAACATACTAACCTAATTCCAGATATCTTTAACGTTCAGCATGCGTGTATACATCATTAAACATGGTTAAACAACCTAAAATCTCATCTAATAATCAAGAACCCTAAAGTTTTCTTAACTTTTGTTCTAATCAGTTTTCTCCAGAATTTCCTTCTAACATAACATCACAAATTCGTGGGTTAATCATCTACTTCATATATTATTTCCAGAATATGGTTATAACGATTTCTACATGCAAATCCCTATCGAAAATTGGGGTTTTCTTCCATTGATTATACTCCTAATCATTCCTACACTAATATGATTATTGCACCAACGAAAATACGCAAGTTAAACACTTGCCTGGGATTTCAGAGGTCTGCTTTCCTGCTGATATTGGTGTGGTTGCGTTCTCCTCCTCACGATCTACGCGTTGGTGGTGACGGCGGTGAAATCGGTCGTGTTTTGGGCTTTGAATCACCTTGAGAGCTCTCTCCTTTCTTCTCCAATGGCCGTTCTAGGGTTCTGAATGTTCTAACCCTAAAAGGCTGACTTAAATGGCTGCTAAGGATGGCTAAAATTTGTGGGTTTAATTACCCTATTTTGTAAAATGACCAAAATGCCCTCCCGGGTCACTAATTAAGCCTAAAAACATCCCAAGACCCAAACTAAACCCCCGGGTACACTTTTCTGACTATCTCGACCTTTCCGGACGCGTTGGCGCACTCAAAACGACCATACGGACCACTTTATAAAATATTCACTATTTAATTAACATAATTAGTCCCGACGTGGCACGGGCACGTCCCGACTTAAATTTCCGAAATAGTCATTTAATTCACCTATGACATTCAATATAACCAATATAATATATTACTATGCTCATTAGTAATATTCAACAAGTTTCCCATAATTACTAACTCTAGTCACGTTAATAATTATAACATAATTAATTTCCGGATTTTTATTAAATAAATCATCACATTAAATTTAATAAATCCCCAAATTAAATATAGCATAAAAATACGGGGTATTACAGTTTGCGCTTGAGGGCTGTCATATCCTGATGAATCCATGGGATTTTTGATTTGTCGCTCGAGAACATAGGACTATGAAAGACTTATCGGTAAGTTGATAAGTCCGCTGACTGTGGGAACGGAGGTATGTGCGTAACCCGTGGGTATGAGAACTATGTTCACCTCCAATTTTTGTGTTGATATTTGTGGTTCGAGGAATCTTTATCGAACCTATAGTCCCTTATACAACGACGTGATTATTGGGACAAGATAGCAGAGTACTGCAGCACCGCAGCTGTGTCTCGGGGTAGTATATTATATATATAATATAGTGAATATATATATATATATATATATACATGTGATGATATCTACTATATGGCTAAAGTATAAATGTAAGATAGTTATGTATGAAAACACTTAGTTGAATTGAATTAATAAGGGACTTATCCATGTTGATTCTAAATGGATATATATATATATATATATATATATATATATATATATATGTTTATAACATCATTATATGTATTATAAGGGAATAATTTGGGCTATAAAGAATGGATACATGTGGTTAATCTAGTTAGCGGGGGAACTATAACTAGGATGTCCGAGAGGTACGTTAGGGGTGCACACTAGATGAGAGGTGAAGATTCTCAAGAGAGTGTCTCATACTAACATGGTTGTGATATTAGCCGGTAAGCATTTTACATACTTGCTAAACTATTTTAAAAACTGTTTTACACTCGGACTCTGACCTGTTTTCTGTCATTTCTTTCTCTTATATATATATATGTATGTATTACAGGTGCCCAGCCACAGGGGCGTCATGCTTAGGTTCTTTGGATTGGACGTGCTGTAGCTTATGTGGGAGTTACAGGCCCTTTCTTTAGACGACTTCGTCATTGAATCAGTTCCTACTTTAGATCTTCATAGTTAGGGCATGTGTCGCACGATTTCCTATTACAGTTGGATTTGTCAGAGATTTAGGAAATTTCCAGCATTTGGTACTCCTTGGGAGTTAACTATTGTCAGGATGATTTCATTGATGGTTGTTATACTTGGTTTGGATTATATAGATGGTTTAATTCTTGTGTGTTAAATTCCGTCCTTAGTATTTATGTAATTCTTAACTGTTGGGTATTAAAAAGGTTTTTATTGGTATTTAATAAAGGAAAACTGAGGTTTTAAATGGTTTTGACACTTAGCTTAATTATTTAGGGTGTTCAAATTGGAAATATTATTTTGCGACAGTGATGCTGAGAATGAACCAACCGTTCACCTGGTTTTTAATTTAATAAAGGACTGATCACCCGGTATTTAATTAGGTCGGGTGTTACATAAAGCTCCGTTCGAATGATGTAGGTTATCATCCAAACGAGGTTGGTATTCACTTAAAACACTCTTGGGTCCGGTTTATGAATTTATATCTTTTCGCTACGAATGCGTGGCCTTCAGTTTTGTAATTTTCTAATTTTTTTGAATTAGTTATGATTTTTCTACACAAGGTTGTCCGAGACCAAAATCTTTAGTTGGTAATTTTTGGATGGACTTTACTTTAGGCACGATTTTGTTTTGAATAATTATAACACCTTTTTTATGTATCCTTTTCATTAATATGAATTCATAGTTGATGAAATTGACGTATGGTTTGCCATTGGAATGGGCTTTGTTTTTCTTTCGAACGACCAGTGGGTTAGGGTTAAATTGTTTCGTGGGAATGTTTCGAGTATTTTTATTTACTCAAGTGAGTATGTGGGAGGTTATCCAAGTGAGTGGATAATTAATTAATAAAGAGATTTGTGTCACAAATTATTAGTGAGCATTTAATAATTAATTAGAGTGCTCAAATAAGGGACTAGTTAAGTGAATAAATTGGGAAGTTGGGATGAACTTCGAGATTTAAATGAACCGTGCGCGATGGGATATGTGTACGGGTCTGATATATATATATATATATATATATATATATATATATATATATATATATACTTAATAGTGTTATCGGAGGAGGTTGTGCGTAGTGGGCAGTCCACCCTGGTGTTGACCAGTAGGTGTTTGATTGATTCCCCAGGTCATAGTACTATTCCATGGCCACTATCCCTATGTGAGGATAGGTGTTGGTTTGAGTCCGGTTGGGTGTGATGTATTATGGTTGTGACCCCAGGGTGTATGGCTATGAACTCCTTCATTGTATGTGTTTTCTATTAGGATCAGCGGTCAGATTTTTGAATAGATGGTTTTGTGTGACGCATGATGTTTGGGGCCAGATAACACACGCGAAATGTATCTGTGGAGTCCAAGCTCTGGGGATACAAATGTATCCGGGAAGTTCCAGCTCTGGGGATACCAATGTATCCGAGAAGTCCAAGCTCTGGGGATATGGTTATACATATATAATTGTAATACCCCGTATTTTAATGGCTTTCAAATTTAAGGATTTATTAAATTTAATTGAGATAAATTAATTTAATTTTAATCCGAAATGTTGTTTTAAATATTTACTAGCGTGACAAGAGTTAGTAATTATTGGGAATATATTATTTAGTGCATATTACTGGATGAGTATAGTAATATATGAGATTTATTTTTATAATATTGTCACGTGTGAATAAAATGACAATTGTGGAAATTTAAGTCCGGACACGCCTGTGTCGTGTCGGGACTAAATATGGATTAATAAAAGTGAATATTTTATAAGTTGTTCGTATGGTCATTTTGAGTGCGCCAACGCGTCCGAAGGGACGAGATAGTCAGAAAGGTGTACCCGGGGGTTTAGTTTGGGTCTCGGGGCATTTTTAGGCCTAATTAGTACCCCGGGGCGCTTTTTGGCCATGTAGAGGAATTACCCACGAAATTATGATGTTTATAAGAAGAAATTTCTGGAAATACTGGTTAGAACCATGTTTAAGAGAATTCTAGGGTTCTTGATAATTATGATAATTTTTGGGCTGTTAATCCATGTATAATGATAGAAATCCACATGCTTTACGTTGGAAATACCTAATATGGAGATATAATGTTAGTAGTATGAATCTTTGGACGTTTGGGAATGTAAAACTTGAATTTGGATGAAGAAATGTGTTAGAACCCGTAACTGTAAAACTGCAGAAATCGCAATACCTGCTGGATCGATCGATCGAGCCCAGAGCTTCGATCGACCGAAGGTTCGATCGATCGAGCCCCATACCTCGATCGATCGACCCCTCCTGGAAGACTCATGTTTTCCCTTTTTAAGTTAGTTAAATTCAATTTAATGTGAAATAATTCTTGGACATCCTTAATAAAGTGTTTTGGGAGATAGGGAAGATCAGTAGGACATATGAATAATTTTGGGACCTCTAATATATGACGAGAATTGTATTTTTGGGATAATTATATAAGGAACGATGAAACTACGTATATAAAGTGAGAGATTACATCAAATAGTTACGATAGAGAATAGGTGAATACCTACTGAATTTTATAGTTGGGAGGATAAAGCCATGAGAGTTATGTGGTAAGTTGGAATAATACCGAATTAAGGTTAGAGACGAACCCTTATACGCGATTCTAATAATGTGGAAAATAAGGATAAAATTCGTAACTATGGGATTTTAGATATACCTAATATTGATATGGTAATATTAGTATAGTTATATGATTGTGTATGCATATACTATCTATGTGTGAAAATCATGCCCACGCTACTTGCTATCCCTGAGGTTTCCGCGCTGGGACAGTCTTATCTTGATGGGACCTTTATGGGGGATATTGACTTGTACCCTAGAAGATAGATATCCTTGGTACAGGCTATCGATGTGATAGTTCAGACGGTCCTAAGAGACGCAGGCATGTGCCATCCTCTTAGAGACTTGGAATCTAAGCTTCGCCTCATCTTGTTTGTGTATAGATATCCTTGGTACAGGCTATCGCAGTGATAGTTCAGACGGTCCTAAGAGACGCAGACATATGCCATCCTCTTAGAGACTTGGAATCTATGCTTCGCCTCAATATTGTTTGAGTATGTGTTAATACAATTCGAGAGTGATTCCGAATTTGTATTCCCCTTAATATGAGTGATATGGGGTTTGGATAGTAGAGTATGCCCGCACCATAGTTTTTATTTGGCGTGCTGTTATGATATATATATTTTTACGAGTAGTTAATATATATATATGAAATTCTGAAATTTGGAACTACCTACTGTGAATTGATATGTAGGACATGGTTGATGACTCATATTGTAAATACTTGTTTTGATAAAGTATAATATGATACTGGAAAACTTTATTGATTAATAAAGTTAGAATGAGAACTTTGGTCACTAATTGAAATATTCTTTTAAAAAAAAATAGTATCGTTAAATTTTGAATCCTGCGAATAACCTAAGATAAGTTAAATCATTGGGGAAAGATAGCGTGATATATGATGAGATAAACCATTAGGAGGGTTAGTGCGATAGGAGTGCACATTAGAAGAGAGGTGAGAATTTCTCAAGAGAGTCTCGCATTAATATGTTGTTGCATTGGCCTGTATCAATTTAAATACTTGCTAAACAAATTTTTAAATCATTTACACTATCGGGCTCTGACCCGTTTTTTCTCGCTCTCTCCCTCTTGTATATATATGCATGTACTACAGGTGCCCAGCCACAGGGGCGTCTTGATTAGGATCCCTTGGAAGGAACGTGCTGCAGCTTAGGTGGGAGTTGCAGGCCACTTGCTTAGACGATTTCATTTACTTGATTCCACTCCTATGATTCTCAGTTATTGGGGCATGTGTTGCCCTTTCCACTGTTTATCTATTCTGTTGGGACATTTGTATTTCAGTTATTTCTAGTACTGTTACTTTGGGATTTATTCAGCATGTATGTTTTATATTAAGTTTTAAATGTTGGGATTTTGGATGTTGAATGTTTAAAGTAATTGGATTATGTTCCAGGATAATTGTTGTATGATTCTTACTTATTGAAAATGTTGTTACTAATTAAATAAATAATTTTCCTTTAAACATAAAATTGGTCAGGAATGTTGAAAAATGGTTTTGACACTTAGCTTAATTAATTAGGGTGTTAATTTGGAAAAAATTATTTTCACGACATTGATGCTAAGAATGAACCAACTGTTCATCTTGATTTTAATTTAATAAAGGAGTGATCGCCCGGTATTTAATTAGGCGGGGTGTCACAGGTGGTATCAGAGCATCAGGTTCTAGTGTCCTTAGGATCTGTACGGCTTATTATTCTTTCAGCGTTGCTTTGTTTGTTATAGAGCCCTATGTTTAGGATTGTCGATTACTTTGACGAGATTTGGTTCTCCTGCTATAATGTGTATACACTAGTGAATTCTAATTTCGTTTGGATGTGTGCGTGTGCCGAGCGATGACGGATGTTAGAAGAGGTCCGTTAAGCGTACATCAGGAGGCAGGGCTCAGTTGAGATTATGAAATATATCCGAGGATGATGACCGTAGTCGAGGTCACCTCCATTATGGCACGAGAAACCACGACTAGAAAGGCGACTAAGGTGCAACAATGATTTTCAAATGCTGTTATAGTCAAATGAGGTGCGAGGGTAAACTTACCCAACGTATTACAAAAATGTGTAGAGACTGTCAGTGGGAAATTTTAGAAACGCGAAAATTGTATGTGTTTACCAAAGGAGGTAAAGTATCCAAAGGCTTAAATATAGGACGGAGTGTGGCAAACTGAAAGTGAAAATTTAGAGAAAATTTTCTTGGCTTTTGGGACGAAATTATAACGGTTGGAGTCAACCACCAATTTTAGAAGTGGAATGCTATGCCTATAGGATAACCTTAGGTACAGTGTTGACCGTATGTTCCTTCCTCAACTGTTCAGGATGAGAAGCAAACGTGGTTCTAAACTCATCGCAGGAGGGCATGATAGAAGTCCAATTATGGATATGAATCCTAATCGTTAGCAAATTTTTTATCGAAAGAGGCAGATACTAGTGGAGGAAACGACTCCAAGTGGGAGACCAACTTGTAATAATAGTTGATAATACTCAAAGAGGTAATTCTGATGGACGACCAATTCAGAGGTTGACAATGTCATATTTTGTCAATATAGATGATAACGCTTCCTTATGGGGGAAGTTAAAGGAATCGAAGAATTTAGTCGAAAATAAGACTGAATACAACGGTGGTGGTATAGCACCACAAAAGGATGTAGATGCACATCAGGAAAACCATTTAAATGCTTCAGATAGTTAAATTCTTACCAAGTAATGGTAAATTCAGTAAGTACTATTATAGATAGTAAAATGATCTTTATGGCCTAAAAAGCTAAGGGAACAACCGGGATGGCTAACAGGAATCGAGTTTACTAACATCCGAGAGAAGGACAATCCTAACCTGGTTAGTAGGACAGGTGGTAAGTGGATTATGTGTTGAGGTATTTTGTGCGGAGTGAGATCGCTCATGATAATATGTTCCAAAATGAGAAAAAGGATAGGAATAGGTCCCTAGTAAGACAACGATTAAAATAATTTTGTTTTGGATTGGGAAGACGTGTTACGTCCGAAAACCATTTGTGCAGTCAAGACGATTGCCAGTATGGAAGTATAAGTTGTATCCTTAGAGGATGCGGCGTGTTTATGTGACACGAGCGAATCACCATATTTTGTTCATTGCTAGATTAGCATGTGAGACGAGCTTAATGCATATAATTATAAATGTTACCATTAAGTGAATATTTTTCCCTAGTGTAGCGGGATTTTTCTTTAGTGCTATCCGCGGAGGATGAATGAGTATATTAACAGTGTTTCATACTTTATTGAGGTTACTCGTTCTAGTGATGCGATACACGAGTATGATATTATCTTTGTTAAAACGTTATAGAAATGGTTAGTACGATAGTGGGCATTTATTACAAGGCTATCGGAGTAGTTGCATTAGTGCAGCATGTTTTGTTGTGGCGAGCTTTACCTGTAAGAAGGTTGGACTCGCACCTATATTATCTATCCTAGAGACTTCGGAGGAGATAGTGGGCTCGAGATATTCGATGCCAAAGTATGTATAGACTTTGTCAGTATAATTCCGTATGTATCGGGATTTACCATTGAGCGAAAAGATTTGACTCAGTATTATGTTTAGCACTCCCGACCTAGTGATAGGAAAAGTGCATTGTTATATTTATCCTTTAGAGATGTGGGAGTTAATATTTATACCCCTATTATTAGGGAAAGGAATTTCGAGAATTCTGAGTGTATGTATTCGAGGTTTATGAAATGCTATTACCACCAACCTATACTGAACAATAGTGCAATTAGTGAAACGTTCTTTGTTAAGCATAATTACGGGAGAAATTGTAACTTTTATGTCAAGAGACGGAATAAAGGGGTACATGCCACGGACGGAGGATCTAACGGATTTCGATAGTCGACAATGCGAAGTAGTAGTGTATCGGGGGGGTTCCTTGTTTGGATTTCACTCTGCGAGACATCCCACGCATCAAACTTAGCGTAAGGTTGGAGATAGGGAGACGTTTGGTCACTATTCCATGAGTTCGGTACCCTGGTCGAAATAGGATCAAGTAATTATGTATGTAAGTTGGAAGTTGAATTTTGTTTTAAGGTCATTGGAGCCGGATTTTTGTGGTAGGAAAGCATTGAAAGTTATCCCCACGAGTTGAGGGATGGAACGATGATAAGGAGAATTTAAGAATTTTGATTTCTAGGGTGATTGAGAGTACCCAAATGTCATAATCGCGTACAGAAAACAAGGTGAGTAAAGAGTTGGAATGATTTTTAGCATGGATTATCTGGAAAGAACTTCATATTATACAAAAGAGATGACCTGTAATTATTTTGATGAATAGAGCGTTAGTGATTTATTTTGGTTGTTGTACCTATTTGGGAAAATTGTTGTACTTATCTGAGGAAGGTTGAGAATTATTATTCCTCTTTTATTGTCATGGAATTTGAATGCCCTATTCCTTCTATTCCGTTGAATTTAGTTCGTTCTACAGATGAGTAGCCCACCATTCGCTCTTCTAGGGCGGTCGGGGTGTTGCAAGAATGTGGACATCTCGATTAAATGCAGTTAAAATAGTTCGAGTCGAAGGGACGTGGTAATAGACGTGTGAAATATATGTTTATGGGACTAGTATAACGAAGTGGAAGTGATAGAGTGGATTAAACATCACATGAGGGGCGATAATCCATACCTAAGTGTGCAATTAGAATAGCACGCCCTAACTTGATTGGAAGGCTGTGGGAAGCCATTCAAGAATTGGTATTCCTTGAATAGAGTAGAATTTAATTGTTATGAAGCACACCCGGAGCGGAGTTGTTATTAGTCAAATGTGAGAGCGACTTGCGCATACAAAGAGTAATGATGTTAGTATAGTATAAGAGATCCAGAAGTGCGCTTCGTGGAGAGAAGAGCACGGGTCGGAACTTTCGGCATACTCCAAGGAAGGAAGGGGAGTATTACATGTCACTTAATGTGAGACATTTCAAGGGAAGAATCGATATTTAGCGAGACGTAGTGAGTAGTCTCTACATTCACCGCCCATAGGTAAGGTTTGGTTGAAAGAGGAGAATCAACCAAAGAATTTTGTGTTTATCGAAAATTCCTGAACTAGGAAGAGGTCGGTAAAGCCGGTAAAGTTCTTGGATGAGTTGCCATCCTCAAAACAAGATCAAGGGTTTATCCCGAACATGTGAATTAAGTCGCCGAGAAGGAAGTGATTGATATTCCTTTGGGTTGGCTTACAATATAAACTAGTATGCCCCAGACTTACTTTGAAAGGAAGGATCGCGCCAGTGCATGGTCCGCGCAGTATAAATTTCTGAATCAGGATGAGATTGGTGAATCCCACCTTTGAAATGGGATTTTAGGAACCATCGGAGATAAGATTTCATTTTGAGTAGGATGTATCGCCCTTAGCCAGGGAATAAGCGCATGGTGATTAAAGATTAGTGGAGCCACGTGAAGGAAATTTTGGAATCTTGGTACGATGATTTCAAGTATTCTCTGTAGAAGCACTCGTACCTATTTGTCGCGTATGAGGTACTTATTAAGGTTTTGTTATGGAAGAACCTCGACTATTCTCCTTCCGTATGTTTAGAGGAGAGTAGATAATCAGAATTTTTGATCGGTCGAGAAAATATCCGATATCTATGGTGAAATTCCACGACTGTTTTAGGCAGTCAGGAGTGGTCAAATGTTCGTATGATCTTCTCAGAATGGGATTCTTGTGTATGAATAAATACGAGTAGTTTGTCATGTAGTGAGGTACGGCCTCCTAATGATAGTGAGATAAGGAAATTATAACGTATAGGTGTGACCTATGCGAATGTTGTCGGGTGGGAGCACAATGTGAAGTGTCTCCAATGAGAATGTAAAACAATGTTGCTGTGAGGAAAAAGCTATAGTGATTGAGCGCAAAATAGATAGTTTCCGTACTGACAAGGATATCCATAACTGTGCTACCTGATAGGCCTTATTTTTTGAATTTCGGGACGAAATTCCGTTATTAGGGGGAAGTATGTAATACCCCGTATTTTAATGGCTTTTAAATTTAAGGATTTATTAAATTTAATTGAGATAAATTAATTTAATTTTAATCCGAAATGTTGTTTTAAATATTTACTGACGTGACAAGAGTTAGTAATTATTGGGAATATATTATTTGTTGCATATTACTGGATGAGTATAATAATATATGAGATTTATTTTTATAATATTGTCACGTGTGAATAAAATGACAATTGTGGAAATTTAAGTCAGGACGCGCCTGTGTCGTGTCGGGACTAAATATGGATTAATAAAAGTGAATATTTTGTAAGTTGTTCGTATGGTCGTTTTGGGTGCGCCAACGCGTCCGGAAGGGTCGAGATAGTCAGAAAAGTGTACCCGGGGGTTTAGTTTGGGTCTCGAGGCATTTTTAGGCCTAATTAGTACCCCGGGAGGGCGTTTTGGACATTTCGCAATTTTGGGTAATTAAACCTACGGATTTTATAGGGTTATATCGGATGGAAAGTGTCATCTTTTAGGGTTAACACAATGAAATACTAATGACGGCCATTGGAGAGGAAGAGGAGAAGCTCTCCAAGGAGTTCTAGGCCAAGAACACCTCTGATTGCACCGCCGTCACCACCACCGCGTAGATCGCGCGACGGGGAACGCAACCACACCAAAATCATCCGCAAACCAGAACGTCGAAAATCCCAGGCAAGTGTTTATCTTGCTTATTTCGTTGGTGCATCTTTCATATTAGTTTAGGAGTAATTAGAATGAGTTTTTATGGAAGAAAACCAAAGATTTGAGATAGGAATTGCATGTAGTGATGGATAAATTGATAATTCTGGAAACCCTTGCCATGTAGAGGAATTAACCACGAAATTATGATGTTTATAAGAAGAAATTTCTGGAAATAGTGGTTAGAACCATGTTTAAGAGAATTCTAGGGTTCTTGATAATTATGATAATTTTTGGGTTGTTAATCCATGTATAATGATAGAAATCCACATGCTTTACGTTGGAAATACCTAATATGGAGATATAATGTTAGTAGTATGAATCTTTGGACGTTTGGGAATGTAAAACATGAATTTGGATGAAGAAATGTGTTAGAACCCGTAAGTGGAAAACTACAGAAATCGCAATACCTGCTGGATCGACCGATCGAGCCTAGAGCTTCGATCGATCAAAGGTTGGATCGATCGAGCCCCATACCTCGATCGATCGAGCCCTCCTGGCAGACTCATGTTTTCCCTTTTTAAGTTAGTTAAATTCAATTTAATGTGAAATAATTCTTGGACATCCTTAATAAAGTGTTTTGGGAGATAGGGAAGATCAGTAGGACATATGAATAATTTTGGGACCTCTAATATATGACGAGAATTATATTTTTGGGATAATTATATAAGGAACGATGAAACTACGTATATAAAGTGAGAGATTACGTCAAATAGTTACGATAGAGAATAGGTGAATACCTACTGAATTTTATAATTGGGAGGATAAAGCCATGCGAGTTATGTGGTAAGTTGGAATAATACCGAATTAAGGTTAGAGACGAACCCTTATACGCGATTCTAATAATGTGGAAAATAAGGATAAAACTCGTAACTATGGGATTTTAGATATACCTAGTATTGATATGGTAATATTAGTATAGTTATATGATTGTGTATGCATATACTATCTATGTGTGAAAATCATGCCCACGCTACTTGCTATACCTGAGGTTTTCGCGCTGGGACAGTCTTATCTCGATGGGACCTTTATGGGGGATATTGACTTGTACCCTAGAAGATAGATATCCTTGGTACAGGCTATCGATGTGATAGTTCAGACGGTCCTAAGAGACGCAGGCATGTGCCATCCTCTTAGAGACTTGGAATCTAAGCTTTGCCTCATCTTGTTTGTGTATAGATATCCTTGGTACAGGCTATCGCAGTGATAGTTCAGACGGTCCTAAGAGACGCAGACATATGCCATCCGCTTAGAGACTTGGAATCTATGCTTCGCCTCAATATTGTTTGAGTATGTGTTAATACAATTCGAGAGTGATTCCGAATATGTATTCCCCTTAATATGAGTGATATGGGGTTTGGATAGTAGAGTATGCCCGCACCATAGTTTTTATTTGGGGTGCTGTTATGATATATATATTTTTACGAGTAGTTAATATATATATGAAATTCTGAAATTTGGAACTACCTACTGTGAATTGATATGTATGACATGGTTGATGACTCATATTGTAAATACTTGTTTTGAGAAAGTATAATATGATACTGGAAAATTTTATTGATTAATAAAGTTAGAATGAGAATTTTGGTCACTAATTGAAATATTCTTCTAAAAAAAAATTGTATTGTTAAATTTTGAATCCTGCGAATAACCTAAGATAAGTTAAATCATTGGGGAAAGATAGCGTGATATATGATGAGATAAACCATTAGGAGGGTTAGTGCGATAGGAGTGCACATTAGAAGAGAGGTGAGAATTTCTCAAAAGAGTGTCGCACTAATATGGTGTTGCATTGGCATGTATCAATTTAAATACTTGCTAAACAAATTTTTAAATCATATACACTATCGGGCTCTGACCCGTTTTTTATCTCTCTCTCCCTCTTGTATATATATGTATGTACTACAGGTGCCCAGCCACAGGGGCGTCTTGCTTAGGATCGCTTTGGAAGGAACGTGCTGCAGCTTAGGTGGGAGTTGCAGGCCACTTGCTTAGACGATTTCATTTACTTGATTCCACTCCTATGATTCTCAGTTATTGGGGCATGTGTCACCCTTTCCACTATTTATCTGTTCTATTGGGACATTTGTATTTCAGTTATTTCTAGTACTGTTACTTTGGGATTTATTCAGCATGTATGTTTTATATTAAGTTTTAAATGTTGGGATTTTGGATGTTGAATGTTTAAAGTAATTGGATTATGTTCCAGGATAATTGTTGTATGATTCTTACTTATTGAAAATGTTGTTACTAATTAAATAAATAATTTTACTTTAAAAATAAAATTGGTCAGGAATGTTGAAAAATGGTTTTGACACTTAGCTTAATTAATTAGGGTGTTAATTTGGAAAAAATTATTTTCACGACAGTGATGCTAAGAATGAACCAACTGTTCACCTTGATTTTAATTTAATAAAGGAGTGATCGCCCGGTATTTAATTAGGCGGGGTGTCACAATAATGAGTGATATATATGTATCCTTATATGATATAGTGTGTATATCCATTTATAGCACGATTTTAGCTACGTATGTTAATCTCGTGATTATTTGAATTATAGCAACTGTGTCACTAAAATACTATTTATAGATGGATACCTAGTAAAGGTGGTAGACATAGCTAATAAAGAGTATTAGCAAGGTCGGGCTTACATAGAAGTTGTTATCCCAGTTAGATCGAGTAGATTAATTAGGATAATTAAAATGAACACATTAGGTGCACATTGTAGTTGAGAGGTGAGGTGTATCTTAAGAGAGCGTGACCGATTAATCTTGAAAGTAATACACTACGATTTTAAATGATTTATAGAAATTATTTACTTGAAAAAAATATTTTTTTACTATATGAGCTCTAACATGTATATTCATGTATTTCCTTGTTTTCCTTTTTACACCCCAAGTGTGCAGTAGCAGCAGCCGGGACAACAAGGATAGATCCGTTCTTGCCGATGGTAGTAGTGGATCCTTGCTTATACTTTTTTTCATTTCTTCTCTGGACATGATCAGTTATTTCCTATTTATTATTAGGCATGTTGCGCGAAGATGTTAGACTTATTCTCACTAAAGACTTTATATGTTTGTTAGACTTCTTTTAAGATTTTATTTCAATTTATACTGTGGATGTTATTTGGTGACAAATGGCTTATTCGGTTCACCCTTAGTATTTTCTATGCATTGTGTTTAGTCACCTATTGTTGTATGGATTATTCATATTCTTTATGTTATATTATACTGTGTCAGTGATGCTGAGAATGATCCCCGTTGAGATGCCGATTATATTTTAGTAGATGATTGGCCACTCGATATTAAAATAGACGGGTTGTGACTAATACATAGTAGGGGGACATGTATATAAGTTTTGTTTGCATATTACTTTTTTTATTTAAACATACCTACTTGGGAGTGCAATAATAGGAGGTTGCACATAGTGGGCAGTCCACCATGTCTTTGATCAACAGGTTTTGGGTTGATTCCCCAGGTTATAGTACTGTTGCATGACCACTATCCGTTCTTGTGGATAGATGTTGATTTCTCATATGACTTAGTGGTGAGATTCCTACTCGGTGGATCGGTGTGAGGCATGATGCCTGCCCTATTGCAGACAAGGAATGTATTCGCGAGGTCTAGGCTTTGGGGAAATGGTTATATGTATAAAATGAGTGATATATGTGAATACTTATATGATATAGTGTGTAATTCTATATATAGCATGGGTGTAGCTACGTATGTTTATCACATGATTATTTAATTATACCAAGTGTGTCATTAAAATACTGTTTTTCAACAAGTACAAAGTAAAGGTAGTTACACTTAGCTAATAAAGAGTATTAGCGGGGTTGGGGTTAAATAGCAGTTGTGTATCCTAATTAGACTAGGTAGTTTAAATAGGATAAATAAAATGAACATGTCAGGGGCACACTGTAGCTGAGAGGTGAGTTTATCTCAAATGAGTGTGACTGGTTAATCTTGAAAGTAATACACTACGGTTTAAATGATTTAAAACAATTATTTACTTCCAAAAATATTTTCTACTCGTCGGTCTTTGACCCAATAGTCTTTTCCGTTCCTTGGGTTTCCGTTTTACACCCTAGGCGTGCAACTGCAAGAACCGAGACAACGGGGATATATCTGCTCTAACTGTGTAGTAGCTGTGGAGCTACATTCTTGCTTAGATGTTGTAATACCCCGTATTTTTATGCCTTTTAATTTTGGGGATTTATTAAATTTAATTAGAGATATTAAATTAATATTAATCCGAAAAATCATTTAATACTTACTAGCATGAGGGGAGCTAGTAATTATTTTTGTTATAGGCTACTTTATGGGTAAAGTAAGTGGTGTAATTATGATTAGTAAAATTATCATGAGACGAGAATCTAATTTGATAATTTTGAAAATTTATCGGGACGCGCTTGTGTCGTGTCAAGATTAAATTCGGACTATTAAAAGTAAATAAAATTATAAGTTACCCGTATGGTCATTTTGAGTGTGTCAATGTGTCCCGAAGGGTCGAGATAGTCAAAATAATGTACCCGGGGATTTAGTTTGGGTCTCGTGGCGTTTTTAGGCCTAATTAACACCCCGGGAGGGTGTTTTGGACATTTTACATTTTTGGGCCCGAAAACCCACGAAAATTCTAAGGGAATATCATATGGTGAGAGTCACCTTCTAGGGTAAGAAACACCATAAACCAAAGACGGCCATTGGAGAGGAGGAGGAGGAGAGGTTTTCCAAGGAGTTCTAGGCCAAGAACTCCACCGTTTGCACCGCCGTCGCCGCCAAACGTTAGATCGTACGACGAGGATCACAACTACACCAAAATATCCACAGGTCTGAACCAAAAAAATTCTCAGGCAAGTATCTATCTTGCTCTATTTCAGTTCATGCTCCAATAATATTAGCCTAGGATTGATTAGGACTAGTTTTTGTGAAAGAAAAACCTATTTTGGAGATTCGAATTCGCATGTTGTATGAGTAATATATGTATTCTCGAAACCCAATTCATATGTAGAGATTGAACCACAAAATTACAGTAAATAAAGAGTATGAAATCTTGTAAAAGAATGGGAAGAAATCAAACAAAAGAAATATTAGGGTTCTTGATGTTTTTATGGATTTTTCCTTTTAAATTCGTTATTCATGATGAAAATCTGCATGCTTGGCGTAGGAAATCACTTATTTGAGGTTATAATACTTGTATTATAAATTATTGGGAGTTTGGTAGTCAAATATAACGTTTTGGATGATGTTGGAAGAGAAAACCCGTAACTGGAAATTCTGCAGATTTGTCATACCTGTTTGATCGATCGATCGACCTTAGAGTATCGATCGATCGATGCATCGATCGATCGAACATCTGCCATAGATCGATCGACCCCTCCTGCATAACTCACATTCCCCTTCTTATAGGTTGTTCCAACTTAAATGATTAGACATTCTTGGATATTAATGTTAGAACATTTTGGGATATAAAGAAAACTAGTAGGACGTATTAAAAATATGGAACCTTTAATGTAAGGCGAGATTAACATTTCACGGAGATGTTTTACATATAAGGGACAATGGGAATATGTGTTAAAGGGTGAGACTCGTAAGAAAGTTACACTGTAAAATAAATGAGTACCTACTGAAATTACACTTGGGATAATAGGAATGTACGTGTGTTACATAGTAAGTTGGAATAATCCCACAAATTAAAATAAGAGACAACCGCTATACGTGATAACTAAATAGTGAGTAATAAGGATAAATATCATAATTATGGGTCATGAGAGTGTACCTAAATTTGATATGGGAATTGTGTATACATATATGACTGTGTTTATGCATATACTATATACGTGTAAAAATCATGCCCGCGCTACTTGCTATCTCGGAGGTTACCGCGTTGGGACAGTCTTATCTCGATGGGACCTTTATGGGGGATATTGACTCTTTGGTACATGCTATCAGATCGATAGTTAGACGGTCCTAAGAGACGTGAGGGTATGTGCTGACCTCTTAGTGACTTGGAACTATTCTTCGCCTCAATTTGTATGCGTTTGGTGTTAATATTGTTCGAGAGTGATTCTGAACTTGTATTTCCCTTAGTACGAGTAATACGGGGATTGGATAGTAGAGTATGCCCGCACCATAAATTTTATATGGGGTGCCGTTAGAATATATATATTATATGTGTATTTAATATATATATTTAAATATGAAATTTGGAAACTACCTACTGTGACTATGGTAAGTAAGAAAAGAATAATTATTTCAACTTGGGAACAAGTATTTAAAAAGTAAGATGCGTTACTGAGAAACCTTATAATTAAATGAGGCTTATGTGAGAACTTTACTGTTTAATAAAAATTAACTTCCTTAACAATTGAAATTATCAGCATGAAATCTTATGAGTAACTTATGATAAGATAAGTTAAACTGCTGGGAGTATTAGTGCGATAGGTGTGCACATTAGAAGAGAGGTGAGAATTTCTCAAGGGAGTGCCACACTAATATGTTGGTTGCATTAGCCGGTAAGCATTTTAAATACTTGCTAAACTAATTTTAAACTGTTTTACAATCGGGCTCTGACCCGTTTCCTATTTTCTCTTCTCTCTTGTATATATGTATATATATTACAGGTGCCCAGCCACAGGGGCGTCTTACATAGGATCCTTTGGAAGGAACGCGCTGCAGCTTAGGTTTGAGTTGCAGGCCTCTTGCTTAGACGACCTCATTGTTGATTCCACTTCTAGCACTATTTATTTCGTTGGGCATGTGTCGCCCTTCTTCATTATTCAGTTGTTTTATCAGAGATTGTGATTCGTTTATTTTAAGTATTTATACATTGGGATTTATTACTGTCAGGATGTTTTCCTTTAAGTTTTAAAGTTGGAATTAATTAGTTGGATGTTTAATTGTTTGGATTATATGTTCCAGTATAGTTGTTGTGTGATTCCTTAACTATGAATTATGTAAAGTTTTAAATGTTGTTTTTTTTAAATAAAAATTTGGAAATTGATGTAAAAAAAAAATATGGTTTTGACACTTAGCTTAATTATTTAGGGTGTTTAAATTAGAAAAGTTATTTTTGCGACAGTGATGCTAAGAATGAACCAACCGTTCACCTTGATTATAATTTAATAAAGGACTGATCACCTGGTATTTAATTAGGCGGGGTGTCACAGATGCTCCAGTCGGTTCTTATCTAGATAGGATCAATTATTTCCATTGACAATGAGGCATGTTTAATATAAATAATATGAATAAAACCATATAATTAAAAATGAATGAATAAGTCACCATGCATAAATAACTAATAAGAGGGAACTGAATAAACCATCGGTCACCAAATAAAACATCCACGGTATAAAACTTAATAATAAAACTAAGTACATAAATATAAATTTCTGATAGTAATGTAAAAGCCTATACATCTATGGGCAATATGATCAAAACTAAAATGATTGATCCTATCTAGATGAAATAGGCGAAAGCATCTAAACAAAGATGTATCATCTACCATTACTTCAAGGAAAGAATGAATCTATCCATGCGGTCCTTGTTGCTAGTGATGCACACCTGGAGTATAAAAAGAAAGGTAAGAAAAAAAATCTTGCAGGTCAAAGACCGAAAAGTAGAAAATATTTTGCAAATAGATAATTGTTTATAAATTTATTAAAACAGTAGTGTATTACGTTCATTATTATTTAGTCGCACTCATTTGAGATAAAAATCACCTCTCAACTATAGTATAAACACACCTAATGTGTTCATTTTATTTATCCTAATTAAACTACCCAGTCTAACTAGGATATATAACTTCTATCTAACCCTAACCCCAATAATACCATCTACTAGATAAGTATAACTACCTTTTCTAGGTACACGTTCATAATCAATAATGTAGCGACACACTTACTATAAATAAATAATCATGTAATGGGCATAACCTAGCTTCACACGTGCTATAAACAGATACATACACTATATATATATATATATATATATATATATATATATATATATATATATATATATATATATATATATATATATATATATATATATATATATATATATATATACACTAGCGGAATGCCCGTGCCTGAAGGCACGGAGAAAATTTTCCAAAGTTTTATTTATAACACAAATAAGTATAAATAGTGTAAAACATTTAGGCATAATTTCTTTTTTTCATAGGACTATCCACCCAGTTTAATAAATAAATAAAATCTAACAACCAATAGTTCATTATGGATCTCGTATAAACATCATCAATTTAAGTCGAATCGTAAAAATTACATAAATACACCTTTTCGCGTATAGAAATGCAAATCACTAAAAACATGTGTAACAGAAATATATGTGTATGGCAACATAAACTTGTGAGCCTGCTATGCGCTTATGGAAGTGAATAATTGGTCAAAATATGTAACTGAAATATATGTGTAGGCTAGTGAGAGAACCCCCATCAAATACCACCAGTATGATCTGCACAAAAAAAAAATTACATCTCCATTAATACAAAACCAACCAAAGAAACAAAGAAAAATATGCATTGGCCATACAAAGAAATGGTTAGAAATATTCATTGGCTAGACAACAATAAATATATCATCACCAACATTTTAAAAATATTTAAATTAGTGATCTTAATTAAATCTTATACACAAATCGAATCTCACTTCTATCATCTCTTTAAAAGTCATAGTCAGAAATACCATTGCTCTCTTGAGTATTACTGCTGTCAGTTATTCTTTCAGTATAATACTCAATACTTACATCCTTATAGTTAATATTACAGAAAAAATATAACCATATAGACATAAGAAGTAAGAAATAATTAATGATGTAGAAAAATTTCACCTCGACAGTTACATTAAACAACTCGCCTCTTTTTCTTTTGTCTCCCTCCTTTTCTCTAGGAAGCTAAACAGCAAGGTTGAAGAAGGTCTAAACAAATTAATATTTCATTATTCGTGACACAAAGATAATTCAAAACTACACGATATCGTCATGATACTCTATTATACTTGAAAATTAATAGTACTACACAACTGCAAATATACGGATTAGGCAAAAGCCTCCCAGTTTTAGCATTTTGGCAAAACTAATGCAACTGAAGTTCATGTCAAAATCTTAAGTTGAAAGAAGTATAAAATAATAAATAGAGCCATAAAAACCTGGGGCTGACTCTGATTAAATAATTGATTCAACTCCAATGTTACTGATATCCCCAAGTTGTAAACTTGCAGTTTTTTATCCACATTTTTAACCAATTTCTGATAGTAAAAAGGGACCTCCGATTAAACTACGATTTACCATTCTCCAAAAGCTGGTACATGTTTGGGTTGCTCATGAGGAGAGATATCTACCAATGGCCTTTCCTTTATTTTCTAGTAGTTTGTAGGTAATGGCTTCGCTGGAAAAGTTATTCTGGAGATGCACAAAATAGAGTGCAAGTCTATGCATGAGATGAAATTTGGTGAAAGAAAATATCCATAGATAATAAGTGCGGGAAAATTCTACTGCACACTGTTTTAGTGTCCCGATTCCCCACCCATCTAAAATATAAACCGATGCCATCAACAACTATTTTACTAACTACAGGATTCTCAAGATCAATTTCAACATAAAGTGGGAAAAATCATCCTTGAATGGAACCCCTATGCCACCAAATAACAACATATCTTCATTAAAAAATTCTACATGATATTCTTACCAATGCCACTATTGATGTTATTCAATATGAAACTCCAATTTTTGTTTGTTCCATCTCGCATCCATCGTTGAAGCACGTACTTGAAGCTTCTATAGTTCAGATTCTAATTAGCTTCTGCATCCTTCATAACAACTTTTATTACTCCTCTCTAGCTGATCCGATGCTTCGTAGCCTTTGTCCAATCTTTAATTTGACCACTGTCTTGTGACTGTTGAGTATGAGAGGTAAGGAGTTGAATTGATGATGAGCACACTATACATTAAGTAAATTTTAAGGGAGAGAAAGACACAGGTCGTGAGGGATTGAGAGAGGGAGACAAAGAAACAACAATGGTGATAGAATTTGAATGATGAATCAACACATAGGAATAAATGAAGGCAGGTATACACAATGTTAAAACACATAGGAATGATCCCATATATACACATAGGAATAACATACTGGAATGCATCTATACACAACGTTAAAACATATTTACAGAATATATTTACTAAAATCAAAAAATTGCCACAAATGGTTGGGATCTTATGTTTGATCTCTACTGTTTTGACGACTTTTCTTTTTCTTCATCGAGTCCCCTTCTCTGTCTGAGTTTGTTGTTGGATTTGAGATCAAAGTCGACGCCATCAAAACACTCGATCGAATCAGATAAGGTAGTTCCGTGTGTGAATATGTTTAGTGCACCTGTATATTCAATCACATGTATATGTTAATTTGAATCACAAAAAAGAGATATTCGGTGACAAATTCTCAGATTATATCGAAATGAATACTGATCAACCTCGTATTAAGAGATTAACAATAGAAAAACATGATACAGGTGAAAGCTGGAAAATGCTGTCAGGTTCACATTTTTTATGCTAATAGCTAGATCAAATCGGGAAATAATAACATCAAATGAAATCAAGAAATTAAAATCCAAGTCCCTAAAACATAACCAACTGACATTAAAATAAAAAAGAAACATAAACTCCCAGAACATAACTGTTATTCACTCGGTTCAGAATAGTATATAGAATGCATTCTTACGCAGATTGCAACCGCGTTTTGCCCCAAATTCTTCCAAGTCATCACAACGACAACAAAAGCGTGTTGCCATGTCATAAAAACACGAACCCAGTGGTTCTTGATGGGGTTGCTGATTTAAGATTTGACACTTTTACTCTATAAATTAACTATATAGAATATAATATTAATTTTACTATATACCTGTCAACGATGCGGATGTAGAAAAGAAAATTCCCTGCTCTATCTTTCTTTAGTTGCCAATTGAGATCTTGTTTCAATAGTGACCTGAACTTATAACTCAAAAAAACAAAATAAAAAAGAACTAATTAACCCCACAATCAAAACGCAACAACTTGGAAGAGATAAATGGAAATGTAGGGATTTCCACATACTTATAAATAAGTTGATATCATGCTTTATAAGATATTGACATTTCAGCAAGCATTGTATAACATATCATTGTTCAAAACATATTAGTTTAAAGAGGTGTTTTTTCTGTTTTCTTGTGAAATATTGTTGTCATAAACGTTGCATAATCGATATGTTTATGAATAGATGAAAATATAATTGTCCATGAGCAAGGGGTTGAGGCATAACTTATAAGTCCCATCCATTTGACCAATGTGTAAGAACAAATACGTTATATCAATACGTGCCATTGGTGTATGGAACTAAATCTATTTTGAGCATCAATGAACAATGTTTACAATTTATTTTGAGCAAACACCAATGAACAGATCTTTTGTGTCATTAGTGTACGAAACTAAATCTTATATTTAGTTCAAATCTCCAAAAAAAAGGCTTCGTAAATATAAACAGGGTTGACACACTGTAAACAACATAAAACAAAAGCTCATATTCCATACACCAATGACACAAATACATGATGGACACCAAGATATAAAACCGTTTCAGTTTATGTGGACTTCCATTCCCATTCATTTCAGTTCAAACAAATTCATCAAAAAACAAACTAAGAATTACAGCCGCATTCAAATCATATTAGACGTACAACAATGCTATCACTTACACTAATTCGTTAACAGATGTAACCACCAATAAAACCACCAACCAAACTAAGAGGATGATTTATGAATAATTTCAACACACGAAACAAACTAAGACCCCAACCAAAATAAATACCGTTAACATACCCTATTTATATACCAAATAAGTAGAGTCCAATGTGAAACCAATGTTAATAAATCAACATGTTGGACATTAAAATTATTTAATAGTGCCCTTTGGAGGTAGGAAATCTTAAAACAGAGTGTGCGAATGGATAAATCAAACACCTTCTTATTCACCTTTTTATTCACATCATTCTTCACCTTTTTATTCACGTGGGCCTCAGCGATCTCCCGCATCTTCATGAGAACCATAACTGATATCTCCTCAGCAGCGAATTCCTTATCCTTCCCTTTGTAGTTGACCATGATCCTGGGCCTGTCATCGGGGCCCGCACTGACCCTGAATGGCTAGAACTACATGTCACGTTGTACACATGAATCACTAAATTTCCTACCAACCAATCACTTTTCATGAAATACCGTGTTGGTGGGGTTCATCTTGGCCTGACCCTCGGTTCTATCACTGATGAGGCACTCTATGTCGGAGAAAGCCCCATAAGATGGGGTTGTCCTGTTTTCGTGATTGTTGGTGATTATTTTAACATGGTTCTTATTCCACACCCTCTTTTTCTTCCCATTCTTAGTACTTTATAAAATCAAAGGAATAATCAAAGGCATCACTCTCTGAAATTGATTAATTTTAAAAGAGAAAGTTACACTAAATTGGAATGTAAATCTAATATGTTGCAATATAAGCACTGGATAGGTTATTAATAATTAATATAAGCACTGGATAGCAATAGAAGTAATATAAGCACTAGATAGCAATAGAAGCACTGCAATAAAACTACAAATTAATACAACTCATCAATAATAAGTAACATAAAGTAGTTCGATACAGTGTTTTGGTTTCATAAACTTCTTCTAGAATGATAACATTCACATCTCGTAGTTTGTAATCATCATTGAAAACCATCAAACCAATCAGAAACTGCTATGGAAAAGTACCCTATCAACAAATCAAAGGGGCATTATAATATATAAGGGGCATTGTAATATATAAGGGTCATTATAATATATAAGGGGCATCATCTAATTATCACTAACTGCATTCCCTATAGAATTGAAATCATCATCGAATTATCAAACAATGCAGTTAATGCCCCTTATATAATATCAATTAATGCAGTTAATTACTCCAACTGCATGCCCTATAGAATTGTTAGATTCAACTCCATCAACGAAAATATTCGGTTCCTTATCATCATGACTGTTGATGTAAAAAATTAGATCACTCTAATAATTCAATCACAGATAAATAAATGAGACAAAGAATTTTAAAGTGGTTCAGCCTTATAATAATGGCCTACGTCCACTGTTGTTTTATTGCTGAGTGTTTGGGAATTCTCGATTACAAGTTATCTCAAGAAATTCCGGTTTAGGGTCCTTTTTCAATGAGGATTGTATAATGTATTTATAGCCCTGAGGCTGTAATGTGAAAGGGTACTACATTAAATGATATACATATGAAAGGGTAATACATTTCATGCCCTCTTTGCGTGCGTGTCCAAATGATAAGCATTTAATGAGCATTTAAACTGTTGGTATCCTGCTTCGAGGTGCAGATCGGACCGCCATGAGTTGCTCGGACCGCCTAAGCTTCTCGGTATTTAAGAGTTCCTCGGAGAGGCATTGTTCCTCAGAACTTGTGAGTTCCTCGGGGAACTAGTCTTCCTCGTTGTAGCCTTGTTCCTCGGAGCGAGTGGGTTACTCGGAAGTATTTACTGTTTCCATGTAGATAGCCACGTGTCTTCATATGATTGGTCCATGTCAGCAGATTAATTTTGGTATCAACAGAAGCCCCCAATGTTTCATAGTTCGAAATTTGAGGAGTATGGAACATTCTTTCTCGGATTATGGTAGCTTTAAATAGTCTTCCTGATTTTTAGGAGCGTTTCCCTTGTATTTATTTATCCTTCCCAATTCGTAGAATCATATTTTTTTGGGCTTTTTTACGTGCTTCGATTCCCGCGTTACTTTTCGTCTTCTTGGCCGCTGTTGTTCGCTTCGATTCCCGTGCCACTTTTCCTCTTTTTACCCGATGTTGTCCGCTTTGATTCCCGCGCTACTTTTCATCTTTTAAGTCGCCGGTAACGTAATCATCCTTTTTTGTAATCATTACTTCACCATTTCCCAAGGCAAGGTACTTAAACTTCACAGATGCTCCCATCGTCTTCTACCTTTCCAAATTTTCGTCTTTTGAGTTTTACGTCGTCTCTTCCTACTCTCTCGTGCGTTCATCTTTTCCGTCGTTCGTTGTCAGCAGATCCATTATTTTCCTGTAAGATCTTCTTCCTTCATCTTTATTTCTTTATTCACCATGGTTTACCCT
Source organism: Sambucus nigra (assembly GCA_949130495.1). NCBI lineage: Eukaryota > Viridiplantae > Streptophyta > Magnoliopsida > Dipsacales > Adoxaceae > Sambucus > Sambucus nigra. Next base: position 163,143,923 of record OX422220.1, on the reverse strand, counting down.
GTTGAGTCTCTTGAGAAACTCCGTTCTGATTTCTCAATTCCCTCTTGGGTTGTCTTGGAAGAGCTTTCTGAGCCTTCTAATTACTTCCATTTGGCTGAGGGACATTGGTTCCCCAGTCTCTTTTTTGCCGAGTGTGGATATTCTTTTCCACCAAATTCCTTGTGTCTGGAATTTTGTTAGTATTTTGACGTTGTTCCTGCACGAATAGCCCCCAACACCTGGAGAATAGTTAATGGGGTGCATAGGTTAAATCAAGTGCATGGAACTCGTATAGGAATTCAAGAAATCATGTACTGCTATAGATGGGCAGTCAATGAAAATATTTATTATTTAAAAACTAGATTTTTAAACAGAGCTTTAGTAGTTAATCTCCCTGATGCCAATAGGGATTATTTTGAACATGGGGTTGTCATAAAAAATTGGCAACACCCTCCATTGACTGGAGATGAGGTTTACCAGGGTCCCAGATGCCCTCCTTATGGCAATGGGATAGGTTATTTTTATTTCATTTTATTTTGAAATTATTTTTCTTTTGTGTTTGATAAAATGTGCCACTGATAACAATGTTTATTTATTTGCAGTTGATAGCAAGAGAAAGTGCCCCAAAGAGGCAGATGTCAATATAAGGCATTTGAAACTTATCTGGAGTCTGCATCAAAGTGTTGCCGACGAGCACATTAGATCAGCTTCGTATCTGCTCCAGTACAAGAGCTACACCACTTCCTTCACTGCTCGTCCAGTGATAAGTGAATCAGAGCCAGTTCCAGCTTCCACAAGCTCATCGCATGAATCCCATATTCCTTTAAGTGAAAGGATGAAGAAGAGAAGAACTCCTGCTCTGTTTGAGAAAACTGCCTCCGGTTCTGGGGAGGTAAAAAGGTGTAATACCCCGTACTTTTGGCTATATTTATTTTTGGGATTAATTAATTAAATGCGTATTAATTGGAAATTAATCCGGGTTATAAATACTAATGTGATGTGAATTGGTATTTGATTATGGGCATATATGATTATATATGTATTTGGTATTATGAAATTTGTCGTGAGATTTATATACGACAATTTGGAAATTTTGTTGAGACGCGTGGGACCGCCGCGTCACGGTATAATATTTTGATATTAAAAAGTGAATTTAAAATCTATAATCCGTATGGTCGTTTTGAGTGCGCCAACGCGTCCGGAAGGGTCGAGATAGTCAGAAAACACTAGCCGGGGGTATAGTTTGGGTCCCGGGGTATTTTTAGGCCATTCCGGCACCATAAAGGGTATTTTAGTAATTTAGTATTTTTGGGTAATTAAAATTGACGAAAATTGAGAGTTGTAATCTGATAAGGAATTGACCCAACCAACCCTTATTAACCCAACAAGCCACGGAGGTTTATTAAATTAGGTTTTCATAAGTTCCCCCAAAGCAAACCCTAGCCACCATAGCTTTTTAGAGAAGAAAACTTGGAGAAGGAGAGAGAGAGAGGAACTCTGCAGAAACTTCATCAAACCTACATCAAAACCAGAAATCAAACCAAGGCAAGTGTTTTAATCATATTTAAATTCGTAGAATGTTTCCTCCATGTTAGAAGATTGATAAATTACAACTATTCTTGGAAGATAATGAAAACCCATGTAGTTTGAAGTTAGAACTTGAATATTGTGAAGAGAATTGCATGTAGTATGATAGGAGACGATTTCCCCTTATATTAATTGTGATTTGAAGGAATTATAACGAAATAAATTCTGGGATTTGAGGATGATTTAAACCTAGGGTTCATGTTCTAGAGAAATTGGGAAAAGTGTAGAGATTTGTAAATTTAGTTGATGTTATGATTATTCAATCCTTGAAAACATGTTAGGAGATGATGTAAATATGTTTAAGATGAATTAGAGACCCTAAAACGTTATTGGGATGAACCTTGGATGAGATTAGAAGTGATAAAAATGGTGAAAAACGTAATTGGAAAAATCTGGGCCGAAACTGGCCACTCGTTAGAAGCAGCCCCCAGGTCGTTCGAACGAGCTCGTTCGAACGAGCTTCTAACGAGTTGACCAGTCGTTACTAACGAGTAGGATTTTCGTTCGATATCTCGTTCGAACGAGATATCGTTAGAAGGGTCAGTTCGTTCGAACGAACTGGGATCTCGTTCGAACAGCCTCGTTCGAACGAGACTTCTAACGACCTGACAGTCCAAACTCGTTCGAAGCCTCGTTCGAACGAGACTTCTAATGAGTTGACAGTTTGACCCTTTTTGGACTGTTTTGACTTTTGGAGTCCCGGGAACTGGTTCAAGGGTAGAGTTAGTATTCCTTTGATGATATAGTGATTGATTTGGGACTTTTGGGTTATTGGGATGAGTAAATCATATACGAGAGTTATATTCAATGAACCATTTGGGTTGGGACGTGAGTGACTACTACGATGTGAGGATGAATTATAGCGCGTATAATTACAAACCGGAATAGCACGAATTGTGATAATTATAGTTAGTACGAGAATGCGATATGTACTACGATTAAAAATACAGTATTACTAAGACGTGTATTTACTTAGTATTGGTATATGGATTGTTTGTATGACATACCTACCATACTTTCTATCACGGGAGGTTGCGTTCGCTTAGGACCCTCTAATCCTTGTGTACCTACGGGGGGGATATAGACTGGTACCTTGATGAACATAGGTCATAGAAAGACTTATTGTGATATTAATAAGTCCGCTGACCATGGGAGCGTAGGTATGTGCGTGACCCATGTGATGGTGACTGTGTTCGCCTCCATTATTTGTGATGTTGTTATCGATAAACTATTCCTGAGAGATTCGGAATATGTAATCCTTATGTACGTGATGTACCGGGATGGATAGCAGAGTATGTGTGCACTACAGCTTAGATTGCGGGGTGCTTGTATCGTATATTTATGATGTGAATAATATACATTTAATTAATGGGAATCCTCATGTTAATGTTGTAACTATATTACGGTATTGTTTCGAAATATATAAGGAGTTAACTGATACTTATATATATGGCATATTTAGTAACTGAGTTTACGTTAAACCTCTATTTAATTAAGAGCGTTATATGATGATGGAACCAAGTATTATGGGTAGAACCTTTGGCAGTCTAGCTAGATATGTTGTCACTTAGCTAGTAGTATGGGTAGTTATAGATGGATACTTGCGTTAGGAGTGCACAGTTAGACGAGAGGTGAGAATATAATGTGAGTGCACGTCCTAACATGTACTTTACATTTAATGTTTTAAATGTTTTTAAAGCACTTGCAGGTTTTTAAAATATAACACATTCGGGCTCTGACCCGTTTGCTTTTCAAATCTTTTTCTTGTAAAACCATTTTAGGTGCCCAGCCACAAGGACACCAAGCATAGGTACTCATTCAGGTGACGAGCTGTAGCTGGTTGTGGAAGCTACAGGGATTTGCACATAGACGCTTTTATCTTTTGGATTCCAGAGTCACGATCTATCTATCAGTTGTAGGGCATGTTGCCCATTTCCATTTAGACATCTTTTACATTTCAGTTTTCAGACTTTAGCATATATTGTTTCAGTTTATTTATTTCAGTATGGGATTGTAGTGAGGGGTTTTCCTCCAGACTTTATTTACACTATTGTGATGGTTATTCGTTTTACTTCAGTATGGTGAATGGTGTTATTTATTTCTTCATTACTCTTGTTGCATGTTAATCAGACTTAAATTAAAATTTGGCACTTGCTTTTTAAATACTAGGTGGTTAGTAAAAATAAAATGTTTTCGACAGTGATGCTATTAACTGAGCCAACTTGGCATTTTGAATTAATTTTATAAAGGAGTAGCTACCCGGTATTTAATTAGTAAGGGTGTCACAGGTGGTATCAGAGCATCAGGTTCTAGTGTCCTTAGGATCTGTACGGCTATTATGTTTCCGCTACGTTTCTTTGATATAGAGCCCTATATTTTAGGACTGTTGTATTCTTTTGTGTATGCTTCGTTCTTCAGCTATATTAAGTTTATAAACCGTGAACTTATAAACTTTGTTCTTATTTCAGATGCCTCCACGACGTGAACGACGAGTTCCCAGGGATGCTAAGCCCGAACCCCAGCCCGCTCCAGTTCAGGGCATGTTGAACGCCGCTGAGGTTGCTGCTATAGTAGCCCAAGCGGTAAATGCCGCGATTGCCGTGATTCAGCAGGCACCACCGCAGGCGCCGGTTGCCGCGCCAGTACAGGTTAATGCATTCCCATCTGCTTAGGAGCGTGTACGTGATGCTTTTCAGAAAGCTCATCTGCCAGAGTTTGCGGGAAGCTCAGATGTAGTAGTCTCGAGCCAATGGAGGAAGGACATGCAGAGCATTTGAGGATGCATGAGTGCACAGATGTTCAGAAACAGGTGCTAGCTACTTTCAAGCTAGTGGGATCTTCACTGCAGTGGTGGGAGTCCATTACCACCGCGGAGGAGAGGGATACTCTTACGATTCAGGAGTTCTGGGTGCGGTTCGACCGCAAGTACTTTCCATCCGCAGTCCATACAGAGATGAGGAGGAAGCTGATGAGTCTGAAGCAGGAAGGCAAGACAGTGGCCGAGTATGAGGCCGAGTTCACTAACCTGTTGAATATCGTTCCAGACGAGATTCCAACAGAGAAGAAGAAGATAGAGAAGTTCACTGATGGGTTGAATTGGAGGATCCGTCAGCATCTGCTAGGGAACCTATCGTTGGCCACGTATTCTGATGTGGTCAACGCTGCATTATTACACTGCCAGGACCACCGTTTTCATATGGCCGAGGGCCAGCGGTCGGGGGAGTCTAGCCATCAGGGCAGGACTGGAGGACATAGTGCCAGCGGGGCACAAACCGGTCAGGGACAGAGACAGAATGAGCAGGGTACCCAGCAGGGGGACAACAAGAGGTTCCGGTCAGGGAACTACAGGCAGGGACAGGGAGATTTCTGCCAGGGCCATCAGGGTCCAAACGGCCATCAGGGCCAACAGGGACAGAATGGGCAGCAGTTTCATCAGGGCCAGCAGGGCCAAGGGAGGAATGGTAACGGCCACCAGGGCCGGGGACAGCAGGGGCAGAGGGGAGGGAACTTCCCAGGGAAATGCTTCGTTTGTGGCAAGACTGGCCATAAGAAGCAAGATTGTCCAGATAGGGGCAGGACCCCACAGCAGCAGCAGCAGGGTGCTCGCCAGGAGCCACAAAGACCTATGTTTCCCGCCGCTCTTCCTGCACCGCCACAGATGGCAGCATTGCCACCCATTCCAGCAGTCCCAGCTCAGCAGGGGCAGCTACAGTATGGACGTGTCTACAACGTTCACCAGGCTGCAGTTCCACAGGCACCGCCCGTGATCGAGGGTACGTTTCCTATTCATGGCACTATGGGTCGGGTGTTATTTGATACGGGTGCTACACATTGTTTCATAGATACACACTTCGCGAAAGCTTTAGGATTGTTAGCTACGGCAGAGAGCACAGTGACGTGTGTCGACTCACCATTAGGGAGTGGGTCACTTATTTTCTTTATATGCCGGGGAGTCGGGGTAGAGGTTGGTGGTTTGGTATTGCCTGCAGACATGTTAGTGTTAGACATGCATGTTCACGATGTGATCATCGGTATGGATTGGCTCGTAGCATATAGGGCCATGATTGATTGCTTCAGCGGGAGCATTGTTTTTGCCATTCCGGGGCAAGAGATGTTTATAGTGGCGATGCCTCGCCCAGAGGGATGATCGACCGCTCATCTGTATTACATAGAGGAGGATACCTCTAAGGAGGTTGTTATTCCTTTAGATTCGATCCCGGTTGTCAGGGAGTATTCGGGTGTGTTTCAGGAGATACCAGGCTTACCACCCAGTCGAGAGATAAACTTCGTTATTGATTTGCTACCGGGTACGAGACCTATAGCACGTGCACCGTACCGTATGGCTCCAGCTGAGATGAGAGAGCTACGGGATCAGATAGAGCAGCTGTTAGGGCAGGGCTTTATCCGCAGGAGTACCTCACCTTGGGGTGCTCCAGTTTTGTTTGTGAAGAAGAGGGATGGTTCACTGAGATTGTGCGTGGACTACCGAGAGTTGAATAAGGTCACGATACGGAATAAGTATCCGTTGCCTCGAATCGATGACTTATTCGACCAGTTGAGAGGAGCTTCTTTCTTCTCAAAGATTGACTTGAGGTCAGGATACCATCAGTTGTGTATCAGGGAGGAGGATGTCTCGAAGACTGCGTTCTTGTCGAGATATGGTTCTTATGAGTTTCGGGTTATGCCTTTCGGCTTGACCAACGCTCCAGCAGTGTTTATGGACTTGATGAACAGAGTGTTCAGGGATTTCTTAGACCAGTTTGTCATTGTCTTCATCGATGATATCCTGGTTTACTCTCAGACAGAGGAGGAGCACGCCGAGCATTTGAGGCAGGTTTTGCAGACACTTCGTCAGAACGAGCTGTATGCAAAATATGAGAAGTGCGGGTTTTGGCTGAAGGAAGTCCAGTTCTTGGGTCACATTATTTCCGACCAGGGAATATCTGTTGATCCGGGGAAAGTATCAGCGGTGAGGGAGTGGGGACAGCCCACGACACCAACGGAGATTCGTAGTTTCTTGGGTCTAGCAGGATACTACAGGAGGTTTATTCGGGGTTTCTCGGAGATAGCAGGTCCTTTGACACACCTTACTCGTAAGGGTGTGCCATACATCTGGAGTGATGCCTGTCAGTTGGCATTCGATGAATTTAAGGACAAATTGACCTCAGCACCTGTGTTAGCATTGCCGAGACCGGGAGTTGAGTATTTGGTTTACACCGACGCGTCTTTGCAAGTACTTGGAGGTGTATTGCAGCAGGAGAGACAGGCCATAGCTTATGCTTCCCGTAAGCTTAAGCCTCATGAGAAGAACTACCCCACACATGATTTGGAGTTGGCAGCGGTAGTATTTGCCTTACGGATTTGGAGGCACTATCTTTTGAGGGAGAAGTTTCAGCTGTTCACGGACCACAAGTCACTACAGTATCTGTTCACGCAGAAAGAATTGAATATGCGGCAGCGTAGGTGGCTTGAATTTGTGAAGGACTACCAGTTCGACATCCAGTACCACCCGGGTAAGGCTAACGTGGTAGCAGACGCGTTGAGCCGCAGTCCAGCAGATGAGGTGGCAGAGGTGTGGAAGGCTAAGTGGAAGGAATTGGGACACCAGGATGCAGTGGCCCGATCTTTCATGTCAGTGATGACTGTTACACCGCAGATTGTCACGAAGGTAGTACGGGCACAGGCTAATGACTCGTTCTGTCAGGAGCAGATAGTTCGATTACTAGCAGAGGGAGCCGAGTCCTATACCGTTAGCTCAGACGGGGGATTGCGCTTCAATGGGAGATTGGTAGTATCGGAAGGAGAAGAATTGCGGCATGAAGTGATGGCAGAGTCGCACGGCTCATGGTTCGCAGTACATCCCGGAGGGGACAAAATGTACCAAGACATGAGACGGCAGTATTGGTGGAGCAGTATGAAGAGAGATATCGCTGAGTTTGTCTCGAAATGCGCCACTTGTCAGCTTGTAAAAGTGGATCATCAGAGACCAGCAGGATTGCTACAGCCGTTGGAGGTTCCGGTATGGATGTGGGAGAGCATATCCATGGACTTTATCACGGGGTTGCCTACGTCGCATAGGGGCCACGACTCCGTTTGGGTAATTGTGGACAGGTTGTCCAAGGTCGCTCACTTCTTACCCGTAAGGACTGACTACACTACGGGACAGTATGCCCAGCTCTTTATTTCAGAGATTGTGAGACTTCACGGTGTGCCCCTGAATATCGTGTCTGACAGAGACAAGATATTTGTTTCGCGGTTTTGGGAGAGCTTCCAGGAGGCCATGGGCACGGATTTGCAGTTGAGTACGGCTTATCATCCGCAGACTGATGGGCAGACAGAGCGCACCAATCAGATGTTGGAGGACATGCTACGCATGTGCATTATTGACTTCGGGGGTGGATGGGAGCAGTATCTTCCACTGGTGGAGTTTGCTTACAACAACTCCTATCAGTTCACGATTGGCATGGCTCCGTTTGAAGCATTGTACGGTAGGCCTTGTCGTTCCCCAGCATGTTGGTTGGAGGTGGGGGACAACAAACTGCTTGGGCCGGAAGTAATTCAGGATACTTCGGCAAGGATTGAGTTGATTCGGAGTCGCATTCGGGTAGCTCAAGACCGGCAAAAGAGTTACGCTGACGCGAAGAGATTTTTCAGAGAGTTCCAAGTGGGGGACCAGGTTTTGCTCAGGGTATCTCCTATGAAGGGGATTATGCGTTTCGGGAAGAAGGGGAAGTTGGCACCGAGGTATGTGGGGCCGTTTCCTATTATTGAGCGAATCGGACCGGTTGCATATAGACTTGGACTACCGGAGCACTTGCATCGGATTCACGACGTGTTCCATATTTCCTCGCTGAGGAAATACCTTAGAGATGATTTGGCTCATTCTCACATTGCTGTGGAGGACATCGACCTCCAGCCGGATAGCTCTTATGAGGAGGGGCCGATTGCTATTTTGGACCGAAGCGAGAGGAAACTGCGGTCAAAGATAGTCCCGTTAGTGCGTGTTCAGTGGCGACATCACAATGTTGAGGAGTCCACATGGGAGCGCGAGGATGAGATGCGCGAACGTTATCCAGAGCTATTTTTAGCAGGTACTTTTTAGTTTCGAATTTCGGGACGAAATTCAGTTATTAGGGGGGAAGTATGTAATACCCCGTACTTTTGGCTATATTTATTTTTGGGATTAATTAATTAAATGCGTATTAATTGGAAATTAATCCGGGTTATAAATACTAATGTGATGTGAATTGGTATTTGATTATGTGCATATATGATTATATATGTATTTGGTATTATGAAATTTGTCGTGAGATTTATATACAGCAATTTGGAAATTTTGTTGAGACGCGTGGGACCGCCGCGTCACGGTATAATATTTTGATATTAAAAAGTGAATTTAAAATCTATAATCCGTATGGTCGTTTTGAGTGCGCCAACGCGTCCGGAAGGGTCGAGATAGTCAGAAAACACTAGCCGGGGGTATAGTTTGGGTCCCGGGGTATTTTTAGGCCATTCCGGCACCATAAAGGGTATTTTAGTAATTTAGTATTTTTGGGTAATTAAAAGTGACGAAAATTGAGAGTTGTAATCTGATAAGGAATTGACCCAACCAACCCTTATTAACCCAACAAGCCACGGAGGTTTATTAAATTAGGTTTTCATAAGTTCCCCCAAAGCAAACCCTAGCCACCATAGCTTTTTGGAGAAGAAAACTTGGAGAAGGAGAGAGAGAGAGGAACTCTGCAGAAACTTCATCAAACCTACATCAAAACCAGAAATCAAACCAAGGCAAGTGTTTTAATCATATTTAAATTCGTAGAATGTTTCCTCCATGTTAGAAGATTGATAAATTACAACTATTCTTGGAAGATAATGAAAACCCATGTAGTTTGAAGTTAGAACTTGAATATTGTGAAGAGAATTGCATGTAGTATGATAGGAGACGATTTCCCCTTATATTAATTGTGATTTGAAGGAATTATAACGAAATAAATTCTGGGATTTGAGGATGATTTAAACCTAGGGTTCATGTTCTAGAGAAATTGGGAAAAGTGTAGAGATTTGTAAATTTAGTTGATGTTATGATTATTCAATCCTTGAAAACATGTTAGGAGATGATGTAAATATGTTTAAGATGAATTAGAGACCCTAAAACGTTATTGGGATGAACCTTGGATGAGATTAGAAGTGATAAAAATGGTGAAAAACGTAATTGGAAAAATCTGGGCCGAAACTGGCCACTCGTTAGAAGCAGCCCCCAGGTCGTTCGAACGAGCTCGTTCGAACGAGCTTCTAACGAGTTGACCAGTCGTTACTAACGAGTAGGATTTTCGTTCGATATCTCGTTCGAACAAGATATCGTTAGAAGGGTCAGTTCGTTCGAACGAACTGGGATCTCGTTCGAACAGCCTCGTTCGAACGAGACTTCTAACGACCTGACAGTCCAAACTCGTTCGAAGCCTCGTTCGAACGAGACTTCTAACGAGTTGACAGTTTGACCCTTTTTGGACTGTTTTGACTTTTGGAGTCCCGGGAACTGGTTCAAGGGTAGAGTTAGTATTCCTTTGATGATATAGTGATTGATTTGGGACTTTTGGGTTATTGGGATGAGTAAATCATATACGAGAGTTATATTCAATGAACCATTTGGGTTGGGACGTGAGTGACTACTACGATGTGAGGATGAATTATAGCGCGTATAATTACAAACTGGAATAGCACGAATTGTGATAATTATAGTTAGTACGAGAATGCGATATGTACTACGATTAAAAATACAGTATTACTAAGACGTGTATTTACTTAGTATTGGTATATGGATTGTTTGTATGACATACCTACCATACTTGCTATCACGGGAGGTTGCGTTCGCTTAGGACCCTCTAATCCTTGTGTGCCTACGGGGGGGATATAGACTGGTACCTTGATGAACATAGGTCATAGAAAGACTTATTGTGATATTAATAAGTCCGCTGACCATAGGAGCGTAGGTATGTGCGTGACCCATGTGATGGTGACTGTGTTCGCCTCCATTATTTGTGATGTTGTTATCGGTAAACTATTCCTGAGAGATTCGGAATATGTAATCCTTATGTACGTGATGTACCGGGATGGATAGCAGAGTATGTGTGCACTACAGCTTAGATTGCGGGGTGCTTGTATCGTATATTTATGATGTGAATAATATACATTTAATTAATGGGAATCCTCATGTTAATGTTGTAACTATATTACGGTATTGTTTCGAAATATATATAAGGAGTTAACTGATACTTATATATATGGCATATTTAGTAACTGAGTTTACGTTAAACCTCTATTTAATTAAGAGCGTTATATGATGATGGAACCAAGTATTATGGGTAGAACCTTTGGCAGTCTATATGTTGTCACTTAGCTAGTAGTATGGGTAGTTATAGATGGATACTTGCGTTAGGAGTGCACAGTTAGACGAGAGGTGAGAATATAATGTGAGTGCACGTCCTAACATGTACTTTACATTTAATGTTTTAAATGTTTTTAAAGCACTTGCAGGTTTTTAAAATATAACACATTCGGGCTCTGACCCGTTTGCTTTTCAAATCTTTTTCTTGTAAAACCATTTTAGGTGCCCAGCCACAAGGACACCAAGCATAGGTACTCATTCAGGTGACGAGCTGTAGCTGGTTGTGGAAGCTACAGGGATTTGCACATAGACGCTTCTATCTTTTGGATTCCAGAGTCACGATCTATCTATCAGTTGTAGGGCATGTTGCCCATTTCCATTTAGACATCTTTTACATTTCAGTTTTCAGACTTTAGCATATATTGTTTCAGTTTATTTATTTCAGTATGGGATTGTAGTGAGGGGTTTTCCTCCAGACTTTATTTACACTATTGTGATGGTTATTCGTTTTACTTCAGTATGGTGAATGGTGTTATTTATTTCTTCATTACTCTTGTTGCATGTTAATCAGACTTAAATTAAAATTTGGCACTTGCTTTTTAAATACTAGGTGGTTAGTAAAAATAAAATGTTTTCGACAGTGATGCTATTAACTGAGCCAACTTGGCATTTTGAATTAATTTTATAAAGGAGTAGCTACCCGGTATTTAATTAGTAAGGGTGTCACAAAAGGATTACGATTGATGTCCCAAGGGAGGGGATAAAGAAGACTGATGCAGCTCCTCCAGCTGCTCCTGCTAAAGTCGCCGAGAAGCCCGCAGTGGCTCCGAGCAGGTGTGCTGCTCCTGGAGAGGTGATTGTGATATCACCGACTAAGGGTTCTTCCTTGGTTGAATCTGTACCTGCTCCCCCGAGGAGGCTGAAGAAAAGCTCCTCGGTCAATTTGGCTGACACCACTACTCAACCCCCAACTGCTAGGACTGTAGTTCCCATTTTTGTTCCTTCGAGCTCTGCCATGAGCTCGGTGAAGTCCCGGACCATTCCCGAGGTCCAAGGTAATGAAGATAATCTTACTCGGGACATGGTTACTTCTTTGGCTGCTCGTCATCTTGCTTCAGTAAGTCTTTTTACTTTGAACTTTTCATATTTTCTTTGTCATTTCTTGTTTCTAACTTGCTTTCTTTTTCTGTTCACAGTTGACTAGCTGCTTTAATATAATCTTGAAGAAGGATGAAGCGATTAAGGCTTCTTGCTCCTCGTCCAGCGTGGAAGGAGCTTTGGAAGAAGCTACCAAGTCTCTGGCAGATTCTCGCCAGAAATATGCTGATGACAAAGATGTCTGGGAGAAGAAAGTTGCCTCCAGCGAGCAGGAGAAAGCTCGAGTTATTGATGCCTCCAAGGAGTTGGAGAAGAGAATAAATGCCTCAGAGAAGGTAAATAAGGAGCTTGAAGAGAAGCTCAAAGCCGCTGGAGAGTTGAAAAATAAACTCAAGGCTGCCGAGGAGGATTTGGCCAAACTTCAGGAAGTAGGTCGGTAGAAGGAGGAGGAAGAAAATAAATTGAAGGCTGCTGAGAACCTGCTGTCCGAGAAGCTTGCCTTGGAGAAGACCAAGAGCAAAGCTGCTATGAAGAAGTCCTTCAGCTCTGGCTGGGACAAGGGGTGGAACAAGGGGTGTGCTGCCATGGTATCTCAAGTGGACTATGGCAGTCTAAAGTATTTTAGGGATGGATGGGTTGCTGCCCTTCAGGAAATGAAGGTCGACAAATCATCCGATCTCTTCCAGCGACATATCCCTGGTCCCCCTCCTACTCCAGAAGAATTAGAAGAGGACGAAGCTACCTCTGAGGAGTCTTCAATGGTGATGGGAGATCACCGCCCAACCATCCAATATGCTGCCGAGCAAGTCGTTTCTTCTTCCGAGCAATAGCTGGTGCTCTCCGAACAACCCACAGTTCCCTCCGAGCAACCTGCTTCCTCTTCCCAACCTCCCGAGAAGGTTTTGGGAGATAAGGAAAAGGTGTAGTGTTGTTCGGGTTTTCTTTTTGTTTTTTTCTTCTTTTGTCAAATGTAATCCAAAACTTGTAACTCTGAATTATATGATCTAATAAAACTTGAATTTTCTTGCATACTGTTGTCTATTTTCTATTCATACTCTGCTTATTCTTCTTATTGATGATTACTCTTTCTTTTTTCTGCTAGTTTCTGGCCAGGATGGAACTGCTATCTGCCTATGATACAAAGTTGTTGAAACAATGCAATGAGTACTTTAAGGCTGGTCACACAGACTTGAGTGCTGCACAAGTTGCCGACATCCTCGGCCAAGATGCTTCAGAGTAGGCAGTAGAAACATATCAGTACCTGAAGTGTCTTCTTGATCGAGCGATGGCCAATAATGTGGCTTAATACGAAATGATCGAGGATCTCCAAGGCACCCTTGAAGACCTTCAGCTTCAATACAAAGAATTCACTGCCCTGTTCCATGAGAGTTACGAGAAGAAGTACAAGCTGATCGTTGCTAACAAGGGTTATGAGAAGCTTTTTGTTGGTTATGATGTAAGGGAGAGAACCCTGAAGGGCAAGGTCGAGGAATGCAGACAGATTGTCGAGCTGCTGGAAAAGGAAAACAACAACTTGCAGAAAGAGCTATCACAATTGAAGTCTGCAGCCTCTACTTCCAGTGCCTTGATTCCAGTGACTGATGAGGGATTTTCGTTCTTAAATGTTGAGAACGCCAAGTTGAGGGAAGAGTTGGAGACTTTGAGGAGGTCAGTCCCTTCCACCTCTTCTCAGGGACGAGCAAGAGCTCCTCAGGGATGGGCAAGAGCAGCTCGGGTTCTTGTCGAGGAACAGAGGACACAGTCTGCCTTAGAGAACCAGGCCTTCCAACTAATGGCGAAGAACCAGGCATTGTCTGATATGTCAAAGAAGGTTAGGGACCTGTAAAAACAGCTCTCTGCGCAGAATTCAGTCTTGAAGAGTAAGGAGCTTTTTATCAAGAATCTCCACGAGCAGCTAGAAAGGCTAACATATCAATTCCACAAACAGCCCAGGGAGTTCTGGATGGCTGGATACAATGAAGCGCTATACCACTTGGACGATCGTATCCAGAATGCCAACAATGAGAGCTATAAGTAAGGCTGGCTGAATGCCTTAGGTGTGTTGAAGCTCGAACAAGGTCATTATCTGTGGGATTACCATGATCCCGGCTTGCTCGACTTACCTGTGCCACCATACAATTTGGAGATGGAGTGGATCCCTGCTCGGGCCATTCCTCGGAACTTAATTTCAAAGTACCTGGGTGACTACAATCTTCACTCTCAAATCGAGGTATCTCGTCCCGAGCATCTCTTAGATCGGCCATCCGTGATGAATGTCAAGATGCTGAAGGATCTTAACTTTATCAATTCTCTTCAGTCTTTAAATGATCCGCTGCTGGTTAGGAACCTGTGTCAAAAGCAGAGGGGAAGAGACCAGTAGAATAGGAATTTTTGATGTAATAGTTAGTATACATTTCAATATCAATGTACTTGTAATTTATTTTGAATTCAATGAAAAATTTTCATTTTTGTTTGCAAATCTTGATTGCTACTGTCTTGTAATTATCAAACATTTTATATTTATGCATATTTGTTAAAAAGATAGCAATATTGTGTTGTTTGTCGACCAACTCATTAACAATTAAAAAGTTATAAGTATCAATAATGTTGCTTGATCACTTAATAATAAAGTAATGAGTATAAAAATGTTTATTAAAATTTTTTCAGCCAACTAAGGTTGTTAACTTATGCATGTCGACCAACTACAGTTAGTGGGTTTTTATCCCCGACCAGTCATACTTGGTAGATTTTTCTCTTAAATGTTTTCGATCAACCAAGGTCGGTAAATGTTCATTGTCGACCAACTACGATTAGTGGGTTTTTATCCCCGACTAGCCATACTTGGTAGATTTTTATCTTTTAAATGTTTCCGATCAACCAAGGTCGGTAAATGTTCATTGTCGACCAACTACGATTAGTGGGTTTTTATCCCCGACTAGCCATACTTGGTAGATTTTTATCTTTTTCATAAAATGCGTCCGACCAACCAAGGTCGATAAATTCTACTTGCCGACCAACTACAGTTAGTGGATTTTTATCCCCGACCAACCATAATTTGCAACTTTTGCACTTTCTGGAATAATCTTACCTCCTGACCAACATAAGTTGGCATTTTTGGGAATGTACGTACCTTCCGACCAACATAAGTTGGCATTTGAGAGCATATTTTGTTTCCTAGCCAAACAGGTTCACATTTTTAGGAATATATCGTTTCCTAGCCAAACAGGTTGGCATTTTTAGGAATATATCGTTTCCTAGCCAAACAGGTTGGCATTTTTAGGAATATATCGTTTCCTAGCAAAACAGGTTGGCATTTTTAGGAATATCTTGTTTCCTAACCAACCGAAGTTGGCATTTTTAGGAATATTTTGTTTCCTAACCAACCGAAGTTGGCATTTTTAGGAATAGTTTGTTTCCTAACCAACCGAAGTTGTCATTTTTAGGAATATTTTGTTTCCTAACCAACCAAAGTTGGCATTTTTAGGAATATCTTGCTGAGCAGCCTGAGCTTTGCCGAGTAGTGTGTAGCACTAGTATTCCCCAAAAAATTCTCAATAAAAAGGAGAGACTTTGGCAGAATATCTTCGTTTTATTCATACTGATGGAACTGTGTTACATATACATCATTGATAATACTTGCGCAGGTGCTCTGCGTTCCATGCATTCTTAAGCTCCTCGCCTTCTAAAGTTTCTATTCGATAAGTTCCTGGTCGAACAAGTTCTGTAACTCGGTATGGTCCATGACAGTTTGCTTCCAGCTTATTGTGTTTTTGAATTACTTTCTTTAGAACATAGTCTCCTTCTTTCAGGTCGCACTTCTTCACCCTTTTGTTGTAGAACAGAGTTGTTCGCTGCTGGTAAGCAGCATTTCTAATGGTTTCTTCTTCTCTAACTTCCTCGAGCATGTTTAAATCCAGTCTTCTCATTAAGTCACTGACAGGAGAATTGAAATTCAGTACCCTGTGTGTTGGGAGACCCAACTCGGCAGGTATGACAGCCTCACTTCCAAACGCTAGCATGTATGGTGATTCTCCAGTTGCTACTCGGGGAGTAGTTCGGTAAGCCCAAAGTACTGATTGTAGCTCATTGATCCAGTTTGCTTTTGCATCATCCAATCGTTTCTTCAAACCGTTCAGCAGCGTTCTGTTTATCACTTCAGTTTGTCCATTGCTTTGAGGATGGCCTGGTGCTGAATGAACCTTCAAAATGTTTGACTGATGATAATAGGCGGCAAACTCCTCGTTATCAAATTGTGTTCCATGGTCTGTGATGAAGGCATGAGGGAGACCATATCAGCAAATGATGTTCTTCCAAACAAATTGGTACACCTTATCGTACGTCATGTCAATGAGTGGCTCAGCTTCTACCCACTTAGTAAAATAATCCACTGCGACGACGAGATACTTGAACCTTCCTCGGGTCGTTGGCAGTGGTCCAACCAAATCTATTCCCCACATGGAGAATGGCCAAGGAGAAGTTATGGGTGTCAACAATGCTTGTGCAGTTCTTCGGATTGAGGAAAAGCGCTGGCACATGTCAATTTTTCTTGGCGTAGGCTATGCAATCAGCCCTCATCGTCGGCCAGTAGTATCCTTGCGTCATCACCCTTTGTAAAAGCGTCCGACCTGCTACATGTGCTCCACAATACCCTTCGTGGATCTCTTCAATTAATTCTTTCACCTCGGAGGGATGTACACATCTCTACAAACCTGCCATAATTCCTCGTCTATATAAAACACAATTAGTTAGTACATACCGAGCATCTTTAAACTTAAACTTTTTGGCAGCGAGCTTGTCAATTGGCAATTCTCCCTCCTCAATATACGCCCTGATGGAATCGATCCAAGATGGTCCTAAATCAATGGTGATAAAGTTCATCGTCAGATCTTCATCTATGCTCCGACCAGCTAACACTATAATTGGAATTGTTCGTCGTAGCTCGGTGCGAGTAGCTGATGCTAGTCGAGCTAGGGTGTCTGCTCTTGCATTCTCCATCCTTGGTATTCAGACCAGCTGAATAGCGGCAAATTCTGACACCAGCTCCTTTGTCTTTGCATCATATCTGATCATTAATTCTTATCTAACTGCATATACTCCCATCATTTGGTTTTTGATCAATTGAGAATCACTGAAAATAATGACCTGTTGCGCCTCCATAATTTTTGCTAAACCAAGTCCTGCAATCATGGCCTCATACTCAGCCTCATTGTTAGAAGCTTTGAATTGGAAATGCAAGGCGTATTCCATATCGACCTCGTCTGGAGTGCTTAAAACTATCCCCGCGCCGCATCCTGCAGTGCAAGAGGAGCCATCTACATATAGTATCCATATAGGTAACTCGTCTTCAAATTTTTGATCAGTTAGAGTTCCTCGGTGAAATATTTGTTCCTTCCTTTCCTCCTCGGGTTTTTCTTTTTCTTCGTCGATCATTTCTCCTTGCCCTTTTACCAACCGGAGTTGGTCTGAGCCCAAAGTCAATGATCTTGTAACATCCACTAGCCTTTTTACCAACCGGAGTTGGTCTGAGCTAGTGTTTGTTGATCCTGTAACATCCACAGGTTGATCAACGAGCAACTCTTGTTTCTCGTCCGGAGTCCTCACAAATATCTCTGCATCACATCCTGTAACATCCACACGCCCTTTTACCAATCATAATTGGTCTGAGCTTGTGTTTGTTGATCCTGTAACATCCATAGGTTGATCAGCGAGCAACTTTTGCTCCTCGAGGGTATCAGGATAGGTGAACTCCTCTATAAAGTCTGCTACGGCTTGCCCTTTAAGCGATGATCTGGGTTCATAGACTATATCATATTCACCGAGTTCTATTGCCCAGTACATCAATCTTCCTGATTTTTCTGTCCTATGCAGGGCTTGCCTCAATGGCATATCAGTATATACTACTATGGTATGAGCCTGGAAATATGGCCTCATTCTTCTACTCGCCTCAATCAGCGCCAGTGCCAATTTCTCCAGCCTTGGATATCTGATCTCTGCTCCTCGGAAGGCCTTACTTGTGTAGTAAATTGGCTTTTGTACTCCATTCTCCACTCTGATCAACGCCGAGCTAACTGCATTCTCGGACACTGCAAGGTACAAGTATAATTTTTCTCCCATCACTGGCCTGGACAACAATGGAGGTGCTCCCAAGTATCTCTACAAGTCTTGAAAAGCCTTCTCACATTCATCATTCCACTCAAAAGTCTTTCTGAGTGTCTTGAAGAATGGGAGACATCCATCAGTTTCTCGTGACACGAATCTGTTGAGTGCCGCTACTCGTCCTGTGAGACTTTGTACTTCCTTCTTCGTCGTTGGAGATCGCAGCCCTAATAGAGCTTTGATCTTTTCAGGATTTGCTTCAATGCCTCGTTGATTGAAAATGTACCGGAGAAACATGCCTTCTCGTACTCCAAAGATGCACTTCGTCGGGTTCAGCTTCATTTGATATTTATCTAGTTGATCAAAAGTCTGACTTAAGTCAACTAGATGATCGGCAGCTTTCTTGCTTTTCGTCAGCATATCGTCAACATAGACTTCCATGTTGTCATTGATTTATTCAGCAAAGACCTTGTTCATCAGCCTCTGATATGTCGCACCTGCATTTTTCAAACCAAAAGGCATAACGTTATAACAATAAGTTCCCCGAGGGGTAATGAAAGAAGTACTTTCCCTGTCTTCAGGTTTCATTTTAATTTGATTGTAGCCAGAATAAGCGTCCATGAAGCTCAGCAACTCGTGTCCCGAGGTAGCATCCACTAGTTCATCAATTCGGGGCAATGGAAAATGATCTTTTGGGCATTCTTTGTTGAGGTCGGTGAAGTCCACACACATCCTCCACTTATTGTTCTTCTTCTTTACCATTACTACATTGGCTAACCAATCTGGATATTTAACATCTTCAATGAAATAAGCTTTCTGGAGCTTCTCGACTTCCTCCTGTATGGCTTGATTCTTCTCGGGACTGAATAATCTTCTTCTCTGCTTCACAGACTTGATCTCCTTATTCACATTGAGCTCATGACATAAGAAGTTTGGGTCTATCCCTGGCATATCTTCATGACTCCACGCAAAAGTTTGTCTTCTACTTCTAAGGAAAATTATCAATTCCTGTTTTAATGAGGCTTCTAACGACGAACCTATTTGAGTAGTTCGCTCAGGGTGCTCATCGTCCAGAATGATGTTTTCAGTAGCTTCCACCACTTGACCCTTCACGAGTTACGACTCATCTCGAGGATCCAATGTTTCGATTTCTGCACCTTCATCCACTTGATAGGTAGTAGTTTTTTTCTTTGATTCTTCCAATTCTTCTTGCTCGGCGGATGAATAATAGCATTCCCGAGTTACTTTCTGATCACCTTTCATAACTCCTACTCCAAATTTTGTTGGAAATTTTAGGCATTGATGCACTGTAAATGGTACAGCCTCGAACTTCTTCAATCCTACTCTTCCCATGATGATATTGTACGATGACTGGACGTTCTTATCCATCACGAAGAAATGTATTCTTTCTGTGTGACAAGCAGGCCACGTACCAATGAATATATGAAACTTGATCATCCCAAGTGGAAATACTTTCTCGCTAGCAAAACCAATGAGGGGTCTGTGGTAAGGCTCCAGTTGAGATAGCTTTAGATTTAAACTATCAAAGCATGAGTAGAACATGATGTCTGCCGAGCTACCATTATCGACCAGTACTCTTGAAATCATGACTTCCTTCATTCTCATTTTGATCACCAGCGGGTCATCATGAGGATATAAAACACCTGCAAGGTCATTTTTTGAAAAACCGATAACTAATTTCTCCTTGTTCACCTTTCTCGGGCGATCTTCCTCAGCTAGATTTATTCTCTGAATATACGAGCAAGCTTGAGCCTCACCGAGGTAAGATTTTCTTTCTGCAGTAAGGTCTCCTCCTCCTGCATCTCCTCCTATAATAACATTACAATCAAATGACCCAAAGCATATTGAAAATACCTCTCGTTTTGGCTGCCTTGGTTTCTTGGGAAGATCGGGTTCATCTTCTGGATCAACATCATGGTTTCTCTTCTTGTTCTCCTCTGCTCAACGAGGGGATCTAGACCTCTCTCTATTTTGGTCGTTGTTTCTTCTTTCGCCTCCCCGATCAACATATTTTTCTAGCTTTCCTCGTCGGATGAGTGTTTCAATCTCATTTTGAAGAGCTATGCAATTTTTGGTCATATGGCCATGATCTTTGTGGAACTCGCAATATTTTTCCCTATTCCTCGTGTCAGGGGCTACCTTCATTTTTTTTGGCCAGTTTAACTCCTCGCTATTCTTAATTTCTTCCAGGACGTGGTTGATATATACCTTCAAAGGTGTGTAATTATCAAATTTCCTCAAGACCTCCCATGACGACCTATTTTTGGATTGTTTGTCACCACCATTGTTCTTGAGTTCTTTCTTCTTAGCTTTATCACCTTCCACCTTAGTTTCTTTGGTTTCCATATTCTTCTTCGCAGACATAGCCTCCTCGGCATTCATAATCTTGGACGCTTTTCCCATCAGGTCCGACATAGTTCGAGGTGGATCTTTGGCCAAGGTGTAGTACAACTTGTTTGGCAGTAGTCCACTCATCAAAGCGGTAATTGCTGTCTTCTCCTCATAATCAATAACTTCAAGTTTCTCGTTATTAAAACGAGTTATATAATCTCTGGTACTCTCACCAGCTTTTTGTCTAACACTTAACAAATGTGCTACTCATTTAACTGGCTTTGCTCCAAAGCAGAAATTCCCAATAAATAGCTCGGCCAGTTGAAGAAAAGTTGAAATCTTACCCCGAGGAAGACTATTATACCATATTTGAGCAGATCAAGTAAGTGTTCCCGAGAATGATCTACATCTCATCTCATCTGGGACAACATAGATGTCAGCTGCAGCTTGGTATTGTTCTATATGAAGGACAGGGTCAGTCTTTCCATCATACTTGGGAGTCACAACAGGTGCTTTGAACTTTAATGGTTTTGGAAAATCAACAATATCCTGGACAAAAGGTGTTCCTCGAACAAAGGTTCGTTGTAGAGGATTCTTGGCCTTAGCCATTTCCCCTAATCTATCCTCCAGCCTTTGAATAGATCCTTTCCATGCATCATTTCCTTCCTCGGGCCTATTGGTTGGAGCAACTGATCGCATAGAAGTAGCTTCCTGGGATTTATCCTGACGAGCAACTGGTCGATCATAGGATCTATCTTGACGAGCAGCTGGTCGCGACTGGGTAGATCCTTCCCTTAAATCTGATGGTCGTCGAAAGCTCCTCAACTCTGCATTAAGAGGACTTTTGTTCCTCCTAGGGCCTAATCGGTCGAAAGTAGAAACCCTACTTAATCTTTCCAACACGCTGGTCCTTTCTGGGGAGAGGGTGACACGTTGTTCAGTATCCGTGGCTCGCACAGACGAAGTTCGCCCAGGTTGATAAGAGAAATCATCAGATTCCTCATTGTGATGTGAGTTAGTACGCTTAGTATGCGAAGAAGGCGCACGTATATTTATTTGAATGCTTCGTGGTCCGGAATGGGCTAATGCACCGCCATGGAGGGTTTGGATGAGTTGTCGCATTGTTTCTTGCATGACGGTCTGGCCTTGAGCCAGATTTGCCATTATTCCAGTCAGATCTGGAACAATTGGTGGAGCAGACGGATTTGGAGGGGTTCCAGCATTTCGATTGCTGGATTCAGGAATATCAGCCATTGGTAATGGATTGTATTTGATTGAGAAATGATATTATCAGTCGTTTCCCACAGATGACGCCAATCTGTTGATGTAAAAAATTAGATCACTCTAATAATTCAATCACAGATAAATAAATCAGACAAAGAATTTTAAAGTGGTTCAGCCTTATAAGAATGACCTACGTCCACTGTTGTTTTATTGCTGAGTGTTTGGGAATTCTCGATTACAAGTTATCTCCAGAAATTCCGGTCTGGGGTCCTTTTTCAATGAGGATTGTACAATGTATTTATAGCCCTGAGGCTGTAATGTGAAAGGGTACTGCATTAAATGATAAACATATGAAAGGGTAATACATTTAATGCCCTCTTTGCGTGCGCGTCCAAATGATAAGCATTTAATGAGCATTTAAACTGTTGGTATCCTGCTTTGAGGTGCAGCTCGGACCGCCATGAGTTGCTCGGACCGCCTAAGCTTCTCGGTATTTAAGAGTTCCTCGGAGAGGCATTGTTCCTCGGAGCTTGTGAGTTCCTCGGGGAACTAGTCTTCCTCGTTGTAGCCGTGTTCCTCGGAGCGATTGGGTTCCTCGGAAGTATTTGCTGTTTCCATGTAGATAGCCACGTGTCTTCATATGATTGGTCCATGTCAGCAGATTAATTTTGGTATCAACAATGACGGTCCTTCAACTCCAGTAGTACTTTCAGGCATATTAACCATCATATAGTCTACACGAAAGACAATCATCTACATACCAAATCAATCTTCATACCACTGGGGATCAACAACACTACTCGCTGGATCAACACTGCTCACCAAGCCACGAATTCTTAGAAATTGGAACTGTATAATTTCATATGCTATGTTGTGTACGGGCATGCTTCGAGCAATCAGCGTGAGGACCATAAATTTCATACTAACAAACAGGTAAGCCATTGTAACTATAGCACAACATACATGTAAACTATCAATCCTAAGGTAGCTGAAATTGTATTGGAAGAAGAGGTTCTGGTAAAGGTCATCCATAAAAGCATAACATTGAACATTAACTATATTTTTCATCTACTGAAATCAATAATGAAAAAAAATACTAATTATACATGTGAAATACATTTGTTATGATAAAATATGAACTAAAAGTGGGGTAAACGAATACACATTAACAATAAAATGATCTTTGAACCATATCTAGACATCTCTAGCAAATCTAAAACATAGAAATATATTTTCATATAAAGTCCCGCAATTTTTTGTATTAGAAGCAGAAGTTCTAATAAAGTCCCTCAAATTTTTGTCCTCCGCTTGTCACCTATAATTCGTTAAGAGATATAATAATACATTGAGCACTTGGTGTGATTAAATCTATCATATATTCAAAAACAACCACCATGTTGGTAGCATATCACTTCTTAGAGATATAAAGATCAATGTTTTGACCTTCCTCGTTCAACATCTCGAAAGCAACCACCATATTTGAAAAGCTCCAATACCAGAGTGAGGAGTGAGACGTGTGTTTTTATTTACTAAACATAATTTAAGATTACTAAACACTAAACTTGGAACTCTGTGTATCAAAAGTGAAAGAGTAAGATTTTTTATTCCCATTTACTCAAAATGCATACTTTAGAATATCAAGGTTGTACACTATCTACGTTAACCTAATATAACGCATAAAACTCACCATTGCAAAGAAAACAATTATTGTCATGAGATCTTCTACAAACACAACTTAAATCATTTCCAAAATTTCTCAATATAGATAAATTCAAATGATCCCTGTGCTAGTCAGATCCACCTATATGTAGCATTTTAACCACATTGATGATGATATAATTTGAGTACTTCATGTCAAATGTTAATGCCAAAAAAGAGAGAATAATCTGTAACATAATGAGGTCATATTAAAGTCTCATGTACCTCCTTCATTATCCACTAATTTGAAGTTGGGGGTGGGCTCCAACTAAGAATAAAACTGTAACTTAAACTGGTACCATCATTAGTTCCATAAGTAGGTAGTTCCATAAGTAGGGAGGCAATCCTTGCAAAACATTGACACCATCCTTTAAAAATGAAAAGAAAAAGAAGATCTATAGATCGTTGCCATTCGTTTAGACAAAATTAAAGAGTCTAAAATTACCGAATTAGTCATCTAGACAACATCCAATTTAGCCATGAGTTGGTATTCATTTCTATTATGAAACCATCTCAGTTATTCGAATGTGAATCTCTAACCCGCTTGAAGTAACATTCTATGACTCCATGAACATTCTTGGACTACAAAATTACTTGGTCTCCATTCAGTTACACACTTGAGTTACTGTTATCACCATATAAATGGCTAATAACGGTCAACTGGAAGAATACAAAAATCATTAATAAGTTAGTTCAAATACATAATAAATATACTAAAATCGGAAATCTAAATTTCGAACGTTAAAATTCAAATTGTAGTGAATATAAATGCCCCAAAATGAACATTGATAGAACAAATAAATAACCCACACATGTACAATAGAGAACATACCCAAAAACAAAACTCAGCTTCACAAATTAAATAATTCTTTATATACATGTACCTAAAATAAATATTAACAAAAATAAACAATAGTTTTGGTAAAAAAACATCAACGCAACCGCATCATGTCATAAGAAAGCCACTCGCAAAGGAAGCATAACCTCTACAGTATTGATCAAGATTAAAAAATAATGATGTGGTTGTTTCCATACCTTCCTTTACAACTTAATTCGTATCTTCCGAATAAAAAATATCATTCACAAAACAAAATATGTTATCAATACAAAACTGTGTCTAGATTGTAAATATCAATATTCACAATGCCAAAGAAAAACGGAAGAAAACAAACAACTCTAGACTAAATTGACTGAATCAAACTAAAGTTCGTCTTCTCAATACACATAATAAATAAATAAGCCAAACCAAAATCAGATGAATTACCTTCAATTCAACTAAATAAATATGAGAATTTTGCAAGATAAGTGCAATTTATGTACTAACGCGATACAGATTGTGTCACCTAACAGGACACCACATTTGTTCAGAACCACCTCAATAGGGAGAACATACACCCCAGATTCACCTGTCATGTCTGTGCACCTCCTAAGAATGAAAAACAATTAAATATAACCTCTAAAATACGTGTAAATTAAGCAGAGATAGTCGGGTGTAAATTTTCGGATCAAATTATCTTTCATTCACGCGTCACTCATATATGCTTTATTTAGAATTCATGGCCGACTACACTGTAGGCCAAAAATGATGACTCGTCAGAGAGAATCATAACAAATATCCAATCAACAACAACTCGATCAAATATGTAGAATCAATAAACAAATTGGGTAAATTGAATACTCAAACATCCCAAATCAATACACAATTAGAAAAAAAGGTTGAAACAAATCTACTCTATTGAAAAGGCAGATTAATAAGCAGAAAAAGAGCATAGTCAGTATTATGGAAATCAATCTAACTCAAAACTTAACAAAGCATATTGATGTGGTGATGTTTGAAAAACCATCTAATGGTCCGGTTATGGGTGTATTAATGGTTAGGTAAGTGTAGTTAGTCCAAAAATATAACTTCCTGTTAAGAAGTGTGTATGATAAGAGTTGGAGAATGATACCTCAACAAAAATAACATAATAGCACAATCACCTTAAATATTTAGAAGAAATCATGAGAAGAAATCAAAATAGTCCATCATTTTTAAACATCTAAAATCTTAGTCAAAACCATTTAAAGAAATCAGTGGTTGCTAAAAGGTTTACAAAAAAAATTAATTAGGCATTTTTCCAAACACATGGTATTCAATATTTGAAAAATCAACTCAAATGCATCATATATCTCCAAATTAAAGAGAATCCAAAATAAACACATGGGTTTCAACAAAAGGCTTAAATGATTTTTTTTCCCTAAAAAGAACCCAAAGTCGATCTTTTAAACCAAAGACATGTTACCTGTAACCCGATTGCTTCCATGAAAGTACCTAAAAAATGAGAAACAAAAATGATAAGTGAGATACAAAAAATACCCTAACTCATTATCAAACCATCCAAGCACATAAGATTAAAAGAATATACACTGTAACCCTAATTAGGAAGATTGCGTTGAAGTGAGAGTGATATAATACCTCTAGCTCTGGGCGGAAGAACAACACACCATGGAGACGAAGCAAATGAAAAAGTAGAACAAGCGGGGTCGGTCGACATTAGAAGAGAGATTTGATTCTATGAGAGAGGGTAATAAGATCGTACCCTTTTTGTTGTTTTACAAAACTAAACCTTGTATTTGAATTAAAGTAAAATCTCCAAGTGTAATATGAGGGGGGAAATAAATTTTAATGGGGTAAAATTGTAATTGCGGTTAGAGTAGAAAATGAAGTGTGGTGAGGTATATAACATTATGGTGTATATGTTGATCTCACCCTCCATTTCTTGCCTAGGTGGATTCATCCTCACCTCTACTTGTGTTATCAACTTATGGAATAGTAACAAAATTCTACTCCTTATTATATATATATATATATATATATATAACCGCATCCCCAGAGCTGAGACCTTGTGGATGTATCCCTCATGTGATATCCAACTCTAGGCATCACACCTCACACCGAGCTACCGGGTCAGAATCTCACCACTAACCCCCATGAAAACACGTGCAATGGAGGCGCTCATGGACATATATCCGGGGTCACAACTATATAAATCGCGCCTAATCGTACTCAAAACCAACACCTATCCTCACACACGGATGGTGGTCATGAAATAGTCAAATGACCTATGGAATCAATCCAATACCTGTTGGTCAATGTCAGGAGTGGTACGTGATGTACCTTGTTCTTGACAACATATTAGGGATGCATCCGAGAGGTCCTAGTCGGAGGATGCTATGCATACATGTATAAAGAGTGATATATGTATATTCGAGCCTAAATGGGAGTGTGAATATTTAGGTATAGCATATGTGTAAGCTATCTAATACATTGTATGAGGTATCATATGGGAGGTACGGATGAGCTAGATGTTTATCGGATGATAGTATGTTAAGGAGGGTTAGACCTGGGGAAACAATCCAACACCTGCTAGTCAACGTTAGGGTGGACCACCCACTACGTGCAACCACCAACGATAGAATATTATAATAGGTATGTTCACATAAAATCAATAACAGATGGACGTATATATATTGGTCACACTCGATACGTATATATATATATATATATATATATATATATATATATATATATATATATATATATATATATATACTAGCGTATGCTCGTGCCTGAATACACGACGAAATTTTTCAAAGTACGTAATCGCGAAACGACGATAATTTTTCAAAGTATGTAATAGCGAAACGCAAAAATTTCCAAGTATAATTTTAAAACAATTGGCCATAATATTTTGTATTTATAGGACTATTCACCATGCTTAACAAACAACAAATTCTCCAATAACATTCAAATAGTCTAAATTCATCAAATAAATTCACATATAATACGAAATATACAATATTCATCCATCGAATTCACATTGTGTCTCAAAAACATAAAGTGTCAAATTTTTAAAAAAATTGGGCATAGTCTCCTTTGTTTATTGGACTATCCACCCTATTTAAGGGGTAACAAAAAATCCAACAATATAAAAAAAATCCCAAATTAGAAGATGGGAGCTAGAAGGCCGGGAAAGAGAATATGAATTTATTCTTTCTATGGGACTTCCTCAAAATGTCTGGGCTATGGTGTTTGAACACCATCTGTGGGACTTCCTCAATGCATAGTGCGGGCATATTCCTGTGATATTAGGCAGGTAAGAAAGGGTGTTGTAATAACATAAGGCCAACAAATGTTTAATATCCATTATGCCAAACTTAATAAAGAACATTATTGAACATTATTGAATTTCAAACTTAATTGAACATTATTGGGCCAAGCATAGATTTGCCTTCAAATAAAGCTTTAATGTTGGAACAAATTACCAAGTTTGAATCATAAGCATACGAAACCAAGGGGCGGGAGGGGGCTCCATCCGGATCGGAGTCGAATTGCCCTGTGTGTGTGCACGCGCCTGCGCGTGGGTGTGAGTGGGGAAGGGGGGTTTACCAGTGGCGGGAGGGGGCGGGATCTCCGGTGAGGTGAGAGTGAGAGAAAACCGTTTGAGGTGAGAGAGTGATTAAAATGGAGTGAACATGCATACTCGCACGGAAACCAAATTTTGAAAATGAAAAGAACAGGAAATTTGAGAAAATTTCAATTTGAAACTTAAATGTTTTCTATTAACTAAATGATATAAACTAAATGAAACTAACTAAATGATTGAACGTAAATGATATTAACTAATCAATTACTACGGATCTAACATTCAAAGTAACATTCAAACTAAATGATTGAAACTAACATAAATGATATTAACTAAAGTATGCAATATGCATATATGCATTGCAATCTGCATATATGCATCTAACCCAAAATGACTAAACTGTTTCAGGTTCAGTGTCAATTTTATAGAAAATATTGTCATGTGTTGCATCCTCGGCCTGGTGGAACTGAATATATCAGTACTTAAGTTCATGGGCTGAGTTATTAATCATAATCTTACCAAATAATTCTGCTTGACATTAGAATTGGTTTGTTCCTCCCTCCATTTTTTTATGCATAGTAAAATGCTAGGAGAAAAAATAGAAACCAATTAGTGAACCTATAGTAGGAACAAAATTTATAAATCCTACTCATCAACTCCTATATATAAGAAACACAATAATTTAGACATGCTTAGCAGGAAATGTAAATATATATTAAGACCATCATTAATGAGTAATAAAAATAAAAATACTAAAATTACATGAGAACTAAAAAAATGCAACAACAATGAATGAGATAGCATTATGTATTGAAAAATGCAACAACAATGTGTGCGTTTGTGTGAGTGGGGAAGGGGGGAGGGGGGTTTACCAGGTGCGGGAGTGGGCGGGGGAGGGATCCCTGGGACAATGCCGGATTTCCTCTGAGAAAGGTGGAAAAAGAGAGAGAGAGTGTGCGAGAGAGAGAGAGAACCGAGTGAGGTGAAATCGTGGGGCGGGGGGGGGGGGGGGGGGGGAGGGGGTTGTGAAAAATTTGGGGAAATGAAAATATAAGCCTTATTAATGCTCAGGTTCAGATCAGGATACCTCTAGTATAATGGACACTGTTAAAACCCCATAGTGAACACCATTGAAACCACATAGAGAAGATACCTCATGTGTAACTGTGCAAATGCCAAATGAAAACTTAAATGATTAGTATGAAGTCTATCCAGGGCTACTGTTAATGCTTTAAAATAAAGAGAAGCTAAGACAAAAATAAAGAGAAGCTAAGCCATCTTTTTTCCAAAAACAACAAACATGGTATCATATTGTTGACAAAAGGAAGTTTACACGCTAGGAAAAAATAAAATCGTCCAGAATGTATTTCCAACACTGTGCAAGATGATTTGAAAGCAAAATTTGTAATAATTAATAACAAAAGTTAAAAATACCGATTAAAGGAGAAGAGAGAAAAACCAAGTCTGCTTACCATGTTGCACCCCCATCTAATCCACAACTGCGTCCTCCCACCAAGGTAACAAACAATGTAGACATCCAATATTAGTTAGACGTCCAGTCTAAGCGAGTGCTTCTGTATAAACGCTTGCATGAATAAAAATCAGCTTATCAATAGCCTCCGGGTGTTGACTACAAAGTCAATTGCCGAAAAAAATGTATTTGAACATACCTTAATGTGTCAGAACATAAAATGTATCAGAGCATACCTTCATGTAGCATTAAAAAAAAGAATCCTCCATCACTTCCTGCATATTAGAAAAAATTGAATAAGAATGACATCAAAGTGGTTTTAGAATCACATCGTATTAGAAGAATTGCTTAAAACTGAACTAAACACAGAGTGACTATAGAAAATGGTTTCCAAGTTCCAATAATGACTTCCAAGATCAAAATGGTTTTAAAGTTCCAATACTAACACCATATTAGAAGAAGAATAATAGCGGACGATTAACTGCATATATATGTGCACGTACACGGTCCAAAAGCAATAAACATTATAACTGCATATATATGCACTGCATATATATGCATATGCAACTGCATATATATGCATATGCAACTGCATATATATGCAACATATGCATATATAAGCACTGCATATATATATATATGCAGCATAAGCATATATATGAACTGCATATATATGCAACATATGCATATATGTGTGTGTTTGTATGTGCGTGTGTGAGTGGGGAAGGGGGGAGGGGACGGGGCAAGGGGCGGGGCAAGGGGAGTGTTAGAAACATCAAACTTACATTAACATAATTTACCCCATATCCAACCATTGCTAAAGTTAACATGAATTGATATAAATAAGTTGCATTATGGATACACCGTTGGTATTCAAAAGAAAGAAACATAACGTAACATCAATATTGCCTTACATAGTGAAGAAAAATTAATGAAACCAAATAATATTTACCTCTGAGAAAAAAGGAATGAAAATAAATTTTATTTCCCTCTTTTAAACACCCAAACATAATAGCTCCATAGCTAAACAACAAACTTGACACCTAAAAATGAAACTAATCCAATAATGTTGCTTTAGTTTGACTTCAAGCATGATAAAATGAAGGAAAATAGACGGAGGATCATTCATGTACAAAAAATTAGAGGGAGAAAGTCATGTGCAACATAGAGCCCCGAACACAAAGTTGATAGAGCCATATATAGCAAAAGAAAATAGAGCAGAGAAAATGAAGAATAAGTCACTAACACCCAATCTCAAAGTTCCATGCTTGATGCATTTACTAAAATCTAAAAATTCACGCTCACAAAATTCACAAATACACCCCAAATAGAGAAAATGAGTTATCAATAACTATTAGTGTGTAAGGGAATCAACTGAGTTAAACATCAACTTGGCAAAAAATACATATTATCTTCTACGACTATAACATCATTATACACACAATCAGTTGGTGATGAAATGAACCCAATGTAAATGAGTAAAACTCTAATTGTATTCCCAAATTTAAAAATTGGAACTCAAAGATAAGAAACGGAGACAGAGTACATGTAAATTCTTATCAAATCATCATCAAGACTAATGTGTACAAAACATAAACATACAGTGGCGTTAGTACATCAATTACAGAGATAATTGAATGTGCACATATGTGTGTACCTCCAAAATATAAGACATCAAATTATAATCACCACAAATGTAATTTTTTCTTAAAGTAATAATTATGATTTTTGGAGTATGGAAACATTAAACTCAAAAGAAGCTTAAACAGTAGGTCCATGTGTAGTACACCATGACCATGGAAGAAAGAATCACCCTGACAAAGTTGATAAAAAGTTGTCCATCGGAGAAAGCATAACCCTCACATGAGAAAAATCATGAACATGAGGTGTGCTTCATTCTAAAAACAACAATCTCAACATCAACTGTAAATGCTGCTGTAAATGCATACTACATATGCATATGCAACTGTATGCATACCTTAAATGGCATACATGCTGTTGTTGTAAATGCACACAACTAGAAGATTTGATTGTCCATACATGCTGCTGTAAATGCATACTGCATATGCATAATGTATGCTACATACCTTAAATGGCATACCTTAAGTTCGCTGCAGTATATATGTATGTATGTAAAACTTAAAAAGGAGGGAATTTGATGAATATCAAAAACAAAACTTAAAAAGTGGATATACAAACTCATTTAGAACCTCTCAGTCATTGCCTCTACTTGGATTCAAGGAATTACATATTGGGTCTTCAATATATTCAGTTGAATCAGGAAACGATGGCAACATGATGAAAAAAAATTGTGAAGCATAAATAACTGAAATAAAAAAAAATAAAGCATAGCTCAAAAGAAAAGAATATCCCAAAGATCTAAATGTGAAGCATAAAACCAGTTGACATGAGTATAAAAGTCATAGCGAAATGAAGATATGATTGTGAAGCACATATCAGTTTTGAAAAGTTATTCAATGTAAGATTGGATTGTGAAGCCGTGAAATTCAAATTTTCAAATTCTAACCTGAATTATTAAGTTGACAATCAGATCTTCAGTGTAAATCCAAATTCTCAAATTCCAAAGCCGTGATATATATTCAAATTCTCAAATCGACGATTGAATGAGATTAGAGAGAGAGGAAGCAACAAAACATTAACAAACAGAAAAAGAAGAAAAAACAAAAAAGAAAGAAAAAAAAGGATAAGGTTTTATGATTTAAAATCGAAAAAATTAAATTACACACACACAGAGCG
Organism: Sambucus nigra; assembly: GCA_949130495.1. Taxonomy (NCBI): domain Eukaryota; kingdom Viridiplantae; phylum Streptophyta; class Magnoliopsida; order Dipsacales; family Adoxaceae; genus Sambucus; species Sambucus nigra. The sequence continues at coordinate 163,111,870 of OX422220.1, read as the reverse complement.
AGACAGGGAAAGAAAGAGAACTGAGAATACCTTTGATTTGCAAAACCATTGAGCTGTAAAATATAACACAATAAATAAAATTAGTACATAGGGTTAAAAACTAAGAAATTTAGAGAGAAAACACCATTGCATTAAGGATAGTAGTTGAACCTAAGTATCCAACAGTGAGATCTGCAATAAAGAGGGTTTGTATTAAAAAAGAGATAGGTTATCAATGATTAAAATAGAGATAGGTTATCAGTGATTAAATCATTACAAATATGGAAAGATCTAATATTTCCATCCCTTAAACCTTGTGAACCATGTGTAAACCTTGTAACCTTCTCCTAACATTGACATTTCTATCCCTTAAACTAAAGTAAAGTGTGTGAGAGTGACATAAGTCAACAACATAATTTGACAGCAGCAACAGGTGTGGATAACAGCAGTAATAGGTGTGGATAATAGTAGCAGCAGTAGGTGTATATAACAGTAGCAGTAGTAGATGTGTTAGAGTGACATAAGTAGGAGCAGTACGTGTGGATAAGAGTAGAAGCAAATAGGTATGGATATAAATAGTTCACGCATAGTGTACACGACCTATGTAACTACCGTGTCTTACTAGGAATTGCAAATTACATTAATATTATACATGACCTATGCAACTACCGGGAATTGCAAAATGAAATAAAATTAAATGCAATCCGATTAGAAAGGTATCAAAAACTGACAGAGATTAGATAATGACCATGAAAATTACATAGATACCTTCATCCCATAAATTCCACCAAGCGTTCATGTCACCGGTTTAAAAAAGAATCACTATGAAAGTGATATCCTGCAAGAGAAAATGAATCGCATATTTAATAAAACATATAACAAAGATCATATATTTAATAAGTTATATACTAAATTTTCACCAAAATGTAAAGGATTAAACAGAGAAAAATGTGGGTGCTTTTTCAAAGCTTCCTAGAAATAAGAGTTAATAACTTATCTCTACCAAAACAGACAAAAACATCGGTACCGTGATAATCCACCAACACCAAAATAGAAAAAAACATCGGTACCGAGGTTTAACTTACGAACCAAAGGAATAAAAACTCACTTGGAAGTTTTATCAAACACCTTGCAAGTAACCAAAGAAATCCAAAACTACAAATTCATTCCAACAATTGTTCCTAACCAATATCAAAATGGAACCCAAACTTGATTTATATGAAGGGGTTCCTATTGTCAAAAATGGTACGAAATCACGAATAAAAAACCCTAAAACATAAAATGCAAACAAAACAACAAAACACGATATAAAATGTAAAAGACTACACCTTTAAATAGGGTTTGAACTATAGGATTTTGAAGTAATGAGCACCAAAAAAACACAAAAGTAATTAGATCCCAAGATATAAACATAAATATAAACAAATCTAAAACAAAATATGTTTACAAAATCTAAGTTACAAAATATCGTCACAACATCATCAAATCTCCAAACCCTAGAAATGAGCACCATATTTTCACCACACTAAAGAGAGATAATATGAGGTAGAAACATTTAATGTACGAAATATTACAATGCCAAAGCCAGAAACATGAAAAAAAATATGATTAAAAAAAGCCAGAAGAAACTCTAGATCAATACATGAACAACTATAGTGTTAGAACTTAAACCTCCAATTCACTGCAATTTTTCATTTAAGTAAACTTTGGAAATGAAATGTCCAATTCCCTTTTTGCATTAGAAAAATTGAGTTTGAAATTGTCATGGGATTCTAATTCTAAGAATTCTAATTCCATAAATTGAATTCCGAAGTAAAAGTAAACAATTACAATATCACATTTATGTCTAAATACTGCCAACTGTATGTTGTCTAATACGGAATTAGTTATGCGTCAATTATACATCTAATAAGGAACAATACTCACTTATCATTATGCATCAGTTATATACATATACAAATTAAAAGACAAAACTAATTGATTCTTATAGCAGCAGTTATAGCCCCAAAGTCCACACATGTGATTTTAGCCCCAAATCAATTCCATTGATTCTATAGCATCGGGTATAAACATCAAATACCTATAATTGATTTTTTTTACATTTCTTATAGCAACAGTTATAGCCCCAAAGTCCACACGTGTGATTTTAGCCCCAAATCAATACCATTGATTCTATAGCATCAGGTATAAAATTAATAACTATAATTGATTTTTTTTACTTTTAACCCCCTAAAAATGTGGTTTTAAACCAAGATGTAATATACCTGAGAGAGAAAAATCTGATGAAATGCCTGCAAAAATAAACATCAATAAATAGCTTAAATCCCAAAACCATTACAAACAAACAAAATCTAACAATAACAAAAAATCTAAAAACACTGTGTTGGAGTTGGAGTTAGATCTGAGAACAAAACCATTACAAAAAAAAAATCTAAAAATCCCAAAACAAAAGCTCAAATCTTTAGAGGGGGAGAGTGTACCGAAATGGGTTGGAATTAGAGAGAGAGAGAGAGAGAGAGAGATTGAGTTGCGTGTCAAAAAATGGTCGGCGGGCTTTGCCGCTGAGTTGTCGGCGTGTGTTCTTGAGAACTAAGGTCGCGAGAGAGAGAGAGATGGAGGTGCGTCGTGTGTATAGTTTTTGAGAAATGAGGTCGAGTGCCCAAGAGAGAGATGGTCTTCCGTGTGTAAAGTGAGAGACGATTACCAATATACCCTCATTTTTGAATTGAAGTGTAATTTTGGTGACTATAAAAGAGGGGGAATCAAAGAATTAAGGGGTAGGTTGGTAAAAAAGAAAAGGAGATGATATGAACCCTTAAAATGTGTAAAAATGTGTAAGTAGGTGGCACACATCTTGACCGTTAAAATGTGTAGACAATTCAAAAACTTCCCTATATATATATACTAGTATATGCCCGTGCCTGAAGGCCCTTTAAAATTTTTCCAGGATACGTAATCGCAAAACGGAAAATAATTTCAAAGTACGTAATCGCATACGTAAACAATTTATGTTCATTTAAAAATTTAAATTTAAACATCATACAAACAAAGTCATCAATTCAATACAATTCATGAAATATACAATATTCATCGATCGAATTAACGTTGAACCTAAAATAAACAAAATGACAATTTAAAAAAATTGGACATAGCCTCCTTTATTTATTGGACTATCCACCCTGCTTGAGGGACAACAACACTTCCAACAATATTCAAAGAGACCAAAAATAATTCACAACAATAATAGTTGAAAGGCTGAGCTCAATTAACTACCGGTTCAAAATGTTCCTTCTGAAAGTGGAGTTCTAAGTTATGGGCCTAAGTCCAAGGAAAGTCCAAGCACTGATAATATCCGCATAGTCAACATCTCGTGTTTCTACCTAGCATTGCCATGATGTGGCGGTTGTGGTGTCTGCAATGACACAAGATTAAAATGAAACAATGTTTTAATTCAAGGAAATACTCACCCTTAAGGAAATACTTCACTATTTAAGATTCACATAATAAATTACTCACCCTTAAGAAGCTTCAATAGTTTCATTTGTCAATCGAAGAAACTCTACATTATGCTCCTGAATTAGACTCTGAGACTGCAATATTTCCAAATTGATTACACCATTGAACGCAATGTTTGGAACTGAAATGTAACAATGAAAAAAAGTCAATAAACTTCTTATGTGCCAAGATTATTACTAAATAATAAGCAGTCCCATGATTAAGGAATCACTCAACTTCAAAGCTTACAACATCAAAATCCTATATGAGTTTCTTAGCTTCAAGAATTGCATAAAACAGAGTGTAACATTTAGTAGATGACTACAATAATATTTAGTGAACCCATGAAAGAAAAAAAGAAAATGAAGGCAAACAGAGGGTAACAAAGCCAAACCAAAACCAAACCAAAAATTCACGATCAAGTAATCTATAAACGGATAATAAATGGACAGAGCAGTGTTGTAGTTGTTACCTACAAAGTATAAATTATTTCCATCTAGTCAACTGCTAGAGCAGTTAACAGAGGCGTTGGAGGTTGATGGCCTAGGCGTGCTCCTATTCACTGTTGGGATGATGGTGTGGGACATATGTTCATCCGACCACGTCCTTCAAATGGCAACACGTGATTTGTAGTGACTGTAGCGTTAGTTAGTGGTGCGATGGCCAGAGAAATTGTTAGAGCTTCCTTGTCGACACCGCAAACATTAAATACTAAGTTAAATCATCATATGAGATGCAACAAACATTAAATATTAATCAAGTAAATTAACAATTCGGCATTTAACAATTTAGCATTAAATATTGTAGTTCAAACACTAAACACAATAAATTTAAAATCGTGTCATTTAAAAAATCAAACAGAAAACGTAATCTAATAACTTAAATTGCCCTCATATGATTGTTGCATATTTTAATATTGTTTCTAATGGTGATAAAAAATGTCAGGGAACTGAAGTTATAAGAGAAGTTAAGGAGGAAACTGGTATTGATACTGAATTCATAGAAATTAAAGCATTCAGGCATGCTCACAATGTGGCTTTTGAAAAGTGAAATTTGTCCTTCATCTGTCATGTTGAAACCCCTATCAACTCATATCACAGTTGATGATCTTGAAGTTGAAGAAGACAAGTGGATGCCTTTAGTTGAATTCACAGTGCAATACCTGATCCAAGGAGACTGCATGTTCAAGAACATAATCGACACTTGCATCTGCCTAAAATACAAAGCCCTCAAACAGAAAAAATTCTTTCAAAAGTGAAAATATAAATTCAGATTATTTCAAAAAATACCTTCCTCGGATGATCAAATAAATCCCCCATCACCACTTTATTTCAAGTTGAGCATTTTGTAGATCAAACATTAAATGGATATAGAGAGAGCACGTTAATAAAGTAACCAAACTCCCTTTAACACTGTAATAATCCAAGAAGCAAATCGAATAAAAATAATGAATTGAAAAGATAAATATACATATCTATAATATTTCTTTTGGAAAAAGACAATGAGTTTTGTTTTGTTAAAAATATGCTAGTTGAAACAGCATATACCAAAGGTAGTATGCATAAATAGCTGAGGCAGAGACCACACACACACGTTAAATATGATGGTAGGGAACACATCAGATTTACCAAATGAGTATTGATCTGGCATTACCTCAAATCTGCTCTTGACATCAAATCAGTACTGATCTGGCATTAGTACATGCGCACGATGAGAACCTGCAGTGGCTAATTAATGAGTCTGTGATCTTGAACCCAAACAAAATGAGAACAAACCTATGCGTCGGTGAACTTGATGTCAGGACATGATAATAGCCCTGGATGGTCAAGCCTACTGTAACAACCCTCGATTCTGGGAGGCTCATTTTATACTGATTTTACCGCATAAGGTAATTATATAAAATGTGGGGACTAGAGTAAATATAAATTTAATGAATTGAAAGTTAATATTTACTAGATTGATGCATATTTACTCCATGTGAAAGTAAATAACATCAGGTTGCATGTCTGTAGTGTCATGTATTTTAAATGGCCTTTTAGTTTAAATGATTTTGGAACTCGAAATAATTTATAAAATTTCCGGATGCCAGTTTAGAGGGTGTAGTTAGCCTCGGAAGGTGCGAGACAGTCAAAATAAGTGCCATATTGTATTTTTGTGTTCCGGGCACTTTTACCTGGTTTTAGCTTATACGCGTATTTGGGAGTCATTTTAATGTGGTATTAACCATTTGAGTTGGGAGTTTTAACTTAAGCCACGATTTTAGTATCCAAAATCCCTTATTTTTTCCCCATTTTATGTCTTGAACATAGAGAGAAAGGAGAGAAAGAAAGAGGAAGAGAAATAATGGAGAAAGAAGAGAAAATTAAGATTGAAGATGGATTGATGCTCCTACTCAAAGAAATCTGATATTCCCTACATCAAGGCAAGTTTTCTACTTGCTAATATGTGATTTAAGATGCATAAATTGTATGATAGTTGTGTATTTACATTTATGGCTTAAATGTAGAATTTGTGGGATTTAAACCCTAGTCTTGATTTATGTTGAAGAAATTGTGGGTTTTGATGGTTAATAATCATGTAGATTAGTTTGGGGTAGATTTTTGTTGTTGGATGTGTATGAAAAGGAAGAGATTTGAAGTTTGGAGGATTTAGGGTTCATAACCCTCTGTAGCCATTTTTTGGCAGATTTGCAGGTCCGAATCGATTCGGCCCCTTGGGCGAATCGATTCGCTAAGGGAAATTGGCAGGTCTGCATAACCCGAATCGATTCGGGTTAAGACCGAATCGATTCGGCCAATTGCAGAATGTTGGTTTAGTAGTCCGAACCGATTCGCTTTTTGGGCGAATCGATTCGTTTTCCTGCTGTTTTTGAGTTAATTTTATAACTCAATTTCAATCCTTTTCTTTAAATATAGGGACTAGGAACCTTCTTGAATGAAGTAAACTTAGAGTCCTAGAGTGTGAGATGAGTTAGATGTCTACCCTACATTAGGAATGGGTTATGTGGGGATTTTTCCGGGGTTAGGCCTATTAATGATAAGGCATTCTTTTCTTCTAGTTAATTATTATAAAACTAGGAGATGTAGTGTTATGTTCGGGAGACCTTAGGAGCTTAATTAAGCTATACTAGTTTTGATGGTTTATATTACCACCCCAAAAGAATGTTGGGAGATTTTAAAAGTTCGATTGAACTATGTTAACCTTGGTGGTTCATAATAACGCCATAAAGGTGAGTTTGGAGAATAAATTGAAAGTCATTTCATTCCTTCGAAAGATGATAACCTTGGGGTTCTAAAATAACCTCCTAGAATGCTTGGAGATAATGAAGAGTTTATTTACTCCTTTGAGGTTGTAGTGTTGATATAAGCTATCGTATGACTATGGATGGTAAGTTAGATTATTTACAAAATAAATAGAAAGGGTTTCGAATAAAATGAAACATATACGTGGGATGGAAATGAAATGGAAATGGTATTGATATTTGTAAATGATAATTTACTTAATCATGAAACCGGTAAATAATGGTTTACTTGATTTTCGATATGATAAATAAAATGGCTTAAACACACCTCTCTAAATGACATCATAAGGGAAGTCCGCACGCGAGGTGAAGTTCCCTGGCTAATGAATGCAGGGTGGATATAGTCCTAGGCCATGGGAGCGCTTATTGTTGTATATTTTTCTGCGATGGGTAGGAGATTCCGGGTGTGGTCTTGACTACCCCGCAGGCTCATGGCCGCTTCCCGACGTCTTGCGATGTAGGTGCCCAGGTTGTCTAATGATAGGCCCTGGAAGATGATGGTCATTTAGGGGCGCGCACAGTGGGGAAACCCGGACGGGCGGTCTTAGAATTCGTTATATGTATATAATTATAACAGTTCATAATCAAGTGGGACTTGATGTATTTGATATGCCATAAGAGCATGATGGAGTGCCACAAAGAGCACATGTAAATGCCACAAAGAGCATTTGAAAATGATTATTTTCCTGATAAGGAAAGGATTTTTACAAAAGGTAAAATTGAGATAAAATCTCCTTAAAGAGTAAAAGATTTTGATTATATATATATACTTCCTGCTAAGGAAAAGATATATGAAATAATTGGCACCTTTGGTGAAGTCTTTAGTTTAATGCTTCTTATTTTTGTTCCTGCTTAGCTTATGTTTTAAATTGTATAGGTTGCTTCTTATTTCTCTTTCTTCACGATTTATTATACATAACTGTCATACTCTTTATTCATCTGGTAATCATATAGAACCGGGCCCTGACCTGGTTACTTTTCTTGTTGCATATTCATCTTGTCTCTGCTCAGGTACTCCACCGTAGGGATGCCTGATTTGAATTCCGATTCCGATGTTTTCGACGAGCCGTGATGCATTGCGGGTATTACGGAATACATTTGGTATAGACGTTTTCACTTTTTATTCTAGTTAAGATCAAGTCTTTTATTCGGGCGAGAGGCCCAAGCTTTTGTAAATGTCTAATGTAATGTAATAAGTAACTTATTGTACTTGCGTATTATTGGTGTATCAGTTAGTGACCGGTTACCTATTCGGTCTTTTTATCGTATTCTTGTTGTATTATTTATATATGTCTTGGGGTTTCCCTTATCTTTCAGGAATTGGGTTGTTTGTTTTCATTTATTTACTTTCAAATCAAAATTTTTGGCAACCCGTTTTCTGAAATATTGGGTGGTTATCCTAGATACTCTATATTTTTGTTATGATGCTGAGAATGATTCCATCCATGATTCCGTTATATTGGAGTATTGGGCTGGCCACCCCTTATTTTGGTGAGCGGGTTGTCACAGATGGTATCAGAGCATCAGGTTCTAGAGTCCTTAGGAATCTGTGTGGACGCCTTAAGTTTTCAGCGTTGCTCTTGATTTGATGTAAAGCCTTAGGATTAAGATCGTTGATTTCTCTTGTGAGATCTCGTTCTTCTACCATGAGGTAGAATCTATAAAATCTTTTGCGTATTCGTGTGAGAATAATAGGTCAATAGAAGAAGGGCATTATGGGAAGGTGTGTGGAGAACTGTAAGTTGTGGTCGGGGAGGGGGACCGCTTTAGAGGTCGCTCCCTTTTTGTAGCACTTTCTTGTCTTGCTATTACGACTGCAAATTTCAGTTGATGTAGTTTCCCAAGTACCGTTAGAAGTAGGAAGTGGTACTAAACTTGAGAATTCACGCGATGTTATATTGAAGTGGAGAAGTGCCCTGTAGTAGAATGGAGAAAAATCTTTCACCCATAGAAGAAGTGTTGTGGTGATGAAAATGTGGTCACTATATTCGTGGGTGCCAGAAGTTTGACCCATAGAGAAGCCCGGTGGATACTTGCAATGGCGAGTTTCTCTGGGATAACTGGACTGAGGAGAAGGTGGATTCCCGAATGTTCACAAGACGTTCGGTTAAAGACCAATGGCGAATAAGGTGTTGTACGGTTAGGGAGTCGAGACCATGCACCATGAAGTGATAGGCTCCAAAATAGGTGTTGTTAACACTTCTGATGGAGTAAGAATCGTGAAACCCCATTGGTGGACACCCACCTGGGGAGGTTTCATTGAACTGAGGAAGAGGAGGCCAAGAGCGTGTCCTCTTTTACTGAGAAAGTAAGAGGGACTGCATGGGCAATTATTGTTAGCCAGAGTCGGAATAACGGTTATGATGTGGAGTGTAGAACCACTCATTTTAAATTTCGTTGAGTGGAGAGCAAGGGCAAGAGTAAAATGCCTGGTTGGGGAGTTGGGGAGATAATGTTGGTATGTGTAAGGCTCGAATATGGAGTCTGAGAACCATTAGTATTGACCCGGAGTGCTTGGCAAATTGTGGAGGGAATTCTACCTTATAGGTGGGTAGTGTATATTCCTTAGGATAAGATTTAGTAGTATTGTGTCTACGATAGACTCGGGTGTGTATATTGACCTTGTAGTAGTATTTACGCTATTATAGAAGGGTAATTATATGACTTCCGTGGTATGGAAGTTCTATCTTTTCTTCACTCGTTATGAAGCGAGTGATGATATTTTTATATATATGTGTCATATGTGTTACCTGGTCTGAGTGTTTTATTGCTTGTTTGCATTGTATGTGGGTGTTATGACTTATCTTCACGACCAACAAAGTTAAGCAGTAATGCATAGGAGGGGTTCCTTGTTTGGATTCCGCTTTTGCGGGACGCTCCACGCGTGAACCTTAACGACGTTGGGAGTGGAGAGATGCCATATTTCCTTTCTCTTATTTCGTGTATAGAATGCTAAGGTGAAGTCTAGAAGTAGAATCTTATTAGTAGAATTGTAAGTTAAATTTACCGATCCCGATCATGTGTTTTAGACCGTCATATCTCGAGGACCGACGATGCGAGGTAGTAGTGTAACGGGAGGGTTCCTTGTCTGGATTTCGCTTCGGCGAGACGTCCCACGCATGAACCCGAGCGAATGTCGGAAGTTGAGTAAGGTCTTGGGCACTAGGGATGTCTTTGGTATTATATGCTTACGATTTAGGTAGGATATATATAAATAGACCTTAGGATTTTTAGGATGTAAGACCTTGAGGGTAGGCGGTGTTAGTTTAGGAAAGCGGTAGGGAGTTGACCACGAATAAGTTATGGGTTAACTCTATAAGAGATTAGATCCCTTAGGAGCGAGATTATGGGGTCTCGAGAGGTTTGGTAGGTTCGGCCGAAGGAGATGAGGCATTTCTTAGAGATAAGGTTACGTTGGTAACTTCATTTCCGGGGAGTTAATAAGGACGGGTGGATCCTCACTCCTGAGTCATGATTGTAAGCTCGAGAGTGAGTTTAATGAGTAAGTTTCTGCCAGGATTGGGGAGTAATAATAATGGAGCATAGACCTATTATTTATGCGTCTCACAAGCTTAAACTTGTGGAGAGTAATATCCCGTGCTTGAATTAAGATTCATCGTGGTAGTGATCACCTTATATAGATAAGGCACTACTTCCTGGGCAGGAAATTTGGTCCTTCTCGTAAGCAACAAGTTGTTGCAATATGTTGTGGGAGGAATTGAGTTGGTGCTCGGGGTTCAGAAGAACTAGTGATTGGATATTTTCTCATTCGCTAAGGAAATGCGATTGGGCTAGTGGACGTGTCGAGTAGAGAACTCGTCAGAGATGATGGTAATGGCATGGAAGGCCAAGTAGAATGAGCATGAATAGGAAGACTCGGTAGTAAGAGCGTGTCTGTCTGTGATTGACCATTTCACCTACTCGTGTAAAGAGAGTAGTAGTGAAACGAAGAAGGGTATTCATAGACGCCTGCATGGAACTACCGGCATCGAACTGGTCATGATCCCATTTGAGAAAATGGTTAATCGTTTGATCAGACTGTTGCATTCCCGGCCATTATGGATGGACTACTTGTAGAAGAGTATACCCCATTCTCGATGGAGGAATAGTAAAAACTGTGGGAGATGCCTATTATAATAGGATGGACCGAAACTAGAAATTCGTGTCGAAGGTTTAGCAAAAGTTTCAGCAAAGTAAGGGGAACCGTATGGAAATGGCGTATATCCTACCACCCTAAAGTGGATGGATGAAATGGAGGAAATTTACTTATGCCGAAAGGCATATTACGAACGTGCGCCTTAGTATACATAGTAGATGGGAGCAGTAATGGTATGGATGGATATTTTCGTGCAACCATTAGGTTTTGTAGTGGTCTTATGGACCATTTCCTAAGGCATGGTTTCGTGAGTGGCCTAGCGTGGTCGGTTTAGTAATTCGTATACTCGTTGGATGGAACCAATGGGTAATATGTTCCTTGGACTTGGAGTGGTCTCGGAACATTTCTTTAGAGATTTGGATTTTAAGCCATACGCCTTGATGAGATACGTCGAGGCGGGGGATAGCTGAGTAGCGTTAGGGCTAAGCCACTTAGAGTTGGTACGAATGCCCCAAGGTGTGATGTAACATGATGCTAGAGATTCGGCTAATTTTGTCGAGTCGCGAGGACATCACCTTTCGCCGTAGGAAGATAGGATCTGTAGTTGGTGAGGAACGCTTTGTGCTATGCTAGAGCACAAATGATGTAGATTGAGATCGATAGGGTCGATCTTAGTCCGGGTCCATTTGGGGCGTTGCAATAACGAGGAGTTTGTTTAGGATGGTAGAATCCTAGTTTAGAGTAGTATACCCTTATCAGATTTGGGTATGCCCGAATTTTGGGGGCAAAATTTCCTCTTAAGGGGGGGAGTATGTAACAACCCTCGATTCTGGGAGGCTCATTTTATACTGATTTTACCGCATAAGGTAATTATATAAAATGTGGGGACTAGAGTAAATATAAATTTAATGAATTGAAAGTTAATATTTACTAGATTGATGCATATTTACTCCATGTGAAAGTAAATAACATCAGGTTGCATGTCTGTAGTGTCATGTATTTTAAATGGCCTTTTAGTTTAAATGATTTTGGAACTCGAAATAATTTATAAAATTTCCGGATGCCAGTTTAGAGGGTGTAGTTAGTCTCGGAAGGTGCGAGACAGTCAAAATAAGTGCCATATTGTATTTTTGTGTTCCGGGCACTTTTACCTGGTTTTAGCTTATACGTGTATTTGGGAGTCATTTTAATGTGGTATTAACCATTTGAGTTGGGAGTTTTAACTTAAGCCACGATTTTAGTATCCAAAATCCCTTATTTTTTCCGCATTTTATGTCTTTAACATAGAGAGAAAGGAGAGAAAGAAAGAGGAAGAGAAAGAATGGAGAAAGAAGAGAAAATGAAGATTGAAGATGGATTGATGCTCCTACTCAAAGAAATCTGATATTCCCTACATCAAGGCAAGTTTTCTACTTGCTAATATGTGATTTAAGATGCATAAATTGTATGATAGTTGTGTATTTACATTTATGGCTTAAATGTAGAATTTGTGGGATTTAAACCCTAGTCTTGATTTATGTTGAAGAAATTGTGGGTTTTGATGGTTAATAATCATGTAGATTAGTTTGGGGTAGATTTTTGTTGTTGGATGTGTATGAAAAGGAAGAGATTTGAAGTTTGGAGGATTTAGGGTTCATAACCCTCTGTAGCCATTTGTGGCAGATTTGCAGGTCCGAATCGATTCGGCCCCTTGGGCGAATAGATTCGCTAAGGGAAATTGGCAGGTCTGCATAACCCGAATCGATTCGGGTTAAGACCCAATCGATTCGGCCAATTGCAGAATGTTGGTTTAGTAGTCCGAACCGATTCGCTTTTTGGGCGAATCGATTCGCTAGGGCGAATCGATTCGGCCCTTGGGCGAATCGATTCGTTTTCCTGCTGTTTTTGAGTTAATTTTATAACTCAATTTCAATCCTTTTCTTTAAATATAGGGACTAGTAACCTTCTTGAATGAAGTAAACTTAGAGTCCTAGAGTGTGAGATGAGTTAGATGTCTACCCTACATTAGGAATGGGTTATGTGGGGATTTTTCCGGGGTTAGGCCTATTAATGATAAGGCATTCTTTTCTTCTAGTTAATTATTATAAAACTAGGAGATGTAGTGTTATGTTCGGGAGACCTTAGGAGCTTAATTAAGCTATACTAGTTTTGATGGTTTATATTACCACCCCAAAAGAATGTTGGGAGATTTTAAAAGTTCGATTGAACTATGTTAACCTTGGTGGTTCATAATAACGCCATAAAGGTGAGTTTGGAGAATAAATTGAAAGTCATTTCATTCCTTCGAAAGATGATAACCTTGGGGTTCTAAAATAACCTCCTAGAATGCTTGGAGATAATGAAGAGTTTATTTACTCCTTTGAGGTTGTAGTGTTGATATAAGCTAGCGTATGACTATGGATGGTAAGTTAGATTATTTACAAAATAAATAGAAAGGGTTTCGAATAAAATGAAACATATACGTGGGATGGAAATGAAATGGAAATGGTATTGATATTTGTAAATGATAATTTACTTAATCATGAAATCGGTAAATAATGGTTTACTTGATTTTCGATATGATAAATAAAATGGCTTAAACACACCTCTCTAAATGACATCATAAGGGAAGTCCACACGCGAGGTGAAGCCCCCTGGCTAATGAATGCAGGGTGGATATAGTCCTAGGCCATGGGAGCGCTTATTGTTGTATATTTTTCTGCGATGGGTAGGAGATTCCGGGTGTGGTCTTGACTACCCCGCAGGCTCATGGCCGCTTCCCGACGTCTTGCGATATAGGTGCCCAGGTTGTCTAAGGATAGGCCCTGGAAGATGATGGTCATTTAGGGGCGCGCACAGTGGGGAAACCCGGACGGGCGGTCTTAGAATTCGTTATATGTATATAATTATAACAGTTCATAATCAAGTGGGACTTGATGTATTTGATATGCCATAAGAGCATGATGGAGTGCCACAAAGAGCACATGTAAATGCCACAAAGAGCATTTGAAAATGATTATTTTCCTGATAAGGAAAGGATTTTTACAAAAGGTAAAATTGAGATAAAATCTCCTTAAAGAGTAAAAGATTTTGATTATATATATATACTTCCTGCTAAGGAAAAGATATATGAAATAATTGGCACCTTTGGTGAAGTCTTTAGTTTAATGCTTCTTATTTTTGTTCCTGCTTAGCTTATGTTTTAAATTGTATAGGTTGCTTCTTATTTCTCTTTCTTCACGATTTATTATACATAACTGTCATACTCTTTATTCATCTGGTAATCATATAGAACCGGGCCCTGACCTGGTTACTTTTCTTATTGCATATTCATCTTGTCTCTGCTCAGGTACTCCGCCGCAAGGATGCCTGATTTGAATTCCGATTCCGATTCCGATGTTTTCGACGAGCCGTGATGCATTGCGGGTATTACGGAATACATTTGGTATAGACGTTTTCACTTTTTATTCTAGTTAAGATCAAGTCTTTTATTCGGGCGAGAGGCCTAAGCTTTTGTAAATGTCTAATGTAATGTAATAAGTAACTTATTGTACTTGCATATTATTGGTGTATCAGTTAGTGACCGGTTACCTATTCGGTCTTTTTATCGTATTCTTGTTGTATTATTTATATATGTCTTGGGGTTTCCCTTATCTTTCAGGAATTGGGTTGTTTGTTTTCATTTATTTACTTTCAAATCAAAATTTTTGGCAACCCGTTTTCTGAAATATTGGGTGGTTATCTTAGATACTCTATATTTTTGTTATGATGCTGAGAATGATTCCATCCATGATTCCGTTATATTGGAGTATTGGGCTGGCCACCCCTTATTTTGGTGAGCGGGTTATCACACCTACGGAGGATCGATATTTCTCGTGCCATAAACCTGACACTCTCTGGTCGGAATTGTCAAACCGCACCTTCTTTTAGACCACCATCTTACCAATTTCAACATCACGTGCACGGTATACGTTGTTGTATGTACCTTCTCCTATCGACATAGAAATAAGAAATTAAAATAATTCCAGTATATATATTATTTCTTTAGAAGGAAAAATGTAATATGTGATAATATAACCACCCATCATACCATTGCGATTTAGTCAAGATAGTGAAACCAAAATTATGGCAATATAGAATTTGTTAATAAGTAAAAACTAAAAAGATCAAGAACTTCAAAAAATTTATTGATAGTGAAAAATATTGATACGAAATGGAAAAATATTAACCTTTTTCTCTGTCACGCGGCCAAATAAAACTTAAAGGGACCTCTCGAGCTGCTGCAGTTCTTCAATACTCATCCCCTGAAGCTCCTCACCCCTCATCTTCTTGTACTTAGTATGGGTTTTTGATGCCTGTAGTTGCATGTCCTAAACAAAAGGGTTGAAAATAATGCAACCGAATATTTCTTATTTTTCCTACTCTTTAAGATCTCTGAATCACAAAATTGACAACAATGCAGTCGCACAAATTGGTAAGAAAATAAGAAACAATTAACAAAGGAAAATGAAAACAATGATATTTAAAAGTCTCGGGCTTCAATTCCGACAAAAAATAGTACTTCTAAATGAGGTAATGTATCAAGTCAATACAAATTTGAGCAAATTCAAATCAGGTAAAAATTTATAGTTCAATTAAACATTGACGCACAAATTGTAGTTCAGTTAAACAGCTGAAACAAAATCTGAACAGATTTGAATTTACTTCCAATACAAACCGAACTTGGGTTTTGATGATGTTGGATCATTGTAACCAAAAATAACTGCATCACCAACAGAGGTACTTCCAAAATTAACCGTTTGAAAAACTATATGTGAAAAATGAAATCATTAACAGAGGAATAAGGAGAGTTGCATACATACAACAGAGGTACTTCCAAAATTAATCCTTGAAATATTATGAGAGAAGTAAATTTTACCTAGTTGGACCATCCCCATTTGTATCTCCAATGTGCTAGAATCTGTCCACTCAGGAAACAAATCACAATACAAAACTATTAGATATTCTTCTCGTGGCAGAGATAGATAACTGATTAGAGCAGGATTATTGATTTTACCACGGTTTATATTTTGACTGGAATGATCCTCATATTGAAGTAACAGATTATTGATCTCATTCCATAAGGGAGGTTTATAACAAATTGCATAGTGTATGATCATTCGTTGTGAAAGGTGAAAATACCAAAATAGTTTTCACAAATACCAAAATAGTTTTCATCACAAACTCACTCATGGTTTTATATCTCATTTGTTATGATGTGTACCTGAATAGAAAGGTGAAAATATCAATAATAAAGAATCAAGAACTAAAACAAAAATTGACTTATGTTCATACACATCATATCTGAAATACATGTGTACTCGTATCACGCTGGCCTACTAACTTGGGTAAGCTATTCAATGGACTAAAATGTGGAGTGGAAGCCATAACGTTAACCGTAGTCGAGTCATATTATTCCATATCATGTACCTGCTGTAGTGGTTGTGCTACTCTTTTGCTTCGCTGGCAGGTCTTTTGCGCTGCTCAAACTCAAACTCAAACATGCTCTCCTATCATAGATTTAATAATCAAGTGTGAAAATTTGATTGTCCAAAAATTATTCTATTGAGGGATTCCATTTTGAAACAAAACTCAAAAAGTTGAAATCAGTTTCGAAGGAATGAAGTAACTGATATTGTGAGGAAGTAAATGATATGAACATTTTTAAATCATTTGAAATTAGGAATGAAGTCATTTGAAATCAGGAAGCAGACCTGTGTACATATAACTTGAAGTCTATCATGTGGATTGGTATTCATCTCCTCTAGTTAATTAGCACTACTATACATCAAATGTATTGTTATACCTAAATTTAGTGCATCAAATGCACCGATATGCATCAATACAGAGAGGAGACCAAGCATACCATAAGGTATGGCAGAGCAGGATATGCACTGAGAGTGCAGCAAAAGCTCTGGCAGACTCGAATATACTTTAAAAACTCGTTTTGAGATGCGTCGAAGAAAAACTCATTAGCAGAGCACCACATATGAAAACCAAGATGTTAATTTTTGTAACGATTGTATAACAAATGGACCATCTATTGATTATAAGGACTCTTTTGTTGGATTAGAATCAGCTGGCGATGAAGTTTTGCAACAACAGTTAGCTATCGAGAATGTAGAGAGACATAACTCAAGTTCAAAGCAGTTGGATGGAAGCGTTACTACCATGGTGGACGATTCATAGATGAAAATGGTGAGTTTGACTCTGATGAAGAGGATCTGACATCTCCCTTTCCAAGGCTGCTACATACGCATTATGGCACCTGCTACATATGCATTATGGCACCTGCTACATACACATTTTGGCACCTTCTTCCCTTGCCAAGGCTACTACATACACATTAATTTAAATGTCCACAATAACAAATATGTTGATTTCTTTCCAGCTCATACAACTATTATGAACTTTTTAACAAATGAGTGATGACATTAAGTTTTTAAGACAGATTCAACATAGAATAGGAGGGATAATATCAACATAAAATGGGACAAAAAACTAAAAACCACATCAAGAGACCATAACCTATAACACCAACTATAAGAGTAGAACTTTACCCAAAATACCAGTAGACCTTAAAGAAAATAAATTGAACTTCGCATACCTTTGGGTATAACCGAACATGCAATCGACATTAACATCAATGTAACAATTTTCATGCACCTCGATCGGACATTAAAAGACCGAAACTCTTGTATACTATATGATAAGGTATTATTCATGGATAAAGTAAAGGGAAAGTGAGTATGGCATGCATATGGGAAGCAATTAATACCTGATTCGGTGGCACATTTTCTTGTCCCTTCGCATGTTGATTGACACGATTGTCGCTATTAATTGGTTAAACCTACACATATGAAAACAGAGAAACCTACACATATTTGAAACATCACTGTCAAATATTTGAAACATCACTGTCAAATATTTGAAACATCGCTGCCATTTGCAATATGAAACGTCACTGTCATATTTGAAACATCACTGTCAAACATCGCTGTCATTTGCAATACACACATATGTATATTATAAACATGTGCATACTTCATGTTTTAATTCCATTAGCATAATTTTCCTCATTCCACCAATACCTAATTCTTGATGGTCAAATCACAATTGATATATTATAGTTCTCGAAACATCAACCAAAATCGTACACACTTAAGTGTAGATGACATATTATCGCTTTATCTTGCCCCTAGCATAAACAAAATCGTACGACATTTGGAAGGAGAACTCCAAATATGAGCAATAAACAAAATCATATCAATCCACTAATGTTCAAACAAAGATGGATTAATGAGTTCCCCTTGCTCTCAAATAAAGTATGAAGACAAACAAAGGTAAGAAAAGAGATTGGTGTCCAAGGTTATTAAATTAACACCCTTGGTGTATATCATCATAAACTAACAAACTAAATACAAACAACGAAATTAAATCATATTCATAACAAATTATAAGACAAAAATCACTTTAGTAAATTGGAAAAAAATTTCCAAAAGCATCACCTTCTATAAAAATCACTGCAATAAACGAAGAGGTAGCATAGGATCATGCGTCAATTTCATCCTTTGCTTGCCTCACTGGAATACATGTGACTTTATTTCGTCAGTTATATACATATACAAATTAAAAGAAAAAAGTAATTGATTCTTATAGCAGCAGTTATAGCCCCAAAGTCCACACATGTGATTTTAGCCCCAAATCAATTCCATTGATTCTATAGCATCAGGTATAAACATCAAATACCTATAATTGATTTTTTTTACATTTCTTATAGCAACAGTTATTTCCCCAAAGTCCACACGTGTGATTTTAGCCCCAAATCAATACCATTGATTCTATAGCATCAGGTATAAAATTAATAACTATAATTGATTTTTTTTACTTTTAACCCCCTAAAAATGTGATTTTAAACCAAGATGTAATATACCTGAGAGAGAAAAATCTGATGAAATGCCTGCAAAAATAAACATCAATAAATAGCTTAAATCCCAAAACCATTACAAACAAACAAAATCTAACAATAACAAAAAATCTAAAAACGCTGTGTTGGAGTTGGAGTTAGATCTGAGAACAAAACCATTACAAAAAAAAATCTAAAAATCCCAAAACAAAAGCTCAAATCTTTAGAGAGGGAGAGTGTACCGAAATGGGTTGGAATTAGAGAGAGAGAGAGAGATGGAGTTGCGTGTCAAAAAATGGTCGGCGGGCTTTGCCGCTGAGTTGCCGGCGTGTGTTCTTGAGAACTGAGGTCGCGAGAGAGAGAGAGAGAGAGAGATGGAGGTGTGTCGTGTGTATAGTTTTTGAGAAATGAGGTCGAGTGCCCAAGAGAGAGATGGTCTTCCGTGTGTAAAGTGAGAGACGATTACCAATATACCCTCATTTTTGAATTGAAGTGTAATTTTGGTGACTATAAAAGAGGGGGAATCAAAGAATTAAGGGGTAGGTTGGTAAAAAAGAAAAGGAGATGATCTGAACCCTTAAAATGTGTAAAAATGTGTAAGTAGGTGGCACACATCTTGACCGTTAAAATGTGTAGACAATTCAAAAACTTCCCTATATATATATATATACATATATATGTATATATATATATATATACATATATATGTATATATACATATATATATATATATATATATACATATATAACGTACACAAAATCTCTCATAGTACTAGCCTACCAAATGCCAAAGTCTAATCTGACTTTCCAATTCTATCTAAGTATTCCATTATTTATAATTTAACACACTGATTATGCACTTCTAGCAAACATTCACTTACTTATTCACGCATTTTCCTCATGCGAAATCAATCATCGATTAGCCAACGACTCTTCCTAATCCTCACACTGAATTCCTAAAATCCTAAAATCATTCCCGATCCAAAAATGTAGTGATCAATCCACAAACAACCCAAAAATTCAACACAAAACAAAAGTGGTAGGCCGTTAAAATCGAACTGATTTGTTGGATGAATCAAATAGGTTCGGATAGAAAATTGGCTCGTCCCTCCCAGTGAACCAGTTCGGATGGCTGGGCTGCCAAAGTGAACTTTGATGGGTTTTCATCCCCAAACTCCGTCCATGGTACTCAAACATCCTCGAAACTCCCATCCATGAACCCTAAATCATACCCAAACATATGCCAGCAGTTTTTTATAAAAAAATCACCTCGAAAATGATATCCAATCACTTGCATAACAAGTTTAATCAAGAATCAACGTAATAACAAACCCTAGTTTCAAGATTTGGTTTCTTCTTCTTGTTTACTTATTCAAGAACTTGTCTTTCTTCATATATTTTCAAACTCAAATTTATCTTAGTTTCCCAACCTGAAAATCATATTTTTCACATGCTATTCTACACCAATATTTGCATAAATAAATGTAACTGTAAAATATTACAAAAGAAAGTAAATACATTCCTTAAAGATGATGTAATCATAGTTTCTCCTTCTGAAATACTTCTTTTGGTGACGATCTACAACCCGAAGATGATATATTTCCTTCTCAGATCCTTTCTTCTTCCTCTTTTCTCACATTCTCTTCTCTTTTCTCACTCTTTGACAAACACTAACGATTTTGGGTGGATAAATATCCACCCTCCTCTATCCACCATCATTAAATACCATCCTTAAACTCTCTAAACTCGGATTAGAATTATGCCCCTCAGGTAAAATGATTAGTATGCCCTCTTGCACTTTATGCTTAGTCTAAAAAGTCGTATGAACGCAGCCATAACCCCCGACTACCTATTATTGAATATTTCGTCCCATTTTGGTCCATCGGTGCAATTAAAACTACCATCCAATTCACTTAACACAAAATTTAATCTCATGCCCGACACGACCCTACTTACATGTCTTGAATGAAATACTGACAAACCTGTCGCCTTAAATCACTTACGACACAATATTATTTAATGTGTTATGTATCCGGGGATGTGATTATATATATATATATATATATACGTATCATTGTTCTAAAAAACCCGCCTAGGCTCCGCTTAGGCTTAAGGTTTGGGAGAAACGCCCCGCCTTAAGTTTTTTACGCTTTATTCTTGGTAAAACCCCTAAGGCACACTTTTTCTAAAAACAACAATGCTTTAATGAAACGATATCGCCTTTTAAAGATTTTTTTTACTAACCGGACCATTATCTCACCCAAAATAATCAAATAGTATTTTAATTTGCATATATTCAGATATATTTTTATGATATGTGTAATTTTAGTATTTTTATACCCTTTTTATGGTTAAAAAAATCTTAAAATATATTAATAAGGCCTAAACGCCTTTTTACGCCTAAGGCCCGCCTAGGCTTCTAACGCTTAAGGCTTAGCCTCCACGCCTCGATCACGCCCCGCATTTTTTAGAACCTTGATATATATATATATATATATATATATATATATATATATATATATATTTATGTATGTATGTATGTATGTTTTATACGATATAGTGTATATATGTAGTTGTGCTATGTTTATTATGTGATTATTTAACTATAGCAAGTGTGTCACTATAATATTGTTCACGAACGTATATCTAGTGATGGTAGTTACACTTAGCCAATAGATGGTATTAGTAGGACTGGGCTTAGATAGCAGTTATGTATATTCAGGTAATACGAGTAGTTTAATTATGATAAATAAATGAAAATGTTAGGTGCACAATATAGTTGAGAGGTGAGGTATCTAAAGTCAAATTGGCAATTCGAATAATATTTAGATCTAATTTTGAGTGTTTTTAAAACATGCATATAATTGTGGATTTTGACTCGCTTGATTATATAATTATATCCATGATATGTGTTACATTTATATGTATTATATGCTCGTATATTATATTCATTATTGCACCCATTTTGTTTGTGTTATTTTCATATCGTCTAGTTTGGGGTCACAAAACTAGTCGATTTTACGAGCATGTTGGGTTATAGAAATTGGGTAGAAAACATGTACACTTGATCTATGGGAATTGAATATGAAATATATTTAAACTAAAAGAATGATATTATGCTGATTATTATTGGAAAATTCATAGGAATTACTTAGCCAAACCAACCTCTTGGTGGGATGTGTTGTTCGCTATGGTTTTGTTTACATCTGAAGACTAGGGAGGGGCCTTGATTGGTGAGTATGACAAATGTTATTATGGTTATGACGCCAAGATTTAATAACGGTGATGCCTGGTTATGATGGGCTATGTGCTCGAGTTATGTTATTTATTTTTTGCGCCCATTGGATTGTTCTAATGATAATTGACAGAATAATGGAGGGTAGTTCATACCGTACCATCGGAAATGCGGTGGGGATTTTTATATAGGGTTTTGGGCTATTTAGTTCCCATGGGGAAGTCCTAGGTTATGATTATATTATTGGATTTTAGTTTAAGTGTTCATATTGCATACACTCTTGTATATGATGCATGCACACACAAGTATGTGTAGTTACACTTTATGGCTTCGTTTTGTAAAAAGACATTGGGATTTAATAAAATTAAGAAAATATATTCAGTTGATTTATATATTCATGCTTCTGCAAATTTGCTAAGTAAATTAAAGGGATATTTAAGAGGTTTGGAAGGTTAATGGAAGCCCACCTTTCGTATATTCACAAGGGATTGAGATAGAGAAAGAGAGAAGAAGAAGAAGAAGAAGAAGAAGAAGAAGAAGAAGAAGAAGAAGAAGAGGAGGAGGAGGAGGAAAGAAGAGGAAACTTGGAGGGGATAAGAAAGAGGACTCAACCCATCATCAAATTCGTAGGAGACGTCGGATTATAATACACTATGCCAAGATGATACTTGATTTATGTCACAATTTAATGCAGTTATTTATTTTCACGATTAAAGGTAAAATTTTTAAATTAAGATGTTAAAGATTAAAACTTTCTTAATTGATATTAGATTTAAATGAAAAAAGATTAGGGTTTATGAATGAATCATTAATGGAGATCAATCATACTTGAAATTCAAAATATATTATGGGATTGAAATGGATCAGCATTTAGAACTTGTATATAAAGATTGGATCATGATAGTTAATTTGGGGAAATTTTTTGTGTTAAATTAATTGTAAGCTTGATTTGAAATCCTAGGGTTTGATTTGGGAACTGGGGTTAGATTTGTGTTAAAATACCTTTGTAATGTTGGGGTAATGTTTTAAGATTTAATTTTTACATTTGTAGTGTGTAGAAAACAACATTGGAGGGTTTTGGAGGAGAAAACTCGATAAAGAAGATGTTCAAAAAACCGAATTGGTTCGCTAGGGAAGCAAACCGGTTCTCGTTTAGAAGTTGGATAAAGTTGTGTATAATGTAATTACAAAAGCTTAGACGTCAGTTTCATAATTTATTGATATTTTTTTAATTTGTTATGAATTTTCTACTAAAAGATGCGCGATAGCGAAATTTTAAATTGGTGATTTTGGATTGGGATTTCTTTTGGAACATGTGGTAGGGAAATGGTAGATTTGAGAGGCAAATCGAAGATCCAAGTGAGTGAATTTCATATATTAATTTGGAAGATGGTATTGAACTTTGGGATTGGTGAACTGTACATTGTGGGATATGCGTATGAGTTCAGTACTAATTATATATACATATTATAGTGAGGTGTATATGTATGTATGTGTTCGTGCTACATGTTTTATTTAAACATACTTGCACGGTAGTGCATCGTAGGAGGTTACGCATAGTGGGAATCTATTCTGACGTTGACTAGCTGGTATTGGACTGATAACCAATGTCATAGGACTATTTCATGACCACTATCCATGTGTGAGGATAGGTGTTGGATTCGAGTCCTGTTAGGGGGGACGTGGTATAGTTATGACCCCGGATGTATGTCTATGACTACCTCCATTGTATATTTTTTTGTTTGGAATCGGTGGTGAGATTTCGACCTAGTGGCTCGGGGTGAGGCATGATGCCTAGAGTCCGATAGACATGAGGGATGCATCGCGCAAGGTCTTAGATCTAGGGATGTGGTTATATGTATATTGCGAGTGATATACATATGTAGATTTAGACGATATCGTGTATGTATCTATTTATATAATGAGCGTAGCTATGTTATGGTCATTACATGTTTATTTATTCATAGCAAGTGTGTCACTACAAATTGTGTATGAACGTATACTTAGAGAGGGTAGTTATACTTAGGTAATAGAGTGTATTATCGGGATTGGTATTATATAGAAGTCATATATCCTAGTTAGACCGGGTAGTACAATTAGGATAAATAAAGTCACCACATTAGGTGCGCACTATAGTTGAGAGGTGAATTTTATCTCAAGTGAATGTGACCGATTAATTATGAAAGTAATAAACTACTGTTATTAATTGATTTAAAACAATTCTCTACTTGCAAAATATTTTCTACTTTTCTAGATTTAACCCTCATTATTTTATTACCCCAGTTGTGCAGCATTAGCAACCGGGACTACATGAATCGATTCCTTATTGCAGTAGGCGTGGACGATATGTCTTTGTTTTGATGCCTCCTATAATTTTATCTAGATAGGATATTTCATTTTAGTTTCAGTTTTAGGCGTGTTCCCAGTTGATGGATAGACTTTTAACGTATTTTAAATTACACGTGTGCATGTAATTTTAATCTAATCAAAAAGTAAATTGTCTTAGATAAATAATATTTAGCAAATAAAATAGATTAATACTTATGTATATTTATTTTTAATTTTGTGTTAAGTAAACGATAACGTATTAAATTATATATGCCATTAGTGAGTTAAGGCGACGGTTCTATCGGTATTTCATTTGAGACACGCGGGTAGAGTCATGTTGGGAGTGAGATAAAATTTTATGTTAGGTGACTCAAGTGTTTATTTTGAGTGCACCAATGGCCCAAAATGGGTCGAAATACTCCAAAATAGGCACCCGAGGCTTACAATTCGATTTCAGGGTCTTTTTAGACTTACTGTGATCTGTAGGAGGGCATAATAGTCATTGTAGGTGAGGGGCTGACCCTAATCCGAGTTTAGAAAGTGTAAGGATGGTATTTAATGAAGGTGGATAGAGGAGGCTTGTTATCTATCGACCCAAAACATAGGGTTTGTGAGACAATGAGAAAAGCAAAGAAGGGGATGAATAAGAACAAGAACAAGAACAAGAAAGAATCCGAGAAGGAAAGCTATCATCTTCATATTGCAGATAGTCACCCGAATAAGTATTGGATTATTTCCCTAGGTCCTAGTACTATTGCATGATCAATATTGTGCATGAGGATAGGTGATGGTTTTGAGTCCGATTGGGGTGATATGGTATGGTTACGATCCACAGATGTCTGTTTATGACTACCTCCTTTATGTTTCTACGTTTTGGGACGGTGGTGAGACTCTAACCCGGTGGTCCAGAAGTGGTATGTGACGTAGCTGGTGCCTGATAGCATACTAGTTATGCTTCCAGGAGGTTCCGCTTGGAGGATGCTATATATATATATCCCTAAATGCTTGTGTGAATATCAAGATATAACTTAATAATGAAACACCATGAAATTCTATCATATGCTTTTTACATATCTAATTTAAATACAACATTAGGTCCCCTCACTTCTTGTTAAAATTAGACATCATCTCTTGAGCTAAAAGTACATTATCCAATATATACCTCCCTTCAATAAATCCTACTTGTGATGGAGAAATTATTTTTGGCAGAATAAGTCCCAATATATTAGCTATTATTTTAGAAGAGATTTTGTTCGAAAATTTTCATAAGTTGATAGGATGATAATTACTCTAATTAGTAGGGTTTGATGATTTGCGAATTAACACAATGTAAGCTGAAGCCAAATTACATTCTTAACTTCTTATAGAGTAGGAATATTGGTTAGGACTTAATTTTCTTCCTGACATCAATTTTGGAATTCAAATGAACATGGCATCATTTAGAAGAACAAACGATTTCTCTCCTAACATCTGTTGAAAAATGGCTACGATCTCTTTTAGAACATTTTCTTCTTCCTTCAATCATTGAACTTCTACATTTTTAATCTTGTGTATCATCAACATGTTCTATTTCTGCTTGGCCACTAAATAAAAGAACGTTGAGTTATTGTCTCCATTCTCTACCCATTTTCTACTACATTATTTGAAACCTAAAAGGTTTTGGCACAAAATATGTTTTATTCTTCACAATAAGTAACAAAGGGCATTGATTAAAATTTATTCTATGGAGATGCTCCACTAATGCAGAAAAGTTATTTTGAAGCCTTAGTAAGTTTCACATGATTATATCTAGCCTAGATAAAATCCTAGTTGCTCCATCTATATTGGTATACCATGCGAATTTAGAACTAATGAAAGACAACTCCATGATACCAACTTCAATTATAGAGAAATTAAAATCCAATACTACTTCCATATCAAGATTATTCCCTCCAAGCTTATTTTAATGGTTAGAAACTACATTAAAGTCTCCACTTATCAACCATTGGTCATGACATCCCACTGAAAAATAAAATCATTAAAAAGATCCCATTTATCATTTCTATTACACTTTACTTAAATGCATGAGAGATATAATGGTGCTAAAAAAATTAAAATGGGACACTTTAACTGTCAAGAATTGATTTCCATTCATACAAATAGAATTTTGTGAGTCATCTCTCTACAAAAGCTATTTTTTTATTCTCATTAGATAACCACCCTCTTAAATTATGTCTTATACACAGTTCCACAATATTACTCTCATCCACTTTTGGCGGCAGGACAACTATAACACCAATTCTATGAACTTTAATTAGTCTTATAAGTCTTCTAAGAGAGGGTTTATTTATAATCACCCCAATATTACACACTAGAAGATTTAACATTTGGAAACTGACAATGCACCATTGCTTTACTTCCTTCCTCTTGATCTGTTTGGAAACTAAAATCTTTACATTGGTCATATTTTTTCCTTGTTCTATTTGTTTTAACAATAATAAATTCATTGTTGTTGGAAAAGAATGGATATTTACTACCCAAAGCCTCTAAAGAGGCCGACCACTCACTACTATTAATTTCTATGGGAGTGCCTAAAGATCCATTATTAAAACCAAAGCAGATTTCCAATCCTCTCGAGCTGAGTTAATACCTGGATACAATTGAGGTGTTAAAGACATGTTAAGGTCTAATATCAGATCCTTATTACATCCACCTTTTAAAGTATAGGAATGTCATTCATGTTCATTTCAAATAGATAACCCTCCTCTAAGTCTACTGGTTCTATTAAAGTCTATAGAACATTCTTTCTAAACAAATGAATCAAAAGATACGACATGGAAATCCACACCGAGTTATGTAACAATTGACATTCACTTTAAATTCTAGAGTCCATTTGAACACTTTCATGTGTTATTTGTAGATATACCATTGTTTGTGAAGCTAAATTATTAAGTAATCCTCCTCATAGTTGAGATTAATAAATACATATCTATCATCCAATAAACCAATAGAGAAAACTACTTTTATATATAAGGTTTGAAAAGATTTACGTATAATGCCCATCGAGGGTCTCCTAAAGTTAAACTTACTAACCAAAGTGAGTTTAAATGGATCGACAAGTGTTTGTATTTATTCTTTAGAAAATGTAACAATAGGTTCACCTTTTAAACCATGGATTCATTCATGCGAAATTAGGGTTAGGGGAAAAATGTCTAAAGAGAGAAAACAAGTGGAGAGAGAAGAAAAAGGGAAATTTTGTTATACTATTATACCGGATTGTTGGATAGCTAGTCCATTCATGGACTAGGTTATGTGGGTGTCATATAACATAGAGTTAAACTAGTGTTATATATGATATACCAGGATATTGGGTACTACTTTAGTTAGCCATTTGATGACTAGAGCTTATGCGGGGACCATGTGAGAAATAGTTACTCTTAATGAAGGACTTAATCTATTTGGATGTTACCCGGGGTGAGGGTAACATGAGTGGATAGTAATCTTATGTATTATTATATATATTATTGTACGCTTTATGTGGAATAAAGGTTTCCTTGTTATTCTTAAGACGAGATGCTTATGTTGTTACTTATGCCTTAAGTAGGATTGGCAAGAATGACTAGAACTAGTTTATGAAACATGGGGTGAGATATTTTTATGTGAGTGCAGGTAGGACTACATGGGACATAAATTAGTCTCAAATAATACTATTGCGTAAGGTAATCTATTTCTTCCTTATATGGGATCTAAACCACTTTTTTTCTTTAAAACTATTTTTTAGGTATTCAGAAATTATAGGAGTGTGGATGAGCATACCAATTTCGATGCCAACCTTATCAAGTTATTACAACAAGATAAGCGGAGTTCATTTTCACCTTATTTATCATACTATTGGGACTTGTACATTTTCATGTATGGTGCATATACATTTGTATTATAAAGTCTTATTCTCGCTTTGCATTATGGATATTTACTTTATTCAATTATCCAATGGTATCCATACGTTGTTTGTTCGGCATATTTTACATACTGCAATGGATCTTTTTTGTTTTCCTTGGGTATTTATTAAGTTATATAATGATATAAACTATTAGACATCCTCTCTATTCGGTGTTGAGGTTTGAACAACTGATACGTGGAAATTAGGGGTGTCACATCACATCATTATAGATTCATCATACCCCAAATCACAATGATGTACCATGATTCTAAAATGATGGTGTTGGTAGAAATTAATGAGGAAAGATATCAAAAAATTCATCCTTAAAGGCTTAAATTGTCAGTAACTGAAAGTAGAATATCACAAACCTCGTGGATTCTTATAACCCATAACTATACTTGAATGGATGTGGGATAATATCATGATAAATTTCATCACAGGACATCTAGCATCACACCAAGGTTTTAATTTAACATGGGCAATCATTTACCATCTCACTAAATTCACGAATTTATTACATAATCTAATCATCGATTCATTAGTAACCCTAAGTCAATTGTACATATGCCTAATAATTATAGTTCACAGCATATCTAGAACCATCATATGTGATTGAGATCCTTGATTGTTTACGAATTTTTGGCAATTAATTCAAAATGCAATAGGAAAGGAACTCATGTTTAGCATCACAATTAACCCTTAAACCGATGACTATTCGAAAGAGTGATTAGACTTTTGAAGACATGCTATGATTCTGTGTACTTGATTTGTGTGGAAGTTGGAGTTTGGAATTTGCATATAACAATACTACCAATAAGGCATAAGTGCAAGAACCCATAATTTTTATTGATTAATTAACTAATTTAATAATGATTAATATTGAGCTAGAGGATATAAATTGGGGAATTTTAAACAAGAAACATTTAATTAAATGAGTAAAATTTTATTTTTAGAATTGTTTGGTTATTTTGTTATAATTATTTGAATATAAGGGAATTTGATTTCTCTTGAGGGAACTATTTGAATATGTTAGAACCTTGGGAAAGAATAGGTCGTTTGTTACGTGTTGGTGACCACGTTAAGGTTTGACTTTCTTGTGGTGTAGTGTATGGATTTGAGTATGAATATGAGGCATACAATTGGAAATAGGGAGTGGCCACGACGACAGGTTTTCCTTCTTAAGACCAAAGTTAAGCGGCCTATAACTTCGGGTAATAGAAGCTCGATCACGAGCTTGATAGTTCGCGGCCCCTTCGCGACACACTTTCATGGCATGCCGCCTTGGTTTTTTATATTAGTACTACCCATGAAGTTTCATTTGTAAATTCCATCTTCTCTTAAACTGATCACAGATCCCTTATGTTCTCTCCATACCTAATCTCTAAAACCCTAACCCCATTAAAACACACCCTTCAAACCTCCATTTGAGGGTCTTAGCTCAGAATTAGGGATTTCTTGAGGCAAAGTTGATCAAAATTAAGATCGCAACAAGGAACTCAAATCATATTTCAAAAATAGTTAAAAGTCAATAATACTCTACTTTTGTCCTTTAGTGCTTTGTGATTTAGATATTTCCCAAACAATTCCTATTAGTTAATTAAAAGTTATTAGAAGGTTAACGAGGGAAAGATAAACAAAATTAATGTCCTCCTATTATTAATTGGTATTGAAATTTGTGAAATTCCTTTATAATAAAAAATTCCTTGAATATGATTACAAGAATTTCATGGTATAATTGTTCTAAAGATGGAAGGATTAACATGTTAATGAGTTAAGAGTTGAATAATATTCCCTTTGATTGTTTTAAAGATGAAATATGAGTTATGGGTATGACTTGTCACATGAAATCGTAATATAAATTATCCATGCTTATCTTGGGATATTAATGATACCAGAATTAATATCACCAAATCAGTATGATAAGTAAGCTCAAACCAGCACAATAAGGGTGTAAGAACAAGTATTAAAATATAGAAAGAGATGGGGAAAAGGAGAAAATAACACCAGATATAAGTGGTTCGGTCAGAGCCTACGTCCACTTTGTAGCGTGAATGGTAGTTTTCACTATAATAAGGGTACTAAAGGCCTGTAAATATAACACCCAAGCTTTTGTCTCTCTACAATCTATTTTGACTGAGTTCTTCTAGGGTTGAAAATCATCCATCATCTACGGTGATATAGAAGATAAGTATTTATAGTGCCTTGGGGTGTAGTGCACCCCGAAGCATGTAATAAGCATGTGTGAAATGTTCCTAGATAATGAGGAGGAGCTAACTCTCTCAGTCCCATGTAGGCCAGGATGCTTAAATATTCCCTCACGTGTGAGGGAGATATTGTCATAATAATTTTTATCCACATGGGATATGAAGTCCACGTGCACACTCTTACGCATTTCCCAATGCACGTACCCATCCAATTGTATGACCTTAGCCGACCCCAATGATCGAGGTGGGATTATAGATAAATGAACCATCGAGGAGCTAACATCTATTAAGTTGAGTAGTCTTGTCTTATCTCTGTCGACCTAGTCATGGACGGAGACGGGGGTCTATATTCCATTAATTCCATATAACTATCCATACCATCTTATCTCAACTACTGAGGTCGAGCCCTCTATAGTTGTCCTGTCGGTCGAGTCAATATTGGCCAAGTCTGCACTAGTTGAGTCAATATTCTTCATTCTGGATGGGTTAATGCCTAAAAAATTTAGACAAGGTGGAGAGATCTAGGATAAGGTCAATCTTGGCATATCAATCACCCCTAGCCCACAGTCTCTGACGTGAGGAGGAGGCTGAGGAGTCTTGATGTCTGAATAAGTTGATGGTAGTTCTTGACAAGACATGGAAATCATCCAGTGGAGTGAAGGCTTGATGTGACAGCTGTCACAGTTCCTATAGGGTCGTGTCAAACCGAGGTATAAATGACGGCTAAATGCTTTAGGTTTTGTGCCTGAAATGATGAGGCATGTTGGGAATTGTGCGCTTCTTTGGAAGTTTTGCAAAATCATTACCTGTATTTAAATGGTTTTTTGAAAATTATTTTCTCTTTCATTCTTCATAGACTTTGCGCGCATTCTCTCTCACTAAAACCAGTGCTTCTATTTCCTGTTCCACCATTTTAAGGCAATCTTTAGAACTCTCCTTGATTTTTTTCCCTTGTAATCCTTCAAGGTAACTTCCTCTTTCTGTTATTTTCAAGCTTTAATCATTTTCAAGTTGGTTTTGAACATTTTTAAGTTTTTCCATGAGTTTGAGGGTTTTTCATCGATCGTATTGTTAGCAGTTAGGTGGTTTTTTAGTAGAAGAATTTGGTATTTTGGTCGAGAGAAAGAAATTTTGGTTTCCGTTGGTTATTTTAGGGCTTCTCCCCTTATCACGCCTTCTTTTTGTTAGTCCGACGAACTTCTGGTCACCTTCTCCGATGAGCACTCAAGTTGTTCTTGAGTGTTCCTGATAAAAAATGATCCACTAGCCCATTTTGATATTTAGGTCAAAGTTAGTCAAAGTACCAAGTTGTTTGTTTCTTTCAATCTTTGTTTCTGATAGCTGAAGTCCCACCTCGGATCTTAGATGTTATAAAATATTTATAAGTTAGCCGAAGAGTTCCCCACACTGAGGGATAGGTTCTTCCAAGAGATTCATAGGATAGAATCAGAGGATGAGATTAGGCGTAGAGAGAACCATTACTGGGTACGATCCATTTTTCCCATACCTTTGAAGACAATGTACCCCTCTTCTTTTGTGGTCCACAAGGACGAGATGACAGACTTGTCCTTTATAGTAGTCGATAGGAGGGATTCCTTTGAGGAGGCAATGGGAATGCCTCCCTGTTCAACTGTGAACTATGAGGTAGCCAATACCTCGATTCGTACCTAATCATCAAGACATGCTGAGTCTCCAGGCCGAGATGAGTATTTTCTTTAAATTTTGGATGAGGAGACTTCCAGTGTCTCTTCAGTCAAAGTCATCTTCGAGTTTGTTGAGCTGACAGTAAATGTTACTATTCCCCCAACTACCGTCCCTCTTAGTGCAATGACGGACAATGAATTTTGGAGTGGTTTCCAGAGGGAATTCCTACTGATGAGAATGAGGTTGAGGATGAAGACAGTAATGACTCTGAGGCCTCGATGCAAGTTGACTACACTTTTGCTGAGCAATTTCAATCTTACATTAAACCATTATGGAATACCATCTCATATCGTCATGCTTCTCCCAAATAAGAAAGAGAGAGAATATGGTGGTCGAGAAGGTGAAATTGTAGTGTACGAGCAGATGTTTAAGCTCGATTTTAGATTTCCCTTTCATCCATTTGTACGAGCCAACTTATCCAGTCTAGATCTTGCTCTGACTCAGCTGGCGCCTAACTCTGGGCGAATAATCCTTGTATATATTACACTTTGGATGAATAAATACATGGACAACCCTTCAACTGAGATTTTCAAAGATTGTACAATATGTCGTCCTCCAAAAATTAGTCATGCTACTAACACTTAAGGGCCAGGAAGTCTGACAAGAAAATAATCCATGTTACCCAGACCTCAAACATTTTTGGAGGCTGGGGTACTTTTTCATCTCTGGGGTTTGGGAGTTCTCGACTAACATCGACCATTCTAAAGATTAGTTGAGAGTCCCTCGCAACTGGGACAACCCTTTTATGGGGGGAAAATTGGACCCCGACCTCAGTGTTGCTAACTGAGAGAGAGTCAAATATTTGAATCAGCATGGAAGGGACGATATTCTTCACAAGTTTGTGGATATAATGACTCCTATCTACCTGGAGAATGTTGTCCTGGGGTTGGTCCCTTGGTCGAGATGTGCGAGTAATCTTACTTTTGCATTACCAAGTCTATTGTCGGCTCTATGTTTAATGACTAATCACCTCTTTTTACTTCTTCATAACGTCCTTCGCACATTTCTGATGAGCTTTCGAATATAAATGTTGAATAAAATTTTGAAAAAGGGGATAAAGAAACCCGCAAATGAAGCTACGACTGATGGGTCGGCCAACACCGGGGTTGCTCACAACCGACATGACAATCAGATAAGGCAGAAGACAGCTCCTTCATCCAGCTTAACCTAGACATATCCAACCTCTTTTGGGTCAGGCTCATCATATCGATAAAGCTTTAACCACTACTGGTCGAACAACATCGCCCAGATGAGGGCCTGTCTCGGCTCATTCCTTCAGTCATCTTCAAGGGACAAGAGGGCCATGTTACATGTCCCCTCCAAGGAAGACTATGAGTTCCTATCAAATATTTTTTCTCCACAAGACCTTGACTTCCGCCTCCATTCCATAACCCAAGTATTTGCCTCTTTCTATTAGAATTTCATCCCATCTCTGATAATTTCATTCTGACATTTTCTCGTTCCTCTGCAGTCTGGATGTGGCCTTGCCTCAGCCACCAAATGGATAACTAATAACTATTCAAAAGTTTATGAGGTCGACAGGGCCTTGAGGTTTGAGAGGAACTGAAGGGAAGCTTAAAAATAGCCAATCTGACTATTTGAAGGCTATTAACGCCTTATAAGAGAAGGATGAGGACCTAAACATGAAGGATGAGCTCCTGAAAACCAAGGACATGCTCCTAAAGAAGAAAGATGAGTATCTCTCTTATCTGACCACCCAACATATCAAGGATCTTGATGTTGCCGTTGCTTAAACCAAGGATGAGGCTCTATCAGTCGTGGCTCTTTGGAATATCAGGGATAAAGCCATAGAGGTGTATAAATATTTTGATGAGTTTGGGGGCTTTGGGATTGAGTATTTTGAGATGGGACTCAAGACGACCAGCAGGTGGGTCACCTCAAAATTTATCGAGATAGTCTCTTCCATCCATTTTGAGCTGGAGTCTCCTGACATGAAAGACCCATTCATGGCCGACACTCTGGAGTATGTTGAATCTTTGCCAACGATCGAGAAAGAAGAGGTGACGCCTGAGGCCCCACTTCAAGTTGATATTAATGCTCCAATTGTTCCTTCCCAGGCCGAGGGTAATGTTGTCGAGTTGAATGGAGCGGGTTCATGTCGATGGAGGAGCTGAAGGGTCTGCCTCAAATATAGAGTCAACTGCATAGGGTGGTCATCTTTGACCTATACCCTCATTTTTGTATTAGCTTTATATGTTCCTATTTTATGAACTTGTTCAAGCATTTTGTAGGGGGGATTGAAGATAATCTCGAGAATAGAGATAATCCCTCCAGCTAATACAACAGGCTCAAGCGATGCAACTCAGCAAGGCAGCTAAAAGTGATGCGGCACAGAGAGATCTTCCAGCAAAGAAACTGGACGAGAGAGCTCATTATTTAGTTCTATTTCTTTACTTAGTCTTGTTGTATCCCTTGTTTCTATTGACTATGACCTGTAACAATTATAATGATCAAGGTTGTAAAAAATACTAGGTGTGATTGAGGCGTGGAGGCCAAGCCTTAAGCCTTAGAAGCCTGGCGGGCATTAGGCGTAAAAATGGGTGAAAAGGCGTTTAGGCATTCTTAATATATTTTAATAATTTTTAACCATAACAAGGCTACTAAAATACCAAAATTTCACCTATCATAAATATATGTCTGAATATATGAAAATTAAAATACTATTTGATTATTTTAAATGAGATAATGGTCCGGTTTGTAAAAAAAAATCTTTAAAATGCGATATCATTTCACTAAATCATTGTTATATTTATAATTAAAAAAAAGTGCGCCTTAATGGTTTTACCAAGAATAAGGCATAAAAAGCTTAAGGTGGGGAGTTTCTCCCAAACCTCAAGCCTAGGCATGCCTAGGCGGAGCCTAGGCGAGTTTTTTAGAGCTGTGATAATGAGTATTTAGTGTGAGGTCAAACGGTACTCGCGAGAGACCAGGCTTGGAAGGTCCTAGGAGAGATTTTATTCTCTCTAAAATGACCTTGCCATGGGAACCTCAAAGGGACTTGGTTTGGATGATTGAGAAGTGAGGCACCGTTAGGTCTTCTCCTGACCATCTTAGATAGAGTTGGTAAAACACCGAAGGGCCTGTGATTGTGGAACCTTGGGTGGATCGGCCTTGAGTTCTATCGGGCATTGAGTTATGAATGAAATAACCCTCTACTTAATGTCACATGTACTTTATGTGATGTCACTATCCAGCTAGGCAATGTCAAATCTCCACTTGAGAAAATTATTGTGGTATTTGAGGTTGTCAGACAGTTGGTGAGCCACCTCTATGACAACAGCCCCATGATGCACAGTGGTTAGGCAAAAGGAATGTCTTGGCATTTAATTCTCATGACATGGAGCTGACTAGTCCATCAGGCATTTAAGGTTTGTGACATAAAGTATGAGGGTTGTCTTTCATAGTGGTATATGGCTGAGGCATCTTAGGAATGGTGTGGAGGTAATTTATTGGCCTCAACCATCTCTAAGAGAGGCATCTACTTTTTAGAGTCTTTTTGGCTAGAGACAGAGATTATCATCAAGAAGAAGTTATTACAAAACCAGATCTCTTAATCACCCACCATAGTTATTTATTATGAAGCTTTTAATACCTTACTAGAGACCTTTTGAGGATTGGTGTATTTTGCTGTCGGCCAAGGTGTATCTAGAATGCTTACATATCTCTCCCTCTAAATGAGTTAATTCTAAGTTCATACACGAGAGATTTGTGAGTTCAAATTGAGTTTATTTTCATTGGGTTGTGATCGTGTGTCTTATGATCAATCAAGAGTGTTATTGGTTAACATATCATTACTATGCTCAAAAGGGGTTACGCCTCCATTTAATCTAAACGATCCTCTTACATTTGGCGACTCTGTTAGGGAGGTATTATTCTAGTAAAACAATATGGCGCAAGATAATGTTAATCGTAGACTAACCTTCGATGATGTCCAACGCAATGAGGAAAAAGTGGCGAGAGATCTTGAAGCTCCCAGAAGTGGGGTCCCTCCTTAGGTTGATGTTCCCTAAGATCCAACGCTGATCGGAGTTCCAACGATCACCAAAGCCTTTAGTAGTTATATCCTAGGACCCTCCTCATGGGTAAGTTTTTTGAGTTTTTGCAGACACCTAAGGCTACCACGCTCCTAGGAGGGGGAACACATCCTAGGGCTTTTGTGACACCTGGGGTGGTCCAAGTGCCTCCGATAAACCCTACCCTAGCTATTCCCACAGGGATTGGACCCATAGGTACAGGACCCATTCTTGCCTCAACAACGGGAGTAACGGGCGTAACCAACATTCCATCAGTGGATACTCCAAATGCAACCAATGTTAGATCAGTGATCCTTTTGGCCACTCCCTCCACGGTAAAAAATATGTCGACATCTGCGTCAGAAGAAATGAGGAAATAAATGCAAAAAGAGATGTTGAAGATGATAGCAGCATCCTCGCAGTCGACCAACTTCAGTGTATGATATTTTTGCACGCCCAATCCCCAAGAATACAACAATGAGCCTTACCCGAAGCAATACATCCCTCCCATCTTTGAGAAATACACTAGAAAGGGGGGGGGGGCGAATGAGCACATTAAACGTGCCAACAAACATCTAGGGGATCACTGCAACAATAAGAAGCTCAGGCTGAGGGAGTTATTAAAATCATTAACCGATAAAGCTTATACGTGGCACTCTCATTTAGTGCAAAAAAGTGTTTCAACGTGGGAAGAGATTCATGTTTTATTTGTCCAGAAGTTCTTTCTGGCAGAAGATGAGCTCACGTTAACATAGTTGGGAAGGGAGAAGCAACGGCCTAGAGAAGATGTGGTGGCTTATGTTAGAAGATTTAGGGAAATTTTCCTCGACGTGGGGGAAGAAGCCAAAGAGTCCAAACTATTACAACTTTGTGCCGAGGGTTTGCTCCAAGAGTATATCTTTCACCTGATTAATGAAACTCACAAAGGGACTTTCACAATATTTCTAAAAGTCGTAAGGAGTATATTATTGGTAGTTCAGTTGAACCCTGTTGCATTACCACTATTGTTCAGACAGCCTGGGCCACCCGTTGTAGAACGCGACTAGTCCCCACAAGTGGGATATGTTGATGGAGGTGAAGAAAGCAAACGGTTGAAGAAGGATAACAAGAGAAAGTTTGGGAGAGATATGGAACACCCGCCAACATTACCCTGCACAATTAAGGAGGTTATTAGATGTTACAATGCCATGGTTCTAGGAGGAATGATGTATGAACCTAAGGGCATCCCCGTCGTGGATCCAGATGCGGTAACGATAGAGGATCCAAAATATTGTCAGATCCATTAAAAGGTGGGTCATCCAACGAAGACCAGTTTCACATTGAGAAAGATTATCAGCAAGCACATGAAGACAGGGACTTTGCAGATCCTTCAAGAGAACAACGTGAACATTAACCCCCTCCTACCGCACAAGGCGAATTTAGTGATTGGCTATGATGATGATGTAGAACGGGAGACGAGGGAACTTGAGTTCCAATGGGAAGATTTTAAAGATGCTTTAGAAGATTTCACAAAGGACATGGCTAATGTGGTTATTGCCTATGATGAGGTAAGTACAAGGGACGTGAAGGAGGTATACAACCTGGAAAGGGAAGACATGGACCCAAGTTTAGAGTATCAAGTTATTTTGAGGTCACCCAAGTTCTCGTGGTTCTATGACCAAGTGGGGATACCAAAGGAAAGCCATTTGGAGACAACATGTGCAATTTTGGATATTGCAAAGAAGAACGCAGTACCCTTATTAAGATGACCATGGC
Source organism: Sambucus nigra (assembly GCA_949130495.1). Lineage (NCBI taxonomy): Eukaryota > Viridiplantae > Streptophyta > Magnoliopsida > Dipsacales > Adoxaceae > Sambucus > Sambucus nigra. The sequence goes on along the minus strand of OX422220.1, from coordinate 163,073,896 downwards.
TAGACCGGTGAGAAAGTTCTTGTTTGAAGTAACTTTTAGTGATGCTCACAGAACCCTGAGATTCCCACACAACAGGCCTCTGTATATAATGGCAAGTATCAACAGGGTAAGCTTCGCGAGGTCACTAATGGATAGAGGTGCATAGATAAACATCATGCCATTAGTTTCTTCTGGATAGCTAACATTTCGGAAGAAAGACTGATACCAATGCCTTTGTCAATTTCTGGTTACGATAATCAATCATTCAAATCCATCGGGTACGTGAATGTGGGGATTGTGATGGGAAACCTTACCTCACACATCAAGTTTCATGTGACTGAAAGTACCAGTTCCTACCACTTACTGATAGGGACAGTATAGATGCACAGCCAGGGCCTGGTCCCTTTGACATATCAACAATGTGCAAAGGAAAACATTAAAGGGACTGAGATCATCATATGGGACACTGAGAAGCCTTTCACCACTGAAGAAGCTCATTTGGTAGATGTAGGATTTTACACAGAGTTGTAGGAAGATGCTAGGGTGCTAACAAGAAGGATGGAAGGAACAAGAGTTCCCTCTATCAGGGAAAAGAATGGGCCTGTAAATGGCCAAGGCAACGAAGGAACAAAGGGAACGGTAGTAACAGAAGAAGCCCACCTAGCTGATCCAAAGAAGAAAAATTTGTCGAAGTAACTTATATATAGGATGAGACCTAGAATGGATCCGATCACGAGACCCAATGGCAGAGTATACTAAGTAAATTTTTAGGACATAGGTTGGCTGAGGCTTCGAAAGAAAGGAAAATAAAGGCCGTCACAATGACAAGTAGACAATGTAAGAAGAAGATTACTGAGGATAGAAGAGTGACTTACTCTTTGTAAGGGTGTGAGCGGGCAGCCGAAGAATCTGATTTAGAGGGAAGTGCATGGTCATCAATAAATAAAATATACAAGAGTTTGTGGAAGACTTAGACGAAGAACCAGACTATATGATGGATCGTTCGAAGACCCAGGTGCAAGAGTTAGAGAAGTTGAACCTAGCCTAAGATGGAGAAGATGCGAGGCCCATCTTCATTTCGAAGGATCTGAGCGCAACAAAAAGAGAAGCCTTGATTGAGTTGATTCAGGAATTCAGGGATGTCTTTATGTGGAAGTACACAAAGATAAAAGGGTTAGACAAAGAGGTTAGTTTCCCCAAACTAAACATTAAACCTTCACCCATATCGGGGAATCAAGCCATAAGGACATACAAGATAGAGTTGGATTTAAATATCAAGGCAGAGGTCCAACGGTTGCTGGCAGCAGGGTTTATTGAGTCGATCCAACATCCACTATGTCTTTTAAGCATCGTTCCAGTAGGATAGAAGGATAAGAATCAAATAAGGATCTGTGTAGACTTTAGGGACCTAAAAAGAGATTGCCCGAAAGATGAGTTCACTCTACCCTCCATCAATAGCCTCATTGATGCAGTGGTTGGTAATGAAATGTATAGTTTCATGGATGGGTATGTGGGGTACAACCAGATCAAGATGGATTGGACTGATGTAGGGAAAATTTCATTCTGGACCCCGTTGGGCAACTTCATATACAAGGTAATGCCGTTTGGATTAAAAAATGTTGGGGCGACGTATCAAAGGATGATGATGGCCATTTTTCATGATCTCTTCCACAAATTCCTACAGTTCTATGTGGATGATTTGGTCATCAAATAGAAGAAGGAGAAGTCCGATCTGACTCGACCTAAGAAGGGTGTTCGTTCGCTGTAAAAAATACAAGCTAAAGAAGAACTCACTAAAATATGCCTTCTGGGTCACAAGTGGGAAGTTCTTAGGGTTCGTGGTAGACCGACAGGGAGAACATATGGACCAGGATAATAAGAAAGCTATCCTGAAAAATTCGTGCATAAAATAGACGAAAGCGCTCAAAAGTTTCCTCGGTCAGGCCTCTTACCTCAGAAGATTTTTGTCGAGGTTAGCCGAGATAACTTAGTTGTTGATGGAGCAACTACGAAAGGGAACGAATTTCAAGTGGGAGGAAGCACTTAAGGAATCTCTGAACAGGTTGAAGAAGCTGCTGACCTCCCCACAGATGATGATTCCTCTAAAACCTGGAACACCATTGCAACTCTATCTTACGTCTACCACTAGGTCCATAGGAGGACTCTTAGCATAGGAGGTCGATGGGCAAGAAAGACCGATTTACTACTTGAGCAGAATCATACATGGACCACACGCAAGGTACAGTAATGTAGAAAGAGAGTTTTTTCCTTAGTGTTCGTTGCATAAACACTTAGGCATTATATGCTATCCTTTATGATTCACATTGTGACAAGATGTTATCCAATTAAGCTTTTTTTGGAAAGAACTCTCTTGATTGGAAGAGTAGCTAGGTTTCTCTTCCTCTCAGAATATGACTTAAAGTGCGTGATTCCTCGCGCAATCAAAAGCCAGGAATATGCGGACTTATTGGAAATTTTCCCATCTGGAGTATTTGATCCACCCCGAGAGGACGTCTCGGGGGATGACCTGTAGGAAAATTTTCTGGAAGCTGACCTTGAAGAATGGACGATGCAATTCGATGGTTCTTCGGTAGAGAAGAAAGGAGGAGCAGGGGTTATTTTCTCTAAAGGAAAGGAGGAATTTTCCTTTCCTATAAATTGGATTTCCCTTTCTCTAACAATGAAGCAAAGTAAGAGGCATTAGTACTTGGGATACTAGAGGCCCTTATAAGGGGAATTCGTTTGCTATGTATAAAAGGAGATTCAAACATGGTAGTTCAATAAGTGAATGGGGAGTATGCATTGAAGCACCTCAGTTTAGCACCCTATAGAACGATCATTCAACGAATGATTAACTAGTTCCATTAGGTCAAGATAAGACGGCATCCTCGAATGATGAACCGATATACTGATGCCTATGCCACAATTGTGCATAAGCTAATTATGAAGATCGATACAACTACTATGGTGATCGGTGATACAGTCAATCCTACCTATGGAGGGAGATTCATATTGGAGAGGTGAGATCAGAAAAAAGTTAGAGTCTGGGGAAGGCAAGATGGAACTGAGAGAGATAGTGTAGTACTTCGTCAATTATGGAAACTTATACTTTAGTAATGTGGGAGGATGGTTATCAATGTGTGTTGTCCCAGAAGAGGCAGAGCAAAGACTAAGGAAGACACACGAGAGCCACTATAAAACAATAGATATTACTTTGTATAAGAGAATCCAAAGGGAAGGATACTTTTTACCAACGATGAAACAAGACGCAATTGAATTACAATGGAGGTGTGATAAGTGCTAGCTCTTCTTTCAAATAGCTGAATGTCACTTCGTTGAGATTCAAACAGATTGGAGGAAGCCCTACATTAACTTCATTAAAGATGGAGTTATTACTATAGAAATAATAGACGTGATGGGACTCAAATGGAGGGCCCCACACTTCTATGTCCAAGATGAACAACTCTATCGAAGAGGATACTTCAACAGGCCGTTGAGATGCATCACAAAAGATGAGGCAGTTGAAGTGTTGAAACAAGCTCACGGTCCAGCCCACATTAGAGGGGAAAACCTATATGATCAACTAATGACCTTGGGGTATTATTAGCCAACCATGTAGAAGGACTCAGCTAAGTTTGTACGAAAGTGCAAGGCGTGCCAGCTGCAAGGGAATATGATTCATACTACTTCAATGGATCTACACTCTTTGGCCACTCCTTATCCATTCAACACTTATGCGTTTGATCTAGTATGAGCAATAAATCCTTTATTTAGAGGAAAGATATCGATATTGGTAGCAACTGACTGATTTAGAAAAGTTTCCCGAAGTGATACCTCTCAGAAGAGCAACGGTGGGCGTGGTGGCTAACTTTATAAAAGAATATGAGATTTACCATTTCAGGATCTTGAAAGTCATCATCTCCGATAATGGAACCCCCTTCGTCAACAAAGAGGTAACGATGCTCACTCAAAAATACTCCACCATCCATTACACTTCAACGGTAGCATATCCTAAAGGGAACGGGCAGGCCAAAGCGAATAATAAGACCCTGGTCAATATTTTTGCAAAAATGATGGAAGATTTCCCAGGATCTTGGGATAATAAGATCACGAAAGTATTGTGGGGCTATCTAATTACCAAGATAAAACCCACTAGATACACATCATTCTCCCTTGTGTACGGAGCTGAAGCAATCCTGCCAGTATAGTTGGAGATTCCTTCCCCCCGTTATGCCCTGCAAAGCAGCATGCTCCCTCAGAGTAGACACAAACAGTTAGAGGCGTTGGACGAACATAGATACAATGAGATGCAACACTTCTAAATGGACACGAAATAACTCTCAAGGGCATACGATAACTTGGTGAAACCAAGGAAGTTCATTGAAAGAGACCTCATTCTAAATACAGCGGTGAAGCACATCAGAAGGCTTCCTCTACCTAAGTTCGCAGCGAATTGGGAGTGACCTTTCATTTTGAAGGAGGCTCATGATTCAGGTTACTGTTTACTTTCAAAGTTGGAAGAGGATAAACCATTTAAAATTAATAACAAATGTTTGATGGTCTATCATGTATAAGCGAGTTACCTTAGAAAGATGATCTACATAGTTTTCCTGAATATACAAGACATTTTTTTTGAAGTTATATTGTTTGTTGAAACTAAAGTGAGATGGAAAAAAGTAAAACCTCATTTCCTGAAAGTAGTTATAACATAGAGGTGATAAGAAAACAAGCATAGAGGTGATAAGAAAATAAGATAAACTTCTCTTTCATTCATAAACTCAAGAGTGTATTACAAAATTGGGAACTACTGCCCAAGAATTACATGAGAAGAAAAAAGTAAAAATTATATAAGTGTTTGGGGGGGATCATTGGCCTAGGAGAAACCGTAATTAGGGGGCAGAGAAAAGTCCCTAGGCAAGCCCGAAGAAGAAGCCAAGCATGCCTATTAGGCGCTGATAGAACCCTTTAGACTCGTTTGAACTTGAGCCCGCTCAATAAGAAATTTCTCTCGTTTGAACTTGGAAAGACAAAGAGCTTCATCGATGTCCTCCACCACTTGATTTACAGCTTCCAGTAGAGGTGCTAACTCGTCCAGTCTCGCCTATTCAATTCGTTGAGTTTCTAAGTGCTTCTGCAGTAGCTTTGTCTGACTTTCTAATTGCTGACTCTTCAAAGTTTTCAAGTGCCCGATCAGCCAATTGAATTGGAAGACATCTCTACCTAACTCCTTCAAATAGCCCAAGAATTGAAATAGGAGGGGCCTGGTGACATTTCCAGTACAGGTGTTGACAAGCTCAACAATAATGGTTGTCGTTCCCTGAATCCTATGGCTCATCACTGAAATGTTTGAACGGAGCAATCAACAGTAATAGTTTTAAGGTGGTGAGTAGAAATTTGCTCAATCACCAAATGATGGAAGGAAGGTATTTGAGGTGAGCGATGAAGAACCATGAGGCAAAACTCATGAGGTGCTAGTGCAGGCAAAGGAAGTTCACAACTGGATTTGCGATCAGTCGGAGCACCCGTCGTGGAACCTTGGTTGTCATGACTTGATTCCTCAGATAGAACTGGTTCTGGACGAGGGGAGGCGACAATCGAAGGAGCTGGTCGAGAATAATTTTCATCACGAAGGGAGTCCCTGTCAACCTGAGACCAGACAAGTCAAACAATGAGTTCAATGAAAAATCTTAATAAATGGTTTTCATTGTTAAGTCGCTGTTACGGGTGGAGTTTAATGAAAAATCTTAACTAGCGGTTTTCATTGTTAAGTCACCGTTATAGGTAGAGTTTTACAAAAAATATTAAGAAGTGATTTTCATTGTTAAGTCATCATTACGGGTAGAGTTTGACGAAAAATCTCAATAGTGGTTTTCATTGTTAAGTCACCGTTATAGGTGGAGTTTGACGAAAAAATCTTAACAAGTGATTTTCATTGTTAAGTCACCGTTACTGGTGGAGTTTGACAAGAAATCTTAACAAGTGGTTTTGATTGTTAAGTCATCGTTACTGGTGGAGTTTGACGAAAAATCATAACAAGTGGTTTTCATTGTTAAGTCACCGTTACTAGTGGAGTTTGACGAAAATCTTAACAAGTGGGTTTCATGGTTAAGGGACCGTTATAGGTGGAGTTTACGAAAAAAATTTACAAGTGGTTTTGATTATTTGAATGATTGAAAATAAGTTTCTTCTAACAAGGAGATTGCACATTGTCAAGATAAAGGGCAAACACCAAGAAACAAAGAAAAAATGGAGAAATACCTCAGTAATTGTCGGAGCGAGAACGAGAGATGGGAAAGAAGTTGCAACGGTAGGCACCGAAGAAGCATGTTCATCTCTTCAAGAGACTTTGCAGAACCATTAGTTAGAGAAACTTCAGACAGAGGAACTTCAACACTTGATGAAGCTCCTTGTTCAACAAAGTGAACTAGGGCCAAGGTTGGGGGTGGGCTTGAAGGGGTTGTTCGATCTTCCACAGATACACCATCCCTTATAGGGGCAAAAGAAGGACCACGGTTAAGCTGAAGGTAGCCATAGTAACGGGTGGAGTCCTGAGGGATGACGGTAGAGTTAATCCTGGAGTAAGCTGGCAATATAAAACTAAGTGTTAGAAGAAAGGCACATCACATAAAGAAGGGGCAAAGTGCACATCCAATCTACCTCAGTGATGTTGGCAAAAAAGCAAACTCAGAGATGGGCCTTAATAGTGGAGGCTGAAGAAGGAAATTAGTCAACACAGAAGCTAGTAACGAGGCAGCTTCAACCTGAAATACACCAAAATTTTTAGAAGATTTAGTAAAGTGAGAGAGATGGAAAAGAACGATATAAAAAAGTTTAGAACCTGTTACCCCAAGAGAACTTTTCAATATTGGAACGATATATAGAGGAACCTCCAGATTAGGGGATGACTCAAAAGAAATTGGGGGAGCTCCCTCTGGCTGAGAGGAAACTTCAACAGGCGCAATAGAGGCAAAAATCTCCTTAGAACCCTCCACTGTACGTCGGGAGACCAAATGATACGAATAAGTGAGTGCGGTCAGGGGAGAACGGTGGGAAGTTTCATCAACGGAACCACTCTCGAAGCGTCCCCCCATGAAAGTACTCAAAGGAGGGTTGGGTATTTCTTCTTTCGCTTCCTGCGCCAAGTTGCTAAGGGTTAGACAAATACATTTTGTTATAAAAAGAGAAAAACAAATACACATTTATACCTCCGATCCAGTGGGAGAGTGGGACGATATCACCATTTGCGAGGAAGGAGGGGAAGTAGCTGGTGAAGACCTCTTCGTGGGATGGTGCTCAACAGTAAGACAGTCATCCAATGCCATAGCTTCAACAGCAGAAGGAGCTGTAGTGAGATGCACACCAGGAGCTCATTTCTTCTGAGATTTAGTACCTAGAGTCTTTTTCCTCACACTAGTAGCACCAAGCCTTGGAAGAACCCTTGAGCTTTTCCTTCTCTTCGACCCTCCTTCAGATGGATCTACTAATATTGTGGGGAAGGCAGCAACAGGAGGAATGACGGGAGTGTGTCGTTGAACCCAAAATTTATTCATTCCACCTCTGCTTGAATTTTCATTCTTAACTCCTAACTCGATTTGGAAGACATAGGAGGAGGAACGGAGGCAATGGGGAATGCATCCAAGGGAGGTTGAATGTGAGGTTGGGACTTAGACTTTGAAGAAGTCCCACTCTTGGATCTCCTAGTTGTTTTGGTTGGTGGCTTGGAAGGTTCTTTTCTAGAAGATTCATCAGTTGGAACACCCTCATCAGAAATACCTTCAGAAGGGGTAGGCTATTTTGGGGTTATAACGTTCTTGGGTTTGGGTGTGGAAGTAGGGATCATGGGTAAATAAGGAGGAAGCTCCTTGGGAGGATCTTTAGGAGTCTTGCTTAAAGGGAACTTAACTCTAAGAATAGAGTTGTCGTTGAGGCCTAATTTCAAGGAAGGGAAAGAAAGAACTGGGGGACACTCGGGGGACTTTGTATGACTTAACGAATCTTGGCTAGTTGCGTCAGCCAAAATTTGGTGGCAAAATAAGTGGGCACATCCCCTTTTTTAGTGGCACTGAGATGCTAACTCGACCATCCATAGTAGTAGAAGTTATGTTAAGTACCGTTGCAGAAAGGTAGAAAGTGCAAGCCTCATCAAAAGTAGCCCTCTTATTCGTTAACTGAAACACAGGTCGAGGATCCCCTTGATCAAAATCAAACTGCCTGCTGCATCAATCGGGGTTGTAAGGTTTACAAGTATATCCCCATTCGGTGAATGAAGGAAGGAACCCAAGGGTGAACATAAGCATCACGGATTGTGAAGGACCTTCTATAATAGGAAAAAAAATGATTGTTCTAGCTGTAGAAGAGATAAAATTCCAAGTATGGGTGAAGGTTGATTATCTCTATGGCCTCACGATGAAGGAATCCAAACAGTCAAAAATGCCCATTATCTCCTTTTGACTTTATTTTTTGTGAAAGCAGAGGAGTAGAGGGGGATTGATGCCTTGGTTGATAGGATAAGGAACATATTTGGAGGCAATAGTAGGAAAGCGGGTGTAGAGGAAACCTGTTAAGTTAATTGTATTGGCAAAATTATCCAGGTTGTAACAGCCAAGGGACCATTCCATGTCAAGGTGGGTTCGATCCATCTAAGTGTAGAGGGACCCCAAAGCAATGGCGGTCAGAGGAAGATTAAAACCTCTAGACAAATGAATGGAGATGTTTATGAGGTCCCTCCTAGGCTGGTCATTCAGTTTCCCAGTCAAGAAAAGCTTGGAAAGTAACACAAGAATGTAGGCTGGTAATTCTAAAGATGTACATTTACCCTTGCTTGTGACAGAAGTGACATCCTTCCCAGTAGGATCTTCTAAGAAATAGTTGATTAAGGTAATAAGGGTATCTTTGTTGGAACACCTAGTGCAGTGATGGAAAATCCGATCTAGCTCAGCTCGATTAGAAGTTTCTTCAGTATCTAAGGCCTCATCAAGATAAGTAAACTCACCCATGGGTTCAAACCCAAGTAGCTCACAGACATCTTCTAAGGAAATGGTGAACTCCCCTCAGGCTTGAAAGAAAGTGTGAGTTGTGATATTCCATCTGAAGACCAACACTTGGAGTGCAACGTTGTGCTTAGAGAGAGTGAACTATCGAAACCAGTTGGCTCGGTGAAGATTAACTTTGGCAAAGCTGTAGCATGGGAGATCTGCATATGTGCATGTCAGGCGGCAAAATGAGTTGGAGATCCCCCTGGTGCTTTGAAATTGATATGGGGAAAGGAAAGTCACCACGATCCAATCTTAAGTGCAGAGTCCCCTCTAGAGGAAGAAAATCCCACTTGCATGATTCTTCGTCTTCATAATCCAACAGCAAAGGGTCATACTTAGCTGAAAAACTGCAAAGTCTTGCATGCATCAGAGAAGTCATCATCTTTGCCAAAGATTAGAGACCGATGGTAAAAATGTAGTTGCTCTTTATGAGCAACATTCAAGGCAGTGGTGCCCATAGTGGCAGCAGCAACATATGTGGTAGTAGTGGATGTTGGCTAAGCACTGACGTTGGTAGACTTAGGGATGCTTGAAGAAGCCATATAAGGTGGTGATGAAAGAAAAATCTTAGTGAAGAAGAGGTATGGGCTCAAATGGAGTAGTATGGCCATAGGCGGCGGTGAAAGAAACGATGGGAGAAAATAAACCTGAGAAAACCTTGGTAACAATGGAGGTTTGATTTTTTTTATCTATCTTAGTGCTCTGAGAGTTGAAGAAGACGAAGACAAAGTGAAGAGAAAAATGGTTAAGTGTTTTTAATAATGGACGTTTGAAATCCTTTAGTTCGCCTTTTCGAGTTTCCCATCACTGCATCTGCAAAGCTACCGAAAATCATTTCAAATGGACACATGGCACTTCGGGAAGTGTTATGACAGTTGAAAAGACGGCACCACGTCATTATTGAAGTGACGCATGGGGATTATAAATGGTTTTCTTCCAAAACAAGTTTGAGTTTGACGCCAAAATTTTTGTCAGACATATCCTGTATCCCACAGCACATAAGCTATCTCAACGGTTCAAAACGCCCTGATGTCCCCTCGCCATAAGTCCAAACGGTGTTTAACTATGACTCAGCAACATCGGAAAGAGAATTTTACTTTTTTTTTAACAAGACAAAATAAAGATGAATAGCCAAAGCATAGACATGGGATAATTTCACTACCCAATAGTCAAAATGGATAGTTAACACGCTCCCAAGGCATTTCGAAAAAAAATTCCAATAGCTAAGGAAGAAGAGACAAAACAGTTGGCGCTCTACGATAGGAAAAAGTTACGATGTCTCTTACCAATCGTCGATAGGCCGCAGGACTTTGGTTCAGGTACATCGGGGAGAATTTTACTTTTTCCTGGAAATGACAACGACAGAAGTTGTAACGAAGACATAAATGCTAGAATCTTTTCACAAATAGAAGGTCCATCAGATTGAGAATTTTTTGTACATAAATTTCTTTTTTCTGTAATAAATCTCTACACGAAGGAGAATATGTAGCGGGCTTAAAGATAATCTCGAGATTAGAGATAATCCCCCCAGCTAATACAATAGACTCAAGCGATGCAGCTCAACAAGGCAGCTTAAGGTGATGTAGCCCAGAGAGATCTTCCAGCGAAGAAACTGGCGAAGAGAGTTCATCCTTTAGTTTTATTCCATTACTTAGTCTTGTTGTATCCCTTTTTTATATTGACTATGAGCTGTAACGATTATAATGATTATTTAGTGTGAGGTCAAACAGTGCTCACGAAAGACCAGGCCTAGTAGGGCTTGACAGAGCTTTCATACTCTATCAAATGACCTCACGTTGGGAACTTTAGGGGGACTTGGTTTTGAGGATTGAGAAGTCAGGAATCGTTGGGGCTTGTCCTGACCATCTTAGATACACCTGGTAAAACACCGAAGGCCCTGTAATCGTGGAACTTTGGGCGGAGTAGCCTTGAGTTCCATCGGGCATTTAGTTGTGAACAAAATAACCCTCTACTTAATGTCACATCTACTTTATGTGTAATGACCCCACTTTTATATATAGTTTGTTTTTACACTCTTGTGTTACTTATTATCTTATAAATGTTGTATTATTAGATATTTGGTATTATTGGCTATCAATATAACAAACCCCATTTTTATTTACGAAGAATCAACTGTAAATTGGATCAAATCGAAGTCTTATGACATATCTTAAGGCAAATAATAAGTTTTGGGGTAGAAAATATAATTTTATGAAACTTTAAGGACTAAAATAAAAATATAAAATGGGCCATTTTGTAAATAAAATATTTTCAAGGACCTCTAAGAAATATTCAAAATATATAATGTGAAATTACCAAAATACCCTTCATATGTGCAATGACCCTTATACCCTTATCACCTTTCCACCACGTGCTGGTCACTTCCACCTTCCACATGTCATCTGTAGAGAGAGAGATAAAACACTTGTCATCATTTGGTGATATTAACACTGCAAGACCACTCTGAATCGCGACACCTCAGTGTTGAATTACCAATCCAAAAAGCTTAGTCATTTGACACGTGTCAACACCGTAATACCTTTGGAAACCTATAAATAGGGCCTTAGGGTTCATTTGAAACTCACACCAATTCCTTGAGAATTATAGTAAGAAAGAGTGATAGAAAGCTTGGGAAATATCTTAAGAAGGAGTTCTATAATTTCGAAGAAAGAATTCATTTCGTAGGTATGATCTTATTTAAATGTTATAATGTATTTTTATATTTTTAATTTTGCGTTTTATAGCTTTACTTAGTAGTTATGCTGGTAAAATACACTAAGGACTTCACTAATCAAAACATAAAGTTTAGAAGAAATCCAAGTTGATTTTATTTTCATGTAAACTTGTTTGAAATTGTATATACGCTTTTAAAAATGATTTTTTTAAAAGTAATTTCTCGTTATTATGGAATCCCATTTAAGTAATTCCAAAGTCAGGCCCGGTGAAATTCTGTCTAGACGAGATGGTATTTAAGTGGTGCCCCTGTGACCCTCTATCTCTACTGGGAATGCATCCGAAAATGTTCTGTCTAGAGGAGATGGTATTTAAGCGGTGCCCCTGTGACCCTCCATCTCTACTGGGAACCGACTGATTAGGAAGAACTATGAATTGAATCCTTTAATTATGATCAATAAGTTTTAAAAGTTAAGAAAATGGTTTTTTAGTAATCCTTTGAAACAAGTTACTATTAAAATACAATATATAGACTGGACCTTGTTTAGAACATATACTTACACTTTTATCGTATTTTTTAGATTAACGTGCGATCGAAGACTCGTTATCTATAATTTCGACCTCTATTTTAGGTGAGTACTCTATGCAATTTCTTGCGCATTTTGATTATATTTTATTATGCAAACTATGTATATTTTGTGAAATTCTTTTATTCTCAAAATGCATCTGATACCGATGATTCCATCATTTGTTATATGTTTATATCTATCCATATAAACATCTGATTTGAATTCTAAAATTATTGATCCGGCCTATGGAAACTCTCTTACTATGTTAGCCTTGACTACCGAGTGGAAATATTTGGGTGGTACCTTCCCAGCTGGTTTATCGCTGGTGTGCCCTAAACAAGGCGTTGTTCCAGAAATCATGATTATCTGTCTGTGATGTTATCGGGTGGAAACATTTGATAACACTATCTGTCTGGGTATTAGAGTGTACATGGCCACTAAAACTGAATAATTGACACATGCTCAATTATTTTATTGGTTATGTTCTGAACTGTTTATTCTGAATATATATATTGTCATTTACTTTATATATATTACTTGAAATTCCTATCTCTATGTATATACCTTATGTTCTAAATTGAATAGGTATCTATTTTCTGAAAACCTTGGAATATTTGGAAATTGAATCTCATTCGGCTTTTAGCTGACGTTGTATAAATAACCATTTTTCAGGAAATAATTAAATTCGTGGATGGAAGGAAAAGGGACTATGTTGAAGATTTAGCTTTTAAAGCTCTTTTTGTTGCCTTAAGTAGAAGTTTGTTTAATTAGATAGAGCATGTTTAGCTCTTTGTGTCAAGTTGTAACTCGTTGATATTTTAAAATACAAATGAAGTTCCCTTTAGAAAGCTCTGATGATGTAATTCCTTCACTTTCAGTATTTTATGATTCATAACCATGTGATTATACTTCTGCTACATATATTTTAAAACAAAAATTTTAAGGCAAGAATATTGGATGCCTTGGTGGCATGTCAAGACACCCGTTCCCTACTATTTTCGGGTCGGGGGCGTGACATTATGTGATGTCACTAGCCATCTAGGTAATTTCAAATCAACACTTGAGTAAACCACCATAGTATTTGGGGTTGTCAGACAGTTGGTGAGCCACCTCTGTGACAACAGTCCCCTGATGCACAATGGTTAGGCAATAGGCATGTCTTGTCATTTAATGCTCATGACATGGAACTAACTATTCCATCAGGCATTTAATGTTTGTGCCATGAAGTATGAGGGATGTCTTTCACAGTGGTAAAGGACCGAGGCATCTCGGTAATGGTGTGGGGGTTATTTATTGGCCTCACCCACCTCTAAGAGAGGCATCTCCTTTTTAGAGTTTTTTAGCTAGAGAGAGAGAGAGAGATTATCATCAAGAAGAAGTTATTTCAAAACAAGAGCTCTTACTCACCCACCATTGTCATTTATTATGAATCTTTTAATACCTGAATAGAGACCTTTTGAGGATTGGTGTGTTTGGATGCCTGCCAAAGTGTATCTATGGTGCTGACCTCTCTCTCCCTCTTAATGAGTTACTTCTGAGTTCATACACGAGAGATTTGTGAGTTGAAATTCAATTTATCTTCACTGGGTTGTGATCGTGTGTCTTATGATTAATCAAGAGTGTTCTCGGTTAACTTATCATTACTATGCTAAAGAGGGGTTACGCCTCGATCTAATCTAAACTAACATCTTACACATTTCTAAACAGAACTCCTTCTTGAGATGAATGAATGATATTTTTGTCTCGTACTTGTAATTTGTCTTTTCTTGTTTGCATGTATGCCATCGTCTGATGTTTTAATCAAGTAACCATTATAAAATGGTTTAAAACCTTGAACCACCAAGCATAAATGAATAATCGTGCATCGTCTCATCCTTGGACAAGATAAAACATGCTACTATTTAAATTCACCAAATTATGGTGATATATCACAAGTCCCCTCTTATTGTTTTGAGAGTGTATGGATCAGAGTCATCTCATCCACGCACGCTGAGAGAGTTTACCCACTAAGTAATTGATGTTTAAAATGAACCACATTTAAGTGATTTTTAATTTGAATCCACAAAATTATGGTGTTATATCACAAGTCCCCTCTCATTATTTTGAGAGTGTATGGATGAGAGTCGTCTCATTCATGCACTTTTATCTCGACTGAAAGTGTTTATCCACCAAGTTAATGATGTTTGAAATGAACCACATTTAAGTTATTTTTAATTTGACTCCACCAAATTATGGTGTTATATTACAAGTCCCCACTCGTCGTTTTGAGAGTGTATGAATGAGAGCCGTCTCATCCATGCACTGTCATCTTGGTAGAGAGAGTTTATCCACTAAGTTAATGATGTTTAAAATGAAACACATTTAAGTGATTCCCCCCTCTCGATGTTATTGATAGTCCATGGACGGGGTTGACCTCGTCTGGACTGTCATGTCACCGAGAGAAATTTAAATCAACTTCACCATGGATGATGTTTTATATCTTAAGATGAGTTGATACATACAAGAAACAAATATTCAAACAACAAACAAGGTAGGAGAGAACACTTCAAAATTTTCATTAGTAATCTTATTCTTACATACATGGACAAGTGACACTAAAATGAAATTGGTAAGAGATAGAATAAGCCTAAATAAAGCTTTATATAACACAAAACTCTTACTGATAGTATTTCTTAAGGTGATCATCATTCCATGGGTTGGGGAATGGTTATCCATCTAAATTTTCCAGGCGATATGTTCCAAGAACAACTTCTTCAACCATCCTATAGGATCATGCCAGTTTGGATGAAGCTTATTGGGCTTCTGTCATGTCTTCTTCAGTACAAGGTCTCCTACTACCAATGGGAAGGACTTCACCCTCTTATTATAAAACTTTGTTGTCCTTTGCTGGTAGGCATCTTTCTTAACCTTAGCGTCCTCCCTTCTCTCTTCCAAGAGGTCCAAATATAGTCTTCATTCTCTAATGTTCTCCTCTGGATCATATGTCTGGACCCTATGGGTTGGGAGGCCAATCTCCGTCGGCACTAGTGCCTCTGAGCCATATGTTAACATGAATGGAGTTTCCTTCACTGAAGTCATCTCTATCATCCTATATTCCCATAGGAAGACATGCATCTCCTTAATCCATCTCCCCTTCTAATCCTCCAACTTTTGCTTAATTTCGATAAGAATTGTTCAATTCATAACATTTGTCTTCCCATTGGCCTGGGTTGACCTGGAGTTAAAAAGAATTATTTGGTGTCAACCCACTCACAGTCTTTCTCAAGGGAGATGTTCTTAAATTGCCTGTCGTTATAAAAAATCAAGGTGTTAGGTAGGCCATATCTATAGACGATATTTTTCCAGATAAACTGAAATGCTTTCTTCTCTGTTATCATGATCATCGCCTCGGCCTCTACCCATTTTAAGAAATAATCAATAGTTACAATACGATAGCAATAGTTTTTGCATATCTTGGTAAGGGTACTACCATGTCAATGCCCCAGGCTATAAATGGCCATTGGGATGTAGTAGAGGTCAGGGGTTGATGAGATTGATGGGAAATGGTGGAAAACCTTTGGCATTTGTTGTATTTCTTCACATATGCAGCTACATCATTGGTCAACGTCGACCATCGGTACCCTTGAGTGATGATCCTCTTTGCTAATGACCTTCCTCTGATATCACTGGTGCAAGATCCCTCATGCAAATATTTTAAAATATACTCTACATCATAGGGGTGAACACATCTGAGTAGAGGGAACAAGAATCGTTTCTTATACAAAATGTCTCCTATGATGGAAAACTTAGCCTCTTTATACCTCACTTTCTTCTTCTCAGCTTTGGGATTGGGTAATTCTCCATCCTTAATGTACCGAACAATGGGATCCATCTAAGAGTCTCCTAAATTCAAGTTCAAACAAAATTTCATTGTATTATCTTCCTCTTCAATGGTCGGTCGATGTAAGATCTCCACCGGCACTGACCTTCGGATTTATGTTCTTGTAACGGAAGCTAACCTTGCCAAAGCATCAGTTCGGCTATTTTCCAGGTGAGGTATCCTCTTCCACTTCACTTATATGAAATTATTTAGTGTTCCTTTCACCCTTCCTATTTTTCCATTCTATTGTCCATGGCCTCATATACCCCCAAAATTTGATTCACCACTAACCTGAAATCACTATGTACTGGACTTGGCCAACGTTCAGTGCCCAAGAAAGGGAGAGACCTACTAGGAGGGCTTCATACTCTGACTCATTATTGGAGGATTTGAAGTTGAACCTTAGTGTATATTCAATATCGATCCCGTCTGGGGTCGACAAAATTAACCCTGCTCCTCTTTCTACCTCACACGAGGAGCCATCGACATAAAAGTTCCATATCGTACCATCGTTTGAAAAATTACCCTATTCCAGGATCCCATTCTTGAAGAAGTGTCTCTCTTACTCTTTCTCAGACACCTTACTTCTGGCTAAATTCGACTCGGTCTCGTCCATGGGAAGACATACTGGCTCACAAGCTAGAACCTCAATTTCTTCTATCTCAGCCTCGCCCCATGTGAACTCGGCCACGAAGTCTGATAGAGCTTTCCCTTTAATGGTTGTTTTTGGCTGGTAGATGATATCAAACTCCCCCATTTCAATTTCCTAGGCCATTAACATACTCGATTTCTCAGGTTTAAGGATGACCTATTTGAGGGGAGAGTGAGTGAGGACGACTGTGGTATGTGCTTAGAAGTATGGCTTCATCTTTCTTAATGCATGGATTATAGAATATGCTAACTTATCCATATGTGATTATCTTTTCTTGGCAACTTAGAGGACCTTACTATTAAAATACACTGGCTTCTATACTCCATCTTCATCTTTCTCTATAATAGCACTTATGGCCAACTCCGATATTGATAGATACAGGGATTGGTCTTTATAGTAAGAGTGGGGGGGTGAGGTAGGTCTTTATAGTAAGAGTCTTTGTCAACATGTCGTCGACATAAAACTCCATCTTCTTCCAAATCTGCTCTTTGAACATCTTAATGACTAATCTTTGATATGTTTTCCTAGCATTTTTCAGGGCGACGAGAATGACCTTGTAACAATAGGTCCTTTTCTTAGTTATGAAATTTATCTTCTCTACATAAGTCGGATCCATGAATATTTTATTATAGCCTGAGTAGGCATCCATAAAACTCATTAATTCATGGATATAAGTAGCATCAACCATCTGGTTTATCCTTGGCAGTGGGAAGCTGTCTTTAGGACATGCTTTGTTCAGATATATAAAATAAGCACATCCTCCACTTGTCATTGGATTTAGGGACGATGACAGCATTCTAAAGCCATTTAGGGTAAATGGCCTCCCTGATGAAGTCAAACTTTTCCGAATTTATCACCTCTTTTTGAATGACATCATGCTTCTCTCGATAGTAAACTCTCCTTCTCTTTCTGATCGGTTTTTCATCCTAGGACACATTGATCTTATGGTATAGGACCTTTGAATCGATACCAAGCATATCCCCATGGCTCCAAGCTAATATGCTCCACCTTTTCTTTAACAACTGGATCAACTCCATTACGATTTCCTTCTTTAGGGATTTACCGATTTGGATGGTTTTTCCCGACTCGTCCTCATTGAGGACGATGGATTCTACCTCCTTAATAGCCACACCCCTCTTTAAAATTATTTCATCTATAGGGTCCAAGGTTTTAATGTTGTAAGTCATAGTGGCCCCTCTGCATGTCTCCCTCTGCTCAGTCGAGTTGAAGTAGCATTCACGTGCCTCGACTTAGTCACCTTGAACTTATCCTAAGCCATATGGAGTCGAGAATTTAATCGTTTAGTGAATTGTTAAGGGAACGAACTCAACTTCCCTGAGGGGTACTCTTCCCATAAATATGATGTAGGCCGAGTAGACATTTTCATCCATGACGAAGAAACTAATCTTCTTCAACCAATAATTTCTCATTCTGACTTCCATTTCATAAATCCCTAAAGGGTGTACTTTCTCTCCTCTGAACCTGATAGGAGGTTGATGATATGGAACTAGCCTCTTCTTTCTCAGACCTAGGCCTTTGTAACGGTCCTAAAACATAACGTCGGTCGAGCTACCGCCTTCGACTAATATTCTCGAAACCTCATATCCATGCACAAGGGTCATAATTACTAATGGGTCATAGTAAAGGGCAATAATCCCTTTAAAATCTAGTCTAGAAAACCCCAAAACTAGAGTATTCATAACAAATTTATCTCTTTTTACCTTCTTCGGTTCTATCACTAATGAGTGAACTTCTTTGGGTTTCAAAGGGAGAGCCTTCGCCTCTGCTACATGAGCCTTTCTATTGGTAACCTCTTTGCCTCCTCCGGATGGTCCTCCAAAGATCATCTTAACCCTAAGAGAGATTGTGTGGATTCGGCCCTTAGGATCGGTGATTGGAGGTAGCAGGTCTGGGTCTGCTTCATCATCATCGTCTGAGTTATCATCGTCTCGGTCGGATGGAGTATCAGTCTTGCACTTGTCATTCCTCCTCTTTCAAGTGTTTTCTTAGCCACCCTTGGAACTACCCTTGTCAAAATACTTTCTCAACCTTCCATCTTACATCATTCTCTCAATATCGTCCCTGAGAGTGAAACACTTGTCGATCATATGGTCGAGTTCTTGGTGAAATTCACACCACGTGTTTCAATTCCTCTTATGAGGAGGAGATTTCAACTTCTCAGGCTACTTCAAAGATCGATCATTCTTGATCTCATTCAAAAGGTTCTCATAACGGACAGTCAGAGGGGTGTAGTCAGTGAACTTGTCATCCACGACCTCTTCTTGCCATCCTTATTCTTCTTATGGAACTTACCTCCACTACATGTCCCCTTATTATCTCCACCTTTGGAAGCCATTACTTCCTCTACATTCATGACCTTCTCGATCGTAGATAAAATTTCGGCCATAGAATTTTGAGTATCTTCT
Source organism: Sambucus nigra (assembly GCA_949130495.1). Taxonomy (NCBI): domain Eukaryota; kingdom Viridiplantae; phylum Streptophyta; class Magnoliopsida; order Dipsacales; family Adoxaceae; genus Sambucus; species Sambucus nigra. The sequence continues at coordinate 163,054,703 of OX422220.1, read as the reverse complement.
ACAAGCTTCCAAAGTAGCTTTCCTTTCTAGAAACCTCCCATCAGGGAGGTCATGGAAATAATCTCTTCGTAATAATCAACCTCCAATTTTTAATTTTTGAACATCGTTGTGCATTATCTCATACTTTTATTATTCCCCTACTTCACATACAATATATGGGTCGTCTTCTTTTGGGGCCTCACACCGAAGCAAAAATTGTGTAGAAACATTTCTGCAAATTGTTTGAAATTCTCAATTGATTTTGCAGGGAGAACAGTAAACCATACATGAGATGCTCAAGTTAGGGTGCTTAAGAAGGCATGACACCTCATCTCATCTAAGACTGAGTAGATATTAGCAGTTGGTTTGTACATCTCCACATGGTGGAATGGGTTAGTAATCCCTTTATACGTAGGCATGACCACTGGTGGGTTGAACTTAGTCAAGGTAGGATAACTCAAAATATTTTCCATGGAGGGGGAGCCTTCATTGTATCCCATCTACAAGGGGTCTCGACTATAAAAAATATCCCTAATCTTATCCTCCATCCTTTGAATAGACTCATTCGATGGTCTCTCGGCCACCGCTATAACATCGGTTAAAGCCACGTTATCTCCAGCCCGTTATCTTCCATCAAGATGAATCTAGGGATCTCTGGAAGTTGTTCTCTATCGGCTATTCACCTCTCATTGTTACTCATCTCGTCCATGAGGAGGTCGACAGTCATCATATCTTTCATTCCTTCTAGAACCAGCTATATTTCTGGATTTGGAGAGGCAATTTCTCTGGTTGTCTACTATTGTGCCAAGCCTATTAAAGGTCGAACCCTTACTTAATCTATCTAAAGTTGAAGCCCTTGGCCTGCATTTTCATCTCGTCCTGCCACTTCACCCCCAGCTTGGCCGTATAGGCCGCACAATGCCTACAAAGATTTGATAAGGCTCCTAACAGATCCTTTCATCCTCTTTATCATACTGCTCATCCTCATTAGGGTATTCAAGACTCGGCCTCCCTAGGCGTAAATGCCTAGGGTCGACCACGTCACTACACCTTTACTGAGGAGGAATATCCTTGTGTGGAGCCTTAGGTGGTCCCCTAGCCATTGGATATCGTGCGCCTTCTCTAGCAAACGGAGTTATCATCTCCTCCCTAGAACCAGCAGGTCTAGCCACCATGTTTTGGCTGAAAGCAGTAAGAGTTGAGGCAAATGAGAAGATAACTACATATATAAGTGGTTCAGCTGGAGCCTATGTCCACTGTGCAGTGTGAATGGTGGTTTTCACTATAATAAGGGCACTAATGTCCTATAAATACAACAGTTAAGATTTTCTCTCTCTACAATGTATTTTGACAGAGTTCTTCTAGAGTTGAGAATCATCCATCCTTTACAGTGATGTAGAAGACAAGTATTTATAGTGCCTTAGGGGTGTAGTTTACCCCCAATCATGTAATAAGCATGTGTGGAATATTCCTAGCCAATGAGGATGAGCCAGCTGTCTCTATCACATGTAGACAATGATGATAAAATATTCCCTCACATGTTAGGGTGATAATATTATGATGGTTTGGTCCACATGGGATATGCAGTCCACGCGTGCACTCTCACACGTCTCCTATTGCACTTGACCATCCATCTATATGACCTCGGCCAACCACAATGTCCGAAGTGGTATTGTCAATAGATGTACCACCGAGGAGCTGACACATGTTAGGTTTAGTAGTCTTGGCTTGCCTCTGTCGGCCTATTCATTGCCGAAGACTAGGGTTTATAGTCAATAGATTCTACATAACTAGCCATACCTGCTTATCTCAACTCCCGAGGCCGATCCCTCTATACTTATCATGTCATCCAAGTCAATCTCGGTCGATTCTTCACTAGTCGAGTCAATATTCTTCATTCTAGATGGGTTAATGCCTATCGGCTCTGGCCGAGGTGGAGATATCCGGGACGAGGTCATTCTTGGCATATGAAATACTTTTAACTATTGGACCTTGATATGGACCCCATTTAAAATTAATATAAAATAATTATTTTCAAATGTGTAATTAAAATCTTCGGACTTAGGTTGATTTGTTTGTGAATTGGAAATAATAAATGTAATGATCAAAAGATGGTTTTATTTGAGACTATAAATTATATATTTATATCGAGAGATTATTATTTTTAGACATATGATTTTAGTGTTGGGACCTTGATGGTTGGATAGTTACTATTGTAAAAGAGATTTATGTTTTGAGTTTATTGATGTTATCATAGTTTCTATAATTATTTGATTACGTGTTGTCTTTAGTAGTTGATTGGATACTAGTTGTGCTAATTTTTTAATTCTTGAACATTGAATGAAAGAACGTCGAGTTATTGTCTCTATGATCTACCCATTTGAGTCTCAATTTTTATTTCTTGAAATCTTCTTTCTTTTCAAGTTGTAGCTTGTATTCCTCCTTACCTCGTGGTACAGTTCTTAATATGTTGCGTTGGATCATTGTCATACCTAACTTCTCTTTCAAGGAGATCATCCTCTCCTTTCTTCACCGATTGAAAAATGTTTTTGAAAACTACTTTATTCCATTTATGCAGGGCATTTTTAACTCGTTTCATTTTCTTCGAAAAATACAGCTAGGATTACCACCTGTAATAGAATACCAATATTATGAAACCACATACAAAAAATTGTGTTTCTTAGACCACATTATTTGAAACCTAAAAGGTTTTGGAAAAAAATATGATTTTTTCTTCATAGTAAGTAACAAAGGGAAATGATCAAAATTTGTTCTATGGAGATGCTCCACAGATGTAGAAAAGTTATTTTAAAGCCATGATTAGTTGTACTTAATTTTATCTAGCCTTGACGAAATCCAAACTGATCCATCTCTATTGTTACGGAAAGTGAATTTAAAACTAATTAGAGACATCTCCATTAGATAGCGAAATTAAAATCAAATACTACTTCCCTATCAATATTATTTCCCCTAGCTTCTTTTCATTATTAGACACTAGATTAAAGCCTCTACCTATCAACCGTTTCGAACTACATCCATCGAAAAATCCAACAACTCGTTCCAAAGATCCCATCTATCCCATCTATTACACTTTACACAAATCCATGAGAAATATACAGGAGCTAAAAAATTAAAATGGGACATTTTAACTGTCAAAAATTGATTTCCATTGTTACAAATAAAAACTTGCCAGGCATTTCTCTAAAAAGGCCTACTTTTTTATTCTCATTGGCTAACCATCCTCTAAAATTAAGTTGTGACACCCCGCTTAAGATAATAACAGGTGGCCATCTCTATACTAAAATAAATCAGGAATCTCAAGTGGATCATTCTCAGCATCAATTGACAATACTAAAATAAACACAGCTAACTACCCAATACTATAAAAAGAGGGTGCCAATTTTTTTTTTCTTACATACAATGCAATAACCAACCAACAATTTAATAACTACTGAACATGATAATGAACACACACCAACTAAGATAAAAGAGAATAGTTATATAGTACACCAAATATACACAACAGAAAATACCGGAATATGCTGTCGGGTTACAGATAATACAATAACCTAAGGAGATAAATATAAATAAAATGCTACAAGTACAACACTTGGGTGTAAACCCGATATACAAATTGAATCCTAATCTAGATATACAAAGATATGAATCGGTTATATCAAAAATCCCGCAACAGTTCGCAACTGCTACAGCTCCACGAATACACTGGATAGATAACATCAATGGCGTCCTTGCGGAGGAACACCTAAAATAATACAATATATACATCAACAGGAAAATATAAATGGGTCAGATCCCGAGGTGTGAAAACATTTTAGCAAGTGCATTAAAATGCATAATGCACTTTAATGCCTAAAAGGATTCTGCCTAAAGGGGTTATTAAAAGAATGGACCAACTTATGAAAGACTTCTTATGGACAGGTACTGATTCCAAACATACTGGGGAGAAGGTAGCTTGGAAGGATCTGACGTGTAGGCATAAGGAAGGGGGGTTAGGCATTAAGAATGTGGAATTATGTAATAAAGTTGTTATTCTCAAGCTCCTTTGAAACCTCCGTAGTAAGAAGGATTGCCTATGGGTTAAATGGTGTAATGTATAAAAGATCAAGAATAGAAGTATTCGGGCCATTAATATTCCAAATGATTCTTCTTGGGGTTGGAGAAAGCTGCTGCAGTTGAGGGATGTGGCCAAGCATCTTATCATGTCCAGCATTGGCAATGGAGAACATACGTTTGTGTGGTACGATAATTTGCGTCCGCTAGGACCTCTGATTGATCGCTATGGGGGAAGACTTATTTATGATGCGGCTAGCAATCATAAAGATAGAGTGGATGAATTTATCGATGGGGAGAGGTGGAGGTGGCCTTCTTTTGTTACTTGGCAGCTTTCGGAGATTAGGAATGCTGAGTTGCCTATTATTCGTTAAGGGGTTAGTGATGAGGTGGTGTGGAATTCCAACCGGGGTGGCTTCTCCATTCGGTTGGCTTTTGCAGCTCTTACTACTGCTCGTCCTCTTTTCATCAGGCACAAGTTGATTTGGAACGTCAACAATATACCGAAATGTTATTTTAGTTTATGGATCATATGTAGGGATGCTCTTCATACGAGGGATAAACTGTTTAGCTGGTGTATTTCCAACAAAAACTTGTGTTGTACTTGTGGTGAGGAGGTGCGGAATTGGGAGCACTTGTTTATTGAATGTAATATTGCTAAAGAGGTTTGGCGCGAGGTCAGATTCAAGAACCACGAGGACAGAGAGGCTCTTAAATGGGACGGAGAATTGGATTTTGCTATTTCTGAATATATGGGTAAGGGATTCTATAATAGTCTTAGGTGTTTATCCTTTTCCACCACTATCTACTGTCTATGGATTGACAGGAATGAGAGATTTTTAAAAGCCAAGGCCAAGAATATTGATATGATTGTCAGAGATATTGTTGTTATGGTTTGCGCCAAGGCTTCGAAGTCGACGAATAATGGGAGGAGCTACACTAACTAGATGGCATGCATGAACTGGGACATTCCAGATTCGGTGTTATCTTAGTTGGTTTGTTTTGTGTTTGGTTGTTTGTGTCCTTTGGGGTATGCCCCTAGGGTTGTGGTTCTCCTTTGGAGGTTGGTTGTAAGTAGTTTTTCTTGGTTCTAATATACATAACTTTTCCAAAAAAAAAATGCATAATAATTTAAATGCATTATAACATGATTAAAGTGGGGTGGCACTCTCCAGAAAATCCAACTCACCTCTCAACTAAAGCGCGCACCTAAACGTATGCACATGATCCTCAAAATAACTGCCCAACACTATCTAGGGCAATCTAATCCAACCTAAGCGAAATCCACACTTCATCTAAAATATAACCATCAACTTTCGATTCTCCCTTAAACCCAATTATGCGTCTAACTTATCTTAACTTATAAATATATATGCGTTTCGTGCGTGGGACGTCTCCTTGACAATGTTGATTATTGAGATTCATTATGCCCTCAATACACAACGCAGATAACCCCAAATTACTTATTTAATATATAGGACTAAACCTCTCCCAACTCGCAACAGTGCACTGTGTTTCGTGCGCGGGACGTCTCGCAAGCGAAACCCGAACAAGGAACCCCCCGATACACTACTCCTTAACACTGTTGATTGTCGAGATTCGTTATGCCCACAGTGTACGATGCATATAACATTATCCACTTAATTAATATTTTACTCCACTTATATTTTACTCCAGATTCATCCTTTGAATAGAGTCATTCGATGGTCTCTCGGCCACCGTTATAACATCGGTTAAAGCCACGTTATCTCCAGCCCCTTATCTTCCATCAGGATGAATCTATGGATCTCTGGAAGTTATTCTCTATCGGCTATTCACCTCTCGTTGTTAATCATCTCGCCCATGAGGAGGTCGACAGTCATCATATCTTTCATTCCTTCTAGAACCAGCTATACTTCTGGATTTGGAGAGGCAATTTCTCTGGTCGTCTGCTATTGTGCCAAGCCTATTAAAGGTCGAACCCCTACTTAATCTATCTAAAGTTGAAGCCCTTGGCCTGCATTTTCATCTCGTCCTGCCACTTCACTCCCATCTTGGCCGTATAGGCCGCACAATGCCTACAAAGATTTGATAAGGCTCCTACCAAATCCTTCCATCCTCTTTATCATACTGCTCATCCTCATTAGGGTATTCAAGACTCGGCCTCCCTAGGCGTAAATGCCTAGGGTCGACCACGTCACTAAACCTTTACTGAGGAGGAATATCCTTGTCTGGAGCCTGAGGTGGTCCCCTAGCCATTAGATATGGTGCTCCTTCTCTAGAAAACGGAGTTATCATCTCCTCCCTAGAACCAGCGGGTCTAGCCACCATGTTTTGACCTCAAATTTTGACCTCAAATGCCAATTTAATATTTCTCCAATATAAATAAATATTATTTCTCTTGAATTAATTAAATTATTAGTCCTGAAAATCCCGGGGTATTACATAAGTCTTCTACACAGCTCCACAAGATTACTCTCATCCATTTTTGGCACCATGATAGCTATAACACCAATTCTATGCACTTTAATTAATCTTTTAAGTCTTCTAATAGAGGTTTTATTTCTAATCCCCCTAATATTCCACACTAGAAGCTTTAACATTTGGAAACTGACAAAGCACCGTTGCCTACTTCCTTCCACCTGATTTGGTTTGGATGCTAATATCTTTATGTTAGACATATTTTTTCCTGGTCTCTTTCTTTTAACAATAGTAAATTCATTGTTGTTGGACAAGAATGGATATTTATTTCCCAAAGCCTCTGAAGAGGCAAACCACTCACTACATCTAATTATTATAGGAGATCCCACATATTCATTATCGAAAACCAATGTCGATTTCCAATCCTCTTGCGCTAAGTAATACCTTAATACAATTTAGGTCTTGGAGTTAAGGTTTGACATGAGTTCCTTATTGCATCCACCTTTTGAAGTATAGGAATGGAATTCATGTCCATCTCACACATTAACCCTCCTCTAAGTCTATTGGTTATATTAAAATTTTATCAATGGAAGCAGTGTAGAGCATATTGTCCCCTAAGTCTATATAACTTCCTCCTCCTGAATTATGAGCAACTGGATTATCATCCAAGTTATTGTACACATGAGATTGGATACCCTTAGACTCATTTTTATCTACAATAACAATCCATTCATTTAGTTTACGAGTAGCTATTACATGAACTTCCGAATTTTTTGCCCTTGCTGACTGTTCTACCATTATACCTATACACTTATTCACCCTCCTCTGATCAAGGTGTGTGTTGCATGTAGTTTTTAATGGATGAGAATATTTATAAATACAATACAAATTGTCATATCCCAACTTTATGCAAGATCTACAGTAACTGGGTAATTTTTCATAATTGATTGTCTGCCAAAAACCTCTTTGACCATATATAATCTATACCCTCTTTGGGAGGGTTGTGGGTATATCCACCTTGATACAAACCCAATATTGATTGGGTCATGTCAAAAGAGAAGTAGACTCATGAAGTTTTAATGGATTACCCACCAGTTGAGCAATCGAAAATAGAACAATATTTCTAAACAAATGAATCGGAAGATATGGGATGGAAATCCACAAAGAGTTATGTAATAATGGACAATCGCTTTAAATTCTATAGTCCATTTGAACGCTTTCATGAGAAATTTGTAGATATGATACTCTTTGTGAAGCCAAAGTTTTATATAATCCTCCTCACAATTGAGCTTAGCAATATATATCTACCATCCAACAGACCAATTGAGAAAACAACTTTTAGAGATAAGGTTGAAAAGAGTTATGTATAATCTCCTTTGAGGGTCTCCTAAAGTTAAACTTACCAACCAAAGTGAATTTAGTAGGATCTGCAAGTGTGTATATTTCTTCTTCAGGGAACATAACAACGGATTCACCTTTGAAACTACAAAGGAGTTTGAGGGACACATCTTTGGGGTGAGATTGATTGGAAAGAATGGAGGAAATGTTTTTAAGTGATTCTCAATTATTATCTGGAGTTTTAGGTTAGATATCTTGTTGAACAACGATGGAGGCTTCCTTGAAAAAGTAGGATTAGGAAAAAAAAAGGATAAATAGATAAAATAGCTAGAGAGAGGATGAAAAAGGGAAATTTTGATATACAATTATATTAGATTGTTGGATATATATTACATTCATGGACTAGGTTATATGGGTATCGTATAACTATTGGACCTTCATATGGACACCACTTAAAATTCATATAAAATAATTCTTTACGAACGTGTGATTAAAATCTTTGGATTTAGGTTAATTTGTATGTGAATTGGAAATAATAAATGTAATGAGCAAAAGATGATTTTATTTTAGACTAAAAATTCTATGTGTTTATCGAGGGATTATTGTTTTTTAGACCTATGATGTTAATGTTGAGACTTTGATGGTTGGCTAATTATTCTTGTTGAAAAGATTTATGTTTTGAGTATATTGATGTTATCATAGTTGCTACAATTATTTAGTTACTTTTTTTCGTATGGTGTTGATGGGATACTAGTTATGCTATTATGGGGAATTATGTTATTGGGTTAGTTTTTAAATAGAGGATATATGTTGTTAGTCCGTTATTCTAGTTGTCAATGAGATTTAGCCTATTAGATAATAATTATCATTGATGGAAATTTGTTGTTAAATAATGGTCATTGTGGATGTAGTTTAATTGATGCTTATAGGTGGTTGATAAAGTAATATACGTTGTTGGCTTTATGATGTTATTGTTTGTAGTTATAAAAATTGGGTCAGATGTTTTTTAGATTGGAATCATAGTATTGGGATTTATGCATGTAGTGATTGTAATAAATAATTAAGTTTGTGGATACTTGTTTTAGCATGGGGAGTTATCTTGAGACCTAATGTAGTAGTCATTATATAAAGATCATTAGCATAAATGATCTTGATGGTAAGTAACAATTTAATAAGTTAGAAATTTAAAAATGAATTAGATGCTTGGTAAAATAACGAATTGTCTATGGCAATGTAATGTAACTATATACATTGGGAATTATAGAGTGAGCTAAGAGTCTCATGTGAATGATGTCTATTGGATTGAATGGAAAGATAAAGGATATATAAGGTTAGGCTTAGGATTCGTCCATTCTCGTTGACTACTTAATATAGATAAAAGTGTATCATGGGGTTATTTGTTCAGATTTCATTTATGAGACTTCCCTGGCATGGAGTCTCGAGAAGGTAAGAGTTAGTAGTTTAGATAATCGATTATGAATAATGGGTAAGCATTTGTTGTAATGTGTGGATTTTGAGTAGAATTTATTTGTGGATGCGAAATTTTAAAGGAAGGCACTACAAAAAAATTTAGCTTTCGCAACGAATTTTTAAGCAAGGAATTTGATTTTGTTGCTAAACGTATACTATTAACAAGAAAAATTAAAAATCATCTCTAAAATAGACAAAATATCAAAAACATTTTGCAACGAAATAATTTCTTGCAAAAGGTCACGTTTAGAAAGAAATTATTAAAACCCTTGCTAAAAATACGGGCGGCAAATTTTCTCGCTACATTTTGGTTTCTAAAAATACTTATTGAAAAGGAAAAAAATCATTGTAAAAGAATATAATTTTTATATTGAAACTACGTCGATTAAGGTTAAAAAAGTTACTCATTTAGCACACACTCACAACCCTATCATTCCACCCCTCTCATCTCTCATGATTCCCTCTTTCTCTCATCCCCATAATTCCCCCAACCCTAACATGCATACCACCTAACGGAGCCCCCTCCACTCCGACATGCCCCCGCCATCCTTCTCTCTCTCCCCACCATTTTCGTCCTTCTGATAAACGCCTTTGGTCCTCTCCTTGACTCATGGTTGAATCAGATCTTAATCACACATATGGGTTCCCTCACACTTCCATCGGATTCATGTATGTTTTTATTACCCATCTCATTAACTTTAAAATTTAATGACAAACTGTTAATGGATTATAAAAGGAGGGCGGGGACTCCATTACTATTCTCTGTTAGCTCCATTTTTATATTTACTATTCTCTTACTTTTTCTTCCTTGTGCATTGTTCTATTTTTTGCTATATATTCTATGTTTTTTGATGAAATAAAATTTTGAATCTTAAAGGGTGGTTGTTAAAATTTTGCTGGCACGCTAATTTATTTAAAAGGTAAAAATTGTTTAATAAATAAGCTTTTTTTTTTAAATGATTTTTTTCCTACATGAATACATGTTAAATCTTTTGTATCTTGGTGACTCTACTATGATACATTCATGAATGCATTTGGTTTTTGTTATGTACTTTTGTGTGTTCTTTTTTATGTATCTAATGGTTCATGGATGGAAAGACATAATTGTGTTGATCAAACATAATTGAAAAAGAAATGGGTTATCTTGTGTTTGATTCCCAGTTTTATAGTCATATTTTCCCACTCCCTAAAACCTGATAGAAAATCGTAACTATTAACATTTGCAATGCGTAAAAATTCCAAATAAAAAAATGAATTGACCAATAAAAAAGTAAGCCAGGATGGTGTTGTTAGCTGTTACTTCAGGATGGTGTGCTTGAGCCACCAAATTATCTTATGGTATTGAATAGATGTTCTTTAATTTTGACTCACAATTGAATAAAAATGATACCTTTTGATTGCTACATTAGACCATTTAAGTAAAAAAGATAAATGGCTTAGTTTTTCTTTTATTGAAAAAATGAAATAAATTTACATAATTTTCCATTCTTTAGTGAACAAATTGTTTGTGTTTGGGTTGGCGATATTACTATTCTACCCTTTATAAATGTTTATCATGTAGGAAACTCTGGTTCACAAAAAATTGAGTAAATATGATGTTCTAAGCTAGTTATTTTGTGACTTGGATTACGGATTTTGCCTTACCCATTTTGATTTTGGGGTCTAATTTACTTTTTATTAATTAATTTTTGCCTACCATATGCTTCCAAATTTTTTCATGTATTAAAAGTTAATTGTACTTCCCATTGATAGAAAAATATTCCTTTAGTGTTAGAAGTTAACTACATTTATCAGTTATGGAAAATATGTTTTTTTTTACATTAGTATGATTAGACTATGAAGGATAATTCTACCTTAATTAAAAAGGACTCACATCAAAGGATAACTCCTTCACAATTTTATTTTGACCAATTCTTTGTTTGGAATGGAGTTATTGAGTGCATTACAATGTGTTATATATGTGCTAATGGTTTTTTTCAAATAACAAATGGTGGATGCATTATGAATCTTCCTCATTCCTGTTCAAAACATCTTTGATGAACGAATTATAGGTCTTCTTAATTATTTATCTCCTTATTTATTTTCATTAAGCAATAAAAGTTCTTTTTGTAAGGAGTGTGTGCTTGCTACACATCTAGTTTCATTACCAAAAATGGTGGATAACTTAGTCCATTTGCGATGGACAAATAAAAAACTTTCTTTATTGTAAAATCTTTCAATGTTTAAATGTGGCACTCCAAAGGCCTACCCAAATTATAACCACATCCTAACCACTTGTCAAATTAACTTGAAGGGTATAAAAAATGAGTGCTCTATCATTATAAAAATTGCGAAAGTAAATATGTACTCGACAAGTATTCCAATTTGCGAGTGTGCAAATTAAATCAATTTTATCTTTATATCCTAAACATGCATCTATGTGATAAAACAGAAAAATTATTCAAATGAGGCAAAGTTTCAAGAAAAGTCCCCATAGGGAAAAACATTTTATTCCACTACTAATTTGGAAATTGCAACTTTCAACCTTACAAGTTAAATACAACAATGATTCTCATAAGAATGATAATGATCACAATCGTCATTCAACAATAATTCCATCGAGAACCATAAAGATCGCAGTAATCCTCCTTCAGCCTCAGCCTTCATCTTCAGTAGTGAATCCTCTCAAATTTCACAAGTGAGCCATGGAGATGCCTTCTTCACAAAGGTGTATGCCAAGATACTAAACGATCTAGGGTTTAAACGAATTCACAAGAATAGTATTCGAGGATATTTTATTGTGAATTAAACGGTGCTTTTATAAGACAAAAAGTGAAGTACGTTCGTAAAAGTTATGCAAAAATAGAGTTGGCAAAAGTCTTTAAGGTTCTGAACAAGAATTTGGTATTTATACAAGTCGGTGGGTCATTCGAGCGAGAAAATATGATCGTTCTAACGACAAGCATATGTCGTTCGAACGATATTAACTTTGCTCCCAATGAGATCAGTAAATTTGAAACAGTAAGATGTCATTTGAAACACATCTAAAGAACATGTAAAAATGACCTTCTAATGACTTTTTATCTCATTTGAATGAGATGTTAATCCAGTTTGAACGAGATATAAAAATTAAAAAATATATTTTTCTTTTTCCAAATAAAAAGCCCTGTTCGGTTTTGATAAAAAAATAAACATCCCAAACATTAATTTTGTAAATTAATCCTAAATTATTTTATACCTTTACGGGATATCGAGAAGTCTTCAAACTTATAGATGATTCACTTCAGTTCGTCGAGACGGTTCATGATGATTTGTAATGGGATACACCAAACTTGCGTAAAGTTACTATGAGTAATGTTATCAAAATTGTTCTTTCAAATCTCCCCCTTTGGATGTTCTGGTACAAAATAGACATATATAACCGAGCACCATATTAAAATAAATAATCTACTTTGAAAAATATACTAACACCCTTCCTAACCTCGAACGGAACGACATAAGTCTCTTTGTCTTCAAACTTCTTCTTCTTCCGTTTTTGGCAAACTTTGTCTTCATTCGTGTGTCTAGAATTTCGCTTTAAGTTCCTTCACACATGAGACAAGAAACATATACCTTGAGAAGCATCGAGTTTGAAATAAATATAACTCATAATTAAACTCTCCCCCATAAACCAAATTCATCGAAACTCAACTTCTTAATTTTCTCTTCCCCTTATTTTTATCTGAAATAAACAAAGAAGTAGAAAAGTAATCATGAAATACGAAGCACCATGTAAAAGATAGGATATCATTACAAAATGATATAAATTAAGCGCGTGTAATGATCATCTCAAAGGAAAACAACCGACTATTTTGGAAAAATTTCAAATTTTTTTTGAAAAAAAATCATAATTACAACAAACAATACCATATATATGCAAAATATACAAAAGAAAATATGGCCCACATATATAGGTATAATTGACCCCAAAACATGGCACAAAATAAATAATCTTTACCCATTAGCATAGTGTCAATATGTGCAAACATGTGGGATAGAATGAATAGGTGTGAACTATATACAAATGAATTGTCACACAAACACTATAATAGTTCAAGAAGTTGTAATTCACCGCCAAACTTTAATAAACTAAGTTTTAGCGCTAATTGAGAAATAAAGTTGAACTTAATGAACAAAACAAGTACAATGTACAGAATCCTATAATATTGATGATTCTACAAATCAATAGCATCTTGAAAAAATAAGCATAACTAAGTATCATTGGGGAAACCCATTGACCTTCAACTAAATACCCTCAAAATATAAACATGGTCATATTTAATATTATTTTCATTTCTTTTCTTTTGAAGAGATTTCTTTTGAAAGATAAAACTAAACTATTTTGGCCTCTTTTTTGGCCAATTTGCACTTTTATTGCCTTAATTTTTCTCTTGGGCTCTTTTTAAATGGTGGCTTTCACGACGAGTTCACTTGTCTCTCGCATCTATTTCTTGTGCACACCTATTATTTTTAATAAGCATTAACTATACTCACAGGAAATGGTTCTTACATGTATAAATCCCCCATAGTCAAATAAACATGTAGATGATAAAATTGATAGGAGAACATCTCACCATGATCAAATATACATAGTGAAGTAAAAATCCAATAATCTCATGCATGTGTGCGCAGAGGTATATACAAAGTTCAATCCGTAAAGAAAATCAAGTTTAAAACAACTCCATAAATATGGTTAATATCGATCTAAGTATTTAAACCAAATGTCCTAGCTACATCGAAATTGCAAAGTGAATTGGATTCGAACACATCAATATGTCACACCAATTGTGTAAAACTAAAATACACAAAAATAAAAAAAATAAAAGATTTTTTTATTTTTCAAATATGACTCAATAAATAAAAGTATAATACAAAAGATACACATGCCATGAAACTAGAAAATATATATCATGAAGCAAAAATAAGGGTATGACAAAACAAAATCATGCAAGCAATCAACCATAAGATATAACGTGTGAAGCATTATGTGCAAGCATGTGAGATTCAACCAACCTAACATATAGCGTCTGAAAAATAGATTTTCAAACTCAAATAGGTGTATACCTAATGCGACAGGTTTCAGGAACCGACGAGAAACTCAACTTCAGCTTCCCAGGGTCTTTTCTAAGATTATAGCAAAAACGCCTAAGGTGACCTTTCCTACCACAATGTGTACACGTGTAAATGCGACGAGGAAGGGGACCCTTGGATTGACAAATAAAACAGACTATGATTTTGTCTTTAACACTCGAATCATTAGAAACCTGTGAGCTATTACAATTAATAACAACATTACTCGAGTCTATTAATTCATCTTTTAACTTCAAAATTTTTTACTCAGGCAAAGAATTTGACTCTTCCACTTTTAGGGACTCCTTCTTTAAATTTTCAATTAGCCCTAGAAGATTATCTCTCTATCCCCCTTAATGTGAGAAAAAAATATCCCTAAGAGTCTTCCCCTGTGCCCTAATATCATCACTTAAAACACTATTCTCATTAGCACAAATACAAACCCTAGAGTTTTTTAAGTTCTCTATTTCTTTCTTCAAAATAAGGACTCTATTCTCACTCTCTTTCTTGGACAATTCTAATTCTCTAAAGTCATAGTCCAAGTCAAAAAACTTCTTATAAGGATATCATTTATATTTTGAATCGTTTGAAGATGTTCCATAACAGATTTAAAACGATTATTTTTTTTTCAATAATTTCAATTCGTTTTACAACCTTTAAATTCAAAAGATTTAACTTTTCAATATGGTCAAGAAGCTTACAAACACATCTTTATTATGAACGACATTATTACTAAGGCAATCCATAGAGATAAAAGCAAGAGATAGAAAACAAACACAACCACATAAAATCACTAAAAAAGGATCACTCGATAACTTGGAGCAACTGGCTCTAATGCCAATTTAAAGGGTCAAAATAATGAGTGTTCTACCAATTTATAATTGTGCAAATAAATACGTGATCGATAAGGATTCCAATTTGAGACTGCGCAAATTAAATCAATTTTATCTTTTTATCTTAAACATTCATCAATGAGATAAAATGGATAAATCATTCAACTAAGGCATAGTTTTAGGAAAAATCACCGCAGGTCAAAACCTTTTATTCCACTAATCAAGACGAACACAATGATCGCAATCGTCCTTCAGTAATGATTCCCTCAAGAACCACAAAGATCGCAATCTTCCTCCTTCAGCATCAACATTTGTCTTTAGCAATGAATCCCCTCAGGTATCACAAGTCCTCCATGGAGATGACTTCTCCACAAAGGTGAGTCATTTTATGAGTTTTATGCTAGGTTGTCTAATATTGCAACTTATCATTTAACTTCGAAGATAAGATACCCGACAACTGAATCATAAAGAAAATCTTAAGATCATTACTGAGTAGGTTTGATGCAAAAGTTAAAGCTTTGAACTCCTTAGGTATGCTTGACTTGACAAAACTTGAAGGGATCGTAGGTGATCTACAAACCTATGAACTCGATATGTTTACCTCCAAGCAAGTGCCAAAGAAAGAAAAGGGTATTACTTTGAAATCCCGAAAGGAGGAGACTAAAGTTTCGGATGATGATTCTGATTTCGATTTTGATTTTGAGGATGTAGACTTGTTGGTAAAGAACTCTAAAAAGTTTCTTAAGTTTTAAAAGTAATCGAAAGATGCTAAAAGACTTGAGAAATTTAATAACAACCAGATATGTCCCGCCCATAAGGATAAGAATGAGAAAGTTAAGAGGGAAGAGTCGGATAGGTGTTTTAGGTGTGAGGGGTATGGTCACAAGGTTGTCGAGTGTACCACTAGACTTTAGAAGGAGGAAAGGAAATCGATAGCTTATAATGACATCTTAAGTGATAGTGAACTGGAAGTGGGAGAGAGTTACCCCCATTGAGCGCAACTTTGTATAGTTCATGGCATGTTATGTGAGCGACAACGATAAATCTTCCCATGATAATTCTCATGTGCATAACACTTCTAAGGCCGTTTAATCCCAAGCAAGTGACGTTGAAGCTAATGATGATGAGGATGTCGATGTGGGAGAGTTACAAGTTGCCTTTGGTGAGTTGTATGCGAAAGCCTATAAAGGTGAAAAAGGCTAACCTAAAATTCCAAGCTAAGTTCAATGAGCGTGTCTTAGAAAATAATGATGCTTTCATTGAGGATCTTAGGGCACGGGAGAAAACACTTAGGGAAAAGCTAAAGTACGTTGAGAAGGAGAGAGATAGTCTTCATGATTTGATGGAGGCTTTGAAGAAAGAGGTTATAGATTTTGAGGAGTCCATGCATTTGCTTAAGTCTAGGAGTAGTGAGTTAGAGGAGAAGTTGAAAGACTCAAGTAAGGTAATGTTTGATTTGGAGTCTATATTGGAGAAGTTGGATAGAATGTTGGGTACGGTCCAACTCAAGAGAGATAGGTTTGGTATAGGCTACGATGATAGAATTGTTCCCATTCCAAAAGGCAATACCAATTTTATGAGAGAGCCCACTAGGAACATTAGGAGAGGTTGAAATTTTGGTAATCACTGTCGTCATGTTTACACTTATTCTCATTGTTGTAGGAGAGCTCACCTTTGACGTTTTTGCTATGACCTTCAGAATGCTCCTGGGAAGTTAAGGAATAAAGTCATTTCAGTTCCCAAAACCCCCATGCATAATTTAACACCTACATGGGTTAGGAAATCAAACTTATAGGATTTATGAATAAAACTTCATGTTTCTTATTTCCTTGCACTTGATTCTTCCCACGCTAGATCTAAAGGATGATTGTGTTGCGATGTTTGTCATACGCTAGTCTTTGCATCACGATTTACATATTTCTAGTGCTATGACATGTGTATCTTTTGTATTATATTTTTTTAGTCTTATTTGAAAAAATACAAAAAGGCTTTGGTTTTGATAAAAAATTTCAAAAAATAGAAAAATATTTTTAGTTCTAAATATTTTTGAGAAAAATACAAAATGATTTTCTATTTTTTTGTGCCGTGAGTTTTTCATGTTTAATATGGCATATTGGTGTGATTGGACCACCCTTATTTCATTATCCATGTAGCTAGGACATTTAGTCATAATTATTGATACGTTTAATAATCTTAACCATTGTTTATATGGGGTTGTATATAAGTTGATATGCATTTGGATTGGACTTTGTATATATGCCATCTTTGCACACATGCACGAGTTTATATGAATGTTGGACATCTCATATATATTTGAGTTTGGTGAGCCATTTTTATCTCATTCTTGTCAACTATGCATATGTAGACTTAGGAGGAACTGTTCATGTAGGAACCGTTTACCATGAGGATTAAAATTGCATATATTGAAAAAAATTATCAGTGCTCACGGGACAGGGTTGCGAGAGCACAATTAACTCGTCGTGAAAGCCACTATTTAAAACATCCCAAAGGAAAAATAAAGGCAACAAAAAGAATCATATGCCAAAAGAGGGCCATTAGGATTTCTAAGTTGTGAAAAATAGAGACCTCTAAAGATCTTGAAAAAGATATATATATATATACAGTCAGGCTCTAATGCGGACGCAACTTGCGGATTTAACTTGCGGATGGATTTTTGTGTATTTTTTTTAAAAATAGCAAGAAATCAAATTTCGAGTTGATTTTTTTTCTGTGGTATTTAAACATTTTAGGGGACCCGTGTAAAAAAATTAGCTCAAAATCAAATGTTTTACTATTTTTAAAAAATCGGTCAAACATATGTCAGTTTTAAAGAGCTTTAAAAATTGACATATGTTTGACCGATTTTTTAAAAATAGCAAAGCAATTCATTTTGAGTTGATTTTTTTTTAAGATGTCCCATGGAATGTTTAAATACCACATAAAAAAATCAAGTCGAAAAAAGTTTTTTACCTATTTTTAAAAAATACGGAAAAATCCATCCGTAAGTTACGTCCGCATTAGAGCCGACCTGTATGTATATATACATATGTGTATATATATATACAATTTGAGGGAGTTTTGTTGAAAAACATAAATGGGTTTGCACCACGAATCCTAGTGTTGAAACATCGCATCATGATGCTATTAATTGTAGAATCATTAATATTCCGAATTTGTGTGAATGCTGATTGTTTAGTTCATTTAACTCAGTATATTAATTGTCACATATGGCTAAAACTTAGTTTGTTGACATCTTGCTATCAATTAGAGCTTCGTGAACATTTCAATATGTTGGAGTTATAGTTCATTTGTTGTAGTTCACACGCATCCACTCCATATCTAGGTTTGAACACATTGATACAATATTTCCATGAAACTCAAATTGTTCTATTTGTTTTACTTTTTTTATTCTGAATTTGTTTTGCTGTTGTTTCCTCTTTCCAGTTAACATTTTGAAGAAAAAATTTCACTCGACGAAACTTCATCATTTTTGGAACTCGAAGTGAGAATTTTCTATGTCATTCAAATGACAATTGGGTTTCGTTCTAGTGACAACTTCATGTCGCGCGATCTTTTTTTCATGCGAGGTTCAAGCGATAGGATGAAAAGTGTTAGGTATGGGTATCTTGAAGGGTCACGCGAAGGTCGCTTAAAATGTTTATCACGCGAGAGCACGCTATTTTGCGAATGTTTAGGTCGCTTGATGACATACTTTGAGCGACATGAAAAGTCGTTCTAACAACCTATCATTGTCGTTCGAGTGACTTTAGGAAGTTTTTATTTTCTCCTGTTTCTGTACCCGGCCTACCATTGTCATTCTAACGACCATTACCACTTTTGATTATTTTCCTTATGTGACTTCTGTTTCCTAACTACGATTTGGTACTTTATGATTATATTTAAATAGAGGTATAAGAATCATATTTATCTAGATATACTTCATTGATTATTCTCATTCTGGATATATTGATAAATTGGAATCTTTTTCACTTATTATCTATCCGAGACAAAAAGGGGTAGAGATGTATGTGATGTAGGGGGAGAGATTGTTTGATGAGAACATAGTTTTTATTGCATTACAAAATAGCATCATATGCCTTCATGCTTATGTTTTGGTATTAATTAGTTTGCACAGTTTGATATCCAGATTTTGATGTTTATTTTCACAATTAGTATCAAAATATTTTGCTCACATGTTTAACAAATGATTTGATTTTGATTTTACCAAGCGGTATTGATATTTCATATTGGTATCATAATATTTTATATCATTTGTGCCTCCATACTTCATTGGGTATTTGTCTATTTCATGTGTGTAGCTATGCTTAAAAGATTCAAGGTTGTAAGTCTACATCACATTCAGATAGATCATGCTTGCCAGACCATCATTTTATAGTCTTGTAATGTAATTTTTAATTTTGGGTTTTACGGATTGGATTTAGGGGTCATACGGCTTGACAACCCGGCTAAGGATTTTACTGTTTGGATTTTGTCCTGGAATAGTCAAAGGGGGAGATTTGTAAGGACAAATCTTTTTATTGAGTCCGTTGTAGTATTTGACTTATTCCGGGAACAAAACATGTTTTTAAGTCATAGATAGATTGTTTATTGTCATAATCCCACACCGTCTACAACATAAAGTTTATATTGAAGATGTTACGACCAAGATTCAAAGATAAATCATGCCAAAATTAATTTGGTTCATGTTTCATGTCTTCATTGCATTCCGTGATCACTCGGATATAAATGCATAATGTTTATGAGACTCAAAAAGTGTTTTAGGATGTTTTTTTTATTAAATAAGTGTTTTTAAAATATTAAAAGTGTTTCAAAGTGTTTAAACTTCATTTATTATGAGATAAGTACTATTTAGAGTTGTGTAAAATACAAACTCTTAAGTTCAGTGGTTCAAACGACATTGCAAGTCGTTCAAGAAAGGTGAGCATGTCGTTAGAGAAACAAGGGAACTTCGTTCGAGCAACATGCATTTTTCGTTCGAATGATGCGCCGAATCAACTTTATTATTTAAGGAGTGTTTCTCTAAGAATTTCAAAAGTGGCAGAGCCAGAAAAATAGTTTACATATAGTAAGTATTCAGCACAAGTTTTCTAAGGTTTTCAAAGTCTAAACCATCCTTAGAGTTTTAAAGATCTGAGCTTTCATTCACATATTCTATAGTGATCTTTGTTTGCACCATTGGGTTTTGTTCTACACTTTGAACATCATTGGGTTTTGCGGTGAAGAAGCGAAGGAGTTCGTGTTCGGAATCTATAGACGTTGTCAAGCTACATCGGTGGACACTGAGGCATTCGTGGATGTGTTTGTTACGGACATGTATCGTGGAAGGACATCTGTGTGGGCACTATGGAGGAGTGGTTGAAGATTCAGATGAGCATCAAAGACTTGTGAGGGATTGAGTCATTGAGTAAGTCTGTCATTTGTACTTTGTAATTTCACATCATAGTGATGGACTAGCTTGGGTTGTCCGAGGTTTTTTTTCGTTTGTGGTTTCCTCGTACATCCGGCGTCTCCTTTGTGGACTTGTTTATTTATCTTGCTTAATCTCACCTATATGCATGTTTAGGATTAAATAAGATAAAATTGGGTTTAACTAAAATTTGGTGTGGTTAAAATTGGGAAAAAAAAATTCAAAAAAGAAACTTGGTTTTGACATCCTTAAAACACATTTGAAAGAAAAGGGGGCCTAGAGTTGAGTTGTACAAGGAACTCAATTAATCACGTTGGATATATCATGAACCGCCTCAATATCTCTTCCGAGATTCTTGGAGGTTGATTTGAGTATATCCCTAAGTATTCAATTGTGTTCGTCTTGATTGATCATTAGATTCGGGTCGGGCAGCCCCTTGAACAGCTGGGTCCTGTTGGGCTACTTTCACTGATCATAAAAATGGGTCCCCACATGTATTTACTTAATTTTCTTTTTATTTATTCACTACCTAATATAATTTGTAAGGAAATACTTATTGTGGAAGCACTATTATTATGAATGGATCTTTTTTTTCAACCAAACTAGTATTCTTTTGTAACGAAAAAACAAGTTGAAAATATAATTCAACAAGAAATAATGACTATTAGAAAGGAATTTTATCCATCAAAAAATATCTTCTACAATGATATAAATGTTGTTGAAACCTATAGTTATAAAGGTGATTATTATTTGCATTCAATAGTGTCTTTTTACAACGAAAAAGTGTGTCACAAAAGATTTTTTGCAAAGAAAAATTAACATTTGGAAAGGAATTTCAATTCTCTCAAAATATCTTTTGTGAGGATTTGTTAGTATCTTTTCCAATGAAATATTCATTGTAAATGATTTTTAGCCAAAATATGATAACTTTTTTGCAACGAAAATTATTTTTTTCCAACTGAAAATTTCGCTGCAACATATTTTTAGAGATAATGAAAAAATTTCCTTACAAAAGATCTATAGCATGATGGCTAGTGTGAGGAACGTTGCAAGGAAAAAAAATCATTGCAAAAGGTTATTTGCAACGAAAATGTACCATTTGCAATGATTTTTTTCTTGCTAAAAGCCATAATTCTTGTAGTAAATGATGGGAGAGTACTGAATTGAATCTATTACGGTTTCCATAAATTGGGTGATTGATTATTAATCACGACAAAAGTGTATCTAGGGGTTTCATTGTTTGAATTTCATTTATGAGACGTCCCTTGCATGGAGTCTATATAAGGTGGGAGGTTGGAAGTTTATTATGTGTAATTTTCTATAGAAAGTTATGTTGTGCATCTCTATAGGTACTGGATAGAGTGTCAAATGGCTATGGAGTATCATTTGTGCAGGACCTTATGAAACCTCATAAAATTTAATAATAGATTGAATAGGCCTATTACAAACTCATGGGAATAAAAATAATTAAATATCATTCTAATCATGATTAAAATAAAAACTAAATGCATAAAAAATAAGAAACTGAAACATACTGTAGGTGAACCACATAATTATGATACCGAACCATGCAACAATATTAGTGCCATCACATAACGACAACTGTATCAACATAAAAAAATTAGATAAATGATCTACTATATACATTTAACTCAGCTGGATACAAAGAGTAGTAAAGATAGTGAGCACGTAGGCACGACACCTAAATGAATTGAAACTAGGATGTGATCAAGTTTGAATTAGGGGTGGCGTTGCACTTGTGGCCTATGTCCTGAAAATTAGTAAATCAATGATGATAATAGCAAGTCTACGAAGTACAAGAATATAATTGAGTTTGGGTTACGATAAACTACCCATCTTCTTCTCTTATCTTAGTTTCTTTTAAGTTTTCCCAACCCAAAATAACCCTACATATCACATGCGTCTAATCCGAAGCCCATATTTCCCAATGATTGAATCTTATTAATCTTAATGGTCTAATGCTTACCAATTCTAATTTTAATCATCTTATGCATCCCAATTATATATCATCTCAATGGAAGTACTATGTATATTTATACTCACATAATATGAGTATGGCCTTACTAATTATTTTTTAATCACAATTTAGTAATATCTCAACAAAAATATTCATAAAATCTACATCCACATAATACAAGCATGGTGCAACACTCGTACCACATACAAGTGCCCTTCTCAAGCCCACACATAACAAAGGCCTATCCTACCGCCTTCGGGGATAGATCTCACATACTAGGCATAGTAATAAGCGGACCCACACCTATAACCATCAAATAATATCTAAAGGTATAATCACTACGCCTTCAAGGCAATTATATAGACCTATACTCGAAGCTACATAAAAGGATTAACCCAAGAATTTTATTAATAATACTGTAGTGTTCACAGTAATCATGACTACGGTAAACTTGTCTCATCGCATTAGGGTACCAATGTAATCATTGTCATTCAGTCATGGTAAACCCGCCTCATCGTATTAGGGTAATAATGTAATCATTGTCCCTTGTTCCCCATATGGATATCCCCTCTAGTACGTATTCAACAACTACACGCGCCCGGTGTGTCACACATAATACGCACAATAAGTAAACCTACTTCACATAAAGGTTATGAGTCCGTTTTCTGTATACTAACTTACATACCTCCTAGTTAAGTAATTAATCACACAAAATTAAAGGTCTTAGCTCAGTTTCTTACTGTAGTATGAGTTCAAATGGTGCATTTTCGCTAATTTAGGTAAAATTACATACCATCCCACGTTCCATTTTCGTTAATTTAGGTAAAATTATAATTTTTCCTTGGTCGTGTGCATGACACAAAACCTAGCCGTTTGCATGTCTCCTGCTTATCGACAACAATTATAGCCTTTCTCACGACTAATCTATAAAATCTTACGTAATTCCGTTTTCCCCAACCTATAGCACCAATCAAGATTCCTGCCACCTGTCACGATTCAATGTGCTAAATCTGCCATTTTCCTAAACTATAGCATCCCAGTACCTCTAATTCTATCCCAATTTGACATTCTAACTTCACAAATTCAACTATTTGACAACCATACAATTTCTAGTTGATTCATATAAAAATTCAATGCATATTTTCAGATCTAAAGTCTTTGAACCCTAAAGTTCAATATCCCTAAACCCTAAATTTTTCAACAATTTCATGACATATAAAAGGGTATATTCTATATTATGCAAATCTAAAATTAATGAAATAACAATTTATCCATATAATCAAATTTCATATTGAATTTCATCACTTATTCTGAAAACATGGAGTTTAACCTAAAATTCCTAATTTAACAATTCCCAAAATTATAGATTTAACACCTGACTCAAATTATACTAAGTTTAGGTTTAGAATCCAATGACCAAGGATATAATAATACAAAATTATTTATATATGGATATAATACTACAAAATCAATTATATCTTTATATAAAGTAAACTTTCGTTGATTTAAGAGATGAAGTCCCAATCGAATCGTTCCAATTATCTCCTTTCCAAATCTAATTGTCCCACTTTTCTTCTTCTTCTGCAAGTAGTCTCTTTTCTCTATCCTTAGGGTTTTCTTTTTAAGATGTTAAAATTATTCCTCTTAACCCCAATCTCCTTTTTTATATTGCTATCCATGAAATTAGAGATGGACCCTTTGTTAGCCTTGACCCATTAAGACCAAAATCATATCCAAATAGTCTAAAACGTAGCCAAAGTTATATACTAACCCATGGGGATTACAACCTATTATTTTAACTCCTAACCACATATTTTATATGTCCCAAATGTCATTAAAAATTACCCAGTGAATATACCCAACTAATATCCCAAATATTTTAACCGGTATGTGTCTAAAATAAATATTACTTTAATTATTTATTAAATAATTATAAATTCATTATTGTGTATTAAGTCTAATTTCAATTTCGAATAACATACATATAATCACAACGCATACAAAATATAACTAGTGATGTCATATGTCACTACAGGCACATATAATCAGAAATAATAAATTTCATCATTTAATTAATGCATTAATATTACACGGTATTACATTCCCCACCCCCAAAAAAGAAATTTTGTCCTCGAAATTCAAATTAAATATATTTCTACTAAAAAATCTAAAAATATATCGCCCGTAGAATCCTCACACTCTATACATAATCTACTCATCTTATGACCTAATACACACTTTCTCTCATCGTAAATATCATTTGGCTAACACTCAACCAACTAGTTCAACCACTGAAATATCAACTTGTCCCACAAGAATTTTCTTCGTTGTGTACTTGTATCAATATCGTGTCCCCATTGACGGTGATAAGGTGAGATAAAATGATATCGTCCCCACCCTATCTACTAGTATGGAAAATGGGCCACACATCAGAATGCCAACATTCCTTTAAGATCTTCATAAGTACTTGACCTACCTATTGGGACCAAAAGACATATTCTCATTCGTCGAAAATCTCTTTGCATACTCCAGCAATCTTCATATACCCTATTATGAATGTGACTCCGTTCGAGAATACCCAAATACATTCATGTACAACAAATTGTTAACTATTTTCTCTTCATCCACTTTGTCAGTCTAACTCAAATTATCCCAATTGATTACATATCTCATTGGAACCCATGCACATTAACAAAATAAATGGTTATCTTCTCCTACTTATAGACTAAGATATCAAACGTGACAACTCTTTGAATTTCTTAAGTGTTCTTCCTTTTCTACTGGCCATAGGCCCTTCTCGAAAAAAATTGTACAAATATCTACTTCACCGCATTAACCGTATGAATTCCTCAAATTACTCTACACCCACTTGCATATGAAAATTAAAGTAACCCACGAAACATTCATCTTGTCCAAAACTACCTTTTGTAGCTTGGGACCTTATGTCATAATTGATTTCTCTTGGAAATGTAACCACCTACATTCCTTAATTTAAAAAGGGACTCTTACAAGTTTCTACGTCCATACCTTCCCTCTTTAAAGTTCCACACTTCAGCTTGAACCGACATTAACCTATAAATCGGGTGTAACAATCACTACTATTAAAAATTGTGACACATTATCAAGAGGCAATATAAACACCAATGACGAACTCATCACAATAAGACACTTCTCTTTAAATGATATAATGGGTCATTTCGATAACGAGCACTTGGTCCGCATCATGACCTTGTCATCTCCTTATGAGGTTAAAGACATGTGCCTAGATCATATCTTATAGTAGGAAAAATATAACCGTTGCAACTCTAGATTGTGAGTGGGATAGTTATCCTTATGAGTATTAAGATTTTGGAAAGTATAAGATATAGCCCTCTACTACTGGCATCAACACACCTCCTAGTCCCTGGAGTGATACTTTTGTATATACTAGGTACTTCACGTCGCCTCGTGATAACGAAAGGAGAAACACAGTGGTAAACTTCTCCTTGAGATCCTCAAATTCTCCTTCATAATTTACACTCCACATAATGGTATCCTCTTTTGGGTGAGGTGAGTTAATATCCTGACCATCTTCGAGAACCCTTGAATGACCCTCCTGTAGTACCCCGCTAAACCCAAAGAAATCCTACTCTCTATAGGTGTCGTGGGTTGTCCCAAATTCATAACAGTAGATACCTTACAAGGATATTTCCAAATACTAGCCTTATATATAACATGGTCTAAGAACTATACCTCTCCAAGACAAAACTCACACTTAGAGAACATACGTACAACTTATGTTCCTATTGTGTTGGCATAACTAATCTCAATTTTTCCTCATGCTCCTTTTTTGTTCGATCATACCCTAGAATGTCATCAATAAGCATGATGATGAATTGATCCAAGAATAGTGGAATGTTCATGAACATTTCTAGTGTGTTGAACAGCCCAAACAACATGGTCCCAAACTTGTATTCTCCATATCGCCTAAGAAAACCTTTCTTTATAATAACCTCCTCCTAAATACATAAGTGGTGATACCCTAAGCATAAATCAATCCAGTAAAAGAATGACAAACTCCTCCACTGGTAGAATACGTTGTCGATACACGACAATAGTAACTAATTTCATATCTTGACCTTGTTCACATCCGAATAGTCCTCACATAGTTGAAGCAAATCGTCCCTCTTCTTCATAATTCTGATTTGTATCATCATGGGGATGTGATCATCTGAATGAAACCTTGGCTCAAAAACTGTTGAACCTACTCACTCAACTCCCGCATTTTTAACAAAGTCATTCAGTACGGTGCCCTCACAATGCATCTGGTACCCAACGCCAAATCTATACTAGTGGTAGTATAGTTATCTCATCACATACATTAGTGAACTCCTGGAAAATTGGTATTGAGTTTAAAAATATGCTTGCCTCCTCAAATGAAATCATATACATATAATCCAAGTGTGTCCTAGACCCTCCCTCGGGCCCAAACATAAATATAAGAAACACCCCCTGCCCGAACATGTCTAAGTTAAAACATAAATATAAGAAACACCCCCTGCCCGGATAGTTGATATAAGCATAATACATATAGATACTACTCAAAACTAAATAATACAAATTGTAATACCACATGTCTAAGTCAACAAAGCAAGTTATCCACTAATCACCTAAGTTGACCAACAAAGTGCCACATCCCTACAGTCACTACATAAAGTAGCCCCACCCGTTGGGGTATCCACATAAAAATAAATCACGGTGATGACATCTATATATCTCATAATCTGAGAAATACACTACTAATAAAGAATTATAACTCATCTATGTCTAAGTCATAATCATGCACATGAACCACAAATATAACCATACCCATCCCCCCGGTGGTATTCCTAATAACACGTGTCATTCTAAGACCTAAACTATTTAAGTGGCCTCACTTGCCACAAGTGTAACACCTTCTTATAAAGTAACTATTTAAATGGTGACCATACTAGCGGCCCTGATGACGTTAACTCTATAGTCATTTCTATTAAACCTTGTCTCGTTGAGGCTGGTTTCATTGGTTCTGACCATGCTGGTCATAATTCCCTCGGCTCTACTGGTCATAATAGATCATATTCTATACTCTTGGAAACCTCTTGGATTTTACTTCCCCCGTGTGGTTCCTTTTGCTATTGAGGTATTCCATACCCGGGTGGACTCTATCCTTGAGATATTTGTGGAGATTCTACTGATGTAGGAAGGTAACTCTCGACATCTAAACGTAAGTGCTGATTAATGATGTTCCTAATAAAACTTCCCATACCATCCTCATAAGGTATGTGCTAACATAAACCAATTATTCTCGCACTAAAGAGAATAATACGAACATTGTTCTTCTCCTCCATATCAATCTCTCTCCGTACAGAAGGAAATATAGTTGAGTACCGCCTTATATCGGCTACCAGCGGTCAAACAGATGAGGTCTTCAAAACCATACTACTAATGTCGTTGTAAAAAATCATTTCTCCTCGATCCATATGCTAAGAACTTACTAAAGGTATCATGACCAAAAGTTAATTACTTCTTATCGAAGTCAGCCTCATGCGTGGGACGTCTCACAAATAAAATCCAAACAAGGAACCCTTTCAATGCACTCAGTCTTCTTCGACTCGTTCGAACGGAAAAATGGTGTAAAACTTCCCTAAAACGGTCGTCGTCGTTATACAAACTATAAATTCTAAATGGTAAGGATGTAAAGTAATCATAGAACGTAATGAAAAAAAGCAATGGATGCCCTCAA
This sequence comes from Sambucus nigra, assembly GCA_949130495.1. Taxonomy (NCBI): domain Eukaryota; kingdom Viridiplantae; phylum Streptophyta; class Magnoliopsida; order Dipsacales; family Adoxaceae; genus Sambucus; species Sambucus nigra. The sequence continues at coordinate 163,026,357 of OX422220.1, read as the reverse complement.
GATCCTTGACATTAGATCCTGGAATGCTTTGTTACCAACTATAACACCCCATAAAATTTAATAATCGACTAATCAGGCCTAATACAATCACATGGTAATCAAAAAATTAAATATCATTCTAAGAATAATGAAAATAAAAACTAAATACATAAAAATAAATAACTAAAACATACTACAGGCGAACCGCATAATTCTGATACCAAACTCACCAACAATACTAGTACCATCATGTAACAACAACTGTAACAACATAACAAAACTACTAAAATAATCTACTATATAGATCTGACTCAAGTGGATACGCATAGTAATAAAGAGAGTGAGCACGCAGGCTCGACACCTACATCCTATATGAACAACTGGGATAAGATCAGTCTGAATCAGGAGTAGGGCTGCACTGGTGGCCAATGTCTTGAAAAATAATAAATCAACAGCATTAACAACAAGTCTACGAAGTATAAAAAAATAATTGAGTTTGGGTTACGATAAACTACACATCTTCTTCTCATATTTTAGTTGCTTTTAAGTTATTCCAACCCAAAAAAATCCCACATATCACATGTGTCTAATCCCAGGCCCGTATTTCCTAATGATTAAATCTTACTAATATTAATGGTCTTATGCTTAACAATTCTAGTTTTAATCATCTTATGCATCTCAATTGTATAACATCTCAGTGGAAGTACTTGCTACATATATATCCACATAATACATATATAGTCTTACCAATTCTTGTTTTAATCATCTTATACATCTCAATTGTATAATATATCAATAGAAGTATTTGCTACACCTACATCCGCATAATCCATGCATGGTCCAACACTCGTACCTCATGGAAGGGCCTTTCTAAAGCCCTCATATAATGAAGGCCAATTTCACTACCTTCGAGGATCGCTCGCACGTACTAAGCACAGTTATAAATCTTCCCACACCTTTAACCATCAAATCTTTTCCAAAGAGATAATCATTATGCCTTCACGCCAGTTATATATACCCATACCCAAACCTATATAAAATGATCAACCCGAGCATTTTATTCTAGAGATAATGGGAATTTTAGCAACTGGTGTCCAGGGTAATCATAACCACGGTAAACTCATCTCATCGTATTAGGCTACTAAGGTAATTGTCTTCACTCAATCAAGGTAAACTAGTCTCATCGCATCAAGGTACCAATGTAATCATCATTGCTCGTGCCACATATGAATATCACATCTAATACATATCCTACTAGTTCCCATGCTCTGTATAAAACACATAATAAGAAAAACAAGTAAACCTACTTCACATAAGGGTTACTACGGCCATTCGAGCAGAATTCCTTTGATGCAGGCTGACCCTAAAGTTGGATAGGAGAGAAAATCGAAGAAATCTTTCTCTCCGCACATGAAAAGATTTGAGGATAAGGAAATCCTCTTTTCACTACTCATGCCGGTGTTCGCGGACTTCCACATATATAAATTGACCAACGTCAAAAGGGGAAATGTAGAATGGAGTCGTCAAACTATTTTGATTAAAACATGCGAAGGAATGTAGCCGTCCTTAGAGAACGGCATCGAGAAGCGGTAAGGTTAGGCACCCATTCGTCACTTTTGGTCTCCCATAAACTATGATTAACTTCTCCTTGTCTCCAAAATGTGACACATGTGTACAAGTGTACGGTATGAATAATGAGAGAAAGAAATCATCCGACTCACATCATGGAAAAGACGGAGCGGAATCATTCTAAGGAGTATGCAAATAAATAACATAAAAATATAATGTCAGTGTCCATCAAATCATAAATAACTATGAAGAAGTGAATGTGTATATCGAGTGGGAACACTAATATGTAGTCATACATGTATTCATAAAACAAGAAAATACAAACTGACTAAATGAGAAAATCGAACTCGAATCCTAATATTGGCTCGAGACACCTATGTAGCCCAAAAGGCATCAAAGTCCATATAGTCTAAAAGTCCATAAAGGTAGGGTTTAACCCATAAATCCTAAATAGTAAAAAATAGGATTTTAGGGGGGTGATGATTATCATGGCCCCTGGCCTCCCTATTGGCATACCCATGCCTTTCTGGAGAGAAAAGTACGCCCTGCTAATAGGCAGGGGGTCTGGGGTGCCTAAAGGTAGTCCAAAATGGACTTTTTAAGAAAAATGGAATCAAATCAAAACCATAAGCCCGACTCGTGCATGGCTAAGAATCTATTGAGCCAATCCTAGGTTTATGAGTTAACTGAAGTCAAATAGGGCTCGAAATTACCCCATAGCCTCTAGACAATGGATTTTTAGATTAAAAAGGCAAGTACGAGGGAAGCGTGAGTCTGATTCGTTCATGGTATTGACGATTGGAAAGGGTATTCAAAGCCTTATGAGATTTTAATGATATTATCCTGAGTTAAAGAGACGCCCAATGTCAAACAGGGCTTGGAAGTTCCTAGTGCCCTCAAAATAAGGATTTGGAGACAAAATGTGAGTACGCACAAACCGTGAGCCAATTCGAGCATGGTATGGACTGTTAGAAAGGGGATTCAAATCCGTATGAGAGTGAAATGATCTTAGCTCAGGTCAGAGAGTTGAGCAAGGCCAAATGGGGATTATGAGCATCTAGTGGCCTCTATATTAGTATTTAGAGTAAAAATGTGAGTACGCGTGAAACGTGAGGCCGATTTGTACACGATATGGACCGTTGTAAAGGGTTTTTAGAGATATATGAGAGTTCAATGAGATTATATAAAGTTGGAGGGTTTGGCCAAGGTCAAATGGGACTGGGGAGTGCACGGTGGCCTCTAGATTAGGGCCTAGAGTAAAAAGGTGAGCAAGTGCAAACCGTGAGGTCGATTCACTCATGGTATGGAACATTGGGAAGTGCCTATAAGATTTCATTAAGGATCTCTCAAGTTGGAGGGTTCACCAAGGTCAAGGGGGTTTGAAATCTCTCGATGGCCTTTAGATCAAGGTTTGAAGTAGGACCTAGGGTCTAATGGCAGGAGCAGAAGTGTTAGGACATAAGTAGGTATTTAGGGTGTACCGAGATTGGGTATCTACCGAGCCCCTCAACGAGCGAGATTGGAACAAGTGAAGGTTGTCAAAAAATAAACACATCGTCGATGTGTAAGGGTTAAGAATCATGTTAGATGTTTTAATATGGTTGATTTAAAGGATTAAAATCAATTATGCGGACCTAAAAAGTCAAGGTTGCTGATTCAGAGGGTCGATGTCAATAGAGTGGAACTAGGTCAATTTCGGAGATTTAAATAGTTGAGATGGCTGATTCAAAGCATCGAGGTTGATTTTATGGACCTAAAGGGTTGAAATGAACAATTCAAGGGGCCGAGGTAAATTCTGAGGACCAACATCTATTTTGTGGACCTAAAGGGTTGAAATGAACGATTCAGAGGGTCAAGTCGATTATGTGGACCTAAAGATTTGAAATGACCGATTCAAAGGGTCGAGGTCGATTCTACAGACCTAAAGAGTTGATAGAACCAATTGAGTTGGTTAAGGTCAATTATATGGACCTTCGTCTATTCTGTGGACCTAATTGGTTGAAATGACCAGTTTAGAGGGTTGAGGCTGATTGTGTGGAACTAAATAGTTGAAATGACCGATTCAGGGGGCCATTGTCGATTTTACGAACCTAAAAGGTTAAGATGATCGATTCAGAGGGTAGAGGTCGGTTATATGGATCAAAAAAGTTGAGATCGCCAATTCAGTGGGTCGGGGTTGATTTTATGCACCCAGGTCTATTATGTGGACCTAAAGGGTTGCTAATGGTATTACAAATGTAGGCACGCTTTGATTTTGGGTTCCGTTGGGGAGTAAAATTTTGTAAGTGCTAATGCATTATTATTTTAATCCTACTAGGAATTTTTATCGTGATCAGAGTTATTTAAGTGGTTTGATTCTTCGTAATTAGTTTTCTTAGAGCTATGACTCATTCGACTTTGCAGGGACTTTTGGGTAATTTTTTGTGAAATTTTGAAATTTCTGAATTTTTTTAGATTTTTTACAATAAAATTTTGAGGGGACTGCTGATAGACATAGCCAAAAGGTGCCTATCGACATATGGCATAAACTCATGGCTTCTTGGGGGAGGTTAAATGTAACTATCAATAGGAGGTCTAGGGGACCACCGATCAACATACCCCTTAGTCCCTTATAAAAAGGGGCAACCTTGTTCATTTTTTTACACGTTCATTCGAGTCAATCTCTTGCTTTATCTCTAGCAATCATTTTCGGGTCTATTTTCCAAAAAGAAATCATAGAAGGCACCTCAAATAATTACTGAATGGCAACCAATCACTGGGAGGCCTTGGAATGGTGTGCTGCTAGTTTGGGGGGATGAGAATGTTTATGATAATTTCAATTATGTTCTTGATGAGAGGGTTCTAATGTGGGAGCCAATGCATCATTGCTCTCTGATAATGAAGAAACTTAATGGATATGTTAGTGTTCTCTCTTTGTTTTCCATATTCCATTTTCTCTTTCTTATTATCCTTGGGATATTGAAGAGTCTTCTTGGTTTTTTAATAGGTTGGCATGGCTTCATCGATTCACTTACATGGCTTAACTAGGATGAAAGAAATGTGGGAACACATTCCTGTGACTATTCGTTTTATGGTAGAGTCTATCGGATTCGGCCCATTAGTAGGATCTTTGGATAAGACACCGCGTTCGATAATGAACTTGTGTGCGCTGGTGAGAGGTCATAGGACATGACCCATTCTTTATATCTAGGCATTAGGGAGAGGACGGTCACTCCCCTGGACATTCATCAGTTGATGAGGCTGGAATGTGAGGGCTAGAAGATAATTATGGATCTTACCATGCATATTACTGAGGTGGAAATGCGAGTGGCCTTGGGGAACATAGGGAGTATTATGTCGGTGGACTCTGGCTGCGTATCAGTGTTGAAGAATACTTTGTTATCTAGGAGTATTGATGAGACCAATGGGTAGAAAGTGAGGTGTCCCATCTACCCACTAATTTATTTTTCTTTTATTTGGAGGGTTTGTGGTTGCGATGAGTGGTGATGTCCTCCACTTGTGGTTTCTTCCGTTCTTGAGGATCATCTCAAAGAGCCACATGTACGAAAGGGGGGAGATTTATGCTAGCATTCCTCTATGGTTTTTTGGATGATTTCATTCGGTGTTGCCGGTGAAATTTCACGGGGACCACGTATCTTTTCAAGGTACTCTTTAGATTTAATTTACTCTTATTTTCTTGTTATCTTTCCATTTCATTCTTATTGACATATGTATTGCCTTTTACATACATGGTTTTATGAAGTAATAGGTAACAACACCAGGTTGATATCTCCGAAGGTGAGAGAGACAGGGAATTTATCCAGGATGTATAGGTGGAGGAATTCGAATAGGCAATCGAACCAGTCCATATCTTTGAAGGATGTGTGTGCGGCACAGAATGCCCTGATGAGAAATCAGGTTAGGCTTTTACTTCTGTCCTTCGTTGGTTTTAATACATTGTTTTGCACTTAGTAGATTACTGACTCTTCATGGGGAAACAAGTTACCCTATACTCCTGGCGTTTGTCTTCGAGGGTTGTGGGGATCATGGGCATGCCTGCTCAGATGAAGAGGCGGTTGGCGCATGAATTTGGTATGTCGAGTACCTAGGAGAGAGTGTTGTTATTCAGGTGATGGAGGGTGAGGTGGAGGTACCACCATCAACACCCCCAAAGTTTATGTAATTGGTGAAAGTTATTTTTCATGAGTCGAGGGCGTCGACGATGGAGGATGAGCCCTATACTCACTATACTAATATGACGACAGGATATGACTACATAGATTTCGTGACCATCTGGTTCATGATGTTGTATATCGATGATGTGAAGAATATTCCTCCATTTATGGTGGGAGGGGTAACAGTCTGCCATCAACATCGTCCTATAGGAGGGTAGAGGGTGAAAGGGCAATGGAGGAGGTTCCCTTCCACCATATTTCCACCCATTATTATCATATTCAGGTGCGCAGTGGGGAGGTGGTCTCGATATCTCATTGCCCTCATGCGTAGGTATACGTCCTTGTGAGTTTTTCTGAAAAGGCTCTCTAGAGATATGTATGAATTCTATTGTTCTTTTCATATTTCTTCCTTTTCATTTTCTTCTTCTCATTACTAATTTGCTTTCCTTTAGTGATTTCATTCTTTTGAAGACTATCTGTGTGTCGACGACCTGGCTGTTAGATAATCGGGACTGGATAGCGTCAATGTCTGACTATATGAGGAAATTAACCAGCTCCTGCATGGTCCCATTGGCTACATATGAGGAGAGTTCTAGTTCCGGGAGTGTTGATACCAAATTTAGTCTGCTGACATGGATCAATAAAACGAAGACACGTGGCAGTCTATGTGGAAACAACAGGCACTTCCGGGGAACTCACACGCTCCGAGGAACCATACTACAACGAGGAACACTGTTTCCCCGAGGAACTCATATGCTCCGAGGAATGAGAACTCTCCGAGAAACTCTTGTGCACCGAGAAGCCTAGGCGGTCCGATCTGCACCTCGAACAAAGCATTAATAGCGGGATAACCAACAGTTTGACTGTTCATTAAATGCTTATCATTCATACGCATACGCTTAAAGGGAATTGAATGTATTACCCTTTCATATGTATATCATTTAATGTAGTACCCTTTAACTTTACAGCCTCAGGGCTATAAATACATTGTACAATCCTCATTGTAAGAGGACCCCGGGATCGGAATTTCTTGAGATAACTTGTAATCGAGAATTCCCATACAAACAGCAATACCAAAACAGTAGACGTAGACCATTCTTATAAGGCTGAACCACTTTAAAAACTCTTTGTCTTATTTATTTATCTGTGATTGAATAATTAGAGTGATCTAATTTTTTACATCAACAGATTGGCGCCGTCTGTGGAAAACGACTGGTAATATCGTTTTTCACCAAAAAATAATCCATTACGAATGGTTGACATTCTGGAATCCAGCAATCAAAACGCTGGAACCCCTCCAAGCCCATCTGCTACGCCAAATATTCCAGATCTGGCTGGAATAATGACAAATCTGGCTCAGGGCCAGACCGTCATGCAAGAAACAATGCGACAACTCATCCAAACTCTCTATAGCGGTGCATCAGCCCATTTAGGACCACGAAGTATTCAAAGAAACACCGGTGCACCCTCCTCACGTACTAGGCGTACCAATTCATATCGCAATGAGGAATCTGATGATTTCTCTTATCAACCTGGGCAAACTTCGTCAGTGCGAGCCACAGATACTGATCAACGTGTCACTCTCTCCCCAGAAAGGACCAACGCATTGGAAAGATTAAGTAGGGTTTCTCCTTTTGACCGACTAGGCCCTAGGAGGAACAAAAGTCCACTTAATGCAGCGTCAAGGAGATTTCTACGATCAACAGCCTTAAGGGAAGGATCTGCCCAGTCACGACCAGCTGCTCGTCAGGATAGATCCCAGGAAGCCACTTCAACGTGATCAGCTGCTCAAACCAACAGGACCGAAGAAGGAAATGATGTATGGAAAGGCTCTATTCAAAGTCTGGAGGATAGATTAGGGGAATGGTTAAAACCAAGAACCCTCTACAACGAACCTTTGTTCGAGGAACACCTTTTGTCCAGGCCATTGTAGATTTTCCAACACCATCAAAGTTCAAAGCACCTGTTGTAACCCCCAAATATGATGGAAAGATTGGCCATGTTCTTCATATAGAACAATATCAAGATACTGCCGACATCTATGCTGTCCCAGACGAGATGAGATGCAGGGCATTCTTGGGAACTCTTACCGGATCTGCTCAAATATGGTATAATAATCTTCCTCGGGGTAAGATCTCAAATTTCCTTCAACTGGCCGAGTTATTCATTGGAAATTTCTGCTTTGGGGCAAAGCCAGTTAAACGAGTAGCACATCTGTTAAGTGTTAGACAAAAAGCTGGTGAAAGTACCAGAGATTATATAACTCATTTTAATAATGAGAAACTTGAAGTCATTGATTATGAGAAAAAGACAGCGATCACTGCCTTGATGCGTGGGTTGTTGCCTAACAAGTTGTATTACACTTTGGCTAAAGATCCACCCACAACTATGTCAGAATTGATGGCAAAAGCGGCCAAAATCATGAATGCCGAGGAGGCTATGGTTGCGAAGAAGAATATGGATAAAGAAACCAAGGTGGAAGTCGACAAAACCAAGAAGAAAGAACATAAGAACAATGGTGGTGACAAACAATCCAAAAATAGGTCGTCATGGGAGGTATTGAAGAAATTTGATAATTACACTCCTTTTAAGGTAGATATCAACCACGTCCTGGAAGAAATTAAGAACAGCGAGGAGTTAAACTGGCCAAAGAAAATGAAGGCAGACCCTGACACGAGGAATAGGGAAAAATATTACGAGTTTCACAAAGATCAAGGCCATATGACCAAAAATTGCATAGCTCTTCAGAATGAGATCGAAACACTCATCCGACGAGGAAAGCTGTCAAAGTATGTTGATCGTGGAAACAAAAGAAGAAACAACTACCGAGCAAGAGAGAGGTCTAGATCTCCTCGTCGAGCAGAGGAGAACAAGAAAAGAAACCATGAAGTTGATCCAGAAGATGACCCCGATCTTCCCAAGAGACCAAGAAAGCCAGAACGAGAGGTATTTTCAATACGCTTTGGGTCATTTGATTGTAATGTTATAACAGGTGGAGATGCAGGAGGAGGAGACCTTACTGCGGAGAGAAAAGATTACCTCGGTGAGGCTCAAGCTTGCTCGTACATTCAGCGAATAAATCTAGCTGAGGAGGATCGCCCGAGAAAGGTGAACAAAGAGAAGTTGGTCATTGGGTTCTCAAAAAATGACCTCGCAGGTGTTATATATCCTCACGATGATCCACTGGTGATCAAAATGAGGATGAAGGAGGTTATGATTTCAAGAGTACTGGTCGACAATGGTAGCTCGGCAGACATCATGTTCTACTCGTGCTTCGATAGTTTAAATCTAAAGCTATCTCAACTGGAGCCTTACCACAGACCCCTCATCTGTTTTGATGGCGAGAAAGTATTTCCACTTGGGACGATCAAGTTGAATATATTCATTGGTACGTGGCCTGCTTGTCGAACAAAAAGAATACATTTCTTCGTGATGGATAAAAATGTCCAATCATCGTACAATATCATCATGGGAAGAGTAGGATTGAAGAAGTTCGAGGCTGTACCATCTACAGTGCATCAGTGCCTAACATTTCCAACAAACTTTGGAGTAGGAGTTGTGAAAGGTGATCAGAAAGTAGCTCGGGAATGCTATTATTCATCCGCCGAGGAAGAAGAATTGGACGAATCAAAGAAAAAGACTACTACCTATCAAGTCGATGAAGGTGCAGAGATTGAAACATTGGATCCTCGAGACGAGTCGCAACTCGTGAAGGGTCAAGTGGTGGAAGCTACTAAAAACATCATTCTGGATGACGAACACCCTGAGCGAACTACTCAAGTAGGTTCGTCGTTGGAAGCCTCATTAAAACATGAATTGATAACTTTCCTTAGAAGCAGAAGACAAACTTTTGCATGGAGTCATGAAGATATGCCTGGGATAGACCCAAACTTCTTATGTCACGAACTCAATATGAATAAGGAAATCAAGCTTGTTAAGTAGAGAAGAAGAGTATTTAGTCCCGAGAAGAATCAAGCTATACAGGAGGAAGTCGAGAAGCTCCATAAGGCTTGTTTCATTGAAGATGTTAATTATCCAGACTGGTTAGCCAATGTGGTGATGGTAAGGAAGAAAAACAACAAGTGGAGGATGTGTGTAGACTTCACCGACCTCAACAAAGCATGCCCAAAGGATCACTTTCCACTGCCCCGAATTGATCAACTGGTGGATGCTACCTCGGGACACGAGTTACTGAGCTTCATGGATGCTTATTCTGGCTATAATCAGATCAAAATGAAACCTGAAGATAGGGAAAGCACTTATTTCATTACCCCTAGGGGAACTTATTGTTATAATGTTATGCCTTTTGGTTTGAAAAATCCAGGTGCGACATATCAACGGCTGATAAACAAGGTTTTTTCTGAACAAATCAGTTGCAATATGGAAGTCTATGTTGACGACATGCTGACAAAGAGCATAAAAGCTGTCGATCATCTAGTTGACTTAAGCCAGACTTTTGATCAACTGGATAAATATCAAATGAAGCTGAACCCGATGAAATGCATATTTGGAGTACGAGAAGGCATATTCCTCGGGTACATTGTCAATCAACGAGGAATTGAGGCAAATCCTGAAAAGATCAAAGCTCTATTAGGGCTACGATCTCCAACGACGAAGAAGGAAGTGCAAAGTCTCATGGGACGAGTAGCAGCACTCAACAGATTTGTGTCACGAGCAACTGATAGATGTCTCCCATTCTTCAAGACACTCAGAAAGACTTTTGAGTGGAATGATAAATGTGAGAAGGCTTTTCAAGACTTAAAGAAATACTTGGGAGAACCTCCACTGTTATCCAGGCCAGTGATGGGAGACAATTGTATTTGTACCTTGCAGTGTCCGAGTATCCAGTTAGCTCAGCGTTGATCAGAGTGGAGAATGGAGTGCAAAAACAAATTTACTACACAAGTAAGGCCTTCCGAGGAGCAGAGATCAGATATCCAAGGCTGGAAAAGTTAGCACTGGCGCTTATTGAGGCAAGTAGAAGAATGAGGCCATACTTCCAGGCTCATACTATAGTCGTATATACTGATATGCCATTGAGGCAAGCCCTTCATAAGCCAGAAAAATCAGGGATATTGATGTACTGGGTAATAGAACTCGGTGAATACGATATAATCTATGAACCCAAATCATCACTAAAAGGGCAGGCTGTTGCAAATTTTATAGCAGAGTTCACTTTTCCTGATACCCCCGAGGAGCAAAAGTTGCTCGTTGATCAACCTGTGTATGTTACAGGATCAACAAACACTAGCTCAGACCAACTCTGGTTGGTAAAAGGGTAAGTGGATGTTACAGGATCATTAAATTCGAGCTCAGACCAACTCCGGTTGGTAAAAGGGCAAGAAAAAATGATCGACGAAGAACGAGAAATATCCGGGGAGGATGAAAGGAAGCAACAAATATTTCACCGAGGAACTCTAACTGATCAGAAATTTGAAGAAGAGTTACCTATATGGAGGCTATATGTAGATGGCTCATCTTGCACTACAGGATGTGGCGCGGGGATAGTTTTGAGCACTCCGGACGAGGTCGACATGGAATACGCCCTACGTTTCCAATTCAAAGCTTCCAATAATGAAGCTGAGTATAAGGCAATGATTGCAGGACTTAGTTTGGCAAAAAATATGAAGGCGCAGCAGATTATTGTCTTCAGTGATTCTCAATTGATCGTAAATCAAATGTTGGGAGTATATGCAGTTAGAGGAGAATTAATGATCAGATATCATACAAAGGCAAAGGAGCTGGTGTCAGAATTGGCCGCTATTTAGCTAGTCAGAATACCAAGAATGGAGAATGCGAGAGCAGACCTAGCTCGACTAGCATCAGCTACTCGCACAGAGCTACAACGAACAATCCTAATTGAAGTGTTGACTGGTCGGAGTATAGATGAAGATCTGATGATGAACTTTATTACCCTTGATTTAGGACCATCTTAGATGGATCCCATCAGGGCATATATTGAAGAGGGAGAATTACCAATTGACAAGCTCGTAGCTAAGAAGATGAAGTTTAAAGCTGCTCGGTATGTATTAACTAATGGTATTCTGTATAGACGAGGAATTATGGCAGGTTTGCAGAGATGTGTACATCCCTCTGAGGTGAAAGATTTGATTAAAGAGATCCATGAAGGGTCCTGTGGAGCACATGTAGCAGGTCGGACGCTTTTGCAAAGGATGATGACGCAGGGATACTACTGGCCGACGATGAGAGCCGATTGTGTAGCCTATGCCAAGAAATCTGACAAATGCCAGCACTTTTCCACAAGCATTGTTGACACCCATAACTTCCCCTTGGCCATTTGCCATGTGGGGAATTGATTTGGTTGGGCCACTGCCAACGGCCCGAGGAAGGTTCAAATACCTCGTCGTCGTAGTAGATTATTTTACTAAGTGGGTAGAAGCTGAGCCACTCATTGATATGACGTACGAGAAGGTGTACCAATTTGTTTGGAAGAATATCATTTGTTGATATGGTCTTCCTCATGCTTTCATCACAGACCATGGAACACAATTTGATAACGAGGAGTTCGCTGCCTATTGCCATCAGTCAAACATTTTGAAGGTCCCCTAAGCACCAGGCCATCCTTAAAGCAATGGACAAACTGAAGTGACAAACAGAACGCTGCTAAATGGCTTGAAGAAAAGGCTGGATGATGCAAAATCGAATTGGATCAACGAGCTACAATCAGTACTCTGGCTTACCGAACTACTCCCCGAGTAGCAACTGGAGAATCACCATATATGCTGGCGTTTGGAAGTGAAGCTGTTATACCTACCGAGTTGGGCCTCCCAACACACAGGGTACTTAATTTCAATTCCCCTGTCAGTGACTTAATGAGAAGACTGGATTTAGACATGCTCGAGGAAGTTAGAGAAGAAGCAGCCATTAGAAATGCTGCTTACCAGCAGCGAACAGCTTTATTTTACAACAAGAGGGTGAAGAAATGCGACCTGAAAGAAGGAGACTACGTGCTAAAGAAAGTAATTCAAAAGCACAATAAACTGGAGGCAAATTGGCATGGACCATACCGAGTTACAGAAGTTGTTCGACCAGGAACTTACCGAATAGCAACTCTAGAGGGGGAGGAGTTTAAGAATGCATGGAACGCAGAGCACCTGCGCAAGTATTATCAGTGATGTATATTCCCATGTAATACAGTTCCAGCAATATGAATAAAATGAAGATATTCTGCCAAAGTTTTTCCTTTTATTGAGAATTTTTTGGGGAATACTAGTGCTACACACTACTCGGCAAAACTCGGCAAAGCTCAGACTACTCAGCAAAAATATTCCTAAAAATGCCAACCTCGGTTGGTTAGGAAGCAAAATATTCCTAAAAATGCCAACCTGTTTGGCTAGGAAACAAAATATTCCTAAAAATGCCAACCTATTTTTGTTTGGCTAGGAAACAAAATATTCCTAAAAATGCCAACCTATTTCTGTTTGGCTAGGAAACAAAATATTCCTAAAAATGCCAACTTATGTTGGTTAGGAAATACATATGTTCTCACAAATGCCAACTTATGTTGGTCGGGAGGTAAAATTATTCCAGAAAGCGCCAAAGTCTACTAACTATGGCTGGTTGGGGATAAAAACCCACCAACTGTAGTTGGTCGACAAGGAAAATTTACCGACCTTGGTTGGTCGGAAACATTTTATGGGCAAAATTATTTCAAAAAGACTAACTATAGCTGGTCAGGGATAAAATCCCACTAATTGTACGTGGTCGACATGAAGAATTTAACAACCTTGGTTGGTTGGAAACATTTTAAACATTTTTATACTTATTACTTTATTACTAAGTTGGTCGAAAAACAAAATATTGTTTTTGCCAAATGACTATCATAAGTTCAAACTACACAATATTGTTATCAGATATGCATGCACAAATATAATGTGTTATAAGACAAAGGAGAATAAAAATGAAAGTCTTTCATTGAATTCAAAATAAATTACATTGATAATAAAGTGAAAGTTACATTGATATGTATACTAACAATTACATCAAAATTCCTATTCTACTGGTCTTTTCCCCTCTGCTTTTGACACAGGTTCCTCGCCAGCAGGCGGATCATTTAAAGCCAGAGGAGAATTTATGAAGTTGAGATCCTTTAACATCCTGACATTCATTACGGATGGTCGATCTAGAAGATGCTCGGGACGAGATACTTCAACAATTGAATGGAGATTGTAGTCGCCGAGATACTTAGAAATCAAGCTCCGAGGAATGTCCCGAGCAGGGATCCAACTCATATCCAGTTTGAATGGTGGCACGGGTAAGTCGAAAAGCCCGGGATCATGGTAGTCCCACAAGTAATGACCATGTTCGAGCTGCAACACACCTAAGGCATTCAACCAGCCTTGCTTGTAGCCTCCGTTATTGGCATTCTGGATACGGTCATCCAAGTGAAAGAGAGCTTCGTTGTATCCAGCCATCCAGAACTCCCTGGGCTGCTTGTGGAACTGATATGTTAGTTTGTCTAGCTGCTCGTGGAGATTTTTGATGAAGATCTCTTTGTTCTCCAAGGTAGACTTCTGCGTGGAGAGCTGCTCTTCCAGGTCTCTGATCTTCTTTGACATTTCAGCCAACGCCTGGTTCTTTGCCATTAACTGGAAGGCTTGGTTCTCTAGGGCAGACAGAGTCCTTTGTTCCTCGACAAGAATCTGAGCTACTCTTGCTCGTCCCCGAGGTGCTCTTGCTCGTCCCCGAGAATATGTGGAAGGACCAGACCTCTTCAAGGTTTCCAACTCGTCCCTTAAGTTGGCGTTCTCGACCTCTAAGAACGAAAATCCCTCATCGGTCACTGGGATTAAGGCTTTTGAAGAAGTGGCTGCAGACTTCAACTGTGATAGCTCTTTCTGCAAGTTGTTGTTCTCTTGCTCCAGTAACTCGGCAATCTGTCTGCATTCCTTGACCTCACCTTTCAGGGTTCTCTCCCTCACATCGTACCTAGCAAAAAGCTTCTCGTAGCCCTTGTCGGCAATGATCAACTTGTACTTCTTCTCATACCCCTCATGTAACAAGGCAGTGGATTCTTTGTATTGAAGCTGAAGGTCTTCGAGGGTGCCTTGGAGATCCTCGATCATATCATAATAGGCCACATTATTGGCCACCGCTCGATCAAGTAGACACTTCAGATATTGATATGCTTCCACTACCTGTTCTGAAGCATCTTGGTCGAGGATGTCTACAATTTGTGATGCACTCAAGTCTGTGTGACTAGCTTTAAAGTATTCATTACATTGTCGCAGCAACTTAGTATCATGGGCAGATAGTAATTCCATCCTGGCCAGAAAATAGCAGAGAAAGAAAGAGAAATCATCAATAAGAAATATAAGCAGAGTATGAATAGAAGAATAACAACAGTATGCAAAAAAGTCCAAGTTTTATTAGATCATAAAGTTCAGAGTTACATATGTGGGTTACATTTGAAAAAGAAAAAGATAAAGACAAACCCGAACAACTCTACACCTTTTCCTTGTCTCCCAAAACCTTCTTGGGAGGCTGGGACGAGGAAGTAGGTTGCTCGGAGGGAATGGATAGTTGCTTGGGGAGCATGGGCAGCTGCTCGGAGGAAGTAACAATCTTCTGAAGTTCCTCGACAGCAGGGTGAATGGCTGGGGGATTATCTCCCATCACCATAAAAGACTCTTCTGAGGAAGCTTCGTCCTCTTCAAGATCTTCTGGGGTTAGAGGGGGACCAGGAATGTGTTGCTGGAAAAGCTCAGAAGATTTATCAACATTCATTTCCTGGAGAGCAGTAACCCATCCATCCCTAAAGTATTTGAGACTACTATAGTCCACTTGCGACACCATAGCAGCCAACCCCTTGTTCCACCCCTTGTCCCTGCCAGCGCTGAAGGACTTCTTCACAGCCATCTTCCTCTTCAATTTCTCCGAGGAGAGCTTCTCGAATAGTAGGTTATCAGCAGCTTTCAATTTGTTTTCAATCTCCTCCTTCAGCCGACCTACTTCCCTAAGTTGAGCCAGCTCCTCCTCAGCAGCCTTGAGCTTATCTTCAAGCTCCCCAGCAGTTTTGAGCTTCTCTTCGAGCTCCTTATTTTCCTTCTCCAGGGCATTTATTATCTTCTCCAACTCCTTGGAGGCATCAACAGCTCGAGCTTTCTCTTGCTCGGTGGAGGCAAGCTTTTTCTCCCACACATCCTTGTCAGTAGCGTATGTCTAGCGAGAATTATCCAAAGACTTGATAGCTTCTGCCAGAGCTCCCTCCACACTGGATGAGGAGCATGAAGCTTTAATCGCTTCATCCTTCTTCAGGATTATATTAAAGCAGCTCGTCAACTGTGAAAGTAAAAAGAAACCAAGTCAGAAATAGAAATAACAAAGGAAATATGAAAAATTCAAAGTAAGAAGACTTACAGAAGCAAGGTGATGAGCAGCTAACGAGGTGACCATGTCCCGAGTAAGGTTTTCTTCAGTACCTTGGACCTCGGGAATGATCTAGGACTTTACCGAGCTCATGGCAGAGCTCGGAGGAAACCCCTATCCCAGCAGTTGTGGGTTGAGTGATGGTGTCAGCCAAATTGATCGAGGAGCTCTTCTTCAGCCTCCTCGGGGGAACAGGAACAGATTCAACCAAGGAAGAACCCTTGGTCAGTGATATTACAATCACCTCTCTAGGAGCAGCATACCTACTCGGAGCCACTACGGGCTTCTCTACAACCTTCACGACAGCAGCCGAGGAAGGCAAATCATTCTTCTTTGTCCCCTCCCATGGGACATCAACTTTATTTCTTTTTACCTCTCCAGAACCAGAGGCAGCTTTCTCGAACAAAGTGGGAGGTCTTCTTCTCTTCATCCTTTCTCTTAAAGGGACGTGAGATTCAGGCGAGGAACTGGTGGAAGCTGGTACTGGACGAGCAGTAAAAGAAGTGGTGTAGCTCTTATATTGCAGCATATATGAGGCTGATCTAATGTGCTCGTCGGCAGCACTCTAATGCAGACTCCAGATAAGTTTCAGATGTCTTATATTAACATCTTCTTCCTTTGGACACTTTCTTTTGTTATCAACTGCAAATAAATAAACATTGCCATCAGTGACACATTTTATCAAACATAAAGGAAGCATAATTTCAAAATAAATAAAATGAAATAAAAATAACATATCCCATTGCCATAAGGAGGGCATCTGGGACCCTGGTAAACCTCATCTCCAGTTAATGGAGGGTGTTGCCAATTTTTTATGACAACCCCGTGTTCAAAATAATCCCTATTGGCATCAGGGAGATTGACTACTAAGGCTCTATTCAAAATTCTAGTTTTTAAATAAAAAATGTTATCATTAACTGCCCATCTATAACAAAACATAATCTCAGGAATTCCTATGCGAGTTCCATGGATCTGATTTAATCTATGCACCCCATTAACTATTCTCCATGTGTTGGGGGCTATTCTTGCAGGAACAACGTCAAAGTAATGACAGAATTCCAGACACAAGGGATTTGGTGGAAAAGAAAATCCACACTCAGCAATAAAGAGACTGGGGATCCAATGTCCCTCAGCCAAATGAAAGTAATCAGAAGGCTCAGAAAGCTCTTCCAAAACAACCCAGGAGGGGATGGAAAAATCAGAGCGAAATTTATCAAGAGATTAAACAGGGTAAACCATGATGAATAAAAGAAATGAAGAAGAAGGAAGAAAATCTTACAGAAAAAGAGTGGATCTGATGACAACGGACGATGGAAGAGATGAATACACAGGAGAGAAAGAGACGATGGAAAACTCGAGAATACAAATTTGAAAAGGTAGAAGACGATGGGAGCGTCTGTGAAGTTTAAATACCTTGCCTTGGGAAATGGTGAAGTAATGATTACAAAAAGAAATAATTACGCTACCGGTGGCTAGAGGAACAAAAAGGGCACGGCAATCGAAGCGAGAAGAAACGATTACGCTATCAGTGGCTAAAAGGACAAAAAGTACGCAGAGATCGAGGCGGTTGTAAAAGTTCAAAAAGCCCGATTCTACGAATTTGGAAAGAGAAATAAATACAAGGGAAAACACTCCTAAAAATTAGGAGGACTATTAAAAGCTATCATATTCTGAGAAAGAATGTTCCATACTCCTCAAAATTCAAACTATGAAACATTGGGGGCTTCTGTTGATACCAAATTTAGTCTGTTGACATGGATCAATAAAACGAAGATACGTGGCAGTCTACGTGGCAACAACAGGAACTTCCGAGGAACTCACATGCTCCGAGGAACCATACTACAACGAGGAACACTGTTTCCCCGAGGAACTCATACGCTCCGAGGAACGAGAACTATCCGAGGAACTCTTGTACACCGAGAAGCCTAGGCGGTCCGAGCAACTCAGGCGGTCCGAGCTGCACCTAGAACAAAGCATTAATAGCGGGATAACCAACAGTTTGACTGTTCATTAAATGCTTATCATTCAGACGCATACGCTTAAAGGTCATTGAATGTATTACCCTTTCATATGTATATCATTTAATGTAGTACCCTTTCACTTTACAGCCTCAGGGTTATAAATACATTGTACAATCCTCATTGTAAGAGGACCCCGGGACCGGAATTTCTTGAGATAACTTGTAATCGAGAATTCCCATACAAACAGCAATACCAAAACAGTGGACGTAGGCCATTCTTATAAGGCTGAACCACTTTAAAAATTCTTTGTCTTATTTATTTATCTGTGATTGAATAATTAGAGTGATCTAATTTTTTACATCAATAGGGAGTAAGGGGTCTACCACACATTATCGGTGAAAATGTGTTCGTCGAGGCGCCAGACATGGAGGCTTTATTGAGTTTTTAGAGGGTTGGTTGCGTCCCGATTTATATTATATTTTTATGGTTCTTTTTTTTGTACCTAAAGAAACAATGTAATCATTTTTTACATGTATATATATAATGCATCTTATTATTTCATTATCATGATTTAGTGGCTTAATTTACATGCATTTTAATTTTCTGTTGAGGTTACCTTTATTGTAAAGATAAGATAGAATAAAATAGAAGAAATAGAAGAAAGATTCAAAGAGGGATTTTTACCAATAGAGTGATTTTTTTACAATAAGTCTTTATTTTGGAAATCATATATAAAAAAGAGGAAAGTAAAGAATTTTCAAATATAGGGGTGTCGCCCCTTCACCTACCTATCAACACAAGGGTGAAGTCAAAATTACTACCTTAGTTTTGTTTGTACTCCCTCTGTACTTTTGTGTACTCAAGATTAGAGGGCCTAGCTATAGCTCGGGTTTCTTGTATTTTATGAGTACTTATGGGTATAAAAGTGGACTTTGATGGGGGTTTTCATCCCCACAATTCAAAATTCTTTCTTTTGCAATATTTATTGTTCTTCTGAAATGGCACTTCCGATGTCTGAAACTTTCTCGGCTTATCTGGAAAGCTTAGAGTCCATGTGCCTCTATGACATTAGTTACGAAGCTTTCATCTTGTGTCATGTCTCATTGTGGCATAACCTTCCTATAGATTGGAATCTTCTGGAAGCGGCGGGGCAATTATGGTATCCTGAAGAACAAGTCTTCTGATTTATCATGGATGAAGTCTGCCATAATTATAAAGAATTCTCCAAAGTGTTGGGTGTCAACACTAGTATAGCGACAGCCCTGTCAAATTTGCCTCATTCTCCTTAGGTATCACTAGTTGAGTTTCTCTAGATCTCTCTTTCAACTGCTTGATTGTTGGTGGACGAATGAAGTATCACCCTCCAAGCGGTATTGAACTTTGTTTATGGGAGATATTTCAATGATAACAGTTTTGATGATGCTATAGCCTTAGAATTTACTGCCAGACTGCTTTTAGTGGCAGGCGACATGATGGTTGATCCTCAGCTAACCACGGTAGTGTTATGGATATCAACCACTATAATATAGATACTGTAGTACTGATGGAGACTCTTAATGGAATGAACGTCTAGAAGGAGGGTTAGGCGAATTTTTTATACAGTAACCATGTTATGTTGTTCAAGTGATTGTCTAAGTGATTGTGCCTTTAAGACCCTCCTGAGTACCCTCTATCAGGCATTCCTAACCTTCTTTCTCATCCTTTCTTCAGCTTAGGCCAAACGATAGATAATTGGGTGAATTGGATCATAGAGCATGGGTCCAAGCGTCTTCTCTTGTGCATATCATGGTTGGGCCATTTGTCGCCTCTCTTATAATTGGTTGATTATTGGTATGTATAGTTAATGGGACTTTATCGAACTTATTTATATCTTCCACTGCGACTTATGTGCCTAGTGAGATGGGAGAAAATCTTTCCTTCGTGTCTAACTACCTTTTTTCTTCTTGGTGAAAAAGGGGTGATTTCTGAGAGGATCATGTCATACATAGTTCATAGTAGAAAGGGTGGGAGATAATTTTTTAACAATAGAAGGGGGTGAAAAGAGTCATAGCATGATGAGAGTTCGGACTATGGGTAAAAAAAATTAGGATGATCCAAGTTGATTGGATGTGTCGTTTCTTCTTTATAAGGGTCTGTAAGCATAGAGACGCCAACAGAAAATATCTTCTTCACGATGTAGGGGTCATTTGATTTAGGCTTATATTTTCCTCTCAAATCTATGCAAGTTTTATAATTTTTTGAGAGAAAGGGATCCTTCTTAGACAGTATAATCCTTAACCTTTTTGTTTAATTATCGCACAAAACGGCGATGATACCCTTGTATATGATATAGGACTTTCATCCTCCTTTCATCTATGAGCACAAGTTCATCGTAGAGGTTTTGATGCCAATCCTCTTCATTGACTTGACTTTTGAGCATAACCCTTAGAGAAGGTACTTTAAGTTCGACTGGGAGAACCACCTCCCATTCGCATACCAAAGAATAGGGAGTAGCCCAGTGGGTGTTTTTGTGGAGGTGAGGTAGCCTCAAAAGGCATATAAGATTCGGTCATCCCAGTCTTTATAGCTTTTTGTCATCTTGCTAAAAATGGACTTAAGTCCTTTTTGGGAATCTTTGATCGTGCCACTGGTTTGTGGTCAGTAAGGAGATGACTTGTGCCTTTGGATTCCGTACTCATCAACTAGTTTTGTGACCTCATCCTCGAAATTTAGTCCATTGTCTGACACCAACTCATTGGGGACTCCATAGTGGAAAATGATGTTTTTCTGATAAATTTGGTTACTTTCTTCTCATTAATTACTACGTATGACTCATCTTTGACCCATTTCGTGAAGTAGACAATGGAAACAATGATGAATCCATGCTAATTTGAAGCTTTGGGAGTGACTTTTCATATGATGTCCATGCCCCAGGTCGAGAAGGCCTAGGGAGAAGGCCACATCCTGAGGAGTTAAGTGCTGAAGGTAAGGAGACTGCTGGAATTTGAGTCATCTTTGGACCTAAGCAATGCAATCTTGAACCAAGGTGGGCTAATAATATCTCCGATGGATGATTTTCTTGGCAAGCATGTGACCATTAATATGGGGTCCACATTCCTCACTATGGATCTTCTACATCATGTTTTTTATCTAAGCCCCTGTTATACAATGCAAGTAGGTTTTATCAAAATACCTTTTAAAGAGTGCCTTATCACAGTCGATGTACTAAGCGACCATCTTGCAAAAGGTCACACGGTCTTTTTTATTAGTGTCCCTGGGACACATACCATGCTCGAGGAGGTGCCAACTGTCATAATACCACAATCCTTCCATGCCCAGATCTTCTTCTGTAACGAGCTCAACATGGTAGTAGTGATTGGGTGAATCATGTTTCTGGACTTGAAAAGGGGCCATTATTATCCCCTCAGGCATGTTGATCATAAAGGCTAAGGTCGCCAATTCATAAGATAGGCTATTACTCGAGCGAGGAAGGTAATGGAAGGTTACATCTTTAAATAGGGAGGAAACCTCTTCTATGTGAGCATATAAGGGTAGGAGCATATCATCTTAGAATTTCCAAATCTTGAGGATCTGATGAGGGCTGAGTCTATGTGGACATCCATGCATTTGACTCCTTTTCTCAAGAGCGATCTAGAGTCCTATGGTGCATGCCTCATACTTTGTCATGTTATTGATGCAAGGAAAATCTAGTTTGATGGTAATGGGGGTGTGAGAATCTTTGAGGGAATCAAGAGTATCCAAATACCAAACCATTTCTTATTTGTTTCTTCGTCAAAAAATATTTTCCATCTGATGTCCTCGTAAGAGGTGCAGAGGATATCTTCATTCGGGAATTCAGAAATCCTAAGATCGATTCCCTTCATGGCATTTTTGACAAGGTAATAAAAGATGGTTGTCCCTTCCATAGACATTTGTGTGGTATAAGTGATGTCAAATTCACCCAGCAACATCATCCAGCGGGCCATGCAGCTAGACCAGGAGGGATTCTCCAATGGGTATTGTGGCCATCTCGAGGGGGGTACAAGGAAGGCTTCCCTCTTTTTCTAGCATTCGTGAGGGATTTCACCCTTCTCGAGGCTCTCGATTGTCATTAATGTGGGGTAATATGTAGAGATAGAATCGCCAGTCTATATTTTACAAATTGAAAAAAGAAATGTTGCCACCTCGAGAGAACGACATCAAGGACAATACGGGTGCTTAAAAAACATAGTAGTTCAAAGTTTTAGGGAATAAGTTACTGAATGGGAAGGTTCTAGGCACCATTTCCACCCTTTTTGTCTCTCATGGGCATGTGTTAATCTTCTACTATTAAACTCTGTGAAGGGTGTGCTCATGTACATATCATAGATGGAGAATGGAATAACTCAAGTAGCGTCATGCAAGAGGAGAGGGTGAGTTCAACCTTAGGAGTGTTCTCAAAATATAATGTAAGTGTTTGTCGATTAACAAGTCATTATAGAAGAACGAAGGTTCACATTGGGCGAGACACAAGCATGTAAGCATATAAAATCCATTGAGAATATATAATAAAAACTAGGTAATAACAAAGCTTTATAAAAGATGAATCGAGTCTAGGGATTTATCAAAAATGCCAACGCAGCTGAATGGGGCATCAAAGTCCCTGTAGGTCGAAGTTAATGTAGGGTGGGGTTTAACCCATAAATCCAAACGGTGGATTTCTATTATATATGTGTGCATAGATAAACGTGCTTCAAATGTGAGGATGTGTAGTGAGAATTCCTCTTTTGGAATTTATAAGTGAACCCTCTTTCCTTGTGTTTTGGTTTTTTTAATGAAACTAAAGTATATGCAAACACTAATAATAAAGGTTTGATATTAATGTATGTGATTTAATGAAACAATGCGCTAACGTACAAATAAAACCACTCATGCTAAATTAAGAGAATTTTATAGACAATGATGGAGAATTAGACCTCCTTACGAAGACTTAAAGTGAATCTTGATTGTAGATGCGTTGATCACGCAACGAGGTGATACTGGTTTGAGGAGGTGGGGGGATTTAGAAAATTGGGTATGAAAAGGATGGAAGGAATTAGGAAAATGGGCTTTTTAGGAGGGGAACGAATCTGAATATGATAGAACGTTTTCTGAATTGCTGAGAGTGATGTTCAGGGGTCTTTAGGGGTTCTTTTAAAAGTGAGGTTATAGATTCTATTTTTAGGTCCAAGGGGGTTCCGATCGGCATGGTCTTGGACCTTCCTATCAGCATAGAACGCCAGACACATTGCCGATATGAAGGGTCCTGGGGGTGCCATTCGGTAGTCTAAGATAGATTTTTTAGAAAAAAAAGTCATAAAATACGAATCGTAAGTCTGAATCGTGCATGGGGTAGACCATTATAAATCTTATTCAGATCCCTTCAATAATCCAGTGATCCACTCCCGGGTCAAAGAGATTATTGAGGTCAAACGGGGTTCGAAAGCTCCCATTGGTAACTAGACACGATATTTTCAGAGGAAAATTGGTCGTTTATCCAAACTGTAAGGAAGATTTGCACACAGAATGGACCGTTGAAAAGGTATTCGTAGCTCTTTGAGATTTCATTCGGCTTTGTTCAGTTCGGACAGTTGACCAAGGATAAATGGGGCTCGAAAGTACCCGGTGACCCTTTGGAGTAAAATGGGTCATTCGTCTGTATTATAAGGTTGATTCGCGCATGGAGCAGACCATTGAAAAGGGTATTCAAAGGCGTTCAAAGATTCATTTACCTTTTTTCATGCTAAAGAGTTTACCGGGATCAAATCAGGACCCGGAGGGCCCGGTGGCCTTTTACTCTATGTTTGTCATAAAATGGATTGTCCATCTGCACCATAAGGCCGATTCGCACACGAGGATGGACCGTTGGAAAGGGGACTCAGAGCCCTATGAAGATCCATTAATATTTCACTCAGGAAAGGAGTTTAATCGGAGTAAAATATTGTCTCGGAACTCCCAATGGCCCTCTAGATCGGTACTCGAAGTATGACCTAGGGTTTGTGACCTAAGGAGGTTCTTAGGGGGGTATGAGGATGGGGTGTCTACAGAGAGTGTAAACATGGTGGTCCCTCTATGTGTGTATGCTTTAGGTGAAAGCAAGTTTTCTTTTAAAAATATTTTCCAGTTTTATTTAGCACTAATTTTGTGAACCAAACTAATTAAGCCAATTTTATCTTATTTACCCTAAACATGCATCTAGAGTGATTAAGGAAGATAAAGTAAAGAATGCTCACATAACACGCTGATTTATGAGGAAACCACAATTGGAAAAAACCTCGGATGGCCTAGGCCAGACAATCACTATGATATGGTTTTAGAAAGGAAGATAACAGTCTTGCTCAATGATGCGATCCCCACAAGTCCTCTTCATCTCTTCAATCAGTCATCCAGAGTGCAACGTAGGAGTCCACCAATGTTAGGTCCATGGCACATGAGTTCATGCGTACCTCAATATCCATTTATACAACCAACAACTGTTAGTCAGCAAGTACGGAGTCCACCGAACGAAACAGATTCTTCCTATGATGAAGAATGAAACATTGGTGCAAACACAAGATCTCTATGATACATAGTTATGTAAACTCGGATCTTGTAAACACAAAGGATATTTTTAGATTTGTAAAATATTGGTAAAAAAATGTAGAATAAGTATTGGTTCAATTCTATTCTGAATGTTCTGCACACTCATTTTTCTAAGCAAAAGACACCTTAAATAAAAAAACATCGAGGTGGCACATCGCTAGAACGAAATCATCCAGACATTCGAATGATATGAACACCTCATCAAAATGAGAATGCCATGTCATTTGAATGACTACATGATGTCATTTTAATAACTGTTAAATTCGTTTGAACCATACAAACACAAGGAAGTGTTTCATATGACTCTAAAGACAAAATAACTTAGAAAAATTATTTTAAAAACATTTTAAAATCTGATCTCAATAAAATAACATACTTAGAAAATATTTACCAAGTATTCATAAACCAATATGTTTCCATACCTGAGAGAATCTCGAAAATCCAAGTGAATAGGTGAAACGTGCACCAAAACTACGACATGATCAATCTTCGAGGCTTGGTCGGTACATCTTCAACACAACATCATAGACTCAATGGGAATTGTGACAAGTAAAATATGTCATATGACTCAAAGTGATTTTTTTTCTGGAATAATACCAATACATAAAAATTAACACTACTTGTAAATTTGTCCTTATAAATCTCCCCCTTTGGCAATTCCTGGACAAAACCAAAAAGTGAAATGCCTAAGTCGGGTCATCAATCCATTTGACCTAAATCCCATCCCATAAACCCAAAAAGTAAATACATGACATGGACTATCAAATATAGGACGATTGGCGAGCATGAACTGTCTGAATGCGATGTAGTCACAAAATCTCAAATTGTTGAAGGATCACTACACACACGAAACAAACAAATACCGTGTGAAGTATGGAGGAACAAATGATTTATAATTAGTATGATACCAATTTAAAATTACTAGCAAAAAATCTCCCCCTTTTGTCTCGAATAGAAAACAAGTGAGAAAAATAAAAATATAAACAAATATCTAGCATGAATATATCATTAGAATCATACCTAGATAAACATGAGCAACTAGGTAATAAAGGATTAATATATGACAAATCATACCTAGTAAACAGTCATATGAATGAAATCATCAATATCGGGAAAGATGTGACTGAACAACCCAGAAGTACCAAATCAGTGAAATATCAGAATGTAGATCAAGCAGGTACAAAAATAGATCGAAGAGCGAAAAGTCCAAACAGGTCATTCAAAAGACAATGTAAGATTGTTCAAATGACTGAAGCATGTCGTTCAATCTATGTAACTAATTAACCAAAATAGTTTGGTGTTGAACAAAGGGTCCTTCCAATGACCATACTAACGACCTATCTATCGACCATACCAAACATCGATTGTTGCTCATTTGATACGTCATTTGATCCAATCATCTAACGATAGGGACTTATCGTTCAAAAGGCATCCCAAATTCATTGTAATGAATTATCAAAACCTCAATTCTAGCTCAAAATTTATGTAACATCTGCCCGACGAAAATTATTTAATAAAACCAACTGGAAGTGCGAACATAATAGCGAAACAGACTTAAAAACAAACATGTTCCACATTATCATTGTATCAATGTGCTAAAAAATGGAATGGAATGAAGGGGTATAACTAACACAAATGAATCATAATCCAAACACAAACATACATTCAAGAAGCACTAATTGGCCTCTAAATATCATCAAACTACGTTATGGACATATATGATAATTAAACTATGAACTTAATTAACTAAACTAACTGCACACACACAAGTCTAGAACTTCTGATGATTATACAAACAATAGCATCATGACACAACTTTTTAACATAGGACTTGTTTGTACAAACCCATTGATCTTCAACTAAAACTCCCTCATATATGAATAATAATTCTTTTCTATTCATATATTCTTTTTAATATCTATTTTCTTTTTTTGAGAGATTTCCTATTAGCCCCATTTTTGGCATATTTTTCTTTTTAATGCCTTAATTTTTTCCTGGGACTCTTTCAAACGGTGGCTTTCATGAAGAATTCACATACCTCTCACAGCCCTTTCCTATGCACACTCGCCATTTTTTAATATGCAGTGTAATTCCTCACGGGCAACGGTTCTTACATGCACAACTCGTCCTAACTCTATTATGGACGTAGATGGCAAAATTCAAAGGAGAATGTCTCACCAAACTCGAATATGCATCATAAGTTAAGCATTCAATTAAGATCGTGCATGTGTGCAATGACATATACATAGTGAAATCTAAATATAAGTCAACTTCCAAACAACCCCATTAAAAACAATGGTTTAAATCAATCTATGCATCCAAAATTATGATCAAATGTACTAGCCCCATGGAAATATGGAATGATGGGGGTCCAAGAACACCAATATGCCACATCAAGTGTAAACTCACGACACAAAAATAAACTGAAAATACTTTTTTGTTTTTCAAAAAATATTTTTAACCACAAAACAATTTTTTTTTATTTTCAAAATTTTTTATCAAAGTAAAGAATTTTTATATTTTTCTAATAAGACTCAAATAAAAGGAAAATTAAATGCAAATAGATAAACATGTCGTATCACTAGCAAATATATATCATGAAGCAAACTAGCGTATGACAAACATGTTAACACAATCATCCGTAAGAAATACCATGAGCAGTATCATGTGCAAGCAAACGAGAGTCATGAAGTTTAATTCCTAAACCCTTTAAGTCCGATTTCCTAACCCACGTAGGTGTGTAACGACGCATGGGGGTTATGGGAACCGAAATAACTTTATTCTTAAACTTCCTCGGATCATTTTTAAGGTCATAACAATAATGCTTAAGGTGACCCTTCCTACCGCAATGAGTGCAAGTATAAACACGATAAGGAATGTAACCTAAATGTGGAACGCTTCTAACGTTCCTAGTTGGCTTTCTCACACGATTGGTGTTGGCTTTGGGAATGGGAGAAATATGATCATCAAAGCCTATACCGCACCTATCATCCTTGATTTGGATAGTGCCTAACATCCTATCCCACCTTTCTGACCTAACCTCCAAATCAAACTTAACCTTACTCCAATATCTCAATCTATCCTTAAGATCACTAATCATAGACTCGAGTAAATGCCTAGACTCCTCAAACTCTAGATTTTCTTTTTTCAGAACCTCTGTCAAACCACGAATACTATCACTCTCACCCTCGACGTACTCTAGTTTATCCCAAAGAGTCTTCCCTGGTTCCCTAAGATCCTCGATCAATGTATAATTATTTTGTGGCACGTTCTTTGAACTTAGCATGCAAGTTCAAGTTTTTCATCTTTACCTTCACCATTTTCTCAAACAATTCAAGTAAGGAAACTTGCAACTCAATTTCTTCTATATCCTCATCCTAACTCTCTTCACCCTCACTCACTTGGGACTCATAAAATATAGCTTCAAAAGTGTCATTCACATGAGTATCTTCATGGGAAAATTTATCGCCATCGCTCACGTGATATACCATGAATGTGGTGTAGTTATGCTCAATGGGGGAATCTTCTCCCTCTTCTAGTCACTATCACTAAGGGTGGCATTGTATGCAATCGTTTTCTTGCCCTCCTTCTTAAGTCTAGTGGGGCACTCTTCTACCCTATGGCCATAACCTTCACAACCAAAACACAGATCCAACTCATCCCTCTTACCATTCTCACTTCGATTCTTAGGGACGTGATCGAGTTTGTTGTTCTTGAATATATCAAGTCTTTTTGCATAGTTTGATTACTTTTGGAACTTAAGAAACTTTTTGAAATTCTTTGCCAACAAGGCTACATCATCGAAATCGGTGTAGGATTCATAATCCTCCGAAACTTTTATTTCTGCCTACCAGGCTTTCAATCCGATGCCATTTTCTTTCCTCGGCACTTTATTAGAGGTAAACATGTCAAGTTCACAAGTTTGTAGGTCACTTACAAGCTCTTGCTGTTTGGTTGAGTCAAGTAAACCTAAGGAGTTTAAAACGCTCACCTTTGGATCCAATCTACTAGGCAATGACTTTAAGATTTTCTTTATGACTCGGTTGTTGGGTATTTTCTCTCCCATGTTAAAGGATGAGCTGACAATATGGGACAACCTAGCTTAAAACTAATATATGACTCACTCTCTAACATCTTAATCGTTTCAAATTGGGTTGTGAGGTTTTTGAGTTTAGACGCCCTAATAATGCTAGTTCCCTCGTGAGTAAAGTTCAAGGACATCTCAATCCTCTTTTGACGACTCACACATCATAATATGATTATACTCTTTTGGTGTGACGGACAAGGAGATAGTATTTCAACCTTTGGAATTGTATTGTGCAAGTCCGTGTTGGACTTCGGTACATGACTCAACAGATTTCAAACGTGTGGCCTCACCCTCTCTCGTGACTGGTGGTCTCTATCCTCATCTATGGACTTAAGTGACTCTTCATATAATTTTCCAATAAGCATAATTCGATCCATCAAAAATAGGTGTTCTAAAACCTTCATAAATACCGAAGTTCATACTTAAAGACACACGGGATCACTTACACAATAAAATAGTGTTTATATCTCTTATACCAATTTATAAATGTGAAGGTCCCTGTATATGTGTGTCCTTTAGGTAAAAATAATTTTTTTTTTTCAAAAAATACTTCCAATTTTCTTTAGCACCAATTTTGTGAACTAAACTAATTACGCCAGTTTTATCCTCTTAACCTTAAACATGCATTTAAAGTGATTAAGAAAGATAAAGTAAACAATGCTCACAAAACATGCCGATGTACGAGGAAACCACAATATAAAAAACCTCAGATGGCCTAAGTCGGACAATCACTATGATACGATTTTACAAAGGAAGATAACAATCTTACTCAACAACTCGATCCCCGCAAGTCTTGACGCCTATTCTTCTCTTCAACCTCTCCTCCACAGTGCAACGTAGGAGTACACCTACGCCAGTTCCATAACACACAAGTCCACGCATACCCCCATATTCATCGATACAGCTAGAAGTTGTTAGTCAACAAATATGGAGTCCACCGCACAAAACAAGTTCTTCGAATGATAAAGAATGAAACAATGGTGCAAACACGAGATCTCTATGACATATGGTTATGTAAACTTAGATCTTGTAAACATAAAGGATGTTTTTAGCTTTGGAAACCTTTGGTAAACAAATGCAGAAAACATATGGATTTTGTTATGTTCTGAATGTTCTGCACACTCATTTTTCTGAGCAAAAGACACCTTAAATAAAAAAATTTGAGGCGGTGAGTCGGTAGAACAAAATCAGCCAGTCGTTTGAACGATATGAGCATCTTGTTAGAACGGGAATGCCATATCATTCGAATTAAAGAATGATGTAGTTTGAATGACTGTTTAAGTCGTTTGAATCACACAAACAAAAGGAAGTGTTTCATATGACTCTAAAGACGAAATAACTTATAAAAATTATTTTAAAAACATTTTAAAATCTGATTTAAATAAAATACCATCCTTTTAAAATATTTACTGAGTATCCATAAACCAATACGTATACATACCTAATAGAAGTGTTCTAAAAGGTGCACTTAGGCGCGCCTACGCTTGAGGCTTAGGAGAAACGCCCCACTTTAAGATTTTTAAGCCTTATTCTTGGTAAAAGCCCTAAGGCGCACTTTTTTCGAAAAACAACAATGCTTTTGTGAAATGATATCACCTTTTAAAGACTTTTTTTTTATAAATCGGACCATTATGTCGTCCAAAAAAATCAAATAGTATTTTAATTTACAAATATTCAAACATATTTTTATGATATGTACAATTTTAGTATTTTAATAGCCTTTTTATGGTTAAAAAATATTAAAATATATTCAAAAGGCCTAAACGCCTTTTCACGCCTTTTTACGTCAAAGGCTCGCCTAGGCTTCTAAGGCTTAAGGCTTCGCCTCCATGCCTCGATCACGCCCCGCGGTTTTAGAACCTTTCCTAAGAGAATCCAAAAAATCCAAGTGAAGACGTGAAACGTGCACCAAAACAATGGCATTATCTGTCTTTGAAGCTTGGTCGCTACATCTTCAACACAACATCATAGACTTAATGGGAATCATGACAAGAAAAATTAGTCGTATGACTCAAAGAGGTTTTTGTCCGGAATAGTGCCAATACATACAAATTGACATTATTATAAAATATGTCCTTAGAGAGAGCCCCTCGATGGGTGAGCTTGGAACAAGTGAAGGCCATCGAATGATAGACACCATATCAACATTGGGGAAGAGTATTTTAGGTCAGTTCTGTGAGAACACACTATATATTGACTTACTTGAGTCTGTATATGTAGGAGTTCCAACTAGTTTGGATATCTAGACAAAATAGGCTAGATTATCTAGAGAACTCCATCTCCTCAAAGTTTCAAAATCATTGAAGAAATCTAGTCCAAGAGAACCTTCAAAGGGAAGTTAATTCCAACCCTAAAACCACAAATAGGACACTTGCACTGCATCATACATATAACCTATTTGTTTTAATAGTTTTTCAACACTTCAAATCTTTTTAAAATCAATCTAATTCAATTTAAATCATTTTTTGTAATTTTAAACAATTTTCAAATGATTTTTGAATTAATTATAATGGTATAAATTGAATTTCAAAAAATTATTTTCTATGTTGATTGTTTACTTGGGTAGAATTCAAAAGCGCTAGAGATTTGGAGGTGTGTTGTTTAATTAGTTTCAACACGCGTTTTATCCTTCATCATGTGAGTACACGTGTTGGTAAACTATCGAGTGAATTTGTGTTTTCTATCACACACACAACACGTACACATCCTCAGCCCTTGAATCATCTTAACCGACATACTGCATGCATTTTGACTCAATCCATGTGACCCAGCCTAAACCAATCAGTGTGCATTTAACCCACCGCTAGTGTTAAACTGTTGGATGGAAGTCAATCTCTCTAGACTCAATCCCAGCCATTAGATTGAGGTCGATGTTTTGGATCCTTCTACGTTTAGTATAAAAAGTACCCAAGCCTCAGCATTTTGAGACTTTTGTCATTTGGTTAAGTCTGGGAGAGAAGAGAGAGAAGAGAGAGAAGGGAGAAAGAGAAGGAAAGAATAAGAGAGAGAAGGGAGAAAGAGAGGGAAAGAATAAGAGAGGGATTAGAAGAACAAAACCCTAATTTTTCTTCGTAGTTCAAACCCTTGAGTGTTTCTCCCAAACTATACACCAAAACCAAAACAGTTATAAACACCAGAAAATCCATTTTCTAGAGTTAGATCCATTTAGGGTTTCTGTGTTCTTGGTGTTGTGTTTTCATTATGAAGACCTATTCATACCACTGATTCTCTAAGAACTCATCTCTAAGAGAGACTTAAGTTTCATTATTGAAACTGAGTTTTTCTAAAAGAGAACATCACACGATTTTTCTGTTTCTCTTTTAGATCTAGCATTTTAGATCTATTTTGTTTCAACGAGTTTTTGAAATAAAAACTTTTAAGTTTTTTTAAATATTTTTCAGATCTTGAGAGTTGTCTGTTTCTAGTTTTATTTCATATTTTATGAAATACTGAGTGTACAAAAATAAAAGGAACACAAAGAACTCTTGATAAAGTTTTAAGATGTACAGATCTGAAAAAGAAGTTTGATATTAAAACGTGTTGAATCAGTCTTTGCATGTTAAGTCTGAATCTATTTTGTTCAAGTAGACTTCTAGTCTAGTTGGATCTCAATTGGAGGTTTACAATTTCAAAAATATTTTCAAAACCCAGAAATTGTTTAAGACCTTGAACCTTCTTCTGAGCAAGGTATCCTTGAGATCTGTGGATAAATATAAGATCAAGAAGGCTTGGCTTGAAAAATCAAGATTCAGAAATAACTTTTATTTTAGAACTACTGTAATTTGTTAGGAAAGTTTGTATAAATCTTGAGAGGGTGAGTAGCATGTTTTCATGTAGTAGCACATCAAAAACACTATCTCACACGAACACTTAGACACTGTGGTTCTGTCTGAGAATCTTGGATATTAAAAGAGTTGCTGGAATCAGAATTTAAAGAGAAGGAGATCAAGGAAAAGATAAAGAAGCATCAAGAAAGGATCAAGTTCCAAGTCAGAATACCTTTTGGAGTGGAGAATCTCGTGTAGGTATAATCTGAACTTAGGTTAGGATATTTGAGGTTTACTTAAGTGTTGTAACTTGATTTTAATTGTAGTGGATTTTTTGTTTTGTGCCATAGAGGGTACCGTGGATGTTTCCCTTGATTAACGGTTTTACCACGTTAAAATTCCTGTGCCCATTTCTTTGAATGTTCTTAGTTGTTGTTGCGATTGGGACTGCATGGTAACTTTAATAGATGTTCATTAACAAGTAAAAAGAAAGGTAATCAACTATCAAATTTAATCCATACATTCATAAGCTTTTTACTAACATATCTTGTGTTATTTTCGAAAAGAGTTTTGCCCAAAAAGTTTATTCGAAGTTTACACAATTTATAATATTCTGTTATTAACCTTGTAAACAAAGCTTTTGGTATTAAAGCCTTTCTTCATACTATTGACTAGAGGATAGCGTTGACAAATTTAGTGGCTCGAGGTCAATTCTTAGGGCCTAAGGAGATGAAGATGATCTATTAATTAGGTCAAAGTCGATTATGAGGAACTAAGGGGGGTAGGATGGTCAGTTTTGCTGGTCGAGGTTACTTCTGAGGACCTAGGGAGACAAGGATGACCAGTTCTGTGGGATGAAGATGTGTTAAGATTGGTTCTAAGTTCTAGGGCAACTAATTTAGTGGGTTGAGGCCAAATATGAGGATCTAAATTGATACTGGGGATGATCGATTCAGCAGGTCGAGGTCATGTCAAAGGACCTAAAGTTGTTGCAATCAATTTTGAGGGTCGAGGTAGGACCTAAAATTGTGACGACTAGTTCTGAAGGCCAAGATTAATTCTAAGGACCTAAAATTAAGAAGAATAATACGGAGGGACGAGTTAAATTCTGAGGACCTGAAGAGACGAAGATGATCAATTTTGATGGTCGAGGTCAAATATGAGGACCTAAAGAGACGAATATAGTTGATTCTGAGGGTCGAGGTCAATTTTGAGGACCGAAAGTTGTGACGACCAATTCTGAGGGCTAAGGTCAATTTTGAGGATCTAAAGAGATGAAGATGATCAATTTTGAGTGTCAAGGTCAATTTCAAGGACCGAAAGAGATAAAGATGACCAATTATGTGGGTCGATGTCAATATTGAATATTTAAAGTTATGACAACCAATTTTGAGGGTCGAGGTCAATTTTGAGGACCTAATGTCATGAGGACCAATTCTGAAGGTCGAGCCCAATTCAAAGGACCTTGAGTTATAACACCCAATTCTGAGGGTTGAGGTCAATTTTAAGGACCTAAAGTTGGGACGACCACTTCTGAGGGTCGAGGATAACTTTGAGGGACAAAAGTTATAGCGCGGGGGGATGTACATGTGCTTGGGCTTCCATTTGTGGATTGTGTTGTCTCAAAACTCCATTAGGGGAAGAACTTTAAGGATCTAGTTGTGGAATTATAGTAGACTTAGATGCGAGCACATCATTTGTTCTATTGTGTAGTATGTTGAAGATAAGAGTGTAATATTAATCTTTCTAGGTATTTTAAGAGTGTGTAAGGGGCTTAGAGTTCCAAAAATGGTTTTCTTAAGGAAAATGATGTTCCATATTTTTTTAGAATTTTCTAGCATTTTTTTGTACAAAATTTGAAAGGGGTTGTAGATAGGCGGGCTTGGGGGTGCCAATCAGTAATGTCATGAACCACTGGTCTTCCTTGGGAAGAGAAAAAAGCGGCTGCTAATCGGTATGAGTTTGCGGCTATCGATGGGCAGGCCTTTTAACCTTCTATTAGAAGGGGTCAACCCCTCCCCATTTTTCGCACCTTCAAGATTTTGAATATTCTGCTTTATCTCTCTAAAAATAGTTGGTCAGTCCTTTTTCTTAAATAATTCAAATGACTGGTTCTTCAAGCGAGGTATATAACAATGAGTGGTTTCCTATAGATGATTGGGTTGGTCCGAAGTGGCAGTCTTGGGGGGCCCTTACATTAAGCAAGGAAAACTCCTTCGATTTGTTTGGAAATGTAGCTAATGAACGTATCCTGCTATGCGAGCCCGCATATCACCATTCATCAAAGGTGAAGAACCCTAGTGGCTATGTAAGTACGATGACTTTTGATATTCTAATTTATTTTTCTCTTTGTTCTTTGGGTTAATGAAGGGTTTTTCTTCTTCTTGTTTTGTAGACTGGCATAGATCCTTCGAATTCAGTCTTAGGGGACAATGGGGTTGAAGGAGGTTTTGGAGAAGCTCCCTCTTATGGTGCACATGATGGCTTTATATGCCGGTTTTGGCCATTTAGCGCAGGCTTTGGATAAGACATCGCATTCTACTGTGGTGTTGTGTGCTATGGGAGAGAGGAGGTCGGACATAACTCACACTTTTCATCTTGGCTTTGGGGAGATGCCAATTACTCCCATAGACATTCAGCAACTGACAAGGATGTCCAGATAGTGGTGGATCGCACATTGAGGGTGATACCATAGGCAATACATGCAGCTTTGGGGGACTTACGTAGGATCGTGTCTTGGGATTCTATCCGTATTTTTCTTTGAGGGAGATGCTCCTAAGGAGGAGGGTGGATGTCACCGATGGGAGGCCAGTGAGATAGACGACTTGTATGTTTATTTTTCATTTGTTGGGTGGATTTTTGGTGGCGATGTCATCCATCTTTGGTTCTTGACATATTTGAGGACGATTTTTGGCATACAGCTTTATGATTGAAGGAGATTGACTTCTTTAATCTTTCTTGGATGCTTTTAGTTTGTGATGTTGGTAGACTTTTATGGGAGACACATATCTTTTGGAGGTAACCTTGTATTTATTTTTCTTTTTATGCCTTCTTTTTTTAGTCCCTTTTTGTTGATTCCTGTCTTTTACAAACATTGTTCTATAGGGTGATTGGGGACAATGAAGGTTTCATGGTCCTAAAAGATGAGACTTAGAGGGCTTATATTGGAAGTTTTTATAGAGTAAGCCCAATAGGCGATCTAATCAGTCATTATCTTTGGTGAATGTGCGGCGGGTTCTGAATCTCCTAATGAATGATTAGGTTATTTTTCATTCTTTTTTTAGTTCTTTCATTGCATCTTCCTTTCTTGAGTAAATATTGATTATCTATTTGGGATTACAGGTGACCTTCTACTCCTAGGTGTGACTCCACAGGATATTGGGGTGACGGACCTACATGTGCAGATGTGGCGGTTGATTACATATGAGTTTGGGTACGTTTGGTACCTAAGGGAGAGGGTGGTGAGGCATATTTTGGAGGACGAGGTAATGGTCCCATAGTCAGCACCCCAATGTACATGAGGCAGGTGAGAGAGATGACAGACGATGCTCAGGTGTGAGCAATGATTGGCGAACCATATATGATCTATAGGGATATAGTGGCAAGATATGAATATCTAGATTTTCTGTCGAATTAGTTGATGCCTTCCTGTATCTATGATGTGGAGAATATGCACCCACTCTCCATGACTTTGGGTAGGGGTACCAATGCCTTTGGGACCAACCCACAGCACAGATGGCAAAACATTGGTCGCGACAGAGGCAGAGGAGGATCCAATCATTCAGGTTACTCCCCATTCCTATAATATTTGACTAAGTAGCGGGGAGTCACTAAGCATGCTTCACCATCCCAATGTATCGGTGTCGGGGCTTATGATTGAGGACCTCCGGCCTGAGGTACATCCTTTCTCTTTCTTTTTTCTATTTCTTTTTTTTGCTCCTTACTGACTCATTTCTCTTTTGTTGTTGCTTCTTTGCTTGTAGTATGCTCGGATTCCGACCAACTGGTTGAGGGATATCAAGAACTTGATGACCCCTATGTCTGATTATATCAAGAAGTCTGCTCATTCCTTCTTTGTGCCATTTCAGATGAGGTTTGTGGTTCTGGGATTGGAGGATCCAATGCTTGTCATCAAGGAAATCCTATCCACCGCAGAGGTTGTGGGTTTGAGAGGGAAGGTTGAGGGATCGGGTTAAGTCTCATTTGTATTTTTTTTTTCTATCTACAAAATGTAATCAAGTGAAGAAAAATATATGAAAAATATGCATTTTCTTTTTCATATCTTTCCTGATTTAGTGACTTATCCAATATGTACTTTAAATTTTCTACTTAGACAGTTTGTTTTATGCAAAGGTTGAGATCAGTATGGAAATGATAATGAAATACAAAGTGTTTACTATTATTATTAGGAATTAAAATACTTAATTGAGGGAAAAGATTTTTTAGCAAGAATTTATTTTAAATGAAAATGATTTTTCGAGGAGAATGTTTATTGAATAAAAATGAGTAATAGTAAAAGGAATGACCCAGGAGTAATTTATCAAAATGAGGATTTTTTGGAAATTGATTTTGGTAAAGAAAAAAGATGGAATTTTCCAAAATAAGTGGGTGCCGATCGACATACCCCTTCACCTGCCTATCGGTATAGGGGTCAAGTTAAATCATCCCTAGGCTTTGATTGCACTTTCTTGCACATCAGTGTACTCCTGTACGGATAAGAATTGATCGAGTTTCTACAGTTTTATTTTTTACCAAGGATTTTGAGTATAAAAGGAGGGGTATGGGATATGCTTTCTCCACCAATACCCACATTTTCCTTCTTGCTTCTCATTTCTTACTCCCGAATGGAACTTCCCAGGTATGAAGAATTCTCCTCTTACGTTGATGGTATGGTGGCCATGTGCCAATACAATGTGGATTATAATGCTTTTAACCTATGTCAAGATTCTCTGTGGCATAATCAATCCATAGACTGGAACTTGCTAGCACCGGCAGTACAATTCTTTTACCCTGAGGACCATGTTTTTAGTTTTGGCATGGAAGAGGTATGTCCTACCTATGAAGAATTCTCCATAATGATGGGTTTAACCCCTGTGTGTCGGTGGCTGTGACCGATTTATCCTGTTCTCCCCAGGCATTTTTGGCGAAGTTGTTCCATATTTCTCCTTCGACAACTTGACCGTTGGTTACTGGAGGGACTATTTCTCTTTAGACGGCTAAGTATTTAGTATGCTTGAGGGGTTTTGAGGATGCTAGTTTTCCTAAAGCTTTCTCATTTGGTCTTACTATGAGGCTTTTATTGGTGATAGGGGACTTGTTGGTGAATCCCCAAATGTTCGTGATATTGACATGAATGTCTTACCGCCATAATCATGCGGCGGCGGTGCTGGCTAAGTCCCTGAATGGTCTAGATGCTTGGAAAGAGGGTTGCTTTGACATTTTGAGGGGGATTTCGATAATGTTGTTCATGTGTCTTGCAAAGAGGTTTCATCTGGTGGCCCTGCTTGGCTATCCCTCGGTAGGTGTGCCTAATTTCTTTGTCCGACCTTTATTTAGTTTTAGCCCATCTATAGAGAACTGGGTCAACTGGTTTGTGGAATATGGATCCTAGTATCTTCGTTAATCAATGCCATGGTGGGGAGACTTACAGCCAATTTTTTTTAGCTTGGAGAGTATTAGTATGTGTGGTTAGTCGGCCTTTGTCGGGTTTCCTTTTATTTCCCATGATGACTTGTGCACCAATTCGGGTGGGAAAACATTATGCATCATCGCGTAGCGAACTTCTTCCCGGTGGAGGACATGACTGAATCATTGAGGATGATGTTGGGATCCTTGTAATAGCACCATCGGTCATCTACCCATCCGTTAAAATCTACAGGAGGGGACCGACATGTGTCTGGGGACTAGCTGAAGTGGTTTTGGAAGCGGGTAGTGGAGAAGATCATAGAGGAAGAGATCGATCAAAGGTGGTTTGTTTCCTTCGACACCATAGAGGAAGGTGTTCTGGTTTTGTCCAGGTTTGTCCGGGCATACCGCTACATGGATTGCATAAGGAGTGTTAACTAGGAGTAGGAGACTTGGGGACATCTGGGGGGCCAAAAATGATGATGAAGGGGGACGTCTCGGGTAGTTGAAGGCAATGTCTTGTGAATCTTGGGTGACTCTTTGTGAAGCTAGGGTAACTTTGGTCTTCTATGTTTTTGGGGTTTAGAATAAAATTTTTCTAGCTTGGTAAGGGCTAGGTCTGTTTAAACATGGTTTAGTGAGTGGAAGGGGTGGTTTGATTAACTCCCTTCACTGATAAATCAAGCAATAGCATTGTACTCCTTATTTAGAAATAAAAATTGATTTTGATCATTTTTTTTGTGGCTCTTGATGAATTTTGCTTTTGAATTATCTATAACAAACGCTAAGGCACGCGTAATCCTTTTGTTCATGTGAATGATAAGATGGACCTCCATTCTCAAAGGTTAGAAAAGAATAGCATTTTTTGAAAAGGAAGGGGACTTGGCCCATGTATGGCATATGGGATTCCTATATACCTCTGGGGGTTTTGAAAATTTCCATGAGTGTCATTTTGAAAAGAAATGTTTTTAGAGGATCAAATCGCACATAATTCTAGGTTGGGGAAGCGAAGAATTTCTTTTTAGAATAGAAGAGGAATGATAAAAGTCATAGCATGCCGAGATTTTTTACTAAGGGTAAAAAAATTTAAGACATTCCAGGTTGACTGGAAGTGTCATCTCTTCTCCGTTAAGGTCTGTGAGCATAGGGGCGCCATTTGATAGAATTTTCTTCACAATGTAGGGGCCCTCCAATTCGGTTTGAACTTCCCTATAGGGTCCCAAGCGTGTTCTATGATCTCCTTGAGACCAAGGTCTCCTTCCTGGACACTGTGGTCCTTGACTTTTTGGTTGACTGATCTCACTATTCGGCGATGGTACCCCGATATATGATATAAAGCCTTCAGCCTCTTTTCATCCAATAACAGTAGTTTGTCCAAGCGTCTCTGATGCCATTATTCTTCATTAACTCTGCTTTCGAGCATGATTCATGGGGAAGGTATTTCTAGCTCAATGGGTAGAACTTCTTCCATGTCGTATAATAGAAAATAAGGGGTAGCCCCAGAAGGCATTCTAATTGAAGTGTAGTAGCCCTAAAGGGCGTAATGGATTCGATCAACCCAATCTCTGCAACTCTTAGTTGTCTTGCTGATTATTGTTTTAAGGCTTTTATAGGAAGCTTTAACAACACCTTTGGTTTAGGGTCGGTAGGGGGAAGACTTGTGCCTCTGAATCCCACTCTCGTCGACTAGTTTTGTGACCTCACCATCGAAGTGGAATCCATTATCTGATACTAACTCATAGGGAACTCTATATCAAAAAATGATGTTCTTTCTGATGAAATTGTCCACTTTCTTGGCATTCAACAATGCATATGGCTTGGCTTTGACCCATTTGGTGAAGTAATCAGTGGAGAGCATTATGAATTCATCACTATTTAAAGATTTAGGAGTAACCTTTTCTATGATGTCAATGCCCTAGTTGGAGAAAGGCCATGGAGAGGCCATGTTGTATAGTTCTCAAAGAGGTAAGTGTTGGAGGTTATCAAACTGTTGTCATTTAAGGCATCTTTGAATATAGGCAATGCAATCTTGGATCATGGTGCTCCAGTAGTACCCTTGGGAGATGATCTTCCGAGCAAGCATATGACCATTCATGTGGGGCCCACATTACCCACTATGGATATTATGCATTATTTTTTTAACGTCAGCCCATACTATGCAATTCATATGGGTTCCATAAAAGTTTCTTTTGAACGACATTTTTTCGCATATGATATAGTGGGCAGCCAATTTACGAAGGGTTGCATGGTATTTCTTATTTGCGTCTTGGGGATATCTAACATGTTTGAGGAGGTGACAAATGTCGTAGTACCATAACTTGACCATGTTGGAATCATCCTCGATGATGATCTCGATGTGCAGTGAGTGGGTATGGCTTGTTTCTGAATTAGGAAAGGGTCCATTGTCATTCCCTCGGGCATGTCGATCATGGAGGTTAGGGTTGAAAGGGCCTCAACTTTCCTGTTCTTTATACGAGGCGGGTAGTGGAAGGTGACATATTTGAAATGGGAGGCCAGTTCTTTATGGTGGGCGCAGAAGGATAGAAGCTTCACGTTTTTGAATTTTCATTTCTTGAGTATTTATTCGACGATGAGGTCAAAGTCTCTATAGACGTCTATGTGTTGAATTCCTTTCTTGAGGTGGATTTTGAGTCCTATCGTGCATGCCTCATACTCAGTCATGTTAGTGGTGTAAAGGAAGTCTAGTTTGATGGAAATGAGGGTGTGAGAGTCTGTCATACCTCGACTAATTAAATACCGGGTAGATACTCCTTTATTCAAATTAATACAAAATGCAGGTTGGTTCGGTTCATAGCATTACTG
Organism: Sambucus nigra; assembly: GCA_949130495.1. NCBI lineage: Eukaryota > Viridiplantae > Streptophyta > Magnoliopsida > Dipsacales > Adoxaceae > Sambucus > Sambucus nigra. The sequence continues at coordinate 162,985,424 of OX422220.1, read as the reverse complement.
CCTAAATTTTTTTTTTTAAATAATTACTAGCCACCTAATATTTAAAAAGTGAGTTATCAAATTTTATTAAATTAAATTAACTTGCAATCCATCGAATATTTATTAACCAATGATAACACAATTACATCACAGTCACAACAGAATATAAATGGAATAATAAATGAGTCTGGAGTAACACTCCTCAAAATAGTCCCAAATACTGAATAAAACCAAATACAACATCTGAATAATAAATGAATTTAACTCCAAAACTCAAATGAAACTGAGTATGATAAAACTGTCTCTAAAACAAATGGGGTGACATGCCCTACCAACGGATTAAGTATGAAGTGGAATCAATATAAAAAAGTGGAGGTGTCTATCATCAAGATCCTATAACTTCCACAACAGCTACATCACGTCACTGAAATGGAACTCCTAAGATTGGTGTCCCTGTGGCTGGACAACTAAAAGGTTTTTCAAGAAAAATAGATTTGAAAGCAAACAGGTCAGAGCCCGATGTGAAAATAGTTTAAAATATAGCAAGTGTTCAATTACATTAAACAATGAATATTAAGTACATGTTAGTTACGTGCTCTCACATGAGTTCTCACCTCTCAACTAATGTGCACGCCTAACGTATATCTGTAACCCCTCCTAGTTATGTCACTACTAACTAGTCTATACCATAACATGTCCTCATATGATAATATAGGGGTTTGTTTAATACATTCCAATCTAACTTATGCGAATCTACCTTTTCATTTCTCAGATAAATTTATATTAGATCTTATATGAAATTTTAATTTCTAACTTTACTCAAAGTCTCGCAAATATTAATACACATTAACAAGGAGTCTATTATCATCGCCAATATATAAATTCCAACATAATTATACAATTGGGGCACCCCTAGGCTAAGTTTCGGTGCACACATACTCTGCTATCGAATCCCGGTACATCACGTACATAAGGACTACCTATTCCGAATCTCTCAGGAATTGTTTTTAATAAGCAAAATCACACATATTTGAGGCGAACGTAGTTCACATACCCATAGGTCACGCACATACCTACGCACCAATGGTTAGTTGACTTATCAACTCACAAATAAGTCATTCACAGACCTATATCCTTAAGGTACAAATCTAAATCCCCCCGTAGGCACACAAAGATTAGATGGCCCTGTTCCGAAAGTCGACCTCCCGTGATAGCTAGTATTGTAGTTATGTCATACAATGTAAATCCGTATACTAAGCATTATCACAACTTAGATAATTTATATTATTATTAAAGGTATGTTCTCAATCCCTGTACCATTAATCTAATTAGCACATTTTTATACTTTCGGGTAGTTATATAATATAGTCCACCGACATAACTCACGTCGTAGTTTCAAGTACATAAAACCTAACTCATAAAGGTTACAAAGTTTCCTATTAATCCCACACTTTAATTCAATACTCCTAAGGTCCATATTTCTTCCACTAACCTTATATTAGCAACTATATAGATTTAACTCATTTAATCGCAATCTGTAATAGTACCTCACTCGTCGAACCTTATTAGGTCTAACTTAACTCCCAATTTAATTCTAATAATAATTTGGGTCTCATATACATGTGTACTGGTCTTCCTTAAATCTAAAAGTGTTCACAAGGTCCCCACCAATAATCCTCTAGGGTCAAAATTGCTAAAATTCAATCAGGGGTCAAATATCACAATTTCTGCGAAGGTCGATCGATCGACCCTGGGATGTCGATCGATCGATCGACCTATGAATGTCGATCAATCGATCGCACCAGATTAGGCTACGGACTGCTTCGTTTTTCAGTCCCATATTTGTACCAAAACTCCATTACAATGTATGAAATTCTCAACTAAGGATGTAGGATCATTATACTACCTCAATACAACATTTTTAATGTTCCAAAAATCTTTACATCATCAACAATTAACCTTACATTGATCAAATCTTCATAAAACCCCTAGTTTTCTATTTTCTTTAAGAATGATGATATTTATCTTCTTAAATGCGTTCTTCATTCATCAAGGGTTATATTTTGGTTACTGAATTTCATCCAGAACTAATTTACATGCAATTCCTTTCCAAGATTTATAGTTCTACCCCAAATTTCATGGGTTTTTATCATCTTTCAAGACTAAAATCAATTTCTACACTAACATAGAAGATATATTCGTTGAAAACTAATTGAATTAAATCACTTGCCTTAAGTTTGACATTCAGAATTGTTTATGGTATCCGAGGGTTGGTTCTTTCCTTCTTTTCGGTCGCAATTCCATCAAGATTTGGTGTTGGTTAGTGGTGGCTAAGGTTTGGAAACCTCCTGCAACTTCTCCTCTAACTCAAGTAGCCCACTCTTTGTTTTTGGCGGATAATGGCACTAATGGCCTTCCCAATAATAATTAAATAAACCCTAAAATTCGTGGGTCATATTTCCTTAAATTTTAAAATGACCAAAATACCCTCCCGGGATGCCAGTTTGGCCTAAAAGTGCCCTAGGACCCAAACTAAACCCGCGACTAGTGTTTTCTAACTATCTCGAACCCACCAGACACATTGGCGCACTCAAAATGACCATACGGATGATTAAATTGTAATTTACTTTTTAATCTAATTAAATTGATTCCTGATGCGACTGAACGTGCGTCCCAACTTAATTTCTCAAATTGTCGTATTTATGACCCGCGATAATTTTAATTTTATCAATAATCATATATTACCATATATACTCATTAATACTCAATATTATCTTCATAATCAAATACCAACTCACGCCTTGCTAGTATTTAAATTCGGATTAATTTCTAATTAATTCTCATTTAATTTAATTAATCCCATTAAATAAAATCAGTAAAATTACGGGGTATTACATACTTCCCCCTAATAATAGAATTTCGTCTCGAAATTCAGAAAATAAAGTAAACCTGGCAAGAATAACTCTGGATAACGCTCTCGCATCTCATCCTCGCGCTCCCAGGTGGACTCCTCGGCATTATGGTGCCGCCGCTTAACACGTAGTCACGGTATTATCTTCGACCTCAGTTTCCTCTCGCTATGGTCTAAAATAGAAATCGGTCCCTCCTCATAGGAACTATCAGGCTGTAGATCAATGTCCTCTAAAGCAAGGTGGGTATGGGCCGAATCATCCCTAAGATATCTCCTTAGCGAGGAAATATGAAACACGTCATGGATCCTATGCAGGTGTTCTGGTAACCCAAGTCTGTAAGCAACTGGCACAATTCTCTCGATGATAGGAAATGGCCCCATGTATCTAAGTGCCAACTTCCCCTTCTTCCCAAAACGTATAATCCCCTTCATTGGAGACACTCTGAGTAGCACCTGGTCCCCCACCTTGAATTCTCTGAAGAATCTCTTAGCATCATCATAACTCTTTTGTCGATCCTGAGCTACCCGAATACGGCTCCCTATCATCTCTATCCTCGCCGAAGTATCCTGAATCACCTCCGGCCCAAGGAGTTTGTTATCCCCCACCTCTAGCCAATGTGTTGGGGAACGACAAGGTCAACCGTATAACGCCTCGAATGGAGCCATGCCAATAGTGAACTGGTAGGAGTTATTATAGGCAAACTCCGTAACATGTCTAGGATGCACATCCGTAACATGTCTTCCAGTATCTGATTCATTTGCTCAGTCTACCCATCTATCTGAGAGTGATATGCTGTACTCAGCAGCAACTCCGTACCCATGGCCTCCTGGAAACTCTCCCAAAATCATGAAACAAATATCTTATCTCGGTCAGACATGATATTGAGAGGCACCCCATGGAGTTTCACTATCTCCGCTATGAAAATCTGGGCATACTATCCCGTAGTGTAGTCTGTCCGGGCTATTAGAAAATGAGCAACTTTGGTCAACCTATCCACGATTACCCATATGGAGTCATGACCCCTCTGCGAAGTAGGTAACCCCGTGATGAAGTCCATGGAAATCCTCTCCTATTTCCACATAGGAACCTCCAATGGATGTAGAAGTCCTTTCGATCTCTGATGGTCCACCTTTACCAGCTGGCAAGTGGCACATTTACAAACGAACTCGATAATATCTCTCTTCATCCCGCTCTACCACTGTTGTCGCCTCATATCCTGGTACATCTTATCCCCACCAGGATGTACGACGAACCGCGAACCGTGCGACTCTGTCATTACCTCGTGTCGCAAGTCTTCCCCCTCAGGAACGACTAGTCTTCCATTGATGCGTAAGCCCCGTCTGAACTAACGGTATATGAATCGACTCTCTCTACTAGTAATCGGACTATCTACTCTTGACAGAACGAGTCTTTTTCCTGCGCCTGTATCACTCTCGTAACGATTTGGGGCATAACGGTCATCACATACATGAATGATCGGGCCACTGCGTCCTGGTGTCCTAACTCGTTCCACTTTTCTTTGCACACTTCGTCCACCTTGCCCACCGGCCTACGGCTCAACGCGTCTGCTACCACATTAGCCTTTCCTGGGTGGTATTGGATATCGAACTGATAATCCTTCACAAACTCAAGCCACCTACGCTAATGCATATTTAGTTCCTTCTGCGTGAAGATGTACTGTAGGGACTTGTGGTCCGTGGACAAATGGAATTTCTCCCCCAGGAGATAATGTTTGCAAATCCGAAGAGAAAATATGACTGCTGCTAACTCCAAGTCGTAGGTGGGGTAATTCTTCTCATGAGTCTTAAGCTTACGGGAAGCATAAGCTATAGCCTGACTCTCCTGTTGTAGTACACCCCCAAGTCCTAGTAAGGACACATCAATGTAGACTAGATACTCAACTCCTGGTCTAAGCAATGCTAACACTGGTGATGAGGTCAACTTGTCCTTCAACTCGTCGAATGCCAACTGATAGGCATCGTTCTAGATAAATGGCACACCCTTCCGAGTCAAATGTGTCAAAGGACCAGCTATCTTAGAGAACCCCCGACTAAACCTCATGTACTATCCTGCTAGGCCCAAGAAACTATACATCTCAGTCGGTGTCATGGGTTATCCCCACTCCCTCACCGCTGATACCTTCCCCGGATCAACAGATATCCCCCTGTCTGAAATGATATGCCCCAAAAACTGAACCTCCTTTAGCCAAAACCCACACTTCTCATACTTTGCATATAACTCGTTCAGACGCAGCGTCTGCAAAACCTGCCTCAAGTGCTCTGCATGTTCCTCCTTTGTCTGGGAGTAAAGCAAAATGTCATCAATGAAGAAGATGACAAACTGGTCTAGGAACTCTCTGAACACTCTATTCATCAAGTCCATAAACACGGCTGGGGCGTTGGTTAGGCCAAAAGGCATAACTCAGAACTCATAGGAACCATATCTTGTCAAGAAGGCAGTCTTCGAGACGTCATGTTCCCTGATACGCAACTGATGGTAACCCGATCTCAAGTTAATCTTTGAGAAGAAGGCCTCTCCTCTCAACTGGTCGAATAAATCATCGATTCGGGGAAATGGATACTTGTTTCGTATCGTGACTTTATTTAACTCCCTATAATCTACAAACAATCTCAAAGATCCATCCCTCTTATTCACAAACATCACAGGGGGCACCCCACGGCGAAGTACTCCTACGGATAAACCCCTGACCCAACATCTTTTCTATCTGATCTTGTAGCTCTCTCATCTACGTTGGAGCCATACGGTAAGGTGTGTGAGCAATTGGCCGAGTGCCCGGCGTCAAGTCGATAACAAAATCTATCTCTCTACTAGGAGGTAATCTTGGAATATCGTGGAATACATCAGCGACCTCTCTAACAACTAGAATCGACTCGAGTGGTATTAAAACTTCTTTAAAGGTCTCCTCATCTATATAGTATAAGTGAGTGGACGATCCTCCCTCAGGACGAGGCATCGCCACTAGGAACATCGCCTGCCCGGGTATGGAAAAAATAATACTCCTACTGAAACAATCAATCATGGATCGATACGCAACAAGCCAATCCATACCGATAATCGCATCGCACGCAGTCATATCTAACACTAATATATCGACAGGTAAAGTAAACCTCTCGATCTCTACACCCACACCTCTACATATAAGTGATATCACAGAACCCCTACTCAACGGTGAATTTACACAAGTAACAGTGCTCTCCGCGGTATCTAATAACCCCATAGTGCATGCAAATCTCATGGTAATGAAACAGTGTGTGGATCCCGTGTCAAACAAAATACGCCCCATAGTCCCCTGAATAGAAAACATACCCTCAATAGAGGGTGGATCCTGTGGGATTGCGGCTTGTTGGAGTTGATAAACTCACACGTACTGAAGTTGTCCCTGCTGGATTGGGACTGTTGGGATGGGTAATAAAGCTAGCATTTGCGGTGCTGCTAGGAGGGCGGCGGGAAATATAGGTCTCTGGGGCTTGTGTCGAGCACCCTGCTGCTGCTGTTGTGGGGCCCTGCCCCTTTCAGGACACTCTTGGCATTTGTGGTCAATCTTGCCACAAATAAAATATTTCCCCGCAAAGTTCCCCCCTCTATGACCCTGTTGCCCATGGCCCTGGTGGCTATTACCATTCCTACCCTGACCCTACTGGCCCTGCTAAAACTACTGTTGTTGGCCGTGTTGGCCCTGATGGCCATGCTGACCCTGCTAGCCATGTCAAAAACCTCCCTGGCCATTTTTGAAACCACCAGATCTAAATCACTAAGAATCCCCCTGCTGGGAACTCTGATCACCCTGCCTGTGCAGGCCCTGAGCTGATTGTACCCCGCTGGCACCATTCCCCCTGTCCTTCCCTGATGGCTGGACTCTCCTACGCGTTTAACCTCTGACAAGTGAAAGCGGTGGTCCTTGTAGTGAAGCAATGCTGCGTTAACCACATCAGAATAAGTGGCCAACGAGAGATTTCCTAACAAGTGCTGACTAATCCTCCATGTTAACCCATCCATGAACTTCTGGATCTTCTTCTCTTCAGTCAGAATCTCATCGGGAACAATGTTCAGAAGATTTGTGAACTGGCCTCATACTTAGCCACTGTCTTCCCCTCCTGCTTGAGATTCATCAACTTCCTCCTCATCTCGGTATGAACTTCTGAGGGAAAATAATTACGGTCAAACCACACCCAGAACTCCTGAATGGTAAGAACATCTCTCTCCTCCACGGTGGTAATAGACTCCCACCACTACAACGCTACTCCTACCAGCTTAAAAGTATCCAGTGTCTGCCTCTGTACATCCATACACTCTTACATCCTCAAGTGTCTTTGGATGTCCTTCTTCCACTGACTGGACACAATGACATCGGAGCTACCTGCAAACTTTGGAGGTGGTGCCTTCTGAAAGGCATCTCAGATCCATTCCCAAGCAGACGGGAATGCATGAGCCTAGACTGGGGAAACCACAGGTGCCTGAGGTGGTGCCTGCTGTACAACTGCTAAAGAGGCATTTACCACCTAGGCTACAATGGCGGCAACTTCTGCAGCGTTCATAGAACCCTGAACTGGTGCAGGCTATGTCTCGGGTTGGGCACCCCTGGGAACTTTCTATGCACGTCATGGAGGCATCTGAAATGAGAGAGAAGTCTTATAAGTTCACAGTTAATATCTCAAAATAGATGACGAACGTAAAATATACAAAAGAGTACAACAATCCTAAAATATAGGGCTCTATATCAAAGGACTCTACGCGGAAACATAACAAGCCGTACAGATCCTAAGGACACTAGAACATGATGCTCTGATACCACTTGTGACACCCCGACTAATTAAATACCGAGTAGCTACTCCTTTATTCAAATTAATACAAAATGTCAAGTTGGTTCAGTTCATAGCATCACTATCGAAAACATTTTTTTTAAATAATTACTAGCCACCTAATATTTAAAAAGTGAGTTGTCAAATTTTATTAAATTAAATTAACATGCAATCCATCGAATATTTATTAACTAATGATAACACAATTACATCAAAGTCACAACAGAATATAAATGGAATAATAAATGAGTCTGGAGTAACACTCCTCAGAATAGTCCCAAATACTGAATAAAACCAAATACAACATCTGAATAATAAACGAATTTAACTCCAAAACTGAAATGAAACTGAGTATGATAAACTGTCTCTAAAAGAAATGGGGCAACATGCCCTAACAACTGATTAAGTCTGTAGTGGAATCAATATAGAAAGTGGAGGCGTCTATCATCAAGATCCTATAACTTCCAGAGTAGCTACATCATGTCACTAAAATGGAACTCCTAAGCTTGGCGTCCCTGTGGCTGGACACCTAAAAGGTTTTTCAAGAAAAATATATTTGAAAGCAAACGGGTCAGAGCCCGATGTGAAAACAGTTTAAAATATAGCAAGTGTTCAATTACATTAAACAATGAATATTAAGTACATTTTAGTTATGTGCTTTCACATGAGTTCTCACCTCTCAACTAATGTGAACGCCTAACGTATATCCATAACCCCTCCTATTTATGCCGCTACTAACTAGTCTATACCACAACCTGTCCTCATATGATAATATAGGGGTTTGTTCAAGACATCCCAATCTAACTTATGTTAATCTAACTTTTCATTTCTTGGATTAATTTATATTAGATCTTATATGAAATTCTCATTTCTAACTTTACTCAAAGCGTCGCAAATATTCACACACATTAACAAGGAGTCTGTTATCATCGCCAATATATAAATTCCAACATAATTATACAATTGGGGCACCCCTAGGTTAAGCTACGGTGCACACATACTCTTCTATCAAATCCTGGTACATCACGTACATAATGACTACGTATTCCGAATCTCTCAGGAATCATTTTTAATAAGCAAAATCACACATATTGGAGGCGAACATAGGTCACATACCCATAGGACACACACATACATACGCTCCCATGGTCAGCTGACTTATCAATTCACAAATAAGCCATTCACAGCCCTATGTCCTTAAGGTACCAATCTAAATCCACCCGTAGGCACACAAAGATTAGATGGCCTTATTCCGAAAGCCGACCTCCCATGATAGCAAGTAGGGTAGGTATGTCATACACATGTAAATCCGTATACTAAGCATTCTCACAACTTAGATAATTTATATTATTATTAAAGGTATGTTCTCAATCCCTATACCATTAATCCAATTAGCACATTTTTATACTTCCGGATAGTTATATGATATAGTCCACCGACACATCTCACGTCGTAGTTTCAAGTACTTAAAACCTAACTCATAAAGGTCACTAAGTCTCCTATTAATCCCACACTTTAATTCAATACTCTTAAGGTCCATATTTCTTCCACTAACCTTATATTATCAACTATATAGATTTAACTCATTTAATTGCAGTCTTTAATAGTACCTCACTCGTCGAACCTTATTAGGTCTAACATAACTCCCAATTTAATTCTAATAATAATCCGGGTCTCATATACATACCTACTGGTCTTCCTTAAATCTAAAAGTTTTCACAAGGTCCCCACTAATAATCCTCTAGGGTCGAAATTGCTAAAATTCAATAAAGGAAAAAATATCAAAATTTCTGGGAAGGTCGATCGATCAACCCTGGGATGTCGATCGATCGATGTTGGTCGATCGATCAACCTATGAATGTCGATGATCGATCGCACCAGATAAGGCTACGGACTGCTTCATTTTTCAGTCCCATATTTGTCCCCAAACTCCAATACAAGGTATGAAATTCTAAACTAAGGATGTAGGATCATTATACTACCTAAATACAACATTTTTAACGTTCCAAAAATCATTACATCATCAAAAATTAACCTTACATGGATCAAATCTATATAAAAACCCTAGTTTTCTATTTTCTTCAAGAATCATGATATTTCTCTTCTTAAATCCGTTCTTCATTCATCAAGGGTTATATTTTGGTTACTGAATTTCATCCAGAACTAATTTACATGCAATTCCTTTCCAAAATTTATAGTTCTACCCCAAATTTCATGGGTTTTTATCATCTTTCAAGACTAAAATCAATTTATACACTAACATGAAAGATATATTCACTGAAAACTAATGGAATTAAATCACTTGACTTAGGTTTGACGTTCAGAATTGTTGATGGTGTCCAAGGGTTGATTCTTTCCTTCTTTTCGGTCACAATTCCGTCAAGATTTGGTGGTGGTTGGTGGTGGCTAGGGTTTGGAAACCTCCTGCAACTTCTCCTCTAACTCACGTGTAACACCCCGCCTAATTAAATACCGGGTGGCCAGTCCCATACCAAATTAAAACAGAATATACAGTTGGCTCATTCTTAGCATCACTGTCGAAAACATTTACAACTCACCCAATACCCAATTAAGCTGGTGTTAAAAAAAAACTTTCCAAATTTAAATTTAACAAAATCCATTTCCAGTTTAAGAATAACACAACACATTTTATTCTATAACACAGATAACACAATAAATAACTCAAAAGAATTTAAATGCAACTGGAATAAACATTCCCAAATAATATAAATTCTTTAAAATAATCCCAACAATGTTAAATGTATTAAAAAGACACAAATACAATAGTATTTAACTCTGACAGGAAATGATAACTGAAATCCTTTGGGCGACATGCCCTATGTAAGAATAATGTGAATCAAAAAGATGACAAGCGTCTAAGAAAAACCTCCATAGCTCCATAGCTCGTCAAAATCGACTATGGTTGGCGTCCCTGTTGCTGGACACCTGATATAGAGATACAATAGAAGAGAAAATATGCAAGGAAACGGGTCAGAGCCCGAATGTGTAGATTATTTTTAAAACAGCAAGTATTTAACAAGTGCAATAAAGCATTTATTATGTACATGTTAGATCCAACTCTCACTTGAAATTCTCACCTCTCAACTAGAGTGCACACTTAACGTTTCCTATTAACCTCCTAGTTAATGGTTCCTCTTTTCTAGTCTCCATATTATAATTCCATTCCCATATAATAATCCCTGTATGTCCCATACCATACGTCACCTTATTATGCATTTACATTTCTTCTTTATATGATTAGTTTCTCATTAACATGAATCATTTCTCATTAATATGAACCGTTTCTCATTAACATTCATTAACTTAATTCAACTATCTTTCTCTATTCATCGTTATCTACAATTATCACCGTAGATAGATTTAACCACAATATATTCATGTAACCATTTAATCCATTATATATATATTCATATATAATACGGCACCCCGAGTCACAGCAGTGGTGCAATGCATTACTCTGCTATCATGTCCCATCATCGCAGGTCGCCGAATAGGGGACTACAGGTTCGGTAAGATTACACGAACCACAAACAACAACAAACAAATTGGAGGCGAACATAGTTCTCGTATCCATGGGTCACGCACATACCTACGTACCCACAGTCAGCAGACTTATCAACTCCCCGATAAGACTTTCATAGACCTATGTTCTCGAGCGACAAATCAAAGATCCCATGGATTCATCAGGATATGACTGCCCTCACGCGTAAACCTCCCACCAATAGCAAGTAAGCTAGGTATGTCATACACATAAATCAACAATCAATCAAATAGGTATTATCATACCTATAATATAATATCAATAAGGTAATTATCACTACCCTAAGATATTTCCATACGTAGCATTATATCTCTTTTAAAATATCATATCTTTACTTCATAATTTAATTATCCTCACATCCTATAACATCTCTCCACTACCGACATCGTTAAGGTTCATGCGCGGAGCGTCTCGCAAAGCGAAATCCAAACAAGGAACCCCTCCAATACACTACTACTTAACTTTGTCGATCGAGGAGGTCCGAAAACTTTAACTATGCAATCGGGATAACCTCATACCCTCTTTCAATCAAATGTGTTCTAAGCTCCCATCTCACAAGATTCAAATAGGATTTTCCTCATCTTATATTCAGTAAGAAGTTACTAATATCCTACTGGTCCATAACATTATTTCTCCCGAACTACTATGAGTCTAGTTCTCCTTTTAATTAAGGTTAAAACCGATAGTTTCAAATCTCTTATAAACACATATTCTTTCACTTAGGATTAAACCCTCTTGTAAACTTAAGGATACCTAGGTGTTATATTCAATCACCCCTACTGGTCCTATCTTAAATCCTCATACATCCCCATTTGGAAATTTAACAAATGAATCTAGCAACCGAAATTTCATTCAATATAATTTTCATCATTTAAATCACTCGAATCCAAATCAAATTAATTGAAATCTTATCAAGGGTTTACTGATATTTCTGGGTCCCAAATATCCAAATAATAATCACCAAAGATCCACAAAAGGTTTAGGATAAGAATCAACATTTAAAAAGAAACAACTTTACATAATCTGGGGAGGTTGATCGATCGAAGGTAGGGGTCGATCGATCGATCACTCAGGTCCAAGCCTGGTTTTTCTGCATTTCAGCAACTACGGGTTTCACCATTTTTACTCATTCAAACCTTCATATTAACCTCCAAAATGAGTTATAATTATTACTACATGATATGCCAACATATATGAATGATTTCCAGTACACTAAACATCCTAGAATCAGCAAGGGATTGGATTAAAAAGCATGTTTATCTCCTTATTTCCAGAAATTATCAATATATCATCTTCAAGAACACATCAATGGTTTTCATAATTTCTTCAACATATTCATGACTATTTCGTGGATTAATATCATCCTAAATCATGAGTTAAATTCCTATATCATTTCAGTTTTCCAGAAATCCATTTAATACTCCATTATTTCTTCCAAACAATAATAATCTTCTCTTTTCATATTATTCTAACATGGACAATATACAAACTTAAATTGCCATTATCAAACACTTGCCTTTCTTGTAGGTCTGATCCTTTGGTGTAGTATATTTCAGTTGGTTGTCCCTTCTCCGGTCAAACTCTGGTGGTGGTTGGTGGTGGTGAACCTTGGTTCTTGTTCTTCTCCTTCCCAAGTGGTTTTTCTCTTCCCAAGCACTCTTACACTCTCTCTAGAAAGATGGTTGCTCTTATTTGTGAAGAGGAGATGAATAACCCCCATACACTTAATCTACCAATACTTATAATAGTTCCAAATCCGAAATCACTATTCATCCCCCCTAGAAAAATGACCAAAATGCCCTTTTGGGTTGTCTATTCATTCCCAAATGACCCGAGACTCAAAATTAACATCCAAATAGACTTTTCTGACTATTTCGAACCTTCCGGAAGCAACTACGCAGTCAAAATTTCTATTAGATCGATAGAAAAAGAAATTTCCTTTTTAATTTAATAAACTAGTCCCGACACGTCCCATACCGTGTCTGACTAAAAATATAAATTACCGAATTTATATCATACAGTCATATCAATGACATCTCATACATATATTACCTAAATATCTTTAAGTAATATTCAGAATCTTCCATTTTAATATCCACCGTCTGGATAAAACCCGAATGAATTAATTAATAATAAAATCCAATTAATCCATTAATTTAAAATATAACCCATTTTAAAAGTCATTTAAAATTACGGGGTATTACATACTTCCCCCCTTATAACAGAATTTTGTCCCGAAATTCAGGAATATAGGTCATACCGGTAAGGTCAACTCCGAGTATAAATCTCACATCGCAAGAAATCCAAGAGGTACCGCCCATACAGTACATTAACAAAGTCCCTATCGATGTTATACGCCAAGCCTCACCATGTAATTTCAACTGAATCAAATTTAAACTTCACCTAATCTTCCCTATACCGTCCCCGTGACAAACTTTAGGAAAAAAATGATCCTCTTGTATTGAACAAATAAATCCTGAAGTCTCAATTACTTACCTTTTCCACAATTATGAAAAATACTACAATCCAATCATCCAGGGCGCGCATACACCCTCTCGTACCGCTTTCAATATTTAAAAGTTTTCGCAAAAGTTATAAACTCGTTTCCCAAAGACCTAACTTATTTCGACTCCCAACGGTTATTAGTTTCATGTGTGGGGTGTTTCGCAAGCGAAATCCAAATAAGGAACCACCCCGATACACTACTTCTTAAAGTAGTCGGTCATCGAAACTCCTAAGGTCCTTAGTCAATAATATATAAAAATTTTGGTTGAAAAAAATATCAGGTTTATCGATTTTAAAACAAAAATTTGGTTTTTATCGATTTCAAATAGGGTCTACGCATCTACTCTTTTATAGAAGACAAGATGCAGACATGTGCTCTCATATACCACAAGTCAATGCATGCCGATAGTCAAATCACACTCGGACATGCTCTAGGTAAGTAATCCCATGATACAAATCAAAGCCACGTGATAACATGTAATATAAAGGTGTCCCACACCCCTCAGTGAGTCTACATAATCAACAGTGCTATAGGCTAAGTTTAGCAACCCTTTTGACCAGACAACATTAATCGTAACAAAATCAATAAACGCTTCATAATTCCTTAGATAGAAAACATACCCTCATTCGCGGGTGGTGGTTGTTGATTCACTGCCTGATGGACGTTGTATACACGCCCGTACTGACCCTACTGCGCGGGTGCTGCTGGAATGGGAGGTAGTGCTAGCACCGGAGCTGGAGCTGGAAGAGCAGCTGGTGGAAACACTGGTACCTGTGGCTCCTGTCGAGCATGTTGTTGCTGAGGGAATTTGTCTTTATCAGGACAATCTTGACGTTTATGGCCATACTTGCCACACACGAAACATTTTCCCGCAAACTTTCCACCACCTTGCCCCTGTTGTCCTCGAACCTGCTGGCCATTACCTCCCTTCCCTTGGCCCTGATGAGCCTGTTTCTGGCCCTGATGGCCCTTTTGTCCTTCCCCAACACCTCTATCCTCAAATCGAGAATCTCCAGATCGCAAACGCTTAGCATAGTTCCCTGTCTGGGAACCCTGCTCACTCTGACGCTGATGACTCTGCCCTGACTGAGTCCCACTAGAACTGCCCCCAATAGTCTTGCCTTGCAGGCCTGACCCAAACCCCCGCTTGACACCTTGATTATGGAAGCGGTTATCCTGACAGTGGAGCATTGCAGCATTAAGAACATCTGCATACGTACGTAGTGAAAGATTCCCCAATAAATGCTGGCGAATTTTATAGTTCAACCCATCAGTGAACATTAGGACTCTCCTCTCCTTAGTAGGTACTTCAGCTGGTACCAAATTAGTTAATCTCGTAAACTCTTCCTCATATTTCGCCACTGTTTTCTCTCCCTGTTTCAAATCAAGTAGCTTCCGCCTCATCTCTATCTGGATGGCAGAAGGAAAATACTTCCCATCAAACCGTATCCAAAAGTCTTGGATAGTCATTGTGTCCCTCTCCTCCATAGTGGTCGTAGCTTCCCACCATTATAAAGCTTCCCCTACTAGCTTGAATGTGGCTAGTATCTGACGTTGAACCTCAGTGCATTCGATCATTCTCAAGTGCCGTTGGATATCTTTCTTCCATTGGCTAGCTGTCACAACATCTGATCCTCCCTGAAACTCAGGTGGGTGCGCTTTCTGAAAGGCATCCATCGCTCGTTCCCATGTAGTAGGAAACACTTGCCCTTGCGTGGGTGGCACAACCGGTGCCGGTGCGGGAGCCTGCTGAATAGCAGCTACAGCAGCATTGACTGCCTGAGCGACAATTGCAGCAACTTCGGCTGCAGTCATTGTACCCTGAGCTGGGGCGGGCTGAGGTGCACGTCGAGGAGGCATCTGAAACGAGAGAACACTATCAGTATTTGATATCTCAAAATAGCTGAAGATCGTAAGCGTAAATAGAAAAGCAATAATCCTACTCATAGGGCTCTACATCAAAGAACGCTAAGCTGAAGACACAATAAGCCGTACAGATCCTAAAGGACACTAGAACCTGATGCTCTGATACCACCTGTAACACCCCGCCTAATTAAATACCGGGTGGCCAGTCCCATACCAAATTAAAACAGAATATACAGTTGGCTCATTCTTAGCATCACTGTCGAAAACATTTACAACTCACCCAATACCCAATTAAGCTGGTGTTAAAAAAAAACTTTCCAAATTTAAATTTAACAAAATCCATTTCCAGTTTAAGAATAACACAACACATTTTATTCTACAACACAGATAACACAATAAATAACTCAAAAGAATTTAAATGCAACTGGAATAAACATTCCCAAATAATATAAATTCTTTACAATAATCCCAACAATGTTAAATGTATTAAAAAGACACAAATACAATAGTATTTAACTCTGACAGGAAATGATAACTGAAATCCTTTGGGTGACATGCCCTATGTAAGAATACTGTGAATCAAAAAGATGACAAGCGTCTAAGCAAAACCTCCATAACTCCATAGCTCGTCAAAATCAACAATGGTTGGCGTCCCTGTTGCTGGACACCTGATATAGAGATACAATAGAAGAGAAAATATGCAAGGAAACGGGTCAGAGCCCGAATGTGTAGATTATTTTTTAAACAGCAAGTATTTAACAAGTGCAATAAAGCATTTATTATGTACATGTTAGATCCAACTCTCACTTGCAATTCTCACCTCTCAACTAGAGTGCACAATTAACGTTTCCTATTAACCTCCTAGTTAATGGTTCCTCTTTTCTAGTCTCCATATTATAATTCCATTCCCATATAATAATCCCCGTATGTCCCATACCCTCACTGTATATTCTGTTTTAATTTGGTATGGGACTGGCCACCCGGTATTTAATTAGGCGGGGTGTTACATCACGTAGCCCACTCTTTGTTTTTGGCGGATATTGTCACTAATGGCCTTCCCAATAATAATTAAATAAACCCTAAAATTCGTGGGTCTTATTTCCTTAAATTTTAAAATGACCAAAATACCCTCTCGGGTTGCAACTTTGGCCTAAAAGTTCCCCGGGACCCAAACTAAACCCTCGGCTAGTGTTTTCTGACTATCTCAACCCCTATGGACACATTGGCGCACTCAAAATGACCATACGGATGATTAATTTATAATTTATTTTTTAATCTAATTAAATTGATTCCTGGCGCGACTGACACGCGCGTCCAAATTTAATTTCCCAAATTGCCGTATTTATGACTCGCGATAATTTTAATATTATCAATAATCATATATACTCAGTAACAATCAATATTATCATCATAATCAAATACCAACTCACGTCTCGCTAGTATTTAAATTCGGATTAATTTCCAATTAATTTTCATTTAATTTAATTAATACCATTAAATAAAATCAGTAAAATTACGGGTTATTACAGAGTCATCAGGAGCAATCAGGAGTATCCAAATATCATATCATTTCTTATTGGTAGCTCAATCAAAGAACATTTTCCATCTAAAGTCCTCATGAGAGTTGCTGATAATGTCTTTATCTGGGAATTCAGAGACCAAGACTTCGATCCATTACATGGGGTTATCATCAAGGTAGTTCAAGATGGATTTCCATTTCATAGATTTCTGTATGACGTACTTAATATCAAATTCAGCTAATAACATCAACTAATGGGCCATTTTGCTAGATAGAGCAGGCGTATCTAGCAGGTATTTGATGGGATCCATTTGGGATTCTAATTTGATGGGAAAGGCAATCATGTAGTGTTATAAATTCTTTATAACCCAGACCAGGGCGACACATGATTTCTCTAAAGTAGTGTAGTTGACTTTGTGCCCTAATAATTTCTAACCTGCATAATAGATGGCTCCTTCCTTGTGGGATCGTTCAATGTATTAGGCTAGCAAAGCCCCTATTATCGTAACTGTGATGGTTGAATATAGAAGGAGGGGAGACATGGCTGCGATGGCATCAGCAGCAGAGGTCGGATAAGGTATCTCTTAATTAGGTCAAAGGTTTCTTGGCAGGACTCATTCCAAACTTTAGCTGAATCCTTTTAGAGAATTTTGAAAATGGGTTCTTACTTAGATAGGGGTCGTTGGCTAATGAACTAACTGGTGCACTTTAGTTTACATAAGAATCCTCATAATTCCTTCTCCATTCGTCGTGGTGACATCTCAAGTATGGATTTCAACTTAATATGGTCTGCTTCGATTCTCTTCTCACTGACCATGAATCCTAAAAAATTTCATTCCATGATGCCAAAAATGCACTTCTATGTATTTAGCCGAATCTTGTATTACCTCAGTCATTCGAAGAACTTTCGGATGAAGAAATGTGACCTTCCTGATTCTTAGACTTAATGATCACCTCGTCTACATAGAATTAGACCTCCTTGTGAATAATGTCATGTAGGATGGTAATGGAAGCCCATTAGTAGGTAGCTTCGGTGTTCTTGAGTCTAAATGGGATAACATTATAAAAAAAGGTTCCCCACAGGGTGATGGGGGCAGTTTTTTCTTAAAGGTTAGGGCGTAGCTTAAACTAGTTATATCTGGCAAATCCATCGACAAATGACTTGAGAGTGTGGTTGGTTATGTTTTCCACAATCATGTTAATGTTGGGTAGTGGGTAATCGTCCTTTAGGATGCTTATTCAAATCTCTACAGTTGATGAAAATGCAAACTTTTCCTCTTGTCTTCGATATGGAAATGATATTGGTGAGCCATGTTGGGTATTCTAACATGCGAATGAAACCCACTTTCAACTATTTGATGACTTACTCTTTGACTTTAAGCGACCATTTAGTGTTGATCTTCCTTAGCTTCTTCTTGATCGGCTTGCATTTTGGGAATGTCAAGATCTCATGTTGAGTTATTTCTAGGTCAGTGATGGGTATTTCATCATAGAACCATGCGAAGACAACCATAAATTATTTTAATAGTTATTCAAATTGAGCACACTCATGCTCATTAAGGGTGACCCTATCCTAATCTCGTGTTAATGGCTACTAGAATCGAGATCAATAACAGTAGTCTCATCACAATCTTTTTTAGCGCGGTTATGTTATTTGTTATTCTCCTTATTAACATCAGTTAAGAATTGTTCATTTGCAAAATCATCATCATCAAAAATTTCATAAGAATCAAGCCAATTAATGTTAGATACTCAAAATCCTCGTTTATTTTATTTTTAGGAAAAATAACATTGAGAACCTCGTAAAAAAAGGGCTCAGTTACATTGATATTTGGAAAAGGAAAACTAAAATCAAATGAAAAGACTTGGGTAGGATAAATAAAAGGGTCATGTTAAATATAAGTGGGTTGGATGGGCAAAGTATTCCAGTTGAGGATAGGCATGTCATCAACTTTGATTTGAGTGCACGGGTCTGACGGCATGGCATCTGATCGGATTATGCAGAGACTCAACCCTAGTGTCTATAGGTCGAATGAGTCATCAAAATCACTTTCTTCAAAATCCTCGATAACTGTAATGGCTTTTTCGATCAGATCTCACAGTTCATGTTTGTAGTCTTCGGCCATAGAGTTATCGTCTTGAAAGAAGATTTCTAGACCTGGTTTGATTTTCTTATCAATATCGGCATACTACGGTTTAGGGAAGCCACCGGAAGAGAAATCTTCACCATCCTTGATTAATATTCCATTCAAACAATCCCCTGAAATAGTCTTTTCATTTTCCCAATTTCTTTTTAGTTGTGGTTGGCGGAGTGCTTCCCAGGACATATAGTGGAAAGGCCTCCTTCAGGACTATGGGCTCAAGGATCCCTTATTGGCGTCACCATATTTCTAGTATGAAGTGAATGTTCTTGAACATCTGAATCACATTCACATTACCATGAGGGTTGTGTTTTGGAAAAACTTGATTGTTGAAGTTATCGCCTGCTGGGAGGGGAAGTGGATCAATTCTGAAACTAGATAGGAGCATGTCATTCTTCTCATGTTGAATTTCCAATACTAAATAGTTAGTGCTGGCATTGTTTGTACTGTCATCATATCCCAAAAAGGTGATAACCTGACCTTTGGTGAAGAACTTCAGTTTCTAATGAAGGATAGAAGATACTCTTAGAATGTTATGGATCCAGAGATGTCTAAGGAGTAGATTAAAGCATGCAAGTATGTCTATGACTTGAAACTTGGCGACAGGACTCATGGGGAAAGCCCCTAGTGCGAGTTTTATGGACCTTATTACTTATTGAAGGGTATTTCCAAAATCACACATGATGGTGGAAGTGGGAGTGGGAGTTGGATCACTGACTTTCAGCCCCAAACAGTTAAAGGTTCAGAGAGGATAAACATTGAGGAAAGATTCGTTGTGAACAAGTGAAAATGTGACAAGCTTTCCCAAGACTTCAACGAAGATGTTAAGTGCATAATTATGATCGGGGTCAAACTTAGGTATCTCTTCTTCCAAGAAGTATAGTGCAGGGGGGATTAAAGGTAATCTTGATATTAGAGATAATCCCCCCATTAACAATAGTGTTTGGGATTAAGAAAACGATGCAGCTCAGGCGATGCAGCTCAAGTGAGGTAGCCCAGCGTGACAACTCAAGTGAGGCAGCTTAGCGTGATGGCTCAGTGTGTTAGCTCATACTTATCTTTGTTGCATTACTTAGTCATGTTGTATCTTTTACATATATTGACCACGAGATATAACTATTGTAATAATGTAACGATCATAATGGCATTCAATGTGAGGTCGAACGGTACTCGCGAGAGACCAGGCTTGGTAGGGCCTTGGAGAGCTTTCAAGCTCTATCGAATGACCTCGTCATGGGAACTTCAGAGGGACTTGGTTTGGAATATTGGGAAGTGAGGCACCATTTGGTCTTGTCTTGTCCATCTTAGATACACCTGGTAAAACACCAAAGGACCTTGACCATGGAACTATGGGTAGGGCAACCTTGAGTTCCATCGGGCGTTGAGTTATGAACCAAACAACCCTCTACTTAATGTCACGTCCTCTCTATGAGATCTCACTAGCCATCTAGGCAGTGTCAAATCTGCACTTGAGTAAACCACCGTGGTATTTGGGACTGTCAGACAGTTGGTGAGCCACCTCTGTGACGACAGCCCCCGAACACACAATGGTTAGGCAAAAGGCATGTCTTGGCATTTAATGTTTGTGACGTGGAGCTAACTAGTACATCAGGCATTTAATACTTATGACATAAAGTATGAGGGATGTCTTTCACATTTATGAATGACTGAGTTATCTCAGGAGTCGTGTGGGGGCTATTTAAGGGTCGTAACCACCTCTGAGGAAAGAATATTTTTTTGAGAGTTCAGAAGTTATTGCTAGAGAGAGAAAATATATCAAAGACAGAGAGATTTATTAAAAACCAGAGTTTACTCACCCACCATTGCCATTTATTACGAAGCTTTTATTACTTGATAGAGATCTTTAAAGGTGGTGAAGGTGTTTAGATGCCTGCTAAGGTGTATCTAGGACGCTTACTTCTCTCTCCCACTAAATGAATTACCTCTGAGTTCATTATTATCTTTTAAGTTATACACAAGAGATTTGTTGTGAGACCCCGCCTAATTAAATATCGGGTGATCAGTCCTTTATTAAATTAAAATCAAGGAGAACGGTTTGTTCATTCTTAGCATCACTGTCACAAAACAATTATTTCCAATTTAAACACCCTAAATAATTAAGGTAAGTGTCAAAACAAATTAAAGTATTATTTTTACTTTATTAAATTCTAATATGAAAACCTTTTTAATAAACAACTGTTTAAAAATCACATAAACGCTAAGGGAGGAAATTAGCACACAAGAATTAAATCATCTAGATAAACCAAACCAAGTTTAAGATCCATGAATGAAATCATCCTGACAATAGTTAACTCTCAAAGAGTACTGAATACTTGAAATATAAATAAACATAAATCTCTGACAAATCCAAACGGAATAGGAATTCGAGCGACACATGCCCTAACTATAAAGAAATCAAATAGGAACTGAGTTAATGAAGAGGTCGTCTAAAGCAAGGGCCTGCAACTCCCACATAAGCTACAGCGCGTCCAGTCCAAAGATTCTATGCATGACGCCCCTATGGCTGGGTACTTGTAATACATACATACATATACAAGAGAGAGGAAAATGACAGAAAACGGGTCAAACCCAAGTGTAAAATAGTTTAAAAATAGTTTAGCAAGTATTTAAAATGATTACCCGCTAATGTGTCCACCATGTTAGTATGCGACACTCTTGAGGACTCTCAGCTCTCATCTAGTGCGCACGCCTATCGTACTACTAAACTCATAAGTCTATCTAACTTATTTTCCATAAAGTTTTATCCCTAAAAGTACTAAGGCCATGATATTTAATTTTAGAAAATCAATCTCTTCCATTTTCTTACTTTAGTTAGTACCAGTCAGTACCGTTACAAAATTCACCAACACTTGTTATAAAGCTGGAGCATTTATTCATTACTTAACTACTTATACACACAGTAGGAAGTTTCCATATATATATATATATATATATATATATATATACTATCGGCACCCCAGATAAAATCTATGGTGCTGGCATACTCTGCTATCAAGTCCCCGTATCTCTCGTACTAAGGGAAATACTAGTTCGGAGTCACTCTCGAACTGTATTAACACAATACACATACAAATGGAGGCAAAGCATAGTTCCAAGTCACTAAAAGGTCGGCACATACCCTCACGTCTCTTAGGACCATCTGACTATCATTTTCAGATAGCCTGTATCGAGGATATTATCTTCTAGGGTACCAGTCAATATCCCCCATAAAGGTCCAATCGAGATAAGACTGTCTCGACGCAGAAACCTCTATGATAGCAAGTATTTCGGGTATGATTATACACATATACATAAAAATATATATATACATACGCATGCACTCGATTATATATATATATATATATATATATATATATACTTTCATATATTTTAATTAGGTTCGCACATGACCTAAATAGTAATATTTAAACCGTACTTAGTACAATTTTACACAATTGTCTCGCAGAATGGATTCATCTCTTCCACTCTCAATTATACACATTTCACATTTACTTCTCATCTCTCGAAGTACTCTCTATTACTAAATATAATTTCAATAGGTACACCCTCTCTAACCTTATGGTCTAAATCTTTCACGATTCTCTCAATTCTTTAGTGAACGTACGCACAATTTCCAATGTGTGACTAACTCTCCGTCAACCCACAATTTCATCCCATATTAAATTTCACTCAACGGAGTCTACTTAGACCCTACTGGTCCTCTTCATAACCCATTATACTCTACAAATAATAATCAATGGTTCCTACGTATTTTAATCGGATTAAACAAAAAGGGGAAAAATATGCAATTTTTCAGGAGGGATGGATCGATCGAGGAAAGGGGTCAATCGATTGATCATCGGTCGATCGATGATTTTGGTCGATCGATCGATTAAGCAATTCTTGCCCAGAAACTGCAATTTCGACCGACGGGTTTCATCCATCAATTTACTCCGAAACGCCATTAATGATCCCCAAACTCCCAAACAAGATTACTACCAGTCATACATACCTATATACATGATTTCCTACGTGAAACATGTAAAAATTCATCAAAGGGATTGAATTAATGGGGTAAATTAACATAATTATCAAGAACCCTAATTTTTCAATGAAACTTCCATTCTTCTAATTGTTTTCCAGATTTCTTGCTTCTAAATCCATAAAATTTCGTGGCTAATCCTCTGCATATGATTGAGATGTCCAGAATATATCTATTTCCTCTAAAACATGTGATTTAAATTCTCTAAGTTATCAAATTCTTCCATGAACCATGCTTTTATCAATCCTAATCTAACGTGGGAGAAATATTAACTAAAAACAAAGCAAGATAGATACTTGCCTGGAATTCAAGGGTCTGATTTGTTCATGAAAAAGATATGGTTGCGTTTCTCGTCGTGCGATCTACGTTTGGTGGTGGTGGCGGTGCAATCGAGTGAGTTCTTGGCCTTGGATTTCTTGGAAAGCTTCCTACCTTCCTCTCTAATGGACGTTCTTATATTCTGTGATTGATAACCCTAAAAACCTAACTCTAATTGTTGATATAACTTAGGGAATTTGGTGGGTTTAATTACCCAAAAATACAAAATGACTATAAAACCCTCTCGGGATGTCAATTAGGCCAAAAAATGCCCCGAGACCCAAACAAAACCCCCAGGTACGCTTTTCTGACCATCTCGACCCTTCCGAACACTTTGGCACCCTCAAAATGACCGTATGGGCGACTTATAATTTATTCACTTTTTATAATAATACTTTAGTCCCGACACGACACAGGCGCATCCCGACTTAAATTTCCATAATTGCCATTTTATTCACTCGCGACACATTTAATAAAATTAATCTTATATATTACTTTACTCATCTAGTAATACTCAACAATTTCTCAATAATTACTAACTCTCGTCACGCTAGTAAATATTAAAAATAAATTACCGAATTAATATTAAATTAATATCACAAATTAAATTTAATAAATCCTCAAATTTAAAAGCCAGAAAAATACGGGGTATTATATTTTTCAGATCAAACTGAGTTCATCTCTATAGATTTTTGATTGTGTATTTTACTTAGTCAAGCGTGTTTCATGATTCAATTATCATTACTATACTCCAAACGGGGTTATGCCTCCCTCTTATCTAAACTACCCTCTTACATTTGGCGACTCTGCTGGGGAGGTATTATTCTAAGCAAAGAGTACGGCGCAGGATAATGTTAATCGAAGACTTAACATTGATGATATTCAACACAACGAAGAACAAGTGGCGATGGAGCTGGAGGCTTCTAGATATGGAGTCTCTCGAGTGGAGGTACCTCCGGTTTAAACGGTGATAGGCGTTCCAGGGGCGACGCAAGCTTCCACGAGTGTCGGGTTGGGACCAACTCAAGTTCAACTCCTTATGAATAAATTGTACGAGTTCTTGCAAACTGTTGTAGCTTCAACGGTGTTGGGGGGATTTGAGGAAAACTCCTTCGTAATGCCAGGGGTAGCCCCAATGGCCCCACCAAGTGCAGTTCCAACAGGAACTGCCCCACCAAACATACCTCCTTTTGTGATTCCAACAGTTGGAACTCTAGGAGTAACAAGCGTTCCAACTATGGTGATTATTCCGTGTGCAACGAGCGTCCAGCCTATGGTCCCTCTGTCCACTCCTCCAATGATATCAGCTATGGAGGAAATGAGAAGAGAGATGAAGAAGGAGATGCTAAAGTTCATGCAAGCTTCCTCGTAATCTGCTGTCGAGGTAGCTTCACTTTATGATGATTTTCGGATGACTTACCGCCAGGAATATACCGATGAGCCTTACCCAAAAGATTATATTCCTCCTTTCTTCGAGAAGTGCACTGGAAAAGGGGGAAACTCGAAGGAGCACATCAAACATTTCGTCGAACATCTAGGGGCTCACTGCAACAATAAGAGACTTCGGTTGAGGGAGTTCTCAAAGTCATTAATCGATAAAGCCTATACATGGTACTCTCATGTGGCCCCGAAGAGTGTTTCAACGTGGGAAGAAATGCATGTTTTATTTGTCCATAAGTTCTTTCTGGGAGAATATTGTAACACTCCGTAATTTTATGCATTAAATATTTAATTAATTCAGGAAAAATTTAAATTACTAGTGTGTCGTAATTTAATGGAATTAATTATGGAATTCTTATATAAATATTAATCGGGAGAATAATTGGTTAATATTTACGGGAAATTAATTTACTAGGTAAATAGTAATATTTAATTATGTCTTAAGAGTATTAATGACATGGGGTTTACTTATCTCAACCGGGAGTCGGTTCCAGACTAAGTTAGGTGGGAGATATGAAATTTTATAAACTTATCCAGATGCAAATTTTGAGTGCACGGTTGAGTTCGTAAGGGATAAGATAGTCGGAATAGAGTACTCGGGGGTAGTAAACGGGTCTCGGGATATTTTTAGGCATAGTCGGGCCCACACGGGGGTATTTGGGTCACTTGGGCTTGGCCCATTAGGCTAAAAACGGGATTAAGCCTAATTAATTAATTAAAGGAAAAAGGGGAATACAAGATTACACTTTGGAAAAACCTAAAGTTAGAGAGAGTACCCTAGGGAGCAGTTGAAGGCACTAGGAACCATTTTCGGAGACAAAGACAAGAACCAAAGGGGATTTCATCATCAACCTTGAGAATCACAACTCCGGATCAGACCCTATTAAACCATAAGGTGAGTGGTTAACTTGCTGCAGCATTTATTCATATTACAATTCATATTTGTCTGAAGTGGGAACCAAAATTCATTTAGGGGTAAAGAGGGTACAAATATGGGGATTTTGTAAATAAATCTTCTGATTAGAAATTATTGTAGAGATTCATTATATAATATGAGATTGATATGTACTGGTTAGATATGAAAATCCAGACGAATTATGAACGAATTGGAGACGATAATTTGGTGTTGAGATGAAATTAGCGAATAACTCGGGTTTTCCCCAATTCAAAAAATAGGAGAGAATGGAAATTAAACGCGTTTTGGGGACTTTATGGGGGTTCCTGATGATGTTCTTGGTGTATTATATTGATGATAGGACCTAGGTCAGACTGTAGATGAAATTGGACATTTAAGGTTTTCGTCCATGGCAGAAACAGGTCTTCGGAGAAGACAAAGACTTGTTCGATTGATCGATCGATGGCTGGGATCGATCGATTGATGGTCAAGTATTTTTGACAGGTCGTCCAGTTTTGTTATATAAGGGAAATTTACTTCAAATTCTTTTCCCACACTTTATTTAGTGAGAAATAAATATAGGACATAAATTCTTAACAATTATGTGGGAGAGTAATTAGGATTTGGAGGGAATTTATGGGTGTCACATTGTGGTTAATTTTGGAGAAAAATATTCCAAAATATTAAATTTCGGATCAAGTGGGCGAGTCCGGGCATAGTGGTTGAGCGATACCAAAGTACTTAAATTAATTAATGTGCAAATTAATTAATAATCTGAGTTGGATCATAAACTCAAGTTATGACGTATAAGGCTAGTGTTAGAGGTTTAGTACACGATAAAGCCGGGATTGTTATAAATATATATATATATATATATATATATATATATATATATATATATATATATATATATATATATATATATATATATATATATATATATATATATATATATATACGGTGTGCGATAGTATATATATATGGTGTGTGCATTAATATGAGTGGCTAGATATTACTATAATATATACTCTAATGAAATCAAGGGAGGTTGCGCATAGAGGGTGAATCACCTAGCTTGACGAGTAGGGCGAGTATATCCCCAGGTCATAGCATCCATTATATGGGTGAGGGGCATCTCACTTTCTGGGAAGGAATATGACCGCCTCCAATATTTATGTTATTAACCAAGTTAGTGAGCGATCCTGACTTGGGGCAACTTGGTCGCGTGAATGCACTTAGTGGGATGGAACTTTAGAGAATATACATTCAGTGAGTTATTACTCGGGAGGATGGTTATAATTAATTATTATTTCAACATATGTGTGAATGTTGTAATATGGTTATACATATATAATGAGATAAATAATTATATACGGGTAATTTAATACAGGCCGCGAATTGTATTATGTGTATAACGGGTGTGAAAGTTATATGAATTTAAAAAGGGAAATGATTAATTAAGTTAATGTTTATAATAACTTAGAAATCATAATCATTGCATACTCGGTTAGAGTAGGGTGGTTGCAAGGGGTTATATCAGTTATCTAGTTGTGGGATAAATGACTAGGGGACTTAATTAAGGCGTTAGTTGTGCACATTAGAGGAGGGGTGAGGATGTCCTCAAGGGAGTGCGGCACTAACTAAAATATGAAGAGCATTCACGCATATCTATTACAGCAAGTTAATCATTTGCTAAATATTTTCAAAATGTTTTGGGTTCTAACCCTTGCTTTAAATATTTTAAAAACCTTTTCCACAGGGATGCCAGACTTGACTCATTCCAGGGATTCGCTGCTACAGCATATATGGATGTTGCAGGATTTGGATAGGAGCCTCAATTCATTCTATTCTTAGAGTAGGGGTTTATCATCAGATACTCGATCATGTGGCTCACAATTTTATTTAGTATTCATTTTAGATACTTTGCGATTGTTATTATCTGTCTTTACTTTTGTTGGATTTTAGCCGATGGTTTATTAGGTTAGATTATTATTTAGATGTGCATGGTTGAATTCAATTAATGGTGATGGTTTAAATTATTTTTTTTCCGCATGCGTATTTCATTGAATTAATGAAAGATAAAATTTGGCACCAGTCTAATTTTTCACTTAGGTGGTTAGTAATTAAAAAGGTCGATAGTGATGCTAAGGATGAACCAACTGAGAAACCTGTTCTAATTTAATTTAGGATTTATCACCCGGGGGTTTATTAGGCGGGGTAACATAGATGGTATCAGAGCATCAGGCTTTAGTTTCCTTATGATCTATGCGGCTTACTACGTTTCAGCATAGCGTTCGGTTATTATAGAGACTTACTATTAGGACTGTTGATTCATTTTCTGCTTTTGATATATCATTTTTCTGCTATTATATTTTTGTATAAATTGTATACTTATACGATTTGATTTATTTTCAGATTCCACCAAAGAGACAGATAGCGGAGAGGGGTGAGGCTAGGGATGAGTTAAGGGAGGCTCATAAGGAGACAAAGGTACCGCCACCCCCACCCCCACCCAAGTTGATCTTCACTACTCCGATTGCAGTGATAGTGGCTCAAGAAGTCGAGACAGCGATGAGGGCTATGGAAGCCCATTTTCCACAACCCCAGGCACCACCTCCAGTGGCACCAGTAGTTTAGGCTCCAGTGGGACCACCTTCTTGGCAGCGAGTTAGGGAGACCTTTCAGAAGGGTCACTCACCAGAGTTCCGAGGTAGCACCGATGTAGTAGAGGCATGTGATTGGAAGAAAAATATTCAGCGACACCTGCGCATGCTGGAGTGTACGGATGTGTAGAAACAGACGCTTGCTACCTTTCGTCTATCGAGGGCAGCCTTATAGTGGTGGGAGTCAGTTACCACTGCTGAGAAGAGAGATTTGATGACGATATTTGAGTTCTGGGTGTGGTTTGACCATAAATACTTCCCACCGATGGTAGAGGAAGAAATGAGGAAGAAGTTCGTGACTTAGTTCAGGGTGACCGCTCAGTGGCGGATTATGAGGAGGAGTTTACCTGTTTGGCAAACTTTGTGCGAAATGAGTTGAGCGACGAGGAGAGAAAGAAGTCGAGGTTCATGGATGGCCGAGCCTGGAGGATCAGGCAACATTTGATTGGTAATCCGGCATTGGTGACATATACAGATGTCATCAATGCCGCTCTTGTACATTGCCAGGATCATCGCTTCCATGCAAAGGGGAGCAAGAGGGTAGGGGAGTTGAGCTAGCAGGGCAAGGCAGTTGTTGGTTATGACACAAGTGGTACTCATCAGCAGACTAGCACTCAGCAAGGGAATCAGGCTAAGAAATTTAAGCCAGGTGGATTTCAATCGGGAGGACAAGGATTTAGGCAGGGTCAGTCAGGCCCAAATCAGCAGCGGCAGGTTCCTCAGGGCCGTCAGGGCCAAGGGAATAATGGGGGAGGCCAGCAGGGCCAACCACGTCAGGGCCAATGACAGGGAGACGGTCAGAGACGCTATTTTATTTGCGACTAGACATGACACTTTAAGAGGGAGTACCCTCAGAGGGGAAGAGGCTAGCAGCAGGGTGCCCAACAGGGGCTGCAGGGACATATGCCGTCAGCAGCACTGGCTCCACCCGCCACATAGTAGCAAGGGAAAATGCTCTACATGCATGTGTATAACGTCCGTGATGTTCCCAATCCTCCAGCACATCAGGCGTCGCTAACGGTTGAGGGTATGTTTCTTATCCATTATCATGAGGGTAGGATACTTTTTGATACGGGAGCATCTCATTCATTCATTAATTTATATTTTCTAAACGGGTCGAGTTACTAGAGACAGTGGGTAGTCTCCGTATGTGTGTAGAGTCGCGAGTAGACAGCGGGTCATTGATTCACTCGATTTGTCATGGGGTGGAGATTTTGATTGGGAGACTGAGTTTAGCGGAGGACCGCTTAGTGTTCGATATGGATGGGAATGATGTCATCCTAGGTATGGATTAGTTGGCAGGATATCGAGCGACAGTAGATTGTTACGAGAGGATAATCGTGTTCTCCATTCTGGGACAGGAGATGTTCCTAGTAGCGATGCCACTACCTGAGGGAGGATCTCTCACACACTTGTAATATATCTAGGAGGAGACCTCATAGGAGGTGGTAGTTCCGTTGGATTTGATTTCGATAGTGAGGGACTTCGAGGATGTATTCCAAGAAATACAAGGGTTGCCACCCAGTAGGGAAATTGAGTTTGTAATTGATTTAACACCGGGTATGAGGCTATTTTCTTGAGCGCCTTACCGTATGACCCCTTTAGAGATGCGTGAGCGGAGAGAGCAGATTCAACAGCTCCTAGGTCAGGGTTTCATTCGGCGGAGTACATCACCGTGGGGTAAACCAGTGTTGTTTATAAAGAAGTGGGATGGTTCACTTCAGTTGTGCGTGGACTACAGGGAGCCGAACAAGGTGACGATACGGAATAGTTATCCGTTTCCTAAGATTGATGATTTATTTGACCAATTAAGAGCGGAGTCTTACTTCTCCAAGATCGATTTGAGATCAGGGTATGATCAGTTGCGTATTCGAGAGGAGGATGTTCCTAAGACCGCTTTCCTATCGCGGTATGGATCTTATGAGTTCAGGGTGATGCCATTTGGGCTCACCAATGTGCCAGCAGTGTTCATGGATCCCATGAACAGGGTTTTCTGGGAGTATCTCTACCAGTTTGTCATCGTGTTCATTGATGACATTCTGATATACTCACGCACTGAGGGGGAGCACGTAGAGCATCTCCGTATGGTTTTACAGACGCTGCGGGATCACTAGCTTTATGCTAAGTTTGGGAAGTATGGATTTTGGCTGTGGGAGGTACAATTTCTTGGTCATGTGGTGTCAGACCGGGGTATTGATGTGGATTCGATTAAGATGTCGATGATGAGGGGAGTGGAGGTAGCCCACAACATCGACCGAGGTGCATAGCTTTCTAGGATTGATAGGCTATTACAGGCGGTTCATTAAGGGGTTCTTAAAAATTGCGGGCCCTTTGACAAATTTGACTCGAAAGGGGGTTACTTTTATTTGGAGCGATCATTGTCAATTAGCTTTTGACGAGCTAAAGGACAAGTTGACATCTTCACCCGAACTTGCTTTGCCGAGGGGAGAACTAGAGTATCGAGTTTACACCGACGCATCCTTAGAGGGACTTGGGGGTGTGCTCCAACAGGAGGAGAGTTCTATGGCTTATGCGTCCATAAAGCTAAAGCCTTACGAGAGGAATTACCCCACTCACGACCTAGAGCTAGCGGCGATCATTTTTTCTTTGAGGATATGGAGACATTATCTGCTAGGAGAGAAGTTCACCTTATTCACGGATCATAAGTCACTTCATTATCTCTTCGCACAGAAGGATCTGAATATGAGGAAGAGTCGGTGGCTAGAATTCATGAAAGACTACGAGTTAATATTTAGTATCATCCTGGTAAGGCTAATGTGGTGGGAGACGCATTGAGCCAGAGACCGACTAGGGAAATATCAAAGGTCTGGAAATTGAAGTGGAGAGAGATTCGATATGAGGATGATGTAGCCAGGGCCTGCATGTCAGAATTATCCATCATATGTGAGATCATTATGCGAGTTGTGAGGGCTCAGGCAGAGGACCAGATCTGCCAGGATATGGTATGCTAGTTGCTAGTTGAGGAATTAGAGGGTTACTCGATCATCTTGGAAGGAGGCCTACGCCTAAATGAGAGGTTAATTTTTCTATAGGATGAGGAGTTGAGGCATAATGTTACGACAGAGTCCCATGGTTCGAGATTTTCAATACATCCCGGTGGGGATAAAATGTACCATGGTATAAGGAGGCAGTATTGGTGGGCAGGAATGAAATGGGACATAGCAGAGTTTGTCTCAAAATGTACCACGTGTAAGCTCATGAAAGTTGATCATCAGAGTCCTCCAAGGATGCTACAACCACTAGAGATTCTCGTGTGGAAGTGGGAGAGCATCTCTATGGACTACATTACAGGGTTACCTACATCGCAGAGGGGTCACGACTCCATATGGGTCAATGTGGATCGATTGACCAAGGTGGTCCACTTCCTGCTGGTTTGCACAGACTTTGAGACGATGCGTTATGCGCAGCTATTCATAGCAGAAATTATTAAGATGCATGGGGTGCCGATAAATATTGTGTCTGACAAAGACAGTTTTTGTGGCCCATTATTAGCAGAGCTTTCAGGAGGCCATGGGCACAGAGTCGTTTGAGTATGTCCTATCACCCACAGATTGATGGGCAGACTGAGAGGGTCAATCAGATCCTATAAAACATGCTCAAGATGTGCATTTTAGACTTTGGGGGAGGATGGGAGAGATATCTTCCTTCGATAGAGTTTAAGTATAACAACTCTTACCAATTCACAATTGGCATGGAATCGTTCGAGGCACTAGACGGGAGACCTAGTCCTTCACCCGCCTGTTGGTTAGAGGTGGGGGACAACAAGTTATTGGGGTCGTAGATTGTCCAGGAGACGTCTTCTAAGATATAGTTGATTCGAGGGCCGATTTGGATAGTTCAAGATAGGCTGAAGAGATATGTTGATGCTTCGCGGAGACATGTGGAGTTAGAGGTTGGGGACCAGGTATTAGTCCAGGTGTCCCCTATGAAAGGGGTGATGAGGTTCAACAAGAAGGGTAAATTAGCACCAAGGTACGTGGGACCCTTCCCTATTATTGAGAGGATAGGACCGGTACCATATAGACTGGGATTGCCAAAGCATCTTCAGCGGATACACGACGTGTTCCATGTGGTATTGCTGAAGAAATATTGAAGGAGGGCCTTTTGGCACATTCCACTCGAGGAAATTGATTTTCATCCAGACATCTCATATGATGAGAGACCGGTGACTATTTTGGACCGTAGTGAGCGCAAGCTACGATCTAAGGTTGTTCCACTAGTTACAGTACAATGGGGTCATCACAACGTTGACGAGTCTACCTGGGAGCGGGAGGAGGATATGCGGGAACAATATCCAGAGCTATTCACCACAGGTACGACCTAATTTCGGGGACGAAATTCCTTTGTAGGGGGGGAGTATGTAACTCCCCGTAATTTTGTGCTTTAAATAGTTAATTAATTCGGGAAAAATTTAAATTACTAGTGTGTCGTAATTTAATGGAATTAATTATGGAATTGTTATATAAATATTAATCGGGAGAATAATTGGTTAATATTTATGGGAAATTAATTTACTTGGTAAATAGTAATATTTAATTACGTCTTAAGAGTATTAATGACGTGGGGTTTACTTATCTCAACCGGGAGTCAGTTCTAGACTAAGTTAGGTGGGAGATAAGAAATTTTATAAACTTATCCGGATGCCAATTATGAGTGCACGGTTGAGTCCGGAAGGGCCAAGGTAGTTGGAATAGAGTACCCGGGGGTAATAAATGGGTCGCGGGACGTTTTTAGGCATAACCGGGCCCACATGGGGGTATTTGGGTCACTTGGGCTTGGCCCATTAGGCTAAAAACTAGATTAATAATTAATTAAAGGAAAAGGGGGAACAACAGATTACACTGTGGAAAAACCTAAAGTTGGAGAGAGTACCCTAGGAAGAAATTGAAAGCTCTAGGAACCATTTACGGAGACAAAGGAAAAAACCAAAGGGGATTTCATCATCAACTTTAAGAATCACAACTCCGGATCAGACCTTACAAAACCATAAGGAAAGTGGTTAACTTGTTGCGGCATTTATTCGTATTACATTTCATATTTGTGAGAAGTGGGAACCAACATTCGTTTTGGGGTACATAGGATACAAATATGGGGGTTTTGTAAATAAATCTTCTGATTAGAAATTGTTGTAGAGATTCATTATATAATCAGAGATTGATATGTACTGGTCAAATGTGAAAAACCAAACGAATTGGAGATGAAAATTTCGTGTTGAGACGAAATTAACAAATAACCCGGGTTTTCCCCAATTCAGAAAATAGGAGAGAATGGAAATTAAAAGGCGTTTGGGTACTTTATGGGGGTTCCTGATGATGTTCTAGGTGTATTATATTAATGATAGGACCTGGGTTAGACTGTAGAAGAAATTGGACATTTAAGGTTTTTGACCATGGCAGAAACAGATCTTCGGTGAACACAAAGACCTGTTCGATCGATTGATCGATGGCTGGAATCGATCGATCGATGGTCAAGGATTTTTTACAGGTCGGCCAGTTTTGTTATATAAGGGAAATTTACTTAAAATTCTATTCCCACACTTTATTTAGTGAGAAATAAATATAGGACATAAATTCTTAACAATTATGAGGGAGAGTAATTAGGATTTGGAGGGAATTTATGGGTGTCACGTTGTGGTTAATTTTGGAGAAAAATATTCCAAAATATTAAATTTCGGATCAAGTGGGTGAGTCCATGCATAGTGGTTGAGCGATACCAAAGTAATTAAATTAATTAATGTGTAAATTAATTAATAATCTGAATTGGAGCATAAACTCAAGTTATGACGTATAAGCTAGTGTTACAGGTTTAGTACACGGTAAAGCTGGGATATATATACGGTGTGCGATAGTGTATATATATGGTGTGTGCATTAATATCAGTGGCTAGATATTATTATAATATATACTCTAGTGCTATCAAGGAAGGTTGCACGTAGAGGGTGAATCCCCTAGCTTGAGGAGTAGGGCGAGTATATCCCCAGGTCATAGCATCCATTATATGGGTGAGGGGCATCTCACTTTCAGGGAAGGAATATGACCGCCTCCAATATTATGTTATTGACCAAGTTAGTGAGTGATCCTGACTTGGGGGAACTAGGTCGCGTGAATGCGCTTAGTGGGATGGCACTTTAGAGAATATACATTCGGTGAGTTATTATTCGGGAGGATGGTTATAATTAATTATTATTTCAACATATGTGTGAATGTTATAATATGGTTATACGTATATAATGAGATAAATCATTATATACGGGTAATTTAATACAGGCCCCGAATTGTATTATGTGTATAATGGGTGTGAAAGTTATATGAATTTAAAAAGGGGAATGACTAATTAAGTTAATGTTGATAATAACTTAGAAATCATAAGCATTGCATACTCGGTTCGAGTAGGGTGGTTGCAAGGGGTTATATCGGTTATCTAGTTATGGGATAGATGACTAGAAGACTTAATTAAGGCTTTATTTGTGCACATTAGAGTATGGGTGATGATGTCCTCAAGGGAGTGCGGAAGTAACTAAAATATAAAGAGCATTCATGCATATTTATTACTGCAAGTTAATCATTTGCTAAATGTTTTCAAAATGTTTTGGGTTCTAACCCTTGCTTTAAATATTTTAAAAACCTTTTAGGTGTCCAGCCACAGGGACGCAAGACTTGACTCATTCCAGGGATTCATTGCTGCAGCATATGTGGATGTTGCAGGATTTGGATAGGCGCCTCTATTCCTTCTATTCTTAGAGTAGGGGTTTATCATCAGATACTCGAGCATGTGGCTCAAAGTTTTATTTTGTATTCATTTCAGATACTTTGCAACTGTTATTATAGGTCTTTACTTTTGTTTGATGTTAGCCGATGGTTTATTCGGTTAGATTATTATTTAGATGTGCATGATTGTATTCAGTTAATGGTGATGGTTTAAATTATTTTGTTTCTGCATGCGTATTTCGTTGAATTAATGAAAGATAAAATTTGGCACCAGTCTAATTTTTCACTTAGGTGGTTAGTAATTAAAAAGGTCAACAATGATACTAAGAATGAACCAACTGAGAAACCTATTCTAATTTAATTTAGGACGGATCACCTGGGGTTTTATTAGGCAGGGTGTCACAATGATGAGTTCACATTAACAGAATTGGGAAGGGAGAGGCAACTTCTGGAAGAGAATGTGGTGGCTTATGTTCGAAGATTGAGGGAAAGGTTCCTCAGTGTGAGGGAAGAAGTTAAAGAGTGCAAACTATTACAACTATGTGCTGAGGGTTTGCTCCCGAAATACATCTGTCACCTCATTAATGAAACTTGCGAAGGGACTTTCACAACATTTTTAAAAGCAGCAAGGAATATATCATTGGCAGTTCGACTAAACCCCGTTGTGCTACCAATGATGTTCAGACAGCTTGGGCCACCAGTTGAATCTCGCGTCAAGTCCCCACGAGTGGGATACGTTGATGAAAGTGAAAGAAGAAAACAGCCGAAGAAGGATAACAAGAAAAAGTTTAGAAGAAATAGGGAGGATCCACCACCGTTACCCTGTACCGTAGAAGAGGTTATTAGTTGTTACAATGCCATGGTTCAAGGAGGAGCAATTTATCAACCTAAGGGTATCTCCGTCGTGGAACCAGACGCGACGACCAGAGCGGATCCCAAGTACTGCCAGATCAATCAAAAGATTCAACATCTAACGGGAAGTTATTTTACGTTAAGGAGAATTATCGATAAACGTGTAATGGCAGGGACACTGTAAATCCCTCCACAGAATATTAATGACAACCCACTTCCAGCACATGGGGCCAATTTGCTGGTGGCCTATGATGGTGAGGCAGAAAGAGAAGCGAGGAAGATGAGGACATAGTAGGGGGAGTTCCAAGAGGCTCTGAAGGAGTGTACTAGGGGAATGGCTAATGTTGTGTTAGCCTATGACGAAGCAAGTGCCAGGGATATGGAGGACATACACAACGTTAAAGGTGAGGAAATGGACCAAAGCTTGGAGTACTACGTGGTTTCACGATCCCCAAAGTTTGTCTAGTTCTTCAATCAGGTGGGAATGCCAAACGAAAGTAGGTTAGAGATAACTCAAGCAATTCTGGACATTACGAGGAAGAACACAGTCCCTTCGCTGAGATAGAAGGGACCCATGGCCATACTGGTGATGAAATTTATGTCATAAATAATGTTCAGTGATGCAGACAGGGCCGTGAGATTTCCCCACAATCGACCGTTATATGTGACCGCCAACATCAATGGGGTTAGCTTCGTAAGGTATCTTATGGATGGGGGGCATACATCAACATCATACCAATTATATCTTTCCATGCAACTAACATCCCAGAAGAAAGATTAGTCCCCATGCCTTTAGCGATTTCAGGTTATGACAACTAGTGTTCCAAATCCATTGGTTATGTGAATGTTGGGATTGTAATGGGAAATCTAAGTTCCCACATCAAGTTCCATGTCATAGAGGGTACAACTTCCTACCATCTGTTGATAGTAAAAGTGTGGATGCACAACCAAGGACTAGTTTCCTCGATATATCACCAATGTGCCAAGGAAAATGTTAAAGGAACTGAGATCACCATATGAGCTACGAAGAGGCCCTTTGGTGTCGAAGAGTCTCACCTAGTGGATGCAGCATTTTATACAGAATTAGAGGAGGATGTCAAAGTCTTAATGAGAAGAATGGAGGGAGCCTAGGTTCCCTCGATCAGAGAAAGTATGGGACTCGTGAATTACCAGAATGACATAACTGCGAGTGGTAGAGGAGTAACAGAAGAAGCCCACCAAGTGGTCCCTCGACTTGAGAAAATCTCAAAGCAGCTAAAAGATAGGATGCAACCGAGAATGGACCCGATGGAACACGAGGTCACACGAAGATTGTTATTAAGGAAGGGAAGGTGGTTTATCGCTTATGATGATGTCAACCAGCAGCCGAAGGAGCTATGGTAGAGGTCGACGAGGAGTCTGACCCGATATATGAGTGTTTTACGGTGGATCAACGGGGACAATATATGATGATAGACAATTCTAACATACAAGAGTTCGTGGAGGAAGTCACCGCAGAACCATACTACATGACGGACCAACTAAAACCACAAGCATAAGAATTGGAGCAGCTAAATCTGGAAAAAGAATGGGAGGAGCCAAGGCCCATTTTCCTCTCGAAGGATCTCAGCACGGAGAAATGGGAGGCCTTGATTGAAGTAATTCGGGAGTTTATATACATTTTTATGCAGAAGTATACGGAGATGGAGGGGCTAAATGAAGAAGTAAGTTTTCACAAATTAAACGTAATACCTTCGAATATTTTGGTCAAGCAAGGAACGAGGACATACAAGCCTGAATTGGACTTAAATATCAAGGAATATGACTAATGCCTATTGGCAACAGGATTCATCAAACCAATCAAACACCCACTCTAGCTTTCTAGCATTATCCCAGTGGGTAAGAAAGATAAGAATTAGATAAGGATCTTGTGACAACCCGCTCACCAAAATAAGGGTGGCCAGCCCAATACTCCAATATAACAGAAATCATAGATGGAATCATTCTCAGCATCACAATAAAAATATAGAGTATCATAACCACCCAATATTTCAGAAAACGGGTTGCCAAAATTTTGTTTTAAAGTTAAAGAGAGAATTTAAACAACCCAAATCCTGAAAACATAGGGGAAACCTCAAGACATATATAAATAATAATAACAAGAATACAATAAAAAGACCGAATGTATTACCGGTCAACAAACTTTATAACAGCATTTAAACAAACTCATTAATTTATATATTACATTTCATTAAACATTTACAAAAGCTTGGGCCGCTCGCCCGAGTAAAGAGACCCGATCATAGCTAGAATACAAAAATGAAAACGTCTATACCAAATGTGTCCCGTAATACCCGCAATGCATCACGGCTCGCCGAGGACATCAGAATAGGAATTCAAATCAGGCATCCTTGCGGCGGAGTACCTGAGCGGTGACATGATGCATACGCAACAAGAAATGCAAACAGGTCAGGGCCCGGTTCTATATGATTACCAGATGAGTAAAAAGTATGACAGTTATGAATAAGATCATGCTAGAAAAGAAAAAAACTTATTTACACAGTTTAAGGCATAAGCTAAGACAATTTAAAGAAATGCATGAATTAAATTTAATTCTGGATGAGAAGAGGAAAGATTAACATAATTTAAAAACTTCCATCATGAATACCGATTCATTTCATAGTTTATTCCCTAACAGGAAAAATAACTATACTTATAAGCTCTTTATGGCTTTTATTTCAATTTTAGGCTCTTTGTGGCTTTTATTCCAATTTCATGCCCATCCTGGCATTACCATTCCTTAGCAGGAATATCATTATCAACAAATGCTCTTTGTGGCATTTCATTGTGCTCTTTATGGCACTTCATCGTGCTCTTTATGGCATATCTCATACATCAAGTCCCACTTGATTATGAATAGTTATATCTATATACATATAATATTTCTAAGACCGCCCCTCCAAGTTTCCCCACTGGGAGCGCCCCTAAACGACCATCATCTTCCAGGGCCTATCTATACAAGACAACCTGGGCACCTACAATGAAATACGTCGAGAAGCGGCCATATGCCTGCGGGAGAGTCAAGACAACACCCGGAATCTCCTCACCAGCGCAGAAAACATAACATAGCGCTCATATGGCCTATGGACTATATCCACCCTGCATT
This sequence comes from Sambucus nigra, assembly GCA_949130495.1. Classification (NCBI taxonomy): domain Eukaryota; kingdom Viridiplantae; phylum Streptophyta; class Magnoliopsida; order Dipsacales; family Adoxaceae; genus Sambucus; species Sambucus nigra. The sequence continues at coordinate 162,946,036 of OX422220.1, read as the reverse complement.
CATTAGCCAGGGGGCATCACCAAGCGCGCGAACTTCCCTTATGATGTCATTTAGAGAGGTGTGTATCAAGTAAATTAGCATTTACCATATTCATGATTAAGTACATTATCATTTACCATCATCATTACCATTTCCATTTCATTTCATTTCATTTCCATGTATATGTTTCATTTTATCCGAAACCATTACCATTTACTTTTTGTAAATAATATAACTTATTATCCAGAGCCATATGATAAATTATATCGTTATTGTAACCTCAAAGAAGTGAATGAACTTTCAATTTATTCTCCCAACACACTTTTATGGTGTTATTACAAACCATCAGGACAAATATAGCTCGAATGAGCTCCTAAAGTCTCCCAAACATAATACTATAACTCTTAGTTTTATAAAAATGGACTAGAAGAAAATAATGCCCTAACACCAATATGCATAACCCCGGAAAAGGCCCCACATTACCCATTCCTAGTGTAGGGGAAGTAACTAACTCAATTAAAACTCTAGGACACTTAGTTTACTTCATTAAAGAAGGTTCCTAGGCCCTAGACTTAAAGAAAAATGAATTGGAACTAAGTAAGAAAATCACTAAAAAATGTAGGGCTTCCGAATCGATTCGGCCTAGCCGAATCGATTTGGGTTCAAGAAAGCGAATAGATTCGGACCATCCGAATCGATTCGGTCAGGAAATCCTAACTCCTGCATAATTTCCGAATCAATTCGGACCATCCAAATCGATTCGGTCGACCCAGACCTGGAAATTGCCTCAAGGCGAATCGATTCGGCTAGGCCGAATCGATTCGGTTCTGCAGATTTGCCTAGTTTTGCCTTAAGGGTTATGAACCCTAATTCTCCCAAACCTCAAATCTCTTCCATTTTACCCACAACCAACAGCAATTATCTACCCAAAATTTGTCCTACACGATTTATAACCATTATTATTTCACAATTGTGTCATCAAAACTAAGATTAGGGTTTAATTCCCATAAATTCCATTTTTGATCTCCAAATGAATATACATAAATATCATACAACTTATTCATCTTAAATCACATATTAGCAAGTAGAAAACTTGCCTTGATGTAGAAATATCAGATTTCTTTGAGTAGTAGCAACAATCCATCTTCAATCTTCCTTTTTTTTTTTCTTTCTCCTCTTTTCTCCCAAGCTTTCTTCCTCTCTCTTTTCTCTCTATGTTCAAGACACAAAATAGGGAATTAAGGAAATTTAGAAGGATAAAATCGGGGCTTAACATAAGTCTCCCAACTTAAGTGGTTAATATCACCTTAATATGACTCGCAAATACGAGTTTCAGTTAAAACCAGGTAAAAGTGCCCAAAATACCAAAATACAATATGGCACTTATTTTGACTGTCTCGCACATTCCAGGACTAACTACGCCCTATAAAATGGCATCCGGTAATTTTATAAACCATTTCAAGTCCCAATATCATTTAAACCAAAATGCCATTTAAAATACATGACACTATAAATCATACCACATGAAGATATTTACCTACATAATCGGTAAATATACAACATCCCAGTAAATATTAACTTCTATCTCATTCAATTAATATTTACTCCAGTTCCCACATTTTATATAATCACTTTTTGCGGTAAAATTAGTATAAAATGAGCCTCCCAAAATCGAGGGTTGTTACATACTCCCCCCCCTTATGAGGGAATTTTGCCCCCAAAATTCGGGTATACCCAAATTTCATAAAGGGTATACTACTCTAAACTAGGATTCTACCATCCTAAACAAACCCCTCGTTATCGCAACGTCCCAAATGGACCCGGATTAAGGTCGACCCTATCGATCTCAGTCTACATCATTTGTGCTCTAGCATAGCACAAAGCGTTCCTCACTAACTATCGATTCTAGCTTCCTATGGCGGAAGACGATGCCCACATGACTCGACATAAATTGCCTAACCTCCAGAATCATGTTACATCTCACCTCGGGGCACCCATACTGGCTTAACCCCAATGCTACTCAACTTTCCCTCGCATTGACGTATCTCATCAAGGCGTATGGCTCAAAAGCCAAATCTTAAAAGAAATGTCCCGAGACCACTCCAAGTCCAAGGAACATATTACCCGTTGGTTCCATCCAACGAGTATGTGGATTACTCAACCGGACACACTAGACCACTCACGGTGCCAAGCCTTAGGAAATGATCCATAAGGCCATTCAAAAGCCTAATGGTTGTACGGGAATTTCCCTCCAGGCAACTATGCTCTCAATAGCTATGTATCCTAAGGCCCACGTTCCAGATATGTCTTTCGGCATTAAGTCAACTTCCTCCATTCATCAATCCGCTTTAGGGTGGTAAGGTATACTCCATTTCCATACGATTCCCATTACTTTATGGAAACTTGTACCAAACCTCCGACACGAATATCTAGTTTCGGTCCACCCTATTTTAATAGGCACCTCCTACGATTCTACCATTCCTCCATCGAAAATGGGGCGTACTCTTCTACATCTAGTCCACCCATAATGGCCGAAAAAGCAACGATTTGGTCTAACGATCAACAATTTTCTCAAAGATGATCATGACCAGTTTGATGTCGGCAATTGAATGCTGACGTCTATGAATATACCCTTCCTCTCTTTCACACGAGTAGGTGCAATGATCAATCACCGACATGAATTCTCTTGCTACAAGATCTATTTTGTTATGCTCGTTCTGTTTGGCTTTCCATGCCACCACTTATATCTCCGACGAGTTTCCTACTCGACGCATCTACTACCCCAATCGCATTTCTTTAGCGAGAGGGAATGTCCACTCGATAATTCTTCCGAACTCTAAACACCAACTCTATTTCTCTTACGACCTTTTTGCAACAACTTGTAGCCCGCGAGAAGACCAATTTATGTCCAGGAAGTAATGCCTCATCTCTTTCGGGCGATCACTACCATAATAAATTTCAGTTTAAACGTGGGATGATACTTCCCACAAGTTTAAACTTGTGAGATGCATAAACAATGGGTCTATGCTCGAGTATTATTACTCCCCAACCTGGCAGAAACTTATTCATTAAACCCACTCTCGAGCTCACTATTATGGGCTCAGTAGTGAAGGTCAGCCTGTCCATTAACTCCCCGTAAGTGAAGTCGCCACGTAAGACCATATCTAAGAAAGGCCTCATCTCCTTCGGCCTAAACTACCAATCCTATCGAGATCCCACAAATCTCGTTCCTAGGGATCTAATCCCTCATAGAGTTAACCCACAACTTATTCGTGGTCAACTCCTTACCGCCTTCCTAAATCAACATCACCTGCCCCAAGGGCCTTACGTTCTAATAAACCTAAAGTCTATATATATATATATATATATATATATATATATATATATATATATATATATATATATTATCTAAATCATAAGCATATAATACTAAATATATCCCTAGTGCCCAAGACCTTACTCAACTTCCGACATTCGCTCGGGTTCACGCGTGGGACATCTCGTCGAAGCGAAATCCAAACAAGGAACCCTCTCGTTACACTACTACCTCGCATTGTCGGTCATCGAGATATGACGATCTAAGACACATAATCGGTACCAGAAAATAAAATGTTAATCCACAACTCTACTAATAAGATTCTACTTCTATACTTTACCATTCAATAATTGAGGATTTCAACTAACAAGACATCTACTTTCTGTAAAGTCTTGCAACCATTTATACCACAACAACATATATATATCTTTTTAAATAGCCTTCTTATCAAGGCACAACCTGAAGTCTCAATTCGACTTCATATCTCACTCTCCCTCACATCGATCAGAGGAGAGAACTATATACAGTGCTTCTATCTCGCACTTTAATAGCCCTTAATCACTCTTCTACGTGATTCTCGGCTAAACCTTTCAACCCACTTATAACAACAAAAAAAATAAAATGAAAGAAATAAAAAGAATAGCGCCTCTCCACTCACAACGTCGTTAAGTGTTCATGCGGAGGAGTGTCTCGCAAAGCGAAATCCAAACAAGGAACCCCTCTGACACATGCCTACTTAACTAGTTGATCATGGAGATAAAGCGTAACAAGCATAGACAAAGCAAACGAACAATCAAACACTCACACAAGATAACGCAACAAATAAAAAATCTCCTACCTACCTCTATCCACCTCTATAAAGTCTCAACCTGTATCCAGGAGAGATATTATAGAACAACTAGTTCCATTTTGAACTAGAAGTGAGATTTCCTTACAAATTTTATCACCCCAAACCAACCCAAAATATCTTTACTCGCATATTATACATAAAATAAGAGAAAGGAAAAGTGACGTCTCTCCACTCCCAACGTCATTAAGGTTCACGCGTGGAGCGTCCCGCAAAAGAGGAATCCAAACAAGGAACCCCTCCTATGCATTACTGCTTAACCTTGTTGGTTGTGGAGATAAGTAATAACATCCACATATAATGCAAACAAGCAATGGAGCACTCAACCAAGGGACACATAATGCAATTAACACATATTACACATATACATTTAATATATCATCACTCGCTTCATAACGAGTGAAGAAATCATAAAACTTCCCTACCACGGAAGTCACATAATTACTCTTCTAAAATAGTGTAAATACTACTACAAGCTCAATTTACACACCCGAATCTACAGTAGATACAATACTACTCTATTTTATTGTGGGGGGATGCACCACCCACAACAAAGGTGGAATTCCCACCCATTCTTGCTAATCACTCCGGGTTAGTTACTAATGGTTCTCAGACACCGTATTCGAGTCTTATCCGAACCAATATTACTTCCATCCAGTCCCGACTAGGCAATCTATCATTTCCCTAGTCATCCAATCAACACAATTGAAATGAGTGGTTCTCCACTCTACGTTATAGCCATTGTTCCGACCCTGGCTGACAACAATTTCACACGCAATCCCTTTTTCTTCCTCAACAAAGAGAATACGCTACCAGTCTCCCTAACTGTATAATTCTTTATTCACTGTCGGCCTCTGACCGAACCTCGCGTGAGCATTTGAGAATCTATCTTCTCATCAGCCAGTTATTTCATAGAAACTCGTTGTTACAAGTGTCCCCTGGGGCTTCTCCATGGGTCAAACTTCCTTCAACACTTGGCCCTTCTCGTGGCTCCTTTCCACTTCAATTAACGTCGCTTGGATTCCCAAGCTTAGTACCACTCTCTCTTCTAGCAGTACTAAGAAAACTACGTCCACTGTAATTGGTAGTTGCAGTAGCAAAATAAGAAAACACCACAACAAGAAAGTGACCACCCAGGCAGTCCTCATCTCTGACCCCAAATTATAGTTCTTCGTAACCCCATCTCATGACGCCTTCACAACGAACTTCCTTGGCGTCCTTCTTCAATCGACCTACGAATCTCACACGAATGCGCAAAAGATTCTATGGGTCCTACCTCATGGCAGAAAAATGAAATCTCACCAGAGAAATCGACGATCTTAATCCTAAGGCTCTATATCAAATAAAAAAAGAAACACAGAAAACATAAGGCGTCCACACATATTCCTAAGGACTCTAGAACCTGATGCTCTGATACCATCTCTGACAACCCGCTCACCAAAATAAGGGTGGCCAGCCCAATACTCCAATATAACAGAAATCATAGATGGAATCATTCTCAACATCACAATAGAAATATAGAGTATCCAGGATAACCACCCAATATTTCAGAAAACGGGTTGCCAAAATTTTGTTTTAAAGTTAAAGAGAGAATTTAAACAACCCAAATCCTGAAAAGATAGAGGAAACCCCAAGACATATATAAATAATAATAACAAGAATACAATAAAAAACTGAATGTATTACCGGTCAACAGACTTTATAACAGCATTTAAACAAACTCATTAATTTATATATTACATTTCATTAAACATTTACAAAAGCTTGGGCCTCTCGCCCGAGTATAGAGACCCGATCATAGCTAGAATACAAAAATGAAAACGTCTTGTAACACCCCGCCAAATTAAATACCGAGTGGCCAGTCCCATACCAAATTAAAACAGAATATACAGTTGGCTCATTCTTAGCATCACTGTCGAAAATATTTACAACTCAACCAATACCCAATTAAGCTGCTGTTAAAAACTTTCCAATTTTAAATTTCAACAAACCCATTTTTAATTTAAGAATAATACAACACATTTTATTCTACAAAACTGGTAACACAATAAATAACACAAAAGAATTTAAATGCAATTGGAATAAACATTCCCAAATAATATAAATCCTTTACAATAATCCCAACAATGTTGAATGTATTAAAAAGTCCCGAATACAATAGCATTTGACCTCGATAGAAAAGATAACTGAATCCTTTGGGCGACATGCCCTAACTAAGAATACTGTGAATCAAAAGATGAAAGGCGTCTAGGCAAAACTCCATCAATCCATAGCCTGTCATAATCCGCTAACGTTGGCGTCCCTGTTACTGGACACCTGATATAGAGATACAATAGAAGAGAAAATATGCAAGGAAACGGGTCAGAGCCCGAATGTGTAGATTATTTTTAAAACAGCAAGTATTTAACAAGTGCAATAAAGCATTTATTATGTACATGTTAGATCCAACTCTCACTTGCAATTCTCACCTCTCAACTAGAGTGCACACTTAACGTTTCCTATTAACCTCCTAGTTAATGGTTCCTCTTTTCTAGTCTCCATATATAAATTCCATTCCCATATCATAATCCCCGTATGTCCCATACCATACGTCACATTGTTATACATTTACATTTCTACTTTATGATTAGTTTCTCATTAACATGAATCATTATTCATTAATCTGAATCATTTCTCATTAATATGAATCGTTACTCATTAATATGAATCGTTTCTCATTATCATGAGTTAAGCTTTTCAATTCTATAAGCATAAACATTTATTAACTTAATTCCATTAACTTTCTCTATTTACCGTTATCTACAATTATCACCGTAGATAGATTTAACCACAATATATCTATACAATCATTTAATCCATTATATATATATTCATATATAATACGGCACCCCGAGTCACAGCTGCGGTGCAATGCATTACTCTGCTATCATGTCCCATCATCGCAGGTCGTCGAATATGGGACTACAGGTTCGGTAAGATTCCACGAACCACAAACAACAACAAACAAATTGGAGGCGAACATAGTTCTCGTATCCATGGGTCACGCACATACCTACGCACCCACAGTCAGCGGACTTATCAACTCCCCGATAAGTCTTTCATAGACCTATGTTCTCGAGCGACAAATCAAAGATCCCTTGGATTCATCAGGATATGACTGCCCTCACGCGTAAACCTCCCACCGATAGCAAGTAAGCTAGGTATGTCATATACATAATCATCAATCAATCAAATAGGTATTATCATACCTATAATATAATATCAATAAGGTAATTATCACTACCCTAAGATATTTCCCATACGTATCATTATATCTCTTTTAAAATATCATATCTATACTTCATTAATTATCCTCGCATCCTATAACATCTCTCCACTACCGACGTCGTTAAGGTTCATACGCGGAGCGTCTCGCAAAGCGAAATCCAAACAAGGAACCCCTCCAATACACTACTACTTAACTTTGTCAATCGAGGAGGTCCGAAAACTTAAACTATGCGATCGGGATAACCTCATAACCTCTTTCAACCAAATGTATTCTAAGCTCCCATCTCATAAGATTCAAATAGGATTTTCCTCAACATATATTCAGTAAGAAGTCACTAATATCCTACTGGTCCATAACATCATTCCCCCGAACTACTACGAGTTTAGTTTTCTTTTTTTTTTTTAAGGTTAAAACCGATAGTTTCAAATCTCTTATAAACACATATTCTTTCACTTAGGATGAAACCCTCTTGTAAACTTAAGGATACCCAGGTGTTATATCAAATCACCCCTACTGGTCCTATCATAATTCCTCATACATCCCTATTTGGAATTTAACAAATAAATCTAGCAACCCAAATTCATTTTCGGGGTTTCTAAACTACCCCAAAAATTATGCCGAACATCTACGACATTAATTGTAGCCGTAATTTTTCCAATTCCCGATTTGATTTCCGAGTTGATGATTTCAACCCGGAGCTGTCATCTTGTAAAAATCATATCAAATCGTAGAAAAATCAGAAAAATACGCGGTCAGCGCCCACGCGACCGTATCGAAAAGATCTACAACTTTCGTGTTTTGTCCGAAAGCTAAATCATTTATCTTCTTGGCCGAAAATGACCCCAAAGGCTACGGGTTACTATTCATTATCTCTCCCAAAATCCCAAACTCCATTTTTCTCCATTTTTACACATTCAAACCTTCATATTAACCTCCAAAATGAGTTATGATTATTTCTACATGATATATCAACATATATGAACGATTTCCAATACTCTAAACATCTTAGTATCATCAAGGGATTGGATAAAAAAACATGTTTATCTCCTTATTTCCAGAATTTATCAATATATCATCTTCAAGAACACATCAATGGTATTTCAGATTTTTCTTCAACATATTCATGATCATTTCGTGGATTAATATCATCCTACAATATATGTTTACTTCCTATATTATTTCAGTTTTCCAGAAATCCATTTAATACTCCATTATTTCTTCCAAACAATCATAATCTTCTCTTTTCATATTATTCTAACATGGACAATATACAAACTTAAATTGCCATTATCAAACACTTGCCTTTCTTGTAGGTCTGATCCTTTGGTGTAGTATATTTCAGTTGGTTGTCCCTTCTCCGGTCAAACTCCGGTGGTGGCTGGTGGTGGTTGGTGGTGGTGAACCTTAGTTCTTGTTCTTCACCTTCCCAAGTGACTTTTCCCTTCCCAAGCACTCTTACACTCTCTCTAGGAAGATGGCTGCTCTTATTTGTGAAGAGGAGATGAATAACCCCCATACACTTAATCTACCAATACTTATAATAGTGCCAAATCCGTAATCACTATTCATCCCTCCTAGAAAAATGACCAAAATGCCCTTTCGGGTTGTCTATTCATTTCCAAATGACCCGAGACTCAAAATTAACATCCAAATAGACTTTTCTGACTATTTCGAACCTTCCGGACGCAACGACGCAGTCGAAATGACTATTAAGTCGATAAAAAATAAATTTCCTTTTTTAATTTAATAAACTAGTCCCGACACGTCCCATACCGCGTCTGACTAAAAATATAAATTACCGAATCTATATCATACGGTCATCTCAATGACATCACATTCATATATTACCTAAATATCTTTAAGTAATATTTAGAATCATCCATATAAATATCCACCGTATGGATAAAACCCGAATGAATTAATTAATAATAAAATCTAATTAATCCATTAAATTAAAATATAACCCATTTTAAAAGTCATTTAAAAATACGGGGTATTACACGTCTATACCAAATGTGTCCCGTAATATCCGCAATGCATCACGGCTCGTCGAGGACATCGGAATAGGAATTCAAATCAGGCATCCTTGCGGAGGAGTACCTGAGCGAGACAAGATGCATATGCAACAAGAAATGTAAACAGGTCAGGGCCCGGTTCTATATGATTACCAGATGAGTAAAAAGTATGACAGTTATGAATAAGATCATGCTAGAAAAGATAAAAACTTATTTACACAGTTTAAGGCATAAGCTAAGACAATTTAAAGAAATGCATGAATTAAATTTAATTCTGCATGAGAAGAGGAAAGATTAACATAATTTAAAAACTTCCATCATGAATACCGATTCATTTCATAGTTTATTCCCTAACAGGAAAAATAATTATACTTATAAGCTCTTTATGGCTTTTATTTCAATTTTTATTCCAATTTCATGCCCATCCTGGCATTACCATTCCTTAGCAGGAATATCATTATCAACAAATGCTCTTTGTGGCATTTCATTGTGCTCTTTATGGCACTTCATCGTGCTCTTTATGGCATATCTCATACATCAAGTCCACCTTGATTATGAATAGTTATATCTATATACATATAACGTTTCTAAGACCGCCCCTCCGAGTTTCCCCACTAGGTGCGCCCCTAAATGACCATCATCTTCCAGGGCCTATCTATACAAGACAACCTGGGCACCTATAACAAAATACGTCGGGAAGCGGCCATATGCCTGGGGGAGAGTCAAGACCACACCCGGAATCTCCTCACCAACGCAAAAAACATAACATATCGCTCATATGGCCTATGGACTATATCCACCCTGCATTCATTAGCCAGGGGGCATCACCAAGCGCGCGAACTTCCCTTATGATGTCATTTAGAGAGGTGTGTATCAAGTAAATTAGCATTTACCATATTCATGATTAAGTAAATTAGCATTTACCATCATCATTACCATTTCCATTTCATTTCATTTCATTTCCATGGATATGTTTCATTTTATCCGAAACCATTACCATTTACTTTTTGTAAATAATATAACTTATTATCCGGAGCCATATGATAAATTATATCGTTATTGTAACCTCAAAGAAGTGAATGAACTTTCAATTTATTCTCCCAACACACTTTTATGGTGTTATTACAAACCATCAGGACTAATATAGCTCGAATGAGCTCCTAAAGTCTCCCAAACATAATACTATAACTCTTAGTTTTATAAAAATGGACTAGAAGAAAAGAATGCCCTAACACCAATATGCATAACCCCGGAAAAGGCCCCACATTACCCATTCCTAGTGTAGGGGAAGTAACTAACTCAATTAAAACTCTAGGACACTTAGTTTACTTCATTAAAGAAGGTTCCTAGGCCCTAGACTAAAAGAAAAATGAATTGGAACTAAGTAAGAAAATCACTCAAAAATGCAGGGTTTCCGAATCGATTCGGCCTAGCCGAATCGATTTGGGTTCAAGAAAGAGAATCGATTCGGACCATCTGAATCGACTCGGTCAGGAAATCCTAACTTCTGCATAATTTCTGAATCAATTCGGACTATCCGAATTGATTCGGTCGACCCAGACCTGGAAACTGCCTCAAGGCGAATCGATTCGGCCAGGCCGAATCGATTCGGTTCTACAGATTTGCCTAGTTTTGCCTTAAGGGTTATGAACCCTAATTCTCCCAAACTTCAAATCTCTTCCATTTTACCCACAACCAACTGCAATTATCTACCTAAAATTTATCCTACACGATTTATAACCATTATTATTTCACAATTTTATCATCAAAACTAAGATTAGGGTTTAATTCCCATAAATTCCATTTTTGATCTCCAAATGAATATACATAAATATCATACAACTTATTCATCTTAAATCACATATTAGCAAGTAGAAAACTTGCCTTGATGTAGAAATATCATATTTCTTTAAGTCGTAGCAACAATCCATCTTCAATCTTCATTTTTTTTTTCTTTCTCCTCTTTTCTCCCAAGCTTTATTCCTCTCTCTTTTCTCTCTATGTTTAAGACACAAAATAGGGAATTAAGGAAATTTAGAAGGATAAAATCGGGGGTTAACATAAGTCTCCCAACTTAAGTGGTTAATACCACCTTAATATGACTCGCAAATACGAGTTTCAGTTAAAACTAGGTAAAAGTGCCCAAAATACCAAAATACAATATGGCACTTATTTTGACTGTCTCGCACATTCCGGGACTAACTACGCCCTCTAAAATGGCATCCGATAATTTTATAAACCATTTCAAGTCCCAATATCATTTAAACCAAAATGTCATTTAAAATACATGACACTATAAATCATACCACATGAAGATATTTACCTACATAATCGGTAAATATACAACATCCCAGTAAATATTAACTTCTATCTCATTCAATTAATATTTACTCCAGTTCCCACATTTTATATAATCACCTTTTTCGGTAAAATTCGTATAAAATGAGCCTCCCAGAATCGAGGGCTGTTACAGATCTGCGTGGATTTCAGAGACTTGAATAGAGTTTATCCCAAAAATGAGTTCCCTCTTCCCTCCATTGATAGCTTGATGGATGCAACGGATGGACATGAGATGTCTAGTTTCATGGATGGGTATGTAGGGTATAACCAGATCAAGATGGACCCCACAGATGCAGAGAAGACAGTGTTTAGAGCCCCATTGGGAAACTTCATGTACAAGGTAATGACATTTGGACTCAAAAACACTAGGGATACTTATCAAAGAACAATGATGGCCATTTTCCATGACTTCTTTCACAAATTTGTGGAGTTTTATGTGGATGATTTGGTTATCAAATTGAAGAAGGAGGGGTCCCACCTGATGATCTGAGGAAAGTATTTGTCGTATGTAGGAAGTATAAACTGAAGATGAACCCGTTGAAGTGCATTTTCGGAGTAACCAGTGGAATGTTTTTAGGCTTTGTGGTAGATCGACAGGGAGTACAGATGGACTAAGACAAACAACGAGTGATCTTAGAGATGCCAAGTATAAGAACGGCGAAGGAGCTCAAGACTTTCCTCAGCAAAGTATCCTACTCTAGGAGATTTGTGCCTGAATTGGCCGAAATAACACACTCATTGATGCATCTTTTTCCAAAGAACACAAAATTTAAGTGGGAGGAAATTCACCAGGAGTCTCTCACCAAGCTGAAGAAGCTACTCATTTCACCACAGACTATGATTCCTCCAAGGGCAGGAATACCGCTGCAGTTATACCTAACATCCACCATGAGGTTCATTGGAGATCTGTTAGCACAAGATATTGATGGGCATGAACGGCCAGTCTACTACCTTAGTAGAATCATACATGGGCCAGAGGTCAGGTATAGTATCTTGGAAAGGAATTGTTTAGCCTTGGTCTTTGTAGCACAAAACCTTAGATACTATATGTTGTGTTTTACAATTCATATTGTAACGAGATGTGATCCTATTAAGTTTTTGTTGGCAAGAATTATATTAATGGGCAGGACAGCTAGGTGGTTCCTCATCCTCTCAGAGTATGACTTAAAGTGCGTGGTCCCTTGCATGATCAAAAGCCAGGCATACACAGACCTCTTGGCAATCTTTCCGTCTAGGATATTTGAGCCACCACGAGAGAGCATTCCAGGAGATGATTTATATGATAATCACTCATATATAAGCGAAGAGGAATGGATGATGCAGTTCGATGGATCTTCAGCAGAGAAAAAAGGAGGAGGAGGAGTTATTCTTTCAAGGGGTACAAAATAAATTTGTCTTTCCTACAAGTTAGACTTCCCTTATTCCAATAATGAAGCAGAGTATGAGGCGTTGGTACTTGGGTTGTTGGAGGCCCTTCTAAGGGGAATTTATTGACTCTGCATCAAAGGTGATTAGAACTTATTGATTTAGCAAGTAAATGGAGAATCTGCATTGAAACACCTCAGTCTGGGACCTTACATAATAATCATCCAGAGGCTCCTCAACCAGTTCCATCGGACCAAGATCAAGAGGCATCCTTGAACAATGACCCGCCATCCATACGCTTATGCCACCATTGCTCAGAAGATGATCATGAGAGACGATACAACTACAATCATGATTCAACGAAGAATAACTCCCTCAGTGGTACAGTTAATTCTGCCGATGGAGGATGACTCTGACTGGAGGGAGAGATTAGAAAATAATTAGAGTCCGGGGAAGGAGCAATGGAACTGAAAGAGTTAGCCCAATACTTTACAAATCAGGGAAAGCTCTACTTCAAAAATGCAGGAGGATGGATGTCAAGATTCATCGACCTAGAAGAAGTAAAGTGGATCCCTCTTTACATGAGAATTTAAAGGGAGGGATACTTCTAGCCTAGAATGAAGCAGGATGCGGCCGAGCTACAACGGAAGTGTGACAAATGACAACCGTTCTTCGAAGCAGTTGAGTGGTATTTCATTGAGTATCAACCAGATTAAAGGAAGCCCTATATTGACTTCATTAAAGATAGAGTTATCCCAATACAAAAGATAGATACGATAGGAATCAAACGAAGAGCCCTAAGGTTCTACGTTCAAGAAGGGAAGCTTTATCGAAGAGGGTACTTCAACAGGACATCGCGGTGTATCACAAAGGAGGAAGCCACCGAAGTCCTCAAGCAAGCTCATGATCCATCTCACATAGGAGGGAAAAAGTTGTATGACCAGCTGATGACGTTGGGGTATTATTGAACAATAATGGAGAAAGACTCTGTTGACTTCGTTCGAAAATGTAAAGTTTTCCAACTGCATGGAAATATAATCCATGCTCCATCGGTGGATCTACACTCTATGGAAGCACCTTATACTTTTCACACTTGATCATTTGACCTAGTAGGGGCAATACATCCTTCTTCGAGGGGGAAGATTTGGATACTAGTGGCAACAAAGTGCTTTACGAAGTGGGCTGAAGTAATACCACTAAGAAGGGCAACGGAAGGGGTGGTGAGAAACTTCATCAAGTAATATATCATTTGTCATTTTGGGATTCTAAATGTTATTCTCTCTAATAATGGAACCCCCTTCGTTAACAATGCTCAGAGACAAGTACTCCATTGTTCATCACACTTCAACGATGGCGTACCCAAAGGGAAACGGTCAAGCCGAAGAAACTAACAAAACATTGGTTAACATTTTAGCCAAGGCGATGGAGGATTTCCTGGGATCATGGGATGACAAGATACCAGCTGTGTTGTGCGCCTATTGAACAACTAAAAGGAAGCCTATAGTATATACTCCGTTCTCCCTTGTGTATGGGGCTGAAGCAATTCTCCCGATGGAGTTGGAAGTTCCCTTAGCCCGATATTCCTTGTGAAGTAGCATGCTCCCTTAGAACAAACATGTCCAGTTGGAAGCGTTGGACAAACACAGAGATAAATCAATCACTTTCAAATGTACATGAAGCAGCTCTCTAGGGCGTATGACAACTTGGTGAAACCAAGGAATTTCATGGAGGGAGACCTCATTTTGAAGGCAGTAGTGAAGAACATTAGGGGGATTTCTCTACCTAAGTTTGCCGCAAATTGGGAGGGACCTTTGATTATAAAGGAGGCTCATAATTCAGGTTATTGATTAATTTCTAAGATGGAAGAAGACAAACCATTTAATATTAACAATAAATGGTCGAAAGTCTATCATGTATAAGCAATTAACTTTAGATCATCATTGTATCTAGTTATTTTGTTATGAGTATATATTTTTTTTCTTTATGAAGAGATGTCTTTTATTACAACTTGAGTGTAATGAAAGATTGCAGATTTTGTATTTTATGCAAGTAGTTATAGCACAGAGAAGTGGCACAGAAAAACATATAACCTTTCTTTCATTCATAAATTTTGAGGCATTACAAAATTGAGAACTATTGCCCAAAAATTACATAAGAGAAAAAAGGAAAATATATACAAGTGTGAAAAAGATTATTGGCCTAAGAGGAACCACAAGTCTAGAGCAGAGAAAAAATCTCCCAGCAGGACCAAAGAAGCTGCTAGGCATGATTGTTGGGCATAAATAGAAACCTCCAATTTTGTTTGAACTTGTGCACACTCAATAAGGAGTTTCTCCCATTTTAGCTTCATCATATGCAGAGCTTCTTTGATATCCTCTACCTCCTTATTGGGAACTTCAAGTAGAGGTGCTAGCTCATCCAGCCTTGCTTCTTCAATTCTTTGAACCTCCCGATGCTTCTGCAGCAGTTCCCTCTGGATTTCCAATTGCTAACTCTTCAAGGTCTTCAAGTGTCCAATCATCCAGCTAAATTCGAAGACATCTCATCCCAACTCCTTTAGATAGCCCAAGAATTGGTTGAGGAGGGGCCTGGTAAAGTTTGCAGTAGGAGTACTGATGATATCATCAACAACGATCACTATATCTTGAAGCCTGTAGCTCATCACCGGAATGTTTGTACGAAGGAAATTAACAGTGAAAATCTCAGGGTGATGGTTTATAATCTGCTCAATTACCAAATGATGGCTGGCAGGCATTTGGGGAGATCATTAAAGGATCATGAGATAGAATTCATGAGGAGCCAAGTTAGGTAAAGGGAGCTCACAACCAGATTCGTTATCGGTTATCATACCTGTCATGGAACCTTGTTCGTTGTGACTAGATTCTTCTAAAATAGCCTGTTCGCGATGGGGCGACGTGATGGGCGAAGGGACTGATGGAGGTCTCTCTCCAGCTAGAAGGGACGCACTAGTAACCTGAGAACAGGTAGAAAAATTAATGAGTGGAAGAAAAAAAAAACAAATCTCTTAACAAGTGTTTTCATTGTTAAGTCACCGTTACTGGTGGAGTTTAACCCAAAATCTTAACAAGTGTTTTCATTGTTAAGTCACCGCTATTGGTGAAGTTTGACCAAAAATCTTAACAAGTGTTTTCATTGTTAAGTCACCGTTACTGGTGGACTTTGACCAAAAATCTTAACAAGTGTTTTCATTGTTAAGTCACCGTTACTAGTGGAGTTTCACCAAGAATCCTAAAAAGTGTTTTCATTGTTGATTCACCATTACTGGTGGAGTTTGACAAAAAAATCTTAACAAGTTTTTTCATTTTTAAGTCACCGTTACTAATGGAGTTTGACCAAAAATATTAAACAAGTGTTTTCATTGTTAAGTCACCGTTACCAGTGGAGTTTGAATGTTTGAAAAATGAGACTCTTCTAGATTGTACATTGTCAAGAATAAAGGACAAACAACAAGAAACGAAGATAAACTAGCGAAATACCTCAGCAATGGCTGGAGCAAGAACAGGAGTCACCAAGGAGTCTACAACGGTGGGAACTACTGGGGACAGGTTCGTCTCCTCAAAAGCCTTAATGGCATCCTCAACTAGAGGAACCTCAATGTTCGGTAAAGCTCCTACACCAACGAATGGTATTAAGGCCAATATTTAGGTGGCGTTGGACGAAGACGTTTGACCTTATATGGATGCACCCACAATTTTAGTGTCAGAAGAAGCACCTTGCTGGGCAGAAGGGTCAATAATGGCTTTAGGAATGGGAAGAGTCCCGAAAGACGTTGATCGAATTAGACCTGGAGAGAACTGCAAAATAAAACTATGTGTTAAAAGTGGGAAATAAATACAGAAGAAAAGAGACATGCTTCACATTTAACTCACCTAGGTAATGTTGCTAAAGAGGGTAACTGTAGTGATGGGTCTTGTCAATACAAATGGAAGAAGAACGTTACCCAATAAATAAGCCACTTCGACCTGAGGCATCCCAAAAGGTTAAAGTTCAGTAAAAAAAGGAGAGAAAGGACGTCAGACCTAACAGTGTTCAGAATGTTCTACCTCTGGAGAACCTTTCACAGCAGGAACGATGGGCAGAGGAACCTCGGGCTGGGGTGATAATTCAGAGGAAGCTGGGGGATCTTCCTTTGGCTAAAAGGAAATTCCCACAGATTCAGTGAAATCACCCCTGTAGCAGCATCCTTCGCACATTTGGTGGACAAACTATGAGAGTAAGTAAGCCCTATCATGGGGGAACGGGGGAGGAGTTATACCGGTCTGAGAGGAATTAAAACATCCCCCAATAAAAGGACTCACGGGGGGCTGGGCCTTTCTTCTTCATCTTCCTTCACCAAAGTTGCTAAGAGTTAGACAGATGTAGTTTGTTATAAAAAAATGAAAAAAAACACATGTAGACCTCTAATCCAGTGAGATAATGGGATGATATAACCATTGGTGAGGAAGGATGGAAAGCAGCAGAAGGAGCTACGGAGAGATGTACATCAGGAGTCCATTTTTTCTTGGACTTAGTACCCATAGTCTTTTTCCTCACACCAGCAGCACCTACACTTGGAGGAACCTTTGATATCTTCTTTCGCGTTGACCCTCCTTCAAATGGATCTACTACGATAGTGGAGAAGGCATTAGAAGGAGGAATAGGGTGAGCGTTTCCTCAAAACTCAGAATTTATGTGCTCTACCTCAGCTTGAATATTCTTCCTCAACTCCTCACTCACTTCGGCAGATATATGAGGAGGAACGGATGAAATGAGGAATGCCTCCAAGGGAGATTTAGACTGAGGTTGGGACTTATACTTTGAGGAAGTCCCACTCTTGGACCCCCTAGTTTTTTTGGCTGGGGTTTGGGAAGGTCCTTCACTATAAGTTGCTTTGGTTGGAACTCCTTCACCAGAAACACCTTCATAAGGAGCAGGCTGTTTGGGTGTTGGGGCTTTCTTGGGCTTTGGAGTAGTAACAGGAATCATGGAGCAGTATCGAGGAAGCTCAGTGGGAGGTTCCTTGGGAGTTTTACTCAATGGGAATTCCATTCACAGAATGGAGTTTCCTTTTAAACCCAGTTCCTGTGAAGAAAGAGAGAGCACTAGGGGATATACAGGAGTCGCCTCAATAAATTCAAAGATTTGGGCCAGTTGATTCGGCCAATACTTGGTGGCAAATAAAGAATTCACATCTCCTTGCCTGGATATACTGGGGATGGTGACTCTGTTAAATATTGTGGAGCTCACCCCCCATTCAGAAATGTAATTGAAGAAAGAACAAGCCTCGTTGAATGTAACCTTGGGGTGGTTTAGCTAAAAAATAGGGCGAGGAGCCCCTTGGTCATAACCAAATTGACGAGCACACCGATGGGGGTTATAATATTTGCAATTATACCCCCACTCGATGTAGTATGGTAAGTAACTTGGAGAGAACAGAAGAACCACAATAAGTGAAGGGTCTTCTTCCATAAGGTCCACAGTTATTGGTTTGACCAATCGTGGCTCATTTCTAAAAAAATCATAAGTATGGAGGAAAACTTCCTCTCCATAGGGACGCATCACAAAACGGTCCCGTGTGTCAATAACAAAGACTAATAACAAAATGGTCCCGTGTGTCAATAACGGTCCCGTGTGTCAATAACAAAAACCTCCTCTTGTGATAAACGTAAGAACGGGGAGGCATAATTGTTTTCTCCCAAAGGAAGACGGTTCATTTTAGCTGCCACATCGAGGAAATGTGCATAGAGGATGCCCGTCAGAAGTACGAAGTTAGAAAATTTGGCCAAGTTATAATGGCCAAGAGATCGTTCCATGTCAAGGTGGGTTCTATCAAGCCATGTATAGAGTGATCCTAGGGCAATTGAAGCCATAGGAAGCTTAATACCCCAGCCAAACGAAGGGATATGTTGATGAGGTCCCTTCAGGGTTGGTCTTTAGGTTTCCTTGGTAAAAGGAAGCGAGAGAGAATGATAAGGATGTAAAAAGCTAGTTCTAATTATGTACCTTGACCAGGGGCAGCCTCAAAAGAGCTATCCTTAAAAGGATCTCGGAAGAAATAGTTGAAGAGGGGAGTGAAGGTGGTTTTATTTGAAGAACTTGTGCACCTTCGATAAATACGGTCCAACTTTGAATGGTCGGCAGCCTCTTGGGCGTCCAAGGCTTCATCAGAATAGGGCTCATGGCCTGTGGCCTCAAGGCCCAGAAGTTCACAAACGTCTTCCAACATTACTGTAAACTCACCCCATGCATCAATGAAGGTGTGAGTGGTAACGTTCCAGTGAGACACCAGGATGGGGAGGGCGGCATTGTTATTTTTTATAGAGTAAATTCACCAAACCACTTGGCCCGATGAAGCCCAATTTTTGTGAGGATGGTAGCGTGGGAACTCTGCATGTGGGCATTAAAGGTAGCAAAGTGAGCAGGAGAACCCCCAGGCCCTTCGAAGTTAATATGGGACCATGGGAAGTCCCCTCGCTCAAGTCTAAATCGAAGAGTCCCCTTTGGTTGAGAAAACCCCAATCCACAACATTTTCATACTCATCACCAAGTACCATGGAATCACACTTGGTGTTAAAAATTCACGTCTTGCAAAACCCAGAAAAATCATCACCCTGGACAAAAATGGAGGATCAACGGTAAAAATGCAGTTCCACTTGACGAGCGACAGTCAAAGAGGTGGCACCCTCAGTAACAGCAGCAGCATAAGTGGTGACAGCAAGGGTGGCAGGTGTAGTGTTGGTGGAAGACGCACCAGGTTTGCTTAAAGAATCCATTATAGATGAAATCGAGGTACAGAAAGCTTGAAAGATCTACTAAATGAGTAACAATGGAGTAACCAAAGGTTGAAGATGATTACAGAGGAAAGAGACAAAGAAAGGCTAGACAATAATGGATTTTTTACAGACTTTGTCTCTCTAAAGTATGCCTAGAGTTTGAAGAAGACAAAGAAAATAGTTAATTGCTTTGAAAAATAGACGTTTGAATTCTTTCAACTCGTCTTTTGAGTTTCCCACTAACACACGTGAAAAGACGCCTATAATCATTTCAAGTGGACACGTGGCACTTTGGGGAGTGTCTTGATAGTTGAAAAGACATCACCACGTCATTAATGAAGTGACGCATGGGGAATAGAAAGGTTTTTCTTCCTTGGCAAGTTTGAGTTTTAGCGCCAAAATTTTTGTCAGACATATCTAATCGCGCTCAACGCAGAAACTGTCCCAACGGTTAAAAAAGCTACGATATCCCCTCACCATAAGTCCAAATGTTGTT
This sequence comes from Sambucus nigra, assembly GCA_949130495.1. Taxonomy (NCBI): domain Eukaryota; kingdom Viridiplantae; phylum Streptophyta; class Magnoliopsida; order Dipsacales; family Adoxaceae; genus Sambucus; species Sambucus nigra. Next base: position 162,925,637 of record OX422220.1, on the reverse strand, counting down.
TAAATTGTGACTCGGGTACATCAGGGAGAAATTTTTTGCTTTTTCGAACATGAAGAAATGATGACACAGCAGAGCCCAAATTAGCCAAGGAAGTAAAGATAGAACGATTGAAGCTCGGCAACAGGAAAAAGTGGCGATGTCCCTTTGCCAAATCGCCGACAATCCGCAGCACTTTGGTTCAGGTACATCGGGAAGAATTTTACTTTTTCCTGTAAGTAATAATGGCAGAGGCCATAACGAAGATAGAGACACTAAGGTTCATCGAATTGAGAAGTTTTCGTGCAGACATTTCTTATTCCCACAACAAAACTCTCCACGAAGGGGCAAATATAGGGGGCTTGAAGGTAATCATGAGATTAGAGATAATCCCCTCATTAACAACAGTGTTTGGGATTAGGATAGTGAGGCCGCTCAAGCGAGGCAGCCTAGCGTGGCAGATCAAGTGAGCCAACTTGGCATGATGGCTCAGCGTGGCAGCTCATACTTTATCTTTGTTGCATTAATTAGTCATGTTGTATCTCTTGTTTATATTGACCACGAGCTATAACGATTGTAATTATGTAACGATTATAATGGCATTCAGTGTGAGGTCGAATGGTACTCACGAGAAACTAGACTTGGCAGGGCTTGGGAGAACTTTCATGATTTATCGAACGACCTCGCGGTGGGAACTTCAGATGGACTTGGTTTGGAGGATTAAGAAGTCAGGCACCACTGGGGTTTGTCCTGACCATCTTAGATACACCTGGTAAAACACCAAAGGACCTTGACCATGGAACCTTGGGCAGGGCAGCCTTGAAATATATCGACCGTTGACTTATGAACCAAAAGACCCTCTACTTAATGTCACATCCACTCTATGAGATGTCACTAGACAGTTATGCAATGTGAAATCTGCACTTGAGTAAACCACCTTGGTATTTGGGGGTGTCAGATAGTTGGTGTGCCACCTTTGTGATGGCAGCCCCCTGACACACAATGGTTAGGCAAAAGGCATGTCTTGACATTTAATGTTTATGACATGCAGCTAACTAGTACATTAGGCATTTAATGTTTGTGACATAAAGTATGAGGTATGCCTTTCACATTTATAAATGAATGAGTTATCTCGGGAGTGGTGTGGGGGCTATTTAAGGGCCCCAACCACCTCTGAGGAATGAATGTTTTTTTGACAGTTCAGAAGTTATTTCTAAAGATAAAAAATATATCAGACAGAGATTTATTACAAACCAAAGTTCACTCACCCACCATTGCCATTTGTTACGAAGCTTTTAATACTTATTAGAGATCTTTGAGGGTGGTTAGGGTGTTTGGCTACCTGCCAAGGTGTATCTATCATTCTTACTTCTCTCTCCCCCTAAATGAATTACCTCTGAGTTCCTTATTATCTTTTGAGTTATACACGAGAGATTTGTAAGATCAAACTTAGTTCATCTCTATAGAATTGTGATTGTGTATTATACTTAGTCAAAGGTGTTTCTTGATTAACTTATCATTATTGCACTCCAAAAGGGGTTACACCTCCGTCTTATCTAAACTACCCTCTTACAGATAGGATTCGGGAAGAGGTTAGCCACCCAACCATATTTATAGCTTCTTCGAGAGTAGTGTAAGGAGGGATTGTGGGTCCGGTAAGGAGATTTATCCAGGCATTTCAGTTTAACTAAAAGGACATAAAAATCCCACATAGGGTGATATTGGCATAGGTCTTCTTGAGATGATCAAAGACTTTGCTCTCTTCAATGGGTATTTTTGGCATGAGAAGTTCTTCGACAACTCCCTTCCCTTTTTTTCAATTTCATGGGTAATCGGGTCTTTATACTATCTCCCTGACCAGGTCATGTGATTTACTGAGGAGGGGAATAATAGGAATCTTGTGGATTCATCTGCCTCAGTTTGAATGGCCACCTTATTGATTACCCTAACAGATCTTTGAAGGATATCATTCCATAGAGGATCGCTATGGGACTAACTTCCTGATGATTGGGTTCATGATCTGAACTGTCAAAATTACCCCTTACCTAGTGAGGACTATGTATTTTTGCCAAGACTAATAAATACATTCAACAACCTTGATGGATTCATCATACAAATACTCCCACTCGGCGGGGAGGTGCGGGAGTCAAGAACTAACTGTCCCTAATTCTTCAAAGTGTAGAGTAACTCAGAAATGTTGCAGATTTCATTTGTCTATCGAAACATGTCGGTCATGGTTTGTACCACGTCCTCTAGACTGACTTTTATAATGGGTACTACCTAATTATTTAATTTTCGAGCCCCATATTGGGCTTCTATGAACAAGTCACTAAACTTGTGACAATCAATAGTCATCTCAGCGGGCAATTTTAGCTCAAACTCTAAGAGTTAGTTCAACACAAATGGTAACTCCATGGCTCTCCCCTCAAATAGGGTGCAGACGAAAATACAAGCCCATGTAGGGAGTTGCAGCTTTATTGGTGAAGCATGTAGGGTACAAGAGAAAATATTGGCAAACCTTGAGTGCTTTGGGTGAGATTATGGGGACGATAAGTTCTTTGTTGGGCACGATTTGAGTAAATGGGTAAAATTCTGGGTCACTTTCTAGAAAGATGTCATCTGTATGTGCTGGAAGTGGATATAAGGTGTATTGGGTTTAGGAATATTCGGTGGGGCAATGATACCCAGATTAATTAGGCCTTGGATATTTCTAAAGTGGAAGCATTGGTCGGTGGTATGACTATTGGATTGGTGGAAATCACAATGGGCTTCGAGTTTGAAATTTTTAGGGATTAGATTTAGTAATGAATGAGGGTGGAAGGGTTCGATGAGATTTTGGCTTAATAAGGACTGGTAGACTTTAGACATGTTAGCATGGAGCTCGATGTACTCTTTCTTGGTAAGATTAGGGCGATTTTTGGATGCCCAAAAGGAAGTAGATTGGGAAATGTTATTGATGGTTGAGACTGTAGCACTGGCGAGCTTCTCATACTTTTGGGGAATGATTTGTCCGTTCACTTTCTTTGGTTGAGACGCCTTCCTTAATTTCTACACCGTACTCTAAAAGGGCTCGAAAGTGTGTGTCATATTGTCCTCCCATGGATGATTGGATATGAGGGAAGAAATTTTTTTTCACAATACTGACTTGTTCCTCCTCGGAGGGTCTGTTGTTCATGGTAGCATCTTTTTATTTCCACCTTCCTATGAAGCTACTGACTATTTCACCATGTTTTTATTCAAAAAAAAACTCTAGATCTGGTGCATAACCTCTAGCTCCTCGTTGTACTTGTACTAAGACATGAATTCTCGGGCAACATCCTCCTAACTATGGATTCTAGATTTTAAGGTACAGAAACCACCGAAGGTGACTTTCTTTCAAGGTCTGCTGGAAAATCTAGGATATTATCTCTTCGAATACACCAAGGAGGGTCATCGCTCGATGATAGCTTCGAATGTGAACAATCGGTGGTTCGCTTCCCCTTAACTTCTTGATAATTGACATCTTAAACTTATCTGATTGTGTGGATTTGGGATAGGGAGACATATGGGTGTAGTCCATGTAGTTCTCAGATATCTTTACCTGATCGAACTTCTTTAACAATAGTTCGAGGTCTTCCTTGACCTTATTCAGTTCCTCTTGCTTGGGATCCATGGGTACTAATAGGTAAGCCCCTAGTTGGCAAAGTTAGTAATAGGGAGTTAAGTTGGTGGAAACCCATTGGAAGTGGGGCACACGAATCATGCTAATACTCTTTTGGGACTCAAACAATCTCGGAAGCGGGTTGATCCATGGTAAGAGGAAAGAGAACCTTGGGTTCTTTGGCAATCTGGGTCCGGTGAAGCTTCATTTCATGGACATCAGTTTGAAGGTTGTCAATTTAGGCACTTAGTTGGGCTAAGACAGTCATCACATCGGGATGCACATTTGGTGCTTCATCATTGTTCCCCATGAAGGGCTTGTGAAGGTAAATCCTAAAGGCAGATGAAGTAGCAAAAGAACCAGTGGATCTTTGAGGCGACTTGACAAAAGACTGCCAATAGGCAGCCAGGCTACAAAATGGGTATGTAGTCACCCTAAGAGGAAAAATGGTTCAAATTTATTTTTGAAAGAAGGAGAGAGATTTTTTTTTTCTATTTTGGAAAGAGGAAAAAATGCTTTCATTATTTTTGAAAAAGGAGGAGAAAATGAGAGGAATCTCAACATGATTATTATTATTATTATTGTTATTAGTAGGTTATCACTTGTATTAGTATTGCCTAAATGCAGGAAAAAAGTTGGACAAAACCCAAGCTTGGGAAAATAAGGTTTGAAAATATGTAAGACATGGTTTAACTTATTTCCAGGCTCACGGACAGGGACCTCTTTTGAAAAAAATGCGAAATAGAACAAAAATTCAAACGGTGTGCTGAAATTTTGGTAGAGTTTCACATGCTAACGGGCGAACTAAATATGAGTGCCCTAGGTTTGATGCATATATGAGGTTTACGAAATTGTTGGGCTAGTGAAAAGGTTCCCCTATTTGGCATGACTTCCACGATATACCTCTTGCCTATAAGCCAATCATTCATCGGTATGTGTGAACAAGCCAATTGATATACCTGAGTGTACATGAATTTCGCCACTATATACCTCATAGGGATAGTCTGTGTGAGAGCAAATTTGATATACTCGACGTACGTGAATGAGTTCCCTGCTATATACCTCCCGTCATGATCAAGCGATATGATATGGGGGAACTGTTCGATATACGTCGAAGGTACAAGGACAATGGAAGGTGGGAGTCATATCACCTAGTCTAACTATGACCCGTAGGACCAACGCCCATCACAAAGTGAACCCCCAGTACAGGACAAAATTTTGGTCAATATTGACATGATCTTGGTGATGTAGTTTGCAAAAATGCATGAATATTAATTAACATATTACGTAGAGAGATAATTTTTTTATCATTTTTTATTCGCACGATCAGTGAGGGGAGTACTAGACTAATGAGGGAGCATATACAACTATTATGAAAAGTAAATCTAGCATGGAGACTATACTACGCATGGATATATGTGAGTTAGTAAGTGACATGGGAATATATACAAGTTGGTGTGTGTGGTAGTGAGCCTATAGTTGGATCAACTACAAGTGATGTGTGGTATGTGTAAGTGACATTGGAGATATATACAAGTGTGGGAATTGTGGGTGTGAGATAGTGAAGCCTAAGCATGGATATTCTAAGTGGTGTGTGAATCATGTGAGTAGAAAGTGAAGTGTATGTGTTAGAGGTCTACATGGAGAGTATATACAAGTGAGTGAAGTGTATAGGTTAGTGAAAAGTTATATATACATGAGGTACATATACACAAAAGGTAAGTATAGGATAAAAGGGAACATACATGTAGGTGCATACGCACACATGCAGAAAAGAATGACTCTCATATAAAAAATAGAGTCTAGTCCTCTTAAAATGTACTCCCCAAGAGAGTCGCCATCCTGGGGGGTCTGAGGAGGGCTCCTCCCTTTTTCGGAGTGCGCACGAGATTGTCCCCATTCTCGGGGCGCTCGACCATCGTCGATGTGGGGTAATATGTAGAGATAGAGTCACCAGCCTATTTTGAACAAAATACGTAAAATAAATGTTGTCGCCTCGAGAGAAATGAATCAAGGACAATATTAATTCTTGTGAAACCAATTATTTCAAAGGTCTGGGGACTAAGTTACGGAATGGGAAGGTGTTAGGTACCCATCCCGCCCTTTCGGTCTCTCATGGGCACGTGTTAATCTTCTCCTATTAAATTCCGTTAAGTTTGTGCTCGTGTGCATATCATAGATGGAGAATGGATTTACTCAACTTTCATCATCGAATAGGACAAGGTGAGTTCATCCTTAGTTGTGTTCCCAAAATAATAATTCAAAATATAATGTAAGTGTTTTCCAATTCACAAGTTGTTATAAAAGCACGAATGCATACATTGGGCGAGACACAAGCATGAAAGCATATAAAATCCATTAATAATATATATAATATAAACAAGGTAACAAAGGTGTATAAGGGAGGACTCTAGTCTAGGAATTTATCTAAGATGCCTACGTATCCCAAGAAGCCATCAAAGTCCACGTAGTTCAAGGATAATGTAGGGTGGGGTTTAACCCATAAATCCAAACTGTAGATTTCTCTTATATGTTTGTATAGAGATAAATGAGCTTTAAATGTGAGGATGTGTAGTGAGAATCCCTACTTTTGAATTTATAGGTGAAACCACATATTCTTATTTTGGGGTTTCTTTAAGAAAATAAAGTATGTGAAAATACAACTAACAAAGGTTTAAGATTAATGTATGTGATTTAATGAAATAACGCGCTAAAGTAGAAATAAAACAAATAATGCTAAAACAAGAGAATTTAGAGAAAATGATGGAGAATTAGACCTCCATATGAAGACTTAAAGTGGATCTTAATTGTACTTGCGCTGATCCCACAACGAGGTGATGGTGGTATGAGGAGGTGTGGTGGTGGAATTTACAAAATGGAGTATGAAAAGGATGGAAGGAATGTGGCAAATGGGCTTTTTAGGAGGGGAACCACTCTAAATTTGAGAGAATGTTCTATAAATTGCTGAGAGTGATGTTTGGGGGTCTTTAGGGGTGCTTTTCAAGGTGAGGTCATGGAATCTATTTATAGGTATAGGGGATGCTGATTGTCATGGTCCTAAACCTACCTCTCAGCATAGATCCCCAAGCACTCCGCCGATAGGTAGCGTCCTAGGGTGCCATTCGGCAGACTAAGACAGATTTTTCTGAAAAATTATCGTAAAATGCGAATTGTAAGTCAGAATTGTGCATGGGGAGGACCGCTAGAAAGGGTATTAAGAGACTTTCAAGAATACATTAAGCCACTCCTGGGTTCAAGAGTTAACCGAGATCAAACGGAGCTGGAAAACTCGCATTGGTGACTAAATAGGAAATTTTTAGAGGAAAATGGGTCATTCGTCTGAACCGTGAGGTCGATTCATGCATGGGATGGATCATTGGAAAGAGTATTTATAGACCTTTGAGATTTTAACCAACTTTGTTTGGTTTGAAGAGTTGACTAAGGTCAAATCATGCCCATAAATGATCAATGATTCTTTGGAGTAAAATGAGTCATTCGTTTGTATCATAAGGTTGATTCGCACATGGAGGGAACTGTTGGAAAGGGTATTTAGAGCCTTCGAATGTTCATTCAGATTCATTCAAGCTGGAGAGTTAATTGGGGTCAAATGGGGCTCGAGAGCGCTCAGTGGCCTCCGGATCAATTTTTGGGGTAAAATTGATTGTTCATCTACATTGTAAGGCCGATTAGCTCACGGTGTGGATAGTTGGAAAGGGGAATTGGATACCTTTGAAGATTTATTGAGCTTCCTCTTGGGAAAATAAGTTTATTGAAGTCCGACGGGGCCAGGGAGCACTTGTTGGCCTCAAGATCGGTACTCGGAGTATGACCAAGGGTTTATGGTGAACGAGTGAGTGCTACGGACTTAAGAAGGTGATTGGGGATCCTAGGATGGGTTATCTATAGGTATTCAATTGGATCCATTTGGGACACCAATATGATAAGAAATCCGAGCATATAGTGTCAGAGCTTCGGCGTAACCCAAACCAAGGCGACACATGCCTTTTCTAATGTAGTGTAGTTTACCTCGTATCCGACTAGCGTTCATCTAGAGTGGTATATTTATCTCTCCTCACCTGATTCTTCAATTTATTAGGCCAGCATAGCCCCTACTATAGTGTCAATGACAATCAAGTATAGGAGGTGGGACACCTTACTACGGAGGCATGAGCACCTGAGATTGGGTTAAGTATCATTTAATTTGATCGAAGGCTTACTGACATGCCTCATTACAAACTTTTTTTGAGTCCTTCCAAAGAAACTTGAAGATGGACTCACAGCTAGAGGTCAAATGGTTGATTAATCGACTGATGTGTAAAATCTTATCCAAGATTCCACGCATCTCATTCTCCATCCAAGCTGGTGGCATCTCGAGTATAACTTAAGTTTAGCAGGGTCCACCTCAATTCCCTTTTTGTTAACCATGAATCCGAAGAGTTTTCCTTTTGTGACGCCAAATACACACTTTTGTGGGTTGAGCCACATCCGGAAGAGTCGTATTCGTTCGAAAAATGTCCTCATGGTAGGAATGTGACCTTCTCGAGTCTTAGATTTGATGATCATGTCGTCGATATAGACTTTGACTTCCCTGTGGATAAGTTCATTCTAGATTATTTTAGCGAACCTTTCTTAGGTATCCCCATAATTCTTGAGATCGAACGTCATGACTGTGTAGCAAAAGGTTCCTCCTAGACTAATGAAGGCGGTCTCCTCATAATGGTCAAGATGCATCTTAATCTAGTTGTACCCGACAAAACCTTTGACTAATAATTTAAGGGCATGATTGGAAGTGTTACCATGTCGATGTTAGGCAGAGGATAATCATCCTTTGGGGAGGCCTTGTTCAGATCTTGATAGTCGACGCACATGCTGACTTTCCTTCCTGATTTCAGCTTGGGGATGATGTTTGTAATCCTCGTAGGATATTTGACCACGCGAATAGAGCCTACGTTTATCTATTTTACTAGTTCAACTTTGACTTTGAGGGATCACTCTGTCCAAAGTTTTCTCTATTTATCCTTACAGGTTTTCTCTCTGGGAATGTAGGGATATCATGCTATGAAATTTCTGGGCCAATGTCAGGCATGTCATCATATGACCAAGCAAAAACGTCCATAAACTTTTTCAGAAAATATTCAAAGTGCAAACCCTCATGCTCGTCGAGGGTATACCCTATCTTAATATTGTGCAGATGGCTATTAGAATTGAGATTAATAACAAAAGTATCATCATCATTAGTTTGAACACGATTATGTTATTTAGTTTTTTTCCTTATCGAGATCAATTAAGAATTGTTTATTTATTAAATCAGCTTCATTAAAAGTTTGATAAGAATCAAGACAAGTTATGTAAGGCGTTGCAAGATACTTGAAATCATCATTTATTTCATTGAAAATGTTTCCAAGGAATACAATGGTGAGGACAACATCAAAGGAGACCTTGTTCAAATTACATTAGAAATAGGGGAAAAAATATTAAACTCGGGTATTTCTAGGAGAGTATGAACAATAGACTTCAGGTTGACTAGCGCACTCTGGAAAGGAATGGCATCCTAATTGAGGAGTGGTGCATCAGTAGTAGGGATCTTCTCGAAAGGGCTAGACAGTTCATCCTTTAGGTGGACCACGGAGAAATCCAACCCCAGTGTATGAAAGTCGAATGACTCATCAGTGTCACTGGCCTTGGAATTTGTTGTGCTTTCAAGGGATTTATCTATTGGAGGCTCTACCTCATGTTTTTCCTCTTCATCCCAAGTGACTTCATCTCTGAAGAACATCTCCAGCTCCACTTTCATATTTTTCTCGACAGGGTCATACCAGGCTTCTAAAAATCCAAAAAAACGGAAATCCTCACCTTCCTTGACAAACCTCCCATTGCTTTATAAGCTACTTTTTTATGTGGGTGACGAAATTGCTTGAGTTCATTTAGTGATGGTTGGTAGCCTAGGATGCATGGGGGAAAAGCTTCATTCAGGATTATTGGCTTGAGAATTCCCTATTAGCATCGACCCAGCCTCATTCTAGACATGAAGTACATGTTTTTTAACATCTAAATTACATTGACATTCCCATGAAGGTAGTTCTCTGGACACTCTCGATCTTTGAAATTGTCCCCGGTGAAGATAAGAAGTGGGTTGATCTGCTCTATGATGAATCTTCAGTATTAGGTTGCTAGTGTTGGTACCATCTGAATTATCAGCATCCCCAATAATTATGATGATTTGACCATTGACACATAACCTTAATTTCTGGTGGAGAGATAAAGATACCCCCGTATACTATATATCCATGGGCGTCTAAGGAGAAGATCGATAAAGTGGGTATGTCGATGATTTGAAATTCTTTTTGAGGGCGGATAAGACCAGACCCTAGTGCAAGCTTTATGGAACCCATAACTTCTCGAAGAGTATTATCATAAGCACGCACAATAGTGGATGTTGGAGTCAGATCACTGACTTTTATCCCCGGGAAATTAAGGGTTCTGAGTGGGCAAACATTTATAGTGGACCCATTATCTATAAATTCCAACGAAACTATCTTCCATGTGAATTGAACAAAGATGTTGAGTGTGAAGATGTAATCAAAACTGATCTTTAGATTTTCTCTTCAGAGAAGGAGAGGAGTGTGGTAGCAGTCAGGGATCTGAACATATGCATTGCTTATTTGGGAGTAGTAGTGGGAGGAACTGTGGGTCCAATAAGGAGCTTTATTAAATTTTTTTATGTGTAACTGGGAGGACATGAAGATCCCTCATATGGTGATGTTAGCCTGAGTCTTTTTGAGAAGGTAAAGGACCCTACTTTCTTCAACTATCATCTTGGCATTAAGAGTTCCATAACAACTCCTTTTCCCTTATATGTTTAGATTGGCAAAAGAATTAGATCTTTTAATATCGCTCGGATCAGTTCCAGTGGTTAATGAAGGAAGGAAAGAACAAGGACCCTGTATCTTCATCCACTTCGGGTGCTATTGATACCTTATTGACCGCCATTATTTTTTTAAGGAGATGATCCCACATGAAGAAGCGACTGAGTTAGCTTCCTTACATTTAATTCATCATCTGATCTATCAAAATTTCCCCCCCTCCCCCCATTCGATGGAAATGATATCATTTTTCCATGAAAAATTGATATACCCAACAACCTCAATGGCTTCATCAATAAATCATCCCATTCATCGGGTAAGTGATAGAATGAAGAGACTAGGTGACCTTGGAGTTTTAGAATCATGATCAACTCAGAGACATTGAATATTTATCACTTCGAGAGGAACATATCTGATGTTACCAATAAAATGTCATCTAGGCTGAACTCTTCTGTGGGTAGAACCCATTCATCAGATTATCGGTTCCACTTTTGGTCTTCTCTAAACAAGTTATTGATCTTTGCATAATTAATGATCATCTCTGAGCATAATTTTAGCCTAAACTTATGAACAATAATATAGGCTTTGGTAAGGAGTGATAGAGCTTGATCGACAGGGTTTGTAGGATGCAAGAGAAAGGTAAGACATATTTTAAGGGGTTTGTGTGAGATGGTATGTACCTTGGTTATTTTAATGGGCTCAATTTTGGTTGAAGGGTTGAATTCTGGATCTCCTTCTAAATGGATGGCATCCACTTCAGTTATGTTTACTGGGAGAGGATTATGGGTGGTATTGGGTTAAGAATTGGCTCCTAAGGCAGTGATCAAAGGAATCATTGATTAGTGGTATGCCCTGAGATTTGGTGGATATCGCAATGGGCATCATGTTTGAAGTTTCTGGGATGAGGATCTGGAAACGGTCGAGGTTCCAAAGGTTTAATGATATTTTTGGCAAGAATGTTGGATGCACTTTTGATAAGGGAGCGTGAAGTTCAGTATACTCCTTTTTAGCAAGGTTAGGATGACTTTTAGGTTTCTAAGAAGTGGCAGGTTAGGATATATTAATGGTTAAGAATGAGGTGTTGGCCAAGTTGTCATACTTTCACGGTGTTTACTGCCCGGTCAGCCTTTTTGGTCCAGGCTCTACTTTATGACTTGCGATCCCATCTTCAATTTATACCCCAGCCTCCCAAAAGGCTCTGAAGTAAGGGTAGTACTGACCTCCCATTGAAACTCAAATATGGGCAAGAAGTTCTTCTTCACTATGCTTACTTGTTCTTTTTCTTACTGTCGGATTGCCATAATAGCTACGTTCTCTCTCCACCTTTCGATGAAGCTACTAACTAATTGCCCTGGGTTCTGTTTAAATAATTCTAAGTCTCTACGGGTGACTCCATCACCTCATTATACTTATATTGTGTCATGAACTCTTTGGCTACATCTTCCCAATTTCGGATTTTGGACTCTTTGAGGGACAGGTATCACCTGAGTCCACCTTCCTTGAGGGTTTACTGGAACATTTGGTCAATTATTTCCTCTAGCACCCCAAGAAGAGTCATGTCACGATGATAGCTGTTTAGGTGCACAATTGGAGGCCCGCTTCCTCTGACCTTATCGTTGTCTTGTGTTTTGAATTTCTTTGAGAATCAGGCCTTGGGATAGGGAGACATTTATGTGTAGTCCACATAGTTCCCTGAGATATTAACATGGTTGAATCTCTTAGATAGTGACCTTGTTTAATTCATCCTCCTTGGAATCAACTGGCATTAGTAGATTAGCCCCTCACAGGGCAAGATTCGATATTGGCAGTTGGGTTGGCAATGGCCCATTGGCTGGTGGGTCACGCGTGGCATGCTGATACTCTTATAAAACCCATACTAGTTCAGGAGCAATGGACCCATGGCATGGAGAAAGAGGATCTCGATCTTAGGAGACTCGAGAGTCTGAACTAGGTGTCATTGCATTTCCTATACTTCTTCCTGGAGGTTGTCAATCTTAGCACTGAGTTGGGCAATGATTATCATCATATCTGGTTGACCATTCACAACCTGATCGCCATTCTCCATGAATAATCTTCTGACGGATAACGCGAACTCTATAGAAGCAGCAGAGGAAGCATTAGAGCTTCAGGGTGGTTTGACAGAAGACTGGAGCCAATAGGGATCCAGACCAAAAATTGAGGTATGTGATCACACCTTAGAGGGAAATAATTTTTGGGTTTATTTTAAGGGAAAGAGGAATATTTTTAAGGGGAAAAATTGTTTTTTTTAAAGATGAAAAAGGGAAATCCTCAGTATGGTTATTATTATTAGGTTCCACTTGTATTATGTTTATCTTAAGGTGCACAAAAAATGCTAGACAGGGCCAGAGTTTGAAGAAAAGGTAGGGTACATGATTCAAGACACAATTTGACTTGTTTCCCAACTCACGAACAATGTTCTGTTTTAAAAATGGGCGAAATAGCTCAAAATTTTGGGTGGTAAGGCGACCCAAATTTCTACAGACTTTTGCGTTGGAACCGGCAAACTAGGTATGAGTATCCTAGGGTAGACACTTGTATGAGGTTGATACAATTGGTGGTTAGTGGAAAGGCTCCCCTTTTGTCATGACTTCCACGATATACATCTTGTCTATAAGGGAAATAATTTGTCGGTATGCATGAACAAGCCATTTGATATACTTGAGTGCACGTGAATTTCCTCACAATATACCTACCAAAAACTGTAGGTGTGAGAGAGAATTTGATATATTCGACATACGTGAACGAGTTGCATACTATATACCTCCCATCATGAGTTCGGTCAAGTGGTACGATGCGGTGTGAACCATTTGTTATATGTCGAAGGTAGTAGGCCAATGGAAGGTGGGAATCATATTGCTTAGATTAATTGAGCCCCGCAGGACTAGCACCCATCACGAAGTGATCCCCTAGTAGGGGACAAAAATTTTGTCAATATTGCAATGCTCAAGTGATGTAGTCTACAAGAATGCATCATTTTTAATTAGTGTTTTATAGAGTAGTTTATGTATGCTAAGTGAGAAAAATACTACCACTATGAAGGAGAGCATAAGATATACAATTTCATGGGATAAAGGGGATAAATATGAGAGTAAAATATCAAGTATGTACATGGAGCATGGAGACTATATAAGGCACGGTCATATATTCAAAGTGTGGGACATGTGAATATACAAAAGTGAGTGGGAAACATGTGCCAAGTGAGAGAGTGACATATGAGTATGGGTGAGTGAAAATAATGTGAGAGTGTGTGCTACTGTAACTAAACATGGATATCTACAAGTGGGGTGAATCATGTGCAAATGAGAGTGTGTAGAGTGAATATACACAAGTGAGTAAAGGGTGAAACATGCTGAAAATATACAAGTGAGTAAAAGGTGAAACATGTGATAAGAAGATTATATATACAGGTGATGAGAAAATATCATGGTATAAATAAAGATATATGATATGAACAAGGCATATATACAACATTTAAGTATCAGAATAAGAAGAATATACGAATGGCGTCATATGTACACATGTAGAAAAGTAGAGAGATAGAAGAGAAAAGGAAATAAAAACCATGTGAAGTAGAGTCTAGTCCTCAGAAAATAGTCCCCAGCAGAGTCGCCAATATGGACATCCGAGTCAGATTCCTTCGGCATGGGCTAGCCGTGAAATTCGAGGGAAGAGAAAATCGAAGAAATCCCTATCTCCATGTGCACGGGGATTTGAGGATAAAGGGAGTCCTCTATCCGCCACACATGTTGATCTTTGCGGGCTGCCATGGATATGAATCTGTCATCTTCAAAGGGGAGAAAAATGTAAAAATGGATTCGCCGTCCAATTTTTCTTAAAATATGCAAAAAAATGTAGTCATCCCAAGAGAACGATATCGCAAGGCATATTGAAGTGTATGAAACCAAATGAGTCTATGGTCCGAGGACTTTGTTACGGAATGGGAAGGTGTTTGGCTCTCATTTTACTCTTTCGATCTCTCATGAGCTATGATAAAGTCCTCCTTTTTCAAGAAATGTGATATGTGTGTACATGTGTGGGGTGTGAATAATGAGAGAGAGAAATCATTCAACTCGAATCATGGGAAAGATGGAGTGGAATCATTTTAAAAAGCGTGCAAAAAAATAACATAAAAACGTAATGTAAGTGTCCATCGAATCAAAAATCACTACGAAGAAGTGAATCTGTATATCGAGTGGGAACACTAATATGTAGGAGTATGCATATTCGCAATACTACTAAATACAATAAAACAAGAATTAACCAAACTAGAAAATAGGATTTGAATCCTAAGATTTTCTTGGGACGCGTACATTGCCCAAAAGGTATCAAAGTCCATGTAGTTCAAAAGTGCACAAAGGTGGGTATTAACCCATAAATCCAAAATTAGAACTTCGTTTAGTTTGCTTTTTAGAAAATGTGCACAACTATAGGAAGTGTGGCAGATGAGGAAGTTCTAATTTAGGGTTTATAGAAAAACCTTCTTTTTGACTTTTTTATATTTTATGAAGATAAGATTTGTGTGCACTAAATAATAAAAAGTGAGATTAGTTTTGAAGGGAAGAAATGAAATAAAAGATATATCAAAAGTGGAAAGAAAAGTAAATAACTTCTTCTAAATAAATGAGTTGTAAATGGATAAGAGTAGACCTTTCTTTAGAACTTTAATTTTTATTTTGTAGTAGTAGAGGCTAATTTTTAGGTGGTTGATGACAGTGAGATAAGAGTAAAAATTATTGTGAAAGATGGATGAGAATGATGTAAGAAAATGGAGGGAATGTTTAGGAAAATGGAATTTTATCGCACTGATTTCGGGGAGAATGTTCTGACTTCAGAAAGGGATCCCTGGGAATGAGGTCATGGTCTCCTTAAATAGTAAAAAATTAGGGTTTCAAGGGGGGTGCAAATTGGCATGGCCCTTTGCCTGCCTATCAGCATACCCCTGCATTATTGACAAGGAAAAGTACACCCTGTCGATAGGCAAGGGGTCTGGGAGCCTACAGGTAGTCCAGAATGGACTTTTCTAAAACAATGGGCATAAAATGCAAATCGTAAGTATGAATAGTGCACGAAATGGACCATTGGAAGGGGTATTCAGGTCCCTATAAGAATCCATTTATCCACTCTCGAATTCAAGAGTTGACCAAGTCAACAGGTCTCTGAATCACTCAATGGCCTCTAGATGGAGGGTTCTCAGAGTAAAATGGCAAGTAAGTTTGAACCGTGAGGCCGATTTGGGCATGGTATCAATCGCTATAAAGGGATTCAGATCCCAATGAGTTTTAAATGAGCTTCGCTCTGTTTGAAGGGTTGACCAAGGTCAAACGGGGCTCAAAAGCGCTCGATAGCCTTCAGTTCAGGGTTCGAAGTAGAAAGGTGAGTACGTGTGAATCGTGAGATCGATTCGTGCATAGTATAGACCGTTGGGAAGACCATTCAGAGACCTATGATATTTCAATGATCTTCTCTCAAGTTGGAGGGCTGACCAAGGTCAAACGGGACTCAAGAGCACCTGGTGGCCTCTAGATTAGTGTTTTGATAAAAAAGATTAGTATGCGCAAATTGTGAAGTCAATTCGCAAACTGTGTGGATTACTGGAAAGGGTATTCAGTTCCCTATGAGAGTTCAATGACCTTTACTCAAGTTGGAGGGTTGACCAAGGTGAAATGGGGCTATGGAGCGCCTGATGGCCTCTAGAATAAAAGGTGAGTACGCGCGAGTTTTAAGGCCGATTCACGCATAGTATAGATGGTTGGAAAGGGGATTCAGATATTTATTAGACTTCAATGAGCTACTCTCAAGTTAGAGGGCTGACCAAGGTCGAATGGGGCTCTAGAGCACCCATTGGCCTCCGGATCAAGGTTTGGAGTAGTACCTAGGGTCTTATTATGGGAGGAGGAGTGTTATGGACCTGAGGAGGTATTTAGGGAGTACCAGGATGGGGTTTCTACAGTTACAAGTCTTTTCCATATACTAACTTACTTACCTCATAGTTAAGTAATAAAGCACACATAATTAAAGACTTTAATTTGTATCTTACTACAGTTTAAGTTCAAATGTCCACTCTACATTCCCTTTTCACTAATTTAGGAAAAATTGCAATCCTGCCTTGGTCGTGTGCACGGTACTAAAAACAAATTTTTCATATTGCCCATGCACACAAACTATAATAGTGCTTGTTCGCACGACTAAACGATGATACCATCTAGAATTCCGTTTACTTCAACCTGCAACACCTATCATGATTTTTATGTGCAGAATCCACAATTTTCATAAACCATAAGGTCCTGGCACCTCTAATTTTATCCCAATTTATCATTCAAACTCCACAAAATTAAATTATTTATTAAATTTGCAATTTTTAGTGGATTCATATAAATATTTTAGTCATATTTCCAGATCTAAAGCCTTTGAACTTTAGAGTTCATTTTTATCCCTAAATCCAAAATTTATCAACATTTTTACTACATGTAAAGTGATATTTTCCTCAAATATGAAAATCTAACATTAATCAAATATCAGTTTATCCATATAATCAAATTTCATATTAAATTTCATCACTTATTATATAAACATGTAGTTTGACCTAAATTTTATAATTTAACAATTCTCAAAATTATACATTTAACACCTAACTAAAATGATACCAAGTTTAGGTTTAGAATCCAATGAGTAAGGATATAATAACAAAAAATTAATTATATCTTTATACAAAGTAAGCTTTCCTTGATTTGAGAGATAAAGCCCCAATACAATCTTCATAATTATCTCCTTCTCCAAATCAAATTGTCTTATTTTCCCTCGTCTACAAGTAACCTCTTTTCTCTAGCTCTAGGGTTTTCTTTCTAAGATGTTAAAATTATTCCTCTTAACCCTAATATCCCTTTTTATATTGCTATCTACAAAATTAGATATTGACCCCTTATTAACCTTGACCTATTAAGCCTAAAATCATATTAAAATAGTCGAAAACCTATCCCAATATATGTTAACCCTTAAGGCTTAACACCCATTATTTTGAGTCCTAACGAAACATTCTATATGTCCCCAAAGTCCATGTAATATCCCGCCCGAGTTAGTTAATTAAATTATATTTTGGTTATAATTGAAGAGGGGTTAATTATAAATTTGGAGGAATTATAGGTGACAAGTTGAAGAAAAATAAAAAGAAAAGAAATAGGGTCGTTCAAACAACAAGGGATGTCATTCAAATGACGGTACATAGGTAGTTAGAAGGGTCATTAGAAACAGGGATTCTAACGACATGCTACTGGTTTATAGTAGCAGGTAATTATAATGGTATTTAGAAGTATATTTCATATGAGTCATTCGAACGACCTATGTTAAGTCGTTCGAACGACATTGGTCGAGCTTTTAGATCAAATTTTCTCAGTGCGCTGTCACAATTTGGAGCGTCGATTTTGTGTGTTGTCAAGCCCATATCATTCCTGTAAGGGTAAAATGGGATTTTTGGGCTTAAGGGGTGTTTTATAAGGGTTTTTTGGGGGTTATTATCAGTTTATTATTGTTGGGAGAAGACGAAAAAAGAGAGAGAGGGGGGGGGGGAGGTGGGTGGTCTTCCACCTCCACCCACCACCATTCCACCTCTCTCCCACCATTTCCATGGTGTATTCAAACTAAAAACACCCATTTCAACCATGGACAAGGAAGAGCTACGATATTTGGGAGTTGTATTTGGGGGTTTTCTTGGAGAAGATGAAGTGGGTCTTAGCTTGGAGCTTTGTAGGAAGCACTTGGTAACCCCATGAGGCCACCTTTGGAGGTGGAAATTATTTTTGTAAGTATAATGATTTTACATGATGATAAATATGTTTAAACTATATAGTAGGATTTTTGGGCTTAAAATCCATCTTCGCATGCATATAAACTTGTAATATTTTGACATTAAATGTATAAACAAGTTTTGAGAAGGTTTTGTTGAGTTTAAACAAAAAATAAGAATGATTGAAAAGCTAGTCTTCTAGATATGTGAAATTGAGACTAAAGGGATATATGAACGTGAAAATATAAGACTACACATGTTAAAGGAAAGAAATAGTATTTTCTTATAAAAGTTGTCGTAAGTGTCAATATATTTCTTGAATAAAGAAGTAAAGAAATGTGTTCTTGGGAAATATTGATAAAAAGTATTAATTAAGTGTTAATGGGTAAACATAAAATGGTTAGTGAGTGTAACTTACTAATGTTGTAAAATATTAAAACTTATAAGATTAAAGAGGGATTAAAGGTGTAAAAGTGTTTCCAATCAAGTAAAAGATTAATCCAAGTGTAAAAAGGTGTTAAAGGGTTAAAACACTTAAGAAGTTGGTTTCGATAACTTAATAGTGTTTTGGGGTGAAATTAACACTTGTGAAAATGGAGTAAAGGGTGATTTTGAAAATAAATGGGTAAAATGATAATTTTACTTAAAGTGGAACATTGTTACTTTGGAAACAAATTAGTAAAATGGTAATTTTACTTAAAGTGGAACATTGTGATGAAATAAAAATGTTGGAAAGGGTGTTGCACAAAGTAGTCCTAAACGAATATGATTTTTGGAATAAAAATCAAGGTTAAAGTGTAAAGAACATGAAATGAAAAATTTTAAAAGTGTAACTCAAATAAGGCGGTAAAGTCCCGAGTTTTGGCTTCGGTCGGGTAAAAAGGATAAGTGGAATAATGTGGACATTTGTGAAATGTTAAAAGACATTAAAAAGAACTCGGATGACTCTAGGATAAAGTAATAAGGGCCTGGATCCCTTGGATGAAAAGCTCTAAATCACTGGCCAGAGCACATGGTGCATTTAGCAGGCGGTGGAGCCCGTGGAAGTATGCGGTATAGGAAGATTTTGAGAAAAGATAAAGAAAATATGAAACATGTCAAGAAATGGGTTGTGTGGTAAAATGTGTTAATACAACCTAACTTAAATGAATATAATAAATGTTCTGGTAAATGTAAAATGGACAAGTTAATGCATAAATCTATTAAGGTCCGTAAAATAAGGAAAAGGGGTAAAGAAAGTGGATAATTACGTGGTTAAGCAACCTAAATGGGTAAACCCATATTTAACACAATAATGTGTTGTAAAAAGTATTTTCAAAGATTAAATGTGTATTTTCTAACACGATTAATATGTGTGTTGAAATGGTGATTTCAATGAAAATACTAAAGTGTATTGAATTAAATGAAAATGATAAATTTTCGGTAAAGGAATGGGTTATAATAAATTAAGTGTAATGGTTTCATGTTTTGAACCGAGTGTGTTAAATAAAGTGAGAAATTCTAAGTATGAATAAATGAAGTCTTTTCTAGATTAAGGTAAATTAATTTGGATAAGTAAAACTTTTCTAAAGTAAAATGGTTAATACATTAGCAAGTGTATTTATCAAACATATATGTATGTGTGTGTGTATATATGTGTGTGTGTGTGTCTATATTTCATGCATGTGGTTGTAGTGTGTGAGTATTCCTTTATGTTGTTTGTTTCTATACTGCTTGTATAAATTCCACTGGGCATAAGCTCACACCCTCGCTTTGTTACGGCAGGTTGGGAGAGGTTTCGTATTTTGAGGACGTTATAGAGGTGAGTATATTTTATTTATGTTTACGTTACTAGCTCAGCTTACTTGGACATTGGGGTGCTCCCAATGGGTCCCTCATGTAGTTTATCTTGAAACTGGAATCTCTAAACAAGTGAAATGTTAACTAAAATAAAACTGGACTAGCAATATTATGTAGGGTGTTCCATTGCACTTCGCATTAACGCTCGGGTCGGATTGAGTTGACTCGTGGGTAACTAATAAATTCGGGTCGGGGAGTTACAAATGGTATCATAGCTCTAGGTTCAATGTTTCTTTTGGGTGTGATATGGTGAGGTCGGTGTTGGATCGTTTGACGTCTGTGTGATTTAGGTCGGTCATGCTAGTTTCATGACGGTTTAGTTCGTGTCCTCGATGATAAAGTTTAAGAGGTTAGCACGAAAAGTTAGACTAGTGTGAGGTGTTTACGGGTGCCCATGGAAGCCTATAGTGGTGACACCGTAGTTGTTAGTGTGAGGTGTTTACGTTAAAATTTGATGACATAGAATCAATTGAGATGCCAATAGAATGATATAACGCCCAATGGGCAGGTGGCACGAGTTGCATATAGTTAATGGTAGAGGTTGATGGTTAGGGTGTCTCGACTAGGAAAATATGATTGGTGATTGAAAGTAATATAACCCCTAGGTACGGAGCTTATGGGTAGTTAATGTCAGGGATGTAATTAGGCAAAATTCGATCCTTGGGGTGATATCGCAATTGATAGCATTTCGGTGAACACATGAAGTTATATAGGCAAGTAGTGGAAATGTCGTAATCCTTGTGTGAGAGGTGTGGTGAGATGACTTTCGTGATGATAGCATCCTTGTAGTGGCAGTAATGAGTAGTATTTGCTACGACCTAGTGGTAAAGGTTGTGAATCTCATGTATGGAGACTAGATCGATGAATAGAATTCACAAGTGTTGATTTTGTGGTGAAAAAGGTATTACCCCTTTTGTTGAGGACTTAGGTTGGGTATATCTTGGTTATGATATTATATTGAGGAATAGGATTTCGTGCAATATCCAGGGTGAGGGCCTTGGCATTTATAGGCTATACTCGGCACCCATATCCTACCAAGATTTATATAGTCGTGTTAACTTGTAGGTTGGCACTTAATATGATATTAGCATAGTGAGGCAAATTTTAGTTTCCATAGTTGAACATTTAATTGAGGATTGGGTCAGGTAGACCTTGAGCTTTATAAAATGCAGGCGACGCCGTGTGTCCTGCCATGACCCGTAGTAGCATTAATTACAGTTTATACATGACTTGTAGTCATAGCCGTTTGGAAGAAAAGTGAGATTAGTATCTAAGTGTTGGGACTCGTGTTAGACGTCGATCTAATGGCTAGGTGCAAGCTAATCCTAGTGTATGAGTAGTGCATAGGCATGTTGAAGTGCCCATAGGACAGATTGTGTGTGGCATCATTGAGGATAAAATCTCGAATTTTTTGATGTCTTTAGGTGTTCGAGGATAAAGGTGCACTATGGTTAGAAGCTCGTAGACTAGTGTCTTTACTAACAGCAAGTGATATCAATGTGGGTATTGAAGGGTTTGGAGAGTGCACCTAAGAAGATAAAAATGTAGACGATGATATCTCGTAAAATTTGTGAATTTCATATGAAATGTGTTTGGTGTTATTAGGAGGACAATTAAGTCCGATAAGAAGAGGCATAAGCAGTCTAGTAACGATAGTGTTGAGGGTCAGGTGATGATCCCGGATTAACAGTCCCATAGTGTACGTGCCGGTATGGTTTTCCAATCGGCAAAAAAGGGTGGTTTAACCCCTAAGGTAGGGTGTTAGTTGTATCCTTCTATGAGTAGTGCTCGAATGTCATGGAATGACTAGTATGGGTGTGATAATACTCAGTATGAAGATGTACTAAGAACTGTAGTCGAGACTTAGAATGATGATGCCATGTGGAAACTTGAAAACGGCAACTATGGTGGGTAGCATCGAACATGATTGTTATGTCGGGGTGTCGAGAGTATATGCTAGAATAGCCTTAGCAATGCAAGGATTAGTTATTGGCATGTCATGCCAAGATGACACGGGTTAGAAGATGTGGCCTAGTGGGATATTAATTACTTTTAGGGTGCCAGTGAAGGTGGGGGTGTTCATCACTTAAATACTATGTGGGTGAAAACTAAAGGTGAATCGGTGATAATCTCTCATTGTTAAAAGGACACGATTAGGTGAGTGCTTCGCTTGAGCCAAATATTATCTATGGAATTTGGGATTCGATCACGATATGTTAAAGCAGACAATGACCTAGGTGTAATAGGTTAGTGACATCGTCACTAGTTTTGGATAATTTTTATATAAACAAGGCATGAGGTATCTGCCAATTAGAATGATTCATTTACACTAGGAGTGTGAAAGGTAGGGCCTTGCTCCCAAGGAGGGAAGTCGGGCATGACCTTCGCAAGGACTACTGATTTGTAATTTTTTATCGCATTCGTGTTATGATAATGAATGGTTAGGATTTTCTTTCTCACAGCTAATGACCCAGGCCAGGGTATATGGCCATATGTAATACTTGGTGAGAGTTTTGAGAATGAGTGACATAACCAAGTATACGGTGTGGGTTTGCTTGCATAAGCCAGGATCGGTTGCCTATGGGAAAATTCCTTGGGATGGTTGATTTTCCCTCTGACTCAAGTGTGTTACTTTTGGTTTCAATAATCGAGAATTGGTATTCTCATCTACGTGGTGACTCAGATAGGTTCCATGTCATGGTACGGCATGGTTGAGACTAGGAGAGCCCGATTGACCGGGTTTGATCGATGTAACTCAGTAAATGGGTGCGCTCATCTGAGATGCTCTTACTATTACACAAAACTCTGCGTGTGGGCGGCTACGCTTTTGGCTATTCGATTTGTTCATAGTATCAATCTCCCTTGGACTAGTGGACTCTAGACTAGCAGGCTCGACAGTCAGTGGCATGGATTGTGATGAGCGGGATAGTGGCTTGAGGACACGATATAGTGTTGGAAATCAAGGAAAACTTAGCTTACGATATTGATTTTCCACGATGAGTGGATTGAAGTTAGACACGAGTGAGTACTCGAGGATGAGACACCTAAAGTAGTGTTACGTTCATCACAGTGACACAGCGGAAGGTGTAAATATGGCGTACAATAATGATTTGATGTATTTATTCCTCCTTGGAGCGAGAGAATGATATGGTGTGGTTATCGAAAAATTCATGCCAGTTATATAGTCAAGATAACCAGGGAATTTATAAGACACGGGATGTGCGGTCCTAAGCTAGAAATTGATTTTTGTGGTATATACAACTGATGGTTGTATCACGATTACTTTGGGTGAGCGCTGACCGCTAAACACGATTTGCCCGTAAAGGCACCGTTATGCCTTAGATACTAGCGTGGGTAGTTCTAGGTATGGTTTGGACTTGATCATAAGGAAAGTAGAGACTCAGAGTTGATTGTGTAATGGTATGGTTAATGGGATAGTGAGAGTCAAACGTGTTGGCTATTTGGTGACCTTAGTGTTTTGGATTTCAATGTTCTTGCCTTGGAAGATTTTATGACTTATAATGGAAGTTGGTGGACTCTATGAGTTTGAGGATTAATGGAACGAGAATTTTGGGGACAAAATTACCCGAGGAGGGAAGTTTGTAGTATCCCACCCTGATAAATTAATTAAATTATATTCTTATTATAATTCAAGAGGGGTTAATTATAAATTTGGAGGAATTATAGGTGAAAAGTTGGAGAAAAATAAAAAGAAAAGAAATAGGGTCGTTCAAATGACAATTGATGTTGTTCGAATGAAAGTACACATGTAGTTAGAAGGGTCATTAGAAGCAGGGCTTCTAATGGCATGCTATTGGTTTACAGTAGGAGGTCATTAGAAGGGTCATTAGAAGTATATTTCAAATGACGTAGCTTGAGTCGTTCGAACAACCTATGTTAAGTCATTCAAATGACATTGGTCGAGTTTTTAGATCGGATTGCGCCTATGTGCTATCACAATTTAGAATGTGGATTTGGTATGTTGTCGAGCCCAAATCTATTCTATAAGGGTAAAACAGGATTTTTGGGCTTAAAGGGTGTTTTATAAGGGTTGTTTGGGGGTTATTTGGGTTTATTGTTATTGGGAGAAGATGGAAGAAGGATAAAGAGAGTGAGAGAGAAAGGGGGAGGTGGGTGGTCTTCCACCTCTACCCACCACAATACCCTCACTAAACCACCACTCTCCCACCATTTACATGGTGTATTAAACCTAAAAACACCCATTTCCACCATGGACAAGGAAGAGCTACGATATTTGGGAGTTGTATTTGAGGGTTTTCATCGATAAGATGAAGTGGGTATTAGCTTGGAGCTTTGGAGGAAGCATTTGCTAACCCCATGAAGCCACCTTTGGAGGTGGGGGTTGCTCTTCCTACGCCAACACCACCATTAGAGCCATTAGAGGTGGGTAACCTTACTCTTAGTGTAAGAATGTCATTTTTACATTGTGGTTTTGTAGTTAGACTATTTGAGTAGGGTCTATTTAGTTTAACGGTGTATTTGTTGTGTAAGAGGACAATAAATATTTTTATGGAATAAAACTGTCGAGAAAAATGTTGTTTGTAAAAATTAAAGAATGGATAATTATTTAATGATTTGAAAAAAATGAAAGTCAATGTTTTATGAAAATGGTGTATTTTCTCGTAATCTTGATGAGAAACATTTCATGAAGTAAAATATTTGCAAATAGTATGATTTTGTTGGAGAATGATATTTTGTTGGAAATCAAATAATAAGAAAATATTTCAAGGTTTGAAATATTAAAAGATAGTATTTTAATGAAATGGGCATTTCTGAAAATATTTTTGTTAAACATTTTTGAAATAAAATGTTTGAAGATAATGTCATATTTCAATAAACATTGGTGAATTAATGTTCCTTGAAAAAATGATGATTCTATGGAAAATGGACATTTATTGAGATTGAAGAAATGAAAAATGTCCTTTATGCCTTAAAAATGTATTTTTGCAAGTATAATGATTTTTCATGATGATAAATATGTTTAAACTATATAGTAGAACTTTTGGGCTTAAAATCCATCTTCTCGTGCATATAAACTTGTAGTAATTGGGCATTAAATGTATAAACAAGTTTAGAGAAGTTTAGAGAAGGTTTTGTTGAGTTTAAACACAAAATAAGAATAGTTGAAAAGTTAGTCTTCAAGATGTTTGAAATTGAGACTAAAGGGGTATAACAAACGTGAAATTATGATACTACACATGCTAAAGGAAAGAAACGGTATTTTCTTATAAAAGTTATCTTAAGTGTCAATATATTTCTTGAATAAAGAAGTAAGGAAATGCGTACTTGGGAAATGTTGATAAAAAAATATTAATTAAGTGTTAATGGGTAAACATGAAATGGTCAGTGAGTGTAATTTACTAATGTTGTGAAATATTAACACTAATGGGATTAAAAAGGGATTAAAGGTATAAAAGTATTTTCAATCAAGTAAAAGATTAATCCAAGTGTAAAAAGATGTTAAAGGGTTATAACACTTAAGCAGTTGGTGTGGATAACTAAATAGTATTTTTGGATGAAATTAACACTTGTGAAAATGGAGTAAAGGATGATTTTGGAAACAAATGGGTAAAATGGTAATTTTAGTTAAATTGGAACATTGTTATGAAATAAAAATGTTGGAAAGGGTGTTGCATAAAGTGGTCCTAAACGAATATGATTTTTGGAATAAAAATCAAGGTTAAAGTGTAAAGGATATGAAATGGAAAATTTTCAAAGTGTAACACAAATGGGGCCGTAAAGTCCCGATTTTTGGCTTCGGCGGGGTGAAAAGATAAGTGGAATAATGTTGACATTTGTAAAATATTAGAACACATTAAAAGGAACTCAGATGAAACTGGGATAAATCGAGAATGGCCCGGAGCCCTTGGGTGGAAAGACCTAAATCACTGGCCAGAGTACATGATACGAACAGTCGACAGTGTGAAGCCCATGGAAGTATGCGGTATAGGAAGATTTCAAGAAAAGATAAAGAAAATATGGAACATGGCAAGAAATGGGTTATGTGGTAAAATGTGTTAATACAACCCAACTTGAATGAATATAATAAATGTTCCGATAAATGTGAAATTGACAAGTTAATGCGTAAACCTACTAATGTCCATAAGATAAGGGAAAAGGGTAAAAAAGTGGGTAATTAGGTTGTTAAGCAACTTAAATGGCTAAACTCATATTTAACACAAGAATGTGTTGTAAAAAGGATTTTCAAAGATTAATTAATTATTTTCTAACACGGTGAATGTGTGTGTTGAAAGGGTGATTTTCAATGAAAATACTAAAGTGTATTGAAATGGATGAAAAGGGTAAAATTCCGGTAAAGGGATGGGTTCGAATAAATTAAGTGTAATTGTATCATGTGTTGAACCGGGGGTATTAAATAAAAGGATAAATGCTAAGTATGAATAAAGGAAGTCTTTTCTATATTAAGGTAAATTAATCTGGATAAGTAAGATTTTTCAAAAGTAAAAGGGTTAATACATTGGCATGTGTATTTATCAAAGGTATACTTATATAGAGATATACATATTTTTGCATGCATATAGTTGTAGCATGTTAGTATTCCTTTCTTTCATTCATTTCTATATTGCTTGTATAAATCCCATTGGGCAGAAGCTCACACCCTCGCTTTGTTATGCCAGGTTAGGAGCGGTTTCATATTTTTAGGGCATTATACAGGTGAATATATATGTTTACGCTAGTAGCTTTGCTTACTTGGACTTTGGGGTGCTCCCCATGGGTCCCTCACGTAGTTTATCTTGAAACTGAAATCGCATGCTAAACAAGCGAAATGTTAACTAAAATAAAACTGGACAAGTAACATTATGTAGGGTGTTCCATTGCACTTCACAAGTAACACTCTGGCCGGACCGGATTAACTCACGGGTAACCCATAAATTCAGTTTGGGGCGTTAAAGTTCATCCAAAGTACCCAACTAATATACCAAACCAATATTCCAAATCTTTTAATCTTTACGAGTCTAAGATTAATACTAATTAAATTATTTATTAAATAATTAATAATTCATTACCATGAATTAAATCCAATTTCATTTTCGAATAATATACACATAATCACAATACATATGAAATATAATTTCGTGGGTTCTTGAATTGTTCTCCTTCTAGTGTTTTCAAACGATAAGTACCTGGTCGAACAACTGCGAAAATGCGGTATGGACCATGCAAATTTGCCTCCACTTTTTTTCCTTAACCTGGAGCATTTTCTTTAACACATAGTCTCCCACTTTAAGGTTGCTCGTCTAGACCATCTTGATATAAAATCGGACAGTTCCCTTCTGGTACACTGCCATGCATAATGCTGTATTTTCTCTGACTTCCTTAGTTAAATATAAGTCCAACCTTTGCATGAGGTCACTTTTGGGGGAATTAAAGTTGAGTACTCTGTGACTAGGCAGACCAATTTCTTTTGAGACCAATGCTTCTGTCCCAAATGCCAACATGTAAAGGGTCTCTCCGGTAGCTTTCCTCGGTATGGTCTTGTAGGCCTAGAGTACATTCTCCAACTCATTGATCCAGTTTCCTTTGGAATCATCCAACCTTTTCTTTATTCCGTCAACAAAAGTTTTGTTGGTCACCTTTGTTTGGCCATTGCATTGAGGGGGTCCTAGAGCGAAATGCAGCTTCAGGCTTTTAGATTGTATACAATAATCTTCAAATTCCTAATTGTCAAACTGTGTGATGTGGTCAGGGATAAAGGCATATGGCACACCATACCAGCATATAATAGTATGTCATATAAACTATAAGAATTTTTCATAGGGAATGTCGACAAGAGGCTCAGCTTCCACCCACTTGATGAAATAGTCTATTGCAATGACTAAGTATTTGAATCTTCACCTCGTCTTCAACAGCGGACCGACCAAGTCAATTCCCCACTTAGAAAAAGTCCAAGAGGATGTGATCGTCATGAAAGAAGCTCTAGGTGTCTTGTGGATGGTAGCAAAACTTTGACATTTATCACATCATCTTGTATAAGCAGCACAATCTGCTTTCATAGTTGACTAATAATATCCTCATGTGACTAACCGCCTCACTAATAATCTCCGCACATATTGGGACCTAAAATATTCTTCGTGTATATCTTTAATCATATTTTGAACCTCAGTAGGATGGACACATCTAAGTAATGAAACAATGAATCCCTTCTCTTATAGAATTCCACCTTCCACAACATAGTTGGTTACTTTATACCTCAGTTTCCTCGCTTGTTTTGGATTGACTAGCAAGATGCCCTTCTCAATATACTTCTTAATTGGATCCATCCATGACAGACCCAAATCCAACACAATCAGGTTGATGTTTTCTTCGTCAATGATCCTGTGTATGCCGATTTCTACTGGAATGGTCCTTCTTAACTCAATTCTGGTCACAGAAGCAAGTTGAAAAAATGCGTTTGCTCAGTCATTATTAATCCTTAGAATCCTGATCATTTTTACTATTGAAAACTTACATATTTTGTCTTGCGCTTTAGCCAATTATCTCATCACGAATTCTTTTTTGACCCCATACACTCGCAACACTTGGTTCATAATCAATTGGGAGTTGATGTGAGACAATACCTACATGTCGCCTAGAGAGAGAGATAATTCAAACCTTACGATCAATGCTTCGTACTCTTCTTTATTATTGGAATCTTTGAACTAGAACCTGAGTGTATACGCTACATTTATGTCATCTGGGGTGTTAATTATTAACCCAATGCCGTTTCCAAATGCACACGATGATCCATCTACATACTTATTTCAAATTAGTGGTTATTTTTTAAAATCCCCGTCAACTAGGGTTCTATAATTAAATATCTTTTGACTCTGCTCCAGGTAGCGTGCAGCAACTTATCACTTAGTGGATTTTTTCGATATATCTTCCTCTTAGTTAGTCATATCGGTCATAGAGATATCTTTCGAAGAAGTCTTCTTGGATGTTTGAATTTTTGAGCTCTCTTCCTAATAAGTCTGCTCGGATGGATTTACTACTAAGCTCTCTTCTATAGAAGTCTACTCGACAGGTTTTTCGTCATAGGTAAACTTTGTTATAAAATCTTCTACTACTTAGTCTTCTATTTTTATTTTAGGTTCATAGTCTATATCATACTCTCCAAACTGCATAGCCCAGGCCATAAATCTCCCTGACTTCTTAGCTTTGTGAGTGGCTTGGTTCAAGGTCAAGTCCATGTAGACCATAATTATGTAAGCTTGGAAATATGGCTTCATTCTTCGTGAGATTTCAATGAGGGACAAGGTAAGCTTTTCTAGATGTGGGTAACAAATTTCAGCACCTTAGAAGGTTTTGCTTATATTAGATCGATTTTCGTACTCCATTCTCTAATCAAATGAGTGCTAAGCTAACTGCCAACTCAGACAGTTCCTGGTAGAAATATAGTTTCTCTACCATGAGTGGTATCGAGAGTAATAGTGGAGACCCTACGTATTTCTTCAACTCTAAGAAGACATTCTCACTTTCTTGAGTATACTTTAAAGTCTTCCTTATCACTTTTAAGAAGGGTAAGAACTTATCGATAGCTCGGAAGATAAACCTATTAAGGGTTGCTACTCTTCTAGTCAGCTTTTACACGTCCCTTTTCTTTATAGAAGACTGTATATTTATCAATGCTTGTATTTTGGTTGGATTACCCTCAATGCCTCTCTGATTTACTATAAATCTACAGAATATTCCTTCATGCACAACTAACACACACTTGGTCTGATTGAGCTTCATCTGGTGTTTCTCTAACTGATCGAACGTCTGACTTAGATGTTTAATATGGTCGGTTGCTTTCTTTCTCTTTGTAATCATGTCATCCACATATAACTCGACATATTTATCGATCTGCTCTTCAAAAACCTTATTCGCTAGCCTTTGGTATGTTGGTCCAGTGTTTTTTATCCCAAAAGGCATAACGTTATAATAGTAGGTACTTTGCCTAGTGATGAATGAGGTATTCTCCGTGTCTTCTGATTTCATCTTAATTTTATTGTACCTTGAATATGCATCCATAAAACTGAGCATTTCATGAACGATAGTGGCATCGACTAGCAGATCAATCCTTAGAAGGGGAAATGGTCCTTTAGATAAGCCTTCGTTTAGATCTGTGAAGTCAACACACATGCACCATTTGTTGTTATTTATACTGATCATAACTATATTGGCCAACCATTCAGGATATTTGACGTCTTTAATGAAACTTGATTTCTATATCTTTTCGACTTATTTTTAGATGGCCATGTTATTCTCAGAACTGAAGACACGTCATTTCTATTTGATCGTCTTGGAGTCCTTGATAATTTTTAGTTCATGGTATATAAACTCTGGGTCAATCCCTTACATATCCTTGTGGCTCCAAGTGAACACATTCTTTAGTTATTTGAGAAAGTTTACTAAATCAATCTTGAGGAAAGGATCCATAGATGAGTCGATCTGTGTTATCATATCTAAGCACTCGTCATCAAGGACTATAGTGTACACTACCTCTATAACTTGTCCTTTGATCAAGCCATCCTCCTCGTGAGGATCTATAGTCTCTGTTTGGTAGGATGTGGTGAGTTTATGCACTTCCTCCTAGTCGACTGAAGTGTGATAGCACTCCATGGGTTCAACCTGGTTTCTAGTAACAACACTACCCCCATAGTGTGTACGAAATTTTAGGCACTGGTATATATTGGATGGTATAGCTTCAAACTTTTTCATGCCGACTCTGCCAAAGATAGTGTTATAGGCTGATCAGACGTTCTTATCTGACGTGCAGAAATGAATCCTCTTAGTTCGGCTAATTGGCTAAGTGCCAATTATGAGTTATAATTTGACAGTTCCCAAAGGATAAACTTTTTCTCCAAAGAAATCTGAGGGGCCTGTGATTCGGTTCCTGTTTGTAGTCATATAGCCCCACTCCTTTGAAGCAATCATAAAATAATACATCAATTGAGCTACTATTGTCCACCAATATTATGGAAACTCTTTCTTACCACCATCGTTAGTGATGACCAGAGGATCATCATGATGATATAGTTCCCCATATAAGTCGTCCTTGGAGAATTGTATCACCAATCTATCTTTGTTCACTTTTTTTAGGAGGCTATTAACGTCACCCGACAAGTTGATTTACCGAATGTAAGAGCGTGATTCGGCTTCATTCAAATACATTTTTCTCTCAGCTATTTCATCACCTCCGCCAGTGTCACCACCTATAATGAAATAATAACTAAAATAAATTATGTTCACCTCGTGCATAGGCTCTGTAGGTTTCTTTGACAGATTTGGATCGTCCTCATCATCATTATCTCTGCCTATTTTCTTATCATCTCCTCCTTTACAAAGGGATTCTAATCATCATTGGTATTCTCTCTCTTTTGTCCTGCCTTCTCTATAAACAAATTTGGAGAGAGTGCCTCTTCAGATCAGACTTTCTATCTCATTATTTAGGGCAATACCACTGTCTATATTATGCACGTGGCCTTTGTGGAACTTACAATGCTTGGATTTATCTCTCCAGTTTGGGGGAGATTTTAACTTTTCGGGCCACTTCAAATCCTTACTCCCTCGAATTTCCTCCCATATGTGGTGCATTCCAACGGTGAGAGGTGTATATTCATTATACCTCTTTGTCTTTTCAACCTTTTTATCTTTCTAATCATTTTTCTCAGATCCCTTGTTAATGTCGGCCTTGGAGTTATGAGATTGCTTCGCAGCCATAGCCTCCTTGGCATTCATAGTTTTGTCCATTGTACCCATCAATTCAGTCATGGTTTTGGGTAGATTTTTGGCTCGGACATAATATAGCTTCTTAGGGAGTAAACTGCTCATTAGTACAGTGATCGTCATTTTTTTCCTCATAATCCACAACTTTCAGTTTTTATATATTCGCGAGTAGTTTCTCCTGGTCATTAGTGAACACTCAAAATATGAGCTACTCTCTTGATTTGTTTTGCTCCAAAGTAGAAGTTACTTTTGAATAGCTCAGCGAGCTATTAAAAGCTGGAGAATTGTCCATGAGGCAAATTGTTATACCAAATCAACATCGACCCAATAATACTGTCAGAGAATGACCTGCAACGCATCTCGTTTGGGACTGAGTAGATGTCGACAACAGCTTGATATTGTTCCATATGAAGTATAGGATAAATTTAGCCATTATATTTTGGAGTTACCATGGGTGGCTTGAACATGGAAGGTGTAGGGAAGTTAAAAATTACTGGAATGAAAGGTGATCCCTTTACAAAACTCTTATGCAAGGGATTTTTGGATTTGGCTATCTCTCCAAAATGATCTCCCAACCGTTGGATTGAAACGGTCTTAGCTGCTCGGCCGTTAGTTTTTATTGAGCTATCTTCCTGAGAGGTTTTCTCATCACTCCCGGATCCTCGCACACTAGTTCTTAACCTGACAAATCATTCTCGGCGATCTTGTGATTTGGAATGTTCTCTATGATTATGACCCCTGGCCGCTTGGGGACCCAAATGGTCAAAGGTCGATCCCATGTTTTGCTTGTACAGGGCGCTCGACCTTCATAAGAGAGTGAATTTCCATTATAATAATTAGTAGATCTGATTGACGAGGTTGTTCCAGGGTGGTAAGATCAGTTTTCATTAGATCTAGAGTACCTAGATCTGCTCATTTCCTATCTAGGTTGCCTATCCCCGTAGGGTGATGGATGCAACATTTCTCCTCTATTGGTTGGATGAACTACGGACCTAGTTTGGAGCGTCTGAGGTAGCTATCTCACAGTCTCTTACATTGCTTTTTTGACTTTGGCTATGTTCATCAATATTCCTTACAAATCCCCTATACCAAGAGAGGAAGAGAGACTGAAGGCATCCCCGGTGATGCATCCACCCTCTAGATAGTCTACCATTTTCAGTGTTTGCTAAAAAATGATTCAAAAATCATTGTTTGATGGAAAGTAAGTAGAAAATAATAATAGCTCGTCGATTCCCACAGACGGCGCCAATCTATTTGAGTCTAAAATTGGCTTGCTGATTTAGATGAGTCTTAACTTAATTAAACTTATAATTATAAACAAAAGATAATGTAAGAAATAAGTAAACTAGAGAGAGATGAGAGACAAAGAAAGGGGAGCAAGGATTTAGTGATTTAGCCCAATAAGTTGCCTACATCCACAGATATAGTGTCACTATGTATTAAGTTGTCCTTAGCTGAGAGAGGTAATGAGATAATTATAGTAGTAGGAAGATGAAAAGATGGAATATCTTTATACATTATGTACATCTTTATATTATAATTAGCAACTAGATATTCTTCATGTGCATGTGCATGGTGACCGTTAAGAGTGTCACGTGTGACTATTCACGTTACTGATTGTTCATATTCTTGGGGGTGTCGGCTAGCATGCCGACCAGTGAGAAAATAGTGTCGACCACGGTTTCCTATAGTTTTCGAACCCACTAAGTATGATGAAAGGTGTCACCTTTTTTCTAGTCCACCTGGTCATGATATTTTAGTTTACAATAGTCAGGGTACTCCTGGTTTGAGAACAAGAATAAATTTTTAAATATCTCTAAATTTTCAAATATCTAGACTTAGGCTTAAAAACATGCTTCCAGAGGGTGAAAATCTAAAACATCCCCCAAACAGCACCGTAAGAGGCCCAAACACTTTGTACGGGACAAATGTAACCCGTAGGAACTGATTGCGTAGTCACAGTGCTCAAAACTTGTAGATACTCGAACTTAGGCTTAGAAACATGACGTTAGAGGGAGAGAACCCAAAACAACCCCTAAACAGCCCCGTTAGAGGCACAAATAACTTGCATGGGACCAATGTAACTCCTAGGAGCTCACCACGTAGTCACGGTACTCCCGATTTGAGAATATAACAAAAATTTAAAAATAACTAGACTTAGGCTTAAACACATTTTGCTGGAGGGAGAAAACCCAAAACATCCCCCAAACGGCTCGGTGAGAGGTGTGAACATATCGTACGTGAACAAAGTAACTCGTAAGAACTAACCGTTTATCCACCGGTCTCTCATTTGAGATGAATAAAATTTTCAAATGTCTAGACTTATGCTTAAAAACATGGTCCTAGAGGAAGAAAACCTAAAATAGCCCCGTATGAGGCACAGACACCTCGCACGGGACCAATATAGCTTGTAGGAAGTGAATTCATAGTCATTGGAATCTATGTTTAAGAATATGGTGAAAATTTGCAAATATCAAGACTTAAACTTTAAAACATGTAGCTAGAGGGTGAAAACCCAAAACAGCTACCAAACAGTCCCGTAAAAGGCACGAACACCTCACACGGGACCAATGTAACTCGTAGGAACTAATTTCATAGTCACATGATTCACAATTTGAGAATATTATGAATTTTTTTAAATATTTAGACTTATGATTAAACACATGTCGATACATGGTGAAAACCCAAAACAGCCACCAAACGGCCCTGTTAGAGGCCCGAACACCTCGTACAAGACCAATATAACTCCTAGGAATTGACCGCGTAGTCACGGTGCTCCCGATTTGAGAATATAACTAAAATTTATAAATATTAAGACACATGCTTTGAAGCATGCCACTAGAAGGCTTTCCCAAAATATTCTATAAACGACCCCGTAAGATGCACGAACATCTCACAAGGCACCATTGTAACTCGTAGTAACTGATTGCATAGTCACGGGAGTCCTAGTTTGAAATATATGAGTAAATTTTGCAAATATCTATACTTAGACTTAAAAACATGCCATTATAGGGGGAAAACTCAAAAATCCTCCAAATGACCCCATAGAGTTACGAACACCTCGCTGGGGACCCAAGTAACTCATAGTAAATGACCTAATAGTCATGGGACTCTCGATTTATGAATATCATGATATTTTTTAAATCTCAAGACTTATGCTTCGAAACATGCCGCTAGAGGATAAAAACCAAAAATAGCCCCCAAACAGCCCTCGTAAGAGGAACGAACACCTCGTACGGGATGAATGTAACTCGTAAGAACTAACTGCATAGTCACGGGACTCTCGGTTTGAGAATATGACTAAAATTTAAAAATATTTACACTTATTCTTAAAAACATACTGCTAGAGGAAAAAAACAAAAATAACCCCCAAACGGCCCCGTAAGAGGAAAGAACACCTCGTACGTGACCAATGTAACTCATAGGAACTAATCGCATAGTCACGAGACTCTTGGTTTGAGGATATGAAGAAAATTTTCAAATATTTAGGCTTCGTCTTAAAAATATTCCGCTAGAGGGAGAAAGCTCAAAATAGCCCCTTACGACCCAGTAATAGGCACGAACACCTCGTACGGGACCAATGTAACTCATAGGAACTGACTGTGTAGTCACAAGACTCTTGATTTTAGAATATGACTAAAATTTACAAATATCTAGCCTTGGGCTTAAATATATGCCGTTAGAGGAAGAAAACTCAAAAAGCACAATCAATATAACTCTTAGGAAGTGACCGCGTAGTCTCGGGACTCTCGCTTAGAGATTATAATGAAAATTTTAAAATATTTAGACAAGCTTTAAACATGAGGCACGGACACCTCGTATGGGACCAACGTATTTTATAGGAACTGATCGCGTAGTCACGGGACTCCCTATTTGAGAATATGATTAAAATTTACAAATAACTAGACTTAGTCTTAAAAACATTTCGCTAGAGGGAAAAAACTCAAAACATCCCCTGAACGACCCCGTAAAAGGCACAAACACTCACACGGGACCAATGTAACTCGTAGTAATTGACTGTGTAGTCACGGGACTCCCAGTTTGAGAATATGATAAAAAAAATCAAATATCTAGACTTAGGCTTCAAAACATGCTGCTAGACTGTGAAAACCCAAGCAAACCCTGAAAAACCCAGTAAAAGGCACGGACACAACACACAGTTTCAATGTCACTCATAGGACCTAATCACTTAGTTAGGGGACTCTCGGTTTAAGAATACGATCAAAATTTGCAAATATCTAGACTTAGGCTTAAAACATGCTGTTAGAGTGAGAAAATCCAAAATAGCCCCCAACGGTCCCGTGAGAGGCACATACACCTCGCACGGGACCAATGTAACTCGTATGAGCTGATTGCATATTCACAATGTTACCAGTTTGAGAATATGATTAAAAAATTTAAATATCTATACTTTGGTTTAAAAATATGCCGCTAGAGGGCGAAACACAAAATAACCTCCAATAAGAGGCACAAACACCTCGCATGGGACTAATGTAACTCATAGGAGCTAATCGCATAGTCATGGGACTCCTAGTTTGATAATATGAGTAAAATTTGAAATATATAGGATTACTCTTAACAACATGCCGCTAGAGATTGAAAACCCAAAATAACCCCCAAACGGCCCTGTAAGAAAAACGAACACCTCGTACGAGACCAATGTAACTCATACGAACTTATCGGATGGTCATGGGACTTTTGATATGAGGATATGAATAAAATTTGCAAATATCTGGGCTTAGCCTTAAAAACATGTCGCTAGGAGAAAGCCCAAAATATCCCCCAAATGGTCCCTCAATAGGTAAAAACACCTCACACGGGACCAATATAACTCGTGGGAACTGATCGAGTAGTCACTTGACTCCTTATTTGAGAATATAAAAAAATTTACAAATAGCTAGACTTAGGCATAAAGATATGCCACTAGAGGGAAAAAAACTCAAAACATCCTCGTAAGAGGCACGGACACCTCACACGTTATGAATATAACTCGTAGGAACTTACCATGTAGTCTCGGGACTCTTGGTTTAAGTTTATGATGAAAATTTTGACATATCAAGACAAGCTTAAAAAATGTCGCTGGAGTGCAAAAACCGAAAACAACTCTAAACGGCCCCATAAGAGGAACGAACACATCACACGAAACCAATATGACTTATAGGAACTGACTGCGTAGTCATGGGACTCTCGATTTGAGAATATTACTAAAATTTATGAATAATTAGACTTAGGCTTAAAAACATGCTGCTAGAGGGAGAAAACCTAAAATAAATCTCAACGGACCCGTAAGATGCACGAACACCTCATACGGGACTAATGTAACACGTAGCAATTGATCGTGTAGTCATAAGACTCTTGGTTTGAGGATATGAAGAAAATTTGCAAATATTTAGGCTAAGGCTTAAAAATGGGCCGCTAGAGGGGGAAAGCCCAAAATAGCCCCTCAAACGGCCCCACAATCGGCACGAACACCACGCACGAGAAAAATTTAACTCGTAGGAGCTAATCGTGTAGTCAAATTTGAAAATATCTAGGCTTAGGCTTAAAAGTGTGCCACTAGAGCGAGAAAGCCTAAAATAGCTCCCAACACAACCCTGTAATAGGCACAAACACATTGCACAGGACCAATGTAACTCGTAGGAAATGGTCGCGTAGTCACAAGACTCCTGATTTGAGAATGACTAAAATTTATGAATATCTAGACTTGGGCTTAAAAATATGCTGCCAGAGGGCAAAAACTCAAAACATCCCCCAAATGGCCCTGTAAGAGGTATGAACACCTCACACAGGACCAATATAACTCATAGGAACTGACTGCGTCGTCTTGGGACTCCCGGTTTGAGATTATGATAAAAAAATTTGAAATATTTAAATAAGCTTAAAACCTGCCATTAAAATGCGAAAACTGAAAATAGACCCAAACGGCCCCGTTAGAGGCACGGACACCTCTCACGGGACCAACGTAACTTATAGGAACTGATCGTGTAGTCATGGGAATTTCGATTTGATAATATGACTAAAATTTACAAATAGCTAGACTTATGCTTAAAAACATGCCACTAGAGGGAAAAAAACCAAAACAACCCCCAAAGGACTCCGTAAAAGGCACGAACACCTCGCACGGGACCAATGTAACTAATTGAAAATGACCGCATAGTCATGGGACTCCTGGTTTGAAAATTATTCTCTTATGATTAGAGGTTGCACCCATCTGCTGGCTGATTTTGGTTATAGAGAAGTTATATTTTTGTCTTTTTAGATCAGTGAAATCAAAGAAAACTCTCCACTTCCAATTGCCCTTATAATAAATGATAAGATTTAATAATTATCATGAGAATTAGACTTTTTAAATGGATCTTTACTTTAGAATTTCCCTGACCTTTTCTTTAATAGACATAACCTTATGCATATCTTCCTTATATTAGAACATATTCCTTATTGGTGACTCGAGTCCCCTCCTTGTGGGCTAAGAAACAAAGGTGCACCTCTTATAATGGTGGGGTATCTTGTTCATGTATTGACCAATCATTACTTTGTTGATACTCCTCCTTCAATTGCGAGTCTTGATTTCCCAAAGGCGGGGAGTCTTAACGACCTCCTGTTGCTTGACCTTCTTTGTTCTAAGATGATATTTTATTCTCAAGAGGCGACATTGGAGGATATTGGTATCCTCTTTTGCCCGTGGATTCCTCTTATTCTCTCACATGCTCTCTTCATAGGTATTAGTTATGTAAGAGATCTGACTAGGATGGAGCTAACCATGCTCCTCATTATATTTGTCCCCCTTAAATGATAATGCAAGTTGGGGATTCTACAATTTTTCTTAGTGTTATATACATATTTAATACAGTGATCTAATGGTTACGTGAATCCATTATTATAGAGGTTACATGATCCGTGGTTTTTTCTCCTCGATGAAAATTGGTTTTTGAGAAACACTAAGCTCGTTTCCCATAAAATATTCCAATTATATGAGTGGAAAATCCTCATACCGGAATATCAATTTCATAGGCCAAGTAATAATATCTTAATGAGGACATAGGAAACACGATCATGTACATTGTTCAACAACGTGCTTAAATCCACATAAGTATTGTAATTATATATCGATTGTCGACATTATAATTTGTTAGAGTCGTATTACATAAAACTCATGCCAACTTATGGAGCGAGACGTTAATATATCGAAGAAAC
Source organism: Sambucus nigra (assembly GCA_949130495.1). Classification (NCBI taxonomy): domain Eukaryota; kingdom Viridiplantae; phylum Streptophyta; class Magnoliopsida; order Dipsacales; family Adoxaceae; genus Sambucus; species Sambucus nigra. Next base: position 162,886,591 of record OX422220.1, on the reverse strand, counting down.
CGAGTGTTTGTGTGAGTGGTAGAGTTCATCTCCCATGCTTATCTAATGTGATAATCTATCAATTACACGGGTTCTTATCATAATCCTTGCATTGGATTTTTATGCATCTTCCATGGGCGTGGGTCCATGAGAATCTCTAATGGGGTCAACCCATTAATGATAACAATAATGGGATAACACAAAAGGTATACACCATTTTTTTTATTAATAAAATGATAACAATTACACCACTCACATTCATTAAACAAGTAGATAAATTAAGTAACACTACACCAAAACGAGCTATCAGTAACAGAATTTTTTTACGATTACTAACGCTACTATACCATTACTATGTGTAACACTTTTATTCTGTTAGTAATAACTTATAAGTGTTACTAATACATATTTATTACTTTAAAAAAAAAGAAAAAAGAAAAGAAAACCCTCAAAACACCTCCCATTATGTCCCAAACACACACGACTCTCTCCCAAAAAAAGTCCTTCCCCCACTTCCAAAAGTAGTTCGCTCCACAGCGTCTACTCCGCTCCTTGTGGCAACCTTCTTCCAAAAGTAGATCGACATCGCCAAATGCTTGATTAAGTTCGGCGTTGCTGTCAATGCCGTAGATCGTTGGAAAAACTCGATATCTTTCTATATTGTTTATACATACATACATGTTGACTTTTATTTGCCTGAGTTTGTGATTTTTCTTCAGTGTTCATGTATTTGTGTTTTCTAGATATTCAATTGAATCTTACTTCAATTATATTAAATCGTCATTTCCTGTTAATAATTTCTCATTCAAACTTATCTTCAATTTTGATAATATCAACATACCTTAGGGATTCAAAGAAGAGGATGTTGTTGGTTTTATCTACTAAGACAGTTGAGGTTTGTGGACATGAAATTACACATAAAATATCGGGCCAAAAGGGAAGCTTCGCTTGAATCTCTAATTAACATTTATTTTAGTTTTTTTTGGTATTCACATTTCAATAATACCTGGGTGTTACTTTGCTTTTAGTTTTTTTAACATTTAACAAAGCTAGATTTGTTAAAGCTAGATTTATTAGCGTGTTGAGCAATGAAGGTATGGATGTCATATAGTTGTAATGAAAAGTGGAGTTTAGTGTTTCTTGATTTTTATCTCCACCAGATGTGGGTGTGGAGTGGAAATGAGAGTGTTTATTATTATGGGTTTCTAAATTATTTTATTTAGTTTTTATTTTATATATTCAAATTTCATTGTTGTTTTAGTGAGAATCTACATCTACCTATGTTTATTCGGTGAGAATATTTAATATTTGAGAAACATATATATGAGAAGTATTGGATATCTTCGAAGTTTTGAAAATGAACTTATCTCCCTCGATATAAATCTTTATTTTCATGGGAAAATCTGGTAAATTTTCCCCCCAATAAACAAAATTGTTGGTTGAGTTGCATTTCAGAAAGAATCATGGAAGACCACTATGTTATTATCTTATCAAAGTCTTGGTGTAATCTATGGGGATCTTAGCATTTCCCCTCTTAATGTTTACAAGAGAACATTTGGGACATTTATTACTCGAAGATGAACAAAGAGATTTATGGCCTACTTCCATTTATCTTTTGGACTCTTAACACTTGTTCCTTGATTCAAATGTGTCTTTATAGTCCTTATAATTGATGACAATAGGGAGGGTGAGTTATTCTTATTGAAATCATTGATTGATAGGTGAATGATTTCGGTTATTTATTTGAAGACTCTTGTACATAATTGTGCTGGTGGTACTTTTCCCCTGTATTCCTTGATATGTAGGCATGCTAAATTAATACTTTTAACCCAATAGACAAATTGCCGATGAATTGCTCTCTACATATAAATTGGGACACCCGTCGAAGAGAACAACCCAAGGGTTAGACGAGTGCTTGAGAGGAAAAAATCCTTACACACTGCACTGCTAATCTTGGTTCTTCTGGGCACTAGTATGGTAACTGGAGATGGACTAATTACGCCAGCGATATCTAGTAATTTATTTCCATATTGAACATGTATGTTTTGCAAGATAGCCTTATAACTATAACTCGTTTCTTCTTGTAGTTTTTTCATCCGTTTCCAGCCTTAAGTTATCCGTGTCCAGGGAACACCACCAATATAAGATTCTTATTTGAATTATGATTGATTTTATTCAATCAAATTTGCAATTATTAAGCATTTATCTTAACATGAAAATCCTATAAAATCGTTTCCTGAATGTGAGTTGCCTTTTTATTTTGGTAAATCCTACTTTGTTTTGGTTAAATAGTTGGCTCTAATTTTTGAATGTCATTGGTCTAATGCAAATTGTTTAATGAACTCCATTCCATAGATAAACTCGGGATTTCGTTTCGCCCCTCAAAGGAAATACTATGAAATGTTACTAGGCAATGTATTCGAGAGATGGACTATGAAAGTGATGATTGGGTAAAGTCCTTGGAAAGTTGGACAAAAGGTTCAAAAGGTGAGGACAACCATTCATTTTTTTTATAAGCACATTGCCTCTCTAATGAAGTTGCAGAATGGTGAGCAATTTATTTCCTATGTTCTTTCTCTTTTCATATTCTTGGATTGGTACATTGGTTTGCATTTATATATGCATGGATTATCAATCCTAACAAGGTTTTAATTTTGATGTCTACATAATAAGGAGAACAATTGATATACACATCTACAGTGGCTAATTTGAAACAGAATTGGGTGATTCGATTGGAAGTCTGTTATGTTGTTAAATACCTTTTTATTTCTTTCATTGTGGAAAAAATACATTTTTATTGTGTTACTATAATGTTTTTTAAGCAATATTGATATTAATACTTTTTACTTGTTATTATTATTATTATTATTATTATTATTATTTATTATAGTTATATAGTATTTTCTTTCAGATGTTGCTTAATAGGTTATTGATGGACAATAGTAAATATTGTAAACATATTGGAAAGATTTTGTTTTTAATTAACTAAATGAACAAATGGGAATATTTGTACATAATTGAACATGGGAAAAGGTTCTTTTGTTTTGGTAAGGAATGTTTTGGCTTTTTTGCTAAGTTATATTAATGTTTGATGATTCAGGTTCATATTTTACCTAGGGAGATGTTTGGGTTGTCAACATTTGGAATAACTATGACACTTCTCAAATGGCTACTTCTAAGATTAGTGGACAAGTTACTCTTACTCATGTCCAACTGCACCCTAGGTAGCACAGACAAGTGGGGCCTCCGAAGGCCCAAAATTGGTCCAATTGAGGTAATAAAAGGCCACCGGAAAGACATCTGTACTCGACGTCGGAGCATTATCGCAAATAAAATTCGATAAAATAAAGGTAAGCCACCAAATAGGCCCTTACAATTATTACTATTATTTTCCTACGTACGTGAGTGAATATTTGGATGTGTCTCCTTTAGCTAGGTTGATAATATTTTATTATTTTTTATATATTTTATTTTAGAAGACTTTAAGTTTCTGCTACTCTTTTGCACCAAGCAAGCCTATGGTTGTAACTTTTCGAGCTTACTCCAAGGACCAGATCATCAAGTTTCTTCAGCGGAGGCTAGAGTGAATTGGAACTCTGTGCTAGAGTGAGTCCACCACAATCTTTTTTTATCTCAAGCCTTCTAATTTAATGTGTTTTTTGTTTCTGCTGTATTTTTCTATTTCTAGGCTATTTTTTCTGTAAAACAAAAAAAAACACATTTCCACACCTTATTGAGTTTCATAAATGTTATATTGTACATGAGTAGTTTCTTATGGGTAACTAGCAAATTTTCATTAATTATTAAGGCTGCAACACTACTTTTTCTAAACATATATGAAATAGTATGTGAAGATGAAGCACCTGGATTCAATATTTTAACTCATCTGGGAATAATCAAGTTTTGGGACTAACATTATAATTATGATTGCAGAAAGTTGCAGTTGCATCTGGAGATATGAGGAAAGCTCTTTGTGTTTACAGGTTTGTGTCTTCTTTCAAAACTTGTAATAGTTTGTTTACTGCCACTTATAGTGGTACAAAGTATCACTTTTATATTATAGTATAAAAACATCTCATTTTAACTAAATTTTAATTTTATATTTTTAATAGTGACCGCGAATTGATTGATCTACTAACATGGTGTTTGGTGATGCAGTTGAGGAAGTTGGTTTGGGCTACATCAAAACATGATGTGGACCTCATCTCACATTTACCTATCATTCATTGGTCTTCCTTAACTTGCAATAGGTTTGAAGTCCTCAATGTATGAGGGCATGTGGCACCATGTGAGGTAAGTATTAAAGCCCTGATAAATTATATACTTAATGCTCAATTTTTTCCATCTTCGATTATGGTCTTTCGTGATTCTAACCATGTCTATTTTACAATGTAGAAACATCCTGGAAGGCTAAGTTTTCATTCACCCATGGATTATTATCTTCCATCTCCACCATCACATCATTTGTAGATACGTTACTCATCCCCTCTACATAACCTACAAAATATCACATTTCCCTTACCACATACTTTGTAAAAGCCTATTAAAAGCGCGACGCTGAAACCTAGTACATAATGTAATTAACCATTCTCAACTCAACTCAACAAAATTGTCCCAACGATTTGGGGGTGCATGGATCGTGTTGCACAACTGATTAGAAGTAACTGCACAACTGAATTTGTTTAACAATCGAGTTTAAGTTATACAACTGATTATAAGTAACTACTCAACTGAATTTGATTTCTTTATTGAGTTTATGTTTACCAATAGTTATGATTACGAATTCAAGGTACTGATTGTATTTCTTTATTGAGTTTGTGTTTAAATTACTATTGAAGTCCTAATGTATGTTTTGATTTGTCTTTTCTCACTTATTTTAGGTTCGGAGATTCGAAAATTGGGAGAAATATTTTTTGATAAAAAGGTGATAGTGCTGGGACCGCGGGACAGACATATGAGGCAATGAACAATGCATGATATCTCGACTCTAATCTCATAAGCGTCATATGTTGAATATTGTTGTGTTATTTTTCTACTTTTTAAACAGGGCGGATTGTTCCATAAATAAAGGAAGCTCTGTTCAATTTTTTTATATTGTTTACAATTATTTGTGCTATGTAATAAATATTTTTGAATTAAGTATTGGTGTTATTTTCACGAATTGAGTTGGCATTTGTTTATATGATGTTTAGGACGGATTATTAGTATTATTGTTGGAGTATTTTTTCTTTCTTAAATAAGGTGGGTAGTTTTATAAACAAAGGAAACTCTCCAAAAAATTTAAATCGTCCGTGTTTATTTTTGAATTGATTAGTTTGAAATATGATTAGGTCACTATTTTTGTATATGTTCTTAGGATTTAATTAGTGTTCCTGATTCAGGATATTGGATCTTGATTTTTTTTAAATATGTACTAAGATTAGTAACATAATTTTGCCGCTACTAATTTTGAATATTACTGTTACTATTAGTAACATAAATTTAACGTTACTATTAGTAACATAATTTCACTGTTGCTAATCACGAATTTTGCCGTAACTATTTGTAACATAAATTTTTCGTTACTAATCTTGAATTTTTCGTTACTATTAGTAACACAACTTTAGCGTTACTAATTTTGAATTTATCGTTACCATTAGTAACAGAATTTTACCATTACGAATCTCGAATTTTACCGTTACAATTAGTAACAGAATTTATCGTTACTAATTCTGAATTTTACCGTTACTATTAGTAACAGAATTTTACCGTTACTAGCTTCGTGTCCCACGCCTTTTTTCTAACAGAAAAATTGTGTTACTAATATTTTTAGTAACGGTAAGATTGTGTTACTAATGGCGTGTTTTGGTGCAGTGTAATAAAATATCTATCATGTTCTAGGTGGTCACTCTCTTAAACTACGTATAATTTTATGTCCTTGTCCATAACATCGTAGTTGATATGGTTCTTTTTTATCCAAGTCCAAGCATGTAAATAAATATGTCGTTCATCTTTAATTTCGTAACATGTCCTTAATACATATAATTTCTCACATATCTTTTCATCTAACTTTTAGTCATATCATCTATTTTTATCATATTAATGTCTTTAAGAAAAACCTAACATAATAACTGCATTTGTATTTTATATAATATACTCATCCACATGAGACAAAAATGGAAAAAAAATTCAATACCACTTTGAAACATTATGTTCAAACCCACATCTCTCTTGCATTATATTGCAAAGATTATTTCTCCATTTAGGACCTATAAGGACCTGGCATCTATTTTGAAGACAAATAGATTAATACAGCCAAATAAAACTAATAACATAATTGGGATGCAATCCCAAACAAAAACCAAGGGCGGCGCCAGGATTATCGTAAGGGTTGCGCTAACAATAAGAAAATATTCGTAATAATATAATTAAGTTAAAATAAGGAAAAAATGACAAAGCCTAGTTTAATTTTATAAATCATTCATAGTAAAAATTAAAATATACCAAAATTGTTCATGACTAATCTTAAAAAAATCAAATTCATCGATTGAAAAAAAGTTCTACCGAAATTGTGCAGACGAGTTTTTAACAATTTGTATTCATCGATTATAGAATCAAAATTCATACTCAAAGTAATGTGTCGTTAAAGAAAGAGATACAAGAAATGGGCAAGAAATTCATTCCCCGATGAGTTTCAAATGGATTTAATAAATCCCTAACCAAGCGCAATCATAAATAAAATTTAATAAATGCTCAATCAAATCATTATCACAATCACAATCATGCATACATATAATAAATTTTATAATATTATGAGTAGTAAATTTGATCATTTAGCAATTGTGATTACTGAACCTTAGCGAGGAAAATCCCAATTTGACGATTCGAATGCAAAGGTCAAAACTTTCAATTTTTACCCTAACAAATCTATGTATATATATAAAAAACTATAGCTTAAAATTGTATTACTTAATCTCAATTTTCCACGTGGACTTAATAATTACTCACTATTCTCTCTCCTCTAAACCGTCACATATCTTTTCGAGACGTCTTCTCCACTTCTCATTATTTGAATGCCTCAATATCACACAACCTCAACCAAAACTATCCCATTTATTTTGAACTCCTCAAATTCCTATCTCTCACCCTCTCCGGATTGGCGATCACAAGGACTCTATGGTTTTGATTTTTAATAATTCGGAAGTTTCTTAAATGGGTTTTCACAAAAAGCCCCTGCACCAACAAAAATTGAGTTGTCTACACAGATGGGATTTCAACCATACAAAACCACAATCTGTATCATGGCGATCATTTAGAAGGTATTCTTCAACCTCCAGTCAGGCATCAATAACATAATTCAAATCCAAAGAAAGATATCCATATCAATAAGATTGTCAACCAGAAACACTGCAGAAAATGGCCATAATCTGGGAGAATTGTCACCTGCCATAAGATGTTTGATCGACGACCTATTTTTGGGTACACTGAGAATTAGAAGGCCGATCATTAGCAACTCCAACTTTCGCTCTCCGATCTAATTCTTGACCATTGATCATATCTGGATGATAACTTGAATTGTTCGGTTTGCATGTAATTGAGGAGAGGCCTATTACAGTATGTATGTGTTACATATGTTTTGTTTGTTTGTTTGATTTTAAATGAGTGTGGATATCATATCTTGGAGAGAAATTTTTTTATTTGTGGTTTATGCTGTGTTTTTTCAAGTGAATCTTACCTTCCAAATCTTTGCTTTCGTGCTTCGATTTTAGCATATCCCCAAATTATTTAGGCCTTTTAACAACTTTTTTGTCCTAAATTTCAAAAATTCCATCTCTTCGATTGATCAAAGATTTCATTTATTTCAAATTTATTGGCATTTTTATTGCATCAAAAGGTTTGGTTAGAGATTTGAGAATTATGTACGAAATCAACTCATGTTTATAAAACTGTCCAGCTACTCTTCAACATGAATGAATTCTTTTGTCATAACATACCAATGTAAAAGTTTAGTTGTTCCATTAGATTGTGATATTTTACTTCTTTTATCAAACTTATTTGTAGATTATCTTTTAAATTCTGGAAATACAGTGGTATAGAGAGGACAAACTTACTTAATTTTTTTCTCACATTTCAAAATAAAGGAAAGGTAATCAAAATAGTGTTGGAAATTTGGATTTTTTAAGCTGCATAATAATCACTTATGTTATTTTACAGCTATATGGTTGCAATGCTCATCACTAAACACAATGTATAATAATATAATTTATTATCTACTTCTTTAAAGTAGATAATACTGTATTTATTTAATTTACAATATCTTATGTTAATATACAGTGTAAGATATAAAGATTTTGTTAAAACTTCTTACTATTGCGATATTAGTTTTTTGAAATGGTAAATATGGGAATTAGACACAAGAACATGACTAACTCCACTGAAAGATGGTTCAACTTTTGAGCCTCGCTATTTGAACAGAGTTACTTTTGGTAAGAAAACCTATTCTTTATTGAATTTGTGTTATCTATTTTTTAGTGTCCTGGTTATGGGTTGATGTTGAAATTTCTTGTTACTTTGATCTTATTCATCTTTGATTGTTTGTTTGATATGTTGTTTATTATTAAATGATTGATTTCTTTAATTATTTTCTCCATAGAGTAATAGTTTAATATTCCTCTCATGTAGGGTATGGATCCTATCACCACTTACATTTTTAGTTTTATTGATGATGACAAAGTACCAACGCATTGTGCGGGTTACATGCTAGTAATTGAAACAAAAAGTGTTACTTAAAATTACATGTAAATAAATTTTCATAGAGGAACATACCAAAATTAACTTAATCAATTTAGTGTTAATAAATGAGACTCACAAATGGAGAATAAACCTAAAAGAGTTGAACCCTATTATTTCATAAAAATTTATTACATATATCAAACAATCAATTAATAAATAAACAATAAAAGAACAAGGCATATCAATTTTTAATATTTTCATTGCACTTTTTAAGTCTTGAACAAGCAGCAGTAAGACCACAAATAATTCACTAATCAATGATTCTTTGATTGGTATGAAATAAAAAATAAAAAGAGATGTTTAAAAATATATCAAAGATATTGCAAAGATAAGAGGACTGACCATCAAAACTGAGACAATCGGCGCACCCACCCTTGTCTCCGTCCTCTGATTATGGAAACATCGTTGGATTTAATTGCTGGAACTGGAGCCGAGAGGGGATGATGTGATTTGATTCCAGTTGGGACGTGGGAGAGGGAGGGGTGTGAAGTAGGTGTCGCAAAGGGAGCAGTTTTTTTTTTATTTGTTCATTGCTTACTAGTTTAGGAATTTCATTTATCTATATAATATTTATACTTTGAAGAACTTAAGCAACTGGGTTGGAGTCCCGTTTTAGGGTGGGATATAACTTTCATTTGGCATGGGCTACTCACCAAAGATAATAATTTTTTTATATTTTACCCTGGGCTACAACCCTGCTCAACCTAGACCTACATCCGCCATTGACAAAAACCATAAACTATTGTACATATTGATAAGAAAGTTGATGGTAGTACAATAAAATCCATATGTTATGATAGAATATTTATAAACTAAAACAAAACATGTTCATATAAAATTTTAAATGGGATTGTTAATATGAAGTGTGATGAAATATGAAATGACAAAATTATAACTAAATATATGTAGTATATTAATACGTATGTGGTAAAATTATAAACCACCTAATTTTATTAAAAAAAACATAAGTTACATGGATAGAAGGAAATTAAAATTGTGTGGTGAACAAATGACTAATGACAAGGAATGCATTTCTATTGAACAACATTACTATAATCACAAAGTAATTGATTAATTCTTGTAAATGCATTTTATTTGATAGATATAACGACTCATAAATGTGATCCTTTTTCCCCCTAATTAAACACATCCACTAGTGTTTGTCGAGTAACTTTTTGTCAACTAATTTTCAAAAGTAACACTCTTGATCAACCTATGTATTAAATCTAAGAATGGCTTTTAAAATTTTACAATCATCGAGATTGCGAAGCACTACCATAGCCTACATAACTAGTGGTTTATTCCTCACGATTACCTTCTCAAGTTGCATTCGTTCAGCTTCTGAGCGAAAATTTACATGCCAAAATTGCATCTTCAACTGATAAAAATACAGATTCCTTCCCAATGGTGTTTATGAATTTCGTAACTATCAATTTCTCCATGACCTCCATTCTAGGGTTTATCAAAAACACCTACAAAAATAAATGATTTTTTAGAAGGTTATTGAATTTCTTATAATTTTTGTTGATACACAAATGAAGTATGCGGTTTACCTTAATTCCTCTTGCTTCAAGTATTCTTCGTACTTCGAACAGGGTTTCTACCCCAGTTATATCAATCGCCGTAACTCCTATCAAATAAACTTACTTTAATTAATCAATATACATAATTAAAAAAGATAATTTTCCTTTTAATTTTCCTTTCCCTCATGACTAACAAGAGGGCATGAAATGTAATCCTCACCTCCCATATCTAGTAAAATATACTCATCACCATTCCCTTTAGAATCTATATTGTCTTGTTCATCTCTTATCCATCTTAAAATCCTAGCAAAGTTGGAACAGCGAAAAATATTACTTATAACAATATGCTATTCAAACAAAGCATTGAGAGAGAGAGAGAGAGAGGACCTTTCTCTAATATAATTGCAACTAGGAAAGAGTATAGGGGAACCAAATTGAAGAATTAACACCCCTGGAACTTCAATTGCATCATGATATTGCTCCACATCTCGATATAATAAGGAGTTTGGTATGTTTCCGAGCTTGCAACTTGTTGGCCTAGCAACATACAAAAGTGCTCTGACTAAGGCAAGCCCTACCTGCAACCCAAATATTTTTATTCATACAAATATACATAGAAATTTGTAGTATTATCATTATTGAAATCGAAGAGAAGAACTAGTTTGAACAATTAACATAATATTTGTCATAAGTTATTTTTCAAGTGAGACTTGTTCACGTGTGTCAGATAGATGTTACATATAATTATTTTTTTCCAATTGTCATAATAAAACCCTATTCTCTTGGTTTTTTCCCCATCCAAACATTTTTGTAATAAGGCTATCGAGAACAAGCATGTTCTTTGAGAAAAGATTGGAGATGAATGGGCAAACGGATTTGTCTAACCACTTCCTTATACACAAATTCTCAATTGCTACTAAAACAGAGGTATGTGATTGTGACATTAAAACTTTTGGTTTTGTGGTCTGTAACAACCCTCGCTTTTGAGATCCTATTTTATATTTAATCTGCTAATTATAGTGATTAGATAAAGATGTTGATATGTGGAGTAGGTATTAATTCAAGAAAGATAAGTTAATATCTACTATGATGTTGCATATTTACCGTATGTAGAGGTGAATTTTGCTATGTTATGTTTTGTACAGTCATGTGATTTTAAATGACATTTGATTTAAAAATGAAACCGGAACCTTAAGTGAACTATAAAATTTCCAAATGCTAATTTGGAGGGTACGGTTAGTTCCGGGAGGTGCGAGATAGTCAAATTGTGTGCCATATTGTATTTTGAGATTTTGAGCACTTTTGACTGGTTGTAACTTAAATAAGTAGTTGCGTATTGATTTATCGCGTATTAATCACTTAAGCTGGAATTTTGAGCCTAAGCCACGATTTATGTCTTGCTTGAGTTACCATACCCCAAATTAAATTGCTAAACCTAGAGAAAGTAAGGAAGAGAAGAAAACCTAAGGAGAAAAAGAGAGATTGAAGCTTGGGTGTTTGATCTTGCATACAACCTCACCAAAATCTGAAGTTACAACCTTGAGGCAAGTTTTTTACTTGCTATTTTATGATTTAAGTAGAGTAAATTGCATTGATAGTTGTGGTTATACATGGTTTAAGAAACTTAGGGCTTGTAATTGGTTTATGGGCTTGGAAATGTTGGAGATTGATTTGAATGGTTATTGATGGTGAAATTATGGTTATTGGCTGCATTTATACTAAATTGGTAGCTTTATATGACAAGGGTTTGGGTTAGTTGTGTTTGTAAGAGATTAGGAGTCCAAGACTCCATAGCCAAAATTGGCAAAATTCGCAGGGGCGAATCGATTCGGCTCCTGGCCGAATCGATTCGCATAGATGCAGTGTCCAGGTCTGGTGAACCGAATCGATTCGGTTCTCCCCCGAATCGATTCGGTTCTCCCCCGAATCGATTCGGCTGTTATGCAGAATGTTGGTTTTCCTGACCGAATCGATTCGGATAGTCCGAATCGATTCGCTTGTCTGGACGAATCGATTCGGCCTAGTCCGAATCGATTCGGAAACCCTGCATTTTCTTTTTATTTTTCTTTTCTAATTTTGACCCTTTCCCTTAGGATTATGACTTAGGACCCTTCTTGAATGAAGTAAACATAGGATCCTAGAGTTTTAGTCGAGTTTAGTCGTTACCCCATAGTCGAATGGGATCACTTGGGGTTGATTTAGGGGTATTTAAAGTGATGTTTAGGCATCACTTTTTATTCGGTAGAGAAATTGGAAAATAGAATTTTAAGCCCATATGCGGAGATTTTTAGAGGCCTTGTTGATGTATATAAAACCTTGGGACCTAGAAGACTTTGAGAGGTTGTTTAGAGAATGCTTCGGGACCTAAACATATGATGAATTGAATAAGAAATATTCAAAGATAAATGTTTCAAGTAAATGAAACACATGAGATTCATGATAATGAAACATGGGATAATTTGGTAATTGTTAAATTACTTAAACACACCTCTCTAAATACTATCATAAGGGAAGCTCGCACATGAGGTGATGTCCCCTGACTATTGAATGCAGGCTGACTATAGTCCTCGGCCATATGCGGGATTTGTATATGTTTTCTGCGCTAGTGAGGTAATTCCGGGTGTGGTTATGACTCACTCGCAGGTATATGGCCACTTCCCAACGTGCGTTAGGTACCCAGGTTGTCTTGTATAGATAGGCCCTGGAAGATGATAGTTATTTAGAGGCGCGCCCAGTGGGGAAACTTGGAGGGGCGGTCTTAGAAACGTTATATATATATGAATATAACCTTTCTAACTCAAGTGGGACTTGAGGTATGTAAATTGCCATAAGATATGTGATGGTAATTATATTCCTGCTAAGGAATGGAAAATTATAAGGTATGGGAAGAAATGAGATTTAATTTTAACTTCTTTTGTCAAATTTTATAATTCTTAGAAACATATAATTGCATTAAAACATTTTATGGTTAGGTTGTTAGACTTTCATTCACATTATTTATTGATTCATTGTCCATATCTATCATGTTTCTTACTCTTCTGGGAATCATATATAAATCGGGCCCTGACCCGTTCTTCTTTCTATGTTGTGCATATTGTGGTATCCGCTCAGGTGCTCCTCCGCAAGGGCGCTCGTTATTAATTTCCATTCTTATGATTTTGACGAGATGTATGACCTTGCGGATGATTACAGGATGTTGTTAGACGCCCTCATTTTTGGAATCTAGTTATGATCGGGTCTTACATTCGGGCTAGTGGCCCATAAATTGTAATTGTTAATGGATGTAGTATGTATCATATATAACTTTGTGATGTAACTGTGGACCGACAGATTATTCGGTTCTTTTATTGCATAATATTTTGGTTAACTATTTATGTTTTCTATGGATATTCCACTTTTGTCAGATTTGGGTTGTTTAATTTATTTCTTAAATCTTTCTTTTAAATCAAAATTTTGACAACCTGCTTTCTGATTTATGGAGTGGCTTGCCTATACACCTAATTATTTTTATGATCCCGAGGATGATATCCATCCATGATTCCGTTATGTCGAGGTATCGGGCTGGCCACCCCTTATTTCGGAGAGCGGGTTGTCACATGGTCCAACCTAATATAAATTTAATTAAAAATTAAAGTTCCTTGACTTTAAAGTTTATAAGAAAGAGGTCATTCACTTTTGTTATAAATAATTATGACAAAAATAACCTTGTTATAATCTAACCGTTTATATGCACCATATCATACCTCTCCCCAGTGGTGGAGGCACACTGTGCCGAGTGGGTGCGAGCGCAGGCACTGGACTTTTGGGATTTTGTATATATATATATATATATATATATATATATATATATATATATATATATATATATATATATATATATATATATATACCTGTGTGTAATAACTTAAATGTTGAGGTTAAAATTGATAATTTTTGAAACTTAAGTCAATACATATAACTGCAGCCGACCCTAGTTTTTTTAACCCAACCAAAGCTTTGTCTTCTCTGTACATTCAAGAACGAAACAAACAAAGGTAAGTCTCCTTTCTCTCATCCATTGCATATTTGTTAGCCTACAACACATTAACGGGTTCAAGATAAAAAAAAGTTCAAGATAAAAATTATTACTGAAAATTTTCTCAAGCAGAATTATTACGGCGCTAATTCAATTTTTTCAGAAAATAAAGTTTAGGAGAGTTACATTGTAATAATTATCACATTTCATTTTGATAATGGTTTTAAGTGTTGAAATTGAATATTAATGCATGCTTTTTTTTGTTGAAATTTTCTTTAGTACTAGATTTATGCCCAAAATAATACAAATAACCCAAAAAAAATTATTACTGGAAAATTTCTTTCGTACTATATTTATTACCGAAAATTATTACGGCCCTAATTTAATTTTTCCAGAAAATGAAGTCTAGAAGAGTTGTATTGTAATAATTATCATATTTCATTTTGATAATGATTTTAAGTGTTGATATTGAATATTAATGCATGTTTTTTTTTGTTGAATTTTTCTTTAGTACTAGATTTATGCTCAAAATAGTACAAATAACCCAAAAAAATTCGTCTAATACATCAGACAATTTTACACCCACTAACTCACAATCCTGACTCCGCCGGTGCTCTCCCACTTAGGAAATCCTCTCAACGTCATTGTGTGAGGGTCACTACAGCCTCATTAAGATGGTGGGGCCTAACCGCTTTTTTTAGGGACATAATATTAAGATCATGTCTTTTTAACGATCATAATATTTTTGGAAATCTATAGATAACCCTTGAGTAAATTCTAGAACCTGATGACGAAGATAATATTCAGACTTGCACAAACAGATGGGATTAGTAACTAACTTAGATGGGTACGTGAAAGGTGAGCAGTGCGCACATACACATATATATTACTAGTGGTGACACGTGCATTGTAATGTGTTTTGAATTATATTATTCTAGTGCATAATTTAATATGTGATTAGTATCAATATTTAAAAAGGAGGTGTACTTGTTTAAAATTTATTTACGGTGTAGGTTTCATCAGTTGATTAATGCTCTTGTGACATACCCACTAGACAAGGCTCTTGTGAGTTTGGAGTGATGCCAGCCATTCAAGTTGATTAATGCTCCCAAACATATATATGGACTTGATGATCAGGTTTTTCGTCCATATCCAGATAAGTTAGTGACAATTTTCATCATCAACATCAAGGGGAAGGGAATTTATATGGATCCCAGTAAGGTTTTGTCCGTGTTAGAGTGGGGCTAGCGCGATACACCAAAGAGAAGTGCAGTATTCTTGGATTAACAATATTATCAAAGTTTTGTTTGGGGTTTCTCTAAGATAATGGGTTCATTGACGGAATTGACTAAGATGGGCATTCCATTTGTATGGGATTATAAGTGTGAGCAAGCATTTGAGGAATTCAAGACTAAGTTGACTATATCACTAGTTCTTGAACTACTCAAGAGTGGCTTAGAGTACTTGGTCTAGATTGAGGCTTCGCTAGAAGGGATTGTGTGGTATGTTGATGCTAAAGACAGACCTATCTCATATGCCTCACACAAGTTGAAACAACATGAAGTCAGCAAGCAACAATATTGTTTGCTTTGGGGATTCTGAAGCATTATTAGTTATTTGGAGGAGAACTCGTTACCGATTCTAGATTCAGTACAATCCTCGGGAGGAAAAAGCAAGGTGTAAAAAGAAAAATACGTGAAATTTAGTCTAAATTGGGGTTATACATATATAATAAAGTAGTTTAGATGGATGGATTTGTTTAATACCGAAATGATGAGGCCAGTAGTCATGCTTATGAAGGCAACACCAAAGAATGCAGCCATGCAAATGCAGAAATCGAATTTGTCAGTCTTGAAGAGGTGATAAGCCTTTTCATACTTGATAAGACCAAGCATGGCTGACATGATAATGGCCGAAAGAGAAACAAGCGGGGTATAGCGAAAGAGAGGTGCCAAGAATAGAAGGGTCAGCATCATGCACACTGCCATGACTACATTCGCCATCGCTGTCTTGCACCCTGCGTTGAAATTAACTGCCGTTTTCGAAAATGGCCCTGCAAATCCACAAATCACTCAGTATTCCTAATAGCATGATAGTTTCTTTTTTCATTTTTTATATGGGTGGGGTGGCTGATTAAGTAAAAAATAAATCAGCAAACAATGTATTTTAACGGGATAATTGTTGTCTTTACCCGCAAATAAGCAAGCTTTATAAGAATATTTCAGCCGAAATTTTTTAACAACGAAAAAAATGATTCAAAGGATTTCTTGCAAAAATATATACTATTCATGATAAATTTTCAAATTTACCCTTACATAACTAATTAAATATCTTTATTATAGAATCAAGCATCTGAAATCAAATTTTGATCTTTAGCTCTTCTTTATACTTAACAAAAGTGCGTTATGTAATATTTTTTAGTAACGCTTTCATTTTAATACAAAAGTGAAAACACAATACCAGTGTTTTTGTGTTGTAACAAAAAAAGAGAGAGAGAATATGTAAAATACTGTTCGCTAACTAGATTAGTAAGTCTGTACATTGAAATTATAAAAGAGAGTACATAATATTGAGTGTTGTTATCCACTTTTAGTTTGATATTTTCCTAGTGGGAACCAAAAGTGAAAACCTCGTTGTTTGTGCAGTGGTATGTAGGGAGATTTTCAAATTTTACACAAAATAAAATTTTCATAATGTGTTAAATATGTATTGATTAATGTTTCGTTGGCGCGGACTCACAAATACAAAAACACGAATCAATACCTGTGTAATATGTCAACGTGTTTGAGTTTTGTGTACAATTTTAAAAGTCTCTCTAAAATTATTCTTTTTCCTTAACTGTTTTGGAATTGTCCTCTTGTACCAATATACGAGACTTTGGGGTTCTCTAAACGGGTACTTTTTGTTGAGTTTAATTAGCTGAAAATTTGTGAAACCTACATTCTCAAATTTTCTTAGAGGAGAATTTTTTTCACATAACACATCCTAACAAAATGCCAAAATTTTGTGGAAAAATTAAAGAAAACTTGAGTATATTACTATGTAAAATTATTTATTATTAATATTCCTGTTGTTACTACTAAAATTTTCCTCTGTAAGTTTTCATAAAAATAAGTTATTTATTGATATTTTTTATTAATTAAATATTTTTCCCAATTTTGATTTCATATTATGTATTGCTTAATGCGAATGTTTATTTAATTAATAATACTTTTTTGGTAGTTTAAGTAAGAAATATATTATACTTTTGTGCATTGTAAAGCTATAAGTATATATGCATATGGATTTTAATTTTAACAATTTTTTTATACAAACACATGCACAGTGGCGGAGCTAGGAATTGAGCCTGGGTGGGTCACAAATCATTGACGGTTTTTTTTTTTTATTTTTACTAAAATTTCATTGATAATTTGTATAGGTCGCACGTAATAAGATCTCGTATCACATCATCGGACTTTTTTCATGATTTTTTTTTCATGAGTTCCACCAATCCACAATAAGGCAAAAGCAAATTAGCAATCAACCCTAAAAGAAAAAAATAAAATGAGCATGACACTTAATTAATCTACAAATCAATAACACCTAACAAAAATAAAATGAAACCCTAAAAGAAAAATTATTAAAACTGCAAGCCAAAATGGGGTAAGTGGTGGATTTAGAAAGACAAAACAGCAAGTCAAATTAAAACAACAACTCAAAATAGAAATCACTTGTCAAAGTTAACTTACCTTCAAATTGAATAGTGAGAGGAGGAGCAATCCAAAATGGGGAGAGAAAATCGTGTGGTATTGGAGTTACAGGAGAAATGGGGAGCAAACCAAAGTTGGAGAAATGGGTTTTGAGCGACTGAGTTTAGGTTTAAGTTGGGTTTGAGATGTTTTGACTTTCTATATTTAACCCTTAAAGTTTTTGAGTTTTTCAAAATTACCCAAAATTTACCAATTTTTTTGTTAAATATTCCTGACTGGGGCAATTGTCCCACCCAACCAAAGCCTATCTCCGTCCCTGCACATGCATACTGAAAAATAACTTTTATTTTTATTTACTTTACTTTACTTTACTTCACTTCATCTATCAAGAGGATCATTTTCTCGACAGTCAAACTAAGTCAAGGAAATGGGGAAGTATTATAAAAGATAATTGTAATTTGAAGTGCAACTCTCAAAGCCTAAAATTCAATCAAAATAAAGTATAAATATTCCTAATTTTTTTTTAAATATCAACGTTTGAGGTATCAAGCAACATTCTAGAAAATTAATCGACTAGGTAACAAGTAGTAGGTACCGGTAGTCAAATAGCAAGAAGTAAAAGATCCAACAATGTTCATGAGACCAAAAGCTATCATCTCCTTATTTCCATCAACTTGTTCATTAGTGGTGATGGCAAAACTCCTTCCAATTGCTATTCCTTCCTATAACCAACTCATATATGAATATCATAGAGACATAATACATATATGTGTGTAAAGAAACTATTGACACTAATTGGTGAATAGAATAGGAAAATTAATGTAAAGTTTTCTTACAGCTAGAGCCACCATTGCTGTGATGAACCCTGCTCTCAAAGTCGCTGATATATACTTGGGGTCAAAATTCAAATATTTAATAGAAAGAGGATTTAGCCCTTTTTCCAAGTGGCCCACCTGTATTACATAAAATAAAAAATAAATAAAAATCAATAGGAGTGGAGTAAATGTGTCAAATACATTCTAATTTTTTTTACTGTCTTTTGTAAGCTATCATTCTAATATCCTAAAATCATACATGCCAAGCAGCAGAACTTTTTCACCATTACTACTGCCCCATCAAGTTTTATTGCACAAATATCTCCACGTGCTCATATCAAATTGATTATCAGTTAAATGCTCTAATATTAATAGGCTATATAAGAAATCTCAAAAAGGGTAAAAAATTAGGGTGTAGAATATGGGAGTTTGAGTTTGTCATGGGCCTAAGTATCATCAACAATAATTTTTGCTAACTATTGTTTTAATCTTTAGACTTTTGACTAAAACCAACCGCAATTTTTTACTCACAATTATTATTTGGTTCAACACCTATTTGTTTGCAATATTCACACTGCTTTTAAATAACTCCTATTCTTGAACGAATACTCTTAATTTTTCAGAACAGATTATTAAACACTAAGGCTGTGTTAATTGTTATAGAAATTTTTTTATGGAAAATAGTTGTTTTGACTCATGTTTTGTCTTTGTAGTACCTTGAACGCGAATACTTCATACAAGAACAACATTCATTTACATAACAAGGGCTCCATCTCAAACCTCCTTTTTAATGGAAAATATTTCTTATTTACCCACCAAAGGATTAATTTCCATGAAAAATAGAAAATGATTAGTTTCCATTAAAAATAGAAAAGGTTATACCAAAAACTAGTATAATTTTTCACTCATTTTCCAACTTCTCATCCAAATGAACTATTTTTCATGCATTTTCCATGTTTGCAATCAATATATTATATATATACGGTGTGGTCGGGACAGAGAAAATTAATTAAGTTGGACCATAGACTCGGGAAGATGATAAATTAATAAGTGAGAAAATTAATTAAGTTGAGTCGGGACAGAGACTCGGGAAATTTCAGGCTAGTGTTACGAGTATTTGAGTACACGGTAAAGCCGGGATTTATATTATATATATACGGTGTGGTGATAGTATATATATATATATATATATATATATATGTGTGTGTGTGTGTGCGTGTGTGTGTGTGTGTGTGTGTGTGCTGTTAAATATCAGTGACTAGATATTTAATTAATTTATATATTCTAGTGCTATCAAGGGAGGTTGCGCGATGTAGGTGAATCCCTTAGCTTGAGGAGTAGGGTGAGTATATCCCCACGTCATAGCGTCCGGTATATGGGTGAGGGGCTTATCTCACTTTCAGGGAAGGAATATGACCACCTCCACTACATTTATATTTTTGGGCCAGGTTGGTGAGCGATTCCAATTTGGGAAACTAGGTTATGTGAGCACACCTAGTGAGATAGCACTTTAGAGGGAATCATTCGGTGAGGATATACTCGGAGGTATGGATATACATATGAATTATGTGTGGATGTTTTAGTAATGGTACGTATATAATGAGATGTAATATTATATGCGGGTCATGATACAGTATGTAATGTACTTACTTTATATAACTTGTGTCACGGCTAGATGATATTATTTAAAAATGAATTAATTAAGTTAATTGGGGAGATAAATTATAACCTATGAATTATTATACTCGGGTTAGAGTAGTATGGCAAGGGGAGATTACACCGGGAGTAGTTGAACGGGGTAGTACAACTAGGTGGGGTTAAGGTAACCGTTAGGTGTGCACATTAGTGGAGGGATGAGTATGTCCTCAAGAGAGTGCGACACTAACTTAAATATGAAGCGCATTCATATATTTTTAATTACTGCGGTTAATTCACTTGCTAAATATTTTTAAAATATTTTGGGTTCTAACCCTTGCTATAAAATTATTTTCAAAACCTTTTAGGTGTCCAGCTAGAGGGACGCGAGACTTGATATTATATTCCAGGGACACGGGGCTGCGGCACATGTGGATGCTTGCAGGAGTTTGGATTATACGTATCGTTCATTCCTTCCTAGAGTAGGAATCATTTATCAGTTTCAGTTTTACTTCGGGCTTGTCGCCGAGACTTTTCAGTACAGTTTTCTGATTTATTTATGCAGGTGTTGGATGTTTGTATTGGACTATTTACTTTGGTGACCGATGGTTTATTCGGCATGTAGTTTATTATTTATTCTATTGATTTAATTCAGTCGTGGTGTATGACTCATATTATCTTTCCGCATGTTATTGGTTGTTTAATTAAAAAGATAAAATTTGACACCAGCTTTTTGAAATACTAGGTGTTTAGTAAGTTTTAAAAAGGTTTCGACAGTGATGTTAGGGATGAACTAACTAGGATTCCTATTTTAATTTGGTATAGGACTGATCACCCGGTATTTTATTAGGCGGGGTGTCACAAATATGAATTGCACGACTCTTCATTTAGTAGATTAATTGAATCTTCCCTTTGCATGACTGTGTATATATATAAAACAAAAAAATTGTAATCCACTAAATAGGAAAGCACAGCCAAATTCAGGGTCAGATAAGGAAAAGACTATATACAAACCATATCATGTGTGTGTGTGTGTGTTGAATCTTATAGTTGAATCATAAAATGGAGGATTACGATGTATACTTGCTAGGATGTAAACTAGCTAAACAAGTTATTAGTGGTTGTACAGTATGGAACACTATTGCATAAGCCTACATCACGAAGGTAAGTTCGCATTGAAAGCATTCGCTAACGGGAGATACAGTTTTGATCTGAGAGGCGACACTGACGGGTGACTTCCAATTAACTTCATGAGTCCATCGTGGAAGGGAGCAGTGGATAGAGCGGAAAAGGGACGAGAATGTGAGAGACCGATGGTGGGAGGCGAGAGATGGGGAGATATGGGTCAGCGGAGACCAATTGTGATTTTGGTTCAGAAGGTTAATTTTTTAAATTAAATCTCTTAAAAATATTTATATTTTAGTATAAAACCTAATAAGTGCACAGTTTACAGTTGGTGGATTCTAAATTTTTGAAACGGAAACAAAGTCTCTGACCGTTTTTTTTACCATTGAGCAATATAATATAAAAATTAAAGAAAATAAAACAAATAAAATTGAGCAATAATGAAAATTGAGCAATAATGAGAATTGTGTTACATTTTTTAAACATAAACAATATCTCTCGCCCTCAATAAATGTTGTTGTCATGTATACAGATTTGAGATGGTTTTATGTTTTAACAAATTGAAATGGTTGACCCATTGGTTTTTGGAGAAAACAATAACCAAGGGATGCTACCCAAATATATTTTGGCCCTTAGGCTTTCTCAGAGTGTGGACAAGATTGGAAGCCCATAAATACGATAGTGGAAATAAAAAAATTATAGAGCGTTTATAATTGTGGCCACGCAACCTATAGAAACTATTATTGGAAAAAAACATTAATTTTGGGTAAATAGGTACCAAGTCACATTGACTTGGTTAATGCGCCAACATATTTTTTAACTAGATTAATGATGTCAAATATCTTATTTCACTAACTTGGCGCATTAAAATGACTAACACACCTCCTACCTAACTATCTGACCCACTCTTCATCCGCCTCCTACCTAATCATCCGACCCACCTCCGATTAGCCTATCCTAGATACCACCATGTCTCCAATCGAGTGTGGAAGCGCTCTATCCAACCCCCAACCCCCACTGCTCCCTGCCCTGGAGTGTTCTAATGCCCAATGAATCCGTGGTTTTACCCATCACTGTTTTGAAAGATGGTCAAGGTTTAGATGATGGAATGGAGTCTGGTCTGGTAGTTGTCCGTGTTACTACTACAAATGAAAGTTTGGAACTTGAAGAAGGTCAAATCTTAGCCTCAGAAGCCAATACTGCCACAGCTGAGATCCACGCGACCAAATTTGAAGTGCTGAATGAAGAGAAGGAGGTGTATAAGGAATTTCTGATTCGGAAGGGATTCACCCAGGAGGACATTATGCAATTTAGAAACTCCCAACGCATTAATGAAGGATTAAACACTAATGGGGATGGAAGAAAGAGAAAGCAAGTGAATGTGCCAAAATCGTTTGAGACAAGAGAGGATAAGGGGCTTTTACCTAGGTCCCCCCTAAGCTAGGAGGTGGATAAGACTTGGAAGGAGGTTGTTGCTGATAAGCGATGTCCCAAGCTTAGGCTCTCATACCACAAACCCTTTATAGCAGATAACAAGATCACAGTCCCCCCCCCCCCCCCCCCCCCCCCCCTTTGGAGGTGGCAGCTTGTGGATACTCAAAATGGGAAAATAGCTTGGTTGGGTATTTTTCGGGGAGAAGGTCGCCTTACATGTTGGTCTGCAATACAGCTCATATGCTATGGGATAAGTTTGGACTCAAACAAATTGTGGGTCACAACAATGGCTTCTATTTCTTTATGTTTGATAATGTTAATATGAGGGATGAGGTCATTGACAATGGGCCTTGGCACTTTGTGGGGAACCCAATAATCATTCAAAAATGGACTCCTGATTTTTCCTTCTGCAAAGATTCAACCTCTAAGATCTTCGTATGGGTAAAATTCCATAATATTCATGTCCAATTGTGGATAGAGGAGGGGATGAGCTATGTGGAAAGTTCAGTTGGAATACCTATGTATGCAGATGATGTTGCTGAAGGAATGCAGAGAATTAGCTTTGCAAGGATATGTGTTGAGCTGAAAGTTATGGAAGATTTTCCCAAAACCATTGATGTTAGAATGGAAGATGGATTCATAGCTGTGGTTGGAGTGGAGTACCTAGAAAAGCCTCCTTCTTGTATCCATTGTGGCATTTTTGGCCATGCCCTTTTCACTTGTCCTAAGGTTAAGAAGGCATGGGTGGAAAAAAACAATAAAGAAGAGGTGTTCCCCAATCAAAAGCCATGCTGAGACCCAAAAGGCATTAGAAGATGGTTGGACCCAAGTGCAGTACAAAGCTTCAAACATCCATAGTGTTGATGGCCTAGACAAAAGTGAGGTGGAATTAATAGGAATGCCAAGTGGGTAGAGTGTTTCTATAGAGAATGCAGTAGAGGTTATTAGCCCCACCCAGGTTACTACCTCTAATCCTTTTGATATCCTAAAGACTGATAGTGGGGATTCTCCTTTCGTTACCACCCCTGCCCCGTCTGGTCTAGCACTTAAGATAAAGGCAGTGGATGAACTTAATAAGGGGAAGATAATAGGAGGTAATAAGGGTGGTGACAATGAACTGTTTGGAGGCAAGAGGAAGGAGAAGAACAGATCATGTATAAAATCCAAAAAGTCTTAATGACCAAGATGGGAACGTGAAATGTTAGGGGGCTTAATTCTCCCCATAAACAACAAAAGGTGAGGAAGCTTATTAAGGATAATAAACTAGACCTTATTAATCTTGTGGAGACTAAGATCACAAGGAATAATATGGATAATATGAAGAGTAAGTGCTTTTACCAATGGGAGTATGTCCATAATTGCCCTGTTGATAGGGGTTTGGTTAGAGTGATTGTGGGATGGAACCCAAATGTTTTGAAGATTAATGTGGTTGATACTCATAGACAAGCTTTGTTGTGCCTTGTAAATATCATAGGTACCAGTTACTCCTTTTATGCTACTTTCATTTATGGGGACAACCTGCCAGAGCATAGGAGGAGCTTATGGGATTTCCCTAATGAGAATAAAGAGGTGGTTAATGATAGGCCTTGGATTCTCATGGGTGATTTTAGTGTGGTCAGATGCCAAGAGGAGAAACGAGGGCTTAGTGTTATTGACCGTGCTGCTAGTGAAGAGTTTAATAGGTGTCTGACCAACCTGAATGCAGATGGCATGGTTAATAGTGGCATGTGGTTCACATGGAATAAGAATCAACTTGGTATAAATAATGTCCAATCGAGGATTGATAGGGTGATTCACAATGATACCTGGACCGTTTCTTTTCCTAACTCACAGGCTACCACCCTTCCTTGTGGTATTTCTGACCACAACCCTATTATTACTCTATTGGATTATTCCATCAATAGGAGACCCAAGCCCTTAAAAATTTTCAACTTTTGGATGAATAATGATGAGTTTGTGCTTATCCTCAATGAGGCATGGGATGGAGTGGTTGGTGGGAACCTAATGCTTAGATTGTATAAGAAGCTCAATAGAGTTAAAGTCGCTTTGAAGCACTTTAATAGGAAGTTCTTTGATAAAATATCTACTAAGGTTGCTGATACAAAGATTAAGCTGGATGTCATTCAGAGTGATCTGGACAGAGATGGAACCAATGTGGAGTTGCAAGTTTAAGCTAAAGAGATGATGATCAAGTACACTAAATTAAGGAATGATGAAGAGTCTTTTCTAAGGCAGAAGGCTAGGACAAAATGGCTTCAGTTGGGTGACCAGAATAATGCTTTCTTTCATACGAAACTAAACTAAAACTTGGATAGAAGGAAAATTGTGAGCATTGAGAATGAGTTGGGAGTGAGAATTGAAAGCTGTGACCAGGTGACTAATGAAACTGTTGGTTTTTTCCATAACCTCTTAGGGAGTAGAGTCCATTGTGAGGATGTTGCTGGTGTTCTTAGGGATGTTATTAATAAAAAGCTCACCTCAACACAAGCTGATCTCCTGGAGAGAGAAGTCACTCACGAAGAGATCAAAGTGGCTATGTTTGCTATTGGATCTGATAAGTCTCTTGGGCCTGATGGTTTCAACATCTTCTTCTTTAAAGAGAACTGAAAGCTTGTTGGGGATGATGTGTGTGAGGCCATTAAATTCTTCTTTGACACTGGTATTTTCTTTGATCAGTGGAACTGTACTGCACTTGCCTTGATCCCCAAGATTGCTACACCTATTTGTATGAGGGACTTTAGGCCTATCTCCTGGTGCAATTCCATTTACAAATGCATTTCTAAAATGATCACTCTTAGACTTAAGAAGATGATGCCCAACCTCATTAGCAATAACTAGGCTGCATTTGTGGATGAAAGATCTATTGCTGACAACATCTTATTATTACAAGAGTTAATGAGGAATTATCATAGGGATTCTTACCCCCCCCCCCCCCCCCCAGATGCTCAATCAAGATTGATATCCTCAAAGCATATGATACTGTTAGTTGGGAATTCTTACTTAACCTTTTGTCCCATGTTAGTTTTCCCACAAAAGTCATTGGCTGGATTACTAAGTGTGTGACCACTACAAGGTTCTCTATTAACCTGAATGGGGAGCTAAATGGTTTCTTTCATGGGAAAAGAGGGCTTAGGCAGGGAGATCCTCTCTCTCCCTACTTATTTTTTCTTGTGATGGAAGTGTTCACTGGGATAATCACCAAAGCAACTGAGTCAGACCTATTCAAATACCATCCTAGATGCCAGGAGATGTCTCTAAGCCATCTCAGTTTTGCTGATGACTTGATTGTTTTTGCTGGTGGGGATAAGGAGTCTTACAGCATTGTCAAGAAAGCTATTTATGAGTTTAGATTTTACTCTAGGCTAAAAATTAACTTGGAGAAGAGTAGCATGTTCATTGCTGGGATTAATGAGGAAGGGATTCATGACATCTCTGCTAATACTTGGCACACAACATGGTTCCCCCCCCCTCCCCCCCCTCTAAATATCTTGGGTTTCCTCTCATTACTACAAGGCTGAAGAAGGAGGACTGCTCTTCCTTGGTTGATAGGATTTCCATGAGAATTAGTGTTGGACTATAAGTTATTGAGCTTTGTAGGTAGGCTTCTCCTTATGAAGACAGTGATTTTCAGTATTCAAGGATATTGGGTATGCATATTTATGCTGCCTAAGAGCATCATAAAGAAGATTGAGCAAATTCTGAGGAATTATCTATGGAAAGGGGACGAGTCAAACAGCAAAGGTGCTAAAGTAGCTTAGGAGGATCTCTGTGTTCCTTTCGAGGAAGGAGGGTTGAACATCAAGAGGTTAGAGACTTGGAATATTGCAGCTTTGGCCAAGCATTTGTGGAACCTGTGCAGCAAGAAGGATAGCCTGTGGATCAAATGGTGCAACACCTACAAGATTAAAGGAATGACCATTTGGGTATTGAGTATTCCAAATGATGCTTCGTGTATCTGGAGGAAAATCCTCAAGATTAGGGAGAAGTTTAGAAGACAAATCAAAACATGCATTGGGAATGGAGCTCAAACCTTTATGTGGTTTGATTTTTGGCATCCTAATTGCCCCTTCCACCCCTTTTATGGAGATAACATTGTTTATGATTTAGCTAGCATCCTCAAAGCTAAAGTTTCTGATTTCATCCACCATATGGAGTGGAGATGGCCCTCAACTGTAACCTGGGAGCTGAATGAAGTGAGTAATGCCAGATTACCTGCCATTCATGAGGACAATGATACTGTTGTTTGTCTTCCTACTAGCAAAGGGAAGTTCACCATTGCTTCAGCTTGGGAGTTGTTAATTACCCACAAGCCTCCTGTCTCTTGGAGCCAGTTTGTTTGGAGTAAGGCCTGCATTCCTAAGTGCTCTTTCATTGATTGGTTAGTATATAGGAGGGCTATCAACACTAAGGTTAAGTTACTATCTTTGGGAGTTTCTGATGATGACCTTTGTGGGATGTGTGGGGTAGAAAAGGAGACTTATAACCATCTCTTCTCTCAATGCATTCTTAGTAGAAGTATTTGGGAGGAGGTGATGCTCAGGAACGAGTGTTATAGAGAAGTGCAGAGTTTGAATAGAGAGCTAAATTTGGCCAGTGCAAACCATACAACCAAGACCTTATGTGACAAGATTAGATCCCTTTCTTTTATTGATACTATCTACTGCATTTGGATGGAGAGGAATGCTATGTGTTTTAAGCATGTCTTCAATTCTCTTGAAACCATTGTTAAGGGTATTGAAAACATGGTTAGAGCCAAAGTTCTTACATGAAAGAAAGATAGAAGGAGTTATGCTAATTGGATGGCTTGTATGTACTGGAATATTCCTGAAGATAGGCTTCTAAGATAGTGCCTGATTTATTTGTTTAGCGTTGGGTTTTTGCTTGCCTTTGGGGTATGCCCCTGGGTTTTGATCTTTTGAGGTTTTCCTCTGATGTATTCTTTTTTCTTTTTATACAATTAATTTTTTCCAAAAAAAAACACGCCTCTGAAATGATAATATTCTTGTTGGCCAACCAATGTAGTAGATATCAAAGCAATAATAAGATGAAAAAGTAATACTTATCAAAAAAAGTAATAGTTATCGGGGCTTTGAATGATTCAATAGTGTCAAAGGTCCTATCTTACCAACTCAACATATTAAAATGATAAATAAACCCTTAAATAATTTTCACTCATGTTACGTCGTTTTTTTTTAAATCCACAAAATCCTTAAAAGTCCATAACTTTATTCACAAAATTTATATATTTAGAATCTACTCGTCAAGATCTATCAAACAACACCCATATTCGATATTTTTTGAAAAAAAAATCGAAACAAATAAATTTAATGTTTCTGTAAAATCTACATTTTTTCCGACGAAAACTCTTCTTTTCCAGCTCGGGCCTCGGGCGATGGTGAGACTGGCGCAGACCGAAAAAAACAAAGAAATAGACGAAGATAGAGAGAGAAACACTCCGACGAGAATTCCGACAGTGTTCGGTGAAATTTTTCGATGATCTGTTTCCGGCGAGTCTCAGTTGGGGTTGGGTGGGATGTGAGTGGAGATGGGACTCCTAGAGAGAAAAAGTATGAGATTGTGTGATTATTTTGATAGAGTAAATTGGTTTAAAATTGATAAATGTGAGAGTATATTTGTTTAATTATATATAATTTATAATAAAAAACGACTTGATGCATTAAAAAAAAATCAAAAAAGATTTGATGCATCTTTACCTCCTAAAAAAAAAAATCAAAGCACCGTGTTCTTCAAATCGGAAAGTTCGCACTAGCTTTTTGCCATATCAATGATCATGTCGTTGAAAGTAAAGGCCTAATTGCGTGATCAGTTTAATTTGTGAAAAAAGTTAGTCGAAATGGGTACCCCACATGAGCATCTCACACATTTATAAAATAAAGCTTGTATATAGTATCCAAAATATCATTAATTTGATGGTATAAGCAAATTCTAATTAAGAATATCCGACCAACATCAGGAGATTATTGACAAAAGAACAAACAATAAAGCTACCTGCTTTTATTCTGAAACGAATGGGGGCATTATACAACATAATCATATTTAACTAACTGATGTTGAAAATAGGAAGTGACTTTTAGGCATTTCAAATGGGTAACTAATCTCAAGACACCAAATGACACTTTTTAGAGGCGATATATATATATATATATATATATATATATATATATATATATATATATATATATATATATATAACGATGCTCATACTCCGTATTTTAAGAATGTGATTCGAACATGTGTCATCTAACGGTATACCTAGAAATTATCGTCTAAATTATAGGTACCCTCTCTCTCTTTTCTGGGTTCATCGTCAAGTGACACATGTCCGGTCCGCATTCTTAACTATATATATAGTATTATTCTTGTGCGGACTGTTCTTTATTTTAACAGTGTGGATTTGACATGTATCACCTGACGGTAATAAAAAAAAAGAGATAGAGTGCCTAGTGCAGACTGTTCCTCATTTTAACAGTATGGATTGGACATGTATCATCTGGCGGTGACCCAAAAAAAAGAGATAGAGAGCCTATATATATATATATATATATATAGAGAGAGAGAGAGAGAGAGAGAGAGATTCATGTACAAATCATCCATATATATTATTTATGCAGACTATTTTTTTAAATAGTAAAAAAATATTTTTTAATTGATGGGGACGGGAGGGAGGGGGGGAGTGACTTCGATTGGGGCGGTTTTAGGGGAGGGGTGGGGTGCAGGGGAGATCGTCAGGCTAGGGGGTAGGTGGAGGGAGGGGATTTTTTTTTATTGTTGTTTTTAATTTTTTGCGATTGTTTTATTTCGAATATAGTTTAATTTGTTTTAAATTTTTTTCGCATTAATTTTTTTTATTAGGAATTAAAAATGAATATTTATTTAAAATGCCACGTATCTAATAAGATTAGTAGAATTTGTAACGATTTTGAACGAAGTTTATTTTTTGAAAAAAATTGCACTTATTTTTAAAATCGAAGATTAATAATGTATTAGAGTAAAAAGAAACAATAATTTTGTACTATGTTTAAAATACTTCAGAAAAAAATCAAAAGCAAAAACAATATTTTTACTACTTCAAAAAATGGGGTCCACAAGAAAAGTTCTCATTTAAGGATCTCAGAGACTCTCATATATTCTATGCTGAATATTTTCCAGATAAATTATCGGAACTGGATTGGATTCTGTTCTATATCCGATCAATTGATAGTCGTATGGTAGGTGTTAGTTGGGCTGGTTCAATAGTGTTTTGGAGAGAGTGCTCTCGGTAAATGCTTGTGTGAGGTCGTTTTCAATGCAGGATAATCTTACTTCTTAAAAAAAACAAGCTAGAGTAGGTATTTCTGAAGAATAAAACTTCCAAACTTTCATATCCAGAAGAGTTGTGGTCCCATAATCTTTTTGGTGAGTTAGGTTACTTGAACAATAAATGGAATAAATATTCTTTTTGAGCTACAATTTCAGATAGGTAACTTATCTATATAATATATGAAAGAGTTTTGTTTGAATGTTAGAATATGTTCACCATATAAACCAACAATTAAATTGAAGCCATCGAAACCAAGAATCCTGAACAAAAATTAGGACATAATATTATCTGTACCAAATTTGTTAGGAGAACCACTAAACCAAACGAAATTAAGAAGCGTGCTTTCATATGGGCTGATTAGGATGCTTTACACATTAAGTCCCTTGCTGTTTTAATTGTTTTAGAAATATCTTTCACCAATATAATATTGGCTAGTCCGGTAATATACCAGCAAGGGTCGAAAAGGGAGTGCTGCACCGGAGTCTATACACTCCCTACTGACCTCTATGTGGTAAGTTACATTCCATTTAGTACCAGTAATGCTGAATATATTTTTACTTTCATTATAATTATTGTCAATTTTAATTCCTTTGGGATTGGAAGACATTGGCAAAGAAGACAGCAAAGACCTGTTGTCCGGTTAGGTAAATTTCAACACCAAGACCAAACAAATAAAATGTCAAAAACTAAATAAAGCAATCGAAAAAAAAAACAAAAAAAAGGAAAAAAAAAGGAAAGAAAGAAAGACAAACAAACAAACAAACTTTTTTTTGTTTGTTGTTGTTTTCTTTGCTTTTGCTTTATTTAGTTTTTGACATTTCTTTTGTTTGGTCTTGGTGTTGAAATTTGCCTAACAGGACAAATGTGTCTTCTTGAGATTGTTTTCGGTTGGAAGTCTGAAGATAGAGTAGCACACAAACATTTGGTTTTTGTATGAAGTGACATTTGACAACTAAGCTCAATTTCGACAAAAACTTATACTGTTTTAGCAAATTACCCAACCCCTCTTCTTTTTTATTTTGAATTTTAAATTCTCACTTCGAACTGTTTACTACTATAACAGAAGCATGGCCATTGCCAATGTTAAAAATGACGTTTTTAAAATAATAAGCATTGTCATACCAGTTTCTTCCTTATTATATTATTTCCCAAAAGTATTTGTTGCATAAACACCCTCATCGACAAATAACAATACCAGAACACACAACAAGATAACTATTAAGACCAATGCGATAAAATAGGAAGGAAAAGAAGCTCACAATTTGTATCCCATGTTTCTGCGCATGTACAAAATAAGCAAAAAGACAGCCAGCAATAACCGTCAAAATCGGAGCAATAGCTGATACCCAGAACAACTTTGGATTTTTCTTCTTCTGCAAATTAATGTTTTAGAAATATTAAGACAATTTTTGCTAAATAAACATATTTCTATTGTCAAAAAATACAGAGGAAGGATCCACATAGGTGCCCATGTTTAGTTAAACAACAAACCACCTGTTTTAAAAATAAATGAATCAGTGACAGTGTACTCATTTTGTTGTTACCATTTATCTATGATTCAAATCAGCCGTTAGATTACTCTCAACTGATCTCTGATTCAAGTGTACTGCTTTGTAAGACAAATTGATGTCTACAATACACTCATTAATTGCTGAAAATCCTCAAATTTGTGTGCAAACTGTGGCCTTTGGATTGCTGATTTTAATACAAATTTTTGCACGTCAAACTAAAGATCTGATGTACATTTAAATACATTAGAGCATATGAGATCCTTCCTCGTCTATTAATATTAGGTATAATCTTAAATTATATATAAAAAAATATGTGTCCAACTTTTAGTTTATGTTCTAAGTAGATTTCATCTGAACTCAAGCACCATCCAAAGCTTTACTGATATCTCTAACAATTGAGTTTGTGTTTATTATGATTTAAGGGTTCACATGTTATTAAGTAAATGTGTATTTATAGTATATGCGGGTAGTCTATTTGCATAAAGAGAGAACTAACCACGTATTTAGTAGATTGAAGAAAAACAAGGAAGATTATACCCACAAGCGCGCTCTCCCATCTCCACTGTACAAGCATTTGGAAAAGTTAATATATATATATATATATATATATATATAGAGAGAGAGAGAGAGAGAGAGAGAGAGAGAGAGAGACTCTTGTTCACACAAAGTTTGTACATTTCTCACACGCACATGAATTTTTTTAAAGCATTAAAAAAATTATTTTTGAGTTGAATTTTTTTTGTGATATTTAAACATTTTTAACGGAGCCATATAAAAAAATCAGGTCAGAAAAACTTTTTTTGCTATTTTTAAAAATTCGATCAAACTTTCGCAGCTTTTAAAATGCTTAAAGGCCGCGAAAGTTTAACCGATTTTTTAAAAATAGCAAAAAAGTTTTTTTGAGTTGATTTTTTTACATGGGTCCGTTGAAATGTTTAAATATTACACAAAAAAAATCAACTCAAAAATATTTTTTTTACTATTTTAAAAAAATGCGAATTGGTATGTGTATATATATATACAATGCCCTTGTGCGGACTTTCCCACATTTTAACAGTGCGGACTGTACATATGTCATCTGACGGTGCGCTTAGAAATTATCGGCTAAATAATAGACACTCTCTCTCTCTTTTCTGGGCTCACCGCTAGGTGACACATATCCGGTTCGCACTGTTAAAATGCGGAATAGTCCACAGAAGAGCACTACTATATATATATATATATATATATATTGCAAGGTCGTGTACACAATAAGTTTGCACACGTGCTGACGCACATCTATTTATTTAAAATATTAAAAATAATATTTTTGAGTTAGATTTTTCTATGTGAGATTTAAACATTTCAAGGGACCCATATACAAAAACAGCTCAAAAAACCTTTTTTGCTATTTTAAAAAAATCGATCAAACTTTCACATGTTTTAAAGTAGCAAAAATTTGATCGATTTTTTTAAAATAGTAAAAAATATTTTTTTGAGTTGATTTTTTTATGTAAGTCTCTTGAAATATTTAAATATCACAGAAAAAAATCAGATCAAATTTTTTTGTACAAGTCTCTTGAAATCTTTAAATATCACAAAAAAATCACATCAATTCTTTTTTTAGTATTTAAAAAATAATAATGTTCCAATTTAGTATGCCCAAGACGTGCGTGTATATATATATATATACACACACAAGAGAGAGAGAGAGATTGATTTTGTAAACCTCGTCTCTGTGGCTGAAAAGTGCACGTAAAACAGAGACAACATCTGTGTGATTGGTAAAATGCTTCAATCCAAAAATGCCCTTCAATTGTTGCAGGCAGATGAGTGTTGCTGTCCCTCCCATGAAACCGGTGATAGTTGAATGTGATAAGAAATCAACCAAAATTCCCAACCTGTGTAAATAAATAAATAAATCATACTAACTAAACCAAGAATTCATGATTACCCAGTATGTGTACAAGACAAATGTTCTGTCACTCTGTATTACCTTAATAAACCCAAAGCAAGCTGGAGCAAACCAGAGAAGAGAGTAGCAGTGAAGACCAAATGAAGATACAAAGTTGGGTTATCTTTTGATGATACTTTTTCTTCGATTATGGACGCTAAAAGCAATGAACAGGCAGCAACATTTCCAACTGCAACATGCTTTGAACTTCCGAAGACAGCATATATAAGAGGAGGAACAAAGCTTGAATCTGCCATCCCATGCACATGCACATGCACATGCATATGCAATTCCCCATATATTAACATTACAAAAATATTATATATAAGGATACAGAACAAACAAACTCATGAGCTCTTTGATTTGGAAAGGAACTCAGCTCAATTGTATTTAATGCCAGAAAACTCCTTTGCTAGGGGGTTTTCTTAGAAATATTGAAAAGATGATTTAGTATTTTTTTAGTTTGAAATATGGCATGTCCATAATTGGTGCAAATTGAGAAGGTTGAAATAACGTTACATAGGCCAATGATAGGAGAAATGTTGGCGAGCTTAGCGTAGCTGATTCCTTGTGGTATGGCGAGGCTAGCAATGGTGATGCCGGCAAGAAGGTCGTATTTGAACAAGTGAAAACTGTAATTAGGCAACCATTGGAAGATTGGGACAAAGTATTGTATGGCCGCCTTGGCTCTTCGTGGCAACGCCTCATTCTTCAAATGTTTAAAGGGATCGTCAGCGAAGAGGGTCTCCTTCAGATCCGATTTCAATGCCGTGGTGAAGCCTCTTGGCGTTGAAAAATTCACGCCATTTTTATGAACACAAGATTCATCACAACTTGTCATCACGAGAGAGAGAGAGAGAGAGAGAGGTATGTTAAGGGGTAGTAGCTATGGCATGTGTTAAGTATACATATAGGAACAACGTAATGGAGAATGATGAGGGAATGACAAAGATTGGATAAGAGAATTTGACATCGACAAACTAAAATCATCACAAATTAACTGATATGACATCATGGCTACATCCCCAAAACCAAGTTTGCTTTGGTACCCTTTTTTAGGTTAATGGGTTGGTGACTTCCTCGTTTTTCTTTTCATTTTTCTCGAATCCTAAGATTTTTTATGCTTTCATATTATGTATTTTAAAATTATGTGAAGTTTATAAAAAAAACACGAACAACTATAAAAATAAATACATGAGGGTGAATATAAATAAATTTTAAAAAATAGAACTAAACACTTAAGATCTCTCCTAACCTTCTTACGAATTTCCTCTTGGTACTCCGTATTTGTTATTCCTTATAAGGCTTCTTTTCCTCAGCTTTTTTTTTTCAAGAAAAAAAGAAAAGGATTTTTTTACTTCAATACATTATTAATTGTCGATTTTAAGCTTTAATATCATTTTAATTAAATATTAGACTTTGCTCATTTTCTGTCATTAGAGTATCAATGTTAACTCATACGTCATTTTTTAATCTATAATACTTTAAATAAATTTTCAATCCCAAAAATCTCTGTAGAATAAAAATAAAAAATAAAATAAAACAACCACAAAGAAAAAAAATCAAGCAAAAATAAACAAAAACCAATAACCACCCAAAAAATCCTGGCAATCACCCCCCCGGACGGTGACCCCGCCTTCTCTCTCTCTCTCTCTCTCTCACACACACACACACACACAGACAACCATACAAATCTAAGAAAATAAGAAACCACAAAGAAAAAATAGGAAAAACTCTGTCGTCACCCTCCATTGTAAAATAATTTTTAAGAACGCCATAATATTAATCAAGAAAACATTAATTTGATTAAATTTTCATATACAAATGTTCTTAATAAAAGGACCTTGGATCTTCATGATTATCACATATAAGTAGGGGTGAAAATGGTACGGTTTGGTCGGTAACGATTCCTTACCAATACCAAAACCATAATTTGGATGGTAAAACCGTTTGTACCGAATTTACCGGTCGGTACATCAAAATAGAAACCAAAATCAAACCATCCGGTGTTACGGTATTTTCGATTTTATTTTGGTTTTGGTAATTTCGGTTTCATTCCGGTAAATACCAAAATTACAAGCTGGTTTTATGCAATAGGTAAATACGGTACAAGTTTTGATATTGTGATTTCGATAAATTTGATTTAAGTTTCGGTACAACATTTTAAACTCAAATCGGTTAAATCCATTCGTTTAAACTTGAATCAAATATAATTTGTGGTACAAAATAACATAAGTATATGAAGCATAAAGTAAAAGTCATAATTAATTAATTTATGTCCATTCCAAATTCATAAACATAAAACTCCATATTAAGATTTACATTCATCCGAAATAGTTTCTTGCAATGTTCAAATAAACCAAAAGTAACATGCAACTCTCAATGGTTTTACCAATTCTTTCTCTTCATTCTTCTCTTTTGCCTCCAATTTTTCCACCTATAAACCAATACAAAAGCAACAATAATATGTCAATACAATAGCCTCAAAATGGCCTAAAAACAGCCTCAAATGGCCTAAAATTGACTTGAAAACAACATGAAAATGCCTTAAAAACAGCCTAAAAATGTCCTAAAAACAGCCTAAAAATGGCCTACAAAACAGACTATAATTGGCGTAAAAAATAGCCTCAAATAGCAAAAAAGAAAAAGAAAAAGAAAAAGAGAGCAACAAATGGCCTAAAAAAATAGCCTCAAATGGCTTAAAAATAGCCTTGAAAACACCACCAAAATGCCTTAAAACAACCTTAAAATAGCCCCCAAATGGCCTACAAAACAGACTACAAATGGCGTAAAAAATAGTCTCAAATGGCCTAAAAAATAGCAACAAATGGCCTAAAAAACTAGCCTTGAAAACACCTCAGAGTGACTATTAAATGGCTTAAAAATAACCTCAAAATGGCCTAAATTTAGTGTCTACGATTGGCATAAAAAATAGCCTCAAAATGGCCTAAAAACAGCAACAAATGGCTTAAAAAACAGTCTCAATGACGCGACTAAGATTTTGTCTCAAAAGTGCGTTTTCCTCTAGGCTCAAGTGCAAGCCTGTCGCTCAAGTAATAACCCGGTAAGTCGGGATCGTATCCACAGGGATCGAGATTGCCAAATAGTAATAAGAAAAATTATTAAATCTTGAAATGATTTCTTAAAAGAAACAAAAAGATGATTAATGATTGGGAAAATTTATAGTGAAATAAAAATTTACTTAAGAAAAAACAAACTGAAAATTGCAAAAAAATTTAGATCTGACAAATGGGAGAAAATAGGGTAGGGTACAATCCCTCCATCCTTAACAAATTACCGTATAGAATACTAGAATTGTAAATTAAAATTATTGACTAGATCCGGTCTTTATAAATTCTAAGCATTACATATATGAGAGATCTAGCCCGCATCATATGAAATCAAAGATAGATATAAAGCGGTGAATGATAAATCATACTCGCAAAGCGTTCTTAAACATCTCAAGTACCTAGGGCAAGAGAGATTAAAAGATTGACAATATTTGTATGAGTTTCTTTCACGATTCAATCAATATTTTAATTTAACCTCTATTTTCTACATAAATAATTTGCCTTGGATTGAGTTCATGTACCCCAACCCTTGAAAAACTTAACTAAACATGGTTTTATGAGAAAGCAAATTCATAACAATATATGGAATTATGGATCTAACAAACATTGTTAAAAAATTGCAAAAGAATTGAGAATTAAATTGAAAATAAAATAAAGAATAAATAAGAGAATGAAAAATTGATACTTGTATTCAGCAATAGGGAAAATAGATGAACTTGAATCCAGAAAAATTCTTCTTCTTCAACCTTACAAACTAGAGTTTATGAAAATTTCTATGTAAAGAAAAACTAAGAAAACTCTCTAAAATCTCACTCTCTCTCTCTAAAATTCTATTCTACTCTCTAGAATTTGTCCCCCTCTCTCTAGAATTCAACTCCTCTTGAAAATGAGGTAGGGCTTGGTCTTTTATAGCACCAAGTTGGACGAATTTGGCATCAAATTTCGCTTGTGGCACAAGTTTTCCAAGAGTTGCACTGCATTAAATGCATAATTAATTACAGAAATTCGCACATCCAGACCGGTCCGTTTCTCTTCATTATCATGCAACTTCAAAACATCGTAATTTCTTCACCGTAGCTCGGATTGATGTGCCGTTTTTTCCAGTATTCTTGTAATTTAGAGCTCTTCAACTTTCTAGTTGGCCCCACCTCCGGAATAAGGCTGAAAAATTACGCAAATGCCCTTCAACTCTCCATTTCTTGGTTTCTTTCACTGTTTTGAGTTCTCCTTCGCACTAGTTTGCGTGAAATACCTGTAAAACACATGAGAAATACAAAAAATACGAAATACTTGCCAAAAGGGGTTAGTAGCATAAATACGAGACAAATCCAAGATATTTACACTACACGGGATCTTAAAAATACCGAAATTAAGGGGATAAATGTGAAGAATATGTGCCTAATCACACCCCCTAACTTAGAACTTTGCGCGTCCCGAGCAATGTAAATGAATCTAACCAAAAATGTGCGTATATGTGCGTGTTTGTGCATAGTGTGTGTAGGGGCTAGGGGGTAGGGGGCTGCGTGTGTGTGTAGTGTGCGTATATGTGCGTGTTTGTGCATAGTGTCCCTTGTAAACGAATTGATTGATTATTAATTTTTTTAGTAAATTAATATATGATTGCCCTTCATTGTAAATTAGTAAATTAATATATGATTAATTATTAAAGTAGGATTGCCCCTCATTGTAAATTAATAAATTAATAATTGTATACTTTAATTGTTAGTTTAATTGATGAAAATAATTAATTGAGTAGATGAATTAGGAGTACGGGATACACATTTGTTGTTGACGTTGCTGTTGGATTATAGTGGATCGATGTTGGGTTGGTTAATTTTAAAAGTGGCATGACCACTGGATTATTGTCCATATGGGGGTGGGATTTTCAACTTTTTTTGAAAATTACTTTGTATATCGAATAATATATATATAGTATGATAATTAAATGAAAACACTTGAAATTACATATAGTGCGCATAGATACTAGCCTTCTAGTTCTTATGCATATGCATTCAATAGCCCTTAGACCCGTTCGAGAGTCATTACCCCTGTAATGAGATCTCTCGAATTGTCCCGTTTGGACAGTTTGGGACTGCATAATTTTTGTATAATATTCTTAGTGGCTTAAAGTTGTTACTTTTGGAGGAAGTTCTGCAGTCGTATCCTAATGTTCTCTGGCTACATACTAGATTGACAAGTGTGACTGTTATTTCAATTGAGAAATTGAAATAACACTCACACTTACCAATCTACGTCGTGCACTTGGAGAACTACGGGGATATGCTGTCAAATTTTTCTCAAATTGTAACAATGTGCATGAGTTGTTAAGTATATTACAGAAAAATACAGTCTTGAATGGGATATGACCACTCACCTTTTAGAGGAGATGGAGGAAATAGAAATTTCTATTATAAATTGAATTTGAATTTGAAATTTAAAAATCGAATATAAATAAGACATAATTAAATGAAACATACTATAAATCTAAGTTTTGTTTACCTTTAATAGGTGATTAGTTATGGTAGCTGTGATGGGATATCCGAAATACAAAGAGTGGATGGGTGAGACAAATAAAATGGGAGATGTGTTTCACAGAGGTGCTAACGAATTTGTGAAATATGCAAAGAGATGTCATAATGATGAAGAGTTTCTGTGTTCGTGTGCTAGGCGTAAGAATGGTAAGGTGTTTGAGTGGAAAACAGTTGAACTACATTTGTTAAGAACGGGTATGCAAGATAGTTATCAATTTTGGAGTTTTCACGGTGAATTGAAAGTTCCTTTTGTCCCCAGCATTCTTTGACATAAGTGTTCCCTTGTTGGTACACCTATGCAACGAGGCACTTCTTTGTGGTCCAGTTAGATATCGCTGGATGTATCCGTTTGAAAGATTCATGAAAGTTTTTAAAGATTACGTCAAGAATACGCGATACATTGCATGATCAATTGCAGAGGAATACATCACCGTGGAGTCATCAATATATACTTGGGAATATATGCCTGACTCAACTAGCGTTGATGATAATGATGAGTTCGTCGATGATGGTGGTCATGTGATGGGAAAACGAGTGAAATTAACGAGTTTACAACATGAACAAGTAGCTTGTTATCTATTTGACACATATGAAGATGTCAAAGAATGGAAAAAGT
This sequence comes from Sambucus nigra, assembly GCA_949130495.1. Taxonomy (NCBI): domain Eukaryota; kingdom Viridiplantae; phylum Streptophyta; class Magnoliopsida; order Dipsacales; family Adoxaceae; genus Sambucus; species Sambucus nigra. The sequence goes on along the minus strand of OX422220.1, from coordinate 162,846,621 downwards.
AAGCTTCGATTATTATAATGTTTAACATTATTTTAGATTATTTTATACATGATTAATTTTGTAATATGCAGAAAATATGAAGTCTGTGAGAACAATAAAAGACGAAAAATAATGGTACAATCAGACAGCGAATTTAGGTTGTGGTTGACACAAGAGGTAATTATAATGAAAATGGTCGTTATATAACGTTACATTACACTAAAATTTTACAACTAATATAATTAATTTATCTATATTCTTAGCTCTTAAAGACGGGTGATGCGACATCAAGGCTTGCTTGTCTAGCCACTGGACCCTTGTTCGTGGCACAAGAGTACAAAACGTATCGATTGAACGGTTACGTTTTTGGTGCTAAAGTGTACGAGGAAAGTACAAATGTACAGAACTCGGGCATTTCATACAAGACTCTTACTTTCTTTCGAGCGAGCGAGCGCAAAAAATAAAAACCTCGTTGAAGCTGAAATGACTTACTATGGTGTAATCCGAAATATATTTGAATTGGATTATATAAGCTTCAAAGAGGTTGTATTTTAATGTGACTGGGTAAGAGTTGAGGATAAAAATTCTTGTAAAGTTGATCTTGTCACCAATTTGATCCGGGTTGACTTGTCCAAGTTGAAGAGCAACGACCACATGAGCGATGAGCCGTTTGTTTGTGCATTTCAAAAGGTTAACCAAGTGTTTTACTCGGAGTATATCAAGAACGAGCCGTGGTCAATTGTCCAACACGTGCCAAAGTGTCTAAATAGTAGTGTGGATGACTTGACTGCTCCTACCGAATATCAATCCATTTTAGATGATAACCCAAATTTTAAACAATTTTTCAATTTGTAATAAATATTCCAATTTGTACCGAAACATCCATTTTTAATGGTTTTAATTGATTTGCACTTTATCATTTTCACTCATGTGTAGTGTGCGTGTGTGTGGGCAGTAGGGGTGGGGGTGGGGATGTGTAGTGTGCGTGTGTGTGTAGTAATTGTACATATTTGTAGTAACAATTGATTTTGATTTGTACATATGAGAACGTATGTGCTTGCGTTCAAATGAGCAACTTATATATTAAACACCTTTTAACCCAAACAAACCCTAAACATGCAACAATATGTGATTGAATAAGATGATAATCTAAACAAGAACATTCAAACACATGCAATTGAGGAAAAATCCCCCAAAGGGGCAAAACCATTTATTTTCATTATAATATTGTAGGCTATACAATTTCGGATTACAATGAAAATACAAGTGACTAAGAATTACCCTCAGGTATCGGATTCTGTAGTCGCGGCTGGAACTATCCCTTTCCAGTAGGGCTGCAATGGAGAAGAGAACGGCTTCTCCACAAGGGTGTGAACAGCAAGAATGCGTTCCTGGGTTGCAAAGTGATTCACAAAGGATTGGCAATTTGTGTGAATCAAATACCTAGAGTCTAGATGCTCAATAGGTGAAGACTTAGAGCTTTCTGTACTTTGGAAATCGTGTGAATAAGTCTTAGAAAACCACTTCCCGTAGTGGGTTTAAATAAGAACTCTCGGGCCTTAAAAATATGAACACGATCTGAACACGATCTGTTGAAGTTTATCCCAGGCGGACCGGTCCAGGTCTGAGGCGGATCGGTCCGATATACCGGATCGGTTATTTTATTCTGAGGCGGATCGGTCCATTGATGATCGAATCGGTTCGCTTCCAGGCTTCATCGGTTCGCTTGCGGTCCGGGGTATACTGGCCTTCTGACAAACAAGCGGATCGGTCCGGGTCTTTAGGAGGACCGGTCCGGTTAGCCGGATCGGTTCTTTTATTTCACCGGATCGGTCCGGCTGTCAGACTATGATTCCTCTTCTTCTTTTGATATTCGGATCCGTTGAATCTTAAATCTTGAATTTCTTCAACGGTGTAACGGCGTGCGACATAATACATTGATAATGGACAAAAATTTCCTTACAAATCTCCCCCTATGTCTATGCCGGTACATACATAAAAACAAACATCCGAATTATCAAACAACTAAACATGATGCCTATACAAATCTACCCTTCCATGAACCCAAAACTGGAAAGATACAATTGAATAAGACTACAGCGTTTGCTCTTCAATTCTGCAGGAATCTCAACGCTTTTCTCATCAGGGTGTGCAATCCAATGATAATCCATGTAGTACCTACACACTAAGACAAAGCAAAATACCAAGTGACATATCGAGTTTGAAATGAAATAAACATGTATACCAATTTATGAGCAAACTCAAACTTTCAAAACTCCCCCATAATAAGATAATTCATTCTCCCCCTTTTTATGATGTCCCCAAATGGACAAATGAGAGAAAGAAATCAAATAAGCAAGAGTGGGGTGTCACTAGGAGAAAATCACACCATGAATGAACACAAAGCAACCAAGACGATGATAGCGTAAAAGAAGTGGTGTGATCAAATTCGATAGGAAAATCAATGCATACAAACATGACATATGTGGACGATGAATATTGGATATTCCTAGCGAATGAACTCAAATGCTTCCTTTGGTGTAAAATAATGACAATATAAGATATTGACTCAATCAAATCAACAAATCAAAGCTCAAAGTGATTTTCACACCAATAACGTCCAAAATGATTTTATGCTTTTTCAGGACTTTCAAGGAAGTGAAAACCCGTTTAAAGATTCTCCAACCAAACTCCCTCAGATATAATTTTGAATAGAGGCATTCTAAATTCTCAAACTTTGGAGAATTGATGGTGAAACCTAAGTGGCCCATATTTGGCATGAATTGCTTTTTATTGCCTTTAAATTTTTTCAGGCTCTTTTAACCTCTTTGGACCTCGGATATTAGAATTCCTCCATTTTTTAGGTCCTTTTTAACGGTGGCTTTTGCGCAAAGGATAGATGATTACCTTTCGCAGCCCCTCCCCGTTATATAAAAACACATAGTCTCACCAAAACGGTTTTTACATGCATTCCAATCTTGTTAAGTTTTATCGCATATTGTACATTGTATAGACATAATTGAGATGGAAACACTCAAGCCAATATGAGATAGACAAGTGCAATAATCAAATATAGCCGTGCATGTGTGCAATAAAGGGTATAGGAGTCAAACATGTAGGAAGATATCACTAATTACATCTCAAAGACTCCAACTAATGTAAAGCACATAAATGAAATGATGTAGCCTCTCAAATCTCTATCAAACAGTCACATGGATAAATGAAATGAAGTTGTGACTTGGCTACCTTAAATGCTCATCCATAAAAGAAGCAAAAACAGAAATCTTTTTGGATTTTTCAAAAATTGATCAAAATAAAATCTTTTTGTGCTTTTCTTAAAATTTTTCTTAAAGGAAAATCTTTTTGTATTTTTGTTTTAACAAAAAAAAAATGAACAAAAATAAACAAACTAATGGTACATGCTAGCAATAGGCAAATGAAGAAGCAGCATGAAAATCAACCTATGCTAGCAACCAAGACAAGATTCTCAACCGGGAGTAACGGTGGAGTTTTCCAAAGATGGTGACATCTTTTGAACAAACTCCACTAAATCATGTGTTGTCTTGATCAAAAACTTCACTTGCTCGCGAATGTGTGCAAACTCTCCATCATAATGTGCAGGCAAAGTGTCATGAGTGGGTGTATGTGCATGAATGTGTGAAGTGGCATGATATGGTACTAAACCCAACTTGGAACAAAAATCCCTAAGATGTCCTCGCTTCTTGCAGTGGGAGCAATCATAAACCGGTCTAGGAAGTAATTTGTCAACAATTTTGGGATGAACATTCCTAGACGAGCTCCCATGGGACTCACTCACCAAGGTGGATATAGGCTCAGGTGCATTAAAAGTAGTGAATGTACCGTCATTACCTTTTCCAACATCATTCAAAACGGGATAGAGAACCATCTTATCAACCTTCTCAGATGCATTCTCTAATGTGACTTGAACCTCTCGTGCTTGTTTGAGATCATCCTCGAGATGGGATACACGTGTCGTCAGACTAGACACCGTGTTGGTCAAGTCACCTTTTCCCTTTTTTAGCTTAGCATTCTCTTCCTTCAACTCACAAATCCGAAGACCTAGAATTCTATTTGACCTTTTTGTTTCCATGATCTCGATAAATAACTTTCGAAAAGCTTTTTGGATCACACTTTCATCACCAACCTCATCCTCACTATCACTTAGAGAGGTGGGCATTGCATCTTTCTTACGCTCTCTCCTAAGTTTAGTGGGACACTCAAATTTCTTGTGCCCTATCCCATCGCACTCAAAACATCTTATCTTCTCAAGTTCTTTATTTCTTTCTTTTCCACTCTCATCACAACCCTCTCTTTCTCCAAACAATCTTAAATCTCTCTCTAAAGCGGTGATCCTAAGAGCTAACTCTTTATACCACTTCTTGGTTTCAAAAGACTCAGAATATAACTCAGCGTAGGCGCGTTGAATATCACTCTCACTCTCACTTGAGTCATCCTCCCCCTCACTCACATCAATCTCACTATCGAGGTGTCTCTGTGAAGCATCATCTTCATCGTCGTGAAGAGAACTAGGAGTGCTCACTTGACTGGTCATGAATGCGGTGAAGTTACACTCATGCGGTTACTCATCTCCTGAATCCACCGTCTCGACCTCACTGTCTTCACTAAGGGTAACATTAAGGAAAAATTTCACTTTCTCTCTATTCAGACGATTGGCACACTCAAAGGCTCTATGACCCCTACCATCGCACTCAAAACATCTCTCACTTTCTTTCTTAGGAGGATTTTTGGAGTCTTTTTCATTTTTCTTTTCAAACTTATTTTTCTCAAATTTCTTTTTATCTTTAAAATTGCCATTTTTCTTAAATTTGAGAATCCTCTTGAAATTTTTAGCAAAAAGAGCCAAATCATCTAGGTCAAAATCACACTCAGAATCTGACGTGTCAGTCTCTTTCTTTCTAGAAGACTCTACCCTTTTTCTAGCCGACCCCTCACTCCTTCTCTCTTGGGCTTTAAGTGCAATTCCCTTATCTTTAGATTTAGGAGTTTTAGGGAACATATCAATTTCATAAGTTTGAAAACTCCTACAAGTTCTTCCAATTTTAGCCTATTTAAATTACCCATAGAATTTAGCACAGTGACTTTAGGGATAAAACGCTTAGGTAAAGAACGAAGAATCTTTTTAACAACTCTAGCATTAGGAATATGTTCACCAAGATTAAAGCTAGTATTCACAATGTCAGAAAGTCTAGCATAAAATTCATCAAAGCATTCAGATTCATGCATGGTGATGGTTTCAAATTGAGTTGTCAAATTTTTCAACTTAGATTCTTTCACAGCATTAGTTCCTTCATGGGTGAGTTGTAAAACATCCCATGCCTCTTTTGACGTGGTGCACGTCATTATGCGTTTGAACTCATCAGGTGTGACAGACCCAGAAATAGCACTTAGACCCTTAGAATTTAAAGATGACCATTTAAATTCTTCATCAGTCTAAGAAGTGACAGGTTTCAAGTTAATTACATTATCAACAGTCACGGAGGGAGGTGTCCACCCTCTTTCAACTAAAATCCAAACCCTTTCATCTATGGCTTTTAAAGCCGACCTCATTCGGGCTTTCCAATAGGCATAATTTGTCCCGTCAAAAACAGGCATTTTATTATATAACTTCTCCATTTGAACACGCACTTTTTTTCAAAAATCAATTTTTTAGACAATTGATATCTTAGAAAATTTTTACGGAAAATAGGAATATGCGATAGATTAGCATAACCTGCTCTGATACCAATTTGACGACGTGAGAGGTCAAATTGTATCAAAAAATAAATCCTTTAAAAATCAGGATCACGCAATAAATTAGCGTAACCCGCTCTGATACCAATTTGAGAATGTATGTGCTTGCGTTCAAATGAGCAACTTATATATTAAACACCTTTTAACCCAAACAAACCCTAAACATGCAACAATATGTGATTGAATAAGATGATAATCTAAACAAGAACATTCAAACACATGCAATTGAGGAAAAATCCCCCAAAAGGGCAAAACCATTTATTTTCATTATAATATTGCAGGCTATACAATTTCGGATTACAATGAAAATACAAGTGACTAAGAATTACCCTCAGGTATCGGATTCTGTAGTCGCGGCTGGAACTATCCCTTTCCAGTAGGGCTGCAATGGAGAAGAGAACGACTTCTCCACAAGGGTGTGAACAACAAGAATGCGTTCCTGGGTTGCAAAGTGATTCACAAAGGATTGGCAATTTGTGTGAATCAAATACCTAGAGTCTAGATGCTCAATAGGTGAAGACTTAGAGCTTTCTGTACTTGGAAATCGTGTGAATAAGTCTTAGAAAACCACTTCCCGTAGTGGGTTTAAATAAGAAGTCTCGGGCCTTAAAAATCTGAACACGATCTGAACACGATCTGTTGAAGTTTATCCCAGGCGGACCGGTCCGTGTCTGAGGCAGATCGGTCCGATATACCGGATCGGTTCTTTTATTCTGAGGCGGATCGGTCCGTTGATGATCGGATCGGTTCGCTTCCAGGCTTCATCGGTTCGCTTGCGGTCCGGGGTATACTGGCCTTCTGACAAACAAGCGGATCGGTCCGGGTCTTTAGGCGGACCGGTCCGGTTAGCCGGATCGGTTCTTTTATTTCACCGGATCGGTCCGGCTGTTAGACTATGATTCCTCTTCTTCTTTTGATATTCGGATCCGTTGAATCTTGAATCTTGAATTTCTTCAACGGTGTAACGGCGTGCGACATAATACATTGATAATGGACAAAAATGTCCTTACAACATATATGTGCATGTGTGTGTGTGTGTGTGTGTGTGTATGAGTGTGCATGTGTGTATGGTGGGGAGGGGGTGGGGGGTGTGTGTGTGGGGGGGGGGGGGGGGGGGGCTGTTTGTGTGTATGTGTAATGTATTGTTACAACAAATGTCTCCTTCTGGTATTAAGGCGAGGATAATGATGCTGGTTATGATGATGTCGTCTTGGCTCGGTGGTAGCGGAGGCGACGAGGGCTCCTCGCCCCCTAGGCTCCCTAAATATGGCAAATTGGGGATGGCCATCGAGAACAAGTCGGGGCTATTAGTGAGATCCCTCGAGCTGGTAAAGAGGATCATCGACCCGGGGTACATTAGTTGGAAGGAGGTGCCATATGAGCTCAAGTTAGCTGTTTGGGTGGCACTACAGGTAATGTATTTATATTTATATTTATATGAATATTTCAATTTTAATTTTAATTTCGATTTCAATTTCATTTTATATTTATTCTCAACTAACATTGTATCTGTTGGACAGGAAAAATTCTGCCTGGATCCAAAGCTACGTGATTCCGTCTTGGAGAAGTTGAAGGAGCAACACAATACGTGAAAGAAAAATATGCGGACCCGGTACTTTAGGAAGACACGAGAGTCCGTTATTCGAATGCGTGAATTCGTCCCGCCAAAGGAGCTGATCTTATTGGCAAAATGGCAACAGTTCATTGATAATGAGACCGAGGAGTGACAATTGGCATCTCGCCAATTGGGGAGGGAAAACCGGGAAAAAAAGACGGACGTGCACTACTCCGGCCGGACGTCTTATGCCTAGGTGGAGCACAGGATGATAGTAAGATTTAATTTTTCTATAACTACAGAAATATACTATTCTGCATTATTTTACTTTGCGGGGCCGATAGAAATTTTACTTTATTTTATTTCAGGGGACAAGGAGTGGCCCTGGGGGTAGGCCACATAGGCTCGATACTTATGTAGCTCTTCGGACGAAGAATGGAAAGGACAAGGAGGTGTCCCCGATCGTCGCGGCTACGATTGTAAGTAATCCTACAGTTTACTTTTTGTTAATTACGTTATAACTTTTTAATTTACTTATTTTATTAATCGTGTGCTTTTTGTCATTTCAGGCAAAGCTTAAGGAAGTGCATGAGTCGCAGTCTGATGCCGACAAGGAATCTTTGTCCACAGACACACTCAGCTAAGTGCTTGGCTCTGATCGCAAGGGGAGGACAAGGGGGGTGAGCTCACGGGTGGCCAAATCTAGGATCATCGGATTAGAGATGAGTGACATCGGGTTGGCTCAAACAGTGGACTCGCATGATGCGAAGCTGTCCCGTTTGGAGGTGACAGTCCAAGATATGTTCTCATTCATAAAGCGTTCGTTGGGCGGAAAATGCAAGGGGAAAGGGAAGGAGCAGGTGATGGAGGAGGAGGTGCGGGAGGAGGAGGTGCTAGAGGACGAGGTACAGGATGACGAGGATGTGGACCTCGCTGCTTCATCCCCGACACGTGCGGACTTTGATGATCCACATCCCTATTTGGATCCCTTCGACCAACCGATGTCGACACTTGGTTGGCCGAGAATGTTTATACTGGACATATTTGATGGCCAGCGGACAGGGCGGGGGTTGAGGGACCCCAATATCATCCATGGTAGACTAGTTCATGGACATGAGATTCAAGACATCGAGTCCAAGGTGCTCGTCATGTATGTGATACCCGTGAAAGAGAACTCCCCATTGTGATTACGCGAACAATGCGGCACGATGTATATTAGTGGGTGTGTCAATTCGTATATCGTGTGGCCTACTCACCTGCTCAGATTTAACTTACCCAAGACATGTAGTGACATTATTTGAATTGAATTATTTTTAAGTTGGTACATGTGAATTATATTTGGTTTATATCGTGATGCATATTCTCTCTATTTTGAATGTATATTTGCATTATCTCTATTTTATTTGGATATATGATGCTTGAACAGGTACAACGTTGCTATAACATGTATAAATATACAACTGGGTAGTGGCAGTGGCCAAACTGTCCAGCATATTTTTTTCAATTCTGCCTAGAATTATCACGGTCAATGACCGTGATAATTTTTTAAACATTGTCACGGGTTTATCACGGTCCTTAACCGTGACAAAACTTATCAAGGTCAAGGACCGTGGCATGACCGTGATAAGTCTAACGAACTTGTCACGGTCAATGATCGTGACAAGTCCGTGACAACAAAAGTTATCACCCCCAAAATTGTCACGGTCATTGACCTTGACAAGTCCAACTTGTCAAGGTCAATGACCATGAAAATTCGGTAGATTTGGTGTAGTGAGTGAACTTCATACTTTTCACAAAACTAGTAAATCTAAGTTGTAATAACTGTTCGCCCGAAAATGAACAGTCAACTTTAATGTGAGCATATAATATTTTAGTATCTCATAACTTCATCCATTATATACTGAAAATTTATATAACATTTTTTTCTCTACTTTACAATAAATTGAATATATAAATAAATTGAATATACAATGATTAAAAAATATAATGGTATTACTTCTAAAAATACCATAGGGAGGAAACTTAATTATGTTTATACAATCATTTCTTTATAACATGTGTAAAATATCATAAGAATAATAGTTTTCACATACACTAAATGTAACTCTCATCATAATGATTTACTCACCTCATAAGAATTGTACGTCCTTAAAAAAATGACGTCCTTAGAAAGGTGAGAAGGTTTATTTATAACCCTTTTCTCATTACACATAAAATGTTTGACTACAAATTCTTTATGACCTCTTCATACTCAACTTAATTGTAATTCAATAATATCTCGTAGTTCAGTTACTTATTATGATTTGTTAAAACAAAACCAAATATTTATTTATCCTTATGCCAAATTCATATTCATGTAGATATACCACATAATCACTTATAATAGTAGACTCCATTTAAGATCTTCGTAATACTATTCCTTATGATTTTATCTACATTTGTCTCATAGTGACAATACAATAATTTAGTGGTTGATCATTTATTTGTTCTTTTTTGTTTAAGCAATCAAACAACTAAAAGAACAAATATTAAAGAAAGTTATCGGTAATGGGATAAATACCCTACCTTACTTTATAATCACATTTCATGATTTTCAACTCCCACTAATTTCACCATTCATAATGAATTTTATTTTCTATAATGCAATAAGTATATGTTAATGATGATTATATGATCTAGTAGGTCCACTTTAAGGAAATTCTCAAAATCTCCCACTTGGACCACATAAGTCATCCTTGTATTAGATATTGTAATACCTTAAGTGAATAACTCGATGATCAATATTTATTACAGATATTGCAAAAATCTTATCCATAAAATTATCAAAAGAAGTCTAGATTTAATTTGGGACAAGATTAAAGAGTTTCATAAAAAAAATACTGTGATTATGATGGGGGAGAAAAATAATATTTAAAAGAAATATATTCAAAACTTTATTTTATACAAAACATCAAAGGAATACTATAACCTTTGAGAAGGACTGAAAGATGCCTTTAAAAAAATATCCCTCATAATCAAGTCCAGATAAATATTTTTCAAGAAAATTGGAAGCATTGCGGGTTTATGAAAAGGCAAATGACTTGATTCCCCAAAAATGAAAGAGAAGAAATCTTATTTGCATTTCTAGTTTGTTTGGTAAATAATCCTTGCATCAAAAGTAAATAATTTATGTAACACAATAAGTTTAACTGGAAAACTCTACGAAGATAAAAAATCATTTCAAATCATAAAAGATATATATTATCTCTATCATTATTAATCTGAGTGTACAACAGGTACACAAACTTAATTTGTTTTATTACTTCAAATTTTATATGAAGTTTTCCACACAATATTGATCATCATTAGTGGGCTTAAAAAAAATCCAACATAATAATTGAGAGAAACAAAACTATATCATAACATGTGAAAGATATGAAATAAATTGCTCACTACATTAATGCTTTGATTTGACAACACATATGTTAATATCTCGCTAGTACCTAATGTGCATTTTATTGTTCTCATTAGTAACCATTGATTAGCAATTATATGATGCTTGTAGATACTGGAGTATTAAATATACATGATATATACTTGCATAATGTATATGTTATATATAATTTATTCAAACAGTCAAAATCAACTCCCTATAAGGAATAATCCTGTTTGATAATTAAACTCAATATACTCCACAATTATAAGGATCAGAGGTTACTATTGCTATCATCTTTACATTTAATATTCATTTTCATTATAGTTGGGTCACTGTGGTGACTACCAAATATTTCATAATATGAATATTACATTAAGTAAAGACTTACATACACAAGTCAAATCATTCATGTTTGGGTTTCATACACTTAATTGGTGATATCATGACGAAAGCAATAATGACATCTTCATTTGATGACCATTATTGCCTTCCCAAAATATATATACATATCACCACTTAATTTTTCTCAGTTATTGTAATTGGACCCGTAGGCTATTAAATCACAATAATTGAATAAGCAATAATATGTATGCAATATCATAAATCTTAGCATTCAATATCATACATGAACCCGTAGGCAATCCAAAATATGCATGATATCAACGCATTAGTCTAATATTTATCCAATATGGAATGGAGTACTTTATCGAACACCAATCCTTACATTATATAAATATTAGAGATAAGCATATATGTCTAAAATAACTGTAATACATGAATAAATTTTATAATTGTCTATTTCATAATTTGAAATTCATAAAAAGACTATACTTAATGTGAAAATGAAATAGACAAGGAGTTCACATGAGATATTACACGAATAATAGTAAATGGAAAACATGAATCATTTACTTTCTCTTTGTCACTTATGTATGAGTAACAAATTAGAAATATTGACCCAGATCATTCATGGTCATAATAATGCACAATACGGTTATAATCACAACTACCATACTAGTGGCTTCTGTAAATATGACTATATAACTTTTGATGTCAATTATTTAATATTCACAAAAATTTCCATGTTTATTTGATTCAAATATCAGCATGTGCTGCGCTTCAATTTAATCTTATAACAAACATTAGGATAATCTGAAATGACTACAAGTATAATATCTTCACATGTAATCTTGACCTGTATTTGGACTTTGATTAAACTGAATGAATACCTACTTATAAGTCTCAAAATTTCAAGCCATGATTTCAAATATGCATGCATGCAATGAAATCATAAGTCTAGTATCCGCACGTATGAATTGTGGCCTAGGTTTGGCATTTAATTCAACTTAATGGGAGTACTAGCATTAGAATAAACAATAATTATGATATTCAACTACATGAATCGTTGGCATGTGTTTGGCACGAGACTCATTAAAATACGAATATCATAATATTCAACAATATGAATCATTGGCCTGTGTTCGGCACAAGACTCGTCAAAAGATGAATATTAATAACAACATAATATTCAATATTATGAATCATTGGCATGCGTTTTGCACGAGACTCGTAAAATTAAAAAAATAAAATAATATTCAACGTTATGAATCATTGGCATGTGTTTTGCACGAGATTCATAAAAATATGAATAAAAAATTCTAATATATTTTATATTCAATGTTATGAATCATTGGCATGTGTTTTGCACGAGACTCATAAAAATATGAATATTAAATTCTAATATACTAAATATTCAATGTTATGAATCATTGGCATGTGTTTTCCACGAGACTCATAAAAATATGAATATTAAATATAACATAATATTCAATAATATGAATCATTGGCCTGTGTTTGGCATGAGATTCATCAAAATATGAATATTAACAATAACACAAGTCTAATATCCTTCCATATGAAATATGTTTGACTCGTGTTTGACCTTTAAATGCACGTAAAATATTAATATTAGTCTCAAAAATATATTCATACATTCAATATTCACGAAATGATCACAACATGTGTTTGGTTTCTAATCCAACACAAACATACATTCATAAATAAATAAAACAACTCCCATAGTGAAAACACACGCATAATATATGACAAAATCGTAACTTTTGCCCAAAAAAAATGGTTAACACTATGGAATGTAGATAATTACTATAAAATCTCAAAATAAATTGTGGAATTCAAAAATCAATTTTCTGGAACGAGATATTGTCGTAAACATTATTTATGTAAAATTAATGTCCTAAAAAAATTATACTCAAAACTTAATGTATAATTAAGGGTCCAAATATAAATGCATACACAATAATAGAATATTTATATTTACAATTATAGATTAAGACACTTTAATGTCTTCTCCATCCAATAGCGTATAAATGTTATTGTTAATAACATCAATTCGGACATTTGAGCCACCAAAAATAGATTATGCACAATAATCTAATTTACCAAAATATTATTGTCAAACCCATAATCATACATCTAATATTTAAATTCTTCTATTGAACATTTTTGTTAATACAAATAATACATAACATGAATATTAGACAAACCATGAACAAAGAAAATAGCCCCCATGATGGAAAAAATACATAATATTTGGAAAAAAACATAATTTTTGCCAAAAATAGAAAATTTGAGTTAGTACCCTAGGGATGTAGAGAATTACTCAAGGATCCCTCTCCAATTTGAGGAATCACAAAATCAAATTTTAAACGAGAGTTATAAGCATTGACATTATTACCAAAAATGACAAAATCGCATTTTTAAAGGTCTAAATGAAGTTAAAACACAAAACTGGGGTGGGGCCCATTGTTAACAATGGGTGTTGTTTATTTCGATGTTTCCAATCGATCATAGGAGTTTCAAAAAATTCTGAACAAATTTTAACCTTTCACATTCCGACTAGTGGGTATAGGCGACAAAAAAAATGTCACAAAAAAAAAATCCCAGGAACACACAAAAATTAATTTAATATAGACGCCATTATGTGCAAACACCAATAAAGGAAAATTATGAGATCTTAAACTTTAGCTATGATACCACATGTAAAATAATTTTTAAGAACACCATAAATATTAATCAAGAAAACATTAATTTGATTAAATTTTCATATACAAATGTTCTTAATAAAAGGACCTTAGATCTTCATGATTATCACATATAAGCATTACGCGGAACATAAATGATGTTAAAATAATATACCTCCATAATTATCACAATTAAAAATATTGACGGAGCAGTCAACCTTAGCGATGTCTGATCGGCCTGGATTTCGTAACACAGCTTCATCTTGTATATAGCAAGAACATACTCCAATTCCAATGCATTCCAAAGACCAGATCTCTCAGTATGGCCAAAAGGGTATTTGAAAATTTACTCTCCTTAGAATTTAAATTTCTCTCCCTTTCCTATAAATTCATTATGTTGTCATTTTAGAATGTCTGAATAATGGAAATCAGTCACTTATTTATAGGCAGGGATAAGACCTAAATTTCCAACAGTCACTTAAATATCAACCGTCCTCAAGGCAGATGTCCAAGATTCATTTTGACTCTTGGTATTTGGAGTACCCTTTCATTATCCAAAGTGACTCTTAGAATTAATATAATTATGAAGCACATAATGGAGAATTATACAAAATAATTCTAACATCCATCTCCAGCAAGAACCTCTCCCCACCCTCCACCACAATGTCATCACTATCCCTTCCTCCACCAAACCCCCGACCATCACCCACACTGCCCTCTACCACCCCTCATAAAAAAAAACCAACGATACCACCCAACCATTACCACCTCTACCAAGCCCCCCATGCCCCCAAAACATCTACCACGCCTAAAAATGCCTCCACCAACCAATGAATTTCACAAACTATTCATCTGAATTTAAAACTAAGAACTACAACCACCGTCAATTAAAATAGCAAGTCTTGAAATGGGTATTCAACGTTTTTCGATCTACAGTGGGTTTGATTTCCAAATATTTAAATGGGGTTTTTGATTGCCAGATATACAGCGGCGTGGTGGCGAGGGAATGATGGGCATGGGATTATTGATGGCCGTGTGTGTGTGTGTGTGTGTGTGTGTGAGAGAGAGAGAGAGAGAGAGAGAGAGAGAGAGAGGATATACAATAAAGATGGGGTTACCATCCGGGGGGTGTTGCTAGAATTACTGGGGTGTTTGTGGGTTTTTGTTTATTTTTCTGGATTTTTTATAGATATTTTTTGATTATTAATTCATTTAAAATATTTTAGATTTAAAAATGACACGTGTCAGTTAGCATTGATACTTTATTGATGGAACATGGAAAAACTTTAATTATTAATTGAAATTATTTTTAAGTCTAAAATTGACAATTAATAATGTATTTAAGTTAAAAAAACAATTTTTTATTTTATTAAGAACAATAGAATGATGCATAAGAATTAAAATTAAATATAAGCAAATAGAATGGAGAGGTGCTGAAGGCAACACAAGGGGAATAAAATATCTTAACTAGGTTGGTACATAAAATCCCCTCAATTATATGCGGTAAGGTATATACAAGATACAAAATCTAACATAACCTATAAGCATACCATCTCAGCCTGTTATGATTTATATGAACGATAATAGAGTCAAGAGAGTGATTCATGTTGGAGTTTTGCAATGGAAAGAACGAAATATATTAATTAATTTCTGCAAGGCACGTTCTTAGAATGCTTTCTTTTAGGCAAAATTTCTCCCAATCCGGTTGAGACAGAATCGCGAGTAAACTATGATTTTTATAGAATCTGCCTTTAGGATACAATGTAGTGTATGAATAGTTGTTTGATTCAAACTATGTACTATTTGATCAAGACGAGAACACTCTGAATTTATAACTTGATAATGCCAAAATATAGAGGACGGAGAGAGGAGAAATTAACAATTTTCGGTGTCCAAACCAGAGGCCTGGAACTCTTTTTATAGCCATTTATGTGCTGTTCTTCAACAGTCACAGCTCTTCATGTAGCGACTCAGCAACCGTTGGATCGTTCCTGTTTGGAATAACTTCGATCTAACGGTTCTGATTAGGCATCCCATCGTAAGCGAATGTACATCTCCTGCACGAAATGCTACGAGTTCATCTAACAGTTTAGATCAAGTCGTTTCGGATTTTAAACCCTTTGATCGAATCGTTTAATCACAATCGTTGATCTGTTTTACCTGGTCAAAACTTTAGGCTCCCACACTCCAAGCGACGATGCGCACGTGCGAAGTTCCAAGTGCGCGTCAAAGCGCGTAATGCGCCCTAAGTCGCCCAATCGCACTTTCGCGCGCCGTGTGTCTCGCTTACGCGTGTCGCGTGTCACGATTGGTGGTGCTTAAGCACCACCGCGATGCGTAGGATCATAGCCTCTTATTTGACTTGTCAACTTAGAATCTTAGTTGTCCTTTAGTTGATATACCGCTACTTTTTGTAGTATTCTTCCAATGTGGGACAATATGGGATTTTGAGCACTCCCATATCTTTCACACCCATTTGCTCATGTTTCTACCTTCTAAAATAAAACCCAAACTATGTTTTAAAATAAAACACCAATAATATAATAAAACATTAACAACTAAAAAATAAAACATCAATGATATAATTAAAATATTATATTATATTGAAATTTACCCAACATTCTCTCGCCAATTTCAATATACACAAGAGAGCAAAACAAAGAAACAATAAATAACTTTTGGCACTATCGCTAAAATCTAGTACATAAATGAGAAGTGTCTTTCGGACTTGAACTTCCATATAGTGTAAATAATTCAAAGTTTCATCAAGGTGCTGTGGTGAACGTATCTTGAAATAAGGACCTTTAAAGACTAGACGGAACTATCACACATACTGATTTATGAGTTTATAAGTGTTCTTCTAGCATGCACTTTTATGGCCTTGTACTAATCCAGATTTCACGAGCGCTTTAGGATCGGTCTTGATTCCATAGAAGGCGTCCACACTTTCGACACTTGTATAGGTAAATCAACTTTAGTGATTCTGCGAGTCACACTTATATGATTTATTAAGAAGTAACCTTCATCCTCTAACATGCAGAAACCAACACTAGGCACATAGGAATGGAACTTTTGTATAAAATTCCTAGTGTTCCATAACTATAATTTAACTTGTTTGTACCACATTGAACTCTATCAATATTTTCAAAATATGAGTTGGGTTCCCATTAAATATATTTGTGTTATTTAATATACCTTAGTCCCTTTCCTTTTGAGGTGATATATATTATCTCCCTAACAAGACCTTTAGTCAGAGGATCTGCTAAATTCTTATTCGTTTTAACATAGTCGATTGTAATTACTCCTTCTTTGAGTAATTTTCTTATAATTTGATGCCTTAGACTAATGTATCTAGATTTTCTGTTGTAAGTTTTGTTTGAAACTTTATAAATTATGGCTTGGTTATCAGAACTTATCATAATAGATGGTGATGGCTTTTTCCATAAGGGAATATCATACAACACATTTCTAAGCCATTCTGCTTCTTTACCTGCATCTACTAGGACTATAAATTCGGATTGCATTGTTGAATCTGACACACATGTTTGTTTCTTGGATCCCCAAGAGATAGCTGCCCCTCCTATGGTAAAAATCCAACCAGGTGGCTTGGATTTTAATTCAAGATTATTCCAACTTGAATCACTATATCCTTCTAAAACAGATGGATATCCTACATAATGTAAGCCATAAACCAAAGTTCTCTTCAGGTATCTAAGTACCCTAGAAATAGCATTCCAGTGCTCTTGTCCTGGATTACTTGTAAATCTACACAAGACACTCACTGCATAAGCAATGTTTGGTCTAGTGCAATGCATGGCATACATTAGACTTCCAATAATACTAGCATATTTAAGTTGGCCCATAGCACGCCCAATATTTTTCATTAATTTGATACTCGGATCCACTGTTGTAGCAGCTAGCTTAAGTTCAAAATGATTATATCTTTTAAGAACTTTTTCTACGTAATAAGATTGAGATAACGCTAAAGAATTATCTTTTCTCACAATTTTGATTCCTAAAATCACATCAGCTTCTCCAAGATCTTTCATATCTAATTTTGATGAAAGAAACCTTTTGATTTCTTCAACATATTTGAGATTAGACCCAAATATTAACATGTCATCCACATATAAGCAAATAATAAAACCAACATCATTTTCAAATTTACTATATATACATTTGTCGGCATCATTAACTTTATATCCATGGGATATAAAAATATTATTAAACTTTTCATGCCATTGCATAGGAGCTTATTTAAGTCCATAAAGAGATTTAAGCAGTTTACACACTTTCTTTTCTTGGCCAGGCAAAACAAACCCTTCGGGTTGTTCCATGTAAATCATTTCTTCTAAATCACCATTTAAAAATGCAGTTTTAACATCCATTTGATGAATAACTAAATTATGAATAGAAGCAAGAGAATTTAGTATCCTAATGGAAGTGATTCGAGCAACAGGAGCATATGTATCAAAGTAATCGATTCTATGTTTTTGATTATTGCCTTTAGCAACTAGTCTTGCCTTAAATTTATTTATAGAACCATCCGGATTTAATTTTCTTTTAAATATCCATTTGCACCCAATAGGTTTAGTCCCGGGGGCAGATCGAAAATAACCCAAGTTTGATTTGACAAAATTGAGTTCATTTCATCATTTATTGCTTCTTTCCAAAAGACAGCATCCCTAGATGTTACCTCTTTATGAAATTTTATCGGTTCATCTTCTACATTAAGAACAAATTTAGTTTTGTTCTTACTCTCATTTAAATCTCCTTCAACTAAATAAATAACAAAGTCAGGCCCAAAAGTTTTTTCAGTTCTTTGTCTTTTACTCCTTCGTGGTTCAACGTCATTCGTTGTTTCCGAAGAAGATATAGGTTGTGAATTTTTTTCTAAAGTTGAGGAATCAACAATCAAATTATTATTTTCTAAACCTTGATTCAAAGTATTAAAGTTTGTTATATGTTCAAAGAATTGCACATCCACCGACTCAATGATTTCTTGAGTTTCAAGATTTAAAAATATATAAGTCGTACTGTTACTAGAGTATCCAATAAAAACACATTTCTAAGACCTATTTCCTAGTTTAGGTCTTTTAGGTTCGGGTTTTCTTACATAAGCAAGACATCCCCAAACTTTAAGATGTCTAAGATCAGGCTTACAATTAAACCATAATTCGTATGGTGTAATATCCTTATTTTTCAATGGAACTCTATTTAAAATATAACATGCGGATAAAATCGCTTCTCCCCACATCGACAAAGGTAAACCAGAACTGATTAACATTGAATTTATCATTTCAACTAAAGTCCAATTTTTCCTTTCCGCCGTTCCATTTTGTTGTGGCGTATAAGGCGCCGTAACTTGATGGATTATTCCATGAGTATTACAAAATTTTATAAACTCACTCGGGTAATATTCACCACCCCTATCGGATCGTAGGACTTTAATTTTCCGATTTTTTTGAGTTTTAACTTCTGCTTTAAAAATTAAAAATTTCTCAAAAACTTCATCTTTACTTTTAAGTAAATATGTATATGCATACTTAGAGTAATCATCAATGAAAGTTAAGAAATATTTATTTCCAGCACGAGTTATATTACTCTTCATATCACATACATCACTATGAATAAGATCAAGCATTTCAGATGTCCTCTCAACAGATTTGAACGACTTTCTAGTTATCTTCGATTGAGCACAAATTTCACATTTAGAAAGGTTATCAAATTTACAATCCGAGATTAGTCATATTTTTTATACTTTTATAATTCACATGACCTGATCTACTATGCCATAAAGAAATAGACTCAACCATATAAGCAGAACTAATATCATTGATTACATTAATTTTGATCATACTGTTATAAGAGTACCCTTTGCCAATAAATTCGCCATTCTTTGACAAGACAAACTTATCAGACTCATACACTAGTTTGAAACCTTTCTTATTGAGAAGGTCCCCAGACACAAGATTTTTACACATATTAGGTACATAAAGTACATCAATTAGAGTAAGAGTCTTTTCAGAAGTTAGCTTCAATTCCACTGTGCCTTTTCTAACTACATTGGTGTGAAGATTATTTACCATATTCACTTCTTTTCCATCAATTTCTTGATATGTTTTGAATGAAGAGGGGTCTTTGCATATGTGGACTATTGCCCCGATATCCATCCACCATCCACTTTCATTATCAATTGAATTTTCTTCGCATACAGTAGCAATAAGCTCTTCAACATTGTTGGTTTCCTTCGACCCTTATTTTAGACGACATTCTCGAGAATAATGGCCCGATTTGTCACAGAAGAAACATTTTCCCCTCGTTTTCTTATTTGCACCTTAGTTCTTGAATTTTGAATCATTCTTTGCTTTAAATTTTGAGTCTTTGGTAATCTTGGATTTTTGATCCTCAACCATATTTTCTTTTGAATGACCCTCACCTTGTTTATCCTTCTTTTCTCGAATACGAGTATCATCTTCAATACGAAGGTGACGAAGAAGGGATTCCACAGTATAAGTCTTTTCATCATGATTAATTTTCTTCTTAAAGCCATTCCAAGAGGATGGAAGTTTTGAAACAATTACCCCTACTTGAAATTCATCTTGAAGATTAATTCCAGTGGCTTTAAGGTCACCAACAATCTGTTGGAGTTCATGTGCTTGTGCAACGACAGATTTATCATTACTCATTCTAAAATTCATATAGTTTGAAATCAGAAACTTACGGTTTCTCGCTTCTTCATTTTGATACTTTATCTCCAAAGTCTTCCATAATTCCTTTGCCGCCAGAATCATTCAATGAGCGCTATAAACAGTTTAAGATAAAGCATTGAGGATGTGTCCCCGACACATAAATTCGTCTTCTTTCCTCTTCACACATTTTGCTTTATTTCTTTGGTGTCTTTGGGTGTGGGCTCGGGAATTTTCTCAAGGTTTTCATCTAGAATGTATGCTAGTTTTATTGATGTGAGGAAGAACATAAATTTCTCTTGGCAATGGGTGAAATTTCCGCCATCGAAACGGTCTAGTCAGATTAAGTCTTGAGTCATGACTTTGATAGATTATTCCACCGTTGCTTCCATTTGAGTGGAGTAATAAGAATAATTTTGCCTAAAATTATTGGAGTTTTGTAATGGAAAGAACGACATATATTAATTAATTTCTGCAAGGAACGTTCTTGGAACGCTTTCTTTTAGTTAAAATTTCTCCCAATCCGGTTAAGACAGAATCGTGAGTACACTATGGGTTTTATAGAATCTACCTTCAAGATACAATGTAGTGTATGAACAGTTGTTTGATTCGAACTATGTACTATTTGATTAAGCCTATAACACTCTGAATTTGTAACTTGATAATGCGAAAATATAGAGGATGGAGAGAGGAGAAATTAGCAATTTTTAGTGTCCAAAACAGAGGTCTGGAACTCTTTTTATAGCCATTTCTTTGACTGTTCTTCAACAGTCACAACTCTTCATGTAGCGACTCAGTAACCGTTGGATCGTTCCTGTTTGGAATAACTTTTATCTAACGGTTCTGATTAGGCTTCCCATCGTAAGCGAATGGACATCTCCTATACAAAATGCTACGAGTTCATCTAATGGTTCAGATCAAGTCGTTTCGGATTTTAAACCCTTTGATCGGATCGTTTAATCACAACCGTTGATTTGTTTTTCCTCGTCAAAAATCTAACATTTCTGATTAGGCATCCCATCGTAAGCGAATGGACATCTCCTACACAAAATGATACGAGTTCATCTAATGGTTCAGATCAAGTCATTTAGGATTTTAAACCCTTTGATCAGATCGTTTAATCACAATCGTTGATCTGTTTTACCTCGTCAAAACTTTAGGCTCCCATGCTCCAAGCGACGATGCGCACGTACGAAGTGCCAAGTGCGCGTCAAAGTGCGCAATGCGCCCTAAGTCGTCCAATCGCACTTTTGCGCGCCGCGTGTCGCAATTGGTGGTGCTTAAGCACCACCGCGATGCATAGGATCATAGCCTCTTATTTGACTTGTCAACTAAGAATATTAGTTGTCCTTTAGTTGATATAGCGCTACTTTTTGTAGTATTCTTTCAATGTGGGACAATATGGGATTTTCAGCACTCCCATATCTTTCACACCCTTTGCTCATGTTTCTACCTTCTAAAGTAAAACCCAAACTATGTTTTAAAATAAAACACCAATAATATAATAAAATACTAACAACTAAAAAATAAAACATCAATAATATAATTAAAATATTATATTATATTGGAATTTATCCAACAATTCCACCACTTTGTTAGAGGATGAAGAAGACTAATATCGTCAAAAACAATATGCACTAGAGTTAACCTCTCTATATACATGACTACAATAGAATTTTTCTAGGTCAAATCTTTGCCTATCCCCCATTTTGCCTATGTTCCAAGCAATCCTCAAAGTCGAATAGGAATATAGTTTTTTTGTTCAAGCAGTCCACAATAATTTGAAACTCACACTCTAACCAAATCTTAGACCAACCTTTCAAAGTAGCCCACTGAATTACTGAGATAACACCTTGTAATTCCTTTTAGGTACAAAATATACAACCTAATTTGTTGTGATAAAAAATTCTCCAATTAGATAACACCAAATATTATCTTTAATTTAGGCGAGTAAATCTAAATGCGAAAATAATGCAAAAAATCACACAATACCAAGGAAAAAACCTTGGGCCGAACGGAACAACAAATGCACCATTATAAAGTATTATAGATAGAAGATAATGGCTTATAATCCTACAATGCAGTGACCGATTATAGACTCTTTCCCACAAAATTCTCCGAAAATTTGTTGAGAAGCCATCAATTTTAAAAGTGTTTAAAATGATTTTGGCTTATTCAAACCTCACATTGTGTTTTTGAAGTATTCATACACGTATTAATGAACAAGTTATGATAAGAGTAATCATACTCAAAACATTTCCAACCATCACATCAAGTATAAAAAGCATAAAGTAAGTAAATAAAGGGAAATGACGCAAGACATAGAGTGGCTCGGCTATAAAAGATCCTACATCTACTTTGGTGCCTTACTCTCATTATGTACAACCATTAATACATGATTTATTGCCATTAAAGGCATACAAGAGGTAAAGAGAGTTGAATACATGAGGAATGTAGTTCTGGGTAAATTTTTTAATTATTGGATTTTTCTGGGTTGTTAGCACCCAATTCTAGGTTAGGAATGATGGGGTTTGGTTTATGGGGATTTTTCTAGGTCAAATCTTTGCCTATCCACAATTTTGGATATTATTTTCTCTCCAATAACACAAAGAACATGTCCTTGGTGTTCTTGGCCAAAACCCAAGGGTTTTGGGCCTTAAATCCTTAAAACTTAGGAATTCTAACTGCTTAGCTGTTTACTCACTGGCTGCGACACTTTAGACTTTACTGACACGATCCTTTTAGCATAAAATTCTTTTAGATGTGGATGCAGCCTGGTATAAGACTAAACTTTCTGCATATTAAACTAATCGGTCATAAACCCCCTAGTTGGGGCATGTTAGTGTGATTGAACTAACCTGTCGTGGCTTGATAGTATACGCTGAGTAGAACTTAACTGCAACTTCTTTATGATCTTTAATTTTGCTTCCTCTTTGAAATTTGTCATATCGAACGTGGCCTCTACAAGGCCTTGTCCTTAATTTTTGATCATAATGGCTGCATCACATAACTGTGGAGACCTTAAACTTTTTCAGGTTTTTCTATAACTTTATGCATTGGAACACTTGGGAATATCTGGAGGATTATTGGAAGAGACACTTCGGTGTTCTTCCTCTCGAGGTACTTCATATAAAACCATTGAAGACTAGTGAGCCCTATAGATTTAAAGACTACCAACTTGTGTTAGAATAGATTCTGACTCCGTGAATTATTCCATCTGTAGGGATCCCAAGGAAGATATGAATGATCTTAATATGGAGGAAGACATTTGCTCAAGTAGTCACTCCCCCCCACAAACTTGGACACCATGGAAGCTAAAAACATGACCATTGTGGCTGCTGAGGCAAGAAACCCCAAAGTTGAGACCTTTGGACACAACCAGAAGTCCGAAAGGGAGCCCACAACACTTCACCACCCTTATATTATGAACGAGGAATGGTTAATTATCCTGGCTGAGGCATGTGAGTTCCTAGAGGGAACAGTCTGCACACTTCCTACTGTAGAGCAAAGGTCATGCTCTGCAGTCCCAAATAATAGGGTCTTATTCCCCTTCACGCATTTTTATTAGGGTTACGGTTACCTGTCCTAGTGCCTATTAGAAACAAATTTAAGCATGCTGAACGTGTTCCCAGCCCAAGTTGATCCCAATGACTAGAGGTCCATCCTTGTCGCTCTGGTTATCTGTAGGGGAAGTTAAAGAAAGATATTATGACCAAAGAGTTCTTTGATTTTTGTAGGTCGAAGGAAAACATGGTCAAAAACCCAAGAACCTTCTACATAAGTTCGTGGAGGGGGACATGTATCTAATGAGAGGGAGGCCTTCAGTCGGGGGACCTGCGAGGCGGTGGTTTACCCTGCGGCGGATGTCAGCGGTTCGAGTCCGCTTATCTTCAACTCGTGAACTTAGCCTATACAAAGCTATATGATAGCACCCAATTTTTCCGATTCGGCGGTTCGATCTATGATTTATCATTCATGGACGTTGATAAGATCCATCCATTTAGCAGCACCTTAGGATGGCATAGCCTTAAAGTTAAGGGCGAGGTTCAAACGAGGAAAGGCTTACGGTGGATACCTAGGCACCCAGAGACGAGGAAGGGCGTAGTAAGCGACGAAATGCTTCGGGGAGTTGAAAATAAGCATAGATCCGGAGATTCCCGAATGTGTTAGAAACTGGAAAATAATTTTTTTCTTTATTTCTGAGGATAATAGGGAGATCCACCCCGAGGAGAATGCGAGAATGAGAGAAATCAGGTTGCCGCAGAAATGGGGCCTTCCACCCACATAAGGTATTTTATTGTCGCAACCTTATTTCTTTCCTTATTTTAGTTCACCCGTTGTATCCTTTACTTTTTCCATAACAATATCTACGGTTTTGATTGACTCTTTGATATAGTTTGTCCAGGTCTCACCCCATCTAGGAGACATAGGTGGAGGATTAAGGCTGCAATCTTCCTTGAGGATGCCAAGAAAAATTTCCCTGATATTGTGACTATGTGGTCACTATTTTCCTCTAGATATTACCCCACACACGAGGCTCCGATGATGGCTGCTAAAGGTAGTTTCCCTTGACGTAATTACTTTTGTGATCTTGACTTTAATCTTGAAATGTTGTCATTCCTTTCTTTCAGGTGGTGCCGCAAAGAAGAATGATAGGGATCTCCTGGCCTCTCAACTTAATGAGATGGAAGAGGTCATTCAAGACCTTAACCGAGCCCCTAACAAGAAGAGGATGAAGAAGAGGGTATCCAAAGAGCCTATTGTCCATCAAGTTGAGGAGGCTAACCCTCCATCTGAGAAGGAGGCGGCTCCTACTGAAGATGTTGTGGCAGCTAGGCCACTTACTGAGGGTGTCATCTCAGATGCCCAAAATATTGATTATGATATTGGGTTAGAGATTTCCACAGTTGGTTTGACTTTTTCTGGGGGATCTTCCATGGAGGTTCCAACCCCATCAACATATTTGACACCGTGTCCCCTCCGCGGACCATCGTAGTAGTTAATGCCAACCTGCCCACCCCTTAGAGTAGGGTCGAAAGGGATGCTAAAGGCCGTTTGCGGCCTCATTTGAGGAAGCCTAACCCAAAATCCCTATGGGATATGACTTCCATTGTAGACCTTCATCATCTGGTGGATGAGGATGAAGATGATTTGGAGGAATATTCCCTTCACAATATGTTGAGGATAAGTGGTGTTTTCAATTCTTTCCTTTTCTATTTTAATCGCTTGTTGTACTAATACTAATTTTATACTTTCAGTCCGCAGAGGTTTCCACGGCCCAAAGGGACAAGTATGAAGGGCTTTTTAAACTTCACAAGTCTACGGAGTCTAGCCACCAATCCCAATTAGAAAGTGCCAGAACTTCATCTTTCGAAGCTGGAAAAAATTCTTCAGAGGCATCCCTCCAGGCCTACAAAATGCGGGTGGACCAGAAGGTAAAGGCCGTAGTTAAAGTTAAAGGTGATGCTGAATGAAACTTTAGTCAGGTTGCGACTAAGGCAAAGAACCAAGAGTTATTAATCAATCATGTCGCGCCCTGAAGTCACTTCAAGAGAAGTATACCGAGGCGAATAAGAAGAAGGATTAGGAACATGTAGCAACCTTAAAGAAAGCTATAGAAGATGTCGTTGCCTTATGCAAGACTTCAAAGGAATTCTACCTGATCAATAATTAGGCCTACCTTTGTGGCTACATGGTGCTGAGGTACAAGATTACAAAGAACTTCCCAAAGGCTAAGGATTCAATATTCGCTTGGAAGCTCAGTGACCCTGAGCATATGGAGTGTGTAGCTGAGCTGAAGGCTGCGAAAGAATTGGCAAGGAAACGACTTGAGAAGGACACAACTGATGAGTAGGAGCTAGAGACCGCGACCAATGATGTAGATGGGGATGAAGATGAGGTCATGGTCTTTTAATTGTATTTTAAGCTTGTAATTGGGTCTTATGATTCACCAATCTGGAACATTAATTTTGATCTCTGGCTTGTAACTTTATAGTTTCATGGGCCCTCTATAGCTTTAAAATGATTATTTTGTAATGCAATTACTTATTTTCCTACCATATTTTTAACACTGTTCTAAAAAACCCGCCTAGGCTCCGCCTAGGCTTGAGGCTTGGGAGAAACGCCCCGCCTTAAGATTTTGACGCCTTATGCTTGGTAAAACCCTTAAGGCGTATTTTTTCTCTAAAAACAACAATGCTTTAGTGAAACAATATCTCCTTTTAAAGATTTTTTTACAAATCGGACCATTATCTCATTCAAAATAATCAAATAGTATTTTTATTTGCAAATATTCAAACATATAATTATGATATGTACAATTTTAGTATTTTAATAGCCTTGTTATGGTTAAAAAATATTAAAATATATTAAAAAGGCCTAAACGCCTTTTCACGCCTTTTTACGCCTAGGCCCGCCTAAGCTTCTAAGGCTTAAGGCTTGGCCTCCACGCCTCGATCACGCCCCGCGTTTTTTAGAACCTTGATTTTTAATGATATTACAATGCTTATTTTTCTCTGCAATAGATGCTTAACTTTCTTATTGATTTATATCTGAATGTCAGTTGCTTTATCTTTTACAATCTTTATTTGGATGTGGCCTTTTGTTGTTTGACTTGAATGCCTGAGAATAGCTTTAGGCACTAATATTAATTCCATAGCCTTTTAAGGTAGGTTGTAGTAACGTAGACTTAGGAGAAAAACTTAGTGGTGGCCCCAAGGCCGCAACCATATCCTTCATATTAATTCCTTTGTCTTTATCCTTTACATGAACGCTATTCTAGTTATAAAGTTAGTTGGGCATCAAACTACCCCTTCCGCGGATTCTTAGAACATGGTCAGGCACTTGTAAAATTTTTGGCCACAGTGATATGGGGTTGCTGTGGTCTCTTGGGAACTGCTTCCCTTTCCACAAAAATCAATGTCCTTAGCCCAGTTTCCTTGTTTGACTACATCTCCTTTCATAGAGGTCTTTTATCTATTTGGGGCATTTTTAAGCCTCCCCAAGCTAGGTTTGTTATCAATCCACCCACGACTATGCACGGGTATTTTTAAGCCTCCTTAGATTGTGTTCGTTATCATACCACACACTAATATATAAGTATTATCAAGCCTCCCCAATATAGGTGCATTTTCAATCCAACCACGGCTAATAATGAGTATTAGGAGACCTCAATGATAAATACAAAGTATCCCATGTCTTAGAAATCTAAGAATTGGTATTATGATTCCGAAAGGGTAATAGAATCATCCCATATCTTCGAAAGATAAGAATGGGTATTATAAGGCCCCAAGGCTAATAAAAGAATCATGTATCTTCGAATGCCTTTACAATATGAGGGGCATTAGATGCCATTTAAGGCCATTAGTCCCTTTGCTTCCATAGACTAATCCTCGCATATTCTTTAATCTTTGAGATAATTGGCCATTAAGTTCTCTTCGAAATCTATCAAGATGAAAATCTATTGAAAGATTTTATATGGGAAGAATAAGAATAAAAATGCGATAAAAATCACTCACACACACAGACACACACACACACACACACACACACACACACACACACACACACACACACACACACATATATATATATATATATATGATTTGTTGAAGACATACAAGACATCTATAAAACTAGACTTGGAGTTTTTCTTTCTTTAAAAATTGAAATATAAATATCTAAGTCGATATTAGGCATGCAACTATCTCAGTTTGGGACTGCATCCCTCGGAATTGCTAGAGAGTCCTTTGTTGGATGAGCCTTTCAATCATATTCTTCAAAGTGAAGCACCAGTCGGTGGTGTGGCCATGGTCCTAGTGAAATTCACACCATTTGTCCCCGTCTCTCTTGTGTGGCAGGGATATGAGCTTCTCCGCCCACTTAATTAGTTTTTCCTCCATGATACTCTCAAGGATATCTTCCGGACTGGAATTCAGTGGTGTGAAGTTTTTATAGGTCTTTTTTCTGCCTCTGGCTCTTTCTGCTTCCTCTTTAATACCCTGGTTGCAAGCTTAGCTTCTCTAGTTGCAGTCTTTTATAGGGAAGTGAAAGCTGCAAACTCTAGCATCAAAATCCTTTATCCCAAGAGATTAGTCTAGCCTTGGAGAGAGTCTTGGTTTTCATATTGATGGTTTATGAAACTCCAAAATTAAGCCACATCTTCATTCGGTTGAGGGTCTGATCCTGAGCTCTCTTACATATCTTCTGATGTGTTAGTCTTTACAAATATACTCTGAGATAAACTAAGCCATGGTGAGAAGACCAAGATATGCAGAGAAAAAACAACTATCAACATAGGTACACAACCTCTTAACAACCGACTGCATCCCTTCATAATAAAAGTAGGCAACTGTGGACTTTGAAGGCAAAAAGGGGATGCGATCGCGGCCTATAAAATGCATGAGGCAACAACCATGGACTCCATGAGGAGATACACCTAATACCAATCTGAGCACGCATGCGCTTTGTCAAATGAGATCTTATGGAAATATTTTGCTCCGGGTGATAAAGCAACTAAAAAGTTAGAAAAATAGGGTATCGTAACCTATCTTAGATAGTTTTTTGGTCCGTAAGGCAATCGTTTAGCTGGACTTCATCCATTAAATCATCGATTTTCTTTATAACTCGACCTAGCCTTTTGTAGATATGACCCAACCTACGAGCATCTAAGCCCATTATGGTGGGTTGGGGGGGGGGGGGGGGTAAGCATTTCATGTCATCTTCGGTCCCTAACACTATAATTTTAATAATCGAAGACAATAATATACCGAAAAATAAAAAAAAATGACAAGGTTGTCGCATAGGGGATGCGACCTATGGGCAATCAGCATGCCAAACCACCTCCAGTAAGATGCAATAAGGATTTTCTAGAAAATGACCCAAAATTTGGGTTTCTCCAATTAGAACATGACCACTAAGGTCCTCCAGGAGAGAGCGAAAGACATAAAAGTTTTGATGTGCAAAATTGCACCAATTTAGTAGCAAGAACAAACTAAGAAGGATTCATCCATACTTAACCACCTTTATGAGGCCAGGGCCTATTGAGTTTTTCAACATAAACTAGGTAGAGTAACATCATTGGGGTGAGAAAAATCAATCTAAGGCCATAGAAAAAGACCTATGAAGAAGATCTAGAAAAAAGAAATCCCCGTAGAGAGTTTACATCTAAAATATGGGTCTAATAAAAAACATTTCACCTATGGGACAACGACCCAAGGGTCCCCGTGGATGAATTTTGGCATTACAAATCTGATTTGAGAGGAGACTGGGTAAAATACCTTGTTTCCCAGGGACGATGCCAAAATGATGATGCGAGAAATCATACGATCACATCAAGTATAAAAAGCATAAAGTAAGTCAATAAAGGGAAATAATGCAAGTTATAGAGTGGTTCGACTATAAACAATCCTACATCCACTTTGGTTCCTTACTCTCATTATATATAATAATTAATACAATATTTGTTGCCATTAGAGGCGTACAAGAGGTAAAGAGAGTTGAATACATGAGGAATGGAGTTCTGTGCATGGCAGGATGCAATCTAAAGAGAAAAACCTGTAGAGGGCTGCGCACTATAGTGGCCTAGGTGGACTGGGAGATTCTAGAGATAGAGAGTGTGTAGAGATTTGGGCAGAACTTCGCTACCCAAGATCATCCCGCTAGATAGTGAGGTGAGAACTTCTATTTAAAATACAAGTGTTTTAGATTAAGAACAAAATTAAAAGGTTTTAAGCTTGACCAAAGTTTGAAAATCAAAAACTTCAAGAAAATAATGAGAAATGTGAAGAAGATAAACAATGGTTGAACTATCTAGAATAATCAAACTCAAAAATAAATCTATTAAAAAATTTCCTCTTGATTAATTGTCTTTATTTAAAAATATTTTCTCAATAATTTTTCTTTAGAGTTTTTGACAACAGATGGTAAACATGTGAAGTCAAACACTCCATTTAACCTAAGCTCTTCCAAATGTGAAAACAAGCTTAAGCCAATATGGAAATGACATCATAAGGAGATCAAGGCACTTGAGTCTACAGAGATTTGGTTCTCACAAAAGTCTTCATGTTTTCCCAAATAATATTTCACAAATATTTAGTTTACAAGTCATAGGCACTACCATAAAAATTTCTTTTCACTCATGCGACAAGATTTGTCACTATAGCAAAAGACCAATGAAGGAAGTCATGAGGAAATTTTGTAAAACTGGTAGAAAAATCTCTAGACAGTACCATGACTAGAGAATAATGTTTTCACATCAATGAGGGCATACATCGTTGCAACAAGGCACTAATGCAGAAGCCCAGTTTACCGGGTTTAGGGGGGGGGGGGGGGATCCATGAATGTACCATTACATAAACATTAATGAGTTACACTTTTGGAAAACACATCTTTGAAAACTATATTTTCAGCATAAGAATAATATACTTTTATAAGTTAATCGCCCATACCAAAATGACAAAACAAATACACCCACGTACAAATATTTAATTTGAATGTGACAAAGTTTGAAAAGGTTTTTAGAAAATCCAAATACCTCAACTAAGTATATACACCAATATGAGATCATATGGGTGTTGGGTTGAGAAGTCAAAGCAAGTCAGGAGATTTTTTTTGTAGTTGTCCTATACTGGAACAATCTCAAAGACTAGGAAAAGACATAAAATATATTTTGTACATGGTGTACAAAAATCTAGTTATGTATGGGGCACATGAATATACAAATACTAATTCAATCCCCCCTTGCCTATTCCGTGACAATATATACAAAAATGATTACTTGAAAATAAAAGCAAAACTATAACCCTATGACAACAATGTCATAAAGTTTAGACAAAATAATACATAACAAGACCTCGCTTTAGTTTTTCTAACCTATTAACCTATCATCTACTAGAAAAAAATATCACGATACCAATATATATACAAGACAATTAATGTGTTGTAATTACGATGTCCAAAAGATAATTTAGTTAAAGCATGAGATATCCTAATTAACAAAAGTATATCAAAGTCTAAAAAAAACATGCATCCTAGAATATCAAATTAATGCATTGTACTTTATCCTTTGAATTATATACGCTTCATAAGGTATTTTCATACAAAACTCCATATTTTCATTTAAGTTAAATCTCCCCCTTAATGTAATCTTCTATTTCTCGTAATTTCTCCCCTTATCTTGTCATGGAAATTGACAAAGACATGTAATTATACCGAAAATAGGAACAATAATTCAAGAACAAGGTTTAGTTCAAATGAGAAAATTCAATTTTGACATGAGTGGATTTTAAAAAGGCATATGACATAAAAAGATGTGGTGCAATTCATGCATCATATAAAAGAGATAAACACAACTCATACACATATGGTATACATGATATTATGATAAACTATGGATAGATATATGTCGTGGGGACCTAAAGATAACTTAGAACCAATTCAAAACTGGCTGACCAAGCCCAACAGCATGTGGGGCACACTTGGTACATCCTATTAGCAATAAGGGATCATTAACATCATTTATCACCGAATAAATGCACATATATCTACAATCATTATCAGCTCATGTTGGTTACCCAAAATCTCGGACGAGATATTCAGGGAGTCACCATGCATGCTTATCTCAAGCCAAGGGAGTTACTTGAATGGGTCAACCACTGTGGTTTCACATGACTATAAATACAGCCCACACCCCAGGGCCATGGGGAATGTAATTTCAAAACATTGAAGAACATAATAAAATACAACAACCTCTCTGTGGATGTGGGCAATTTTCCGAACCACATATATTCCTGTGTTGTGTGATGGCCATCTTATATTCATTCTTTAATTGCTTTTTGGAATCCATTTAATTGTGATTAATTTGCACTCATAATTGACGTCATCTGTGGGAACGATTTTCCTTCCACGAAAATAATTCCTCATAAAGTAGTTGCGATGTCTCACCAACTAAATAGTGCACCCCAACCTGGAGAAATGCGAGATAATTATAATCCACTAAGTATTAGGTTTGAGTTTCATCAAGATGGAAACCCAAAGTTCTGACCAGAACAACAGCCTTCGTAGGAAATCCACGGGCAACCTAAGTCTACTCACATCATGCCCTTGGTCGACGCCTATGAAACAATGATTCAACAGCATGGTGAGGCATCTCATCTCTAGGTTGAAGAGAATTCTCACCTCCAATAGCGAGTAGAAGAAATTGATAAAGAATTCTGTCACAATCGAAAGAGCCGACCTCAAACTCATAGCCTTCAGGTGAGCAAGACCCGCAGTCAAGGAAGGAGCACCAGGCGTGACCAAGAACTTTTAGTCTATGGAAGTCATTATGGAAGGCACCACAAAGACGACGAGCACTATAGAGATAACATAAGGAGTTTGTTTCAAAGGTAAATGGACCAACACCCCACTCATGGGGGGCCAAGTCAACCTAGGATCTAGCGAGGAGAGCAAGTATCCATTCTCTCAAACCATCGAGGATTAATAACCCCCGAAGAAGTTTATAACCCCCGGGTTCAAGGTCTATGATGGAAAGATGGATCCCATTGACGATGTTTGGAAGTACATACAAGATATGACTTTGTGGTGTCATAAAGATGCATTGATGTGTTACATTTTTCCTTCCATCTTGGGCGACGTCACCCAAAAATAGTTCAAAAAGATGCCTTATAGGTCCATTAAGACTTTAAAGGTTCTCACTGAATCCTTAACTTCTCGTCTCATCACCGACAGCTCTAATCCCAAAAGAATGGACTCACTTATCATGATGAAAAAGAAGCCACATGAGTCTTTGTGCAAATACGCCAAACGCTACAGGGAAGTCTTCAATGAGGTAAAAGATTGCTCGGAGCAAGTTGGCATAACATCCTTCAAAATAGGTCTACCCCCCACATCAATGTTGTATTAATCCCTTACCAAGAAGTTAACTGATACCATTGATGATATCATGTCACGTATTGATATATATAATAAGGTGGAGGAGGTGGTCCACACCAGTCAGGCCGAGGCTGGTTACACCAACGCAAACAAATGGGGAAAAAAGGATAACAACACAAGAGGGGAACAAGAAGTATAATGATACCAAGAACGGGGGCATAATAAACTTCTCTAAATATTTTCAAGCCCTCAACATTGTTTTCAAGGAACCAATCTACAAGATTGTGGAGAAGATCAAATTCCCTCACGTGGCGGCCAAAGAATATGAGGGGGATCCAACAAGGATGAACAACACACTATGATGCGCGTTCCATAAATAGAATGACCAAAATACTGAGAATTATAAGGAACTCAAAGCTTATCTGCCCAAGCCAGGCATTTTACATTGAGAAGAAGTCTGGCCAGGTCATCACTAATGGCGACCATAAAATTTAAGGGTGGTACATGGGGCATAAGACCTCAAGAAAATTTAAGGGAACATTGTTCGAATAGATCTTATGAAGGTCGCAACCGTGATGGAGGCCTTCCAAATAGATCCTGCCATAAGCCAGGCTAGAAAGTGCCGGTGACCAGAGGATGTTGACTACAACAAGCATATCATTTTCACAGAGGAGGATTTTATTGGGGTACGAACCCAACACCATGATGCACTAGTAATCAGCCTCATATTTACGAAATTGGATGTGGATAAGTTACTTATGGATAAAGGGATCTATTTAGAGGTGATGTACCTAGAGATCTTCCACAACATCAAGCTCAAGATGTCAGATCTTAAAGAGGCGATTGTCCTTCTAGTCAGCTTTACAAGAAAGATGACCATATCCTTAGGAAAAGTGATCTTGCTAGTAAGGGAAGGGAATATTTTTATACTGATAGAGTATTTGGTAGTGGATATTGATTCTCCCTACCACGCTATCATGGGCAGAGGGTCGATTTATGCTATGAAAGCTGTCCTTCCATTTATCACCAGAAGCTCAAATGTATCACATATCGGGTCATAATGGATATCAAAGACGATCAAGTTATTGCTAAAAAATGTTACATAATCTCCATCCAACCAAAATAGGAAATGAAGAAAGAGATTGAGGATATTTTAGAGGCAAACCAAGATGAGACTACTCCATCAAAATATTAATTATGACACAATCGACTAGGGTCCACCTCGTTGATAGGGTCCTTTAAAGGTGGAGGAGGTTATTTTTTATAAGGACCAGTCAAAGAGAGTTTTTGATAGAAACGAGCATGACCGACCTAGAAAGAGATGAGTTAATCTCCTTCTTAAGGCAGAGCTTGAATGTATTCGCATGGGAACCATACGATATGTCGGGGATTGATCCTATAGTTGCCTATCATCAACTTCATGTGGATCCAACATTCAAACTGATCATACCGAAGCCTCACCGAACATCCCCCCAAAAGGCAAAAGAAGTGGATAAAGAAATAGGCAAACTTATGGAGGCAAGGCCCATCAGGAAATTTTGATTCCCAAAGCGTCTCTCAAACTCGGTTGTGGTCTATAAAGAAATGGGGGTTGGAGAGTTTGCATAGCCTTCACCAACCTCTATAGGGCCTTTCCCAAAGATAATTTCCCCTTGCTAAAGATAAACCAATTGGTCAATGCCATAGCGGCTCATGAGCAAATGAGTTTCTTAGAGGCTTATTTGGGGTACCATCAGATTCCTATGTTCGGCCCCGACCAAGACAAGAATTCCTTCATCACACTAGTTGGTCTTTATTTCTACAAGGTCATGCTGTTTGGCCTCAAGAATGCTGGAGCTACATATCAGAGGCTACTCATGAAGATATTCCAACACTAGATAGGAGATACTATGGAGGTGTACATTAATGATATCTCGTTAAGAGCCGGAGCAAGGATGACCATTTACAACACCTGGAAACCACCTTCGAGAATGTCAAGCGCTACCAAATGGAACTCAATGCCTACAAATGCACATTTGGGGTCCAGTGGGGAAAATTTATGCGTAATCTGGTCAATAAGAGATGAATTCAGGATAATCTGGGTCAGATGGATTCTATCGGATCTAGCTACCAAAGACATTGCACAAGGTCCAAAAGCTCACTGATATGCTTACAGGGCTGAACCGCTTTATTTCAAAGTCTTATGAGCATTACCGATCATTTTTCCAGTAACTCAAGAAGGAGAAAGGCCTCACCTGGACTTATGAGTGCTCTTGGGCCCTCAAAGAGATTAAGTCCCATTTAAATAAGCCTCATTTATTGGCAATCCTCAATCAAGGAGATCCTCGTTACCTTTATCTCGCGGTATCAAGTCATCAAGTTAGTTCGGGGTTGGTCTGTGAAAAAAGCCAAGCAATTCCCTATTTACTATGCCAGCAAGACACTCTTAGATGCCTATTAATGCTACTTGACTCTGGAAAAACTAGTTTATGCATTGGTAATCACTTCACAAAAGCTAAAGCATTATTTTGAAGCCCACTCCATTACTGTGATTAATTCCTTCCCCCTTAAGGTTATCCTTGTCAAAGATGCAGATGTCAAAGTGGTCAGTAGATCTTGGGAGGTTTGATATTCAGTTTCAACCAAGGACAATAGTCAAAGGACATGTTATAACTAATTTAATTACAGACTTCACTGGGGATGGACCCACCGAATAGTAGTTGGTCGCTCAATTAGAGATACACGAACATGATCACGATGAAAGATGGACGTTTTATGTCAATAGTGACTCTAATTCCAAAGGATAAGGTGTGGGCAATGTCCTTGTGATTACAGAGGAAGCTATGATCGATCAAGGAATTACAATGGGATTTTAAGCCTCCAATAATGAGGTTGAGAACGAAGCGTTTATAGCTGATTTATGCAATGCACACTTTCTCGGGGTGAGATGACTAAATATTTAATATGACTTTGAACTGGTGTCTAATTAAATCAACAAGGATTTTAATGTCAAGGTGATAGGATGGCAGGCTACCTCGCAGTTATACACGAGCTGGTTACGAAATTTGAGGAAGTTTACGTTAAATAGTTCTCCCGGGGTCACAATAGTCACGCCAATGCTTTAGCAGCCATAAGCTCAGTAGTAGACTCAGATCTTAGGAGAAAAATTGAAGTGGAATTATTCGCCAAGCCCACTATTGATAAAATACGAAGCCCCAGTAATGTCCTCTCCATTGACAAAGGTCATAGTTGGATGGAAAATATCATAATGTGCTTGCAAAACGAAACATTATCGACCAATAAGAAATTAGTCCACTGGGTCAAAGTAAAAGCTGCGTGTTTCTACTTGGTCCATAGGGGAAAGCTTTACAAGAGATCCTTCGCAGGCCCCTACCTGCAGTTTGTTCAACTAAATGATGTTGAGCAAGTTCTTTATGAACATCATGATGGAATATACTGAAGCCACACAAGAGGGAGATCCTTAACATTCCGAGAAATAAAAGAAGTCCACTGGTGGCCGTACATGCAGAAAAATGTAAGTGTTTACATTTGAAAGTATGAGAAGTGCTAGAAATTCTCTCCCATGGTCCATTAATCAGCCAATGGCCACATGACCTTGACTATCCAATGGCCATTTATACAATGGGGTTTGGACATCGTGGGACCACTACCTACCATACCTGGGAATCACAAGTAATTACTAGTCAGCACAAACTATTTCACCAAGTGACTAAAGGAAGAACCACTAACCAATATTAGAGATAAAGATATGATAAGGTTCATCTCGAGGAACATCATAACACGCTTTGGGCTACCGAGGACCATCATAACTAACAATGGAAGACAATTTTAGAGTGAAACTTTTCAAGCTTTCTGTGCCGTGTATAAAGTCAAACACCACTTCAGTTCGGTGGCACACCTCCAAATAAATGGTCAAGCTGAGGCCTCTAATAAAATAATTCTCGATGGCCTTAAAAAGATGCTAGAAAGAGCGAAAAGCGCTTGGGTGGATGAGCTTCCCCATGTTCTCTAGGCATAGCGTACCACTCCCAGAAAACCAACAAGTTTATGATCATATATGTAATGAAAGATGTCATAACACTTGAACTAGGACTCCCGACTATGCGGACAAGGGTGGTCGACCGGGGACTAAACGACGATGCCCTTCACGCTGAACTTGACCTGGCCGATGAATGAAGAGAGTAAGCCATGATCAAGTTGGCCTCATACCAATAATATTTTGCAAAGAATTACAATAAGGGGGTCAATCTAAGAAATTTCCATGTAGGAGATTACATCCTGAGGAAAGTTCTTGGCAGCAGTGTGAAACCATTGGATGGAAACATGGGGCCCAACTGGGAAGGACCATTTAAAGTGATCAAAGATGATATACACGGGGCCTATCACTTAGAAACAATGGAGGGAAGAGAGATACGCAGAGCATTGCATGCATCTGACCTCAAGAAGTTATACTTTTAGTCTTCTGTTGACTTTTTTGCACCTAGTTTATGCAAATTTTCATTTTAAAACTTATGTTGCTCGCAACTTATTATTCCTGTTATGAATAAAGGCCATTGTCTCCCTATCTCGCTCAAATATCTTAAGTTATTAAATTACTTTACATTGTTTCCTAAGTAGTAGGATCATAATTGGATCTTATTCTTTGAAAGTGCTGATCAAGATTTAACTTAATTGCAATGGTAACTTGGCTTATTACAATTAAAATTAAAGTCCTTAAGTCCTTGTCATGACCAACATAGGCGACCTCATGACTTTCCCAAGTAAGGTAAAATCCCTGCGGGGGATCCCTAGGTAATAAACTAACTTTTCTTAGTCGGCTAAAATCCTGAACATGTGGATTGCCTATAGACTAAGTGCATTTTTTCCATTATCTTTTCTAGGCCTAAGGGTGTGTGACGACACGGCCTAAAAGGTAAGAAAGGCGGAATAACACATGAAAGACATAATCAATTAGAAAAATAGATAAAAATTGGTATTAACTTAATTGATTCGGTAGTGCCCATTTATGTAAAAGTTCCAATTACATAAAAAAGTTAGAAAAAATACAAAGATCTACAACAGATTATGATCGGCGAGCTAAAAACTATTCTATTTGCTTCCTCCGACCATCATCAGTGTTAGGCCTGTATTTGTCATCACTGTCATGAACTTCCAAGTAACTCTCGACAAGTTGAAGGGAAATGGCATCCAAAAGGATCTACGTCTCATACGCAGTGCAATCAACTTGGTACATGTACCAGAGTTGAGAGTCCTGAGGTTTCTTAACAACTTTGAGGGCATTCTCTGTGATTATATCAATGTCTTAAGTTTCCTATAATCTCACTGGGGCAGCTTATTAACCCTCATCATAATCGACTGACCAAGCCACTCAGGGACCTATCTTGAATAGATGTCAAAGCTTCTTATTGTCATGTCTTAGCGGCATCACCATGACATTGTTCCTTTGAACTTGCTCCTCAGCTTTAAAAAGTTTATTCTTCAGTTCATCATTTTTTACTGGACTAGAGCACCAACCTCACCCACGTCCTTGGATTCAACTAATTAGGCCTTCAAGTCATTTATTTCTTTTTCCATGGAAGCACTCACATTTTCCAAGTCTTTGAGGCCGTCCTTCAGTTTGGGGACCAGGGTGGACAGGTTCTTGTAGGCCTCAGTCCTTTTTCTTAAATCCTTACAAGTAGTAAAAAATGCCCGGTAAGTTTGCGGGCTAGCATCTAACCCGAGCACATTATCTAAGTTATTAGAAGAGGGAATATCCTCGGCAACATGCTATAATGTCAAGGTAGAAAATAACATTTGATTAAAAAAGCATAAATTGGCGTACTAAAAAAATATACTATTTTCATTAATAACAAAAGCAGGCAAAGACATTTATAGTACAACACCATTAGAAAATAAGAAAGAGTACAAAGTACAAGGAAAAAGAGAAAAACCACGGAGACTACGGGCTTCACTTCTTCACCTGCTCTTCAAACTTAGCTCCCTTCCCTTCGGTCGCTGCCTCCTTCTCCTGGTCAGTAGGTTTGCTGGTAGAAGGACGTTTGTCAACCTCGGGGGGGGGGGGGGGGGGACCTAGCTAGTGCTGAGCAAAAATCTTGGACTCAATGAGAACTTTGACTTTTGCCAAGGCATGATTTCTGCCCCTTTTTATGCTCACCTTCTGAGCATAGGCAATCTGAATCTTAGCATTAGCATACGCCTCATACCAGCCTTTTTCAAAGCTTGTATTCTTAGTGAGAGGAATCTTGGCCACTTCAGTAGTCAACCAAGAATTCTCATTTAACAGACGAGTGTTCTCCACCTTTTGCAAATTACTCTCGATCTTCAGCGAAGCCATGGCCTCGGTAGTGGTATTATTCTCTATCTCACGGGCCTCTTTGTCCTGAGCCACGTCCTTATGGGTTTTCTAAAGGGCCTCATTCAATTCTTTATTTAATCTGGTCTGGTCTGCATGACCATCCAGAAGACTAGTAAACTCCGCCACAAACTATAAAACAAGGAAAAAGTCAAGTGTTAGAGAATCTAAGAAATCACAATCGAGCTAATGAAATATAGGGAAAAGAAAGAAGACCATCACCAGGGATAGAGTTTGGGAAGCTCAGAAGGAAAGTTGGTTAGGTACCAGCATCTTCAATCGCTCATGATCACCTATGAACACTGCCCCCCTTAGCAAGACTGGATCAAGAAATGAATTATAGGCCACCGATTGGGCCTGAGAGGTATTGGGGAGAGAGGAAGGAACATTGTTCTTATTCTTCAAAGGGTCCAGAGGGAAATCTTCTTCTTATCCTTTTTTTCTTCTCCTCTTCCTTCTAATTCATTTCCTGTTCCTCCTCCCTTTTATTCTCCTTAGTGACCAAACTTATTTCACCAGCCTTAGGAGGATTCACCCTTATCCTTCTTTTGGGACTTAGCCCTGAAAAAAAGAAGGATATCATCATCGTCATCATCATTATTAATTAGAAGGACTCTTTTCTTAGTGGGAGCCATCATGTTTTCCTCTTTTGGTTGGATTGAACCAACGTCTAGTGGCTCAAAAGATGAAAATGTCTCCTCATTTAGAAGAGGGATATTGGGTATATCGTGTACCAGGCGAGAAGTAAATCTACCAGTTATGTTGGTGTATTCTAGCAAAAAATCTACTGACCTGGGGTTTTCACCGTCGGGAAGGTACCCTCTCACCTTCCAAGCCTTTAGCGGGTAAAAACGTTGATATCTTGGAGGGAGGCTCCTTATTTTTCTTACCATCTATTCAAGGACAAAAAAAAAGAATGATTAACAACAACAAATAATAAGAAAAGTGTAAGCAGTTTCAGGAAAACGTGTTAACCAATATGATAATCCCCTAGTCAGGGCATAAAAACCTTTTCTATTATTCTCCCTTAGGGAGCGGTGGATGTTTCCAAATTGGTGATGAACCCCTAATCCTAATATCCTTTGCTGGAATCAGGAAGTTTTATAACCAGAACCCTATCGTGTAACACCCCGCTTAATTAAATACCGGGTGATCAGTCCTTTATTAAATTATAACCAAGGTGAACGGTTGGTTCATTCTTAGCATGACTGCCGAAAAATAAACTTTCCAATTTAAACACCCTAAATAATTAAGCTAAGTGTCAAAACCATTTAAAACATTATTTCCGTTTCATTAAATCCAATTATAAAACCTTTAATAATTAAAAGTTTAAGAATCATACAATTATAAAGACTGGAAATGTACACCTAATAATTTAACCATTCAGCCAACTAATAACAACTTAAAACCATAAAGGAAAACCATCCTGACAGTAATTAAATCCCAACGAGTAAAATACTAAAGATAAATGAACATCATTTCAGACAAATCCATTTGAATAAGGAAACGGGCGACACATGACCAACTAATTAAAACTGAACTAAGAATGGAATCAACAAGGAGATCGTCTAAGCAAATGGCCTGCAACTCCCACATAAGCTGCAGCACGTCCACTCCAAAGCACCTAAGAATGACGCCCCTGTGGCTGGGCACCTGTAATATATACATATATATACAAGAAAGAAGAGATAACAGGAAACGGGTCAGAGCCCGATTGTAAAAAAGTTTAAAATTTAGTTTAGCAAGTATTTAAAATATTTACCGGTTAATGTAACAACCATGTTAGTATGCGACACTCTCTTGAGAATTCTCACCTCTCGTCTAGTGTGCACGCCTACCGTACTATTAACGTCAAAAGTTTATTTTAACTTAACTTTCCCATAAGGTTTCATCCGGAGAAATACTATGGCCAAGATAATCAATTTCTGAAAATTAAGTTCTCTCATATATCATGTTAATTAACATAACTCAGTGATGTTACAAAATTCCCAAAACACTTATAATGGAGTTGGAGTATTCATTCATTTCTTAACTACTTTTATGCACATTAGAAAATTTCCATACTTAAGTATATATATATATATTAAATACTCGTATCATATATATACTATCGGCACCGCACATAAAATCTATGGTGCTGGCATACTCTGCTATCAAGTCCCCGTATCACTCGTGCTAATACTGATTTCTGAATCACTCTCGAACTGAATTAACATAAAACTCATACAAATGGAGGCGAAGCATAGTTCCAAGTCATGAAGAGGTCAGCACATATCCTCACATCTCTTAGGACCGTCTGACTATCAATAAGATAGCCTATACCAAGAAATCCTATGTTCTAGGGTACAAGTCAATATCCCCCATAAAGGTCCCATCGAGATAAGACTGTCCTAGCGCGATAACCTCCGTGATAGCAAGTATCTCGGGTATGATTATACACAAACATAATATAAATATGTACACATGCATTTAGTTATATATATCAATATTCTCATTTTTCCCAATTAGGTTCGCACGCGACCCAAAGATAACAAGTATTAACCTTACATTGTACAACTTTTACCCAATTACCCCACATAAGGGATTTATTGCTTTTACTTTTAATTAATCGTTGCATATTTCCTTCTCATCTCTCGAAGTACTCTTTCTTACTAAATGTAATCTCAGTAGGTATACCTTCTCTAACCTTCTGGTCTAAGTCTTTCACGAATCTTTAAATTCTTTAGTGGATGTACGCATAATTTCTAATGTGTGACGAAACTCCCCGTTAACCCCCAATTTCATCCCATATTAAATTTCACTTAACGGAGTTTACCTAGTCCCTACTGGTCCTCTTCATAACCCATTTTACTCCATAAATAATAATCAAGGGGTCCTTACGAATTTTAACCTGATTAAACAAAAAGGGGAAAAGTATACAGTTTTCCAGAAGGGATCGATTGATTGAGGAAAAGGGGTCGATCGATCGACCATCGATCGATCGATGTTCTTGGGTCGATCGATCGATCAAGAAGTTCTTGCCCGGAAACTGTAAATTAAACCTACGAGTTTCATCTTCCAAATTTCTCCAAAACATCATTATCGATTCCCAAACTCCAAAATAACATTTCTACTAGTTCTCTATACATATATGCACGATTCCCTACGTGAAACATGTACAAATTCATCAACGAGATTGTATTAAAGGGGCAATTTGTCTTAATTATCAAGAACCCTAATTTTTACACTAAACTTTCATTGTTCTAATTCTTTTTCCAGATTTCTTACTTTTAAATCACTCCAATTTTGTGGGTAATCCTCTACATGTGATTGAGATTTCCAGAATATATTTATTCCCTCTAACATGTGATTTGATTCTCTAAATCCTAAAATTTTTCCATGAGACATAGGTTTATCAATCCTAATCTAACATGAGTGAAACATTAACTACAAGAAAAGCAAGATAGATACTTGCCTGGGAATTTAAGGTTCTGATTCGACGACTCTGATTGGTATAGCAATAATCCTCTTCTTTCGATCTACGCTTTGGTGGTGGTGGGGTTGCAAGATTGGTGGTTCTTGGCATTGAACACTTGGAAGGCTTTTCCCTTCATCTTCCTATGGCCTTTTTCTCTTTTGGTTCAAAGAACCCTGACTTCCCTGGCACTCCATCTGATATAACCTTAATGAATTTGGTCATTATTAAAGGCCAAAAATAGAAAATTACCACAATTCCCTCCCGGGTTACCGGTTAGGCCTAAAAACGTCCCGAGACCCAAGCTAAACCCCTGGGTACACTTTTCTGACTATCTCGAACCTTTCGGACATGTTGGCACACTCGAAATGACCATACGAGTGACTTATAATTCATTCACTTATAATAATAATAATAATAATTTAGTCCTCATACGACACAGGCATGTCCTGACTTAATTTCCATAATTGTCATTTTATTCACACGTGACAACAATTTTTTTTATAAAACCAATTCTACATATTACTTTACTCAATAAGTAATATTTAACAAATCAACAAATTTCAATAATTACTAACTCTCGCCACGCTAGTAAATATTTAAAACAACTTTTTAGGATTAAAATTAAATTAATTTATCGCAATTAAATTTAATAAATCTGTGACACCCCGCCTAATTAAATACCGGGTGATCAGTCCTTTATTAAATTAAAATCAAGGTGACGGTTGGTTCATTCTTAGCATCACTATCGTAAAAATAACTTTACCAATTTAACACCCTAAATAATTAAGCTAAGTGCCAAAACCATTTTAGACATTACTTTCCAAATTTTATTTATATAAACCAACATTTAAACCGGACATCATTCATAGATAAAGAATCACACAACAACTATCCTGGAATATATAAATCCAAATAACCAAACATTAAATTAATTGAATCCAACATTTAATACTTAAATGAAAAACATCCTCACAATACTAATCCCAAAGTGCAAATACTGGAAATAAATGGATTACAATATCAATTAAACAACTGAATAATGGAAAGGGCGACACATGCCCAACTGAAATAATAGTGCTAGAAGAGGAATCAAGAAGTGAGGTCGTCTAAGCAAGAGGCCTGCAACTCCCACCTAAGCTGCAGCGCGTTCCTTCCAAAGGATCCTATTGTAACAACCCAAGACTTTCGGAACAGTAATTATTTTATTTTGGGAGAAATAAATAATATTTTATTGGAGAATGATCAAATTGGAAATTGAGGTCAAAATTTAGAGTTGTTAGAAAGTATGTCGAATGGAAATTCTGAGGGTACCATTGTGTCCGGAAGGGTCGAGAAAGTCGAAATGACTGTACTTGGGGTCTATTTAGGTTCCGAAATAATTTAGGACCGTTTGACTCGAATTAAAGTTATCGGGTCATTTAAA
Organism: Sambucus nigra; assembly: GCA_949130495.1. Classification (NCBI taxonomy): domain Eukaryota; kingdom Viridiplantae; phylum Streptophyta; class Magnoliopsida; order Dipsacales; family Adoxaceae; genus Sambucus; species Sambucus nigra. Next base: position 162,802,062 of record OX422220.1, on the reverse strand, counting down.
GTGTGTATTATCATTTAAAGATGTGTATCTTGGGAGATTAGGCTAAATTAGCCTACGGGAGATATTTCTCCAAAAGAGAGAAAGAGAAAAAGAAAGAAAGAGAGAAGAAGAAGAAGAAGAAAAGGAAGGAGAAGAGAGAGAGAAAGAGGATTCTCCGGCCATTTCGCGATCTAGAGGCGGATTCAGACCCTACGAACCCGAGGCAAGTGATTAAACTTGCTAAATAATTGTTGTGTACATTTATTTCATGATTTGTGGATTGATATTTTGGGTTTTAGGTTAAATTTGTCAAAACCTAACTTTTGGGTATAATCTTAGATTTAATAGGTAGATCTTTGATTTGAGGATATAAACTAGTTTATATGTATTCTAGGATGATTATTGAGGTTATATTTGTGATTGGGTTGAAGAGAAATGGAGAGAAAACCATAAAAATGATTTTTGGGTATTTTGGCTTACTTAAAAAGTAGCCATTTTTGAGGTTCAGCAGGGCCGAATCGATTCGGAAATATGCAGGTGCCCAGGTCTGAGTGACCGAATCGATTCGGACTCCAGCCGAATCGATTCGGCCTGAGACAGAGTCCCAGGTCTTATGGCCCGAATCGAATCGCCCTCCTGGCCGAATCGATTCGCTGGGACGAATCGATTCGGAATAGGCCCGAATCGATTCAGAAACAGGGCTTTTGGGGGAAACTTTTTCTAGGGAGAAATTCTTTCCGTTTTGTTCGAGGTTATCGATTGGGGATCTCTATAGGAGATATTTGGAGCATGTTTTGGAGACTTTTAGCGAGTTTCCCCTAAAAGAAATTTTGGAGTCATATTGACTAATTTGAGGAATACCGATTAGAGACTTTGGTATTTTCCTAAGTGGGGAAGCCCACTTTAATTTGAGGTTTGTTTGGTGATGATAACAACTTCACGACTTATAGATGAGGTTGACTTAGAGGTGCCGGATCTTAGGATCCAATCCCATTTGGGATAACTTTAATGGTTCATAAAATAAATTGAACCCTATAATGGATGGAGAATTATGAATGCTATTTGATGTGCATATGGATATAGAAATATCCTTATTAATGATTGATTTGGGAGATATCTCATACAATGAGAAATGCTAGTTGAGGTGCATTAGGATATAGAATATCCTTAACTTAGACTGAATTGAAAGACAATTCATATTAGAAGCGACATGAGAGCTTCAAGCGAGAATTAGTATAGCACATACTAAGCGGGATTTATGTGTGAGGAGGAGCATTAGTATATCTTGAGAGAAATATACTAAACAAAGGATGTTAATCAATTACGCCTAAGAGCGTCTAATGAAAATGAATATGATGTTTCAGGTATACCTTATATAATGGTATATCTTTATTATGTGGGATGTATGTATACCTTATATGATGGTGTATATACATGTTAAGCATACCCCCTCCTTGCTATCATTGGGAAGTTTCGTGCGTAGTGGGTGAGCATTCTGACTAGAAAAGCAAAATGTGGATATTCCCCAGGTCATAGTCGTCCTTTGTGGTCAGCAAATGACATATATATATATATATATATATATATACTTATTTATTTTGGGGGTGAGAGGTCGGGGTATGTGATGCTCTCACTTTCCGGTTAGGAACTATGACCGCTTCCCGGACGTTGTGTGCGTGAGTAGATCACGAGGTGGGTGTCGTTGAACCCCACCAGGTGGCCCCAGTTTGCTACGTATATGGGCTGCTGGAAGATGATAGCATGTGAGCCTGCGTCCTTCGAGTTATAGGTCGGTTGGATGGTTATTATTACTTGTGCTTGTACTTTGGGTGTCAAGGGCATAATGGACCTCAACGACCTACATTTCCAGGATTAGTGTATCGGGGGGGGTTCCTTGTTTGGATTTCGCCTCGGCGAGACGTCCCACGCATGAACCGCAGTGTAATGTTGGAACTTGGGGATAAGTTTAGTCCTTAATGCTCATAATTATATATATATATATATATATATATATATATATATATATATATATATATCACCTATCCCGACAATCGACAGTGCCAGGAGTAGTGTAACGGGGGGGTTCCTTGTTTGGATTTCGCTTCGGCGAGACGTCCCACGCATGAAATGCCGTGTACTGTTGAGAATTGGGAATATTAATTAATTAAATTGGACAATAATCATTTGGGTTACATGCATCTTGCATTGAGGGCATAATGAGCCCCGAGGATCGATACGGTCAGGAGTAGTGTAACGGGGGGGTTCCTTGTTTGGATTTCGCCTCGGCGAGACGTCCCACGCATGAAACGCAGTACCCTGTTGAGAATCGAGAGGAGTTTAGTCCTTAACTCTTGATGCTAATAACTCATCTATAATAATTATATATATGGTTTCATGCCTTATATGGGCATCACTAGAATAATAATTCTAGTAATTGAGATTTGATAGTGTATGTTGATGATGTGGGCATGATTGGATCATGTAACTTTATATGTTCAACAAATGAACATTATAAAGATAACTATAACAATTACATTAAAGAGAATGTATATAACTTAATGAGTATAGTGATAATGTATAATTGGGAGATAGGTTAGATGGTTTCACTTAAATACTTCTTTTGGGTTTAAGTTAGAATCCTCTTACCTAATTAGAATCGGACATCCATTTGGAGACACGTGCATACGCTTAGTGCGCGCTTTAGATGAGAGGTGAGTTAAATTGTTATGGAGAGTTCGATTCCAACTAAATCATGTAATAATGCATTTACAGTTATTATGAATTTTAATGCACTTGCTATAAACTGTTTTACAAACTCGGGTTCTGACCCGTTTATATTTTCCTCCTCCATGTATATATTGTATTACTTCAGGTATTTCTCCGCAAGGACGCCTTTGATATTCCTCCATTCAGGATTTGTGGAGCCGTGGCAGTAGCGGACTGTTGCGGCACTTTGCTTAGTCGATTCCTATCTTTGTATATCTAGATCAGGATTCAGTTGTATTGAGTTAGTATTCAAGTGTTGTAGATTAACACTTTCATATTTTATTTATCAAATTGTTGTATTGTCTATTACCCGACAACATATTTGGGTATTTCATTGTTGAGATTTTATTGTACAATGTATTGTACTCTTTCATATTTGGAGCATGCATAGTTCACTCATCATAGTTAGATGTACATTGTTGGTTATGTGCATTATTGGTTTTGTTGTTGTTGTTTTAAAATAAAAGTTTTAAATTTTTTGGCAATTCGCACTTAATGATTTTGGGTAGTTAGCCTTATATTATAGTGTTTAGTTGTTGATGTTGAGACTGTACCATCTGAGATACCTGATTTATGTAGTATAGGGCTGGCCACCCGTTATTATTTAGAGCGGGTTGTCACAGGTGGTATCAGAGCATCAGGTTCTAGTGTCTTTAGGATCTGTGTGCGTTACTACGATCTTCCGTAAGCGTTCTTGATGTAGAGCCTTATTGTTAGGACGATTATATTCATACGTCCATATCTTTCTGTGATTCGAAAATATTTGAAAGGCGTTCTGATACAATTGTTCTTGTTTCAGATGCCACCAAAGGGAGGTTGTTCAGTCAGGGCAAATAAAGGGAATGTGCAACCCCAAATGCCTCAAAGGAACATGACTACGGATGATGTTGCCAATATTGTGGCACAAGCGGTCACTGCTATCGTTTCTACGATGGCTCAGCAATCTGCCGCTCGAGCAGCCCCACCCCATTTAGAATTGTCTTTATGGGAGAGAGTGAAAGAAGATTTTAGTAAGGGGCATCCTCCCGAGTTTACAGGGGGAGTTGATGCGATGGCTGCAAGTCAATGGAAAAATAGTATGCAGAGGCATCTTCGTATGGTTGAGTGTAGTGAGGTGCAGAAACAATTTTTAGTCACCTTTAGGTTATCGGGTACAGCTCTTCGATGGTGGGAGTCTGTCACCACATCTGAACGGAGAGATACCTTACCCATAACAACATTTTGGGAACTTTTTGATCGAAGGTATTTGTTTTCCCCTACTCAGGATATGGGGACTTTTCAAGGAAATAGAACGGTGGCAGAATATGAAGAAGATTTTTCCCTATGGGAGAGATTAGTACCTAATGAGGTAAATACGGAAGAGAAACGTATATCGAAGTTTGTTCGAGGTTTAGATTGGAAAATCCAACAACATTTGTTAGAAAGTCCTAAGTTAATGACTTTCGTCGAGGTTGTGAATGCGGCACTATTAAAGTGTCATGAATATCGTTTTCGTTCTCAAGAGAGTAAGAACTTTGGAGATTCGAGTTCATCAGGTAAGTTTGGCAAAGAGAGTGCCAATAATGCGAGTGGGCAGAAAGGGTTTATAGGCAAGTGTTTCTTTTGTAAAGAAATAGGTCATAAAAAGAGAGATTGTCCTAAAAGAGGTAAAGGACCACAGTTTGATGAAATTTTGGAAGTGAAACCCCTACAGCAGATGCGAGGTCGCTTTAGACCGGGGGACTATGTTTGGGAGCCCATTGATGAGGATGGGCAATCGGACTAGAGATGGGTAATGTAAGTAATTTGTCCTTTATTAATAGGATTATTACTATGTGAATTTTTGGAATATCGTATGGGAGATATATATGGATTGGGTAGTGCTTTAGCCCTTTTTGTTTATGTATGGTATGGAATGACCCAAAAAGGGAAATTTGGAGCAAAATAGGCTCTTATTCTATTATTTTGTAAAAGGATTGGCGATCTTGCAAGGTGCTCATAAAGAGCTTTAAACCTTATGGTAAATGTAAGAATGGTTATGGTGATAAGTAGTTATGATAAAAGCTACTTCTTTTATATAGTCATGATAGAGTATTATGCTTGTTGTATTCCAGATATGGATTTTGCCTTATATATGGAAATATGTTGAAATGATGTAAGACGTTGTTTATGTTTTAAAGTTGATTGTGGGTTTTTGGGACGCAGGTAAAAATATTAGCTCATGAATATGATAATATTTCTGAGCTACATGTTATATAGATGATGATCTATAAAGACCTTGTGTTGGACATAAGGCATTTTATATTATATTATAATATATAAACTGTTTTCAAAATAAGCTGTTTTCAAAATAAAACTTTTTATCGGCCTTCGAGCCATTTTAAAATGATTTCAAAAAAAAAAATAATATAAATTTTTTCAAACTCTAGTCCGGATTTAACAAACTCTCAATCCCCGACATCGCCACACAGTAGTGTATTGGGAGGGTTCCTTGTTTGGATTTCGCTTTTGCGAGACTTCCCCCGCATGAAAGTGGCGATTGTCAGGAATTGAGAGGAGTTATTTCTTTGGACCATTCAAATTTTTGTTCTATTAAAATTTTAGTATTTCTTATTGTTGGAATTGTGGAACTTTCGAGGCAAATAAAGCCTCATTATGATTGCTTTGAGCACAAAGCTCAATTCTAAAGGGTGTATGGGCGCCCTTGTTGTGGAAATTGGTTTTATTTAATGTATAATAGACTTAATAAATAAAATAAATTAAATTAATTCGTCGTGGGAGGTTAGAAGTTTGGAGATAAGATTAGTTGATGGGTAGATTAGAAATAGTTGAGCTTTGGGAGAATTAGGCTTAGCTAAATTTCGAGGACGAAATTCTTGTAAGTGGGGAAGTTTGTAACAACCCGAGACTTTCGGAACAGTAATTATTTTATTTTGGGAGAAATAAATAATATTTTATTGGAGAATGATCAAATTGGAAATTGAGGTCAAAATTTAGAGTTGTTAGAAAGTGTGTCGAATGGAAATTCTGAGGGTACCATTGTGTCCGGAAGGGTCGAGAAAGTCGAAATGACTGTACTTGGGGTCTATTTAGGTTCCGAAATAATTTAGGACCGTTTGACTCGAATTAAAGTTACCGGGTCTTTTAAAGTGTGTATTATCATTTAAAGATGTGTATCTTGGGAGATTATGCTAAATTAGCCTACGAGAGATATTTCTCCAAAAGAGAGAAAGAGAAAAAGAAAGAAAGAGAGAAGAAGAAGAAGAAAAGGAAGGAGAAGAGAGAGAGAAAGAGGATTCTCCGGCCATTTCGCGATCTAGAGGCGGATTCAGACCCTACGAACCCGAGGCAAGTGATTAAACTTGCTAAATAATTGTTGTGTACATTTATTTCATGATTTGTGGATTGATATTTTGGGTTTTAGGTTAAATTTGTCAAAACCTAACTTTTGGGTATAATCTTAGATTTAATAGGTAGATCTTTGATTTGAGGATAGAAACTAGTTTATATGTATTCTAGGATGATTATTGAGGTTATATTTGTGATTGGGTTGAAGAGAAATGGAGAGAAAACCATAAAAATGATTTTTGGGTATTTTGGCTTACTTAAAAAGTAGCCATTTTCGAGGTTCAGCAGGGCCGAATCGATTCGGCCCCCTAGCCGAATCAATTCGGAAATATGTAGGTGCCCAGGTCTGAGTGACCGAATCGATTTGGACTCCAGCCGAATTGATTCGGCCTGAGACAGAGTCCCAGGTCTTATGGCCCGAATCGATTCACCTTCCTGGCCGAATCGATTCGCTGGGACGAATCGATTCGGAATAGGCCCGAATCGATTCGGAAACAGGGATTTTGGGGGAAACTTTTTCTAGGGAGAAATTCTTTCCGTTTTGTTCGAGGTTATCGATTGGGGATCTCTATAGGAGATATTTGGAGCATGTTTTGGAGACTTTTAGCGAGTTTCCCCTAAAAGAAATTTTGGAGTCATATTGACTAATTTGAGGAATACCGATTAGAGACTTTGGTATTTTCCTAAGTGGGGAAGCCCACTTTTATTTGAGGTTTGTTTGGTGATGATAACAACTTCACGACTTGTAGATGAGGTTGACTTAGAGGTGCCGGATCTTAGGATCCAATCCCATTTGGGATAACTTTAATGGTTCATAAAATAAATTGAACCCTATAATGGATGGAGAATTATGAATGCTATTTGATGTGCATATGGATATAGAAATATCCTTATTAATGATTGATTTGGGAGATATCTCATACAATGAGAAATGCTAGTTGAGGTGCATTAGGATATAGAATATCCTTAACTTAGACTGAATTGAAAGACAATTCATATTAGAAGCGACATGAGAGCTTCAAGCGAGAATTAGTATAGCACATACTAAGCGGGATTTATATGTGAGGAGGAGCATTAGTATATCTTGAGAGAAATATACTAAACAAAGGATGTTAATCAATTACGCCTAAGAGCGTCTAATGAAAATGAATATGATGTTTCAGGTATACCTTATATAATGGTATATCTTTATTATGTGGGATGTATGTATACCTTATATGATGGTGTATATACATGTTAAGCATACCCCCTCCTTGCTATCATTGGGAAGTTTCGTGCGTAGTGGGTGAGCATTCTGACTAGAAAAGCAAAATGTGGATATTCCCCAGGTCATAGTCGTCCTTTGTGGTCAGCAAATGACATATATATATATATATACTTATTTATTTTGGGGGTGAGAGGTCGGGGTATGTGACGCTCTCACTTTACGGTTAGGAACTATGGCCGCTTCCCGGACGTTGTGTGCGTGAGTAGATCACGAGGTGGGTGTCGTTGAACCCCACCAGGTGGCCCCAGTTTGCTACGTATATGGGCTGCTGGAAGATGATAGCATGTGAGCCTGCGTCCTTCGAGTTATAGGTCGGTTGGATGGTTATTATTACTTGTGCTTGTACTTTGGGTGTCAAGGGCATAATGGACCTCAACGACCTACATTGCCAGGATTAGTGTATCGGGGGGGTTCCTTGTTTGGATTTTGCCTCGGCGAGACGTCCCACGCACGAACCGCAGTGTAATGTTGGAACTTGGGGATAAGTTTAGTCCTTAATGCTCATAATTATATATATATATATATATATATATATATATATATATATATATATATATATATATATATATATATATATATCACCTATCCCGACAATCGACAGTGCCAGTCGACAGTGCCAGGAGTAGTGTAACGGGGGGGTTCCTTGTTTGGATTTCGCTTCGGCGAGACGTCCCACGCATGAAACGCCGTGTACTGTTGAGAATTGGGAATATCAATTAATTAAATTGGACAATAATCATTTGGGTTACATGCATCTTGCATTGAGGGCATAATGAGCCCCGAGGATCGATACGGTCAGGAGTAGTGTAACGGGGGGGTTCCCTGTTTGGATTTCGCCTCGGTGAGACGTCCCACGCATGAAACGCTGTACCGTGTTGAGAATCGGGAGGAGTTTAGTCCTTAACTCTTGATGCTAATAACTCATCTATAATAATTATATATATGGTTTCATGCCTTATATGGGCATCACTAGAATAATAATTCTAGTAATTGAGATTTGATAGTGTATGTTGATGATGTGGAAATGATTGGATCATGTAACTTTATATGTTCAACAAATGAACATTATAAAGATAACTATAACAATTACATTAAAGAGAATGTATATAACTTAAAGAGTATAGTGATAATCTAGAATTGGGAGATAGGTTAGATGGTTTCACTTAAATACTTCTTTTGGGTTTAAGTTAGAATCCTCTTACCTAATTAGAATCGGACATCCATTTGGAGACACGTGCATACGCTTAGTGCGCGCTTAGTATAGGGCTGGCCACCCGTTACTATTTAGAGCGGGTTGTCACACCTATGCAAGACGCCCCTGTGGCTGGGCACCTGTAATATATACATATATATACAAGAGGGAAAAGAAAATGGAAACGGGTCAGAGTCCGATTGTAAAAACGATTAAAAATTTGTTTAGAAAGTATTTAAAATGTTTACTGGACAATGCAACAGCATATTAGTGCGACACTCCCTTGAGAAATTCTCACTTCTCTTCTAATGTGCACACTTATCGCACTAACCTTCTCAACGGTTAAACTTGTCTTATCTTAGGTTACTCATAAGATTTAAACTGGAAATTCAAATGGTTAAGAAATAAATTTTATTCAATAACAAAGCTCTCAATTTAACGTTATTTTCTAACAAAGTTTTCCAATATCACCTTATATTTTTCAAACAAGTATTTCCAAAATGAAATCATTTATCATCTCTTACTTACTATAAACACATGAGGTAGTTCTCAAATTTCAGAATTTAAATATATATATTAAATACTCATATAATATATATATTCTAACAGCACCCCACATAAAAATTATGGTGCGGGCATACTCTGCTATCTAGTCCCCGTATCACTCGTACTAAGGGAAATACAATTTCGGAAGTACTCTCGAACTGTATTAACATAAAGACAAACAACATTGAGGTGAAGCATAGAGTCCCAGTCTCTAAGAGGTCAGCACTTGCCCCCACGTCTCATAGACCGTCTGACTATCGATCCGACTAGCCTGTACCAAAGGATCTCTATCTTCTAGGGTACAAGTCAATATCCCCCATAAAGGTCCCATCGAGATAAGACTGTCCCAGCGCGATAACCTCAGGGATAGCAAGTAGCGCGGGCATGGTTTTTACACATTTATAATATATGCACGATCACATAGTCATATATATACAACACTTATTCACATTTCCCAATTTGGTGTACCCACAACCTATAATTATAACTTCTTGTTCTGAAGACATTTTACTCACTTATCCCGTATAACGGACTCATATCGTTTATTACGGTTATCTCCCTCTCGTGATCTTTAAAGTAACCTTGCCGTCCCAAATACTTAAATCGTTGGTCCTACACAACCTCAAAAATATTGTACTATTCTGAATTCCTTGAATACTGGTTTTCCTCACTCAAATTAACCGATTTCTAAAATAGGGGTAAAAATAGGAATTTCCCTAAAAATTGAAAATCTCGCTCGAACCAGAATGGTTCTCGTTCGAACGACTTCCACGTGTCGCTCGAACTACTTCGAGCGACTTGTCCATCTCGGTCGAACGACTTCGCGTGACATTGACATCTCGCTCGAACTACTTCGCGCGACATTGCGCGAACTGCACTGTTTCATCTTCAACCTTTGGCAGATTCTTTTTTCACCATTTTTAAGCCTAAAAACCTCTATAGTTTAATCCCAAACATCTCCTCTTCAATCCCAATCAATAGTATCATGATTATATAACATTAATAACTTCCTAGAATCATTAATTCATCAAAAATCATTTAGATTACATGAAATCCCCAAATTAATTCGTAAGAACTCTATTCCCAAATTTTCAATTAAAGAACCTAATCAACATCAATTCGTTCATCCATATTAATTCCAAATTTCGTAATACAACCTCTACATATGATCAAGGTTCAAGCTACACAGATTCTCCTTACTACACATGCGATTTCTTCTTCCAAAACATATAATTTTTCAATCAAAATACGAAATTTTTATTCCTAGACTAACATGAGTGGAACATTAACTAGAATTCAACAAGATAAATACTTGCCTGTAGATTTCAGGGTTCTGATTTGTGGACGACTTTGGTGTGGTTGCGTTTCCCGTTGCGCGATCTACGCGTTGGTGGTGGTGGCGGTGCAATCGGATGAATTTTTGGCCTCGGATTGCTTGGAAAGCTTTCTACCTTCCTCTCTAATGGCCGTTCTAAGGTTGTGAGTCTGCTAACCCTAAAAGACCATTCCAAATGGCTGATATAACCTAATAAATTTCGTGGGTTTAATTACCCAAAAATGCAAAATGTCCAAAATGCCCTCCCGGGGTGCTAAATAGGCCTAAAAACGCCCCGAGACCCAAACTAAACCCCCAGGTACACTTTTCTGACTATCTCGACCCTTTCGAACACTTTGGCGCACTCAAAATGACCATACGAGTGACTTATAATTTATTCACTTTTATTAATCAATATTTAGTCCCGACGCGACACGGCCGCGTCCCGACTTAAATTTCCAAAATTTTCATTTTATTCACTCGTGACATTTAATAGTACCAATATTATATTACTTTACTCATTAGTAATATTCAACAAGTTTCCAATGATTACTAACTGTCGTCACGTTAGTAATTAAAAATATTTAATTTATGAATTTATATTAAATTAATAAATCACATTAAATTTAATAAATCCCAAAATTTAGAAAGCATAAAAATACGGGGTGTTGCATAATTCCCCCCTAATAACGGAATTTCGTCCCAAAATTCGAAAAATAAGGCATACCTGGTAAGAATAAATCTGGGTATTTCTCGCGCATATCTGCCTCGCGCTCCCAGGTGGATTCCTCCACATTATGATGCTCCCACCGGACCCGTACAAGTAGAACTACCTTCGACCTCAATTTCCTCTCGCTATGGTCTAGGATAGCCAATGGTCTCTCCTCGTAAGAGCTGTCAGGCTGTAAGTCTATCTCATCTATCGCGATGTGGGTGTGAGCCATGTCATCCCGAAGGTATCGTCTTAACGACGAGATGTGGAATACATCGTGAATGCGATGTAAATGCTCTGGCAGTCCCAATCTATATGCCACCGGCCCAATCCTCTCGATAATGGGAAATGGTCCCACGTACCTCAGGGCCAATTTCCCTTTCTTCCCGAACCTCATCACTCCTTTCATAGGAGATACACGTAGTAACACTTGGTCCCCCACGTTAAACTCTCGAAAGAATCGTTTCGCATCGGCGTAGCTTTTCTGCCTGTCCTGTGCTACTCGAATGCGACTCCTGATAATCTCAATCCTCGGGGAGGTTTCCTGAATCACCTCTGGTCCTACCAACTTGTTATCCCCCACTTCTAGCCAACAAGTTGGGGAACGACAAGGCCTGCCATACAGAGCCTCGAATGGAGCCATGCCAATCGTGAACTGATAAGAGTTATTATAAGCGAACTCTACCAGTGGAAGATGTGGCTCCTAACCTCCTCCAAAATCAAGAACACACATGCGTAACATATCCTCCAACATATGATTAGTATGCTCTATCTGTCCATCTGTCTGTGGGTGATAAGCTGAACTCAACCTCAACTCTGTACCCATAGCCTCCTGAAAAATCTCCCAGAAACGTGACACGAAAATCTTGTCTCTATCTGACACAATATTCAGGGGCACCCCATGCAATCTGACAATCTCAGCAATGAACAACTGAGCATACTGACCCGTTGTATAGTCTGTTCGTACCGGCAGAAAGTGAGCCACCTTGGTCAAACGGTCCACAATCACCCAGATGGAGTCGTGGCCCCGCTGTGATGTAGGCAACCGTGTAATAAAATCCATGGAAATACTCTCCCACTTCCACGCGGGTATTTCCAATGGCTGAAGCAATGCTGACGGTTTCTGATGGTCCACCTTTACTAGCTGGCAGGTAGAACACTTGGATACGAACTCAGCAATATCCTTTTTCATCCCACTCCACCAGTATTGCCGCCTCATATCCTGGTACATCTTATCTCCCCCAGGATGTACTGCGAATCGGGACCCGTGGGACTGGGTCATCACTACATGACGTAAGTTTGATCCTTCCGAAACCACTAATCTCCCATTAAACCTCAAACTCCCATCAGAACTAACAGAATAGGACTCAGCACCCTCGGCTAAAAGTCGTACAATCTACTCTTGGAAAAATAGGTCCGCGGTCTATGCCTGTATCACCCTCGTAATAATCTCGGGTGTCACTGTCATGGCAGATATGAAGGAATGGGCTACTGCGTCCTGGTGACCCAACTCTTTCCACTTTTCTTTCCAGACATCCGCTACCTCGTCTACCGGTCTACGGCTCAACGCATCAGCAACTACATTGGCCTTCCCCGGAGGGTACTATATGTCGAACTGATAGTCCTTCATAAACTCTAACCACGTGCGCTGACGCATATTCAGTTCTCGGTTAGTGAACAGGTACTGCAGTGATTTATGGTCTGGGAACAAGAGGAATTTCTCTCCCAATAAATAGTGCATCCAAATCCTCAATGCAAAATCGACCGCTGAAAACTCTAGGTCATGAGTGGGGTAGTTCTTCTCGTGCGACTTAAGCTTGCGGGAGGCAAAAGCTATAGCCTTCTCCTCTTGCTGAAGTACTCCCCCAAGTCCTTGTAAGGAAGCATCGGTGTAAACCAGGTACTCCACGCCCGTTTTAGGTAAAGCAAGGACCGGTGCTGAAGTAAGCTTGTCTTTCAGCTCGTCGAAAGCCAATTGGCAAGCATCGTCCCAAACATATGGAACCACTTTGCGAGTCAGGTTCGTCAATGGCCCCGCTATTTTGGAGAACCCCCGAATGAATCTCCTGTAGTATCCTGCTAATCCCAAGAAACTACGCACTTCCGTCGGTGTCGTGGGTTGTCCCCACTCCCTCACCGCTGACACTTTACTCGGGTCAACTTCTATCCCTTGTTCAGAAACAACATGCCCCAAGAATTGTACTTCCCGCAACCAGAACCCGCATTTCTCATACATAGCATACAGCTGATGCTCTCGTAGAGTCTGAAGAACCTGCCTCAAGTGCTCGGCATGCTCCTCCTCGAAGTGTGAATATATCAAAATGTCATCTATGAAGACGATGACAAACTGATCCAAGAACTCTCTGAACACTCGGTTAATTAAGTCCATGAATACAGATGGAGCATTTGTGAGTCCAAATGGCATCACTCTGAACTTATAGGACCCATACCTCGTCACGAAAGCAGTCTTTGAAACATCCTGCTCCCTAATACGTAGCTGATGGTACCCTGACCTCAGATCTATCTTCGAAAAGAAAGTTGCTCCCCTCAGCTGGTCGAATAGATCATCGATTCGAGGCAACATATACTTGTTTCGTATCTTGACCTTGTTCAGCTGCCGGTAGTCCACACATAGCCTCAGTGAACCATCTCTCTTTTTCACAAACAAAACTGGAGCACCCCAAGGTAAGGTACTCCTGCGAATGAAGCCCTGACCTAACAGCTTCTCTATCTAATCTCGTAACTCTCGCATCTCCTCCAGATTCATACGGTATGGAGAGCACGCTATAGGTCGAGTATCCGATAATAAATCTATGACAAAGTCTATCTCAGGACTGGGGGGTAGGCCTGGTATCTCCTGAAATACATCGGAATACTCACGAACAACTGGGATTGAGTCTAAGGGAATCACAACCTCCTTAGAGGTATCCTCCTCTATGTAATACAAATGAGTGGTCGAGCCTCCCTCTGGGCGAGGCAGTGCCACTACAAACATCTCTTGCCCCGGGATGACAAAGACAATACTCCCACCGAAATAATCTATCATGGCTCTATAAGTTGCGAGCCAATCCATACCGATAATAACGTCATGCTCATGCATATCTAAGACTAACATGTCTACTGGTAATACCAAACTACCAATCTCTACCCCCACACCCCGGCATATAAAGAAAATAAGCGAACCATTTCCCAGTGGTGAGTCTACACACGTCACAGTGCTCTCTGCTGTGGTTAATAACCCTAAGGCCTTCGCAAAATGGGTAGCTATAAAATAGTGAGTCGCCCCAGTATCAAATAAAACTCGACCCATAGTACCATGGATAGGAAACATACCCTCAATCGCGGGTGGTGCCTGCGGAGCTACTGCCTGGTGGACGTTATAGACATGTTCGTACTGTAACTGCCCCTGCTGTACTAGAGTGACTGGAATGGCCGGTAGGGCTGGTACCTGAGCTGGTGCTGGAAGGGCAGCTGGAAAAAGTGGCCTCTGTGGCTCATTACGGGAACCCTGCTGCTATGGGCCCCTATAACCCTCTGGACAATCCTGGCGCTTATGGCCATTCTTACCGCACACAAAACATCGCCCTCTAAAATTTCCTCCCCTCTGACCCTGCTAACCACGGCCCTGTTGGCCGTTACCGCCCTGCCATTGCCCCTGATGAAAACGCTGTTGGCCCTGTTGGCCTTGCTGCTGACCCTGCTGCTGGCAGTGTTGGCCTTGCTAGCCCTGCTGATTAGGCTAGCCCTACGGACCCTGCTTATATCCCCCAAATCCCTGTCGGGAATAACCTGATCGAAACAGCTTGGCAGGGTCCCCCTGATGGGAACTCTGCTCGTGCTGACGAGTCTGTCCCTGAGATGTCGGTGTTCCACTAGCGCCACTACCCCCTGTCCTGCCCTGCTGACTGGACTCTCCTGCCCATTTGCTTCCCTGCAGATGGAAGCGATGATCCTAGCAGTGTAGCAAAGCATCATTGAGTACATCAGTGAAAGTACTCAGAGATAGATTCCCTATAAGGTTCTGACGGCTCCTCCAAGCTAACCCGTCCACAAACAACAGTATCTTCTTACCCTCAGTGGGTGCCTCATCTGGCACTATAGTGAGAAGTCTCGTGAACTCCTCCTCATACTCAGTAACAGTAGAATTTTCCTGCTTCAAGTTCAGTAACTTCCGCCTCATCTCAGTTTGCACGGCGGGTGGAAAATACTTGCGGTCAAACCGCTTCCAAAATGAGTGAATCGAAATAGTATCCCTCTCCTTCAAGGTGGTGGTGGACTCCCACCACTGCAAAGTGGCCCCCACTAGCTTAAAGGAAGCCAACAACTGTTTCTGCACCTCCGTGCACTCATACATACGCAGATGCCTCTGGATATCTTTCTTCCATTGGCTAATGATAGTGATATCTGAACTACCCGAGAACTCAAGGGGATGCACCTTCTGAAAGGCATCCCTAACCCGCTCCCATGCTGATGGAAGCTGTGCAGGTACTGGCGCCACTGCCTGAATCTGGGGTGGAGCCTGCTATACTTCCGTTAAAGCGGCATTCACCACCTGAGCAATAATAGCGGCTACCTCATTAGCATTGATCGTTCCCTGAGCCGGAGCTGCTGGCTGCTCGGCTTGGGCACACCTATCCTTTGGTGCACGTCTCGGAGGCATCTGAAACGTAAAGAAATTTATTAGTCTATAGTTATTATCAAATCTTAAATAGCTTAAGACGTAATCGTAAAAGCAAGAATTCAAAAATCCTAAAATAGGACTCTATAACAAAAATGCTAAGCTGAAAGTGAAATAAGCCGTACAGATCCTAAGGACACTAGAACCTGATGCTCTGATACCACCTGTGACACCCCGCCTAATTAAATACCGGGTGATCAGTCCTTTATTAAATTAAAATCAAGGTGACGGTTGGTTCATTCTTAGCATCACTGTCGTAAAAATAACTTTACCAATTTAACACCCTAAATAATTAAGATAAGTGCCAAAATCATTTTAGACATTACTTTCCAAATTTTATTTATATAAACCAACATTTAAACTGGACATCATTCATAGATAAAGAATCACACAACAACTATCCTGGAATATATAAATCCAAATAACCAAACATTCAATTAAATGAATCCAACATTTAATACTTAAATGAAAAACATCCTGACAATACTAATCCCAAAGGGCAAATACTGGAAATAAATGGATTACAATATCCAATAAAACAACTGAATAATGGAAAGGGCGACACATGCCCAACTGAAATAATAGTGCTAGAAGAGGAATCAATAAGTGAGGTCGTCTAAGCAAGAGGCCTGCAACTCCCACCTAAGTTGCAGCGCGTTCCTTCCAAAGGATCCTATGCAAGACGTCCCCGTGGATGGGCACCTGTAATATATACATATATATACAAGAGGGAAAAGAAAATGGAATCGGGTCAGAGCCCGATTGTAAAAATGATTTAAAATTTGTTTAGCAAGTATTTAAAATGTTTACTGGCCAATGCAACAACATATTAGTGCGACACTCCCTTGAGAAATTCTCACCTCTCTTCAAATGTGCACACCTATCGCACTAACATTCCCAACGGTTAAACTTGTCTTATCTTAGGTTACTCGTAAGATTTAAACTGGCAATTCAACTGTTTAAGAAGTAAATTTCATTTAATAACAAAGCTCTCAATTTAACGTTATTTTCTAATAAAGTTTTCCAATATCACATTATATTTTTCAAACAAGTATTTCCAAATTGAAATCATTTATCATCTCTTACTTACTATAAACACAGGAGGTAGTTCTCAAATTTCAGAATTTAAATATATATATTAAATACTCATATAATATATATATTCTAACATCACCCCACATAAAAATTATGGTGCGGGCATACTCTGCTATCCAGTCCCCGTATCACTCGTACTAAGGGAAATACAATTTCGGAAGTACTCTCGAACTGTATTAACATAAAGACAAACAACATTGAGGCGAAGCATAGAGTCCCGGTCTCTAAGAGGTCAGAACATATCCCCACGTCTCTTAGGCCGTCTGACTATCGATCCGATTATCCTGTACAAAGGATCTCTATCTTCTAGGGTACAAGTCAATATCCCCCATAAAGGTCCCATCGAGATAAGACTGTCCCAGCGCGGTAACCTCAGGGATAGCAAGTAGCGCGGGCATGGTTTTTACACATTTATAATATATGCACAATCCCATAGTCATATATATACAACACTTATTCACATTTCTCAATTTGGTGTACCCACAACCTATAATTATAACTTCTTGTTCTGAAGACATTTTACTCACTTATCTTGTATAACGGACTCATATCGTTTATTACGGTTATCTCCCTCTCGTGATCTTTAAAGTAACCTCACCGTCCAAAATACTTAAATCGTCGCTCCTACACAACCCCAAAAAATTTGTACTATTCTGAATTCCTTGAATACTGGTTTTCCTCACTCAAATTAACCGATTTCTAAAATAGGGGTAAAAATAGGAATTTCCCTAAAAATTGAAAATCTCGCTCGAACCAGAATGGTTCTCACTCGAACGACTTCCACGTGTCGCTCGAACTACTTCGAGCGACTTGTCCATCTCGCTCGAACTACTTCGCGCGACATCGCGCGAACTGCACTGCTTCGTCTTCAACCTTTGGCAGATTCATTTTTCACCATTTTTAAGGCTAAAAACCTCTATAGTTTAATACCAAACGTCTCGTCTTCAATCCCAATCAATAGTATCATGATTATATAACATTAATAACTTCCTAGAATCATTAATTCATCAAAAATCATTTAGATTACATGAAATCCCCAAATTAATTCGTAAGAACCCTATTCCCAAATTTTCAATTAAAGTACCTAATCAACATCAATTCGTCAATCCATATTAATTCCAAATTTTGTAATACAACCTCTACATATGATCAAGGTTCAAGCTACACAGATTCTCCTTACTACACATGCGATTTCTTCTTCCAAAACATATAATTTTTCAATCAAAATACGAAATTTTTATTCCTAGACTAACATGAGAGGAACATTAACTAGAATTCATCAAGATAAATACTTGCCTGTAGATTTCAGGGTTCTGATTTGTGGACAAATTTGGTGTGGTTGCGTTCCCCATCGCGCGATCTACGCGTTGGTGGTGGTGGCGGTGCAACCGGATGAATTTTTGGCCTTGGATTGCTTGGAAAGCTTTCTACCTTCCTCTGTAATGGCCGTTCTAAGGTTGTGAGTCCGCTAACCCTAAAATACCATTCCAAATGGCTGATATAACCTAATAAATTTCGTGGGTTTAATTACCCAAAAATGCAAAATGTCCAAAATGCCCTCCCGGGGTGCTAAATAGGCCTAAAAACGCCCCGAGACCCAAACTAAACCCCCAGGTACACTTTTCTGACTATCTCGACCCTTCAGGACACTTTGGCGCACTCAAAACGACCATACGAGCGACTTATAATTTATTCACTTTTATTAATCAATATGTAGTCCCGACGCGACACGGGCGCGTCTCGACTTAAATTTTCAAAATTGTCATTTTATTCACTCGTGACATTTAATAGTACCAATATTATATTACTTTACTCATTAGTAATATTCAACAAGTTTCCAATGATTACTAACTCTCGTCACGTTAGTAATTAAAAATATTTAATTTTTGGATTTATATTAAATTAATAACTCACATTAAATTTAATAAATCCCCAAATTTAGAAAGCATAAAAATACGGGGTATTACAAAATCCTTAAATTTAAAAGCCATAAAAATATGGGGTATTACATATCGGCCTTTCCCGCCTTCAAATAAAGGAGGCCATAAGTGGTATGAGACCAAGTGTAATAATACCTGATCTCTGGGATTCCTAGGTTAGTCCCATAGAGCTAATTTATGTGATTAAACCCATTGACTATTAGCCAAGTATTGGGGGTACACTGAGCAGGGACCACCCCAAAAAAATAAAAAAATTCCAAAAATAGAGGGTTCGGGGGAAAAGTCCATCCCCCATTGGAGCTAGGGTATGGATCCTTTGTCCCCCATCGACGTCTCTGACTTCTTTAGGCATCGGGGAACACTCAATCGCCTTGGGAGGAATGGAGTAGCTGGTCTTCTTAAACTCGTCAATATTTTTACCATGGATGGTGCTCAACATTTTCAAAAGAATTAACAACTACCACTGAAGATGAATAAAAGAAATAAGAAGAAGAAGAAAGTTGTGAAAAATAAATTAGAATGAAGAAGCTTTGGAGTTTTGATAAGAAGAAGACTGAAATCGAAAGTGATAGTTTGGTGTGGAAGAAATCCAGTTTCAAAGGTCCTGCACAATCATAAGGTGCAGTAACCCAAGGGGATTTTGGTGCTTCATTCTTTTTAGTTCGATGAGCGTACTCTTGAGACTTCAACATAATTACAAGTCTAACTTATTGATTTAAAGTCGTGATAATGCATCAAGATCATTAGGCTCAAGGTAATGGTAAAACCCAATGGCCCAATAGCCTTAGCCCAGGGATTTTGGGGGCAATTATTGGTACTTAAATATAACTTAGGCCCAATTCAAAACCGACCAACTAGGTCCAACAATATGTGGTGCACGCCCGACCCATCCTATTAGCAACAAGGGATTATTGACATCATTTTTTATGTGGATAAATACGCATATATCTATAATCATTATCAACTCACGTTTGTTACCCAAAATCTCGGACTAGATATTCGGGGAGTCACCATTCATGCTTATTTCAAGCCAAGGGAGTTCCTTGAATGGTTCAACCACTAGGGTTTTATAACACTATAAATACAACCCACACCCAGGGCCAAGGGGGACGTAATTTTGAAACATTGAGAGAACTTAATAAAATACAACAACCCCTCCGTGGACATAGGCAATTTATCAAACCATGTATATTTTTGTGTTGTGTGATTGGGAATTTATATTCATTATTTAATTGATTTCTGGAATCCTTTTAATTGTGATTAGTATACACTCATAATATGTTATTAATATTAAAGAAAACCCAAACTTAAAATATCATACTTGCATCAAAATTGTAGTCTAGGTAGATGACCATAAAGTATCAATCCAAAGGATACATAAAAAATAGAGTTTAGGATTACATAAATATGATCAATACAAAGAAAATAATGCTAACTAACAAACCAAAAAGTTTTATAAAAAAAATACAATGATAGAAACCCAAAATAATCATCATCATCATCGCCACGAGTCGAGCTAATCTTCATTATCTTATCTAGAATCGTAGGTAGTGCGGACTGATCAAATTTCACCACTGATATCAACGATGATCCTCCTGATTGTACTGAACGCCTTTCACTATTGTAATAAAGATCCTCATCTTCTAATATCTGAGACCGATTGGACTCAATTAGTTCAACAATTTTAGGGAGTGGAATATTTGTATTCCATCCACAAATATAGTTTATTTTCTCTGTAGGCATGTGAAACTAAATAGTGGATAATGGAGCATCTCATTATGAGCTAACTCTCATCCTATATCTTTGGTGATGTGGTGAGGGGCTTGTACCTTGAAAACTTTCACCTTATTGGGTTTCCATTCTTTCGATCTCTTCCTCTTCTTCTCTTTTCCCATCTTCTATATCCAAGTCAACCACATCACCCGTCTCTGGCTAGGGAATGGTTGTACCACTTTTTCCTCTTTCTTTTAAGAAAAACTCATGAGTGACATTTTTGAGGTACATTAACTGGCATCTCACCGACCATCATCTCGATCTCTTGTGCTTTTAATAGCTTATAAATGAGTCTCCCAAAAGTTAATGATGGACTCACACTTCCCTTACTAAGGACTAAATACTTTACTAAGGACCAAATCCCTCATTATGAAATTCATGTCTTGGGAAAGGTTTAGAGGAACACATGTGCTAATAATGTAGAGATATGCGCCATACGAATCATGAAGGGTGGTATAATGTGATTTTGTACATAAATTACCTAACACTATCATATACAACATATATTAAAAGTCAAATAGGTTCATCTATTCTAGGGTCTTCTTTATGTGATGTGTCCACAATCCACTAGTGATTTTAATCCAAGCTTTTCTAGTGGACATACTCTTAACCTTGATTCGGGTAGCTAAATATTTCAACTCTAGGAATCTTATAGATATGAGGTATGATGTTCGGATCCTGCAAAAAAATGAGTGAAAGAAGCTTCTTTGGTAATCATTTGATTTGGTGTTAGCGTAGAATTCTCTAAACAAGTTTGGAAAAACACTCCCTTTCTCATTTTCACGACATCATATAAAAATCCAACCTCTCCTAAAGAACTCATCATGCACCTCCTTTATGTTGTCATGGATTAACGTCTAATTAATAGTCCATTAAAATAGATCCTTCCATTAATCGAAATAGCTCAAATACTTTTGTTATTGAACTGCCATTTTGAATCTTACGGGTTATGGTTTAGGATACATTGATCGAGGGTGTTTAATAGAGGACCTTGCCATTTTTCTAGAACATAAACAAACCAAAAGAACACTGGTCCTCTACGTCGGAGTTAAACTAGGTTTAAATTTGAAAATAAAGAGGAATCTTGTCCTAAGTATGATTAGAGTTCAAACCATTATGAATCAGTTGAGAGGTTATAATAAACTAAAAAATGACCTATGTTAAGTAGAGTTCTTTGATATGAAATCACTTTTATGGATGAAAATCCATCATATTTTCATGAAACTAACTCTAGATAAGTAAATACATCTCAAGAATAAAAATAAATTCCCCCATTCATAGTTGTTTAACAAAAAACATAAATCTGCCAAAAGTTTGAAAAATTGTCCAAAACATACCTTTAAGAGAAGAAATGGGCATACACATTGAATGACAAGTGATTTGGATCTTGATTTCTTTGAGAAAACACTTAAAATAACAATAATAGCACACCGATAGACTCTTGAGGCTCTAGGGCTTGGAAAAATGAAGGGTTGTTGTAGCGAAGAGTGTAAAATGAAAAGGATTTCTTATTTTTATAACTTGATTCATTGACATAACAATGCCTTCATGGGTAGCGAATGCCTTCACTGACGCGATAATAGAGCGTTGTCCATCGCGCCAGTGACCAAAACATATTTATTCCCCATATTTAAGCTTTTGATGACACGGGCTATTCGGTCGTGGTTCACGCATATTTCCTGAATGACCTACTTATTCACGGGTCGCACTTAGTTTCGTTATAGAGATAGCTTTTGTTGAAGGTCGCGACATGGATTAGAAATTTTGTATTTTCCAAAAATAAAAGGAAAATATCAAGTACAAAGTAATTATGTACGATAAATTCCATAATTAATAACAAATTATTAATGATAAGAACATAAGAATTATTAACATTATAATCAAGGTTTATAGTTATATCACATACATCGAATCGAGATGAGTAAACGACTAAGGGTTTAAGACGTATGTAAGTTTGATTAATCATGGGGTGTAATGCATATAACTCGTGTAAAGAATAAAACTACACGTAATTAAGTCTTGATCGATAAAATAAAAATAAAACTTCAATGAAATATACCATAGAAAAATCTAGTTTGATGTTTGTCATGAAAAAGTTTCATTTTCGGTGAAAGTATAAAATATTCTACTAATACTTTTGTCTTCATAAATATAAGCGATTGATTTAAACCTTTTAGTCTTATAACCTTGGTGTTACCTAATTTTGGATTGATAAAATTATTTGAGGCATCACTTTTACCAAAATTTTTGCATGTGGCAATTTTTACAGAAGTACAAAGGTTGGAGAACTATTTCCAAATTTTCTTGGTAGCTCACCCAAACCTAAATTGTATCCCTATCCACATAATCTCTCATGATGTTGAATGATATTGAACTTTTCTTTTAAACTACAACCATGATGAAAAAATTTACATGCAAAAGACATAAAAATGAGACTCCTTTTTTCAAAACACAACTATTTCAAAAACTATGAAGCATAAATTAAAGTACTTTATTTTATTCTTTCGATCGAAGGATACTTAGGAATGTTGTGCAGTGTTAACTGCATCGATTTTATAACATATACTCCATATTAATCATGCTTAAGAGTTTGAACACTTCAAATCTTCATATTTCCCTTTTGAGAGTACATAGGCATAAACAAAATCGAGATATAAATATCATATAGAAAAGTTCTTTCATTAATTTCGCATTATGATCCAATTAACCTACATGCACATGATTATTATTTGTACAAAAAAACAAATATGCAAGGTTGATAAACGAACACAACACAAGTAATAAGATGAAGGGAGGAACAAGATAAGCATTATAAGAGTTATATATGCATCGAGAAGTTCCTATATCTAGTTGATATTGAGGGAATCAACTTGGGATCCCGTAAGGTCTCTAAATCTATCCTATTCATACTTTCGTTCCTAATCCAACGTTATTTACACAAGGTAACTACAGATTAGGTCGAATGATGGATGAATTATGAATTCATTTATCCTTCTTATTATGAATATGACGAGGATGTTTTCCTTGCGTACCTTTTTGATTATTTCCAATAAAACTCCTACTCTACCTAGAATTACTTGAATACAAGATCGAAATGAGTATTTAGAAAAAAATTCTAATATGACCTACTTTATGACAAGGAGAACACTTAGAGATTTTATCTGGAAACATGTAATTTATCATCGAAAACAACCTTCACAAATTTTAGAAATCACTATGTTTTTTTTATGTTTGGAAAACATTTGGAAATAGGTTTTAAAAAACGCGATTCATTTAATGTTGAAGCATTTCCATGAAAATAAAATTCCATTACAAATTCCTTATTTGCTAGAATCTAGGTAAGTTAATAGTTGTCCCAATACTTTTCAAGAGCATGACATTGGATTCTTCGTAGATTCAATATTTCTCGTTAAATTGTCCGAAGAAATTATTATATCATATCTCTCCTTGTTCAAGGTGGCCACAAATTCATCTTCCGACTGAGGTAACTTCTTATAATCAACATGTTCATTAAGAAATTATAAGAAGTCATTAAATCCTAAAATAAGAGATTTAATTATAGGGTAAAGAGAATGTCCCTAAGTTTCCATAAGTTAAAGAAATTCATTTTCTTCTTATACAAGTAAGGGATCATTAAAAATGGTGGTTTTTATCAATCTTAAGGACTTTGAATTTTTCATTTAAATAATACCCTTTGTTAACAAATGCAAAAAATGAATGATCATCATTCTTCTTCAAAGATTTTTATTTTTCCAAAAGTTTTTCTTCTATAACAAGTTTTAATTTCACTATAATAAAACTTTTTCTTTCTAAACAAGATTTTCATAAGAAATATGTAAATCATCCTCTTCATTGTCACTATCACAATTGACACAAACCTTTTTAATGTCAATAGAGTGATTTAAAAAATCGAATAGTGTTACAAGTCCATTGAATTCATGTGTATTATGTGCACTAATTAGGTTACAAATACAATCACACAAACATAAATCCATTAAAAAGACACAGGGATCAACCTCAAGGTATTACAACCTATTGAATGAGGAACCACTCTTATACTAGTTTAGAGTGTCGTGTTCAATGGATTAAAAGTACCCAATTAAAATTACCACCATAATAAAAGAAATGTATTATTTTAATTCCTTTTTGGTAAAAATTAGCCAACCTAGTTCTATGTGATAAAAAGTTTGCTAATTACATAACACCTAATTTTATCTTCAATTTAGGTGAGTATATTTAAATGTGCAAATAAAGAAAATAATCACATAACAACAAGCCGCGTGAGGAATAATCCATAATGAGCAAAACCTCAGGACTAGTGGAACGACAAATGCACTGTGGTAGAGTATTACAAATAAAAGACAATGGCTTGCAATCCTACAATTCACTCACCGACTATAGACTCATCCTCACTACATTCTCCAAAGAGAGCTCTAACAGCTGGATAACTCTACATAACCACAATCGGTTTTGGACACGTCCAATGTCTTCCGAAGCTATACCATGAATCTAAATTATCTTTAAGTATAAAAGAAACTTTATTGATAAAGTACCAATGATTGGTTACCAATTTCTAGAATGTGAATTTTCCTAAAGGTTTTCAATGTTTTTAAACTAGTTTTGGCTTACTCATAACACATACCGTGTTTATGAAGTATTCAGACAAGTCTTTTAGAATAAGAATACAAGTATTGTAGATCAAGAAAAAAGATAAAAGGTTTTAAGATTGAATATGGCTTGTGATAAAAGTTTAAAAATCAAACACTTTAAGAACATAAAGAAAAATGTGAAGAAGATAAAAATTGGTTTAACTCTCTAGAGTAATAAAACTAAAAAACAAATCTCTTAAAAAATTTCCTATTCGTCAAGTGTCTTTGTTAAAGAATGTGGTAATGCCCAAAATTTTGATTGATTAGTAAAATGATGTAAGAGATTTAGTTGTTAATAAGATTAAATAAATTGATTTAATTTTAATGAGAGAAATTTAAGTAAATTAGTAAAGTTAAACTTAAAGAGCTTTTGGGAATTTGGTGCTAATTATTTGAATAAATTGAACTATCATTTAATTTATTTACAATGTGAGGACTTTGTTATAATGTCATAGGGTTTAAGTTAAAAAAGGATGCTGTAAAGTGTCCATGGGCTGCTAAACCAAACTCTAAACCTAATTAAAACACCATCTTCAAACCTCCATTTGAGGGACTTAAACTTAGAATTTGGGAGTTCTTCAATAGGCAAAGTTGAATGAAATTTAGAGAACAAAGATTTGCAGTAAGATTTAGAAATAGTTAGAAGGAAATAATACTTTACATTTCCCCTTTAGTGCTTAATGACATAGATATTGACTAATTATGTTTAGTGAATTAAAAATTACTAGTGTAACACCCCGCATTTTTGAATAATTATGGATTTAATTGTCTATGGTAATTTAAATTGCATGTGAGCAGTAATTAAATAAAAATTAAATGTTGCGCATTTAATAAATAGTAATTTGTGGGAATAAATTTAATATTTATGTGGTAAATTTACGAAGTGTGTTTATAGTAAATAAAATATGTTAAATTATTAGTACGTCGTGTGAGTAATAACGACGGGATTGTGATGATATCTTAATTGGGACTTGTGACTAGACTATAATAAGGTTGAGATGAGAAATTTATATATAGTGACTCGGATGACGATTTTCAGTGCATGGTTAGTTCCGAATACGTCAAAATAGAAAAAAATAAGTTCCCGAGAGTAGTAATGGGGTTCCAAGGGCTTTTTAAACTAGTCCGAACTCACATGGGTGTATTTTGGTCATTTTAAATTAGCCTAATAACACAATTTCATGATTAGGTATATAAAACAAAAGGGTTAGTGTGGGAGGAATCCACTTTATTATTTTAAAACCCTAAGAGAGGAGGAAGAGAGGAAATATAAGAGAAACCAAGAGAGTGCTCTAGAGAAGGCTAAATTGGGAGAAATTTCAGGAACTCCAAGCTTTGATTCATCACACACGAGGAAGATTCAGACCTTACGAACTATTTTAAGGCAAGTAATTGTCTTGCTTAATTATATATATGTAGTAGTTACAATTCATATCATAGTAGGTGTTATAAAAATTGATTTTAGGGTGGGGATTCACATGTAAGTGGGGTTTTTAAGAAAAATGATTATATAAAAAGCGGTGTGAATTTGTATTAATTTCCGAATGAATCCCACGTGATAAAAATAGGATCTTAATATTATAGGATTGATCATGGTTATTTATGTTCTTGAATTGAAAATATGTTATCTTGAGGCATTAATGATTGAAAATTAAAAGTGTGGAATAACTGGATGATTAATGATTCAATCCTTTCGGTTAAGATGATTTTTTTGTACTAAAAACATATAAAAGATGTTCCTATATAAATAATATTGATTGTGTAGTGTAGAAGGATGATTGGAATGGTGATTGGGAAAAAATTAGGTGAAAAATGATGGGCAGTTTTGGTAATAGATGAAACTATGTCGTATTATGGTGTGACAATAGCAGTGAACCGATTTTCTCCCTAGGATAAATTGGTTCGGCTTCCTAGTGTTGCTCAGTTTTGTAGTTTAATGCATTTTGATAATTGGGAAATTTTAGGTTGGTTTGGCAGACACCTAAAATAGCATAGACATATAGAAGTGATGTCACGACCCTGTCCCAAAGTTCGTAGGGAACGAGCATCTTGACATGCCACCAAGGCATTCAATATTCTGGATTTAATTTGTTTCCTTAAATAAATGCAATTAAAATACATCCACATGGTCATGAATCATAAACTATTGAAAGGAAGGAATTACATCATCAGAGCTTTCTAAAAGGAAACTTTATATAAGTAACAACGAGTTTACAACTTAAGAAAAAATTTAAAACCTATTACATGCTCTATCTGATAAACCAAACATTTTACATAAAGTAATAAAAAGAGATCTAAAATTCAAATCTTCTATATAGTCCTTTTATGTTCCATCAGTGAGCCTAGTTATTTCCAGAATTTTTTTTACAACGTCCGCTAAAAGCCAAATGAGATTTAATCTCTAGACATTCCAAGGTTTTTCATAAAATAGATTCCTATTAAAGAAAGAACATATGTCATATATATATATAGCGAGAGAGACAAGAATTTACTGTAGTATATTTATATATGAATGACATTATGTAGAAATGAATAGCTCATAATAGAACATATGCGACAATTCAAAGGCAATATCTTTTTCTTCCAATCATATCATTTAATGGCCAAGTACACTCTAATCTCGTATTCTTCTACTATATTATTCCTCGGTAGTTGAGGGACAATCGAACTTGTTCGTCACAACGCCTTATTTAGGGCACACCAGCGATAACCAAGCTAGGAAGGTCAGTTAGTAAGAGAGGTCCCTTAGGCCGAATCTTATTTTCCAATATTCAATATCATTTTCAAAACTCTTTTTAATCGGTATGTCTATATGGACAAATATAAACATATCACAAGGAATCAATCATCGGTATTAGATAAATTTTGAGAATAAAAGTAGTTCACAAATATATATATATATATATATATATATATATATATATATTTTTTGTTTAAGAATATCCTTGTGACAATCTGCTTAAAATAATAACGGGTGGTTAGCCCTATATTAAATTAAATCAGGAATCTCAAGTGGATCATTCTTAGCATCAACTGACGATATAAAAATAAATCTGCTAACTACTCGATACTATAATAAGTGGATGCCAAAAATTTAAAAACATACAATGAACATCAAGTCAACAATAAAATAACTACTGAGCAAGATAAAAGGTACACACATACTAAGATAAAAAGGAGTACTCAAAATAAAACCAATTAAGTACACTAAGAAATTTTTACCCGAATATGCTGTTGGGTCACAGGTAATACAACAATTTACGGGAAAGAAAAAAAATGCTACAAGAACTCCTTGGGTATAAACCTGATACACAAAATGAATCCTATCTAGATTTACAACCTGTACAAAGCAACTATAACAAAATCCCGCAACAGTTCGCATCTGCTACGGCTCCCAAGACACTGGATAGAAAAGCATCACCGGCATCCTTACGATGGGACACCTGTAGTAAGCAATATATATATATATATATATATATATATATATAGAGAGAGAGAGAGAGAGAGAGAGAGAGAGAGAGAGGGAGAGAGAGAAAGAGAGAAATGCAAATGGGTCAGAGCCCGAGGTGTGAAAACGTTTATAGCAAGTGTATTAACGATGCCTAGTAAATATAAATGCATAATTTCATAATTAGAGTGGAATCGCACTCTCTTGGAACTCAAACTCACCCCTCATCTAAAGTACGCACCTAAACGTATGCATCTGAACCTTAATTAAACAACCCAACACCTTCTAGGGATAAGCCAATATTAATCTACACAGACTACACACGCGTAACCCACTAACTCAAGTGTAACCCAAAATCTTCTTATTCTATCATACCCTAACTTTTCGCTCTTTTAACATAATAACATATACGTACACACTTATACGTTACTAGAGTCCATCCGATTCTAATTATTGACTTAAACAAGTCCTTAATAACATAATAGGAACACATTAACTTCCTATTCTTATAAAACACTCTTTCACCATTCAACATATACTCGAGTACCAAAGACTAAACTACTCCCCTCTCCCAACGTTGCGCTACGTTTTTTGCGTGGGACGTCTCGCAAAGCAAAATCCAAACAAGGAACCCCCCAATACACTACTCCTCGAAAATGTTGATCGTCGGGATCCATTATGCCCTCAACCCACATCCTATAACCTCATCTACGTATTTTGAGTACAATCTCTAAGTACACAAGTAGGATCTCTCCTAAAATCTTTAGGGTCTATATAACAACCTTAGTCACTAAGTACGATCATTTAACCTTAACAAGATTGTACACCTAATCACACAAAATGTACATCTTAGGATACTCATATCACATTCACCTATAGAATATATATAATTACTCTAGATATACACAATACAATCATTCAATCCTATAACCATGTACACATACCACACATAATGCACACTTTGAAATACTCAAAACATATACGGCTATAGGACATAAAAAAAAACTTCACAAAGTTATCATCTTCCACGAATTGCTCACTTTATCCCGGGTTACCATATATCTGATTATTATCACACTGCCATGGTAATAAAATAAATCACAACGGATGGGAAGCGGTCATAGTTCCTAACTAGAAAGTTGGAACAAATCATACCCAAGACTTATCGCCCCTAAATAAATTCACACAAATAATAATGGATGACTATGACCCGGGGACTATACGCACCCTGCTCCTCAAGACAGGGGCCTCACCCACATCCCACAACCTCCCATGATAGCATGTACTGGGTATGCTCACACAATAAGTATATATATTATTCACACTAGAAATATATATATACACTCAATCACAACATATGTATAATTCATCACACAAGGAATATACATTCGCGCCATATAACCACACATTTATATATATACGTACTATCTCCAATCCTTAGGTATAAAGGAAAAGAATTCGGCGATATGTATACAACTATCATTATACATAAATCACATACCTACCCAATGCATTTTCTTACACGATCCCTCACTTGAAACATATACATCCAGTTCACCTATGATATGAATAGTCTCCCATTATCCAACATTATGGATACTATCTCAAAATCGAACGTATGTATCAATACCTATACACACACCATCTATATCCGGATGCCCACCGCTATATAATAATTACCCGGACTATAAGTACACACTTAAGTAGTAGTCGGTAATCTATTTAATCCTTTCAAACTAAGATTTCGATTCAGTTAGTCATGTGAACCCTTAAAAATATTGCGTTTTTGATTTAATCCCCATGTTCATCGTCACTAAGGGTATTTGACCTTTCTCTCATTGGTCTACCAATAATATCTAAATAAAATCCTATCGCTAGAAGGATTCGACACAAAAGTCGGCATAACAATCTTACGTCATACCTTCACAACTTCCTCGAAGAGTCCTTAATCTTACATCATATATTAACTCACTTCTTATATCCAAATACGACTCCCATCCTTAATGAGGTTCCCCACTACATCAATGCGATAAGCCCCAATACATACGAATATATGTTCCCCAAACTAGCTCAATACGTATCCACGATCATATCATGTGAGAAACTCCCAATAAATCTCCAAAACTTACTTCTCGTACCATAATAGGATGTTCCAAATCGAGAAACCTGGTCGAAATGGAGTAAAACTCATACTAGAAAAAAATCTAGCAAAACAGCCCTATTTTCGAATCGATTCGACCCCTCCGAATCGATTTGGTCCTAACAGCGAATCGATTCGATCCCAGCGAATCGATTCGGCCCAAAGGGACCTATAAGTCTGCTACATACCGAATCGATTCGCAAGGGGCGAATCGATTTGGCCCTAAGGACCTGCAGGTTCAGCAACATGGAGAATCGATTCGCAAGGGGCGAATCGATTTGGCCTATTCAGCAAGTTACGGAAATGGCTATTTTTCTCTAAACCCAAAATTTCCCAAATCCCCATATATCATCCCCCAACCATCAATCTTCATCCCAAACATGTTTCTAACCTTAAAACTCTCCATACAACTACCTAACAATTTTTATAACCTCAAATGCAAGATTTAACCCAAGAATTTGGGTTTTGACGTATAACCCAAAATCCAATTCTTTTGTCCACAAATTATGAAATAAATGATACACAATATTTATTTATCAAGATTAATCACTTGCCTCGAAGTTGTAGAGGTTGAATCGCCCTCAAGATCGCGTATTGGCCAAAAATCTCTAATATTTCTCCTCTCTCTTCTTTCTTTCCTATTCTCCCTCTCTCTCTCAATCTCAAAAATGAGATTTTAATCTCCGAATGGCTTTATAATCCTAATCTCCCAAAATACCGAGTTTAAATGATAATACACTCTTTTAATGACTCGTTTACTCCAATTCGAGTCAAGCTAACTTAAAATATTTCGGAACCGAAATAAATCCCAAGGACAATCATTTTGACTATCTCGACCCATCCGGAATCAACCGCGCACTCAGAATCGTCATCTGAATTACTTTATATCAACTTCAAATTTTGACCTCAATTACCAAATTTTAAAATTCTCCGATTTAAATAATTTTATTTCTCCCAATTAAATTAAATTCTTGTTCCTAAAATCAAGGGGTATTACAGACTTCCCCCTTACAAGAATTTCATCCTCCAAATTAAGATAAGCCTAGGACTCCGAATTCAACTAGTTCCTATGCAAACTACCCTCTAGATTACCATACCTATTCTACCACTTCTCACAGCGAATGACTTTCTATAGAAATCGAATTAGTTAACCAAGGCTCCCCTACACCCTGTACCCGAGCCCAATTACATAAACATGGCTCGACTCCACTTACCTCAACTCGTAATTCAACTCTAAACAAAGTAATCTATAATAGTGTACTAAGTATATATAAAATTTTGAAATTTCGAGTGATTTAACTCTTGTCAATTCCTGACATTCGCAACTTTCATGCAGGGGAGGTCTTGCAAGTGAAATCCAAACAAGGAACCCTCCCAATACACTACTATGTAGCTCTGTCGGGAATTGAGATCAGTTGACTTAGGACTAAGGTTTTATAAAATATTTTCGAACCATAGATATTGCCCGAAGGCCTAAATAATAATATAATATAAAATAGTTTTGTGTCTTTCGACACCCCAAATTTAAACCCCTAACGTTCAAAATATAAGGTATCAACAAATATGATGCTCTCACCAATACCTAGTTCTCAAAGCTATTACAACCATGAGCTAAACTCCTCGCTCAACAATGATACTGCTAAACTCTGAATCTCCTCAGTAATAAACTCCTTTACATCACGTCCAAGCATTACCATAAGATAGTCCCTTCCACAACTGGAACAATATACTCACGCGCATCTAGCCTAGCTATATAAAAATAATGATAACCTTACTGATTACCACAAACATGATTTAACTATTTGCACTCCCCAAAAACCAAAAACACAACTCTCTTCTAGCCTATCGCAAAACATTTATTCTCCCGAAAGATACCATCTAAGTGCTCCTCCTTGCTCGCTCCTTACTTCCAAATAATCCTATACACCATATTGTCATAACAACTAATAACTCACTAAAACCATATATGCGACACTCCCAATACCGCGCAAAGCATAACCTAAACACATAGCAAAATAATTCACATACTACCTCCATACTTCAACTGCCTCGCTTAACTAATGGGTCCCAGTCTAGAGTTCTCTTGCTTAAACTGGCCTATGAACTGGTGTAGGGGTTGCACATCCACAACTTCCTCAAAAACTTCCCTCTATCTCTTATAGGACAATCCCTCTTCCTAGGGTCTGATTCTCCATAAAATAAACATCTCCCAAAAAATCCTTCTTGACCATCCCGAGGGACAAAATTCTATTACGGCCCTCGATAATCCAGCCTATAACCTTGACGCGATGATGATCTTACTCCGCTGGTATCAACTCATTCAGTCCTACTTGATGGACCCGAGTCCCCAAGTTTCTTACTCCCTTAAATGAAGACGATACTCCTATCAACATGACAATGCCATGTTCATCACATCGGTTAAGGTCAGTAACGTCAGGTTTCCAAAACAAAGGCAGGAGAATTCACTAATCTCAATCCTTCCAAGAACTTCACTGTTCGTTCTCCTCCGTAGGTACCTCATCGGGCATAAAATTTACCATTAAAATTATTTCTTCTTTGTATTCTACCACCGTTCGATCACCTTGAATCACATCCAATAATCTCCGTCTAAATCGCGGGAAAAAAAACTTCTAATTAAAATGCACCCAAAAATCTTCCATGGGCCTTGAATCTCTCAGCTCCGATGTGGTGACCGATTTCCACCATTGGAGAGATGCACCCGTTAGTTTAAAGGTGGCAAGTATTCGTTCCTGCACTTCGCTTCACTCAACCTTCCGAAGGTACCTTTGTATATCCTTCTTCCACTGACTTGCAACTATTGCACCGACTCTCCCCGAAATCTCTGGAGGATGTCGTTTCTTAAAGGCTTCTCATACTTTTTCCCACACAGGTGGCCCTGGGTGGTCTTGAGATATCAAAACTGCAAGATGATGTGCCATCAAAGCAATGGAAGCATCTACTGCTCGTGCCATAACATTAGCAGCTTCACCTGCAGTCACAGTCCTTTGAGACAATTGGGGTTCCATGTTCTCAGCCCCTAGAGTTTCCCTGCCTGGACGACTTCTAATCGGCGACATCTGAGATGAAAGAAACTGTATCAAAATGTCGTTCAAATGATTACACAATGCAGAAGAAAATAAAGGCATAATGAATACAATAATCCTAATGATTTGGATCTACATCAAGAACGCTCACGGAAGAAGGCATAAAACCCACACAGATCCTAAGGACACTAGAACCTGATTATCTGATACCACCTGTGACACGCTGCTTAAAATAATAATGGGTGGCCATCCCTATGCTAAATTAAATCACGAATCTCAAGTGGATCATTCTTAGCATCTACTGACGATACAAAAATAAAACTGCTAACTACTCGATACTATAATAAGCGGATGCCAAAAATTTAAAAACATATAATGAACATCAAGACA
This sequence comes from Sambucus nigra, assembly GCA_949130495.1. Taxonomy (NCBI): domain Eukaryota; kingdom Viridiplantae; phylum Streptophyta; class Magnoliopsida; order Dipsacales; family Adoxaceae; genus Sambucus; species Sambucus nigra. The sequence goes on along the minus strand of OX422220.1, from coordinate 162,767,801 downwards.
ACAATAAAATAACTACTGAGCAAGATAAAAGGTACACACATACTACGATAAAAAGGAGTACTCAAAATAAAACAAATTAAGTACACCAAGAAATTTTCACCCGAATATGTTGTCGGGTCACAGGTAATACGACAATCTATGGGAAAGAAATAAAAAATGCAACAAGAACTCCTTGGGTATAAACCCGATACACAAAATGAATCATATCTAGATTTACAACCGGTAGGAAGCGACTATAATAAAATCCTGCAAGAGTCCGCATCTGCTACGGCTCCCAAGACTCTGGATAGAAAAGCATCATCGGTATCCTTGCGACGGGACACCTGTAGTAAGAAATATATATATATATATATATATATATATAGCAAGAGAGAAATATAAAGCCCGAGATGTGAAAACGTTTATAGCAAGTGTATTAACGATGCCTAATAATTATAAATGCATAATTTCATAATTAGAGTGGAATCGCAATCTCGTGAAACTCAAACTCAACCCTCATTTAAAGTGCACACCTAAACGTATGCATCCGAACCTTAATTAAACGACCCATCACCTTCTAGGGATAACCCAATATTAATCTACACATAGACTACACACGTGTAACCCACTAACTCAAGTGTAACACAAAATCTTCTTATTCTATCATACCCTAACTTTCCGCTCAAGCTTATATTTTAACTTAATAACGTATACGTACACACTTATACCTTATTAGAGTCCATCCGATTCTAATTTTTGACTTAAACAAGTCCTTAATAATAGAATAGGCACACATTAACTTCCTATTCCTATAAAACACTCTTTCACCATTCAACATATACCCGAGTACCAAGGACTAAACTTCTCCCCACTCCCAACATTGCGCTACGTTTCGTGCGTGGGACGTCTCGCAAAGCAAAATCCAAACAAGGAACCCCCCGACACACTACTTGATGCGACTGAAAATGTGTCTCAGAAGTGCGTTCACTCTAGGATGAAGTGTAAGCCTGTCGCTCAAGTAATAATCCCGGTAAGTCGGGTATCGAATCCACAGGGAAGAAGGACAACGAAGTTGTGACGACGGGACGAGACAGAAAGATCCTAACTTTGACTCTAAAGAAAAAGGAAAAATGATTTGGTTTTGGGAATGATTAAACTAAATGCGATAATGAAAATGAGCAAAGATGCAACTAAATTAATCTACCGAAATGGAGAATGACTGATGATTTCAAAAACGTTTTATTTTAACCTATGAGAGAAACAGGATGGGAATACAATCCCCCAACCCTAGTGTAGTGCAATGATAATGTTAATCATGAGTTTATCTGGTTGATCTGACCCGAAATTTAGTACTCCCAAGCATTATGTATAGGAGGTTCAAGCCCGCGTCATACCTAATCTGAGGATGAGTAAATCGGTATCGCAATAATGACACTCAAATTGTACTCTAAATCATCACGAGTACCCAGAGGTAAACGAGATATAAAGATCCACAATTATTATGTAATTATGCGATACGATCATAATCAATCATTAAATTCATCGGATTAACTTTATACACATGCACTAACACATTAGGTTGGGTTCATGCATCCCAACCTTTTAAACCTAGCCGGACATATTAAACTGAACGATGCATGAAATAATAACGTTGCATGCGAACAAACTCATGATAACACTAGATCAATATACGTAGCTAAATATTATAAACACAGAAATTCATTCAAATCATACATAGAAATTACCATGGAAGAATATCAAATATCATAAAAATAAAGCGTGGAATACAACTTGAAAACAAACCCGGAAATGTATTGATCTTGCAGCAATTAATTGAAGTTATGTTCCTAGATGTTTTCCTCTCTTTTTCTCATCAAAAACTACCTCAAAATATTCAGAATGGCTGTTCCTAAGTTACTACCTACGTTCCCTACTCTATTTTTTAGAGGTTTAACCTAATAGGACACTTTAGAGCCAATGAGAATGAAGGAGAAAATTCGCGCATCAGGCCTCCCGAACCGGTTCGCATGTATCCCGAACCAGTTCCCCCCCCAAACCGGTTCGCCCTTGGGTTCGCGAATGCTTGCTGGTTTGGGGTGCTTATTCAACACTTAGAATTTTTTTTGCTTTCTTTCCTTTCTTCCTTGGATTTTTCTCTAAATTCAACTGGTCATAACTCATCAACCGTAGCTCAGATTTGGGTGCCGTTTCTTCCAGTGTTCTCGTTGTTCCGAGATCTTCAACTTTCCAGTTGACTCCTCCTTCGGGATATGGCTGCAAAATTACCAAAATGCCCTTGAACTTGTCCTCTTAGCTTTTCTTTCATTGTCTCGCTTTCTCTTTTGCGCTGCCTGCATAATTAACCTGTAAAACCAATAAGAGAAGCAAGAAACACGAAATACTTGCCAAAGAAGATTAGTAAATGAATGTGCGTCAAATCCATATAGGTTACATTACTCGGGTTCACAAATGCACGGAAATTAGGGGAATAAATATACAATATTTATGTCCAATCAAACCCCCCTAACTTAGAACTTTGCGCGTCCCGAGCAATGTAAAAGAATCCTAATAAGGCTTAAATCTTGAAAATCACATTTTATTGGGATAGAATACCTTTTTCGCGGGCAAGCGATTGCATTTAGCGTATGCAACAAGCCTTTAAACCCCTAGGTCACCCTAGTAGGACGAGTTGTGTCTCGTGAGGGTTTGCAGTGAATGTACCCATAAAATTCGTTATTGACACAAAGAAAATTCAAAACATGCAAAAATTGAGAAATTCAAACTTTTCCAGAAAATAGTCATCATCAAGTCATATGTACAAGTCTCAAATCATAGTGCGTGTGTGCGAAGCTGAAAATGTAATCGCCAAATTCCACCGATTGATCATTACGTTACTTATTCGAAAATTCAATTTGATTTCAATTTCTCACGGAACGCTCTCACAAACGAATCTCTCGGATTATGGCTATTCTCTCGGCATGCGTGATATAAAGAGTAAATGTACTGGAGGCAAATTCACGCCTGCAATTAGAAAGAAGGAAACTTTATGGTGAAAGGATCTCATCAACGGATTACGATTTTAAAAACGGGAACATTGCCTCTATTTTTCGCACTTAACCTCTTATATTATCTTTTGGTGTCTTTACTCTCCACGCGGTAATCAATTTTCGCAATTTGGACTCGGTTAGGACTTTTTCGGGTTGAAGGTTGCATTGGGTAAAATGAAGGAGGTATGGAAGGTTGGAATTGGAAAAGTCATTAATGATGTCCATTTGTGCTTTTTCCGGGCTATTGCTCATTTTTTCTTCTTTTTCTATTTTTTTCTGTTTTTTCATTTCTTTTCTTGTTGTTTTTGTTGAGCATACTATTTTGTTTCTTGCCCCTTTATATGCACTTTTTTGGACTTAAAATCTGAATTTTCTCATTTTTCACAATTCCGGCTATTTTGGGTTTTTCGGGTTGTCAACGAAAGGGAAAATTATTCGGCTCAATTTGGGTTGCAAAGGGTGATTTTTCGCTACTTTTTTCTGGCCAAAATTTTGGGTGACAAACGAGGGCCTACTTCATTGTCCAAAATGCCAATTGCGTTACCCTATGCGTTTCGAGATTAATTTAATTTTATAGGCTAATTTGGCACGTTTTTCAAGGCAATATTGCACACTGTGGAGACAATGATTATGCAACACAAATAAATATGAGAGAAGTAATGACCAAGAAAGAACAAAGAAAATAAAATGCCAATCACACAACAACGGATGTACGTCGTTCAACAAAGATGTGCCTACGTCCACGGTGGTGCAGTCAGTATTATTTCTCAATATTCTGGAGAATGAGTACAGAGAATACAACTTGTCCGTTGCCCCGGACCTAGGGTTTAATTTATATATGTGTATGTTAGTTAGTGGAGATGATGGGTTCCTCCATATTAGCCATCTTCCCTTCATGGGATCGTGCTCCCCTATAACTTCCCTTCATGGGATCGTGGGGAAATTAGATCAATACAAAAGATGAGGGGCCTGGACTTTGGGCCGCTAGGGCTGAGCTACTCGTCCAGGCCTATAGCACTAATTTCCGAGTACCCACAATTGCCCCTAAATTTGTTCTGCCATGCATGTGGGCCCAACAGATTTAAATGATTAGCCATAATAGCCGTGTTGCAATTCCTCGACAGCTGTAGAGTTAATTTCTGGCGGCAGCCGCTTCGCTTACTGTGCGATATGATTAGATTTTGAAGGTTTGTTGGAATAAGGCTCATTTCTTTTCGTCGTTTCAGCTTTTCCAGCACTCTTCTGTCTTCTGAGAACTCTTGCACTTCGTACCTTCTACTTTCGATCTCCATTCTCGTTGCTTCTTCGTCATTTGACCTGATCTTCTGTCTTGTAAGTTTCTCGTGCCCTTTGCATTTTCTCTTTGGTTTGTAGCTTTTCTTGTATTTTCCAATGGCGAAGATTGGAAATAGGTCAATTTTGGAATTTAGAAAATTCTACAACATTCCTGAGTGGGTAGAGATTGAGTGTTGTGCCTCGCCTCCTAGGAACGTTAGGGATATAGAGGATGCCCACTGGATTCATGCTTTGTTGCTTTCCCAGGGGGGACTTACTTTTCCCCCTAATGATCTGTTTTTGCATTTCTTTAGCTATTTTAGTATTGTACCTGCACAATGTTCGCCCAATGTATGGAAAATAGTGAACGGCGTGCATATGATAAATCAATTGTATGGCACAAGGTTAGGGCTTACCGAGGTCTGCTTTTGTTACTCCTTCTCTCGAACTAGTTCAGGTGTCCTGTACCTCAAAGCTAGGAGCCCTGATAGGGTATTGGTAGTAAATCTACCTGATTCCCATAAGGACTACTGGCAGGAAGGTTTTCTTGTTAGGAATTGGCTGTTCTCTCCCCAATCTAAAGGGTCAAGGTCTGAAAGATTCACTGTTCCCTTTTATGGGGAAGAATATATAGGTAGATATTTGTACTGTTGCTTCAATCTCTGCTGACTTATGACTTTTCTAACTCCTTTCTGCATTTTCTTTTACAGCGAGGTCACGGAACTTGGAGCCTGCTCTTAGCGAGGTCTGAATTTCTGAGTTGGTTAAAGCTTGGAACATCAGAGAGCCTTTGGGTGACGGTGAGCATCCCAGATCTGCCGCTTTCTTGTTATAGTATAAGAACGTAGGCTCTAGCTTCATAGCACGACCTGTGGACAGTGTTCCAGAGTTTGCTTCGTTTGAAGAGGCTACTGTCGAGCTAATCCAGTTGGACGAAGAGGAGAGGAGCTCTGAAAGTGAGCCTACCGGTAATCTTGGTGGAGGGAGCTCTGTCAGTAGCAGTTCTTCTAATTCTGAGGAGAATTCTGAAGCTCAAGGATCGTCGAGCACTTTCGACAGTTCTGGTGAAGAGATGCCTCCCAGGAAGAATTTGATCAGAGATGATGACGATGCCGATGACGTGCTCCTTGCACAGAGGTCCAAGAAACTGAAGTCTGCATCTGGGGTCATAGCTACTGGTTCTCGGCCTTCTTCTCAGGAGAAAGAGAAGAAGAGGAGAGAGGAGGAGCAGGTGAGAGAGAGGGAGAGGAAAAAGGAGGAGGAGAGGAGGAAGGTGGAGGAGAAGAAGAAAGTGGAGGAGAGAAAGAGAAGGGAGAGAGAAAAGGAGGAGGAGAGGAGGAAGATGGAATCGAGGACCAAAATAGGTCAAGACCTGGTCCCAGTATCTGCCTTACCTGAGGGGGCTTCGGTGGACACTTCTCCTCAGCTAGCCCCTGCGCTGCTCGAGAGAGCAGTCCTTCCTGCGGATCGCCAGAGGGCGTTGAGGTCTGATCAACTGGCTCTGCAAGCTAGCCAGAGGCTTGCCTTGGTAAAGTTCTCTTCTAATTCTCAATTTCTTTTAACAAGTCTTGATGGTTTCTTCTTCTTGATTTCTTCTTTATTCTTTGTAGTTTGTGACCGACTTCGCTGTGCTCTATCGCTCTCGTGACGAGATGGTGAGGAGGAATGGTGAGCTAGAACAGAAAAAATCTGCTCTGGAAGCCAGGGGCTCTCAGCTGGAGGTCGACCTGAAGGCTGCCGATGCAGCCCGAGTTTCATCTGACCTGGCCCTTGTCAATTCTGCTCGCGAGAGAGATGATGCGATCAGGGAGCTGGGCGAGCTGAGGAAGGCTTATGATCTGGTGTGCACGAGTAAGCTGGACCTTGCAGAGAAGAACAGGGTTCTGGCCGAGCAACTGGAGGCGGAGAAAGCCTAGGCAGCGACCCTTAAGGAGGACTCGTACAACTCTGGCTGGGCTGCTGCGTATGAGGATGCTGAAGTTCAGATAGGCTATATCAGCCGTCTGAACTTCAAGAAAGGGTGGAATAAGGCTCTCGTGGCCGCTGGGGTGGACGTTGCATCCCCACTCTTTGACGAGCACGATCCAGGGCCGAGGCCAGTCGTAGATGCGGACCCTGCCCCAACTGCTGAAGGCACTGATCCTGTCTCTCAGGCGACTCATGCTGACGCTCCTTTGGTTGAGAGGACAGAGGACACCCCTGCAGAGGGTAATGCCCCTGCTGATGCTGATAAGGACAAGGGACCATCCACCTCTGGGCCACCCTAGGTTGCTAATTGATAGGGCTGCTTTGTAATTTTTTCTTTTTCAATCTGATGTAATCTCGTTCCTTATTAATGAAAAGACTTCATTTTTGTTTATGCTGATCTCTTTCTCTTCTCTTTCTTTATTTTTCTTGTAGTTGGTTGATGTTGATGTCTATATTCCTGCTACCTCCCAACTGGGTAGGACTCTTGGTCCTAATGCAAGCCCTGCTGTTCGCCAGGCCTTTATTAGACTTTGTAAGTCACTTAGGTCTAGGTATCAGAAATATAAGGAGCAATCCGAGCTAGTGGCTAGGCTGAAGGATAGTCTCCAGGAAATGGAAGAAATCGGTGCCTCAGTACAAGAAGAAGTTAGTGCACTGAGAGCAAAGTTACTGGAGGCCACCGAGATTAACCAAGTTGGGGAGTTCCTACAGCAGGAGAACGGAGACCTGAGGTGGGAGGTCTCGAAGCTTAAGGAGCATTCACCGAGCACCGTTCCAATAGTCCTGCAAGGCTCTTCTTCATCGCGAGCTGCTCGGCCTCCCCTCCCGCGTGCTGGCAGGAGTGTCAGGGGTAGGAACAGGGAAGCCGTCGAGCAGCGTGATAGGGAGATTGGGGAGCTGCGCGACGATGTTCGGCGAGCTTATGTAATTGCTGCTGGGCTCCAGAGGGATGTTTCCCGACTGCGGCATCTATTTAAGAAGGGCCCTTGCCAAGTGTGGTCTGATGGCTACGATCAGGGCTGGTTGGATGCTCCCATGAGATTATCAGAGTTTGAAGAACTTTCTTTCATCAGAGGGTGGTTGAGTGCCCTGAGAGGGCTGCAGGTCCCGAGGAACTCGGTGTTATGGTATCGACACGAGATGTCCTTCTCCACTCTGATGCCCAATCCATTCAGGAGGGATGATCGATGGATCCCCATTGATGCTATTGCACGGCAGCTATTGGAGTTGGACGCAAATGAGGTCGTGGAAGAGCTAGCCCCCGCTCTTGATGATGGAAGGAGAGCTAAAGTTGCTGATTATCTTGCTCGGAGGCTTCCACTTCCTTGAGATTTTGTTATTCTTTTTCTTTTTGATAATGTAAATGCTTTAGGCGAGCTTCGCCGACTAAACATGTATTATCATTGTTTGTAAATATAAAGGATTGACGAAAAGTTCGCGTTTTGGGCAATTTTGCCGACTAAACGTGTTCATCCAATCTTTTAATATTTTCGCTGCTTCATAATCTTTTTTATTTTGTCATGCGAGTGGCCCCCCAGTCCAGTATAATGCAAGAATACCATTGTGCCCTCATTTTACCCTTTAGGTTGTGTCGTCACACTCCCTTAGGCCTAAGTAGGGCAATTGGCGAGGACACACCTGGTATTGGATGTCTTCATCCGATCAGGATTTTGTTTAACCAAAGTAGGTTTGATGCCTAAGAATACTCTGTAGGGCTTCATATATTGCCAGGGGCAATACCAAGAGGTCTGTCGTGCTTCATGACGATGACCTGAGGAGGGGTGTTCCCCTGCTATGTCGACCATTATGCCTGTGATTTGGAAGGGACGTGTAATAAAATATAACTGTTACTAATTAGAGAGTGATCCACTGAGAGATTTTCATTAGTGAAATGGGAAATGAACTGTCCTTTCACATAACGAATACAATAAAAGATTTAATAATAGAATTCCTAAAAATATAATTTCTTTAGATTAGCTGCGTTCCATGCTCGTGGTATCTCCCTGCCCTCCATCGTTTCCAAATGATAGGCACCTTGCAGGTCGTCTCTAATTATCTTATAAGGTCCTTCCCAGTTTGGGCCCAGCTTACCGTCTGATGGCTTCACTGTGTTGCCCAGGACCTTTCTTAGAACATAGTCCCCAACTTTGAATCTCCTCGGGTTGACCCTTTTGCTGTAGTGCTTCGCGAGCTGTTGCTGATAGCTCGCTAGTTTCACAAGGGCAAGTTCCCTGCGCTCGTCGGCTAGGTCGAGTTCAGCGAGCAAAGCCTCATCGTTTTGGCCTTGTTCGACAAGGTCAGATCTCATTGTTGGCAATCCCGCCTCTAGTGGGATGATTGCCTCCATACCATATGTTAGTGAGAATGGCATTTCTCCTGTTGCTCGCCTAGGAGTCGTTCTGTATGCCCATAGGATATGCGGTAGCTCGGTTGCCCATGCACCTTTGGCTTGCTCTAACCGCTTCTTCAATCCAGCGATCACTGTTTTGTTGGAAGCTTCAGCTTGTCCGTTGCTTTGAGGGTAGGCCACCGAGCTGAAGTGGTGCCTGATCCCGTGTTCACTGCAGAAGTCCTGAAAAGGGACACTCTCAAACTGTGTTCCATTGTCAGTGATGATGGTTCTGGGGATTCCGAATCGAGTGATTATATTCCTCCATACGAACTTTATCATGTCAGCATCTCGGATGTTCGCCAGTGGTTCTGCCTCGATCCACTTGGTAAAGTAGTCAGTTGCAACCAACAGGTATTTGCGATTACCGGCAGCGGTGGGCAGTGGTCCCACGATGTCCATCCCCCATTGGGCGAAAGGCCAGGGGCTGGTCAGGGATTTTAATTCACTGGCGGGCTGGTGAACCATAGGAGCGTGAAGTTGGCATTTCAGGCATTTGCGGACATATACTGCAGAGTCCTTTTGCATGTATGGCCACCAATAGCTTTCCTTCATTGCTCGGAAGGCTAGAGACCTTCCTCCGACATGAATTCCACAGATTCCTTCGTGAAGCTCGTGAAGCACTGCCTTGACATCGCCTGGGTGGACGCATCTAAGGTAGGGACCGAAGAAAGATCTTTTATACAAGTCACCTCCTATGGATAAGTGAAAGCGAGCAGCTTTGACCCTTATCTGGTGGGCAGTTCTCTTATCCTCTATAAGCGTTCCATCCTTTAAATAGTCCTTCAAAGGATCCATCCAGCTGGGGGCTGATTCCAATTGGAGTATTGGTTCCGTGTTTGGCAGCTCGCAGTTGGGGTAAATGCTTGGGCAACTGAGGAAATCGATAGGGATAACCCTTTTAAGGCTAGAATCAACGGCCGAACTTAGGGCTGCTAACGCATCAGCGTGGATGTTTTTCCCCCTGGGAAACTGCTGGATGTTGATCTCTTCAAAGATCGTCATTAAGTTTTTCACCAAGGAGAGGTAGGCTGCCATTCTTTCATCCTTTGCGTTATAGTCTCCACTTATCTGGTTGGAAACTAGTTGCGAATCGCCGAATACCTGCAAACGCTTTGCTCCCAAGTTTGCGCTTTTTGGAGACCTGCTATTAGGGCTTCGTATTCTGCTTCGTTGTTGGAGGCTGCAAATCCCAGCCTGATTCCTTGCTCAAGGACTGTGTTTTCTGGAGTGATGAGAACAATTCCTACCCCTGCCCCCTTTGAGTTGGAGGCTCCATCAACGAATAGTTTCCAGCTTTCCACTTTAGCTTGGTTGTTTTGCTCTGTTGGCTTAGGCTATTCGGAGGGTTCTTCGCCTGTGAATTCAGCTATGAAATCAGCGAGGATTTGACCCTTGATAGCTGCCCTTGATTGAAATTGGATGTCAAACCGGCCGAGCTCAACTGACCATTTAGACAGTCTGCCTGACAAATCCGCCTTCCTTAGGACAGCCTTGAGGGGGTGTGATGTAAGGACGATGATCGTATGAGCTTCGAAGTAATGCTTCAGCTTTCTCGAGGCTATTACTAGGGCGAATGCGAGCTTTTCCAATGGTAGGTAGCGCTGCTTGGCATCTAATAAGGTTTTGCTCGCGTAATAGACGGGATGTTGGATTCCTGTAACTTCGTATATTAGCGTCGAGATGACAGTATGACTGGATACAGAGAGGTAGAGGTACAAAGAGTCCATTTGCTGTGCTATGACAAGCAGTGGTGGGGTGCTTAGGTAGGACTTGAGCTCGTCCAATGCTCGCGAGCAATCTGGGCTCCACTCTACTGTTTTGCTGCCCTTTAAGAGTTGGAAGAAAGGCTTGCATCTCTCGGAGGATTTAGAAATGAAACGATTTAGAGCAGCGAGCATTCCAGTGAGCTTCTGTACATCCCGGATTGTGCAAGGAGGTTGCACTCTGTTGATTGCATCAATCTGGTCCGGATTAGCCTCTATGCCTCGCTTGCTGACCAAATACCCAAGAAACTTCCCTGACTGGACACCGAAGGAACACTTGCTAGCATTAAGTTTCATTCGGTACTTCCTGAGGATTTCGAAGGTACTTGACAGGTCTGAGAGGTGATTCTCCTTCTCCTTGCTCTTGACAAGCATGTCGTCGATGTAAACCTCCATTGTGTCTCCCATTTGATTCTTGAACATTTTAGTAACTAGCCGCTGATAGGTTGCCCCTGCGTTTTTGAGCCCAAAAGGCATGACCTTGTAACAATATAAACCAACTATCGTGATAAACGCCGTTTTGTCCTGATCTGGGGCATACAAGGGAATATGGTGATATCCTGAGTACGCGTCCAGGAAACTCATTCGTTCGTGAGCTGCGGTGGCGTCTACTAGTTGGTCTATTTTTGGAAGAGGGAAGTTATCCTTGGGGAAGGCTTTGTTGAGGTCAGTGAAGTCTATGCAAACTCTCCACTTTCCGTTGCTTTTCAGAACTACCACTGGGTTGGATAACCATTTGGGGAATTTCACTTCCCGTATGGATCCTGCATCCAACAGTTTTTCGACTTCTTTTTCTATTGCTCTGGCCTTCTCGGGAGCAGTTCGTCGTGCCTTCTGCGTTATCGGCTTGAATATGGGATCGACGTGCAACTGGTGGCAGACCATATTGGGATCGATTCCTGGCAGCTCATAAGGTTCCCAAGCGAAAACATCTATGTTTTTTTTTTGGGAAATTAGATGTATATATAAAAAAAGAAGAATACACAGAGGAAGGAACCTCAAAGATCAAAAGGACCCCGGGGCATACCCCGGAGCCAACCAAAAAGCAAACAAAAGATTAGCTCAACAGCCTATTTTCAGGGATGTTCCAATACATACAAGCCATCCAGTTAGTGTAATTTCTTCTATCCTTCTTCCAAGTAAGAACTTTGGCTTTAACCATGTTTTCAATACCCTTCACAATGGTGTCTAGAGAATTGAAGACATGCTTAAAGCACCTCGAATTCCTCTCCATCCAGATGCAATAGATCGTAGTAATGAAGGAAAGGGATCTAATCTTGTCACATAAGGAAATAGTAGAGTGGTTAACAGTGGCCAAGGATAACTCTCTATTCCAACTTTGAAACTTCCTATATCGCTGATTTCTAAGCATCACCTCCTCCCATATACTCTTGCTAAGGCTGCATTGAGAGAACAGGTGGTTATAAGTTTCCCTCTTAGAACCACAAATCCCACACAGGTCATCCTCAGAAATACCCCATTCAAATAATTTGTCCTTAGTGTTGATGGCCTTTCGAAATACTAACCAAGCAATGAAAGAACACTTAGGAATGCAAACCTTACTCCAAACAAATTTGCTCCAAGTAACAGTAGGCTTGTGGGTCTTCAATAGCTCCCAAGCAGATGCAATGGTGAAGGTCCCTTTCTTGGAAGGAAGCCAAACCACATAGTCATTTCCCTCAAGAATTGCAGGTAAGCTAGCATTCTTCACTTCATTTAATTCCCATGTCACAGTTGAGGGCCATCTCCACTCCATTTGGTGGATGAAATCAGAAACTTTAGCTTTTAGACTACTAGCTGAGTCATACACAATGTTGTTCCCATAAAGGGGAAACAATGGCCCATTAGGATGCCACAAATCATACCACATAAAGGTTTGAGTCCCATTCCCAATGATTGTTTTGATTTGTCTTCTAAACTTTTCTCTTATCTTAAGAATTTTCCTCCAACTCCATGATGCATCATTTGGTATACTCAAAGCCCATATGCTCCTCCCTTTAATTTTGTATATGTTGCACCACTTAATCCATAAACTATCCTTCTTACTGCATAGATTCCATAAGTGCTTAGCCATGGCAGCAATGTTCCATGTCTCTAGACTCTTGATATTTAGCCCTCCTTCCTCTAGAGACACACAGATGTCCTCCCAAGCAACTTTAGCACCTTTACTGTTAGTCTCATCCCCTTTCCATAGATAATTCTTCATAACTTGCTCAATCTTCTTTATTATGCTTTTAGGCAAAATAAAAGTGCAAGCCCAATAAACTTGTATGCTGAAAATGACAGTCTTCACAAGGAGGAGTCTACCTGCAAAACTTAAAAACTTATTAGTCCAGCATCTGACTCTCATGGTGATCCTGTCCACCAGGATCTGGCAATCCTCCTTTTTCAGCCTAGTAGTAATGAGAGGCACCCCAAGATATTTGAAGGGGGGGTGCCCATGTTGAATGCCCAAGATAGAAGAAATCTCCTGAATCCCATCCATATTGATCCCAGCAGTGAAAAGACTACTTTTATCTAAGTTAACCATAAGTCCCGAATAGGAACTAAATTCAGCAATGGCATCCTTGACAATTCTGCAGGACTCTTTATCCCCACCCGTAAAAACAACCAAGTCATCAGCAAAACTAAGATGGGTGAGGGACATCTCCTTGCATTTAGGATGATGTTTGAAAAGGGCAGATTCAGTAGCTTTGGAGATAATCCCTGTGAATGCCTCCATCACAAGCAGGAACAGATAGGGAGATAGAGGATCTCCCTGTCTAAGCCCTCTTCTACCAGGAAAAAACCCATTCAGCTCACCATTCAGATTTATAGAGAACCTGGTAGTGGTCACACACATGGTAATCCATCCAATGACCTTAGAAGGAAACCCAAACTGCACCAAAAGATTAATCAAGAAATCCCAGCTAACCAAATCATATGCCTTGAGCATATCAATCTTGATAACACATCTAGGAGGGAGGGAGTCCCTGTGATAGTTCCTCATCAACTCTTGGAGTAAGAGGATATTGTCTGCAATAGACCTTCCTTCCACAAAAGCAGCTTGGTTATTGCTGATAAGGATAGGCATCAGCTTCTTAAGCCTACGAGTGATCACTTTGGATATGCATTTGTAGATGGTGTTACAGCATGAGATAGGTCTGAAATCCTTCATAGAAACAGGTGTAGATATCTTAGGAATTAAAGCCAAGGCAGTACAGTTCCACTGATCAAAGAACATACCAGTATCAAAGAAGTACTTAATTGCATCACACACATCATCCCCCACAAGTTGCCAGTTTTCTTTAAAGAAATGGCTATTGAAACCATCAGGTCCAGGAGCCTTGTCAGACCCAATTGCAAACATAGCTGCCTTAATTTCATCATGGGAGACATCAGCTTCTAATAACTCAGCTTGGTGAGAGTTGAGTTTAGTCTTTATTACCTCCCCAAGAACATCATCAGCATCCACACACTGCACCCTATTCCCAAACAGATTCTGAAAGTATCTCACAGATTCCCTAGCCACCTTCTCTCTTCCTTCCACCCTCACCCCCATATCATTCTCAATGCTCACAATTTTCCTTCTAGCCAAATTTTGATTAACCTTCTTATGGAAGAAGGCATTGTTCTGATCACCAAGCTGCAGCCACTTAGTCCTAGCCTTCTGCCTTAAGAAAGACTCTTCATCATTCCTCATGTAAGTGTACTTCTCCCTCATCTCTTTCTCCTCCATTTGGAGCTCCTCATTGGAACCATCAATGTCCAAAGCTCTCTGAAGGTTATCCAGCTTACTCTTTATGTCAGTTACCTGAATGGAGATTCTGTTAAAAAACTTCTTATTAAAATTCTTCAAGGATACTTTCACTCTATTCAGCTTCCTAAACAGCCTCATCATCGGGTTACCATCCATCTCAACATCCCATGCCTCAATAAGAATGGGCATGAATTCCTGGTGGTTCATCCAGAAATTAAAAAACTTGAAAGGCTTAGGCTTCCAGTTGCTACTGTAATCTAGAAGGGTAATAATAGGGCTATGGTCTGAGATTCCACACGGCAAGGTGATTGCCTGAGAGTTAGGAAATACATCAGTCCATATGTCATTGTGCAGCACCCTATCAATCCTTGATTGCACATTATTGCAGCCCAGCTGATTTTTATTCCAAGTAAACCAAAGCCCACTATTTGCCATGTCATCTGCATTTAGATCCCTTAAACAGTTATTAAATTCATCAGTAGCAGCAGTGTCAATGCCATTAATACCTTTTTTCTCATCCTGATTTCTAACAACATTAAAATCACCCATGAGAATCCAAGGCCTATCATTAACCACACCTTTGTTCTCCATAAGAAAATCCCATAGGCTCCTTCTATTTTCAGTCATGTTGTCCCCATAGATGAAAGTGGCATAAAAGGAATAATTGGTTCCTATAATATTCACATTGCAAAACAAAGCTTGTCTCTGAGTACCAACCACCTCAATACTTAGAATCTTGGGATTCCATCCCACAATCACTCTAGCCACCCCACCTTCCATAGGGCAGTTGTGAACATACTCCCACTGGTAAAAACACATACTTTTAACATTCTCTAAGTTATTCCTCCTGATCTTAGTCTCAACTAAACAAATCAGATCTAGCTTATTATCCTTGATCAACTTATCCACTTCAATTTGTTTATGGGAGGAATTGAGCCCCCTAATATTCCATGTTCCCATCTTGGTCATCGGAATTTATTTGATTTGTTGCCTGATCTCCTCTTGTCATTCTTGTTGCTCCTGAACACCCCTTTACCATCCACTCTATCCCCCTTGTCAAACTCATCTACTGCCTTAATTTTCAGAACCAACCCAGATGGAACAGGGGTAGTAACCATAGTCAACTCATCTTTGTCTATCTCCAGACCTTCTGAGGGGTTAGAGGTCATAGTACTGTCAGTATTACTGCCCTCCACACCTGGTTTTCCTTGTATTGTCCCCCCACAGTTATCTAGTTCAACAGGAGAAAGGTTCTCAGAGTTCCCAGCATGATGGCCTTTGAGCTGCACTATAGGCTCATCCTCTATTGCAGCCTCTAATATGTCAAATTGATTATGAGTTGTAACTTTAGTAAGGTCAATATTCCTCCTCCCCTCTTTTGCAGCCTTTCCTTCTTCAATTAGAGCTCCTTTTTCCAACACTCCACTAATGGCATTATCAGTACCTGTAGGGGTTTTGATACCCTTATGTTGAACTTGAGTCCACCCTTCTTCAAGGGCCTTCTGAACCTCTATCTTACTTTTGTATGGGAACACCTCCACTCTATTATTTATTGCCACCCATGCCTTCTTAGCCTTAGGACAGTTAACCATTCCATGCCCAAATATGCCACACTTGACACATGAAGATGGTTTTTCTTGATACTCCACTCCAACCTCAGCATATGATCCATCCTCCATTCTAACTTCAATGACTTTGGGATAATCTTCCATGACTTTTAGTTCCACACATATTCTGGCAAAACTTATTCTTTGCATTCCTTCTGTAATAGTATCAGCATACAATGGAATTCCAACTGAGCTAGCAACATAGCTCAACCCCTCCTCTGTCCATAATTGCATAGGGATATTATGGAACTTCACCCAGACAGGGATCTTTGAGGTTGAATCTTTAGCAAAAGAGAAATTTGGAGTCCATTTCTGGATGATAATTGGGTTTCCCACAAAATGCCATGGCCCATTGTCAATGACCTCATCCCTCATACTAGCATTCTCAAACATGAAAAAGTAATTGCCATTATTATGCCCCACAATTTTTTGGAGGCCAAATTTATCCCATAGTCTATGGGCAATATTGCATACCAGAGTGTAGGGCAGGCTCCTTCCAAGGAAGCATCCAACCATACTATTTTCCCATTTCGCATAACCACATGTAGCCACTTCCAGAGGTGGGGATACAATGATCCTTTTATCAGTTATTGAAGGGGCATGGTATGTTAATCTAAACTTTGGGTATCTCTTATCAGCAACAACATCCTTCCATGATTTATCCCCAGCCTTATTTGGGGTAGAACAGGGTATGGGTCCAGCTGCATTCTTACTCGTACCTTCTTTTATACATTCCTTTTCTTCATTCTTGCATCTCTCCCCAACAGAGTTGGAGCCTTCTTCTCTTTGTACAGTTCCTCTAACTTGCATAATATCCTCATAGGAGAAGCCCTTCATATTCAGAAATTCGTTATACTTCTTCTTCTCTTCACTCCAATCATCCCATCCAGGTTCATGTATGGAGGTATCTGGGATATTGCCTACATTTCCTCCAGAGACCACAACTTGGCCATCTTCAAATTCATCCTCATGAGCTGAACACAAGGGAACTTCCACTGCGTCATAGGGAATAAATTTTGCTGTATCCAGAGGGGTATTGCGTAACTTTGACTGCCCAAACAGGGCAATAGTATCTTGCGACTGGGAGGCATTGAAATTCCTATCTCCACGTGTAGCCGGAGGCAGGTTGTTCATGGTGGCTCAGAGGTTTGTGTTACCTGAGATGATGCCGGCGGGATAGAGTAAGGTTGACAACTCCTTTTGCTCTTGGCCGGTGAGTGACGCTCCGATCAGGAACACTCTGCTATTGTCGCCTTCCCTAGCCGCCACTTCTACCAGGTCCTCGACGACACGCTCGGAGGGGAGGAGCTTGGTCTCTTCCACTCTAGGCCTTCCATATTTTAATTTCTATTTGTAAGGAATTGCACCTTCCTCCACTTTCTCGCTGGGTTGATCAGCTTTTTTCTCTGGCTTTGGTCGGATGGCCGCTATGAAGCACTTCCATGCCATCGCCTAGTCGCCGTGTATCTCCATTACTCCTCGCTCGGTAACATATTTGAGCTTCTGATGGTAGGTCGAGGAGACTGCCTTCATCGCATGAAGCCATCCCCTGTCGAGGATGGCCTGATACGGTGAATCAATGTCGACCACCAAAAACTCGATCATCTTGGAAACATTTCCAGCGCGCACTGGCAGTACTATTTTGCCCAGGGGCATGGTCATTTTTCCAGCGAAGCCGACCAGAGGGACAGTAGCTCCCTTTAGGTCAGCGACGCTCAACTTCAATTTCCTGAACAGGTCGATGTGCATTACTTTGGATGAGCTTCCTTGATCGACGAGCAACCTGTCGATGTCAAAGTTGGCTATCCTGAGTGTAATGACCAAGGCATCATGATGTGGGGTCCTTACTCCTACTAGGTCTTCATCCATGAAAACAATATGCTTGTTGTAGTTGATGTCCTCTGCTCGTCGATGTTTTCCTGACTATGATTTTGCTGGATCAATCTGAAAAGCTTGCATTACCGTTGTCAGTTTCTTTACCTCCATTCGAGCTGAGTTCCTTTGTATTTGCTTGACGTCAGATACTCCATGGATTACTGCGAATTCATGTCCGACATCATCCTCCAGCACGTTGTCGGGTTTCGCCTCTCTGTGGGCAGCCACTTTCTCTACCTTCTTTTCCACAAAGTCATTCAAATGTCCAAACTGGGCCAACTCCTCGAGGTGGGACTTAAGAGCCTTGCAGTGCTTGGTCTTATGCCCTCCCTCTTTATGGAAAGCGCATCTTAATACATTGTTTCTTTTCGAGGGGTCTCCTCCCATTTTTCGGGGCCATTTGATGAACGGCTCATCCTTGATCTTCGTGAGAATTTTGTAAATTGGCTCTTTGAAGACGGTGTTGACTGCCTGGAATGATTTTGTTACGCCAGGGTTCCTTCCGTTTCGGGAGCCATTCTTGCCCCCATTCTTTCCTCCTTTCTTCTGGTTCTCAACTTTCTCACTTCCCTTGGTAGTGAGCTTGGCTCGACCGTTTTCTCCTACATTAAGGCGGGTGACATCTTCCACCTTTGCGTATTTCTCAATCCGGGCCATCAGGTCGTCAATGGTCATAGCTTCCTTCTTCATCAAGGACTGGTAAAGGAGGGAAGAGCTAGGTAACCCAATTTTGAAGGAAGCCACTACCTCCTCTTCCGCGCAGTCCTCGATCTCGTTGAATAACTCCCAGTACCTCTTCACATAGCCTCAGAGTGCTTCTTGAGGCGTTTTCTTCATGGTTAATAGAGCATCCATCCTTTTGGGATGGGAGCTGCTGGTGATGAAACGGACCGTAAAGAGCTCGGCCAGGGATTTGAAATTTCTGATGGATCGGTGAGGGAGTTTTTCGAACCATTTCTGGGCCACATCATGGAGGCTCGAGGAGAAAATATGGCACATCAGTGCATCCCGGTGATTCCAGAGGGTCATGGCCTGTCGGTACTGCCTGACATGATCAATGGGATCAGTCTTCCCGTCGTAAATCTTGAACCTTGGAATGGAAAATTTCTTGGGAGCCTCTTCCTCTTCAATATCCCTCGTGAAGGGTGACTTCATCTGGGTCTTGAGGGCTCTCCTGGCGAGTTCTCTGGTCGACCTGGTGCCGCGGTGAGCTGGATGTTGGTCCATTTCTCTGCGGACCAGGTTCCGTATGTTCTCGGCACTGCGAGCAGGGCTCTGGTAGCGGCGAGCTCTTCTTAGTTGTTCGCGGAGGTCATCGTCTGAGTCGCCACCTTTGACCCCTTGATATTCCCGCCTAGGGCTCCTTCCTCGGCTGCGAGATTTGCTCGCCTGAGGGCTAGGAGTGCGATAGGGGTGTCTCCTGGTATCAGGACGTAGTTTCTTCTCCAGTCTTTCCAGTCTTCTTTTCAAGCGAGCATTCTCAGCCTCGTATCTGCGAGAAGACTCCCTCTGTTCGTGGAGCCTTGACTCGTATGCATCAATCAATCTGGATATCTGCGTGGACCCTGCTGGTCCTTGACCTTCTTCTGAGGCTGGCCTTTCCGAGCGAGCCCCACGATCTGAACGTCGGACTTCAGACCTAATCCTGCGAGGAGCAGGTGGCTCTTGAATATCTCCTGCTTGAGGAGCGTTGCTGCTGTGATTAGACATCTTAGATTCTTTTCTTGGCATGGGCTCTTCTCAGGGAAAGATGAACGTTTCCCACAGACGACGCCAATTGTGGAGACAATGATTATGCAACACAAATAAATATGAGAGAAGTAATGACCAAGAAAGAACAAAGAAAATAGAATGCCAATCACACAACAACGGATGTACGTGGTTCAGCAAAGATGTGCCTACGTCCATGGTGGTGCAGTCAGTATTATTTCTCAATATTCTGGAGAATGAGTACAGAGAATACAACTTGTCCTTTGCCCCGGACCAAGGGTTTAATTTATATATGTGTATGTTAGTTAGTGGAGATGATGGGTTCCTCCATATTAGCCATCTTCCCTATAACTTCCCTTCTTGGGATCGTGCTCCCCTATAACTTCCCTTCATGGGATCGTGGGGAAATTGGATCAATACAAAAGATGAGGGGCATGGACTTTGGGCCGCTAGGGCTGGGCTACTTGTCCAGGCCTATAGCACTAATTTCCGGGTACCCACACACACATTTTTTAAAACCGATCAAAATGAAAGGATTGAGATCCTTGACAACTTATTAAGCGCTAAAAAGAACTTTGAGTTAACAATTAACTCGGATTGATTTAAAAACTCGCAAAACGTGATAGTCTCGAATCTCACCGGGTTTGTTAATCTCCACATTCGTTCGTTAAGTCGTCAATTTTCGCTCAATTTCCATCTTTGGTCAATTTCAGCTTTGTGTATGTTGGATGTTTACAATTTGAGACTCCAATTCGACTTTTAATGATATTTTTGAAAATTTTGAATTCCAATTTTTATTTATTTTGAACAAAAATATTTTATGATTTTTCAAAATTTTATGATTTTTTTGGAAATTTTTGGGCATTTTGAAAATTTGTGAAGTTTTAGAAATACGCACTTGTGACCCCCCCTAACTTAGACTTTTGCATTGTCCTCAAGCAAATAGGACGAAAATCTAACTCAAAGCGAATAATAAGTGCGGAAAAATAAAACAAACAAATATGAAAAATGCAAGATTGTATAATAACAATGGGGCAACATGAGTTACATAAGAGATTGAATAGCAACTGTGAGCAAAGTTAAATCACTACAACACCTAACATCCACACCAAAATATAAAAACAGTCATGGGTTCATGGTGGAGGTGGATGTGAGGGGCCGAGTGCATTGGGATCATACGAGTCATAAAAGAAGCGGGGTGGAGGTCCGCCGAAGTTGAGTTGGTGAAGGTGGACTTGGAGTTGGTACATCATCCGGGTGTCCCTTCGGTAAGCCGATTGATCTTGATTATATTGGTTGATGAACCCGTCGAGGCGGGACTCAACGACCGAAAGGCGGTGCTCAAAGTTGGCCCCCGGAGGCTCGAAATCCGAATCCTCCTCATCTTCCTCAAACTCGTCCTCATCGACGTCCATCATCGGGGCATCAAGATCCTCATCGTCCACATCCTCGTGGAGAATGGGACGGTCGGGATGAGCTACTTGAATTTGGCGTTCGCTCCGAATGGTGGAAGTGCCTCCAATGGGGCGGGGAAGTTGAATTTGTTCCCCCGGGTCATCGATTCCGGCTTCCATTAAGAGCTCCGTAATGAAACGGGCGTAAGGGAGTGAAGTTTTGCCCCATTCGTCGTAAGCGGCATGGAGGATGTCCGCGTAGAAAAGCTGGGCAAGATTTATGGTGCTCTCGGGGTCCAAAAAGTAGTAGAGGAAATTGGCGTGACGTAACCGGACCACCGAGTCATTGGTGGTTTGGTGGATGGCGCCACAAGCAATGAGGTGCGTGAAGCGCACCGTAGCGGTCAATCCACCAATGGGAAAAGATTCGCGTACCCATTCCTCCCCGGGTGCCATGCGAGCAATGCATTCGTCTTTGGTGTGAGGGGTACCATTGTTAGGATATTGGAAAGGCACGGGGAGGATCACCCCTTTAGCACGCATTTTGCGTGCTATGATGGCCGCCGAAAATGGAATGGTGATACCGTCAAGGTACGCCTCGTGAAGTGTAGAGGATTTGCGAACCAATGTCGCATAAAACTGGCGAATGGCGGTGTCAAACACGTGAGTGCTCGTTGGGGCGAGGAAAGAGCACCACCCGCGGCGATCAAATAGGGCGGTGACATCGCCCGGAAGTTGGTCCCAATTAACGAAGTGTTCTATGTGGATGGGTCGCGTCACCGATAAGTATTACTCGGCCCAATGACGTTCTTGAACGCTTCGAAAAACCCCCTTACCCTCGTCATCAAGGATGGTGGTATCATCATATTTCTTGGGGCGGAGATTGGTGCGGCGAGGACGCGGCATGTTGAAGGAAAGAGAGAGTGAGAGGGGAAAGAATATGGTGGAGAAGAGAGTGAGGGAAATTGTTTTGGTGTGAGAAATGGAGGGGGGGAGAGTGGTAATTTATAGGTGTAGAGGGGTGGGTTTTTGGTGGGAAATGTGAATGGGTGAGAAGGAAATAATGGAGGGAGTGAATTAGGATGAAAATGGGAAGGAGGGAAGAATTTGGAGGGAGGAAAAATGAAGGGGAAAGAATGGGGGAAAGAATGGAGGGAAGGGGATGAATTTGGAATTAAGGGGGGGGGGGGGAATCTGCCAGGTACCCCGAACCGGTTCGGAGGTACCGCGAACCGGTTCGCCCCCCGAACCGGTTCTGGATGGGGTTCGGGAGAGTAGGCTGGACTGGATGCTAGGATTCTCTCTTCTCTCCAATTCAAGGCGTTCTCTCATCCTCTAACTTGTGCGTAAGGCCCCTAAAAACGTTCTAGACCCTCGGGCTCCTTAAAAATTCTTCGAACTCAACCTCGGATTGCGTGCTAGCTCCCTTGAAGTGTGTGCTAATCGATCTCTCTCGTGACACATGCTCTTGACTCCTAACTAACCTATTCACACACGACTACGATACACACAAACTCACCCCATACGCGTCGGGGGTGCGACGACCTCACTTTCTCAGCTCAATTGACCCCGTAAACGGGGTCCGACAACCAAATTCTGTCGACCTCTTCTGCACACGCCTCTAGATATGGCTTTAGGCGTTGTCCATTTACTTTGAACGTGTTTTACCCTTTTAAATCATCTAGTTCAAAAGCTCCATGGGGGAAGACGTTCTTCACGACGAACGGGCCAGACCATCGTGACCGCAACTTGCCCGGAAAGAGGTGAAGCCGAGAGTTTTTGAGAAGAACTTTTTTCCCGGGGAGAAACTCTTTTCGTCGAATGATGCTATAATGAGCGAGTTTCATCCTCTCTTTTGAAATTTTGGCATTCTCATACGCGTCATTGCGTAGTTCTTCTAACTCATTCAATTGAAGCTTGTGGGCTTCACCGGCCTTGTCCAAGGCATAGTTCAATTGCTTAATCGCCCAATACGCTTTATGTTCGAGCTCCACGGGAAGATGGAAAGGTTTGCCATACACAAAATGGAAAGGGTACATGCCAAGTTGGTTCTTAAATGCGGTACGATATTCCCATAGTGCATTGGTCAATATAAGGGACCAATCTTTCCGGGTAGGATTAACGGTCTTTTCAAGAATGTTCTTGATCTCCCGATTCGCTAGCTCGGCCTGCCCATTCGTTTGTGGGTGATATGTCGTCCCAACCTTGTGGACGACACCATACTTTCTCATGAGCTTCTCGAATGGCCTATTGCAAAAGTGGGTGCCATTATCGCTAATTATCACTTTCGGTGCATCGAAGTGGGAAAGTATGTGTTCCTGTAGGAACTTTATAACCACTTTGTTGTCATTGGTCTTGGTAGCTATAGCTTCCACCCATTTAGAAACGTAGTCTACCGCGACTAGGATGTATAGGAAACCAAAAGATGGGGGGAAAGGACCCATGAAGTCAATAACCCAACAGTCAAATATCTCAATGATGAGTATAGGGGTAAGAGGCATCATGTCTCGTCGAGTGATGGCTCCCATCCGTTGACACCTGTTGCATGTCTTGCAAGCATCATTCGTATCCCGGAAGATTGTGGGCCAATAGAGGCCGCATTGCAGAATCTTAGCGGCCGTCTTTTTCATCGAGAAGTGGCCCCCACACGCTTCCGAATGACAAAACTGGATGACTTTTGGGATCTCTTCATCCGGTACACATCGTCGGATGATTTGGTCGGCGCAATATTTAAAGAGGAAGGGATCATCGTAAAAGAACATGCGCCACCAATTAAGAAACCTCTTCTTATCTTGTGGTGTACAGTCGGGAGGGACGGCTCCCGTGACAAGATAGTTCACTATGTTTGCAAACCAGGGATATGAAGAGGTGGCGAAAAGCTGCTCATCCGGAAAATGTTCGTCTATGGGTACGGGATCACTAGGTACGTCGGACGAAAGCCGAGATAAATGGTCGGCAACGACATTTTCTACTCCTTTCTTATCTTTGATGGAGAGATTGAACTCTTGTAGGAGTAGGATCCACCTTATGAGGCGCGACTTGGCGTCTTTCTTCGCAAGTAGATACTTTAAAGCCGCGTGGTCGGTGAAAACAGTAATAGGAGAACCAATGAGATAGGATCAAAACTTATCGAGGGCAAAGACTACCGCTAGCAACTCCCTCTCCGTGGTAGAGTAGTTGAGTTGAGGTCCGGTAAGAGTCCGACTAGCGTAGTAGATGACATCAGCTTGCTTATCTTTACGTTGGCCCAAAACAGCCCCGATCGCGTAATCGCTTGCGTCACACATAAGTTCGAATGGTAAGGACCAATTCGGAACTTGCGTGATGGGAGCGGACACGAGCATGTTCTTCAACTTATAAAAGGAGCTTTGGCATGCCTCTGTCCACTCAAACGGGTTGTCCTTCATGAGTAGGTTGCTTAAGGGCCTAGCGATGGCGCTAAAGTCCTTAATGAACTTCGATAAAACCCCACGTGGCCCAAGAAGGAGCGCACGTCTTTCAGCGATTTCGGTGGGGGAAGATCAGCTATGACATCTATCTTATCCCTATCAACCTCTATTCCGTTGGATGAAACAATGTGGCCAAGAACTATTCCCTCGGTGACCATGAAATGGCACTTTTCCCAATTCAGCACTAAGTTCTTTTCCACGCATCGGGTGAGTACTTTTTCCTTCTTGTCTAAACAATGATTGAAAGGGGTGCCAAAAACGCTGAAATCATCCATGAACACTTCGAGTCCTCTCTCGACCATGTCGCTAAATAAGCTCAACATGCACCTTTGAAAAGTCGCAGGTGCATTACACAAGCCAAATGACATACGTTTGTAGGCAAACGTACCGAAAGGGCAAGTGAAAGTCGTCTTCTCTTGATCAAGTACATCTACCTCAATTTGGTTATATCCGGAATAACCATCAAGGAAGAAATAATAAGGGTGGCCTGCAACTCTCTCAAGCATTTGATCAATGAATGGCAAGGGGAAATGGTCTTTCCTAGTTCCCGCATTGAGTTTCCGGTAGTCAATGCAAACGCGCCATCCGGTGGTGGTGCGTTGGGGAACAAGCTCTCCCTTAGCATTCTCAATCACAGTCATACCCGACTTCTTCGGGACGACTTGAATAGGGCTCACCCATTTGCTATCTGAGATTGGGTAGATAATCCCGGCATCCAATAATTTGATGATCTCGGTTCTCACAACTTCTTTCATGTTGGGGTTCAGTCTTCTTTGCATTTCTCTAGAGGGTCTGACATCCTCTTTGAGATGGATCTTATGAGTGCAAATCAAAGGACCTATCCCCTTCAAATCAGCGATGCACCAATCAAAGGCACCTTGGTACTTCCTCAAAATTTTCAATAATTTGCCCTCCTGCCCTTCATCTAGGCTAGAGGAGATAACAACAGGAAATGTCTCATCCTCTCCTAGATATGCATATTTAATATGGGAGGGGAGTTTCTTTAATTCGAGGGTTGGAAATTTTTCACTGGAGGGAGCCATGTGTGTATCCCTCAGAGGTAATTCCTCGAATCTAGAAACCCAATTAACTTATTTCACGTCCTCGTCCGACGTACTCTCATCGAGTAATTCTCTCAATTCTTCAACCTCCCTCTCGAAGGCGGTGTACGTCCCCTCACACTCATATCTCATCGCTAAACAGGATTCTAAAGCGTCGCCACAAAAATTTTCCTCAAAGTACTCTTCTACTACCTCGTCGATGAGGCTCACCGCGTGAAGATCATCTTCCTCCCCTGCATTTTGGGCTATGTGGAAGATGTTAGTATCCAAGGTCATGTTCCCAAAAGTGAGTTGCATTCGCCCATTCCTTGTATTGATGATTGCATTAGCCGTAGCCAAGAAAGGGCGCCCAAGGATGATGGGAACATGATTGCTCGAGTTGAAGGAGGGCTCCGTGTCCCAAATGACAAAATCTACCGGGAAGTAGAAAGTGTCAACTTGGACGATCACGTCCTCGACTATGCCTCATGGAATCTTCACTGATCGATCCGCTAATTGGAGAGTGACCTTTGTGGGCTTGAGGTCGCCCAAATCAAGTTGCCTATAAATGGAGTAAGGGAGTATGTTTACACTTACCCCAAGTCAAGTAAGGCTTTCTTAATTCTATTTTCTCCAATGATGCAGGATATAGTGGGTGCACCGGGATCTTTGAATTTAGGCGGGAGATCATTTAGTAGAATGGAGCTCACGTTTTGGGCTAGAAAAACATTCTTTTTTACCTTCATCTTCCTTTTTACCGTCAACAAATCTTTGATAACTTTGCCATAAGCTGTAATTTTCTTGATGGCATCAAGAAAGGGTAAATTCAGCTTTACTTGCTTAAGTACTTCTAGCACTTCATCACGTGGATTCCCCTTTTGTGCGGGAATAAATCTTCGAGGAAATGGTACTGCGGAGGGTGATTTCACTACCACCTCTGGCTCACTAGCGTCTTCCTTGTCACTCTCGTTCAAGGGGACATCTTCGGCCTCTTTCGTGCCGGGCGAAATCTCCTTATCTTTTGTGATGTCATGTGGAGGAGGTGATAAATCAACGACTCTCCCACTATGAAGAGTGGTTACGGGTTGACATTGCTCCTGATGTTCAGTGGAGGTGGAGCTAACACTAGTTTGACCTTGGGGAGGTCGTTGGCCTTGGGCAGAAAATTTACCTTTCTCTTGAACACTCAAGGAGGATTGTATTTTTGATAAATTCGCATTTATGTCGCCAATCAGACGATCATATTTAGCATTGGTTGCGGTCTGGCTTGCGATGAATTGATTCATGGTATCCTCGAGAGTTCTCCGCTGTGGCGGGATATAATTTCCGTGAGGTGGTGGTGCTTTCACATGTCCTTGCATGTGTGGAGCTTGTTGAAATTATTGTGGTGGAGGAGGGGCAACATGAGAAGGAGGGTTCATTGCGGCATGTTGTTGCCCATAGCTAAAACCGGGATGATTTTTCCACGAAGGGTTGTATGAATTCCCGTGCGGGGCACCGAAATTACCCTTAAAGCCTCCTATCCCACTAACTTGCTCCTACAACATTACCTTGTAGGCGGGTATCGTCGGGCATTCCTCAATTGAATGTCCCGCCTCAAAAATCGCACACACCTTCACGACAGGGTTCGGAATGGGTCCAGTTGGTCTTTTTCCATATATCTCGCATAGGTATCGAAATCCTATCTCAAGAGTCTCCAATCGGCTATCCGTCATAGAATTGTTATCTACATGGAATAGACCGAATGCTGATGGAGTAGTGGTCGCTTGTCAATTTCAATTTTGAGCGTTTGGGTCGGAGGTATCTCAGGATTGGGTAGTCTCGGAGACATACCTCATGTGAAGATCAGCATCGTGGGCATCTAGATCCACAAACGGACCGCTTCCCATAGTTTCAACAAGTTGTTTGGAGTTAAGATTCAACCCATTATAGATAAAGGAGATGATTTGCGATGGATCAAATCCATGATGGGGGCATGAAGCAACTAACTCGTTGAAACGTTCATAACATCGATGGAATGGCTCATTTTCATGTTGCCTGAACGCTTGAATTATACCCTTTATAGAGATTGTTCGATGTGGTGGGAAGAATTTCTTGAGAAATTTCGACTGTAGCTCATTCCAGGATGGAATCGAGGTTGGAGGTAGAGACCATAACCAGGCTTTAGCTTTATCTTTGAGCGAGAAGGGGAAAAGTTTGAGGCGAATTACTTCTTGTGTGCAGGTTTGATCGTTGAGAGTATCGCAGACGTCCTCAAATTCCCTAATATGGAGGTATGGCTTTTCAGAATCCATACCGTGGTAATGCGGTAGCATCTGGATCATTCCATTTTTGAAACGGAACTGCCCGGCATTATACGGGAGTATAATGCATCCCGGAGTGACAGTGCGCTCGGGATATAAGAATTCTCTCATCGGGCGGTACGGAGGCTCCTCCTCACCGGTGGGTGCATTACTATGTTGCGACATCTCTCCCTCACTTTCTGACTCGGTGTTCTCACTGGGTGTGCTTGAAGTGTTTCCTAAGAAGGGAAAGGGAGTGTTATCGGGGACTGAGTGCGACGGTGTGGGAGGTGGGATCCAAAACTGTGGGGTGTTTGGAGTGTGGGGACTATTAGGATTATACTCAACAAGTGGATTTTCGTGAATATTGGTTGGAGTATTATGGGGTGTGGGAGTGGTTTCAGAATTTTGCATTAAAGCTTAAGAGAGATGATGGTGAATCTTTATGTTTTTTTTTATTATTAATTTTTTTTTATGTTTTTGGATTTTTGAAATTTTTGGTCAAAGCTTTGGATTGACTCAATCTAATCCTAAGTCTACCTAACTCCCGGGCAACGGCGCCAAAAACTTGACGTGACTGAAAATGTGTTTCAGAAGTGCGTTCACTCTAGGCTCAAGTGTAAGCCTGTCGCTCAAGTAATAATCCCGGTAAGTCGGGTATCGAATCCACAGGGAAGAAGGACAACGAAGTTGTGACGACGGGACGAGACAGAAAGATCCTAACTTTGACTCTAAAGAAAAAGGAAAATTGATTTGGTTTTGGGAATGATTAAACTAAATGCGATAATGAAAATGAGAAAAGATGCAACTAAATTAATCTACCGAAATGGAGAATGACTGATGATTTCAAAAACTTTTTATTTTAACCTATGAGAGAAACAGGATGGGAATACAATCCCCCAACCCTAGTGTAGTGCAGTGATAATGTTAATCATAAATTTATCCGATTAATCATACCCAGAATTTAGTACTCCCAAGCATTATGTATACGAGGTTCAAGCCCGCGTCATACCTAATCTGAGGATGAGTGAATCGGTATCGCAATAATGACACTCAAATTGTACTCTAAATCATCACAAGTACCCAGAGGTAAACGAGATATAAAGATCCACAATTATTATTTAATTTTGCGATACGATGATAATCAATCATTAAATTCATCGGATTAACTTTATACACATGCACTAACACATTAGGTTGGGTTCATGCATCCTAACCTTTTAAACCTAGACGGACATATTAAACTGAACAATGCATGAAATAATAACATTGCATGCGAACAAACTCATGATAACACTAGATCAATATACGTAGCTAAATATTATAAACGCAGAAATTCATTCAAATCATACATAGAAATTACCATGCACGAATACCAAATATCATAAAAATAAAGCGTGGAATACAACTTGAAAACAAACCCGAAAGTGTATGGATCTTGCAGAAATTAATCAAAGTTATGTTCCTAGATGTTTTTCTCTCTTTTCTCTATCAAAAACTACTCCAAAATATCCAGAACGACTGTTCCTAGGTTACTGCCTACGTTCCTTACTCTATTTTTTAGAGTTTTAACCTAATAGGACACTTTAGAGCCAATCAGAATGAAGGAGAAAATTCGCGCATCAGGCCCCCCGAACCGGTTCGCATGTACCCCGAACCGGTTCGCCCCCCAAACCGGTTCGCCCTTGGGTTCGCGAATGCTTGCTGGTTTGGGGTGCTTATTCAACACTTTGAATTTTTCTTGCTTTCTTTCCTTTCTTCCTTGGATTTTTCTCCAACTTCAACTGGTCATAACTCATCAACCGTAGCTCGGATTTGGGTTCTGTTTCTTCCAGTGTTCTCGTTGTTCCGAGCTCTTAAACTTTCCAGTTGACTCCTCCTTCGGGATCTGGCTGTAGAATTACCAAAATGCCCTTGAACTTTCCCTCTTAGCTTTTCTTTCATTGTCTCGCTTTCTCTTTTGCGCTGCTTGCATAATTAACCTGTAAAACCAATAAGAGAAGCACGAAACACGAAATACTTGCCAAAGAAGATTAGTAACATGAATGTGCGTAAAATCCATATAGGTTACATTACTCGGGTTCACAAATGCACGAAAATTAGGGGAATAAATATACAATATTTATGTCCAATCAAACCCCCCTAACTTAGAACTTTGCACGTCCCGAGCAATGTAAAAGAATCCTAATAAGGCTTAACTCTTGAAAATCACATTTTATTGGGATAGAATACCTTTTTCGCGGGCAAGCGATTGCATTTAGCGTATGCAACAAGCCTTTAAACCCCTAGGTCACCCTAGTAGGACGAGTTGTGTCTCGTGAGGGTTTGCAGTGAATGTACCCACAAAATTCGTTATTGACACAAAGAAAATTCAAAACATGCAAAAATTGAGCAATTCAAACTTTTCCAGAAAATTGTCATCATCAAGTCATATGTACAAGTCTCAAATCATAGTGCGTGTGTGCGAAGCCGAAAATGTAACCGCCAAATTCCACCGATTGATCATTACGTTACTTATTCGAAAATTCGTTTTGATTTCAATTTCTCACGGAACGCTCTCACAAACAATCTCTCGGATTATGGCTATTCTCTCGGCATGCGTGATATAAAGAGTAAATGTACTGGAAGCAAATTCACGCCTGCAATTAGAAAGACAGAAACTTTATGGTGAAAGGATCTCATCAACGGATTACGATTTTAAAAACGGGAACATTGCCTCTATTTTGCGCACTTAACCTCTTATATTATCTTTTGGTGTCTTTACTCTCCACGTGGTAATCAATTTTCACAATTTGGACTCGGTTAGGACTTTTTCGGGTTGAAGGTTGCATTGGGTAAAATGAAGGAGGTATGGAAGGTTGGAATTGGAAAAGTCATTAATAATGTCCATTTGTGCTTTTTTCGGGCTATTGATCATTTTTTATTCTTTTTCTATTTTTTTTATGTTTTTTCATTTCTTTTCTTGTTGTTTTTGTTGAGCATACTATTTTGTTTCTTGCCCCTTTATATGCACTTTTTTGGACTTAAAATCTGAATTTTCTCATTTTTCACAATTCCGGCTATTTTGGGTTTTTCGGGTTGTCAACGAAAGGGAAAATTATTCGGCTCAATTTGGGTTGCAAAGGGTGATTTTTCGCTACTTTTTTCTGGCCAAAATTTTGGGTGACAAACGAGGGCCTACTTCATTGTCCAAAATGCCAATTGCGTTACCCTATGCGTTTCGAGATTAATTTAAGTTTAGAGGCTAATTTGGCACGTTTTTCAAGGCAATATTGCACACATTTTTTTAAAACCGATCAAAATGAAAGGATTGAGATCCTTGACAACTTATTAAGTGCTAAAAAGAACTTTGAGTTAACAATTAACTCGGATTGATTTAAAAACTCGCAAAACGTGATAGTCTCGAATCTCACCGGGTTTGTTAATCTCCACATTCGTTCGTTAAGTCGTCAATTTTCGCTCAATTTCCATCTTTGGTCAATTTCAGCTTTGTGTATGTTGGATGTTTACAATTTGAGACTCCAATTCGACTTTTAATGATATTTTTGAAAAATTTGAATTCCAATTTTTATTTATTTTGAACAAAAATATTTTTGGATTTTTCAAAATTTTATAATTTTTTGGGAAATTTTTGGGCATTTTGAAAATTTGTGAAGTTTTAGAAATACGCACTTGTGACCCCCCCCCCTAACTTAAACTTTCGCATTGTCCTCAAGCAAAAAGGACGAAAATCTAACTCAAAGCGAATAATAAGTGCGGAAAAATAAAACAACCAAATATGAAAAATGCAAGATTGTATAATAACAATGGGGCAACATGTGTTACATAAGAGATTGAATAGCAACTGTGAGCAAAGTTAAATCACTACAACACCTAACATCGAGACCAAAATATAAAAACAGTCATGGGTTCATGGTGGAGGTGGATGTGAGGGCCCGGGTGCATTGGGATCATACGGGTCAAAAAATAAGGGGGGTGGAGGTCCGCCGAAGTTGAGTTGGTGAAGGAGGACTTGGAGTTGGTACATCATCCGGGTGTCCCTTCGATAAGCCGCTTGATCTTGATTATATTGGTTGATGAACTCGTCGAGGCGGGACTCAACGGTCGAAAGGCGGTGCTCAAAGTTGGCCCCCAGAGGCTCGAAATCCGAATCCTCCTCATCTTCCTCAAACTCGTCCTCATCGACGTCCATAATCGGGGCATCAAGATCCTCATCGTACGCATCCTCGTGGAGAATGGGACGGTCGGGATGAGCTACTCGCATTTGGCGTTCGCTCCGAATGGTGGACGTGCCTCCAATGGGGCGGGGAAGTCGAATTTGTTCCCCCGGGTCATCGATTCCGGCTTCCATTAAGAGCTCCGTAATGTAACGGGTGTAAGGGAATGGAGTTTTGCCCCATTCGTCGTAAGTGGAATGGAGGATGTCCGCGTAGAAAAGCTGGGCAAGATTTATGGTGCTCTCGGGGTCCAAAAAGTAGTAGAGGAAATTGGCGTGACATAACCGGACCACCGAGTCATTGGTGGTTTGGTGGATGGCGCCACAAGCAATGAGGTGCATGAAGCGCACCGTAGCGGTCAAACCACCAATGGGAAAAGATTCGCGTACCCATTCCTCCCCGGGTGCCATGCGAGCAATGCATTCGTCTTTGGTGTGGGGAGTACCATTGTTAGGATATTGGAAAGGCACGGGGAGGATCACCCCTTTAGCACGCATTCTGCGTGCTATGATGGCCGTCGAAAATGGAATGGTGATACCGTCAAGGTATGCCTCGTGAAGTGTAGAGGATTTGCGAACCAAGGTCGCATAAAACTGGCGAATGGAGGTGTCAAACACGTGAGTACTCGTGGGGGCGAGGAAAGAGCACCACCCGCGGCGATCAAATAGGGCGGTGACATCGCCCGGAAGTTGGTCCCAATTAAGGAAGCGTTCTATGTGGATGGGGCGCGTAGCCGAGAAGTATTGCTCGGCCCAATGACGTTCTTGGATGCTTCGAATAACCCCCTTACCCTCGTCATCAAGGATGGTGGTATCATCATATTTCGTGGGGCGGAGATTGGTGCGGCGAGGATACGGTATGTTGAAGGAAAGAGAGAGGGAGAGGGGAAAGGATATGGTGGAGAAGAGAGTGAAGGAAATTTTTGGTGTGAGAAATGGAGGAGGGGAGTGTGGTAATTTATAGGTGTAGAGGGGTGGGTTTTTGGTGGGAAATGTGAATGGGTGGGAAGGAAATAATGGAGGGAGTGAATTAGGATGAAAATTGGAAGGAGGGAAGAATTTGGAGGGAGGAAAAACGAAGGGGAAAGAATGGGGGGAAGAATGGAGGGAATGGGAAGAATGGAGGGAAGGGGATGAATTTGGAATTAAGGGGGGGGGGGGGAATCTGCCAGGTACCCCAAACCGGTTCGGAGGTACCGCGAACCGGTTCGCCCCCCGAACCGGTTCTGGATGGGGTTCGGGAGAGTAGGCTGGACCGGATGCTAGGATTCTCTCTTCTCTCCAATTCAAGGCGTTCTCTCATCCTCTAACTTGTGCGTAAGGCCCCTAAAAACGTTCTAGACCCTCGGGCTCCTTAAAAATTTTTCGAACTCAACCTCGGATTGCGTGCTAGCTCCCTCGAAGTGCGTGCTAATCGATCTCTCTCGTGACACATGCTCCTGACTCCTAACTAACCTATTCACACACGACTACTATACACACAAACTCACCCCATACGCGTCGGGGGTGCGACGACCTCACTTTCTCAGCTCAATTGACCCCGTAAACGGGGTCCGACAACCAAATTGTGTCAACCTCTTCTGCACACGCCTCTAGATATGGCTTTAGGCGTTGTCCATTTACTTTGAATGTGTTTTCCCCTTTTAAATCGTCTAGTTCAACAACTCCATGGGGGAAGACGTTCTTCACGACGAACGGGCCAGACCATCGTGACCACAACTTGCCCGGAATTTATCAGAACATCAGGCTGGGTTCATGCATCCCAACCTTTAAAAACCTAGCCTAACATGGTGAATAATAATAAAAGTGCTGGAAATTAAAGTTACCACGATTGAAGAATAAGAACATGTAAGAAGAAATCCAAGATTGAAGAAAAAATGGAAAAGCTCTTGAATTAATGGTGCAAAATATGTGAATCTTTCTCCTAGATGTTCCTACTTGTTATGGAGCTTTTACATCAATGAAATCTGAATAAAAAGTGTCATAATGACTAAATATATAGGCTAGAGGTCGTTTAGAAGAGTCCCCAAAACATAAAACTCTTTTGGCTAAAAGATAAGCACAAAATAAAAATCCCGTATCTGACAATTTGTCACACTTAGAAAGCGTGACTATTTTTGTAACTGATTCTGAGCGTGACTAATGGGCGAACTGGTTCGGATTCTGGGTGTACCGGTTCGGGTGAATTCGCTGGTTTTGGGCCTCTTTCAACACTTAGAATATTTTCCAACTTTCTTCTTTTCTTTCCTGGATTTTTTTCTCAACTTCAAATGATCATAACTCCTTCACCGTAGCTCGGATTTGGGTGCCGTTTTTTCCAGTATTCTCATTGTTACAAGATCTTTAAATTTCCAGAAGGCCCCACCTCCAGAATCGGGCTGGATAATTACGAAAATGCCCTTGAACTTGCCTTCCTAGCCTTTCTTCTATGATTTTTCCGCAACTTGAAGGGATCATAACTCTTTCACCGTAGCTCGGATTGAGGTGCCGTTTTTTCCAGTGTTCTTGTCATTGTTACCTCTACAACTTTCCAGTTGGCCCCACTTCCGGACTAAAGCTGAAAAATTGCGAAAATGCCTTTCAACTCCCCGATTCTTGGTTTCTTTCACTATTTTGAGTTCTCTTTTCCATCTTTCTTGCATGAAATACCTGTAAAACACATAAGAGATACAAAAATATAAAATACTTGCCAAAAAGGGTTAGTAGCATAGTTATGAGATAAATCCAAGCTATTTACACCGCATGGGACCGTAAAAATACCGAAATTAAGGGGATAAATGTGAAGAATTTATGCCTAATCACTACTCATTGACAATGTTGATCATTGGGATTCATTATGCCCTCAACCCACATCCTATAACCTCATCTACGTATTTTGAGTACCATCTCTAAGTACACCCGTAGGATCTCTCCTAAATTTTTAGGGTCTATATAACAACCTTAGTCACTAAGTACGATCGTTTAACCTTAACAAGCTAGTACACCTAATCACACAAAATGTACATCTTAGTATACTCATATCACAATCACCTACATAATATATATCATTACTCTAGATATACATAATACAATCATTCAATCCTATAACCATGTACACATACCACACATAATGTGCACTTTGAAATACTCATAACATATACGGTTATAGGACATAAAAAAAATACTTCACAATGCTATCATCTTCCCGGAATTACTCACTTTATCCCGGGTTACCATATATCGGATTATTATCACACCGCCATGGTGATAAAATAAATCACAACGGATGGGAAGCGGTCATAGTTCCTAACCGAAAAGTTAGAATGAATCATACCCAATACTTCTCGCCCCCAAATAAAATCACACAAATAATAATGGAGGACTATGACCCGGGGACTATACGCACCCTTCTCCTCAAGCCAGGGGCCTCACCCACATCGCGCAACTTCCCATGATAGCATGAGCTGGGTATGCTTGCACAGTAAGTATATATATTATTCACACTAGAAATATATATATATACACGTAATCATAACATATGTATAAATCATCACACAAGGAATATACATTCACGCCATATAACCATGCATTTATATATATACGTATTATCTCCAATCCTTAGTTATAAAGGAAAAGAATTCGGCGATATGTATACAACTCTCATTATACTAACCGTCGTTAAAACGCATACCTACCCAATGCATTTCCTTACACGATCGCACACTTGAAACATATACATCCAGTTCACCTATGATATGAATAGTCTCCCATTACCCAACATTAAGGATACTATCTCAAAATCGAACGTATGTATCAATCCCTATACACACACCATCGATATCCGGATGCCCACTGATATATAATAATTACCCCGGCTATAAGTACACACCTAGGTAGTAGTCGGTAATCTATTTAATCCTTTCAAACTCAGATTTCGATTCAGTTAGTCATGTGAACCCTTGACAATATCGCGTTTTCGATTTAATCCCCAAGTTCATCGTCACTAAGGGTATTTGACCTTTCTCTCATTGGTCTACCAATAGTATCTAAATAAAATCCTATCGCTAGAAGGATTCGACACAAAAGTCGGCATAACAATCTTACGTCATACCTTCACAACTTCCTCGAAGATTCCTTAATCTTACATCATATATTAACTCACTTCTTATATCCAAATAGGACTCCCATCCCTAATGAGTTTCCCCACTACATCAATGCGATAAACCCCAATACATACGAATATATTTTCCCCAAAATAGCTTAGTACGTCTCCACGATCATATCATGTGAGAAACTCCCAATAAATCTCCAAAACGTACTTCTCGTACCTTAATAGGATGTTCCAAATCGAGAAACCCGGTCGAAATGGAGTAAAACTCATACTAGAAAAAAA
Source organism: Sambucus nigra (assembly GCA_949130495.1). Classification (NCBI taxonomy): domain Eukaryota; kingdom Viridiplantae; phylum Streptophyta; class Magnoliopsida; order Dipsacales; family Adoxaceae; genus Sambucus; species Sambucus nigra. The sequence goes on along the minus strand of OX422220.1, from coordinate 162,731,693 downwards.
TCTAGCAAAACAGCCCTATTTTTGAATCGATCCGGTCCCTCCGAATTGATTCGGTCCTAATAGCGAATCGATTCGATCCCAGCGAATCGATTTAGCCCAAAGGGACCTGTAAGTCTGCTTGGCCCTAAGGACCTGTAGGTTCAGCAACATGGCAAATCGATTCACAAGGGGCGAATCGATTTGGCCTATTCAGCAAGTTACGAAAATGGCTATTTTTCTCTAAACCCAAAATTTCCCAAATCCCCATATATCATCCCCTAACCATAAATCTTCATCCCAAACATGTTTCTAACCTTAAAACTCTCCATACAACTACCCAACAATTTTTATAACCTCAAATGGAAGATTTAACCCAAGAATTTGGGTTTTGACATATAACCCAAAATCCAATTCTTTTGTCCACAAATTATGAAATAAATGATACACAATATTTATTTAGCAAGATTAATCACTTGCCTTGAAGTTGTAGAGGTTGAATAGCCCTCGAGATCGCGTATTGGCCAAAAATCTCCAAGCTTTCTCCTCTCTCTTCTTTCTTTCCTCTTCTCCCTCTCTCTCTCAATCTCCAAAATGAGATTTTAATCTCCCAAAGGCTTTATTAGCCTAATCTCCCAAAATACCCACTTTAAATGATAATACACTCTTTTAATGACTCATTTACTCCAATTCGAGTCAAACTAACTTAAAATATTCCGAAATGGAAATAAATCCCAAGGACAGTCATTTTGACTATCTCGACCCATCCGGAATCAACCACACACTCAGAATCGTCATCCAAATTACTTTATATCATCTTCAAATTTTGACCTCAATTGCCAAATTTTAAAATTCTCCGATTTAAATAATTTTATTTCTCCTAATTAAATTAAATTCTCGGTCCCAAAGTCATCGGGTATTAAAATCATATAATTAAAATACATAAGGAATGTCAAAGTACTCACCTAAAAAGAGGTTCGAAGTTACATGTATCGGGTCTTGGATCACTAAGATGAAATTTCTTCTTAAACTCCCCCGTACTTTCTCTCACTATTTCTCTATGATATTTTGAATGAATTTTGTGTAATAAATGACCCCAAGGGCTCTATTTATAGTTCTCAAAGTTATTTGTGTGTTGACACGTGTCTGGGTGACTAAGCTTTCATTTTGGTGAGTCGGCATTGACGTGTCGCGTAATGAAGCGGTCTTGAAGTCTTATTTCACCACACATCGACACGTGTTTTAGCTTTTCGATATGCATGACATGTGTTTTAATCTTTATTTCTATGGACGACACATGTACGGTGGAGGTGTCAAGCACGAGGTGGAAAGGTATTAGGGGTATAAGGGTCATTTTACACATAAAGGGTATTTTGGTAATTTCACATTATATACTTTCAATATTTCTTAGAGGTCATTGAAGATATTTTATATACAAAATGGTCCCTTTTATATTTTCATTTTAGTCCCTAGAACTTTCTTTATTTAAAATCAAGTCCCTAAAGTTTCATAATATTACATTTTCTACACCAAACTTATCATTTAGCTAAGGATATTCTATAAGACTTTGATTTAATCCATTTTAATGAAGAAGGAGGTTATTTCAAAGCGTTTAAGTCAGCCAAACCATCCTCGCCTTCCAACCAATCAAAATATAACACATGGTGTGCTAATAAGATAAAATACAACTTAAAGGATGGACAAATTTTCCCTTATTTCGTAATTTGAGTATAACTTCTTGCTCGGACCTCCATTTAACACACCGTTTATTTTGTTACAAACCTAATTTATATATATACAACTTTTTAGTTTTTACCTCAAGTCAATTGTTATATTATAATGGTCAAAACTAGTCTCCAATATGAACATTCCTACCAAAAACTTTAAAATTTTATGTTTGTAACTAATTTGATCTTTCATGATTTATGAAGGGAGCATTAGAATAAAAATAATAAATTAACATTATCCATATCACATATGAAATAATACAACATTTAAAACTATATACGAACATATAAAAGTGGGGTCATTACATCCTACCCTCATTATAAAAAGTTTGGTCCCCAAACTTTACTTCCATTAATTTTCAAACAGGTATGGATATTTAATACTACATCCTATGTATGGAAACTTAAAATCTATAACGTTCGAAACTTATGTCCAGTAGTCTACGGGTTCATAACCTATGCTGTGATACCACCTTTGTCACGACCCGTCCCAAAGTTAGTAGGGAACGAGCGTCTTGACATGCCACCAAAGCGTTCAATATTCTGGATTTAATTTGTATCCTTAAATAAATGCAACAAAAATACATTCATATGGTCATGAATCGTAAACTACTAAAAGGAAGGAATTACATCATCAGAGCTTTCTAAAAGGAAACTTTACATAAGTTACAACGAGTTTACAACTTAAGATAAAATTTATAACCTATTACATGCTCTATGTGATAAACCAAACATTTTACATAAACTAACAAAAAGAGCTCTAAAAGCCAAATCTTCAATATAGTCCTTTTACATTCCATCCTTGAGCATAGTTATTTCCTAAAAAATTATTACAACGTTAGCGAAAAGCCGAATGAGATTTAATCTCCAGACATTCCAAGGTTTTTCATAAAACAAGGTGAGGATCAATATGAGGAAATATTTTAACTGGAAATTATTACAAACTTATATTATAGACTGGAATTGAAAAAAACTAAAAACTTACAGTAAGAGAAGAAGTCCACCGGAATGTAACCGGAATGTTCAAACTTATTACAATAAGAGAGAGAGAGAGAGAGAGAGAGAGAGAGAGAGGTAAATGTAAGCGTATTCAATGAAGAGGGGAAGCCCTCTATTTATACAAAAGAAAGGAATCAATAATTCCTGAAAAGGGGCCCTCCATGTTGAAAGGCTTGACAAAGTCTCTTGTCTTCTAATGTCGGCTAATGGGCCAAGTGGGGCCACAGAAGTCACGGGCATCTGCAAGTGGGTCTGTGAGTCACCAGGGGGTCCTACCACTTTCACCGAAAGTAGTGAGCCTTGTCCATATGCGTCGGCTGAGCATCTTTCTGGGACCGACAGGGGCCAGGTGGGCCATTTATCCCAGATTGATTGATTTTCTCAAATCATCTAGGCCATCTGCGCCAGGGCTGGGAAATGGATTATCCAACGGTCGTGTTGGAAAGGCTGAACTCAGTGAGTTGAAGAAGGCCTCCATCGTAGGCTCAGTGGGAATATTGGTGTCAAACATGTCACCAATGTAAGGATCGTCCTCTGGGTTCTGAGATTCTCCGGCCAGGCAAAAGAAAGGATTATCTTTTGAGGCAGAGGTCATTGATGCGTCATCATCATCATCTGAGGGAAGAGGAATGGGATTCCGGGAGCTAGAACTGGTCTTAGCTGGAACGTCAGGAGTAACACAAGCTCAAAAAGCAGATTTGAATTGGCTATGAGTGTAATCCATAACTTTCTGGAGAAGCTCAATCTCTGTAGCTTTAGGATACTGCTTCATCATGGCAGCTTTTAACCTTTCAATGGGGTTAACTGCAGGTGTCATTTGTTCTGCAGGAGGGGGAGATTCTTCCACCAAATCCATGTTATTTCTCAAACTTCCTTTAATCTGGGAAATGGTAGAATCTAAATCAACTCCGCTCCACCACCGGTAAAAGAAGATGCGTTCAAGTAGAGGAACATTGAGATTGTTAACTCTACAACGCAGATCCCATCTGGAGATCCAAGGAATGCTCATCTCTGAGAAAAAGAGTAGGGTGTTTAATCCTACCGGAGTTTTGTTTTTCCCTTTTAAAAGAGGATGAAATTGACATCAAGGAAGAAAAAGTTTAGCCTGGGTAATTTCATCAGGGAAAAAATCAATTCATGGGCCAAATTTGTCCCACCAATTGATAACCCATCATGGGTAAGATTTTTTCAAAGAATTTGGGCACAAAACAAAAAACCAAGTATGCTTGTGCTCAGCATTTTGATAATAAAAAGCTTTTGTCCAAGCCTGGACATAATCCCAATAATTATAGGATCCACCAGCATGCGAACTCAATTATCGCGCTTTTAAAGGATGGATTCCCCATTCTCGGGGAGATATGATTTTTTTCAAAACAGCCTTGCTACAAGCAATGGGGGATTGAGAATTTCCCCGATCTTTATTGGTATGACTAAACACCACTGAATCAGTTTCCACGAGAATCGCCTCGTATACCGTCCGGTATTTGCCTTATGGAACCTCATAATTATGAGTATCAAGATACAGGGACTTAATTTCCCATGGAGAAGTCATCTGCTTCTCATCCTCATCATTAAGGATTAGTACCAATTCCGATGTCCTTTGATTAGGAATGAAATTCTACTTAATTGTTTCCAAGACCTCTTTAGCAGATTTCTTCTTGCTAAAAGGGTTAAGAGGGGGAGCATTCTTCTCCCTGTTCTTCGCGCTCTGGCGAATGAACTCCATATAATCCTGTATCGGAGGATATTGATCTTCATTGATCACAATTTTTTCTTTTCCAGGCCGGTGAGAATACCCACGGCCTCTGCCACGCCCACGAGAGGGGCCACTCATCGGTCCTGCAAAAACTCTCTAGTTAGAAAATCGGGAAGAGAGTTATTTTCCCCTTTGATATGTTCTATATCAAAATCAAAAGCTGATAAATTTGCTTGCCATCTGGCAAAAATTTGTTTTGAAACAATATTTTCAACATCTTTTTGCAAAACCTGTTTAACAGCACTACAATCAATTCGTAGCAAAAATTTCTGATTTAATAAATCATCTTGAAATTTTGAAATGCATTTAACAACAGAAAAGATTTCTTTCTTAATGGTGGAGTAATTTTTTGAGGCATCTTTCCAAGATCCTGAAGTAAAACGAACAAGTTCTTCTTTTTTAGTGGAAGAATTTCTTTGTTTTAAAATACCACCAAAACCTAAATCTGAGGCGTCAGTCTCGACAATTTTGAAAAACGAAGGGTTGGCTAAAGCTAGACAAGGTAATTGCTTGACTTTCAGTTTAATTTTCTGAACAACTTTAGTATGCTCATCAGTTCAGGGAGCAGGGTTCTTTTTCAATCTTGAGTAAAGAATAGCACTGTCTTGTGCAAGATTTTTATAATAGTCACCAATATAATTGAGACTACCCAGAAATCTTTGAAGTTGAGTTTTCTCCCTAAGTTCATCTGGGAATTTAGAAGCAAACTCAATACTTCTGTCAATGGGGAGTATTTTCCCCTCTCCAATGTTATGCCCTAAAAATCAAACATTAGTTTGAAAAATTTTCATTTTAGGGGCGGAGACAACTAAACCATTAGTTTTAACAACATCTTTAAAAATCTTTAAATGTTTAAAGTGTTGGTCAATTGAATTAGAGAAGATAAGGATATCATCAATATAAACAATTGAAAAATCTGAAAAAGGATTAAAAATATCGTTCATGATATTTTGGAATTCAGAAGGGGCGTTCTTAAGCCCAAAAGGCAAAACATTCCATTGGTAATGGCCAAAAGGGACCACAAAAGCAGTTTTATACCGATCTTGTGGTGCAATTTGGATCTGCCAATAACCAGATTTTAAATCAAATTTTGAGAAAATCTTGGCAGAATGCAACCTATCTAATAAATCCTTTTTATTAGGAATTGTATACCTTATCCATTGCAAAACATTGTTAAGAGGCTTATAATTTATTACAAGCCGAGGAACACCTCGTTCCGGTTCAGCAGCCTTATTAACATAAAAAGCTGTACAACTCCAAGGAGAATAACTCTTAGTTATAAGCTTTTTATTTAAAAGACTCTGAATCTCATTCTTACAAAGGTCAAGAAATTCAGTCTTCATTTGACACTTATTATCATAGTGGCCAAACTTACCACATTTAAAGCATTTAGGGCCAGATTTGTTAGTTTTCTTTTTAACAAATTTCTTTTTATGTTTATATTCTTTTTCTTTAGGAATATAAGACCTTTTCTTCTTACGTTTATAGGTGGGTTTTTTAGAGACCTTTTTAGTCTTTTTAGAGACTTTACGAGTAGAGGTCCCCTGAGTGTCGAAAGCAAATTGCTCGCAAAACTCACCTAGTTCTTTCTTTCCAGAAAGATTATGTTTCTTAAGTTGTCTCTGCAACTTAAGGTCATTACAAAGAGAGAGACCCTCTTGGATGACAACACTTATGATCTGACCATAAGTGTAATTAGAGTAAGGGATAGAGATGCCATCATTGGCTTCTCTCATCTTCTTACGAACTTTCTCAGCGAAGAAAGTGGGAAGGCCATCAATGAATTTTGCTTACCAGTGCTCAGAGTTGCCATCGCCTCTCTGAGTAACCCTAGCAAGGAACACGTCCTTGTACCACCTAAACTGACTAAGAGTAGGACACCTAAGGTTTTGTAATAATTCTCTATTACGCTCGTTATGGTAATCTATACTGCCAACAAAATGATGGACACTAGCAAGCATAAGGGTGTAAACAGCATCCTGTACTCCTATATCTTGTAATTATTCATTTTTGATAATTTTTACAGCAGAAAGAATCTCATTTCTCTGATGTTCGGTCAGAATATTTCCCCACCATCCTCTGATGGTACCAGTGAATCTAGCAGTTATCATCAGCGCAATGCTATGATCAGGAGCATCATTATGTTTACATATGGTGGCATACATAGACATTTGATGAATCATTTCATAAATCTGAGATTCAGATTTACCATCCAGATTCCAATCATAGATTGATTTATCGTGGAAAGTATTCTGCATCACGGTGCTCTCTTCGAAGAGTAAATCCTGAGGAGTTGGCCTATGGTAGTAATTTCTAGCCGGGCCAATATTATTACTATAAGTAATTTTATTAACCTCAGGAGGACGACCAAAAGAAAGTTCAAATCCTTGAACATCTTTTAAATAGATGTTTGATTCAATATCAGAATCAGAATCATCATGGGATAAAGTGTTAAGCTTTAACCCTTTGAGATCTTTCTCGATATCTTTAAGCTAGGACATAAACTCTGTTTTGGTTCCAATTTTAAAACCTTTGACTTCAACAGGTGGTTGAACAATGGGTTTAATAAGACTTTTAGTAAAGTCTGGGGGAGTCCTAACAGGGTTATGTGCCTGAGTGTTCTCAATTCTATTGAGTTGTTTACCTATCGTGTTAAGGATAAGGTTGGTGTAATTTCCTTGTTTAAACAAGGGAGTCAGATCCTTCTTGTGCGTAAGAAGTCTGTCATCATGTTCTATCCTAAGAAAGGCACTAGCTTCTATAATAGGAGCAGTACTACTTTGACTGGTGCTACCGGTTTCTATGGATAGGGGTTCAGTCGGGGGGTGAACAGCAGATATAATCTGTTTATTCACTGTGGTCCATTTAGTTTCATGTTTAACCTCAGTTTTAGGTTTACTTTCAGTTTCAAGAACAAAGAGTTTTCTATCTTTGGTAAACATAAGAAACCAAACAGCAAAAGAAGTAACCAGTTGGTTCTCTTCCACCCATTTATAAAATTCATTTTTATAAAATTCTAACATGGTTTTATCATATTTGTTAAAGTACCAAGTCCTAAAACTATCCCATTCAGGTGAGTTAAACTGAGCACTTATCTCTTTCCTATTAATTGTAAAAATCATTAAAAGAAAGAGGTTTAAAGTCTGACATTCATTTCAGACGGCGTAGGGGATTCCCTGCGCTGAGAAGATTCCTTCCTCTCATAAATACCATGCGGTATTTGGTCATGGGTAAAAGTACCATGAACGTTCATATCATCTTGATATGAAAGGTTTCTAGGGTTATATTCACAAACAGAGTGTCGTGAAGTGGATGGAGGATAGGTAACAAAAGGGGCTATAGAAGAGTAATTCCTAGAGGATTGACACCTATTAAATTTTCTAAAATTTAGAAAAAAATCTCCATCTTTCTCCTCAATGATGTCTTCAACATCATGATTCTGACGAGGTTGAGGAGGAACAGCTTTTTTTATAGCCCAAGTCTCTGGGAAGTCAATTTCGTCCCAACTTATAGTTCTAGGTGTGTGAACATTAGAATCTATAAGATGCGTGTCAATTAACACAGTTTTACCGAAAGGACTTAATTGCTTAATATATTTAAAGAGCTCGATACTCTTATCTTGCTCATCTAGACTAAGGGTTTGTTCCATAGTCTTAATAGCATATTTGCTACGAAAGTTATACCAGTTAGTGTTGTATATAACTTTAGGATGGACCTTAGGAATAGTCCACCTGTTCAGATCCTTCTGAACATCAAACTCAATCAAAGAAGAGTTCTTCGTGAACTCTTGTGTTGTGTGTGTATTAATGGTGTGTGATTCCATTATACAGATGTTAATATTTAGAATAGTAATAACCCTATGATCTAGAATAGGAAAACATTATACAAATCAAAATTTTTATTTAAATAAAACAATATGCAAATCAAAATTCTAGATCTAAATGAAATTAATATTTAAATTGAAATTCGCCATTTAAATGAATATAATAAGCTGAATTAGAAATCACTTTTGATACCCAGTGGTCAACGATTTACTTTGGGAATAAGCCTAACGCCTCCTCGGCTAAACGGCAACCCGGTTACGCGACAAGTTACCAGTATATCACAACCAGATTTCTACTTCTCCTGATTATTATCATTTAAATTAGGTTTTCAATATGAATAGTAATCATTTACATTAGGATTTTAATGTGAATAGTGATTATTTAAATTAGAATTCTGATGTGAATAGTAAATTACTATTCACGCCGGTGAATAGTAATCTTACTCTTACCGAAGCAGAGTAACATTACTATTACGACGACATATCTCAGATCATCTGTATTACTAACCTAAATACTAACACACAATTTAGCCAATCATGGCTCTGATAACAACTGGCGCCAGTTTACAACTTAAGATAAAATTTATAACCTATTACATGCTCTATGTGATAAACCAAACATTTTACATAAACTAACAAAAAGAGCTCTAAAAGCCAAATCTTCAATATAGTCCTTTTACGTTCCATCCTTGAGCATAGTTATTTCCTAAAAAATTATTACAACGTCAGCGAAAAGCCGAATGAGATTTAATCTCCAGACATTCCAAGGTTTTTCATAAAATAGATACCTGTTCAAGCAAGAACATAAGGCATATATATATATATATAGAGAGAGAGAGAGAGAGTGAGGCATTAATTTGCAGTAGTATATTTATATATGAATGAGAGTATGTAGAAATGAATAGCTCAGAATAGAACATATGCAACAATTCAAAGCCAATATCTTTTTCTTCCAATCATATCATTTTAATGGACAAGTACACTATAATACCGTATTCTTTTACCGTATTATTCCCCAGTAGTTAAGGGTCAATCGAAATTTTTTGTCACAACGCCTTATTTAGGGCACAACAACGATAACCCAGCGGAAAGGTCAGTCACTAAGAGAGGTCCCTTAGGCCGAATCTTATTTTCCAATATTCAATATCATTTTCAAAACTCTTTTTAATCGGTATGTCTATATGGACAAATATAAACATATCACAAGGAATCAATCATCAGTATCATATGAATTTTGAGAATAAAAGAATTTCACAAATATATATATATATTCACACTATCATATAATTAAAACACACAAGGAATGACAGAGTACTCAACTAAAAAGAGGTTCGAAGTTACAGGTATCGGGTTATGGATCACTAAGATGAAATTTCTTCTTAAAATCCTTCGTACTTTATCTCACTATTTATCTATGATCTTTTGAATAAATATCATGCTATAAATGACCCCAAGGGCTCTATTTATATTTTTTCAAAGTTATTTGGGTGTTGACATGTGTCTGGGTGACTAAGCTTTCATTTTGGTGAGTCGACATTGATATGTCGCGTAATGAACTGGTCTTCCAGTCTTATTTCACCACATGTCGACACATGTTTTAGCTTTTAGATGTGCGTGACATGTGTTTTAATCTTTATTTCTATGGACAACACGTGTACGGTGGAGGTGTCAAACGAGCACGAGGTGTCAAGCACGAGGTGGAAAGGTATTAGGGGTATAAGGGTCATTTTACACATAGAGGGTATTTTAGTAATTTCACACTATATATTTTCAATATTTCTTAGAGGTCCTTGAAGATATTTTATTTACAAAATAGTTGATTAAGTACGAAAAGTGTGCGCGTGTAAAGTGCACAGTCGTTGTTTTCGTTTCGCCAACTCAATACAAAAACCTAAGTTACTACTACACTTGCGAGGCAAGCACAGCGGTAAGTCGGGTATCGAAAATCCACAGGGACAAGTTGTTAGAATTTATAGGATTTAATATTCCGAAATAAAAGTGTAAAAGATGATTACAAACTAAAAGGAAAAGTTAATCTAGGCAATGTGTTGAAACTAGATTATGAAAGCGAGTAAAACTATAGGTTGCGTCGAATATCCCTCACCCGAGTTAATTAGTATAAAATGGTCACATGGGTCGACGAGTTATTACAAATGCATCTCGTTTTGACAGTTAATTAAATCAAGGGTTTTTACGCCCTAAATCGTCATAAAAGCCTAATAAGATTTTGGCGTCAACAAATATCCCAGAAATTACGCGCGAAAGGTCATAAGCACGGGACATACATGATATGCCCCGTCAAATCTCCTAGGCGTAATAACTAGGACAACACACTCGAAATAGACCCGTAAACTCCATCACCAAAGCAAAGCAACGCGTCAACCCGAGTGAGTTCAATTCAAACACAACCTAATTTAAGTTACCTAGAAAGCATGTTAAAAACGCGATAAATGGAAAGCGGTAAAATTACACTACAAAGCAAGTAATCAAAGCATGTAAACCTAAATTAAAAAGCTTGTAAATTAACTAGAAAGCAAGAAATGAAGAAATACAAACTATATTAATGGAGAGGATGATGAATAGTCAACATTCAAGCCCAAAAGTGTGTCAATCCAAGAAGAAATGAAGAAGAACTAAGCAAATCACCCAAACCCTAACTATTCTATCTTCTAAAACTATCTAAAAACGTTCACCTATGTTTATTACATCAACATTGGCTTATATACCAAGTCGGAATTAAATTAGAAAAGAAAAGAGAAAAGAAAAGAAAAATATCTGCTGAAAAACAGGGGGTCGATCGATCTACCATTTGGTCGATCGATTGACCATATAAGATGGGGCAAAAATAGGAAGGGTCGATCGATCTACCATTTGGTCGATCGATCGATCAAGCAGGGGCAAACTGCATTTTCCCCTGTTTTGGCTTGCATTTCCCCTCCGCTAAAATCGCCGTAACTTCTTCATTATGAATCAGAATCGCGCACCGTTTGCGGCCACGCGAAGCTTGCGAGGAGGGTTACAACTTCCATGAAGATGTTGGACCAGGTGCCCAAACTGTAAAATGACTAAAATGCCCTTGAACGTGCGGTTGTGTACGGAAATAGAGCGGAACGCATCCGAACTTCATACTTAGTACCTAAATACCTACAAAAGCCCAATTATACCTCATATAGCATGTTAACAATATAAACCGAGGTTGTCTGGTTAATGGGCTTAAATATAGAGATTAAGGCACCCGAGTGAGCTAAAATGCGTAGGTTCGGAGGATGAAATACGCGATATTTGCGTATTATCACACCCCCTAACTTTCACATTGCTAGTCCCTAGCAATGAAATACGATGCAACAAGAACTACAAGCAAACCAAAAGCATGACATAGTACACAAGTATGGTATAAAAGTAATAAAAAGATAAGGCCACTTTCGCGGGCGATTCGATTGCATTTAGCATATGCAATAAGCCGTTAAACCCCTAGGTCACCCTAGTGGACGAGTGTCGTCTCGTGAGGGTTTTCAGAGATGGTACCCACAAACATCACATGGTTTCCTCAAAATATGCCCAAACCAACATGTGACAAGCCCAACAATGGCGAAAAAGATTTCTTACGCATTATTAGCACATTTAATGAATTCAAACAAAAGTCCAAATCATTAACATTATAGAATGCACATCATAGAATTGAAACCTTAAAATGTGGGAGGGGAGCGAGCATATGCAAAGTGTGATTTGGCAAAAACTTAAATAAACCGGATACTAAATTAAAGCAAGCACATATTCAATACTCACGGGCATTACGCTCATCAAGCGAATTCACTCGAAACAGGGAGGTAACACACGGAACATGCGGGCTAAAGAGTAATTGTAAATGGAAACTAGGTCGCGCACATGTCACAAAAGAAGAATGCTATATATAATCTGAAAAATGTAATCTCAATGAAGGATACCGCACACTAAAAGAGGTGAAATGCATTTTCACAGATTATCACAACTATTAGGACTTTTAAATTACATGATCCTAAGATCACATAGGACTTGTAGGGTTATAATTTAGGTATGGCTAGGGTACAAAACGAAGGATATGTATGTACGGATTCAAAGTGTTCGGAATGAAAACTCGGGATAATGGGATAATGCGGGCAATATCAAAAATGGAAAACAAGTTCCAAAAAGGCATTAGATATATCATCGGGGAGAGTAATCAAAGCTTATTGAACTATATACAACATATACAAACTTCTATTTCTTTTTCTTTTCTTCTTTTTCTCATTTTCTCTTTTGTTTTCTTTTGCTTTTTGCTTTCTCTTTTTCTTCACTTTTTTCACTACTTTCTTTTCTTTACTTATCAAACTCTCATATGCCTAAATTGCAATCGACATCATAACAACATCATTCAATACCAAGTAACATTCCAAACAAAGGTATGGAAAGTGTATGTATGGGCTAAAACTCCAATTTAGAGTTAGTTATGGTAATGGGGTTATGAAACAAAAGGCTAATATTTAGGCTCAAAGGGGTTAACGAGGGTAAACATATAAGGGTGAGGTCAAGGCTAATATGGGTGATATATCAAAGAGGGCCTATGATCATTTCACAAAGTTTACGCAATTCTCGAATCAATACAATATATGAAAATCATGATCAAGTAACACATTTCAAGTATGAACTCAATTAATGAACGGTCAAATGAAAGAATAGTGAGATTAACAACGAATTCAACGTTTTCAATGAGAAAAGAATAGTGTATACACTCACAAATGACGAAAGGTACAAAGCTTACTCGGTGTAAGTATATACAATGCAACAAAAGATTACCGAGTTATAAAAATCTTAAACCAAATCAATATAACAATAAAAATGCATGTGCTCATGGGATTAAAGTTTAACTCATGAAGTTAATCATAATATCAATAAGTGAGACTAAAGTCTAATAACTTCTAAAATCGAGAACATGCATCATTGGGTTGTCTATTGGATCGGGCAATTATTGAAATTTATCATCGGAAACAAAGGCAAAATGCCCAAAAAAGGAGAAAAAATAAAGAAAATCTTTTTGAAATTTTTGAATTTTTCTAAGAAAAGCATACTAAGTAACTAACATGTGAGCAAAAACATGGACTAAAATAAGAAATGGATAGAATATCCCACACCCCCTAACTTAAAACTTGACATTGTCCTCAATGTAAATTAAGAACCATGTCAAAGAGAGGAAAATAATGATATTACCCAAAATTGGAGCGATCCCCATAAGAACAAGTCGAAAGAATCTACAAAACAAGTTAGTACCGAGCATAGCAAAAACAAATAAGAAAGAGTTAACTAATTACACTAGACTAAATTGAAAAGGAAAGAAAAAATAAAAAGCTAACTATATACAACCTACTATTTAGACTTCACACTAACTGTACACTAGAAGTCTAAATAGCTGAGGGTCCACCATAAGAACGATTTGACTTTGGAGGATAACCGGTGTACCCTCACATACAAGCATGCCTTCCGAAAAATATGAATTCCGTTCTAACAACGGAAGGCATGTGTAAGGCGAAAGAAATGAACCATCGCCAATTAAAAGTTTTGGTGGGACGATGGGGGATTTGGATAAGGCGGGTGACAAAAACAAGTGGGGACCGAGAAAAGCCGAATATCCTCCCAAGGATTTTGAAGTTGGAATGAGAGGCGGCGCACACAAAGGCAAAGATGCGATCGTGGAGGGCGACTCGAGCAAGTACTCCTCATCGGCGATAGGGTTTAAAGAATTAAAGTTCGAAACCGAATCATCGGGTACTTGTTCCGGTGGGGTAATAGAGAATGAAAATGGGGATGAAAGAAATTCAAACTCATGAGACGAATCATCATCGCATGAAGTTGGAATTTCAAAGGAAATAATATCATTTTCAATGAAATGTTCTTCTTTGGGGGCCAAAGAAGAAATCATTTCATTGCAAATAGATATTACGTCATTTTCATCCTCACTTTCAATATCTATTACGAGATGGGCAAAGTCTAGAATGGCTTGTTCCAAAGTAGGTACAAGTACCTCATTTGGTTCAAAACATTCCTCGACTTCAAAAGTCTCGGAAGCAAAATCGTCGTCGGACTCAAATAATAAATCCAACTCATGTTCCCACGAACGATTTTCTTCCCGATAGCGATTTTCAATTTTCTCATTTTCATACATACGCAAGCCCTCACCGAATGTCATGGGTCGAGGTGCGGATGCATGAAAATGGGAACTTTGAAAATTACCATCGGACTTAAATGAAAACTCATTATTATAGGAATTTTGAAAACTATTCGAATTCGTTTCAAAATTCCTATTATAAGGAGGTAAAGGCCCAAAATCATTATCATCATCATCAAAATTCCAATAACCTAAATTTTGACTTTCGTTATACTCGCCCAAAGTCATATTTGAATTTGTTATACTTTGGGATTCTAAGTATTCACCGAAAGTCATAGGTTTGCGAGAATTTTGAGAATTATGACAAGGATTACCGAAAGAATTGGAATAAGACATGCTTACCCCAAAAATGGCTCGAAGTGGCGGATTCCACGAAGTAAGTGCGCGCGGGAAAAAATTCGAGCATTTTTAAGTGCTCAAATGTGGAAGTCCTGCAAAATATTAGCAAATAATACAAATAGAAAGAAAATACTATGAAATACTAAATCAAATAAAGTCTAAAACAAACTCATCCCCGGCAATGACGCCATTTTGATTAAGTGCAAAAAGTGTGTGCGTGTAAAGTGCACAGTCGTTGTTTTCGTTTCGCCAACTCAATACAAAAACCTAAGTTACTACTACACTTGCGAGGCAAGCACAGCGGTAAGTCGGGTATCAAAAATCCACAGGGACAAGTTGTTAGAATTTATAGGATTTAATATTCCGAAATAAAAGTGTAAAAGATGATTACAAACTAAAAGGAAAAGTTAATCTAGGCAATGTGTTGAAACTAGATTATGAAAGCGAGTAAAACTATAGGTTGCGTCGAATATCCCTCACCCGAGTTAATTAGTATAAAATGGTCACATGGGTCGACAAGTTATTACAAATGCATCTCGTTTCGACAGTTAATTAAATCAAGGGTTGTTACGCCCCAAATCGTCATAAAAGCCTAATAAGATTTTGGCGTCAACAAATATCCCGGAAATTACGCGCGAAAGGTCGTAAGCACGGGACATACATGATATGCCCCGTCAAATCTCCTAGGCGTAATAACTAGGACAACACACTCGAAATAGACCCGTAAACTCCATCACCAAAGCAAAGCAACGCGTCAACCCGAGTGAGTTCAATTCAAACACAACCTAATTTAAGTTACCTAGAAAGCATGTTAAAAACGCGATAAATGGAAAGCGGTAAATAAACGCGGTAAAATTACACTACAAAGCAAGTAATCAAAGCATGTAAATAAAGCATGTAAACCTAAATTGGAAAGCTTGTAAATTAACTAGAAAGCAAGAAATGAAGAAATACAAACTATATTAATGGAGAGGATGATGAATAGTCAACATTCAAGCCCAAAAGTGTGTCAACCCAAGAAGAAATGAAGAAGAACTAAGCAAATCACCCAAACCCTAACTATTCTATCTTCTAAAACTATCTAAAAATGTTCACCTCTGTTTATTACATCAGCATTGGCTTATATACCAAGTGGGAATTAAATTAGAAAAGAAAAGAGAAAAGAAAAGAAAAATATCTGCTGAAAAACAGGGGGTCGATCGATCTACCATTTGGTCGATCGATCTACCATATAAGACGGGGCAAAAATGGGAAGGGTCGATCGATCTACCATTTGGTCGATCGATCGATCAAGCAGGGGCAGACTGCATTTTCCCCTGTTTTGGCTTGCATTTCTCCTCCGCTAAAATCGCCGTAACTTCTTCATTATGAATCGGAATCGCGCACCATTTGCGGCCACGCGAAGCTTGCGAGGAGGGCTACAACTTCCATGAAGATGTTGGACCAGGTGCCCAATCCGTAAAATGACTAAAATGCCTTTGAACGTGCGGTTGTGTATGGAAATAGAGCGGAACGCATCCGAACTTCATACTTAGTACCTAAATACCTACAAAAGCCCAATTATACCTCATATAGCATGTTAACAATATAAACCGAGGTTGTCTGGTTAACGGGCTTAAATATAGAGATTAAGGCACCCGAGGGGGCTAAAATGCGTAGGTTCGGAGGATGAAATACGCGATATTTGCGTATTATCAATAGTCCCTTTTGTATTTTCATTTTAGTCCCTAAAACTTTCTTTATTTAAAATCAAGTCCCTAAAGTTTCATAAAACTATATTTTCTACCCCAAAACTTATCATTTAGCTTAGGATATGCTATATGACTTTGATTTAATCCATTTTGATGAAGAAGGAGGTTATTTCAAAGCGTTTAAGTCGGCCAAACCAGCCTCCCCTTCCAACCAATCAAAATATAACACATGGTGTGGTAATAATATAAAATATAACTTAAAGGATTGAGAAATTTGCCCTTATTTTGTAATTTTAGTATAACTTCTTGCCCGGACCTCCGTCTAACACACCATTTATTTTGCTACAAACCTAATTAATATATATACAACTTTTTAGTTTTTACCTCAAGTCAATTGTGATATTATAATGGTCAAAACGAGTCTCCAATATGAACAACATTCCTACCGAAAACTTTAAAATTTTATGTTTGTAACTAATTTGATGTTTCATGATTTATGAAGGGAGCATTAGAATAAAAATAATAAATTAACATTATCATATCACATATGAAATAATACAATATTTAAAACTATATATGAACATATAAAAGTGGGGTCATTACAAGTGATCTTAGAAACTTTTAAACTACCTTGAAATGACAGGGTACATTCAGAATTGAAGATAAAGATGTGAGAAAGGCAACACTTGGAGTAATTTAATAACGAATTTGGGAGAGAAAAATTCGAAAACATTTGGTGTACGATCTGATTGGGTAAGTCTGAGTATTTTAACAAAGTGATGCTATCATATTAATTACTTTATATAACCGACTGGATGGGTAAGTCCGGGTATTTTAGCATGGTGATATTATGTTATGAATTCTATTTATGAGCTACCTGGGTAAGTCCGGGTATTATATAAGGGTGATGCTATATTATTGATTTAATTGGTGAGAACTTAAATTAGTTGAGTGCTAGGGGTAAGACCTAGGATTAGTAGGCTAGTGCTTCGGGTGATAGGTACGGATTAGCCGAATTTTATGAATATATATATATATATATATATATATATATATATATATATATATTTGTTATAAATATTGTATTTATCCTATTTAAGTGGATGTCCACTCCTATTAGGACTCTACTAACTTGTACTATAAATAAGGGGTGACCCCCCCATTTGTTAGACACCAATTAATGAGAACTCTTTCTCTCTCTAAAATTCTCTCTGTGCCCTATTTTTCTCAACACGTTATCAGCACGTAGCGCCGATTTTTTTTTCTTCTAAAGTGCGATAGTACTGCCGCCGTGTATATTGACGTTGATTCATCTGCTTTCAATTGTGGTCAAACGCATCACCACCAATCAATTTAAAAATGTCAAATATTTCTAAACTCGAATTTGAAGCACTTGAAATTTCTGGGGTGAATTATCTGAATTGGTCTCAAGACGCTGAACTCCACCTTCAAGCTCGAAATCTTGGTGATGCAATAACACTTGAAAATACTATGTCCCGGCAGGACAAAGCTAAGGCCCTAATATTCCTTAGGCATCACATACACAATGATTTGAAAAGTAAGTACCTTACAGTGAAAGATCCTCTTGATTTATGAAACTCCCTGAAGGAGCGTTATGACCACCAGAAATCGGTCATACTTCCAAGTGCACGCCATGAATGGCTCAACTTGAGATTTCAAGATTTCAAGACTGTGTCTGAATATAATTCTGCTATGTTCAAGATTACCTCCAAACTAAAGCTATGTGGAGAAAAGGTAGAGGATGCAGATATGTTAGAGAAAATATTCTCAACTTTTCACGCCTCGAATATGCTCCTACAACAGCAATATCGAGAGCGAAGGTTTAAAAGGTACTCGGAACTAATCTCATGTCTCCTAGTTGCTGAACAGAACAATGACTTACTGATGAAGAATCATACATCTAGACCCACTGGATCTGTAGCACTCCCTGAAGTGAATGCTAACTCTGTTCAGAATAATGAAAGAGGCCAAGGAAATATGCGGCGGGGCCGTGGCAACTCCAGAAGAGGTGGCTACAATATTCATGGACCTAGACAAAATATGAAATTCAAGAACCACCAGAAGTGGAATAATCACAGCAATAAAGGGAATCAGAAGTCAAATCCACAAAATCCAAATGATATTTGCCATAGATGTGGCCGCAGTGGGCATTGGACACGTACCTGTCGTTCATCCAAGAAATTAGTTGAAAAATATCAGGCCTCGAAAAAGAAAATGGAGACAAACATTGTGGAAGGTCCTGAAGACCGTTGGAAACTTGACGACACTGATCTCAATTTCAATGATTTTTTCGAAGATGTGGATGGATATGCTATTGATAACGAGACATTTGATAACATGCTTGGAGAACCACCTCAGACGGTCCTGAAGACCTAAATGATTATGATTTATCTATTTATTTATTTATTTATTTATCTGCTTCATCTTTTCTATTGAGACATTAGTAGTTTATCCTTAGAGCTTAGACAATTTTATATCGTTATTTTGAGATTTTAATAGTTAATGGAATGGTTTTTGATCATTTTTTTTATGCTTATATAATTGGTGGATTGAATTTCAATTTATGTTTAATTATGTTAAAGGTATGGATCCGAAAGTAAGCGCAAGCAATGATACTTGTCTAGTAGACAGTGGGACAACCCACACCATTTTGAAAAACCAAAAGTTTTTCTCAGACTTGGTATACAATACAGCAAATGTTTCCACTATAGCTGGTCCTGCTAAGATCATTGAAGGCTCCGGAAGAGCCCACGTGGTGTTACCTAATGGTACCCACTTATTCATAAATAATGCTATATACTCAAGAAATTCCAGAAGAAATTTATTGAGCTTTAAGGACATAAGAGTGAACGGGTATCATATTGAAACATGTAATGAAGATAATAAAGAGTTTCTTTGCATTACATCTAGTGTTGGAAGCCAGAAGCTCACACTAGAGAAATTGCCTGCATTATCCATGGGGTTATACCATACAACAATTAATGTTGTAGAATCACATACTGTCATGAGCCGGAAGCTCAATGATCCTTATAATTTAATATTATGGCATGATCGATTGGGTCACCCTGGATCAAACATGTTGCGTCGAATCATAAACAACTCATACGGGCACTCGTTAACAAACAAACAACTTACCTTACCCGATGATCATTTTTGCACCCCTTGTTCTCAAGGTAAACTAATCACTAAACCATATTTTCTCAAAATTGCCTCTGAGTCACCATCCTTTTTACAAAGAATTCAAGGGGATATTTGTGGAACCATCCACCCTTTTAGTGGACCTTTTAAATATTTTATGGTTTTTATTGATGCGTCCACTCGTGGGTCACATGTTTGTTTGTTATCTACTCGTAATTTGGCCTTTGCAAAATTTCTTGCTCAAATCATAAAACTTAGAGCACATTTTCCTCATCAACACATTAAATCCATCCGTTTAGATAATGCGAGAGAATTTACTTCTCAAGTTTTTGATGACTATTGTTTATCACAAGGTATTGATGTTGAGCACCCAGTCCCGCATGTCCACACTCAAAATGGTTTAGTTGAGTCTTTGATTAAACATTTGCAACTTATTGCGCGACCTTTGCTTATGCAGTCTAAACTTCCAGTCTCTGCCTGGGGACATGCTATCCTACACGCTGCTAAGTTAATTAAGCTTAGACCCACGGCTTATCACCCTTTTCCACATTTTCAACTTGTGTCTGGATGTCAACCAAATATATCCCACTTGCGTAAATTTGGTTGTGCAGTGCATGTACCCATCCCTCCACCCCAGCGTACTAAAATGGGTCCCCAACGTCGTTTGGGAATATATGTTGGTTATGATTCGCCATCAATTATTCGTTATATTGAGACACTGACAGGTGATACATTTATCGCTAGATTTGCGGATTGTCATTTTGATGAGACACTCTTCCCGCCGTTAGGGGGAGGAAAGAACGTACCAGAAGTACGGTCCGTTCCTGAAGAACGATGAGAATTAACATGGAACACTTCCACTTTGTCTCATCTAGACCCTCGTAGTACTCAATGTGAGCATTAAGTGAAAAGGATATTGCATCTTCAGGAAATTGCAAATAAATTACCCGATGCATTCAATGATGCTGCAAAAGTAACCAAGTCTCATGTACCCGCTGCAAATGTGCCTGCAAGAATTGATGTACCAGTGGGACAAACATTGACATCAGCAGCAATTTGATCTGTTGCACGCCAGAAGCGTGGAAGACCTGTAGGTTCCAAAGACTCTGCTCCCCGGAAGCGGAGATCAAATGAAAAATCATGCCCTAATCACCCTCCCGAAGAGGTTATGAATAAAAGATCCACTTTCTCTGAAACCCCTGAAGAGGTTATTATTTCTGAAAACACACAAGTCACTGAAGTGACTATACAAGCCCCTGAAGAGGCAAAGGTACCTTATAATAATAACGAGATCTCTATGTTTTATACATATTCGGGAGAAATGTGGGATCGAAAAGAAACTGCCATTGATGACGTTTTTTCATATGCAGTAGCTACACAAATTTCAAAGGGCATTGATAACGATACTGAACCACGTACTCTAAATGAATGTCGACAAAGAGTAGATTGGCCAAAATGGGAAATTGCCATCAAGGCATAACTCGAGTCCCTAAATAAACGTGGTGTATTTGGACCTATAGTACAAACCCCAAAAGGTTTTAACCCCGTAGGTTATCGATGGATTTTTATAAGAAAAAGAAACGAGAAGAATGAAATCACTCGATATAAGGCACGACTTGTGGCGCAAGGTTTCTCACAGAAACCTGGGATTGATTTTGAGGAAACATACTCCCCTGTTATGGATAGTATAACTTTCAGATATCTGATTAGCTTAGCGGTCTCTGAAAATCTTGATATGAGACTCATGGATGTTGTGACCGCTTATTTATATGGGTACTTAGACACAGAAATATACATGAAAATCTCTGAAGGATTTCCTTTGCCTGAAGCAAAGCCGAGGAGTACGTACTTGATACGACTGAGACGTTCATTGTACGGTTTAAAGCAATCCGGAAGAATGTGGTACAATCGTCTTAGTGAATACTTGTCTAAGGAAGGGTATGAAAATAATCAAATTTGCCCTTGTGTATTTATAAAGAAATCCTCAAAAGGATATGCAATAGTAGCAGTCTATGTGGATGACATAAATTTAATCGGAACTCCAGAAGAGCTCGAAACAACTGCTAACTATTTGAAAAAAGAATTTGAGATGAAAGACCTTGGGAAAACTAAATTTTGTCTCGGCCTGCAGATCGAGAAAACTTCTAGTGGGATCTTAGTCCATCAGTCTAATTATACTGAAAATGTATTAAAACGTTTTAATATGGATAAAGCGCACCCACTAAGTACCCCCATGGTTGTTCGGTCTTTGGACATAAAGAAAGATCCATACCGTCCTAAAGAAAAAGATGAGAAAATATTGGGTCCAGAAGTACCCTATTTAAGTGCAGTCGGTGCATTATTGTACTTGGCGCAATGCACTAGGCCGGATATCTCATTCTCTGTAAATCTGCTTGCTAGATATAGTTCTGAACCAACCAAAAGGCATTGGGATGGTATCAAACATATCCAAAGATATCTACGTGGAACCACTAACATGGGTTTATTTTATTCATATAACTCTAATAGTTCCAAATTAGTTGGGTATGCAGATTCTGGATATCTCTCTGATCCTCATAAGGGTCGATCTCAGACAGGTTATGTATTTCTTTGTGGTAATGCTGCTATTTCCTGGCGTTCTACTAAACAAACTTTAGTAGCTGCTTCTTCTAACCACTCTGAAATTTTGGCTCTTCATGAAGCTAGCCGTGGATGTGTGTGGTTGAGATCTTTAATTCAGCATATTCGTAGTTCTTGTCAATTGTCTTCTATTACAAATACTCCAAGTACTATCTATGAAGATAATGCAGCATGTATATCACAAATTAAAGAAGGATTCATCAAAGGAGATAGAACCAAGCACATTTCACCAAAATTTTTCTTCACTCATGAGCTTCAGAAAAAAAATGAGATTGAAGTCATGCAAGTTCGTTCAAGTGATAACCTCGCTGATCTCTTCACAAAGTCACTGCCAAAGGCAACATTTCAGAAGTTTGTGTACGAGATTGGAATGCGTCGGCTCCACCAACGGTGAAATTGAATATATCTATTAGGGGGAGCATCTTATCAGGGGGAGTATACAAGAACATGTAATTTGGGACATTTGTGTGCTGTACTCTTTTTCCTTTAACTAGATTTTATCCCACTGGGTTTTCCTTAGTAAAGGTTTTAACGAGGCAGCATTAAGCACGTCCAACACCGACTCAATGGTCACAATAAATTGTACTCTTTTTCCTTCACTACGTTTTTTTCCCAATGGGTTTTCCTTAGTAAGGTTTTAATGAGGCAATAATCATTGAATGGTGGATATGGTGGACATCCAAGGGGGAGTGTTATAAATATTGTATTTATCCTATTTAAGTGGATGTCCACTCGTATTAGGACTCTACTAACTTGTACTATAAATAAGGGGTGACCCCCCTCCCCCCATTTGTTAGACACCAATTAATGAGAACTCTTTCTCTCTCTAAAATTCTCTCTGTGCCCTATTTTTCTCAACAATATTGATATATTGTAATACCCCATAATTTTAACGAATTTTAAAATGGGATTAATTAGGATTAATTGTGAGATATTCAAAATAAATCTGGATTTATATATTACTCGGGAACAAAGTAATAGGAAATTTATGTGAATATTACTTAGTGATTAAAAGTAATATATGATTATGATTTAATAAAAAATGTCACGAGTGATGAATACGACAATTATGGGAATTAAGTCAGGATGCGCGTGTGAGTCGGGTCGGGACTAAATTTAAAGGAATTACAAGTAAAATATTTTTATGTCATCCAATGGTCGTTTTGACCGTGCCAAAGTGTTTAGAAGAGTTAAATAGTGGAAAAACTCTACTTGGGTGTTTGATTTGGGTCTCGGGGTACTTTGGAACCGAATAGACACCCCAGATGGGTATTTTACTCATTTTAAATAAGAGGTGAACAGTTACAACAAAAATTGAGGATTATTATATAAGTCTAAAAGGTGGTAAGATACATTTCTCATCACCAAACTTAGAGAGAAATACCTAGGGGGAGTAAAAGATTTCTCTGAAAGTGAAGAGACACCTCTAGGAAGCCAAGAAGACAAGAAGCCAAAGGTCATCCTACACCATCACCGCCACTGAAAGTTGGTCGGAAAAGGGAGAAATGCACCAGTAGACTATCATCCCCAAAGGTTAAGACTTATAATTTAAAGTCAAGTGACTTAATCTTTGCAAAATTAGCATGTATAATGCCCATGTTAGGATAGTTGCAGAATTCTGAGAAATTGCATGATTTACAAATAAACCATGATGATTTTAATGGAATCCTTGATATGAGAAATATGTAAAACAAACCTCCTTTTGATTATATCTTTTAATCCACGAATTTGGAATCATTTGATAAAGAAAATCTGAGTTTTATATATTATTCCTGGAGAAATGATATAATATGAGTTTTCTGGAAATTATGAGAAATATCATGTTTAATCCAAACCTATTGGTGTTTTTGGTTGTTTAATGATTGGAAATCATTTGTACATATTGTTATATCATATGGAATGAATTATAAGGAGTTTGGTATCTTAACATAGATGATTTGAGGATGAAAATTGGTTAAACTCGTAGGCCAAATATGCAGAAACGATAGGCTCATACCTGTTCGATCGATCGATCGACCTTGAATGTCGATCGATCGAACAGATTGATCGATCGATCCAAGACTGTCGATCGATCAAAAATCCCAGAATTCATGTGTTGATATTTGTTTAAGTCTTGATTAAATTCCCCACTTCCAAGAATGCTTAGTAATGATGCTGAAATCTAGCACCACCAGATAAGTGATGATGAGCTCAAACAATAGTAACCATGGCAGCCATAGAGATGTAAGTGTATACGTGTGTAGAAGGAGATGAGTATAAGAGGAATAAGATAATGATGTATAGTGGTTCAGCCAATTAGGCCTACATCCACTGTGAGTGTGTGATCCACTAAGTATGGTCACTAATGGCCTTGGGTACAATGCACATAAGCTCACTTTCTCTCTCTACTGTGTGTACAAGCAGAGTTTTTTCTAGGGTTACAATTATCGATCGATCTCCCCTGTAGGGTTGTAGGTGACAAGTATATATAGGTCTTGGGGGTGTAGTGTACCCCCCAAGTATGCATGGTGCATGTGAATGATGATCTAGCAAATCCCCTGTTGACACCTGTAGATGAAAAATGATGACATAATATTCCCTCACGTGAAGGTGTGATTTTGTTATAACGGTCTCCCATGTGCCATGTGACCCTCACGCGCAGTGTTCCACGCGTCTCCCAAACCACGCGCTGTGATGATGTCACCCTCGGCCTTTAATATGAGGCCGAAGGAAAAGTTCCTTTCGGCAATGAGTCTGTCCTAATTTGGGCCTCGTACTGTCGTACCCTCGGGGGGTCGTCCGGAGCCTAACGAAGGGTCGGCCCCCTGAGGGGTCGCCCGGGACCTGATGAAGGGTCGGCCCCTAAGGGGTCGTCTGGAGCCTAATGAAGGGTCAGTCCCCTGAGTGGTCGTCCGGAGCCGAACGAAGGGTCAGCCCCCTGAGGGGTCGTCCAGAGCCTGATGAAGGGTCGGCCCCTGAGGGGTTGTATGGGCCACATGAGGCATAGGGCGCCCTCGGTATGGCCGAGGGTATATACGGGTATATCAATCACCCCCAACCCTTAGCCCTAGATGATGCTGAGATGGCTGAGGGATAATGTTGCTTTTGAGACTAAGTGTATGGTCTGTTTGATGAGTGACACCTGTCAAGCTGATGTGACAGCTGTCAAATTTTTATCCAATGTCGTTCCAATTTTCAAGGCGCAACGGCTGTATGCTTCTTGGGGCTTTGTGCCCTAATGATGTCCTCCTCGTGGGCTGTGCTTTGGCTTGGGTAATGGGCCCACTCATTACTAAGGTATATAAGCAATTTTTGAAACCATTCATTATCTTCTTCTTCTTCGCTCCCAAGCTCTCTCTCTCTATCTAGATTTCCAACAGACAAACCTCCATTTTTGCAAATTTCAGCATTTCGAGTTTGGCAGTCTCGCTCTTCCCTCCCAGGTAATCCCTCTGCCCTAGCGTCCTCTTTTCCTTCATTTCTTGCTTGCTTTCTTGTTTTAGGCTTATAGGGTAGGATTTTCCTTAGGGTGTTTCATAACTTTTCCGGCATCTTTTTCGGCGACTGGTTCTTGAGTGTTCTTAATTAAAACACTTGGTTTCTTTTGTTTCAATCCAAAAATCCAGTTTGGTCAATTGCAAACTTGTTCGTAGTTAGCTTAGAAATTCATCCAAGTGTAGGGTCTCCCCCTTAATGCTTAGGAGGCTTTACAGTTTAGCCGAGGAGTTCCCATACTTGAGAGATAAGCTCTTCATAGAGATTAGGTGAATAGAGGAAGAGGAGGAGAGGAGACGAGGGGCCGACCCTAATTGGGTACGACCCATTTTTCCCATTCCTCTTGCCACAATAAGACCCTCTGAGTCTTGTGGGTCATCTTGTCGTCCGACCGAGAGTTATTCGAGTGAGATGGATGAGAGAGCGTCGTCGCCAATTGGCGCTGGACCTTCTGGGAGAGGAGAGGCGTCTGACCTAAGCCCAGGCCGATAAGCCGAGGGTATGGTTACTTCCAAGGCTGTCCCTGTGTCAACTCTATCTTCACATGCCTTCCAGATGGCTTTTCCCTTAGGGCCTCTGACAGGTGATGAGGTCGAGGCCGAGGATGAGGGGACTGAGGATGATGAGGACATAGATGACCCAGTTGACACATCTCATGCCTCGTCTTATATTTCCTCGGTCAGGGATCGTGAACTCCTTCTATGGAGGCATGCATATGGTATTCCTCCCGCCATATCTATGAGGGTTCCCTCTGAGGACGAGAGGGTCTTTGAGGGTGAAGAGGGAGAGATAGCGGTGTACGAATAGATGTTTAAGGTAGGTGTCAGACTCCCTTTACATCCTGCTGTCGTAGATATTTTATCAGCCCTCGGCTTTGCCCCCTCTCAACTTCCACCCAACTCTTGGAGGACGATCCTTGGTTATGTCTCTTTATGGAAAAACGCTTTCACTTATGAGCCCTCGGCCGACGTATTCTTGGCCTGTTACAATATCACCTCCTCATTCAAATAACTTGGGTATTATCACCTGGGAGCGAGGAGGTCTGACAAAAAACTTCTCCACGTGGCAAAAACCTCCAACCACGATTGGAAGAAGAGATTCTTCTTTGTCTCCGGGGAATGGGAGTTTTCTGCCGAGGCACAACTTGTAGCTGACGGTCCGAGGGTCCCCAGAAGATGGTCTAACCCTTCAATGAAGGCCAGGTCAGACCCCAGACTTAGTCTGGAAGAGAAAGATATAGTTGACTGTTTGAGAGGACGAGGGAGAGGGAGTGAACTTCCAAAGTTTAAAGATCTGATGACCCCTCGGTTCCTCAAGGAAGCTGGTCTGAGGGTCGGCCCCCTGACAGAACTATGTGAGTTATATTATTTTTTCCATTCTTTACTTTTTTCAAGTGTTTCATCATTGCCTCTGAATTTTTCTGACGTGTCGTCCTCCTTTCACGTCGTCCTACTGGTATATCGAACTATCTCTGGGAAATGACTGCTCCCAGTTTGTTGTCAGGCTTGGCCAAGAAGAAAGGCAAGGAGCCTCAGAAAGCTCTGAGGAAGACGCAGACCGCAGGGCCGACACCTGCTGAGCCGATCGTCGATAGACAGAAGAGGAAAGAGCCCGAGGTCCCCGTAGACCCTCGGCGAGGATCACGGACGAGGGCAAGGGTTGAGGCATCTGAGGGAGCCACCTCTTCTTCTAGCACGGGGGCCTTCTGGTCCCAGAACTTGGCACTTCTGAAGGCCGAGCCATCATCACTCATTGCAAATTTGAGGGCGGCTAAGGCGTCAATGTTCTCTGATCCCTCGGCTGCCGACTACAAATTCTTGTCTAAAATGCCTCCGCCGAAGGTGTATGACTACGGTCTGCACGCCCGGGCTCAGGTACTTATCTTGCTCCATTCCCTTAACTGCATTCTTTCACCAACTGTTTCCTCGGCTTCTTAACAAGTTCTTTTTCTTATGCAGTATGTTTGTGCTTTTACCTCGGCCACCAAGTGGATGGCGGAGAATCTGGAGAAATTTCATGAGGCCGAGAGGGCCATCCAACACGAGGCTGATCTGCAGACCGACTTAGATACTGCAAGGGATGAGCTAGAGAGTGCTAGAACTTAACATGCAAGTATTCTGGATGACCTTACGAGGTAGCACGACGAAGACCTGAAGGCCAAAGACTTGCTCATCAAGGAGAAGGATGAAGCCTTGACTAACCTAGGGATTCAGCACAAGGCCAATCTTGCGGCGGTTGTCAAGAAGGCCGAGGCCGATGCTGTGGAGGCCTACAAACTCTCGGACAAGTTTCAAGGCTTCATCCTTGAATACTTGGAGAGGGGAATTAGGACGGCCTGTCGGTGGGTCGTCTTAAAGTTCACTGATGCAGTGTCGTCCGTTCGCCCCGCTCTAGAGGCGGTCCAACTGGACGACCCCTTGATTGTCGAGGCTCTAACCCAGGTGGAATCTCAGGTGCATGTTGAGGGTGTCGGCACGTCTGAAGACCAACCAGCCGTGGTCGTTGAGGAGACCTCTCTTATTGATGTTGAGGCCCTGCCCTCTCATGTCTCTCCATAGGGTGGCTATCTGTAGCCTATACCCTCTTGATGTAATTAATATTTTTGTACTCTACTTTGTAGAACACTTTGTAATATTTCATTTATATCATCATCTCTCTTGTTGTCTTCCATATTTGTCTTTTGTATGATTTGCATTGTGAATTTTTTATATTATCACTAACCCCTCTCTCGTCTTTCTTGAGGTCAATGGTGGGGTCGTCCCCTCCCTTGACCCTCATTATAGGCCAAGGGTTCCAATAACCAAACTAATGGTTTTTAATTAAGCCTTCCCTCATCTTTCTTGAGGACAATGGTGGGGTCGTCCCCTCCATTGACCCTCATTATAGCCGAGGGTTCCAATAACCAAACTAATGGTTTTTAATCAAGTATTCCCTCGTCTTTCTTGAGGGCAATGGTGGGGTCATCGCCTACATTGACCCTCATTATAGACGAGGGTTCCAATAACCAAACTAATGGTTTTTAATCAAGTATTCCCTCATCTTTCTTGAGGGCAATGGTGGGGTCGTCCCCTCCATTGACCCTCATTATAGCCGAGGGTTCCAATAACCAAACTAATGGTTTTTAATCAAGTATTCCCTCGTCTTTCTTGAGGGAAATGGTGGGGTCGTCCCCTCCATTGACCCTCATTATAGCCGAGGGTTCCAATAACCAAACTAATGGTTTTTAATCAAGTATTACCTCGTCTTTCTTGAGGGCAATGGTGGGGTCGTCCCCTCCATTGACCCTCATTATAGCCGAGGGTTCCAATAACCAAACTAATGTTTTTTAATCAAGTATTCCCTCGTCTTTATTGAGGGCAATGGTGGGGTCGTCCCCTCCATTGACCCTCATTATAGTCGAGCGTTCCAATAACCAAACTAATGGTTTTTAATTAAGTATTACCTCGTCTTTCTTGAGGGCAATGGTGGGGTCGTCCCCTCCATTGACCCTCATTATAGGCCGAGGGTTCCAATAACCAAACTAATGGTTTTTAATCAAGTATTCCCTCGTCTTTCTGGAAGGCAATCGTGGGGTCGTCCCCTCCATTGACCCTCATTGTAGCCGAGGGCCGTTCTCTGAAGATGTTTTCATGCGTACTAGAACTGATAAACACAGGATGAGGGGAAACACTGATATTTCTCATTAATTTTCCAAGTGTTCTGTTGGGGTAACTCCTATTACAATTATGGTCTATCAAGACCTTACAACACTACAGATAGTATTTTTTCAAATGATCTGCATTCCAGGGGTTGGAAAAGGGTTCCCCCTCTAGGTTTTCTAGTATATAGGTCCCAGGGACGACTTCATCGATGACCCGATATGCGCCATGCCAATTAGGATGGATCTTGTTGGGCTTTTGCCAAGTCTTTTTGAGGACCAAGTCCCCTACTGCAATTGGCCTCTGTTTCACCCTCTGATTGTAAAACCTTGCGATCCTCTGCTGGTAGGCGGCCTGCCTTATCTCGTTGTCTTCCCTCCTTTCCTCAATCAAGTCTAAGTCGAGTCTCCTTTCTTCTGTATTTCTCTGGTGGTCATACATTTGGACCCTATGAGTAGGAAACTCAATCTCGGTGGGGATGATGGCTTCTGATCCATAAGCTAGCATGAATGGGGTCTCTCCGGTAGAGGTCCTCACTGTCGTCCTGTATGACCACAACACGGCATATAACTCCTCGACCCATCTTCCTTTTGCCTCCTCAAGCCTCTTCTTGATTCCATCTAGGATTGTCCTATTTGTAACTTCTGTTTGCCCATTGGCCTGAGGTCGGCCCGGGGTAGAGAAGAATTGTTTGATACTCACCCTTTCACAGTACTTCTGTAGAGAGGTATTCTTGAACTAAGTCCCATTATCCGAGATGAGGGTGTTGGGGAGACCAT
Source organism: Sambucus nigra (assembly GCA_949130495.1). Taxonomy (NCBI): domain Eukaryota; kingdom Viridiplantae; phylum Streptophyta; class Magnoliopsida; order Dipsacales; family Adoxaceae; genus Sambucus; species Sambucus nigra. Next base: position 162,701,535 of record OX422220.1, on the reverse strand, counting down.
ATCTGCATATAACATTTTTCCAGATGAACTAGAAGGTCTTCTGCTCTGTAATCGTGACCATCGGTTCGACCTCTACCCATTTTGAGAAATAATCAATCGCTATGATGAGGAACCGATAGTTATTGACTGCTCTGGGTAAGGGTCCTACGAGGTCGATTCCCCAAACTGCAAATGGCCATGGGGACATAATGGACGTAAGAGGCTGATGGGGTTGGTGAGGGATGGTGGTAAATCTCTGTCATTTATCGCACTTTTTTACATATGCCGCGGCGTCTTTCCCCAGGGTCGGCCACCAGTACCCTTGGGTGATCACCCTCTTCACTAAGGATCTGCCCCCAATGTGGCTTGAGCACGATCCTTCATGCACATCTTGCAAAATGGATGGGACCTCAGATGGGTGCACACACCTAAGTAAGGGGAGTAAAAATCCCTTTTTGTACAAGGTGCCCCCAATGACAGCGAACTTTGCAGCCCTGTATCTCAGCTTTTTCCTTTCATGCCTTGCTTTTGGAATCTCCCCCTCTTTAATGTATCTGATCAGAGGGTCCATCCACTAAGCTTCCTGCGAAACATTTAGTCAATTTCCAAGTGTTCCCTCAGCGTCTTCAATAGTTGGACAAAGCAAAATTTCCACTGGGACCGTCCTCCTAATTTCTGTCCTAGTTGCCGAGGCCAACCTAGCAAGGGCATCAACTCGGCCATTGTCGAGCCTAGGTATCCTCTTTAATTTCACTTCTCTGAAGCCCTTTAGTAACGACCTCACCTTCTCAAGGTACCTATCCATCCTCTCATCCTTGGCCTCGTAGGCTCCTAGTATCTGATTCACTACTAGCCTTGAATCATTATGAACCAAAATTTGGCCAACACTAAGAGATCTGGCCAAGGAGAGGCCTGCTATCAAGGCCTCATATTCGGCCTCGTTGTTGGAGGCCTTAAAGTTGAACCTCACGGCGTACTCAATTTTTGTGCCGTCGGGTGCTGATACTATTAATCCAGCTCCACTCCCGCTTTCGCAAGAGGACCCGTCGACGAAGAGACTCCACACGGTGTGTTCTTCTGAGAAACCTCCCTCGGTGAGTGACCCCTGTCTAAAAAGATATCTTCCCTCTTCATTTTCAACCACTTTCCTTCTAGCGGTGTTCGTCTCAGCCTTATTTGCAGGTGTGTCGGTGAGCTCACCTTGTGGGGTATCTATCTTCGTGAGGCTCTCACCCTCGGCTTCATCATCTTCCCAAGTAAACTCGGCCACAAAGTCTGCCAATGCTTGCCCCTTAATGGCCGTCCTAGGCTGATACACTATGTCAAACTCCCCCAGCTCTATAGCCTAGGCCATTAACCTCCCTGATTTTTCATGCTTGTGAAAGACCTACCTAAGGGGAGAGTCAATGAGGATGACCATTGTATGGGACTGGAAGTATGGCTTCATCTTTCCCGATGCATGGATCAAGGCGTAGGACAACTTCTCCATCCTTGGATATCTTTGCTCTGCCCCCTGGAGTGCCTTGCTGTTAAAATACACAGGCTTCTGTATTCCATCTTCATCTCTCACAATGGCTGCACTGATGGCTAACTCTGAGACGGCGAGGTACACATAAAGTCGTTCACCCTGCACGGGCCGTGACAACAGCAAGGGAGACCCCAAGTATGATTTTAACTCCTTGAAGGCCTCATCACACTCTTCACTCCATTTGAAGGCTTTTCTGAGAATTTTGAAGAATGGTAGACGCCTGTCTGTGGCCCTAGACACGAACCTGTTCAAGGCAACAGCTCTCCCTGTGAGTCTCTGAATGTCTTTAATGGACTTGGGGGTCTTCATCTCAACAAGGGCCTTTATCTTTTCAGGATTGGCCTCGATGCCTCTTTGGTTGACAATGAACCCCAAGAACTTCCCTGCTCCGACCCCGAAGACACACTTGGCCGGGTTGAGCTTCATCTGGTATTTGTCCATCGAATTAAAGGTCCTCTCCAGGTCTGCCATATGATCCTCTGCCTTCAAACTCTTAGTCAGCATGTCATCTACATAGACCTCCATAGACTTCCTAATTTGGTCTTTGAACATTTTATTTACGAGGCGCTGGTACGTTTCCTCTGCATTTTTTAGGCCAAAGGGCCTGACCCTATAACAGTATGTCCCCTTGTCAGTATTGAAGGCTGTCTCCTCCGAGTCTTCAGGGTTCATGAAGATCTGGTTGTACCCTGAATAGGCATCCATGAAGCTCATGAGCTCATGGCCTGCGGTAGCGTCTACCATCTGGTCAATGCGGGGGAGAGGGAAGCTGTCTTTGGGATAGTGCTTGTTGAGGTCGGTGAAGTCCACACACATTCTCCACTTCCCGTTAGCCTTTGGGACAATGACTGCATTGGACAACCATTCAGGGTAGATGACCTCTCTAATAAACTCAGCATCTTCTAGCTTCTTGACCTCATTCCTAATGACCTCATACTTTTCTCTAGAGTAAATTATCCTCTTCCGTTTTATCGGCTTTGCTCCCTCTACCACATTGATCTTGTGGCACATGATTTCAGGGTCGATCCCCGACATATCTACATGACTCCACGCAAAGACGCTTCGTCTTCTCCTTAACAGTTTAATGAGATCTTCCTGGATATTGGGCTTCAGAGACTTGCCGACTTGGATGATTTTTTTCGAGTCATCCTCATCGAGGATGATGGATTCTACCTCTTCCGCGATCTCTCCTTTCTTTAGATTCGTCTCATCCCTGGGGTCTAGGGTATCAAAATTGTAAGTGGTTGTAGCCTTCTTGTGTGCCTCCCTTTCTTCAGCGGAGTTGTAGTAACATTCTCGTGTTGTCGTCTGGTCTCCCTGAACTTCCCCCACCCCGTAAGGGGTAGGAAATTTAACCATCTGATGGACCGTAGATGGCACAGCTTCAAACCCCTTGAGGGCCACACACCCCAGTATGATGTTGTAGGCCGAAAACACATGCTCATCAATCACAAAGAAATTGACTTCTTGGTAAGCCATCTCGGCCACTCGTCCCCCATCCTGACATCAGCCTCATACACTCCAAGGGGATGAACCTTTTCCCCACTGAACCCAATCAATGGATGATTGTATGGGATGAGTCTAGTACGACTGAGACCTAAGGCTTTGAATCACGACCAAAACATTACATCTGCAGAACTGCCCCCGTCGACCAATATCCTCGGCACCTCACACCCGTGCACCCTAGTTGTGATGACGAGTGGGTCGTCATGTGGGGCTAGGAGGCCTTTAAAGTCCATTCTCGAGAACCCCACTATCAGAGTGTCCATATCAACCTTCTTCCTCTTTTCTGACTTGACCTCTAGAGAGGTTGAGTGTACCGTCTTCGTCACTGCCTTGGCCTCAGCCACATGGGCCTTTCTGTCAGTGACCTCAGACCCTCCTCCTTCTAGACCCCCAGAGATCATTCCCACTCCAAGAAAGATTATATTAAGCCTCTTGACAGGGCCTTGGTCGTCTCTCGAGGGGAGGTCAGGGTCGTCCTCATCATCAGAAGGGTCGTCCCCTCTTTTTTGAGGACCTTCTCTACATGCATCACCTCGCTTTTTCCTGGGGTAGTCCCCTCGGCCCCTCTTGAAGGCACCTCTGTCAACGTACTTTCTGAGCTTCCCTTCTTTCAGCATCTTTTCAATCTCATCTTTCAGAGCGAAACATTTGTCTGTCACGTGGCCATGGTCTTGGTGAAATTCACACCACATGTTCTTGTTCCTCTTGTTGGGAGCTGCCCTCAACTTCTCAGGCCACTTCAGGGATCGGTCACTCTTTATCTCATTGAGAATCTGTTCACAGCTGACCGTTAGAGGGGTGTAACCAGCGAACTTGTCATCCGTAGACCTCTTCTTCCCCTCTTTGTTCTTCTTAGGGTATTTACCCCCACTAGCGCCTCCTTTTTTATCTTCGTATTTTACGTCCATCGCCTCTTCGGTGTTCATCACATTTCCTGTTGTTGACATCAATTCAACCATCGTCCTCGGAGGGTCTTCAACAAGCTTCCATAACAGCTTCCCCTTTTGGAGTCCTCCAATCAGGGCTATCATAGCTATGCTCTCCTTATAGTCTTCCACCTCCAGCTTCTCTTTATTGAATCTGGCTATGTAGTCCCTCAGACTCTCATTCTTCCCCTGCTTAACATAGAGCAGATGGGTGGTCTTCTTCTGTGGCCTCATCCCAAAGCAAAAGTTGTGGATGAACCGGTCTGCCAACTGCTTAAAGTTTTCAGTGGAATTTTTTGGAAGAGATGTGTACCAGACATGTGCAGCCCCAGTCAGGGTACCAGAGAAGGCACGACACCTCATCTCATCTGAGATAGAGTATATGTCTGCTGCAGATTGATACATCTCAACATGGTGGACAGGTTTGGTGCTCCCGTCATATCTTGGGGTGACCACAGGTGGCTTGAAATTTGATGGCGTAGGGAAGTTGACTATCTTTGCCACAAAGGGTGAGCCTATGGTGTATCCCCTCTAAAGAGGGTCGCGTCTTTTCAGTATATCGCCGATCTTATCCTCCAGCTGCTGGATCGAGTCATTCCAAGGCCTCGTAGTGTCGGCTTGGCCAATGTTATCCCCTGCCGCTTCTTTGAGATGGACTGAGGGTTCTGCCACGGCTGGTGATACGGCGGAAATATTGCGTATTTCACCCGTTAACCTACGCGTTATTAGCCCCCTAGGGTATCTTATTCCCTATATTTATGCTCATTAACCAGACAAACCTCGGATTTCTATGTTAACATTTTTCGCAGGTGTTAATTGAGCTTTTGTAGGTATTTGGATGCTAAGTGTGAAGCCCGGATGCGTTTCGCTCGATTTCCGTACACAACCGCACGCGCAAGGGCATTTTAGTCTTTTGACAGCTTGGGCACCTGGCCCGACATCTACACGGAAGTTGTAGACCTCCTCGCTAGCTTCGCGTGGCCGTGAACGGTGCGCGATTCCGATGCATAACGACAAAGTTACGGCGATTGGAGCGACGTTGGATTGTATGCCAAAACAGGGAAATCTGCATACTGCCTGCTTGATCGATCGATCGACCATAAGGGTCGATCAATCGACCCTTCTTATTTTTGCCACGAATTACACTATCGATCGATCGACACCAGAGGTCGATCGATCGATCCCCTGCAGATATTTTCCTTTATTTCTTTCTTCTTTTCTTTTATTACAACTTACTATATAAGTTGGTTTTTGGTTGTAATAACAGGAGACCTTATATACTTAGAGATTTTCAGATTAGATAGTTTAGTTAGGGTTTGGTGTGGAGACTTCCTTTCTTCTTCTTCTTGGATTGACAACCCATGGGTTTGTAAGATTGAACTATTCACTTCCTTTCCATTAATCTAGTTTGTTCTTCTTCTTCTCTTGCCTTGTAATTTAGTTTCAATGCTTTCTAACTAGTTTACATGCTTTGATTCTTGCTTTCTTAGTTTAATTAGCATAATTTAGTTTAACTCACCATGCACCCTTAGATAAATAGGGTCGGGATTGTTTTCCGCCATTTTCGGGCCCCGAGCTCCGAAAACTAGGTTTTGTGTAAAATCGCGTTTAATTGAAACCGTGCGTATCAAAGTTGGATTGCTAAGCGTTTATCTTTCTTTGTCACGCAACGTTAGAGTTTATAGCGACAATCCAAATTTAATCCGCGTGCGACCATTTTCCGTTAAATGTTTAATCTCGCAACTTTGGCTTAAATTCCTTATTGTGTGATGTTTATGCTTAATTGAAAATGCTCGATTAAATTGCTTTCGAGCCTTAATTCTAATTAGTAGTTGTTTCGATCCGTTTGGTAGAATGCGATCCCGATCCTCACTTTACTTTATTTAGCGTTAACTTCTCTTTTCTTTTGTCACCATAACCACACATCACCTTTTACACTTTTATTCTTGAAGTTTTAAAGCAATTAACATCTAAAATTTAATAACTCCCTGTGGATTCTCGATACCCGACTTACCGCTTTACTTGCTTGTCAAGTGTAGCTGTAGCTTAGGTTTATTCTTTTGCATGCCGAGCGGGAGCCGAAATCAACGATAGTGTCCCTGCACGAACACTCGGTTTCCCTCGCATCAGCTGGCCTGTGTCGGCTGTTTACCTCCCCCTGACCGTCGTCCCATCCTTGGGGTCGGCCATCAGCCGCCTCCCTTCTGGACCTTGCAGTACTCCTTGATCTAGACAATTTTTCCCTCAGGTCATTCACTGGGCCCAGCCTCTCAAAGGCCGATCCCCTGCTCAGGCGATTGAAAGCAGAGCCTCTCGGGTGATCGTCAGGATTCTATCTTCCACACTTCCCTCTTCTCTCCTGGAGAGGTCGTACGGTATTGTTGGTGACCTCATACGGCTCCCAGCATTCTATGGGGGCTTCCTCCCCCTCCAGATCATCATACATATCTTCAGGGCAAGGGTTTTCTTGCGTCCCCAGGCATAGACGCCGGGGGTCAGCAACATCCCTACGCCGCTGAGGGGGTGGCAGGTCTTTGCGTGGTGCCTGGGGTGGTCCCCTGTCCTCATGCTGTCCTGGAGCTGCTGCCGGAGTAATCATCTCAGGTGAGACCCCTGGTGGTCTTAGCATGTTCTGGCTCAGGGTTGTGAACTACTCCTGCATGATCTGCTGGCTCGCTGCCAGGGACTTCAAGGCTGCCGCCACATCAGCCATCTCAGACTGAGGTGGTAGCTGACTAGAACTAGGTCCTCCTCCATCATCCGACAAAGGGAGTGGTGGTGGTGGCATCTCCGGTGCCATGTGTTTTAGCTGCGAATAGCTAAACTAGAAAAAATACTGGTGAGCTTGAGAACCTTAGTGGGTCTCTTTCAATGGTGAAACATCTCCTCTTAGGGGGAGAACTGGTTCACCACCAGAGTGCCCAGTGAGGTCAAGATGTACAAAGGAAGAGATGTCTTCTCGTTCCCACAGACGGCGCCAAACTAATGATGCTAAAATCTAGCACCACCGGATAAGTGATGATGAGCTCAAACAATAGTAACCATGGCAGCCATAGAGATGTAAGTGTATAAGTGTGTAGAAGGAGATGAGTATAAGAGGAATAAGATAATGATGTATAGTGGTTCAGTCAATTAGGCCTACATCCACTGTGAGTGTGTGATCCACTAAGTATGGGCACTAATGGCCTTGGATATAATGCACATAAGCTCACTTTCTCTCTCAACTATGTGTACAAGCAGAGTTTTTTCTAGGGTTACAATTATCGATCGATCTCCCCTGTAGGGTTGTAGGTGAAAAGTATATATAGGTCTTGGGGGGTGTAGTGTACCCCCCAAGTATGCATGGTGCATGTGAATGATGATCTAGCCAATTCCCTGTTGACACCTATAGATGCCAAATGATGACATAATATTCCCTCACGTGAGGGTGTGGTTTTGTTATCACGGTCTCCCATGTGCCATGTGAGCCTCACGCGCACTGTTCCACGCGTCTCCCAAACCACGCACTGTGATGATGTCACCCTCGGCCTTTAATATAAGGCCGAGGGAAAAGTTCCTTCCGGCAATGAGTCTGGCCTAATTTGGGCCTCGTACTGTCGTACCCTCGGGGGGTCGTCCGGAGCCTAACGAAGGGTTGGCCCCCTGAGGGGTCATTCGGGACCTGATGAAGGGTCGGCTCCTGAGGGGTCGTCCAGAGCCTGATGAAGGGTCGGCCCCCTGAGGGGTCGTCTGGAGCCTGACGAAGGGTCGGCCACCTGAGGGGTCGTCCGGAACCTGATGAAGGGTCGGCCCCCTGAGGGGTCGTCTAGAGCCTGATGCAGGGCACCCTCGGCATGGACGAGGGTATATACGGGTAAATCACTTAGTGTAAATTAATTATAGCATAATGGGATTTAAGGAAGGTCAGTAGGGTGGTAATTGAAACTCAAAAATTATTTATGTGTGAATTAATCCTTGAAGGTAGAATAATGGATTAAAAGTAATTAGAGTTTATTGAATAATAAATCTATTTGAGGATATTATGAATTTATAAAAATTTGGGATTTAACCTACTAAATTTATTTGAGAAATAATGGTTAACTTTCGAAAGATGCGAAAACTCGAGAAATATATGTTAAAAAGTAAAGTCATAATATATAAATACATAGGATATTAGAGAGAAAAATATACTACGTATGGAATTATCATACGGGTTATGTGAATACCTTATTGAAATTATATAGGTGGGGTGAATACCTATATTTTTATTTGAATGACATAACTACGCTACTTGCTATCGGGGTGGAGGTTTCGCGTTATGATCGATCTTATCCTGATCAACCCACTTGGGGGGATTTTAGATTCTTACCTTGAGCATAGGACCTTGGACATGTTCTATCAGTGTGAATGATAGTTTCGACGGTTGAATGGGAGCGTAGGTATGTACATAACCCATTCGACTAGGGAGTATACTCGCCTCCAAATATGTGTGTTATGGTATTTATGGTTCGGGAGAGACGCCGAGCCAATAGTCATTTTTACAGCGAGAGATATAACTGGACATGATAGCAGAGTATGCAGTCACCGCAGCTGTGTCTATGAGGTGCCGTATTAGTATATATACTAGTGTGATTGATATATATATACTATGATGTGATCTATTGTGTGAATTAATAGATAAAAATGAATAATAAAATCTGAATTGAGTTAAGTAAATGAATACTTAATACTTAATGGCCCAGTTCATCTTAAAGAGAAACGAACATGTTTAATTAAAAGTATTGCGTGGGAAATACGATATAATGAGAAGAGATAGGATGATAATTAAGAACCTTATTTAGGGAGCTAATAAGGTACATTTGTCGTGCACACTAGATGAGGGGTGAGATTCTCAAGTGAGAGTCGAGAACTAACATGTACATAATACATGCTTAATTGCACTTGTTAAGCACTTGCTATTTTAAAAATCTTTTAAAATCGGCCTCTGACCCGTTTACTTGAATATTCTCCTCTACTATATCAATATTACCAGGTGCCCAGCATCAGGGACGCCCGACTTAGAGGATGGATATTTTGACGAGTTTTTGGAGATGCAACTTTGGATTAAACGCTTTCATTTCCTTGATTCCTATGTTTATAGTATTTGGCTCATTTAGGGCATGTCGCCCAAGATTCTAGTAGTTCCATTTCCATTTCGGATATTGTACTGATTTTATCATTTTGTTTTGGATGATGATATTGAGATATTTCAACTGGAGAGTTTATTCCAGTTACATTTATACTTGTTGAATTTTAATTCAGTTGTGTTAGGGTGTTACTTATTTTATTCAGTATGGTGGTATGGATTTAATTAAATTAAAACTGGAAAAGTTTGACACTTAGCTTAATTAATTATTAGGTTAATTAAGAAGAAATTATTTTTCGATAGTGATGCTAAGAATGAACCAACTAGATATACTGATTTAATTTAATAAAGGACTGATCACCCGGTATTTAATTAGGCGAGGTATCACATATATATAGTAGGGTATGCCCGTGCCTGAAGGCACAACAACAATTCTCCCAAGGATGAATTGTATGGTCAAATAAAAAAAATTGTATAATAGTATAATTTTCCAAAGTATCAATAATTTTCCTGAAGGGCGGATATTTTTTTCAAAAATATTTAATCGATTATTATTGTAAGTCCAAAAATTTATTTTCAACACAAAAAAAGGTAAAAATATAAGAAAAAAAGTGTGTAGAATTTTCTTTGTCTATATGAGTATCCACTTATTTAAGGTGTAAAAAAATAATTCGTTCAAGACTTAGTATAAACGACACCTATTTAAAAATATTCATATATAAACCCCTATTATGAGTACACCACATACCATTATTGATATCTTTAGCAATAAAATATCGAAAATGTTTCAATAAGAAGTATACACAATTTAAAAATATTCATCTAAAAAAATTGAAATGTACACAATTTAAAAAATTCGGGCAAAGTCTCCTTTATTATAGGACTATCCACCTGTTTAAGGAACAAAATATACTCAATCAATAATACTAATAGTTCATCTCGGACATCTTATACACAAACACTTACAATAACATGCTGTAATGATTTAAATCATTTAAATAAAAAAAGTAAACATCAAAAGGAATACAATATAATTTTGAAATAAGAAAAGTAAACATCAATAATTCCAATGGCACATGAATAATTTTTTCCTCAAATGTAGATGTGTTTGCAATATCAAGCGTCCATACGAGAACTCTAATGCACTCTAACTTTAGAGAGACGCATTTATGGAAAAGATAAACATGTGAACAAATATAAACACACCAACTTAAATCAGTAAACAACAATGCCGTACACCATAAAATCTGATCATTTAAAGTAAAAAAATAAAAAAGTCCATTTGTTATGACAAAATCTTGTAGTATCCAAAATAGTTGAAGGGTGTGAATGAATATCTTTTCTAGAGTAGATCCGAGATACCTGATCCCCATTAGCACCCGAAAGTACCTAAAAGAAAATAATCGAAATACAATGTTAGATCGGAAAAATAACGATATTGTGTGTGTGTTCAAGGGTGTGAATCAATAAATGGGGCGTGAAGGACTAACGATGGTGTGTGCGTGTTGTTTCTGCAATAACTGTTATTCATCAGTAAATGTAACACAATTTTCATAACATTTTTTTTCAACCAAAATTCACTCTCGAATAAGCTCAATTCATGGTGAATGGTTCTTAATTCATCAGTAATTGTAGATGTCCACTGCCTTAACTGTTTACACCCCAAAAAGGGGGATACCAATGATACAATGTGATATTGAAGCTATAGCCTAATTAAAGATACAGATCCAGTGAAGGTTACAAGATCTAACGTAGACATTAATCACTGGATGATAACATGACACCAAAGAAACACTAATTACCTAGGGTTTATTATACGTGATCCCAATGATGTTTACAAAATTTAGAAACCAAATTATAACACAAACACACAACAAAATGAAAAATGGATCTATACAATTTGATTTTCCCTTGCCAATATATCATACACAATGTTAGATTCGTCAGTTCAGTGAGTCAGCAAATTTTATAACTCCATACTAGCTTACTTTGTCCCCTTCTTCCACTTGTTGCAAAAGACATCATCCGATTTGGTCTCTTATCAATTAGAGTTGATTCTCGAGGAAAGGAAATCAAACTCTTCTCATTCTTAGATAAAGTCGATGGTTATATAGATCGCTTTTTCCTCTTATGGTCAAAGATTTTCTTCGGAGTGCTACATCCTCAATACTTGTGAAGTTCAGGAATATATGTACTTTTTCTCTTGGTAACTTTTGATATATTTTCAGAGTACTCAAAACATGGGGCATATAACTGACCTAAAAGAGATTGCTAATGTGATCTTCTTTTCTCTATAATTCAATTATGAAATTCTTGTCTAGGGTGATCCTCTCTGTGGTTGAGGAAGTCGAATGGATTTTGAGAATGGTGTTCTGTCATAATGTGGTAAAACATTCCCTTAAAATGATGGCTTACTTGTTGTAGTTTTCAGTATTGTATGATCCTCTAATAGTTTCTTATGGCACTATGAGTAAATGTTATCACGATTGAAATCTGAATCTGGACATTTATTATTTTCTTCTCTCGAATATATCATATAACCCCTTATAGAATCCTAGGCATCTGAATCAAAGCTAACCTCAGAAGCCGTTGGAAAAGTAGGAAGACTACTTAATCCGAATGACAGTTTTTTTGAAGTATGGCCTTTTTCCATCTCAGGAACCAATGGCGAAAGATCGACTGCGCTTTCAGTAGAGAAGTTGTTAATCAATAAAATACTATCATCAATGTCAATAATTTTACCTATAAAATTTTCTTGCAGGCATCCTGAATTATTCATAACATTTGAGAACTATTATTGCAATAGTAAATGTAGTTTGTAGGAACTGTTATCTGTAGTGTAATCCATAAACTTCGCCCTGGGATAACGCTCAATATCGTGGGAGTCATAATCACACCAACGAAGTTGAACATCTATCCAGCACTTATTGCTTGGTTTTTGATCAAATGCATCCTTGGACTTGACAACCAAACTGGGCTTTTACATGGGCCACCTATGCGCAACAAAGAGGAGAACATCATCAGAGGACTAAAACCAACAAACCAGTTCACTCGATACTCGTAAACAATATTTTCCATAAATTCCTTTGCAATTTTGGCATTGAGTGTTATATGACATACAACATTTCACATCTAAGGTTCTTGCATCAATGTAAAATTATTCCTCAATTTTTGGAAGTATCCGTTGGGGGAATAGCATATAACAAATTAAACCTTTTAGGAAAAAATCAAAAACTAAAGGTTAGATGCATCTTTTTTACCCCTGTTCGTTGTTGATTTAACCCTCCACTCGATGCAATCATGAAGTATCGATTGGGATGTGTTTTGACTTGGTCATCTGAAATAAATGGAACATAGCACAAATCTTATAAGGTAAAACTTTACCATACCTAAATTTCATTATAGTACCGAATCAAATTCCTGATAGATGTTTTTACAATAAATTGGTCAACGAACATATTATTTATAACAACCAACCTCAAACACCGAGGAGTAAAGAAGATAAAATTACTGGTAAACTTATAACTCACACTACTGCAACCATAATAGAAATTGGATTGCCTTAAACTCCACAGGTCACGACCACCACTTCCTCCACCAATCTAAAATATTTAAATAATAGAAAAAAATCAAATAATACTATTTAAAACTGATAACCATGTCGTGTAATTATGTGAAACAAATAAAGAATCAAATCATCATCAAAACCCATATCTTCGGGAACTCAACCTCTCTAATATTTTCCTTCACCCAAAGCATCAAGAACCTAATAAATACAGAAAATGTTATAATACGGGGTGGTAGGCGGTATGAGCCAAGGCGGCGACAACGAGAGAGTGAGAATATAATATGAGTTTAAATGGAAGCAATAAACTTGAATAGAAAAAATAGAATAAAACCATAGATACGTTTTAGAGGCGGTAAAGTGACATTCACCTTCACCAATAAAAGATAAAACCTAAGAAAACTCAAACGATTCATTTTTCAAATAGAAAAGTAAGAGCTTAGAGATAGAGAGATAGAGAGAGAGAGAGATAGAGAGATAGAGAGATAGAGAGAGAGAGAGAGAGAGAGAGAGAGAGAGAGAGAGAGAGGAAAGTCCCAAATCTAAACTAATAACAAAAAATGCACTCCAAATTTGAACTTATCCACCACACATCTTTGTGACCATCATTTTGGGAGTAGATTTCCATTCAAATATATACAAAATAACATATATAAAGCTTGGAAATCATAATCTATGTAAGAAAATGCTTACTCTTTCAGATTAAAAAAAACAATATCTTCAAAGTAAAAAAAATCTTGTAACTCTCACCATAAAATAACACGCAAATCTTTGACCCATTTTGAATAAGAGAGAAGTTATGTAATGATAAGAGATAGATTACATGTGAGCGTGCCATAGAGATGCGGGGGCGGTGGGAGGAGGAGGTAAGAGGTTGAGTGAGGGAGAGGATGAGGGTTTGCATTCTTCATCTTCTTCTTCGATCATCCATGTGTGAGATTTAAAACCCTACGATTCTCGCGGAGAGGGGAGAGAGTGAACATAATGAGAAGAAGTGTTCTCTTAGATAAGGAGGGATAGCATAAAGTGAAGGTGAGTGAAATGAGAAACGGATAGGAGAGAGAGCATAATGTGAGAGGGAGTGAAATGAGAAACTGATGGGGTTTAGACATATGAGTGTAAGGAAGAGAATAGTGGTAGACTATTCTACCCTTGTTTTTTGAATTTTGAAGAAAGTGGGAAATAAATTAAAGTGTGTCAAAAGAGGGGGAAACAAAGATTTAAAGGGTAAAATTGGGAGTGAAGGAAAAATTCATCTTATGACATCATAAGCTAATCTTTTGACATACATAAATTTTGCTCCTTATTATATATATATATATATATATGAATTAAAATAATATCTGTGTTTATGATATTTATGTGAAACATACCCGTCCTAGCGGATATGCTATCAGGGCGGTTACGCGCCGTGGGAAGTCACTCTAGCGAATCTCAACAGAGGTAGTATTGTTCCTCTGGGTCATAGGTGCTATGCATGGCCATGTAATGTAGGATTAGAGTGCTGTGGAATAATGTGGTATGGTTATGACCATGGACTTAAGGCCATGACCGCCTCCAATGTTCATTTATGATTTTCAAGTTCAGTGGTGAGATTCTGACCAAGCAACCCAGATGGGGGAGAACATTCATGATGTATGATATCATGCCAGTGAGTTCGCGTCCAGTATGTGGAGGACATTCATGAAGCCGATTACATATATTATGAGTGATATATATGTGTACTTGTTATGATATGTAAAATATGTATATTGATAATACACAAATAACACGTATTTCATCCGTCGAACCTACGCATTGTAGCCTCCTCGGGTGCCTTAAACGCTATATTTAAGCCCGTTAACCAGACAACCTCTGTTTATATTGTTAACATGATATATGAGGTATAATTGGGCTTTTGAAGGTATTTAGGTACCAAGTATGGGATCCGGACGCATTCCGCGCAATTTTCGTACACAACCGCACGTTCAAGGGCTATCCGGTCATTTCACAGATTGGGCACCTGGCCCGACATCTACACGGAAGTTGTATCTCTCCTCGCTAGCTTCGTGTGGCCGCAAACGGTGCATGATTCCGAGTTCATATAACAAAGTTGCGGCGAATTGAGCGGAGATGGAAAGAATGCCAAAACAGGGGAAACAACAGGCTGCCCTGCTTGATCGATCGATCGAGCCCGGGGGTCAATCGATCGAGCCTTTGTATTTTTTCCAAGATTTTAATAGTCGATCGATCGACCACAGGGGTCGATCGAACGATGCTCTGTTTTTTTCTGCAGATATTTTCTTCTCTTTTCTTTCTTCTTTTCTTTTATTCTAACTTAGTATATTAACCAATTTTGTTGTAATATGAAGGGATTCAGTAGACAAAACGATTTTAGGTTATAATAACTTAGGTTTTGAGGGTTTTGAAGAGTTGTTCTTCAATTGTTCTTGGATTGACACCCTTTTGGATTGATTGCTGCACTATTCATCATCCCCTCCATTTATATAGTTTGTATTTCCTTCTTTCTTGCTTTGATAGTTTGATTTACATGCTTTCTTAATTAGATTCACATGCTTTCTTCACTTGCTTTGTAGTATATATTTATCGCGTTTATTCCCGCTTTCCATTTACCGCATTTTTAACATGCTTTCTAGCTAATCTAAATTAGGTTGTGCTTAAATAGAACTCACTCGAGTTGACGCGTTGCTTTGCTTTGGTGATGGTGTTTACGGGTCTATTTCGGGTGCGTTGGCCTAGTTATTACGCCTAGGATATTTGACGGGGCATATCATGTATGTCCCGTGCTTACGACCTTTCGCGCGTAATTTTCGAGATATTTGTTGACGCCAAAATCTTATTAGGATTTTATGATGATTTAGGGCGTGACAACCCTTGATTTAATTAACTGTCGAAATGAGACGCACGTGTAATAACCCGTCGACCCATGTAACCATTTTATACAAATTAACTCGGGTGAGGGATATTCGACGCAACCTATAGTTTTACTCGCTTTCATAATCTAGTTTCAATACACTCGCCTAGATTACTATTTCCCTTTTATGCATCTTTCGCTTTTTAGTTTATAAACACCTTTTACACTTTTATTCTTGAATTAATAATCTGTTGTGATCTATCAAACACTCTCTGTGGATTCGATACCCGACTTACCGCTATACTCACCAGTTGAGTGTAGTCGTAACTTAGGTTTTTGTATAGAGTTGGTGAGCCGAATATAAAACGACCGGCGCGTAGGTAACTCTCGCGCCGCGGCCAAACCCTGCGTCTATCAAATGGCGCCATTACCGGGGACTGTTTGATTTAGATTGTAATTGTCTTATTAGTTCGTAGTATTCTTTCATTTGTATTTTTATTCTTTCTTTTAACCTTTTTTGCAGGACTTCTACATTTGAGCGCCTAGGAACGCTTGAATTATCCCGCCACACATCTTCTTTGTGGAAGCCGCCTTCTCGAGCTTTTGTTGGGGGTAAGCATGTCTTATTCTAACTTTTCTGGTAAACCTAATGATAATGCTCAAAATTTTGGTAAACCTTTGACTTTTGGTCAATACTTACAATCCCAAAAAGTTGCAACATCTAAAATGACATTGGGTGAGTATTACAAAAGTCAAAGTTTGGATTACAGTAATTTTGTGCATGATCATTCTGATTTTGGGTCGTAAGATCCTTATGATAAGAATTTTGAATCCAATTGTAATCATTTTCAAAATTCTTATGTTAATGATTTTGAGTGTAGTCCCGAGAACAATTTTCAAACTTCCCATTTCCAAGAATCCGATCCTCGCCTGATGACATTCGGTGAGGGATTGCGTATGCTTGAAAATGAGAGGATTGAAGAACGTTATCGGGAAGAAAATCGTTGTTGGGAACACGAGTTGGATTTACTATTTGAATTCTACGACGACTTTTCTTCGGAGACTGCCGAAGTCGAGGACTGTTTTGAACCAAATGAGGACTTCGTTCCTACTTTGGAAGAAATCATCCTTGACTTGACCCACGGTATAGTAGAGAATGAAAATGAGGATGAAAAAGGCATAGTATCCATTTGCAATGAATTCGTTTCTTCTTTGATTTTCAAAGAAGAAAGTTTCATTGTAAACGATCCTATTTCTTCCGAAATTCAATTTTCAAGCGATGATCACTCATCGCCTGAGATTGAATTTCTTTCATCCCCGTCTTCATTATATACTGTCGTACTAACTCGAGTACCCGATGAATCGGTTCAAAACTTTACAATTCCAAACCGTTTCACCGACGAGGAGTACTCGCTCGAGCCGCTTTCCATAACGGCATCTTTGCCCTCATGTGCACCGCCTCCCGTTCCAACTTTAAAATACTCGGGAGTTGATTCATGTTTTCTCGGCCTGCATGTGTATTTGTTGCTCGTCCTATCCAAATCTCCCATCCTCCCTCCCAAAGTTTCAATTGGGGATGGTTCACTTTCACCGCCTTACACATGCCTTCCGTCGTTCGAACGGAATTCCTATTTTCTGGAAGGCATGCATGTTCGGGAGGGTCCGCCGTTGATCCGCCAAATTCAAATTGTGTTTTGGATGGACCCTCAAAAGTTTCAACTTTTAGTATATAGTTAATTGCACATCCTAAGTGTAGGTTGTATATACTAACTTCTTCATTTTTTTTTTCTTAATATTAGCCTAGTGTAATTAGTTAATCTCTTTTTATTTCTTTTTGTATGCTTGGTTCTAACTCTTTTGTAGGTTCAACGCACTTGAATTTGCGGAGACTATGCATCCCGGCACGCATTTCTTAAGAAAACAATCAAAAAAGTCGCAAAAACATTTTTTCCTTATTTTTCACACGCGCATTCTCACGCATTTGCATTTGTTTTTCTTTTTTTATTTTATTTTTCATTTTGTCGTGACCATGCGTGTGTGTTGCTCATTGTACATATTTTTATTTTTTTTGGTTAGCGTAGGCCTTTTTGTGTGTATATTTAAGCCTATGTGTAATTTATTTTATTTTTATTTTTATATTTTTATTTCATATTTATATATATATATATATATATATATATATATATATATATATATATATATATATATATATATATATATATATATATATATATATAGGGAGAGGTTCACAAGTGGACCAAAAGAATGGACTTTTTAATGGACTTAACAAAAAAGACTAATAAGTCTCGGTTATTGGGTGCCGCTGGCGCGGACCCATTACACCAAGGAATTAAAATTAGTGGGTTATTAGTCTTTTTTGTTAAGTCCATTAAAAAGTCCATTCTTTTGGTCCACTTGTGATCCTTCTCCTATATATATATATATATATATATATATACTAATATATACTATATATATATATATACTTATATATAGTATATATATATATATACTTATATATAGTATATATATATTTATTTTATATTTAAACCCCCCCATTATCCCTGAATTGCAATTCCCCCCCCCCCCCCCCCATTTAAAAGAGAAGCAGTGTGCCTGGCCCTGCTTGATCGATCGATCGAAGGCGAAGGCTCGATCGATCGATCGAGCAGTTAAAGGACGAGGGATGCTACTTTTTCCCCACTTTTCCTTATTTCCTATCCTCTTCTACTAAACAGTTTCATGCCCTAGAAAATTCCTACACCACATTTCTTCAATTTCTTCCAATCTCTACACTACAAAGGTATAATCCTTCATACTTTAACATGTTTTTGTAGTTTTTGGTAGATTTTTGTCAAGTTTTACATGTTTAAGCCCTTATTTGACATTGTTTGAATGTGGTTGTTTTTACCCCTGATTTTTGTTGTTCCAATCGAATTTTCTTTTGATTATTGATGTAAATCCACTCATGAACACATATATATTGCTGCATTGTTGTTTTGTTCATGAGTGGGGCGATTTTTTTGGTTCAATGTGGTATTTTTCAACCTTGACGCACATTGCGCACGCCAAGTGTTCGTCAAAAGGCCTAAAACAGTTTTCAATCCAATTTTTGACGCACACTTGGGTGATTTTCATTTCTTGTCGCATTCCGACATTTTTCATTGCAATGTTGAATTTTTTCACCTCGGTTTTGCGTACTTGCACCTCCATTTCAACTTGTACACTACTAACCATTAATTATTCTTACAATTTTTTTGTCTTGACTAATTCTTGTTTTGTAGGTTGAAATGGCACCGAAGAAATAGAGCTCTACTAGGTGTATGCCCGCCGGGGGCGTTGATGGTTTCCGCTGCGATCAAGAGCGGGATTGGTACCGCGCCAACTTTCATACATCCGAGCGTCTGCTTGGATATCATTTCGCATGGACAATTGAGGATATACCGTGGGAGGCGCGTGTTCTGTTGCGCCGTCAGGGGTGGGAGCCCTTCCTTGCTACTAACGGGCACATCAATGAGGAGTTAGTACGGATATTTTATGTGACGTTAGTGGAGGTAAAGGGCAGTGGGCCGACTACATACGAGGCGATGGTCCGTGGGGTGAGGATTCCATTCAACATTTCAGATTTGGCAGCCTACATGGGTGTGCCACACCCCGCGGACTTAGTCAGTTTTCTAGATGGGACCATCTTCGACAGGGGGACATTGATAGATTCTCTTGCACCGGGTGAGGCGTGGAAAAAGGGTGCGTTTCGCTCGGCTGCAATGAATTACTTACCGAGGTTAATGCACTATATTAATGTCCACTCTTTCATGGTGACGAACAACCGGTCAGAGGTTCGTCACAAGCATGCCGCATTGATCTACACGATGATTAATGGTTTGGGCAATATCAACTTGACTAGTATCTTTCTAGACATGATGTGCGCGACAGCTAAAGAGATTGCCTGGAGGTATTCCCTTCCCTTTCCTGCCCTTATTACAAAGATTTGTATATCGCACGGTTGCCTTGAGTTGGACGCTGACCGTAAGCATGACCCACTCGGGATACTCTCTAAGGACAATATTTCAAAAATGCTGAAGCACGAGTGGGGCCAACCGGGAGGAAAGAGACAGAGGGCAGAGGTGGCTGATGAGACGAACGATGAGGAGGATGAGATCAGGTAGATGGAGATGGGTGAGGGTTCTCACGTGCCACACACTGATGATGATGCCTTCTTTGCGTCATTCCTGGCCGTGCAGGACCAGCGCTGGGAGGAGACCCAGCTCAGGTGGGCTACGTGGGAGTCCCGCCTGGACCAGTTGCAGGCTGAGCAGCGGCAGCAGTGGGCACAACAGCAGGCTTAGCAGGAGCAATTTCACGCCGAGCAGCGGCAGGAGTGGGCCATGCAGAGGCAGGCGAGGGCACAGCATAGACACGAGTATAGGATGATGCAGCAGATGATGAGAGATCTTTATCTGCAGCGCAGTGATTCCGACACACCGTTGCCTCCTCATTTTCAGGACCCCTCTGATCCTAGTGGTTCCGGCCACTAGGCTGCTGTTGTACTGGGTTATTTTTGTATTCTGGGATCGGATATTATATTGTATTTTAATTTTTATTTTTATTTTTATTTTTATTTGTATTTGTATTTCTTTTATTTCACTAGTTGTAATGTATTAAGTGATTTTGTATTGAACTCATTAAATGAGAAATGAAAATGTAGTTTGTGGTTGTTTATTGGATTTTGATGTGTGTGACCTTCCATTTTATAAAATCAAAAAGTTCACCATCAATTTATCTAGTATTTGCACTTCAGCCCCTCTATATTATTGTGATTTGTGACATAGATTCTCTTAACTTAATACATCGGTACATATTCTTCATATGCTTTATACTAACTTGTTTTGCAGCTTCATTTGGACTTGTACTTATGGAGATC
The DNA here is from genome assembly GCA_949130495.1 of Sambucus nigra. NCBI lineage: Eukaryota > Viridiplantae > Streptophyta > Magnoliopsida > Dipsacales > Adoxaceae > Sambucus > Sambucus nigra. The sequence goes on along the minus strand of OX422220.1, from coordinate 162,681,152 downwards.
GCTCCACATGTGGGTAATATCATTCTTTTCCTAGCTTTGTGTTGTGTTCTTTAATGGACACATTGGGGACAATGCAACATTTAAGTTAGGGGGTGTGGGATATTCTATCCATTTTGCTGTTTAGTCCTTGGATTTGATTACAATTTAGTTACAAAGTATGTTTTTGTTAAAAATTTGAAAATTTTCAAAAATATTTTCTTTCTTTTTTCTCCTTTATTGGGCATTTTGCCCTTGTTTTCGATGATAAATTTTAATTATTGCCCGATCAAATAGACAATTCAACAATGCATGTTCTTGATTTTAGAAGTTATTAGACTTTAGTCCCTAAATCATTAATATTATGAATAACTTCATGAATTAAACTTTAATCCGTGAGCACATGAACCATTCTTGTTATATTGATTTGGTTTAAGATTTTTATAACTCGGTATGCTTTTGCTGCATTGTATATACTTACACCGAGCGAGATTAGAGATTGATCTTCATTTGTGAGTGTATACACTATTCTTTCCTCTTTGAAAACGTTACAGTCGTTGGTAATCTCTTTATTCTTTCATTGACCATTCATTAATTGAGTTCATACTTGAAATGTTTTACTTGAGCATGATTTTCAGATGTTGTTTTGACTCGAGAATTGCGTATACTTTGTGAAATGATCATAGGCCCTCTTTGATATATCACCCATATGACCTTGACCTCACCCTTTATATGTTCCCTAGTCAACCCACTTAAGCCTAAATACTAGCCTTTCTTTTCATTACCCAAAATCCCATAACCAACTCCAAATTGGAGTTTTATACCATGCATATTACCTTACATACCCTTGTTTGGATTGTTTCTTGGAATTGAATGTTATTATTGTATTGTGGTTGCAATTTGAGTACGAAAAGAGTAAGAAGTGAAAAGAAAAAGAGTGAAAAAGAGAAAGTTGAAAACAAAAGAAAACAAAAGAGAAAAAGTGAGAAAAAGAAAGAAAAGAAAAAGAAAGAGAAAGTTGTTTATAGTGTTTGTAGTGTTTCAATAAGCTTTGATTGCTCTCTCAATTGTTATATCTAATGCTCATTTGGACATCTTTGTCCAATTTTGAAATTGCCCACTTTTTCCATTATTCCGAGTTTCATCCCCAAACACTTTGAATCCGTATATACATCCCTTTCATTTCGTACCCTAACCTAGCCTACATTACAACCCTATTAAAGTCCTATGTGATCTTAAGTAGATGTAATTCAAATGTTTAAATAGTGTTGATAATCTGTGAAAATGCATTTCGCCTCTTTTTTATGTGCGGTATCCTTTCACTGAGATTGCAATTTTGATTTCCCATATAGCGTTCTTCAATTGTGACATGTGCGCGGCCTAGTTTCCATTTACATTTACTCCTTATGCCCGCATCTCCCGTGTGTTACCTCCCTGTTTCAAGTGATTTCATTTGATGTGTGTAACGCCCGTGAGGATTGACTTTTATGTATGCTTTGATATTTAGTATCCGAGTTATTTAAGTTTTTCGCCAAATCATACTTTGCATATGCTCACTCCCCTCCCACATGTTAGAGTTTCAATTCATTGAGGTGCATTCGATAATGTTAATAACTACGGACTTTTCACGCGAATTCGTTTGCTATGCTAATAACATGTTGAAATCTTGTTCGTATTGTCGAGTTTGTCGCATGCTTAATTGGGCATATTTTGAGGAAACTTTATGATGTTTGTGGGTACCATCACTGAAAACCCTCACGAGACGACACTCGTCCACTAGGGTAACCTAGGGGTTTAACGGCTTATTGCATGCACTAAATGCAATCGAATCGCCCGCGAAAGTGGCCTTATCTTTTTATTGCTTTTATACCATACTTTTTTACTATCTCTTGTGTTGGTTTACTTGTTATTCTTGTTGCATCCTATTTCATTGCTAGGGACTAGCAATGTGTAAGTTAGGGGGTGTGATAATACGCAAATATCGCGTATTTCATCCGTCGAATCTACGCATTTTAGCCCCCTCGGGTGCCTTAATCGCTATATATAAGCCCGTTAACCAAACAACCAATGTTTATATTGTTAACATGCTATATGAGGTATAATTGGGTTTTTGTAGGTATTTAGGTACCAAGTATGGGATCCGGACACAATCCGCGCAATTTCCGTACACAACCTCACGTTCAAGGGCAATCCGGTCATTTCACAGATTGGGCACCTAGCCCGACATCTACAGGGAAGTTGTATCTCTCCTCGCTAGCTTCGCGTGGCCGCGAATGGTGCATGATTCTGAGTCCGTATGACAAAGTTGCGGCGAATTGAGCGGAGATGGAAAGCATGCCAAAACAGGGGAAACAACAGGCTGCCCTGCTTGATCGATCGATCGAGCCTGGGGGTCGATCGATCGAGCCTTTGTATTTTTGCCACGATTTTAATTGTCGATCGATCGACCATAGGGGTCGATCGATCGATGCTCTATTTTTTCCTGCAGATATTTTCTTCTCTTTTCTTTCTTCTTTTCTTTTATTCTAACTTAGTATATAAACCAATTTTGTTGTAATAAGAAGGGATTGAGTAGACAAAATGATTTTATGTTATAATAGCTTAGGTTTTGAGGGTTTTGAAGATTTGTTCTTCAATTGTTCTTGGATTGACACCCTTTTGGATTGATTGTTGCACTATTTATCATCCCCTCCATTTATATAGTTTGTATTTCCTTCTTTCTTGCTTTGATAGTTTGATTTACATGCTTTCTTAATTAGATTCACATGCTTTCTTCACTTGCTTTGTAGTATATATTTATCGCGTTTATTCCCGCTTTCCATTTACCGCGTTTTTAACATGCTTTCTAGCTAATCTAAATTAGGTTGTGCTTGAATGGAACTCACTCGAGTTGATGCATTGCTTTGCTTTGGTGATGGTGTTTACGGGTCTATTTCGGGTGCGTTGGCCTAATTATTACGCCTAGGAGATTTGACGGGGCATATCATGTATGTCCCGTGCTTACGACCTTTCGCGCGTAATTTCCGGGATATTTGTTGACGCCAAAATCTTATTAGGTTTTTATGATGATTTAGGGCGTGACAACCCTTGATTTAATTAACTGTCGAAACGAGACGCATGTGTAATAACCCGTCGACCCATGGAACCATTTTATACAAATTAACTCGGGTGAGGGATATTCGACGCAACCTATAGTTTTACTCGCTTTCATAATCTAGTTTCAATACACTCGCTTAGATTACTATTTCCCTTTTATGCATCTGTAGATGGGTGTCTATCAATAAAAAAGAAAAATAAAATAAAATTGCTTTTTTTATTAATGACATCCGAGAGGTGCCCGCGAGGGTCACCCAGAAGTCCAAAAGCCATCGCAAGGGTCGGCACCGCCGCAAGCGTCGGCGCCACTTCAAGTGTCAGCGCCACCTCAAGTGCCTGCGCCGCTGTGAGTGTCAGCGCCGCTGCGAGGGTCAGTGCCGCTGCAAGTGTCAGCGTCGCTGCAAGTGCAAGCACGGCTACAAGTGTCCACACCGTCACAAGGGTCAGCGCCACTTCAAGTGCCATCACCATCGCAAGTGTCTATGCTGCTGCAAGTGTCCGTGCCGCCGCAAGGGTCGGCACCTCTCTGAGTGCCAGTGCCGCCTCAAGTATTTGCACCATTACAAGTGTCGGCGCCACTTCAAGCGCCAGTGCCGCTTCAATTGTCAGCGCCGCCTCAAGTGCCTGCGCCGCCGCAAGTATCAGCGCCGTTGTAAGTGTTTACGCCGCTGCAAGTGTCTGCGCCATTACAAGTGTCGACGCCACTTCAAGTGCCAGCGCCGCTTCAAGTGTCTATGCCGCTGCAAGTGTCAGCGCCGCTGCAAGTCTCTACGCCGCTGTAAGGGTCAGCGCCGCTTCAAGTAACTGCCCCACTGCAAGTGTCAGCGCCGCTGCAAGTCTCTATGCCGCTGCAAGGGTCAGCGCCATTTCAAGTGCCAGAGCTGCTGCAAGTGCCAGCGCCGCTGCAAGAGTCCACGCCGCTGCAAGAGTCTGCGCCGCCGCAAGGGTCGGCGCCGCTCCAAGTGCCAGCGCCAATGCAAGTGTCAGCGCCGTCGCAATCTTCCGCGCCGCTGCAAGTGTCGGCGCTATTTCAAGTACCAGTGCTGCTGCAAGCGCCAGCGCCGCTGTAAGAGCCCGCGCCGCCGCAAGGGTCGGCGCCGCTTCAAGTGCCAGCGCCGCTGCAAGCGTCTGCGCCATTGCAAGTGCCCGCGCCACCGCAAGGGTCGGCGCCGCTTCAAGTGCCAGCGCCACTTCAAGTGTCTGCGCCGTTACAAGGGTCTGCGCCGCTGCAGGGGTCAGTGCCACTTCAAATGCCAGCGCCGCTACAAGTGTCAGCACCACCGCAATCTTCCGCGCCGTGGCAAGGGCCAGCGCTGCTTCAAGTGGCAGCGCTGCTGCAAGTGTCAGCACCGCCGCAAGTGTCCGCGCCGCTGCAGGTGCCGGTGCCGCTTCAAGTACCAGCGCCCCTGCAGGTGTCAGCGCCGCTGTAAGGGTCAGTGCCGCTGCAAGTGTCCGCGAAGCTCCAAGTGCCAGCACCGCTACAAGCATCAGCACCGCTGCAAGGGTCAGCGCCGCTTCAAGCGTCAGCGCCACTACAATGTCTGAGTCACTACAGCAATTACATTCGAGAGGTGCCCGCGAGGGTCACCACAAAAATCCAAAATTAAGAAGTACCACTGCAAGGGTCAGCGTCGCTGCAAGGGTCACTGAAGTAATGACAGTCGAGAGAGTCAGCGTCGCTGCAAGGCTCAGCGCCACTGCAAGGGTCACTGCAGAAATGTTATTCGAGAAGTGCTGCTACAGGGGTTTCGACAGAAACTCATATTGAGGGAGTAGCTATCACGAACAAATCCTCATGAAACATCAATCTCTAAATGAACAATAGCACTAACACTTTACTTTCTTGTACAGGTTGCCTAGTCGAGCAAGCAGGGCTCGAACAGGCGCGTTGGGACCTCTTGGGAGTTTTGGCTTGGCGGCTGAGGGACAAGGTATGTTGAGCAAGCTCAACCACTTAGCACTATAGGATTGAAAGAATACTAGTAGGAAGACCCAGGAGTCACTCGAGACTACACACACTGCACACTTGGTCATAAGTGAAGTGAGCAGCCAAAGAGCTGGCTACTCACGAGAAATAAACTCTTTACAAGAAAATGACTTTTCCTGAAGAGGGGGTCCTCAAGGTCCCTCTCAAGAAAAACAACATTTTTTAAAGGAAAGGAGTCCTTAAGGTCTCCTCTCTCCAGATTTGCAAAATGGCACCACAAGTTACCGTTTCAAAAGATAATTACCAAATCTGATATTTTGTCTCCGTTAGGGGACATATGTGCTTTTTGACATTTGGTCGGCGCCAGGTGGCGCCTGCGGAGGGGACAGGAAGGCTACCACAGGTAGGGACAAATGGTACACTTCAGAAATTGTTCCCCACTAACTCTCTCAATTTTGGCGCCCAAAATTGCCACTCACCCCTAATGCCCCAGTATAAATAGACCTCTGGGCAAGGTCAAGAGATATAGTAGAGAAATTGCAGTGTTACTCTGCCAAAATATCACCAGACCTACCTACGTATTCTCTCCTTGTTCATTCTCTTAGTGCTGAGTGCCTTGTTCCTTCACTCCCCACTGACAACCATCACTCTCAGGTGTTTCCCTTGAGAAAATTACTATTTTTACTGTGAAAGTTCATCTTCTTGCAGGGAGTGAGTTGAAGCTTGAGTTCCATTGTTACCAGAAGGAGAAGTTTTCTTCAGAAGTTGCATCAGGAGACCTTGAAGACCTTGTCGGCAGTGTCCATTGGAGTGGGTCACGCCTCACCCTTTCCAGTTATTCATAGACCCCAGTCTCACTACCCTCCTACATTTTGCGACTCCGCTGGGGAGGTATCCTCACTTCCATGGACAAAGAAGGTTTCAATGTCTCTAAGCAGTTTGTTTTTGAGGACATTCCATCTGGTAATGGAGCTCACAGTGACCAGACTACTCAGGAAGAAGTGGTGCTGATTGGAGCCAAGGCGCCAGCGCCTTAGGGAGGGTAGACCTGTTTGCTGGCAGTGGCTCCAATGGCAGGTATGCATCTTATGGCAATGTTTTTTGACTTTTTAAAGCAAAACAACGTGGATCTATCAAGCTTGGGTCAAGGTTGTGTGACACCTGCTGCTGCTCCTTCCGGAGGGGTAGCCACTCCTATTACGATTCCGTCTCGGAAGGCGGCGCCGGAGAAGGTCCTGGCGCCAACAAGTTCTCCAGCTGCTAAAAGCACGTGTTTGGAGGAGTCACCCTCTAAGGCTGTTACTATGGAAGAAGTGAGGAAGCTCCTCTCCTCCTCTCAAAGAGAGGGTTACCACCTATACGAGGAGTTACAAGACCCCTATCCACAGGAAGTAAGTGAGAAGCCATACCCTGAGGGGTATATTCCACCAAAATTTATCAAGTTTGGCGGTAGGGGGAGAACCCTAGAGAGCACGTGAAAAGGTTCGTCGAGTACCTGGGAGTACATGATGGCGACAAGAACCTGAGGTTGAGGGAGTTCTCTAAAACTCTCACTGGGAAGGCTTATACATGGTATTCCCACTTGGCGCCTAACAGCGTCCCTACTTGGGAAGAGATGCACAGGCAGTTCCTCCAGAAGTTTTTTGTAGCTGAAGATGAATTTACACTGAGGCACTTGGCGCAAGAGGTCCAGAAGCCAGGAGAAGAGTTGATGCAGCACATCAAGCGATTTCGCGAGAGGGACTTAGATGTTCACGAGGACGTGGCGGAGGCCAGGTTGCTACAGATATGTGTGGAAGGACTCTTAGAAGAGTACAAGCTGCACTTGATCAACGAAACTAGAGATGGAACTTTCAAAGAATTCACCAGGGCCGCCAGCAACATAGCTATGATAATCAAACCAAGAGCCCCGGGTTGGAGGACACAAGTTCCACTGACTCCCAGGAGGTTTCAAGTTTCGAGGAGGCAAGCGGTTAACTATGTGGACGGGAGTAACAAAGGGACGAAGGTAGGCTCTGGGGCCAAGACCGAAAGTCCCGGCAACAAGAGAAAGTCTGGGGAAGATGCCCCGCCGCCACTACCGTGCAGCGTAGCTGAGGCTATGGACTGTTATCACACCTTAGTGAGAGAAGGCATAGCAGGACCTCCCCACCTAAAAGGAGAAACCCCCACTGCAGCTGACAAGGCCAATCCAAAGTACTGCGAATTGCACCAACGAGTGCAGCACTTTACCAAGGATTGTTACTACTTGAGAAGGATCATTGGTGAGCAGATGGCTAGCAGTACCTTGCAGATACCCCCTGTGGACGTTAACGAGAACCCACTTCCTACGCATCACTTTGGCACCGCTAACATGGTAGTTGCCTACGACGAAGGAGCTACAAGAAGTCTTGTGAAGCGGGAGAGTGGCGAGCAGTTATGCGAGGAGTTAGAAAATCTATCACTGAGCAAACTTGAGCTAGAAAGAAAGCAAGAGGAGTGGTTCTTCACTCCGGAACATGAAAATGGAAGTGGGGAAGTTCAGGAAGTCGCTCTCTCAGAAGGTGAGGTAGACGTCATCCTCGCTCTAGACGAGGGAGGGACCTCTGAAGCGGAGTATGTTTGTAGTGCCCAGACGTACGAGGTAGACTTAGATTCTGAATGTGAGGCCATAGCGAGGATCCCCAAGTTCAAGTGGTTTTTCGACCAGATAGGGGTGAAGTACGACACGAGGGTGTCCATCACGAGGAAAGTATTGGAGGCAGTGCAGTAGCGGGGAGACCCTTCCCTAAATTGGCAGGGGCCAATCGGAAGGATGATTAAGATGTATACCTCTGAAGTGGTGTTTTCAGAAGCAGATAGGGTGGTGCCCTACTTCCACAATCGCCCGTTGTACGTCACAGCCATAATTAATGGAGTCTCATTTCCCAGGGCGTTGATGGATGGAGGAGCATCCATTAACATCATGCCCATTAGTACATTATATCAAACAGGAATTGACCGGGAGAAGGTGGTTCCGGTACCACTAGTAATTTCCGGATTCGACAACGTCGGAATACAATCTATTGGATACGTGAATGTGGGAATTAAGTAGGGAAATTTCACCTCCCACATCAAATTTCATGTTATTAATGCTAACACCAGCTACCAATTACTCATTGGAAGGGTGTGGATGCACACTCATGGCGTAGTGCCTTCCACCTACCATCAATGCGCGAAGGCAAACATTAGAGGTACAGAGATAGTGATCAAGGCCACTCAGAGACCCTTCGCCATTGAGGAGGCCCACCTGGTAGATGCTGCCTTCTACACCGAGTTAGATGAGGAAAGAAAGGTCTCTACAAGAAAACTAGTAGGAATCATGGTAGCTAAGGGAAGGGTCCCGCAGAAGAAATCCGTTCATGACCATCTAGGGGAGAGGATAATCCCCCATATGGTAAAAGGCAAGAGGAAAGCAGAGGAGGTAGCTAGACCCCCTCGAACTTGCAAGAAAGTGGTTTTACCCGATGGAAAAATCATCTACCGTTTATAACGGTCTGCGGGGGCGGTGTTCTGGGATGAGAGCATCGACCCGACCCCCGAGTGTTTTATTGTTGATGAATTCCATATTGTTGAGCATATTGAAGAACCAGAAGAAGCGCCAGAGTGCATGTAAGATGGACCCAGAGAGCAGCTGCAGGAATTAGAGGAAATCAAGTTGGGGTTAGAAGAGGGCGAGAGTAGACCCATTCTAATCTCCAAGTGCCTGGAACCGAAGTAGAAGGAAGAGCTCATTGAGCTACTCAAGGAGTTCACTGATGTATTTGCTTGGAAGTACACGGAAATGCCAGGAATAGACGCAGAAGTGAACTCTCATAGATTGAACATCCTTCCCAATGCCCTTCCGGTAAGGCAAGCCACACGCACATATAAAGCATACCTTGATTTGAAAATAAAAGCTGAAGTGGAGAAGTTGTTAGCGGCAGGATTCATCAAGCCTATTCAACACCCCATATGGCTGTCCAGCATAGTGCCAGTACCAAAGAAAGACAATACCCAAATCAGAATCTGTGTAGATTTTCGTGACTTGAACAGGGCGTGTCCTAAGGATGAATTCCCACTACACAGCATAAACAGCTTAGTGGATGCCACCGCGAGACATGAGATGTATAGCTTCATGGACGGGTATGTTGGCTATAACTAGATTAAAATGGACCCTGCCGACGCAGAGAAGACTGCCTTCCGCACACCGTTAGGGAACTTTCACTATACAGTCATGCCCTTCGGATTGAAGAACTCTAGAGCCACATACCAGCGGACCATGATGGCAATTTTTCATGACTTATTTCATGATATACTAGAATTCTATGTGGATGATCTGGTGGTGAAGTCTAGGAAAGAAAACAAGCATATTCAGGATCTCAGGAGAGTATTCGAAAGGTGTCGTCGGTATAAGATGAGAATGAACCCCTCAAAGTGTGCCTTTGGGGTTACTGCAGGGAAATTCTTAGGTTTTGTGGTAAATAGACAAGGGGTGCAAGTGGATGCAGAGAAGATGAAAGCCATTGTGTTGATGCCACCGCCCAAGAGTCAGAGATAACTTAAGAGCTTCCTGGGAAAGGTATCCTACCTGCGGAGGTTTATTCCTGCATTGGCAGAAGTAACTCATCCGTTCGCACCTCTACTAAAAGACAAAGCCAAGTGGGTTTGGGGAGAGAGGCAAGAGAGTGCGTTCGAGAAGATTAAAGAAATCCTAGCCTCTCCGTCCACGATGATTCCCCCGAAGCCAGAGCGCCGCTGCTGCTCTACCTTACTTCTACAGAGAGGTCGATAGGGGCCCTCTTGGCGCAAGAGAAGGAAGGAATGGAAAAGCCGATCTACTACCTGTCAAGAGTAATATCCGGAACATAATCAAGATACACCAGCGTTGAGAGGCACTGCCTGGCGCTGGTATTTGTAGCCCAGAAGTTGAGACACTATCTCCTAGCCTTCACCGTTCACATAGTCACCAAGTGTGATCCCATAAAGTACCTCCTCGCACGGACTATACTCGTGGGACGAGAAGCAAGGTGGTTTTTGATCTTGTCAGAATACGATCTAAAATGCGTAGTGCCTAAAGCCATTAAGAGCCAGGCAGTAGCAGATATGCTGGCCCACTTCCCGAGTGGGGTTTTTGAACCACCTAGTGAAGAGCTGCCCGGAGAAAGTTTCCAAGCATGCATGGCGGAGGAGGTGAAGAAGTGGTTTATGGAGTTTGATGGTTCCAGTGCTCAAGGAACAGGTGGGGGCAGCGTCATACTGTCAGATGGGAAGGAGAAGATTACCCTCTCTTTCAAGTTAGATTTTAAATGCTCAAATAATGAAGCTGAGTACGAAGCCCTCATTCTAGGGATGTTGGAAGCACTCAGAAGAGGAATCAGGGTACTGTGTATACGAGGGGACTCCAATCTGGTAGTAAGGAAGGTCAATGGAGAGTTTTCCCTTAAACACGCTAACTTAGCGCCGTACAGACACATCATCCAACGACTGCTGGGACAGTTCTTGGAAGTAACTGTGGAGAGGCAGGCACGAACGATGAACAGGCACCCTGACGCGCTCGCTACCATAGCATAAAAGTTGGATATGGAGGAGTCAGAAGCAACCATCACAGTGAGGCGGAGAACGGTACCCACTACATTAAAGTCCTTATTCCCAAGTAACGAGACGGAAGATTGGAGGCGTCTGGTAGAGAAGCAACTTGAAACCAGGGAAGGGATAATGAAAATATTAGAGTTAGCCAACTATCATGTGCTGCAGGGAACTCTCTACTTCAAGAGTCCTGGAGGGTTTCTGGCAAGGTGCGTAGGGGAGCAAGAAGCCAAGGAGAGGTTAATAGAAATGCACCAGAAGCACTGCGGAGATACGGATATCCCCCTTTACAGACGACTGCAGCGAAGCGGGTATTATTGGCCCGTCATGAGCATAGAAGCGGCCCGCTTGCAACAAAGTTGTTTAAAGTGCCAAGCTAACTTTGACCAGCCAACAGAGGCTAACTTCGTGGAAGCCTTCGAAGATTGGAGACAACCGTACCTAGCATATCTAAAAGATGGGGAGCTGCCCGCCGAGAGAGCGGATGAAATTTACCTTAGAAAAAGGATAGCTCGTTTCTACTTGGTCAAAGGAGAGTTATATAGGAAAGGGTACAATGAGAAGGCGCTAAGGTGCGTAGCCAAAGAGGAAGTGGAAAGGGTGCTGAAAGAAGCTCATGAGCCCTCCCACATGGGAAGCGCCAAGCTGTATGATCAACTGATGACGCTGGGATACTACTGGACGATCATGGAGGCTGACTCCATTGGATATGTGAAAAATTGTAGAGCATGCCAGGTGCATGGAAACATGGTGCACGCTCCCTCCGTCAGTCTACAAAGCTTGGCAGCCCCCAATCCCTTCCACACATGGGCGTTCGACCTGGTGGGAAAGATCGCCCCAGCATATCACCGCAAGGCTTTTATCATTATGGCTACATAATTGTACACCAAATGGGCGGAGGCCATTCCTTTAAGGAGAGTCATCGCCCAAGTGGTAACCCAGTTTATAAAGGAGTATATCATATGTAGGTTCGGTATACCCAAAGTGATCCTAACGGATAATGGGAAACAATTTATATGCAAAGAGATGGCCCTTCTCACAGCCAAGTATAAGATTGTGCATAATAGCTCAACCATATCCTACCCCAAGGGCAATGGCCAAGCAGAAGCTGCTAATAAGACCCTGATAAATATTTTGAAGAAAATGCTAGAAGACATGCCGGGAGCATGGGATGAGAAGTTTCCTATGGTGTTATGGGCCTACCGTACTTCGAAAAGAAAGCCAACAGGGTTCACTCCCTTCTCTCTAGTATATGGGACCGAAGTTGTCCTACCAGTGGAACTGGCGGTACCTTCAGCCAGAATTTCTCTTAGAAATGGGCTCATCCCAGACCCAAGGAATGTGAAACTGGAGGCGCTGGATGAGCACAGAGACAAGGCGAGAGAGAATTTCAAAGTCTACACTCAGCAACTGTCCAGGGCCTACGAAAACTTGGTTAAGCCTAGAGAATTCCTGGTGGGAGATCTAGTCCTGCGAGCATCAACTCACCATCTTCGTAGCATGTCGGCATCAAAATTCAAACCTAACTGGGAAGGCCCTTTTGTTGTCAGAGGAGTGGGGAAGTCGGGCTACTACTAAATATCAGAACTAGAGAGTGATTGCCTCCAGTCCATCAACTGCAAGTGGTTGAAGAGGTACTATGCTTAGTAATAACTAACAAGTTTTGTTTGTGTTTTTCATGTCTGTAATGGATTTCGAGGATTGCTCCTATACCAGAAAAGTTTTTTGTAATTTTTTTTAAGAGCAATACTACACTGTAAACAGCACACAAAGGTAAAGAAATGAAATAGCAACACTTTTGATCATTGTTTACATTTGCTTTGCTTGCTCATTTATTCATACATATACACTCCCTATTAAGTTAGAAGAGAGTACAAAAAACAAAAGATCAGGAACTTTGCTCACTACACTTGGGAGGTAAGTCCACCCTAAGAGAAAGTATACTGAGCAAAGTCCCCCAAACATAAATTAATACAGTTTTTTATAATAAAATCAGGCTTTCGGAAAGGGGCAAGGGTCACCCTCCTCTCCAACCTAGCCTCTACGACTATAAGCAGTAATATGCAGGAATACCCCCACAGACAGGAGGGGCAACCCAAGAAAGTCACATGACAATACCTCACAGCTACAAGAGGTGCATTTTCAAAAAATATATACAATATGATAATACATAACTTTTCATATCAATGTAAATACCCCGCAGTATATGGGGTAGCCACCAGTAGACCAAATGCTCACAGAAATTAGAGCAAGTCATATAAAATAAACACCCACAGTATAAAGGGAGAACAAAGGAAAAAGAAAGTGCAGAAGAAACAAAGTGTCTCATACAGGAATGATAAGTGATGTACACATAGAATTCTGAGCACTACAAAGCAAGAAGTAGCCTATCTGCTAGAAACCACAAAAAATAAATCATCGCGCGCGATGGCACCAGCATATGACGGACCAGCCTCCCGCAGAAACTCTTCCTCCAATCTGATGAATTTAGCCTCATCCTCCTCATCGCCAGACTCGAGTCTGGAAAGCTTCACCTGCAGTAGGGCGATTTGATTACGGATCCTCGTAGCCTCAGCGTGCCGTTGCTCAACTCTAGACTGTCGGGAAGTATGAAATCTCACTATCTTTCGAAAAGGAACACTCAGAAAGGGGCGAACCCCCGCGTCAAGCCAATCTAAACAAAAATGATAGAATTGCTGTAAGTCGCGGAGAGCATCCAAGAATAGCAAAATAGAAGAGCTAGTCAGCTTAGCAGGGGAGGTAGCCAAGAACTCATGAACATGGCTGGCAAGAGCCCTCAGGTTGAAGGCCGTAAGACTGTCAACCTGAAGTATACTCTGAGAAGTGAACGTCTCGGGATGGTGCTCCAAGATGAGATCCAAGAGCTGATGCTCATGTACCCTGAATCGGCCTGGTAACTCCTCACGCCATAGCCTACTAGAAATAGTCGCAGCATCCTCTTCTTCATCATCGCCATCGGAGTGACGAGACCCCGCCTCAAAAGGAAGGAAAGAAGACTTCCCACCAGAATCAGCGTCACCAACCAAAGGAGTGAACTCAGAACTATGATCTCCCTCCACAGTTGCCCCACTACCAGTCTCCACAGTCATCGGAGTACTCTCATGCACCTGGAAACAATGAGACAAGGGTGAAATGAGAATGCTTGCATAGTATACGCAAGAAGAAAAGAGGGGAATAGTAAAAAGAGGGGGTATGCCAGTCTAATACCTCTCTCGCAGTTGCCCCACTGCCAGACTCCACAGTCATCGGAGTACTCTCATGCACCTGGAAACAATGAGACAAGGGTGAAATGAGGATGCTTGCACAGTATACGCAAGAAGAAAAGAGGGGAATAGTAAAAAGAGGGGGTATGCCAGTCTAATACCTCTCTCGCAGTTGCCCCACTGCCAGACTCCACAGTCATCGGAGTACTCTCATGCACCTAGAAACAATGAGACAAGGGTGAAATGAGAATGCTTGCATAGTATACGCAAGAAGAAAAGAGGGGAATAGTAAAAAGAGAGGGTATGCCAGTCTAATACCTCTCTCGCAGTTGCCCCACTGTCAGACTCCATAGTCATCGGAGTACTTTTATGCACCTGGAAATAATAAAACAAAGGGGAAATGAGAACGCTTGCACAGTATACGCAAGAAGAAAAGAAGGGAAATAGTAAAAAGAGAGGTGGCAGTTTAATACCTCTCTCACAGCCATCTCATTCTCTAACTCCACAAGTATTGGAGAAACTTCATCCTGCTCCTTAGTCATCAGAGCGACCTCGCTCACCTCGAGACAATGCAACAAAGGTGAAGAGTGGAAGGCTTACGCAATTTAAACAAAATAATAAAGACATAAGAATGACACGAGGGAAGTAGATACTCTTATACATGGTACCTGAATAACGCCCTCCGTAACGGTCATAGAAAGAGGAGCAGGGGCTCCCATAGGGGTAGCAACACTGATCGATGCTCCAGAAGGGGTTGTCTCAGCGACCAGTGATTCTGAAGAAGCTACCTCAACCTCAGGCACTTCCAGAAGAACAATATCAGCGAGGGGTAGGCAAGGCTGCGGGTGACAAGAAAGGGCAAGAGGATAAACTGGCCCATGTATAGGGGCTGCTGAAGAAACAGTAGCAGGAGCCGCACTCGAAACAGTGCCAAGGGATAACTGCGACAAAGTAAAAGAGGGCTACGATAAGTACAGGCTGGATAGATAAGAAATATAGAACCAAGAAAATAAGAGAGTACCTGAACCCCATCCAAAGGGGAATCGCGGAAAAGGATGGTCGATGCAGTAGGGGTTGTGCTGATAGCCTGCAAAGAATGAAAGTATGTTATTCATCCCATGATCGAGGAGAAAGAGATTCCATGCTTCAGCGAAAAGGCCTGACCTGAAGCATAGGCTCGTTGGCTGAAGCCACAGTAAATATCGGGCCACGAGAGATCGCCTGAACCAAAGGTCTACCGTCCATAGATACACGGACCCTAGGGATAGAAATTCTCCCCGAAGAGGATAAACCCGGGGCGATAACGCAAGCTAAGGGAGGAGCCCCTCCCTGAGAAGAAAGTCCAAGAGCCATTAGGACTCCTATTAAAAGGAAACAAATATTCAAAAGTAAAAATGCATACCGCAGATGAAGAGGCGTACCGGGGCTCAGCTGCAGAAGTGCCCACCGCCGACACAAGAGAAGATGAGGTGACAACGCCAGAAGACACAACCGTCTACGCATGGTAAATGGGTAAATAAAAGGCAGAAGTAAGAAAATGGCACAATGAAAATTTTGAGAATAGCGAGACATACCTGAGGAGAAGGGGAAGCCACATGGGTGGTCCTGGTGACGGTAAAGTGCACAGACGAAAGCTGCGAGGAAATGACAGCATACGCAACCGAAATGTAGTTAGAAGACGAATAAATTACAACAGATGGTAAAAGAATTAAGGAGACAGCAAACCTCTCTAAAAACGCCTCGGGAAGAAATGAGCATGGAGTTCCTCTCCCACTAAAAGGGCGTCGATCGTAGTGGGGGAAGAGGAGAACTACTTGCCTCTACGGAAATGACCTGCACGAATATGACAGAATGCTTTAATTCACAAATAAAAAAAATAATGAGGGGAAGAAAGAAAATCATATGCAAAAAAAAGAAATATATAGACAAGTAAAGGGGGAACGCTTACAGTAGCAGGGCGTGTAATCTGGCTATAAGGGAGATGGGTGGGGCTAACTCCCCCAGCAGAATGGGAGGCCTCATCATCACTAGAAGACTCTCTGGAGACTGATAATAAAGCATAAGTGTCAGTAGTGCTTTCCCTATGGAAACCCAGGCCGCCCATATCACCCGAAGAAGAACTATGGTCGTCATAGGAAGGGGTGCTTCCATAATCAACTAGTTCCTTTTCCAATGAAGGGGAGGGAGATAAAGAAACTCCGAGAGAACTAGTTCCACTAAATAAAGAATGTCGTGATATAGTACCTTCCACAATGGGAATAGACGAGACCCGTGCCTCCTGGGAAGTAAGGCTCGGTGAGGAGTAGCCTTTCCCTCTCGCTACTTGGGAAGTCTTCCCTGCCCCAAGATTGCCAGTATCGGACTCTTAATCCACTGTAGAGGAAGCAGTCATGCCAGCGCCATCTCCTTTATTTTTCTTCGCAGCCCAGGTCCTCACAGGAGAAGAAGGAGGAGAAGCAGTAGTAGCAGGAACAAAATTGGATACGTCGGCGTCAGGGTGTTTCCTTTTGCTTGTAGTAGAGGTGCTCATTTTCCCTCTGCTTTTCGGTTGGTTTCTAGACTTCACAGGGGGAAGCTCAGTCGGCGGAGACGGAAGTGACTCGTTAATGAGAGGTTTCACTAAAATCGGAATGGCATGCTCCAAGGGTGGCGTGGAGGTGGTGCTGAGAAACCAAGGATCTTTCTGCGTCCGCCTAACCAAAAACTGAGCTCTGGTATATTTAATGGGGTTAGTCTCATGAGGAGGGCCAACTACACATTCTTGGATAAGACGGACCTGCTGCTGCCAAAGAAGGAACCAAGATGAAGTGAATGAAGGATGATAATCGCAGGGAGGCACATAGAGGCCACCCAAACCACTGACCCTATGGAATAATACCTGAAGAGTAAAGCCAGCACACGCCTTTGAAAATGCCTCAGAATGACTGCTGTAGGTAGGAAGAGGAGGGGTGTGAACGCCCTGATCATAACCGAACTGTCGTCTTACCCTCTCGGAATGATAAGATTCAGCACGCGGACCTAACTCGTTCCAAGAAGGGAGGTGACATGGTAAGAGCATAGTCATCATATTAATATGAGGACATGTGGAAACCGGCCCCACTGCTGAAGGGCAATAGAAGGTCCCGCCATCGCCAGGGAAAGAAAGCCAGCTGAAAGTTCCCCCAGGGCGCCTGGTGTAAGGCCGAAACTGAAACTCCTTGATATCATCGATCAACATTCCCATAGATTGCTTGGGAGTTTTCTTATGCCACCGAAGAAGTCTCGCAGCGTCGCTATGACAAGCGTGAGCCCCTGAAGTAAAGTGGGGGAAATGCTCAAACAAAAAGGCCATCAAGAGAGGGGCGTTGGCATGATTAGCAACATCATACCGACCGCAGGACCTCTCTACATCTATGTGTGCTCGGTCCATCCAGGTGTAAAGAGAACCTAAGGTCAGGGCAGCCATGGGTACCGACCTACCACGAGACAATCGTACAGCCAATCTAAAAAGAAGTTCGCGAGGACAGTCTTCGGGCTTACCTGGTAGAAGGAACCGGCTCAGAAATGTAACAAGGAAAGCGGCTAAATGTGCAGGAGAGTGGAGCTTAGGACCATCCTGGGATCTGGGGGCTGCACGTGAAGTCTCCCCCTTCTGCAACTGCTCAAAGTCTCTGAACCAGTATCTTTGCCATTTGGCAAAGGAATGCTTGGAATGACCAGTTATATTTATGGCCACATACCTCGAGCACTCTCCGAGAGCTGACCGTAACTCCCCCACCATCTCCTGCTCTAGGGAGTCCTCGCAGTCATCAGAAAAGACCTGCTGCCCAAAGAAAGGAAGGGCGTACAATTCACATATATCTTCTAAGGTAAGGGTAAATGCCCCCCAGCCTGTCACAAAGGTGTGAGACTCCATACTCCACCGAGACAATAAGAGATTGAGCGAAGAACCATGCTTAAATATGGTGCAGGACTTCAGGCTGCTGACGGCGGTAAAGAGTCCCACCTCCCTAAGAATAACTACATAATCAGGAACGCTCAGAACATAATCAACCCAGCTGGCCCATTCCTTTGTGGGTCCACCCGGGGTTTTAACTTCAATGTTGGAATAAGGAAAGTCACCACGGTCAACGCGGACTCGGAGAATGGAATCTGGAGAAATAGTAGGAAGGTCAAGAGACTCACTTAACCCCACATGAGAACGTTCGAGAATAGCGCCCAAAATTTTTTCCCCAAAATCAGAAAGTGAAATCATGAAACTGTCAGCAGGACCAAAAAAAGGAGCGTGACGGTAAATACCGAAGTCTCTCCCTTGGCGAATGTGCATATAATCCTTCCTTGCCTGAGAAGAGGATGGCGTAGCTGAAGAACCACCAAGAGCCATTGGCTCAAGAAAAGAACTCATCCTAGTGGGGACTCCGAACGAGGGACCCTGGGGGTCCCATGTCGCAAAAAAAGAAGTGGAGGCAGAAACCCCAGCAAAATCATGTGAAGAGCCCCCGGTCAGTGGCATGCTCTCCGAAACACCAATAGTCGGCTAGACACCCTGGGTCACGGAACCCTCGAGGTGACAAAATTTCAAGACACCCCCTTGCACGAACGAGAGACCCATGGACACGAGGCCAAGTCGTGAGACCCCCGACTGCTGACGAGAGGTCACCATGCTGCCATAAGCTGAGACCCCCATTTCAGAAACAGTCAAAGGCATCGAGACACCCGAGGTCGAGATGCTTGCATCAGCACTAATACCTGTCGAGACACCCCCTTGCACGGACGAGAGACCCGTAGGCACTAAACCAGGCGTCGAGACCCTCCTCTCGCTGCAAGGGTTCCCTCGCGAAAAAAGGGGTCGAGACCCCATCTGCTTCAGAAAAGTTCATGGGTGTCGAGACCCCCCTCCCTCCAAGCTCATTTTCAATAAACAAAGAACTCCCCGCGCCTAGCTCAACGCGTGAGGAACCACTGTCGGCGCCAAAAAATTTAGAGATACCCTTATCCAAAACCAACGGGATAAATTTCGTGAACCGAGGTCGAGATACCCCTCCCAACGGAACTAATTTTTTTATAAGAACCCAAGACAACTGGCGAGAGAACCTCGGACGAGGGGTCCACTCGCTTCGGGCCCTCGCCAACAGCCACATCAAGGGGGACGGGCGAGACGCCGACGATCCCTCACTGAGACCCTCTAGTCGAGATACCCCTCCCAACACAACTAATTTGTTTATCAGAACCCAAGGCAACGGGCGAGAGACCCTCGGATGAGAGGTCCACTCGCTCCGGGCCCTCGTCAATAGCCATATCAAAGGGTACGGGCGAGACACCGATCTCTAACTGAGCGTCGCTGCTCGAGATACCCAAGATTTGAACATCGCCCGTGGAAGGAAATCGCGAGGAACCCATGAGGGTTCTCGAACCTCCAACCGATGAAAAGAGGGCGGGTAGCACAGAGGAGGCGCCGACGGCGGTAATAGGGGCGGTCGAAACCGTTGAGATGGACAAGGAAGAAGGTATAGAACCTAAAACCATGGAGGTTTTGGAGGTGTTTACATTTGAAGAAGCATTGCTTGGATTAGAATCCATAAATGAGAGGCTATGGTATTTGGAAAAGCTAGAGCAAAAAAATGAGGGGATGGGTGGCTATGGTGTTTTAAAAATCCCTTTATCTCACTCTCTCTCATACAAACCCAAAAGTGTCTTATGTTTTTTTGAAGAAGATGAAAGAGTCCAAGAAGAGGGGCTTATGTTTTTTTGCATCAAAATGGGAAAACGTGCAGAAAGGCAAAAAGGTGATGACCTTTTTTTCCCAAATGACGAGATGACAGTTCCCACACTGACGCGTGGGTTCTCAAAAAAAAATTAGAAACCTCGGATAAAGGGACATCGCAGTTAATGATCCTAGGGTCCTTCAGAAAAAAAAAATTATATATATATATATATATAATTGTTGAAATCAGATTTATAGCATACAAAGTTTTTTTAGTCTACCCAACCAAAAAATCTTTGCACGAGGGGCTAATGTAGATGGATGTCTATCAATAAAAAACCAAAATAAAATAAAAATTCTTTTTTTATTAATGACATCTGAGAGGTGGCCGCGAGGGTCACCCAGAAGTCCAAAAGCCATAGCAAGGGTCGGCGCCGCTGCAAGCGTCGGAGCCACTTCAAGCGTCAACGCCGCCTCAAGTGCCTGCGCCGCTGCGAGTGTCAACGCCGCTAGAAGTGTCAGCGTCGCTGTAAGTGCAAGCGCGACTACAAGTGTCCGCACCGTCGGAAGGGTCGGCGCCGCTTCAAGTGCCAGCGCCATTGCAAGTGTCTACGCCGCTGCAAGTGTCCGCGCCGCAGCAAGGGTCGATGTCGCTCTGAGTGCCAGCGCCGCCGCAAGTATCTGCACCATTACAAGTGTCGATGACACTTCAAGCGCCAGCGCCGCTTCAAGTGTCAGCTCTGCCTCAAGTGCCTGCACCGCCGCAAGTATCAGTGCCGTTGTAAGTATCTACGCCGCTGCAAGTATCTGCGCCATTACAAGTGTCGGTGCCACTTCAAGTGCCAGCGCCGCTTCAAGTGTCTGCGCCGCTGCAAGTGTCAGCGCCATTTCAAGTCTCTACGCCGCTGCAAGGGTCAGCGCCGCTTCAAGTGTCTGCGCCACTGCAAGTGTCAGCGCCGCTGCAAGTCTCTACGCCGCTGCAAGGGTCAGCGCCATTTCAAGTGCCAGCGCTGCTGTAAGTGCCACCGCCGTTGTAAGAGTCCGCGTCGCTGCAAGAGTCCGCGCCGCCGCAAGAGTCGACGCCGCTCCAAGTGTCAGCGCCGCTACAAGTGTACCACCGTCGCAATCTTCCTCGCCGCTGCAAGAGCCCGCGTCGCCGCAAGGGTTGGCGCCGCTTCAAGTGCCAGCGCCGTTACAAGCGTCTGCGCCATTGCAAGTGTCCGCTCCACCGCAAGGGTCGACGCCGCTTCAAGTGTATGCGCCGTTTCAAGGGTCTGCACCGCTGCAAGTTTCTACGCCGCTGCAGGGGTCAGTGCCACTTCAAATGCCAGCGCCGCTGCAAGTGTCAGCACCGCCGCAATCTTCCGTGCCGCGGCAAGGGCCAGCGCCACTTCAAGTGCCAACGCTGCTGCAAGTGTCAGCACCGCCAAAAGTGTCCGCGCCGCTGCAGGTGCCGGTGCCGCTTCAAGTACCAGCGCCCCTACAGGTGTCAACGCCGCTCCAAGTGCCAGCACCGCTACAAGGGTCAGCGCCGCTTCAAGCGTCAGCGCCACTACAACATCTGAGTCACTACAGCAATTACATTCGAGAGGTGCCCGCGAGGGTCACCGCAGGATTCCAAAATTAAGAAGTACCACTGCAAGGGTCAGCGCCGCTGCAAGGGTCACTGAAGTAATTACAGTCGAGAGAGTCAGCGTCGCTGCAAGGCTCAGCGCCACTGCAAGGGTCACTGCAAAAATGTTATTCGATAAGTGCTGCTACAAGGGTTTCGACAGAAACTCATATTGAGGGAGTAGCTATCACGAACAACTCCTCATGAAACATCAGTCTCTAAATGAACAACATCACTAACACTTTACTTTCTTGTATAGGTTGCCTAGTCGAGGAAGACAAGCTCGAACAGGCGCGTTGGGACCTCTTGGGAGTTTTGGCTTGGCGGCTGAGGGACAAGGTATGTTGAGCAAGCTCAACCATTTAGCACTATAGGATTGAGAGAATACTAGTAAGAAGACCCAGGAGTCACTCGAGACTACATACACTGCACACTTGGTCACAAGTGAAGTGAGCAGCCAAAGAGTTGGCTACTCATGAGAAATAAACTCTTTACAAGAAAATGACTTTTCCAGAAGAGGGGGTCCTCAAGGTCCCTCTCAAGAAAAACAACATTTTTTAGAGGAAAGGAGTCCTTAAGGTCTCCTCTCTCAAGATTTGCAAAATTGCACACAAGTTACCGTTTCAAAAGATAATTACCAAATATGATATTTTGTCTCCGTTAGGGGACATATGTGATTTTTCTCGTTTGGTCGGTGCCAGGTGGCGCCTACAGAGGGGACAGGCAGGCTGCCACAGGTAGGGACAAATGGTACACTTCAGACATTGTTCCCCACTAACTCTCTCAATTTTGGCGCCCAAAATTGCCACTCACCCCTAACGCCCCAGTATAAATAGGCCTCTGGGCAAGGTCAAGAGATAGAGAAGAGAAATTGCACTGTTACTCTGCCAAAATATCACCATACCTACCTAAGTATTCTCTCCCCGCTCATTCTCTTAGTGCTGAGTGCCTTGTTCCTTCACTCCCCACTGACAGCCATCACTCTCAGGTGTTTCCCTTGAGAAAATTTTTATTTTTACTGTGAAAGTTCATCTTCTTGCAGGGAGTGAGTTGAAGCTTGAGTTCCATTGTTACCAGAATGAGAAGTTTTCTTCAGAAGTTGCACCAGGAGACCTTGAAGACCTTGCAGGCAGCATCCATTGGAGTGGGTCACGCCTCACCCTTTCCAGTTATTCGTAGACCCCAGTCTCACTACCCTCCTACAGCATCTTTCCCTTTTTAGTTTCTAAACACCTTTTACACTTTTATTCTTGAATTAATAATCTGTTGTGATCTATCAAACACTCTCTGTGGATTCGATACCCGACTTACCGCTGCACTCACCAGTTGAGTGTAGTCGTAACTTAGGTTTTTGTATAGAGTTGGTGAGCCGAATATAAAACGACCGACGCGTAGGTGACTCTCGCGCCGTGGCGAAACCCTGCGTCTATCATATATATGTGAAGCAAATTATATACTAACTTAAGATATTAAGTGTGATTAATGATTTGATAACTAGTTAAAGTTATTGGAAATAAATTAAGTGATGTTAATTTATGAATATTGAATTAATAACTAGTGAAAGTTATTTGAAATGAACTGATTTAATTACAATTGAGAATTATAATTGTTAAGCGGAGATGAAAGCTAATTTTATAAATTATGCGTAACACAAGATAATGTGTGGACCTATGTTTTAATGGAGGCTAGTTAGGCGGGGTAGAATAACTAGAAGAGTTGAGAGCATATGTTAGGGACACACTATAGTTGAGAGGTGAGGCGTATCTCATGTGAGTGCGATGGTAGCTTAAATATGGAAAGTTGTACTGCATATTTATTGATGCATCTTAATTACTTGCAAATTTTTTAAAAAGGTTTTGGTCTCTGACCGATGTCAAATTATTTTCCAAAAACTTTTAGGTGTCCAGCCACAAGGATGCCATTGATGATTATTCTTTTCAATGACACGAAGCTGCAACCGATGTGGAGGCTTATAGGTCGTTGAGTAGGTGTTTAACTTATTGTATTATAGAATAGGTTCTTTACTTTAGTTATCAGTTGGGTGTGTTTCCCCTTATTTCCACATTCAGTTACTTTTATTGATTATTTTATTTCAATGCTATTTTTTATATTGATAACTGATAGTTTACTCGGTGTTTGGTTTTATTATATAATGTTTAGACTTCCTTATTGGAATGAATGGTTTGGTTAAATTTTATGTCTGCATTGGTTTAAGTTAATGTTTTACTAGTTGTCTTTTAATGAAAGGATAATATTTGGCACCAACTTATTTAACTAATAAGTGGTTAGTAATTTACAATGTTGTTTAACAGTGATGCTAAGAATGAACCAGAAGAGATTTCTCTTTTATTTTAGTAAAGTATTGATCACCTAATATTTAAATAGGTAGGGTGTCACAGTTGGTATCAGAGCATCAGGTTCTCAAGTCATTAGGATCTGTGTGGACTTACTGCATCTTCAACGTTGCTTTTCTTTGATGTAGAGCCTTGTGCTTACGACTTTTGATTCATATTGGGCATTGCATTCTCCTACTATTGTATAGTTGAATATAATCTTATACTAGTTTGGTTTTGTTTCAGTGGAAGACATCTAAAGAAGGCCATTAGGAGGACTGTAAGAGGTGAGGCTCAGCTAAAGCCGTAGAATAATTAGGGGACGGTGACCATAACAGAGGTCACTACTATTATTACAAAAGCAGTTAATGCTGCGATGACCATTAAGGCATAACAATTTCCCCAAACACCGCGACAATAGATGGTGGCGCCAATTTTTACTCACCCAACACAATTAATATGGGAGAGAGTCAGAGGAGCCTTTTAGAAGGGCCATCCACAAGAATTTCAGGAAATTGCAGACGTTGTATTAGTTAGCCAATGAAAGGAGGACATCCAATTGTGTATGGTTAAGTGCAGTGACACTCGGAAATAGATTTGTGGAGACTTTTAAGCTCGTAGGAGCAGCATCACAGTGGTGGGAGTCAATCACCATATATGAGGAGAGAGCAAATGTATTATTTAATAAATTTGGGTGTGGCCTCACCGGATGTCCTTTCATTTCTATTCAAATAAAGATGCGAAGGAAGTTTCTGGACTTATCACGAGAGTGCCAAATAGGGGCCGAATTGGAAGGACCATTTTCTTGTTGAGAAAATTTTGTACCCGAGGAGGTGGATATGAAAGATGAAAAGGGTCTTTAACTTGATGATGGACTCATGGGTAATGTGGGATTCCAGTTTTATAAGTCCATGAGAGTAGACGACCAAGTCCTAATAAATTAAACACTTGGCTCAGCCCAAATCATGAGTCAACCTCCACACGAGTATTTTAATAGAATAATAACACTTATGGATATGGTCAAATCAGGTACCAAAAATATCGGATGATATATTCAAGTACCTCATGGAAAATTCTCATGTTACTTTGAGTTCCTTGAACAACTCATACTCTATAAAAGTATATCTATAAATTGTACACCCTGAACAGGGGCAAAAAGATTTGAAACTAAAACTTTCAGAGACACTTAATAAGAACGAGTAACCTCTCCGTGTACATAGGCAAGTTACCAAACCACGTAAATCGTTATTGTGCGTGTGATTTCATTTACTTTCTGCCATTTGTGATTGTTTTTGTATAATCTTTCATTATGATATTTTTTGCACTCATAATTAGCGTCGTCTATGGTAAGTGACTTGTATTCCTACGAAAGCATTCATTACCAGAAAGCCCATAATGTCTCACCACAGTAAAAATATCCCCCAAGCCGACGACGTTTAAGAAGACCCAGCTCCTCCTAGGGTCAGGTCTGAAATTTGCCAACATACAAACCCTAGGTTTTGCTAGGATAGGCAAACCTTTGAATAAATCCATGGGCCACCTAAGTATACTCAGATATCTAGGTTCATCGATGCTTATGAAGTCAGGCTTCACGAATAAGAGGAGGCTGCATGCCTCTAAGTGGAAAAAAAATGCTCGCTTGCAGAGGCAACTCAAAGAAGTGGAGAGAGACCTTCAAAGGTCCACTGAGAAACGTCATGTGAGGACTCCTAGCCCTCAGGTGAGCAACACTCGCAGTCAAGGAAGGAGATCTAGGTGTGACCACGAAAGGACTAAATGTGAAAGGTTAGAGCGAGCGCGATTAGAGCGCGGCCAGCATGAGAGGTGCCACAGAAGCAATGATTGACGAAACAAAGATTTGAGGATACTAGTACGTAGGGATATGGATCAACACCCAACTCACTGAGGATCTAGATCCACTAGAGAAATATCTTAAAAAGATATGAATACCCAGATGAGGTCCCCTTTTTCAAGGGCAATCGAGCATGAGAAGCCCCCTAAAAAATTCGTTGTCCCTAGGTTTAAGGTCCATGACGAGAAAACAGACCCTATAGACCATGTCAGGCAATATCGACAAGCAATGACCTTATAGAGCCACAATGATGCACTTATGTGTAGAATCTTCCATTCTATCCTACATGACATTGAACATAAGTTGTTTGCAAGGCTTCCTCATAGGTCGTTCAGGAATTTTATAGCACTGACAGAGGCTTTTACAATGTGATTCATAACTAGCAGCTCCTATTCCAAGCGGATGGATGAATTGCTCACTATAAAGAAGAAGCCACAAGAGAACCTCCGAGACTATGCCAAGAGATATTGGGAAGTTTTTAATGACATTGAGGATTTCTCGGAACAGGTTGCCATAGAATCCTTTAAAATTGGCTTTCCAACCACCTCTTTGCTTCACCAATCCCTCACTAAGACGAAGGCCATCACTATCGATGATCTTATGGCTCTTATCGAGAAGTACACTAAGGTGGATGACATGGTTCATCCTAGTGGGGGAGACAATGGTCGAGCGAAGGAGAATAAGGGAACGAAGTAAAATTATACCCAGAAGAAGGGAAGAAAGAATGGGGGAAAGAATGGAGACAAGAAGCATCCCTTCAAAGAGTTCCAAGCTATTAACACAATCTTTAAGGAAACTATTTACATAATTCTCAGCAAGATCAAAGATGAGACTTTCATCAAATGGCCCAGGAAGATGGGTGGCAGCCTAACCAAAAGGAACAACGCATTGAGATGACGTTCTGCTAGGAGGGAAGTCATCGAATCGAGAACTACAAAGCTCTGAAGTCACACGTAAAAGAGCTAGTTTAATAGGGCACATCATCTAGTATGTCGAGATGAAAGTGGATAAGGTCGCAACCAATGGCGACCAGAAGCCATATAACGTCCTCAACGATGATACATGATATGAGTTCACAGTAATCCATGTGGCATTAAACCTCAAGAAGATACAAGGGAATGTCATGTGAATGGAACTCAAGAAGGTTATTATCGTAATGGAAGCTTTTCAAAGTAACCCTTCCGAGTCCCAGGTAGAAAATAGGTGGTGACTAGAATACGTTGATTACACCAAGAATATCATGTTCACCGAAGAAGACTTGGTTGGGGTAAGAACCCCACATCATGATGCGTTGGTGATCACACTTAGAATTGCTAACTGGGATGTTGATAAGATACTTATGTAACATGGATGTTCGTTCGAAGTGATGTACTAAGAACTATTCCATAAACTTAAGCTGAATGTCGACGACCTAAAAGAAGCCACCATTCCACTGTTCGTATTTACAGGATGGATCACGATGACCTTAGGGAATATAATCTTATTGATCAGGGAAGGAAATATCTCAAAGCTAATTGAGTTTTTAGTGGTGGACATCGAGTCCCCATACTATGCAATTTTTTGCAGAGGATGGCTCCATGCCATGAAGGCCTTGCCATCCACCTATCATCAAAAGCTAAAGTGCATTACAAATTGAGGAGTGGTCAAGATCCATGGAGACCAGGCTACAGGCAAAGAGTGCTTTATTGTAGCTATCCGCCTAAAGAAATAAAAGAAGAAGGAATCAAATAATTCCAAGTAGAAAGCCTGGGAGGGGTTTGTTCTCTCCAAATAACAACTACGATATGGTCGAACAGGGGTGGAAGAGACTAGGATCCACCCCGTCGATATGGTTGTAGAAAGCCTGGAAGAAGTTGTAGCCAATGACAACTTGACAAAGAGGAAATTCTTGATCGAAGATTCTCTCACCGATTAGGAGAAAAGAGAGTTAGTTTCACTTCTCAAAAGAAACATTGATATTTTTGCTTGGGATCCTTACGAGTTACCAGGGATTGACCCCAATGTGGCCTGCCCCTGCCTGCGCATCGATCAAAAGGCTCTCCAAACATCCCCCGAGAAGGCTAAGGCAGTGGAGAAAAAAGTAGGGAAGCTAATGGATGCAGGATCCATCGGAGAATTTCAGTTCCCTACATGGTTATCCAACCTAGTGGTGCTACCCAAAAACAATGGCATTTGGTGGGTTTGCATCGATTTCACGGGCCTAAATAGGGTATGCCCCATGGACAACTTCCCTCTCCCAAAAATAGATCAGTTGGTTGATGCCATAGTGACACATGAGAATATGAGCTTCCTTAATGACTTCTCAAGTTATCACATAATCCCCCTCTACGGGCCAGACGAGGATAAGATCTCCTTTATAACCTCAATCGAGTTGTACTATTACAAGGTCATGTAGTTTGGCCTCAAGAACGTATGTAAACTTAGCAAAGATTGGTAACTAAGATGTTCAGTAAACAGATGGGATGAACGATGGAGGTATACATCGACGATATGCTTGTTAAAATCAAGGGCAAGGCCGATGCCTCTCAGAATTAACAACAACCTTTGATATCCTCAGGAAGTATCGGATGAGGCTTAATGCAAGTAAGTGTTCATTCGGTGTCCAGTCTGGAAAATTCTTAGGTTGTCTAGTAAGTAAGAGGGGAATCGAGTCCAACCAAGACCAAATCGATGATATCACTAGAGTCCAGGCCCCTCGGACATTGAGAGATGTTCAGAAGCTTACTGGAATGCTTGTGATGCTTAATCACTTCATCCTTAAGCTTTTGGAACACTACCGATAATTCTTCCAATTTTTAAAAAAGGGCAAAAGTCTCATATGGGACGATGACTGATCGCGAGCTCTGAAAGAAATCAAGTCTGACCTTAGCAAGCCACCGTTACTAGTTATTCCAAATGATGGAGACCATCTATATCTTTACCTGGTAGAATCAGACCATGCTATGAGATCTGCCTTAGTATGTGAAAAGGTGGGGGATAAAACCTAGTCTACTATGCTAGTAAGACACTCTTAGACGCTGAACAACGGTACTTGCCTCTGAAAAAACTCTCATATGCATTGGTGGTTGCCTCAAGGAAGTTGAAGCACTACATCGAGGCCCATTCTATAACTGTAATCACCTCTTATCCACACAAGGCTATTATATGAAAGGCCGACTGTTCTAGATGACTCTTGAAGTAGTCGAACGAACATGGGAGATTTGATATCCACTTCCATCCTAGAACAAAGATCAAGTGACAAATCCTAGTAGACTTCATTATTGAGTTCACGTGAGATTAACTAGTAGACCAACTGAATAGTGATCACTCTATGGCACAAAAAGCACAGTCCAAAGATTGGACTTTGTATGTTGACGGAGCCTCAAATTCCAACGGGGTAGGAGTAGGGATTGTTCTCATTACCCCCTAAAACACAATAATTGAGTAAGGAATTATATTGGGATTTGAGGCCTCTAACAACGAAGCTAAGTATGAAGCACTGATCGCCGACTTGTAAAAATACAAAGTACAGGGGGAAAAAAGCATCTCCACGTATTCGGTGATTCCAAACTGGTCTCCAAGAAAGTAAGGGGGGACTTCAATGCGAAGGTTGATCGAATGGCAACATACCTCAATGTAGTAAGAGGACTCATGACAGACTTTGAAAAGGTTGAAATTCAATAGTTCCCTCAAGAATAGAATAGTGATATTGACGCTTTAGCAACACTAAGTTCGGTAGTTGACTTTGGCCTAAGGAGAACAATCCATACAGAGTTCCTCACGTAGCCCAATATCGACCAGATAGTCGTAGCTGAGCAAGTCCTCCTCATAGATAAGGACCTAAGTTGGATGGATCCCATCATGAATTATCTACGGACTGACATACTGCCAGATGACAGGAGGTCGACCCATCAAATTAGGATCAAGGATGCTCGTTTCTACCTCAACCCTGAATGGAAGATTTATAAGAAATCATTTACAGGACCTTACCTCCAGTGTTATCACCCACAAGATGCCGAACAAGTACTTAGTGAACTCCAAGAGGGCATCTGTGGGAGTCATGCATGTGGAAGATCATTAACCTTTCGCGTGATTAAGGAAGGATATTGGTGGCCTCGCATGAAAAAAGATACTAGTGCCTACGTACACAAATGTGAAAAGTACTAAAAGCACTCACCTACGATTCACCAGCCGCTAACAATCTAAAATCACTCACTATCCCATAGCCTTTCGCTCAATGGGGACTAGAAATTATGGGACCACTACCTACCGCACCTAGAAATTGTAAGTATCGGTTGGTCACTACAGATTACTTCACCAAATAGGTAGAGGCTGAACCATTGGAAAAACATTCAAGATTCTAACATGACAAGGTTCATATGAAGGAAGATCATAACTTACTTTGGGATACTAAGGTCTATCATCACCGATAACGGTAGAAAATTTGAAAGTGGTTTCTTTCAATCTTTTTGTGATGAGAAAAAACATCAAGAATCCTTTCAGCTCCATGGCGTATCCCCAAAATAATTAGCAAGTATTGGATTCTAGTAAATCCATGATAGATGGACTGAAAAAAATGGTTGTAAAAAGCCAAAGGTGCCTGGTTGGATGAACTCCATCATGTTTTATAGGATTATCGTACCACACCCAGAAAACCCACTAGGGAAACACCCTTCGGACTCACCTACAGAATGGAGGTTGTCATACCTTTGGAAGAAGTTCTCCACACTATGAGAATCACTCTAGTTAACCAAGGACTTAATTATGAAGCCCTACGTACCAAACTTGACCTATCAGATGAGCTAAGAGAGCTGGATTTAATAAAGATGGCCTTCTCGCAACAATAACTGACTAAGTAGTACAACAAGAGGGTCAATTTGAGGAAGTTTTTAATAGGGGACTATGTCCTGAGAAAAGTCCTTGTCAGTGCTATAAAACCATCAGACGACAAATTGGGACCAAACTGGGAAGTACCCTTAAGAGTAATCAGAGACAATCTTCAAGGAGAAAATTACTTGGAAACGCTAAAGGGCATGGGGATACTAAAAGCATGGAATGCAACCAATCTCAAGAAATTCTACTTTTACATCTTCTCCTTTATTTTTTAGTTAGTTAATGAATTTTTTTATTTTTCAATCATTATGCTACTAAGATCGTATCCCATGAATAAAGGCCAAATTGTCCCCTTTTCTTTCGTATCTTTACATTAGCCACTTAACTCTTATCGGTAACATCTTATTAATACGCACCCTTTTCAAGCGATTCATCCACCATGCATAACTAAACTTATGAGATTACTCCAAGTTGTTCAACTTGTTTTTAAAATCAGGAAACTTAACAGGTCGAGAAGGGTTTATAGCAATTACAGCAAGTCAACGGATTTGTTTCAATTATTACATTCATAAGGTTCTTGTTGTGAGCACAAGGAACCTCATGGTTAGCCCCGACAACAACAAAAAGCCCTACAGGGGATCATTAGGCAACAAAAACCAGCTTATGTTGGTCACCAACATTGTTGGTCGTAAAAACCTACTTGGGTGGACAGCTCATTAACCAGGTGCATTCTCGCCATCATCTTACTTAGGCCTAAAGAAGTGTGATGACACGACCTAAGAGGTAAAGTATATGGAATGGCATATCTAAGGCTTTTTGGACTAGGGGAATGGATAAACACATACAACATGTAACCATCAATATCTCTCAATATCATTTAGTCAAATGTGACGCTCAAAATGATAAAGTTGGAGGCAAAAAGATGCTTGGTTGAAGTAATTATATAATAAACTAGATGTTTAATCAGCATGAGCTCATAACATAAACATCGAGAAGTAGAAAGAAATAATTTTTAATTAGAATGAAAACTTACATTTAGAATCAAAATTGGAATATGCAAAGAATTTACAATGACCCAAGATGGTGAGCAAGGTAATCCACTACACGTGCTCTTCGACCATCATCAGGGTGAGGCACAGTCTCTTCTCCTACATCTTCTAAGTGATTTTCCAAAAGCTGAGCGGGAATATCATCAAATGGGATCCACCACTCATCCCTAGAAAAAGTATTATGGAGATAGGCTGGGTAATCGATCTAATACTTGTCCCACAAGGGAGAGTCCTTGGGCATCTTTAGCTTTCTAAGGGAATTGAGCCACCCCCGGGCAAAGGCAAGGTTCTCTGCCTCCTTCAGCCTCACTGGGGCATCAATCCAGACCTGGGCATAATCATATGCCTAGAAATGTCTAGGACCCCTATTAAACAAATGCATCAACCTCGTCACATCCCTTTGAAGCCCAGAATTAATTAAATATGCCCGCAGAACATCTCTTTTTAGCTCAGCAACCTCCCTTTGCAGATTTTGTTTCTCATCTTGAGTGACCCCCTGGACGATGATGAAGATCCTCACAGCACTAAGGAGGACCCCAGTGCGGTGTTCTCCTTCAGACGATCAATATCCCTCTTCAAATCATCATTCTTCTTTCGAATCATCTCACTTACTTAGTTAACTTCGCTGGCATCCAGGAGTTCGGCCTTTAGGTCATTTACCTCCTCTTGGACTGAAGCCCTAACTTCTTCCACCATCACTTTGAGATTATCCTTCAGCTTCACAATTTTAACACCTCGTAAATCGAGGATCTTTAATTTAAATATATTTGGGAGAAAAAGAATTTATTTTATTGGGTGGAATTAAATTCATGATTTGGGAAATTTTTACATTTGAGGAGTTAATTAATTTGGCGAATTGAGGTTTAATTATTCGGATTATTCATGTGTCTCATTTTTTAGGTAAAAAATTGGAGAATGTTATAAATTAATTCAGATGGCAATGCTGAGCGCACGGTTGAGTCCGGATGGGTAGAAATAGTTGGAAAAGAGTACCCAGGTGTATTAAATGGGTCTTGGGGCATTTTAGGCATATTTAAGCCCACAAAAGAGTGTTTGGGCCTTTTTTATAAAGCCCACAAGTCAAATAACTGGATTGAGTTATTAAACCCTAAATGTGAGAGGGTGTGGGAGCCATAAAACATTTTAGAAAACCCAAATAAGAGAGAGAAAAGTGGGTGCAAGTGGGAGAAGCCATGGGAGTCAGAAATCAAGAACTAGTGTGTGGATTAATCATCAAATGATCATCTACATCAAAGGATTCAAACTCTATGAACCCTAAGGCAAGTGGTTAAACATGCTTTTAATTTAATTGCATTTTTTCTATTCTTCATAATGGGTGTAAAATGAATGTAAGGTTAGGGTTAGTTCAATAATGAAATTTGGGGATTTCTATGGTTTTTGATTAAAAATATGTAGAGGATTTATAAATGTGATATATCAACCCCAATCTGTATATATGTTATGTTTTGATTGAGGATCATGAAGTGAGGGGATTTAGTGTAAAATTTTGAAGGATTAATGGAGCAAATCTGAGCAGAAAATGGGGGTTTAAGTCAGCAATGGAGGATTGGATTTTGAGGATGACAAGGGAGGGGAGAGAAATCAGGGTCGTTCGAAAGACCTGGTTTATGGTTTGAACGACAACCATAGTCATTCAAACGACAAGCTAAGTCATTTGAACGACGATGCCCTTTTTCTGACAGCTTTCCTTCCTCCCCTGCTACTGCCTTAGGTGTTCAATTCTTGGAGGGGAATTACTATTTGGACGATTATGCTTATTTGGCTACAGTAGTGGGTTGATTTGTGAGATTTATTCATGGATTAGTAGGGTGTAAATCCAAAAGGGAATTTAGGTTTAACTTGAGTGAATTAAGAACCTTAAATTAAGAAGTGTGCTAGACTTATTGAAAGGAATTTTGAATAATGAATTGTGGATATTATATTTTCGAGCCAAGTGAGTGAGTCCGGGTATGTTGGTTGAGTGAAGCCAAGATAATAAAATTTATTAATGCGTGGCTAATTGAATTTGAGTCGGGATATTGACTCGGGTATAATTTTTGGATTAGGGATACGAGGGCTTAGGCACGGGTATAGCCGGATTAATTTATTATAGGGTTATATAATAAATTACAGTTTATTCAAGATAAAAAAAACAAGGTGTTAACCTTAATATGTGGGATTTGAGGAATAAGTTCTAGAGGGAGAGATTTCAGGCTGAAGGTGCAAGTACGGGTAATTTAGTTGGGTGGCACAACTTGTGTAATAAAAAAATAATTGTGAGAATTATTTAAATATCAAGTCGGTGTATAGACATGGGACTGTTAGGCTCGTGTTACGGCAATTGTGCACGGGTAGCCTAGAATTAATTATTTACACACACACACACACACACACACACACACACACACACATATATATATATATATATATATATATATATATATATATATATATATATATGTGTGTGTGTGTGTGTGTGTGTGTGTGTGGTGATGTGTAGTATATATATATTTGTGCGATTTATAAATATTTGTGTGAATAATATTTATAGGAAATTCACACAAATATTTATCAATCACACAAATATATATATATACTACACAAATATATATGTATAAATCACACAAATATTTATAAATCACATAAATTTATATATATATATATAGGAAAGCATACCCCTCTAGTGCTATCATAGGAGGTTGTGCGATGTGGATGAATCCCTTAACTTGAGGAGAAGGGTGAGTATAATCCCTAAGTCATAGCGTTCGAAATCAAGAATGAGACGCATTCGGTATGATTCGGTCTCATTCCGGGGGATACTATGGCCGCCTCCAATGTGTTTTTCTTAGTTTCACTGATTCGGGGAGCTAATCGTGTCAGGGGTCTGGGTGAATGAGTATACCTTGAGTAATAGCAATTTAGAGAACATCCGGTGAGTGCCTACTCAGGAGGATGGTTATATATATTTACTACATGTGTGTGAATGTTATGAACAGTTAATACGTATATATGGTGCGAGTAAATATATACGGGTAAAAATACATGTGTTGAATTGTATTGATGATATATATGTTATGAGAATGTTATATGATTCCTAACGATTGATGATTAATTAAGTTAATGTGATAAATAGCTTATAAATCGTATTTTAAACATAATGGGGATAGAGTAGTGTGACAAGAAGGATATCATCGAGAACTAGTTACGAGATAGGTAACTAGGTGGGTTATATAGAAAAGCGTTAGGCGTGCACATTAGTTGAGGGGTGAGCCGGTCCTTAAGGGAGTGCGACACTAGCTTAAATATGAAGAGCATTCATGCATTTTAATTTACTGCAATTTAATTCACTTGCTAAATATTTTCAAAATGTTTTAGGTTCTAACCCTTGCTATAAAATATTTTAAAAACCTTTTAGGTGTCCATCCATAGGGACGCCTAAATTATTGTATCCCTGGTTTATGTTGCTACGACATATGTGGATGTTGCAGGATTTGACTTAGCCTCTTCAGTCATTTCATTCCTAGAGTAGGATGGAGTCTGTACTTCATTTGGGCATGTCACCCTAGTTATTTCTTTTGTTTCAGTCAGTTGTTGTACTGATTCTATCATTCTTGTTTCTTATATTTTTGGTATTTGGTTTATAGCCGGTGGTTTTCACGGCAAAGATTATTTTTATTTCATTTTCATTATTGTTTGACTCAGTCTGTGGGAATGGTTTAAATTTTATTCATTTGAATGTTGTTAGTGATGTTGAATAACAACATAAAATTTAACACTGTGACTTTTGAATATTAGGTGGTTAGTAAGTTTTAAAACGTTTTCGACAGTGATGCTAAGAATTATGCAGATGAGATTCTTATTTAATTTGATATAGGACTGATCACCTGGTATTTTATTACACGGGGTGTCACAGAAGGTATCAGAGCATCAGGTTATAGTGACTTTAGGATCTGTGCGACTTTTCACGTTTCTGCGTAGCGTTCTTTGATATAGAGCCTTATTATAGGATTGTTGTATTGCTTTACGTATGGGACTTATGTTCTCCTGCCAAAATGTTTTGTTGATGTGATTCATATACAGTTTTGCTTGAGCGTGGTAGATCGAACATCATAGAACGACAAGTGTGAGACGTTAGAAGGATTGAAGGAGGGTGGACTCAGTAGAAGCCATGGAGTATTCTATGAACAATGATGAGATAAGACTCACCACGATTATTATTCGAACAATTGAAGTTAGAGTAACCACCGGGGTATAGTAGTTGCCCCAAGAACTTTCAGTAAGGACGATGGTGCAAGATAAAACCCAAAGTGTACATGATAAGGGGTAAGGGTCAAAGAAGATTTTTGTCTCAAAAGAACAATCCGCTAGAATCCGAGGAAGGTGCAGAAGAGTGATTTACAAATGGATGGAGAACATCCAATTGGAATCACATGGGGGTGAGTGTAGTGACACTCATGGCAAAGTTTCAGACAAAATGTGGGGGTGATGGGAGACAATCGCCACTTCCATGGGTAGATACCATGTGTGGGTACCTTGATTAAACATTTCGGCCCAGATAAGTAGCCCCCTTCAGTCCGGTCCAAAGTCTGTAGGCCACACGCATAACTAATTCAGTTATGACCCATTCAACCCCTAAAATATCTCACGAGATATTCTAGGAGTTATGGGCTAACGTGGAGGAGTCCAACGCCCCCACTCTCCGAGAAACAACATGTATATATTAAAACTTTAGCCCGGGGAAAAGGGCATGCAATTTGTAAACACTCCCCCGGAGTAAAGGGAAATAAAAACAGAGAGCACCACCATGGACGTAGGCCTTCTTGACGAACCACATATATCTTGTGTTGTGTGTGATTGCAATTCTTTCAAGTTATTTATTTATTCTGGTGATTTCCTTTACTTATTATTTTGTGTTGAGTTTAATTGTCCCCACAATTGGCACCGTCTGTGGGAAGTGTTTGTTTTCCTTTAAGAAAAACTTCACCAATAAGAATTTTGAATGTATGGTCATAATAGCAATGCCCCTCAAGCAGGGGATATTCAAGCGCAACCTGCCCCTCGCAGGATCAGATCTGATTTTCGACGTTCAAATCCTAAGGCTCGCCCAAAATGGCAAGCTTCGGAGGAAAGCCAAGGACCAGCCAGGTCCACACAGGTCTCCAGGCTAATCGATGCCTATGAGGCCAGGCTCCAAGAGCAAGAGGAGGACACTCACAAGCAAGAAGCTGAGAATGCTCATCTCAAAAGAAGATCGGAGAAAATGGAGAGAGAACTCCATCATAGCACCAGGCAATGTCAATATCGAACTCCTAGCCCTCATGAGAGCAAGTCTCGGATCCGAGGAAGGAGCCCTAGACGTGGATCTCAAATACTTAAGGAACGCAGGTCAGATGATGACTTACCCAAGCAACATCAACTAGATCGGCATTATGGGAGCCCAGGTCGAGGAAATGATGACATACGAAATTTGGTCCAGAGAGAAATGGACCAACACCGAGCGCATCAGGGTGCCAGATCGACCTGAGAGTTAGCCAGGTGAGCTCTCAGGACCCAGATGAAATCTCCTTTCTCAAGGGAGATAGAAGAGGAAGAAGCCCCCAAGAAGTTCATGATTCCCAGATTAAAGATCTACGATGGAAAGACTGATCCTATAGACCATGTTAGGTAGTACAAGCAGGCCATGACCCTCTAGAACCATAAGGATACATTAATGTGCCGAATCTTTCCCTTGAGCTTTCACGATGTGGCCCCGAAGTGGTTCGAGAGACTCCCTCACAGATCCATCAGGAGCTTCGAGTCCCTGGCAGAGCTCTTCACATCTCTCTTCATTACCAACAGCTCCCATCCGAAGAGGATGGATGCCTTATTAACAATGAAGAAAACGCGTCAAGAGAGCCTTAAAGACTATGGAAAAAGATATTGAGAGTATTCAATGAGGTCGAGGATTGCTCGAAGTAGGTCTCTGTGGCATCCTTTAAGATTGGCCTACCCAACTCCTGCCTCTTGCACCAGTCCCTCACTAAAAAGGATGCCACGACCATTGATGACCTAATTGCTCGTATTGAAAAATACGCCAAAGATGAGGATGTGACCCGCCTCAGTGCAGGGTAGAATGGTCGCGCCAAGTTCACCAGTAAGAGTAGGGACAAAGCTGAGAACCAAAAGAAAGGAAGCAAAAATGGGGGCAAGGGTGGCCCCAAGAGCGGGAACAAAAAAATTCTTTAAAAGCATTTCAGGCAGTGCACACTCTTTTTAAAGAACCAGTCTACAAGATTCTAGTAAAGATCAAGGATGAGTCGTTCGTTAAGTGGCCCAGAAAGATGGGAGGAGACCCCTCAAAAAGGAACAACGTACTGACATGTGCTTTCCACAAAGAGGGTGGGTGCAAAACCGAGCACTGCAAGGTTCTCAAGTCTCACCTTAAAGAGTTAGCCCAAACTGGACATTTGAACGAATTTGTGGAGAAGAAGGCATAGAGGTCGCTGCCAATGGAGACCCGAGGCCTAATAACATGATCGAGGAGGATGTTGGCCATGAGTTCACAGTGATTCATGGGGCATCGTATCTAAAGTAGATTCAAGGAAACTCAGCTCGAATGGAAGTTAAAAAGCTCACGGCAGTAATGCAAGCTTTTCAAATCGATCCAGCTAAAACATAGGCAGGAAATCATCGGTGAGCATATGACGTCAACTAAAGGAAACACATTATGTTCATGGATGAAGACCTAGTGGGAGTAAGGACCGCACATCATGATGCCTTGATCATTACACTCAGGATAGTTAACTACGATGTCGATAATTTGCTCGTCGACCAGGGTAGATCATCCGAATTAATGTATCTCGACCTATTCAGGAAGTTGAAGTTAAGCATCACCGACTTAAAGGAAGCCATCGTTCCTCTAGTTGGATTCGCTGGTAAAGTGACCATCCCTTTGGGAAAGATTCTACTGCCAGTAAGGGCAGGAAGTGTCTCCAAATTGATCGAGTTTCTGGTAGTCGACTTTGACTCAACCTACTAGGCCAGCCTTGTTAGAGGGTGGCTACATGCGATGAAGGCCGTCCCCTCTACCTACAACCAGAAACTCAAATATGTGACTGAACGAGGAGTGATGGAGGTCTATAAAGATCAGGCAATGGCAAGAAAATGCTTTATAGTAGCCATCCGCCCAAAGTCGAAGAAGAAGGTCGAGAAGGCCAAGGATAAGGTTGAAGAACAGGAAGGTTTGGTTACCTTCCAAATGGCAGCTAAAATACGGAAGACCTGGGGTGGAGGAGACCAGGATCCTCCCCTGTGAGCGGGTCATTGAGAACCTGGAGGAAGTCACAGCTGGCAGAAATAAGAAAGATAGGATGTTCTTGATAGGAGCCTCTCTCACAGATCAAGAGAACAAGGAACTAATAGTACTTTTATGGAATAACTTGGACATTTTTGTGTGGGAACCCTACGAGCTGCCTAGGATTGATTCCAGTGTGGTTTAACATCAGTTGCACATTGACCCAACTTTCGAGCCGATCGCGCAAAAGGCACATTGAATTGCACCAGAGAAGGCCAAGGATGTGGAGAAGCTACTGGATGCAGGATCCATACGGGAAGTTCAATTCCCTAAGTGGTTGTCCAACCCAGTAGTGGTCCCAAAAAATAATGGAAAATGGAGAGACTGTATTGACTTCACTGACCTCAACAGAGCGTGCCCTAAAGATAGTTTTCCTCTCCCAAAGGTTTACCAGTTGGTGGACACCACAACAACTCATGAAATAATGAGTTTCCTAGACGCATACTTCGGGTATCATCAAATCCCTCTACACGAGCCAGATCAAGACAATACGACATTTATCACCACCGTCGGGTTGTATTGTTACAAGGTCATGCCCTTTGGGCTAAAAATACGGGAGCAACCTAATAGTGGTTGGTCACCAAAATGTTTAAAGACCAAATGGGAAACACCATGGAGGTCTACATCGATGATATGCTCGTCAAGAGCAGGCATAAAGAAGAACACCTCTCAGACCTATCAAGGAGCTTCGAAATCCTCAGGAAATACCAAATGAAGCTTAATGCAAGTAAGTGTTCCTTCGATGTCCAGTCAGGGAAATTTCTTAGGTACTTGGTTAGCAAGAGAGGCATTGAAGCCAACCCGGACCAGATTGACGCCATCAATAGGGTGCAACCCCCCGTACGATAAGAGACGTGCAAAAGCTCACATAAATGATCGCCACCCTAAATTAATTCATCTCAAAATCATCCGAAAGGTGCCAGCCGTTCTTCCAACTTTTGAAGAAAAGAAAAAATATGGATTGGAATGAGGATTTCTCAAAGGCATTAAAAGGACTCAAGGCTTACCTTAGTACACCACCGTTGCTCGTAATCCCTCATGAGAATGACTCTCTATACCTTTACCTCACGATTTCCAGTCACGTTGTAAGTTCTGCACTAGTATGCAAAAGAATAGGGATCCAGTACCCAACCTATTACGCGAGAAAAAGCCTCTTGGATGCTAAACAGCGGTAGAAAAGATCACTTTTGCACTAGTGTTAGCCTCGAGGAAATTGAAACATTACTTCGAGGCTCACTCCATTATCGTCCTTACATCTCACGCTCTTAAAGCAGTCCTGCGAAAAGCAAATATGTCCGCTAGACTATCAAAGTGGTCAGTCCAGATCGGGAGATTTGAGATCTGGTTTTAGCCAAGGAATGCAATTAAGGGATATGTCCTCACCGACTTCATCACGGAATTTATACGATAACATCCTTGTGACCAACTTCAACATATTGGTCAAAGGGAAAACCCCACGACACAAGGTGTTTGGCGATTGTTCGTTGATAGAGCCTCCAACTCCAAAGGGGCGGGAGTGGGCATCGTGCTGGTTACGCCTGAAGATGAAATCCTCGAGCAAGGAATCGGGCTTGGATTTGAAGCCTCCAATAATGAAGCAGAGTATGAAGCACTGATAACAGGCCTACAGAAGGCACAAGTGCTGGGGGCAAAGCAACTCCAAGTGTTCGGATACTCACAGCTGGTCTCTAACCACATAAGTGGAAAATTCAACGCGAGGGGTGAGAGAATAGCGGCCCACCTCGCCACAACGAAGAAATTAATGTCTAACTTCGAACAAGTCAGCATCTAATAGTTTCCCAGAGGATAAAATAGCCATGTTGACGCCCTAGCAGCCTTGAGCTCAACGATCAATTATGACATGAAGAGAAAAATTCCAATCGAGTTTCTTACCTAACCAAGATTACCCAGATCGAGAAACTACCAAACATAGGTCATGTTTTCCAGATTGAATTAGCCCCTAGTTGGATGGACCCTTTAAGGGATTATTTGAAAGATGGTGACCTACCAGACGATAAGAAGTTTGCTCATCAGATAAGAGTCAAAGCCGATAGCTTTCACTTATCTCCTGAGGGCAAACTATATAAGAGATCTTTCACCGGTCCTTACCTCCAATGCGTTCACCCGTAGGACGTCGAGCAAGTGATGCACGAGATCCATGAAGGAATATATAGGAGTCATATTGGGCATAGGTCGCTAGCTTTCTGACCAATAAAGGAAGGCAATTGGTGGCCGTACATACAAAATGATTCTGGGATATATGCTCGCAAGTGCGAAAAATGTCAACTTCACACTCCTATGGTTCACCAACTAGCCAACGACCTAAAGTCACTTACTAGCCCATATCCTTTCGCCTAATGGGGAATGGACATTATAGGCCCTCTTACTACTGTTGCCGGTAATCGCAAGTATTTATTGGTCGCGACAGACTACTTCACCAAATGGATAGAGGTAGAGCCACTAGAAAACATCAGAGATGCGGATATGATAAGATTCATATGGAAGAAAATTATCACCCGCTTTGGGATCCCCGAGACTATCATCACTAACAATGGAACCCAGTTTAAAAGTGGCCTCTTCCAGGGTTTCAATAACGACCACGGGATCAGGCACCATTTCAGCTCGGTGGCATACCCTTAGAGCAACGGATAAGATGAAGCTTCCAATAAAATAGTGATTGATGGATTGAAGAAGCAATTA
The DNA here is from genome assembly GCA_949130495.1 of Sambucus nigra. Classification (NCBI taxonomy): domain Eukaryota; kingdom Viridiplantae; phylum Streptophyta; class Magnoliopsida; order Dipsacales; family Adoxaceae; genus Sambucus; species Sambucus nigra. Next base: position 162,639,969 of record OX422220.1, on the reverse strand, counting down.
GAGCGATCCAAAGGGGCATGAGTGAGTGAAATGCCACACATCCTATGGGCTTACCGCACTACCCCACGACGAGATATCGGGGAAACACCATTCACACTGACATATGGTATGGAGGCAATCATTCCCTTGGAAGCTGGCCTCCCCACCATGAGGTCCACCCTAGTCGACCAAGGCTAGAATGATGCAACATTGCTCGCTGAGCTTGACCTAGCTGAGGAACGAAGAGAGCTAGCTCTAGTGAAACTAGTAGGTTATCAGCAACAGCTAGCAAAGCACTACAACAAGAAGGTCAGTCCGAGAGCATTCCAAGTTGGGGACTACGCCCTAAGTAAAGTTCTTGGCAGCGCAGTAAAACCATCAGATGGAAAGCTAGGACCAAACTAGGAGGGACCATTCAAGGTGATAAGGGACAACCTGCAAGAAGCCTCTCACTTAGAAATGTTGGAGGACAGGGAGATACCTCGAGCTTAGAACGCAGCCAATTTAAAGAAATTTTACTTTTGGTTTTCTGTGTTGATCTTTTATTACAATGTTGAAATTTGCAATTCATTTCTGATTAATAAAAGATTATTTGGTAGTGGCATTCTATAAAGTGTTGATTTTTTCTCAAATACTTTATAATTTATGCACCTTTTCCAAGTTACAGGCTCTCCTCTTAGCATATAAAAGAAGGGTATTACCCTCCTCAGGTTTTCGTCATCAAACATGAACAACCTCCTAGTATTGCCCCTGGTAATATATGAAGCCCTACATGGGACCCTTAGGCAGCTCGGCCAACTCAGGTTGGTCACCAAACTATGTTTGGCTAAAAAAATTTCTCGGATAGAACATCCAACACCAAGTGTGTCCGCTCCATTGCCACACTTAGGCCTAAGGGAGTGTGATGACACAACCTAAAAGGCGAAGTGAGGCGTAATGGTATCTTATAACACTCAATAAAATAACTCTGCCTATATCAAATCTAGTCTACTAAGAAAAGCCTAAGATAGTCAAACAAGAAATCAATGAAGTAAAAAATACACATGTTTAGTTGGATAATCGCCCAAAACATAATTATTTTATTACATCATTAAATATACAAAGAGTTACATGTGCTGAATAAAGTAAATCCTAATGAGGATTAGGTCTTCGAGCAAGATAGTCAGCCACTTGCGCTCTTCGACCATCATTTGGGTGAGGAGCTAATTCCTCCATGACTTCATTTGAATTTGGTTCCAATAGATGCCTGGGGATAACATTTATGGGGACCCACTGATCATCCCTCCTGAATGGGTTAGGCATCAAAGTTGAGGGGGAGATCTCATGACGATACCATAGGACAGAATTCCTAGGGACCTGCAACTCCCTAAGAGCACTCAACCATCCCTTAATAAAGGATAACTCTTCAACTTCTCCCGACTTCATCGGAGCATCGGTCTAACCCTGATCATAACCATCAGCCCACACTCGCTGAGGACCTTTCTTGAACAGATGCCTCAACAAGGTAACATCCCTTTGAAGACCGACAACTATCATATACGCCCGGTGAACATCGCCTAGAAGCTTGGCAATTTCCCTAGCTAAACCTCTGTCATTAGTACCAGCTCGCAGTCCAGCCAATGAAGAGGAACCACGTAGAACTCGAGGAGCAATGCTAGGCGCATTCTCCTTGAGTTGCGAGACTTCTCTCCTCAGAGCATCGTTCTCTTGCTGAAGTACCTCTCTAACCTGATTAACCTCGGAGGCATCCATGAGCTTAGACTTCAGAGCATCCACCTCTTCTTGAACATAAGCACCAATTTCCTCCATCTCTTAGAGCCTGTCCTTCAACTTGGCAACGAGCTCCGACTGGTCCTTATACTCTATATTCCTTGATCGAAGAGACTTGCAGATCCTTATGAAGGCTCTGAGAACTTTATTGCTCGAATCAGGTCTAAGAATTTTTCCTAACTGAGAGGTAGAAGGAATATAATCCTCAACATCAATGATCTACAAATCATATAAGCATTAAAAAAAGCAAATAAATAAGTACGTGGAAGGGAACTGAATGTCATTTCATTTAAAGAAGGTTCAGATTACATCAATGAATAGAAAGAGTAACTGAAATACAAAAATTAAAAAGATCTCCCTAAAGAAGACTAGATGGAAACCTCAGTCTTCTCTGAGGTCATTGGTTGTTTCCCCTTATCTGTAGCATCTCCAGGCACACCTCCTTCAGACGGAGCAGTCTCTATCCCCTGGTCAAGGAGAGCATCAACAGCGATGGTCAGAACAACAAGGGAACCTTCATTGGCAGCAGGAAGAGGCACCTCATCTACGACATGCTTGGGACCAGGGTCGTGCTCATCAAAGAGGGTGGAGTCAATATCCACCTCAACAGAGAGTAAGGACTTATCCCAACCCTTCTTAAAGTTGGGATGGCCTATATAACCAATTTGGGCCTCAACATCCTCGTACGCTGTGACCCATCTAGTGTTTTATAGGATCTCTTTGAGGGTGGACGTCTCAGATTCCACCTTCTGCACCTTCCCAGCAAGCACTTTATTCTCCTCTGCCACATCTAGCTTACTCTCACAGATCAAGTCATAGGACTGCCTCATCTCTTCAAGTGCCTTGGTTACTGCCTCCTTCATTTATTGGCTTGGGCCAAGGCTAGGTCATAATACTTTTGAGCAGAATTGGCAGTCTTCAAGCTGACCTCCAGCTCGACATTTTTCCCCTCTAGCTTAGCGTTCTCCTTACTAGCTCATCGTGGCTGTGGTAGAGGGTAGTGAAATCATACACAAACTGTAGAGAAAAGAAAAACATCAGCAGATAAAGTATTGAAAGATGCATTACAAGAGAAGAGAAGTGAAAACATACTTACCAAGGCTATCCCCTGACTCACCTTTAGGGTAACTGGTCGGTCCCTACGTTTGTCGACCTCTGGCGATCAGCTGGCAGCAGTGCCCTCTCAAGCACCGCTGGAGATAACTGAGGGGTAAGAGCAACAAAAGCCCCCTCAGCCAGAGCAGACACAGGCACCAGAGACTGCCTCACCTTTGTCCTCACCTCTTCTATCCTCCTCTCTTCTTCCCTCTCATTTTTCTACCTCTTTATCCTCTTTCTCTCTTCCACCTTCTTCTTTTCCTCTTTATTTTTTTATGTCCCTCTCTCTCACCAATTCCTCCTCTTTCTTCTTCCTCTCCTGCTCATGAGCAACAGTCTGGGAGCCAGTGGCAGCATCCTCGCTCCCAGATTTTTGCTTCTTCAACCGGCGAGAAAGAAGCACATTGTCTTCATCATCATCTCGGATCAAATTATTCCTAGGAGGATCCATATCTTCCTCCCTGGAGCTACTTGATTCCCCTTAAGACTACTAAGCCTCTGAACCCTCCTTCGAGCTGGAAGATTCGTCGCTACTTGTGCTCTCCTCACTGAATCACCTTCAGCACCACCCCTGTTAGCCCCCTCGCTCTCTTCACCAGAGATGATTTCCTCCTCGTCCAATTGGATTGGGTTATCAACAACCTCTTCTATGATATTTAGCTGAGGAATTCTATCCACATGTCATGCGATGAAACTGGACCTAATGTTATTGTATTCTTGAAGAAATGTCGCTGATCGAGGATGCTCACTGTCAGCTACGAGTTCCCTGATTTTCCAAGCCATAACCAGCTTTGCATCTCGAATCTCGTGAAGAGCTTATGAGTTCGTTGTCTTCACTGAAAAAAGAAAGAGAGAAAGATATGAGAAAGACCATACATTAACAGAGGACCAATGACTAACAAGAACTATGCCTACCTATATATTCCTCCCCATAAAAGGGAATCACGAATCTCCCAGACCTCGACCCTTCAGTATGGGGAGCGAACTGCCAATTTTTGGCAATAAACCCCTCATACCAGTAATCCTTATGGGAATCAGGTAGGTTTCCTACCAATACCCTATCAGGACTCGTAGCTTTGAGGTAAAGAAGGCCAGAGCTTATTCGAGAAAAATAATAGCAATAGCAGATTTCAGCAAGCCCTAGATTGGTGCTAAAGAGTTGATTAATTCTATACATGCCATTAACAATTTTCCAAACATTTGGCGAGCACTATGGAGGAACTATATAGAAATAACTAAAAAGTGCAAAAATAAGAAATTTGGGGGAAAATTAAGACCCCCTTGGTTTGACAAAAGAACATGTATCCAGTGACCATCCTCAATGTCTCTGACATTACGAGAAACAGGGGCACATTCAATGTCTACCCAGTTTAGAATATTGTAGAATTTTCTAAACCCAATTATCGACCTATGGCCTATTTTTGTCATCAGAAAAGTGAAACCCTAGTATCAAATATGAAGAAATTACAACAAAAAAAGAAAAAAGGAGTGAGAAGAACTTACAAAGTAAGAGTCAGCTTGAGACAATGCAAAGTCGCAAGCAGAGAAGATGAGAAGATAAGGAAGAAGCTTGAAGATGGAAGACGAGACCTAGAAATAAGAAAGCAACAGTGAGAGGTTGGATAAATCTAGAGAACGTGGAGAAATTTGAAATGACGCCAGAGAATGACCTCTCCAAGCTGTTTTAAACCTTTATAATCATAACCCACAGGAAACGAAGCAATCTGTCGCCTAAATCAACTCGATAAAGGCGCTTCACTCCCACGATGTCATAAGATTAAAAGAAATACCACTATAGCTATTATTTAAAATTATTGATCCCAAATTGTGACTCAAAAATTTTAGGGGCAGTTGGGGGTACCTCGATTAAACATTGCGGCCTAGATAAGTAGCTCACTTCAGTCCGGCCCAAAGTTTATAGGCCACACGCATAACTAATTCATTTATGACCCATTCAACCCCTAAAATCTCTCACGAGATATTCTAGGAGTTATGGGCTAACGTGGAGGAGTCCAACACCCCCACTCTCCGAGAAACAACATGTATATATTAAACCCTTAGCCCAGGGCAAAGGGCATGCAATTTGTAAACACTCCCCCGGAGTAAAGTGAAATAAAAAATGGAGAGCACCACCGTGGACATAGGCCTTCTTGCCGAACCACGTATATCTTGTGTTGTGTGTGAGTGCAATTCTTTTAAGTTCTTGATTTATTTCGGTGATTACATGTGCTTATTATTTTGTGTGGAGTTTAATTGTCACCACACCATGAATAACGAGGAAATTTGAGGTGTAGATTATTCCGGATCCTCTCACCAAAGGGTAAATTAAGAGGCAAGGGAGATTTCAATATTTTCCAATAAAAATGTCGGGCGGTGGCCAGATATGTAGGAAGTTGACGGAATTCACAACCTTCGTAATCGATGAGAAGAATACGAAGAATCAAATAGGGTTTATAATTTAATAACAGACCCGTGGGTAAAAAATACAACCGTAGAGAGGAGATCCGGCTAGGATGGCTGGTGTTATCGTCGTCAAGGTTGTACATTTAAAGTTGGGAGCAATGCTCTCATGAGAAGGGAGCTAAGGGAGTTAGAGAATATATCAGAAGAGTAGACTAAATTTTTAAGTTATAGTGAGGCACCAAGGGAAGGGATGCTCATTACAAGACCCATATTAATAATCGGGATCAATATAATTCCTACTAAGTGACAATGGGTTTTGTCAGGGCCGTCAAGGCCATCAATAAGTCCCATGGGACCAGCGGAGCCAATGGGACATTAGGGGTAAAAATCAGGTTTAAGACTACCAGGTCCGCGAGAAGGACAACCCCGACAGGGCCGGTGGGTCCAGATAAAGAGGAAGGACATAAAGAGGTGTCTTATGTGTAAAAGAGTAGAAATGCATGGATGCATCTTGTCCGTAGAAATTCAGGGTATAAGCGCGTGATGTCAAGCAAGAGAAACAGTTAGAGAAGTTTTTGGTTTTGATAAGATGAGGGTGTTACATCCAGTAATCGTTTGAGCCGCCAGTGTTATGCGAAACTGAAACTACGATTTATTTGGAGATTATTGGGGTTTGTTTTGTGTGATGCGAGCGGGTCACAGTAAAGTATTGGTACCAAATGAGTGTGAGAAACGAATTTAGTGGAGGTATCATTAATATCACTAGTATATATATATATATATATATATATATATATATATATATATATATTTACCATAGAGTAGTGGGGCACTCTTCAATTCCACCTGTAAAGGAATGAGTGGGAACATTGAGATAATATATATTTTATGAGGATTAGTTCATTTGAGAAGTGATATTTGAGGTATGGTTTTATCTTGGGTACGGACGGGTTCAAAATGGTGGGCGGTTATAACAAGGCTATCGTGTTCATTGTACCAGGAAAAATTGTATATTTTTGTGATGTTTCACCTGATATAGGGTTGAGCTCGTGGCGATATGTTTGTGAAGTACACTTCATAGAGTTCAGTTGTCTAGTTATATTGGATACCAGTGCATAATGACTTATCTGATGAAATTCTAGGTACATCGGGTTGCCATAAAGAGCAAAGATTTAGGTCGTTATTAATATTGAGAGCTGAGGACTTAGTGATAGTGTGAGCATAGTAATAGATGACTCCTTTAGAGACGCAAGAGTCCATAATTAGACTTCTGAGTATAGGGACAGGTTTTGAGTGTCCCAGGTTGATGCTTTGGGTTCTACGAAAGTTGAGGACCGATAATGCTGAGGAATAGTGCATTGGGAAAAGCTCTTTTGGGCTTTGCTGTGAGATGTTATACGCATAAGCCTTAATAAAAATGTTGAAAGTGGGAAGACATCATCAGATGCTAGGTCATTGGATTTAATGATAATTAATGAACGTCTAGAGAAAATACATTGAGCGGAGAACCACATCTAGAATACAAGGGATGGGCTTGAGATAAGTATGTTACGTATGAGATGATATAAGGTTTGGGCGAATATGCACGAATTATAGGGTGTATGGGCACCCTGGGTGGAGCCAGAGTCTCTGCTAGTCAGTTGCCTAGTAGTTTTTGGTAGCAAACGCAAGAACAATAATTTCGGATATTTCAAAAATAGGGGAATAAGTAGCCCCTCGAAGTATGAAACGTTGAGCGTGGGTGTGTCACAACCTAAGATTTTTATCACTAGGATTCGCGAGTGAGACGAACCTAGTGGGTACATGAGCCATAATAGCCATATTTTATATATAAGTACCGTGGGGTAGCAGGATTCTTTGGTGTTAACCACAAGAGAGTGGGAGATACACTAAGCGGATAGTTGGATTACACTAAATATTACTAATTTTGAGAATTATGAAAGTAAAGTGGATGATTTTTCAAGTTCCAACTAGTTAGATATAGTTTGGGGATAGAGTGGATAGTTATAGTAAGAGTTGGTGTTCGCGGTACCAGGGTATGAATTATCTTTGCTAGGTCTCACCTGAGATAGGGTCTAGCGCATATATACGAGTGTATATGATTATGATGTGTTATATAATAAAATTTCAATATTGTTAATTTAAATCCAAGGGAGTAAGGGTGTTACTGAGGTGATTCAGGTTAGGTTGACTTATTGTCGAGGGAGGAGATATAGATCGGGATCTATTTTTGCGCAAGGAAACTAGTTATAGTAAGGGCGCGGTAGTGTATGTTCTTAGTTTTAGCATAAGAATGGATATGTATACTTTTATGCAGAGAGAAAGTCATTTGGGGTGTTATAACTGTGGGATCAAAGTTATATTACGAGTAAAGGCCGGTAAAAGTCGGGTATTATCGTGTGCGGTTGAGCATAGGTACAGGGTGTATGGGCTCTCTGGTTAACTACATTCACTTAAGAAAAATGTAGCAATGCTAATGGTAAGTGATTAGGGAGCTAGTCGAGACTGGGAGTACTAGGCTTATTTGAATTTCGAGGAAGAAATTCCATTATAAGGGGGAAGTATGTAGCACCCCGTATGTTTAAGGGCCTTTAATTTAATTATATTTGGGAGAAAAAGAATTTATTTTATTGGGAGGAATTAAATTCATGATTTGGGAAATTTTTAAATTTGAGGTGTTAATTAATTTGGTTAATTGAGGTTTAGTTATTTAAATTATTCATGTGTCGCATTTTTTAGGTAAAAAATTAGAGAATGTTATAAATTAATTCGGATGGCAATTTGAGTGCACGGTTGAGTCCGGATGGGTTGAAATAGTTGGAAAAGAGTACCCAGAGGTATTAAACGGGTCTGGGAGCATTTTTAGGCATATCTGAGCCCATACAACAGTGTTTGGGCCCTTTTTATAAAGCCCACAAAGCCAAAAAAGGGGATTGAGTTATTAAACCCTAAATGTTAAAGGGTGTGGCAGCCATAAAACATTTTAGAAAACCCAAATGAGAGAGAGAAAAGTGGGTGCAAGTGGGAGAAGACATGGGAGTCAAAAATCAAGAACTAGTGTGTGGATTCATCATCAAAGGATTCAAACTATACGAACCCTAAGGCAAGTGGTTAAACTTGCTTTTAATTTAATTGCATTAGTGGGTGTAAAATGAATATAAGGTAGGGTTAGTTCAATAATGAAGTGGGTGGATTTCTATGTTTTTTGATTAAAAATCTGTAGAGGATTTAGAAATGTAATTTATCAACCCCAATCTGTATGGATGTTGTGTTTTGATTGAGGATTATGAAGTGGGGGGATTTAGTGTAAAATGTTAAAGGATTAATGGAGGAAATCTGAGCAAAAAATGGGGGTTTAAGTCAGCAGTGGTGGATTGGATTTTGAGGATGAGGAGATAGGAGAGAGAAACCAGGGTCATTCGAATGACCTCGTTTATGGTTCGAACGACAGGCTAAGTCGTTCGAACGACGGTGGCCTTTTTCTGACAGCTTTCCTTCCTCCTCTTCTACTACCCTGGATGTTCAATTCTTAGAGGGGAATTACTGTTTGGACAATTATGGTTATTTGGCTACAATAGTGGGTTGATTTGTGAGATTTATTCATGGATTAGTAGGGTGTAAATCCAAAAGGGAATTTAGGTTTAGCTTGAGTGACTTAAGAACCTTAAGTTAAGAAGTGTGCTAGACTTATTGAAAGGAATTTTGAATAATGAATTGTGGAGATATTATATTTTCGAGCCGAGTGAGTGAGTCTGGGTATGTTGGTTGAGTGACGCCAAGATAATAAAATTTATTAATGCGTGGTTAATTGAATTTAAGTTGGGATATTGACTCGGGTATAATTTTGGGTCTAGTGATACGAGTGCTTAGGCACGGGTATAGCCGAATTAATTTATTATAGCATTATATAATAAATTACGGATTATTCAAGAAAAAAAAAGGTGTTAACCTTAATATGTGGGATTTGAGAAATAAGTTCTACCGGACGAGATTTCGGGCTGAAGGTGCAAGTCCGGGTAAATTAGGTGAGTGGCACAACTTATGTAATAAATAAATAATTGTGAGAATTATTTAAATATCAAGTCGATTTATATATATATATATATATATATATTTGTGTGGTTTTTAAATATTTGTGTGAATAATATTTATAGGAAAGCATACCCCTCTAGTGCTATCATGGGAGGTTGAGCGATGTGGGTGAATCCCCTGGCTTGCGAAGCAGGGTGATTATAGTCCCCAGGTCATAGCATTTAAAATAAAGAATGAGACTTTTTGTGTATGATTCAGTCTTATTTCGGGGAAAACTATGGCCACCTCCAATGAGTTTCTGTTATTTTCACTGATTCGAGAAGCTAACCGTGTCAGATGATAGCATTTTAGAGAACATCTTGTGAGTGCCTACTCGGGAGGATGGTTATATATATTTACTACATGTGTGTGAATGTTGTAAATAGTTGATACGTGTATATGGTACGAACAAATATATACGAGTAAAAATACACGTGTTAAATTGTATTAATGATATATAAATTGTGAGAATGTTATATGGTTCCTAACGATTGATCATTAATTAAGTTAATGTGATAAATAACTTATAAATTGTATTTTAAACATACTCGGGCTAGAGTTGTGTGAGATGAAGGATGTCATCGAGAACTAGTTACGAGGTAGGTGACTAGGTGGGTTATATAGAAAAGGTTAGGCGTGCATATTAGTTGAGGGGTGAGCTGGTCCTCAAAGGAGTGGGACACTAGGTTAAATATGAACAGTATTCATGCATTTTAATTTACTGCAATTTAATTCACTTGCTAAATATTTTCAAAATATTTTGGGTTCTAACCCTTGCTATAAAATATTTTCAAAAAATTTTAGGTGTCTAGCCATAAGGATGCTTGAGTTATGGTATCCCAGGTTTACACAGCTGCATCATATGTGGATGTTACAGAATTTGAGTTAGCCGCTTCATTCATTTCATTCCTAGAGTAGGATGCAGTCAGTACTTCATTTGGGCATGTTGCCCTAGTTATTTATTTTGTTTTAGTGAGTTGATGTACTAATATATCATTCTTGTGGCTTATATTTTTGGTATTTGGTTTGTAGCCGGTTGTTTTCTCAGCAAAGATTGTATTTATTTCATTTTCATTATTGTTTGACTTAGTTTGTGGGAATGGTTTAAATTTTATTTATCTGAATGTTGTTAGTGATGTTGAATAAAAAGATAAAATTTGACACCATGTATTTTGAATACAAGGTGGTTAGTAAGTTTTAAAAAGTTTTCGAGAGTGATGCTAAGAATGAAGCAGATGAAATTCCTGCTTAATTTGATATAGGGCTAATCATACGGTATTTTACTAGGCGGGGAGTCACAACAACCAACTCCGATTGGTCCTTATACTACAGTTTTCTCCTCTTAGAGCTTTGCAAATCTTTACAAAGGCCTTGCGAACTGTCATATTGACATTAGGCCAAAGAATTTGTCCCAATGGGGAGTTACATGTATTTATTCATCTATATCAATGGGCTATAAATAATAAAACACATAATAGATTCAATGAACATTAGTACCAACACAAGATCAACAATAAGAAGTTTTTTGTCATTCAAATATTAGTGGAGGCAAACGCCAAGTACAAAGTTTGAAAACTATAAAATACAATAAGCCGAGAACAAAGAAGCAGAAACCCTAGACTAGCGGCAAAAGTCTACACCTTCTCAGAAGGGCTAGCCCCTTCCCCTTGTCAGTAGTTGAGGCAATTTTATCTCTAGTAACCATGATCGGACCAAAACCTCCTTTAACTTGGTCAGTAGAAAGGCCTTCAACAGAAGGACCAATTAACTCTATCCTAGCTTGAATTCGAGGCTGGTTGATCAAAGGCTTCACATTGTCCATCGAGTTTGCACATGGATCGTGTTGAGAAAATATAGGGGAGTCAGTTGGAACTTCAACTGTGACCAAAGCTTGCTCCTATCTATTCTTGAAGCCCAAGTGCCGAACATAAGAGATTTGGCACTCATCATCATAGTACGTTATCTCCCATCCTTTGTTATATGCGCTATCCCGGGAAGTAATAGCCTCTCTCTCTAACTTTTCCATCTTAGCAGATAGCTCTTTGTTGTCCTTTGCCACCCTCAACTTGTCAGCAACCACTTGGGCATAAGCCTTCAAAGTCAAGGCGTTCTTTGGCCAACTACTCCTTAAGGGCGTCCAAAGCCCTCTGATTTTCTTTGCCAAAGATGGCCTTAGAATTAGCCAGGGCCTCCTGGGATATCCCCAAGGACTCCTCCAGCTCGGTGTTCTTCTTGGACTGATCAGGCTGACTATAGAGAAACGTGGTAAAATCAGAAACAAACTGCAGAAAGAAAGGAAACAAAAATCAAATTATTGAAAAAGAAAGAACTAGGAAATCTCAGAGAAATGTGATGTACCAAAGCAAGTCTTTGGGATGATTTTAGGGCTAACTAGTCGCCACCCATCTTCATCGACTGCTCACGGTCGGCTATAAGTACAGCCCCCTCCAGTAGTGAGCAAGTTGGGGAAGTTAGCTACACTCTTCCCCTAGAAATGAGAACAAGAGAAGGCATAATAAAGGCCTTTAGGGACTGTGCCCCTCTTCCTTTCTTCTTCTTTCTTTCTTTCTCTCATCCTCTCTTTTCTTCTCTCTCTTTCTTTCTCTCTTCTTCTTCTCTCTTCTTTCTCTCCACCTCGCTTTCCCTATTTCCTGGAATGGAGCTACCAGTTCAGGGATAGTCCACATTTTTTCTTTTCATAACCTTCATCCAATCAGATAATAACTCATCGTCATCATTAGGAGGAATCAGACACTATCTCTTTGGTGGAACCATTTCTTTTTCTTCTTTTTCATTGGTTCCTTCCTCACTATCTTCTTCTGATCCCTCTTCTTGACCTCCTTCCTCCCCTATTTCATCTTACTCGCTTTATTCTTTAAGCTAAATGTGTTCAAAAGGGCCACCAACCTTTTCCCCTGGAACCTCCAAATTAGGAATAATGTCAAGAGGCCTGGCAGTAAAACTGGAGGTAGTATTCTTGTACTCGAGTAGATAAGCAACCAACTGTGGATGCTCGTCATCAGTAAGAGTATCCCTAATTCTCTAAGCTTTTAGAAATTCAGTGGCACTAAACTCACTGGGACCAGGTTCTTGGTTCTTTGCCTTAGATGCAAAACCAACCAGAGAAGAAAAATAAAACACATCAAAAAAAGTACGAACAGGAAACAACGAGCAAGGAACAAAACAGAGAGATAGTGTTAGTAACCTATATACTCACTCCCCAAAGATAGGGATCTGATATACCCTATACCTTACGCCCTGTGGTTTGGGAGGATATTACAAAGTCCTAGTAATAAGGCCTTCATTCCAATAATCTTTATGAGAATAAAAAGTGTTTACAACTAGAACTCATTCAGAACTCCTAGCCTTCAACTACAGGAGTCCACCTTTGGTACAAGAAAATACATGGCTAAAACAAATTTTTGCAAGCCCTAAGTTGGTCCCATACAACTCGTTTATACTATATACTCCATTCATAATTTTCCAAATGTTTGGAGTACATTGAGAAGGAGCAATGTTTAAATATTTGAAGAAATGTAAAAATAGGGGATTTGGGGGAAATGTCAAACCCCCTTGAGAGACCAATATAGTATAAATCCAATGATTGTCGTTTATGGTACGAACATTATGAGGAATGGGGACAAACTCAATATCCACCCAATCAGGGATATTGTAGCACTTTTTAAAGTCGAAAAGAGATTTATTATTAAGCATCTCCATTTTCAAATAAAACCCTAGCCATAGATAATGAAACTTTACAGAAGAGAAGAACCCGAGAAGAGTTAGAGATAAAACTTACAAGTGTTGATGAAGCCTTTAGAAATTGCTGAAGAAAGCATGCTCCGATTTTGAAGTAGAATACAAAGAGAGGAAGCTTAGAGACGAAGTACGAGCAAAAAATGACTAAGACACTGAATTGGCGGTTAAGTTACACACGAATAATTTTTAAAGCCTCTCAAATCATGAGTCACGCTTCCCTAAGAAGATCCCAACTCTTCAAATTTCTCCTCAGAGACAAGCGCATCCTCACCAGGTCTCATAAATACCAAAATTTCCATTTTTCTATTTCAAGCCTTGGGTTTGTTAGCTCAATTAAATCTTTTGGCCCAAAATGGATGGCCCAAAGATTTTAGGGGCAATTGTGGGAGCACATTTTTATAAGTCAATGAGAGTAGCCTACCAAATCCTGATAAATTAAACACTTGGCCTGGCCCAAATCATGACTCAACCTCCCCACAAGTATTTTAGTAGAATAATAACACTTATGGATATGGTCAAATTAAGTACTAAAAATATTGAATGAGATATCCAAGTACCTCATTGAAAATCCGCATGCTACTTTGAGTTCCTTGAACAACTCAAACTCTATAAGGGCATTCTATACACTGTACACCCTGACCTGGGGTAAAGGGATTGGAAACTTAAACCTTTAAGAGACACTTAATAAGAACAAGTAACCTCTCCATGGACGTAGGCAAGTTACCAAACCACGTAAATCGTTGTTGTGCGTGTGATTTCATTTATTTTTCGACATTTACGATTGTTTTCATATAATTTTTCATTGTGATATTTTCTGCACTCATAGTTAGAATACGCCTACATTGAGGGGGAAATACGGCTTGGATGACTTATGCATATGGCATCAATGTCGTACTTTTATAATGTCAATATTAATGCTTCCATGTGAAGGGAGATAAAAGAGTCAGAGAATATACCAAAGAGGGCAAGACTGGATTTAACTGTGCTAGTGAGGCACCATAGGGGGATACCTAGCAGGGGACCTAATTAAATGATTCATATAAATGGAATTTCTACAAGTGTATTATGTCCAGGAACCATCTGAACAACCAGTGCTATTGGCAATTGAAGGAATGAGTTTTATCCATAGGTAAGTGGGATAAGTTTTATGTGACATGGGTAAGTCAGAGTATTTTTATTACACTAGATTCATATGTGAGACGGGTTTAGTGGGTGTAATGATAGTGTTACTATTATGTGTATATATTTATCATTGGATAATGGGGATCTCTTTGGTTCCATCTATAGGGGAGAGGGTGTGGACACTGAGAGGATAGGTTTTGGTGGATTTTCTCATTTTAAGAGACATGAGATTCGAGTATGATGTTATCCTGGGTAGAGAATGGTTAGCGATGGTTTGAGCGATGGTGGGCTATTATAGCAAGGCTATCGTGTTCGCTACTACTGGGAAGGATGTGTTATTTTGACGATGCCTCGCCTCAAAGAGGGTCGAGCGTGCATTTACAATATACAGCAGAGGAGATTTTTAGAGAGTATATATGTCTCACAATATTTGGTCCTAGTGCATAGGGAATTTACTTATGTGATTCTGAGGATATCAGGTAGACCGTCGAGCCAAGTGATAGACCTTGATATTGATTTAGCACTGGGGACTTAGTGATAGTGTGGGCTCCGGATAATGGAGCTCCTTTATAGATGTGGGAGTGGAATATTATAATTGTACATTTGGGGATGGGGTTTTGAGTATATTCGATTATGTTGTTTGGGCCTACAAATCTGGATGATTATCAATACTAGGGAATATGTGTCGGGGAAATTCCTTTTGTGAGATGTTCCACGCATGAACCTTAATAAATTTCGAGACTAGGGAGACGTTGTGGGATGCTAGGTCATCAATTTTGCATCTTAATCACTGAGCGTGTAGATAAAACACTTTGAGTTGAGAGCTCTTATACTATATAAGGCCAGTGGATCCAGTAGTATTGTGTAGAAAGCATTGGGGAATGTTTGCACCACTAGTTCATAGTAGGGGCAATATGAGGAGAAATAAGTCACGATTAGTAGGGAATATGAGAACAACCTTATTGTATCGCCACACCGATAGTGTGGTACCGATCTTGAGATAAGTATGTTACGTAGGTGACATTAAGTCAATTTTATTATGCACTAATTTTGTGAACCAATTTTAACTAAGGCAATTTTATCTTCTTATTCCTAAACATGCATCTAGGTGAGATTAAGTTGATACAGTAAAGAAATCTCACAAAACAAGCCGATGTACAAGGAAACCACTAAGAGAAAAAACCTAGGACGGTCCAGGCCAGGCAATCACTATGATACGATAATTATAATAGAAGAATCAAAATTTTACTCAACGACTCGATCCCCGCAAGTCTTGACGCTTCTTCTTCTCTTCAATCACTCCTCCATAGTGCGACGTAGGAGTCCATCTATATAAGGTCCATAGCACACGAGTCCATGTGCACCGTGGTAACCACTAATACAGCCTCAGTAATCGTCAATCTGCAAGTACGGAGTCCACCACACGAAATAAGTACTTCGAATGATGAACAATGAAATAATGGTTCAAACATAAGATCTCTACGACATATGGTTATGTAAACTCGGATCTTGTAAACAAGGAAGGATGTTTTTCCTTTGAAAAACTTTTGTTAACAATTGCAAAAAATGTATAGGTTATGTTTTGTTCTGTATGTTCTATACACTCATTTTTCTAAGCAGAAGATGCCATAAATAATATTTTTGAGGTGGCGCGTCATTCGAATAAAACAAGCTTGTTGTTTGAACGAAATGACCATCTCGTTTGAAGACCACCACATTTGAAAGATAGAAACATGCCATTTGAGTGAGCCTTTAGGTTGTTTGAACCAGATAAAAACAAGGGAAAGTTCATACGGCTCTAAACCCAAAATAACTCAAAAAAATAATTTAATTTTTTTTTAATTGTATTTAAATAAAATAACATCCTTGGAAAAATTTACCAAGAGTCCATAAACCATTATGTATCAATACTTGAGAGAATATTGGAAATCAATGTGAAGACGTGAAATGTGCACTAAAACTCGGCACGATCTATCTTTGAAGTTTGGCCGCTACGTCTTCAACACAATGTCATATGGTTAATGGGAATCGTGACAAGTAAAGTCTATCCTATGACATAAAGTGGTTTTTGTCTAGAAAAATGACAATACATACAAATGAACATTATTTGGAAATTTGTCCGTACATAGGCTTCTCAGGGAAGGTGAAGCGTCACTAATGATAGGCATGACTAGGGGACTGCCAATCGGCATACCCCTTAGTTCCTTATAAAAGGGGGTGGACTCATTCACTTTTCACACCTTCATTTAAGTGAATCTTAAGTGAGGCAATTAGCATATCGGTCTAGAAAATAAGGGGGTGCCTAGGATATAGTGGGGGGATCGTTTATGGAAAGCCGGTCATCATATCGTGTTGACGAACACCTTATTTTCTAGGCAAATCGATGAGACTCATGAGCGGCAGGTGGGGTAGGCAAATCATTAATTTATTTTTCTTTTGCTGAGAGGGTATGTGGTGGAAACGAGTGGTGATGTCGTCCATTTGTGGTTTCCCCCTTCTTTAAGATCATCTCAGATATCCATCTATATGACTAGGGGGGATTCACACTTGCGTCCCTCTATTCTTTTGTCGATGGTTTCAGTTGGTGCCATCAGCAGACCATTACGGGGCCCACGTACCTTCTGGAGGTAATTGTTAGATACATTTTTTTTATTTTCTTGTCATGTTTCACATTTTTCTATGTTAACATTTTGTATCCATTTTTATAGACATGGTTTTATGAGGTTAATGGGGAAAATGTCGGATTAGTTTTCTTGAAGGCAAGTGATGCGCGGAACTTTCTGAGGATGTAGAAATGAAGGAATTTGAACACGAAGTCAAAGGAGTTTTTGGCTCTAAAGGACGTAAAGGCGATGTTGAATTCCTTAACGAGTGATCATGTTAGGCTTTGGTTTTGTCCTTTCTTTTTGGATTTTATGTTTTGTTTGTAATTTTTATATTTCGATGACCTTGCTTTATCTTGGGACAAGTGACATTCTACCCTTAGCATCTGTCCTTGAGGGCTATAGGGGTTACGGGCATACATGCCTAAATGTAGATGTTGCTATCACATGGGTTTGGGTACGCCTGGTATATGGGAGAAAGGGTGGTGAGGCAGGTGATGGAGCGTGAAGTGGAGGTCCCAAATTTTATGCATCCTGAGTTCATGAGGCGAGTGAAAGAAACGTCGAATGAGGTGAAGACGGTGGTGAGAGAAGGAAAACCCTATATGCTTTACATAGACGTGACGATTGGATATGATTATCTAGACTTCTCAACCAGTTGATTGATGTCGTCATTTATCTATGATATAGATGGTATGCCTCCACCAATAGTAAGATCGGGAAGGGGTACTAGTGTGCCGGTATCTTCAGCTTATAGCTATGGAGTGGCGCACTGGGGGCGATGGAGGATGTTCTTATTCAACATCTCTCCATTCCTTCTTACCACATTTTATTGGGTGGTCGGCATGTTGTCTCGATGCCTCATAATCCCCAGGAGGATATAAAAGGTTTCGCAGGCCTTCTTAAGGCAGTTTTCCATAGAAAGATATTATTTTACTATTCTATTTTGCACATTTTCTTATGATTCTCTTACTCTATTTCTGAATTGCTTGATTTTAATAGACTGGTTCTTTCGCATACGGTTCGTGTATCGACGTCATGGTTGCGGGACATTCGATACTAGATGGCTTTAATGTCTAATCACGTGAGAAGGCGAACAAGTCTTGTATGGTGCCACCAATCACTTCTGAGGAGGGATCTTGTTCAATGAGTGGGGGGT
The DNA here is from genome assembly GCA_949130495.1 of Sambucus nigra. NCBI lineage: Eukaryota > Viridiplantae > Streptophyta > Magnoliopsida > Dipsacales > Adoxaceae > Sambucus > Sambucus nigra. The sequence continues at coordinate 162,622,005 of OX422220.1, read as the reverse complement.
CTACTGTTCATCGTTGGGGGAAGCGCGCTCACCGAGGTGCTTGAAATGACATTTTTTTGTTGATAAAAATTTTGGAAAGTCAATGCTGCACCCCGCCAAATTTTTTGATCTTTTTCCTTTTATCTTATTTCTTTCGTACCTGGAAAATATAAGCATAATAACAAATATATACAAGATGTGCGTTTTCATTGTTTTGATTTATCTTGAGTTAAATGACCTAGTCTACACGAACTTTAATTTTTGGCTAAAATTTTATTTGTTTTCAAAGGTAAGTATAAAAAATGGGTGACAATTTTTTTTTAAAGAAAGAAACACTCGGAAAACTCTTACAAATAATTTTTTTTAAGGAAAAAGGTCTTTATTAGAAAGATATATGCGAGATGGGAAGATAAAACATTTTAAAAATAGGGGGATGATGATTGGCATTCCCATTGGCCTGCCTATTGGTATACTAGTCAAGTCCAAATCAGTTTTCTATCCATTATTGCACTTCTTTTGCACTTGGGAGTACTTACGAGCAGTAGTCATGACAGCAGGTTGAGTCCATTGTTTTTTTATGAGTTATTTTAGCTATAAAAAAGGTCTTAGAAGGGAATTTCATCACAACACTTCAATTTACTTTCGATATTCCAAATCACCTTCTCTTATTGAAATGGTAATTCCCATGGCCGAAGAATTCGAGGCATACTTTGAGGTATTGGATGCCATGTGCCTTTACAACATTAACTATGAGGCTTTTAACTAGTACCCGATCAACTTGCGGTATGATTATTTTGTTGATTTGAATCTCTTAGATGCGCCACTGCAATTTTGATATTCGAAGGACAATATGTTTATCTTTGGCCTCGACTAAGTTCTTTCCTCATACAAGGATTATTCTATGATGTTGGTCATTTCCCTCGAACATCATTATTTGAGTTACTTCACATTTCTCCTTTAGATTACCGACCACTGGTGAATGAAGAAAGTATTGTCCCCCCGACAGTATTTTATTTAGTGTGTCAAAGAGACTATACTGATAATGGATTCACTAGTGTTGTGACCATGGGATTGACTAGCAGAATACTTTTAGTAACTAGTGATATGACGGTGGATCCTTAGGTGACCACGATTGTGTTGTGAATGTATCATCATTGTAATCCTATTGTTTTTATACTGGAAAATACCCTCTAGAAGGAAGGACGAGATAATTTCTCATGGGGTAGTCATGTGATGTTGTTTACGTGGTTGTCAGAGAGACTACGCCTGGTGACTCTCACTAAGTACCTTCTAGTGAGTGTTCTTAATTTCTTTGCACATTCTTGTTTCAACTTTGGCCCATCTTTGGAGAATATTGTGAATTGTCTTGTGAAGCACGGGGCTAGGATTCTTTGCTGGCAGTGATGGTGGGGCAATCTGCAACCTATTTTTTAACTGGGTGTGACTATCTGTATGTCCAATTGGTAGGTATTTGCAAAAATTCCTTTTATTTCCCTTGCTAACTTCTGCATTATGTAGGATGGGAGCATAATATTCCTCCGCATATAACCAACTTCTGTCCTATAGAATATCTAACTGAATCTCTGAGGATGATCCTAGGACCTTTGTGGCAGTGCTACCGACTGTCAACACATTCGTCTCCATCTGTTGGGGAGCCTGGGTTTGTACCTGGGCGTTATTTAAAATGGTTGTGGAGGAAGAGAGTTATGAAGATCTATGATGAGGTGACAAGGCAGAGATGGATTATGATGTTTGCTGCTCTATAGGAGGGTATTTTGGGTTTCATCAAAGTTGGTTAAGGCATAGCGTCGCATGGAGATAATACAAAAGCGTAGTTAGGATTGTGAATCCCAGGGTCCTCCGAGGACTAGAAATGATAATGAGGTAGGTCCGTATGGCAGTTGAAGAAAGTCTTGTAGGGAACATGGGGGGAGAGTTTTGGCAATATGTAGACTTTTTATGTAGGTTAAGTTTGAGGTGTTTGTAAGGTCTTTTGTTATTTCTCATTCTTGTCGTTGATGTGTCATATAATCACCATATTTAATTTTTTTTAATAACAGATGATGATGGTTTCAGGGCATTATTCATCCATTCAAATAATTTTTTAACTATCTATACAGATCAATAAGGAATATATAATCCTTTGTTCGTTTAAATTATGAGAGAGACTAATGTTATTGGTGGGAGAAAAGAATAGAATTTTCTGAAAGAGAAAGGATCATGCCCAAAGTTTTTTATAACCTTCCCACGTACCTCTATGGGGTTTTAAAATTACGAGTTTTTCTTTTGAAAAGGTAATTTTTTAGAAGATCAGGTCCTACGTACTTCTAAATAAAGAGGAAATAGAAGATTTTTTAGAAGAGAACAGATGTGAGAAGAGTCGTAGCATGATGAGATTTCAAACTAATAATAAAATTTCTTAAGACAGTCCAAATTGTCTAGACGTGCCATCTCCTTTTCGTTAAGGTCTATGAGCATAGCGGCATAACCAGATAGAATTTTCTTTACGATGTAGGGACCGCTCTAGTTTGGTATGAATTGTCCTCTCATAGCCTAAATGGGTTATGTGATTTCTTTGAGGGAAATATCTCCCTCTTAAACACCACAGTCCTTGGCTTTTTAGTTGAATGGTCACGTAATATGGTGGTGGTACCCTTGTATATGATATAAAACTTCTAATATTCTTTCATCCACGAGAAAAAGTTTGCCATAGTTACTTTGGGGATAACCCGTAGGGAAGGTATTTCAAGTTCAATAGGTAAGATTACCTCCATGTTATATACTAGGGAGCAGGGGGTTATCTCCAATGGGCGTGTAACATCCACACTTCCCAACCGAGATAAGTTTATATTCATTATTACCTACAAATCCCATTATACCTCTTATGGAATATTCAAATTCAAAAAACATCCTAAACAAAGATGAACCTACTCTATCATACCTATAACTTTACTTAATTACATAAGTTCCCATTGAAGTTTCAAAATGCCCAAAATTCCCCTTGAGCTTTTCAGTCAAGCATAACGTGACCAATACCTAACCTTTACAAATTCCCATAAAATTATAGAAATTCCCATTATATTTTGTTTTGTTCATATATCATTGCACTACTAGAAAAGAAGCTTGGTATACTTTCATAATATCACACGAGGGCGATGCTAGAGTAAAGGAATGTAAGACTCAAATGTTGGTTTAATAATATAATATGTTTGTTATATGAAAGATAACAAACCATTTGATGACTTTTATATATGTTTGACTGATATAATTACCCAATTACATGCTAATGGTATAGAATATACCAATAAAGAAGTTTGTGCTATGATTTTAAGGTAGTCCCTTGCCACTAGATTCGACAATAAATGTTACATCGTAGAAGAAATTAACGATCCATCTCTCACCCAAGAATTGCTAAGCTCGAAACTCAGAACTATGGAGTTTGAATCAACCTTTATAAAGAATCTTACATCTTATGCTAAAAATGAGTTGACCAATTCTTCTAAAGTTACTTTTTAAACTGCCTATCCTAATAAAACTAAGCATAGGGTAGTTTAACAACAATCTGAGTCAGACAATGACTTTGATGTGAATTCAAATGAAATTGATAAGATTGATAATCAACTTGCTCGTATGTCTTCCCAATTTAAGAAACATTAAAAGAACATAAATTATGTTGCTAAAAGACGTATGCAAGTGAATATTGCAATATCCCACCCCGATAAATCTATATAATTATATGTGGAATTTATACGAAGAGGAATAAATTATAATTTTAGGGAATTAAGGGTGAAAATTAGATTGTGTAGAGAAATATTAGATCCTTGGATTTTGTATGGATTATACAGTCATTGGTTATTGATTTTTTAAATCATAAATATGAGTTTCTTAAGTTAGAAATAGATGGGGCACTAAGTACAGATTCAGAAAGATGGGATATTAAAAGAAATAAGACTGAGCTCTTGTCCCTTATGGTATTACTGTCATCTGAATTAATAACAAGAAAATGGAGGTGGAGGGAGTGAATTGCAAGGACGAAATAGTGGATCCTTACGGCTTCATTTGAGCGACTGGTAGAGTCATTATAATGACCACTTGATGTTGTTCGAATGATGTCACGAGTTTTTAGAACGATGCTTTTGGAAAAATCAACTTTGTACCTATTTTAAACGTTGTCTTATGGTGACCCTTGGATCTTCCTTGTTGTGGATATGGGAGCGTGTTTACACAGAATATGGAAGTTACTTTGGGTGAGTCAGTATTGTCTTTGAGTAACAAACAATTGTTTGGGTTTTCAGAAAGAGAGAGCATGGGACAAAAATTAACACATGTTTTCTTGTGTTTCAGACGTTATCTCAATTGGGACCATTCGATTACTTGAGATCTTGACTTATGGGAGACTTATGCCTGATAAGGGAAGGTTTTGGGTAATAGGGCCACTCGGGGTATAAGTTTGGTTATTGGGATTTATGAATATCGTGCGAGGTTTAGGGGAGTTATGCTATCATATTTTAAGTCTCTCTCTCTAAACTTAGAGCTCCCCTGGAGTAAACAGTTCTACCTAAACTATTATCACACAAACCATAAATAATTACTCCCCTGTTGTTATAAGATGGAGCTACGAAATATTAAAAGGTTACTGTTGGTTTGGGGTTTCCTTGATGGGTGTTTGAGGATCCATTTTAGAAGAAGAATGACATATTTTGGATGTTGTGTAGAGGTTTTTTTATGGATCTCTTCTTGGAGTGTGTTGGAGCTCCCATGGAGGCTTGTTTGGTGGAGATTTTGTGACTCCCTTTAAGGCCACCTTTTAAGGTGGGGTAGTCACCCATCTTCATCAGCACCACCACTTTGGAGTTATTTGGGTGGGATATTCTACTCTTATATTTAAAGACTCCATTTTGGGTGTGTATATTTGTAGTCTTGTTATGATTAAATGTTAAGAGTATAGTTATGTTAATATTAATGACGATCTCTCTAGTAGACTGATAGGTGAACATTTTTATGGTAATAAAAATGTAGGAAAATAAATTGTTTGCTTATATTTTCTAATAAATCAGAAAATGGACATTTTTTTATTGAAATGAAAATATAGGAAAATACTGTTTGTGTGTAAATGGACATTTTTATGGAATGAAAATGTAAGAAATGTCACCTTGGAGTATTTATAGTGAATGGAAATAATAAACATTTTATGAAATAAAATGATGCGTGATCTTTATGTTGTTTAAATATTTGTGAAATAAACATTTTCAAGATTTGTGCAAAAATGGAGACTTTATGAACAAATCATTAGCTTTGGGAGTTAAAAGTGGAAATGGTGTTATTTTATGTGTTAAAGTGACAAGTGTGAAAGTTGGGCAAAAGTGTGATGTTAAACAAGTGTCAAAATGGCAAAGTATTTGAAATGTTAAGTTGGGAACTTAATAATCATTTGAGAAATAACACTTGTTAAGGAACTAAATTGCAAGTTTGATAAACAAAGGGAAAATTGGTCAATTACTTAAAGTGGAACATTTTTATGAAATAAAAATATTAAAGTATATTTTTTTAACACTAATGCATGTGAAAACGAATTAAGTTATAAAGCATGAATGATTTAATCATAACTCACGTATGTGTGGATAAGGGACTTAAAGAAGAAAAGAAATAATTTCTAAGTGTTAATGGAAAACAGACGGTTAATTTCGAGTTTTTGGATTCGCCCGGGTAAAAGCAAGGAAATTAAATAATGTTGACATTTGTAAGATGTTAAAACACATGAATGGAACTCGGATGACACCGGGATAAAGCAAGAAGGGCTCAGAGCCCTTGGGTGAAAAACCCTAAACCACTTGCGAGAGCATATGGTGCGCAGCCATCGATTTAGATCCCGTGTAAGTATGCAGTTTTGGAAGGTTTCGAGAAAAAATAAAGGGAATATGGAACATATCATGAAATGGGTTGTGTGGTAAATGTGTTAAAACAACCTAACTTGAATGAATGTAAGGAATGTTCTGGAAAAGGTGAAGTGGACAAGTAAATGAGTAAATCTCATAATGTCCATAAGATAAGGAAAAAGGTTAAAGAAAGTGGATAAATAAGTGGTTAAGCAACCTAATGGTGTAACCCATGTTTAACACAAGAATGTGTTGTAAAAAGGATTTTCGAAAAGTAGATATGTATTTTCTAACATGAGGAATGTGTGTGTTGAAATGGTGGTTTTTAATGAAAATATTAAAATACATTCAACGGAATGAATGGGTTAATTTGCAGTAAAGGATAGGCTTTTGATAAATCAGTGTAATGGTTTCAAATGTCGAACCGGGTGTGTTAAATGAAATGAAAATGCTAAGTATAATTGGTGAAAACCTTTAGTAAGATTAAGGTAAATTAATCCGGGTATACAGGGTTTTCGGAAATAAAACGATTAATGCCTTGGCATGTATAAGTTCCAAAGGTATACGTATATAGATATATACATACTTTCGCATGCATGTGGTTATAGCGTGTGAGTATTCCTGTTCGTCGTTCGTTTCTATACTGTTTGTATAAATCCCACTAGGTATAGGCTCACACCCTCGCTTTGTTACGGCAGGTGGGGTGCGGTTTTTTATTTTGAGTGCATTATGCTAGTAAGTGTGCTTTATTTAATTTATGTTAGTAGCTCTGCTTAGTTGGACTCGGGGTGCTCCTCATGGGTCCCACACGTCGTTTATCTTGAAATTGGAATCGCATGCTAAACAAGTGAAATGTTAATTAAAATAAAACTGGACTACCAACATTATATAGGTTGTTTCATTGAACTTCACACCTAATGATCGGTTTAGACTGGGTTGACTCGCGGTTGTGACACCCCAACTAATTAAATACCGGGTAGCTACTCCTTTATTAAATTAATTCAAAATGCCAAGTTGGTCCAGTTAATAGCATCACTGTCGAAAACATTTTAATGATTACTAACCACCTAGTATTTAAAAAGTAAGTTGCCAAATTTTAATTAAAGTCTGATTAACATGCAACAAGTGTAATGAAGAATAACAACACCATTCACCATACCGAAGTAAATAGAATAACCATCACATAATGTAAATAAAGTCTGGAGGAAAACTCCTCACTACAAATCCCACAACTGAAATAAGTAACGAAATACTGAATACAGAATTAATACATGCCAAAGTCTGAAAAACTGAAATGGAAATGTAACTCTAATGGAACTGGGCAACATGCCCTAAAACTGAGGAACACTGAATATGGAATCCAAATGATAGAAGCGTCTAAAAGCAAATCCCTGTAACTTCCACAAACAGCTACAGCTCGTCATCTGAGTGAGTATCCTATGCATGGTGTCCTTGTGGCTGGGCACCTAAAATGGTTTTACAAAAAATAGATTTGAAAGCAAACGGGTCAGAGCCCGAATGTGGAGATATTTTAAAAACTTGCAAGTGCTTTAAAAACATTTAAAACATTAAATGAAAAGTACATGTTAGGACGTGCACTCACATGAAATTCTAACCTCTCGTCTAACTATGCACTCCTAACGTAAGTACCCATCTAAAATGACACAACACACTAGCTAAGTAACATCATCTCTTGCTAGACTGCCATAGGTTCTACCCTTATTACTCGATTTATATTAACATTTTAACGTTCGCAATTAAGTAGGGGCTTAACGTAAATTCAGGTTCTCACGTAAAAGTAATACAACTCATTATAGATCATCCCTTTTGTTAGTCCATAGTTATACACACAATGCCATATTAAAGTTCTCATTTTACTAAGTGTATATCATCACGTCAATAAATATACAATACAAGCACTCTGAGCCTAAGCTGTAGTGCACACATACTCTGCTATCCATCCCGGTACATCACGTACATAAGGATCACGCATTCCGAATCTCTCAGGAATCGTTCTCAGATAACATCACAAATAATGGAGGCGAACACAGTCACATCACATGGGTCACGCACATACCTACGCTCCCACGATCAGCGGACTTATTAACATCCCAATAAGTCTTTCTCTGACCTATGTTCATCGAGGTAACCAGTCTAAATCCGAGCAACACAAGGATTAGAGGGACCTAAGCGAACGCAAACCTCCCGTGATAGCAAGTATGGTAGGTATGTCATACACACAATTCATATACCAATACTAAGTAAGCACACATCTTAGTAATCCCGTAGTTTAATTGTAGTACTTATCGCATTCTCGTACTAATCTAATATATATACAACTTATATAATCCCTGACCATATTTATACGCGCCATAATTTATTTTCACGTCATAGTAGGCACTCACGTCTCGACTCAAATGTCTATTTGATTTGATCCACACTTATATAATTTACTCCTCATTATATCCCAAACGTCCCAAGTATACTAATACACCATCAAAGGAATGTTATCTCTATCCTCGAACACGTTTACGGGACTCCCAAAATCAAAACAGGCCAAAAAGGCCTAAACTGCCAGCTCGTTAGAAGTCTCGTTCGAACGAGGATGTTCGAATGAGATTTCAGTTCGTTCGAACGAACTGTACCTTCTAACGAGGTCTCGTTCGAACGAAGTTATCGAACGAAATTTCCTTTCGTTAGAAGCGACTGGTCAACTCGTTAGAAGCTCGTTCGAACGAGCTCGTTCGAACGACCTGGAGAGGTCTTCTAACGAGGGACCAGTTTCGGCCCAGATTTTCTCCAATCTCGTTTTTCATCCATTTTAACACTTCAAACCTCTTCCAAAGTTCATCCCAACAACGTTTTAGGGTCTCTAATTCATCCTAAACATATTAAAGTCACCTCCTAACCTGTTCTAAGGAATTAATTCGTCCTAACCATCATTAAATCACAAGTCTCTACACTTTTCCCCAAATTTTTCAAGAACATAAACCCTAGATTTTTATCATCATCAATTCCCAGAATTTAATCCGTTTTTACATCACATAAATTTGTAATTTCTGAATTTAATCTTCCAATAACGTTTCTACATGCAAACCTATACCCAAAATTAAACTAACAACTTCCAATTTCATGGGTTTTCCTTTATCTCTCAAACAAGAATGATTATTAAGATTTCTAACATGGAAGAAACATTTACTGCATAAAGAATGTAAATTAAATCACTTGCCTTGATTCGATCTCTGATTTTGATGACGATTTCCTCTCTCTTTCTACAGAATTCCCTCTCTCTCTCTTTCTCCAAGCTTCTTCTCCAATGGCTAAGGTGGCTAGGGTTTTCTTTGGGAAAGTAATTAGAAACCTAATTCTAATAACCTACGTAACCTATTGGGTTAACATGGGTTGGTTAGTGGCTTAGTGGGTCAAACCCACATCAGATTTACTTTACTAATTTTCGTCATTTTTAATTCCTCAAAATACAAAATTACCAAAATACCCTTTATATTGCCGGTATGGCCTAAAAATACCCCGGGACCCAAACTACACCCCCGGCTAGTGTTTTCTGACTATCTCGACCCTTCCGGACGTGTTGGCGCACTCAAAACGACCATACGGTTAATAGAATTTAAATTCACTTTTATAATTAAAATAATTATATCCTGACGCGACTGTCACACGCGTCCCAATAAAATGACCAAATTTCCGTATATCAATCTCACGACAAATTTCATAATTCAATATTCATATAACATTATATATACTCAATATAGTCAAATACCAACTCACATCTCGCTAGTATTTTACCCGAATTAATTTCCAATTAATTCTCATTTAATAATTAATCCCAAACATAAATATAGCCAAAAATATGGGGTATTACATACTTCCCCCCTAATAACTGAATTTCGTCCCGAAATTCGGAACTAGAAAGTACCTGCTAAAAACAACTCTGGATAACGTTCGCGCATCTCATCCTCGCGCTCCCATGTGGACTCCTCGACATTGTGATGTCGCCACTGAACATGCACTAACGGAACTATCTTTGACCGCAGCTTCCTTTCACTTCGGTCCAAAATAGCAATCGGCCCCTCCTCGTAGGAGCTATCCGGCTGGAGATCGATGTCCTCTACAGCAATGTGATAATGAGCCAAATTATCTCTAAGGTATTTCCTTAGCGAGGAAATATGGAACACATAGTGAATCCGATGCAAATGCTCCGGTAACTCAAGTCTATACGCAACTGGTCCGATTCGCTCAATAATAGGAAACGGCCCCACATATCTCGGTGCCAACTTCCCCTTCTTTTCGAAACGCATAATCCCCTTCATAGGAGATACTCTGAGCAAAACCTGGTCCCCCACTTGGAACTCCCTGAAAAATCTCTTCGCATCAGCATAACTCTTCTGCCTATCTTGAGCTACCCGAATGCGACTCCGAATCAACTCAATCCTTGTCGAAGTATCCTGAATCACTTCCGACCCAAGTAGTTTGTTGTCCTTCACCTCTAACCAACATGCTGGGGAACGACAAGGCCTACCGTACAATACCTCAAACGGAGCCATGCCAATAGTGAACTGGTAGGAGTTATTATAAGCAAACTCTACCAGTGGAAGGTATTGCTCCCATCCACCTCCAAAGTCAATAATGCACATGCATAGCATGTCCTCCAACATATGATTTGTGCGCTCTGTCTGGCCATCGGTCTGCGGGTGATAAGCCGTACTCAACCGCAATTTCGTGCCCATGGCCTCCTGGAAACTCTCCCAAAACCGCGAAACAAATATCTTGTCTCTGTCGGACACGATATTTAGGGGCACACCGTGAAGTCTCACAACCTCTGAAATGAAGAGCTGTACATACTGTCCCGTAGTGTAGTCAGTCCTTACGGGTAAAAAGTGAGCGACTTTGGACAACCTGTCCACAATTACCCAAACGGAGTCGTGACCCCTCTGCGACGTAGGCAATCCCGTGATAAAATCCATGGATATGCTCTCCCACATCCACACCGGGACCTCCAACGGCTGTAGAAGTCCTGTTGGTCTCTGATGATCCACTTTTACTAGCTGGCAAGTGGCGCATTTCGAAACAAACTCAGCAATATCTCTCTTCATGCCGCTCCACCAATACTGCCGTCTCATGTCTTGGTACATTTTGTCCCCTCCGGGATGTACCGCGAACCGTGAGCCGTGCGACTCTGCCATCAGCTCGTGTCGCAATTTCTCTCCTTCCGGAACTACCAATCTCCCATTGAAGCGTAATCCCCCGTCTGAGATGACGGTATAGGACTCGGCTCCCTCTGCTAGTAATCGAACTATCTGCTCCTGACAGAACGAGTCATTAGCCTGTGCCCGTACTACCTTCGTGATATTCTGCGGTGTAACGGTCATCACAGACATGAAAGATCGGGCCACTACATCCTGGTGTCCCAACTCCTTCCACTTTGCCTTCCACACCTCTGCCACCTCATCTGCTGGCCTACAGCTCAACGCGTCTGCTACCACGTTAGCCTTACCTGGGTGATACTGGATATCGAACTGGTAGTCTTTCACAAACTCAAGCCACCTACGCTGCCTCATATTCAACTCTTTCTGCGTGAACAGGTATTGTAGGGACTTGTGGTCCGAGTCAGATGTGTCAAAGGACCTGCTATCTTCGAGAAACCCCGGATAAACCTCCTGTAGTAACCTGCTAGGCCCAAGAAACTACGAATCTCAGTCGGTGTCGTGGGCTGTCCCCACTCCCTCACCGCGGATACCTTCCCCGGATCAACAGATATCCCCCCGTCGGAAATAATGTGTCCCAAAAACTGGACCTCCTTCAGCCAAAACCCGCATTTCTCATATTTTGCATACAGCTCGTTCTGACGTAGCGTCTGCAAAACCTGCCTCAAATGCTCGGCATGCTCCTCCTCTGTCTGGGAGTAAACCAGAATATCATCAATGAAGACAATGACAAACTGATCTAGGAAATCCCTGAACACTCTGTTCATCAGGTCCATAAACACTGCTGGAGCATTGGTCAAACCAAAAGGCATAACCCGAAACTCGTAAGAACCATATCTCGACAAGAACACAGTCTTCGAGACATCCTCCTCCAGGATACGCAACTGATGGTATCCCGATCTCAAATCAATCTTTGAGAAGAAGGAAGCTCCTCTCAACTGGTCTAATAAGTCATCGATTCGAGGCAACGGATACTTATTCCGTATCGTGACCTTGTTCAACTCTCGGTAGTCCACACACAATCTCAGTGAACCGTCCCTCTTCTTCACAAAAAAAACTGGAGCGCCCCAAGGTGAGGTACTCCTGCGAATAAAGCCCTGACCTAACAGCTGCTCTATCTGATCTCATAGCTCTCGCATCTCTGCCGGAGCCATACGGTACGGTGCGCATGCTATAGGCCTCGTATCTGGCAATAGGTCTATAACAAAGTCTATCTCTCGACTCGGGGGTAAGCCTGGTATCTCCTGAAACACATCTGAATACTCCCTGAAGAATGGGATCGAATCTAAAGGAATCACAAACTCCTTAGAGGTATCCTCCTCTAGGTAATACAAATGAGCGGTCGAGCCTCCCTCTGGGCGAGGCATCGCCACTACAAACATCTCTTGCCCCGGAATGGCAAAAACAATTATCCCACCGAAGCAATCAATCATGGCTCTATAATCAGCGAGCCAATCCATACCGATAATCACATCGTGAACATGCATATCTAATACCAACATATCTGCAGGTAATACCGGACTACCAATCTCTACTCCCACTCCCCGGCATATAAGAATATAAGTGACCCACTCCCTAATGGTGAGTCGACACACGTCACTGTGCTCTCTGCCGTAGCTAACAATCCTAAGGCTTTCGCGAAATGTGTAGCTATAAAACAATGTGCAGCCCCCGTATCAAATAATACCCGACCCATAGTGCCATGGATAGGGAACGTACCCTCAATCGCGGGTGGTGCCTGTGGAACTGCTGCCTGGTGGACGTTGTAGACACGTCCATACTGTAGCTGCCCCTGCTGAACTGGGACTGCTAGAATGGGTGGCAATGCTGCCATCTGTGGCGGTGCGGGGAGAGCGGCGGGAAACATAGGCCTCTGCGGCTCCTGGCGAGCACCCTGCTGCTGCTGCTGTGGGGCCCTGCCCCTATCAGAACAATCCTGTCGTTTATGGCCAGTCTTGCCACAAACAAAACACTTCCCTGGGAAGTTCCCTCCTCTCTGCCCCTGCGGTCCCCGGCCCTGGTGGCCGTTACCGTTCCTCCCTTGGCCCTGCTGGCCCTGCTGAAACTGCTGCCCATTCTGCCCATATTGGCCCTGATGGCCATTTGGACCCTGATGGCCCTGACGGAAACCTCTCTGTCCCTGTCTGTAGTTCCCTGATCGGAACCTCTTCTGATCCCCCTACTGGGAACCCTGCTCACCCTGTCTCTGCCCCTGAACAGATTGTGCCCCACCGGCACCATGTCTTCCTGTCCTGTCCTGATGGCTAGACTCTCCCGACCTCTTGCCCTCAGCCGTATGAAAGCGGTGGTCCTGGCAGTGTAACAAAGCAGCGTTAACCACATCAGAATACGTGGCCAATGAAAGGTTCCCTAACAGATGCTGACGGATCCTCCATGTCAACCCGTCGGTGAATTTCTCAATCTTCTTCTTTTCTGTCTGTATCTCATCCGGAACGATATTTAACAGATTCGTGAACTCGGCCTCATACTCGACCACAGTCTTACCCTCCTGCTTCAGACTCATCAATTTCCTCCTCATTTTCGTATGAACAGCGGACGGAAAGTACTTGCGGTCAAACCGCACCCAGAAGTCCTGAATAGTGAGAGTATCCCTCTCCTCCACGGTGGTAATAGACTCCCACCACTGCAGTGCAGATCCAACTAGCATGAAAATAGCTAGCACCTGCTTCTGAACGTCCGTGCACTCATACATCCTCAAGTGCCTCTGCATATCCTTCCTCCACTGGCTCGAGACTACCACATCTGAGCTACCTGCAAACTCTGGCGGATGCGCTTTCTGAAAAGCGTCACGTACACGCTCCCAAGCAGACGGGAATGCATTTACCTGTACTGGCAGGGAAACCGGCGCCTGAGGTGGTGCCTGCTGGACTACGGTAATTGCGGCATTTACCGCTTGGGCTACTATAGCTGCAACCTCAGCGGTGTTCATCATGCCCTGAACTGGAGCGGGCTGGGGTTCGGGCGTTGCATCCCTGGGAACTCGTCGTGCACGTCGTGGAGGCATCTGAAATAAGAATAAAGTTTATAAGTTCGCTGTTTATAAACTTAATATAGCTGAAGAACGAAGCATACACAAAAAGAGTACAACAGTCCTAAAATATAGGGCTCTATATCAAAGAAACTTAGCGGAAACATAATAGTCGTACAGATCCTAAAGGACTCTAGAACCTGGCTCTGATACCACCTGTGACACCCCGACTAATTAAATACCGGGTAGCTACTCCTTTATTAAATTAATTCAAAATGCCAAGTTGGTCCAGTTAATAGCATCACTGTCGAAAACATTTTAATGATTACTAACCACCTAGTATCTAAAAAGTAAGTTGCCAAATTTTAATTAAAGTCTGATTAACATGCAACAAGTGTAATGAAGAATAACAACACCATTCACCATACCGAAGTAAATAGAATAACCATCACATAATGTAAATAAAGTCTGGAGGAAAACTCCTCACTACAAATCCCACAACTGAAATAAGTAACGAAATACTGAATACTGAATTAATACATGCCAAAGTCTGAAAAACTGAAATGGAAATGTAACTCTAATGGAACTGGGCAACATGCCCTAAAACTGAGGAACACTGAATATGGAATCCAAATGATAGAAGCGTCTAAAAGAAAATCCTTGTAACTTCCACAAACAGCTACAGGTCGTCATCTGAGTGAGTATCCTATGCATGGTGTCCTTGTGGCTGGGCACCTAAAATGGTTTTACAAAAAATAGATTTGAAAGCAAACGGGTCAGAGCCCGAATATGGAGATATTTTAAAAACCTGCAAGTGCTTTAAAAACATTTAAAACATTAAATGCAAAGTACATGTTAGGACGTGCACTCACATGAAATTCTCACCTCTCGTCTAACTGTGCACTCCTAACGTAAGTACCCATCTAAAATGACACAACACACTAGCTAAGTAACATCAACTCTTGCTAGACTGCCATAGGTTCTACCCTTATTACTCGATTTCTATTAACATTTTAACGTTCGCAATTAAGTAGGGGCTTAACGTAAATTCAGGTTCTCACGTAAAAGTAATACAACTCATTATAGATCATCCCTTTTGTTAGTCCATAGTTATACACACAATGCCATATTAAAGTTATCATTTTACTAAGTGTATATCATTACGTCAACAAATATACAATACAAGCACTCTGAGCCTAAGCTGTAGTGCACACATACTCTGCTATCCATCCCGGTACATCACGTACATAAGGATCACGCATTCCGAATCTCTCAGGAATCGTTCTCAGATAACATCACAAATAATGGAGGCGAACACAGTCACATCACATGGGTCACGCACATACCTACGCTCCCACGATCAGCGGACTTATTAACATCCCAATAAGTCTTTCTCTGACCTATGTTCATCAAGGTAACCAGTCTAAATCCGAGCAACACAAGGATTAGAGGGCCCTAAGCGAACGCAAACCTCCCGTGATAGCAAGTATGGTAGGTATGTCATACACACAATTCATATACCAATACTAAGTAAGCACACATCTTAGTAATCCCGTAGTTTAATTGTAGTACTTATCGCATTCTCGTACTAATCTAATATATATACAACTTATATAATCCCTGACCATATTTATACGCGCCATAATTTATTCTCACGTCATAGTAGGCACTCACGTCTCGACTCAAATGTCTATTTGATTTGATCCAAACTTATATAATTTACTCCTCATTATATCCCAAACGTCCCAAGTATATTAATACACCATCAAAGGAATGTTATCTCTATCCTCGAACACGTTTACGGGACTCCCAAAATCAAAACAGGCCAAAAAGGCCTAAACTGCCAGCTCGTTAGAAGTCTCGTTCGAACGAGGCTGTTCGAACGAGATTTCAGTTCGTTCGAACGAACTGTACCTTCTAATGAGGTCTCGTTCGAACGAAGTTATCGAATGAAATTACCTTTCGTTAGAAGCGACTGGTCAACTCGTTAGAAGCTCGTTCGAACGAGCTCGTTCGAACGACCTGGAGAGGTCTTCTAACGAGGGACCAGTTTCGGCCCAGATTTTCTCCAATCTCGTTTTTCATCCATTTTAACACCTCAAACCTCTTCCAAAGTTCATCCCAACAACGTTTTAGGGTCTCTAATTCATCCTAAACATATTAAAGTCACCTCCTAACCTGCTCTAAGGAATTAATTCGTCCTAACCATCATTAAATCACAAGTCTCTACACTTTTCCCCAAAATTTTCAAGAACATAAACCCTAGATTTTTATCATCATCAATTCCCAGAATTTAATCCGTTTTTACATCACATAAATTTGTAATTTCTGAATTTAATCTTCCAATAATGTTTCTACATGCAAACCTATACCCAAAATTAAACTAACAACTTCCAATTTCATGGGTTTTCCTTTATCTCTCAAACAAGAATGATTATTAAGATTTCTAACATGGAAGAAACATTTACTGCATAAAGAATGTAAATTAAATCACTTGCCATGATTCGATCTCTGATTTTGATGATGATTTCCTCTCTCTTTCTACAGAATTCCCTCTCTCTCTCTTTCTCCAAGCTTCTTCTCCAATGGCTAAGGTGGCTAGGGTTTTCTTTGGGAAAGTAATTAGAAACCTAATTCTAATAACCTACGTAACCTATTGGGTTAACATGGGTTGGTTAGTGTCTTAGTGGGTCAAACCCACATCAGATTTACTTTACTAATTTTCGTCATTTTTAATTCCTCAAAATACAAAATTACCAAAATACCCTTTATATTGCCGGTATGGCCTAAAAATACCCCGGGACCCAAACTACACCCTCGGCTAGTGTTTTCTGACTATCTCGACCCTTCCGGACGCGTTGGCGCACTCAAAACGACCATACGGTTAATAGAATTTAAATTCACTTTTATAATTAAAATAATTATATCCTGATGCGACTGTCACACGCGTCCCAATAAAATTACCAAATTGCCGTATATCAATCTCACGACAAATTTCATAATTCAATATTCATATAACATTATATATACTCAATATAGTCAAATACCAACTCACATCTCGCTAGTATTTTACCCAGATTAATTTCCAATTAATTCTCATTTAATAATTAATCCCAAACATAAATATAGCCAAAAATACGGGGTATTACAGCGATTAATCCATAAATTCGAGTTGGGTTGTTACAAATATACAATCTAGTCATTCCACCCGACCCTACAGTAGAAGTTCAAAACAGACTCCTGGTTATGATAGTAGAAGTAGTAAGACTGATAAATCTAAAATGTCTTGTCATAATTATGGGAAACTCAATCACTTCATTGCTGTGTGTAGGTCTAAGCCACAATCTAAGCATTCTAAAACACACAAGGATGATATTACTAAAACTTGATATGGATCTTTTAATTCTAAATCCGATGAAGACTAAGGAGAATCTGAATCAAATTGCCTTGAGTTTTTAGGAGAAGATTATGACTATTATGGAGACTTGTAGTTGGCAGGAATGACTGATTCCAAAGATAAATGTTAATATGATGAAGTACTTGATTTAATTGATGCTGCTAAATCTTCATTAGTTAGTCAACCTTCCATGCTTGAATTAACTTCCCCATTTGATGCAAAACGTGTTGCATGTGTGGATGATACTAAGTCTGATGATAACAACACTTCTCACACGGACACTGAAGATAACGAAAATTTCGTTGGCTATGATGATTACTCATAATTATATGTCATAACATTGCAAAATAGATACGAATTATCTAATATGGTTAAGTAGCTTAGTGAGTCGGTAGATAATCAATATAACATTGTTCAACAAAATTCGATTGAGATGAGAAATGTCAAAATAGATTTAAAAAATAAACTCTTGACTATAAATATCAAATTACAACTTTATATGAAAATTTGATTTTTTTTTCAAGAAAAATATAAAGGAGACACTTTTACAAGTAGAAAAATCTCAAGAAGTTTGTGAAACTGATTTCAAAATGTGTTGTAGTCGTGATATATCTTTTTTCGACCTTGACAAACTGCTTGCTATCCAGTGTGATAATGGTGATACTAGAGGGTTAGGATACGAGGAAACTCTTGGAAAAGATGATTCAAATAGACCAACTATCTTTGTAAAATACCAAGAAGAAACGGATCTTCCATTGGATAGTAGGTTGTCTAAAAAGGCTAAAGGATATTTTTTTTTATTGAAAGTGACATTCTTTGTTGAGAATTTTGTGGAACCATCTATGTATAAATACTTCCCCCCTGACAAGAGACTTTATAGACGACCTAAGTAAACTATTCATGTCATATTTGTCAAGTGTTTAAATAGAAAATAACACCATTTAGACTTTCCCACTTCTAGTAAATTTTGTATTATGTGTGATGTTTTTGGACACCAAAACTGTGAGTGCTTAAAGCTTCATAAGAAAAATGCTCATTTTTACGTTAACTTCAAAGTTAGGAGATTTGGTAATAAAATTGTGAACTGTACTAGGTCATTTCCTCCATTTTATAAGCCTAAACCCAAAACTAACGGCAAATCAAAACCAATAGGTAGATCCTCCTTACGATCTCAAAGTAAGGCACAAAATAGTTTTAAAACTATGCCTATTTGGATCCTGAGTGATGATCTATGTAAGGACATATTTTTTTTAAATGTCCGTCACAATTAATTATGTCATATACCGTTACAATTGTCGAAGAATTGAATAATTTTTCATCTACAAAAGACGAATCTGAATTACAAGTTGTCTTCAACATTCAAGCCCAACAATATGATCTTTGGTAAGATAATGTTTTAAAGTTTCATTTACTAATTTCCAAGTGTTAATGGAAAAACAGACGGTTAATTTTGAGTTTTTGGCTTCGGCCGGGTAAAAGCAAGGAAATAGAATAACGTGGACATTTGTAAGATGTCAAAACACATGAATGGAACTCGGATGACACCGGGATAAAGTAAGAAGGGCCCGGAGCCCTTGGGTGAAAAACCCTAAACCAATGGCCACAACATATGGTGCGTATAGCCGTCGATTTAGAGCCCGTGTAAGTATGCAATATTGTAAGATTTAGATAAAAGATAAAGGGAACATGGATCATATCAAGATATGGATTGTGTGGTAAATGTGTTAAAACAACCTAACTTGAATGAATGTAACAAATGTTTCGGTAAAGGTGAAACGGATAAGTAAATGCATAAATCTCATAATGTCCATAAGATAAGGAAAGAGGTTAAAGAAAGTGGATAAATAAGTAGTTAAGCAACCTAATGGTGTAACCCATGTTTAACACAAGAATGTGTTGTGAAAAGAATTTTCGAAAGCTAGATAATTATTTTCTAACATGACGAATGTGTGTGTTGAAATGGTGATTTTCAATGAAAATATTAAAGTACATTCAAATGAATGAATGGGTTAATTTTCGGTAAAGGATTGGCTTTTGATAAATCAGTGTAATGGTTTCAAATATCGAACCGGGTGTGTTAAATGATGTGAAAATGCTAAGTATAATTGGATAAAACCTTTAGTAAGATTAAGGTAAATTAATCTAGGTAAATAGGGTTTTGGAAAATAAAACGATTAATGCATTGGCATGTATAATTTCCAAAGGTATACGTATGTAGATATATACATACTTTCTTATGCATGTGGTTGTAGCGTGTGAGTATTTCTTTTCGTCATTCGTTTTTCTATTGTTTGTATAAATCCCATTGGGTGTAGGCTCACACCCTCGCTTTGTTACGGCAGGTTGGGTGCAGTTTCGTATTTTGAGTGCATTATGTTGGTAAGTGTACTTTATTTAATTTATGTTTGTAGCTCTTCTTACTTGGACAAGGGGTTCTCCTCATGGGTCCCATATGTAGTTTATCTTAAAACTGGAATCTCATGCTAAACAAGTGAAATGTTAATTAAAATAAAACTGGACTAGAAACATTTTGTAAGTTGTTTCATTGCACTTCACACCTAACGCTCGGCTCAGACTAGGTTGACTCGCGATTAATCCATAAATTTAGGTCGGGTCGTTACAAATGGTATCAGAGCCCTAGGTTCAAGGTTCCTTTCAAGAGTGACATGGTGAGGTCAGTAGTGGATCTTTCGACGTCCATGTTGGTTTGGGCCCGTCGTGCTAAGTTGGTGATGATTGTGGCTCATGTTCTCGATGGTAAGGTCAAAGAGGTTAGCATGGCAAGTGAATTAGTGTCAAGTGGCATACGTTAAAGTTAGTCGTTCAAACCACTTCCGCATTTCTGATTAAATGTAAATAATTTATTGGTGTCCATGTAAGACAATAAGCTGGGACATCGTGGTTTATAGTGTGAGGTGTTGTTTCAACCTTTGATGATGGGAGTCTTTGGAGACATTAATAGAATAAAATATCGTCTGTAGGGAAAGTGGCACCAAATTATGAATAGTCAATGGTAAGGATTGATTGGTTGAGTGCCATGGTTATGTAAAGTGAAATCATGGTTTAAATTGTATGTATCCTTGGGCGGGACACATCTGAGATGTCAATATCGATGTTATGATTACTCAAATTCGATCATTGGGGTAATATCGTGGTTGAGGGTAAATTTGGTGAGAATGTAAATTTGTGTGGGTCAACACTTAGGGATAGGCACTTCACCCTGAGTTATGTATGATGCTATCACTTGTGGGTGAGCCCCTTAGTGGTTGTTAGCTGATAAATGTACCCTGTGAGAACATGATTAGAGTTATGGGACATTTGTGGCACACCTTAGGTAAGTCACCGGGGTAGTGATTTAAGGGGTAATGCAACATTTGATGAATATGATCTTTAGTGACACCGGTAGTGTATACCTGGGGGTGTACGGGTTATACTTCGTGTCATGTATCCATAAAAAAGACTTAGTAATAATAGTAACGTCGTGAGGTATTCGTTACGATTTATCTAGAACCTTGTGAATTTCCCGATAGAAATTAAGTGAGTGGGTAATTTTCTTGTAAGTGTTAGTCCCGTGGTGAGGACATATTGGGTCCCTTGGCTATGGGTTTGGATTTAGTATATCACGATTCATGTGACTTAACTGTAATGTGGGTTTCGATAATCTTGATTATTGAGGTAACCTAGGAGTAAAACTAAATAACCGTGGTGACTTAGTATTAAATGAATAAGTTGTGAGGTTTTAGAATAGGACCTCTTACGATGTCATTAGGGTGGGCCTCCTTTTGGGCAGTACCTGACATCTTGTGTCCTACCAGAACCTGGATGTAATTAATTTAGAGTTTCATGATTTCAGTGTGGCATAGAGAAATATGATCCCTTATTGCGTTCGTGGGTGTGAGGCTTGGTGCTTACAGGAAATACCCGCCATCTATATATATATATGTGTGTGTGTGTGTAACTCAACAAGTTAGCACGTTGTATGAAGTTGGATAGTAAGGCAATCTATTCTCTAGTATAAAATGCACAACAATAGCATTTAATTCTTCTTTGTTTATAGAGCGTACAATTGGACACTAACATTTTAAATCCACATTTCAAGACATTTCTTCTTCTTACGTATTATTGATCAAGCCCCTGTCGCCATCTGTTTTTTGTACTCTCTTTAAAGATGTCTTTTAAGTTTCCAAAATGTGAGTCTTTTCCAATGCCCTCTTTCTCTACTCACTCTTACGTCTCTCTTTGTTTACTCTGAAGGATAACCAAATTATCTTTAAAAATGGGTTTATGGAAAATGGGATTAGGTAAAACCGATATAGGTGCCGTCTATTATAAAATGAAATATATGATGGTTGGAATCAGAAATACTATTGTGCCCAAAATTTTGACCGAATTTTGGTCGACATAATGACGTGTCGTCTTGTTATTGGTTGGTGTATGGGGTCCGCACCAACGGAACCTCAAAACCAACCAATAACAAGCCGACACCTCATTATGTCGGGCAAAATTCTGTCAAAAAATTGGGCTCAGTAGAAGTGCTCGGTTAGAATTGGTTAAACCCATACCTATATGAGATTTATTGAGTTTTTAAAATTGAAATAGGTGAGGTAACGTTGAACCCATATGAGTATTTTAATCAGAAAACTTAATAAATCCCACCTGTATGAAATCGTCCATTTTAAAATGTAACAGATGAGGTAAGGCCGATCATGATGATGGTTAGAATTAGTGTTATACGACTGTGTACCGATCGTCTCTATGTATGATAGAATTGGTGTTATATGACTGTGTACCGATCGTCTCTATGTATGATACCCCTCATTATCTATGTCTACATGTTTTTCTAGTGTTGTTCTATTTTGTATTACTTTAAATTATGTAATATCCAAATTTGGGCCTAAGAATTTAATGTCGGTTTAGATCGAACTCTTAGGGTGTGTACCGACAATGTCCATGCATTTTACACACACATGTAATTTGCGTGTGATGATCATGAATATTTTTTTCCTTTAGTAGGTCCGGGGTTGGGGCTAAATTTACAATTGCGTGTATGGATATCACTAAAAAAAGTGCATGTACGGTAGATTCTTGGTTCATTTATCCTTTACTTCCAAATGAAATCTGTTTTTATGTGTACTTATATCACTTACTAGAAATGCTACAGTGTGGGTTTGTTGTAACATTTATATTCATATGTTGAGGTATTTGACAGTTGCAGCTTGTAGGATTAAAGAGACGATGGAAGGAGGAGGTTCAAGCAAGAAAACAAAAGGGCCTAAAAAAATGGTTTCATTGATTTGGTGTTCTCATGGTCACTTGAAGACATCTTTAATGAGAATCTATACAAAAATCAGGTTTTCTTAGTCAGCTCTATTTGTTGTAAGTTACAACTTGTAACTTCTTAGGATCATACTGACTCTCAATTTTAATTTTTCATTTTAATATTCTCTTTTTTGAACACTGATCAGTCATTATTGAATCACCTATTAGAAAGCTCATAAGGATTGTTGGAAATGATTGAATAATATTTTGTTCATCCTTTATCAATTAGCTATATTATCACTATTACATCATTTATTTTCATTCATTAATTGGCAAGTGAGTGATAGTCTATTGGTATTTGAAATAAGCTTTTTCAATTTGCATTTAATATGTTTGTGATGGTGACAATTGATTATTAGAAATCCTTATTACAGTTTTTCTTTTGAATACAGACTAACAGTGAATATAAGTGAAATAGGGAAGGTAACTCAATGAAAAAGGGAAAGTAACTCCATATGGTGTGTGTGAGCTTCAGTTGTAATAGTATGAGTAATATAATTTTTTAAGTTTTAGTACAAATATCCAGGTCTACCCAAATAATGTTATTTAACTTCAATTATGGGGTGAACTCAAATATATTTGTCATTGGTTATTGGATTAAGTAAAACATTGTCTTTGATAATACATAGATATTTACATTTGGTATTTACACATTTGGGTGATACTTCAAAGGTGTCACTTACTTCATGATACTGTATTTTTTTATGATTTGTTGAGGATTTTAATAATGTGTCAGGTATTAAAAGGTGCAAGGTGGTAGAGATTTATTTTTTATAGTATATAATGGCACAATTCGTTCATTTTATGTGTTTCATAAAACATTTGTGTTCACAAATATATTAAATCATTAATATTTAATGAAGATAATTTTAGTATAATAGTGTTGGAATTTGGATTCTTTTACATTGTTGCGTGTTTACTACTTTGGTCACAAATTTTCTTTCATCTGTTTGTTTGAAATGTTATCCACACTTGGTTTCCTAAATTTTTCATACCAAGTACTATCCCTCACTAATATTAAAATGGTAGTAAATTTGCTTAAATCTATATGGGTGTATTTTTATATATACATTTATATTTATTTGAACCTAAATTTTTTTTTTACTTTTGTAACTCTTTATGTTTTTTTAAATACATATCCATTTGGACTTTTAGTGAAAATATATACATCTTTTTTATATGTATTTACCAAATCTCTATACTACTATAAAATGATATACACGCATTTAGGACTAGTCACCAATGAACCTATCCACGTAAACAACATATGAAAGCTGCTATTTTCTATTCCACGTTAGGTGAGAGAGGCATCAATCATTTGAGATTCTATTTTTCTCTCTTTGAAATATATCTGTCTTCTCTCTCTCTATGACCTTCCCTCTTCCTCTCCCTCTATACTTATTTCTTACATTTGAGAAAAATTGATCCCTCCTCACGTCTCCCTCTCTCCATGCCTAGACCCATTCTTAAATGGCACCACACAAACAAATAAAATTATTTGATCAGAAATCTCAAAGCTCATACATTCTTTATGAGCACAAAAAGCAGGTGCTTTTCATTTGGTGAGGGTTATTGGCGGTGTTATTGAGTTGATCTGCGGTGAGTGATATGGAGAGAAAAAGAGAGATATAGAAAAAGTACAATATGTGGGTAATGAAAGTTTTTCCAAATATAATGGCGGGTCTCAAATCTTAGCCTCTAAAGGCAACAATGGGATAATGAAAGATGAAACATTACTGGTGGTTTGAAGGTCATAGGTAGTGATGTTCGATTGGAGGGGTTGGAGGATTGGATGGGTTTTGATGGTTTTGAATCTATACTCCTATGGCCAGAGTTTGATGATTTCATTGGTATGGTGTTTTATTGATTTTTTTTGTTTTTTATTATATGGCTCGTCTGATAAATTTTTTTATTTTGTATTATTCCTTGATTTCTTCACTGTACTATCATATCTGGGTTTTTAATATCATGTATGGATTTTTTAGTGCGTCAACTATTATTTACGGACAATGGTCTATTTTTATGGATATACTAATCACACCCTCTTAACTAAAAAATTAAGGGTCCGTTTGGTTGATGTTGGGGAAAAAAATTGGTATGACCAATTTTTCCGTAATAAATTTTACCTAGGCAAATTTTGCCAAGAAAAATATTATTTTTCTCACATTAGGCCTTCAAACACCAAATGAGGTAAAAAACAAGTTTTTTAGGCAAAACATTTTAATAAGAAAACAACTTTTTATAATAATTTTTTAAAAAAAAAAACAATTTTTTTAAAAATAAAAAACATTTTTTTTGTAAAATAAGAAAACAGTTTTTTATGGTGTGAAATACGAAAATAGTTTTTTTTTAAACAATTTTTTAAATAAAAAACCTTTTTTAAATAATAAGAAAATAATATTTTTTTGTAAAATAAGAAAATAGTTTTTTTTTAAAAATAAGAAAACTGTTTTTTTTTTTTGCAAAATAAGAAAACTTTTTTTTTTTTTGTAAAATAAGAAAACTATTTTTTTTTAAAACTATTTTTTTTTAAAACTATTTTTTTAGTTAAAAAAAAGTTGGTCAAATAACGATTAAGTAAGTCAACCGACGATTTTCGTTAACATTTTAATAACATTTTTTATACTATTAAAAACAGTTTTTAAAACATTACAAATTAAGTTTTTAAATATTCATAACAATTTTTAAATTATTTTTTAAAACATTAAAACCGTTTAAGAAGTTAGCAAATTTGTTAGCAAATGTTTCTTACTTAACTAGGTAATCAAAGTTTGTCAGCGCCTTATGCATAATGGGTGTTGTACACTGACAAATAATACCGCAACAAATTATGCAACCAAAGTGCCCAAAAGTTGGCAAATTTTCATATTTACGAACTTTTTGGCATTTGGCATGGCAAATAACGTCAACCAAACGAACCCTAAGTTCTTTATTTCCCTCTCTTATGTCCATTTCCTTATTCCAATAATGAATTCGAAAAAAAGAACTATGTGCAATAAAGTTCCACCCTCTCTCTCTGGTAATTTGTGGTAATTTCTGATGTTAGCATAGAATTTTCTGATGTCATTTCATGGTTGGAATTTTCCTGAACAAAGGTCTAATTTATTTGTTGAGAGGTAAGAATACAAACAGATCTCTGTTTCTCCTCTCCCTCTCTCTGTGTGTGTGTGCTAATTTCAGTAATAAAAAACAATTATCTTTTATTATTTGTTATTGCATACTAAACCCAACATATGTTTGATGTTTTGTCCTAATGAATGTTTTACTTTGTTTGTTGAAATTTATTTTAAATTGTTTATATATTGAACTTCATATTCACATTTTAGATTTATATTAAATTTCATGTATTTGTCTTTAGTCCACAATGTTGAATTTAATGTGTGATTTCTCATACGATGGGTCAATGTTTTCTTTTTTCAGGTGTTTTAGTTAGAATTTTTGTTGGGTGTTTTAGTTACTAATGTTTAACGGTTTGAATTTAACTTAAACACATTAATATTTTTTTTATCGATTTACAAATTCTGCACAAAGGTCATCCATAAGATTTCTATAGCCATCGAAGGGATACATAAATCTGTTGTTGCACAATCATCTAACCTGTGCATCGCTCGGGTTTACACCTAGTTTAGTTATAATGATGTGGCACTCATTAAGGATTAAAAGCTATAGGCTTGTGAAATCGTGTTGAAAATTTCCTTGGAGATATATACTATGGTTTTATCTAGTGAGTTGTTAATACGAGTGGTACACCTTTCTTAGTAATAGTATAAATTGAGGTTGGGTACCGTGCATTACATTTGGGATTCAATTTCGATTTGAGGTTTATGTAGTGATGTACATTACATAGTGACAAAACTCAAGGTTGTGTAGCACAAGTCATGGTATGACCTGTGGTATTTTGTAATAGACATGTTCGTTGTTTAGATAAACAATTAAATTCGATGTCGTCGCCCATGAGGCAATGGGAGTCATTGTTGCATTGAAGTTTACATAAGTGATGGTAGATCATGGATGACTACTTGTGATGGTGACTTGGAGTTAGTGCTATGACTCTCGTTGATAGGCATGTGTCATGATATGACTTTCGAGGATAATTTCAAAAATAGGATAAACCATACTAGGTAGTGCACCTGGAAGACTTATAACATCATGATGTTCGCTATGGGTTGTAGAGATATCACTCGAAATGACATGTTAGTCTTCATCATAGCATCCACATGTGCTACCTTTATGGTTTGGGTATGATTCTAGTGAGTGAAATCATTATGTCTTAGGCATGGGTAATGCTTTAAGGTTTGAGGTTCCATCAGAGTGATTATAATTTAAGATCATGCAGACTATGTTAAGATTTGTAGTAATGATCTATGAGTTAAATGTTCAAATCAGGTGAGTGTGGTATTTCACTTGATGAGAGGGACCTCGAAAACTGAGGTTAGTTATCGCGAAATAAGAATTATGAAGGCCTAGGTGTGATCAGTCTGTGACTAGCGATAATTGCTGAAGGAATGTAAATTCATTTGGTCTAGTTGGTCGTAATTACCAATGGTAGGAACGTGGCATTAGTTCTATGGAGGGAAGCCTAGCGCTTTAGCTTCCCAAAGAAATTGGTTTAGTATTTCGACCGTTCGGCATGGGTGGATGATCTGTGGTTTGAGCTCGTTAGAGTTAAGAGGCCAAGTCAGGGTATGTGGTAAGGCTGTGACATTTAAAAGATATCAATAAAGAGTTATAAAATTCAAGTGTATGTTGTG
Source organism: Sambucus nigra (assembly GCA_949130495.1). Taxonomy (NCBI): domain Eukaryota; kingdom Viridiplantae; phylum Streptophyta; class Magnoliopsida; order Dipsacales; family Adoxaceae; genus Sambucus; species Sambucus nigra. The sequence goes on along the minus strand of OX422220.1, from coordinate 162,594,472 downwards.
GGTTTTCACTTCGTGTGGGTCAACTCATTGTCGAAAATTGATTGTTTCTTTTTGGCGTGGTAGTCACTTAATTCGTTGTATTTCGTGTGTAATCTTTGACCCTGGTAAGGGGAAGTTATTGATTAGTTGTAAATAAGGTGCGATGCGGTATAAGCTCACTAGTGATGCGAGCTAGGACGGTTGTGGTCGATGCGTCTGTAATACCCCGTATTTTTGGCTATATTTATTTTTGGGATTAATTAATTAAATGAGAATTAATTGGAAATTAATCCGGATAAAATACTAGCGAGATGTGAGTTGGTATTTGACTATATTGAGTATATACGATGTTATATGAATATTGAATTATGAATTTGTCGTGAGATTGATATACGACAATTTGGTCATTTTATTGGACGCGTGTAACAGTCGCGTCAGGATATAAATATTTTGATTATAAAAGTGAATTTAAATTCTTTAAACCGTATGGTCGTTTTGAGTGCACCAACGCGTCCGGAAGGGTCGAGATAGTCAGAAAACACTAGCCGGGGGTGTAGTTTGGGTCCCGGGGTATTTTTAGGCCATACCGGCAATATAAAGGGTATTTTGGTAATTTTGTATTTTTAGGAATTAAAAATGACGAAAATTAGAGAAGTAAATCTGATTGGGAATAGACCCACTAAACCCACTAACCAACCCTTAATGACCCAATAAGCTACGGGAGTTATCAAATTAGGTTTCCAACTTTCCCAAAGAAAACCCTAGCCACCATAGCCACTTTGGAGAAGAAGCTTGGAGAAAGAGAGAGAGAGGGAATTCTGCAGAAAGAGAGAGGAAATCACCATCAAAATCAGAGATCGAATCAAGGCAAGTGATTTAAATTACATTCTTTATGCGGTGAATGCTTCTTCCATGTTAGAAATCTTAATAATCATTCTTATTTAAGAGATAAAGGAAAACCCATGAAATTGGAAGTTATTAGTTTAATTTTGGGTATAGGTTTGCATGTAGAAACGGTACTGGAAGATTGAATTCAGAGATTTCATATTTATGTGATGTAACAACGGATTAAATTCTGGGAATTGATGATGAGAAAAATCTAGGGTTTATGTTCTTGAAGAAAATTGGGGGAAAATGTAGAAACTTGTGATTTAATGATGTTTAGGATGTATTAATTCCTTAAAAGATGTTAGTATATGACCTTAGCATGTTTTAGGATGATTAGAGAACTTAAAACATTGTTGGAACGAATTTTAGAGGAGATTTGAGGAGTAAGAATTGATGAAAAACGTAACTAAGAAATTCTGGGCTTGAAACTGGTCGGTCGTTAGAAGGCCTCCCCAGCTCGTTCGAACGAGCTCGTTCGAACGAGCTTCTAACGAGTTGACCAGTCGCTTCTAACGAGGGGAGACTTCGTTCGATACCTTCGTTCGAACGAACTATATTTCGTTCGATACATTTGTTCGAACGAGATGTCGTTAGAAGGTACAGTTCGTTCGAACGAACTGGAATCTCGTTCGAATAGCCTCGTTCGAACGAGACTTCTAACGAGCTGGCAGTTTAGGCCTTTTTGGCCTGTTTTGATTTTGGGAGTCCCGTAAACTTGTTCGAGGGTAGAGATAACATTTCGTTGATGATGTATTGATAGATTTGAGACTTTTGGGTTATTATGAGGAGTAAATTATATACGAGTGATTTAAATCAATGAACCGTTTGGGTTGAGACGGGAGTATCTACTACGACGTGAGAATAAATTATGGCGCGTATGATTATAAACCGGAATCGTATAAAGTGTGTAAATTATATATTGGTACTAGAATGAGAATAGTACTACGATTAAACTAAGGGATTACTAAGACGTGTGTTTACTTAGTATTGGTATATGAATTGTGTGTATGACATACCTACCATACTTGCTATCACGGGAGGTTTGCGTTCGCTTAGGGCCCTTTAATCCTTGTGTTGCCCGGATTTAGACTGGTTACCTTGATGAACATAGGTCATAGAAAGACTTATTGGGATATTAATAAGTCCGCTGATCGTGGGAGCGTAGGTATGTGCGTGACCCATGTGATGTGACTGTGTTCGCCTCCATTATTTGTGATGTTGTTATTTGTGAACTATTCCTGAGAGATTCGGAATATGTAATCCTTATGTACGTGATGTACCGGGATGGATAGCAGAGTATGTGTGCACCGCAGCTTAGTTCTCGGGGTGCTTGTATTGTATATTTATGATGTGAATAATATACACATAATTAATGGGAACCTTCATGTTAATGTTGTGAATATAATTACGGTATTGTTTCGAGAAAAACATAACGGGTTAGCTGATAGTGAAATATATTGCATATTGAGCATTTGAGTTTACGTTAAACCCCTATTTAATTACGAGCGTTATTATGTTAATAGAACCGAGTAATAAGGGTAGAACCTATGACATTCTAGCTAGATATGATGTCACTTAGCTAGTGGTTTGTGTCGTTGTAGATGGGTACTTACGTTAGGAGTGCACAGTTAGACGAGAGGAGAGAATTTCATGTGAGTGCACGCCCTAACATGTACTTTGCATTTAATGTTTTAAATGTTTTTAAAGCACTTGCAGGTTTTTTAAATATCTCCACATTCGGGCTCTGACCCGTTTGCTTTCAAATCTATTTTTCTTGTAAAACCATTTTAGGTGCCCAGCCACAAGGACACCATGCATAGGATACTCATTCAGGTGACGAGCTGTAGCTGTTTGTGGAAGCTACAGGGATTTTCTTTTAGACGCTTCTATCATTTGGATTCCTGAGTCAGTATTTATCAGTTCTAGGGCATGTTGCCCATTTCTTTTAGAGACATCTTTCCATTTCAGTTTTCAGACTTTGTCATGTATTGATTTAGTATTCAGTATTTTCATTGCTTATTTCAGTTGTGGGATTTGTAGTGAGGAGTTTTTCTCCAGACTTTATTTACATTATGTGATGGTTATTCTATTTACTTCGTTATGGTGAATGGTGTTATTATTCTTCATTACACTTGTTGCATGTTAATCAGACTTAAATTAAAATTTGGCAACTTACTTTTTAAATACTAGGTGGTTAGTAATCATAAAAATGTTTTCGACAGTGATGCTATTAACTGAACCAACTTGGCATTTTGAATTAATTTAATAAAGGAGTAGCTACCCGGTGTTTAATTAGTCGGGGTGTCACAGGTGGTATCAGAGCATCAGGTTCTAGTGTCCTTTAGGATCCGACGGCTTATTATGTTTCCGCTAAGTTTCTTTGATATAGAGCCCTTCATTTTAGGACCGTTGTACTCTTTTTGTGTATGCTACGTTCTTCAGCTATATTAAGTTTATAAGTGCGAACTTATAAACTTCATTCTTATTTCAGATGCCTCCACGATGTGCACGACGAGTTCCCAGGGATGCAACGCCCAAACCCCAGCCCGCTCCAGTTCAGGGCATGATGAACGCTGCTGAGGTTGCAGCTATAGTAGCCCAAGCGGTAAATGCCGCAATTGCCGTAGTCCAGCAGGCACCACCTCAGGCGTCGGTTGCCGCGCCAGTACAGGCAAATGCATTCCCGTCTGCTTGGGAGCGTGTACGTGACGCTTTTCAGAAAGCGGATCCGCCAGAGTTTGGAGGTAGCTCAGATGTGGTAGTCTCGAGCCAATGGAGGAAGGATATGCAGAGGCACTTAAGGATGTATGAGTGCACGGACGTTCAGAAGCAGGTGCTAGCTACTTTCAAGCTAGTTGGATCTGCACTGCAGTGGTGGGAGTCTATTACCACCGTGGAGGAGAGGGATACTCTCACTATTCAGGACTTCTGGGTGCGGTTTGACCGCAAGTACTTTCCGTCCGTTGTTCATACGAAAATGAGGAGGAAATTGATGAGTCTGAAGCAGGAGGGTAAGACCGTGGCCGAGTATGAGGCCGAGTTCACGAATCTGTTGAATATCGTTCCAGATGAGATACCAACAGAGAAGAAGAAGATTGGGAAGTTCACGAACGGGTTGACATGGAGGATCCGTCAGCACCTGTTAGGGAACCTTTCGTTGGCCACTTATTCTGATGTGGTTGACACTGCTTTGTTACACTGCCAGGATCACCGCTTTCATATGACTGAGAGCAAGAGATCGGGAGAGTCTAGCCATCAGGGCAGGATAGGAGGACATGGTGCCGGTGGGGCACAATCTGTTCATGGGCAGAGACAGGGTGAGCAGGGTTCTCAGCAGGGGGATTAGAAGAGGTTCCGATCAGGGAACTACAGACAGGGACATGGAGGTTTCAGTCAGGGCCATCAGGGTCCAAACGGCCATCAGGGCCAACAGGGGCAGAATGGGCAGCAGTTTCACCAGGGCCAGTAGGGCCAATGGAGGAACGGTAACGGCCACCAGGGCCGGGGACCGCAGGGGCAGAGAGGAGGGAACTTCCCAGGGAAGTGTTTTGTTTGTGGCAAGACTGGCCATAAGCGACAGGATTGTCCTGATAGGGGCAGGGCCCCACAGCAGCAGCAGCAGGGTGCTCGCCAGGAGCCACAGAGGCCTATGTTTCCCGCCGCTCTCCCCGCACCGCCACAGATGGCAGCATTTCCACCCATTCCAGCAGTCCCAGTTCAGCAGGGGCAGCTACAGTATGGACGTGTCTACAACGTCCACCAGGCTGCAGTTCCTCAGGCACCGCCAGCGATTGAGGGTACGTTTCCTATCCATGGCACTATGGGTCGGGTATTATTTGATACGGGGGCTACACATTGTTTTATAGCTACACACTTCGAGAAAGCTTTAGGATTGTTAGCTACGACAGAGAGCACAGTGACGTGTGTCGACTCACCATTGGGGAGTGGGTCACTTATTTTCTTTAGATGCCGGGGAGTGGGGGTAGAGATTGGTGGTTTGGTATTACCTGCAGACATGTTGGTATTAGATATGCATGTTCACGATGTGATTATCGGTATGGATTGGCTCGTAGCTTATAGGTCCATGATTGATTGCTTCAGCGGGAGCATTGTTTTTTCCATTCCGGGGCAAGAGATGTTTGTAGTGGCGATGCCTCGCCCAGAGGGAGGATCGACCGCTCATCTCTATTACATTGAGGAGGATACCTCTAAGGAGATAGTGATTCCTTTAGATTCTATCCCAGTAGTCAGGGAGTATTCGGATGTGTTTCAGGAGATACCAGGCCTACCCCCCAGTCGAGAGATAGACTTTGTTATAGACCTATTGCCAGATACGAGGCCTATAGCACGCGCACCGTACCGTATGGCTCGGGCAGAGATGCGAGAGCTATGAGATCAGATAGAGCAGCTGTTAGGTCAGGGCTTTATTCGCAGGAGTACCTCACCCTAGGGCGCTCCAGTTTTGTTTGTGAAGAAGAGGGACGGTTCACTGAGATTGTGTGTGGACTACCGAGAGTTGAATAAGGTCACGATACGGAATAAGTATTCGTTGCCTCGAATCGATGACTTATTCGACCAGTTGAGAGGAGCTTCTTTCTTCTCAAAGATTGATTTGAGATCGGGATACCATCAGTTGCGTATCAGGGAGGAGGATGTCTCAAAAACTGCGTTCTTGTCGAGATATGGTTCTTACGAGTTTCGGGTTATGCCTTTCGGTTTGACCAACGCTCCAGCAGTGTTTATGGACTTGATGAACAGAGTGTTCAGGGATTTCCTAGATCAGTTTGTCATTGTCTTCATTGATGATATTCTGGTTTACTCCCAGACAGAGGAGGAGAATGCCGAGCATTTGAGGTAGGTTTTGCAGACACTGCGTCAGAACGAGCTGTATGCAAAATATGAGAAGTGCGGGTTTTAGTTGAAGGAGGTCCACTTTTTGGGACACATTATTTCCGACCGGGGAATATCTGTTGATCCGGGGAAGGTATCCGCGGTGAGGGAGTGGGGACAGCCCACGACACCGACGGAGATTCGTAGTTTCTTGGGTCTAGCAGGATACTACAGGAGGTTTATTCGGGGTTTCTCTGAGATAGAAGGTCCTTTGACACATCTGACTCGTAAGGGTGTGCCTTACATCTGGAGTGATGCCTGTCAGATGGCATTCGATGAATTGAAGGACAAATTGACCTCAGCACCTGTGTTAGCATTGCCGAGACCGGGAGTTGAGTATTTGGTTTACACAGATGCGTCTTTGCAAGGGCTTTGAGGTGTATTACAGCAGGAGAGACAGGCCATAGCTTATGCTTCCCGTAAGCTTAAGCCTCATGAGAAGAATTACCCCACGCATGATTTGGAGTTGGCAGCAGTAGTATTTTACCTACGGATTTGGAGGCACTATCTTTTGGGGGAGAAGTTCCAACTGTTCACGGACCACAAGTCCCTACAGTACCTGTTCACGCAGAAGGAGTTGAATATGTGGCAGCGTAGGTGGCTTGAGTTTGTGAAAGACTACCAGTTCGATATCCAGTATCACCCAGGTAAGGCTAACGTGGTAGCAGACGCGTTGAGCCGTAGGCCAGCAGATGAGGTGGCAGAGGTGTGGAAGGCAAAGTGGAAGGAATTGGGACACCAGGATGCAGTGGCCCGATCTTTCATGTCTGTGATGACTGTTACACCGCAGATTGTCACAAAGGTAGTACGAGCACAGGCTAATGACTCGTTCTGTCAGGAGCAGATAGTTCGATTATTAGCAGAGGGAGCCGAGTCCTATACCGTTAGCTCAGACGGGGGATTACGCTTCAATTTGAGATTGGTAGTTTCGGAAGGGGAGAAATTATGACACGAGGTGATGGCAGAGTCGCATGGCTCACGGTTCGCGGTACATCCCGGAGGGGACAAAATGTACCAAGACATGAGACGACAGTATTGGTGGGGTGGTATGAAGAAAGATATCGCTGAATTTGTTTCGAAATGCGCCACTTGTCAGCTTGTAAAAGTGGATCATCAGAGACCAGCAGGACTGCTACAGCCATTGGAGGTCCCAGTATGGATGTGGGAGAGCATATCCATGGATTTTATCACGGGGTTGCCTACGTCGCAGAGGGGTCACGACTCCGTTTGGGTAATTGTGGACAGGTTGTCCAAAGTCGCTCACTTTTTACCCGTAAGAACTGACTACACTACGGGACAGTATGCCCAGCTCTTCATTTCAGAGGTTGTGAGACTTCACGGTGTGCCCCCGAATATCGTATCTGACAGAGACAAGATATTTGTTTCGCGGTTTTGGGAGAGTTTCCAGGAGGCCATGGGCACGGAATTGCGGTTGAGTACGGCTTATCATCCGCAGACCGATGGGCAGACAGAGCGCACAAATCAGATGTTGGAGGACATGCTGCGCATGTGCATTATTGACTTTGGGGGTGGATGGGAGCAGTACCTTCCACTGGTGGAGTTTGCTTACAACAACTCCTATCAGTTCACTATTGGCATGGCTCCGTTTGAAGCATTGTACGGTAGGCCTTGTCGTTCCCCAGCATGTTGGTTAGAGGTGGGGGACAACAAACTACTTGGGCCGAAAGTAATTCAGGATACTTCGGCAAGGATTGAGTTGATTCGGAGTCGCATTCGGGTAGCTCAAGACAGGCAGAAGAGTTATGCTGATGCGAAGAGATTTTTCAGGGAATTCCAAGTGGGGTACCAGGTTTTGCTCAGAGTATCTCCTATGAAGGGGATTATGCGATTCAGGAAGAAGGGGAAGTTGGCACCGAGGTATGTGGGGCCGTTTCCTATTATTGAGCGGATCGGACCGGTTGCGTATAGACTTGGGTTACCGGAGCATTTGCATCGGATTCACGATGTGTTCCATATTTCCTCGCTGAGGAAATACCTTAGAGATAATTTGGCTCATTCTCACATTGATGTGGAGGACATCGATCTCCAGCCGGATAGCTCCTACGAGGAGGGACCGATTGCTATTTTGGACCGAAGCGAGAGGAAACGGGGGTCAAAGATAGTCCCGTTAGTGCGTGTTCAGTGGCGACATCACAATGTCGAGGAGTCCACATGGGAGCGCGAGGATGAGATGCGCGAACGTTATCCAGAGTTGTTTTTAGCAGGTACTTTCTAGTTTTGAATTTCGGGACGAAATTCAGTTATTAGGGGGGAAGTATGTAATACCCCGTATTTTTGGCTATATTTATTTTTGGGATTAATTAATTAAATGAGAATTAATTGGAAATTAATCCGGATAAAATACTAGAGAGATGTGAGTTGGTATTTGACTATATTGAGTATATACGATGTTATATGAATATTGAATTATGAATTTGTCGTGAGATTGATATACGGCAATTTGGTCATTTTATTGGACGCGTGTAACAGTCGCGTCAGGATATAAATATTTTGATTATAAAAGTGAATTTAAATTCTTTAAACCGTATGGTCATTTTGAGTGCACCAACGCGTCCGGAAGGGTCGAGATAGTCAGAAAACACTAGCCGGGGGTGTAGTTTGGGTCCCGGGGTATTTTTAGGCCATACCGGCAATATAAAGGGTATTTTGGTAATTTTGTATTTTTAGGAATTAAAAATGACGAAAATTAGAGAAGTAAATCTGATTGGGAATAGACCCACTAAACCCACTAACCAACCCTTAATGACCCAATAAGCTACGGGAGTTATCAAATTAGTTTTCCAACTTTCCTAAAGAAAACCCTAGCCACCATAGCCACTTTGGAGAAGAAGCTTGGAGAAAGAGAGAGAGAGGGAATTCTGCAGAAAGAGAGAGGAAATCACCATCAAAATCAGAGATCGAATCAAGGCAAGTGATTTAAATTACATTCTTTATGCGGTGAATGCTTCTTCCATGTTAGAAATCTTAATAATCATTCTTATTTAAGAGATAAAGGAAAACCCATGAAATTGGAAGTTATTAGTTTAATTTTGGGTATAGGTTTGCATGTAGAAACGGTATTGGAAGATTGAATTCAGAGATTTCATATTTATGTGATGTAACAACGGATTAAATTCTGGGAATTGATGATGAGAAAAATCTAGGGTTTATGTTCTTGAAGAAAATTGGGGAAAGATGTAGAAACTTGTGATTTAATGATGTTTAGGATGTATTAATTCCTTAAAAGATGTTAGTATATGACCTTAGCATGTTTTAGGATGATTAGAGAACTTAAAACATTGTTGGAACGAATTTTAGAGGAGATTTGAGGAGTAAGAATTGATGAAAAACGTAACTAAGAAATTCTGGGCTTGAAACTGGTCGGTCGTTAGAAGGCCTCCCCAGGTCGTTCAAACGAGCTCGTTCGAACTAGCTTCTAACGAGTTGACCAGTCGCTTCTAACGAGGGGAGACTTCGTTCGATACCTTCGTTCGAACAAACTGTATTTCGTTCGATACGTTCGTTCGAATGAGATGTCGTTAGAAGGTACAGTTCGTTCGAACGAACTGGAATCTCGTTCGAACAGCCTCGTTCGAACGAGACTTCTAACGAGCTGGCAGTTTAGGCCTTTTTGGCCTGTTTTGATTTTGGGAGTCCCGTAAACTTGTTCGAGGGTAGAGATAACATTTCGTTGATGATGTATTGATAGATTTGGGACTTTTGGGTTATTATGAGGAGTAAATTATATACGAGTGATTTAAATCAATGAACCGTTTGGGTTGAGACGGGAGTATCTACTACGACGTGAGAATAAATTATGGCGCGTATGATTATAAACCGGAATCGTATAAAGTGTGTAAATTATATATTGGTACTAGAATGAGAATAGTACTACGATTAAACTAAGGGATTACTAAGACGTGTGTTTACTTAGTATTGGTATATGAATTGTGTGTATGACATACCTACCATACTTGCTATCATGGGAGGTTTGCGTTCGCTTAGGGCCCTCTAATCCTTGTGTTGCCCGGATTTAGACTGGTTACCTTGATGAACATAGGTCATAGAAAGACTTATTGGGATATTAATAAGTCCGCTGATCGTGGGAGCGTAGGTATGTGCGTGACCCATGTGATGTGACTGTGTTCGCCTCCATTATTTGTGATGTTGTTATTTGTGAACTATTCCTGAGCGATTCGGAATATGTAATCTTTATGTACGTGATGTACCGGGATGGATAGCAGAGTATGTGTGCACCGCAGCTTAGTTCTCGGGGTGCTTGTATTGTATATTTATGATGTGAATAATATACACTTAATTAATGGGAACCTTCATGTTAATGTTGTGAATATAATTACGGTATTGTTTCGAGAAAAACATAACGGGTTAGCTGATAGTGAAATATATTGCATATTGAGCATCTGAGTTTACGTTAAACCCCTATTTAATTACGAGCGTTATTATGTTAATAGAACCGAGTAATAAGGGTAGAACCTATGACATTCTAGCTAGATATGATGTCACTTAGCTAGTGGTTTGTGTTGTTGTAGATGGGTACTTCCGTTAGGAGTGCACAGTTAGACGAGAGGTGAGAATTTCATGTGAGTGCACGTCCTAACATGTACTTTGCATTTAATGTTTTAAATGTTTTTAAAGCACTTGCAGGTTTTTTAAATATCTCCACATTCGGGCTCTGACCCGTTTGCTTTCAAATCTATTTTTCTTGTAAAACCATTTTAGGTGCCCAGCCACAAGGACACCATGCATAGGATACTCATTCAGGTGACGAGCTGTAGCTGTTTGTGGAAGCTACAGGGATTTGCTTTTAGACTCTTCTATCATTTGGATTCCTGAGTCAATATTTATTAGTTGTAGGGCATGTTGCCCATTTCTTTTAGAGAGATCTTTCCATTTCAGTTTTCAGACTTTGTCATGTATTGATTTAGTATTCAGTATTTTCATTGCTTATTTCAGTTGTGGGATTTGTAGTGAGGAGTTTTCCTCCAGACTTTATTTACATTATGTGATGGTTATTCTATTTACTTCATTATGGTGAATGGTGTTATTATTCTTCATTACACTTGTTGCATGTTAATCAGACTTGAATTAAAATTTGGCAACTTACTTTTTAAATACTAGGTGGTTAGTAATCATAAAAATGTTTTCGACAGTGATGCTATTAACTGAACCAACTTGGCATTTTGAATTAATTTAATAAAGGAGTAGCTACCCGGTGTTTAATTAGTTAGGGTGTCACAGCGTCATGGTACATGAGTGCGCTTTTCTTTAGAAGCACCTTGTTCTATACTAGTTTGTGTGTGCGCATGGTCTCGTGTTATTGCATGTAGTTTGCATTATTACTTGTTTGTCGTTGATGAACGTGTTTCATTAGTTAACCGGTATAGCTAGCCACGAGTTGACCGTGTGTCCCAGGGTCGTGACTTGAGAACATTTTGAATATCGGGATTTGATAGAACATTTGGTGCTAGCATTGCACTATGATAAGATCTATGCGAGCTGAGGTGGTGATCGCTCTCATGTGACTGTGTTGTTGATCCCTAGGGTGACTCTAGTGTGACACCCCGCCTAATAAAATACCGGGTGATCAGTCCTATATCAAATTAAAACAGGAATCCCCGTTGGATCATCCTTAGCATCACTATCGAAAACTTTTTAAAACTTACTAACCACCTAGTATTCCAAAAAAACTGGTGCCAATTTTAACTTTTTAATTAAACAAAACAATACATGCGGAATTAAAATATAAACCATTCACACAACTGAATGAAAGTAAATAGAATAATAATTACACACTTGCCGAAAAAATCACCGGCCACCAAATAAATAATCCAATACAAATATTCAACACCTGAATGAATTACACCTGAAAATTGTACCGAGAAGTCTGGGCTACAAGCCCTAAATAAAACTGAGACTGATACAAGATTCCTACTCTAGGAATGAATGATTGATGCGTCTAATCCAAACTCCTGCTAGTATCCACATATGCCGCAGCTCCGTGTCCCTGGAATAAAATATCAATCCTGGCGTCCCTGTGGCTGGACACTTAAAAGGTTTTGAAAATAGTTTTATAGCAAGGGTTAGAAGCCAAACCATTTTGAAAATATTTAGCAAGTGAATTAACTGCAGTAATTTAAAATGCATGAATGCGCTTTATATTTAAGTTAGTGTCGCACTCCCTTGAGGACATTCTCACCCCTCCACTAGTGTGCACACCTACCGGTTACCTTAACCCCACCTAGTTGTACTACCCCGTCCAACTAGTCCTGGTATAACCTTCCCTTGTTGTACTACTCTAACCCGAGTATAATGATTTGAATTATAAGTTATTTCACAATTAACTTAATTAATTCCTCTTAAATAGCAGCATATAACCGTGTCACAAGTTATATAAAGTAAATACATCACACACTGTATCATTCCCACAAATGAATAACTTAATTAATTTCTCATTAATTAACAGCATATAACTGTAACCCGAGTTATATAAGATAAATACATCCCACACTGTATTATTCACCTACATATAATATTTACTACCATATTATACGTACCTTTACTAACATCCACACATATATCATACGTGTATCCATCCTTCCAAGTTTACCCTCACCGGATGATTCCCTCTAGAATGCTATCTCACTAGGTGTGCTCACAAAACCTAGTTTCCCCAAGTTAGAATCGCTCACCAACTTGGACCAAAATATAAACGAAGTGGAGGCGGTCATATTCCTTCCCTGAAAGTGAGATAAATCCCTCACCCATATATACCGGGCGCTATGACCTGAGGATATACTCGCCCTACTCCTCAAGCTAGGGGATTCACCCACATCGCGCAACCTCCCTTGATAGCATTAGAGTATTTAAATTGAATAAATATCTAGTCACTGATATTTACTATCACACACAATAGATACATATATATATATATATATATACTATCACTAACCGTATATATATAATATGAACCCCGGTTTTACCGTGTACTCAAAATCCCGTACACTGCCTGTAATTCCCGTACACTGCCTGTAATTTAATGTCACACACAATATATACACGTATATATATATATACTATCACTACACCGTATATATATATATATATATATATTAATAACCCCGGCTTTACCATGTACTCAACATCCCATACACTGCCTGTAATTTCCTGAGCCTGTGGCCCGACTCAATGTAATTAATTTTCTCACTTAATAACTTATCCTCTTACCGAGTCTATAATCCAACTCTAATATAATTAATTCACACCTCAATGAATATAATACTTTCCCCGAGTCTATGGTCCGACTCACCTTAAATTAATTAACACACATTTTAATTTAATACCTCCCCGAGTCTATCGCCTGACTCTAATTAAATTAATTAACACACATATTAATTTAATACCAATCCGAGTATGTGGTTCGACTCTAATACAATTAATTTACACATTAATTAATTAACCCAAATTCCGAGTCTGTGGTCCGACTCTAATATAATTAATTATCACATTAATTAATAAGTACCCTTCACGACTCTACAATCCGATTCTGATTAAACTAATTATCCCATCCATTAATTTAATCATACCGGAGTCTACAAACCGACTTTAATTAAATTAATTAACACCCTTATTAATTTAATCCTACCCGAGTCTACAAACCGACTCTAATTAAATTAATTAATACACTTATTAATTTAATAACTTGGTGTCACCCAACCATTATCCCCGGACTCACTTACTTGGCCCGTATCTTAATATTTTCCGAGTCTATGTTCCGACTCCAAATTACTTACTCTCTCTCTCAAAATAAATTTGATACTTTGGTGTCACATAACCAACATACCCGGACTCACTCACTTGGTCCATTTTTACATCTCATAATTTATTTTTCACATTTTTCGCCCACAATGTGTCACACATTTATTTCCATAATTTCCCAATTATAATTACCTATAATTTCCAACATACCCGGACTCGCCCACTTGGTCCATAATTAAATATTCACCCGAGTCTATATCCCGACTCAAAATTATTTAGTTTATCTCCAAACTTAATTCACTACCTTGGGGTCGCATGACCAATATACTCGAATTCACTCACTTGATCCGTACCTCACTATTTTGGAATGAAATCTCTCAAATTCATCCATTAAATACCCCACATAAATTCATCCTAGTCCCAATTACTTTCTCCCATAATTGCTAGGAATATTTGTTTCACAATTATTTATCACTAATAATTGTATGGAAATTAATTTATAATTAATCCCCCCTTATATCTCACCCAGGCCGAACCGCCCAGAATTTCCCATCGTCGATCGATCGATGCCCCCCGATCGATCTATCGATCTCTTCGTGCCAGCGCTCCTTCCTCGCTGAATTCCATCATTAACGAAATTTCAAGGTTTCTTTCCTCAAAAACCAACCTCAAATCAGTCTATTAATCATCTTATAACATTTCTCATGAACCAAAAACATCATCTAAACCTTTTAACATCATTAACACTATGAATCTTGACCCACCCAAGAACACAAATTTCTAGAGTATAATCCAAATTTCAAATTCAAGTTCCATCCTTTTATATTCCGATTTTTCTCATTCAAACCAGATAATCATACTCAGAATTATATATCACAACTAATTATTACCTTAAATTTCATTCAATGGTTCCATTAACAAAACCTCCTTTTTGTACCCATTTATCCCCAAAACGAATTTTGGTTTACACATCACTATGATATGAATTGATTATCACACTTTAAGAATCAAAACAGTTAACCACTTGCCTGTAAGTGTTCGTAGTGTCTGATCCGTTGGCGTAGTCCCTCAATTTGGCTCCAATAACCTCCAATTTGTTCTTGATTTGCTTTCCCCCAAATCTCCTCTCAAACCCTAGGTTTAGAGTTATGTTGGCTGCCATTCCTTAATCTCCCCATTAGGTTAAAAACGTTTAATCCCGTTTTTCACCTAATGGACTTAATTAAAGTGGCCCAACTCACCCCGTGTGGGCCCGGCTATGCCCAAAAATACCCCGAGACCCAATTACTACACCCGGGTACTCTTTTCTGACTATCTCGACCCATCCGGACTCAACCGCGCACTTAGAATTGGCATCCGAATTAATTTATAAAAATCCTTATCTCACACCCCATTTAGTCTATACCGACTCCCGATCGAGATAAGTGCATAACCCGTCATTAATATCCGAAATGACGTAATTAAATTATTACTATTCACTTAGTAAATAAATTTCCCTAAACATTAACCATTCACTCCCCGATTAATATTTAAATATATATATATTGCCATAATTAATTCAATTAAAATTACAACACACCAGTAATTTAAAATTCCCGAATTAATTAAATATTAACTATACAAAAATACGGGGTGTTACATACTCCCCCCCTTAGAAAGGAATTTCGTCCTCGAAATTAAGATAAGCTTAGTGTTCCAATATTCACATATTATTAACTAATCAAGTGCCTGCAAGCCCGCTATATCCATCACATCCGCTTCTAACCATACGTTACACAAGCATGCATTTAAACCTTGTCAGTGCGCCCATACAACCTATACCCATGCTTAACCGCACAAAATTTGTCTTAATTAACCCGGGTGCCCATACACCCTATCCCCGCGCTCTACCGCACGAAAGTTACCCGACTATGCTAGTCGTAACCCCGTAATATAACTTCAAACCCGTAGTCATATCACACACACACACACACACACACACACACACACATATATATATATATATATATATATACATATGTATCTACTGCCCGGGTACGCAACCCATGTGCTAACGTCCAAACATCTCCCCATAATACTTGTCTCTCAACACAAAATTATATACGCTTACCCTTATGCTACCAAAGACAACATAATACCGCGCCCTTACTACCACTAGTCCTTGCGCAAAATAAACCCCGAGCTATCTCTCTTTGCTCGAAAATCAATTTAACCACCCTGATTCACTTCAGTAAACATCCCCACTTACCGGGATAAAATGTGAGAACACAAAACCTCACTATGTGCCATCGCACCACGCAATACAACATATATATCCACATATATACAGGCTATATGCCCTCTCCGGTGATACCTAGTACCAACCCTACCCTGGTGTCGCGAACACCAAAATTTTATACCACTATCCACAATAGTTAAATTCCATCGCTATCCAGCCGATGTTTAAAAAGTATTATCAACCCTACTCCCATAATTATCGAAAGTAGTAATTCTTCGCATAATTCAAATAATCACTTAGTGTAAACCTCCATTGTCCTGTGAAGAACACCCAGGAACTCCGCTACCCTCCAGAAAGTTTACCCACATGCTATGGCTGCTACCGCCAACGCACCCACTAAGTTCGACTCACCTGCGAACTCTAGTGAAAAATAAGTCTTATACTATGACATCCTCTTTGTCACTCAACAATATACCCCATGCCCCTAGGGTAAAATAATTACTTCTATACTCCAGCTGCAACGGCTGGTTCTCGATTTCCGGAGCAGCTTCTCCCTGCCCGAATGCGCCCGTGACTTGCTTTAGTGGCTATACATCCAGGACCTCATCCTGTAGTTGATCCCTGCCTCGCTTAAGGCAATATCTATTCATGTGTCTCACTTTTCCCACAAACGAAACACTGTCTAATATGTTCACCCTGCCACTGATCCCTTCCATGCCAACCTTGTTGGAATTCCTGGCTATCCCGCCAATAGCCTCCAGTTCTAGATCGTTTGGCATGATTTCCTTGCCAGAAATCCTGCCACTGATCTCCCCCAGTCTGCTGCTGGGATACCCCACTGGTATTATTCCCTTCTGCCTCATCCGACTGGTTAATCCCCACTCCCTTCCCGCTTCCTTTCGCGTGGAAGCGATATTCTCAACAATGCCGGAGTGTTGTGTTAATGACATCAGTATAACCTACTAATGCGGAATTATCAATTAAATGTTGTCTGATTCTCCAGACTAACCCATCCATAAACTTTTCTTGCTTTCTCTTTTCCTCGTTTACCTCATCCGGTACAAAATTTGCCAACGAGTGAAATCTTCCTCGTAATCGGCCACTGAACGGTCTCCCTTTGAGTCTCCTCACAAAATTTTCTCCTCATTTCGGTCTCGATCGTTGAAGGAAAAATACTTGTGGTCGAATCGCACCAAAAACTCTGCAGTAGCTAGTGTGTCCCTTTCCTCAACTGTGGTGATCGACCCCCACCACTGTAGCGTCGCTCCCACTAACTAAAAGTGGTTAGCATTTATTTTCACACCCCATCGCAATCTCCCATGCGTAGGTGACGTTGGATACCTCTCTTCCTTGACACGCTAGTATTACACCTGAACCTCCTCGCAACTCTAGTGGGTTCCCACTAAAAATAACTTCTCTTTCTTATTTGCACCCCAACGACCCCGCGTGAGTCTGAACATCCGACGCCACTAACACTTGTGGCGGATCCCGTGGAAAGTACCTTGTCATTTGCGACTACCGTCGTTTCAATCACCCGCGCCATTAGTTCGGTTACCAGTGCTGCTAAAATTATCTTTGGCAGTTGCTGCCGTAACTCTTACTCCTGACAAGCCTCCCTCGTCTCACCTCCCCCTGCTGCCCTAGCTGCTCTCCCTCTCCTGGGCATCATCTGGAATGAGAATCGAATTGTATGAGTTCACCTTCAATATAAATTAGCAGAAGAACGTATATGTGCATACATATGAGAATACAACAATCCTATGATAGGGCTCTATATCAAAGATTGCTAAGCCCAAGCGTGAAAAGCCGCACAGATCCTAAGGACACTAGAACCTGATGCTCTGATACCATCTGTGACACCCCGCCTAATAAAATACCGGGTG
Organism: Sambucus nigra; assembly: GCA_949130495.1. NCBI lineage: Eukaryota > Viridiplantae > Streptophyta > Magnoliopsida > Dipsacales > Adoxaceae > Sambucus > Sambucus nigra. Next base: position 162,576,838 of record OX422220.1, on the reverse strand, counting down.
ATCAGTCCTATACCAAATTAAAACAGGAATCCCAGTTGGATCATCCTTAGCATCACTGTCAAAAACTTTTTAAAACTTACTAACCACCTAGTATTCCAAAAAAAACTGGTGCCAATTTTAACTTTTTAATTAAACAAAACAATACATGCGGAATTAAAATATAAACCATTCACACAACTGAATGAAAGTAAATAGAATAATAATTACACACTTGCCGAAAAAATCACCAGCCACCAAATAAATAATCCAATACAAATATTCAACACCTGAATGAATTACACCTGAAAACTGTACCGAGAAGTCTGGGCCACAAGCCCTAAATAAAACTGAGGCTGATACAAGATTCCTACTCTAGGAATGAATGATTGATGCGTCTAATCCAAACTCCTGCTAGTATCCACATATGCCGCAGCTCCGTGTCCCTGGAATAAAATATCAATCCCGGCGTCCCTGTGGCTGGACACCTAAAAGGTTTTGAAAATAGTTTTATAGCAAGGGTTAGAAGCCAAAACATTTTGAAAATATTTAGCAAGTGAATTAACTGCAGTAATTTAAAATGCATGAATGCGCTTTATATTTAAGTTAGTGTCGCACTCCCTTGAGGACATTCTCACCCCTCCACTAGTGTGCACACCTACCGGTTACCTTAACCCCACCTAGTTGTACTACCCCGTCCAACTAGTCCTGGTATAACCTTCCCTTGTTGTACTACTCTAACCCGAGTATAATGATTTGAATTATAAGTTATTTCACAATTAACTTAATTAATTCCTCTTAAATAGCAGCATATAACCGTGTCACAAGTTATATAAAGTAAATACATCACACACTGTATCATTCCCACAAATGAATAACTTGATTAATTTCTCATTAATTAACAGCATATAACTGTAACCCGAGTTATATAAGATAAATACATCCCACACTATATTATTCACCTACATATAATATTTACTACCATATTCTACGTACCTTTACTAACATCCACACATATATCATACGTGTATCCATCCTTCCGAGTTTACCCTCACCGGATGATTCCCTTTAGAATGCTATCTCACTAGGTGTGCTCACAAAACCTAGTTTCTCCAAGTTAGAATCGCTCACCAACTTGGACCAAAATATAAACGAAGTGGAGGCGGTCATATTCCTTCCCTGAACGTGAGATAAATCCCTCACCCATATATACCGGACGCTATGACCTGAGGATATACTCGCCCTACTCCTCAAGCTAGGGGATTCACCCACATCGCGCAACCTCCCTTGATAGCATTAGAGTATTTAAATTGAATAAATATCTAGTCACTGATATTTACTATCACACACAATATATACACATATATATATACTATCACTACCCGTATATATATATATATATATTATGAACCCCGGTTTTACCGTGTACTCAAAATCCCGTACACTGCCTGTAATTCCCGTACATTGCCTGTAATTTAATGTCACACACAATATATACACGTATATATATATATATATATATATATATATATACTATCACTACACCGTATATATATATATTAATAACCCCGGCTTTACCATGTACTCAACATCCCATACACTGCCTGTAATTTCCTGAGTCTGTGGCCCGACTCAATGTAATTAATTTTCTCACTTAATGACTTATCCTCTTCCCGAGTCTATGGTCCGACTCTAATATAATTAATTCACACCTCAATTAATATAATACTTTCCCCGAGTCTATGGTCCGACTCTCCTTAAATTAATTAACACACATTTTAATTTAATACCTCCCCGAGTCTATCGCCCGACTCTAATTAAATTAATTAACACACATATTAATTTAATACCAATCCGAGTCTGTGGTTCGACTCTAATACAATTAATTTACACATTAATTAATTAACCCAAATTCCGAGTCTGTGGTCCGACTCTAATATAATTAATTATCACATTAATTAATAAGTACCCTTCACGAGTCTACAATCCGATTTTGATTAAACTAATTATCCCACCCATTAATTTTATCATACCCAAGTCAACAAAACGACTTTAATTAAATTAATTAACACCCTTATTAATTTAATCCTACCCGAGTCTACAAACCGACTCTAATTAAATCAATTAATACACTTATTAATTTAATAACTTGGTGTCACCCAACCATTATCCCCGGACTCACTTACTTGGCCCGTATCTTAATATTTCCCAAGTCTATGTTCCGACTCCAAATTACTTACTCTCTCTCTCAAAATAAATTTGATACTTTGGTGTCACATAACCAACATACCCGGACTCACTCACTTGGTCCATTTTTACATCTCATAATTTCTTTTCCAAATTTTTCGCCCACAATGTGTCACACATTTATTTCCATAATTTCCCAATTATATTTACCTATAACTTTCAACATACCCGGACTCGCCCACTTGGTCCATAATTAAATATTCACCCGAGTCTATATCCCGACTCAAAATTATTTAGTTCATCTCCAAACTTAATTCACTACCTTGGGGTCGCATGACCAATATACCCGGATTCACTCACTTGATCCGTACCTCACTATTTTGGAATGAAATCTCTCAAATTCATCCATTAAATACCCCACATAAATTCATCCTAGTCCCAATTACTTTCTACCATAATTGCTAGGAATATTTGATTCACAATTATTTATCACTAATAATTGTATGGAAATTAATTTATAATTAATCCCCCCTTATATCTCACCCAGGTCGAACTGCCCAGAATTTCCCATCGCCGATCGATCGATGTCCCCCGATCGATCGATCGATCCCTTCGTGCCAGCGCTCCTTCCTCACTGAATTCCACCATTAACGAAATTTCAAGGTTTCTTTCCTCAAAAACCAACCTCAAATCAGTCTATTAATCATCTTATAACATTTCTCATGAACCAAAAACATCATCTAAACCTTTTAACATCATTAACACTATGAATCTTGACCCACCCAAGAACACAAATTTCTAGGGTATAATCCAAATTTCAAATTCCAATTCCATCCTTTTATATTCCGATTTTTCTCATTCAAACCAGATAATCATACTCAGAATTATATATCACAACTAATTCTTACTTAAATTTCATTCAATGGTTCCATTAACAAAACCCCCTTTTTGTACCCATTTATCCCCAAAACGAATTTTGGTTTACACATCACTATGATATGAATTGATTATCACACTTTAAGAATCAAAACAGTTAACCACTTGCCTGTAAGTGTTCGTAGTGTCTGATCCGTTGGCGTAGTCCCTCAATTTGGCTCCAATAACCTCCAATTTGTTCTTGATTTGCTTTCCCCCAAATCTCCTCTCAAACCCTAGGTTTAGAGTTATGTTGGCTGCCATTCCTTAATCTCCCCATTAGGTTAAAAACGCTTAATCCCGTTTTTCACCTAATGGGCTTAATTAAAGTGGCCCAACTCACCCCGTGTGGGCCCGGCTATGCCCAAAAATACCCCGAGACCCAATTACTACACCCGGGTACTCTTTACTGACTATCTCGACCCATCCGGACTCAACCGCGCACTCCGAATTGGCATCTGAATTAATTTATAAAAATCCTTATCTCACACCCCATTTAGTCTATACCGACTCCCGGTTGAGATAGTTGCATAACCCGTCATTAATATCCGAAATGACGTAATTAAATTATTACTATTCACTTAGTAAATAAATTTGCCTAAACATTAACCATTCACTCCCCGATTAATATTTAAATATATATATTGCCATAATTAATTCAATTAAAATTACAACACACCAGTAATTTAAAATTCCCGAATTAATTAAATATTAACTATACAAAATTACGGGGTGTTACATCTAGGTTGGCATTAGAGTATCATGGGAGATAACGATTGGATGGATGAATATGATATATTGTCTAGTGATAGTCAATGTGAATGATTACAATGTTGAGGATGTACTAGCCTAGACTAGGCGTGATTCGAATTTGTTCGCGAAAAAAATTGGTTGTGAATCCTGACATAAAAATGATCCATATTAATGAGGTCTTTGTTGATATTTCCATATTTGAATAATATTGTTTGTCTCGAGGTTTGTTTAGAAAAACATGTTAGCCATGCTCGAGATTTTTACTAAGGCCTTGAGGTTATTATGATTAGAATAGAATTGATGGTTGATGAAATTGAAACCCTTGGGGCTAGTCCCTAATGTTAAGGATGCCTAGGATTTGAAACTGATCATTGATGACTAGATTATAAATTGTGATAAACTAAGAATTTCGAGGACGAAATTCACTAAGGAAGGAAGTTTGTAATATCCCTCCCTGATATATCTATTTTATTTTATGTGGAATTTATACGAAGAGGAACAAATTAGAATTTTAGGGAATTATGGGTGCAAATTGGATTGTATGGAGAAATATTAGATCCTTGGATTTTGTATGGATTATAAAGTCATTGGTTATTGATTAAATAAATCATAAAAATGCCTTTCTTATGTTAGAAATAATTGGGGCACTAAGTACAGATTCAGAAAGATGGGATAATAAAAGAAATAAGACTGAGCCCTTATCCCTTTTGGTATCACTGTTGTTCGAATTAATAGCAAGAAACTAGATGTGGAAGGAACGAATTGCAAGGACGGAATAGTTGATCCTTGCTGCGTCATTTGAGCGACGGGCAGAGTCGTTCGAACGACGTCATGAGTTGTTATAATGATGATTTTGGCAAAATCAGCCTGTATCTATTTTAAACGTTGTGTCATGGAGACCCTTGGATCTTCCTTCCTGTGGATATGGGAGCGTGTTTACACTGGATATGGAAGTTACATGGGGTGAGGTAGTATTCTCTTCAAGTAATAAATCCTTGTTTTGGTTTTCATAATGAGAGTGCGTGGGATGAAAAGCCACACATGTTTTCTTGTGTTTAAGACGTTATCTATTTTGGGGGCATTGGATTGCGTGAAATGTTGACTTATGGGAGACTCATGCCTAATAAGGGAAGGTTCTGGGTAATAGGGTTTCCACATTTGGGTATAAGTTTGGTTATTGGGGTTTATAAGACAACAAGATCGTGCGAGGTTTAAGAGGAGTTATGGCATTAGATTTTAAGTCTCTCTCTCTAAAATTAGAGCTCCCGTGGAGCAAACAGTTCTACCCAAACTATTATCACCCACACCATAAATAATTACTCCCCCACTGTTATAAGATGGAGCTACAAAATATTTAAATGTTACTGCTGGTTTGGGGTTTCCTTGATGGGCGTTTGAGGAGCCATTTTAAAAGAAGAAGGACACATTTTGGAGGTTGTGTAGACGGTTTTTATGAATATTTTCTTAGTGTGTTGGAGCTCCCATGGAGGCTTGTTTGGTTGAGCTTTTTTAACTCCCTTTAAGGCCACCTTTGAAGGTGGGGGAGTCACCCATCTTTATCACCACCACCACTTTGGAGTTATTTGGGTGGGATATGCTACTCTTATATTTAAAGACACCATTTGGTTTGGGTATATTTGTATTCTTGTTATGATTAAATGTTAAGTGTAGAGTTATATTAAGATATATGACGATCTCTCTGGTAGACTGATAAGTGAACATTTTTATGGTAATAAAAATGTAGAAAATTTATTATTTGCGTATATTTTCTAGTAATTCTTAAAATGGACATTTGTATGGAAATAAAAATGTAGAAAAATATTGCCTGTGTGTAAATGGACATTTATATGGAATGAAAATGTAAGAAATGTCACCTTGGAGTATTTCTAGTGAAAGAAAATAATAAACACTTTATGAAATAAAATGATGCGTGATCTTCATGTTGTTTAAATATTTGTGAAATAAACATTTTCAAGATTTGTGCAAAAAAGGAGAATTTATGAACAAATCATTAGCTTTGGGAGTTAAAAGTGGAAATGGTGTTATTTTATGTGTTAAAGTGACAAGTGTGAAAGTTGGGCAAAAGCGTGATGTTAAACAAGTGTCAAAATGGCAAAGTATTTGAAATGTTAAGTTGGGAACTTAATAATCATTTGAGAAATAACACTTGTTAAGGAACTAAATTGCAAGTTTGATAAACAAAGGGAAAATTGGTCAATTACTTAAAGTGGAACATTTTTATGAAATAAAAATATTAAAGTATATTTTTTTAACACTAATGCATGTGAAAACGAATTAAGTTATAAAACATGAATGATTTAATCACAACTCACGTCTGTGTGGATAAGGGACTTAAAGAAGAAAAAAAATAATTTCCAAGTGTTAATGGAAAAACGGACGGTTAATTTCGAGTTTTTGGATTCGCCCGGGTAAAATCAAGGAAAATAAATAATGTGGACATTTGTAAGATGTTAAAACACATGAATGGAACTCGGATGACACCGGGATAAAGCAAGAAGGGCTCATAGCCCTTGGGTGAAAAACCCTAAACCACTTGCGAGAGCATATGGTGCACAACCATCGATTTAGATCCCGTGTAAGTATGCCGTTTTGGAAGGTTTCGAGAAAACATAAAGGGAATATGGAACATATCATGAAATGGGTTGTGTGGTAAATGTGTTAAAACAACCTAACTTGAATGAATGTAAGGAATGTTCTGGCAAAGGTGAAGTGGACAAGTAAATGAGTAAATCTCATAATGTCCATAAGATAAGGAAAAAGGTTAAAGAAAGTGGATAAATAAGTGGTTAAGCAACCTAATGGTGTAACCCATGTTTAACACAAGAATGTGTTGTAAAAAGGATTTTCGAAAAGTAGATATGTATTTTCTAACATGAGGAATGTGTGTGTTGAAATGGTGGTTTTTAATGAAAATATTAAAATACATTCAACGGAATGAATGGATTAATTTGCAGTAAAGGATAGGCTTTTGATAAATCAGTGTAATGGTTTCAAATGTCGAACCGGGTGTGTTAAATGAAATGAAAATGCTAAGTATAATTGGTGAAAACCTTTAGTAAGATTAAGGTAAATTAATCCGGGTATACAGGGTTTTCGGAAATAAAATGATTAATGCCTTGGCATGTATAAGTTCCAAAGGTATATACATACTTTCGCATGAATGTTGTTATAGCGTGTGAGTATTCCTTTTCGTCGTTCTTTTCTATACTGTTTGTATAAATCCCACTAGGTATAGGCTCACACCCTCGCTTTGTTACGACAGGTTGGGTGCGGTTTTTTATTTTGAGTGCATTATGCTGGTAAGTGTGCTTTATTTAATTTATGTTAGTAGCTCTGCTTAGTTGGACTCGGGGTGCTCCTCATGGGTCCCACACGTAGTTTATCTTGAAATTAGAATCGCATGCTAAACAAGTGAAATGTTAATTAAAATAAAAATGGGACTACCAACATTATAATGGTTGTTTCATTGAACTTCACACCTAATGATCGGTTTAGACTGGATTGACTCGCGGTTAATCCATAAATTCGGGTTGGGTCGTTACAAATATACAATCTAGTCATTCCACCCGACCCTACTGTAGAAGTTCAAAACAGACTCCTGGTTATGATAGTAGAAGTAGTAAGACTGATAAATCTAAAATGTCTTGTCATAATTATGGGAAACTCAATCACTTCATTGTTGTGGGTAGGTCTAAGCCACAATCTAAGCATTCTAAAACACACAAGGATGATATTACTAAAACTTGATATGAATCTTTTAATTCTAAATCCAATGAAGACTAAGGAGAATCTGAATCAAATTGCCTTGAGTTTTTAGGAGAAGATTATGACTATTATGGAGACTTGTACTTGGAAGGAATGACTGATTCCAAAGATAAATGTTAATATGATGAAGTACTTGATTTGATTGATGCTGCTAAATCTCCGTTAGTTAGTCAACCTTCCATGCTTGAATTAACTTCCCCATTTGATGCAAAACGTGTTGCATGTGTGGATGATACTAAGTCAGATGATAACAACACTTCTCACATGGACACTGAAGATAACGAAAATTTCTTTGGCTATGATGATTACTCATAATTATATGTCAAAACATTGCAAAATAGATACGAATTATCTAATATGTTTAAGTAGCTTAGTGAGTCCCTAGATAATCAATATAACATTGTTCAACAAAATTCGACTGAGATGAGAAATGTCAAAATAGATATAAAAAAAAAACTCTTGACTATAAATATCAAATTACAACTTTATACGAAAAAATTGATTTTTTTTGGAACAAAAATATAAAGGAGACACTTTTACAAGTTGAAAAATCTCAAGAAGTTTGTGAAACTGATTTCAAAATGTGTTGTAGTCGTGATATATCTTTTTTCGACCTTGACAAACTGCTTGCTATCCAGTGTGATAATGGTGATACTAGAGGGTTAGGATACGAGGAAACTCTTGGAAAAGATGATTCCAATAGACCAACTATCTTTGTAAAATACCAAGAAGAAACGGATCTTCCATTGGATAGTAGGTTGTCTAAAAAGGCTAAAGGATATTTTTTTTTATTGAATGTGACATTCTTTGTTGAGAATTTTGTGGAACCATCTATGTATAAATACTTCCCCCTTGACAAGAGACTTTATAGAAGACCTAAGTCAACTATTCATGTCATATTTGTCAAGTGTTTAGATAGAAATAACACCATTTAGACTTTCCCACTTCTAGTAAATTTTGTACTATGTGTGATGTTTTTGGACACCAAAACTGTGAGTGCTTAAAGCTTCATAAGAAAAATGCTCATTTTTACGTTAACTTTAAAGTTAGGAGATTTGGTAATAAAATTGTGAACTGTACTAGGTCATTTCCTCCATTTTATAAGCCTAAACCCAAAACTAACGGCAAATCAAAACCAATAGGTAGATCCTCCTTACGATCTCAAAGTAAGACACAAAATAGTTTTAAAACTATGCCTATTTGGATCCTGAGTGATGATCTATGTAAGGACATATTTTTTGTAAATGTCCATCACAATTAATTATGTCATATACCGTTACAATTGTCGAAGAATTGAATAATTTTTCATCTACAAAAGATGAATCTGAATTACAAGTTGTCTTCAACATTCAATCCCAACAATATGATCTTTGGTAAGATAATGTTTTAAAGTTTCATTTACTAATTTCCAAGTGTTAATGGAAAAACAGACGGTTAATTTTGAGTTTTTGTCTTCGGCCGGGTAAAAGCAAGGAAATAGAATAATGTGGACATTTGTAAGATGTCAAAACACATGAATGGAACTCGGATGACACCGGGATAAAGTAAGAAGGGCCCGGAGCCCTTGGGTGAAAAACCCTAAACCAATGGCCACAACATATGGTGCGTATAGCCGTCGATTTAGAGCCCGTGTAAGTATGCAATATTGTAAGATTTAGATAAAAGATAAAGGGAACATGGATCATATCAAGATATGGATTGTGTGGTAAATGTGTTAAATCAACCTAACTTGAATGAATGTAACAAGTGTTTCGGTAAAGGTGAAACGGATAAGTAAATGCATAAATCTCATAATGTCCATAAGATAAGGAAAGAGGTTAAAGAAAGTGGATAAATAAGTAGTTAAGCAACCTAATGGTGTAACCCATGTTTAACATAAGAATGTGTTGTGAAAAGAATTTTCGAAAGCTAGATAATTATTTTCTAACATGACGAATGTGTGTGTTGAAATGGTGGTTTTCAATGAAAATATTAAAGTACATTCAAATGAATGAATGGGTTAATTTTCGGTAAAGGATTGGCTTTTGATAAATCAGTGTAATGGTTTCAAATGTCGAACCGGGTGTGTTAAATGAGGTGAAAATGTTAAGTATAATTGGATAAAACCTTTAGTACGATTAAAGTAAATTAATCCGGGTAAATAGGGTTTTGGAAAATAAAACGATCCACCCGTTGAAACTGAATTGGACACAAACGTTTCAAATGATCCAATTTTGAGAGAAGATGAGTCTTTTCCAATGCCAACCCATGTCGTGCCTAACTGGATTTCAAAAGATCATCCCTCCACAAAACTTGTGGGAGATATCTATGCGCATGTGCAGACTAGGAATCAATTACATCAAGTAGCTCGATTAACTGCTTTTGTGTCCCTTGTGGAACTAAAATCAGTAGATGACGCACTACGTGATTCTTATTGGATGGATGCGATGCAGGAGGAGCTAGCTTAATTTAAGGATCATGACGTAGGGTATCTAGTTCCGAGGTTGAAGGATATCATATTAATCTATACAAAATGGATTTTCAAAAATAAGACCGATGAAAAAGGGATTTTCATTCAAAACAAGGCTAGACTAGTTGCTCAGGGTTACTCTCAAATAAATGGAATAGACTATGATGAGACATTTTCCCCAGTAACGCGTCTTGAATCAGTGAGATTAGTTCTAACTGTTGCGTGTCACATACAATTTTTTTTTTCAAATGGATGTGAAATCTACTTTTCTTAATGGTATTATGTCTGAAGAGGTTTACATTGAGCAACCCAAATGATTTCAAGATCCTAAATACCCTAATTATGTTTACAGCCATAAAAAGGCTTTATATGGTTTAAAATAAGCTCCCCGGACTTGGTATGAACATTTAACTGCTTTCCTATCTTAGCATGGCTTTGTTAGACTAGGAGTAGGCCAAACTTTATTTGTTAAGATGTCTAATCAAAATGACGTCTTAATTGCTATAATTTTTGTAGATGACATTATTTTTGGGTCAGTATCTCAAAATGAAGTTAATATGTTTTCAAAAGACATGAGTAGTGAATTTAAAATGTCACTTATGGGGGAGTTACAGTATTTTCAAGGACTCCAAATCAAACAATGTAGTGATGACTTATTTATATTGCAGTATAAATATGCTAAGGATTTAACTGTTAAATTTGGACTTGAACATGCTAAAACATCGTCTACACCTATGGCCATAAAAATCAAGTTATCAAAATCTGAAAATGTCACTCATGTAGATCCAACCTTGTACCGTAGTATTATTGATAGTTTGTTATACTTAACTGCTTCTAGGTATGATATTCAATATGTTGTCTGTATTTGTGCGCAGTTTCAATCCAGTCCAACTGAGTATGGACTCTAGTATACCAAAGACTCATCATGTGAGATAATTGGGTATTCTGATACGGAGATTGGGGCGGTAGCACAGATGATTATAGTTCCACTTCGGGTGGTTGTTACTATTTAGGACAAAACCTTGTATGATGGACTTGTAAAAAGCAGACTAGTGTTACATTATCAATTCTCGAATCTGAATATGTTGTTACTGGTGCCTGTTCTGCTCAGCTAATATGGATTAAACAGTTGTTATCTGATTATGGTTTAATTGAGTCCAAAGTGCACCTCTATTGTGATAATGAGAGTGTTATTTGCATATCTAAAAATCCGGTACAACATAGTAGGACTAAGCACATTAAAATAAGACATCACTTTATCAGTGAGTTGGTATAATCGAAAGAGCTCATTATAAAACATATTTTAACCGATAAACAACTTTATGATCTCTTTATAAAACCATTAGATAAACCTATATTTGAAAGATTGAGACATTTGATAGGAATGACTGTACTCGATAACTAGATTGTGTTTATTCTGCACCCAGATTACTAGATCTCTGAGGTTTTAGCATAAAAATATCTACTAATAACGATATCTCTTAAATCCATGTCTCATGTAGGAGACATTTATTTTTCAGTTTATAAACATATATTATGTTAATATGTTACCATTGGCGCCAATTTAGTCAAAATTGGGGAGAGTTGAGTAGATAATCCTGTTTAGTGTGTTGATATTGCATATTATCTTGTTTTTTTCTGCACATTTATTTCCGTCTTTTACTAATTCTGTGGAGCAAGTGCTACTAACTTGATTTCTCGACAGAAAAGTATTTATGTTTTGCAGGTTTTTATTTTAGGTCGTCATGTGTTGAGTCTTTTCGTATCTAGGATTGGTGGGTAGTTAGAAACATTTTTGTATAGGGAATTCTAGGAATTTTTACCCTAGTATATCATTTGATGTACTCAATATTTTGTCAAAATAAATTCAATGGGGGAGTTAGAAGGTACCGATATAGAGCACTCCTAGGATTTATTTTTGTATTGTATCTATATAGACCTTCAACTAATTGGACTTAAATTTTGACAAGATCTTTTTCTGTAATTATGTGTCTAAATACCTAGGCCAAGAACGCCACTCAAGTCTACAACAACTTAGCATCCAGCCAAACAAAAGTCAGTCCCTCGCACCTATTCACATTGGCTCATAGGGTTTATTTTCTGTACTATATAGGACACCTAAGACACTGCACTACATGTTATCATGACTAATGATTATGTTCTAGGTTTATTTGAAACGAATTTTTAAAACTCTTTAAAACTTAATTTTGTAATTTATTAATATGTTTAATTTTTTTTAAATTCCAGACTTAATATGGTAGCATAAATAACTATATTATTTTTGTAGAGAATTATATCATTCTCGTATGATACCTGCTATATATATATATATATATATACAATTTTCATTCCTACCACTTGCCTACTTCGAATAGTATCTGTTATATATATTATATACTTATTTGCATGTGTCATGGTATGTTAGTTGTTATTTTGTTCTTCAATAACATTACTGGCTGATAGGACCTTAGTAGGTCTAGTAATAGATAACCCTTAGCTATGGCCCTTAGCGGATTAAGAGTTGGCGTGTATAGTATCTCTTAGCCGATTTGACCCCAGGTCATGTTTTATTGGCATGCGTAATATCTATTTTTGATCTGATAGTTATACGATTTCAATTAAAATCTAGCCTTTTAATCATTGAAAATGGCATCGTTTTAATAATACCAGTCCACACCTTTTCACCGCCCACATTTTTTTTATTTAAACCAAAGCTGCTTTTCAATTATCTCAAAACAATACTGTACGTTTTAAAATGGTAACCTTCGTTTGTTGGTTACTGCTGTATAAACTCATGTCTAATTTTAGACTGTACATTTATGTTTTTTGCTTAAACATTCAATCATAATCTTATCAATGACTATATATGTATTCTTGCAATCCATGTACACCTGATTTACACCAATCGATATCACCTCATTTGGCTATAAATACAATACATTTGGTACCTCATTTTGATTATCCGGGAAAATCATTTTTACCCAAAAACTCTGCCAAATTTTAGAGAGAGTGAGAGAGTATATAAATTGGAGTTTACATCTGGTTTCTTCAAAATATTGATTTCCTTTCGTAAATCAAACAAATGAATAATGGACCACTCTTGTATTGAATCTGCACTTCGTTTCTGAGGAGTATAAACCTTTTATAAGTGTTCCTCTCATCTCAATAATTTTACATCTATTTTGGTGTACAAAGTTGGCTGATCCGTGCTGTGGATAAGATTCTAAAGAAAACCCATTGTGTTTAAAAAAAAAAGTTTTACTCATCTTGTTCTTAGATCTAGTTGTTTAGATCTTGAATAAACTTCTAGGTCATTTGATATTGTTTCGTATATCACTACACACACGAAACACTTTGTTTTGTATTATTTCTGTCAAAATGTGTTGATAACATGTTGCATGTTCGTTTGAGGTTTTTCTTACACCTCACACATAGTGTTACACATTTTTTCATTTGTATTCATTTGATATTGGTTTGATTTGATAAGATCTGTAATACAACTTCCTTGTTGTGTTTTGATTGAACGCATTGTTCACACACTCATGATTGTTTGAGTATATGTGTTCAAATTTCTTATTTTTTATTAAGAAGTTGCTTATATTTTAAATCAGCATTAAAATCTATTTTTAACCGAGATCTATCAAGGTTTAGACATTTAAACCTAACTCCCTAACAAGACTTACTTATTCAGATCTTAGATCTATTGATATTCTTGACCTTAGACTGTATATACCTAGACTGTATTGATATTGACATTAGACTAAGGGTTAAGAAAAAGAACCATGAACTGTTTGGGCTATTTATAATTGATTTAATAGGTTATTAAATTAAAACTGATTTAATCCAAACCTATTTTTAGAAAATAGTTTGTTGATATTTGAGTTTCTGCCTATAGTGTTTATATATTTGAAGTCATATATTATTTTTGTGTGTATTGTTAAACTGTACATATGATTACTTGATCTTAAGTGATTTTTCAGGATTTTTGATACATCATTTTCATATCACTTATAGCTCACATACACAGAACACCATTATTAACATAGGCACTGGATATTGTGTACATATTAGATCAAATTTGAGTGTTCTAATTTTGAAAATAAAGTTTGCTGAAAATAGTTTAAATCAAGAAAGGTGTAATACCCCATATTTTTATGCTATATTAATTTGGGGATTTATTAAATATAGAAGAGAGGAGAGAGCTCCAAGGCAATTCAAGGCCAAAAAGCCACCGGATTTCACCGCCACCACCACCACCGCGTAGATCGCGAGACAAGGAACGCAGCCATACCAAAATCATCCGTAAATCTGCATACCAAAAATCCCAGGCAAGTATTTGACTTGCGTATTTTCGTTAATGCAATCTTCATATTAGTCTAGGATTGTTTAGAGATGGAAAGTATGGAATAAACTCAAATTGTGTTAGGATAATGCATGTAGTTTTGATTATATGGAAATTCTGGAACCCTTGCCATGTAGAGGAATATACCCCACGAAATTTTGATGATATATTAGAAGGAATTTCTGGTAAAAACAGATTAGAACCTTGATTAAGGGAAACTCTAGGGTTCTTGATGATTATATGGGATTTGAGTTAATTATCCATGTTTAATGATAGTTATACACATGCTTTACGTTATAAACACCTGGTATAATGTTATAATGATGATAGTAGGATTTTTGGGACGATTGGAATGGAAAAACATAGTTTTGGATGAAGAAGTTTAGTGAAACCCGTAACTGCATTCTGCAGAATTTTGCCCAGACCTGCTTGATCGATCGATCGAGCCTAGAGCTTCGATCGATCGAAGGTTCGATCGATCGATCCCCAAGCTTCGATCGATCGACCCCTCCTGACAGACTCCTAATTCCCTCTTTAAATGAGTTAAATTCAAACTGTCGTGATATAATTCTTGGGCATTCTTGATAAAATTATTTGGGAGACATTGTGGACCAGTAGGACATAGGAATAAATGTTTGCACCTTTAATCTTCAACGAGAATGGTATTTATGGGACATTTACTTTAGGGTTGGTGAATTTATAAATTTAAAGGGTGAGGTGCGTAAGAGAGTTACATTGGAACCTAATAAATACACTTACTGAATTTCAGATTTGTGAGAATATAGTCCACGCGTGTCAGGTAATGAGTGAGAAAACCCTTAGAGTTAAGGTTAGGAACGAAACCTTATACGTATATCTATAAATGTGAAATTAAGGATAAATGGTATAATTATGGGTAACGTGAATAACCTATGTTAATATGATAAAGTGGTATATTTATATGATTGTGTGTACATATATTATATACATGTGAAAAACATACCGCGCTACTTGCTATCCTTGAGGTTACCGCACTGGGACAGTCTTATCTCGATGGGACCTTTATGGGGGTTATTGACTTCTACCCTAGAAGATATATATCCTTGGTACAGGCTATCGAATTGATAGTTCAGACGGTCCTAAGGGACGCGAGTATGTGCCATCCTCTTAGAGACTTGGAATCTATGCTTCGCCTCGATATTGGTTGTGTATGTGTTAATACAATTCGAGAGTGATTCCGAATTTTTATTCCCCTTGATTTGAGTGGTATGGGGTTTGGAAAGTGGAAGTATGCACGCACCATAGTTTTCATTCGGGGTGCTGTTATATATATATATATATATTATACGAGTAGTTAATATATATATGAGATTATGATCTTTGAAACTGCCCACTGAGATTTGATAAGTAGGACATGGTTGTTGGCTCAAATTATAAATACTTGTTTTGAGAAAGTATAATATGTCACTGGAAACTTTATTGTTTTTATAAAGTTAAAAATAGAGAACTTTGGTTACAAATTGGAACATCTTTTAAAGTGGAAATGGTGAATTGTAAATCTTACGAGTAATCTAAGATACGTTAAATCTTTTAGAAAGACTAGTGCGATTATTGATAAAACAAACCGTTGGGAAGATTAGTGCGATAGGTGTGCACATTAGAAGAGAGGTGAGTATTTCTCAAGAGAGTGACGCACTAATATGTTGTTGCATTGGCCTGTATCAATTTAAATAGTTGCTAAACGTATTTTAAAATCAAACACACATTCGGGCTCTGACCCGTTTCTTTTTCTCTCTCTCTCTTGTATATATATGTATATATTTCAGGTGCCCAGCCACAGGGGCGTCTTGCTTAGGATTCCTTGAGAGGAACGTGCTGCAGCTTAGGTGGGAGTTGCAGGTCACTTGCGTAGACGGCTTCCTTTATTGACTCCACTTCTAGCATTCTCATTTATTGGGCATGTGTCGCCCTTTCCATCATTTCATTTGTTGTTGGGACATTTATATTTCAGTTGTTTCCAGTATTGTTCTATGGGATTTATTCAGTTCGGATTTGTGACTTTAGTTTTCATATGTTGACATTCGATTGACGAATGTATTATATTATCTAGTTTACTGTGATGTGATTCTTAATTGTAGAAATGTTGTTTTAAATAAATAAATCTTTTCTTTAATTAAAATTTGGAAAGTTTGTATGAAAAATGTTTTGACACTTAGCTTAATTATTTAGGGTGTTAAACTGGAAAAGTGATTTTTATCGACAGTGATGCTGAGAATGAACCAACTGTTTACCTTGATTTAATTTAATAAAAGGAGTGATCGCCCGGTATTTAATTAGGCGGGGTGTCACAGGTGGTATCAGAGCATCAGGTTCTAGTGTCCATAGGATCTGTACGGCTTATTTCGCTTTCAGCTTAACGTTATTGCTATAGAGCCCTATTTTTAGGATTGTTGTATTCCTGCTTTTACGTTAAAGTCTTCAGCTATTTGAGATTTGATGATAACTGTAGACTAATAAACTTGTTCACGTTTCAGATGCCTCCGAGACGTGCTCCGAAAGATAGGCGTGCCCAAGACGAGCAGCCAGCAGCTCTGGCACCAAGCACAATGAATGCGAACGAAGTAGCCGTCATTGTTGCTCAGGCGGTGAATGCCGCGATAGCGGTGATTCAGCAGGCTCCACCCCAGGTTCAGGCAGTGGCGCCAGTACCAGCACAGCTTCCATCCGCATGGGAGAGGGTTCGGGATGCTTTTCAGAAAGCGCATCCCCCTGAGTTTTCTGGTAGCTCTGATATTGTTACAGTCAGCCAATGGAAGAAAGACATCCAGTGGCACCTCCATATGTATGAGTGCACTGACGTGCAAAAGCAGTTATTGGCTTCCTTTAAGTTGGTGGGAGCCGTATTACAGTGGTGGGAGTCCACTACTACTTTGGAGGAGAGGGACATGATCCCTATTCAGTTGTTCTGGGAGCGGTTTGACCGCAAGTATTTTCCATCCGCAGTGCAGACTGAAATGAGGCGGAAATTACTAAATCTGAAGCAGGAGAACCTTACTGTAGCTGAGTATGAGGAGGAGTTCACGAGACTTCTCACAATTGTGCCAGATGAGGCACCTACTGAGAGCAAGAAGATTTTGCTGTTTGTCGACGGGTTAGCTTGGAGGATCCGTCAGCACCTTATTGGGAATCTATCCCTGAGTACTTTCACTGATGTACTCAATGCAGTGTTACTACATTGCCAGGATCACCGCTTCCATCTGCAGGGAAGCAAGAGAGCAGGGGAGTCCAGCCAACAGGGCAGGACCGGGGGAAATAGTGCCAGTGGGGCACCAACTCATGGACAGACTCGTCAGCACGAGCAGAGTTCCCATCAGGGGGACCCTGCCAAGCGATTTCGTTCAGGTGATTCTAGGCAGGGATTCAGGGGTTTCAGGCAGGGCCATCAGGGCCAGCCTAATCAACAGGGTCAGCAGGGCCAACACCGACCACAGGGACAGCAGCAGGGCCAGCAAGGCCAACAGCGTGCACATCAGGGCCAGTGGCGTGGAGGTAACGGCTAACAGGGCCGTGGACAGCAGGGTCAGAGGGGAGGAAACTTCAAAGGCCGATGTTTTGGGTGCGGTAAACATGGCCATAGGCGTCAGGATTGCCCAAAGGGCGATAGGGCCCCACAGCAGCAGGGATCCCGTAATGAGCCGCAGAGACCACTCTTCCCACCTGCCCTCCCAGCTCCAGCCCAGGTGCCAGCCCTACCATCCATTCCAGCAGCTCCAGTGCAGCAGGGGCAATTGCAGTATGGATGTGTCTATAACGTCCACTAGGCAGCAGCTCCACAGGCACCACCCGCGATTGAGGGTATGCTTCCTATCCATGGTACTATGGGTCGGGTTTTGTTTGATACGGGGGCAACACATTGTTTTATAGCTACGCATTTTGCGAAGGCCTTAGGGTTGTTAGCCACAGCAGAGAGCACCGTGACGTGCGTCAACTCACCCCTGGGGAGTGGGTCACTTATTTTGTTTATATGCCGGGGAGTGGGGGTAGAAATTGGTAGCTTGGTATTACCTGCAGACATGTTAGTTCTAGACATGCACGAGCATGATGTGATTATTGGTATGGATTGGCTCGCAGCTTATAGAGCCATGATTGATTACTTCGGTGGGAGCATTGTTTTTGCCATTCCGTGGCAAGAGATGTTTGTAGTGGCGATGCCTCGCCCAGAGGGAGGTTCGACCGCTCATTTGTATTACATAGAGGAGGATACCTCTAAAGAGGTTGTGATTCCCTTAGATTCGATCCCTGTTGTCAGGGAGTATTCCGATGTGTTTCAGGAGATACCAGGCCTACCGCCCAGTCGTGAGATAGACTTTGTTATAGATTTATTGCCAGATACGAGACCTATAGCACGCGCACCGTACCGTATGGCTCCGGAAGAGATGCGAGAGCTACGGGATCAGATAGAGCAGCTGTTAGGTCAGGGCTTCATTCATAGGAGTACCTCACCTTGGGGCGCTCCAGTCTTGTTTGTAAAGAAAAGAGATGGTTCACTGAGATTTTGTGTGGACTACCGGGAATTGAACAAGGTCACGATACGGAATAAGTATCCATTGCCTCGAATCGATGATCTGTTCGACCAGTTGAGGGGAGCAACTTTATTTTTGAAGATAGATCTGAGGTCGGGGTACCATCAGTTACGTATTAGAGAGCAGGATGTTTCAAAGACTGCCTTCTTATCGAGATATGGGTCCTATGAGTTCAGGGTGATGCCGTTCGGACTCACAAATGCCCCAGCCGTTTTCATGGACTTGATGAATCGAGTATTCAGAGAGTTCTTGGATCAGTTTGTCATCATCTTCATAGATGACATCTTGATATATTCACACTCCGAGGAGGAGCATGCCGAGCACTTGAGGCAGGTTCTTCAGACTCTACAAGAGCATCAGTTGTATGCTAAGTACGAGAAGTGTGGATTCTGGTTGCGAGAGGTACAGTTCTTGGGCCATGTTATTTCTGAGCAGGGGATTTCAGTTGACCCGAGCAAAGTGTCAGCGGTGAGGGAGTGGGGACAGCCCACGACACCGACGGAAGTGCGTAGTTTCTTGGGGTTAGCCGGTTACTACAGGAGATTCATTCGAGGATTCTCCAAAATAGCGGGTCCATTGACGAATCTGACTCGCAAAGGGGTACCATATGTTTGGGATGACGCTTGTCAATTGGCTTTCGATGAGCTGAAAGACAAGCTTACTTCAGCGACAGTCCTTGTGTTACCGAAGCCGGGTATGGAGTACCTGGTTTACACCGATGCATCTTTACGGGGACTTGGAGGTGTACTCCAGCAGGAGGAGAAGGCTATAGCTTTTGCTTCCCGCAAGCTTAAGCCGCATGAGAAGAATTACCCCACCCACGACTTGGAGTTAACAGCGGTCGTCTTTGCATTTTTATTGGGGGAGAAATTCCGTTTGTTCACAGACCATAAGTCACTGCAGTACCTGTTCACTCAGCGAGAGCTGAATATGCGTCAGCGCAGATGGCTAGAGTTTGTGAAGGACTATCAGTTCGATATACAATATCATCTGGGGAAGGCCAATATAGTTGCTGATGCGTTGAGCCGTAGACCGGTAGACGATGTAGCGGACGTCTGGAAGGCAAAGTGGAAGGAGTTGGGTCACCAGGACGCAGTGGCACGTTCTTTCATATCCGTGATATCAGTCACACCCGAGACTGTTACGAGGGTGATACAGGCACAGACTACAGACCCGTTTTGCCAGGAGCAGATTGTGCGACTCCTAGCCGAGGGTGCTGAGTCCAATTTTGTTAGTTCTGATGGAGGTTTGCGGTTTAATGGGAGATTGGTGGTTCCGGAAGGAGCAGAATTACGTCATGCAGTGATGACTCATTCTCATGGGTCCCGATTTGCAGTACATCCGGGAGGCGATAAGATGTACCAAGATATGAGGCGACAATACTGGTGGAGTGGGATGAAGAAGGACATCGCCGAGTTTGTGTCCAAGTGTTCTACCTGCCAACTGGTGAAGGTGGACCATCAGAAACCGTCAGGATTGCTTCAGCCATTGGAAGTACCCGCGTGGAAGTGGGAGAGTATTTCCATGGATTTCATTACATGGTTGCCTACATCACAGCGGGGCCACGATTCTATCTGGGTGATTGTAGATCGTTTGACAAAAGTGGCTCATTTTCTGCCAGTGCGGATAGATTATATTACGGGTCAGTATGCTCAATTGTTCATTGCTGAGATTGTCAGATTACACGGGGGGCCCCTGAATATTGTGTCAGATAGAGACAAGATTTTCGTGTCACGTTTCTGGGAAAGTTTTCAGGAGGCTATGGGTACTGAGTTGAGGTTGAGTTCAACTTACCACCCACAGACAGATGGACAGACAGAGCGTACTAATCAGATGTTAGAGGATATGCTACGCATGTGTGTTCTCGATTTTGGAGGAGGTTGGGAGCCACATCTTCCACTGGTAGAGTTTGCTTATAATAACTCTTATCAGTTTACAATTGGTATGGCTCCATTTGAGGCTTTGTATGGCAGGCCTTGTCGTTCTCCAACTTTTTGGCTCGAAGTGGGGGACAACAAGTTGCTAGGACCAGAAGTGATTCAGGAGACCTCCGCGAGGATTGAGATAATCAGGAGTCGTATTCGGGTAGCCCAAGACAGGCAGAAGAGCTACGCCGATGCAAAACGGTTCTTCCGAGAGTTTAATGTGGGAGATCAAGTGTTATTGCGTGTATCTCCTATGAAGGGAGTGATGAGGTTCGGGAAGAAGGGAAAGTTGGCCTCGAGGTACGTGGGACCATATCCCATCATCGAAAGGATTGGGTCGGTTGCATACAGGTTAGGATTGCCAGAACATTTACATCGCATCCACGATGTATTCCACATCTCGGCATTGAGATGATATCTTCGGGATGATATGGCCCATACTCACATTGCGATAGATGAGATAGACTTATAGTCTGATAGCTCTTACGAGGAGAGACCAGTGGCTATTCTAGACTATAGTGAGAGGAGATTGAGGTCAAAAATAGTTCCACTTGTGCGAGTCCAGTAAGAGCATCATAATGTGGAGGAATCCACTTGGGAGCGCGAGGCAGATATACGCGAGAGATATCCAGAGTTATTTTTATCAGGTATGCCTTATTTTTCGAATTTCGGGATGAAATTCCGTTATTAGGGGGGAAGTATGTAATACCCCGTATTTTTATGCTATATTAATTTGGGGATTTATTAAATATAGAAGAGAGGAGAGAGCTCCAAGGCAATTCAAGGCCAAAAATCCACCGGATTTCACCGCCACCACCAACACCGCGTAGATCGCGAGACAAGGAACACAGCCATACCAAAATCATCCGTAAATCTGCATACCAAAAATCCCAGGCAAGTATTTGACTTGCGTATTTTCGTTAATGCAATCTTCATATTAGTCTAGGATTGTTTAGAGATGGAAACTATGGAATAAACTCAAATTATGTTAGGATAATGCATGTAGTTTTGACTATATGGAAATTCTGGAACCCTTGCCATGTAGAGGAATATACCCCACGAAATTTTGATGATATATTAGAAGGAATTTCTGGTAAAAACAGATTAGAACCTTGATTAAGGGAAACTCTAGGGTTCTTGATGATTAGATGGGATTTGAGTTAATTATCCATGTTTAATGATAGTTATACACATGCTTTACGTTATAAACACCTGGTATAATGTTATAATGATGGTAGTAGGATTTTTGGGACGATTGGAATGGAAAAACATAGTTTTGGATGAAGAAGTTTAGTGAAACCCGTAACTCCATACTGCAGAATTTTGTCCAGACCTGCTTGATCGATCGATCGAGCCTAGAGCTTCGATCGATCGAAGGTTCGATCGATCGATCCCCAAGCTTCGATCGATCGACCCCTCCTGATAGACTCCTAATTCCCTCTTTAAATGAGTTAAATTCAAATTGTCGTGATATAATTCTTGGGCATTCTTGATAAAATTATTTGGGAGACATTGAGGACCAGTAGGGCATAGGAATAAATGTTTGGACCTTTAATCTTCAACGAGAATGGTATTTATGGGACATTTACTTTAGGGTTAGTGAATTTATAAATTTAAAGGGTGAGGTGTGTAAGAGAGTTACATTGGAACCTAATAAATACACTTACTGAATTTCAGATTTGTGAGAATATAGTCCACGCGTGTCAGGTAATCAGTGAGAAAACCCTTCGAGTTAAGGTTAGGAACGAAACCTTATACGTATATCTATAAATGTGAAATTAAGGATAAATGGTAAAATTATGGGTAACGTGAATAACCTATGTTAATATGATAAAGTGGTATATTTATATGGTTGTGTGTACATATATTATATACATGTGAAAAACATACCGCGCTACTTGCTATCCTTGAGGTTACCGCGCTGGGATAGTCTTATCTCGATGGGACCTTTATGGGGGATATTGACTTCTACCCTAGAAGATAGATATCCTTGGTACAGGCTATCGAATTGATAGTTCAGACGGTCCTAAGGGACGCGAGTATGTGCCATCCTCTTAGAGACTTGGAATCTATGCTTCGCCTCGATATTGGTTGTGTATGTGTTAATACAATTCGAGAGTGATTCCGAATTTGTATCCCCCTTGATTTGAGTGGTATGGGGTTTGGATAGTGGAAGTATGCACGCACCATAGTTTTCATTCGGGGTGCTGTTATATATATATATATATTATACGAGTAGTTAATATATATATATGAGATTATGATCTTTGAAACTGCCCACTGAGATTTGATAAGTAGGACATGGTTGTTGGCTCAAATTATAAATACTTGTTTTGAGAAAGTATAATATGTCACTGGAAACTTTATTGTTTTTATAAAGTTAAAAATAGAGAACTTTGATTACAAATTGGAACATCTTTTAAAGTGGAAATGGTGAATTGTAAATCTTACGAGTAATCTAAGCTACGTTAAATCTTTTAGAAACACTAGTGCGATTATTGATAAAACAAACCGTTGGGAAGATTAGTGCGATAGGTGTGCACATTAGAAGATAGGCGAGTATTTCTCAAGAGAGTGACGCACTAATATATTGTTGCATTGGCCTGTATCAATTTAAATACTTGCTAAACGTATTTTAAAATCAAACACACATTCGGGCTCTGACCCGTTTCTTTTTTTCTCTCTCTCTCTTGTATATATATGTATATATTTCAGGTGCCCAGCCACAAGGGCGTCTTGCTTAGGATTCCTTGAGAGGAACGTGCTGCATCTTAGGTGGGAGTTGCAGGTCACTTGCCTAGACGGCTTCCTTTATTGACTCCACTTCTAGCATTCTCATTTATTGGGCATGTGTCGCCCTTTCCATCATTTCATTTGTTGTTGGGACATTTATGTTTCAGTTGTTTCCAGTATTGTTCTATGGGATTTATTCAGTTCAGATTTGTGACTTTAGTTTTCATATGTTGACATTCGATTGACGAATGTATTATATTATCTGGTTTACTGTGATGTGATTCTTAATTGTAGAAATGTTGTTTTAAATAAATAAATCTTTTCTTTAATTAAAATTTGGAAAGTTTGTATGAAAAATGTTTTGACACTTAGCTTAATTATTTTGGGTGTTAAACTGGAAAAGTGATTTTTATCGACAGTGATGCTGAGAATGAACCAACTGTTTACCTTGATTTAATTTAATAAAGGAGTGATCGCCCGGTATTTAATTAGGCGGGGTGTCACAAAAGGCCGATTCAAACAAGAAATATAGAACATAAGATTTGCTACTAATATTTAGGATATCAAAAACATGTTGCATAATCATTCGTATTGTAACATTAAGGGCGAGTGTGTCATATAGAACATGACACATCAAAAAAGCACTGCACTATCAATGTCACTATTAGAATCAATAGGCACTGAGCCGACTTGCACTGAGGAAGGTATAGGGAAATCTGAGACGTGAAGAAATTAAAGTGAACAATAGTTTCATAGTGAGGATAATTGCGGAAGAGAAACTAGAGCACAGAGGCTTGGTCGAGGTAAGTAATAGATTTTTCTGATTTATCCTCTTTGAGTATTGTTGCATGTTTGTATATTCGTTCCGTATTGATTTGTTCTGGTGGACTTTGGTAGATTAGGTGACCCTAGAGGGTCCGTCATTTTTCCTAGGGAAGGGTTTTTGTGACGTAAAATAAATCACCATGTGCTTTAATTTCTACAAATAATCACCTAATACGAAAACGTAGGACTTAAGTCTAGAAACGCGCCTAAATATACTGAATTAATTATTATCTACTTAATCACCTAGTTTAATAAAGATAATAATTAGGTCTAAAATTAACTCGCCAATCCGTATACAGTTTGTAGACCTATTATTAATTAAAGTAAAGTTTAAATTGGCCCCCTTTGAATAACTAGTAGAAACTCATAGGTATTTTACATTTAATCGATAATAGTTTACTTTCACACTATAGTCTTTTGCGCGTTAGTCTCCCGCTCAAGCAATCATCTCAAATGGTTGAGAAAATTAGGAGTTATGAAAGACCAAAGTTTTTTCTAACCCCAAGTCAACTGTCGAGAGGTTGAAGAAGAACTTCTCAACCAAAACCATTGACCAAGCGTGTGAGGACGCGTGACCAATAAAAAATATTCTGATTTTTTTCTAATATTTTTAATTTATTTTTCTGGTCAAAATGGTATAAGGTAAGACCATGTCTGGTCAAGCCTAGCAAAAGTTATAAAAAAATTAGGGTTTGAGGTTATAAATATTTTTTTGAAAAGTACTTTGGTAGATTTTGAGTCAAAAAGTATTCTTCCCCCACTTTCAAATTTGACCTTAAGCCCTAGAATTTAATGTCCCAAATATTTTACAAATTAACCCTTTAAACTTTAATAAACACAGTTTGTGTTGTAATTTTACCAAAACCAACATTATTATCCACTATAATTACTCACACAAATGTCAATAATCAAGTATCAGGCCCTCCTGATCTCCTCTTTTGATCATACTTAGACTGGTCGATGTACATACAAGTAGATTTTCACCTTTTTAATAGTAAACATTCGTGTACTTATTTATCGGTATTGATATCATTTCATGATAGCCCTATTTGATTCTAAATATGTGTAGAAATTACCATACTCATATGTTACTATATCAGTGGTTATTTTTCACTATGATCCATCGGATCAAATTTAGCCATTCTCACCTAATAGCTGATTTCATGAAAATCGTTGTAATGATTGAATCAGTTCACCTTGAACCTCTCTACCTATTATTTGTTTAAATAAGAATCAATATTAACTAGGGAGTTTCCTGTTGTGTTATCCCATGAAAATTTTCCACTTGGCCTAAGGTCCCAGATGTTGAGATCTTAGGTTTTTAGCTATGTACGTATGAGTGCCACTTTAATTATGTGCCTAGCCGACTAATTTTTCCCAAAGGTTTTAGGTTTATTATAAATTGGTTATATTGATGAAGCTTTGCTTATTTCTATATCTCCTTGTAATCTGATAAGTATGAGATTATCATCTTAAATTCCTTAACTTTCTTATTATTATTTGAAATCATGTGATTGTATCCAAACAGAAGAACTCTATACACACTCTAGGCTTCTATCCACATATAATTTGTGATAAAATTGGTAATATATAGTTAGAATATTTTTGTTTATTCCTTTTTCCTCCAGATTTTCCCTAAAAAGGAGGATAGTCCCCCCCCCCCCTCTTTGTGATATACATGGGTCGCATGTTTGCTTATTTAACTATAATGGTGGAGACTAAAGAAGATGGGAGCAAGGAGTGGTAGTTCTCAATGACCTACTTTATTTTTTCATATTGAGAATAAAATGTAATTCACCCCAGTGGTGGTAGTACAATAATTGTGTGACACTATTTGATGAATAAAGTTATATTTTTCCTCCTTAACTTTAATTCATTGCTTACATACTCTCTTGTACATTCATACCAAAACACTAGGTGTGACAAGTTTGTATCAAAGCAATGTTCTAGAATACTAACATGCCATGTTAGATTCCTATATGAGAATTTTTTTATAACATATTAGCTATTTTACATTTTTGTAATTTATGTATCATTATGATATATTAGATATTTTTTTGCAGCATGAATACACGAGTCTCTTTTCTATATAGTTTGGATACTGTACCTTATGACCGCTGGAAGACAACTGTTAGGGAGGAAGCTTTACTTCACCTTGGGAAAATGATCTACACTATCAATGGTGAATATCTCGACTCGAGTAGTGATGTGAAACAACTAGTGTTAATAGATCTAGTTTTTGGAGAAGCACAGGTTTTGAGGAAAATGCATGATTACATGGATTATTTAATTGTGCTACAAGAAGCTATTAATCTTGCGTTGGGAGATAATCAATCACCTCATGTACATCACCCAAAATCCAGCTTAAATGGTATAATTATTGGCATTTCGTCAATTTTAGCGACTCTATTGATGATGATCCATAAGAGCCAGATGATTTTTTATTTGTTTCAGATACTGATCCTTCAGAGACAGATACCACAGTTCCCAATTAGGAAAAATTGAATGAAGAAGAACAAAAAATGTCCCTCCTTGATGTCAACTAAGTGAATAAAGTAGTGTATATTGTGTTCTAGTTTACTAAATTAAGAGGTTAACTAACTAAAAGTTATAAGGAATATATCGATGTAGACTATAAACTACTACTCTTTTTTATAATATAACTAAGGTTTTTATATATCCTCTTTTCAAAGAAATATTCTTATACATATTTGTGATTATCATATTATATTTTACGATGATTAGCACTCGAATTCCTTCAATCGAAACTCAAACTGAACAGACCCACACTGAAGGAATCATGCGGTGCCTTTAAGAATTGACATCCCTAGCTCGACAACAACAAGTTCCACATCCAGATCCAAAAGAGCGTTTAGATGCGACCCAAAAGATGAATGCTCTCAAAGAATTTCTGAGATAATGAACCCCTTCCTTTCTTGAAAATCCAGACGCCAAAGAGCTAAAAAATGGATACGCCAGATTATCTAAATCATTAATTGACACAAACAACCCAATTACTTATAATTAAGTTCGAAAGTCAAAGTGAATCTAAGCATAATTGCCTTAACCAAACCATAAACGTAAGCAACATGAATCCATAAAACTAAAAACTTTTCATAATTTTAATGTCATTATATTTATTCAACCTTACTTAAAGGATAAGTAGGCTTAGGCTTACCACATTTATATTTGACCAAAATCATGGTTTTATGCATCCTTTGCCAACCCCACTCGACCTCCTAGATTTGTCAATGATATCACAATACATGAAAAACATAACCATAGGAATCGTGAGCAAAATAGCTCAGTGAATGCATCACTATTACACTATTGCATGAAATTAAATGCAATAAACCATATCCATATAGTAATGTAAGAACTTATCCGGACCATTCATGACGAATGGCCCAACTTTTCGAATCATGATTCATATATCCTATATGCAATAGATAATTCTCCCCCATTCTTGGTCGAGCAGTAACCCATTATATATAATAGAAAAATCTCCCCCATTCTGGGTCGGGGAGTAACCTCCCATTTCGATAGACCAAAATGAAATTTTTTCTATTCATAATATTAAGATCATATCCATAACCATATATAAATACATCTTACTAGTGAGTAATATTTTGATCATATCCACAACCATGTATGAATACATCTTATTAGTGAATAATATTCTGATAATATCGATAACAATGTATAAATACATCTTACCAGTGAGTAATATTCTGATAATATCCATAACTATGTATAAATACATCTTACCAGTGAGTACATGTGACACCCCGACTAATTAAATACCGGGTAGCTACTCCTTTATTAAATTAAATCAAAATGCCAAGTTGGCTCAGTTAATAGCATCACTGTCGAAAACATTTTATTATTACTAACCACCTAGTATTTAAAAAGTAAGTTGCCAAATTTTAATTAAAGTCTGATTAAAATGCAGTAAAAGATTTAAAGCAATAATAATATCACCATTCACCATAACGAAATAGTAGAATAACCATCACATGATATAAATGAATCCGGAGGAAAACTTCTCACAACAAATCCCACAACTGAAATAAGTAACGAAATACTGAATACTGAATTAATACATGCCAAAATCTGAAAAGCTGAAATGGAAATGTATCTCTAATGGAACTGGGCAACATGCCCTAAAACTGAGGAATACTGAACATGGAATCCAAATGATAGAAGCGTCTAAAAGCAAATCCCTGTAACTTCCACAAACAGCTACAGCTCGTCATCTGAATGAGTATCCTATGCATGGTGTCCTTGTGGCTGGGCACCTAAAATGGTTTTAGAAGAAAAATAGATTTGAAAGCAAACGGGTCAGAGCCCGAATGTGGAGATATTTAAAAAAAACCTGCAAGTGCTTTAAAAACATTTAAAACATTAAATGCAAAGTACATGTTAGGACGTGCACTCACATGAAATTCTCACCTCTCGTCTAACTGTGCACTCCTAACGTAAGTACCCATCTAAAATGACACAACCCACTAGCTAAGTGACATCATATCTAGCTAGACTGCCATAGGTTCTATCCTTATTACTCGGTTCCCATTAACATTATAACGATCGCAATTAAATAGGGGCTTAACGTAAATTCAGGTTTTCACGTAAAAGTAATACAACTCATTGTAGATCATCCCTTTTGTTATTCCATAGTTATACACACAATACCATATGAAAGTTCCCAGTTTATTAAGTGTATATTTCCCACAACATAAATATACAAAATAAGCACCCCGAGACTAAGCTGCGGTGCACACATACTCTGCTATCCATCCCGGTACATCACGTACATAAGGATCACGCATTCCGAATCTCTCAGGAATCGTTCAGATAACACAAATCACAAATAATGGAGGCGAACACAGTCACATCACATGGGTCACGCACATACTTGCGCTCCCACGATCAGCAAACTTATTAACATCCAAATAAGTCCTTCTCTGACCTGTGTTCATCGAGGTAACCAGTCTAAATCCGGGCAACACAAGGATTAGAGGGCCCTAAGCAAACGCAACCTCCCGTGATAGCAAGTATGGTAGGTATGTCATACACACAAATCATATATCAATACTAAGTAAACACGCATCTTAGTAATCACCGTAGTTTAATTGTAGTACTTATCGCATTCTCGTACCATCTTATAATTTATACAATTTATATACTCCCGGTTCATAATCATACACGCCATAATTTATTCTCACGTCGTAGTAGGCACTCACGTCTCAACTCAAAGTGTCTATTTGATTCGGTCCACAATTATATAATTTACTCCTCATTATATCCCAAATGTCCCAAGTATACTAGTACACCATCAAAGGAATGTTATCTCCATCCTCGAACAAATTTACGGGACTCACAAAATCAAAACAGGCCAAAAAGGCCCAAACTGCCAGCTCGTTAGAAGTCTCGTTCGAACGAGGCTGTTCGAACGAGATTTCGTTCGAACGAACTGGGCTATCTAACGAGATCTCGTTCGAACGAGATTATCAAATGAACATCCCTCTCGTTAGAACCCCAAACTGTCAACTCGTTAGAAGCTCGTTCGAACGATTTCGTTCGAACGACCTGGGTAGGTCTTCTAACGAGTGACCAGATTCAAGCCCAGAAATCCTATCTCGTTTTTCACCAATTTCTACACCTCAAATCTCAACCAAAATTCGTCCCAACAATGTTTAAAGGTCTCTAATCAATCCTAAACATATTAAAGTCACATACTAACGTGTTTTAATGAATTAATTCATCCTCAACATCATTAAATCATCAAGTCTCATCATTTTTCCCCAAATTCTCAAGAACAAAAACTCTAGAATTTGTAATCATCAGTTTACTCAAATTAGATCCGTTTTTGTTACATCCATCATATATTAACATCAGGGTAATCATCTCTATACGATTCTACATGAAATTTCTTCTCAAAATTTAAGTTCTAAGTCCAAATAAAATGGGTTTTTCATTAACTTTCAAGAACAAATGTAAATCTTAGAATTTTCTAACATGGAAGAAACATTCTCTGAATTAAACGGAATTAAATCACTTGTCTCGAGTGTCTCTGAATTTGGTGTTGATTTGAAGAAGCTTTTTCTGCAGGATTCCTTCTCTCTCTCTCTCCACAAGCCTTCTTCTCCAAAGGTGGCTAGGGTTTGTTTAGGAGACTTAGAAAACCAAATTTTAAAACTTCCCGTAGTCTTATGGGTCAAAATGGTTGGTAGTGGGTTTAGTGGTTAGTTACTCAAATCAGATTATAAATCCTAATTTTCGTCATTATTAAATCCCAAAAATACAATATTACCAAACTACCCTTATAAGATGCCGGTATGGCCTAAAAATACCCCGGGGCCCAAACTAAACCCCCGACTAGTGTTTTCTGACTATCTCGACCCTTCCGGATGCTTTGGCGCACTCAAAACGACCATACGGTTAATAGAACTTAAATTCACTTTTATAAATAAAATAATTATATCCCGACGCGACTGTCACCCGCATCCCAATAAAATGTCCAAATTACCGTATATCAATCTCACGACAAATTTCATAATTCAATATTCATATAACATCATATATACTCAATATAGTCAAATACCAACTCACATCTCGCTAGTATTTTATCCGGATTAATTCCCAATTAATTCTCATATAATTAATTAATCCCAAAAATAAATATCGCCAAAAATACGGGGTATTACATAATTCCCCCCTAATAACAGAATTTCGTCCCGAAATTCGGAACTAGAAAGTACCTGATAAAAACACCTCTGGATAACGTTCGCGCATCTCGTCCTCGCGTTCCCATGTGGACTCCTCGACATTGTGATGTTGCCACTGAACACGCACTAACGGAACTATCTTTGACCGCAGCTTCCTCTCACTTCGGTCCAAAATAGTAATCGGCCCCTCCTCGTAGGAGCTATCAGGCTGTAAATCAATCTCCTCCAAAGCGATGTGAGAATGAGCCAAATCGTCCCTGAGGTATTTCCTTAATGAGGAAATATGAAACACATCGTGAATCCGGTGTAAATGCTCCGGTAACCCGAGTCTATACGCAACTGGTCCAATCCGCTCAATAATAGGAAACGACCCCACATACCTCGGTGCCAACTTCCCCTTCTTCCCGAAACGCATAATCCCCTTCATAGGAGATACTCTGAGAAAAACCTGGTCCCCCACTTGGAACTCCCTGAAAGATCTCTTCGCATCGGCATAACTCTTCTGCCGG
Source organism: Sambucus nigra (assembly GCA_949130495.1). Taxonomy (NCBI): domain Eukaryota; kingdom Viridiplantae; phylum Streptophyta; class Magnoliopsida; order Dipsacales; family Adoxaceae; genus Sambucus; species Sambucus nigra. The sequence goes on along the minus strand of OX422220.1, from coordinate 162,545,148 downwards.
TCTTGAGCTACCCGAATGCGACTACGAATCAACTCAATCCTTGCCGAAGTATCCTGAATGACTTTCGGCCCAAGTAGTTTGTTGTCCTTCACCTCTAACCAACATGCTGGGGAACGACAAGGCCTACCGTACAACGCCTCAAATGGAGCCATGCCAATAGTGAACTGGTAGGAGTTATTATAAGCAAACTCTACCAGTGGAAGGTATTGCTCCCATCCACCTCCAAAGTCAATAATGCACATGCGTAGCATGTCCTCCAACATCTGATTTGTGCGCTCTGTCTGCCCATCGGTCTGCGGGAGATAAGCCGTACTCAACCGCAATTCCGTGCCCATGGCCTCCTGGAAACTCTCCCAAAACCACGAAACAAATATCTTGTCTCTGTCAGACACGATATTTAGGGGCACACCGTGAAGTCTCGCAACCTCTGAAATAAAGAGTTGGGCATACTGTCCCGTAGTGTAGTTAGTCCTTACGGGTAAAAAGTGAGCGACTTTGGACAACCTGTCCACAATTACCCAAACGGAGTCGTGACCTCTCTGCGACGTAGCAACCCCGTGATAAAATCCATGGATATGCTCTCCCACATCCACACCGGGACCTCCAACGGCTGTGGAAGTCCTGTCGGTCTCTGATGATCCACTTTTACAAGCTAGCAAGTGGCGCATTTTGAAACAAACTCAGCAATATCTCTCTTCATACCGCTCCACCAATACTGCCGTCTCATGTCTTGGTACATTTTGTCCCCTCCGGGATGTACCGCGAACCGTGAGCCGTGCGACTCTGCCATCACCTCGTGTCGCAATTTCTCCCCTTCCGGAACCACCAATCTCCCATTGAAGCGTAATCCCCCGTCTGAGCTGACGGTATAGGACTCGGCTCCCTCTGCTAGTAATCGAACTATCTGCTCCTGACAGAACGAGTCATTAGCCTGTGCCCGTACTACCTTCGTGACAATCTGCGGTGTAACGGTCATCACAGACATGAAAGATCGGGCCACTGCATCCTGGTGTCCCAACTCCTTCCACTTTGCCTTTCACACCCCTGCCACCTCATCTGCTGGCCTACGGCTCAACGCGTCTGCTACCACGTTAGCCTTACCCGGGTGATACTGGATATCGAACTGGTAGTCTTTCACAAACTCAAGCCACCTCCTTTGCCGCATGTTCAACTCCTTCTGCATGAACAGGTACTGTAGGGACTTGTGGTCTGTGAACAATTGGAACTTCTCCCCCAAAAGATAGTGCCTCCAAATCCGTAGGGCAAATACCACCGCCGCTAACTCCAAATCATGCGTGGGGTAATTCTTCTCATGAGGCTTGAGCTTACGGGAAGCATAAGCTATGGCCTGTCTCTCCTGCTGCAATACACCTCCAAGTCCTTGTAAAGACACATCGGTGTAAACCAAATACTCAACTCCCGGTCTCGGCAATGCTAACACAGGTGCTGAGGTCAATTTGTCCTTTAACTCATCAAATGCCAACTGACAGGCATCACTCCAGATGAATGGCACACCTTTACGAGTCAGATGTGTCAAAGGACCCGCTATCTTCGAAAAACCCCGAATAAACCTCCTGTAGTATCCTGCCAGACCCAAGAAACTATGAATCTCCGTTGGTATCGTGGGCTGTCCCCACTCCCTCACCGCGGATACCTTCCCCGGATCAACAGATATTCCCCGGTCGGAAATAATATGTCCCAAAAACTGGACCTCCTTCAGCCAAAACCCGCATTTCTCATATTTTGCATACAACTCGTTCTGACGTAGTGTCTGCAAAACTTGCCTCAAATGCTCGGCGTGCTCCTCCTCTGTCTAGGAGTAAACCAGAATATCATCGATGAAGACAATGACAAACTGATCTAGAAAATCCCTGAACACTCTGTTCATCAAGTCCATAAACACTGCTGGAGCGTTGGTCAAACCAAAAGGCATAACCCGAAACTCGTAAGAACCATATCTCGACAAGAACGCAGTCTTCGAGACATCCTCCTCCTTGATACGCAACTGATGGTATCCCGATCTCAAATCAATCTTCGAGAAGAAAGAAGCTCCTCTCAACTGGTCAAATAAGCATCGATTCGAGGCAACGGATACTTATTCCGTATCGTGACCTTATTCATCTCTCGGTATTCCACACACAATCTCAGTGAACCGTCCCTCTTCTTCACAAACAGAACTGGAGCGCCCCAAGGTGAGGTACTCCTGCGAATAAAGCCCTGGCCTAATAGCTGCTCTATCAGATCTCGTAGCTCTCGCATCTCTGCCGGAGCCATACGGTACGGTGCGCGTGCTATAGGTCTCGTATCTGGCAATAGGTCTATAACAAAGTCTATCTCTCGACTGGGGGGTAGGCATGGTATCTCCTGAAACACATCCGAATACTCCCTGACGACTGGGATCGAATCTAAAGGAATCACAACCTCCTTAGAGGTATCCTCCTCTAGGTAATACAAATGAGCGGTCGAGCCTCCCTCTGGGCGAGGCATCGCCACTACAAACATCTCTTGCCCCGGAATGGCAAAAACAATGCTCCCACCGAAGCAATCAATAATGGCTCTATAATCAGCGAGCCAATCCATACCGATAATAACATCGTGAACATGCATATCTAATACCAACATATCTGCAGGTAATACCAGACTACCAATCTCTACCCCCACTCCCCGGCATATAAAGAATATAAGTGACCCATTCCCCAATGGTGAGTCGACACACGTCACTGTGCTCTCTGCCGTAGCTAACAATCCTAAGGCTTTCGCAAAATGTGTAGCTATAAAACAATGTGTAGCCCCCGTATCAAATAATACCCGACCCATAGTGCCATGGATAGGAAACATACCCTCAATCGCGGGCGGTGCCTGTGGAACTGCTGCCTGGTGGACGTTATAGACACGTCCATACTGTAGCTGCCCCTGCCGAGCTGGGACTGCTGGAATGGGTGGCAATGCTGCCATCTATGGCGGTGCGGGGAGAGCGGCGGGAAACATAGGCCTCTGCGGCTCCTGGCGAGCACCCTGTTGCTGCTGCTGTGGGGCCCTACCCCTATCAGGACAATCCTGTCGTTTATGGCCAGTCTTGCCACAAACAAAACACTTCCCTGGGAAGTTCCCTCCTCTCTGCCCCTGCGGTCCCCGACCCTGGTGGCCGTTACCGTTCCTCCCTTGGCCCTGCTGGCCCTACTGAAACTGCTGCCCATTCTGCCCCTATTGGCCCTGATGGCCGTTTGGACCCTGATGGCCCTGACGAAAACCTCCATGCCCGTGCCTGTAATTTCCTGATCTGAACCTCTTCTGATCCCCCTGCTGGGAACCCTGCTCACCCTGTCTCTGCCCCTGAACAGATTGTGCCCCACCGGCACCATGTCCTCCAGTCCTGCCCTGATGGCTAGACTCTCCCGATCTCTTGCCCTCAGTCATATGAAAGCAGTGATCCTGGCAGTGTAACAAAGAAGCGTTAACCACATCAGAATAAGTGTCCAATGAAAGGTTCCCTAACAGATGCTGACGGATCCTCCATGTCAACCCATCGGTGAATTTCTCAATCTTCTTCTTTTCTGTCGGTATCTCATCCGGAACGATATTCAACAGATTCGTAAACTCGGCCTCATACTCGGCCACGGTCTTACCCTCTTGCTTCAGATTCATCAGTTTCCTCCTCATTTTCGTGTGAACAGCTGACGGAAAGTACTTGCGATCGAACCGCACCCAAAAGTCCTGAATAGTGAGAGTATCCCTCTCCTCTACGGTGGTAATAGACTCCCACCATTGCAGTGCAGATCCAACTAGCTTGAAAGTAGCTAGCACCCGCTTCTGAACTTTCGTGCACTCATACATCCTCAAGTGCCTTTGCATATCCTTCCTCCATTGGCTCGAGACTACCACATCTGAGCTACCTGCAAACTCTGGCTGATGCGCTTTCTGAAAAGCATCACGTACACGTTCCCAAGCAGACGGGAATGCATTTGCCTGTACTGGCACAGCAACCGGTGCCTGAGGTGGTGCCTGCTGAACTACGGCAATTGCGGCATTTACCGCTTGGGCTACAATGGCTGCAACCTCAGCGGCGTTCATCGTGCCCTGAACTGGAGAGGGCTGGGGTTCGGACGTTGCATCCCTGGGAACTCGTCGTGCACGTCGTGGAGGCATCTGAAATAAGAATGAAGTTTATAAGTTCGCGGTTATAAACTTAAAATAGCTGAAGAACGAAGCATACACAAAAAGAGTACAACAGTCCTAAAATATAGGGCTCTATATCAAAGAAAACTTAGCGGAAACATAATAGCCGTACAGATCCTAAAGGACACTAGAACCTGATGCTCTGATACCACCTGTGACACCCCGACTAATTAAATACCGGGTAGCTACTCCTTTATTAAATTAAATCAAAATGCCAAGTTGGCTCAGTTAATAGCATCACTGTCGAAAACATTTTATTATTACTAACCACCTAGTATTTAAAAAGTAAGTTGCCAAATTTTAATTAAAGTCTGATTAACATGCAGTACAAGATTTAAAGCAAGAATAATATCACCATTCACCATAACGAAATAGTAGAATAACCATCACATTATATAAATGAATCCGGAGGAAAACTTCTCACAACAAATCCCACAACTGAAATAAGTAACGAAATACTGAATACTGAATTAATACATGCCAAAATCTGAAAAGATGAAATGGAAATGTATCTCTAATGGAACTGGGCAACATGCCCTAAAACTGAGGAATACTGAACATGGAATCCAAATGATAGAAGCGTCTAAAAGCAAATCCCTGTAACTTCCACAAACAGCTACAACTCGTCATCTGAATGAGTATCCTATGCATGGTGTCCTTGTGGCTGGGCACCTAAAATGGTTTTAGAAGAAAAATAGATTTGAAAGCAAACGGGTCAGAGCCCGAATGTGGAGATATTTAAAAAAAACCTGCAAGTGCTTTAAAAACATTTAAAACATTAAATGCAAAGTACATGTTAGGACGTGCACTCACATGAAATTCTCACCTCTCGTCTAACTGTGCACTCCTAACGTAAGTACCCATCTAAAATGACACAACCCACTAGCTAAGTGACATCATATCTAGCTAGACTGCCATAGGTTCTATCCTTATTACTCGATTCCCATTAACATTATAACGATCGCAATTAAATAGGGGCTTAACGTAAATTCAGGTTTTCACGTAAAAGTAATACAACTCATTGTAGATCATCCCTTTTGTTATTCCATAGTTATACACACAATACCATATGAAAGTTCCCAGTTTATTAAGTGTATATTTCCCACAACATAAATATACAAAATAAGCACCCCGAGACTAAGCTGCGGTGCACACATACTCTGCTATCCATCCCGGTACATCACGTACATAAGGATCACGCATTCCGAATCTCTCAAGAATCGTTCAGATAACACAAATCACAAATAATGGAGGCGAACACAGTCACATCACATGGGTCACGCACATACCTGCGCTCCCACGATCAGCAGACTTATTAACATCCCAATAAGTCCTTCTCTGACCTATGTTCATCGAGGTTACCAGTCTAAATCCGGGCAACACAAGGATTAGAGGGCCCTAAGCGAACGCAACCTCCCGTGATAGCAAGTATGGTAGGTATGTCATACACACAAATCATATATCAATACTAAGTAAACACGCATCTTAGTAATCACCGTAGTTTAATTGTAGTACTTATCGCATTCTCATACCATCATATAATTTATACAATTTTATATACTCCCGTTTCATAATCATACACGCCATAATTTATTCTCACGTCGTAATAGGCACTCACGTCTCAACTCAAAGTGTCTATTTGATTCGGTCCACAATTATATAATTTACTCCTCATTATATCCCAAATGTCCCAAGTATACTAATACACCATCAACGGAATGTTATCTCCATCCTTGAACAAATTTACGGGACTCCCAAAATCGAAACAGGCCAAAAAGGCCCAAACTGCCAGCTCGTTAGAAGTCTCGTTCGAACGAGGCTGTTCGAACGAGATTTCGTTCGAATGAACTGGGCTATCTAACGAGATCTCGTTCGAACGAGATTATCAAACGGACATCCCTCTCGTTAGAACCCCAAACTGTCAACTCGTTAGAAGCTCGTTCGAACGAGTTCGTTCGAACGACCTGGGTAGGTCTTCTAACGAGTGACCAGATTCAAGCCCAGAAATCCTATCTCGTTTTTCACCAATTTCTACACCTCAAATCTCAACCAAAATTCGTCCCAACAATGTTTAAAGGTCTTTAATCAATCCTAAACATATTAAAGTCACATACTAACGTGTTTTAATGAATTAATTCATCCTCAACATCATTAAATCATCAAGTCTCATCACTTTTCCCCAAATTCTCAAGAACATAAACCCTGGAATTTATAATCATGAGTTTACTCAAATTAGATCCGTTTTTGTTACATCCATCATATATTAACATCAGGGTAATCATCTCTATACGATTCTACATGAAATTTCTTCTCAAAATTTAAGTTCGAAGTCCAAATAAAATGGGTTTTTCATTAACTTTCAAGAACAAATGTAAATCTTAGAATTTTCTAACATGGAAGAAACATTCTCTGAATTAAACGGAATTAAATCACTTGCCTCGAGTGTCTCCGAATTTGGTGTTTATTTGAAGAAGCTTTTTCTGCAGGATTCCTTCTCTCTCTCTCTCCACAAGCCTTCTTCTCCAAAGGTGGCTAGGGTTTGTTTAGGAGACTTAGAAAACCAAATTTTAAAACTCCCCGTAGTCTTATGGGTCAAAATGGTTGGTAGTGGGTTTAGTGGTTAGTTACTCAAATCAGATTATAAATCCTAATTTTCATCATTATTAAATCCCAAAAATACAATATTACCAAACTACCCCTATAAGATGCCGGTATGGCCAAAAAATACCCCGGGGCCCAAACTAAACCCCCGGCTAGTGTTTTCTGACTATCTCGACCCGTCCGGACGCGTTGGCGCACTCAAAACGACCATACGGTTAATAGAATTTAAATTCACTTTTATAAATAAAATAATTATATCCTGACGCGACTGTCACCCGCGTCCCAATAAAATGTCCAAATTCCCGTATATCAATCTCACGACAAATTTCATAATTCAATATTCATATAACATCATATATACTCAATATAGTCAAATACCAACTCACATCTCGCTAGTATTTTATCCGGATTAATTCCCAATTAATTCTCATATAATTAATTAATCCCAAAAATAAATATCGCCAAAAATACGGGGTATTACAGTACACTCACCTTATCCGCTTAATGTGTTCTTCCCTTTCCTTTCTCTGGAACTTGTTCAATAAGTTCTTCCTCCCTTCCTATCATTATTACAATATTATTATCATCATAAGAATATAAACAATCGAAAGAATAACTTAAACATAACCCAATTCATAAGCATTATGTGATGATATTCAAATCATTTATCATAAATGAAGTTCCATCAACGTGCATGTCAAGATATTTAACATATCCAAATCATATCACAAATCAGAATCAACCATTAAAATTTAATCTTTATCATATTGGTTTTCCAATACAAAAGGCAAACCATCTTTTCAAGTTTCCTGGGGTAAGATATGCCAATTTCTTCACCACATAGCAAATCTGCCCTATAGGCTCCTCTATCATTCAGTCAACTTCAAAGAATTTTCATAATTTTTGTACATAATAATTTCCTATGTTCTTCCACACAACTTTAATACACATATTGAGTAATACAAAATTAAAGTTTCATAATTTTCAGACTTCATTTTCTATGTGAAAAGTTTTATCAAACATAGGGCATATCCTAGTGGATTATGCAAATGGCAAGTGTGTGCCGGCTTACAACCATCACCTTGAAAACAACCCCCAAAATAACCAAAAGCTATTTGAAAATCATCTTCGTGTATGTTATATTCATATATGTCTTCTAATATCTCCACTTAAAATTACTTGATTTCAATAAGTATTCAATGATTTATGCCATTTTTAACACAACTAGGTCGGAATAGAACATTAAAGGAAAATCTAACATGATTTAGCATACATAATATCCACATCGGGTATCAATCATGGAAACATATACATATTTTAACATATACAAACATCATATACATTAATTTCCCAAATTAGAATAACTTCACAACAAGGTGATTCAAATCTAGGACTTTAAAGTTAACATTTACGATCCTAGCACAAGTTTGTATGTATGTACTTAAGGCATCCTTATTTTAATACAATTAGGCAATATGGGTATCATTCAAATCTTTGCCAAAATCAGAAATAAAAAATACCAAGTGTAAAACTCATTCATGTGACCAACTTTAACAAAGAGGTAATTACCTTATAAGATCTCCTCGATTTATGGTAATTTTTTTGAAGAATTTTCTTCCTTAACTTCCCCTTTTCTCTCTCCTTAGGCAAAACCTTAAAACCTTCTTATTTCTTATGAAGAAGAAGCTATACATCTGATTTATAATCAGAAAATACATTTTAATGGGTCCAATAGACCTAAAGGTAGTGTTAATGTGTGATTGGTTGGACAAAAGGTTGAATCAAATATTTCCACTAATGACAGATTTGTCCCACATCGGTAAAATCACCATAACTCACTATTACAGATTCCTATTTACTCCCACTTTGCGGCTACGTGTAGCAAACTTATATATATATAAAACTTCCATATTTTGTATTTTTCCGAAATCATAAAACTAGTATGCTTAATATGGGCTCGAACAAGACAATAACAATTTACCAAAAATCTCAAAACTTTAACATCTAGCAACCAAACATCATCTATTTCGCACCAACACCCTAGTTTACTTTTATAAACATAATGATTCATTAAAAAATACTTCATAATTCATTTAACCACATAATTAATTATGTTTTTAAACATGTTATCATCGATAATAAGCTCAATTCGAATCTAATGAAAACATCATATATATCACGTGAGTATGCACCCTCTAAACAAGATACTTAAAATGTTTAATACCCATCACCCAACATAACAATGATAACTTATACTTAATCTTGTAACTAACATTACTAATCATGTTTACGGCCTTACAATTCTACCCATCTTAAAAAATTTTGTCCCCAAAATTTAACATCAATGTCACTTACCAAACACGGGGATACTGTTTCCTCATGTTATCTTCCCTGTCCCAAGTTCCTTCTTTAATTTTAATGGCTCATCCACAACACTTTAAGTACAAAAATAACTTTATTCCTTAATACTTACTCCTTACGATCAATAATTTCCACCCAATTTCAACACACATATTGAGTAATATAAAATTAAAGTTTCATAATTTTTAGAGTTCATTTTCTATGTCAAAAGCTTTATCAAATTCAGGGGTTATCCATGTGGATTATGCAAATGGCAACTGCGTACCGACTTACAATCATCACCTCAAAAACAACCTCCAAGACAAACCAAAAGGTATTTAATACTCATCTTCGAGTATTTTATATTCATGTATGTCATATAACATCTCTGATTGGAATTACTCGATTTCAATAAGTATTCAATGATTTATGCCATTTTTAACACAACTAGGTCAGAGTAGAACATTAAAGAAAAACCTAACATCGTTTAGCATACATAAACTCTACCTCGGGTATTAATCGTGGAAACATATACTAAACATGTTTTAACATATACACACATCATATACATTAATTTCCCAAATTATAATAACTTCACAAGAAGGTGATTCAAATCTAGAACTTTAAAGTTAACATTTATGATCCTAGGACAGGTTCTTATGTATGTACTTAAGACATCCATGTTTTAATACAATTACACAATATGTGTATTATTCTAATCTGTATCAAAATCAGAAAAAAATACCAAGTGTAAAACTCATTCATGTGACCAACTTTAACAAATAGGTAATTACCTTATAAGATCTCCTCGATTTATGGTAATTTTTTTAAAGAATTTTCTTCCTTAACTTCCCCTTTTCTCTCCCCTTAGGAAAAACCTTAAGACCTTCTTATTTATTATGAGGAAGAATCTATACAGATGATTTATAATAAGAAAATATATTTTAAGGGGTTCAATAGACATAAAGGTAGTGGTAATTTGTGATTTGTTGGACAAAAGGTCTGATCAAACAATTTCACTAACAAAAAATTTGTCTTACATTGGTAAAATCACCATAGCTAACTATTACGAACCCCGATTTACTCCCACTTTGAGTCTATGTGTAGAAAACTTAGATATATACAACTTTCATATTTTGTGTTTTTCCAAAACCATAAAACTAGTATGCTTAATTTGGGTTGAATAGGAGAGCAACACTTTACCAAAAATGTCAAAGCTTTCACATTTGGCGACCGAACATCGTCAATTTCGCACCAACACCCTAGTTTACTTTTATAAACATAATGGTTCATTAAAGAATACTTCATAATGCATTTAACCATATAACTAATCATGTGTCTAAACTTGTTATCACCGATCATAAGCTCAAACAGAATCCAATGCAAACAACATATATATCACGTGAGTATGCATCCTCTAAACATGATACTTAAAATGTTTAATACCCATCACCAAAACTAGAAATCATAACATATACTTAATCATGTAACTAACATTACTAATCATGTTTTAGGGCCTTATAATTCTATCCCTCTTAAAAAATTTTGTCCCCAAAATTTAACATCAATGTCACTTACCAAACATGGGGATATTGTTTCCTCATGCTATATTCCCTTTCCTAGGTTGCTTTTTTAATGTTAATTGCTCATCCACAACACTTTAACTATGGAAATATGTTTATTCCTTAACAATTTCTCCTTACAATGAAGAATTTCCATCGATTCCTCGATGTACGATAAATCTTCTTTCATAATATCTTCAGTTTCTTTATCATTTATATGTAAGGATAATCATCTAAAGATTTCTTATCAATGAAAATTAATGTTCAACTGATATATTACTTCATACCTTTTTACACATATGTCGAACATTCAAACATAATAGACTATCGATTTTATCATCTTATATTCACAATGAGTGAACATTTTTAATAAACCTAGTATCATTCTTTACGTTTCTCCCTTCATTCCTATAGTCTATCCTTATCATCGTGTAATATTTCAAATCATGAATATTCTATTACAAGACTAGATTCTTATACTTCATCTCTCAATCTTCCATTCAATACCAAATCACGTGTTTGACTTTAACTACTATCCACATCATCTCTGAAGTTTAAGTGTATGTTAAATACCGTTGTTACAATCCTTCATCCAAATATAACCTCACTACTTTTCATAAATTTATAATGAATAATTATTCACTAAATGTCTATTTTTAACCAGGATTCCATATTCACTTCATGTTTATTGTGTAGTCATGCACTAGGAACTCAATATAACTTCTCACTATATTCCTTTTTCAACTGTCTAATTGTTATTTAACTAAACATACAATGACCTGAACAAATCATCCATCCAACACAATAACTTTACAATCATAATCGTACCCCAATCCATAGTGACAATATCAGTTTTTTTCCACATTCATCAATATTATTCTTAAAGTAACACCATATAATATGTATATATGTCTTCAAAATATTTTCAAACATCTCTTGTGCATGATATCGTAGGGAATACATGATAGTTTTATGCACCAATAACAATACACTCACTTTACCAATTTGGTAACATGGATGTTAAACGTAACATAACCACTTCAAACCTTAAACATACTTACCAACCCCATAATACTTCTTTATCTATTATATGTCATATTTCTTTCGAATATCCTATATAAGTACCTTGATGTATCATATTATGTTATCTCACATAGCATATTATCCTTACACATACTTCTTGGTAACTCATTATAATGTCAACCATATATTTTATGACATACCCTTAGTAGTTATACATACGTACAATAACAAGTGCCATTCAATATTGACCCAAACTATTTGTCAATATTCAAACCTGATTAGCATCTTTCCCATACTCGTAGACAACACATAATCTTAAAAGGACTCCTCAATATGTTTAAACTCCCAACTATTTAACACCTCATCTCAACTTTACTATTCATATAAGCATTTCAAAACATCACAAGAGTAGTATCCACTACATGTACTTATACTATTAAAGATGTACATCTCAACTCTCGTTACTCTTTTCTTCTACTTATCATAATTCACTATGAACCCATATTAGGATCAATTGTGATATATTGACTAGTAATTGAATTTTAAACCATTTTACATATTAAATTTAAACATATATAAATTATAATATTCTCACTTCCCCTTTATTATGGTAATCTTCATTTTGTTCACGCTTTAACAATTTAAGTCTCATCATAATTGTGTAATAGTAGTTCTCCTCAACTCTCATCCTTTTATGGAATATGGCTACCAATACATCAGTCTCCCATATAGTTGAGTTGTGCACCCCTTCATGGCTTACTAAGTAACACGACTCAAGTCCACATATACCAGTATAGGAAGAAATCACTTCTAATACTTCACAATTTTTCATACAACATTTTGTCTTTAAGAATTTTCTTCAATGATGTGTTTGTCCATACCACATATAAAACAATGCAATGATTCTTATTAAAATACCTATATTCGCTGTCATCCCCGAGTAAACATCAACATCTTATTTCCTTTCCTTCAAGATCCTTACACATCAAATAGCGTACAACAATATATGCACATAGCTGACAAATGTTAGTCAATAAATCCAATCTAAAACTTAATAACAAATCCTTCGTGTCCATGTCTCGAGAATATGTATCCTTTAAAATTGAATACTTATGACTTAAAATAATTTCTATGTCCACTGCCAAATCTAGGCACGTCTAACTCCAGAACCTCTAAAACCTAGGCTCTGATACCAAAAGCTAGCGCACCCCAACCCAGTTACTTATAATTAAGTTTGAATGTCAAATTCAGTCAAACCATTATTGCGTTAACCAAACTATAAACATGAGTATCCTGTTTGAGACATCAACATGTATCCATAAAACTAAAAACTTTGACAATTTTAACGTCAGTATTCTTATTCAGACTTACTTAAAGGATAAGTAGGCTTAGATTTACCGCATTTATATTTTACCAATATCATGATTTTATGCACTCCTTGACAACCCCATCCGACCTCCTTGATTAAGCAGTGATATCACTATACCTGAAAAACATAACCACATAAACCATGAGCAAAATAACTAAGTGAATGCATCACTACTACACTATTGCATAATATTAAATGCATTAAACCATATCCATATAATAATGTATAAACTTATTCGGCCCATTCATGATGAATGATCCAACTTTCCAAATCATGATTCACATATCCTATCTGAAATAGACAATTCTCCCCTTTCTTGATCGAGGAGTAACCCCTTATCTGTAATAGACATTTCTCCCCCATTCCAATGCGGGGAGTAACCTCCCATTATGGTAGATCGAAATGAAAAATTTTGTGTTCATAATGTTCTAATCATATCCATAACCATTTATAAATACATCTTACTAGTGAGTAATATTTTGATCATATCCATGACCATGTATAACTACATATTAACAGTGAGTAATATTCTCATCACATCCAAAACCATTTATAAATACATCTTACCAGTGAGCAATATTCTGATAATATCCATAACCATGTATAAATACATCTTACTAGTGAGTACACCCAACTTGGACACTTGATGGGTTCTTCCCTTGTCTTTATTTGGCACTTGTTCAACCAGTTTTTCATCCCTTCCTATCATTCTTACAATATTAGTATCATCATAGAAATATAAACAATGCAAATAATAACTTAAACATAACCCAATTTATAAGCATCATGTAACCCCATTCAAATCATTTATAAAAAATGAAGTCCCATCCAAATTCATATCAAGATATTTAACATATCCAAATCACAATCAACCATTATAATTCAATCTTTATCATATTGGGTTTCCAATACAAAATACGTATCATCTTTTCAAGTTTCCTAGATTAAGATATGCCCATTTCTTCACTACATAGTAAATCTGCCCTATAGGCTCCTTTATCGTTCAATGAACTTCCAAGAACTTTCATAATTTTTTTACATAATAACTTCCCATGATCTTTCACCCAATTTCAATACACATATTGAATAATAGAAAATTAAATTTTCATAATTTTTAGCATTCATTTTCTATGTCAAAAGCTTTTTCAAACTCAGGGCATATCCAAGTGAATTATGCAAATGGAATATATGTACCGACTTACAACCATCACCTTGAAAAAAAAAACAAGCCAAACGAAAATGTGTTTGATACTCATCTTCGGGTATGTTATATTAATGTATGTCATGTAACATCTCCAATTTGAATTACTTAATGTCAATAAGCATTCAATGATTTATGCCATTTTTAACGCAACTAGGTCAAAATAGAACATTAAAGCAAAACCTAACACGATTTAGCATACATAATCTCTACCTCGGGTATCAATCATGGAAACATATACTAATCATGTTTTAACATATACAAACATTATACACATTAATTTCCCAAATTAGAATAACTTCACAAGAAGGTGATTCAAATCAAGGACTTTAAAGTTAACATTTACGATCCTAGCACAAGTTCTTATGTATGTACTTAAGACATCCTAGTTTTAATACAATTAGGAAATATGGGTATCATTAAAATAATTGTCAAAATCAGAGACAAAAACATATGAAGTGTAAAACACATTCTTATGAGCAACTTTACCAAAGAGGTAATTACCTTATAAGATATCCTCGATTTATGGTAATTTTTCGAAGAATTTTCTTCCTTAACTTCCCCTTTCTTCTCTCATTCGAAAAAAACCTTAAAACCTTCTTATTTATCACGAGGAAGAATCTATACATCTGATTTATAATTATAAAATACTATTTAAGGTGTCTAATAGACATAAAGGTAGTGGTAATGTGTGCTTGGTTGGACAAAAGGTCCAATCAAAGATTTTCACTAATAACATATTTGTCCCACGTTGGTAAAATAACCATAACTAACTATTATGAACCCCGATTTACTCCCACTATGTGTCTATAAGTAGATGACTTATATATATATATATACATACACACACTAGGGTATGCCCATGCCTGAAGGCACACTGAAATTTTTTCGAAGTGTACGTCGGTCTTGAACCTCGTATAAACAAAAGGTCGACATCTTGAACCACGTATTAAATTGAGTGTCAAAATTATTAACCGTGTAAAAATTGTCATCTATTTTCATGTTAACTTAGGTGTAGAAATTGTTAACTGTGTCAAAATCGGGTTTCAGTAGACATGATTAGACACGACCCAACACGACACGATTAAACCAATTACTAAGTAATTAAAAAAATAGTGGATCTAAATAGAGCCGATAGTAGATCTACATAAAATCTATATCATAACCTTAATTGGGTCACTATCGTGTCGTTATTATGTCCTTATCAGGTCAATTCCATGAAAACAAATTGAACACGAACACGACATGACCTGGCCGCAAAGACTGTGTCAATTTCATTTCGTTTCCAAAATAACCATTAACCCGATTTAATTCTTTACAACGCATTTTTTTACCAAATAAAAGTGGAATTACATATAAACCAAATTCAAACTATGACACAACCGTGTACCCAGTTGGGAGGTCAAGAATGTTACACCACTCTATGCTGTAAGATTTTTCCCAACTATAGCCATGATGGATCCACATAAGAGGATTCGCAACGGACTCTCGTGGAGTAATTCCATGCCGCCATCATTCTCATATGACATATTATCTATGATTTTGATCTTCTAGAACTATTGGGGGAGTCTATAAACAAAACTTCTAACATTATGTAATTGTTTCATAATAACAAACCCAACATCATTGTTCTTTTGAAAACCCAAATCCCATGGATCTCATCGCATTTGTCGAACGGGTTCCCACTTCCCCTTTTACGCCACTCAAAGGATGTTTCGCCCTCTCCTGGAACTTGATCCACAATATTCTCCTGCTACAACTCTCTGACATTTATTATATCGATTTTTTGTAGAAGATCGAACTGATTTATCCATAGATGCTCCAAACTCAGAAGGGGATTCTTTGGTTTGAAAGATAGGATCGACACCAAATTTAGAACTATGTATTATATCTCCGCGATTATAAAATTCACCAAATATGGAGAGAAACACGGCATATACGTTACTTGTAAACAATCAATGTATATGTATTTGAATCGAAATATAGTCCAACTGTACCAGTTTTGGGGGCATTAATTAGAAAGACAAATAAGTGGATTTACTTACTTTGGTTGGATGAAGAGCCGCACGAAGGTGTGAGGAAAATGGAGAGAGTGAGACTTCACCTTCCTACATCTGACAGCTGAAGAGAGTGAGATCCGTAAATTTGTAAAAGAACAACCATCTTAATATCTCTTAATTTCAGTTTGCATAAACATATGACAGCAGAAAAGTTATGTGAGTTGAAATTAAAAAACATGGGTACACACCAGTTAAATTTGATGGCACGTTGGCAATGTTATGAAATAATGCACGTGAGTATTATGATAGTCATTAAAACGTAATGATTTAGTTTTGTATTATAATCAGCTTAGTGATTTGGGATGGATATCAAGATGAGCAGGCATACCTTGGCTCTCCTGTGAAGTCGTGCACATAATTTCATGATGCAATTAAAAAAAAATATGTGAAAATTTTACTAATAAACAAATACGATGTTCGTTAACAAAAAGTACTAATAATGTTCAAATAAAATGATTTGATTGTACTGAAGCAAGGAAAGTCCTTTGCACGTGCTCATCTCAGCATTTGAATAGCTGGAAATTGGCAAAGTTTAATTTATGTCCATCTTCAACGTCGGCCTTCTTCACTGCCTTGATTATCACCACCGTCTACATCAACGACCTCCACTTCTGCTTATAACTGCGAATTTTTGGAGCAAGAGTGAGACGGGGTTAAAGAGGGTAATGATTTATGAAACCCTTTTAAAAATTTCCACTTATCCAAACATATAATGAATCGCATATCTGCAAAAGGTTACATATGCATTCCTAAGACCTTCAAAATAATTAAAATGCAGTATATGTGACTACTATACAAAGTGGATAACTTAAAATGCAGCATATGGAAGACCTGATCACCAGATAATGACATCAAACCTGATCATGTCATGATAGTTATTTGGGAGATTGAGAAGGCAAGTATGATACACCAGACCTGCTCATCAGATTGGCTCGATCCATCAAGATGAGAAGTTTAGACACGATGTATATGGCCAACACAATGATTATGGAAGAAGTTTAGTAACATTCAAAACGCATTACCGTTTATTTTCAAACTGTTTGAAATAGTATAATTAAAAAAAATAATGATTAATGGTTTTTAACTATTACTAACGGTGTATGGCGGTAAAAAAATTATAACAGATAAAACAGATAGAAATCAGTGTACATTGTAACAAAAATCAGTGTACATTGTAAGAGATAAAAATTATTATAGATTTGATTTCAAATCAGTGTACATTGCTGAGTGTTGGGGTTGGGGATGTGTTTGTACCATTTGACTCACTCAATCGAGGAATGTTGTCTCTACTCTAATGAAAGCTTCGGATGACATTCTTGAGATTGGTGTCCATGCACTGTTGAAAACAGGGACGAAAAAAACTCAAATGAAAAAAACATTATAGAATTAATGCTTTAATATATAGTATAGAATAAATATACATATAGATAACTACAGAGAAGAAACAAAAAAGAAAGATAAATATTTATAATAGTATCTATATACTATAATGCCCTGGCACTTGCCAAACATCTTCTTGCATTTTCATGTATATATAGTAAACAAATCTTTCAAACGTCTTCAAACATCGTTGTATATATACATACTACAACGATCTGCCTATGACTTTCCAAATTTACTACAATTCATTAGTGCTATTCAACACTATATTTATAACGTAAAGAATTTCCCTACATTACACGTCCTTATCATGCTAAACAACCTGCTACATGAAAACTAAATAATATACATGGTAAAAATTAGTTCTCATGATTAATTGAATGCGTTCTCATGAAAACGGATTGATTAAAAAGGTGGCGTTGAATACCACTGATGACTTCAATTGAAATCTTTAATGGGCACCAATTAGTACTCGATTAAGCACCAAGAACTCTACTAATCCAGCAACTTCTTCTGATTGATCATAACACCCTAAAGGAATGGTCTGCAGGATTCCTTTCTATGTCTTCAGCAAGATTGGCTGTTATATCAGATTCAATAACTTCAGGAGATACAACATTAACATTTATATTTTTACTTGTATATTCTTTTGCAATACTTTTTGTAAAGCCAATCACTCCTGCTTTGTAGTATTGTAATTGGCCTGCTCAGCATTGCCGACCAAACCAACGTCAAATGCTATGTTGATTATTCTCCCCTTTCTCTTTTTCATCATGATTTTAGCTGCAACCTGAGTTCAGAGAAATACTCCCGTCAGATTCAAATTAGCTCTGAATTCAATCCCTCACTAATCTTAGAAGGCGTCCTCAATTTAGAATTAAAAAACAATTGTTATTTCAAAAACGTTTAAGGAGATAGAAAATTAAAGTTAAGGTAATTCAGAAACAAAAAATAATAATGAAGACAAAAAATAATAGACTCTACAAGAAGACGAACAAAAATACTGGGGCCATAATAAAAGAGATCAAGGAGATGGTTAGAACGAGAGTTATGTCTTGGGGGAAGGGGAGAAGAAGCTACATCAACTGGATGGCATGCATGAGTTGGGGTATCCATGAGAGTGCTTTGGAGTATATGCATTCTTAAGGCTTGTTAGGACCTTCGTCCATTGTTTCTATGTTTTTCCATTTGGGGTATGCCCCTTTGGAGGTTTGAGGTTTTTCCTTTGATTTGTTCCGGTGGTTGTTTTGTTTATAATATACATAATCCCCCCCCCCCCAAAAAAAAAAATAATAATAATGAAAGACGAATACTCAATTTTGAAAAACAAATCACTGCACGGAGAACCAAATTATTTATTATTGAACAAAACATATACAACCCGAAACCTAAGTTGCTAAATTATTTCTTTCTCATCCATTCAAAAATGCATCCAACCATAAATATGTGTTTTGTCAAACATCATTCATGAATTATGTAGAGTGGAATAATATATAAAAAGAGTAACAAAACCCAAATAAATAATTTTCTTAGTAATCACAAAGTGGTATACCTGAAATTTGGTCACAAAGTATAACATGAACCCTAAAAACCCATGAAATGTGGAAACCCCAGAAATTTTCTCAGCAATCACAAAGTGGTACACCTGATTTCAATTGTGATGTGGTGAATCAAAAAACTCCATAGAAGTGAAAAATTAGAAGAGTAAGTGACCGATAAAGATCGAGGAACTGATTGTTAGACCTGTAAAATAAATTAACTCAAGATCAGATCATATATTGATAGTCCAACGGTTGTAGTCTAAGAAATTGAAATAAAGCCCTAAATATAGAGAAATCAAAATCAAGAGAAGAGGAGGATCGCGCTATAGACATAGAGAAGAGAGCGAGATGAGGAACATTCGAAGCCCTAAATTATAAAGCCTACAGGAAACCCTAAACAAACATTCGAAGCCCTAGACTACAAAGCAAACAGCAAGTCGTGATTTTAGACACACCAAATCGTGCTTAAAAAAAATCACCTAACTGAACGATAACTTGAACATTACAAATTAAAATACCCACCAAATCGTGCTTTTAGACCTAACACAAAATTGTAAAATTAAAAATAACAAAGACTACATGAAAATATGGTAAATGTAAAATAACAATGAGAGAGATGCGTTACCTGTAAAACTCCAACAAAGAAAAAATTAGTTCATACATTGAAAGAGAGAAAAGGATAGACATCACATAGAGAAGCATGTTGGGAGAGAAGCCGAAGAGAGAGAAGAAAGAATGTAGGGAAAAATAGTGAGATGCCAGAGTGAGAGAATAGAGTGAAGGAGAAAAATGAGACAAAAATGGTATAACCCTATTGTACCCTTCATTTTGAATTTTGAAGGAGATGGGGAATAAATTATAGTGTCTCAAAAGAGGGGGAAATCAAAAATTTCAAGAGTAAAAGAGGTAGTGCAAGAAAAACTCATAAAGATGACATCATCTTTTCATCTTTTGACATACATCAGTTTCCTACTTTATATATATATATATATATATATATATATATGGAGAGAGAGAGACAGAGAGAGAAAATTCATCTTTTGTGTTTTTCCAAAACCATAAAACTAGTATGCTTAATTTGGGTCGAATAGGAGAGCAACACTTTACCGAAAATGTCAAAGCTTTCACATTTGGCGACCAAACATCGTCAATTTCGTACCAACACCCTAGTCTAATTTTATAAACATAATGATTCGTTAAAAAATACTTCACAATGCATTTAACCACATAACTAATCATGTGTCTAAACTTGTTATCACCGATCATAAGCTCAAACAGAATCCAATAACAACATATATATCACGTTAGTATGCATCCTCTAAACATGATACTTAAAATGTTTAATACCCATAACCAAACTTATCAATCATAACATATACTTAATCATGTAACTAACATTCCTAATAATATGTTAGGGCCTTATATTAATAGAGTAGGAATCATTGTCAATCTCCAAATTACATTAAGTGCCTACAAGTTGAAAGGTGAAACGGATTACCGGTGGTAAGCTTGATCTTGTAGTTATAATGTAAATACGTTAACTTGGCCACAATTTGAAGAAATATTCTTCACAGAGTATTTTTTCAAAACGGAGCGAGTTCAATTAACCGTAGATTTCTTAAGGTTACAACAAGTTGGTGTGTATATGGCTCGGTATGAAGAAAAGTTCACCAAGCTGTACCGTTATGGCATTGAATGTGTGGATACTGAGACAAAAAATGCAAGCAGTTTGAAAGATAACTACATCCAAGAATCAAATTTTTTTTGCCCCTTGCACATTCGAGATTTTTCTCAACTTATTGAAGTTGCAGTAATTATTGCAAGAAATTATTTAGGTTTTGTATGTTCGCCTCATCCCATTACTGGAAATAATCATGTCTTGAGGACTTTTACTTCACCCACGAACACAACCTTATCCTAATATTAATGGGAAAGTTTATTCGTAAATCCTCCATAGCACCACCTATCCATTGATTCGTTGTCATGAATGTCAAGAACTACGACATATTCACCACAGTGTCCTGAGTTGAAACCTTCTATAATCCGTCATTAGTTAGGAAACCCTTGGATAATTCAAAACCCTCGTCATATGCAAAATCATCGTAGGTCGAAGCTTATCAAGAAAATTGAACCAGTCCCTTGTTGTGGAAAGAATTGTGCTATACTGCCTATGCGAAATTCACATGGAATGATAAAGGTATAATACTCTTTCAAAATTTTCCCGCTCATATTTTATTTGATTCTGGTTCAACACAATCGTTTATAAGAATTAAACTAGCTATAGTTTTACTAATTGACCCCACATTTTTCACTACTCCCTCATAAATAGAATTACCCATGGGTGAAATTAGTACACCTACCCAAGGGTATGAAAAGTGTAAAATTTAGCTAGGATTATATACTTTTTGTCAAATTGATAATTTTGGATATTTGCGGATTCGATATTATTATTGGGATTGATGTACTGTCAAGACGTCATGCTTCTATCAATTGTCATGCAAAGATAATTTATTTTCAAGACCAAGAAAATTGTCCCTTTATGTTTCAAGGAATAGGCCATTCTGAATCCTCGACCTCCCAAATCCAAAACTTCTCTTCCTTGATTCCCAGAATTTTGGAACAATTCGAAGACGTTTTTTCCTAAAGAGTTGCCAGCTATGTGTGACACCCCACCTAATAAAATACCGGGCGATCACTCTTGCATCAAATTAAAATAGGAGTTGCATATGGTTCATTCTTAGCATCACTGTCGAAAACCAATTTAATTACTAATGACCTATTAGGCTGGCGTCAAAAAATTTATTTAACTAATTTTTTTAAACAAACCATTTAATAAAAACATCCACACAGTATTTACAGAAGTGAAACTGAGATGAAATAAAATAACCGAACACTCGGTTTAATAATAATACAACCAAATTGGATTCTTCATAAAAAGGCAGAAAAAGAATAAATAAATGCGGTTGAGTTATTGGCCCGAATATTTATACAGTACCTCCTATCTAGATTACAAGGATAAAAGTGTTTACAGTAAACCTTTATACATACACAACTACTGAAGTAGACGTCAGACTCGAAGGAATCGTCATCCAGGCATCCCTAAGTCTGGTCACCTATATATATACATATATAGAAAAAGAGAGGAAAATAGATAAACGGGCCAGAGCCCGAGTTGTGAAAATATTTTGCAAGAGTATAAATGATTTATTTATGAAAAATATGTTTTTATCTCATATTTAAATTGGTATCGCACTCCCATGAGATACCCCTTACCTCTGTTCTAATGGTGCATCCCTATCGCATCTCTCTAAACATCCTAGTCAAGCTACCCTACATAACTATTCCATCCCACTCAAACTCTGAAAGTTCTAAGTAAACCGAGTATTAAGGGCTAAACTTCTCCCCAGTCTCAACACTGTGCCATGTTCATGCGTGGGGTGTCTCGTGAAGTGAAATCCAACAAGGAACCCCCCCGATACACTACTAGTTGGCAGTGTCGATCGTCGAGATCCAATAGACCCTCACTATACAACGTATATATGTACATACACATATAATTATATACATTATCGTACTCACTTCTCATATATACTTCACAATATACATCCGGTTAAAATCTCCCGGAATGAGAATTAATCTTTATTCATTTTATCTCTTTATTCTAGTTAGAGATATATAATATCTTATTCTCATACACAGGTATTATACTATACACACAAGTATAATAACCATCCAAACGAGCTATAACTCGAGAATGCAGTCTCATAGTGCCTATCCAAAATCCGAGTTTTCTCACTATACCATGGTACCAAGCCAGACTCTCTCCTGGTCATGGTAAACAAATACATATCGGTGGAGGCAGTCATGTTCCCTCTGCAAAGTGGAATACAAACATCCCACTCGAACGCGGGACGAGATGACCTGGGGATATACTCACCTTTCTCCTCAAGCCAGGAGATTCACCCATATCGCGCAACCTCCCTGGATATCACTAGAGAAAATATATAATTCTGCTGTTCCAACCCTACGCCAAGGAAAAGCCCGTGGAAATCAGCCTCTAAAATACACATATACCAATCACACACAGATATATATATGTATTCGTAACATATAATATATACTATAATCACATTGTGTGTGTGTGTGGATATATATATATATCACTCCTCAAATGTATACATGGCTATAATTGCCAATCTCGTAATGATATTTTAGTATTCCTTTACTTAAATATACCTCACACCTTGATCACTATTAGGGATTTATATACTCTCCAAATATTCCAAGTCACAACTATATAATAAGTATATCCTTAACTTATCTTGAGCCTATAACCCCAAATTTCCATCCTAGCCGCCTCATAGGATTTACCCAATAATAAATGGCCCTTATCTATTTGATCCACATAAATATACATGTATATGTTTACTGAATAATTTCTCCAAATGTCACTCTCTTCCTAATCATTCGATAAGTCCACCCCCCAGATTAATCTCTCAAATAACCCAAGGTCAAATTCATAATTCCTCAAGTCATCTAGAAAATAACTTTACTTAATACTCTAATTTAAAAAGCCCCTAAACATAAAACTCAAAGAGGAGAAGGAATAACAATCTCCATAATCTATGGCTGAAAATAGAGTGTCGGTCGACCGGCCCTGGACCCCCGGTCGATCGAGGTTTGTAATTAAGCCTAACTACCCATTAAGTAGGCCCTTCTTCATTGACGCGGTCGACCGGCCATAGGGGCGCGGTCGACCGGTCATATCTGTCGCTGGTAAATCTGTTTTCCAAAATGCCCAAAACCAAACCCAAACTCCATTTTTTTGGCCTCAAATCTCCACCAATGACACTATATTCATCTGATTAGTGGTTTCTAACTAATACATTAATAAATTTGGAGGATTAAACAAAATTTCTTAGATCTGGTCCTAAAAACCCATTAAGCCATAGTTTTCTCATTTCCCCCATTTCAACTCATTTCTTCACTCAATTTACATGGTTTGAACACTATAAATCATTAAGATTTTAAATTACATCACTATGTAAACTCATACTCAAATTTTCACAAATTTATTTTAAGGGTTCTAATCCAAAATCATATAGTTTACCAACTATAATATGAGATATATGCAGAAAATGAAATAAAGAAAGTACACACTTGCCTAGAGGACAAAATTTGACGACCTCGAGTCGAATCCCGCAGAGTTTGGATGGAACCTCCCTTTTTTTCCTCTTTTCTCTCTTCCTTTCCTCTCTTTTTTATTTTCTCTCCTTTCTTTCCTTTCTCCCACTCTCTCTTGTCTTATATAGTAGAGAATAAGGGTTTATCCCTTTAAAACCCAAAAATGACTCGTTTACTCAATTACGAGTCCTTACCATTCCAAAAATTCTCAGAGTCCAAACATTACTCCCGGATACTCTATTCTAACTATCTCGTCCATTCCAAAACTAACCGAACTCTCGAAATCTCCATCTGAGGTACATGACCGCAATCCACCAATTAAATCCAATACACCTCAATGCGGTTTTCCCATTAAAATATTATCCTTTGTCACTTTACCCAACTGCGACATGTAATTAAAATAGTCCAACTCATTTACTTAATCCCCAAAAGTAAATATAACATTCATCAAAAATCATTTAATCCTTGAAAACCTCATAAATTACTATTCATGATAATTTCTTTAATTCCCAAATTTACACTTATGAATTTAATTTCCCATAAACGTGTGGGGTATTACACTATGCCCCCTTCCCAAGAAAATATAATTTACCATTAATCTCTATCCCAACACTTCTCTTACTCCGATACCTTTGTATCGAATGGCTACTTTAGAACTTCAAGAACTTTGTAACCAAATCGATGATCTTCTGGAATTTTTTTTTATTCACCTTAGTTCATCTCCTTGGGGTGCACCTGTATTATTTGTCAAGAAACACGATTGAATCTTTAGGTTATGCATAAATTATCGTAAGCTAAACTCCATAACTATTAAGAATAAATATCCTATACATAGAATTGGAGATTTATTCGATCAACTTAGAGGAGTGAGAGTCTTTTCTAAAATAGACTTACGATATGGTTACATTAATTACCAGTATGGGAAGAAGATATTCCAAAAACTACTTTTTGAACTCCTTATGGACATTTCGAATTCACCTTAGTGTCTTTTGGATGAACCAATGCCCCTGCATCTTTTATGAATCTTATGCACATAATCTTTAGACCTTTTCTTGACCAATTTGTTATCGTGTTTATTGATGATATTCTTGTCTGTTCCCAAAGTCATATAGATCATGCCCAACATTTTGAGATAGTATTGGGCACTTTAAGAAACCATATTATATGCTAAGGAGAGCAAGTATGATTTCTCGATGAAAGAATTGAAATTCTTAGGGAACATGATTTCTGAAAGTGGAATCCAAGTTGATCCATCCAAAATTTCATCCATTTTATAATGGAACAACCCCACCAATGTCACTGAAATAAAGAGTTTTCTCAGATTAGTAGGTTATTATCGCCACTTCATAGAATGATTTTCCTGAATTGCTCTTCCATAATTAAAGCTAACTAGGAAGGAAGTACCATTTGTATGGACTGCTGAATGTGATCAAGCATTCAAAATTTTAAAGGACAAATTAATCATTGCTTATGTCCTAACTATTCTTTTGAGTGATATAAGCTACGATGTGTATATAGATGCCTCGTTACAAGGCTTAGGGTGTTTCTTGCTGCAAAGAGGAAGAGTAGTAGAGTATGGATCATGACAACTCAAAACCCATGAATGAAATAACATTATCCATGATTTAGAATTAGCTGTCGTGGTCTTTGATTTGAAGATATGGAGTTGTTACCTTTATGGTGAAGAATTTCAAGTCTTTTCTAATCTTAAAAGGATAAAATATATATTCACTCAAAATAATTTGAATCTAAGAAAATGACGTTGGATGAGATTTTTCTAAGATTATTGGTTTAAATTATACTGCCACCCGGGAAAAGGAATTGTTGTAGAAGGTGCTTTAAGACGTAATCCAATTAGGAGACTCCAATTCTTGATATCTTATGATATTGTTCCTACCATAGAGAAATATGACCTTCAATCAACCCTGCCTTTCTCAAAATTTTCCAATATAATTGCTTATCTAGAATTGAGAAAGAATATTTTAGCATAAAAATTCCCAGATCCATTTACACAAAAAGTCCAACATGAAACCCATGACTTCTCATATAATAAGAAAGAAGGCCAACGATTTAGAAATAGCTTATATGTTCTAATGAATAATCTCTTCTAGAATAAGTATTTTAGGAATCCCATTGTAAGGACATTTTTATCATGTCCGAAATATTACATTTATGTATGTCGTACACCGCTCCATTTGGCACGTCTCTACACGATCTCACACGACGGCCTCAATTCAAATTTTGGGAATCAAGCATTCATCATCTCCATCATGTGTCCCACATCTACCTCAACGACTTCACGTTCCATGATTTTAGGGACTTAATGCAAGTTGTACACAAGAGAAGTCAAAATAGTGAAAGAAGGCAAGATATGGAAGTTCAAGGAATTTTGGTAATTTTATATTCATTGTTCGGAGGTCCAGTCAACTGGAAAGTTGAAGATCTCATCGTAAATAATATACTGGAAGAAACGACACCAAAATCCAAGCCACGATGAAGAAGTTATGGGTCTTTCAAAATGGAGAAAAATCTAAGAAAAAAACCTTGGAAAAATGCCAAGTGTTTAAGCCCCAAGTTCCAGCGAATTTTTGCGAACTGAAAGCCAAACCAGTTCGGGGGGCGAACCGATTTGCGGTACACCCGAACCGGTTGGAGGTACCTGATGATGGCAAGTGTTTTAAAATCTCGAAACTTTTTTTGGTTTCCTTATAAAAGCCAACTTTGGGGGAGTTATTTCATAAGACTTGGAGAGACGATTTTGAGAGTTCTATTATCTCAAGTCTTCATATTTTTGAGTCCTAAAACTCATGTTTTTTATTCAGACATAATTGCCATACCTTTGTGAATCCTTTTGAAATCCAAGAACACAACTTTGGTTTTGTTCATACTTGTGGAGAAGCCGTCTTTCTTATTCATTGCTGCCCTCCTGGAAAGGGAAAGTTCCGGTCGGCGAATTTATGGAGAAGCCATTTCTCTTCTTAATTGCTTCCCATCTGGAGTTCTTGCGGGAGATTCCAGTCGAGACATCGAAATTGACGCCTGAGGGTATTTCGTATGTCGCTCTTATTTTCATTGTAATCCGTATAACCGTTTTTAAAAATTATAGTGAAAATAAAAAGGTTTTGCCCCTTTAGGGGATTTTTCTTGAAATTATTTGTTTTATCCTGCATGCTTTATTTTATTGGATAAATCATCTAGATGCATGTTTTGGGGTTTAATTGAAATTTGGGATTAATTAAAATTCGATGTTATTTGAGAAGTCGCAATATTTCGGTTGTAGCGACGTTTACAAATTGGTATCAGATCCTGTTGCACTAAGTTATTGTGTTTGATCCTATTTTTTCATAAAAATGGCTTTCGGTGGTTTTGATGATATTAGAACTCAAGTGTTTGAAAACTCTATTTGGAATTCTTGTGTGAAATATGTTTTTAAATCTGTTGTTAAAAGGAAAGAATCTCAGATATGTCATTATTGTGAGGGGATTGGCCATAACATAGATGAGTGCCCCACTAAAATTAGGGGCAGTTTTAACAAACCAATTGTTTGTGTTGCTACCCTTACTGAGAGTCACCCAAGTGAAGAAATTTTTTATGCAAGTAAGCCTATCCTTACCAATTGTGTGTCTACTCATGAGAATGACGATGATACTTCTTCCACAGCCACTGAGAGTGAATCCCATGATAGTGAGGGTGATGGGAGTGAGGATGAAAGTGTAGATGAGCGTGACTTGCAAACTGCTTTCAATGAACTTTATGCTGAATCTTTGAAAACGAAGAAAGAAAATCTGAAATTGAAAGTTCAATTGAAATAGTGTGCCTTAAAAAATTATGATTTTTTAGTTCAAGAACTTAGGGCACATGATAAAATTTTGAAAGAGAAGCTTGAGTACGTCGAGGGTGAGAGAGATAGTCTTAGAGGGTTGATGGAGACTATGAAAAATGAGCTTTTAGAGTTTAAGGATTCTAGACGTGTAATTGAATCTAAGATAGGTGAACTTGAGGTAAAATTGAAAGATTCAAGTAAAGTGAAATTTCATTTGGAGTCTAGGTCTGAAAAACTTGATAAGATTTTAGGCCCCGTCGAGATCAAAAAGGATAGCGGTGGGATTGGTCTTGAAAAATATGTTGCACCCATTCCCACACATGTGAGAGAGACTCCTAGGATTTTTAAGAAAGAGGCACCTAAGTTTGTTAGGAAAGAGCCTCCTAGGAACATCGTGAGAGAACCTCCTAGGATCATAAGGAGAGATCCACCTAGGAAAATTCGGAGAGAGCAACCGAGAAATTTGAGGAGAGGGCCACCTTTAGGTAACACACATCACCCGATTTACACTTGCACACATTGCGGTAAGCAAGGTCATCTTAGGTGCTTTTATTACAAGATTTTAAATGGACTTAGGAATGTTAATAAAATAATAAATTCGATTTTCGAACCCCACACTCCGTTACACATCAATTTGGGTTAGAAAATCGGATTTGAAGGCTTATGGTTTATTTGTCCACGATTCCCATTTGCTTGCACGTGATTCACCCCATGTGAAATCTTTTGGTTGATTGTGTTGGATGTTTGTCATACACTAGTTGTGGTTTCATGATATATATTTTCTAGTGTGTTGACATGTACTTTTTGTTTAAATCTTTGCTTTTGAAATTTTTTGAAAAATACAAAAATATTTTATTTTGATAAATTTTTTGAAAATCCAAAAAGATTTTTGTATTTTGTTTACACCGTTTATGGATTGATACTTTGGATGACCGAGTCACAATTTCATTCCATTTTTCCATGTGACTGTTTGATAGTGATTTGAGACGCTACATCATTTCATCCATGTGTTTTACATTGTTTGGAGTCTTTGAGATGTGGTTAGTGATATCTTTAAACATGTTTGACTCCTATCTCCTTTATTGCACACATGCACGGATATATTTGATTATTGTACTTGTCTATCACGTATTGCCTTGAGTGTTTTCATCACAATTCTGTCTATACAACGAACCATATGCGATAAAACTTGACAAGATTGGAATGCATGTGAAAATCATTTGGTGAGATTGTGTTTTTAAATGGTGAAAGGCTACGAAATGTTCTTATCTATCCTTTGCGATTAAGCCACCATTAAATTGGATCTAAAAAATTGAGGAATTTTATTATCAGGGGTCCAAAGAGGTTAAAAGAGACCAAAAAAAATTTAAAGGCAATAAAAATCAATTCATGCCACATATGGGCCATTAGGTTTCACCATCAATTCTTTAAAGTTTTAGAATTTTAGATCACCTCTATACAAAATATAAATGTGAGGGAGTTTAGTTGGAGAATTTAAACGGGTTTGCACTTCCTTGAAAGTCCTGAAAAAGCATGAAATCATTTCGGACGTTATTGGTGTGGAAGTCACTTTGATCTTTGATTTGTTGATTTGATTGAGTCAATGTCTCATATTTTCATTTTTTTTACACCAAAGGAAAATTTTGAGTTCATTCGTTAGGAGTATCCGATATTCATCGTGCACATATGTCATGTTTGTATGCATTGATTTTCCTATCGAATATTATCACACCCATGCATTTATGATATCACCGACTTGGTTGTTTTGTGTTTTTTCATGGTGTGATTCTTTGTTTATATATTTTGTGTGAAAATTTTTGAAAAAATAAAAAATAGAAGTTTATTTTCTTTTGTCATTCTCCATTTGCATTCATTTCTGCTTCTCATATCTGTCTATTTGGGGACATCATAAAAAGGGGGAGAAGAATTATCATATTATGGGGGAGTTTTTGAGATGTTGAGTTTTGTTTTAAGAAGTATCGATATTTATCTCATTTCAAACTCGATACGTCACTTGGTATTTTCTTTATCTCATGTATGTAGGTACTACACTGATGCGAAAAGATTTGAGACTTTTGAACATTTGAAGATCAAACGATGAAGACTTATTCATTTGTACCTTTCCAAGTTTTGGGTTCATGGGAGGGTAGATTTGTATAAGAAATTTTGTTATTTGATAATTCAGATATTTTATGTATATACCGGCATAGGCATAGGGGGAGATTTGTAAGGACATTTTTATCATGTCCGAAATATTACATTTATGTATATCGTACACCGCTACATTTGGCACGTCTCTACACGATCTCACATGACGGCCTCAATCCGAATTCCGAGAATCAAGCATTCATCATCTCCATCATGTGTCCGATATCTGCCTCAACGACTTCACGTTCCATGATTTTAGGGACTTAATGCAAGTGGTATGCAAAAGAAGTCAAAACAGTGAAAAAAGGCAAGATATGGAAGTTCAAGGGCAATTTGGTAATTTTAAAATCACCGTTCGGAGGTCCAATCAACTATAAAGTTGAAGAGATTTTCACAACTAAGATACTGGAAGAAATGACACCAAAATCTGAGCCACGGTGAAGAAGTTATGGCCCTTTGAAAATGGAGAAAAATCCAAGAAAAAACCCTTGGAAAAATGCTAAGTGTTTAAGCCCCAAGCTCCAGCGAATTTTTGCGAACCGAAGGCGAAACCGGTTTGGGGGGAGAACCGATTTGTGGTACACCCGAACCGGTTCAATGTACCTGACATTGGAAAGTGTTTTAGAATCTTGAAACTCTTTTTGGTTTTCTTATAAAAGCCAACTTCGGGGGAGTTATTTCATAAGACTTGGAGAGACGATTTTGGGAGTTCAATTATTTCAAGTATTCATATTTTTTATTCCTAAAACTTATGTTTTTTATTCACACATCATTGCCATACCTTTGTGAATCCTTTTGAAACCCAAGAACACAACTTTGGTTTTGTTCATACTTGTGGAGAAGTCGTCTTTCTTCTTCATTGTTGCCCTCCTGGAAAGGGAAAGTTCCAACCGAAGAATTTCTGTAGAAGCCGTTTCTCTTCTTCATTGCTGCCCATCTAGAGTTCTTGAGGGAGATTCCAGTCGAGACATCGAAACCGACGCCTGAGGGTATTTCGTATGTCTCTCTTATTTTCAATGTAATCCGTGTAACCGTTTTTACAAATTATAGTGAAAATAAAAAGGTTTTGCCCCTTTGGGGGATTTTTCCTGAAATTGTTTGTTTTATCCCGCATGCTTTATTTTATTGGATAAATCGTCTAGATGCGTGTTTTAGGGTTTAACTAAAATTTGGGATTAATTAAAATTGGATGTTATTTGAGAAGTCGTAATATTTCCGTTGTAGTGACGTTTACACCCATCGTTTTAAGTTCATGATTCACCCCAGAATGTCCAGAATTCATCACACATTGAGGAAACAATATAGGTGGCAAAAAATGAGGAAGGATATAGAGAATTTTATGAGAAGATGTCTTACTTGTGACCATGTAAAGATAGAACACCAACATCCTGGTGGACTTGTCCAACCACTACCAATTCGGGAATGGAAATGGGATCATGTCACCATGGATTTTGTTAGTGGATTACCTTGTACGTCCTAAGGGTACAAGTCCATTTGAGTGATAATAGATCGACTTATAAAATTTTCCCATTTTCAATAAATAAAAACCACTGATTCTTTTCAAAAGCTTAGAAAAATTTACATTATAGAAGTAGTTCGATTACATAAGATTCCCTTATCCATCGTATCTGATAGAGATTCTCGTTTTGTAGGAAGATTTTGGAAATAACTTTAGGCCACAATGGGTACTAAAATCCATTTGAGTACCGCAGTTCACCCTTAGACATATGGGCAACCTGAATGCACAATTCAAACATTAAAAGATATGTTACGAGCTTATACGTTATTCCCAATAATTGGAGTGAATATTTATCACTTGTAAAGCTTTGTTATAACAACAATTATCAATCAAGTATTAAAGCCACCTCATTCAAGGCTTTGTATGGAAGACCATGTCACTCGCCCACATGTTAGAGTGAATTAGAAAATATAGTAAACAATTTGGTCCCGAAATAATCTAAGAAGTCACTGAGAAGATATAACAAATCGAAGAGTAAATAAATTGAAGACAACCTAAGATCGTCAGAAAAGTTATGCCGACCATCATCGAAACCCCTGGAATTTCAAACCCGATGACCAAGTTTTTTTAAAAGTTTCTCCCCGAAAGGTAATTTTACATTTTGGGAAGAAAGGAAAATTGGCACCCAAATATATTTGACCTTTCACTATTATTAAACGCATTGGATATGTAGTATATCATCTATAATTATTAGTGGGCTTATCAATATCCATAATGTATTCCATGTATCCCAGTTATGCCAATACATTCCTGACCCATCATATGTCATTACATGAAAGGAAATTTATGTACAATCTAACGATGAGTTTGAAGAACGCCTTTTCTAAATTTTGGACCATCTAGAGAAAATTCTAAGAAATAAAGAAATTCCCTTAGTCAAGATATTTTGGGAACATTAAAATCAACAAGAAACTAGCTGGGAAACTGAATAAGCAATGAGAGACTGATATTCGAATTTTTTTTTAAGGAAAATTCGAGGAAGAATTTTTTTACGTAGGTATATTGTAACATCCACACTTCCAAACTGAGATAAATTACTATTAATTATTTCCTACAAATCCGATTATACCCCTTATGGAGTATTTAAATTCAAAAACATCCTAAACAAAGATGAAACTACTCTGTCAAATTATAACTTTACTTAATTACACAAGCACCCCTTGAAGTTTTAAAATTTCTAGAATGCCCCTTGAACTTTTCAAAAAAGCATAACCTGACTAATACTTAACCTGTTGACCCAAACCTTTTATCAAATATAACCTCTACACTTCAGCTAACTGGAATTTACAACCCCAACCCTGACATTTTCACAAAATTATAGAATTGCCCCTAAAACTTATAAAAGTATCATATTTAATGCCAAATAAATATAGAAACTTAAAACCAATGTCTAAAACTTAATATTTAATATTTACACACTGCCCCATCATTACATCAGCCTCTACATGGGTAGTAGAAGCAAAAAACACATGGTTACACCATGTAACTACGTGTAGTTGAAGTTTCCACATTCTTATCTTCTTAAATAATTTAAGAATCCACCTCAAAATTGATACAATAGACCCCTTACCTCCTACTATAAATCCCCTAAGACCAGAAGTAACAAAACTTACCCTTGAGCCTGATCAAAGCTCAAAATTTTCCTTTAAACTGGTATTCTATTATTTTATGTGTCAAAATTAATTCTTATAATTCCAATGGTTTTGCATGTTGTTAGTAAGCTCATATCAATTCAAACATCCATGCTTTTACATCCAAAATAGACTTTGTTCAAAGAAACCAAAAAAAAGTCCATTAAAGCTTGAGGTGTAAAGGTGAAATTTGATTCCTTGACTTTGAACTAGTTTTAAAGTGAGGAAATGGTTCCTTTTAAGCTCAAGAGCTCCAGTGCACTGATCATTTTTGAAAATTCATAACTTTTGAGCATAAAATGCTCGAAGGTGTTTTTGTTCTAGAAAAATTAAAACTTCATATTTTGCATAATCAGACCACCTCAATCCTTTAAATGGAATCAAAATGCTTCGTTAGGATAACAGAACACAACCATATTCATAAGACCCTCTGGCCATATTCAGTAAAGCTTCAAAACTTTTGTCAAACTTTATGAAAAACATATAGTTTTGTAAGTCGATGAATACTAAACCTCAATCCATAAAACTTATATTTTTGGATTCCTTGTGAAAAAGTAGGTTGGATTGGTTCAGGAATCAACTCAAATTGTTCAGAAAATCAGGAGTTATGCAAGGTCAAAGTTTTTTCAAACCCTTGGTCAACTATTGAGAGGTTGAAAAAGAACTTTTCAACCAGAACCTTTAACTAAGCGCGTGAGGGAGCGTGACCAATCAAAAAATTCAGATTTTTTCAAATATTTTTTATTTATTTTTTCGGTCAAAATGGTATAAGGTAAGACCATCTTTGGTAAAGTCTAGACAAAGTTGCAAAAATTAGGGTTTTAGGATCAAAATATTTTTGTTAAATTGTAAATTGACCTCTCCTGACTTTTCTAAGTAATGAATTTTAACCCTACCTTTTTTCTACAAGTTCTTTGGTAGATTTTGAGTAAAAAAGTCTTCTACCGCAAGTTTTATATTTGACCTTATGCCTTAGATTTTAATATACCAATTTTTTACAAATTAACCCTTTAAACTTTAATAAACACAGCTTCTATTATAATTTTAACAAAACCAACATTATTATCCACTATAATTACTCACATAATTGTTTGTGCACAAATAATCAAGTACCAGGCCCTCCTGATCTTTGCTTTTGATCATATCTTGACCATTCGATATACGTGCAAGTATATTTTTAACTTTTTAATATTAAACTTTTACATACTTGTTTTAACTGATATTGATATCATTTCATGATAGACCTATTTGATTCTAAGTACGTGTTGAAATTACCATACTCATATGTTATTATATAACTGGTTATTTTTCATTATGATCAGTTGGATCAAGTTTAACCCTTATCACCTTATAGCTAATTTCATGAAAATCATTGTAATGATTGAATCAGTTCACCTTGGACCTCTGTGCACATTATTTATTGAAAGAGGCATCAATATTAACTAGGGAGTAGATTGCCATGTTATTTCATGGAGTTTATCTACTTGGCCTAAGGTCTCAGATGTTGAGAGCTTGGATTTTTAACTACATACGTATGAGTTCCACTTTAGTTATGTTCCTAGCCGATTAGTTGTAATACCCCGTACTTTTGGGTGATATTTATTTATGGCATTAATTGAATTAAATGCGTATTAATTGGAAATTAATCCGGATAAAAATACTAGCGAGATGCGAGTTGGTATGTGATATTAATGAGTATATATGGCTATATATGAATATTGAACTATGAAACTTGTCGTGAGATTGAAATACGGCAATTTGGGAATTTTGTTGAGACGTGTGTGACAATCGCGTCAGGTATATATTTATTTTAATTAAAAAGTGAATTTTATTTCTATAAACTGTATGGTCATTTTGAGTGCGCCAACGAGTCCGGAAGGGTCGAAATAGTCAATAAACACTAGCCGGGGGTTAAGTTTAGGTCCCGGGGCATTATTGGGCCATATCGGTAACTTATAAGGGCATTTTGGTAATTTCGGATATTGGGTAATTAAAACCCACGAAAATTAAAGTTAAAAATCTGACTTAGTCTTAACCCACTAAGCCATCTCCAACTCCAATTTAGGTAGTGGGCTACGGGAGAAGTTAGAAACTTTAAAACTTGGCAAAAACCAACCCAACCTCCATTATCACCTTGAGAAGAACTTGTAGAGAGAGAGAGAGAGGAGAATTCTGTAGAGAGAGAGAGAGAGGACAGATTCAACCTTCAAGATTCAACCTCAAAATCAGAGATTCAAATAAGGCAAGTGGTTTAATTTCGTTATTTTGCAAAGAATGTTTTCTCCATGTGTAGGAATTGATAAAATCTTATTGTTCTTGGGAGTTAATGAAAAACCCATTTAAATTGGAAGTAGAAATTTCATTTTGATGAGGAATCGCATGTAGATTGGTATTTAGATGATTATTCTGATGATATTATAATTTGGATGAAACAAAAACGGATTTAATTAGGCTCTTTGATGAATTATAAATTCTAGGGTTCATGTTCTTAAAATTGGGGGAAAATATGAAGAGATTTGATAATTGAATGAGGTTAGAATGAATTAACCACACAAATCATGTTAGGATATGACCTAAATATGTTTAGGAATGATTAGAGACTTTGAACAATCGTTGGATTAATGTTTGGGTGAGATTTTAGGTGTAGAGAAGTTGGAAAAATGAAAATAGGAAATCCGGGCTCGAAACTGGCCACTCGTTTGAAGACCTGCCCAGGTCGTTCGAACGAGCTCGTTCGAACGAGCTTCTAATGAGTTGACCTTTGAATTCTAACGAGGGTGAAGTTCGTTCGATGATTTCGTTCGAACGAGACCTCGTTAGAAAGCCCACTTCGTTCGAACAAACTCTCGTTCGAACAGCCTCGTTCGAACGAGACTTCTAACGAGTTGACAGTTTAGGCTTTTTAGCCTGTTTTGATCCCGAGTGTCCTATAACCTTGTTTATATGTAGAGATAACACTTCCTTGTGGATAAATGGATATATGTGAGATATTTGGGATATATTGAGGAACAAAACCTAGAAGTGTAGTTGAACCTAAGGGTAATTATGGAATAGGACGTGAGTGTCTATTACGGTGCGAGAACTATTGACGGCCTAATTTATTATATTAACCGGGAACATATAAATTGTGTAGTATTATATGTCAGTACGAGAATGAGAAGGGTACCACCAACATATTATGGTGATTACTAAGATGAGTGCATACTTAGTATATGTATTGACTTTATGTGTATGACATACCTACCATACTTGCTATCACAGGAGGTTTACGTTCGCTTAGGGACTTCTAATCCTTGTGTTGCCCGGATTTATATTGGTTACCTCGATGAACATAGGTCAGAGAAGGACTTATTGGGATATTAATAAGTCTGCTGATCGTGGGAGCATAGGTATGTACGTGACCCATGTGATGTGACTGTGTTCGCCTCCATTATTTGTGATGTTGTTATCTGAGAACGATTCCTGAGATATTCGGAATACGTGATCCTTATGTACGTGATGTACCGGGATGAATAGCAGAGTATGTGTGCACCGCAGCTTAGTCTCGGGGTGCTTGTATTGTATATTTATGACGTGAATAATATACTCTTAATAAATGGAAACTTTCATGTGGTATTGTGGGTATAAATATGGAAACGTTTCGAGAAAACATAACGGGTTAACCGATAGTGAATTGTATTACAAATTGAGAATCTGAGTTTAAGTAAAGCTCTCTATTTAAATTGATAACGCTAGAATGTAATATGGGGATCGAGTAGTAAGGGGTAGAACTTATTATGGTTTGGTTAGATATGGATGTCATTTAGATGGGTACGGTACGTTAGGCGTGCACATGTAGTCGAGAGGTGAGAATTTCATGTGAGTGCACGTCCTGACATGTATTTTGCATTTAATGTTTTAATGTTATTAAAACACTTACCGTTTTTAAAATGATTTCCACTTTCGGGCTCTGACCCATTTGCTTTCAAATCTATTTTTGTAAAAACCATTTTAGGTGCCCAGCCACAAGGACACCATGCTTAGGATCCTCATTCAGGTGATGAGCTGTAGCTGTTTGTGGAAGTTACAGGACTTTGCTTGTAGACGCTCCTTCTATATTGACTCTCTATTCAGCATTTATCAGTTGTAGGGCATGTCGCCCATTTCTTTAGAGACTTTTCATTTATTTCAGTTATTCAGACTTCGGGCATGTAATTAATTCAGGATTCAGATTTGTCATTTTATTTTCAGTTGTGGGATTGTTGTGAGGAGTTTTCCTCCGGACTTTTATTACTTCGTTGGTTATTTATTACTTCATTATGGTGAATGGATTATGTTGTTCTTCCATTACTCTTTTATTGCATGTTAATCAGACTTAACTTAAAATTTGGCAACTTACTTTTTAAATACTAGGTGGTTAGTAATTATTAAAATGTTTTCGATAGTGATGCTATTAACTGAACCAACTTGGCATTTTGTATTGATTTAATAAAGGAGTAGCTACCCGATATTTAATTAGTCGGGGTGTCACATTAGTTTTCCCCAAAGGTTTTAGGGTGATTATAAAATGGTTATATTGATGATGCTTTACCCCCTTGTAATTTGATAAGTATGGTATTATTAGCTTAAATTCCTTGATTTTCATATTATTATTTCATATCATGTGATTGTTTCCAAAAAGGATAATTCTATACATACTCTAAGCTTCTATTGATATATAATTTGTTATACAATAGGTTAGATCTACTTATCATATTTGTGATGAGTCCTTTTTCCTCCAGATGTTCTAGGAGAAAGAGGATAGTCCCACCTCCATTTTTTTGATATACAAGTGCCTTATGTTTTCTTATTTAACTATATGGGTGGAGACTAAAGGAGATCGGAGCAAGAAGTGGTGGTTTTCAATGATCTACTTTATTTTTCATATTTAGAACAAAATTTAATTCACCCCTGCGGTGGTAGTACAATAAGTATGGGACACTATTTGATGAATAAAGTTATGGTTTTCAAAAATTAACTTTAATTTATTTCTTATATATGCTGTTATACATTCATACCAAAACATATGGTGTGACAGGGAATTCTAATGGAGGTACGACTGCCCCAAAAGGCATATAGGAGCCAATCGCCCAATCCTTGCAACTTTTGATTATTTTGTTGATGATTGTCTTAAGGCTTTTTTTGGTGGCTTCGATGTAACACCCCACACGCCCAAAAGGACAAGTGGCATGCTACTGTGATAAAACTAAACTAAAACCATCCAAAATAAGTATAGAGCATCTAAATTCCACGATTTAAATATAACAAATCCATAATTCTTCTATTTCTACAATAATGATTACAATAATGTTTCTCTAATAAATACACAATTCTTCAACAAAAATTACACCTCTAATTTATACATCAAAATTAAATCTTCTAATCCAAGTTCTAAAATAATTCTTCAAAGCAGTTCAGAGTGTCCCAATCCATGCTAACCTTCCACTAAAAGAAAATAGGGTGAAGTACAAAATATGATAGGAATCGATACTAAAAAATATTTAGCACGATGAATAAATCGCAACAATACGAATGCACATATACAAATCAAATTCAATACTCAAGCATTATATCAATATTAATTTCTCAATAACACATCAATGGGTCACCAGGCCTCACCTGTGACAACCTGCCTAATTAAATACCGGGTGATCAGTCCTTTATTAAATTAAATCAAAGTGTCCGATTGGTTCATTCTTAGCATCACTGTCGAAAACAATTTTTTCTTTATTTATCACCTAATAAATAATTAAGCTAAGTGCCAAAACCTTTAATTTTATTGATTAAGTTCCATTGTTATAAGTTTACATACATAAACCATTTTATGAACACAAATAATAATATTGCATACCAAACCATCCAAGTGGAATAAACAGGCTAGATTAATCATTCCAAATAAAAAAATCCCAAATAGAAGGACAATGTAATGATTAAAACAATCCCAACTAAAACTGAATACTGGAATAAATAAAGAGTAAAAAGTCACTCTGAACTAATTAGAAACTGGAAATGGGCGACACATGCCCTATCTAAAATGGCTAAGTGAATAGCTGAGATGACAAGGATGAAGTCGTCTAAATGCAAAGACCTGCAACTCCCATATTAGCTGTAGCATGTCAACAGTCAAAAGATCTATGTCTGACGCCCTTGTTGCTGGACACCTGTAATATATATATACTCACAAGAGAAAGAGGAGATAATAAGAAACAGGTCAGAGCCTGAGTGTAAAATAGCTTTTAAATAGTTTGGCAAGTATATAAAATGCTTACCAGTTGATATCACATACATGTTAGTCTTTGACACTCACTTCGGAATTCCCACCTTTCAACTAGTGTGCACGCCTAACGTACCGCTAAACCCTATCAGTTAATGATAACCCTGTTAACTAGTTCGAATTAAGTTCCCGCTTATATTTTCTTTTCCATATGCTCGTACGTATTACGCACTAAATACATTATCACAATCATGGCATTTATGAGTCAATGTTATTATTTCATTATTGTCTTAAGTTCCCACATCTTAAGTTATTCGTTAATATTAGAATCTTTCTTATCTACTCACAAGCACAGTAGATTAAACATTGATATATATAGTTTATCACTCAATATATATACTAATAGGGCACCCCACATAAAATCTATGGTACATGCATACTCTGTCAAGTCCCCATACCCGTCCTACAAAAATGGGAAATACTAGTTCAGAATCACTCTCGAACTGTATTAACACAAAGCACACATATTGGAGGCGAATCATAGTCTCAAGTCACTAAGAGGTAAGTGCATACCCACATGCCCCTTAGGATCATATTATATATCACTCACAGATAGGTTGTAGTAAGGTTCTATGTTCTAGGGTACAAGTCAATATTCCCTCAATGGGAACACAAAATAAGACTATCCCGGCAGAGAAACCTCCGTGATAGCAAGTAGCAGAGGTATGATTTATCACATAGAATATTCATACAATAGATATATTCACACACCTACGTATATATTGATTTCAATTAGGATAGGTACACTCAAGACGTACACACATATGATCCCTATGTAGTGTATAACTCTCGACGGTTCTACGTAACATATAATTATCGTAATCACCTTCAACGTATAATTTAAATTACCTTTAACTACTCGTAAAAAGGTTACTAAGTTACCCCACCATGCCTTAGGTTATTTCAGTAGCTATAATGACAACCTTACTACTGGTCTTAACCTTAAGTTATCATATTGCCAATTTAAACCCGAGTTATATAAATTTCAATCGTAACTCACTCGATGAACAATCATACATTTATCGTTTAATCCCGTTCATAATCACATTTTTCAAGTGTTAGTCACGACCCTAATGATCTTCCCTAAGTCTTACTATAATCAATTAATCAACCCCAAAGATTTGAGAAGGTTAGGGTTAAATTAAAACATAATGGAAAATATCTTCACAATTTCCAGGGGAGTTGATAGATTGAATAAGAAGGATCGATCAAGCGAACTAGTGGATCGATCGACAATCGTGATCGATCGATCGATCTATTAGGTATGGCTACGATTCTGCATAATTTTTCCTATGGGTTTATTCCATTTTAACCCTCAGATATCCATTTAAAATGTCCCAAACTCCCAACCAAATATTACAAACATTATATAAATAGGTATAGATGATTTCTAACGTAAAACATACATTAATTCTCCAAGAATCATCATCAAATGGTCTTAATTCAAGAATTTATCATATAAACCCTAGATTATCTTACTTTGTCATGAACTCCATCATTTTCTAGATTTCTATCTCTACTGGGCATCAAAATTTCGTGGTTAAAGTTCTAAATACATCGAGGAAGTAAATTAACATGATTCCTATCCCATATGTGAATTGAATCTTCCAAATAACATTAAATCTTCATGAAAACGTGTAATTACTCATCCTATTCTAACATGAATGTCTTATCAACACAAGATTAGAAAGATGGATACATTCCTGGAAATTGAAGGTCTGAGTTGTAGAAGATGATAGGTATATTTACGCTCATCATTCTTCGATCTACGCGTTGGTGGTGGAATTGGTGAGAACAGTGTAGGATTGATCGTTCTCCCCATTGGAAACCTCCTCTCTTCTCCTTTCCTTAGCCTCTCTGCAACTCAAGTGTTTCTAACCCTCGAAGGCTCTAATTTCCATTACATATAACCTCTTAATTTTTATAATTAATTAAAGCCCAAAATTAGAAATTACTAAAATGCCCTCCCGGGTTGCCGGTTAGGCCTAAAATCGTCCCAAAACCCAATCTAAACCCTAGATACACGTTTTTGACTATCTCGACCCTTCCGGACACATTGGCACACTCAAAACGACCATTTGGATGATATAAAAATATTTTACTTTTCATTTCACTTAAATATAGTCCCAACACGACTCACATGCGCGTCCCGACTTAATTTTCATAAGTTGTCGTATTCATCACTCGCGATAATGTTATAAAATCATAATCATATGTGAATTCATAATCATGTATATTACTTTTAATCACCAAGTAATATTCAACATAAATCACATATTACTTTTCTCACGATTAATATTTAAATTCGGATTAATTGTCAATTATCTGATAATTAATTCTGATAAATCCCATTTTAAAAGTTATTAAAAATACGGGGTGTTACATACTTCCCCTCCTACAATGGAATTTTGTCCCGAAATTTTGGAAAAAGTATACTAGATAATAATAACTCCGTATATATGTTGCACATCGCATCCTCGCTCTCACGAGTAAACTTCTCCGTTCCGCCCATACATTATGCTATCAAATACCCTTAATAATGAACACCTCGCGTATGTTCGTTTTTAAATTCC
Source organism: Sambucus nigra (assembly GCA_949130495.1). Taxonomy (NCBI): domain Eukaryota; kingdom Viridiplantae; phylum Streptophyta; class Magnoliopsida; order Dipsacales; family Adoxaceae; genus Sambucus; species Sambucus nigra. Next base: position 162,502,725 of record OX422220.1, on the reverse strand, counting down.
AGGTTACCCTGCCATGTAGGTTCTTGTCCAAGCCTTATCGTTTAAGTTTCACTACTTAAACTTATTTAGATATTCACTATCTAGCCTTCTACTATTCGCACCTTAGTAGATTAATCATTCTTTAGATACATACCATCTGGTCTCGCGACAATCGCACACAAGTAGGTTATTTGTGCAGTATATATTTTACACACATTATATACTCTAAGTATCAACCCTTCTCTAATTTTAGCAATAGAACTTAGTCCCCCACATTTAACTAACAAGCAAGAAAATAACGAGGCTTAACGTGCCATACCTCAACTTACATTATGCCCAAAAGTGAACTTTTATGAGTATTTGTACACAAACTCAACCTGTGGAAGTGATTTTTCCCGTTCTCCCCTAAGATTAAAGGGTACACATATATTTTATTTTCCAAATATCTGATTAGTCCGCTTGTTCTTCCCATTCATCTGCGGATAATAGGCCGTACTCAATCACAACTCTGTCCTATGGCCTCGCGGACACTCTTCCAAAATCAAAAGACAAAGATCTTGTCCCAATCGAACACAATATTAAACGGTACCCTATATAAGCTTAATATCTCGGTTATAAAGATCTCACATACTGTCCCATAGTATGATCAGTCATAACTACCATAACGTGGGCTACTTTGGTCAACCGATCCCCTATCACCATATAGTATCATGACCCCCTCCGCGATAAAATCCTTAGGAATTATTTCCCATTACTACTTAGGAATCCCTAATGTTTGAAGAAATCCCAGAAGGTTTCGGATGGTCCACCCTTTACCAATAGACATGTGACCCAATGCAAAATGAATTTAGCAATATTTATCTTCATTAAATCCCATCACCACTCTCATTTACAACATGATACATCTTATATTCTCTCAAATGTACCTCAAACCTTGATCCATGTGACTTTGCCTCAGCGCGTGTCACAAATCCTCCCCCTTGTTCAAAAATAGTTTTTCATGAAACGTAAGCCTCTGACAATTCTTACGGAATAAGCTTCAACTTCCTTAGCTAAATGTTGTCTAACTCACATGATAATTATCATCTACTGCCTGATATAAAACCATCCTCGTGGACACTTGGGGAATGGTGGTCCTAACTAAGACAAATGATTGGATAACGAAAAGAGACACGCGACGTGCTACTGCGATAAAAACTAAACTAAAACTGTAAATAATGAGTATAGAGCATCTAATTTCCACAATTTAAGTACAAGATGTCCATAATCCTTCTATTTCCACAATAATGATTACAATAAAGTTTCTCTCAAAAACAAAATTCTCCAACTAAAATTTCACCATTAAATTATACATCAAAATATCTTCTAAATCCATGCTCTAAACGCTTCTCCAAAATAGCCCATAGCGTCTCAATCCATGCTAACCTGCCATCTAAAATAATATACGGGGAAGTACACAATATGACAGCAATAGATTCTCAAAAATTATTTGCACTACGAATAAATGGCAACCATACGAATCGCATATACAAACTAAATGCATAACTCAAGCATTGTATCAACATTAATTTCTCAACCTCTATATTTACCTTATCCCATAATTTCCAAACGTAGACTAAATCCATATTTAGTTACCTAGGGCACCCATACACCATATGTCTCGCGCATTAATGTGTCACACCCCACTTAATTCTAGCGTCGGTCGCCACTAAAACTAACTCGGGTGCGAGTAAATAAAATATCATTCTTACCATGAGACGGATATGAGACATAAAAAAAATCCATCCACAAGATCAATAATTCTATTAATCCCAAATGATAATAACAACTAAACGATAAAAGATCCATCACATGCTAAAACTTCGAATAAATCCAATCTCCAATCATGATTTAATTAAAAACTAAATATAACCAACTGTAAAAAATCCAACTGAAATCCTCTAACAACTTTGGAATCGAATGGCCCAATAAAAAACTCAAATGATGTCTCATAATGAAATACGACTGAAAAAGAAAATCTAAGCTAAATAAAGCAATAAAAATGAAGTAGACTCCAGCTGCACCTCCAAATGATAACTCCGAAAACCCTATGCAGCTACTCAAGTACTAATACCAGAAAATGTTAGTCAACACACGAGGTCAGAGACTCGGGCATGAATACACACTACTCCCCTCAAATAGGCTCCGTGAACCCAGACAATAGCATTATACGCAATAAATATCACAATATAGTATTTTAATTAGACGAGTAATTTAAACGCGGGAAAGATAAATTACTAACTACCCCCCGGAGATTTTTATAAAATCACACCAATATATTTTAATTATCCCACTTCCCCAAAGTATTAACTAAATTCAATTAACCCAAAATTATAATTTATTTCAATTTATTATCCATTACGGTACTTCCGCAATAAATTCTATACCACCCGCAATTCCCCTCGCCATAGTCAGCCATCCTGTTTAAACTGTCATCCCTGCATGTTACGGACGAGGTTTCACACATGACACGTCTTCATAGCCAGTCAGCCCATTTAAACTGTCAGCCTGCACGTTATTCAGACGTCACACACCCACAAGTCGCAATAGCAAGCCAACCCGTTTAAAATGTCGGTCCTGCAAGTTATTAACAACGCCAATATATTTTAATACTCGTTTTACTATATTAGGAATTAAATTCTCATCTTTCTCAATTTCACAATTTACAAATTTCTCCCACCCTTATTATCGATGTGAGATCCTCAAAATTCCCCTAACTCCCATACCTAAGGGTCCCTAAGTTACCAATACGTCCTACCCTATGTATATGATGAATTTTTAACATAAATCTCAACCTAGTCACGTACCTAGACTAGTGTAACAACGATAAAACACCAAAAATTAGCCCACCCCGATATGATAAAGTCGCGATAATCTACCTTCACTAGTCCCATACCTAGAAGGCGTAAATCATCAAAAGGCATACCCACTAGTCCCATACCTAGAAGGCATCCTAAAATATAGGGAGAGAAAAAAATACCCAACAACCCGTCGACACAATGGAAATTTAATAATACCAACAAGTCACACAAACAAACATAATTAATCAATGTACCAAACTACGCATGATAGTCCAATTCAATTAAATCTTAATTTAATTTTCACATCGTCATAAACACCGAATTAATATCATTTAATTATTTTTAATTAAATATGTCGAGATTTCATCATTAATACATCATAATTCCAATTTCATTATATCAACACAAATTACATGAGTTATACTCCCCCAAATTCATTTAAATTAAAACTAAGGTTTTTCTACATGCAACCTACACCAATAAAACTCAAAATCCACTCATAAATCCAATGTACCCAAGGGTTATGAATATTATTCATATTGAAAGATTTTATAGAAAGAGTCTAAAAAATTATTATCATTATTCCTAATTAAGTCACTAATCTCTTTTAAGAAAAAAAAACATGATTAAGGGTTTAGGCGGCACTTAAAACACATAATAGTAAAGGAAATGAATAGAGTATTCATGCCTGTGATTTAGATGAAGAAAATTTGAGTCGACGGTTGAGTTTCTCTCGAAAAATTAGCAAAAAGAGGTTCTTGAACAATCTTGAGAAAACCCGATTTTAAAGCTACAAAACTTGGATTAAAAATAGCTCTCCAATGGAGTTAAGGTTTGAGGGAGGAAGAAGATGTAAAAGAGGAGATTTTTTCTCTTAGGGTTTAGAAGAAATTGTTTTTAAAAGTCCTAAACTCGTCACTTTGTTTATATACCAAAAGGAACTTGAGTCTTAATCAAATACAAACACTCAAAAAATCATTATGGACGATCGAACCGTCAAAATGGCTTGAAATTTTAGTATGTTGTAGAGAATGGCGAGACAGAGCTGCTTTAAAAAATTCATCTCGATCGGACGGTCATATTTTAAAAAATATTATTTTTATCTTCCTTAGCTCAAATCCTCCCCCGATTTTTATACGAAAAGTTATAAATTTCAAATTTTAATCCCTATTTAAATTTCTCTTAAATCCTTATTTTTATATAAAAAACCAACATATTTAATTACTAAGAATAATTAAATCCAAAATTTTATTTTTTCTCGAATTTACACAATTAATTAAGTTAATTAACTATTAAAAACATAGGGTGTTACATAATGCACAAATCAAATATAATCCTTTTAAATAAATCTTCACGTCAAGATTAGGCAACAGTACTTGCCTTAAGTCATAATAAAATTATCAACTCTGATTATATTCTCATATATGTACATTAACCAAGGTACAAAACCCATGTACTATTATCCAAACTTCTCTCCAACTCCTGACGTTCGCTAGTTTCATGTGTGGGGTGTCTCGCATAGCGAAATTCAAACAAGGAACCCCCGCAATACACTACTACCTAACTTAGTTGGTTGTCGAGATCCATTATGCCCTCAATCCATAATATATACCTTCCTACCACCTCCGTATGTTGACATAAAAATCTACTCGTCCACTCTTATGTCTTTTCAAAATACTATGAATCATGGCGCTCTCGCTATCCCAAGTTCTCGGCGCTATATATATAACACAATGTATCCTGAGTCAGGTTAGTAAATAAATCCCTACACATGGGGATCACATATAACTAGACAAAATACTCACTGAAGTCTATGATATCATGAAGTGTTCATATAAATGTATATAAGTGTAGGCTCAACCCTATTTCAGTTGGTACCTTACTAAAGTAAACTTTCTCACTCGAAGTATTCAGCACGATAGTCTTATCACTTGATCTACTATCATTTCAACATTCGATAATTAGTCAGTACACATTACCATAATAAACCCTACTTTGCTAACTCCACCCAGTAGTAAATTGTAACAACAAAATATGCTCCCAGGGACTACCCGGTTCACTCACGGGTGACATTAAGAAGTCCCGTTATCAACGAGAAATACATTTGTAACCAGACTGCTAACATTGACGTACCCACCAAACTGAATTTGCAAGGGAATTTTAGTATTAACAGTTCTTATACAAATTGTGACATCCCCATGTCACTAGGGTTAATCCTTTACTCACAAGGATGAAACAAAACTTCACCAGTCTTCACCTAATCGTAGGGTCCCAGCACGTAGATATCAACCCGACCCATGAGCATCTACAATCGCTATGCATCTAGGATTTTATCCAATAGTTTCCCCCTCCTCATAGTGGGTAATTTATTCTACTCTGCAGCTTACACGACCATCACAAAAATGTTGGCTCAAAATCTCTAGGCCTTAATTATGGCCTCACTAATCTCCTTTTTACTTTTTGGGCCCCGTCGAGCCTAAAATACGGTATGCTACTATTACCGAGGACTCCACTGGTCCTGCCTAAACCCAATACTCTCGCATTGTAAATTCCTGGGCCTAACTCTCTTGACCCAATTCCTCCACTGGAAATCTCACCCTTCTAATTATTATGCCTAACTACCATGGTTTACCATTCTCAGACTTATCTGTCTCACTTATCAATGTGGACACATTCAACACTAGTAGTCCCACTCTCTACACGTAGGGAAATTTTTCGAGCCATTTCCCCGTCACTGGTCCTACTGACCATATTGGAATGTCTTTCCCTTGGACTTGGCAGTCTTAGCTCCCAATTGCTATTTCCATCGATCCATTGGCTCCACTGGTCCCATGGAACATGTTGTCGACCCGGCTGGTCTTCACATAGTTCACCGCTTCTTAGTAAGGACTTAAATATGTTCCCCCATGGGGTATACCTTCCGATAATGTTTCACTATCACCATTAAATTTGATCTTGTCCTTCAGCTAGGTTTTCCCAACCCTCCGATCTTCCCTTATTTTTGGAAGCGGTTACAAATTCCTTGACGACATTGACCCATGTCGTCTTCGTCATATATCTCACCGGAATTTGAGTGTTTAACTCATGAGTCCTTTCAAAATAAGGAACTCTTCTTATCTTCCATATACCCCTTACTCACTAGGTAAGGAGTTCGTTAAGCAAGTTGACTGCTCTCTTACATTGGGCTTTCTTTCTTGCCCATAAGAAATGTGTTTCGAAATTCCCTTTATAACCCGATCAAATGGACGATTTCACGATCGAACCATACCCAAATTTCTCATTTAGCTTCACACATACTTCTTTATATGACATGTCGTACTCTCGTCAATTTAGATTGCTCCTCTGATTAAAAATTTCGTCCAAAACTTTTCAAGTCCCGTGTGTTACTACACTTCACCCTACTTAATGGCCTTTAGATTTCTTCCTTCACAAAAAAAATCTTTTCGACATCCTCACCCTTTACTGATAGAGCCGGGTGAGTTTGTAACGACACAAACGTCATCTACAATGGTGTATGGGAAACTACAACTCCCAAGCGCCGCCTTTATTATCCTCAGCCTGAATAACAATTTTGGTGAGTTCTATCTCAATCACCATTTTCCCAAACCACTCTATCTCTTTGGCTATGTCCACCTCCCGTTGTTCTCTTAATGACCCTCACTAGTCATCAATTCCCACCCGAGCTCGAATAAGAATTACATCACTATATTTCCTTGAAGGAGCACGTAAGTCGTAATACGTAGAGGAATACAATATCCTAATAATAGGTCTCTACATCAAAGAATGTTACACTGAAATGTAGAAAGCCGTACAGATCCTAAGGACACTAGAACCTGAAGCTCTGATACCACCTATGACACCCCGCCTAATTAAATACCGGGTGATCAATCCTTTATTAAATTAAATCAAAGTGTCTGGTTGGTTCATTATTAGCATCACTCTCGAAAAATGTTTTTTCTTTATTTATCACCTAATAAATAATTAAGTTAAGTGTCAAAAACTTTAATTTATAGATTAAGTTCCATTGTTATAAGTTTATATACATAAACCATTTTATGAACGCAGATAATAATATTGGATACCAAAACTTTCAAGTGGAATAAACAGGCTAGATTAATCATTCAAAATAAAATATCCCAAATCGAAAGACAATGTAATAATTAAAACAATCCCAACTAAAACTGAATACTGAAATAAATAAAGGGTACAACGTCACTTTGAACTAATTAGAAATTGGAAATGGGCGACACATGCCTTATCTAAAATGACTAAGCGGAGAGCTGATGACAAGGATGAATTCCTCTAAATGGAAAGACCTGTAACTCCCACACTAGCTACAACACATCAACAGTCCAAAGATCTAATTTTGACACCCCTGTGGCTGGGCACCTGTTATACATATATATATACAAGAGAAAGAGGAGATGACAAGAAATGGGTCAGAGCCCGAGTGTAAAATAGCTTTAAAATAGTTTTGCTAGTATATATGCTTACCATTTGATATCACATACATGTTAGCCTTTCGACACTCACTTGGGAATTCTCACCTTTTAACTAGTGAGCACGCCTAATGTACCGCTAAACCCTCCCAGTTAATCCTAACCCTATTAACAAGTTCGGATTAAGTTCCCACTTACATTTTCTCTTTGATATGCTCATATGTATTACACACTAAATACCTTATCGCAATCCTTGCATTTATGACTCAATGCTATTATTTCATTACCGTCTTAAGTTCCCACACACTTAAGTTATTCTTCAATATCATAATCTTTCTCATCTACTCACAAGCACAGTAGATTAAACATAGATATATATACTTTTTCACTCAATATATATACTAGTAGGGCACCCCACATAAAATCTATGGTGAAGGCATACTCTTCTATCAAGTCCCCGTACCTCTCGTATATAAAGGGGAAATACTAGTTCGGAATCACACTCGAACTGTATTAACACAAAACACACATATTGGAGGTGAATCATAGTCCCAAGTCACTAAGAGGTAAGAACATACCCACACACCCCTTAGGACCGTGTACTCTATCACTCACAGATAGGTTGTACTAAGGTTCTATGTTCTAGGGTACAAGTCAATATATCCCCAATGGGAACACATAATAAGACTATCCCAACACGAAAAACTCCGCAACAACAAGTAGCGCAGGTACGATTTATCACACAGAATATTCATACCATAGATATATTCACATACCTATGTATATATTGATTTCAATTAGGATAGTTACACTCAAGACCTTCGCACATATGATCCGTACGTAGCGTATAACTCTTGACTGTTCTACGTAACATATAATTATCGTAATCACCTTCATCGTATAATTTAAATTACCGTTCCCTACTCGCAAAAAGTTTACTAATCACCCCAACACACCTTAGGTTATTTCAATAGCTATAATGACACCCTTACTACTGGCCTTAACATTAAGTTATCATATTGCCAATTTAAACCCTGGGTTATATAAATTCCAATCGTAACTCACTCGGTGAACAATTGTACATTTATCGTTTAATCCCATTCATAATCACATTTTTCAGTTCTTAATCACGACCCTAATGATCTTCCCTAAGTCTTATTATATTAAGTTAATCAACACCAAGGATTTGAGAAGGTTGGAGTAAAATGAAAACATAAAGGAAAATATCTTCATAATTTCCAAGGGAGTTGATGGATCTAATAAGAAGGATTGATCGATCGAACCAGTCAATCGATCAACATTCATAATTGATCGATAGATCCATCAGCTATGGCTACGATTCTACATAATTTTGCCTATGGGTTTCTTCCATTTTAATCCTCAACTCTCCATTTAAAATGTCCCAAACTCCCAGCCATATATTACAAACATTATATAGACAGGTATAGATGATTTCTAATGGAAAACATACATTAATTCTCCAAGAATCATCATCAATTGGTCTTAATTAAAGAATTTATCATATAAGTGATGATGATGCTTAGATTCAGAATTTATCAATTGGTCTTAATTACTTTCTCATCAACTCCATTATTTTCCATATTTCTATCTCTACTAGGCATCAAAATTTTGTGGTTAATGTTTGATGATGCTTAGATTCAGCACCACCAGATAAGTGATGATGAGCTCAAACTGTGAGTACCATGGAAGCCATAGATGTATAAGTGTGTAAGTGTGTAGAAGGATATGAGTTTAAGAGGAATAAGACAATGATGTATAGTGGTTCAGCCAATTTGGCCTACATCCAATGTGAGTGTGTGATCCACTAAGTATGGTCACTAATGGCCTTGGATACAATGCACACAAGCTCCCTTTCTCTCTCTACTGTGTGTACAAGCATAGTTTTAGCTGGGGTTACAATTTATCGATCCCTTTGCAGGGTTGTAGGTGACAAGTATATATAGGTCTTGAGGGGTGTAGTGTACCCCCTAAGCATGCATGGTGCATGTGAGTTATGATCTCGACAATCCCCTGCTGACACATGTAGATGCCACATATGATTAATGATGACATAATATTCCCTCACGTGAGGCGGTGATATTATTATAACGGTCTTCTACGTGCCGTGTGAGCCTCACGCACACTATTTCACGCGTCTCCCAAACCATACGATGTGATGATGTCACCCTCATCCTATGATATGAGGTCGAGGGCAAAGTTCCTTCTGGTAGTGAGTCTGGCCTAATCAGGGCATCGTATTATTGTACCCTCGGAGGGTCATCCGGACCATGATGAGGGGTCGGCCTCTCGAAGAGTCGTTTGGGCCTGATGAGGGGTCGACCCCTTGGAGGGTCGTCTGAGCCATGATGATAGGTCAGCCCCTTAAAGGGTCGTCTGAGCCATAATAATGGGTCGGCCCCTCGAAGGGTCGTGTGGGCCTGATGAGGGGTCGACCCCTTGGAGGGTCGTCTGATATTGGTTAAGAGGTAATCCTGGCCCCATCCTGGTGTAGGGCGCTTTCGGCATGGCCGAGGGTATATATGGGTATATCAATCACCCCCTAGCCCTTAGCCATCGAGATTGTTGAGATGGCTGAGGGATAGTGTTGCTTTTGAGATGGATGTATGATCAGTTTGGTGAGTGACACCTGTCAAGTTGATGTGACACCTAGGCAGATATCCACTGTCATTCCAGTTTCCAAGGCGTGGCGGATGCACACTTGGCCTGGGACTTTGTGCCCTAATGATGCCCTCCTCGTGGGACGTGTTTTGCCTTAGTTAGTGGGCCCACTCATTATCAAGGTATTAAATAATTTTTTTAAGTTTATTCCCCTTCTTCTTCTTCACGCCTGAACTCTCTCTCTCTAACCTCTCACCAGCTCCATTGCCATTTCTGCAACTTCATCATTTCGAGCTTTGGCAGTCTTGCTTGCTCTTTGTCAAGTCTGCCCTAGTGCCCTCTTTATGTTCCATTGTTTTTTACACTTTGACTGTTTTAGGCTTGTAGGGTTGGATTTTTCTTTGGTTGTTTCATAACTTTCTGGCGTTCTTCTTCGGCGACTAGTTCTTGAGATTCCTTGATTAAAACCCTTACTCCCTTAGTTTCAATCCCAAAGTCTAGCTTGGTCAATAGCGAACTTGTTTGTAATTAGCTTAGCCAAATTCTTTTAAGTGTATGGTCTCCCCCTTAATTCTTAGGAGGATTTATGATTTAGCTGAGGAGTTCCCATCCTTATGAGAGAAGTTCTTCATGAAGATTAGACGAATAGAGGAAGAGGAGGAGAGAAGATAAGGGGCCGACCCTAATTGGGTACAACCCATTTTTCCCATTCTATTAGCCACTATCGTACCCCCTGAGTCTTACGGGTCGTCTGGTCATCCAGCCGAGAGTCATTCATATGAAAGAGAGATGGATGAGAGAGCATCGTCACCAATAGGCGCTGCGCCTTCTGTGAGGAGAAAAATGTCTGATCTTAGCCCAGGCCGACAGGCCGAGGGAGTGGTCCCTTTCGAGGTTGTTCCTGTGATAACTTTATCCCCTCATGCCTTCCAGATGGACTTTCCTGGTGGACCTCTGACAGGTGATGAGGCTGAGGGATAGGGGACTAAGGATAATGGTAAGGATTCGGACGCTGACCCAGTTGACACCTCCTACGCCTCAGCTTATGTTTCCACCGTTAGGGATTGCGACCTCTTGCTGTGGAGGCATACATTTTGTGTGCCCCCAACATAAGTATGAGGGTTCCCTCTGAGTTTGATAAAGTATTCGAGGGTGATGAGGGAGAGGTCGTTGTATATGAACAGATGTTAAAGGTCGGCGTTAGGTTCCCTTTGCACCCTGCCATAGTCAATATATTGTCATCCCTCGACGTTTCCCCCTCTCAACTTCCTACCAACTCTTGGAGGACTATCCTCGGTTATGTCTCCTTGTGGAAGAATACCTTCACTGACGAGCCTTCAGCCGATGTGTTCTTGGCTTGCTATAATATCACTTCCTCATCCAAACAGCCTAGGTACTATCATCTGGGGGTGAGGAAGTCCAACAAAAAACTTCTCCACGTGGCACAGACCTCTAACCACGACTGGAAGAAGAGATTTTTCTTCATATCGGAATGGGAATTTACTGCTGGGGCTCACCCTTTGGATGATGATCCTAGGGTTCCAAGGAGATGGTCTAACCCCTCTATGAAGGCTAGGTTAGACCCCGGACTTAGTCTGGATGAAAAGGACGTAGTCGAGTATTTGAGAGAACGAGGGAAAGAGGGTGAACTTGCAAAGTTTGAATATTTAATGACCCCTCGGTCCCTCAAAGTAGCTGGTTTGAGGGTAGGCCCCTTGACAGAGCTATGTGAGTTATTATTTTTGCTAAATCTTTGATTTTTTCCAAGTGTTTCATCTTTGCCTCTGTATTTTTCTGATGTGTCACCTCCCTTTCAAGTCGTCCTGCAGGTATCTCTGACCATCTTTGGGAAATAACTGCCCCAAGATTACTATCTGGTCTAGGCAAGAAGAAAGGCAAGGAGCCTCAATAGGATCCAAGGAAGTCAAAGGCCATGGGGACGACACCAGTTGAACCGTCTGCCGATAGTCATAAAAGAAAGGGCCCCGAAGTTCCTACTGACCCTCGGTCGGATTCAAGGACGAGGGCAAGGGTGGAGGCGTCTGAGGGGACTGGATCCTCTTCCAGCATGGGAGCCTTTTGTTCCGAAAACTTAACATTCTTGAAGGCTGAGCAGTCTTCCCTGATAGCCAATATGAGGGCGGCCAAGGCTTCTATGTTCTCTTCCCCCTTGGCCGCTGACTATGACTTCCTGTCAAAGATGCCCCCGGCTAAGGCGTATGAATATGGTCTGCACACTCTGGCCCAGGTATTTGTTTTTACTTCATTTCCATAGTTGAATTTTTCACTAACTGTTTCCTCGGCCCCTTAACAAGTGTCTTTTTTGTGCAGTCTGTTTGTACCTTCACGTCTGCTACCAAGTGGATGTCCGAGAACCAACAAAAATTCCATGAAGCCGAGAGGGCTATTCAGCATGAGGCTGACATGTAGACCGAGCTCAAGACTATAAGGGATGAGTTGGAGTGTGCGAGGACCGAACGTGCAAGGGTCCTGGATGAGCTGACGAAGCAGCATGATGCTGATTTGAAGATGAGGGATGACCTCTTTAAGGCGAAGGAAGAAGCCCTGACTGCCCATTCAAGAATGAGCTATCCGATCCAGTGAAGAAGGTAGAGGCCGATGCAGTAGAGGCCTATAAACTCTCGGACGAGTTTCAAGGCTTCGGTCTTGAATACTTAGAGAGGGGAATCAGGACTGCCTGTCGGTGGGTCGTACTCAAGTTCGCTGATGCAGTATCGTCTGTCTGCCCCTCTCTTGAGGTAGTTCAACTGGATGATCCTCTTATTGTCGAGGCCTTAGCTCACGTCGAATCTCAAGTGCATGTCGAAGGTACCGGCACGTTAGAGGCTCGGCTTGTCTTGGTCATAGAGGAAACTCCCATTGATGTTGAGGACTTGCCCTCTGATGTCGCTCAATAGGGTGGCTGTTTGTAGCTAATACCCTCTGCATGTAAACCATATTTTGTACTCTACTTTTGTTGGACAAACATCAATAACATTTTGTAATATAATGCCTTTTTCTGTGTTCTATGCTTGTCTCTTGTATGATTTATCTTGTGATGTTTTTAAATTAACAATCTCACTAACCCCTCCCTCGTCTTTCTTGAGGGTAAATAAGGGGCCGTCCCCACCATTGGCCCTCTTCATAGCCGAGGGTGGTTTCCCACCAACTGAATGATGTTTTGAATTTTGAAGCCCCCCCTCGTCTTTCTTGAGGGTAAAATGAGGGGTCGTCCTCATCATAGCCGAGGGTGGTTACCACGACAAATGATGTTTAAATATCAAGCCCCCCTGCGTATTTCTTGAGGGTGAATGGGGGGTTAGCCCCACCATTGACCCTCATCATAGCCGAGGGTGGTTACCACCAATCTAATGGTTTTAAATTTCAAGTCCCCCCTCGTCTTTCTTGAGGGTAAATGAGGGGTCGTCCCCACCATTTGCCCTCATCATAGCCAAGGGTGGTTACCACCACAAATGATGTTTAAATATCAAGTCCCTCCTCATCTTTATTGAGGGCAAATGAGGGATCGTCCCCACCATTTTCCCTCATCATAGCCGAGGTTGGTTACCGCCACAAATGATGTTTAAATATTAAGTCCCCCTCGTCTTTCTTGAGGGTGAATGGGGGGTCGTCCCCACCATTGAACCTCATCATAGCCGAGAGTGGTTACCACCAATCTAATGGTTTTAAATTTCAAGTCCCTTATCATCTTTATTGAGGGTAAATGAGGGATCGTCCCCACCATTTGCCCTCATCATTGACGAGGGTGGTTACCACCACAAATGATGTTTAAATTTCCAGTCCCCCCTCGTCTTTCTTGAGGTTAAATGAGGGGTTGTCCCCACCATTTTCCCTCATCATAGCCGAGGTTGGTTACCACCACAAATGATGTTTAAATATCAAGTCCCCCCTCGTCTTTCTTGAGGGTGAATGGGGGGTCGTCCCCACCATTGACCCTCATCATAGCCGAGGGTGGTTACCACCAATCTAATGGTTTTAAATTTCAAGTCCCCCCTCGTCTTTCTTGAGGGTAAATGAGGGGTCGTCCCCACCATTTGCCCTCATCATAGCCAAGGGTGGTTACCACCACAAATGATGTTTAAATATCAAGTCCCTCCTCATCTTTCTTGAGGGAAAATGAGGGGTCGTCCCCACCATTTTCCCTCATCATAGCCGAGGTTGGTTACCGCCACAAATGATGTTTAAATATTAAGTCCCCCTCGTCTTTCTTGAGGGTGAATGGGGGGTCGTCCCCACCATTGACCCTCATCATAGCCGAGAGTGGTTACCACCAATCTAATGGTTTTAAATTTCAAGTCCCTTCTCATCTTTATTGAGGGTAAATGAGGGATCGTCCCCACCATTTGCCCTCATCATAGACGAGGGTGGTTACCACCACAAATGATGTTTAAATTTCCAGTCCCCCCTCGTCTTTCTTGAGGGTAAATGAGGGGTTGTCCCCACCATTTTCCCTCATCATAGCCGAGGTTGGTTACCGCCACAAATGATGTTTAAATATTAAGTCCCCCTCGTCTTTCTTGAGGGTGAATGGGGGGTCGTCCCCACCATTGACCCTCATCATAGCCGAGAGTGGTTACCACCAATCTAATGGTTTTCAATTTCAAGTCCCTTCTCATCTTTATTGAGGGTAAATGAGGGATCGTCCCCACCATTTGCCCTCATCATAGACGAGGGTGGTTACCACCACAAATGATGTTTAAATTTCCAGTCCCCCCTCGTCTTTCTTGAGGGTAAATGAGGGGTTGTCCCCACCATTTTCCCTCATCATAGCCGAGGTTGGTTACCACCACAAATGATGTTTAAATATCAAGTCCCCCCTCGTCTTTCTTGAGGGTGAATGGGGGGTCGTCCCCACCATTGACCCTCATCATAGCCGAGGGTGGTTACCACCAATCTAATGGTTTTAAATATCAAGTCCCCCCTCGTCTTTCTTGAGGGTAAATGAGGGGTCGTCCCCACCATTTGCCTTCATCATAGCCGAGGGTGGTTTCGTGAAGATGATCCCAATCATACTAGAATTGACAAACACAAGATGAGGGGCTAATATGATATTCTCATTAACATTCTAAGTGTTCTGTTGGAGCAACACATTCATTACAACTGTGGTCCGATAGGACTTTACACATTTATTCATAGTATTTCTTCAAATGATCTGCATTCCAAGGGTTGGAAAAGGGTTCCCCTTATAGGTTTTCTAGTCTTCAGGTTCGAGGGACAACTTCATCAATGACCCTATAAGGGCCATGCCAATTTAGGTGGAGCTTGTTAGGATTTTGCCAAGTCTTTTTGAGGACTAAGTTCCCCACTGCGATTGGCCTTTGTCTCACCCTCTGGTTGTAGAACCTTGCAGTCCTCTATTGGCAAGCGGCTTTCCTTATCTCGATGTCTTCCCTCCTTTCCTCAATCAGGTCCAAGTCAAGTCTCCTCTCTTCCATATTTCTCTGGGGGTCATACATTTGGACTCTATGGGTAGGAAACCCAATCTCGGTGGGGATGACGGCTTCTGAGCCATATGCTAGCATAAACGGGGTTTCACCGGTAGGAGTCTTCATCATCGTCCTGTAGGCCCACAATACAACATACAACTCCTCAACCCATCTTCATTTTGCCTCCTCGAGTCTTTTCTTAATCCCATCTAGGATTGTTTTGTTTGTAACTTCCGTTTGCCCATTGGCTTGAGGTCGGACTGGGAACGAGAAGAATTGTTTGATACTCACCCTTTCACAGTACTTCTTTAGAGATGTATTCTTGAATTGAGTCCGTTATCCGAAATGAGGTTGTTGGGGAGACCATATCTGCATATAATATTTTTCCAGATAAACTGGAAGGTCTTTTGCTCAGTGATCGTTACCATTGTCTCCCCCTCCACCCATTTTGAAAAATATTCAATTACTACGATGAGGAACCGATAGTTATTGACGGCCCTAGGCAAGGGTCCTACCAGGTCGATCCCCCACACTGCAAATGGCCATGGGGATGTAATGGAGGTAAGAGGCTGATGGGGATGGGGAGGGACGGTGGCAAATCTTTGACATTTATCACATTTTTTTACATATGCCATGGCATCTTTCCCCAAGGTCAGCCACCAGTACCCCTGGGTTACTACCCTCTTCGCCAAAGACCTTCCCCTAATGTGGCTTGAACATGTCCCCTCGTGCACATCTTTCAAGACGTGTGGGACTTCAGACGGATGCACACACCTATGTAATGGGAGCAAGAACCCCTTTTTGTACAAGGTGTCTCCGATGACAGTGAATTTTGTAGCTCTATATCTCAGCTTTTTCTTTTCTTATTTTGTTTCTGGAATCTCCCCCTCTTTAATGTATTTAATTAGAGCGTCCATCCGCAAAGCTTCCCTGTTGATATTTAAGCAAGAGTTAAGTGTTCCCTCTTCTTCATCGATCATTGGTCGAAGCAGAATTTCTACTGGAACTGTCCTCCTGATATCTGTCCTAGTTGCTGAGGCCATCCTAGCAAGTGCATCGGCCTGGCCATTATCAAGCCTAGGTATCCTCTTCAACTTTACTTCTCTGAAGCTCTTCAATAGTGCCTTTAACCTTTCAAGATATTTGGCCATTCTCTCATCCTTAGCCTCGTAGGCTCCTAGTATCTGATTCACTACTAGTCTCGAATCACTATGGACCAAGACCTGGTAGATACTAAGAGACTTATCCAAGGAGAGGCCCGCTATCAAAGCCTCATATTCAGACTCGTTATTGGAGGCTTTGAAGTTGAACCTTAGGGCGTACTCAATGTCTGTACCGTCTAGTGCTGACACTATTAATCCAGCCCCGCTTCCTCTTTCGCAAGAGGACCCGTCAACGAAGAGGTTCCACATTATCTTTTCCTCTGAGAAATTTCCCACAGTGAGGGACCCCTATCGAAAGAGATATATTCCCTCTTTGTTTTTGGCCACTTTTTCTCTAGCTGTGCTTGTCTCCGCCTTTTCTGCGAGTGAGTCAATAACTCTGCCTTGCCGTGTATATGTCTTAGCGAGGCTTTCCTCTTTAGCCTCATCATCTTCCCAAGTAAATTCAACCATGAAATCAGCTAATGCTTGCCCCTTAATGGCCATCCTTGGTTGATATACAATGTCAAATTCTCCCAACTCTATAGCCCATGCCATTAGCCTCCCCGATTTTTCTGGCTTGTGCAATACCTGCCTAAGAGGAGAGTCAGTGAGGATGGCCATTGTATGGGACTGGAAGTACGGCTTCATCTTTCTTGATGCATGGATCAAGGCATACGCTAACTTCTCCATCTTTGGGTATCTTTGCTCTACCCCCTGAAGTGCCTCACTGTTGAAATATACGGGCTTTTGTACCCCATCCTCTTCTCTCACAATGGTTGCGCTGATGGATGATTTTGAGACAGCTAGGTACACATATAGTCGTTCACCCTGTACTGGCTGTGACAATAGCAAGGGAGACCCTAAGTATGTCTTTAGCTCCTTGAAAGCACCTTTCTGTAGCTCTGGACACAAACCTATTCAAAGCAGCCACTCTCCCTATGAGCCTTTGAAAGTATTTGATGGTCTTCATTTCTATAAGGGACCTTATCTTTTCAGGATTGGTCTCGATGCCTCTTTGGTTGATAATGAACCCCAAGAACTTCCCTTCTCCGACCCCGAAGACACATTTGGTCGGGTTGAGCTTCATTCGGTACTTGTCCATTGTGTTAAAGGTCCTCTCGAGGTCGGCCACATGATCCTCGGCCTTTAAACTTTTGGTCAACATGTCATCTACATAAACTTCCATACACTTCCTAATTTGTTCTTGAAACATTTTATTCACAACGCGCTGATACGTTGCCCTCGCATTTTTTAGGCCAAAGGGCATGACCCTATAACAGTATGTCCCCTTGTCAGTAATGAAGGTTATTTTCTTCGAGTCTTCAGGGTTCATAAAGATCTGGTTGTACCCTGAATAGGCATCCATGAAGCTCATGAGCTCATGGCCTGTGATAGCGTCTACCATCTGATCAATACGGGGGAGAGGGAAGCTATCTTTGGGACAATGCTTGTTGAGGTCTGTGAAGTCTACGCACATCCTCCACTTCCCGTTGGCTTTTGGGACAATGACTGCATTGGACAGCAATTCGGGATAGATAACCTCCCTGATAAACTCTACATCTTCCAGCTTCTTGACCTCATCCCTAATGACCTCATACTTCTCTCGAGAATAAATTATCCTCTTCTGCTTCACTGGCTTTTCACCCTCTACCACGTTGAGCTTATGGCTCATAATTTCGGGGTCGATTCCAGGCATATCTGCGTGACTCCATGCAAAGACACTTTGTCTTCTCCTTAGCAGCTTGATGAGGTCTTCTTTTATGTCTATCTTCAGAGCTTTACCGACTTGGACGGATTTGTCCAGCTCATCCTCATTGAGTATGATGGCTTCTACCTCTTCTGCGGCTTCTCCTTTCTTGAGTTTTTTCTTATCCCTGGAGTCAAGGGTGTCAATATTGTAAGTGGTTGTTGCCTTCTTATGCACCTCTCTTTCTTTGGCAGAGGTAAATAACATTCCCGCGCTGTCGTCTGGTCCCCCTGAACTTCCCCTATCCCATAAGGGTTTAGAAATTTAATCATCTGATGGACCGTAGATGGCACAACTTCAAACCCCTTGAGGGCTACTCGTCCCAGTATAATGTTGTAGGCCGAGAAGACATGTTCATCCATCACAAAGAAGCAGACCTTCTTGGTAAGCCATCTCAGACACTCGTCTCCCATCCTAACGTCGACCTCATACACTCCAAGGGGATTAACCTTTTCCCCACTGAACCCAATCAATGGGTGATGGTATGGGATGAGTCTAACACGACTGAGGCCTAAGGCTTTGAAGCACGGCCAAAACATCACATCTGCAGAGCTACCCCCGTCTACCAAGATCCTTGGCACCTCGCAGCCGTGCACCCTGGTAGTGATGACGAGAGGGTCATCATGTGGGGCTAAGAGTCCCTTGAACTCCATTCTTGAGAACCCCACAATGAGAGTATCTATATCGACCTTCTTCCTCTTTTCTGACTTTGCCTCAACAGAGGTTGAGTGTACAACTTTTGTCACTGCCTTGGCTTCAGCTACATGGGCCTTCGTGTCGACGACCTCTGACCCTCCTCCTTCTAGACCCCCAAAGATTATTCCCACACTGAGCGAGATCATATTAAGTCCCTTGACAGGGTCGTTGTCGTCTCTTGGAGGGAGGTCAGGGTCGTCCTCATCATCAGAAGGGTCGTCCCCTCTTTTTGGAGGACCTTCCCTACATGCATCGCCTCGCTTCTTTCTCGGGTCGTACCCTCGGCCCTTCTTGAAGGCACCTTTGTCAACGTACTTTCTTAACGTCCCTTCTTTTAACATTTTTTCAATCTCATCTTTCAGAGCAAAGCATTTGTCTGTAACGCGACCATGGTCTTGGTGAAATTCACACCGCAGGTTTTTATTCCTCTTGTGGGGGGCTGCCCTCAACTTTTTAGGCTACTTTAGGGACCGGTCACTCTTTATCTCATTGAGAATATGTTCACAGCTGACCGTCATAGGGGTGTAATCAGCGAACTTGTCGTCTATAGACCTATTTCTCCCCTCTTTGTTCTTCTTATGGTACTTACCCTCGCAAGTGCCTCCTCTTTCATCTTTGTATTTTCCGACCATCACCTCTTCGGCGTTCATCACCTTTCCTGCTGTCGACAGCAATTCGGCCATTGTCCTTGGAGGGTCTTCAGTAAGCTTCCATAATAGTTTCCCCTTCTGGAGTCCTCTAATGAGAGCGGTCATGGCTATTCTCTCCTCATAGTCTTCAACCTCTAACTTTTCTTTGTTGAATCTGGCTATGTAGTCTCTTAGGCTCTCATTCTTCCCCTATTTAACATTGAGCAGGTGTGTGGTTTTCTTCTGTGGCCTCACCCCAAAGCAAAAGTTATGGATAAACCGGTCTACCAACTGCTTAAAGCTTTCAATGGAGTTTTTTGGAAGAGACATGTACCAGACATGTGCAGCCCTAGTCAGAGTGCCAGAAAAGGCATGACACCTCATCTCATCTGAGATAGAGTATATGTCTATCGCTGATTGGTACATCTCAATATGGTGGGCAGGGTTGGTACTCCCGTCATATCGAGGGGTGACCGCTGGTGGCTTGAACTTGGATGGCGTGTGGAAGTTGACTATCTTCGCCACAAAGGGTGAGCCTGTGGAGTATCCTCTCTGAAGAGGGTCCCGACTCTTCAGAATATCACCAATATTATCCTCCAGTCGCTGGATCGAGTCATTCCAGGGCCTCGTAGGGTCGGCCTGGCCGATGTTATCCCCTGTCGCCTCTTTGAGGTGGACGGAGGGTTCTGCTGCGGCAGGCCTGTGTCGATTGTTTACTTCCCCTTGACTGTCGTCCCGTCCTTGGGGTTGGCCATCTGATGCCTCCCTTCTGGACCTTGCAACACTCCTTGGTCTGGACAATTTCTCCCGTAGGTCATTTACTGGGTCGAGCCTCTTAAAGGCCGACCCCCGCTCAGACGATCAAAAGTAGAGCCCCTCGGGAGATCGTCAGGATTTTTCCTTCCACACTTCCCTTTGCTCTCCTGGAGAGGCCGCACAGTATTATTAGAGACCTCATACGGCTCCCGACATTCTATGGGGGCCTCCTCCCCCTCCAGATCATCATACATGTTCTCAGGGCAAGGGTTTCCTTGCCTCCCCAGGTGTAGACGCCGGGGGTCAACAACATCCCTTCGTCGATGAGGAGGTGGCAAGTCTTTCCGTGGTGCCTGGGGTGGTCCCCTGGCCTCATGTTGCCCTGGAGCTACGGCCGGGGTAATCATCTCCGGTGCGACTCCTGGTGGTCTTAGTATGTTTTGGCTAAGAGCTGTAAACTGCTCCTGCATAATCCGCTGGCTTGCAGACAGAGACATCAAGGTGACTGCCACATCAGCTATCTAAGACTGAGGTGGTGGTTGGCTGGAGATGGGTCCTACCCCACTATCCGGCGGAGGTAGTGGTTGTGGTGGCATCTCCGGTGCCATGTGTTTGAGCTATGAAGAGTTAAACTTAAGAAAAAGACTAGTGAGCTTGAGAACCCTAATGGAACCCTTTCAATGGTGAAACAACTCCACAAAGGGGGAGATCTGGTTCACCACCAGAGTGCCCGATGAGGACAAGATGTGTAAAGGAAGAAATGTCTTCTCGTTCCCACAGACAGCGCCAAACCTATGATGCTTAGATTCAGCACCACCAGATAAGTGATGATGAGCTCAAACTGTAAGTACCATGGAAGCCATAGATGTATAAGTGTGTAAGTGTCTAGAAGGATATGAGTATAAGAGGAATAAGGCAATGATGTATAGTGGTTCATCCAATTAGGCCTACATCCATTGTGAGTGTGTGATCCACTAAGTATTGTCACTAATGGCCTTGGATACAATGCACATAAGCTCCCTTTCTCTCTCTACTGTGTGTACAAGTAGAGTTTTAGCTAGGGTTACAATTTATCAATCCCTTTGTAGGGTTGTAGGTGACAGGTATATATAGGTCTTGGGGGGTGTAGTGTACCCCCTAAGCATGCATGGTGCATGTGAGTTATGATATAGTCAATCCCCTGCTGACACCTATAGATGCCACCTGTGATTAATGATGACATAATATTCCCTCACGTGAGGCGGTGATATTGTTATAACGGTCTTCTACGTGCCGTGTGAGCCTCACGTGCACTGTTTCACGCGTCTCCCAAACAATACGATGTGATGATGTCACCCTCAGCCTATGATATGAGGCCGAGGGCAAAGTTCCTTCTGGTAGTGAGTTTGGCCTAATCTGGGCATCGTACTGTCGTACCCTCGAAGGGTCATCCGGACCATGATGAGGGGTCGACCCCTCAAAGGGTTGTCTGGGCCTGATGAGGGGTCGGCCCCTTGGAGGGTCGTCTGAGCCATGATGATGGGTCGGCACCTCGAAGGGTCGTCTGGGCCCTGATGAGGGGTCGTCCCCTTGGAGGGTCGTCTGATAGTGGTTAAGAGGTCATCCTGGCCCTGTCTAGGTGTAGGGTGCCCTCGGCCTGGCCGAGGGTATATATGGGTATATAAATGTTCTACATACATCGAGGAAGTTAACTTAACATAAATTCCTACCCCATATGTGAATCTAATCTTCCAAACAACAATAAATTTTCATGAAAACGTGTAATTACTCATCCTCTTCTAACATGGATGTATTATCAACAAAAGTTAGCAAGATAGATACTTTCCTTGAAATTGAAGGTCTGACTTGTAGAAGATGATACGTATATTTATTCTCCTCAATCTCCGATCTACACGTTGGTGGTGGAATTGGTGAGAATGGTGTAGGATTGATGGTTCTCTCCTTGGAAACCTCCTCTTTTCTCCCTTCCTTACCCTCTTTGAAACTCAAGTGTTTCCAACCCTCGAAGGCTCTAATTTCCATCAGATGTAACCTCTTAATTTGCGTAATTAATTAAAGCTCAAAATTAGAAATTACTAAAATGCCCTCCCGGGTTGCTGGTTAGGCCTAAAATCGTCCCGAGACCCAAATTAAACCTCATGTATACTTTTCTGACTATCTCAACCCTTCCGGACACATTGACGCACTCGAAACGGCCATTTGGATGACGTAAAAATATTTTGCTTTTCATTTCACTTAAATATAGTCCTGACACGACTCACTTGTGCGTCCTGAGTTAATTTCAATAAGTTGTCGTGTTGATCCCTCGCAATAATTTTACAAAATCATGTGTAAATTCATAATCAAGTATATTACTTTTAATCACCAGGTACTATTCAACATAAATCACATATTACTTTTCTCACAAATAATATTCAAATCCGGATTAATTGTCAATTATCTCATAATTAATTCTAATAAATTCCATTTTGAAAGTTATTAAAAATACGGGGTGTTACATCACCTCACCTCAAAGCCATATACCGATTTTTTGGACTATTGGCGGGTGTCCATTCTCCATGCCATAATAAAATCTCATGACACGATGCTCAAATCACAAAATAATATATCATAATGAATCAATAATATTGATTCCAATAATTTTTAGATTTCAAATGAATATCACAATTCAACATGAGTACAATCCACATAGAAAATAAACGAAATACTCACGAGAGAATTTAGGAGCATATTCTGTAAGTCCCGTACCTCAAAATCATCACATGAATCGGCACATAAATTCAGCCTTAAAATCATATTGCACCATCACGTCTCTCTCGCGAAGATAATCAACTCATTTTCCATCCCCAACACGAGATAACTTCAAATAGGCCTCCAAATCTAAGGTTGAACATTGAATAAAATAGGGACTACGGTTTGTATAAGGAGGGAGAGGAAATATAAAGGGTCAACTGCATTTTTGTGTGGATAAAAAGTTAGTTTAAAACTTCTACCCACGACCTATTTTATATAAGATAAAAGAAGGAATTTGTAAAGGCTAAAACTCTTCAAAATAGATCTGCCGAACCGCCTCAAATATGGGATAGTCAATCTATCGACTCCCTCGGTCGATCGATCGATCGAACAGGAAAAAGAATTCGACAGTGCGAAGAAAATGAAAAGGTTTAAAACTTAAAACTTCAATTAAAACTCCATTTTAAATCCAAATGAATTTCTGGTTGAAATCCCAATTTTCAAAAATAAAACTCAACATATTTAATTATTGAAAATAATTAAATCCAAAAATTTATTTTCCTCGAATTTCCAAAACTAGTTTAAAAATACCCATTTACAAAATCCGAGTTGTTACATAATTCCCCACTAACTTGGAATTTCGTCCTCGAAATTCAACGAAACCTAACGCTCGAAATAAAATACTACTCGATTCTATTTCCCAAAAATTATAATACTAAAGTCCTCTAATAAATTCTAAACCTCCTCACCACGATGCCTAACATGTCTTCAAGAAAGATTTTTATCTCCAAAGAGGACTCGTCTAATGTGCATGCTAGACCCAAAACCCAAGACTCGAGGGTTTTTGTATACCTAGGTTTTGATACCATCTGTAACACGCCACGTGTTCTTTCGAGTGCACGGGTGTTACATTCGATAACCCCTTTGGTTTATGATCAGTAGGTAGTTTAGTTGTGCCTTTGGATTCCGTACTCATCAACTAGGCCCATGACCTCATCTTTAAAATTGAGTGCATTGTATAATATGCTCTCATGGGGAACTCTGTAATGACAAATGATGTTTTTTATAATGAACTTGGCTACTTTCTTTGCGTTCAACACTGCGTATGACTTGGCTTCAACCCACTTCATGAAGTAATCAATGGCGATCATAATGAATCTGTACCCATTCGATGCCTTGGGAGTGACTTTCACGATGACGTCTATGACCAAGTGGAGAAAGGTCAAGGATAAGTCATATTGTACAATTCCCAGGAGGCAAGTGTTGAAGGTTGGTGAATTGTTAGAATTTTAGGCATCTCATAACATAAGACAAGCAGTTTGGAACCATAGTGGATCAATAGTGTCCTTGATGGATGATATTCTGGGAAAGAATTTGACCATTCATGTGGGTCCACATTACCCATTATGTATTTTCTGCAACATGTCTTCGACCCAAGCCCCTTCTCTAGAATGCAAGTGGGTTCCATCAAAATTTCTCTTGACGAGTGCCTTGTTACAGATGATATACTGATCAATCAGTCTGTGAAGGATCACACGCTCATTCTTATATGTTCCCCAAGGATACCTACCATGATTGAGAAGGTGCCAAACATCATAATACTAAAATCCTACTATATTTGGATCTTCTTATGTTACGAGCTCAATGTGGTAGCAATGACTGGGTGCAGTGCGGCTTGTTTTTGAACTAGAGAGAGGGCATTGCTATTTACTTGAGCACGTCTACCATGGAGGTCGAATTTGCAAATGTTTTGAATAGGTTATTTCTTGAACGAGTAAGTTAATAGAAGGTGACATCTTCAAACTGGGAGGCAAGCTCTTCAAGGTGAGCATGGAAGGTAAGAGGTTCTCATTTTTTAATTATTATTTTATGAGAATTTACCCCATGGTGAGAGATGAATCTCCATAGACATCAATGTGCTTGATTCCTTTCATGAGGGCGATCTTCAGCTTTATGATACATGCTTCACATTCTCTCATTTTTTGGGGGTAAAGAAAGTCTAATTTGATGGCATTGGGAATATGAGAATTGTCGGGAGTGATAAAGAGTATCCGAACATCAAATCCTTTCTGTGGGTACTAGTTTTAGCCACCATGAGCCCAGATAAGTAGCCCGATAAAGGCCCAAATTATGGAGAGCCCTGCATCCCTACCAAAATTAGTTATGACTTAGTCTCTTCCTAAAATCTCATAAGGAGATATTCTAAGAAGTGATGGACGAGCGTGGAGGAGTCGAACACCCCCACTCCCCGATCACAAGCATGTATATAATAAACCCTAAGTCTGGGGAAAAAGGGATGTATTGTATTCACCTATAAAACACACCCTGGAGTACAAAGAAATAGTACTGAGAGCACCACCGTGGACGTAGGCATTCTTGTTGAACCACGTAAATAATGTGTCGTGAGATCTTTCATTCTTTACATTCTTTATTTACTTCGGTGATTGTCCTTTCTTATTAATTTGTGTTGAACTTAATTGTTACCACAATTGGCGTTGTCTGTGGGAAAATTTGTCTTCCTTTAAGAAAGCCCTCACCAACAAAGGATTTGGAATGTCTGGACACAACAACAATGCCCCTCCAGCAGGGGATATCCAAGAACAGCCTCCCCCTTGCAGGATCAGATCTAAGATTCGACGCTCAGATCAAAGAGGTCGCCCAAAACCGCAGTCCTCAAAAGAAAGTCAGGGGCCAGGAGGTCCACACAAATATCCAGGTTGATCGATGCCTATGAGTCAAGGATCCAAGAGAAAAAGGAGTCCGGTCGCGAACAAGAGGCTAAGAATTCTCGCCTCAAAAGGAAATTAAAGAGGATGGAAAGGGAACTCCATCACAGCACTAGGCAACGTCCATACCACACTTTGAATCCTCAGGCGAGTAAGTCTCACAGTCGAGGAAGGAGCCCTAGACACGGATCCCAGAGGATTGAGGAGCACGAGTCGAATGATGACTTGCGTGAACAATAGCGACCAGATCGACGTTATAAGAGCCCAGATCGAGGTGATGAGGATATACGGAATTTGTTCCGAAGAGATATGAACCAGCACCCAAATCATCCGAGAGCTAGATCGACCAGAGGGCTTGCTCGGCAAGCTCTCAAGACCCAGATGAAATCCACTTTTTTAAGGGAAGAAGAAGAAGAAAAAGAAGAAGAAGAAGAAGCCCCCAAGAAATTTTCTATTCTGAGATTTAATATCTATGACGGAAAGACTGACCTTATCGATCACGTTAGGCAGTATAGGCAGTCCATGACCCTCTGGAACCACAGGGATGCACTAATGTGACGGATTTCTCCTTCAAGCCTGCATGATGTGGCCCATAATTGGTTTTAGATGCTCCCTCATAGGTCCATCAAGAGCTTTGAGTTCGTGGCCGAGCACTTCACAACTTGCTTCATTACCAGTAGCTCCAATCCAAAGAGGATGGATGCTTTGCTAAAAATGAAGAAGACGCCTCAGGAGAGCCTCCGGGACTACGCTAAGAGGTACTGGGAGTTGTTCAATGAGGTCGAGGACTGTTCGGAATAGGTAGCAGTGGCGTATTTCAAGATTGGCATACCCAGCTCTTGCCTTATACACTAGTCCCTGACGAAGAAGGAGGCCACAAACATCGATGACCTGATGACTCGCATCGAGAAATACGCCAAGGTGGAAGATGTGACCCGCCTCAGTGCAGGGGAGAATGGTCGGGCTAAGCTCACTGCCAAGGGTAGCGATATGGGTGAAAACTAGAAAAAAAGGAGGCAAGAATTGGGGCAAGGGTGGCTCCAAGAATGGAGGCAAGAACGATGTTTCAAAATCATTTTAGGCAGTAAACATTGTTTTCAAAGAACCGATATACAAGATCCTAGCGAAAATCAAAGATGAGCCATTTGTTAAGTGGCCCAGAAAGATGGAGGGAGATCCCTAAAAGAGAAACAACGCGCTGAGATGCACTTTTCACAAAGAAGAAGGACATAAGACTGAGCACTCCAAGGCTCTTAAGTATCACCTTGAAGAGTTGGCCCAAACCGAGCATCTGAACGAGTTTATGGAGAAGAAGGCAGAGAAGATTGCTGCCAATGGGGACGCAAGGCCCGACAACGTACTTAAGGATAATGCTGGTCACGAATTTGCAGTAATTCACGGGGCATCTGATATCAAGAAGATTCAAGGGAATTTAGCTCGAATAAGAGTAAAAAAGCTTATAGCGGTAATGCAAGCTTTTCACTTCTATCCAGCGAAGACACAATCAGGAAAGCACCGATCAGCAGACGACGTCGATTACAGCAAACACATCGTGTTCACAGCTGAAGACTTAGTGGGAGTAAGAACACCACATCATGACGCCTTGATCATTACCCTCAGGATAGTCAATTATGACATTGATAAGTTTCTCGTCGACCAGGGAATCTCATCCCAGGTAATGTATCTCGACCTGTTAATAAAGTTAAAGTTAAGTGTTGCCGACCTGAAGGAAGCCATTGTCCCTCTAGTTGGCATCGCTGGAAAAGTAACTATCCAATTGGGGAAAAATGTGTTGCCAGTAAGGGCAGGAAGTGTTCCAAGATGATCGAGTTTTTGGTAATCAACATTGAGTCTCCATACCATGCTATCTTCGGCAGAGGGTGGCTACATGCCATGAGGGCAGTCCCGCCGACCTACCATCAAAAGCTCAAGTACATGACTGAGCGAGGAGTAATGGAGATCCACGGAGATCAAGCGATGGAAATAAGGTGCTTCATAGCGGCCATTCGCCCAATGACATAGAAGAAGGTCGATAAGGCCAAAGAGAAGACCGAGGAGAAAGAAAGTTTAATACCTTCGAAATAGCAACTAAAGTATGGACGACCTAGGGTGGAGGAGACCAGGATACTCCCCTCTGAGAGGGTCGTTGAAAACCTGGATGAGATCATAGCTGGTGGGAGAAAGAAAGACGAGGTGTTCTTGATTGGAGCTTCTCTCACGGAGCAAGAAAATAAGAAATTAACGGTATTGTTGAGAAGTAATCAGACATTTTCGTGAGGGAACCATACGAGATGCCTGGAATGGACCTCAGTGTGGTTTATCATCGGTTGCACATCGACCCCACTTTCAGACCTGTCACGCAGAAGGAGCGGTGAACTGTGCCCGAGAAGGCCAAAGTTGTAGAAAAGGAAGTAGAGAAGCTGTAGGATGCAGGATCCATACGAGAGGTTCAATTGCATAAATGGCTTTCCAACCCAGTAGTGGTTCCAAAGAACAATGGAAAATAGAGAGTTTGTATAGACTTCACTGACCTTAACAGGGCATGCCCTAAGGATAGTTTCCCCCTCCCAAAGATTGACCAATTGGTGGACGCCACAGCAGCTCATGAGAGGATGAGCTTCCTGGACGCATACTCCGGGTATCACCAGATTCCTCTGTATTCACAAGACCAAGACAAAACAATATTCATCACCATCATCGGTTTGTACTGTTATAAAGTTATGCCCTTCGGACTCAAGAATGCAGGATCAATTTACGAGCAGCTGGTCACCAAAATGTTCAAAGACCAAATAAGAGATACCATGGAAGTCTCCATTAATGATATGCTCGTCAAGAGCAAGAGAAAATAAGACCATCTCTCAGACCTAACAAGAACCTTTGAAATCCTCAGGAAATACCGAATGAAACTCAACACGAGCAAGTGTTCTTTCAGTGTCCAGTCAAGAAAATTTTTCGGGTACTTGGTTAGCAAGAGAGGCATTGAAGCCAACCCAGACCAGATCGATGCAATCAACAAGGTACAGCCTCCTCGCATAATAAGCGATGTGCAGAAGCTCACGGGTATGCTCACCGCTCTGAATCATTTCATCTCAAAGTCCTCTAAAAAGTGCAAGCCATTCTTCCAGCTCTTGAAAGGAAACAAGAAAATAGAGTGGAATCAAGATTGCGCAAAAGCATTGGAAGAACTCAAGGCTTATCTCAGGACACCACCTTTGTTGTTCATACATAAAGAAAATGATTCCCTATACTTATACCTCGCGGTCTCCAGTCACACCATCAGTTTTTCACTGATATGCGAAAAGTCAGGAATCCAACACCCAGTTTACTATGCGAGCAAAACCTTATTAGAGGCCGAGCAGCGGTACCTACCACTGGAGAGGCTCGTCTTTGAACTGGTGGTAGCCTCGAGGAAACTGAAGCACTACTTCGAAGCTCACACTATCATCGTCCTTACCTCACACCCCCTTAAAGAAGTCATGCGGAAAGCGGACCTATCTGGAAGACTCTCCAAGTGGTCAGTTGAGCTTGGACGATTTGACATTCAATTTCAACCAAGGAATGCAATCAAGGGGCAGGTACTCGCCGACTTCATCGGGGAATTCACAGGTGAGCAGCCTCGCGACCAACTCCAACCTGTGGATCAGAAGGAAAAATCCTCAACGGGAGGAGCCTGGCGACTATTTGTTAATGAAGCCTCCAATTCAAAGGGGGGAGGAGTAGACATTGTGCTCATTACTCCAGAAGACACATGTGACACCCCGACTAATTAAATACCAGGTAGCTACTCCTTTATTCAAATTAATACAAAATGTCAAGTTGGTTCAGTTCATAGCATCACTGTCAAAAAACATTTTAACAATTACTAGCCACCTAATATTTAAAAAGTGAGTTGTCAATTTTAAATTAAATAAGATTAACATACAATCCATTTAAATTATGAAATGATAATACCATAATCACAACACAGTCACAATAGAATAACAATGGAATAACAGTGAATCTGGAGGAATACTCCTCTAAATAATCCGAATATTGAATACAACCAAATACAAAGTCTGAATCACAAATTAATTAAATCCAAAACTGAAATAAACTTAATAAATACACTGCCTCTAAGAAAAAGGGGTGACATGCCCTACAGATGAATAAATCTAAAGTACAGTCAAGGTAGAAAGTGGAGGCGTCTATTATCGAGGTCCGATAACTTCCACAGCAGCTACAACACGTCACTGGATTGGAACTCCTACGCTTGGTGTCCTTGTGGCTGGGCACCTAAAAGGTTTTTACAAGAAAATAGATTTGAAAGCAAACGGGTCAGAGCCCGATTGTGAAAATAGTTTAAAATATAGCAAGTGTTTAATATCATCAAACAGTGAATATAAAATACATGAGAGTGCGTGCACTCACATGAGTTCCTCACCTCTCAACTAAATGTGCACACCTATCGTACCCGTACCCGTTCTAGTTATTCTACTATCTAACTAGTCCAATCTGTAATCTGTCATTACTTTACAATTCAAAGTTCGATTACCAACGTCTTAATATAAACAGGAAGTCTTACCATTATTACTCAGAATTAGTTATAATAATTTATAAGAATTTCTCCATCCTTAACTCTACTAAAATGTTACAATTATTCACACTTACACTTTAAGAAACAATTCATCTCAATTATTAGTATATAAATCTCATCACAAGTATACAATAATGGCACCCCTAGACGAAGCTGCAGGGCACATATACTGTTCTATTAAATCCAAGTACATCACGTACATAAGGACTACGTATTCCGAATCTCTCAGGAATCGTTTTGATAAGTAACAGTCACACATACTGGAGGCGAACATAGTTCACATCACATGGGTCATGCACATACCTATGCTCCCATGATCAACAGACTTATTAACTCCTCAATAAGTCATTCTCTGACCTATGTTCTTGAGGTACCAATCTAAATCCCCCCGTAGGCACAGAAAGATTAGATGGCCCTGATCGAACGCCGACCTCCCGTGATAGCAAGTATGGTAGGTATGTTATACACAGATAACCACATATACTAAGCATTCACACATCTTAGATATCTTATAATATTATTAGAGGTATAATTTAACATTCCTATACTGTCATTAATGCAGTACACTTACAAGTTTTCGAAAAATGTACATTATAGATTATCATCTCTTCTCACGTCGTAATTTTAATTACTTATATCCGAATCGCTATAAGTCACCCGGTTTATTATATAATTCTAGATTTTAGTCCTCAACATACTCCAATCTCACAACTATACCCACTAATCAACAAGGAGAGAAGCACACTCAAATAAATAAGTTTAAGGGATGTTCGAAACTAAAATCGGGTCTAAAAAGACCATTCTCTGAACTCGTTAGAAGTCACTGAAATCTCGTTCGAACGAGGTCGTTTGAACGAGTGTCGTTCAAACGAATGGCTTCGAACAAACTACCAACTCGTTAGAATGGGTACTGTCATCTCATTAGAAGTTCGTTCGAACGAGGTCGTTCGAATGACCTGGGTTGGTCTTCTAACGAGATGGCAGAAAACATCCAAAATTTTCCCATCTTCATTTTTTCACCAAATGCCTTTCTCCAAATCCATCATAAATTCATATTAACTACGTTTTTGTGTTGAAAAACTACTCTAGGTCACCCTAAGTCATTCCTTAACATATTTGGGGTCAAATCTTATTTATTAACATGTAATCGCCATAAATTCCCAAATCTTTCCCCAAACCCTATCAACATGAACCCAGAATTTTATTGCACCTAAATACTCATCATTAATCCATTTTTAAAATCATTTAAGTTAAGTTTCGGGTAACAATTTCGTCCATAATCATTCTACATGCAATCCCTAACTAAAATTTAGAGTTTCTACAACAATCCCATTAGGTTTTCATCAAAACTTTCAAAGCATATAAGGTTTTCTACACTAAACATGGAAGAAATATTCATTGCAATTAATAATATCAGATCACTTGCCTTAGGATTGTTCTTCAGATTTGTTGTCGGTGATTACCGGGTGATTCTCTCCTCTTTCTGGTTGTAATTCCTTCCAAAATGATGGTGAGGAGAGATGGTTTGGTTTGGAACCTCTCTTAACCTCTCTCTAACTTCTCTCAAAAACCCCCGTAGCCCACTCTTTTGTTTTTGGCTGGTAATGGCCTTAGTGGCCTCCTAATAATATCTAATTAAACTCTAAAATTCGTGGGTTTTAATTCCTCTATTTTTAAAATTACCAAAATACCCTTCTGGGTTGCTTGTTTGGCCTAAAAGTGCCCCGGGACCCAAACTAAACTCCCGGCTAGTGTTTTCTAACTATTTCGACCCTTCTGGACACGTTGGAGCACTCAAAATGACCATTCGGTTGATAAAAATATAATTTACTTTTTAATCAAATTAAATTCATTCCCGACGCGACTGATACACGCGTCCCAACTAAATTTCCCAAATTGTCGTATTTCTTCCTCGTGACAATTTTAACATTTTCAATACTCATATATTACCATATATTCTCAGTAGTATTTTATTTTAACATCATAATCAAATACCAACTCACGTCTCACTAGTATTTATTTCTGGGTTAATTTCCAAATTAATTCTCATTTAATTCCATTAACCCAATAAATAAAAATCATTAAAATTACGGGGTATTACATACTTCCCCCCTAATAACAGAATTTCGTCCCAAAATTTAGAACTAAAGCATACCTGGTACAAATAACTCTGGATAGCGCTCCCACATCTCATCCTCGCGCTTCCATGTGAACTCCTCGGCATTATGATGCCGCCACTGAAGACGTACTAATGGTATTATCTTCGACCTCAGTTTCCTCTCGTTGTGGTCCAGAATGGCGATCGGCCCTTCCTCGTAGGAATTATCAGGCTGAAGATCAATGTCCTCTAAAATAATGTGAGTATGGGCCAAATCGTCCCTAAGATATCTCCTTAGAGAGGAAATATGGAACACGTCATGAATCCTATGCAAGTGCTCCGGTAACCCAAGTCTATATGCTACTGGTCCAATCCGCTCGATGATAGGAAATGGCCCGACATATCTTGGTTCCAGTTTTCCCTTCTTCCCAAAACGCATAATCCCCTTCATCGAAGATACTCTGAGTAACACCTGGTTCCCCACCTTGAACTCTCTGAAGAACCTCTTGGCATCAGCATAGCTCTTCTGTCGGTCCTGAGCTACCCGAATACGGCTCTGTATCATCTCTATCCTTGCCGAAGTATCCTAAATCACTTCCGGCCCAAGGAGTTTGTTATCCCCCACCTCTAACCAACATGCTGGGGAACGACAAGGTCTGCCATATAACACCTCAAATGGAGCCATGCCAATGGTGAATTGATAGGAGTTATTGTAAGCAAACTCCACTAGTGGAAGGTACTGCTCCCAACCACCTCCAAAGGCTAGGATGGACATACGCAACATGTACTCCAACATTTGATTCGTCCGCTCGGTTTGCCCATCTGTCTGTGGGTGATACGCCGTACTCAGCCGTAACTCCGTACCCATGGCCTCTTGGAAACTCTCCCAAAATCTTGAAACAAATATCTTATCTCGGTCAGACACGATATTGAGAGGCACCCCGTGAAGTCTCACTATCTCCGCTATGAAAATTTGGGCATACTGTCCCGTAGTGTAATCTGTCCGTGCTGGAAGAAAATGAGCAACTTTGGTCAGCTGATCCACGATTACCCATACAGAATCGTGACCCCTCTGTGACGTGGGCAACCCCGTGATGAAATCCATGGAAATGCTCTCCCATTTCCATATAGGAACCTCTAACGGTTGTAGGAGTCCTGTTGGTCTCTGATGATCCACTTTTACCAGTTGACAAGTGGCACATTTTGAAACGAACTCGGTAATATCTCTCTTCATCCCGCTCCACCAGTACTATCGCCTCATATCCTGGTACATCTTATCCCCGCCAGGATGTACTGCGAATCGCGAACCGTACGACTCTGACATTCCCTCGTGTCGTAAGTCTTCCACTTTCGGAATGACTAGTCTCCCATTGAAGCGTAAGCCCCCGTCTGAACTGAAGGTATAGGACTCGGCTCCCTCTATTAGTAATCAAACTATCTACTCCTGACAGAACGAGTCTTTTGCCTGGGCCTGTATCACTCTCACAACAATCTGAGGCGTAACAGTCATCACAGACATGAATGATCGGGACACTACATCCTGGTGTCCAAACTCCTTCCACTTTGCTTTCCACACTTTGGCCACCTCACCTACTGGCCTTCGGCTCAACGCGTCTGCTACCACATTAGCCTTCCCTAGGTGATATTGGATATCGAACTGATAATCCTTCATGAACTCAAGCCACCGATGTTGACGCATATTAAGTTCCTTCTGTGTGAAGAGGTACTGTAGAGACTTATGGTCCATGAACAAATGGAATTTCTCCCCCAGGAGATAGTGTCTCCAAATCCGAAGAGCAAATACGACTGCCGCTAACTCCAAGTCGTGGGTGGGGTAATTTTTCTCGTGAGGCTTAAGCTTACGGGAAGCATAAGCTATGGCATTCCACTCATGTTATAGTACAACTCCAAGCCCTTGTGAGGATGCATCAGTGTAGACTAGATACTCAACTCCCGGTCTGGGCAATGCTAACACAAGAGCTGAGGTCAACTTGTCCTTCAACTCATTGAATGCCAACTAACAGGCATCGCCCCAGATGAATGGCACACCTTTGCGAGTCAGATGTGTCAAAGGACCTGCTATCTTAGAGAAATCCCGAATAAACCTCCTGTAGTATCCTGCTAAGCCCACGAAACTACGAATCTCAGTCGGTGTCGTGGGCTATCCCCACTCCCTCACCGCTGATACTTTCCCCGGATCAACCGATATCCCCCGGTCTGAGATGATGTGCCCAAAAAACTGAACTTCTTTCAGCCAAAACCCACACTTTTCATATTTTGCATATAGCTCATTCTGACGCAGCATCTGCAAAACCTGCCTCAAGTGATCGGCGTGTTCCTCCTCTATTTGGGAGTAAACTAGCAATAAAGACGATGACAAACTGGTCTAGGAACTCTCTGAACACCCTATTCATTAAGTCCATAAACACGCTTGGGGCATTGGTTAGGCCAAAAGGCATAACCCAAAACTCATAGGAACCATATCTCGTTAAGAAGGCAGTCTTCGAGACGTCCTGTTCCCTGATACGCAACTGATGGTATCCCGATCGCAAGTCAATCTTTGAGAAGAAGGAAGCTCCCCTCAACTGGTCGAATAAGTCATTGATTCAGGGCAACGGATACGTATTTCATATCGTAACTTTATTCAACTCCCGGTAATCTACACACAACCTCAATGATCCATCCCTCCTCTTCACGAACAGCACAGGGGCACCCCACGATGAAGTACTCCTATGAATAAATCCCTGACCCAACAGCTGCTCTATCTGATCCCGTAACTCCCTCATTTCTGCTGGAGCCATACGGTAAGGTGCGCGGGAAATTGGCCGAGTGCCCGACGTCAAATCGATAACAAAGTCTATCTCTCTACTAGGCGGTAATCTCAGAATATCCTGGAATACATAAGCAAACTCACTAACAATGGGAATCGAATCAAGTGGTATTACCACTTCCTTAGAGGTCTCCTCCTCTATATAATACAAGTGTGTGGACGATCCTCCCTCAGGATGAGGCATCGCCACTAGGAACATCTCCTACCTGGGTATGGAAAAAATAATACTCCTGCTGAAACAATCAATCATGGCTCGGTATGCAACTAACCAATCCATACCAACAATCACATCGTACTCAGTCATAGCTAATACTAACATATCATGGGTAAAGTAAATATCCCTATCTCTATACCCACACCTCTACAAATAAGAGAAATCATAGAACCTCTACTCAACAGTGAATCTACGCAATTAATCGTACTCTCTGCAGTGTCTAATAACCCTATAATGCGTGCAAATCTCGTGGCAATGAAACAGTGTGTAGCTCCCGTATCAAATAAAATACGGCCCATAGTCCCCTGAATAGAGAACATACCCTCAATAGTAGGTGGATCCTATGGGACTGCGGCATGCTGGAGCTGATAAACTCATCCATACTGAAGTTGTCCCTGCTGAACTGGGACTGCTGGGATGGGTGGCAAGGCTGGCATCTGCAGTGATGCTGGGAGGGCGATGAGAAACATAGGTCTCTGGGGCTCATGTCGAGTACCCTGCTGCTACTGCTGTGGGGCCCTTCCCTATCAGGACACTCTTAGAGTTTGTGGCCAATCTTTCCACAAGTAAAACATTTCCTCAGAAAATTTCCCCCTCTCTGACCCTGCTGCCTATGGCCCTAGAGGCCGTTGCCATTCCTCCCCTAACCGTGCTGGCCCTGATGAAACTGCTGTTGTTGGCCATGCTGGCCCTGCTGACCCTGATGGCCGTGCTGACCCTGATGGCCATGACGAAAACCTCCCTGACCATTTCTGAAACCCCCAGATCGAAATCACTTAGAATCCCCCTGCTAGGAACTCTGATCACCCTACATGTGCTGACCCTGAACTGATTGTGCCCCGCTGGCACCATTCCCCCTATCCTGCCCTGATGGTTGGACTCTCCTGATTGCTTACTCACAGTCAAGTGAAAGCAGTGGTCCTCGCAGTGAAGCAGTGTTGCGTTAACCACATTAGAATAAGTGGCCAACGAGAGATTTCCCAGTAAGTGCTGACGGATCCTCCAGGTCAACCCATCCATGAACTTCTGTATCTTTTTCTCCTCTGTCGTAATCTCATTGGGGACGATGTTCAAGAGATTTGTGAATTAGGCCTCATACTCTGCCACTGTCTTCCCCTCCTGCTTGAGGTTCATCAACTTCCTCCTCATCTCGGTGTGAACGGCTGATGGAAAATACTTGTGATCGAACCGCACCCAGAACTCCTGAATAGAAAGAACATCTCTCTCCTCCGCGGTGGTAATGGACTCCCACCACTGTAATGCTGACCCTGCCAGCTTAAAAGTAGCCAGTATCTGTCTTTGTACATCCGTACACTCGTACATCCTCAAGTGCCTTTGGATGTCCTTCTTCCACTGACTGGACACAACGACGTCAGAGCTACCTGCAAACTCCGGAGGGTGTGCTTTCTGAAAAGCATCATGAACATGTTCCCAAGCAGAAGGAAATGCATGAGCCTGTACTAGTTCTACTACTATCGCCTGAGGCAGTGCCTGCTTCACAACTGTTAGAGCGGCATTTACCACTTGGGCTACAATAGCGGCAACCTCTGCGGCATTCATGGATCCCTGAACTGGTGCAGGCTGTGGCTCGGGCTGAGCATCCCTGGGAACTCGCTGTGCACATCGTGGAGGCATTTAAAATGAGAGTAAAGTCTTATAAGTTTGTAGTTATTATCTCAAAATAGCTGAAGAGCAAAACATACACAATAGAGTACAACAATCCTATAATATAGGGCTCTACATCAAAGAACGCTTAGCGGAAACATAATAAGTCATACAGATCTTAAAGACACTAGAACCTAATGCTTTGATACCACATGTGACACCCCAATTAATTAAATACCGGGTAGCTACTCCTTTATTCAAATTAATACAAAATGTCAAGTTGGTTCAGTTCATAGCATCACGGTCGAAAAACATTTTAACAATTACTAGACACCTAATATTTAAAAAGTGAGTTGTCAATTTTAAACTAAATAAGATTAACATACAATCCATTTAAATTATGAAATGCTAATACCATAATCACAACACAGTCACAATAGAATAACAATGGAATAACAGTGAATCTGGAGGAATACTCCTCTAAATAATCCGAATATTGAATACAACCAAATACAAAGTCTGAATCACAAATTAATTAAATCCAAAACTGAAATAAACTGAATAAATAAACTTCCTCTAAGAAAAAGGGGTGACATGCCGTACAGATGAATAAATCTAAAGTAGAGTCAAGGTAGAAAGTGGAGGCGTATATTATCGAGGTCCTGCAACTTCCACAGCAGCTACATCACGTCACTAGAATGGAACTCCTACGCTTGGTGTCCTTGTGGCTGGGAACCTAAAAGGTTTTTACAAGAAAATAGATTTGAAATCAAACGGGTTAGATCCCGATTGTGAAAACAGTTTAAAATATAGCAAGTGTTTAATATCATCAAACAGTGAATATAAAATAATGATAGTGCGTGCAGTCACATGAGTTCCTCACCTCTCAACTAAATGTGCACACCTATCGTACCCGTACCCGTTCTAGTTATTCTACTATCTAACTAGTCCAATCCGTAATCTGACATTACTTTACAATTCAAAGTCCGATTCCCAACATCTTAATATAAACAGGAAGTCTTACCATTATTACTCAGAATTAGTTATAATAATTTATAAGAATTTCTCCATCCTTATCTCTACTAAAATGTTACAATTATTCACACTTACACTTTAATAAACAATTCATCTCAATTATCAGTATATAAATGTCATCACAAATATACAATTATGGCACCACTACACTAAGCTGCGGTGCACACATACTCTGCTATCAAATCCCGGTACATCACGTACATAAGGACCACGTATTCCGAATCTCTCTGGAACCGTTTTGATAAGTAACAGTCACACATACTGGAGGAGAACATAGTTCACATCACATGGGTCACGCACATACCTAAGCTCCCATGATTAGCAGACTTATTAACTCCCCAATAAGTTATTCTCTGACCTATGTCCTCGAGGTACCAATCTAAATCCCCCCCGTTAGGCACACACAGATTAGATGGCCCTGATCGAACGCCGACATCCCATGATAGCAAGTATGGTAGGTATGTTATACACATATAACCACATATACTAAGCATTCACACATCTTAGATATCTTATAATATTATTAGAGGTATAATTTTACATTCCTATACCGTCATTAATGTAGTACACTTACAAGTTTCCGAAAAATGTACATTATAGATTATCATCTCTTCTCACGTCGCAATTTCAATTACTTATATCCTAATCCCTAGAAGTCACCCGATTTATTATACAATTCTAGATTTTAATCCTCAACATACTCCAATCACACAACTATACCGACTAATCAATAAGGGGAGAAGGACACTCAAATAAATAAGTTTAAGGGATGTTCGAAACTAAAATCGGGTCTAAAAAGACCATTCTCTGAACTCGTTAGAAGTCACTGAAATCTCGTTCGAACGAGATCATTCGAACGAGTGTCTTTCAAACGAATGGCTTCGAACGAACTACCAGCTCGTTAGAAGGGGTACTGTCATCTAATTAGAAGCTCGTTCGAACGAGGTCGTTCGAACGACCTGTGTTGGTCTTCTAACGAGATGGGAGAAAACGCCCAGAATTTTCCCAACTTCGTTTTTCACCAAATTCCATTCTCCAAATCCATCCTAAGTTCATATTAACTACGTTTTTGTGTTGATAAACTACTCTAGGTCACCTTAATTCATTCCTTAACATAATTTTCGGGTCAAATCTTATTTATTAACATGTAATCGCTATAAATTCCCAAATCTTGCCCCAAACCCTATGAACATGAACCCAGAATTCTATTGCACCTAAATACTCATCATTAATCCATTTTTAAAATCATCAAAGTTAAGTTTTGGGTACCAATTTCGTTCATAATCATTCTACATGCAATCCCTAACCAAAATTTAGAGGTTCTACAACAATCCCATTAGGTTTTCATCAAAACTTTCAAAGCATATAAGGTTTTCTACACTAAACATGGAGGAAATATTCATTGCAATTAATAATATCAAATCACTTGCCTTAGGTTTGTTCTTCAGATTTTTTGTCGGTGATTACCGGTTGATTCTCTCCTCTTTCTGGTTGTAATTCCTTCCAAAATGATGGTGATGGGAGATGGTTTGGTTTGGAACCTCTCTTAACCTCTCTCTAACTTCTCTCAAAAACCCCCGTAGCCCACTTTCTGTTTTTGGCTGGTAATGGCCTTAGTGGCCTCCTAATAATATCTAATTTAACTCTAAAATTCGTGGGTTTAATTCCTCTATTTTTAAAATTACCAAAATACCCTTTTGGGTTGTCGGTTTGGCCTAAAAGTGCCCCGGGACCCAAACTAAACTCCCAGCTAGTGTTTTCTAACTATTTCGACCCTTCCGAAACGTTGGCGCACTCAAAATGACCATTCGGTTGATAAAATATAATTTACTTTTTAATCAAATTAAATTCATTCATGACGCGACTGACACACGCATCCTAACTAAATTTCCCAAATTGTCATATTTCTGCCTCGTGACAATTTTAACATTTTCAATACTCATATATTACCAT
The DNA here is from genome assembly GCA_949130495.1 of Sambucus nigra. Classification (NCBI taxonomy): domain Eukaryota; kingdom Viridiplantae; phylum Streptophyta; class Magnoliopsida; order Dipsacales; family Adoxaceae; genus Sambucus; species Sambucus nigra. The sequence continues at coordinate 162,462,661 of OX422220.1, read as the reverse complement.
ATATTATCATTAGTATTTGATTTTAACATCATAATCAAATACCAACTCACATCTCGCTTGTATTTATTTCCGGGTTAATTTCCAAATTAATTCTCATTTTATTCCATTAACCCAATAAATAAAAACCATTAAAATTACAGGGTATTACAACACAGTTATCGATAAGGGCATCAAATTTGGATTTAAAGTCTCCAACAACGAGGTAGAATATGTGGCTCTGATAGTAGTCCTACAGAAGGCACAAGCATTGGGTGAAAAACAGCTACAGTTGTTCGGTGACTCATAATTGGTCTCCAATCAGATAAGTGGGGACTTCAACGTAAAGGATGAAAGAATGGCAACTTACCCCGCTTTAGCAAAAAGGTTAATGTCCAACTTTGACGAAGTCAGGGTCCAACAGTTTCTCAAAGGACAAAACAGTCATGCCGACTCCCTAACAGCCTTAAGTTCAGCAATCGACTCCGACTTGAAGAGAACAATCCTGTGACACCCCGCCTAATTAAATACCGGGCGATCACTCCTTTATTAAATTAAATCAAGGTAAACAGTTGGTTCATTCTCAGCATCACTGTCGATAAAAATAAATTTTCCAATTTAACACCCTAAATAATTAAGCTAAGTATCAAAACCATTTTCATACATAACTTTCCAAATTTTATTTAAAGAAAATCATTTATTTTATTAACAACATTCAATAAGTAAGAATCACACCACATTAAGTATCTGCAACATAGTCCAACTAATTTAAAACATTCGTCAATCGAATGTCAACATGCGAAATATAAAGTGACACAATCAAACTGAATAAAACACATAGTAACAATACTGGAAATAACTGAAATACAAATGTCCAATAACAACGGAATAATGGAAAGAGCTACACATGCTCAACTAAATGAAAGTACTAAGAGTGGATCCGAATGAACGAAGTCGTCTAATCAAGAGACCTGCAACTCCCACCTAAGCTGCAGCGCGTTCCTTCCAAGAGATCCTAAGAAAGACGCCCCTGTGGCTGGGCACCTGTAATACATACATATATATACAAGAGAGAGAGAGAGAGAGAGAGAAAAACGGGTCAGAGCCCGAAAGTGTGTTTGATTTAAAATACGTTTAGCAAGTATTTAAATTGATACAGGCCAATGCAACAACATATTAGAGCGACACTCTCTTGAGAAATTCTCACCTCTCTTCTAATGTGCACGCCTATCGTACTAACCTTCCCAACGGGTTATCTTATCATTTTATCATACTAACCTTCCCCATAATTTAGCTTATCTTAACTTACTCATAAGATTTCAAAACCGAACAATATCATTGTTTAAAAAGAATACTTCCAATTAGTAGCACAACTCTCGTTTTAGCTTTATTAATTTATAAAGTTTCCCAGTGTCATATTATACTTTCACAAAACAGGTATTTACTATTTGAGTCATCAACCATGTCCCACTTATCAAATCACAGTAGGCAGTTTCAAGTTTCCAAATCTCATATACATATATTATCTACTCGAATAATATATATAAAATAACAGCACCCCAAATAAAACTATGGTGCGTGCATACTCTACTATCCAAAACCCCATATCACTCATATTAAGGGGAATACAATCGGAATCACTCTCGAATTGTATTAACAAAATACACAAACAAAATTGAGGCGAAGAATAGATTCCAAGTCTCTAAGAGAATGGCACATGCCTGCGTCTCTTAGGACCGTCTGAACTATCACGTCGATAGCCTGTACCAATGACATCTATCTTCTAGGGTACATGTCAATATCCCCCATAAAGGTCCCATTGAGATAAGACTGTCCCAACGCGGTAACCTCAGGGATAGCAAGTAGCGTGGGCATGATTTTCACATGTATATAATATATGCACACACAATCATATAAATATACCACTTTTATCATATTAATGTAGGTTCTCTCGTCACCTGTAATTACAACATTTATCCTTAATTTCACATTATTAGTATTACGTATAAGGTTTCATCTCTAACCTTACCTCGAAGGGTTTTCTCACTTATTTCGTGACACTCGTGGACTCTATTCTTCCAAGTAGAAAATTCAGTAGGTGTCACATTTACGTTTCATCGTAACTCTCTTACCGGCCTCACACTTTAATATATCAATTTACTAACCCTAAAGTAAACATTCCATAAATACCATTCTCGTCGAATATTAATGATCCCAACATTTATTTATACGCCCTACTGGTCCTCTATGTCTCCCAAATCATTATACTAAGAATGCCCAAGAATTATATCACGACAATTCGATTTATAAATCATTTACAAAGGGAAATAGGAGTCTGCCAGGAGGGGTCGATCGATCGAGGTTTGGGGCTCGATCGATCGAACCTTCGATCGATCGAAGCTCTAGGCTCGATCGATCGATCAAGCAGGTCTGCGAAAATCTGCAGAATTGCAGTTATGGGTTTCATCTCCAAATTTACACCAAATCCATATTTTCAAGTTCCAATCGTCCAGAATTAATACTACTAACCTTACATCATCATATCAGGTATATTCAACGTAAAACATATCAATTTTCATCACTAAACATGGATTTATTATGCCATAATTCATTTAAAACTCAAGAACCCTAAAAATCTCTAACTCATGATTCTAATCTGTTTAATCCCATAATTTCCTTCTTATTTATACCAAAATTTCGTGGGTTATTTTCCTCTACATGGCAAGGGTTCCAGAATTTTCATATAAATCAAAACTACATGGATTTTCCTATCACAAATTGGGTTTTCTTCCATATTTTTCATCTCTAATCATTCCTAACTAATATGAAGATTGCACCAACGAAAATACGCAAGATAAATACTTGCCTGGGATTTTCAGAAGTCTGGATTGCAGCTGATTTTGGTGTGGTTGCGTTCCCCTTCTCGCGATCTACGCGTTGGTGGTGGCGGCGGTGCAAACCGGTGACTTTTTGGCCTTGAATTGCCTTGAGAGCTTTCCCTCTCTTCTCCAATGGCCGTACTAAGGTTTCTGAATATTTTAACCCTAAATGACTAACCTAAAAGGCTGATATAGGTTGCTGAATTTCGTGGGTTTAATTACCAAATATGTAAAATGACTAAAATGCCCTCCCGGGGTACCAATTAGGCCTAAAAATGCCCCGAGACCCAAACTACACCCCCGGGTACACTTTTCTGACTATCTCGACCCTTCCGGACGCGTTGGCGCACTCAAAATGACCATACAAACAACTTATAAAATATTCACTTTTTATTTAACAAAATTTAGTCCCGACGCGACACGGGTGCGTCTCGATTCAAATTTCCAAAATTGTCATTTTATTCACTCGTGACATTTAATAAAATCAATATCATATATTACTTTGCTCATTAGTAATATTCAACAAATTTCCCATAATTACTAACTTTCGTCACGTTAATAATTATAACATAATTAATTTCCGGATTTTTATTAAATAATTCACTCACATTAAATTTAATAAATCCCCAAATTAATATAGCATAAAAATACGGGGTATTACATACTTCCCCCCTAATAACGGAATTTTGTCCCGAAATTCGGAAAATAAGGCATGCCTGGTAAAAATAACTCTGGATATCTCTCTCGCATATCTGCCTCGCGCTCCCAAGTGGTTTCCTCCACATTATGATGCTCCCACTGGACCCGCACAAGTGGAACTATCTTCGACCTCAATCTCCTCTCACTATAGTCTAGGATAGCCACCGGTCTCTCCTCGTAAGAGCTATCAGGCTGTAAGTCGATCTCATCTATCGCAATGTGAGTATGGGCCATATCATCCCGAAGATATCGTCTCAACGACGAGATGTGGAATACATCGTGGATGCGATGTAAATGTTCTGGCAGTCCCAACCTGTATGCAACCGGCCCAATCCTATCGATGATGGGAAATGATCCCACGTATCTCGGAGCCAACTTCCCCTTCTTCCCGAACCTCATCACTCCCTTCATAGGAGATACACGCAATAACACTTGGTCCCCCACACTAAACTCCCGGAAGAACCGTTTCGCATCGGCGTAGCTCTTCTGCCTGTCCTGGGCTATCCGAATGCGACTCCTGATTATCTCAATCCTCACGGAGGTCTCCTGAATCACCCCTGGTCCTAGCAACTTGTTATCCCCCACCTTGAGCCAACAAGTTGGAGAACGACAAGGCCTGCCATACAAAGCCTCAAATGGAGCCATGCCAATCGTGAACTGATAAGAGTTATTATAAGCAAACTCTACCAGTGGAAGATGTGGCTCCCAACCTCCCCCAAAATCAAGAACACACATGCATAGCATATCCTCTAACATCTGATTAGTACGCTCTGTCTATCCATCTGTCTGTGGGTGGTAAGCTGAACTCAACCTCAACTCAGTACCCATAGCCTCCTGAAAGCTTTCCCAAAAACGTGACACGTAAATCTTGTCCCTATCTAACACAATATTCAGGGGCACCCCGTGTAATCTGACAATCTCAGCGATAAACAACTGAGCATACTGACCTGTGGTGTAATATGTCCGCACCGGCAGAAAATGAGCCACCTTGGTCAAACGTTCTACAATCACCCAGATAGAATCGTGGCGTCGCTGTGATGTAGGCAACCCTGTAATAAAATCCATGGAAATACTTTCCCACTTCCACGCAGGTACTTCCAATGGCTGAAGCAATCCTGACGGTTTCTGATGGTCCACCTTCACCAGCTGGCAGGTAGAACACTTGGACACGAACTCAGCAATGTCCTTCTTCATCCCACTCCACCAGTATTGCCTCCTCATATCCTGGTACATCTTATCTCCTCCAGGATGTACTGCAAATCGGGACCCGTGAGAATGAGTCATCACTGCATGACGTAATTTTGCTCCTTCTGGAACCACCAATCTCCCATTAAACCGCAAACCTCCATCAGAACTAACAGAATAGGACTCAGCACCCTCGGCTAGAAGTCGCACAATCTGCTCCTGGCAAAATGGGTCTCTGCCTGTATCACCCTCGTAACAATATCGGGTGTGACTGACATCACGGATATGAAAGAACGGGCTACTGCGTCCTGGTGGCCTAACTCCTTCCACTTTGCTTTCCAGACGTCTGCTACTTCATCTATCGGTGTACGACTCAACGCATCAGCAACTACGTTGGCCTTTCCCGGATGATAATGTATGTCGAACTAGTAGTCCTTCACAAACTCTAGCCATCTGCGCTGACGCATATTCAGCTCTCGCTGAGTGAACAGGTACTGCAACGACTTGTGGTCTGTGAACAAACGGAATTTCTCTCCCAACAAATAGTGCCTCCATATCCTCAATACAAAGACGACCGCTGCTAACTCCAGGTCATGGGTGGGGTAATTCTTCTCATGCGGTTTAAGCTTGCGGGAGGCAAAAGCTATAGCCTTCTCTTTCTGCTGAAGTACTCCCCCAAGTCCCCGTAAGGACGCATCGGTGTAAACCAGGTACTCCATACCCGGCTGCGGTAACGCAAGGACTGGCGCTGAAGTAAGCTTGTCTTTCAGCTCATCGAAAGCCAACTGACAAGCGTCATCCCAAACATATGGTACTCCCTTGCGAGTCAGATTGGTCAATGGACCCGCTATTTTGGAGAATCCCCGAATGAATCTCCTGTAGTAACCAGCTAGCCCCAAGAAACTACGCACTTCCGTCGGTGTTGTGGGCTGTCCCCACTCCCTCACTGCTGATACTTTACATGGGTCGACTGCTATCCCCTGCTCAGAAAAAACATGCCCCAAGAACTGTACCTCTCGCAACCAGAATCCACACTTCTCATACTTAGCATACAACTGATGCTCTCGCAGAGTCTGAAGAACCTGCCTCAAGTGCTCGGCATGCTCCTCCTCGGAGTGTGAATATATCAAGTTGTCATTTATGAAGACGATTAAAACTGATCCAAGAACTCTCTGAATAATCGGTTCATCAAGTCCATGAAAACGGCTGGAGCATTTGTGAGTCCGAACGGCATCACCCTGAACTCATAGGACCCATATCTCATCAAGAATGCAGTCTTCGAAACATCCTGCTCCCTAATACGTAGCTGATGGTATCCCGACCTCAGATCTATCTTCGAAAAGAAAGTTTCTCCCCTCAGCTGGTCGAACAGATCATCGATTCGAGGTAACGAATTTTTATTCTGTATCGTGACCTTGTTCAGCTCCCTGTAGTCCACACACAATCTCAGTGAACCATCTCTCTTCTTCACAAACAAAACTGGAGCGACCCAAGGTGAGGTACTCCTACGAATGAAGCACTGACCTAACGGCTGCTCTATCTGATCTCGTAGCTCTCGCATCTCTGTCGGAGCCATACGGTACGGTGCGCGTGCTATAGGTCTTGTATCTGGCAATAAATCTGTAACAAAGTCTATCTCTCGACTGGGGGGTAAGCCTGGTATTTCCTGAAACACATCAGAATACTCCCTGACAACTGGGATCGAATCTAAGGGAATCACAACCTCCTTAGAGGTATCCTCCTCTATGTAATACAAATGAGCGGTCGAGCCTCCCTCTGGGCGAGGCATTGCCACTACAAACATCTCTTGCCCCGGAATGGCAAAAACAATGCTCCCACCGAAGCAAACAATCATGTCTCTATAAGCGGCGAGCCAATCCATACTGAATATAACATCATGCTAATGCATATTTAAGACTAACATGTCTACAGGTAATACCAAGCCACCCATCTCTACCCCCACTCCCCGGCATATAAGAAAATAAGCGACCCACTCCCCAGTGGTGAGTCTACATATGTCACAGTGCTCTCTGTTGTGACTAATAATCCTAAGGCTTTCACAAAATAGGTAGCTATCAAATAGTGCGTTGCCCCAGTATCAAGCAAAACTCGACTCATAGTAACATGGATAGAAAAACATACCCTCAATCGCGGGTGGTGCCTGCGGAGCTGCTGCCTGTGGGAAGTTATAGATACGTCCGCCCTGTAGCTTTCTCTGCTGAACTGAGGCTGTTGGAAAGGGTGGTAGAGCTGGCTTCTGGGGTTCATTGTTAGCACATTCCTGTCGTGGGGCCCTATTCTTCTCTGGGCAATCCTGACGCCTGTGGACATTCCTGCCACATTGGAAGCACCTCCCTCGAAACTGCTTCCCTTCCTTACGGTATTGACTAGTCTCTCTTTTTCCCTGGTCTTGTTGGCCTTGAGGGGATATCTGCGGAAAAACTATGTCAGGGCGAGGACAATCCATCCACTTGTGACCCTATTGTACACATTTATAGCAGAGTTTCGAAATTCTTTGCTGATCAGATTGTAGTTTATCCTCAGTCTGATTAGGACAAGATTTACGTTTGTGATCCTCTATTCCACAATCGAAACATCTCTTGGTGATTTCATTCTGAACCTGACTTCGTTGTCCCTGACACTTGTGTCCCTGTACATAAATCTCGTTACTTCTGGAACTGACTCGATCTTGATTGTTTTGTTGTCGCAGATTCGGTGCCTTCACACAATTCTCAACGTTAGTCACATGTATATGGTTAACCTCTCTAGGTCTTTTGCCTCCTTTAAGTTGTAGGCTGCGTTATTGGTATTGTAGAACTGTAGTGGTAACTGCTTGTGCCACGATACCTGCTAACTCGGCGGTTGATATTCTCCCTGGGGATACCTGAGGTGTGAGTCGATCTTGCTCGATGACTCCCTTAACCGTCTTAGCTAGTTCTTCTTGACGATCCATCTGAAAATTTAAGTAAATTTGGATGAGTTCATCATTCAAATGAACAAATAGCAGAAGTAGGAATTTCCAATGTATAGAGATAAACACAACATTCCTAGTATTAGGGCTGTATATCAAAGAAAGCAACGCTGAAAGCATAATAAGCTGCACAGATCCTAAAGGACACTAGAACCTGATGCTCTGATACCACCTGTGACACCCCGCCTAATTAAATACCGGGCGATCATTCCTTTATTAAATTAAATCAAGGTAAACAGTTGGTTCATTCTCAGCATCACTGTCGATAAAAATAAATTTTCCAATTTAACACCCTAAATAATTAAGCTAAGTGTCAAAACCATTTTCATACATAACTTTCCAAATTTTATTTAAAGAAAATCATTTATTTTATTAACAACATTCAATAAGTAAGAATCACACCACATTAAGTATCTGCAACATAGTCCAACTAATTTAAAACATTCGTCAATCGAATGTCAACATGCGAAATATAAAGTGACACAATCAAACTGAATAAAACCCATAGTAACAATACTGGAAATAACTGAAATACAAATGTCCAATAACAACGGAATAATGGAAAGAGCTACACATTCTCAACTAAATGAAAGTACTAAGAGTGGATCCGAATGAACGAAGTCGTCTAATCAAAAGACCTGCAACTCCCACCTAAGCTGCAGCGCGTTCCTTACAAGAGATCCTAAGCAAGATGCCCCTGTGGCTGGGCACCTGTAATACATACATATATATACAAGAGAGAGACAGAGAGAGAGAGAAAAACGGGTCAGAGCCCGAAAGTGTGTTTGATTTAAAATACGTTTAGCAAGTATTTAAATTGATACAGGCCAATGCAACAACATATTAGAGCGACACTCTCTTGAGAAATTCTCACCTCTCTTCTAATGTGCACGCCTATCGTACTAACCTTCCCAACGGGTTATCTTATCATTTTATCATACTAACCTTCCCCATAATTTAGCTTATCTTAACTTACTCATAAGATTTCAAAACCGAACAATATCATTGTTTAAAAAGAATACTTCCAATTAGTAGCACAACTCTCGTTTTAGCTTTATTAATTTATAAAGTTTCCCAGTGTCATATTATACTTTCACAAAACAGGTATTTACTATTTGAGTCATCAACCATGTCCCACTTATCAAATCACAGTAGGCAGTTTCAAGTTTCCAAATCTCATATACATATATTATCTACTCGAATAATATATATAAAATAACAGTACCCCAAATAAAACTATGGTGCGTGCATACTCTACTATCCAAAACCCCATATCACTCATATTAAGGGGAATACAATCGGAATCACTCTCGAATTGTATTAACAAAATACACAAACAAAATTGAGCCGAAGAATAGATTCCAAGTCTCTAAGAGGATGGCACATGCCTGCGTCTCTTAGGACCATCTGAACTATCACGTCGATAGCCTGTACCAAGGACATCTATCTTCTAGGGTACAAGTCAATATCCCCCATAAAGGTCCCATTGAGATAAGACTGTCCCAGCGCGGTAACCTCAGGGATAGCAAGTAGCGTGGGCATGATTTTCACATGTATATAATATATGCACACACAATCATATAAATATACCACTTTTATCATATTAATGTAGGTTCTCTCGTCACCCGTAATTACAACATTTATCCTTAATTTCACATTATTAGTATTACGTATAAGGTTTCATCTCTAACCTTACCTCGAAGGGTTTTCTCACTTATTTCGTGACACTCGTGGACTCTATTCTTCCAAGTAGAAAATTCAGTAGGTGTCACATTTACATTTCATCGTAACTCTCTTACGCACCTCACACTTTAATATATCAATTTACTAACCCTAAAGTAAACATTCCATAAATACCATTCTCGTCGAATATTAATGATCCCAACATTTATTTATACGCCCTACTGGTCCTCTATGTCTCCCAAATCATTATACTAAGAATGCCCAAGAATTATATCACGACAATTCGATTTATAAATCATTTACAAAGGGAAATAGGAGTCTGCCAGGAGGGGTCGATCGATCGAGGTTTGGGGCTCGATCGATCGAACCTTCGATCGATCGAAGCTCTAGGCTCGATCGATCGATCAAGCAGGTCTGCGAAAATCTGCAGAATTGCAGTTACGGGTTTCATCTCCAAATTTACACCAAATCCATATTTTCAAGTTCCAATCGTCCAGAATTAGTACTACTAACCTTACATCATCATATCAGGTATATTCAACGTAAAACATATCAATTTTCATCACTAAACATGGATTTATTATGCCATAATTCATTTAAAACTCAAGAACCCTAAAAATCTCTAACTCATGATTCTAATCTGTTTAATCCCAGAATTTCCTTCTTATTTATACCAAAATTTCGTGGGTTATTTTCCTCTACATGGCAAGGGTTCCAGAAGTTTCATATAAATCAAAACTACTTGGATTTTCCTATCACAAATTGGGTTTTCTTCCATATTTTTCATCTCTAATCATTCCTAACTAATATGAAGATTGCACCAACGAAAATACGCAAGATAAATACTTGCCTGGGATTTTCAGAAGTCTGGATTGTAGCTAATTTTGGTGTGGTTGCGTTCTCCTTCTCGCGATCTACGCGTTGGTGGTGGCGGCGGTGCAAACCGGTGACTTTTAGGCCTTGAATTGCCTTGAGAGCTTTCCCTCTCTTCTCCAATGGCCGTACTAAGGTTTCTGAATATTTTAACCCTAAATGACTAACCTAAAAGGCTGATATAGGTTGCTGAATTTCGTGGGTTTAATTACCCAAATATGTAAAATGACTAAAATGCCGTCGCGGGGTACCAATTAGGCCTAAAAATGCCCCGAGACCCAAACTACACCCCCGGGTACACTTTTCTGACTATCTCGACCCTTCCGGACGCGTTGGCGCACTCAAAATGACCATACGCACAACTTATAAAATATTCACTTTTTATTTAACAAAATTTAGTCCCGACGCGACACGGGCGCATCCCGATTCAAATTTCCAAAATTGTCATTTTATTCACTCGTGACATTCAATATAATCAATATCATATATTACTTTGCTCATTAGTAATATTCAACAAATTTCCCATAATTACTAACTTTCGTCACGTTAATAATTATAACATAATTAATTTTTGGATTTTTATTAAATAATTCACTCACATTAAATTTAATAAATCCCCAAATTAATATAGCATAAAAATACGGGGTATTACAAATCCCTATAGAATTCCTCCCCCAACCGAGCTTCACCCAGAGCGAAATGCTGCCAGACATGGGCCGTATCCTCCAGATCGAATCAGCACCTAGTTGAATGGACCCCTGAGAGATTATTTAAAGTATGGTGCACTACCAGATGTCAAAAAGGCTGCTCATCACATACGAGTCAAAGTTGCCCGCTTTCACTTATCTCCTGAGGGCAAGCTATATAAGAAATCATTGACCGGCCCTTACCTCCAATGTGTTCACCCAAAGGATGTCGAGCAAGTGTTGCGTGAGCTCCATGATGGAACCTGCAGGAGCCATATTTGAGGGAGATTGCTAGCTTTTCAAGCAATGAAGGAAGGCTACTGGTAGCCATACATGTAGAAAGATTCTGGAGTATATGCTCGTAAGTGCGAAAAATGTAAGCTACATGCTCCTATGGTCCACCAAACTGCCAGCGACCTAGATCACTTACCAGTCCTTGGCCTTTCGCCCAATGGCGAATTGATATCGTGGGCCCTCTTCCTACCGCTACCGGTAATCGTAAGTATCTGTTGGTCGCCATAGACTACTTCACCAAATGGATCGAGGAAGAGCCACTTAAAAACATCAGGGACGCAGATATGATGAGATTCATATAGAAAAACATAATTACCCTCTTTTTGATCCCCAGAACCATCATCACTGACAATGGAACACAATTTGAGAGCGGCCCCTTCCTGAGTTTTTGCAATGACCATGGGATCAGGCACCATTTTAGCTCGATTGCCTACCGCCAGAGCAATGACCAAGATGAAGCTTCCAACAAAATAGTGATTGATGGGTTGAAGAAACGACTAGAGCGAGCCAAAGGAACATGGGTGGGCAAGCTGCCACACATTATGTGGGCTTACCGCACCACCCCACAATGAGCAATGGGAGAAACCCCATTCGCACTAACATATGGAATGGAAGCAATCATCCCTCTAGAAGATGGAATCCCAACCATGAGATCCACCTTGGTCGACCAAGGCTAGAATGATGCAGTATTACTCCCTGAACATGACCTAGCTGATGAACGCAGAGAACTAGACCTAGTAAGAATAGTGAGCTATCATCAACAGCTCATAAAACACTATAACAAAAAGGTCAATCCAAGGACATTCCAAGTAGGGGACTACGTCCTAAGGAAAGTTCTTGGAAGCATAGTAAAACCATATGATGGCAAGATGGGTCCAAACTGGGAGGGACCATTCAAGGTGACAAGGGACGACCTACAAGGAGCCTATCACTTAGAAATGCTAGGGGGTAGAGAAACACCCCGAGCTTGGAATGCAGCCAATCTGAAAAAATTCTACTTCTAAGTTTTTTCATTCATATTTTATCGCATTTTTGGAATTGGCAACTCAGTTTTTATTGCTTGTGATTAATAAAAGATTGTTTGGCAGTGACATTCTATGAAGTCTTAATTTTTTATTATAAGCTTTATAACTTACACACCTTTTCCAAGTGATAAACATATTACTAAGTATGCAAAAGCAGGGAATCACCCTCCTCGTGTATTCATTATGAAACACGAACAACCTCCTAGCATTGCCCCTGGCAATATATGAAGCTCTATAGGGGACCCTTAGGCAGTTTGGCCAAATCAAATTGGTCGCCAAATACTATTTGGCTCAAAAAGCCTGATCGGATAGAATATCCAACATCAGGTGTGTCCTCGCCATCGCCATACTTAGGCCTAAGGGACTATGACGACATGACCTAAAAGGTAAAGTAGGGTAGAATGGTATCTCATAAGCATACAGGACTGGGAGGATACTCACATAACAAAACAACTTTACCTACATCAAATCTAGTCGGCTACGAAGAGCCCAAGGTAATCACATAAAAAATTAATGAAGTAAGAATGTGCAACACATGTTTAGTCGGCAAAACGCCCAAAACATAAATATTTTATTACTTCGGTACATTTAAAAAGAGTTACAATGAGGTAAGAAAATCCTAATGGGGATTAAGACTGTGAGTAAGGTAATCATCCACTTGTGATCTCCAGCCATCGTCCGGATGAGGGGCCAATTCTTCCTCAACTTTATTCGCATCCTTCTCTAATAGCTGTCTGGGAATAGCATCTATAGGGACCCATGGTCGTCCCTCCTGAAAGGATTAGGCCTAAGAGTTAAAGGAGAGATCTCGTGATGATACCAGAGTACTGAGTTTCGAGGGACCTGCAGCTCCCTACGGGCGCTTAACCATGCCCTCATAAAGGCGAGCTCTTCAAACTCTGTCAACCTCATCAGAGCATCGGTCCAGCCTTGGTCATAACCATCAGCCCACACTCGTCGAGGTACTTTCTTTAACAGATGCCTCAGCTGTGTGACATCCCTTTGAAGCCTAACAACAATCATGTATGCTCAACAGACATCTTCTCAGAGCTCGTCCCTCTCCCTAGTTGGACCCCCTGCATCTGGAATAGCTTGTAGAGCAGCCGATGAAGTAGAACCTCGCAATACTAGAGGGGCACTACTGGGACCTGTGTCATCTCGCTGAACAATCGATAAAGAGGAACCTCATAAAACATGAGGTATGACGCTCGGCGTGTTCTCCCGGAGTCATGACACCTCCGTCCTCAGAGTCTCATTCTCCTGCTGAAGAACTTCACCAACTTGATTGATTTCAGAGCCATCCAGAAGCTTAGCTCTCAAAGTGTTCACTTCTTCTTGGACAGAGGCACCAACTTCTTCCATCTCCAGAAGCCTATCCTTCAGTTTGGCGACGAGCTCAGACTGGTCTTTAAAGCTCTTATTCCTCCACCTGAGAGACTTACAAATCCTAACAAAGGCTTGGCGAACTTGATTGCTCGCATTAGGACCCAGGATCCTCCCTAGTAGAAAGTTGGCATGTATATAATCATCTACATCAATCAACTACAATCCATACAGGCATTCAAAAGCAGAAGAATCAATATGCAAGAAGTGAAAGTCTTTTCATTTCATTCAAATAAAGTGGTCCAATTACATCGGTATTTAAAAGAGAGCAGTGCAAATAAAGGAAAAAAATACAAATAAAGTCCTAAAATCATGCTAGCTAGAAACCTCAGTTTGTTTAGAGGTCGCCGGTTGCTTCCCCTTGTCAACAGTAGCGGGAGCACCTCCCCTAGATGGGGAAGCTACTATTCCATGAATGGAGGGAGTGTCAGCAGGAATGGTGAAAGATGCACGAACACTACTATCAATAGCCGGGGTAGGAGCCTCATATACAACAAGCTTCGGGAATGGCTCATGATTATCGTATAAGGGTGGATCAACATCCACCCCAATAGACGGAAGAGCCTAATTCCAACCCTTCTTAAAGTTCAGCCGGTTGATGTAGCCTATCTGAGAATTAGCTTCCTCATATGCGGCAGCCCACCCAGAGTTATACGAACTCTCCTTAATGGTAGCAGCCTCAGACTCCACCTTCTCTGACAGAACCTTATTTTCCATAACCACGGTCAGCTTGCTCATGAAGACGAGATCATAGGACTGCCTCAACTCATTTAGCTCCATGATCGTCGCTTCCTTCGCTCTGTTGTCTTCAGCAAGGGTGAGATTAGAGAACTTCTGGGCCTTACTAGAAACCTTTAGACTGGCCTCGAGCTCAATGCCTTCGCCCTTCAGTTCAACATTCTACTTCTCCAAATCCGCATTCTTACTCACCAGCTCGTTGCGAGTATGATAGAGAACAGCGAATTCGATCACGGACTACAAGTAAAAAGGGGGCATTAGAAGAAAGAATTGAATAAAAAATTATGAATATAAAAAAACAGAAACAAACTTACAAAGGCTAGCCTCTGACTAGCTTGTAGAGCTAATGGGTCGGTCCCCATTGCCCTCTGTCGATCAGCAGGCAAAACTGCGCTCTCGAGCAGCGCAGGAGCCAGCTGGGGAGAGGTGGCTACTGAGGACCCCTCGAGCAATGTGGACGCGGGAACCAAATATTGCTCGGCCTTCATTCTCGCTTCCACACTCCTTGTCTCCTCTTCCCTCTTTTTCTCCCTCTCAGCTCTCCTCCTCTCTTCCACCTTCTTCCTCTCCTCCGCATTATTTCTCTTATCTTCCTTCTTTATCTCTTTCTCTCTCAACTGTTCTTCCTCCTTCCTGTTCTTCTCCTGCTCGTTGGCAGCAGGTTAAGAACTAGTGGTAACTTCTCCACTGCCAGACTTTTGCTTCCTTGCCCGCCTAGAAAGGAGCATATCATCCTCCTCCTTATCATCCATGATTAAGTTCTTCCTAGGAGGAGCCATATCTTCCTCACTGGAAGTACTTGACTCACTGGAGGACTCTAGAGCTTCTGATGCCTCTTCCCAGCTGGAAGACCCCTCACCACTGGAGCTCGTCTCACTAGCACCACCTTCAGTAGTGCCCCCAGTATCACCTTCACTGTCCTCACCATAGCTGCTCTTTTCCTTGTCCAACTGTATGGGGTTTGCAACAACTTCCCCTATACTGTCCAACTCGGGGATGTTATCTACGGGTCGTGCGATGAAACTAAACCCAATATTTTTATACTCCAGAAGAAAAGCAGTTGATCGAGGATGTTCACCGTCAGCCAAAGGTTCTATGATGTTCCAATCTTTGATCATCTCGAACCTCACTAAGAGAAGGTTCAAAATTCTTCATCCTCGCTGAAAAGAATAGAGAAGAATATCAGAGAAATCATATATTAACAAGAAGATTGAAGAGCATAACAAAAGTTAAGCCTACCTATGTACTCCTCCCCATATAAGGGGACTATGAACATGTCAGACCTCGACCCCTTAGTATGGGGGGGGGGGGGGGGAATTGCCAATTTCTAGCAAGAAAACCCTCTTGCTAGTAATCCTTATGGGAATCAGGTAGATTTACTACCAATACCTTGTCAGGACTCCTGGCCTTGAGGTAAAGAAGACCAGAACTTATTCACGAGAAAGAGTAGCGGAAGCATATTTTAGCAAGCCCTAGATTGGTACCATGGAGTTGGTTTATTCTATGAACATCATTAACTATCTTCCAAAAGTTTGGCGAGCACTGTGCAGGGACAATATTGAAGTAACCAAAGAAGTGAAAAAAGAAATTACTTGGGGGGAAAGTGATCCCCCTTGGGACAGTAAAAGAACGTGAATCCATTAAGCACCCTCTATTTCTCCAACATTTTTAGGGATAGGGGCACACTCAATGTCTAGCCAATCTGGGATGTTGTAATATTTCCGAAATTCAATTATAGACCTATTGCCTATTTTCGCAAAAGAAAAAAGCACATACATACGAGGAAAACCCTAACTACAAATACGAGGAGATTGCAAAAGAAAAAATCACAGAAAGAGAACAATAAGGACTTACAAAATACGAACTTGTCTTGGGACGATGCAAAGTCACAAGCGAAGATGATGGAGGAGATTGAGATTGAAATATGATGACCTGGGAATGAGGGCGTGACAGTAGGAGCTTAGAGAAGATGAGAAAATTTGAAGAAGTTTGAAATGATAACTACAAACTGCTGTTCCAAAGGACTTTTAAATGCTTCCAATCATCGCACACAGGACACGAAGCAAGCTGCAGCCTAAACTAGTTTTCAATCCTGTGAAGAGCTGCACAATTTATAAGGAAGCCATTATGACAAATCATTTAAATTTATTGAGCCCAAATTGTGGCCCAACAACTTTAGGGGCAATTATGGGTACCATTTTTAGCCACCACGGGCCCAGATAAGTAGCTCGGTAAAGGCCCAAAGTCTTGAGAGCCCTGCATCCCTACCAAAATTAGTTATGACATAGTCTCTTCCTAAAATCTCATAAGGAGATATTCTAGGAAGTGATGGACGAGCGTGGGGGAGTCCAAACCCACCACTCCCCGATGACAAGCATGTATATAATAAACCCTAAGCCTGGGGAAAAAGGGATGTATTGTATTCACCTGTAAAATACTCCTCGAAGTATAAAGAAATAATACTGAGAGCACTACCGTGGACGTAGGCATTCTTGCTGAACTACGTAAATACTGTGTCGTGAGATCTTTCATTCTTTACATTCTTTATTTACTTCGGTGATTGTCCTTTCTTATTAATTTGTGTTGAAATTAATTGTCACCACACTTTCTTATTAACAGTTCTGCCAAAGAACATCTGCCATATGACCTCTTCATGAAAGGCGTAGAGATTATCTTCATCCAGTAATTCATAAATCCAAACCTTAGCTCCCCCCATTGGAATGTCGTCAAGGTAGTTAGAGATGGATTTTCATTTCATAACTCTCTTCATAACATTCATGATGTTGAATTACACTAGTAACATCAATAATTAAGACATGCAAAAGGACAAGGAAGGCTTCTCCAATAGGTTTTTCATCATATCCATTCGGAATACTAATTTGATAGGAAATGCAAGCATGTAATGACAGATCATTTGCATGACCCAGACTAAAGAGACATATGATTTTTCCAATGCGGTATATTTGACCACATACCCTGCTAGCTTTCGAGTAACATAGTAGATGTCTCTCTCCTTACATAATTCATTTATGTATTGGTATAACTTAACCCTTATGTGAAGTTTGTGATGATGAGGTATAGGACGAAGGTTAGTCCTTACTGCGGAGGCATGAGCATTGAAGGTCGGGTGAGGTATTGTTTGATCAGTTCAAAGGCTTCTTGACATGCCTCATTCGAGACTTTAGTTGAATCTTTCCTAAGGAGTTTCAAAATGAGCTCACAATTAGAGGTCAGTTGGCTAATGAATCGACATATATATTAGAGTATTGCCCAAGAAGTCGCAAAGTTCTTTCCTTATCTGGGGTGGTGGCATTTTGGTAATCGTTTGTAATTTGGCAAGCTCTGTTTCGAACATTTTCTCACTGACCATGAAGCCGAGGAGTTTGACTTTTGTGACACTAACCACATATTTATTCTAGTTGAGGCTCATTTAGGATTGTCGTATTTGCTCAAAGAATTTCCTCGGGTCAGGAATGTGACCTTCCTAAATCTTAGAATCAATAATCATATTGTAGACATAGACTTCAACTTCCTCATGGATAAGGTCAAGTAAAATGGTCTCAGTGGACAATTAGTAGGTAGACCCAACATTTTTGAGACTGAACAACATGACTGTGTAGTAAAAAGTTCCCCATGGGGTGATGAAGGCCATCTTTTTCTAATGGTCAGGGTGCATCTTAATCTGATTATGGCCGATGAAATCGTTGATAAATGACTTGAGGGCATGACTATCATGTCAATGTTGGGTAGCGAATAATCATACTTCAGAGATGCTTTGTTAAGATCTCGATAGTCGATCCACATGCAGACTTTTTCTTCTGATTTCAGCATAAAGACGGTGTTTGCAAGCCATGTAGGGTATTTAACCATGCGAATGAACCCTATACTAAACTATTTAACCACTTTTTCTTTGACCTTGAGATTCCATTATATCATGAGCTTTCTCATCTTCTGCTTGAAAGGATTTATTTATGGCATTGTAGGAATCTCGTGTTGTGCGATTCCTGGGTTAATACCAGGTATGTCATTGTAGGACCACGCGAAGACGTCCATTAATTTATGTAGAATCTCTTCAAATTATGACCACTCGTGCTCATTAATGGTGGAACCTATTCTATTCTCGTGAAGATAGGTTCTAGAATTCAGATTGATAAAAATATTTTCATCATCATTAATTTAAACGTGGTTATGTTGTTTAGTGTTTTCCTTATTGAGATCAGTTTAGAATTGTTCATGTATTAGATCATCTTCATAATCATTTTCTTTGAATTAAGACCATTAATATAAGGCAAAATAAGGTACTCAAAATCGGTATTTATTTCATTAGAAGCATCTTCAGGAAGTACAATGGTGAGGACCTCATCAAAGGAGACCTCATTCATAATTACATGAGAGATAAAAGAAAAAATGGTAGATTCAGGTGTTTCTTGGAGGGGGTGAACAACGGTGTTTAGATTGACTTGGGTAGGCTTGATAGGGATGCCAAGTCAATTGAGGAGTGGTTTATCAGCCAAGATGATCTTTTTGGATGTGTCAGACGACTCGGTGCCATAACCTGAATTTTATTTTAATTTAAATTGAATTATATATGTGTCAAGATGTCACTTTTTATTTTATCGACAGATAAAATAATTAATTTCAATTACCAAGTAGATATTTTTTCTACGCACGTCAAATATTATATTTAAAGTAAATTTTAAGTTACATTAAAAAT
The DNA here is from genome assembly GCA_949130495.1 of Sambucus nigra. Classification (NCBI taxonomy): domain Eukaryota; kingdom Viridiplantae; phylum Streptophyta; class Magnoliopsida; order Dipsacales; family Adoxaceae; genus Sambucus; species Sambucus nigra. Next base: position 162,443,555 of record OX422220.1, on the reverse strand, counting down.
ATGCAAAAATTGAAATTTAGTTTTGTTGTGTAACTTAAAAATAAAATTTGTAGGGTATAAAGTATAAATTTCAAAAAAATAAGTTTTAGGGATCAAAATTGAAAAAGATAAATATTCAAAATATCTATACCTTTTTTTATTTGTGTCTTATAAAAAAATATATATAATTCTAAAAAGATATAACCTTTGTCCTAATCGGTTTATTGTTTAAACGAAAAAATAAATAAATAAAATAAAAAATAAAAAGGAAACCGCCCCTACCCAAAAGAAATAGAAAACAAATATTAAAAAAACTATAACAAAGTTTCCGACTTCCCATCCCATCCCTATAAAACCAAAACCCATGGTTTTGTCAAGACCCATTTGGTCTTCTGTTTTTTTACTTCCGCAGATCAACATGTATGTTTTTTTTAAAAACTCATCCTCCTCTTCCTCTTGATATATATATATATATATATAGTTCGAGAAAATTTAGGCAGCCATATATTAATATGTATTAGTGTTGTGTGTTTGTTTTAGTTAGTGTGTGCGCGCTCTATGTATGCGTGCATGCGTTCGCAGGTGCGTTCGAATGTATGAGTGTTCGGGTGTGTAGATAGTGTGTGTGTGTGTGTGTGTGTGTGTGTGAATGTGTGTAGGCACTGTTGGGAAACCATGGAAGCCAAGCTTCCATGGCAGAATTTTTAGTTGCGTGCAAGTGTGTACAAGTGAACCTAAAAGATGAACTTTTTAATGAACCTTAACAAAAAATACTTAATAATCAATTAATTTTAATTCCTATGTTGTAATTGGTTCGCGCCAGCGGCTACGGACACGCGTGTCGATCGATCCCCAACCACCCCACCTGCCCCCCACCCCGTTCCCCCACCCCCATGGCAGCCCTGGTGTCATAAGGGCTGCTATAAGGGCTGCCATGGTGGTGGTGGTGGTTGGTGGTTGGGGTTGGGGGGTAGGGGGCGGGTGAGGGAGTTGGGGATCGATCGACACGCGTGTTCGTTTCCGCTGGCGCAGACCAATTACAACATAGAAATGAAAATTAATGAGTTGTTAAGTGTTATTTTGTTAAGGTTCATTAAAAAATTCATCTTTTAGGTTCACTTGTGAACCTCTCCCTATATATATATATATATATATATGAGTGTGTGGATATATATACACATATTAGTTTTGGAAAAAAAGGTTGTATATGTTTTTATTAAAATCAATGAGTATTATTTTAATATATACGGGTATGTATATATGCTTATGGGTACACGAGTGTCACGACGAAATAAAATAATCCGATACCAAAATAACGTGTTATTTATCAAAATTACACCAATTATATGTATATGTTGTCAAAAAAATAAAACTATTGTTCTTTTAAATTCAACGGTGACTTTATGTCGACACGTTAACATACCACCTTTTTCAACTTTGAAGATTCATTTCTTTTAAACCATTGATCAGAAAAATACACGGAACATACCATTGAAATCGTGTTGTCAAGTAGAATTTTTTGGTATAAAAATATTTTATTTTGGCACTATTTTTAACAACGTCATATTTGGACCGTCATATCAATTAAAGGACCAAAATAAAAGTTAAAATATTATATTACAACATTTTCCAAAAGAAAATTGTCTCAGCATGTTATAAAAATTAAACAGAGATTTTTATTCAAATCGTATATGACTTTCATATATATACGAGTTCGCTACTCGAATACCGACAACAATGTAATTACGAAAAGCAACGTGTAAAATGAAACATTAATGTTTAGATCATTCGTAGTACACTTGCATTAAACATTATAGTTGAATATGACAAAGCAACTATGAATAAATCAAGATAAGCAAGCTCTACTAAGTGCACTGATAGGTTTTCTTCCTTTTCAATAGTAAACTTTCGCACTTGATATTTTCTATTGATATCATTATGTGATAGCCCAATTAATTCAAAGTATGTGTATAAATTATCATACTCGTATTTATTTTATTCTCACGAATTGTTTGATTATGATAATTTTAAACTGATTTAAACCCTTCTCATCTAATAACTGATTTCATGAAGAATCTATTTTAATTATTGATCTAGTTCACCCATGCACCTTTGTGCAAATATTTATGTTATGAGCATCAATATAAACTAAGGAGTAGACTGTTGTATTGTCCCACATAACTTTTTTGCTTGGCCTAATGGTCTCAGATTTTGAGAGCTTAGATTATTACTACATACGTGTGAGTGCCACTTGAATAGTGTTCCAAGCTAGTTACTTTTTCCCACATGTTTTGGGTTCATTATTATTTAGTTTTACTAATGGCTTACTTATTTCTATACCCCTTTAGTGAGCTAGTAAGTATGCTATTATCAGTTCAGAGATACTTGACTTTCTTTATATGACCCTTAATGACCTGGTAAGTATGGGATTGTCAATTCAACTCTTTGACTTAATGTTATTATGAATTACATTTTCTTTCGCTTCATTTGATAAACATTGAATTCCATACACATTCCAAAATATCTTTATATCTATACTTGTTATAGAACTCGTAAAACCTATTCAAGAACTTTGTTGATTTATTTCCTTCCAATTGTTTTTCACAGGTACCAATAGGCAATGACAAATACTTCAGGAATTATATTGCAGCAGTTTGAGATATGCAGATAAATCATAGAAGACTAAGCCTTTTGAACCATAGTGTAAGATAGTTTAACTTTTTATAAATTCTTAGTTAGCTTAGGATACATGGCTCAATTATGATTTAGCATCATTTTAAAATAAAATTCTCCCCATGAGCAATTAGGGTGTGATACTCGGCCTCCAGGTGAATCATATAGAGATTTAGCCCCAGTGTATGCAGGTCTGACGATTCATTGGCATCACTACCTTTGATGTTTTGCATAACTTTTATGGTTAAAGACACCACCTCATATTTTTCTAGTCTTTATCCCATGTAACCTCGTCCCCAAAGAAAATCTCCAGTCTTGGCTTCGTCTTTTTCTCCATATGGTCGTACCATGGCTCGTGGAATCCACAGAAGGGGAAGTCTTCTCCATCTTTGGCAAATCTCCCATTCGGGAAATATCCTAAGATTGTATTTTCTTTTACCATGATTATCTTTTGCTATTTCCTAGAGAGTTATCTAAGTTCAGGTGGTAATGGTTGGTAGCCCATGGCATAGGGGAAAGGCTTTCTTTAGGATTATTAGCTCAAAGATTCCTTGTTAACGGTGACCCAACCCCATTCTGGGCAAGAAATGCATATTTTTTAACATCTAAATCACGTTGACATTATCTTGTGGGTTGTTATCCAAACATACTCAGTCTTCGAAATTATTCCCGGTTGGGATGGGAAGCGAATTAATCTTAAAGCCTAAGAGGAAAATATCGTTAACCCCATACTAGACTTTCACTATTGGTTGCTCGTGACGACACCATCAGAGTTATCATTATCCCTCAGAATAGTGATGACCTAGTCGTTGGCAAATTATTTCAAGTTATAATGAAGGGAAGAAGATACACCTCGGATACTGTGGTGCCAGGGGCCACCAAGGAATAAGTTAAAGCAGACATGTATATCATGACTTGGATCTCAATTTAAGGGAAAATAGGACTAGCCGGAGTATTATGGATCCCATAACCTCTTGACCAGTATTATCTTAGGCGTGTACAATGGCTACCGTTCGAGCGAGGTCATTGACCTTTATCCCTAGGCAATTGAGGCTCCTTAATGGGCAGACATTCAGAGAAGAACCATTATTAAAAATAGCTAGTGGAACTATTTTCCCCATGATTTTAACTGAGATATTGAGAGCATATTTATGGTTAGGAGACCAATCTTGGGTATTTCCTCCTCAGAGAAGGAGATGACCCTTGTTGTAGTCAGAGTTCCTACCATATGATTGGCTTCTTTGGAAGTGGTAGTAGGAGTAACCGTGGGTCCTTTTAGGAGATTTATCAAAGCATTTTTGTGCAGTTGGCAGGACATAAAAAGCCATCATAAAGAGATATTAGCTCGGGTCTTTTTAAGTTGCTTGAGTACTTTACTTTATTCTACTGTCATTTTCATCATCGTGAGTTATTCAATGACTCGTTTCCCCTAATCTATACCTACTGATTGAAGGATCATATCTTTGTAGTGCCTCCCTGATCGGGTCATATGATTTATAGAGGCAGTGAAGAATGAAAACCCAATATCCTCATCTACATTGGGCACTATGGATACCTTAGTGATGAATTCTAGAAATTCCTTAAAAGTAATAATTGCACACAAGGAGGAAATTGTATTGGCATCTTTACCATTTGATTCATAATCCAATCTATCAAAATTATCATCCCATTCAGTGACAACAATGTCATCCTTCCATAAAAAGTAAAGACATTCCACAATCTCTGTGGCCTCATTATAAAAGTCTTCCCATTCGGTATGAAAGTGTTAGGAGGAAGGGACTAGATACCATTAGAGTTTTAGGACCATGAGTAGGTTGGGGACAACACATATTTCCTACTTCATGATGAAAACATCAGACACAACCGGTTCAATGTCATCCAAACTGAATTCTAATGCTAGCACGAACCATTCATCGGATTGTCGATACCGCTTCTGGGCTTCCATGAATAAGGTGTTGATTATTTCGCAGTTGTCCTCTCTGAGGATCATTTATGAGGGCAATTTTAGCCCAAATTCCTGAAGTTGATCTAAGACTACTTATAGTTCCATGCCTCCCCCTTTGAATGGGTACAAATGGTTATGCAACCCTGGTGAGGAGGGATAGAGCTTGGTAAATGGGATTATTAGGGTGTAGGAGTAAGGAAGGACAAACCTTTAGGGATTGGGGGGAGATGACTGTAGACACCCCATTCTATTACCCCTTAACTCTCCTTAGGTCCCAAGTACCTCCCTTCATCACTATAAACCCAGGTCACATCCCGAGTACTGACCTGGAAGTCATCGGGCACCCCTCGGCTCAGTTTGACCCAAAAGTCAAACTACTCATCTCGACCGATACTCAATGAATCTTCGAAGGGTACTGAATACCCTTTCCAACGGTCCACCCCGTACGCGATTCCGACTTACCATACGGACGAACGCGCCATTTGCGTCTGAAACCTGACCTAGAGGCCACCGGGCGCTCCCAGGCTCTATTTGACCTATGTTAACTCTTTAGATCGACCGAGGCTAAATGAATCTTCAAAGGTCACTGAATACCCTTTCCAACGGTCCATCCTGTGCGCAATTCCGACTTTCCATGCGGACGAACGATCCGTTTGACTCCGGGAAGCCACCGAGCGCTTCCCGGGCCCGGCTGAACAAAGTCAACTCTCCAAACCGGGTCAAACTCTTTGGAAAGTTTAATTACATCTCCTAACCTTTCCAACAGTATGCCTCGTGCGCAATTCGGACTTACCATGCGAACGAACGCGCCGTTTGCGTCCGCGCGATTCCCCGTCCAATGGACCGACAAACTCTTCCGAGCCACATTTGACCTAAAGTCAACTCCCGAACTCGGGAGTGGTCCAAAGGACTTTCGGAATTCTATGAAATACCTTTCTAACGGTATACGCCGTGCGCGATTATGACCAACGATTTGCCCTCGGTGGCCAATTTTCCGAAAAAGCCTGAGGCGCACTACCAAATGGCAGGTCCCAGATCCTGCCTATCGGCACCTGCCGATAGGAAGTGCCATGATAGGGCCGATCGATAGTCCCCTGGGTTTATAAAAGGAGGCCTTCGCCTCATTTGCAAAGGGAGCCCCGATCTGATAGAAATCTCTCTGAACGAATCCCAGAAACCTCTCTCGAAGGCAGCGTGATTTCAACTTCCAACTCCTCTTTTTACTTCCACTTTCCATCATCCTCTTCATCAAACTTTGGGAATTAACCTCTCTCCATCATCATCCAAGTTCAAGGGCTGCTCTCCAACATCCAAGATTAAGCTCAAAATCTTCAAGAAGGTCCAACTTTCTCTTGAATTCTCTTAAATTCTCAATAACTTGTTTTTTTATTACTTAGCACTTTTATCATCTCATCTCACACATCCTAATATAATTTTTATTTAGTATTATTGCACATCTCTTATTTTCATATAAATAAAAACCCAAAAAAACAAGAAAAAGAGGGTTTGCTCATAAATTCCAAATAGGGATTCTCATACTTTTTCTACACTTTTCTCACAACTAAAACATCTTTTCTACACACACACACACACACACACACACACACTCATAAATAAGAGATTTCTCCATTTGGATTTATGGGTTAAACCCCACCCCTCATTTTACTATGCGAGCTACGTGGACTTTGATGCCTTTATAGGCTATCTAGGCGTCTCGGGGTAAAACCCGAGACTCGAGTCCTTTCTCTCACTTTTTCTCTCATTTCCTATTTTCTCTAAATCCATTTTTCTTATATTATATATATCCTTAGTCTTAGTGACACATTACTCCATGTGCGTTATCGTTCCCTTATACCGATCAACGTAGGGGTAACCGTGTAAATCTTATTTTTTTAATATTACTTTTATAATCATCCTATGGATGACCCGCTTTATCTTTTCCATGATACAAGCCTAGGATTCCTACCTCCATTATATATATATACACATGCACACATCTCACGGGGGGAAACATAAAGGAAAATAGAAAATATCCATGAGAGACCGAAAGGGAGGAATGGGTGCCTAACACCTTCCCATTTCGTAACTAAGCCTCCGAACCCTTTTCGAATCATTTTGGTTTCGCACGCACCAGTATGTCTTTGGATGCCATCCTTCGGGGTGGCTTCCTCTTTTTCTTTTGTCTTTTTTGAGTAAAATAGACTGGCGACTCTGAATCTCTCTACATTTCTCACACCTCACAAAATCGACGCCGGCCGAAGCGCTCTCCCGAGAGGGGACGCGCGGGACCCGAAGGATTCGTCCTCCCTCCGCGGCGGGGATCGACGGGGATGGCCACAGTGGCGACTCTGTTGGGGACTTTTATTTATTTTGAGGGCTTGACTCTATTTACATGGATGCTATATTTGTTTATGCTTCCCCCCCCCCCATATCTGCGTGTTCCCCTTTCTCACATGTGTATCCCATGCTTATGCTTATGTTCACACACTTGTAGAAAATCCTCCATGTACACCTCACACCACGTGCACTTAGGATCACGTATATTCCTATGTTGCACGCATCACCTATCCATACTTGGCGTACCTTTTGGGGTGCTTGTACTTTGTTCCCGATTTGGCATAATCAAAGAAAGGCATTCTCATCATAAGCTACTAATAAGAGAATCATGCATGATTCACACGACATCATCAAAGAGCATTGATATTGACCAAATCTTACCCAGTAACTGGAGGGTCACTTCGTGATGCGCGCTGGTCCAGCAGGTCGCAGTTAGCCTAAGCGATATGACTCTCACCTTCCATTGGCCAAGTACCTTCGACGTATATCGAACGGTTCCCCCACATCGTACCGCTTGACCGAAGTCATGACGGGAGGTATATCGCAGGGAATTCGTTCACGTACGCCGAGTATATCGAATTCGCTCTCACACGTACCGTCCTCACGAGGTATATGGTGAGGCAATTCACGTACACTCAGGTATATCAAATGGCTTGTCCACACGTATCGATTACCCGCAAGATCAAGACGTATATCGTGGAAGTCACGCCAAAGGGGGCAACCCATGCCGATTCACCCAACCAACTGCATACCCGCATATAGGTGTCAAACCTAGGACACGCACTTTAGATTGCAGGTTTCGACCCGAAACTCTGCCGAAATTCCGGGTCGATCTTCTGCCCAATTTTTGTATATTTTTAAAACGGGACTCTGTCCGCGAGCCTGGTTACAAGTCCCAAACCGTAGCTTTGCATATATTAAAACCCCACTTTTCCAGGCTCAAGTCTCGTCCGGCATTGCATTTAGGAGAGTTAAATACAAGTGAGAACATAATAATCATAATAATCATGCTGAGTTCCGTCTCCAAAAACAGTTCTCCCTTTCTTATCAAAAATCCAAAAAACATTTCTCCCTTTCTTATCAAAAATCCAAAAACATTTCTCCCTTTTTATCAAAAATCCAAAAATAGTTCCTTCCCTTTTCTTAAAAATAAATCTCATCCTACGCCTTCTTAGGTTGATCGCACGCCCTTGGCCTGGCTCCCTATCGGCTTAGGTCTTCAGTCAAATCACCTCGGAGTTTCGTCCGCTCCTTTACTACTTCTTCTGAATCCGGAATCCATCCATCTTCCATGGAGAATGCAGATCAATCACCAGTCATACAACCGGATATGTCGACAGTCCTAGATCAGCTCATGGCCAAGATTGAAAACCTCCAAGTTGAGGTCCGGGAAATGCAACGAAACCAAGTTCCTATTCCTCAAGAGCCCGAGGCCCTGTTCCCTCGTGCTATGGGTCCACCAGAGCCCATCTGGGTCCCGGAAGAATATCAGCACGCTCCGCGTTCCCCTCCTACTAATGGGCCGCCGCCTGCCCAGCTTCCAATGCCAAATATTGCCCAGCCTATGGCTAACTTGCCTCTGGTTGCTGATCCAAAGGAGGAGGAGTTGAACAAAGTCAAAGAGGATCTCAAGATGCTCACCAAGAAGTTTGACCAAGTCAGGATCTCTGGCAATTACATGGTCTACACCCATATGTCTCCCTATCCTAAAGCAAGGATACCCGAGAAGTTCAAAATGCCAAATATCAAGAAATTTAGAGGGAGTGGTCCCCCGATTGTTCATCTTCGCAGTTATCATTGTTCCATGACTCTACTAGGGGCTTCGGAAGAAGTGATGGCTCAATTGTTTCAGCAAACTTTAAAAGACAGTGCTCTCCGATGGTTTTTATCTCTTGAGGAATCCAGAATCCGTAGCTAGGAGGATGTAGCCCGAGAATTCATGACGCAGTACAAATACAACAAAGAGCTTGAGGTCCCCCGCCGTGATTTAGAGTTGCTCAAGAAGAACTCTGGAGAATCAGTCAGTAACTTTATAGCCCGATGGAGGGAAAAAGAGGCTACCATGACCAATCGGCCGTCTAAAGAAGAACAAGTCAGCATAGTGAAGAAGAATTTCTTGCCCCATGTCCGAGCAACCATGGGAGGACAGTACTACCCCCATTTTCGAGCTCTCAGAGAAGCAAGAGTAGAAATCGAAGAGGGTCTTGCCAAAACAGAAGTTGAACCAAAGAAGGTATCCGGACAGTTCACCCCCGGAAAATATGACAAGCCTGTCAGTGCCGCAGTCTCAACCATCAACAACATCTCTCAACCAACCACATCATGGGAACTGGAAAGCCGCCCTGCTCCCGTCCGAAGGGAATACACTGAGCTCCATGCTCCCATCTCCAAAGTTTACCAAGCCCTGTTAAGCTAAAACCATATAAAGCCCCTGGATCCACGTCCATTACCCAATCCACTTCCCAGAAAATTCAAGACCGATGCTCATTGCGCCTTTCACCAAACAGCTGGCTATACCACCGACCAATGCTTCCACCTTCGAAACATAATCCAAGATCTCATTGACCGGGGTACCATCGCCCCACCAGCCAATCCTAAACCAAACACTACTCATAACCCACTCCTAAATCATACCAATGCCATCTTCTTGGAAGGAAACCCAGATTTCGATCCATAAACTCAAATCACACCCTTATACCCTCCTAAACCCCTTCAACTTTGCCCATATTTCCTCCTACACCCTGCTAGCCCCGTTGATCATGCTTTGTCACTCCTTACCAGAGCATGCATCACTGTCCGGACCTGTTCTGAAAGTGGAGGTATGGAATTGTCAGAGGTGTTAAACCAACTCCTAGAGTTCGAGCTGAAATTGCCCTCACAAATGATTATCGACTGCCAGAGGTTCAGTACGTTGTTTTTGGAAGCACGAAAATGGGCCCGAGAATCAGATAGGTGGATGGTACCAACCAACGAAATCTGCTTAGATGATGTTGTTCGGATCATGACGGAAGCATTCAGGCAAACCAACAACATTTGCAGTATCACCGAGTTACTTGACGCTTTAAAGATACAAGAGCACCTAGTCCCTTCACCCTTACACATCCCCACAGAGTGGGAAGACCTATATGAAGAAGCCGTTGAGGTTATGGAATGCATTGACTTCACTAGGGAAAACAAAATTGTTGCCACCGGATGGGGGGAAGAATTCGAAGTTTCAAATGAAAAACAAGCTTCAGGAGGAAATGGCCCAATAGCTGACTTATGTGGGATGATATTATTTGAGGAACTCCTCGGAGAAATAGACAAGGTGGCAGAACAACTTGAGATTGATGAGAAAACTGGATTTAAGTTTTTCCCTTCTTCAGTAAATCACATGACCAGATCTGGGAGACATTACAGAATTCCAAACTCGCTACCAACCAATGATAAGGGGAAGGGCGTTGAAAACCTTCCTATGCCAGAAATGACCCTCGAGGAGAGCAAGATCCTCGATCAATTGAAGAAAACTCAAGCTAACATCACTCTATGGGGGCTTTTCATGTATTCCCAGCTACACATAAATGCTTTGATCAAATTTCTCACTAGACCCATAGTTCCTCCCTCTACCACATCAGAAGAAGCGGTGAACCTGGTCAGATCCTTGACCTCAACCCGAATGTTGTCCTTTTCTGAAGAAGAAATCCCCAAAATTGGGCCAAATCACAATCCTGCCCTCAACATCTCCGTCGAAGTTATGGGGAAGGTTATACCACTCTCTCTCATTGACAACGGATCCGCTTTGAATGTCTGCCGGCTGAGAACCTTCTAATGTTTAGGTCTGAAAGAAAGTGACCTCGCTCCAACATCCGCTGCCGTGCGTGCCTACGATACCGCTGTGAGGTGATGGGATCCATAAAACTTGTAATAGGGGTTGGACCTATAAACCCTGTCATCGAATTCCAAGTCATCGATATCCCGGCCTATTTTAACCTATTGCTCGGACGACCCTGGATCCACAGTATAAAGGGTGTCTCTTCCTCGTTCCATCAGAAATTGAAGTTCTTCACCGATGGGCGGAGTCATCACCATCTTGGGTGACGACGGTAACGCCGAGGGTGCAAGCACCAGCAGTCCAATTCTTGAGATACAACACAGGTCAAATGATATGCTCTTATCAGGATTCTGGGTCGAACCATCCCTACTCCCGACAGGGGACGATTTCAAAGAAAAGGTTTGTCCAGAATACGACCCTCATGGCAATGTCAATGTGATTCAGATGTTCGGAAACATGCACTTCATGCCCGGACTGGGGCTAGGACAAAGGCAGCAGGGGATACTTGAGCCCATCGAACTGAAGAAAGCTTTCCCTCCTTGCAGCTTGGGATATAAACCATCAGAACCAGAGCTCAGAATGATCTGCCAGACTCGATCAAAGAGAGGTTTAGACTTCGTTTGAACTATCTCGGGAGATTCTTTAAATGGACGATTCATCAAAGAGGGTGAGGATTTCCCCTTTTACGGTTTTCCAGAACCGTGGTATGACCATACAGATAAGAAGATGAAGCCTGGAAGGGAGATCTTCTTCGAAGATAGCTACCCATGGGCCAAAATTTACCAATACCAGGTGCCACCGCTTATCAAAGATATTGAAGAAACTGAGGAAAGTTACTCCGAAGATTCCTTCAACCTGCAGACACTGGGGCTGACACCCTGCCTGGTTCATTCAGGCACTACATCAAGGGACCCATCCCGTCTGATTAAAGCTGCTGATACACCTCTCCTCAACTGGCATGTTGCGCCAGTTCTACCTCTTGAAATCTCCCTCAACCCCAATGTTTACCCTGTTTTATCTACTGTTGTCCATCCTTGCTCAAATGTAATCGAGACCTCTTTTGATGAGGTTCTCAATGCTGTTTTTCCTATCAATGAAATAAACGAAGATTTTGAGTATCTTGCTGTGCCTTACATTAATTGTGTGGATTTTAATCAAACTTTTGATGATGATGATTTTGCAAATGAACAATTCTCAACTGATCTAAATAAGGTTAATAATAAACAACATAACCGCGTTCAAGTTAATGAAGAAGAGACTGCTGTTATTAATCTCAGTTCTAGTAGCCAACTGTGCGAGATTAGGATAGGGTCCACCCTTGACGAGCATGAGCGCGCACAACTCGAAGAATTTCTAAAGGAGTTCGTGGATGTCTTCGCATGGTCCTACGACGACATGATCGGTATTGATCCCAAAATAGCTCAGCACGAGATCCCCATTCTCCAAAATGCCAAGCGAGTTAAACAAAAGTTGAGAAATCTCTGCACCGAATGGTCGCTTAAGTTCCAAGAAGAGGTGATCAAACAGTTGAACGTGGGTTTCATTCGAGTAATCAAATATCCCACGTGGCTGGCCAACATTGTACCTGTACTAAAATCAGGAGGAAAGGTTCGAATGTGTGTGGATTACCGAGATTTAAACAAAGCTTCTCCGAAGGATGATTATCCGCTACCCAACATCGACATGATCATGGACAACACAACCAATTATGCTCTCAAGTCATTTGTCGATGGATTTGCCGGATACAACCAAATTAAGATGCATCCCGACCATCAAGAGAAAAACGTAGTCATCAGCCCATGGGGAACTTTTTGCTACACCGTTATGCCATTCGGTCTCAAGAATGCTGGGGATACCTACCAAAGGGCTGCCACAACCATCCTGCACGATCTGATCCATAAAGAGGTCGAGGTTTACGTGGATGATATGATTATCAAGTCCAAAACTAGAGAAGGTCATATTCCCTCTCTCCGGAAGTTTTTCGAACGACTGCGGCAGTATTAGATGAGACTTAATCCACAAAAGTGCGTCTTCGGCGTTATGAAGGGAAAACTCTTAGGATTCATGATCAGTGAGAAGGGGATAGAAGCAGATCCCGCTAAGCTGAGGGCCATACTTGAGATGCCACCTCCCCGAACAGAGAAGGAAGTCCGAGGCTTCCTGGGGAAATTATAATATATCAGCCGGTTCATCAGCCAGCTAACCTTCGTCTGTGAACCAATCTTTATGCTCCTCCGAAAGGATTCAACCAAGGTTTGGAACGAGGCCTGCCAAGAAGCTTTTGATCGAATCAAATAATACCTAACCCAACCTTCAGTTCTCATGCCACCACAGCCTGGTCTCCCTTTGCTCTTATACCTAACCATAACAGACACTGCAGCCGGGGCTTTGCTAGCCCAGTACCTCAAGGACTCCTGCAAAGAAAGAGCCATCTATTATGCCAGTCGCAAGTTGGCCGGATACGAGGTCAACTACACTTCTTTGGAAAAAGCATGTGTCGCACTTGTCTGGGTCACCCAAAAGTTGCGACATTACATGCTCGCCTTCCCCATTAAACTAGTATCCCGAATGGATCCCATCAAATACCTGCTTGAGAAACCCGCCTTATCTAGCTGAATGGCCCGATGGTTGATGCTCCTAATCAAGTTTGATATCGTGTACGTCATACAGAAAGCCCTTAAAGGAAGAGCCATCTCTGACTACCTCGCTGACTACCCTATAGAAAAAACAGATGTCTGGATCTCCGAATTCCCAGATGAAAACATCCTCTGCACCACTCAAGACCGCCTTCGATGGAAAATGCTCTTCGACGGCGCTGCCAATAATGAGGGATATGGCATTGGGATACTTGTAGTCGCCCCAGATGACTCCAACACTCCCATCGCCATTAAATTGGATTTCCCTTGCACCAACAACATGACAGAATAGGAGGCATGCACAGTGGGCCTCTAGGTCGCTCTCGAGAAAGGTATTCAATACCTTGATGTATACGGGGATTCTGCACTTATCATCGGTCAAGTGCTCAGAAAGTGGAAGGTCAAAGACAAAAAGCTTCAACCCTTTCATGCCCAATTAGAAGATTTGGCCTCCCAATTTTGAGATATCACCTTCCATTACCTACCCCGAGCAAAGAACAACCTAGCCGATGCTCTCACTACTTTGGCTTCCATGGTTGACATGCCCGAGGGAATAACAATGACCTCCTTCCTAGTTCAAAAATAAGACAGACAGACCCATTGCTACCATATTGAGATTATCTCCACTGAAGATCCCGAACTAGCCGATTGTTGGTACTATGATATTTGGTGCCTCCTCAAACACGGTAGGTATCCCGAGGGTTCCAACAAGAACGATCGAGCTACCCTCCGAAGGCTGGTCGCTCAGTACATCATCTACCATAAAGCACTACTCAAGAGGAATTTCGATGGAACTCATTTGCACTGTATCGCAGGGGCTGACATTGAAAAGATAATGCAGAAAATCCATAGCGGGGAATGCGGACCTCACATGAACGGTCACATGCTTGCCAAAAAGATCATCCGACAAGGATACTACTGGACCACTATGGCCCAGGATTTCACCGCCTATGTTCAAAGGTGCCCTAAATGCCAACAGTTCTCCAATCTCCAACATTTACCTCCGTGAGAATTATACAATATGACTTCTCCCTGGCCGTTCTCCACCTGGGGTATTGACATAATAGGGAAACTTACACCAAAAGCGTCTAACGGGCATGAGTTCATCCTGGTTGCCATCGATTACTTCACCAAATGAGTCGAAGCTGAGTCATACGTAGTATTAAATGCCAAGAAGGTGGCCAAATTCATCAAGAAGAATATCATCTGCCGATATGGGGTCCCGCACGAGCTAGTATCGGATAATGGTTTGCACTTTGAGGCAGAAGTCACAGAAATAGTCACGAATAGGGGATTCAGAGACACAAATCTTCTCCTTACTGACCTCAGACCAATGGTGCAGTTGAGGCCGCAAACAAAAACCTCAAAGCCATCATCAGCAAGATGACCGAAAGTTGTAGGGATTGGGCCGATCGAATCCCCTACGCCCTCTGGGGCTATCGAACCTCAATTCGAACCTCTACTGGGGCTACTCCTTACTCCATGGTTTATGGCATGGAGGCAGTCCTACCTGTGGAGCTGGAAATACCCACGTTACGTGTCATGCTCGAAAGCAAGGTTAGTGAAGAAGACTGGTGCCAAGGCCGTCTTGATGAGCTGACCCTCCTAGATGAACGGAGATTAAAAGCTCTTTACCACATACAAGGATACCATCGTCGTATAGCGCGATCATTCAACAAGAGAGTCAAGGATCGCGGTGTCCGAGAGGGGGAGTTAGCCCTCAAAGAGATAATCGAACCCATCTGGGACCTCAGAGGAAAGTTCAAACCCAATTGGAGCGGCCCTTACATTGTGAAGAAAATCTTATCCGGCGGTGCCGCCATGATCACTGACCTAGATGGGGAAGAGATGGCTCGTCCAGTCAATCTGGACCGTCTTAAGAAGTTTTACCCCTAGTCCAAAATCTCGGCGCGCTATGACTCTTCTCATCTCCCTTCTATTCTAAAAAAAAAAAAACTCTCCATTTCCCTCTACCCAGAACTACGTGGGCCTGATCCTCTGCAAAAACTATTTTCAAACAGATAAGAAGTTTTTCAAAAACCCCAGAGGTACGTAGGAAGCTCATACTCCTCACATGAGAACGGCCCCTTCTTTTTCACAAAATACCATTCTTTTCTTACCTCCGAGAACGACAGTTCATTCTAAACATCTACTTGAACAAAAGGATTATGTATGCCTTAGCGATTGGTATAGATAATTCAAAATAAAAAAATTCATCGAAAGGCACAGCTGGATGATCAGAAAGTTGTTTATTTCATTAATAAGAAATTACAGTACGGATTACATAAGAAAAAGGAGCGAATAACTCCCTTCCCCCTACCACCATAAAAACCAGATAAAATCCCCCACATCTGTTACATAAATAAACTCCCCAAGAGTCCTACCCACAGCTACCCGAAGAGCCTGCACCCTCATCATCCACGTCCTGAGGACCCCAATTTTCTCCTGCCTGAATGGAGTGTCGCAAACACTCCATTGACCGATGAGCCTTAACCATCTTCGAAAAGACCACAACACCCCCTTCCATGGAGTCAGATAAAACAAACCACCTCCGACCGGTCTCTACTGCCAACATCTTGCTGACTACTTCCCTCTACAACTACTTCATATAATCTTTGGGGACATGGAAAACCTTCCCAACAGACTGAGAGGGATGGGTCGACGGACGCCAATTTTCCCACAGAGATCCTAGCAACAGACGCATGCCATTCGTCTTATGTAATGCGCCGACGACCTTTCAAAGGTGCATGTTGAGCTTATTCAGTGACATGGTTGAGAGAGGGCTAGGGGTGTTCATGGACGACTTTAGTATTTTTGGCACCTCCTTCGACCTATGTCTAGCCAATCTTGAAAAAGTACTAGCCCGATGTGTGGAAAAGAACTTAGTGTTGAATTTGGAGAAATGCCATTTCATGGTAACTGAGGGTATAGTTCCTTGACACATCGTGTCATCCAAAGGGATCGAGGTTGATTGAGCAAAAATAGATGTCATAGCTGACCTACCCCCACCAAAATCTCTTAAGTACGTGCTCTCTTTCTTGGGCCACACGGAGTTTTATAGAAGGTTCATTAAGAACTTTAGCACTATCGCTAGACCCTTAAGCCATCTCCTTATGAAGGACACCCCATTCGATTGGAATGAAGCACGCCAAAGTTCTTTTGAAAAATTAAAGAGCATGCTTGTTTCCGCTCCCATCATGCAAGCTCCGGATTGGTCCTTACCATTCGAGCTCATGTGTGATGCTAGAGATTATGTGATAGGGGATGTTTTGGGCCAAAGAAAAGATAAACAGACTCATGTCATCTACTACGCTAGCCGAACTCTTACTAGACCACAACTTAACTACTCCATCATGGAGAGGGACTTGCTAGCGGTAGTCTTCGCTCTAGACAAGTTTTGGTCCTATCTTATTGGTTCCCCCATAACTTGCTTCACCGACCACGTGGATTTAAAATATCTCCTTGCAAAGAAAGACGTAAAGTCGCACCTCATAAGGTGGATCCTACTCCTACAAGAGTTTAATCTCTCCATTAAAGACAAAAAAGGAGTAGAAAATGTCATCATCGATCACTTATCACGGCTTTCGTCCGACGTACCTAGTGATACTACACCCATAGACGATTATTTTCTGGATGAACAACTCTTTTCCACCTCTTCTTTGCCCTGGTTTACAGATATAGTGAACTATCTTATCACGCGAGTCGTCCCTCTCGATTGGACACCACAAGATAAGAAGAGGTTCATCACTTGGTCATGTATATTTTTCTATGATGATCCATTCCTTTTTAAATATTGCACAGATCAAATCATCCGACGATGCATACTGGATGATGAAATTACTAAAATCATCCAATTTTATCATTCGGAAGCATGTGGAGGCCACTTTTTCGTGAAAAAGACTGCCGCTAAAATTCTACAAAGAGATTTTTACTGGCCCACAATGTTCCGAGATGTAAACAATTGTTGCAAATCTTGTGACTGGTCTCAACAGATGTGGGCGATCACCCGACGAGACATGATGCCATTAACCCCGATTCTCATCATTGAGGTTTTCGATTGCTGGGGTATTGACTTCGTGGGCCCTTTTCCTCCGTCCTTTGGCTATCTATACATCCTAGTCGTGGTAGACTATGCCTCTAAATGGGTGGAAGCTAGAGCTACTAAGACCAATGAAAATAAAGTGGTGATAAAGTTCCTTTAGGAACACATACTTTGTTGCTTCAGTGCACCGAAGATATAATCAGTGATAACGGCACGCACTTTTGCAACAAGATGTTTCAGAAAATCATGAAAAAGTATGTTATCATTCACAAAGTTGGAACGACATATCACCCACAAACGAATGGGCAGGCCGAGTTGGTGAATCATGAGATCAAAAACATCCTCGACAAAACCGTCGATCCTAACCGGAAAGATTGGTCCCTTAGATTCAACGATTCCTATGGGCCTATCGCACCGCATATAAGAACCCACTCGAAATGTCCCCGTTCCGTTTTATTTATGGAAAACCTTGACATCTTCCTATTGATTTGGAGCACAAAGCGTATTGGGCCATCAAGAGGTTAAATTATGATATGGATAGAGCAGTTGAAGCTCGCAAGCTTCAACTGAACGAGTTGGAGGAGATATGCAATGATGCGTATGAGAATGCCAGTATTTCAAAAGAAAGGATGAAACTCGTGCACGATAGGATTATTCTACGAAAAGAGTTTCATCCTGGATAAAAGGTACTCATCTATAACTCCGGGCTTCATCTATTTCAGGGTAAACTGCGGTCCCGTTAGACAGGCCCATTCGTTGTTAAGACCGTGTTTCCCCACAGAGCTGTGGAGTTGGATGATCCAAAAGGGGGAACACGTTCAAAGTTAGTGGCCAATGCCTAAAGCCCTATCTAGAGGCGTGCGTAGAGGATGTCGACACCATTTGGTTGTCGGACCCCATCTACGAGGCATAGTGAGTTGAACTTGAGAGATCGTCGCACCCCCGACACGTATGGGGTGATTCTTATGTACATTAGTTAGGTGTCAATTAGGATAGTATAGGTAGGTTCACTATATGGGTGTCGCGTACATTCATAGGTAGGAAGCATACACGTTGAGATCTCACCGAGATTCGAAAATGAGGGTCGAGCATAATTCAGGGTCATAATTGAGTTCAAAGTAAGGGGGAATGCATTTCGAGTACGAAAGAGGGTGATATATGAAGTAGAGTAGAGTCTGTCACAAAAAGGCACCCGGTCCAGACCGCCCCAGGCACCCGATCCCGACTGCTTTAGGAGAATTGAAAAATAAAAATACGCATAGCGATCCGAACCGCCCATGTGCAGCCGATCCAGACCGCTTTCTGGTTTTCTTCAAACAATTCCCTAAGTGAAACCCCTCTCCCCAACCCCTTCACTTCCCTCCAAATTGCCCCCCCCCCCCCCCACACACACACACACACTATTTCCCTCCCAAAATACACCCCCCTTTTCCATCCTTCTCCTTTCCCTACCAACCCATGCATTCCCACCTACAAACTCACCTATAAATACAAGGCCTAACCCCTACCATCTCTCCCACACCAATCTTTCTCAAACATTTTCCCTCCTTCATATTTCAAACACTTTTGCCCACCCACTCTCTCACTTCATGGCTGCCCAAGACCGACCCACCAAATACAATTCCGTCACTATCATCGATAATAACCCCACCGACTATCGCTCCGACCAAGAAATGCGATGGTGTAGGGAATCTTTTGGCCAAATGCGAAACTTCCTAGTAGAATGGGCCATTCTTTGGGACGAACAACCCAATTATGTCACTAAATTATTTCATCCTAAGCGTTGGTGTCGCTTCTTAAATGAGCCTCACAACACCGTTTGGGTTACGAAGGTCCGGGAATTTTATGGTACCCTCGTATGCAACAGTGAGTTCGTGGCTGAAGTGCGAATTCGGGGGCAACGCATCCCATTCTCGTTGTTGACAATCGCCGAAAATCTTCCTGAAAAATACGTCCCCAATCCTGTCACTTTTGTCTACCCCAACAACTTACAACCCCTCAAAAAAGATGTCCTCATTGAGCGTATCGCGCCCGGGGAAGTTTGGGGCACAGGTGTCTTTCAGGTCGGCCATATGAGCGAAAAAGCACGCCTCACTTTTCAATTTGTGTGTGCAAACATCCTCTAGAATTCCAATGACTCCGGCATGCACCCGCAGCAAGCAAAACTTGTGTACCACCTATTTGATCGCACCTCATCCATCAACCTAGCGCATATCATGCAATGTGATGTCCTCTTTGCAGCGACGGATGAAAAGGGCGACACTCCTCTTCCCTATCCCCGGTTCATTACCTTCATTGTAGTTGATCATCTTTTCAGTCATCATATCGGGACTCTTCATCTCCCAAACCCTTTTGGGAAGGCAACCTAGAATAAAAGCGAGAAACAAAGGGCCATTCTAAGAGCCCGAAAAGCTTAGCGAGGAGGAGCAGCGGCCGATGTCGAAATGGGGGACCAAGAGGTGGGGTCCGATGAAGACGAAGACGACTATGATTTCAAGCTACCCGAGAATGATACGGAATCGCGCCTCCCAGCATTAGAGGGAAAAGTTGATGGTTTTATCTCACAATACCAAAAGGCTTCAAGCTCACATGTAAGAACTCAACTTTGGTGTCCCCCTCCAAGCTTTTTCTATGACTGATACGACTCAAGCGCACCGGGTAGCTCCCAGTGAATCATGTGTTTGGTGTTTGTGTCGGTTGTAATTTGGTTAGTGTGTTTTTATGATTGTATGCTTTCTTTCCTTATGATGTACCATAGTCTTCATAAATAAAAAATCTGCATTTTAAATATTTTCTTGTTTTATTTATCGCACTTCTTATTTTTGCCTTATTTAGATTTGAGTCCTTTTGATTGGGGACAATGAGAAGTCTAAGTTAGGGGGGGGGGTGACGAGTGCGCATTTCTAAAACTTTACAAATTTTCAAAATGCCAAAAAAAATTAGAAAACTCCAAAATTTCCCAAAACATTTGGAAAAAAAAAACTCAGAAAAACCAAAAATATTTTTTCCCAAAATAAACAAAAACTTGGAATTCAAAATTTTCAAACATATCATTAAAATTCAGTTTAAAGTCTCAAATTGTAAAAACATAATGCAAAATGCCAAAATTGACCAAGGATGGAAATTGAGCGAACATAGACGACTTAACAAATAAATGTGGAGATTAACCAACCCGGTGAGATTCGAGCCTATTATTTTTTGAGTATGCAAATCATTCCAAGTTAATGGTTAAATCAAAGTTCTAATTCAACGTCTAAAAAGTGGTCACGAGCTTAATACCCTTGTTTTAGTCGGTTACGGGAAATGTGTGTGATGTTGCCTCCAACAACGCGCCGAGATGTCTCTAAACTTAAAACAATCTCAAAATGCATATGGTAACGCAATTAGTAATTTGGACAATGAAGTAAGCCCTCGTTTGTCACTCAAAAATGTTGGCCAGAAAAAGTCGTGAAAAAATACCCCTTTTTGAAACCCAATTTGAGCTAAATAAGTTTTTTTTTCCTTTCTTTTAACAAACCAAAAACCCCCAATTGGCCTAGAATTATGAAAGTTGATAATCCCGGAAATTAAGACTAAAAAGTGCAACAAAAGGGGCAAAAGAATAGAAATTCTCAACAAAAATAGCAAGAAAAGAAAAGCGTAAAAACAGAAAAAAAATAGAAAAATTAGGAAAGATGAGCAAAAGCCCGGAAAAGCACTAATGGACGTCTTAAGAATAGTTTCCAATTCCAAATTTCACAAACCTATTTCCTTGTACTGTAATACCCCACATTTTTTATGATTTAAATAATTAAGGGATTATTTATTACAACGGGATTAATTATATTTAAATGTGAAGAATTAAATTGTTAATTAATCCGGATCCAATAAAAATAAATATTAACTAGCGTGCTAAGGGTTAATACTTATTAGTTTAATATTACTGTGCGATATGTAATATGGAACTATACACTTTGATAAATTGTCGAGAGATAATAATACGACAGTTTAGTAAATTAAGTCAGACGCGCGTGTGAGTCGTGTCGGGACTAAATTGGTGGAATAAATATATCAATTATTTTTAGTAACTCGTATGATGATTTCGAGTGTACCGTTGAGTCTGAAAGGGTCGAGATAGTCGAAATAGTATACTCGGGTGTTTAGTTTGGGTACCAGGACAATTAGAGACCTAACCGGCACCCCAAAAAGGGCATTATAGTAAATTGGATTTTTAGGCCTAATTAATGGACGAAAATTAGGACTTAATTTATCAGCCAAAACATTTGCATTAGGGTTAGAAAGCTGGAGAAAGCAAGAACGGACATCAGAAGTGTGAGGGAAAACCTTTGCCAAGAGAAGAGGGCTAAATCGACATCACCGTGCACAACCACCACCACCACCGTGTAGATCGGGACGAGGGGAACCCACATATACCAACAACATCCAGAAATCATACTACTCACTCAAGCCAAGTGTTTATAACTTGATGTATTTCGGTATTAATTTGATTCATGTTAGTGTAGGGTTGTTAGGAATATGTTATAGGTTATCAAAATGGTGAAATTGATGAACTTGAATGTATAAATAAGTTCTGTGATATATTAGATTGAAACCCTTAATGTATGAAGACTGGAAATCACGTTTTAAAGAATTGATATGTAGAAAAAATCTGGAAATAATGGCTTCTTGAACATGTATTGGAAGAACTAGGGTTTTGATAAAATTAAATTGGGGATTTCACATTTTATGAACGATTCGTAATAAATTGATGATCCTAAGATGTTAGAAATCATGTGTTATTGATGGGGTTCAATGTAGAACTATTTATTTGGAGTTTGGGGTGTTGATTGAGAAGGTTTGAGGTTAAAAATGGTGGAAAACGTTGAAAAACCAAAGTAGGGGACGAACAGCGAATTCTCGCGCAAAGTCGCTCGAAGTCGTTCGAGCGAGATTGCTATCTCGCGCGAAGTCGTTCGAGCGACATGTGGCAGTCGTTCAAACGACTTGCCACCTCGTTCGAGTGACAGAGTGGAATTTTGAAAATTTCTTTTAGGACCCAGTTTTGAGTTATCAGTTTAGAAATGAGAGAAATATTTTCCAAATAATAAACTTATGTAAGGAAGGATTTCGAAAGAAGTATGGGGAACTAAAAACTTTAATAAACTCGGTATGGAAAGAACACACCATAGAGATTTCGAGAGGGATAATAATCCAAATAACTAGTGAGGAATGTTGAAATCAATATGCGTTAGAGAAGCATATAGTAGGTAAGGGGAAATACCTATCTATCATAATAGGATGTGTGTATACCTATTATGTATTATTACTATTAAAAGCATTAATGGGTGATAACCCGGGGGTGTGAAAATCATATTATTATAAGTGTACTAATGGGTGATAACCCGGGGGTACAAGATTATCTAAATAAGTGTACTAAAGGGTGATAACTCGGGGGTACAGTATGTTGACTAGGTGCACTAATGGGATATAGCCTGGGGGTGCAGTATCATGTTATATATATATATATATATATATATATATATATATATATATATATATATATATAGGGAAGAAGTGACTATATGTATATATGTATGAGAATTGTAAATTAATCTAGTGGGAATATTAATGAATGTGGGCATGGAAATTTGTTAAGAAAATTCTAATCGAATATTTGACTTATTATGGAAATGGAAAATGTATTAATTAGCTTTTTGATATATGCTAATTGGTTAACGTATTGTATGGGCGATACGGGCGTACTCGTAGCAAGGGTAAATACTATTAGGATGGGTTCAGACTAGTTATATTGGGAGGTATAGCTAAGGAGAAAATTTAGATGCGTGTTAGGCGTGCACATTAGAAGAGGGGTGAGAATCTCAAGAGAGAGTTCGAACTAACATGTACTTGATACTTGCTTTACTGCAAATTTTAAATACTTGCTTAAATAAATATTTTTACACATCGGACTCTGACCCGTTTCTTGCATCTTCTCTCTCTCTTGCTATATATATGTATTATATCAGGTGCTCAGTCGCAGGGACATCAGGCTTAGAGTTTCGGATTGCGTGGTATGCTGTAGCTGATGTGGGAGCTACAGGGCTTTGTTTAGATGCTTCGACTATTTCATTCCTATTCATTATGACATTTCTTTAGGACATGTGTCGCTCCTTCATTAGATAGTTTCAGAGATTATGTTTACTCTATTTCTCGTTTACTTTCATTTGGATTGTTGGCTACTGTTGTTTTGGTTTAGAGTTTTGAACTGGGATGTTTATCCAGTCTTATTTATTTCAGCATGTGATTCTGATGCAGTATTTGTATTAATAAATTGTGCATGGATGTTTCATATTAAATTACTTAGTTTGGTAATTAAATGGTTATAAAAAAAATGTTTTGACACTTAGCTTATTTATATTAGGTGATTAAATAAGTTATTGCGTTTTCGACAGTGGTGCTAAGAATGAACCAACCGAACATTATGTTTAAATTTTATAAAGGACTGATCACCCGATATTTAATTGGGCGGGGTGTCACAGGTGGTATCAGAGTATCAGGTTCTAGTGTCCATTAGGATCTGTACGGCTTACTATGTCTTCAGCTTTGTGTCCTTTGATATAGAGCCCTATTTTTAGGACTGTTGTGATCTTATATTTTGCGATTACGTCTTCAGCTATTTGAGATTTTGAAATAACTGTGGACTAATAATATTCTTTCTCGTCTCAAATGCCTCCTCGACGTGCCCCAAGAGACCGACAGGCCCAGCCAGAATAGCCGGCCATACAGGCACAGGGGATAATGAACGCAACAGAAGTTGTCGCGATCTTTGCACAAGCGGTAAATGCAGCCTTAGCGGTGGTGCAGTAGGCCCCACCTCAGGTTCAGGAAGTATCACCAGTTCCAGTGCATCCGTTTCCCACTGCATGGGAGAGAGTTAGAGAGTCCTTTCAGAGGACTTGTCCCCCAGAGTTCTTGGGCAGTTCCGATGTGGTTACCGCGAGTTAGTGGAAGAAGGACATACAGCGGCATCTTCGCATGTATGAGTGCACAGAGGTTCAAAGGCAGGTTTTGGCTACCTTTAAGCTGAGAGGGGCAGCCTTACAGTGGTGGGAATCCACTACTACTACCGAGGAGCGAGATGTGATGACTATCAACGATTTTTGGGTGCGGTTTGACAGCAAGTATTTTCCTTTCGCCATCAAGACTGAGATGAGACGGAAACTTTTAGACCTCACCCAGGAAGGGAAGACCGTTACTGAATACGAGGAAGAGTTTACACCCTTGACAAACATGGTACCGGAGGAGGTGTCTACTGAGGAGAAGCGCATTCAGATGTTCATGGATGGCTTGACTTGGAAGATACGACAGCATTTATTGGGTAACCTTTCTCTACACTCATATACCGACGTTCTGAATGCAGCCTTATTGCATTTCCAGGACAATCGCTTTCATTCTAAGGGAAGCAAGTGAGGGGGAGATCCTAACCAGTTGGGAAAGACAGGGGGAGGTAATTCCAGTGGAGTACCAATTGAGCAGAGTCAGAGGCAGGGTTCCCAACAGGGGGAGTCTGCTAAGAGGTTTCGTTC
Source organism: Sambucus nigra (assembly GCA_949130495.1). Classification (NCBI taxonomy): domain Eukaryota; kingdom Viridiplantae; phylum Streptophyta; class Magnoliopsida; order Dipsacales; family Adoxaceae; genus Sambucus; species Sambucus nigra. Next base: position 162,418,567 of record OX422220.1, on the reverse strand, counting down.
TAGAGGGTTCAGGCATGGTCATGGGGGTTGGAGACAGGGCCACCAGGGCCAACCACAGGGCCAGCAATAGGGCCAGCAACAAAATCAGCAGTAGGGTCAACAGCAGGGAGGACAACAGGGCCAGCAGGGCCAAGGTAGAGGTGGTAATGGCCAATCGGGCCGAAGCTACCAGGGGCAGAGGGGAGGAAACTTCATTGGGAAATGTTATACTTGTTACAAGACTGGCCATAAGAAATAGGAGTGCCCGAATAGGGACAGAGTTCCTCGACAGCAGGGTGCTCACAGGAGCCCCAGAGACCCATTTTTCCCGCCGTCTTACCAGCGCCGACTCCAGTTCCAGCTTTACCCGCAGTTTCGATGTAGCAGGGACAGTTGCAGTATGGACGTGTCTATAACGTCCACCAGGCCGCAGTTCCGCAGGCACCGCCTGTAGTAGAGGGTAAGTTTTATATCCATGGCACTTTGGGTCGCATCTTATTTGACATGGGGGCATCACACTCTTTTATAGCCACTAGTTTTGCAAAGGCCATGGGGTTGTTAAGCACGGCAGAGAGTACAGTGACTTGTGTAGACTCACCACTAGGTAATGGGTCATTCATTTTCTTTATATGCCGGGGAGTAGGCATATAGATTGGTAGTTTAATCTTATCGGCTGATATGCTAGTATTAGATATGTTCGAGTACGATGCAATTATTGGTATGGATTGGTTAGTCAAGTATAGGGCCATGATTGATTGCTTCAGTAGGAGTATAGTGTTCGCCATTCCGGGCCAGGAGATGTTCTTGGTGGCGATGCCTCACTCGGAGGGAGGGTCTTCCACCCACTTGTTTTATATGGAGGATGAGACCTCTGCAGTCGTGGTTCCACTTGATTCGATTCCAGTCGTCTGCGAGTTTGCTGATGTATTTCAGGATACACCGGGGTTGCCTCCGAGTAGGGAGATCGTGTTTGTGATAGACTTAGCACCAGGCACTCGTCCAATAGCACGTGAACCTTACCGTATGGCTCCGGAAGATATGAGGGAGTTACAGGATCAGATAGAACAGTTATTGGGATAGGGCTTCATCCGTAGGAGTACCTCGCCTTGGGGTGCCCCAGTTCTGTTTGTAAAAAAAGGGATGGGTCCCTACGGCTTTGTATTGATTATCGGGAGCTTAACAAAGTCACGATACGAAATAAGTATCCGTTGCCTCGGATCGATGACCTGTTTGATCAGCTGAGAGGAGCAGCCCACTTCTCAAAGATAGATTTGAGATCCGGGTACCATCAGCTACGCATCAAGGAGCAGGACGTGGCCAAGACTGCCTTTATGACGAGGTATGGATCGTATGAATTCAGGGTTATGCCATTTGGGCTAACCAATGCCCAAGCAGTATTCATGGACTTAATGAACAGAGTATTCAGAGAGTTCCTAGATCAGTTCGTCATCGTCTTCATAGATGACATCCTGATTTATTCCCGCACTAAAGAAGAACATGCTGAGCATTTACGTATGGTCTTACAGACCCTACGAGAGCATGAGTTGTATGCCAAATATGAGAAGTGCGAGTTTTGGCAACAGGAGGTACAGTTTCTGGGACACATTGTGTCAGAAAAAGGGGTATCTGTAGACCCTAGTAAGGTGTCAGCGGTGAGGGAGTGGGGACAGCCCACGACACCGACGGAGGTGCGGAGTTTTTTAGGATTGGCCGGATACTACAGACAGTTTATTCAGGGATTCTCGAAGATTGCGGGTTCGATGACAAATTTGACTCGAAAGGGCGTACCGTTTGTTGGGGACGATGCATGTCAGTTGGCATTTGATGAGCTGAAGGACAAGTTAACTTCAGCACCCATTCTAGCACTTACTAGAGAGGGAGTGGAATACCTGGTCTATACGGACGCATCATTACAGGGGCTTGGGGGAGTACTCCAGCAAGAGGAGAAGGCCATAGCTTTTGCTTCCCGAAAGCTTAAGCCTCATGAAAATAATTACCCCACCCACCATTTAGAGCTGGCAGCAGTTGTGTTTGCGCTTCGAATTTGGAGGCATTACTTGTTGGGGGAACAGTTTCGCTTATTTACAGACCACAAGTCACTACAGTGTTTGTTCACGTAGAAGGAGTTGAATATACGTTAACGCCGGTGGCTTGATTTTGTAAAGGATTACCAGTTCGAAATACACTATCACCCGGGGAAGGCTAATGTGGTTGCTGATGCATTGAGCCGCAGGCCGGTCGATGAGACAGATGAGGTGTGGAAAGCTAAATGGAAGGAATTGGGACATCAGGATGTTGTGGCCCGGTCATTCTATAATAGCCCGTACTTTTGGCGATATTTATTTTTGGGATTAATTAATTAAATGAGAATTAATTGGGAATTAATCAGGATAAAATACTAGCGAGATGTGAGTTAGTATTTGACTATATTGAGTATATATGATGTTATATGAATATTGAATTATGAAATTTGTCGTGAGATTGATATACGGCAATTTAGTCATTTTATTGGGACGCGTGTGACAGTCGCGTCAGGATAATTATTTTATTTATAAAAGTGAATTTAAATTCTATTAACCGTATGGTCGTTTTGAGTGCACCAACGCGTCCGGAAGGGTCGAGATAGTCAGAAAACACTAGCCGGGGGTTTAGTTTGGGTCCCGGGGTATTTTTAGGCCATACCGGCATCTTATAAGGGTAGTTTGGTAATATTGTATTTTTGGGAATTAATAATGACGAAAATTAGGAGTCTTTATCTGATTGGGAATAGACCCACTAAACCCACTAACCAACCCTTAATGACCCAATAAGCTACGGAGGTTATCAAATTAGGTTTCCAAAACTCTCCCAAAGAAAACCCTAGCCACCATTGGAGATAAGCTTGGAGAGAGAGAGAGATAGAAGGGAATTCTGCAGAAAAGCTTCATCAAACCAACACCAAATTCAGAGACACTAGAGGCAAGTGATTTAATTTCATTTAATTTCAGAGAATGCTTTTCCATGCGTAGGAATTTAATAAAGATTGAATTGTTCTTGGAGTGTTATGAAAACCCATGTATTTTGGAACTTAGAACTTGAAATATTGAAGAGAAATTGCATGTAGAATGGTAGGTAGATGATTATTCTGATGATATTAGATATTGGATAAAATTAAAACGGATTTAATTGGGTAAATTCATGATTATAAAGTCTAGGGTTTATATTCTTGAAAATTTGGGGAAAAGTGTAGAGACTTGAGGATTTAATGATGTTTAGGAGGAATTGATGTCTTAAAATATGTTAGTATGTGACCTAGGTACGTTTAGGGATGATTAGAGACCTTAAACAATCGCTGGCTTGATGTTTAGATGAGTTTTGAAGAGATACAAATGGTGAAAAACGAAACTAGGGAAATCTAGGCTCGAAACTGGTCGTTCGTTAGAAGACCTCCCCAGGTCGTTCGAACGAGCTCGTTCGAACGAGCTTCTAACGAGTTGACCAGTCGCTTCTAACGAAGGGCAGTTTCATTCGATAATCTCGTTCGAACGAGATCTCGTTAGATAGCCCAGTTCGTTCGAACGAAATCTCGTTCGAACAGCCTCGTTCGAACGAGACTTCTAACGAGCTGGCAGTTTAGGCCTTTTTGGCCTGTTTGATTTTGGAGTCCCGTAAACTTGTTCGAGGATAGAGATAACATTCCTTTGATGGTGTATTAGTATACTTGGGACATTTGGGTTATAATGAGGAGTAAATTATATAAGTGTGGATCAAATCAAATAGACATTTGAGTTGAGACGTGAGTGCCTACTACGACGTGAGAATAAATTATGGCGCGTATAAATATGGACCGGGATTATATAAGTTGTATATATATTAAGTTGGAACGAGAATGCGATAAGTACTACAATTAAACTACGGTGATTACTAAGATGTGTGCTTACTTAGTATTGGTATATGATTTGTGTGTATGACATACCTACCATACTTGCTATCACGGGAGGTTTGCGTTCGCTTAGGGCCCTCTAATCCTTGTGTTGCCCGGATTTAGACTGGTTACCTCGATGAACATAGGTCAGAGAAGGACTTATTGGGATGTTAATAAGTCTGCTGATCGTGGGAGCGCAGGTATGTGCGTGACTCGTGTGATGTGACTGTGTTCGCCTCCATTATTTGTGATGTTGTTATCTGAGGACTATTCCTGAGAGATTCGGAATATGTGATGCTTATGTACGTGATGTACCGGGATGGATAGCAGAGTATGTGTGCACCGCAGCTAGTTCTCGGGGTGCTTGTATTGTATATTTAAGACGTGAATAATATACACTTAATTAATGGGAATATTCTTGTGGTTATTGTGAACATAATTATGGTAAGGTAGTGAGAACATAACGGATTAACCGTTAGTGAATTGTAATACTAATTGAGAATCTGAGTTTATGTAAAGCCTCTGTTTTAGATTGTTAACGCTAGAAGTTAATATGGGAATCGAATAGTAAGGGGTAGAACTTATTACGGTTTGGTTAGATGTGTATGTCATGTAGATGGGTACGGTACGTTAGGAGTGCACATATAGTCGAGAGGTGAGAATTTCATGTGAGTGCACGTCCTAACATGTATTTTGCATTTAATGTTTTAAAGTTATTAAAACACTTGCAGTTTTTAAAATGATTTCCACTTTCGGGCTCTGACCCATTTGCTTTCAAATCTATTTTTCTTGTAAAACCTTTTTAGGTGCCCAGCCACAAGGACACCATGCATAGGATACTCATTCAGGTGACGAGCTGTAGCTGTTTGTGGAAGCTACAGGGATTTGCTTTTAGACGCTTCTATCATTTGGATTCCAGATGCAGTATCTATCTGTTGTAGGGCATGTTGCCCATTTCTATTAGAGACATCTTTCCATTTCAGTTTTTCAGACTTTGGCATGTATTGATTCAGTATTCAGTTTAATTATTTCAGTTCATGGATTTGTAGTGAGGAGTTTTCCTCCAGACTTTATATACATTATGGGATGGTCTTTCTATTTACTTCGTTATGGTGAATGGTGTTATTATTCTTCATTACACTTGTTGCATGTCAATCAGACTTTAATTAAAATTTGACAACTTGCTTTTTAAATACTAGGTGGTTAGTAATCATTAAAATGTTTTCGACAGTGATGCTATTAACTGGACCAACTTGGCATTTTGAATTAATTTAATAAAGGAGTAGCTACCCGGTATTTAATTAGTCGGGGTGTCACAGGTGGTATCAGAGCATCAGGTTCTAGTGTCCTTTAGGATCTGTACGGCTATTATGTTTCCGCTAAGTTTTCTTTGATATAGAGCCCAATATGTTAGGACTGTTGTACTCTTTTTGTGTATGCTACGTTCTTCAGCTATTTTAAGTTTATAACTGCGAACTTATAAACTTTATTCTTATTTCAGATGCCTCCACGACGTGCACGACGAGTTCCCAGGGATGCAACGCCCGAACCCCAGCCCGCTCCAGTTTAGGGCATGATGAACGCTGCTGAGGTTGCAGCCATTGTAGCCCAAGCGGTAAATGCCGCAATTGCCGTAGTTTAGCAGGCACCACCTCAGGCGCCGGTTGCAGCGCCAGTACAGGCAAATGCATTCCCGTCTGCTTGGGAACGTGTACGTGACGCTTTTCAGAAAGCGCATCCGCCAGAGTTTGCAGGTAGCTCAGATGTGGTAGTCTCGAGCTAGTGGAGGAAGGATATGCAGAGGCACTTGAGAATGTATGAGTGCACGGATGTTCAGAAGCAGGTGCTAGCTACTTTCAAGCTAGTTGGATCTGCACTGCAGTGGTGGGAGTCTATTACCACCGTGGAGGAGAGGGATACTCTCACTATTCAGGACTTTTGGGTGCGGTTCGACCGCAAGTACTTTCCGTCGGCTGTTCACACGGAAATGAGGAGGAAATTGATGAATCTGAGGCAAGAGGGTAAGACCGTGGCCGAGTATGAGGCCGAGTTCACGAATTTGTTGAATATTGTTCCGGATGAGATACCAACAGAGAAGAAGAAAATTGAGAAATTCACCGACGGGTTGACATGGAGGATCCGTCAGCATCTGTTAGGGAACCTTTCGTTGGCCACTTAATCTGATGTGGTTAACGCTGCTTTGTTACACTGCCAGGATCACCGCTTTCATATGGCTGAGGGCAAGAGGTCGGGAGAGTCTATCCATCAGGGCAGGACAGGAGGACATGGTGCCGGTGGGGCACAATCTGTTCAGGGGTAGAGACAGGGTGAGCAGGGTTCCCAGCAGGGGGATCAGAAGAGGTTCAGATCAGGAAATTACAGGCACGGACAAGGAGGTTTCCGTCAGGGCCATCAGGGTCCAAACGGCCATCAGGGCCAATAGGGGCAGAATGGGCAGCAGTTTCAGCAGGGCCAGCAGGGCCAAGGGAGGAACGGTAACGACCACCAAGGTCGTGGACCGCAGGGGCAGAGAGGAGGGAACTTCCTAGGGAAGTGTTTTGTTTGTGGCAAGACTGGCCATAAACGACATGATTGTCCTGATAGGGGCAGGGCCCCACAGCAACAGCAGCAAGGTGCTCGCCAGGAGCCGCAGAGGCCTATGTTTCCCGCCGCTCTCCCCGCACCGCCACAGATGGCAGCATTGCCACCCATTCCAGCAGTCCCAGTTCAGCAGGGGCAGCTACAGTATGGACGTGTCTACAACGTCCACCAGGCAGCAGTTCCACAGACACCGCCCGCGATTGAGGGTACGTTTCCTATCCATGGCACTATGGGTCGGGTATTATTTGATACGGGGGCTACACATTGTTTTATAGCCACACATTTTGCGAAAGCCTTAGGATTGTTAGCTACGGCAGAGAGCACATCGACGTGTGTCAACTCACCATTGGGGAGTGAGTCACTTATATTCTTTATATGCCGGGGAGTGGGGGTAGAGATTGGTAGTCTGGTATAACTTGCAGATATGTTGGTATTAGATATGCATGTTCACGATGAGATTATCGGTATGGATTGGCTCGCTGATTATAGAGCCATGATTGATTGCTTCGGTGGGAGCATTGTTTTTGCCATTCCGGGGCAAGAGATGTTTGTAGTGCCGATGCCTCACCCAGAGGGAGGCTCGACCGCTCATTTGTATTACCTAGAGGAGGATACCTCTAAGGAGGTTGTGATTCCTTTAGATTCGATCCCAGTCGTCAGGGAGTATTCGGATGTGTTTCAGGAGATACCAGGCCTACCCCCCAGTCGAGAGATAGACTTTGTTATAGACCTATTGCCAGATACGAGGCCTATAGCACGTGCACCGTACCATATGGCTCCGGCAGAGATGCGAGAGCTACGAGATCAGATAGAGCAGCTGTTAGGTCAGGGCTTTATTCGCAGGAGTTCCTCACCATGAGGCGCTCCAGTTTTGTTTGTGAAGAAGAGGGACGATTCACTGAGATTGTGTGTGGACTACCGAGAGTTGAATAAGGTCACGATACGGAATAAATATCCGTTACCTCGAATCGATGACTTATTCGACCAGTTGAGAGGAGCTTCTTTCTTTTCGAAGATTGATTTGAGATCGGGATACCATAAGTTGCGTATCAAGGAGGAGGATGTCTCGAAGACTGCGTTCTTGTCGAGATATGGTTCTTACGAGTTTCGGGTTATGCCTTTCGGTTTGACCAACGCTCCAGCAGTGTTTATGTACTTGATGAACAGAGTGTTCAGGGATTTCCTAGATCAGTTTGTCATTATCTTCATTGATGATATTCTGGTTTACTCCCAGACAGAGGAGGAGCACGCCGAGCATTTGAGGCAAGTTTTGCAGACACTCCGTCAGAACGAGTTGTATGCAAAATATGAGAAGTGCGGGTTTTGGTTGAAGGAGGTCCAGTTTTTGGGACATATTATTTCCGACCGGGGAATATCTGTTGATCCGGGGAAAGTATCCGCGGTGAGGGAGTGAGGACAGCCCACGACACCGACTGAAATTCGTAGTTTCTTGGGCCTAGCAGGATACTACAGGAGGTTCATTCGGGGATTTTCGAAGATAGCGGGTCCTTTGACACATCTGAATCGTAAGGGTGTGCCATTCATCTGGAGTGATGCCTGTCAGTTGGCATTTGATGAGTTAAGGGACAAATTGACCTCAGCACCTGTGTTAGCATTGCCGAGACCGGGAGTTGAGTATTTGGTTTACACCGATGCGTCTTTGCAAGGGCTTGGAGGTGTATTATAGCAGGAGAGACTGGCCATAGCTTATGCTTCCCGTAAGCTTAAGCCTCACGAGAAGAATTACCCCACCCATGATTTGGAGTTGGCGGCAGTGGTATTTGCCCTACGGATTTGGAGGCACTATCTTTTGGGGGAGAAGTTCCAACTGTTCACGGACCACAAGTCCCTACAATACCTGTTCACGCAGAAAGAGTTGAATATGCGGCAGCGTAGGTGGCTTGAGTTTGTGAAAGACTACCAGTTCGATATCCAGTATCACCCAGGTAAGGCTAACGTGGTAGCAGATGCGTTGAGCCATAGGCCAGCAGATGAGGTGGCAGAGGTGTGGAAGGCAAAGTAGAAGGATTTGGGACACCAGGATGCAGTGGCCCGATCTTTCATGTCTGTGATGACCGTTACACCGCAGATTGTCACGAAGGTAGTACGGGCACAGGCTAATGACTCGTTCTGTCAGGAGAAGATAGTTCGATTACTAGCAGAGGGAGTCGAGTCCTATACCGTCAGCTCAGACGGGGGATTACGCTTCAAGGGGAGATTGGTGGTTCCAGAAGGGGAGAAATTGCGACACGAGGTGATGGCAGAGTCGCACGGCTCACGGTTCGTGGTACATCCCGGAGGGGACAAAATGTACCAAGACATGAGACGGCAGTATTGGTGGAGCGGTATGAAGAGAGATATTGCTGAGTTTGTTTCGAAATGCGCCACTTGCCACCTAGTAAAAGTGGATCATCAGAGACCGACAGGACTTCTACAGCCGTTGAAGGTCCCGGTGTGGATGTGGGAGAGAATATCCATGGACTTTATTACGGGGTTGCCTACGTCGCAGAGGGGTCACGACTCCGTTTGGGTAATTGTAGACAGATTGTCCAAAGTCGCTCACTTTTTACCCATAAGGGCTGACTACACTACGGGACAGTATGCCCAGCTCTTCATTTCAGAGGTTGTGAGACTTCACGGTGTGCCCCTAAATATCGTGTCTGACAGAGACAAGATATTTGTTTCACGGTTTTGGGAGAGTTTCCAGGAGGCCATGGGCACGGAATTGCGGTTGAGTACGGCTTATCATCCGCAGACCGATGGGCAGACAGAGCGCACAAATCAGATGTTGGAAGACATGCTACGCATGTGCATTATTGACTTTGGGGGTGGATGGGAGCAGTACCTTCCACTGGTGGAGTTTGCTTACAACAACTCCTATCAGTTCACTATTGGCATGGCTCCGTTTGAGGCGTTGTACGGTAGGCCTTGTCATTCCCCAGCATGTTGGTTAGAGGTGGGGGACAACAAACTACTTGGGCCAGAAGTGATTCAGGATACTTCGGCAAGGATTGAGTTGATTCGGAGTCGCATTCGGGTAGCTCAAGACCGACAGAAGAGTTATGCTGATGCGAAGAGATTTTTCAGGGAGTTCCAAGTGGGGGACCAGGTTTTGCTCAGAGTATCTCCTATGAAGGGGATTATGCGTTTCGGGAAGAAGGGGAAGTTGGCACCGAGGTATGTGGGACCGTTCCCTATTATTGAGCGGATTGGACCAGTTGCGTATAGACTCGGGTTACCGGAGCATTTACACCGGATTCATGATGTGTTTCATATTTCCTCGCTAAGGAAATATCTCAGAGATAATTTGGCTCATTCTCACATTGCTGTGGAGGACATCGATCTCCAGCCGGATAGCTCCTACGAGGAGGGGCCGATTGCTATTTTGGACCGAAGTGAGAGGAAACTGTGGTCAAAGATAGTTCCGTTAGTACGTGTTCAGTGGCGACATCACAATGTCGAGGAGTCCACATGGGAGCGCGAGGATGAGATGCGCGAATGTTATCCAGAGTTCTTTTTAGCAGGTACTTTCTAGTTCCGAATTTCGGGACGAAATTCAGTTATTAGGGGGGAAGTATGTAATACCCCGTACTTTTGGCGATATTTATTTTTGGGATTAATTAATTAAATGAGAATTAATTCGGAATTAATCCGCATAAAATACTAGCGATATGTGAGTTAGTATTTGACTATATTGAGTATATATGATGTTATATGAATATTGAATTATGAAATTTGTCGTGAGATTGATATATGGCAATTTGGTCATTTTATTGGGACGCGTGTGACAGTCGCATCAGGATAATTATTTTATTTATTGAAGTGAATTTAAATTCTATTAACCGTATGGTCGTTTTGAGTGCGCCAACGCGTCCGGAAGGGTCGAGATAGTCAGAAAACACTAGCCGGGGGTTTAGTTTGGGTCCCGGGGTATTTTTAGGCCATACCGGCATCTTATAAGGGTAGTTTGGTAATATTGTATTTTTGGGAATTAATAATGACGAAAATTAGGAGTCTTTATCTGATTGGGAATAGACCCACTAAACCCACTAACCAACCCTTAATGACCCAATAAGATACGGAGGTTATCAAATTAGGTTTCCAAAACTTTCCCAAAGAAAACCCTAGCCACCATTGGAGATAAGCTTGGAGAGAGAGAGAGATAGAAGGGAATTCTGCAGAAAAGCTTCATCAAACCAACACCAAATTCAGAGACACTAGAGGCAAGTGATTTAATTTCGTTTAATTTTAGAGAATGCTTTTCCATGCGTAGGAATTTAATAAAGATTGAATTGTTCTTGGAGTGTTATGAAAACCCATGTATTTTGGAACTTAGAACTTGAAATCTTGAAGAGAAATTGCATGTAGAATGGTAGGTAGATGATTATTCTGATGATATTAGATATTGGATAAAATTAAAACGGATTTAATTGGGTAAATTCATGATTATAAAGTCTAGGGTTTATATTCTTGAAAATTTGGGGAAAAGTGTAGAGACTTGAGGATTTAATGATGTTTAGGAGGAATTGATGTCTTAAAATATGTTAGTATGTCACCTAGGTACGTTTAGGGATGTTTACAGACCTTAAACAATCGTTGGCTTGATGTTTAGATGAGTTTTGAAGAGATACAAATGGTGAAAAACGAAACTAGGGAAATCTGGGCTCGAAACTGGTCGTTCGTTAGAAGACCTCCCCAGGTCGTTCAAACGAGCTTCTAACGAGTTGACCATTCGCTTCTAACGAAGGGCAGTTTCGTTCGATAATCTCGTTCGAATGAGATCTCGTTAGATAGCCCAGTTCGTTCGAACGAAATGTCATTCGAACAGCCTCGTTCGAACGAGACTTCTAACGAGCTGGCAGTTTAGGCCTTTTTGGCCTGTTTGATTTTGGAGTCCCGTAAACTTGTTCGAGGATAGAGATAACATTCCTTTGATGGTGTATTAGTATACTTGGGACATTTGGGTTATAATGAGGAGTAAATTATATAAGTGTGGATCAAATCAAATAGACATTTGAGTTGAGATGTGAGTGCCTACTACGACGTGAGAATAAATTATGGCGCGTATAAATATGGACCGGGATTATATAAGTTGTATATATATTAAGTTGGTACGAGAATGCGATAAGTACTATAATTAAACTACGGTGATTACTAAGATGTGTGCTTACTTAGTATTGGTATATGATTTATGTGTATGACATACCTACCATACTTGCTATCACGGGAGGTTTGCGTTCGCTTAGGGCCCTCTAATCCTTGTGTTGCCCGGATTTAGACTGGTTACCTCGATGAACATAGGTCAGAGAAGGACTTATTGGGATGTTAATAAGTCTGCTGATCGTGGGAGCGCGGGTATGTGCGTGACTTGTGTGATGTGACTGTGTTCGCCTCCATTATTTGTGATGTTGTTATCTGAGAACTATTCCTGAGAGATTCGGAATATGTGATCCTTATGTACGTGATGTACCGGGATGGATAGCAGAGTATGTGTGCACCGCAGCTAGTTCTCGAGGTGCTTGTATTGTATATTTAAGACGTGAATAATATACACTTAATTAATGGGAATATTCTTGTGGTTATTTTGAACATAATTATGGTAAGGTAGTGAGAACATAACAGATTAACCGTTAGTGAATTGTAATACTAATTGAGAATCTGAGTTTATGTAAAGCCACTGTTTTAGATTGTTAACGCTAGAAGTTAATATGGGAATCGAGTAGTAAGGGGTAGAACTTATTACGGTTTGGTTAGATGTGTATGTCATGTAGATGGGTACGGTACGTTAGGAGTGCACATATAGTCGAGAGGTGAGAATTTCATGTGAGTGCACGTCCTAACATGTATTTTGCATTTAATGTTTTAAAGTTATTAAAACACTTGCAGTTTTTAAAATGATTTCCACTTTCGGGCTCTGACCCATTTGCTTTCAAATCTATTTTTCTTGTAAAACCTTTTTAGGTGCCCAGCCATAAGAACACCATGCATAGGATACTCATTCAGGTGACGAGCTGTAGCTGTTTGTGGAAGCTACGGGGATTTTCTTTTAGATGCTTCTATCATTTGGATTCCAGATGCAGTATCTATCTGTTGTAGGGCATGTTGCCCATTTCTATTAGAGACATCTTTCCATTTCAGTTTTTCAGACTTTGGCATGTATTGATTCAGTATTCAGTTTAATTATTTCAGTTCATGGATTTGTAGTGAGGAGTTTTCCTCCAGACTTTATATACATTATGGGATGGTCTTTCTATTTACTTCGTTATGGTGAATGGTGTTATTATTCTTCATTACACTTGTTGTATGTTAATCAAACTTTAATTAAAATTTGACAACTTGCTTTTTAAATACTAGGTGGTTAGTAATCATTAAAATGTTTTCGACAGTGATGCTATTAACTGGACCAACTTGGCATTTTGAATTAATTTAATAAAGGAGTAGCTACCCGGTATTTAATTAGTCGGGGTGTCACACATTCATATCGGCGATGACAGTTACACCTCAGATCATTACACAAATAGTACAGGCACAGGCAGCGGATTCGTTCTGTCAAGATTGGGTTAGGCAGCTTTTGGCCGGGGGAGCCGAGTCTTATTCTGTAAGTTCTGAGGGTGGGTTGTGCTTCAATGTGAGTCTCATTGTTCCAGAGGGGGAGGACCTTCGATATGCAGTAATGATGGAGTATCATGAGTCCTGATTTGCTGTACATCCCGGTGGGGACAAAATGTACCAGGATATGAGGCGGCAGTATTGGTGGAGCGGGATGAAAAAGGATATCGCAGAGTTCGTATCCAAGTGTACCACTTGTCAGCTAGTGAAAGTGGACCATCAAAGACCACCAAGTTTACTCCAGCCATTGGATATTCCTACCTAGAAATGGGAGGGCATTTCTATGGATTTTATCATCGGGTTGCCCACTTCGCAGAGGGGGCATGATTCTATATGGGTTATTGTAGATCGGTTGACGAAGGTAGCCCACTTCTTTCCCGTTCGGACAGACTACACAGCGGGATAGTATGCTCAGTTATTTATTGCAGAGATAGTGAGACTGCATGGTGTACCTATTAACATCGTGTCAGATAGAGACAAGACAGTTGTATCTCATTTTTGGGAAAGCTTCCAGGAAGCTATGGGTACCGAGTTGCGGTTGAGTACAGCGTATCACCCGCAGACCGATGGGAAGACTGAACGCACTAATTAGATGCTCGAGGACATGTTTCGTATGTGTATCCTTGATTTCGGGGGAGGTTGGGAACAGTATCTTCCACTCGTAGAGTTTTCTTATAACGACTCCTATCAGTTTACGATTGGCATGGCCCCATTTGAAGCATTGTATGGTACACCTTGTCGTTCCCCAGTTTGTTGGCTAGAGGTAGGAGACAACAAGCTACTTGGGCCAGAAGTAATTCAGGATACGTCGAGCAGGATCGAAATGATTCGAAATCGCATACAGGTAGCCCAGGACAGGAATAAAAGCTACGCCGATGCAAAAAGGTTCTTCCGTGAGTTCGCAGTGGGAGACTAGGTTTTGTTGAGAGTATCTCCGATGAAGGGGGTAATGAGATTTGGGAAGAAAGGGAAGTTGGCTCCGAGATATGTGGGACCATTTCCTATTATAGAGAGGGTCGGACCAGTGGCATACAGATTGGGATTACCGGAGCACTTGCATCGTATTCGTGATGTGTTCCACATTTCATCACTGAGGCGATACCTTCGAGATGAGTTAGCACACACTCACATTGCAATTGAGGAGATTGAACTACATCCAGATAGTTCATATGAGGAGAGACCGGTAGCTATTCTATATTATAGTGATAGGAGGCTAAGATCAAAGGCAGTTCCACTTGTTCGGGTGCAGTGGCAGCATCACAATGTGGAAGAGTCTACTTGGGAGCGTGAGGCAGATATGCGTGAGAAATATCCAGACTTATTCGTACCAGGTATGTTTTATTTTTCCAAATTTCGGGACGAAATTCCTTTGTTAGGGGGGAAGTATGTAATACCCCACATTTTTTATGATTTAAATAATTAAGGGATTATTTATTACAACGGGATTAATTATATTTAAATGTGAAGAATTAAATTGTTAATTAATTCGGATCCAATAAAAATAAATATTAACTAGCATGCTAAGGGTTAATACTTGTTAGTTTAATATTACTGTACGATATGTAATATGGAACTATACACTTTGATAAATTGTCGAGAGATAATAATATGACAATTTAGTAAATTAAGTCAGACGCGCGTGTGAGTCGTGTCGGGACTAAATTGGTGAAATAAATATATCAATTATTTTTAGTAACTCGTATGATGATTTCGAGTGTACCGTTGAATCCGGAAGGGTCGAGATAGTCGAAATAGTATACTCGGGTGTTTAGTTTGGGTCCCGGGACAATTTTAGACCTAACCGGCACCCCGAAAAGGGCATTATGGTAAATTGGATTTTTAGGCCTAATTAATGGACGAAAATTAGGACTTAATTTATCAGCCAAAACATTTGCATTAGGGTTAGAAAGATGGAGAAATAAAGAATGGCCATAGGAAGTGTGAGGGAAAACCTTTGCCAAGAGAAGAGGGCTAAATCGACATCACCGTGAACAACCACCACCACCACCACCACCGTGTAGATCGGGACGAGGGGAACACACATATACAAACAACATCCAGAAATCAGACTACTCACCCAAGGCAAGTGTTTATAATTTGCTGTATTTCGATATTAATTTGATTCATGTTAGTGTAGGGTTGTTAGGATTATGTTATAGGTTATCAAAATGGTGAAATTGATGAACTTGAATGTATAAATAAGTTCTGTGATATATTAGATTGAAACCCTTAATGTATGAAGACTAGAAATCACGTTTTAAGGAATTGATATGTAGAATAAATCGATAAATAATGGCTTCTTGAACATGTATTGGAAGAACTAGGGTTTTGATAAAATTAAATTGGGGATTTCACATTTTATCAACGATTCGTAATAAATTGATGATCCTAGGATGTTAGAAATCATGTGTTATTAATGGGGTTCAATGTAGAACTATTTATTTGGAGTTTGGGGTGTTGATTGAGAAGGTTTGAGGTTAAAAATGGTGGAAAATGTTGAAAAACCAAGGTAGGGGACGAACAGCGAATTCTCACGCGAAGTCGCTCGAAGTCGTTCGAGCGAGATTGCTATCTTGCACGAAGTCGTTCGAGCGACATGTGGCAGCTGTTCAAACGACTTGCCACCTCGTTCGAGCGACATAGTGGAATTTTAAACTTTTCTTTTAGGACCCAGTTTTGAGTTATCAGTTCAGAAATAAGAGAAATATTTTCCAAATAATAAACTTATGTAAAACAGGATTTCGAAAGAAGTATGGGGAACTAAATACTTTAATAAACTCGGTACGGAGAGAACACATCGTAGAGATTTCGAGAGGGATAATAATCCAAATAACTAGTGAGGAATGTTGAAATCAATATGCGTTAGAGAAGCATATAGTAGGTGAGGGGAAATACTTATCTATCGTAATAGGATGTGTGTATACCTATTATGTATTATTACTATTAAAAGCACTAATGGGTGATAACCCGGGGGTATGAAAATTTTATTATTATAAGTGTACTAATGGGTGATAACCCGGGGGTACAAAAGCATATTGTAAGTGTACTAATGGTTGATAACCCGGGGGTACAAGACTATCTAAATAAGTGTACTAAAGGGTGATAACCCGGGGGTACAGTATGTTGACTAGGTGCACTAATGGGATATAGCTCGGGGATGCAATATCATGTTTTATATATATATATATATATATATATATATATATATATATATATATATATATATATATATATATATATATATATATATATATGTATATATATATATATATATATATGTATATATATATATATATATATGTATATATATAGGGAAGAAGTGACTATATGTATATATGTATGAGAATTGTAAATTAATCTAGTGGGAATATTAATGAATGTGGGCATGGAAATTTGTTATGAAAATTCTAATCGAATATTTGACTTATTATGGAAACGGAAAATGTATTAATTAGCTTTTCGATATAGGCTAATTGACGTGTTGTATGGGTGATATGGGCGTACTCATAGTAAGGGTAAATACTATTGGGATGGATTCAGACTAGTTATATTGGGAGGTATAGCTAAGGAGAAAATTTAGATGCATGTTAGGCGTGCACATTAGAAGAGGGGTGAGAATCTCAAGAGAGAGTTCGAACTAACATGTACTTGATACTTTCTTTACTGCAAATTTTAAATACTTGCTTAAAAAAATATTTTTACACATCGGACTCTGACCCGTTTCTTGCATCTTCTCTCTCTCTCTTGCTATATATATGTATTATATCAGGTGCTCAGTCGCAGGGACATCAGGCTTAGAGTTTCGGATTGCGTGGTATGCTGTAGCTGATGTGGGAGCTACAGGACTTTGTTTAGACACTTCTACTATTTCATTCCTATTCATTATAACATTTCTTTAGGGCTTGTGTCGCTCCTTCCTTAGACAGTTTCAGAGATTATGTTTACTCTATTTCTCGTTTACTTTCATTTGGATTGTTCGCTACTGTTGTTTTGGTTTAGAGCTTTGAACTGGGATGTTTATCCAGTCTTATTTATTTCAGCATGTGATTCTGATGTAGTATTTGTATTAATAAATTTTGCATGGATGTTTCATATTAAATTACTTAGTTTGGTAATTAAATGGTTATAAAAAAAATAGTTTTGACACTTAGCTTAATTATATTAGGTGATTAAATAAGTTATTGCATTTTCGACAGTGGTGCTAAGAATGAACCAACCGAACATTCTGTTTTAAATTTTATAAAGGACTGATCACCCGATATTTAATTGGGCGGGGTGTCACAGGTGGTATCAGAGCATCAGGTTCTAGTGTCCATTAGGATCTGTACGGCTTACTATGTCTTCAGCTTTGCGTCCTCTGATATAGAGCCCTATTTTTAGGACTGTTGTGATCATATATTTTGCGGTTACGTCTTCAGCTATTTGAGATTTTGAAATAACTGTGGACTAATAATATTCTTTCTTGTCTCAGATGCCTCCTCGACGTGCACCAAGAGACCGACAGGCCCAGCCAGAACAGCCGGCCATATAGGCACAGGGGACAATGAACGCAACAGAAGTTGCCGCGATCTTTGCACAAGCGGTAAATGCAACCTTAACGGTGGTGCAACAGGCCCCACCTCAGGTTCAGGAAGTAGCACCAGTTCCAGTGCATCCGTTTCCCACTGCATGGGAGAGAGTTAGAGAGTCCTTTCACAGGGCTTGTCCCCCAGAGTTCTTGGGCAGTTCCGATGTGGTTACCGCGAGTCAGTGGAAGAAGGACATACAGCGGCATCTTCGCATGTATGAGTGCACAGAGGTTCAAAGGCAAGTTTTGGCTACTTTCAAGCTGAGTGGGGCAGCCTTACAGTGGTGGGAATCCACTACTACTACCGAGGAGCGAGATGTGATGACTATCAACGATTTCTGGGTGCGGTTTGACCGCAAGTATTTTCCTTCGGCCGTCAAGACTGAGATGTGACGGAGACTTTTAGACCTCACCCAGGAATGGAAGTCCGTTGCGAAATACGAGGAAAAGTTTACACGCTTGACAAACATGGTACCGGAGGAGGTGTCTACTGAGGAGAAGCGCATTCAGATGTTCATGGATGGCTTGACCTGGAAGATACGACAGCATATATTGGGTAACCTTTCTCTACACTCATATACCGACGTTCTGAATGCAGCCTTATTGCATTGACAGGACAATCGCTTTCATTCTAAGGTGGGTATATTCACTGAAACCCTCACGAGACACAACTCCTCCTACTAGGGTGACCTGCGGGTTTAAAGGCTTGTTGCATACGCTCAATGCAACCGCTTGCCCGCGAAAGTGGTACTCTATCCAAATAAAATGAAAATTTTTAGATTCGACCCATAATTGCATTATTTTACATTGCTCGATACGCACAAAGTTGTAAGTTAGGGGGGTTTGATTAGGCTCAAATTCTTCCGCATTTATCCCCTTAATTTTGAGACCTTTACCATCTCGAATAGTGTAAAATGAGTGTAATTATCACGTTTACTTGACACTAGCTTGTTCTAACAAGTACATATAGTTTTTTGTATTTCTCCTAAGTTTTTCAGGTATTTGAAGCATTGAGGAAGAAACAAACAAGATAAGCAATGACAAAAGTCAAAGGAAGAAAGTGAAAGGGTAATTTCATAAGTTGTAGCCGTCATCCGGAGTTAAAGCCAACTAGAAAGTTGAAGAGAGTTCAATTTCAAGAACTTTGGAAGAAATGACAAGTCAGTTCGAGCTCTGGTGATCAAGTTAAGAAGATTCGAAGTTGAGAAGGAAAACACCCAAGGATGAAAAAGGAGGGCGATCCGGACCTTTTATTGGAAAAGGGTCCAGACCGCATCATAAGAAGCACTTTGTCCCAAAATAGGGGGCAATCCGGACCTTTTTACCAAAAAGAATTCGGACCGTCTTGTAAATATATTTTGTCTCAAAAAGGGGGGGGGGGGCTCTGGACCTTTTTCCCAAAAAGGATTCGGACCGCCTCAAGCTGGGGAACACTATCTCGAAACAGGCGGTGATCCGGACTACCTAGCCCGACCGATCCGGACCGCATTGGATTTATACGAATTTCTTTATTCTTTTTCAGAGTTGTAATGGAGTCAAACTCTTGTAAAATTTTGTGGTTATTTATTCAGATTAGTTTCCTAATATAAGGAGTTCAATTTTTAGGTTATCTAAGTAGGAGTAGAGTAGGGGTGTTCACAGTCCGGTCTTGTTCGGTTCAGTTTTGAAGTTTTTTTTAGACCGGACCGACTATGTCGGTTTGGTTTTTTAGAGGGTCGGTTCGGTTTAGTACATCGGTTCTAACAGTAATTAATTATATTATTTAAAGTGTTTTTCAATTATGTCCAATTATGTCCAACAAACATCAAAGAACCAGATCTCATTAAAAGAGAGAGAAATGCAATAACCAACTGATCGGATTCAGTTTTAAGGGTACAAATCGAGTATACAGATAGCAGATCTAAAAAATTCTTTTATTTAGATGTATAATTTATACAAATTCCAAATACAACATCTATTTATACTCGATTTGTATAAATAAAAGAATTTGAGAGTTTCAAATTCTAAATAGATGATAAAGAAGGAAAAAAAACAAATAGAAGGTATAAAAAAACAAATAAAAAAACAGCTCCTTCTATTTGAGAACATTTGGGTTTGAAAGTAGCAGGTATTAAAAAAAATGAATATGTTCGTTCATAATAGATGATAAAAAACAGATAATCCAGGTAAAATCAAATAAAGACAAATATATGATAAAGAAGAAATAGATCAAAAGTTCAAAACATACCAACAATAGCAAGGCAAAAATACTTGCGATCGTAAGAACCACAAGACAGAAGGGAGGGTGTTTGACAATCATAAGAACGACAAAGAAGAAGAGGGTGTTCGGCCATCGGCAAGGCAGAAGGGGGTTGGGCTAATCATGGTTGGGTGAGAGAGGGAGAAGGTTGTTTTTGTTTTTATTTTTTATTTGGTATTGACTTGTGAGAAATAAGAACGGATGATGAGAAAGCGTAGGGTTTAGTTTAGTTAGAAACTTTAACATGGGACTATTTTAGCCTCCATCTTTTTTTATTTGACACTAGTAACATAACACACATAAAACACTAAATAAAATATAAAAAATATATATTTAATTATTATCGGTTCGGGTCATTCTTGATCGACCCTATCAACTCAAAACCCGAGGATAGGAACGACTCAGTCGGTTTTTTAAAAAAACGGTAACAAACCGATTAAAAAAATGACAAAAATAAGGCGGTTCGGCTCGGCTCGGCTCGGTTCGATCCGTCGGGTCGGTCGGTTTTTTGAACACCCTCTAGAGTAGAGGGGTTTTGTAGGAAAAATCCTAGTTGTTCAATAAGAAGTGCAGCTGTAAGGATTGCAGTTAATTTTCTTCAATACAAGTAATGTTCTTCCTTTAAATTTGCAATAGTTAATTAGTTTAATTGTTGGTTTGATTCTGCACTTCTCTTTTCATCTAGTTTTTGTTACTTATGATGTTTCTCAATCCATGTTTTCTTTGTTATGTCTGGCTAAGTTTCTAAGGGTTGGGGTGCATGAACCCCACCCGATGTAATTCATCAGCAGGAAAATAGACTTTTGAATTAAAATATTAGATGAATCGTGTTGCATAACTGGTGCAACCGTTGTAGGACTTTTGATCTCGTTTGCCCTAGGTAACCGGGAGACTTAAGAGTGCGACGTGTGTATTGGTTAATGCAACACCTCTTTACTCATCCTTTGCTCACATACTGTGCGGGCTACGATCCCTCATATGTATAATACTTAGGAGTAATAAAGACTGGGTTCATTTAAAATTCTAATTCCGAATCTAGTATCCTACGAGGTGAATTATAGGGTGTGGGGGATTGTAACCCGACCTACTTTTCCTCATTTCATAGTTAAGTTTTTCAGTCCAATCGTCGTCAGTTTTTCATTTAACTAGCGTAGTTGCATTTTATTCATTCTAGTTTTGGTAGTTAATCATTCTCAAATTTGCATTTAGTTGTAGTTATTTCGTAATCCAAATCACCTTTTCCTTCCTCTTAGAGTCAAAGCTAGGTTACCCTCATCTTTCCAACGTCGTTACGACTCCGTTCATCCTGTTTCCCTGAGGATCAATACCCGACTTACAGGGATTATTACTTGAGTGACAGGCTTTTACTTCAGCCTACCGCACAGTAGACATATTTGTGGTTGCATCAGCAAATTTACTTTGTATAACAATATAATTAGGTTTGTGTAATGATAACGTTCATATGTTGAAATCTGCAAATTTAATCTTATAATTTTATTAATGTTAATTATGAAACCTAATTTCGTGATCAAGATTAGCCAAACAGGAACCCTAGTTTATGTATTGATAAACCTATTAAATTTGTTAATTAATCAACAAATTAGATCATGAATCCTTATAAAATAATATCAAAATCATTTGATATGAATCATACATGATGTATTTTGTAAAATACCTATGTGTATCGTGCTAATTATTTTAAATTTTAGGCTAATTGAACCATCTAACTTGAAGAAGTTGAAGTTAGTTTAAATTGGTTTAATCGTGAAATTAGAACTCTAAACCTATTTTTAATCGTTATAAATCATATAAAAACTTGTCCTATAATTTCATATATAGTTTATATGATCGGGGATGGGTTCTTAGTGTTGAATATGGGTATTTAGGTTGTTATGAATTGAGTTTAAACCACTACGAACGAAGATGGAAATAACTTGGAAGTTATAGAAGGAGAATTGATTCGGCCTGTGAGGAATCAATTCAGTTTGGTAATTGGATAAGTGGGTTGTTTTAGTGGTATAAACAAGTGGGTTTGAGGATTAATATCTATATTTAGAACTCCTTGGGTTTGCGTAAAAATTATTTATTTTTGGTTTAATATGAAATGAATTGTGGTGAAATAAAAGATATTGTATTACTTTCCCATAGTGTATGGTTGATTGTTGATTTACTCGAATTATTGTGAATCATATTAGTGGTGCATGTGCTCATGGTTAACTTACTATTACAGATGTGATGGGGTGGCATTATCGCGTGGGTATCCTGGTGTGAGAAAGAGTTCTACATATATCTTATTACCTCGATCTTACGTGTTGAGGAATCTGTCTCTCGAGTTTGGATAATCAGGTCGGATCCTCTCGTATAGCCTTGGGTATGGGACCATATTTTTAGTCAAATGGATTAATGATTTCACTTTGATGTTTCTTTGAGATTATAGGGTTGGTACGCCATGTAACTGTAACTAGTAGTGACACGAGCGATCCCTAAAAGAAATAGGGACATTCCTTTCCACTTTGGATTTCAGGTTGCATATAGCCCATATGATTTGGATGTGAGTGAGGCATAATCACTTGGTTATCAGACTGAGTTCTTCGCATTTTATAGTACATTATGATTATACTAGATGTGTATAACTGTGATTATGATTTAAAACTACTAAAGTAATGAGTATTTAAGTAAAAGATACATTTATGTAATAAGGGCCTAGTTTGGGATAGGGTTTAGAACTTCATTCTTAGTTAGGTAGTTTGGGTTGGGGATAACCTAAAATTAACTTATTATTAGGTAGTTTGAGTCACTGTCATTAATTATGGACCAAAAAAATCCTTCTATTCAATTATGCTAGATAGAAGATTACTGGACAATCTGGATAACATAATTGAAAGATAAAAAATATATCTACTTTAAGGTGGGTTGATGAAGCTCCGAACAAGAAATTTCACTTCACAATAGAACTAGGATGCTCGATGAGATTATTTTTTCATTAGCGGCTTAAGGAAGCCAAATTTAATTTAATCAAAAGTTATATTCTCACATATTTAATTTGAAATTAATTTTTTCAAATGAGGATTATCATCTTTCAAAATGGGCTTAGCATCCAACCCACTTGCTTCCATCTTAAAGAAAAAAACTAACTGGATTGAGGTTCATTGACAAAAAAAAGAAATTTAGTCATTGTCCTTACTATTGAGGATTTTAAGATTGATTTGCCTCAATAATGCCCTCCCAAGACTAATGAGGGAAAATTCGATCGGATGTTCGGGATTAACAGAGGTGGAAAAAGGTAGAGAAAATGGCTTGGTGCTACATATTGGCCTCTATTACTAATGTACTAAAACACTAGAATTATTATATTTCGAGTTCTTATGACATGATTCTAAACTTCAAGGAGATATTTGAGGATCATAATTGTGTGACACGACTGGATGCTATGTCAGGAATTGTTACAGATGGTACTCACATATATGATCATGTTAATAAGTTGATGCCTATCTTCGGACAACTAGACGTTCTTAGATCTAAATCGACGGGGAACCTCATATCGATTTTGTCCTCTAATCACTGTTGGAGTCCGTCAAATAGTTTCGCCTAAACTATTCTATGAATAAATTTTATTACTCACTGATGTAATTTCTTAGAGAGCTCCATATTATAGAAAATCTAATAAAGAAAATGGGTGTGGTGAAAGTTACTGAGAGAGGCCCTTGTTCTTACGTAACGAAAGGTAAGAGGAAGAAAAATAAAAAGTCTCAGGTACAACCTATGGTAGTTAAACTGTGGTTAAACCTTAGGGGCCAAGGAAGCAGCTGATAGGAAAGTGCTACATGTGCAAAAGGTCTGTACATTGGAAGAATTAGTGCCCGATATTCTTTAATATACAAAGGAATGAAAATGGTAATTTCTCTTTTATAATTGAGACTTGTTTTGTGGTTTAATATCCCGGGACCTAGTTCGTATATTTGGGAGATATTTATCATGTTTGTAATTATTTGTTGAGGTTCCACGTAACTAGGAAGCTCAGTGAATAAGAAATGTTTCTATTAATGGGGGTAGCTGTAAAGCACCAGTATTATCGGGTTGATTTTTGGTTTTAAATTTAGTTGGAGACAATACGTTAATTTGAGAAATTATTTTTATGTTCCTGAAATTAGAAGAAATTTCATTTCGGTTTATAAGTTGGTTTTAAATATATATTTAGTTTATTTTAATAAAGTTGTTTTTATAGTAAAAAAATTAAATATGTTATCTATTCTGGTACATTGGGAAATGATCTTTATATTATAAAGCATATGTCACTTTAATGATAAATACTTAATTGAATAACTCAAAAGCAAAAAAGGTAAAGAGAAAGGATCCTTCTATGTTGGATAAAACATATCTTTGTCACATACGCTTAGGGTATATTAATCTAAAAATAATTTAACGGATGGTTTCAATTGGGGAAATAAGCTCATTGGAAGTGGATGTACATCCAATTTGTGAATTTTGTTTATAAGGCAAAATGACCAAGAGGACTTTCATAATCAAGGGATATAAAGAAACAGATGTGTTGGAATTGGATCTTTCTAATTTGTGGGCTCCTATGATAATCCGGGCAAGAGGTGTGTACAATACTTCATCACTTTCATTGATGATTACTCGATATTTGGATAGATTTACCTTATACATCAGAAGTCTAAAAACATTGATAAGTTCAAAGTGTACAAAGATGATGTGGTTTATAGGCATGATAAATTAATCCAAACTCTATGATTTGATTATGGATGATTAACTCTTAGAAGATTTTTGGAATCACTTTTCAAAGGTGGGATTACATCTCAATTATCTTCATAGATAGCTCCATAAAAAATGGTGTAGTGAAAAGAAGTAACGTGACTCTTTTAGACATGATTAGATCCATGATGAGTCATTTGAATTTTCCATATTCCTTTTGGGGTTTTTCATTAGAGACAAACTGTAACACCCCTCCCGCCCGGGGAGAGCGAACGGAGCGCTAATGCGATAAAATAAATCCAAATCCACAAGTGACAAGGTATAGAGCATCTAAGTCCCACAACAACAAAAGAGAAACTAATAATCTCAAATCTCTTCAAATACAATACAACAAATCTCTCGAATAAATACAACAACTAAAATAAAACTCCAATGCTCTATACATCAAAATAAATAAATACAACTCTTCTTAATCTTATATTAAAAATTGTTCCTAGAATAATCCTCGCTAAAATCAATCTCCATAGCTCCCAAATCCACACTAACCTGACAACTAAAAGAAAATATGGGTAAGTACACAATACGACAGGAATTATGCTCAACAAATACGAATTAGCAACGAATAAAACGTAACAACACGAGTACGAATATTCAAATCAAAATGCAAATCTCAAAGCATTTATCAATATAATTTCTCAACAACACTTCAATGGGTCACCAGGCCTCACCACATCCGTATATGCTTTATCAAGCCATAGCCCGGGAAACAGGAATTTTGGCGGGTGCCCAACATCCGTGCCATATTAAAATATCATGACAACGTGCTCAACAACATGAATTATACCACATGAATCAAAATAATTTCAACAATTATTTTCCAGATTTCAATGAATTTATTAATTCAAATATGAGTTCAATTAAACAAGAATTCAAAGAGAACGACACTCGCGAGATTTAAGGAGCATATTGAGTAAAACCCCATACCTCAAACCATGATGAGAAACCAATGATCATATCCTCAAGATCAACAAAAAAGATCTACAAAATCTCCTCCAAGAACCTCCAAAAAAAATAGCCCTAAGAACACCTCTAATCTAAGGTTGGAACTCACAAATCTCAAGGGCCAATGTGTATATAAAAAGAAGAGGAATATAAAATATATTTTCTGCCAAAAAGTTGTACCAAAAGTATGTTAAAAGGTTTTCCCACGACTTCCTTTTATAATGCAATGAAATGAAGAGTTGGAAGTCAAAACAACTCTTGAAAATTACTTAATGTTCGCCGACTTAGAATTCCAAGAGTTAAAAATATTTAAAAATCATTTTAAAATCCGTTTTAACTCCGTTTTCGAAACCGTTTGAAATTCTCACGTTTAAAAATAATAACCAACATATTTGAGCAATAAAAATAATTTTATCAAAAACTTTATTCTCCTCCATTTTCCATAAATGAATTAAAATAGCCCAAAATTACACGGGTTATTACACAAACACATACTTATTGAATTTGGTTCCTTTTATATTGGTCTCAACGACTCCCAAAAAACTATGGACTGGGCAAAAGCCTAGTCTATGACATGTTTTGATCTGGGCTTTCCTAGAACATGTGCTGATGATAAATCTAATGCCCTCTATGGTTTGTGGATAAACACCACCAATTTTTAATTTTCATAGTTTTAATTCACTTTGCACCATATAAAAACACAAGTGTTGTGTTAAATTTTTTTACCAATTTTAGTCTTGACCTATGCATGCATCTAGGTGAGCATAGGCAAGAATAAAATAAGCAAACCATAACACGATGATGTATGAGGAAAACCAACAAATAAAAAAACTCAAACGAGCCATCCACATAACACCATTACGATATAGGTTTAGTTACAAGGAAAACTAAGACTTACTCACAAACTCAACGCCTTCAAGCCTTAACGTGCTTATTTATCCCTTGATACCTTATTTGCATCCACTATTGGATGCCTTTCAATAGTAATACAACGCAGGTGTATTCCCACTTCTTGGTATTCCAATGATCTCACTTGCCTCGTGACTAGTCCAACCCCACTCAAAATGCTCATAATATGAAGAGTAGACCAATATGTTGCAACACATAATAGATCTCAAAGAAACATATAGATGTAGGATTATTGGATCTCAAACTTTGGTGTAAACTAAGGTTTAGGAGGAGTAAAATATAACTTGGAAAATCGTTCTCGCAAAATCCTCTTTAAAAATTGATCCCAGACCAAATTCTTTAATGAAAACATGTTTTTGGGGAGATCATTTTTTAGAAAACTCGTTCAGATGAAAACATATAGCTCGTTTAAACTAAAACATTGTCTCGTTTGAACCAACTAAAAACTCGTTCGAATGAATATTCCCCTCTCATTCAAACCATCTTCGAATGATATATTTCTGATAAACAAAAACTTCATGTTTGATGTTCATTTGAACGTCGTTCTTGACAGCATTCACATCTCATTTGAATGAACTGTATAAACTCGTTCGAACAACTAAAAAACAAAAGAATGTTTTTCTTTGAAAAACATTTTATGCCAAGGCCTCAAATAATTTTATAAAATAAAACTTAAACAGAATCTTGGTATCCAACATAAATATGTATTCATACATTCATTCAGATACCTCGAATGATGAAGATAAAACTTGGCACGTAACCCAACGTGTCCTCAATGTTACTCTAGCCTTGCCACATGGTCCTAAATCACACATCATAGGCTTGAAGGTCACAACTCAAATCCTTACAACCTATGAGTCAAGTAAGTTTTGTCCAATTACAGAATAAAGCCAATAAATACAAATTTACTCAACTGAGATATTTGTCCTTGCAAATCTCCCACTTTGCATATTCTGGGACAAAACTCAAAAGGAAAAAATAACTGGGTCTTCAAGCTCACTAAGACTCAATTCCTAACCCCAAAAGGAAAAAAATTGCAGATGCTTGATCGACACAAACTTGATTAGTTTTGCTCTAGTTTAAACCTTTCCCACATCCTTGTTGAACTGCACAATTAAACACACCTTCAAATGCAAAGAAAATATAACAATATATAAACTGCATATGAAAAAACCTCCCCCTTTGTCCAACCATATCTACCTAAAAAATGACGTCTCCCCTTATGTTAAAGATCTCCACCACACGAAAAGAGTTATATAACATTTCTCCCCCTTTTTGTTCAGGAATAGACAAAGAATAAGTGCACAATAATAAAGGATTAATACCCAATAAAACCAAATCTCCCCGTAAGAAAAGTATGATAATCATAATGGAAACATATATATATATATATATATATATATATATATATATAGTGGTGTGAACCAAGTCATGTAATGACAAACAGATCAACAACACAAGCACAAACAATCCAAACTATGAACAAATGATATCAACTATAATGCAAGCAATTAAGTATAAGATACTGAAATGATCATAACACATGACAATATGAATCAAAGATTAAGCATGAGGCAAACGTGGATTAAATGAAAATGCAAAGAGTCAAAACACAAAACATACCCCATATATATATATATATATATATATATATATATATATAGAGAGAGAGAGAGAGAGAGAGTTAGGCTCTCCAACATACCTCATTAAACATACCTATGAACATACTTATTTTTTTTAAATAGTAAAAAAAATAATTTTGAGTTAATATTTTTTATATGAGTTCATGATATTTCAATGTACTTCTCTAAAAATATTTAGATCAAAAAAATGTGTTTTGATATTTTTAAAAAATAGGTAAAAAAAACTGGCGCTTTTAAAGGGTATAAACTGACAGTTTTTTTACCTATTTTTTAAAAATAACAAAAACCATTATTTTCAATTGATATTTTTTATAGGGGAACATTGAAGTATCATGAACCCATATAAAAATATCATCTCAAAATTATTTTTTTTACTATTTGAAAAAAAGGGTATGTTTCTAGGTATGTTGCTAGGAGGTATGTTGGAGAGCCTGACTTTATATATATATATATATATATATTTCTTGGTGTATATACATGTGTGTTTTCATATATACAAACCAAGAAATCACATACACATATATATGTATAAACAACCACAATTGACACAAAAAACATAAGTTTTACATAATCGCATTATATCAATGTGTCCAAACATGGTGGTACGAAGTGAAGGAGAGAGAAATAGAAACAAGAGAAAATGACACAATCACTCAAAATTATCCAAGTAGATCTATTAGATAGAAGTAATTTATAAACATTCGACTTAGCCTCACATGGCAAATAAAGAACTCAAATGGACAAACAAACACAATGCACACATGCCTAGAAATTTTGATGATTCTTGAATAAATAACATCAAACTAATTAAGCTTAAACATGACTCATTGTGCAGGCCCATTGATCTCCAACTAAACACCATAAAAATATATATCATATTAGTCTCTCTTTTTGTTTTGAAGATATCTAATTTTTGAAGCATCAGTGTAAAAAAAATAAGCCTTGGAAATTTTTCTATTTTTATTGCTTCTCAATCTTTTAAGCTCTTGTTAACGTTGGCCTTCTACGGAAAGGAGATTTCACCTCTCGTAACCATTTCCCATGCACACTCATAATTTAAATAAGGCATAAAACTCAAGATCAATGGTTAGTGTGACACCCCGCCTAATTAAACCCTGGGTGATCAGTCCTAAATTAAATTAGAACATGTTTCTCAGTTGGTTCATTCTTAGCATCACTGTCAAAAACTTTTTAATTACTGACCACCTGAGTGAAAATAGACTGGTGTTAAGTTTTATCTTTCATTAATTCAATGAAATACTCTTGCGGGAATAAATAATTAACAATCACAAGTTAACTGAAGTCAACCATCAGATATAAATAAGAATCTGGCCGAATAAACCATCGGCTAACATCCAACACAAATGTAAAGATATATAATAATGGATCTCAAGTGTCTGAAATAAATACTAAATAAAACCGTGAGCAACATGCTCGAATATTTGATAGAAAATCTCTATACTAGGAATAGAAGGAATAGAGGCACCTATCCAAATCCTGCAACATCCACATATGCTACAGCAGCGAATCCCTGGAATGAATCAAGCCTAGCGTCTGTGTGGCTGGACAACTAAAAGGTTTTGAAAATATTTTATAGCAAGGGTTAGAACCCAAAATATTTTAAAAATATTTAGCAAATGATTAACTTGCAGTAATAAAATATGCATGAATGCGCTTCATATTTTAGTTAGTGTCCCACTCCCTTGAAGAGAGACTCACCCCTCAACTAATGTGCACACCTAACGCCTTCTTTATATCCCATCTAGCCCTCTACCCCGGAACTAGATACTTGATATAACTCTTGTCAACTGCCTTACTCAATCCCGAGTATTTTTAATGTATGACTTATAAGTTATTCATCGTCTTAACTTAGTTAATCCTCTTTCCTTGAAAGTCATATAACATTCACTAGTTATACAAATAATACACTTTTCTCCATGTATTTAAATTTTTCGTACCTAATTATTCACCCCATAATATACATACAGTTATCTTACAAGAATCACGCCTATTGAATATGATTATAACCCATATATAAACAATACAATTCACTTCATGTATTTAATGACCCATATATAACTATTTATCCCATTATATACGTAGAACCATGTTACAGCATTCACACATATGTTGAATATAAATATAACCCATCCTCCCGAGTAATAACTCACCGGATATATTCTCTAAAGTGTTATCACACTAGGTGTACTCGCATAACCTAGTTTCCTCAAGTCCGAATCGCTCACTAACTTGGCCAAAAATATAAACATAATGGAGGCAGACATATTTCTTCCCTGAAAGTGAGATAATCCCCTTACCCATATAACGGACGCTATGACCTAGGGATATACTCACCCTATTCCTCAAGCTAGGGGATTCACCCACATCGCGCAACCTCCTCCGATAGCACTAAATTACATATATTAATAATATCCAATCACTGATATTTATATGCACACACCATATATATACTATCGCACACCGTATATATAAAAATAAAAAATATCCCGGCTTTACCGTGTACTGAGTCCGTAACACTAGCCTATACTTAGTATCTCGAGTTTATGGTTCAACTCTGATTATTAATTAATTTTCACCTTAATTATTTAAATTACTTTTGGTGTCACCCAACCAATATACTCGAACTCGCTCTCGTGGTCCGAAATGAATATAATACCCGAGTCTAATCCCCGACTCCGAATTAATTATTTCTTTATCCATAATTAATTTAAGTGATTAGTGTCGCCCTACTACTATACCCGAACTTATTCACCCAGTTCGTTATTTTATTTCTCATAATTTATTCTCAAAATTCATACGTAAGTGTTACACTTAATTACTCCACCACTCCCAATTATATGCCCCTATAATTGTGAGGATATTAACCACCCTAATTAAATTTTCTCCCTTAATTAGACTTTGTGGTAATTATACTAAAAGTAAATCCCCCAAAAACTACCAAGGACAAACTGTCAAAAATTCCCAGCCATCGATCGATCAATCCCCAACCATCGATCGATCGATCGAGCAGGTCCTCATCTTCTCCGACTTCCTATTTCTGCCATTAACGGATTTCTCTAATCTCTAAGCTTGTCCTTGGTTCATTTCAGGCATACCCAATATCATAACTATATGGGAACGTGATCAGGACCTCCCCTAGAACCTTAAACACAAATTAAATTTCACAAATTTCTACTTTTATGAATTTGGGAAATTTTCGGGTCTTACTCGTTCAGCACCAATTTCATTTGTTTGTCCCAACTTCGTTCATAAATTTTTACTGGGTTTTCACATCTGAATAAATCATTATATCAGAACCATGTAACACAATGAATTCCCACATTAATTTCCTATTAATTTCATTCAAGTGTTATATATACAAAAACCCCATTTTTGTACCAACGAATTTCAGATTTCCACATCATAAAAATATGAATTGAAAACATCAATTAATGTTACAGCAAGTTAAACATTTGCATTTAGGATTCGTAGGGTCTGCTCCAAGGTGAACTTTGCAAGGTTGATGATGAACTTCCAATAGGTTCCTTACCTTATCTCTAAAAGACTCCAATTTGGCTTTAACTGCTCCCTCTCACTTTCTCCCCAAATTCTTAGATTTAGGTTTTTGTTTTTCTATCGTTCCCCACTCTTAGATTTAGGTATTAAAACACTAATCCCCTTTTTAGCCTAATGGGCCAAGCCCAAGTGACCCAAATATCCCCGTATGGGCCCGGTCATGCCTAAAAATGCCCCATGGCCCGTTTACTATCCCGGGTACACTTTTTCGACTATCTTGGCTCATCCGGACTCAACCGTGTACTCAAAATTGATATCCGAGTTAATATATACAAATCCTTATCTCACACCCAAATTAGTATATACTAACTCCCGGCTAAGATAAATAAATGCAACGTCACTAATACACGTTATGACGTAAATAAATTATTACTATTCACTTAGTAATTAAATTTCCCTAAATATTAACCATTCACTCTTCGATTAATATTTAAATAAATATTACCATAATTAATTCAATTAAATTACGACACACAAGTAATTTAAAATTTCCCAAATTAATTAAATATTACATGCACAAAAATACGGGGTGTTACATACTCCCCCCCTTACAAAGGAATTTTGTCCCCGAAATTTGGTCATTACTGCGGCGAATAACTCTGGATACTTCTCTCGCATATCCTCCTCCTGATCCCACGTATACTCATCAATACTGTGATGACCCCACTCCACTACACTCTAACTGGTGGTACTATCTTAGACTGCAGCTTGCGCTCACATAGCTACCAATCTCCCCTCATATGAGGTGTCTTATTGAAAGTCATTACCCTTGAGTGGAATGTGCCCAAAAAGCTAAATCACTCTTCATGTATCCCTCCATCTATGCCACGTGGAACACATCCCGTATCCGCTGAAGATGTTCTAGCAAACCCTGGTGATAAGCTACCAGTCCCACCCTCTCAAAGATAAGGAAAGGACCCACTTACCTCGACGCTAGCTCCCCTTTCTTATCGAACTTCATCACTCCTTTAATAAGAGACACCCGAACCAATACCTGGTCACAAATGTTTAACTCAGTGGCCCTTGACAACATAGTGTCCCAGAAGATGAGCCTATACTTCGTCAGCTCCACTATCTCTAAGTTAGGAAATCCCCCTCCTATATGGGTGTCAATTCCCTTGTTGACAAAATGCGTGACTATATTCTGGGTAATTACCCGCATTACCCTTGAGTAAGCTTGTCGAACTTGAACCTTTAACTCACGGTGACATACCCCTCCTTACGTCCCTGAACTATATGAAAGAATACAACTTACTTAATTCCCGTTGATGGACCATAACCTATCTCGGGTCCTAGCAGCTTGTTATTTCCCCACCTCTTATCTACCAAAGGTGGATAATGAAACTTTTCCCATAAAGTCTCCTAAGGTGTCACACAGACCAAACCGTTACGAGGCATCACACGTAACTCTACCTGTGGTAATTTCTACTACCGAATTACCCAAAATCTGGAATGCATTATCCTCACTTCCTGTCTACACATCGACTTATGGCTGACACGTTTAACCCAATATGTAACTTTGTCCCTATCACCTCCTGACACTCTTTACCAGAGGTGGGACTGAAGGTCTCATCCAAATTTCCAAAAATCTTTGACGACACTGTAATACCCCGTACTTTTGGCTATATTTATTTTTGGGATTAATTAATTAAATGCGTATTAATTGGAAATTAATCCGGGGTATAAATACTAATATGATGCGATTTGGTATTTGTTTATGTACATATAAGATTATATATGTATTTGGTATTATAAAATTTGTCGTGAGATTTATATACGGCAATTTGGAAATTTTGTTGAGACGCGTGGGACCGCCACGTCACGGTATAATATTTTGATATTAAAAGTGAATTTAAAATCTATAATCCGTATAGTCGTTTTGAGTACGCCAACGCGTCCGGAAGGGTCGAGATAGTCAGAAAACACTAGCCGGGGGTATAGTTTGGGTCCCGAGGTATTTTTAGGCCATACCGGTAACTTAAAGGGTATTTTAGTAATTTGGTATTTTTGGGTAATTAAAAGTGACGAAAATTGAGAGTTGTAATCTGATAAGGATTGACCCCAACCAACCCTTATTAACCCAACAAGCTACGGAGGTTTATTAGAATTAGGTTTTCATTAGTTTCCCCAAAGCAAACCCTAGCCACCATACCCTTTTGGAGAAGAAAGCTTGGAGAAGGAGAGAGAGAGAGAGAGGAAACTCTGCAGAAACTTCATCAAATCTACATCAAAACCAGAAATAAAACCAAGGCAAGTGTTTTAATCATATTTAAATTCGTAGAATGTTTCCTCCATGTTAGAAGATTGATAAATTACAACTGTTCTTGGAAGATTAAAAGAAAACCCATGAAATTTGAAGTTATCATTGAATGTTGGGATAGGTTTGCATGTAGAAACATTTGTGGGGAGGTTTAATTTCGGAGATTCATATCTAGGTGATGTATAAACGAATTAAAATCTGGGAATTTATGATGAGAAAAAGTTAGGGTTTATGTTCTTGAAGAAAATTGGGAATTAATGTAGAAATTGTGATTTAATGATGTTTAGATGATATCAAACCCTTTAATGATGTTAGTATAGCCCCTTAACATGTTTGAGGATGATTAGAGAACTCAATGTATTGTGGGAACGAATTTTAGAAGAGGTTTGAGGAGTAAAAATGGTGAAAAACGATTTTTGGGAAGTTTTGGGCCGAAACTGGCATCTCGTTAGAAGCAGCCCCAGGTCGTTCGAACGAACTCGTTCGAACGAGCTTCTAACGAGTTGACCAGTCGTTATTAACGAGTAGGATTTTCGTTCGATATCTCGTTCGAACGAGATATCGTTAGAAGAGTCAGTTCGTTCGAACGAACTGGGATCTCGTTCGAACAGCCTCGTTCGAACGAGACTTCTAACGACCTGACAGTCCAAACTCGTTCGAAGCCTCGTTCGAACGAGACTTCTAACGAGTTGACAGTTTGACCCCTTTTGGACTGTTTTGACTTTTGGAGTTCCGGGAACTGGTTCAAGGGTAGAGTTAGCATTCCTTTGATGATATAGTGATTGATTTGGGACTTTTGGGTTATTGAGATGAGTAAATCATATACGAGAGTTATATTCAATGAACCATTTGGGTTGAGACGTGAGTGACTACTACGATGTGAGGATGAATTATAGCGCGTATAATTATGAACCGGAATAAAATAAGTTGTGATAATTATAGTTAGTACAAGAATGCGATATGTACTACGATTATAATACTCTATTACTAAGACGTGTGATTACTTAGTATTAGTATATGGATTATGTGTATGACATACCTATCATACTTGCTATCACGGGAGGTTTACGTTCTCTTAGGACCCTCTAATCCTTGTGTGCCTACGGGGGGGATATAGACTGGTACCTTGATGAACATAGGTCATTGAAAGACTTATTGTGATATTAATAAGTCCGCTGACCATGGGAGCGTAGGTATGTGCGTGACCCATGTGATGGTGACTGTGTTCGCCTCCACCATTTGTGATTTGTGTTATCTGAACTATTCCTGAGAGATTCGGAATATGTGATCCTTATGTACGTGATGTACCGGGATGGATAGCAGAGTATGTGTGCCCTATAGCTTAAATTGCGGGGTGCTTGTATTGTATATTTATGAGATGAATAATATACATTAAATTAATGAAAATCCTCATGTTAATGTTGTAAAAATATTACGGTATTGTTTCGAGATATATGATGAGTTAACTGATAGTTATATCAATGGCATATTTAGTAACAGAGTTTACGTTAAACCTCCATTAAATTATGAGCGTTATTATGTTAAATTAACTGAGTAAAATGGGTAGAACCTTTAGTAGTCTAGCTAGTTACGTTGTCACTTAGCTAGTGGAAAGGGTAGTTATAGATGGGTACTTACGTTAGGAGTGCACAGCTAGTCGAGAGTTGAGAATTTAATGTGAGTGCACGTCCTAACATGTACTTTGCATTTAATGTTTTAAATGTTTTTAAAGCACTTGCAGGTTTTTAAAATATAACACATTCGGGCTCTGACCCATTTGCTTTTCAAATCTTTTTCTTGTAAAACCATTTTAGGTGCCCAGCCACAAGGACACCAAGCATAGGTACTCATTCAGGTGACGAGCTGTAGCTGCTTGTGGAAGCTACAGGGATTTGTTCATAGACGCTTCTATCTTTTGGATTCCAGAGTCACTATCTATCAGTTGTAGGGCATGTTGCCCATTTCTTTAGAGACCTCTTTTACATTTCAGTTTTCAGACTCTAGCATGTATTGCTCAGTATTCAGTTTTAGTTATTTATTTCAGTTTACTTATCAGTTGTGGGATTTGTATTGAGGAGTTTCTCCTCCAGGTTTTATTTACATATTGTGATGGTTATCCGTTTTACTTCAGCATGGTGAATGGTATTATTTAGTTATTCATTACTCTTGTTGCATGTTAATAAGATTTAATAAAATTTGGCACTTACTTTTTAAATACTAGGTGGTTAGTAATCTTTAAAATTTATTCGACAGTGATGCTATTAACTGAGCCAACTTGGCATTTTGAATTAATTTTATAAAGGAGTAGCTACCCGGTGTTTAATTAGTCGGGGTGTCACAGGTGGTATCAGAGCATCAGGTTCTAGTGTCCTTTAGGATCTGTACGGCTATTATGTTTCCGCTACGTTTCTTTGATATAGAGCCCTATATTTTAGGACTGTTGTATTCTTTTGTGTATGCTTCGTTCTTCAGCTATGTTAAGTTTATAAACCGTGAACTTATAAACTTTGTTCTTATTTCAGATGCCTCCACGACGTGCACGACGAGTTCCCAGGAATGCAACGCCCGAACCACAGCCCGCTCCAGTTCAGGGCATGTTGAACGCCGCTGAGGTTGCTGCTATAGTAGCCCAAGCGGTAAATGCCGCGATTGCCGTTATTCAGCAGGCACCACCACCGGCGCCGGTTGCCGCGCCAGTACAGGTTAATGCATTCCCGTCTGCTTGGGAGCGTGTACGTGACGCTTTTCAGAAAGCGCATCCGCCAGAGTTTGCTGGTAGCTCAGATGTAGTAGTCTCGAGCCAATGGAGGAAGGACATACAGAGGCATTTGAGGATGCATGAGTGCACTGACGTCCAGAAACAGGTGCTAGCTACTTTCAAGCTAGTGGGATCTGCACTGCAGTGGTGGGAGTCCATTACCACCGCGGAGGAGAGGGATACCCTCACGATTCAGGAGTTCTGGGTGCGGTTCGACCGCAAGTACTTTCCGTCCGCAGTTCATACAGAGATGAGGAGGAAGCTGATGAGTTTGAGGCAAGAGGGCAAGACCGTGGCCGAGTATGAGGCCGAGTTCACTAACCTGTTGAATATCGTTCCAGACGAGATTCCAATAGAGAAGAAGAAGATAGAGAAGTTCACTGATGGGTTGAATTGGAGGATCCGTCAGCATTTGCTAGGGAACCTATCGTTGGCCACATATTCTGATGTGGTTAACGCTGGACTATTGCACTGCCAGGACCACCGCTTTCATATGGCCGAGGGCAAGCGGTCAGGGGAGTCTAGCCATCAGGGCAGGACTGGAGGACATGGTGCCAGCGGGGCACAGACCGGTCAGGGGCAGAGACAGACTGAGCAGGGTAACCAGCAGGGGGACAATAAGAGGTTCCGGTCAGGGAACTACAGGCAGGGACAGGGAGGTTTCCGCCAGGGCTATCAGGGTCCAAACGGCCATCAGGGCCAGCAGGGGCAGAATGGGCAGCAGTTCCATCAGGGCCAGCAGGGCCAAGGGAGGAATGGTAACGGCCACCAGGGCCGGGGACAGCAGGGGCAGAGGGGAGGGAACTTCCCAGGGAAGTGCTTTACTTGTGGCAAGACTGGCCATAAGAAGCAGGATTGTCCTGATAGGGGCAGGACCCCACAGCAGCAGCAGCAGGGTGCTCGCCAGGAGCCACAGAGACCTATGTTTCCCGTCGCTCTTCCTGCACCGCCACAGATGGCAGCTTTGCCACCCATTCCAGCAGTCCCAGCTCAGCAAGGGCAGCTACAGTATGGACGTGTCTACAACGTTCACCAGGCTGCAGTTCCACAGGCACTGCCTGCGATCGAGGGTACGTTTCCTATCCATGGCACTATGGGTCGGGTGTTATTTGATACGGGTGCTACACACTGTTTTATTGCTACACACTTCGCGAAAGCTTTAGGATTTTTAGCTACGGCAGAGAGCACAGTGACGTGTGTCGACTCACCATTAGGGAATGGGTCACTTATTTTCTTTATATGCCGGGGAGTCGGGGTAGAGGTTAGTGGTTTGGTATTGCCTACAGACATGTTAGTGTTAGACATGCATGTTCACGATGTGATCATCGGTATGGATTGGCTCGTAGCATATAGGGCCATGATTGATTGCTTCAGCGGGAGCATTGTTTTTGCCATTCCGGGGCAGGAGATGTTTATAGTGGCGATGCCTCGCCCAGAGGGAGGATCGACCGCTCATCTGTATTACATAGAGGAGGATACCTCTAAGGAGGTTGTGATTCCTTTGGATTCGATCCCGGTTGTCAGGGAGTATTCGGATGTGTTTCAGGAGATACCAGGCTTACCACCCAGTCGAGAGATAGACTTCGTTATTGATTTGCTACCGGGTACGAGACCTATAGCACGCGCACCGTACCGTATGGCTCCGGCTGAAATGCGAGAGTTACGGGATCAGATAGAGCAGCTGTTAGGGCAGGGCTTTATTCGCAGGAGTACCTCACCTTGGGGCGCTCCAGTTTTGTTTGTGAAGAAGAGGGATGGTTCACTGAGATTGTGCGTGGACTACCGAGAGTTGAATAAGGTCACGATACGGAATAAGTATCTGTTGCCTCGAATCGATGACTTATTCGACCAGTTGAGAGGAGCTTCTTTCTTCTCGAAGATTGACTTGAGGTCGGGATACCACCAGTTGCGTATCAGGGAGGAGGATGTCTCGAAGACTGCATTCTTGTCGAGATATGGTTCTTATGAGTTTCGGGTTATGCCTTTCGGCTTGACCAACGCTCCAGCAGTGTTTATGGACTTGATGAACAGGGTGTTCAGAGATTTCCTCGATCAGTTTGTCATTGTCTTCATTGATGACATTCTGGTCTACTCTCAGACAGAGGAGGAGCACGCCGAGCATTTGAGGCAGGTTTTGCAGACACTTCGTCAGAACGAGCTGTATGCAAAATATGAGAAGTGCGGGTTTTGGCTGAAGGAGGTCCAGTTCTTGGGTCACATTATTTCCGATCAGGGAATATCTGTCGATCCGGGGAAGGTATCAGCGGTGAGGGAGTGGGGACAGCCCACGACACCAACAGAGATTCGTAGTTTCTTGGGCTTAGCAGGATACTACAGGAGATTTATTCGGGGTTTCTCAGAGATAGCAGGTCCTTTGACACATCTTACTCGTAAAGGTGTGCCATATATCTGGAGTGATGCTTGTCAGTTGGCATTCGATGAGTTGAAGGACAAATTGACCTCAGCACCTGTGTTAGCATTGCCGAGACCGGGAGTTGAGTATTTGGTTTACACCGATGCGTCTTTGCAAGGACTGGGAGGTGTGTTGCAGTAGGAGAGACAGGCCATAGCTTATGCTTCCCGTAAGCTTAAGCCTCATGAGAAGAATTACCCCACACATGATTTGGAGTTGGCGGCAGTGGTATTTGCCTTACGGATTTGGAGGCACTATCTTTTGGGGGAGAAATTTCAGCTGTTCACGGACCACAAGTCACTACAGTATCTATTCACGCAGAAGGAATTGAATATGCGGCAGTGTAGGTGGCTTGAATTTGTGAAAGACTACCAGTTCGACATCCAGTACCACCCGGGTAAGGCTAACGTGGTAGCAGACGCATTGAGCCGCAGGCCAGCAGATGAGGTGGCAGAGGTGTGGAAAGCTAAGTGGAAGGAATTGGGACACCAGGATGCAGTGGCCCGATCTTTCATGTCTGTGATGACTGTTACACCGCAGATTGTCACGAAGGTAGTACGGGTACAGGCTAATGACACGTTCTGTCAGGAGCAGATAGTTCGATTGCTAGCAGAGGGAGCCGAGTCCTATACCGTTAGCTCAGACGGGGGATTACGCTTCAATGGGAGATTGGTGGTTCCGGAAGGGGAAGAATTGCGGCACGATGTGATGGCAGAGTCGCACGGCTCACGGTTCGCGGTACATCCCGGAGGGGACAAAATGTACCAAGACATGAGACGGCAATATTGGTGGAGCGGTATGAAGAAAGATATCGCTGAGTTTGTCTCGAAATGCGCCACTTGTCAGCTTGTAAAAGTGGACCATCAGAGACCAACAGGATTGCTACAGCCATTGGAGGTTCCGGTGTGGATGTGGGAGAGCATATCCATGGACTTTATCACGGGGTTGCCTACGTCGCAGAGGGGTCACGACTCCGTTTGGGTAATTGTGGACAGATTGTCCAAGGTCGCTCACTTTTTACCCGTTAGGACTGATTACACTGCGGGTCAGTATGCCCAGCTCTTCATTTCAGAGATTGTGAGACTTCACGGTGTGCCCCTAAATATCGTGTCTGACAGAGACAAGATATTTGTTTCGAGGTTTTGGGAGAGTTTCCAGGAGGCCATGGGCACGGAATTGCGGTTGAGTACGGCTTATCATCCGCAGACTGATGGGCAGACCGAGCGCACCAATCAGATGTTGGAAGACATGCTACGCATGTATATTATTGACTTCGGGGGTGGATGGGAGCAGTACCTTCCACTGGTGGAGTTTGCTTACAACAACTCCTATCAGTTCACGATTGGCATGGCTCCGTTTGAGGCATTGTACGGTAGGCCTTGTCGTTCCCCAGCATGTTGGTTGGAGGTGGGGGACAACAAACTACTTGGACCGGAAGTGATTCAGGATACTTCGGCAAGGATTGAGTTGATTCGGAGTCGCATTCGGGTAGCTCAAGACAGGCAGAA
This sequence comes from Sambucus nigra, assembly GCA_949130495.1. Classification (NCBI taxonomy): domain Eukaryota; kingdom Viridiplantae; phylum Streptophyta; class Magnoliopsida; order Dipsacales; family Adoxaceae; genus Sambucus; species Sambucus nigra. The sequence continues at coordinate 162,377,886 of OX422220.1, read as the reverse complement.
GAGTTATGCTGATGCGAAGAGATTTTTCAGGGAGTTCCAAGTGGGGGACCAGGTTTTGCTCAGGGTTTCTCCGATGAAGGGGATTATGCGATTCGGGAAGAAGGGGAAGTTGGCACCGAGGTATGTTGGGCCGTTTCCTATTATTGAGCGAATCGGACCGGTCGCGTATAGACTCGGGTTACCGGAGCATTTGCATCGGATTCACGACGTGTTCCATATTTCCTCGCTGAGGAAATACCTTAGAGATAATTTGGCTCATTCTCACATTGCTGTGGAGGACATCGATCTCCAGCCGGATAGCTCTTATGAGGAGGGACCGATTGCGATCTTGGACCGAAGCGAGAGGAAACTGCGGTCAAAGATAGTCCCGTTAGTGCGTGTTCAGTGGCGACATCACAATGTCGAGGAGTCCACATGGGAGCGCGAGGATGAGATGCGCGAACGTTATCCAGAGCTGTTTTTAGCAGGTACTTTCTAATTTCGAATTTCGGGACGAAATTCAGTTATTAGGGGGGAAGTATGTAATACCCCGTACTTTTGGCTATATTTATTTTTGGGATTAATTAATTAAATGCGTATTAATTGGAAATTAATCCGGGGTATAAATACTAATATGATGCGATTTGGTATTTGTTTATGTACATATAAGATTATATATGTATTTGGTATTATAAAATTTGTCGTGAGATTTATATACGGCAATTTGGAAATTTTGTTGAGACGCGTGGGACCGCCACGTCACGGTATAATATTTTGATATTAAAAGTGAATTTAAAATCTATAATCCGTATAGTCGTTTTGAGTACGCCAACGCGTCCGGAAGGGTCGAGATAGTCAGAAAACACTAGCCGGGGGTATAGTTTGGGTCCCGGGGTATTTTTAGGCCATACCGGTAACTTAAAGGGTATTTTAGTAATTTGGTATTTTTGGGTAATTAAAAGTGACGAAAATTGAGAGTTGTAATCTGATAAGGATTGACCCCAACCAACCCTTATTAACCCAACAAGCTACGGAGGTTTATTAGAATTAGGTTTTCATTAGTTTCCCCAAAGCAAACCCTAGCACCCATTCCCTTTTGGAGAAGAAAGCTTGGAGAAGGAGAGAGAGAGAGAGGAAACTCTGCAGAAACTTCATCAAATCTACATCAAAACCAGAAATCAAACCAAGGCAAGTGTTTTAATCATATTTAAATTCGTAGAATGTTTCCTCCATGTTAGAAGATTGATAAATTACAACTGTTCTTGGAAGATTAAAAGAAAACCCATGAAATTTGAAGTTATCATTGAATGTTGGGATAGGTTTGCATGTAGAAACATTTGTGGGGAGGTTTAATTTCGGAGATTCATATCTAGGTGATGTATAAACGAATTAAAATCTGGGAATTTATGATGAGAAAAAGTTAGGGTTTATGTTCTTGAAGAAAATTGGGAATTAATGTAGAAATTGTGATTTAATGATGTTTAGATGATATCAAACCCTTTAATGATGTTAGTATAGCCCCTTAACATGTTTGAGGATGATTAGAGAACTCAATGTATTGTGGGAACGAATTTTAGAAGAGGTTTGAGGAGTAAAAATGGTGAAAAACGATTTTTGGGAAGTTCTGGGCCGAAACTGGCATCTCGTTAGAAGCAGCCCCAGGTCGTTCGAACGAACTCGTTCGAACGAGCTTCTAACGAGTTGACCAGTCGTTATTAACGAGTAGGATTTTCGTTCGATATCTCGTTCGAACGAGATATCGTTAGAAGAGTCAGTTCGTTCGAACGAACTGGGATCTCGTTCGAACAGCCTCGTTCGAACGAGACTTCTAACGACGTGACAGTCCAAACTCGTTCGAAGCCTCGTTCGAACGAGACTTCTAACGAGTTGACAGTTTGACCCCTTTTGGACTGTTTTGACTTTTGGAGTTCCGGGAACTGGTTCAAGGGTAGAGTTAGCATTCCTTTGATGATATAGTGATTGATTTGGGACTTTTGGGTTATTGAGATGAGTAAATCATATACGAGAGTTATATTCAATGAACCATTTGGGTTGAGACGTGAGTGACTACTACGATGTGAGGATGAATTATAGCGCGTATAATTATGAACCGGAATAAAATAAGTTGTGATAATTATAGTTAGTACAAGAATGCGATATGTACTACGATTATAATACTGTATTACTAAGACGTGTGATTACTTAGTATTAGTATATGGATTATGTGTATGACATACCTATCATACTTGCTATCACGGGAGGTTTACGTTCGCTTAGGACCCTCTAATCCTTGTGTGCCTACGGGGGGGATATAGACTGGTACCTTGATGAACATAGGTCATTGAAAGACTTATTGTGATATTAATAAGTCCGCTGACCATGGGAGCGTAGGTATGTGCGTGACCCATGTGATGGTGACTGTGTTCGCCTCCACCATTTGTGATTTGTGTTATCTGAACTATTCCTGAGAGATTCGGAATATGTGATCCTTATGTACGTGATGTACCGGGATGGATAGCAGAGTATGTGTGCCCTATAGCTTAAATTGCGGGGTGCTTGTATTGTATATTTATGAGATGAATAATATACATTAAATTAATGAAAATCCTCATGTTAATGTTGTAAAAATATTACGGTATTGTTTCGAGATATATGATGAGTTAACTGATAGTTATATCAATGGCATATTTAGTAACAGAGTTTACGTTAAACCTCCATTAAATTATGAGCGTTATTATGTTAAATTAACTGAGTAAAATGGGTAGAACCTTTAGTAGTCTAGCTAGTTACGTTGTCACTTAGCTAGTGGAAAGGGTAGTTATAGATGGGTACTTACGTTAGGAGTGCACAGTTAGTCGAGAGTTGAGAATTTAATGTGAGTGCACGTCCTAACATGTACTTTGCATTTAATGTTTTAAATGTTTTTAAAGCACTTGCAGGTTTTTAAAATATAACACATTCGGGCTCTGACCCATTTGCTTTTCAAATCTTTTTCTTGTAAAACCATTTTAGGTGCCCAGCCACAAGGACACCAAGCATAGGTACTCATTCAGGTGACGAGCTGTAGCTGCTTGTGGAAGCTACAGGGATTTGTTCATAGACGCTTCTATCTTTTGGATTCCAGAGTCACTATCTATCAGTTGTAGGGCATGTTGCCCATTTCTTTAGAGACCTCTTTTACATTTCAGTTTTCAGACTCTAGCATGTATTGCTCAGTATTCAGTTTTAGTTATTTATTTCAGTTTACTTATCAGTTGTGGGATTTGTATTGAGGAGTTTCTCCTCCAGGTTTTATTTACATATTGTGATGGTTATCCGTTTTACTTCAGCATGGTGAATGGTATTATTTAGTTATTCATTACTCTTGTTGCATGTTAATCAGATTTAATAAAATTTGGCACTTACTTTTTAAATACTAGGTGGTTAGTAATCTTTAAAATGTATTCGACAGTGATGCTATTAACTGAGCCAACTTGGCATTTTGAATTAATTTTATAAAGGAGTAGCTACCCGGTGTTTAATTAGTCGGGGTGTCACAGACACCTTGTTCTGTTTCACTCCTTCTCGTTAAGAGTAAAGCTAGGTATACTACTCGATAGTATAACCCATTCCAAGATGACAATTCGTGTTCATGTCAATCCATTCAGCAACGCGATGGAAACCTTGACCCCTCCACGATTTTACCAACCTGAGCATTAATTCCTTCACTGGAACCATAAATTAGAAATTTCTTGTTTGATACCCTTCAATCAACCCTTTTCCATCCTTAAATGATCTACCTAGAGACAAATTTACTATGTCTCATTCATCACTAATTCCCATGCTCAAGAACTCTAATCCTTGTGCAGAATTTGTCGGGTAGGATTCTACATCTTGCCTATGAGAAAAACCACTCTAGGCATAAGACTAAGTGAAACTCTTTTCTATTTTTCCCCAAAATGTGGGTTTCTTCCTTGCCTAGGGATATCTTATTACATAGGTGTCCCCCACCATCCCACTCCCTATGGTGGAGGTTGTTATCCTTAATATAAATATAGTGAGACCATTTCCTTTCTCAAAAGGATTTTAGTTCACAACACTTTCCCACTTATTCTCTAACTTCCCCGCAGGCGTACATTCCATATGTTTATTTAGACATCCCTTTTTTTAAGACGACTTTGAAATCACAGTAACCAAGCGCCCATACACCCTATATCCAGTGCTTAACTGCACAAAAATTACCTTAATTAACCAGGGTGCCCATACACCCTGTCCTCGTGCTCAACCGCATGAAATTTACCCGACTATGATAGCCGTAACTCATAGTATAACTTCTAACTCGTAGTCATATCACATACATGAATAATAACTGGGGTACCCAACCTATGTCCTAATGAACAAACATCTTCCCACTTCTAATTTTGCGTTAAGTTTCATGCATGGGACGTCTCGTAAAGCAAAATCCAAACAAGGAACCCCCTGATTCACTACCACCTAACATTATCGGTCGTTGAGATCTGTTAGACCCTCAGTCCATAGCATGTACCCCCAAATACTTGTCTCTTAACACAAAAGCATACACCCCTACTCTTATGCTACAAAAGACAACATAAAATATCGCGCCCTTACTATCACTAGTTCTTACGCAAAATAAATCCCAAGCTATCTCTCCCCGCTCGAAAATAATTTTAACCGCCCTGAATCGCTTCAGTATACATCCCATCTTACTAGGAAAAATATAGTAATACAATACATTCTTATATGTCTATATTACCTCACAATACAAGCTATATACGCATATATCTAAAGGCTAGGCTCCCTCTCAGGTGACACCTGGCAGGAGTCATTCATAACCTGGTGTCACGAACACCAAAACTTACTATCACTATCTGTAATAGTTCACACCCATTGCTAACCAATCCATACTCAGAAAAATCATGCTTTCATAGCACTCCTCAAAATGAGTAAATCTTGTAAAATATACCCTCTCAGTTTTCACGCCTACTTCTCTGCAGATAAAACAAAAGAGGGCCCTGTTACCCCGTGGTAACCATCTACTTAATAGTAACACTACTATACACCCACTAAACTCTTCCCCCATGCGAATATAGTGCTAACAAGAATATTTTGATCACTTGTGTCACGAAATTCACTCCTTCTATCTGAGGATAAAATTCATACTTCCACTCGCCTATAGACCTTTGGCCCAAATGGCTCCTGGACATAATATTCTCATCCGATCAAACTAAAACTTCGCAATTGTTGTCCTTACTGGGCATCCTACTTCTATCCCCTGACTCACTGTGGATATAATCAATTATTCTGGTTGCACTTCCACACATAAGACACCTCTCCGTGTCAATCCCCTGCCTCTGGCCCAAATGTCCATGTTGGGGTTGTCCTTCTCGCGTACTTGGTAGTATTGACCCTAAGTGCTACCCCCGTTGTCCCTTCGGCTTCCCTGGCCCTATGGGACTCGTCATTTTCCTCGATGACCCGGATCAAATCCACCGTCAATAGGTAGAAATTTACTTAATTTAAAACATCAAGATGGGTCCCTTACTAGGTATACCCTTCCGTCGTGCTTCACTAGCACCAATAAATATCATTTTGTTCTTGGGTTAAACTGTCTAACCTTATTGGCTCCTATATCTTAGAATCGTTAATGTAAGCTGGCAAAGAAAAGATATTGACGACCTCCACACTAGTCATCCTAGTTGGATTTCCCATCCATTATGGTGTATTCTCACATGGTTCATTATCCATTTACGGGTCCCTTTATTGCTCTCCGTATGCCATTCATCGGTTACAAAGTTCGCTTATACAATTTATCATCTCTCTCATAATCAGTTGTAATCTTACCCATTTCATAAACTCCGAAATTTCACTCGAACCCCTATTTGAATAGCGGATGGATAATCTTATGGTCACACCGTACCCAAAATTTCTCATTTGACTCCATATATATTCTCCTTCACACGTGGTGACTGACTCTAAAAAATAATCCTCCCCAACTCTCTCTCCTTGCCAACAAAATTGGGTGAGTCCAAAATTGCATCATCGTTCTCTACGACAGTTCTTAGGGAAATTTATTGCCCCTAGTGATTATCCTATTCCACAAATACTCTACATATTCTACCTCCCCTCTCCTCTTGTAGTACTTCTAACGTCCCTCGTTGGTCGTCCGAAATTATTCGATGTACAATGCCCAATTGAACTCGTGTATGAAACACATAAACTATACTTGATAGCAGGAGAACGTAAGTTGCATACGTAGAGGAATACAACAATCGTATCATAAGGCTCTGCATCAAAGAACGCTAAGCTGAAGCGTGAAAAGATGCACAGATCCTAAGGACACTAGAACCTGTTACTCTGATACTATCTGTGACACCCCGCCTAATTAAACCCCGGGTGATCAGTCCTAAATTAAATTAGAATAGGTTTCTCAATTGGTTCATTCTCAGCATCATTGTCGAAAAAAATTTAATTCCTAACCACCTACGTGAAAATTGACTGGTGCCAAGTTTTATCTTTCATTAATTCAATGAAATACTTTTGCGGGAATAAATAATTAACAATCACAAGTTAACTGAATACAACCATCACATATAAATAATAATCTGGCCGACTAAACCATGGGTTAACATCCAACAAAAATGTAAAGACAGATAATAATGGCTCTCAAGTATCTGAAATAAATACTAAATAAAATCGTGAGCAACATGCTCGAATATCTAATAGAAAATCCCTATACTAGGAATAGAAGGAATATAGGCGCCTATCCAAATCCTGTAACATCCACATATGTTGCCTGGAATGAATCAAGCCTGGCATCCCTGTGGATGGACACCTTAAAGGTTTTGAAAATATTTTATAGCAAGGGTTAGAACCCAAAACATTTTAAAAACATTTATCAAATGATTAACTTGCAGTAATAAAATATGCATGAATGTGCTTCATATTTTAGTTAGTGTCGCACTCCCTCGAGGACAGACTCACCCCTCAACTAATGTCCACACCTAATGCCTTCTTTATATCCCACCTAGTCCTCTACCACGGAACTAGATACTTGATATAACTCTTGTCAACTGGCCCTACTCAATCCCGAATATTTTTATTTTATAACTTATAACTTATTCATTGCCTTAACTTAGTTAATCATCTTTCCTTAAAAGTCATAAACTCCTTGACAATCGGTATCAAATATAATGATACAATGATATCCTCTAATGAAGTCACATCTATATAATATAAATGTGTGTTAGAACCTCCCACGATCCTACGCATAATAAGTACATATCATTCCAAGAATAGAAAATGTAATCTCCTTCTTGCTAAAATCTATCTGCATATGATAATAATTAGAAAATCCATTTCCAAAATTATAACATAAGTCAACGTACCTAATAGTAGTAAGTCTGCGAAAAAACATAATTTGGCCGATATCTACTTCCACGCCTATAAAACATGGTGTAAGGAAGTGCCCTTATTTACTGGGGTATCTAGGTGTGAAGTCACATCCTTAGATATATCTACTAATCCCATAGTTGATGAAAATGTGTAGCTAGAAAAAGAGTGTGACACTATCGTATAAAAAAACCTTCCATAACTATCACACACGTAAAATATACCCTCAATCGCCTGAGCTTGCACCATCTGGTCTTCTTGATGGACGTTATAGACACGTCCATAATAAAGCTATGGGCCTTCGAGTAGAGGAAATACTGGATATGATGGTGATGATGGCAAGGAATAGTGTAGTGGTGGGGTTAGAAGAGCATCTAGCTACCCTTGATGTCCTGTCTAGTTTCCCTAAGGGAAACTAAGAGAAGAATTCCCCAACTCCCCACAAGTATAACATTGTCCCCTAATGGGATGAACCAGACCACAGACCTACTTTCCCTGCCCCTGGGACTAATCCTACGTCTCAAACCTTGGCCTTGTTGGTCGTACTATCACTAGATTATATGGCCCTATCCTTGGTCACCCTAATGGCAAAAATCATTTCCACTAAATCGTTTATGGGGATGCTCCCTCTGAATCTTCCCTTGTTGCACCTGTTAGCCACCATGCCCTCTGGATGACTCACCTAACTCTGTGGCCTTTATACCCTAGTCCTTCCCACCCTTTTCCATCTTTGCATCATTCTCTCTCATAAACTCCATTAAATCCCAACAATGTCATAATATGGAGTCCACTATCCGAGTGTACATAGTGTAGGCCGAGATACCTGTCAATAACTGCATGTTCCCCCATGATAGGCCTTTAACAAATAGGTCTATCTTATTATCCTCTGATCCCCTATCACCAAAGAAAAATGTATTACACGTCCCTAAAGTCACTCAAATTATCCCACAAAAATAATTATTTTAATTCGTTAAATAATTTTTATTTTACTATCATATTTTAAATGCAATTCAATTTGAAATAGTAATATAATTCTTATGACATCCCAAGTTATTGAAGATAACTACACAAAAACATACACATGAACATATATATATATATATATATATATATATATATATATATATATATATATATATATATATATATATATATATATATATATATATAGGGTATTACACAGGTTAATTTTGGAGCGAGAGGATATGTTGAGAGAACAATATCCACAATTATTTTGAGGCAAGTATGTGTTATTTTCTGTGAATTCCGAGGACGAAATTCTTTTCGTTAGGGGGGAAGAATGTAATACCTCAAAAATCTAGTAGGAATTAATAATTAACTCATTGGGATTAAGTTAATTAATTAGTTTCGCTTCTAGTTTTATTAATTAATTTAAATAATCAATTTATAATTTGATGAGTATTAAAATCATAAGTGACTTTAGACCCGTAGGTTCTCCCCTTTGGACCTCAAATGCGAACAAAGATAGAAGAGTTAATCGAAAGATAGTGATTTAAAGTCTTTCGTACCTCAGGAGATGGCCTTACATCCACTGTATGAAGTTGTCGTGTCTATTTATTAGAATGTAAATAAGTATTACGGTCTAGGAGACCCGTTGAGATTGATCAAGGGAGTCTCAGATCTTATGTCCTTTGTAATTAGTCCAATTAGGTGCTACTTTAGGTCTCAACAATATATAAAAATGGTATAATCATTGGAATTGGTCCAAGTTACAAATATGAGCTCGTGGCAGTGGGTCATTACTATGGAAGGAAGTATAAATACTTGGGAAATGATAGAACTCTTATGAGTCTAATTGATGGATCTTCTCATATCTTTTATGGCTCGATATCGATCCCCATTTCCCTTACACCAGCCTCCTATTTATATGAGAACTCTTGGGGAGAGAGTTTGAAAGGACTCGCATAGCATGGTTGGGGTGTCCTTGAGGTTTGTTGAAGTCAGCAAGGTGGTGGAGTGTTGATCAAAGTAATTTCAAGTGGTGTAAGTCAGTTATTGAATGCATCTAATACTAATGGTATCATTCAATGCAAGCGGATAAAGGTAGTGGAAGTAGATGTAATAGTGTTCTTCTCCTCACGTACCCCATAAACTGATTAGAAGAACTTTACCAGAGGTCCAAGAGTTATGGGGGACCAATATAGTTACTGAAAACTAATCTTAAGGTATCATGTAGAACCACATACCATGCCAGAGGATAAGGTGACCTTGAGAGGTCATCATTCTTCAATCTGATGTCGTCTATGAACACAAATCATGGAGGAACCTTGATATTATGGTCTCTGGGCTTTCTTGAGGAGGTACGCTGGAGCGACTAACATTCCTAGCAAAAGGATGTGTGACTAAGGTCTATTGCAGTCCCACAACATACTATTAAGGGAAATGGAGGTTCTGAATGATTGCAGTCTTCTTAAGCTCTGAGGTCATCCTTGAGACCCTTGGCCAATTTTAGGGGCAGTTGGGAATTCGGAAGAGATTTTAAAAAAACAATGTGAAATAGGGTATAATTAATGACCCTTGTTGCTTCTTGAAAAGGTTACAAGGGGAAAAACTTATCCTCTATGCAAGTTAGAGGTAAAGTTATAACTATCCACTTAAGATTACCATCATCATTAGATGATATTGGGAAGGATCTTGCACGTGGATGAGGACTAGTGTTGGAGGCTGAGTTCTTTGATGTAATTGAGGCGTCTAATTTTTGGGGATAATCGTGACCAAAACCCTAGGCCTTAGAGGCTATAAAAGAGCCTACTGGGATGAGCAAAACTCTTCACTGCTAACTTTTATTTTCTCTCTTTTTCTTTAAAACTTCCTTAAGTAAGTGAGACTTTATTTGAGTAAGCACACAATGTAATTCAGAAAAATTCCCCCTTTCGAAGTATTAAACCCTAAGTTCTTACCTATTGTAGGGCCTCTTGTTTCTTTACTTCCAGGTGGATCAATTCTGCCTAGAATAATGGTGATGAACTATGAGGCATTATTTAAGTGAGCCTTTATTTGAGTAAGCACACGATGTAATTTAGAAAAGTTTACCCTTCCGAAGTCTTGAACCCAAAGTTCTTACCTATTGTAGGGCCTCTTGTTTCTTTACTTCCAAGTGGTTCAATTTTTCCTGGAATAATGGTGATGAACTATGAGGCGATATTTAACCCCTATATTTTAGGTGGTGCTCAATATGCCTCATAACTAATTTGGCCTGGTCCTGAGAGACATATCAAATTCCAGAAAATTTCGTTTTGAGTGTCGCAAAGTCTAACAAGAGGGAAAACAACATGACGGACATCCATGTGTGATTAAATGAGTTGTTCCTTGAATATAGGGCTAGATTCCCCTACCCCCTACTTATGGTCAATATATTTAAGGCTATCAGCATAGTCCCTCTTCTCAATTAGTAGCCAATTCGTTGGGGACTTTGATGGCCACAGTCTTGGCCTTTCGAGAGACTAGTGGAAGAATGTTTGATATCCCTCCTTCCCAATTATTTAAATTTTACAGGGTTCAATAATAAATCAAGCCAACCGGAAAAAAAAACTAAACTACTTAGCCATTAGGCCAAACACGGTGAGCTTTGGGAGCAAGCACAGTGCCCCAAAAAATTATAGAGAAAAGTTCTTCTTCATTGGGGAATCATGGGCCACCCTAAACCTTGCTAATTCCATTGGCTTCCCCACCCTTTGGTTGACTCCTCCATCAGTGAGTAAGTCGATTTTCATTTCTTCACTTGAAATGAATTTTTTTTAAGATCTGAAGTCTTTAATTACCTTTTTCAGTGGTTCCTAATCCTACCATATCGGAGTTTATTAGGATTACTGAGGCTCAAAAGTTAGCCTTCACTCCTTTCAAGGTCCTTGTTACCACCAAGTGCCTCTTTAACTGTGGGCTGGGACTTGATCCCACTCCCCTAATATTAATAGGAATCCTTAAGTCCCTTAAGATCATTATAGAGACCGCACTAGAGTCGTGGCTTAAGGCTTCAATTTCCCAGAAGTGGAAGGTCGTGACTGTAGTTTCAATTAAGGTTCATGAGGCTGTAAAGGTGATGATGTCCAAGCTAAGAATGGAGATGACTTTCCAAAGGTTGTGGGGGCATGTGCTTCAGCTAATGAGCCTATTTTGATTTCTGATTACTCTCCTTACAAGTATTTTGGCCCAGTCCTTTTTATTTTCTTTATTAGTTATTTGGTAGCAAATTCTGACCTCTATTTGATTCAACAAATGAACAAGGGGAAAGGGAATCCTTGTTGAGGTTGTGATCAATAAAAGGAGGAGGTCTAAGACCACCAAACGCCTAAAATTTGATTCTATGGTGGACATTCTAACTCCTAGGATTAAACTGGTAGAGGAGGTCGATTTGGGGTCTTGCCCTTTTAAAGTGTCAATTATGGTGCTTGATAATACCCTTCCTTAATACAAGTAAAAATGAGGGTAAGTGGGACTTCTAGATTAACCAAACAAGATACTTCTAATCCAAGAGACTTTCAACCCTTAGTCTCATGGGATGAAGTTGTGGAGAAGGTCATACCCTCCCAAGGGGATGGTAATTTACAGGGGCGGATGAGGTTCCTAGTATACCAAGGGAATTGACCCTTATGTCTCAACAGTGAAGACCTTTTTGCACTTAAAAAATAGCTCTAACATGGCGTCCACTCTTGGTGGCATAGGTACCCCTGCTAATGTCGAGGTAGTGGTCCACTTGATGGTCAAAGTATACGCATATTTTCTTAAACACTTCCTTAGATTTCTTAATTCCATGTTCTTATATATTTTCCTCTTATAGGCTCAGCACCTGCACGAATTCCTCTTGGTGGAGGCACTCGATGGAAATAGAAAATGGAAAAAGGATAACGAGATGGACAACAGTTGGGACCTCACTCAATAACACTTGGAGTGAACAATCAGTGGTTAGAAGCTAAAGATAAAGTATTTTGAGGGCAATAAGGACATTTCAAACACTCAGGTTTCTCTTTTGGAAATGGAGAAGCTCTCTAATGAGAAGAACCTTAGAGACAGTGCCTATCTACTGGTCTCTACTCAAGAGTCTTTATCCAATGTTAGGGAGACGCACCCCTTGATCAGGTTGATCTCCTAGTGACAATAAAGGTTCTTCTAGTCCAGAGGAATGAGATCCATATATTTAAATGTAGGCTCTTTTGACTTGATAATAAGGTGGGTCTCCTGAGGCAGTTTGTCAATGACTTGTCTACCTAAAAGGAAAAGTTGGCCTCTCAAGGTTAAGATCTTTAAAAGAGTTATGCTAAGAACCTGGCCCACTAAGAAGCACTTTAAGGGTTAGTCTGTACCGCGATTTAAAGTCAGCTGGATGGATACCGATAATCCAAAGTCTTTAAGAGGAACCTCTTTAAGAATTTTAGAACTAACTTTGAAGCCTACATGGATAAGGTTCAGATGTTGTTCCGTGAGGTATATGTCTATGGCCTATTCCCCAAAGCCCCTGAATCTGAGGAGGAAAGTTCTAATGACAAAGGAATATGTGGTAATGAAACTGATGATACCTCTGTTCTTAAAGCCCAAGGAGGATAAACCTCAAAAGAGACCTCTGCCTTTATACCCTTAACCAGTGAAGACCTTATGAACCCTAAATACTCCCACCTTGATAGGCTTTTACGTAATCATTTTTTGTAAGATGTCTGTTGGTCGTTAGAAAATCTTTGTAATATCCATTTTCACCCATAACTAAAAAGGTATTTTTGCATGGAGTTTGTGTTCTTTTTAAATCTTCACTTCAAATATTCTTTACTTTTTTATTTGCCAATGATTTTTTCTGTATTCCTGAGATATGCCCAGGATGTAGTACCCCCTTAGACCCCAAGATGGCTTGGTATAAAAAACATTAGGGATGCGATTTGTTAGAGCAACCTTCAGGGTCCTAAAACCTGAAGACATGTAGTTTCTAAAGTTGAGACTGAGGTTTTGTGGTGGGTCTCTAGACCTTAGAACCATCACTCTTAATTTTTGCACTTTTTAGAACTAGGAGACAATAATTTTTTACCAATTCTTATCCCCCAAAATTTATGGGCGTAAATGTCCAAATATAATACTTGTAATGGTTCCCGATACCTTGGGCTTAATATTTGAATTTTTGGAAGTCCTTATAAGGGTCTGAGACCTCCAAAATAAAAGAATTTAGAATCTGAAGTCCTTATAGGGGTCCTAAGACCAACGGTCTTATAAAAATTCTTTAACCTAAAGTCCCACAAAAGGTCATAAGACCTTTAAACTTAGGTGACTTTAAAATTTTTGAAGTTCTTTTAAGGGTATAAGACCTCCGGGCTGAAAGAATTTGGAATCTTAAGTCCTTTTAAGGGTACTAAGACCTCCAAACTTATAAAAATCTTTAACCTGAAGTCCCACAAAGGGTCATAAGACCTCTGAACTTCAGTGAGTTTGAAATTTTGAAGTCCTTATAAGGGTTTGGGACCTTCAGACTGAAAGAATGTTCAATCTGAAGTCCTTACAAGGGTCCTAAGACCTATGGACTTAGACAAAATATTTAACTTGAAGTCCCATAGAGAGTTATAAAACCTCTGAACATATGTAAGTTTGATCATTTTAAAGTCCTTTTAAGAGTCTAAGACCTTTACACTAAAGAATTTTGAATCTGAAGTTCTTATAATGGTCCTAAGAACTCTGAACATAAAAAAAATATTTAACCTGATATCCCATAAAAGTATCTTGAGACCCATGAACATATGTAGGTTTGAAAATTTTGAAGTCCTTGTAAGGGTTTGAGACCTTCAGACTGAAAGAATTTGGAATTTAAAGTCCTTATAAGGGTCCTAAGATCTACGGACTTAGAAAAGATATTTAACTTATAATCTTATAATGGGTTATAAGATCTTTGAACTTAGGTAAGTTTCAAATTTGTGAAGTCCTTGTAAGGTTATGAGACCTACGGATAAATAGAATTTGGATTCTGAAGTCCTTATAAGGGTCCTAAGATCTCCGAACTTTAGGCCTTATGCCTTTGCTCTATTAATGCTGAAGGTTTAGGCCTTTTTATGTTATTGAACACAAACCCCCAAAATTTTGAAAACAAAAGTTTTTCTCAAAAGTTACATCTAAGGGGTGTAAGGTTTGTACAAATATATGTGAAAGAAAATATTTTGATATAAGGAGTTAGGCTGTTTATGGGTCCTCGAACCTTAGCTTTTGCAAGCACAGATGAAAATATCAATAATCCCTCTAGTTTTTTATGGGTTAAGAGACCATTGACCATGCTTCTAGGGTTGTTTAAACATAGCAATATTGTCTTTTTGGGTTATAAGATCATTAACTATTATTCTTAATCTAAGGCTGAAATCCTCATAACTCTTTAAAGAAACTATGATTGGATACATCATGAGTGACAATTATTTTTTTCATTTACAATAGTAGAGTACGTGATTTACAATTTTTCTCATGATATGGTGCACATCTCCCAATGCCTCTATTGCTTTCTACGTCCAACCTCCAATTGGACTCCAAGTTGTGAGGGAAACTACCCTTATCTTTCAGGGTATAGATGTCCAAATTTATTAACTCTATGCTCACGCTTTGGTGGTTTTGGATGTAAGTCCTCTTATAAGACCTTAGAAGTTTTTTAGACCTTTGCCAGAGCTTCTGTCAAACCATGTTGGGCGTTGAGGGACTTCTTTTGGTCATTAATGGAAGTAATGTATCATTCCCCAAGCTTTATTTTTCTGGTCTCCAAAGATATTTCCCACTCTCTTAGAGTTTGGGAACCTCATCATCGGTCTTCATATTAAGATCAAAGTTTCCATGTCATTAAGAGATGTTCTACCCATGGTGACATTGAAGGCCGTGGGGATGTCCACCACTATAAACTTGTTCCAAATGGTTGTTCAGTAATCTTTGGAACCAATGTGGAATTCCCCATGTCATTCAGGATCCTCCTTATGTTGGCATTTCCTATGATGGTTATGATCACAAAGTATTGTCATGAGGTAACCGAACCCTCTTGAGGTAAAATTCTGGGAAAATCATTATTAGAATCTTCATGGTGGCCTAGTGTGGGAGAAAGACATGGTTTATTTGAATTCTTTCATGCTTGAGGCTCTAGAGGCGGGCCTTTTTGTCGGTGGCAGAAAGACCACCTCTGAAAACCCCCTTAAAAGTGCATTGTGTTCCAATACGAGGAACATCATCTATATTCCCGGAGGGACTCTCAAACTTTTTATTCTAAGTGGGGCGGATTGATGGGATTCCACATCTTCTGAGATCCAATAAAGTTACAAACAAAGGATCTTCATATTCTGTGAAGCTTGGAATGGTCCTTGGTTTAAGCTTATCAAACCAATGCCTAGTTTTTCCTCTCAAGGTAGCAAGAAAGGTTTGTCACAGGACCTCATCTCGGGTGTCGTAGAGGAGCATGAGTGACCTGTAGGTTTCCAAGTGGTCGATGAGGTCCTTGGACCCATCAAATGGCTCAATATTAGGCCTCCACTACACATACACGGAAATTTACAAGTGTTTTAAACACTTGAAAAGGACCTTTGCAATGGTTCAAAATCGTTGCAAATTCTTCCATTACAAAATCGTATTTGCAACCGGTTTTTAGGAATGAATTTCTAGTTTGGATAACTGTTGCAAAAATAATGGCAAAAGTTTTGAACCATTATAAGGATATATTTTGCAATGGTTTTGAAGCGATGCTAATTTTTTGTTTGTAACGGTTCAAAATCGTGGCAATATATAATAGGCTAAACGGTTCAAAACACTTACAGTGCTAAATATATATATTATTTTGCAACGGTTCATAACATTTCCAAATAGTAATATGTAAACAAAAAATGTTCCTCTCTACAAGTGTTATGAACCATTAAATATAACTTAAAATATAAAAAAAATTATCCACCGCAGGCTATTGTGACACCCCGCCTAATTAAATACCGGGCGATCACTCCTTTATTAAATTAAAATCAAGGTGAACAGTTGGTTCATTATTAGCATCACTGTCGTAAAATAAATTTTTCCAATTTAACACCCTAAAATAATTAAGCTAAGTGTCAAAACCATTTTTATACATACTTTCCAAAATTTTATTTAAAGAAAAATCATTTCTTTTATTAACAACATTCAATAAGTAAGAATCACACCACATTAAATTCTGCAACATAATCCAATTAATTTAATACATTCGTCAATCGAATGTCAACATACGAAAGTTAAAGTCACACATCCAAACTGAAAAAATCCCGTAATAACAATACTGGAAATAACTGAAATACAAATGTCCAATAACAACGGAATAATGGAAAGAGCTACACATTCCCAACTAGATGAAAGTACTAAGAGTGGATCCGAATGAACAAAGTCATCTAATCAAGAGACCTGGAACTCCCACCTAAGTTGCAGCATGTTCCTTCCAAGGGATCCTAAGCAAGACGCCCCTATGGCTGGGCACCTGTAATACATACATATATATACAAGAGAGAGAGAGAGAAAAAGAAACGGGTCATAGCCCGATAGTGTGTTTGATTTAAAATACGTTTAGCAAGTATTTAAATTGATACAGGCCAATGCAACAACATATTAGTGCGACACTCTCTTGAGAAATTCTCACCTCTCTTCTAGTGTGCACTCCTATCGCACTAACCCTCCTAATGGTTTATCTCATCATATAACACGCTATCTTTCCCCAATGATTTAACTTATCTTAGGTATTTCGCAGGATTCAAAATTTAACGATACAATTGTTTGAAAAGAATATTTCAATTAATAACCAAAGTTCTCATTTTAACTTTATTAGTCAATAAAGTTTTCCAGTGTCATATTATACTTTCTCAAAACAAGTATTTACAATTTGAGTCATCAACCATATCCTACATATCAATTCACGGTAGGTAGTTCCAAATTTCAGAATTTCATATATATATTAACTACTCGTATAATATATATATTATAACAGCACCCCAAATAAACTATGGTGCGGGCATACTCTACTATCCAAAACCCCATATCACTCATATTAAGGGGAATACAATCGAAATCACTCTCGAATTGTATTAACACATACACAAACAAAATTGAGGCGAAGAATAGATTCCAAGTCTCTAAGAGGATGGCACATGCCTGCATCTCTTAGGACCGTCTGAACTATCACGTCGATAGCCTGTACCAAGGACATCTATCTTCTAGGGTACAAGTCAATATCACCCATAAAGGTCCCATCGAGATAAGACTGTCCCAGCGCGGTAACCTCAGGGATAGCAAGTAGCGTGGGCATGATTTTCACACATAGATAGCTTATGCATACACAATCATATAACTATACTAATATTACCATATCCATATTAGGTATATTCTCAAATCCCATAATTACGACTTTTATCCATATTATCATATTTTAGTAAACACTTATAACGGTTCGTTTCTAACCTGGATTCGGTATTATTCCAACGTACCACACAACTCTCATGGCTTTATTCTCTAAATTATAAAATTCAGTAGGTATACACATTTGTCCCAAAGTAACTCTCTTACGTGTCTCTCTCTTTAAATCATAAATTCACCGACCCTTATGTAATTATCCCAAAATACAATCTTAGCCCGTCATCAAGGGTCCCAAAATTTATTCACATGTCCTACTGGTCTTCCCTATCTCCCAAAATATTTTATTAAGGATGCCCAAGAATTATCTCACAATAAATTGAATTTAACTCATTTAAAAAGGGAAATAGGAGTCTGCCAGGAGGGGTCGATCGATCGAGGTCTGGGGCTCGATTGATCGAACCTTCGATCGATCGAAGCTCTATGCTCGATCGATCGATCAAGCAGGTATTTCGATTTCTGCAGAATTGCAGTTACTCGTTCTACCACTTTTCTTCATCCAAATCCATATTTTCCAAACCCAAACGTCCCAAAAATTCTACTACTAACATTATAACAATATACCAGATGTTTATAACGTAAGGCATGTACATTTCTATCATTTAAACATGGATTATCAACCCAAAATTTCATCTAATTATCAAGAACCCTAAAATTTCCTTAAACAGGTTTCTAACGAATTTTCTCCAGAATTTCCTTCTTATAATCATCAAAATTTCGTGGTTAATTTCCTCTACATGGCAAGGGTTTCCAGAATCATCATATAAACCAATACTACATGGATTTTCCTATCACAGATTGGGTTTTCTTCCATTAAAACTCAACCTAATTACTCCTAAACTAATATGAAAGATGCATTAACGAAATAAGCAAGATAAACACATGCATGGGATTTTCGACGTTCTGATTTGCAGACGTTTTTGGTGTGGTTGCGTAGCCCGTTGCGCGATCTACGCGTTGGTGGTGGTGGCGGTGCAAACGGTTGGATTTCGGGCCTTGAATTTGCCTTGAGAGCTCCCTCCTTCCTCTCCTATGGCCGTCACTTGTGTTTAGAGTTTCTAACCCTAGATGACAATCCAGATATCTGATATAACCCTTTGGATTTTCGTGGGTTTAATTACGCATAAATGTGAAATGTCCAAAATGCCCTCCCGGGGTACCACTTAGTCCTAAAAACGCCCCGAGACCCAAACTAAACCCCCGGGTACACTTTTCTGACTATCTCGACCCTTTCGGACGCGTTGGCACACTCAAAATGACCATACGAACGACTTATAAAATATTCACTTTTATTTATCAATATTTAGTCCCGACGCGACACGGGCGCGTCCTGATTCAAATTTCCAAAATTGTCATTTTATTCACTCGTGACATTCAATATAATCAATATCATATATTACTTTGATCATTAGTAATATTCAACAAATTTCCCATAATTACTAACTCTCTCACGTTAATAATTATAACGTAATTAATATTCGGATTTTTATTAAATAATTAACTCACATTAAATTGAATAAATCCCCAAATTAATATTGCATAAAAGAACGGGGTATCTTCCCCCCTAATAACGGAATTTCGTCCCGAAATTCGGAAAACAAGGCATACCTGGTAAGAACAAATCTGGATATCTCTCGCGCATATCGGCCTCGCGCTCCCAAGTGGATTCCTCCACATTGTGGTGCTCCCACTGGACCCGTACAAGTGGAACTATCTTTGACCTCAATCTCCTTTCACTGTAGTCTAGGATAGCCACCGGTCTCTCCTCGTAAGAGCTGTCAGGTTGTAGGTCTATCTCATCTATTGCAATGTGAGTATGGGCCATATCATCCCGAAGATACCGTCTCAATGACGAGATGTGGAATACATCGTGAATGCGATGCAAATGTTCTGGCAGTCCCAATCTGTATGCTACCGGCCCAATCCTCTCGATTATGGGAAATGGTCCCACGTACCTCGGAGCCAACTTCCCCTTCTTCCCGAACCTCATCACTCCCTTCATAGGAGATACACGCAATAACACTTGGTCCCCCACATTAAACTCTCGGAAGAATCGTTTCGCATTGGCGTAGCTCTTCTGCCTGTCCTGGGCAACCCGAATGCGACTCCTGATCATCTCAATCCTCGCGGAGGTTTCCTGAGTTACCTTCGGTCCTAGCATCTTGTTATCCCCTACCTCGAGCCAACAAGTTGGGGGACGACAAGGCCTGCCATACAAAGCCTCAAATGGAGCCATGCCAATCGTGAAGTGATAAGAGTTATTATAAGCAAACTCTACCAGTGGAAGATGTGGCTCCCAACCTCCTCCAAAATCAAGAACACACATGCGTAGCATATCCTCTAACATCTGATTAGTACACTCTGTCTGTCCATCTGTCTGTGGGTGGTAAGCTGAACTCAACCTCAACTCAGTACGCATAGCCTCCTGAAAGCTTTCCCAAAAACGTGACACGAAAATCTTGTCCCTATCTGACACAATATTCAGGGGCACCCCGTGTAATCTGATAATCTCAGCGATGAACAACTGAGCATACTGACCCGTGGTATAATCTGTCCGCACCGGCAGAAAATGAGCCACCTTGGTCAAACGGTCTACAATCACTCAGATAGAATCGTGGCCCCGCTGTGATGTAGGCAACCCTGTAATAAAATCCATGGAAATACTCTCCCACTTCCACGCGGGTACTTCCAATGGCTGAAGCAATCCTAACGGTTTCTGGTGGTCCACCTTTACTAGTTGGCAGGTAGAACACTTGGACACGAACTCGGCGATGTCCTTCTTCATCCCACTCCACCAGTATTGTCGCCTCATATCCTAGTACATCTTATCGCCTCCCGGATGTACTACAAATCGGGACCCATGAGAATGAGTCATCACTTCATGATGGAATTCTGCTCCTTCTGGAACCACCAATCTCCCATTAAACCGCAAACCTCCATCAGAACTAACAGAATAGGACTCAGCACCCTCGGCTAGAAGTCGCACAATCTGCTCCTGGCAAAATGGGTATGTGGTCTGTGCCTGTATCACCCTCGTAACAATCTCAGGTGTGATTGACATCACGGATATGAAAGAACGTGTTACTGCATCCTGGTGACCCAACTCCTTCCACTTTGCTTTCCAGACGTCTGCTACCTCGTCTACCGGTCTACGACTCAACGCATCAGCAACTACGTTGGCCTTCCCCGGATGATACTATATATCGAACTGGTAGTCCTTCACAAACTCTAGCCATCTGCGCTGACGCATATTCATCTCTCACTGAGTGAACAGGTACTGCAACGACTTGTGGTCTGTGAACAAACGGAATTTCTCTCCTAACAAATAGTGCCTCCATATCCTCAATGCAAAGACGACTACTGCTAACTCCAGGTCGTGGGTGGGGTAATTCTTCTCATGTGGCTTAAGCTTGCGGGAGGCAAAAGCTATAGCCTTCTCTTCCTGCTGAAGTACTCCACCAAGTCCCCGTAAAGAGGTGTCGGTGTAAACCAAGTACTCCGCAGCCGGCTTTGGTAAAGCAAGAACTGGTGCTGAAGTAAGCTTGTCTTTCAGCTCGTCGAAAGCCAATTGACAAGTATCATCCCAAACATATGGTACCCATTTGCGAGTCAGGTTCGTCAATGGACCCGCTATTTTGGAGAATCCCCGAATGAATCTCCTGTAGAATCCGGCTAACCCCAAGAAACTACGCACCTCCGTCGGTGTCGTGGGATGTCCCCATTCCCTCACCGCCGACACTTTACTCGGGTCAACTGCTATCCCCTGTTCAGAAACAACATGCTCCAAGAACTGTACCTCTCGCAACCAGAATCCACACTTCTCGTACTTAGCATACAACTGATGCTCTCGCAAGGTTTGAAGAACCTGCCTCAAATGCTCGGCACGCTCCTCCTCGGAGTGTGAATATATCAAAATGTCATCTATGAAAATGATGACAAACTGATCCAAGAACTCTCTGAATACTCGGTTCATCAAGTCCATGAAAACGGCTGGAGCATTTGTGAGTCCAAACGGCATCACCCGGAACTCATAAGACCCATATCTCGTCAAGAAAGCAGTCTTCGAAACATCCTGCTCTCTAATACGTAGCTGATGGTACCCCGACCTCAGATCTATCTTCGAAAATAAAGTTTCTCCCCTCAGCTGGTCGAACAGATCATCGATTCAAGGCAACGGATATTTATTCCGTATCGTGACCTTTTCAGCACCCGGTAGTCCACACACAATCTCAGTGAACCATCTCTCTTCTTCACAAACAAAACTGGAGCGCCCCAAGGTGAGGTACTCCTACGAATGAAGCCTTGACCTAACAGCTGCTCTATCTGATATCGTAGCTCTCGCATCTCTGCCAGAGCCATACGGTACGGTGCGCGTGCTATAGGTCTCGTATCTGGCAATAAATCTATGACAAAGTCTATCTCTCGACTGGGGGTAAGCCTGGTATTTCCTGAAACACATCGGAATACTCACGAACAACTGGAATCGAGTCTAACGGGATTTCAAACTCATTAGAGGTATCCTCCTCTATTTAATATAAATGAGCGGTAGAACCTCTCTCTGGGCGAGGCATCGCCACTACAAACATCTCTTGCCCCGGAATGGCAAAAATAATGCTCCCACCGAAGCAATCAATCATGGCTCTATAAGTTGCGAGTCAATCCATACCAATAATAACATCATGCCCATGCATATCTAAGACTAACATGTCTGCAGGTAATACCAAACTACCAATCTCTACCCCCACTCCTCGGCATATAAAGAAAAGTGAACCATTCCCCAGTGGTGAGTCTACCTACGTTACAGTGCTCTCTACTGTGGTTAATAACCCTAAGGTCTTCGCATAATATGTAGCTATAAAATAATGTGTTGTCCCAGTAACAAACAAAATTCGACCCAAAGTTTCATGGATAGAAAACATACCCCAAATCGCGGGTGGTGCCTGTAGGGCGGCTGCCTGGTGGACATTATAGATATGTCTGTACTGTAAATGCCCCTGATGCACTGGAGCTACTGGAAAGGTTGGTAGGCCTAGTACCTGAGTTGGTGCTGGGAGAGCGATTGGAAAAAGTGGCCCCTGTGGATCATTACGGGCACCCTGCTGTTGTGGGGCCCTAACACTCTCTGGGCAATCCTGGCGTTTATGGCCATGCGTGCCACACATGAAACATCGGCCTCTGAAGTTTCTCCCCCTCTGACCCTGCTGCTGTCGGTGTCGGCCTTGCTGACTTGGGACTTTATTCCTCTTTCGAAACTGTTTTATTTTACCACGTTGTTGACTAGAACTGACTTGGTCTTGGGTAATTTTTTTTCGCAATTTCGGTGTCTTCGCACATTTGTCAGCTTTAGTCACATGCATTTGGTTAACCTCTCTAGGTATTTTGCCTCCTTTAAGTTGTAGGCTGCGTTCTTGGTATTGTAAAACTGCAGTGGTAACTGCTTGTGCCACGATACCTGCTAACTCGGCGGTTGATATTTTCTCTGGGGATACCTGAGGTATGAGTCGATCTTGCTCGTTGACTCCCTTAACCGTTTTAGCTAGTTCTTCTTGACGGTCCATCTGAAAATTTAAATAAATTTGGATGAGTTCATAATTCAAATAAACAAATCGCAGAAGTACGAATTCCCAATGTATAGAGATGAACACAACATTCCTAGTATTTAGGGCTCTATATCAAAGAAAGAAACGCTGAAAGCATAATAGGCCGCACAGATCCTAAAGGACACTAAAACCTGATGCTCTGATACCACCTGTGACAACCCGCCTAATTAAATACCGGGCGATCACTCCTTTATTAAATTAAAATCGAGGTGAACAGTTGGTTCATTCTTAGCATCACTATCGTAAAATAAATTTTTCCAATTTAACACCCTAAAATAATTAAGCTAAGTGTCAAAACCATATTTATACATACTTTCCAAAATTTTATTTAAAGAAAAATCATTTCTTTTATTAACAACATTCAATAAGTAAGAATCACACCACATTAAATTCTGCAACATACTCCAATTAATTTAATACATTCGTCAATCGAATGTCAACATACGAAAGTTAAAGTCACACATCCATATCAAAGAAAGCAACGCTGAAAGCATAATAGGCCGCAAAGATCCTAAAGGACACTAGAACCTGATGCTCTGATACCACCTGTGACACCCCGCCTAATTAAATACCGGGCGATCACTCCTTTATTAAATTAAAATCAAGGTGAACAGTTGGTTCATTCTTAGCATCACTGTCGTAAAATAAATTTTTCCAATTTAACACCATAAAATAATTAAGCTAAGTGTCAAAACCATTTTTATACATACTTTCCAAAATTTTATTTAAAGAAAAATCATTTCTTTTATTAACAACATTCAATAAGTAAGAATCACACCACATTAAATTCTGCAACATAATCCAATTAATTTAATACATTCGTCAATCGAATGTCAACATACGAAAGTTAAAGTCACACATCCAAACTGAATAAATCCCATAATAACAATACTGGAAATAACTGAAATACAAATGTCCAATAACAACGGAATAATGGAAAGAGCTACACATGCCCAACTAGATGAATGTACTAAGAGTGGATCCGAATGAACGAAGTCGTCTAATCAAGAGACCTGCAACTCCCACCTAAGTTGCAGCGCGTTCCTTCCAAGGGATCCTAAGCAAGACCCCCTGTGGCTGGGCACCTGTAATACATACATATATATACAAGAGAGAGAGAGAAAAAGAAACGGGTCAGAGCCCGATAGTGTGTTTGATTTAAAATACGTTTAGCAAGTATTTAAATTGATACAGGCCAATGCAACAACATATTAGTGCGACACTCTCTTGAGAAATTCTCACCTCTCTTATAATGTGCACTCCTATCGCACTAACCCTCCTAATGGTTTATCTCATCATATAACACGCTATCTTTCCCCAATGATTCAACTTATCTTAGGTATTTCGCAAGATTCAAAATTTAACGATACAATTGTTTGAAAAGAATTTCAATTAATAACCAAAGTTCTCATTTTAACTTTATTAGTCAATAAAGTTTTCCAGTGTCATATTATACTTTCTCAAAACAAGTATTTACAATTTGAGTCATAAACCATATCCTACATATCAATTCACGGTAGGTAGTTCCAAATTTCAGAATTTCATATATATATTAACTACTCGTATAATATATATATTATAACAGCACCCCAAATAAACTATGGTGCGGGCATACTCTACTATCCAAAACCCCATATCACTCATATTAAGGGGAATACAATCGAAATCACTCTCGAATTGTATTAACACATACACAAACAAAATTGAGGCGAAGAATAGATTCCAAGTCTCTAAGAGGATGGCACATGCCTGCATCTCTTAGGACCGTCTGAACTATCACGTCGATAGCCTGTACCAAGGACATCTATCTTCTAGGGTACAAGTCAATATCACCCATAAAGGTCCCATCGAGATAAGACTGTCCCAGCGCGGTAACCTCAGGGATAGCAAGTAGCGTGGGCATGATTTTCACACATAGATAGCTTATGCATACACAATCATATAACTATACTAATATTACCATATCCATATTAGGTATATTCTCAAATCCCATAATTACGACTTTTATCCATATTATCATATTTTAGTAAACACTTATAACGGTTCGTTTCTAACCTGGATTCGGTATTATTCCAACGTACCACACAACTCTCATGGCTTTATTCTCTAAATTATAAAATTCAGTAGGTATACACATTTGTCCCAAAGTAACTCTCTTACGTGTCTCTCTCTTTAAATCATAAATTCACCGACCGTTATGTAATTATCCCAAAATACAATCTTAGCCCGTCATCAAGGGTCCCAAAATTTATTCACATGTCCTACTGGTCTTCCCTATCTCCCAAAATATTTTATTAAGGATGCCCAAGAATTATCTCACAATAAATTAATTTAACTCATTTAAAAAGGGAAATAGGAGTCTGCCAGGAGGGGTCGATCGATCGAAGCTCTATGCTCAATCGATCGATCAAGAAGGTATTTCGATTTCTGCAAAATTGCAGTTACTCGTTCTACCACTTTTCTTCATCCAAATCCATATTTTCCAAACCCAAACGTCCCAAAAATTCTACTACTAACATTATAACAATATACCAGATGTTTCTAACGTAAGGCATGTACATTTCTATCATTTAAACATGGATTATCAACCCAAAATTTCATCTAATTATCAAGAACCCTAAAATTTCCTTAAACAGGTTTCTAACGAATTTTCTCCAGAATTTCCTTCTTATAATCATCAAAATTTCGTGGTTAATTTCCTCTGCATGGCAAGGGTTTCCAGAATCATCATATAAACCAATACTACATGGATTTTCCTATCACAAATTGGGTTTTCTTCCATTAAAACTCAACCTAATTACTCCTAAACTAATATGAAAGATGCATTAACGAAATAAGAAAGATAAACACTTGCCTGGGATTTTCGACGTTCTGATTTGCAGACGTTTTTGGTGTGGTTACGTAGCCCGTTGCACGATCTACGCGTTGGTGGTGGTGGCGGTGCAAACGGTTGGATTTCGGGCCTTGAATTTGCCTTGAGAGCTCTCTCCTTCCTCTCCTATGGCCGTCACATGTGTTTAGAGTTTCTAACCCTGGATGACAATCCAGATATCTGATATAACACTTTGGATTTTCGTGGGTTTAATTACCCATAAATGTGAAATGTCCAAAATGCCCTCCCGGGGTACCACTTAGCCCTAAAAATGCCCCGAGACCCAAACTAAACCCCCGGGTACACTTTTCTGACTATCTTGACCCTTCCGGACGCGTTGGCGCACTCAAAACGACCATACGAACGACTTATAAAATATTCACTTTTATTTATCAATATTTAGTCCCGACGCGACACGGGCGCGTCCCGATTCAAATTTCCAAAATTGTCATTTTATTCACTCGTGACATTCAATATAATCAATATCATATATTACTTTGCTCATTAGTAATATTCAACAAATTTTCCATAATTACTAACTCTCGTCACGTTAATAATTATAACATAATTAATATCCGGATTTTTATTAAATAATTAACTCACATTAAATTTAATTAATCCCCAAATTAATATAGCATAAAAATACGGGGTATTACATACTTCCCCCCTAATAACGGAATTTCGTCCCGAAATTCGGAAAACAAGGCATACCTGGTAAGAACAAATCTGGAGGAAGATGATTTATCTGATCATATATAATTTCAATTAAAATAACAAGTGCCATAAGAATCTTGTTTTCATGAGAAAGTATATAGGAAAAATGATAGGGAGTGGATACAAACATTTACTGTATAGAATAAGTAATATCATATGTTTATGGGTAAGTAGCATACCTGAGAAGAAATTCAAGGCTCCACAAAGGAACCGATAGTGAGAAGAAAAATGAAAGAGCAATCAAGTACTACAAGGGTGTTATTGACCCTAGTTCTTAACCCCTTTTCGCAACATATCAAAACAGATCCGAGCTCCACCATGTGGGTTCGGTCCTTCTGAATTGGGTTCCTACACCATAAATAGGTTGTACTTGTGTCACAAATATGAAATTAGAAAAAACATATCAAAGCTGCATCGCTCCCACTAATTCATCTTACTCATATATATATATATATATATATATATATATATATATATATATATATATAATGGCCTTAGTTGGTCAAGAGTTAGGCAGACTAGTCATCATTTCATGAAGCATGTAACTAAATCCCTCTTAGTACTTGTTATAAAACAAAAAAAAACTTATTATATACATACACACACTGACAAACAAAGGGTGGGGGGGGGGGGGGGGGGGGGAAATTCACTCACTGATTCTACCATTAACTACTAGTGAGGTGGCATATTTAGGGTGTCTATAAATAATGACAAAGATCATAACACAAATGACATTCAACTTTTAAAAAGTAAGTATATATTGTGCAGCAATTTAGTTTGTTCTCAACTGGTACTCTTAAAATATCATCCCTGGCTATATCATATTACTACTCCCCTACCTCATAAGTTATTGAAGCTCAACTATACTCATGTTACTTTTCCCGATCTTTACCTACACGATAAATCAGAGAATAATTGTTTGATCAGTATGATAATGATTATATTACTTACTGTATTGTTTAGACATAGTTCCCTGGAGCTATTTAACTGGATTGTTCTTTTTAACCTTTCAACACTAAATTCTAAATATCTATTTGAAGTGAAAGCTCTGTGAAACTTATTTTTTCTCTGTATTAATAAACATTGGAATAGTATGGCCATAGAAATAAAAACATCTCTGGATAGATTTCGTTTGTTTAAATATTTTAGATTATTGAAGTTGAATTCATGCAATTTGCAGTTTTACTGTTATTGTATCAGTAAACATTATTTCAATAAAACATTTAGGAGGTAACTTATCTTTTAAATGTTGATATTAGATTCGTGTTTATGGGTTAAAAATCCTAGTCCTGTCTACATATCACATAGAATTTGAATATTAATCTCATCGATCTCATAAGTATCATAACAAATACCATCATTCGAATCATTTTTTTGAGAAATACAAGACATCTAAGTCATCTAAGTAATTGATAAGAAACCACAAATTCATTCAATTATATCTACTTTTATCATAAACACGCCATGTAAGCATCAAGACCATTTTACATGGGCATTTCAGTCAAGTATGGATATATATAACCAAACCCGACATGAGTATAACTCAGCCCTCTTACCTCTTTCATAGTCACCTCCAAATAGAGCTGAACCTATAACCAATGAGGTTTTCCTAGTGACAAACGAGAAAATCATATTTTTCCACATTAACCAAAAAAACACATTGCACATATTCTTTAATAAAAACGAAACAAAATAATTCAATTTTCCTAGGATTTTCCTTTTCCCTTCATTCTCTCTTCTCAACACCACCACTGTTAACAAATGTCCTAGCTAGTAATGCCTATGGTTGCGAAAGTAGAGGCACAGAAGGGAAGGTAGTGATTTTTGTGACCGATGTAGGTGGCATGATTTTGGTAGGATAATGGATTGGTTGGTGTTTAGAAAGATAGATATGGGTTAGTGGTGTTTGCGGAATGGGGTCATGGGGAGAGAAGTTTTTGTTGTTGAGCAAGTAGTGGGCATCTTATGTCAAATTAAATGCGAAGTATGTAGGGAGATAAATTAAATAACACATTTACCTTTAATATTTGTTCTCTTGAATTTCACTTGACCATATTCAGTTTCACATTTAAATTATGTAAAATTCAAAGATCGTTTCACAATGTGGTGTAAACATTAGAGTTTGTGACAGAAAAGAAGAGTTGATAACGTTTTAAGAAGAGTGTAGAGAAAATAGGATAAAGAACTGAGTTTCTTTCATTAATTTGTGAGTTTGGGATAAAAGAAAAAGGTTCTTTCATCTTTGTTTTCAATTTGAGAAACAAAGGAGGGTTAGAGGTACTCGTATTATATTTGCAAAAAAAACAAAGTTGAAAGGCTAACAGATAAGAAGAGATGTATGAGTGTTAATGTATATACAAATAATTAATGACATCCATTCCTTTCCAATCCGAAGAGAAGTCTTTCATTAAAACTAACATTTCTTTATTCTCAATTATCTCTCGTTTTCACCTCATTAGACTCCCCAAAGAGAGGAAATATTCACTTATCTCCCTTTCTCGTCTTTTTCTCCAATTTTAGACTCCAAAACATGCAATAAGGATGAAAAGTATTATTTACCCACCTTTTCTTATGGATGCTAAGATAGTAATAGTTTCCATATAATGGCTAGTTCATTCATTAAACCAGTCTTAGGATACGTCATCTTCAAGTTACTTTTCTACCTTGATCTTTTTAAGAGCTTACTACTTCCTAAAGTCATAAACCACTTGCACATGCGACACACGGCTTAATTAAATACTCGGTGATCAGACCTTTATTAAATTAAAATAGAATATCCAGATTGGTTCATTCTTAACATCATTGTCGAAAAACTTTTTAATACTTACTAACCACCTAGTATTTGAAAAGTTGGTGTCAAAACTTAATCTTTTAATTATCATGCAGAGATTTTAAAACAATTAAATAATTTAACATCATGTTCACCATATTAAATTAATCAACACCACAATTAATGAATACAGAAACCAATAAAATATAACAAGAGTAAACACCCCAGTCTGAAACTCTAACACAATAATCCATAATCAAACGTCTAAAACCAACGACTGAAATAAAAGAAGTACATTGTCTCGGGAATAACTGTTAACAGAAGAGGGGAGACATGCCCGACTAAGATAAAATAAGGATGCATCGAATCTGAATTGAATGGAGGCGTCTACCAAGTAAATCCTACAATCGACCACAGGTATGGCAGCAACGACAAATGACAATGAACTCCTAAGCTGGGCCTCCATGTGGCTGGGCACCTATAATGGTTTTTATAAAAAAATAGATTTGGTAGAAAAGGGTCAGAGCCCGAGTAAAACATTTTTTTAAAAAAATCCAACAAGTATTTAAAATGCATAAATTAGCAGATGTTATATGCATGTTAGGTTCACTGCTCTCACTTAAGGTCGTCACCCCTCGACTAGTGTGCACGCCTACCGTATACTTCTAACCCGTCCTAGTTGTGTTACCCCGCCAGACTAGTTCGATTTAAGTATTTTACTTCATTTACTAACATCATGTGCTCATGTGTGTTACTCATACAATAATTTATTTTATATGATTATTGGATATTTAAACTTTCTCATATAATATTAATTTCTGGAAAACTTGTCTACATTTAGATATCACTATCATTCTCTACTACTAAGCACAAACAATAGGATTAAATCATAAGTATATATATAAAAATATATTTCACTCTAATTACATATATACTACTATAGCATCCCTACGCTGAGACATGTGGTGCATACAAACTCTGCTATCATGTCTTGGTACATCACGCACTGCATAAAGGACTGTTGGTTTGGTATATCTCTCAAACCATAAATAAAAATCACATATATTATAAGCGAATATGGTTCCAAGCCTAAGGGTTACATACATACCTACGCATCGATATGACCGCTGACTTATCATTCTCGCAGATAGGCCTTTCCTAGGTTCTATATTCTGAGGTACAAGTCAAATATCCCCCCAAAGGCTCATCAGGATATAATGCGGAAACCTCCCATGATAGAAAGCAACATAGGTATGTCATACACATAAGAAATCATGTAATAGGTATACACACACCCTATATATTATACATCCCATACATAGTATATATTTCTCTCTTGAATATCTCACGTACGATTCATTATCAATTATACTTATCATCATCGTATATTCCCGAGTATTTCTCGTCACTCAAAGTGTGTCATTTATTCTACACATAATATCATTAGGTAACAAACTCATATCCTACTGGTCTAAGTCTTCATTTCCCTCGAATTCCCGTGACTCGAATTATCCTTGAATTTAGTTTTTTCCTCTCGATTAAGCCTAATTAATTTAGCCATTAAATTCCCCTCATAGGGCCAAGCTGAAAACCCAACCTAGGCCTACTGGTATTTTAATATAATCATCTTTATATCTAAATTACATTTCACAAATAAATCCCAAACGATTTCAAAGGATTCTAAGCAAAAGGGGAAAAAGTGGCCAAAATTGGGCAACCAAATCGATGCATCGCCTTGCCAAATCGATTTGTCCAGGAACCGAATCGATTCATCCTCTACAGGTCTTCGTCTTCTTCGTTGTATACTTACGGGTTTCACCATTTTTAATCATCAAACCCTCAATTAATCATTCACAAACTCCCAACCATTTGTTCTAAACATTATATCAACATATATGAGTGATTTCTAACATATAAGAATCATCATAACACTAAAGAACATCATTAAATTGGATTAAATCAAAATTATTTTGTAAAGAACCCTAGTTTTTCCATTTTTCTTCAAGAACTTGACTCAACTCAGATTTATTCACACACTAATAGTTATAATTCATCAATTTCATTTTACCTACATCAAGGAATTAAACCTAACATGTATCTAAATCAAAAACCTCAATTTTATTCCCAAAAATTTATCAAAACTCTACATATTCATGGGTTTAATCATCCTATACTAACATGAATATCATACATGCTCAGAATTTAGCAAGATTAAACACTTGCCTTTAACAGTAGGTCTGATCCATTGAAGACGATGGGTATGGTGGTGTTCCTCTCCTTCCGATCTACGCAACGGTGGCGTTTGTGGTGTAAGGGGTACAACTATGGTGGTTCTAGCCTTGAAACTCCTCACCTCTACCTCGTATGGCTTCTATGTGACTTCTCTTTGTTTCTCACGTTTCTAACCCTAACTCCCTTCTCTT
The DNA here is from genome assembly GCA_949130495.1 of Sambucus nigra. Lineage (NCBI taxonomy): Eukaryota > Viridiplantae > Streptophyta > Magnoliopsida > Dipsacales > Adoxaceae > Sambucus > Sambucus nigra. The sequence goes on along the minus strand of OX422220.1, from coordinate 162,345,768 downwards.
ATTAGATATATTTCACTTAGAAAATTCGTGGGTATTATTACTCCAAAAATATAAATGACCAAAATGCCCTCATGGGATGCCGGTTTGGTCCAAAATTGACCCAGAACCCAAATTAAATCACCGGGTAGACTATTTGGATTATCTGAACCCTTTCAGACACTTTAGCGCCCTCGAAATGACCATTTGGGTGACTTAAAAATAAATTACTTTATATCTCATTAAATTTAGTCCCGACACGACTGACACGCGCGTCCCGACTTAATTATTGTGACTATCGTATTTTTTTCTCGCGGTAATTTTTTTATAAATTCAAAATCACATATTAATTTACTCACTAAGTAATTTTCAATATAATTCACATCAGTAAATACTAACCCTTGTCTCGCTAGTTAATATTTATTTTAATCTGAATTAATTATCAATTAATTTCTCTTATTTAATTTAATTAATCCCTCATTTAAATTTATAAAAATTCGGGGTGTTACAACTAAACTTTTATTAATGTCTATTTATATATGCATGAAAATAAGTTGTTGCTTTCATGGAGAAGCTTTGTTGGGCCAAGTACATTACAGTTTCAGCAGTAAACATTATGTATGACTAAAATGATAACCAAAATATAATAAGCATACAATAAACATGCCCAAAGTGAAGTTATATAACAAAATCGCAAAAAAAATACAAATTTATTAGAATATGGAAGATAACCATGTTAAACCAATATTACTAATTAGATAAAACTAAACAAAATTGATTAGATGTCACATATAAACTATTCAAAAAGTTCATTATTCAGTTTTTGTCTCCCAGTTCAACTTTAAAAAGCCTAATTTGTACGTAAATTTATCACGGTCCAAATTGACTAAAAAAAAGGAAATTACTTCGGCAAAACAATACTTACAGTGGTCCTTTGCTCGAAGTTGTTGTCAAGTCTTGCTAATACTAGGGAACATTCATGCTAAAACTGGCTCTTGAGACTAATCTTGACAAAGGGTCCTTCCACTCCTGCATATATGATATTTTTTCATCATTGTATTACATCACACGATGTAGTAGTACAAAAGGAAATACAAAAATGTACCTTGGTTTCAATAATCAATTACATGTCATTCCAATTAAAGTGTCAAATATATGTGGAAACTGCAAAGAAAACAACCAAGATTGAAGAATGATATTTGGGAACATCATATAATAATTTTGATGTAGAAAATATTGTATTGGTGTCATGTTTACTTCCTTTGGCACAAGCATCAGATAAGACTTGTTTGACATTATCCTTGGTCAAATCTAGGTGACGAAGTGATGTTGAAAATGGGTGGGACTGTGGTGAGGATCTCCGCCAGACACAAAGGTTTAGTGGTAATGTTGACCGTCTCGGACATGGATTTTCATTGTTAATGATCGGAAATGTCCCAGCCTTGGACCAGGGCCGTCTCAAGAAAAACTAGGTCCTAGGCTAGAAATTAATATGAACCCTTTATTATAAAAATTATTATATTATATTAAATATATGTTACATTTTCTCAATAATTTTTCTATAAAATAAATTAATTGAAATTTATTTTTCTTGCTTAATGAGATGCAAAATCATGAATTATATTTTTGTATTCAAGGTTTTCTACGATATTTTTTTCAATGGATAATATAGTTAACCCATTTAATCTTTCTTGCGACATAGCCAATCTTAAGTACGCCAAATATGAATATATTCACAAACAAATAGTAAATCTAGCCTAAAAAATACGACCTCTTCTAATTATTTCACATAAACAAACAAATACCAATATTATAGAACAATAGAATCTGGTCATAGCGATGTATATTCAGTCTGATTATTCGAACAAAAGAACAAAGTTCTCCAATTGAAAAAATAAATTTTCACTTTCAACCTGACAACATTTAAAAACATATTAATAGAATAATAATTTAAGTTTAACCAATTTCATAAAATAAAAAAGAGCAAAAAAGTAAAATAAAATATAATGACATTAACAATTTAATATACATATAGTATATATATATATATATATATATATATATATATATATATATATATATATATATATATATATATATATATATATATATAACAAACCACGTATGAGAGAAATTTTATAGCACCACCAGAGTTATTTTTGGATGAGTAAGTTTTTTTTTGAATGAGAAGATTAATAAATTTTGTATAGATTTTTCTTTACAAACAAAATAGAGCCAGAGAAGAGATGAAACAATTAAATTAAAACAAAGAGAAGTGTAGTAGTCTAATGGATTTAGTTAATGAGTTGTTTTTAATAGTCTTGAAAATAGGAAGAATTTTTATTTTTTTAAATGGGTATATTTATTTTTATATAATATAATAAATAACTGTTGAAATTAGGGGCCCTTAAATGTGGTGGAGCCCTAGGTAGCCAGCCGCCTCACCTACCTAGGGCATGATCCAACACTATCTGGGACATAATGTCCACAATTGTAACTAATACTTGATGGAGTCATAACCAATACTTCAAAATTATAATCTATTTTTCCTTCCCAACCTTGGACATTTGTATCTTAATATATAATTTATATGAGCCACGCAGATTAATATAAGTAACATAAATACTTAACCTAAAGAGTATTATATTGAAGTTGCTATTATATGTAGCGGAATTTTATTTTTAAAATAGTGATGGGAAGCAAGATGCATGGTTGCAATTCAAATGTATAAAAATAAGCTTATACGACATAATCTCATCAAAAATCATACTAAGTTGTTCACTAAAGATGAATTAAAATATATGAAATTAAACTACAAATTAGACTAGGTCATTTAACATTAATCATATATATTTAATTTACATAGAAAAGTTCAAATAATCAAAACATACGATATGATGTAGATAACAAGATGAGAAGAATATCAAACATACGATATAATCAGGGCCGGCCCCGAAGATTTGGGGGATCAAAGGCGAACTTGTAAAATGGGTCTTTTATATAATAAAGAACATCAAACATACGATATGATACGTAAATAGCGAGATGAGAATAACATCGAACATACGGTATAATGAAGAACATCGAACATACGATATGACAACACGTACATATACCAATATTGACACCTATTGTGGTACCTCACCAACTCACTACCCTCCTACACTCAAATTCACCACTACTTGGAAATAATTATAATTCTCTTCGTACAGTATATTGTTCAATATCATACAATCTGAGGCCACATATTGTGTCGTAAAACAAGGAAGGTTGCTATAGAAGTTTCAAGTTTTAAAAAGGTAGAACTCTCGGTAGTGCGAAGGGATAGGATAGTCTCATACGAAATTAAAACATGGGATGTACAATATCATATAAAACCAACAACACAATGGATTGAAAATTGACTACATAGACATCACATTAATAGTAATAGTAGCTACTGTGAAGATTAGAACACAAGTTTTTAGATTTATAATAATAAATACTAGTTTTATTAACCGAAAATGATTTCAATTCTTAAATCTTTTATTACTATAAAATGCAAAACAAAGCAAAACAAGGCATTTATTATTGTTTGTGATTAGCTTATCCACGTGGCACCTAAAATTTTTATTTTGTTTCCTTCGTCTCTTTCTCTCTTGATTTAGATACACGTTAGTTTTGGGAAAGCCAAAAGTTGGGCCCTAAAATTTGTTGGTTGTCGCGCCTCTCTCTCTCTCTTACAGTTTTGGGAAAGCCAAAATTTTTCCCCTAAAATTTGTTGTTTGCTGCGCCTCTCTCTCTCTTAATTCAGAGACACGACCTTTTTTGAAAAACGAAAAGATTGTTCATTCATCCTTCCAACTCTTACATCTCCCACATCCCAGTTCACTTCACTCGAATTGAGGTGCACTCAAATTCATCCCCCATCTCCCATCCGTCATTCTCTACAATGGAAGTTGTACTGTTTTTCCCATCTTATATATATTTGGGGATGCGGCTGGTACAATGGCTCCTCATCAGCAACAAGATTTTGTTTTGCAAGAAGAGTTTTCATAAACGAATTATTCCCTGCACCCAACAAGGTATTTAACTCTTTGGACTGCATATTTGATGTTTCATTAAATGTGTATGAGAAAGTAAGTGATTGTTATAGAATCATTTGGATTTGAAGGTATTTATCTCTTTGTAATGCATATTGGATGTTTGATTAAATGTTTATGAGAAATTTAGGTAACCAACATTACAAGAAGAAGTCAAGAAATCGTAAATTTATAAATAAAAATTTAGGAAAAAGTGTATGAACTGAGGTAATGCATCTCACGGTATCAACTATTGATTTGGAAAATGCTATATTACAGCAGCTACAAGTCTGATATGTATGAATTATTTGGGTTTTTGCAGTCTTTGCTTACGACAAAAAGGCTGTGTTTTGTTAAATATTTCTGTAAAGAGATGTCTGTGATTATGGTGCTGAGAAACCAAACAGTTAAGAAAAAAAAATTGGAATTTTGAGATAAATAAAGTGTAAAAGTGTCTACATGCTGTAATTTTACATATAAGTGTCCATATATGTTTTTTTTCTTTTATCAATTTCTGAATGAGTTGAGACTTCCTTTTTTATATGTTTATTTTATTTAACGATTAGTTTTCCCATTGAAGTTGTTTTCCCTTGATATTTATGGACATAGTCCCTATATATACATATATAAATTATCCATCAAAAATTCTATCATAAATTCTATTTTGATTGCGCTCATCTCCTGTTCGATGAAATGCCATACAAAAGAACAAATTTATTGACAGTTTTTGACTATTTTTTAAAAGTTTTTTTCTTTTATTTCACATCTATAATTACATTTTGACCACGAATAAGTCTAATAAAGTTAGTACGGCAGTCCTAGGCATTGGTTTACCAGCTTACATTCACCTCCAAAATCTATCATTTCTTGTTTGTGATTTTATTTTTGGAATTTTCAGTTATATAAAGTGTAAAAGTGTCTACATGGTTACAAAACTTGCCATACATATTCATATTTTCATACACTGCACCTCCCCATCTTCTAACTTGGCAAACACTTCTGACTGTGTTGCCGCTGCCGCAGCAGCCAGCGTAAAGTAGGTCATCAGGTGATCAACCAAAAAAACAGCCTAAGCCAATGGCTTTTTCAACAGCAAACTTCCTCTAAACAGGCCCAGAATACACCTCAACCCTTGAACCAGTGAGTAGGCTGCAGTTAAGCCATTGGCTACCACAAAAAACACAAGTGATTTGATATATGTGAATGTAGATATCTTCTGAATGCCAAATAAGTTTTTAGGCTGGGTAACATTATACATGTGAGTTATTGTCCCCACCAAAAAGTGTTAGGCTCTCATGTAGTTCCCCAGTGCTAAAAAAATCCACGCATACAGCTTCTTAGGCGCTAGGTGATACTCTGCTAGCTGCCTAATCTGTTGGCAGCTATGTTAGGCAAGAGAATGAGTTTCCTGGGAAAAATCAGTGTGTATGTGCACCCGAATGCATTTTGTTCATACTTCATACGCAACTGCAATGCTGCCACAGTAATAATGTTTTTACGCACATTGTATAAATCATTACCTAATTAAGAGGCCATTCATTGTATTAATACTACATTCTGTTAGAGAATAATGAGTTATCTCTGAATGTTTGTGTTTAGTAATTATTTTTCCTCTATCGTGTTTGCGTATGTCTTTTCATGTGATCTCATTTCATTAATCACACACATAAAACTAAATTACAGTTTTACAACGTATAACTACACATATATGTGTATTACTGATCTTCCACAGGTTTAAATTACTAAAACATGAATAGTAGCTCATAAACATATTGGTATCACATCCTATATTTAAACTTGCATTAAGTTATTTTTATTATTGAATTTATATGTACAATGCTTAATTGATGCATTGTGTTTATTCATACATACATATTATGTAATGTTCGCAATGATATGCATCGCTTATATATGATCTTCATCTATGTCGTCTACTTTTTCATTTATACAAATCTATATCCATTGGAAATTGAGGGATTATGACTTTAATAGATTATGTAATCCTCCAAAGATGGTTATACATCACACATATATATATATATATATATATATATATATATATATATATATATATATATATATATATATATATATATATATATATATATATATATATATATATATATTCGTCGTGTCCTCCCATAACTTTTCAATTTATTCAAATCTAAAACGAATGGAAATTGAGGAATTATTAATTTATTTCGTACGGTAATGCATTATTCCTGATTATGGGCCACATTGACCTTATGTTGTGTTCGATTTTTTTTGTTTTTTGTAAGCCTCATTTTTTAACTATGATGTTAACAATTATGTTTGCTATGGTTCACTTCCAAATAATGTCTTTGTTGCCTTATATCACTTTTTTCATATACCACAAATCACTTGTACCGTTTGTGTTCAGTCCCCTATTAGACGTTGAGATGTACTATACCTAACTATCTACTTTATATACCCGGTTAAAAATAAACATTCGCATACTTTTACTTTAATCTTATATGAGAATATCTGAGTATCAAAACCATAAACCTTATTACGACACACTGAAGAATATTGAAATTTATTCCCCCCCCCCCCCCCCCCCCCCCCCACCTATACACACCATATCTACAGTTTGAATGTACGCTTTAGATCAATGACACGTCATTTTATTAACTGCTACATAGCGAGTGATTATGTTATTCATATGGAGTACCTGTACAAGGTTAATTACATATTAAGTGGGTAAAACAACACAACATAAATAAAAAATTGAAATTCCAATTATAATAGTATGCATCGTATGTAATAAAGAAGAAACAGTTTGATAAAATTCATTGTATTGTTGGATATTCTATGTTGCAGTGATTTTGTTTGGAGCATAGTGTTTCTGGCTCTGGACCGTCATTCAGAATAAGGTATTTTCCATTACCCTTAAATTATATTTATTGTTATATTTTTAATAAATGAAACGTAAAGTTTCTGGTTGTGAATTCGAAGATAAATGTTTTTTCTGTTTCTCTGTGATTTATAAGATTAAGTATTTGATGCTAATTGATCAAAATATTCAACTTTCGTAATATACATTGTCATCATTAACGTCAGTTAAACTGTGTAAGATAATGTAGATTTAGAATTTCAATCGGTTTATAGTGATGTATTCTTCTTAGGGCGTTTAAATTGGCCTAAATTGCCTAAATGGCAAAACCCTCATTTTTTTATATTTTCCAATTAGTTTCAAATACCTGTGTTCAACTACATCTTCAACTGCATATTCTTATTTAAACATAATATTTAAACATGATATTTTTATTATATATTTTGTTTATATTAATGATTTGTTTGAAATGACACAATGAGGTTACGCACTCTGGCCCTAGGGATACGACGATGTTGCCATACATTGGCGAGTCACCACCATCAATGGACTGAACAACCAATACCCAAATCACCCCATGTTTAACGGTCATTACATAATGCACCTTCGTTTGATATTTCTACTCTTTATCAATGTTTCGCTCGATTGTTGTCGTAACACTCTTAGAGTAGTTCTTCTAATCTACGTAGTACACTATATACTGGAGAATTGTTTATTGATTGTTAATATGTTTGTGTTTTTTTAGTTATTTAAATAATTCACTGATAGTTTAGTGTTATTGGGAATTATGTATGAAAAAAATATCATGTAATTCTTTTTATTTCACTCATCAAATGTTAATTTCATCTTATCTATCAATTTTTCAATTGTCCCAATTTTGACATCTTAAATGTCAATTTTTGGTAGTATCTTCAATTAGTTGTGTAAAATATATATTGATTGGGAACTTCTTAAGAGTATATTTCCAAGCAACCCATCCAATACTTTTTATGTTACAATGAATAAAACTTTGGTTTTCTCCAGCAAACTAAAAAAACAATAACTTTATCATCTTATATGCAAATATAAGACAAATAGATAGAGAAATAATGATATAAAACGATGTCTCTATGCCATGTTTATATATATATATCATGATATTATTCAACCAATTATACATAATTGTTATTTTCATTCAAATTAGATGGATCCTGAATACAAATCTCGCATTGCTAGATCCCAACGTAGGTTGATAATGTTTCGTAAGCGATCAAGGAACGTACGTCGTACATCAACGCCAAGTATTACTCTAAGTAATATGTCGTATAATCTTCCTCCCTCGATTCAAGACATGTCTTCCGTTCAGCATCTTAGTTTTAATGCTAACAATATAAGGAATCAAGGTAGTGCTATCCCAAAGAAGAGGAAGACAATTATGTCTCGAACAAAAGTGCTAGAAAATGGAGATGTCATGACAACATCATTTGCTGATGACTCATCAAATGTGATTAACCATCCCAGCAACTATTGTGGATATACCATTAGCTATGTAAATCATGCTTTGGAATCATTCCATGATGTAACTAGATCAGGTAAGTCATTTATTAACTGTACATAATAGTAACATGTATATATATTAGAAAGAAATATATATTTTTTTATAATATAGTAAATGCCAATTATATGTAATGTAGGAAATATAGGGGATACAACGCCAACCGAGCATACGACTCAAAGTAAGGATCATTTAAATAGCATTTTGAAAAGTAAGTATGATATTAGTAAGCGTAGATTAAAAAAACTCATAAAATTTTTTGTATTTACTTCTATTATCGTTTAACAAATTCGGAAATCTAACGAATTTATAGGAAAGTTTAAAGAAGCATGGGATTTTGGCGGTCCAAGCGCTGTTTGTGACAATTGTAGTGCAATTTTATGGTATGAGGAGAGAATTGATAAGAATCGTACTCCTGCGTGTCCAAGATTCTCATTGTGTTGCCAAGAAGGAAAGATCATCTTACCCATTATAAAAGAACCACCACATATTTTGAGCGATCTACTGAATTCTGAAAAAGATGGTGTTTCATCTAAATTCAAAGACAACATTAGAGCACACAATTCCATGTTCGCGTTTACCTCTACTGGTGCTAAAGTTGATAATCAAATAAATAATGGATTCGGACCCTATGTCTATCGCATTAGTGGAGAAAACCATCATTTGCTTGGTTCTTTGGTCCCAGTTGACGGTCAATTCCCAAAATTTGCGCAACTTTATATTTATGACACGGAGAATGAATTAAGGAATAGAATGAAATATTTAGGAGGAGATAGACCGAAATCAAAGTTGGATGTAGAAGTTATTTCAAAATTAGTATTGATGCTTGATGAGCACAATCAAATTGCAAAAGTTTTCCGAATGGCACGTGAGCGTTTTCAGAATTCAAATGTCATGCCTGTGAGAATAAGGTTGATTAAAAATCGTTCAAAAGACCCATCGGTTTACAATTTGCCTACTGCTTCCGAAATAGCAGCACTCATTGTTGGTGATTTTAATGAGGATAATGTTATGAGAGATATTATTATTGACCATAAGTCAAATGGATTGCAAAGAATTAGCGATATTCATCCATCCTTTATGGCTATGCAACACCCATTATTATTCCCATATGGTGAAGATGGCTACCAACTGGGTATAACTTATAGAAGAAACAATGGGAAACGTAAGACTAAACAAAATTTCTTGACCATGAGAGAATATTACGGATACCGTCTGCATCAAAGAATTAATGAATCTCCCTCCATTTTACGGTCCGGAAGACTTTTTCAACAATATGTTGTCGATGCATATACATGCATTGAACATGAAAGGTTGAGGTGGATTAGACACAACCAACCGCAATTAAGGGTTGAGTTATATAAAGGATTGAAAGATGTTGTTCTTGAAGGAGATTCAACGCCTTCGTCTGTAGGAAAACGTATTGTCCTTCCATCAAGTTTCACTGGGGGTCCACGTTATATGGCTCAAAATTTCCAAGACGCAATGGCTATTTGTAGATTCTTTGGTAATCCAGATCTATTTATCACATTCACGGCTAATCCTAAATGGACCAAAATCACAAAGTTTCTTGAAATGATTCCTGGACAAAGCCTGAGGATAGGCCAGATATTATCACAAGAGTTTTTAAAATAAAACTTGATGCTCTAATGAAGGATTTAGTTAAAGGAAAACACTTTGGGAAAGTAATGGCAGGTATGTATCTCATATTTAATAATTAATGATTGTAAATTAGAAATTGTATTATTTGATTTTTTAACCTTTTATAATATGTCAATAGCTATAAAAACATTTATATTTTATGACAGTTATCTACACAATTGAATTCCAAAAAAGGGGATTGCCACACACCCACATACTTCTATTTCTGCATGCAGATGCAAAACAACTAACATCAAATGATATTGATAACATTATTTCATCTGAGTTACCTGATTGTATTAGTGACCCAATTGGCTACGCATCTATTTCACAATTCATGATGCATGGACCCTGCGGCCACGCAAATCCCCATTCACCTTGTATGGCAGACGGATGTTGCTCCAAAAAATTCCCCAAAAAATTCACATCCATGACCAAATTCGATGATAATGGATTCCCAATTTATAGAGGGAGAGATGACGGGAGATTTGTAGAAAAGATGGGAATCAAACTTGACAACAGATTTGTTGTTCCACACAATATTGACTTAGTCGTCAAATACCAAGCTCACATAAATGTGGAATGGTGTAATAAATCAAGGGCAATTAAGTATCTTTTCAAGTACATAAATAAAGGACCAGACAAAACCACAATGGAGCTCACACAATCAATTGTCCGTAATGATCATGATTGCAACAACGAAATCTTAGACGTTGATGAAATTAAAACATTCCTCGATTGCCGTTACTTATCTGCATGTGAAGCTTGCTGGAGAATTAATCAGTTTCATGTATAATATCGAAGCATCGGTGTTGAGCGATTGACTTTCCATCTGCCGGATGAGCAAGTTGTCACTTTTAAAGATTCGGATAATCTGAATACTGTGATTGACAGGATAGATGTTGAGAAGACTATGTTTACACAATGGATGACCACAAATTGCATCCATGAGGATGCAAGGGAGTTAACCTATGCTGAATTTCCTTCAAAATGGGTTTGGGACTCAGCGTCAAAGGAATGGTTTAGAAGGAAAAATTTAGGCACATCCTTAGGTCATATAGTGTATGCTCATCCAGCATCTGGTGAGAGATTTTACCTTCGTATGCTCCTAAACGTTGTCCGCGGAGCAAGAAATTACGATGAGTTGAAGATGGTTAATGGAATTGTTTATCCAACATTCAAAGAAGCATGTTATGCTCTTGGCATGTTAGAAGATGACAAATAATGGCACAACACTCTAGATCAGGCCTCACAATGGGCTACAGGTAATCAATTGCGTGATCGGTTTGCTGTAATGCTTCTTTTTTGCGAAGTTGCTGATCCACAAAGACTTTGGGACGACAATTGGGAGATTCTATCAGAAGATTTGCTTCTTCGCCAAAGAAAAGTCTTATGCCTACCTGATCTTATTCTTAGTGAAAATCAATTGAAGAATTATGCCCTTCATGAAATTGATAATATTTTAAACAAAAATGGGAAAAGCCGAAAAGATTTCTCGCAGATGCCACTTCCCGATGCTACAATGATTGAAGAAAAGGATAATAGGCTTTTAAGAGAGGAACTTTCTTACGATGCAGATTCTTTGGCCCGGCAACATACAAACATGTTGAGCTTATTGAATGATGAACAACTAGATGCGCACAATCATGTTATACGATCCGTCAAAGAAAACAAAGGAGGCTTTTACTTCGTAAATGGGGCAGGTGGCACGGGTAAAACATTTTTGTACAAAACAATTCTTGCACGGTTGCGTTCAGAGGGAAAAGTTGTTCTCGCAGTTGCATCTTCAGGAATCGCATCATTGTTGCTACCCGGTGGAAGAACTGCTCATTCAAGATTTAAGATTCCCATTTATATTCACGTCGATTCAACATGCGATATTCATCAACGGACTCATCTTGTAGAGATCATTAGGAAAACAACCCTAATTATTTGGGATGAGGCTCCTATGAACCACCGTCATTGTTTGGAAGCTGTTAACAGAACATTAAGAGACATAATGTGATTCAATGATCAAAAATCTTTTGAAAAGCCTTTTGGTGGAATTACAATTCTTTTGGGTGGTGATTTTCGTCAAACCTTACCTGTTGTTCATAAGGGAAGCAGAGAGGAAATTGTAAATGCGTCAATTAACAAATCAAAGTTGTGGAGTTTGTGCCATATATTCAACCTATCGAAGAACATGCGGATACAAGATTCAACTACATTTAGAGATTAGGTCCTGGCACTAGGTGACGGGAAACTACAGACATAATCATTTCAAGATGATGAATTTCCATCATGGGTAAAAATCCCAAATTCAAACCTTATACCCCATTCCAATAACCCAATTGCTGATATTGTTTAAAGTGCATCCCCGATTTGGTGAGGAGATACAATGATCCAGATTACATTAAGAGTCGAGCTATTATAACTCCAACAAACCATATGGTTGACACCATCAATGCGTACGTACTAAATGTCATTCCCGGAGATGCGACGACTTATTTCAGCTCAGACTCAATATCTAAGGCTGCTGGGGATATTCGTGACCAAGATGTGCTTTTTCCTGTTGAATTTTTAAATAGCTTAAACTTTGCTGGACTACCGAGCCATAACTTGGAGCTAAAGATAGGTTCACCTATTATGCTAATGAGAAACATAAATCAAAGTGCCGGCCTTTGCAATGGGACAAGATTTATCATTACACAATTATCTCCATTGGTCATAAAGGCTATAATTATCACAGGATCTAATATAGGCGCAAAGGTATTCATTCCATGAATAATTATGTCTGCAACAGACTCCAAATGGCCATTTATTTTGAGAAGACGCCAATTTCCAGTTCGTTTGGCGTTTTCTATGACAATCAACAAAAGCCAAGGAAAAACTCTCGATCAAGTCTCAATATACTTACCGAAGCCTGTTTTCAGTCACGGTCAACTCTATGTCGCTATATCTAGAGTTACTTCAAGCAGCGGCCTAAAATTATTCATAAATAATGATTCCCAAATTGATAGACATTTCACAAAAAATGTTGTGTACGATGAGGTTCTATCATCTCTATCTATAGGTATATTTGCATAATTCACAAAGTTTTAATATAGTCAATCCTTTTACTTATGATACAACTCACTTTATTCATTTAACCAATATGTATTTTCTATAAAAACACTTCAGGACCATGAAAGAAGTGATAAGACTTGAAGATCTTTCACTAGGCAGAGACGATTGGACCATCTTTGTACGTGTCGTTCGGAAATGGGAATCCAAGACTCGAACTGGCGATAACCCAAAAATATCTGATGACTTTCTCTTAGTTGATGACCAGGTACATCATTTAGAGATTCAAGTTTTTATTATTGTTTTCTCACACAAAATAACATAATTTTAATAAATATTTTTCATTTATTTATATAATTGTTTTTTAATTGCACAGGGTCATTCAATACATGCAGTATTGCGAAAATACTTATTTGCCAGATTCGTCAATTCACTAGACGTTGGAAAAGCCTACACAATAACCAATTTCAGAGTCATGGATACTAATCACAACTACAGGGTCTCATCATACAATCTAATGATTGAATTCAGTCCATCTTCAAAAAATTTACATTCTGAAGCTGATAATTTCATTCTTCCAAAATATCACTTCCAATTTCTGGAATTTGATGAATTGAGATCTAAATTGAGCAACGACACATATCTCTTAGGTATTTTATATTCATTACTCATTATACAATTAACAACAATCATTTAATTCTCTTTATATATATCTGTTCACTTTTTATTTCATTAGATGTGTTCGGCCTTTTGACTTTTATATCACCTGTTGAGGATCAACCGGTTAGGGGATCCATAGTAAAGAAAAGGGTTTTGAAGCTTGAAAATCAAAGGTCATTCCTTCAAATTTTCCCATTATTAACTTCGTTCATTTCCAATATATAATATTCATTTCCACTTAACCACATACCCTATTACACAGTGGGGAAAGGATTTCCGTCACTCTGTGGGCCGAAGAAACGGCACTAATAACTGAAGAGATGTGCCAGAATTTCACTGATCATTTGATTGTGGCCGTTACATCCACTACGGTCAAACAATTTAGAGGTAAGTCAAATTTATATTTAATAATATCATCTTTTTATATATTCACGACTTCAAACAATACAATTTAATAATCATACAAGTTTTATTCCATAGGTGATTACTCATTGTCAACAACCAATGCATCCAAAGTCTATATAAATCCTGATGTTCAATGCATTCAAGACTTTATGACCAAGTAAGACTTTATTCACAATAATATATGTATTTTATCACTCCTGTTAGTACAAACTTCATTGACGTTCCATTGATGGACAATTTCAACGGATGCATACATTTTCGTTGTTTTGAAATGCACCGAGATGCATACATGTTGATTTCATTGTGTTCAAATGCCCAGAGGCCTATATATATTGATTTTTCTCCTACATAACATTTGTGAATGTTGATTGCATCTACTCTCCAACTGATTTTAAGTGTTGAGCGAACAAAAAACAAGAAGAACATGAGAGAACACTTCAACAACATCTCACAGTGAGCATAAGAAATCAATCAGAAAGGGCGACCCTTCGTACATCGCAGCCCTTTATGGACTTTGGCTCACAGAAACATCTGTTCGAATTGAAGCATTAAAAATCATCTTAACAAGCATATAAATATATAAAAAATGGTGGAAGATGGTTGCGATGTCATCTTCCTCACATAAACTTTTATGCTTGCAAATTATTCACATTTACTAAGAGTATGAAGCAAAACTTACAAAAAAATTTGGAACAGAGGTGGAAAAACTGTTCGAATAGAAGGATCACATTGGATTGACCTAGAGGTCGAAACTCCCACTGCATATGCTTGCAGTAAGGACAGGTTTTCAACCAAAATCACATGCACTAGGCTCCCACAAAACACAAAATTCAACTTTGCTTCCTCTAGCAATATTGTACCTCCAAATATGGGGAGGAACTTTTCAATCATTTAAGGAACATCAAACTTACAGTTAGGCTCAATATCCTTACACACACACGGCACAACAATGTTTTAAGCTTGTACCAAATAGTCTCAAATGGTTATCCTAATAAACTGAGACCTATAGGAGTGATGTTAACTGGTATTACTGCTTCAGATTAATCACTGATAAGAAGCAGCTCATATGCAGTGTAATATATTTCCGATGCAGAGAAACTGGCGACGAGTAGTCGGTGTGGGTGGGATGATACGGAGTTGCAAATACACTCGGGTGAGATGATGTTGATATCCCTTGAGGAGAATAAGGATTTTTTGGAATTGCAGAAGGAAATGTGGGAGAGGTTTTATGGGACAGGATTATGGAGAAGTCCTTCTCAAAGGGCTAATGTGTAACGTAATGCAGGTTGGTAAAATATCAATTGTTGTTAAACCAAATCCCCTCGAAATGCCACACCTAAATCTTATGATCACCTGGAGTATTTAAGTCCCACAATGTATAATACATTTTTATACATAGAATCATTCACACGTAGGATATATTTGAAAAAGATCTTGAACATAACATAAAGATCTCTGTTATCATTTTCTTGGGGTATGGTAAACAGAAAAAAGGATATTGTTGTTACAATCCTATCACTAAGCATTCCTATGTCACTATGGATGTTATGTTTTTGGAGCCTGGATGTTTTTGCTCTTCACCGATATCTACTTATTTTCAGGAGGAGGTAAGGAATTAAGATTAGAATATGTGGGAGTGGCCAGGAATCGACAAATTTTCAAACAACTCAGTGAAAGTTAACTATTTTTGTTTATTCCAATATATTTTGAATTGTGTATGTATTTTCTGTTTGAGTTTTTTTAAGCTGCACATAACTCATTTGGTACAACGGCACAAAGAAGATACAAATATGTTTCTTCCAAGAATTTGTTAATAAAGGTCAGGTTTTGCAATTATATCTCCGTTTTTGCTTAGGATATGATTCTTCAGAACAGTTTTAAGGTGTTTCCAACGATCAAAACGTCTGATAGAAAACACACCTTTTGGGATTTTTTAGGAAACAAACTCTTAAAGATGTTTAGACACGAATTTTTGCTTTTCGGGTTTTACCTAACTGAAACTGCAGTTACTCCAATAAAGGATGACAACTAAAAATAGTCTACAGTGATTTTACATGTTTTATATGATATGGGTTCTTAAGTCGTGGAAAGTGATATTCATATTGGACACCATGACAGATCATAACATCTTGTGATCAAGTAAATGAGTACACAAGAAGCATGAAAATGGTCCATTAGAAGGAGAAAATGAACCATATCTATAGTAGAACTCCATTTGGATTTGCAGGGTCCATTATTGATTTCTTTCTTTTGGTTCTCACCTTCACAGGGATTCTTTTCTCACCACACTCATTCTCACTACAACATTTTTAGCAGAGATGAGAGTAATCATGACTGGTAAACAAGGCATATGAAATGAAATCACAATCAGATATGGATGTGGGATTAGCCAGTAAAGAAAACATCATTTTCATTTCAGTTGTTTCGCGAGGAAAAGTGTGATGTTTTCAAGTGTGATATCTTCCAGTCTTATCAGTTTAGCCATGGTGAATTGTTTGTCAAGACATGAGGGAGTTCATCATTTCAAGTTGTTTATTTGTTTTTTTAACTTCTAAAATCCCCGTCGACATGGGAAGTTCGAACCATAAAAAGTCAATCTTTGTTTGCTATCAGTGAGTTTAAGTTTTTTTTCCCCCGGATCAGGTTGACCCTCACACTTATTAATTGGATATTAACATGTGAGCGACTTACAATTATTATAATTCTCTTTACAGTTTTTTTTCAAAGTCTTATTGGATTTGAACACATCTGACATATTACCGGTTTATCTTTATGATATATATACAGACTTCATAACGAAAATCGTTCTTTGACCATGACAACTGATCCAAACAGAGGAAACAATTCACAAATTCAAATTGAAGGAGAATCAAAAACCATTGAGGAAATTTTATCCCTTCGGTCCAACTCTCCAAATGAGGTATCCACTTTTAAATATACATTTCCTATGACTCCTTCATTAACTAATTATAATATAAATATTATATATTTCACAGGTTATATATGTCACTTGCAACGGAACAATCACAGGTGTAGACGAACAGGCTGGTTGGTATTATGCAGCATGCAATCACTGCCAACAAGAAACTTAAACATTATATCACTTCTTTCTTCTGTGAAACATGCAACACAGACAAAATTATTCCTTCTCCAAGGTATCTTATTCGTACATCTTATTTTCATTTAATGCTCTACACATCTATTTTGACAAATATATAATTCTCCATAAATAGGTACAAAATTCAAATCTCAGCCGATGACCAAACAACTACCACCACATTCGTACTCTTTAACAAAGAAGCTGAATCTTTAATCAATGTTCAATGTGCTGAGCTTGCAAATATTAATCATGATGATCCCGTACGTTGTTCATAATAATTTTATTATTTTATGAATACATTCATTTTACCTATTTCTTTTTTCAAAATAATAGATTTATTATTTTCAACAGTTACCAAAACATCCACTTCCACTAACAATCACAAGGATCATCGGAACCTCTCACAAATTCCGCTTGAAGCTCAATAATTACAACTTAATACGTGGCTATGAAAACATCACCGTGTCAACCATTTTTAAAGATTCTTCAGCCGGAAATATTTCACTCACTGACCGCAACATTCAAAAGGTATTTTGTAGATAATCAATAACAAATTTATATTATAATGTCTTTTCTTACTCTAATCATATCTCATTTACATAATAGGAAAAAAATCCAGTCTCAACAACACAAGAATCAATAATTATCGCAAATAATGACAGTTCCTCTCATGGAAATGATGTAGAAAGCGAAGTTAACCCAAAACGAAAGCTTCCTTCAAGGTATTTTAAATTTATTTGACATTCAAATTATACTCACATTTATTATACAATACTTTCAACATATTTTTTTAACATATCTTTTAATTTCTTTGTAGGAACATGGACTCAAGGAAAAAAAGGATGATTTAACTTCATCTTCAAGATCTCATTCTTCATCAACTTATTAAAACTTCGTCTACTTCATCTAATGACTATTTTCTTTCCTATCACAATGTAACACATTGGCTTACTTTGTATACATTTCGACTTGGAGTTTAACAATCACTGATATTCATCAATTTCACTATATTTATCTTCTTTTATTTCTAATTATAATTTAATAAATCAATGCCTTTATAATGCATTAATTTACGTTCTAACTGCGCATCACGGATGTTTGAACAGGTACCTCGCATTTGTTAACTTTTAAATTGATTCATTTATTATGCTTTAAATACCATATACACCGCGCATCGCGCGGGTTTCCACCTAGTTACATATTATAATGGAGCTTAAAGCAAAAGAATTAAATTCAGTATGGAAACTAAAAGAAATCTGGGGTACATACTGATGATATTATCACGAAAAAAATAACGAATATCAGTTTCATAAGTAAATTAAATTAGTATCTAAACACAATTAAAATTACAAATGCCAAGGTACTGTTTGGGGCTAGAAACACAACTTTACATAACATCATATACTCTGCCTTTTATTTGTGTGGGTCTCATCATGATCACCATCATATTAGCCCATTCCACTAGTTTCTAATATGTTGTCATCCTGATCAACTCGTCTTTTCTTTAGGGTAACAACATCTACTTCTTTTACTGATCTAATATAACCTGGAGGGTGTTTGATAAATTCCAATATGTATTGATATTTTAATTTTTAGTTGTTAATATTTTATTATATTATTGGTATTTTATTTTGAACATAGTTTGGGTTTTAATTTAGAAGGTAGAAACATGAGTAAATGGGTGTGAAAGATATGGGAGTGCTCAAAATCCCATATTGTCCCACATTGGAAGAATACTACAAAAAGTAGTGGTATATCAACTAAAGGACAATTAAGATTCTTAGTTGACAAGTCAAATAAGAGGCAATGATCCTACGCATCGCGGTGGTGCTTAAGCACCACCAATCGCGATACGCGGCGCGCGAAAGGCGATTGGGCGACTTAGGGCGCTTTGACGCGCACTTCTCTTGGAGCGTGGGAGCCTAAATTTTTGACGAGGTAAAATAGATCAACGGTTGTGATTAAACGATCCGATCAAAGGGTTTAAAATCCGAAACGACTTGATCTAAACCGTTAGATGAACTCGTAGCGTTTCGTGTAGGGGATGTCCATTCGTTTACGATGGGACGCCTAATCTGAACCGTTAGATCGCAACTGTTCCAAACAGGCACGATCCAACGGTTGCTGAGTCACTCCATGAAGAGCTGTGACTGTTGAAGAACAGTCACAGAAATGGCTATAAAAAGAGTTCCAGGCCTCTGTTTTCGACACCGAAATATGCTAGATTCTCCTCTCTCCGTCCTCTACACTTTGGTATTATCAAGTTACGAATTCAGAGTGTTCTCGGTTTGATCAAACAGTACATAGTTTGAATCAAACAACTGTTCATACACTGCTTCGTATCCTGAAGGCAGATTCTATAAAACCCATAATGTACTCGCAGTTCTGGTTCTGTCTCAACCGAATTGGGAGAAATTTTGCCTAAAAGAAAGCGTTCCAAGAACGTGCCTTGCAGAAATTATTTAATATATTCCGTTCTTTCCATAACAAAACTCCAACAGTTTTAGGAAAAAATATTCTTAAAGTTTGGGGATGTCTTGCTTATGTAAGAAAACCCGAACCTAAAAGACCTAAACTAGGAAATAGGACTTACAAATGTGTTTTTATTGGATACTCTAGTAAAAGTACGACTTATAGATTTGTAAACCTTGAAACTCAAGAAATCATTGAGTCGGTAGATGTGCAATTCTTTGAACATCTAACAAAGTTTAGTACTTTGAATCAAGGTTTAGAAAATAATAATCCGACTGTTGACTCCTCAAATTTAGAAGAAAATTCACAACCTATATCTTCTTCGGAAACAACGAATGACGTTGAACCACGAAGGAGTAAAAGACAAAGAACTGAAAAAACATTTGGGCCTGACTTTGTTATTTATTTAGTTGAAGGGGATTTAAATGAGACTAAGAACAAAACTAAATTTTTTCTTAATGTAGAGATGAACCGACCACATTTCATGAAGCGGTAACATCTAGGGATGCTGTCTTTTGGAAAGAAGCAATAAATGATGAAATGAACTCAATTTTGTCAAATCAAACTTGGGTTATTTCCGATCTTCCCCCTGGGACTAAACCTATTGGGTGCAAATGGATATTTAAAAGAAAATTAAATCTGGATGGTTCTATAAATAAATTTAAGGCGAGACTAGTTGCTAAAGGCTATAAGCAAAAACATGGAATTGATTACTTTGATACATATGCTCATATTGCTCGAATCACTTCCGTTAGGATATTAATATCTCTTGCTTCTATTCACAATTTAGTTATTCATCAAATGGATGTTAAAACTGCATTTTTAAATGGTGATTTAGAAGAAGAGATTTACATGGAACAACCCGAAGGGTTTGTTTTGCCTGGCCAAGAAAAGAAAGTGTGTAAATTGGTTAAATCTCTTTATGGCCTTAAACAAGCTCCTATGCAATGGCATGAGAAGTTTAATAATATTGTAATATCCCATGGATATAAAGTTAATGATGCCGACAAATGTATATATAGTAAATTTGAAAATGGTTTTGGTGTTATTATTTGCTTATATGTGGATGACATGTTAATATTTGGGTCTAATCTCAAATATATTGAAGAAACCAAAAGGTCTCTTTCATGAAAATTTGATACGAAAGATCTTGGAGGAGCTGATGTGATTTTAGGAATCAAAATTGTGAGAAAGGATAATTCTTTAGCGTTATCTCAATCTCATTATATAGAAAAAGTTCTTAAAAGATATAATCATTTTGAACTTAAGCCAGCTGCTACACCAGTGGATCCTAGCATCAAATTAATGAAAAATAATGGGCGTGCTATGGACCAACTTAAATATTCTAGTATTATTGGGAGTCTAATGTATGCCATGCATTGCACTAGACCAGAAATTGCTTATTTAGTGAGTGTATTTTGTAGATTTACAAGTAATCCAGGACAAGAGCACTGGAATGCAATTTATAGGGTGCTTAGATACTTGAAGAGGACTTTGGATTATAGCTTACATTATGTAGGATATCCATCTGTTTTAGATGGATATAGTTATTCAAGTTGGAATAATCTTGAATCAAAAGCCAAGTCAACCACTGGTTGGATTTATACGCTAGGAGGAGCAGCTATCTCTTGGGGATCCAAGAAACAAACATGTGTATCAGATTCAACAATGCAATCTGAATTTATAGCCCTAGCAGATGCATGTAAAGAAGCAGAATGGCTTAGAAATGTGTTGTATGATATTCCTTTATGGAAAAAGCCATCGCCTTCTATTATGATAAGTTGTGATAATCAAGCAACAATTTATAAAGTTTGGAACAAAACTTACAATGGAAAATCTAGACACATTAGTCTAAGGCATCAAATTATAAGAAAATTACTCAATGACGGAGTAATTACAGTCGACTATATTAAAACGAACAAGAATGTAGCAGATCCTCTGACTAAAGGTCTTGTTAGGGAGATGATATATATCACCTCAAAAGGAATGGGACTAAGGTCTATTAAATAACACAACTATATTTAATGGGAACCCAACTCATATCTTGAAAATATAGATAGAGTTCAATGTGGTACAAACAAGTTAAATTATAGTTATGGAACACTAGGAATTTTATACAAAAAGTTCCATTCCCATGTGCCTAGTGTTGGTTTTCTGCATGTTAGAGGATGAAGGTTACTTCTTAATAAATCATATAAGTGTGAATCGCAGAATCACGAAAGTTGATTTACCTATACGAGTGTCGAAAGTGTGGCCACTTTCTATGGAATCAACACCGATCCTCAAGCGCTCCTGAAATCAGGATTAGCACAAGGCCATAAAAGTGCATGCTAGAAGAACACTTATAAACTCATAAATCGGTATGTGTGATAGTTCCGGCTAGTCTCAAAAGGTCCTTGGTTCAAGATACGTTCACCAAAGCACCTTGATGAAGCTTTGAATTATTTTCACTATATGGAAGTTCAAGTCCGAAAGACACTTCTCATTTATGTACTAGATTTTAGCGATAATGCCAAAAGTTATTTATTGTCTTTTTGCTTTGCGCTCTTGTGTATATTGAAATTGGTGGGAGAATGTTGGATAAATTCCAATATTATTGATATTTTAATTTTCAGTTGTTAATATTTTATTATATTAGTGGTGTTTTATTTTGAACATAGTTTGGGTTTTAATTTAGAAGGTAGAAACATGAGCAAATGGGTGTGAAAGATATGGGAGTGCTCAAAATCCCATATTGTCCCACATTGGAAGAATACTACAAAAAGTAGTGGTATATCAACTAAAGGACAACTAAGATTCTTAGTTGACAAGTCAAATAAGAGGCTATGATCCTACACATCGCGGTGGTGCTTAAGCACCACCAATCGCGATACGCATAAGCGCGACACGCGACGCGCAAAAGGGCGATTGATCGACTTAGGGCACATTGCGCGTTTTGACGCGCACTTGGCACTTCGCGCGTGCGCATCGTCGCTTGGAGCGTGGGAGCCTAAAGTTTTGATGAGGTAAAACAGATCAACGGTTCTGATTAAACGATCCGATCAAAGGGTTTAAAATCTCAAACGACTTGATCTAAACCGTTAGATGAACTCGTAACGTTTCGTGTAGGAGATGTCCATTCGCTTACGATGGGATGCCTAATCTAAACCGTTAGATCGCAAATGTTCCAAACAGGCAGGATCCAATGGTTGCTGAGTCACTCATTGAAGAGTTGTGACTGTTGAAGAACAGTCACAGAAATGGCTATAAAAAGAGTTCCAGGCCTCTATTTTGGACACCGAAAATTGCTAGTTTCTCCTCTCTCCGTCATCTATACTTTGGCATTATCAAGTTACAAATTCAGAGTGTTCTAGGTTTGATCAAACAGTACATAGTTTGAATCAAACAACTGTTCATACACTGCATCGTATCCTGAGGGCAGATTCTATAAAACCCATAGTGTACTCGCGGTTCTGGTTCTGTCTCAACCGAATTGGGAGAAATTTTGCCTAAAAGAAAGCGTTCCAAGAACGTGCCTTGCAGAAATTATTTAATATATTTCGTTCTTTCCATAACCAAACTCCAACAGTTTTAGGAAAAAATATTCTTAAAGTTTGGGGATGTCTTGCTTATGTAAGAAAACCCGAACCTAAAAGACCTAAACTAGGAAATAGGACTTACAAATGTGTTTTTATTGGATACTCTAGTAACAGTACGACTTATAGATTTGTAAACCTTGAAACTCAAGAAATCATTGAGTCGGTAGATGTGCAATTCTTTGAACATCTAACAAAGTTTAGTACTTTGAATCAAGGTTTAGAAAATAATAATTCGACTGTTGACTCCTCAAATTTAGAAGAAAATTCACAACCTATATCTTCTTCAGAAACAACGAATGACGTTGAACCACGAAGGAGTAAAAGACAAAGAACTGAAAAAACATTTGGGCCTGACTTTGTTATTTATTTAGTTGAAGGGGATTTAAATGAGACTAAGAACAAAACTAATTTTTTTCTTAATGTAGAGATGAACCGACCACATTTCATGAAGTGGTAACATCTAGGGATGCTGTCTTTTGGAAAGAAGCAATAAATGATGAAATGAACTCAATTTTGTCAAATCAAACTTGGGTTATTTCCGATCTTCCCCCCGGGACTAAACCTATTGGGTGCAAATGGATATTTAAAAGAAAATTAAATCCGGATGGTTCTATAAATAAATTTAAGGCAAGACTAGTTGCTAAAGGCTATAAGAAAAAACATGGAATTGATTACTTTGATACATATGCTCCTATTGATCGAATCACTTCCGTTAGGATATTAATATCTCTTGCTTCTATTCACAATTTAGTTATTCATCAAATGGATGTTAAAACTACATTTTTAAATGGTGATTTAGAGGAAGAGATTTACATGGAACAACCCGAAGGGTTTGTTTTGCCTGGCCAAGAAAAGAAAGTGTGTAAATTGGTTAAATCTCTTTATGGCCTTAAACAAGCTCCTATGCAATGGCATGAGAAGTTTAATAATATTGTTATATACCATGGATATAAAGTTAATGATGCCGAAAAATGTATATATAGTAAATTTGAAAATGGTTTTGGTGTTATTATTTGCTTATATGTGGATGACATGTTAATATTTGGGTCTAATCTCAAATATGTTGAAGAAACCAAAAGGTTTCTTTCATCAAAATTTGATACGAAAGATCTTGGAGGAGCTGATGTGATTTTAGGAATCAAAATTGTGAGAAAGGATAATTCTTTAGCGTTATTTCAATCTCATTATATAGAAAAAGTTCTTAAAAGATATAATCATTTTGAACTTAAGCCAGCTGCTACACGAGTGGATCCTAGTATCAAATTAATGAAAAATAATGGGCGTGCTATGGACCAACTTAAATATGCTAGTATTATTGGGAGTCTAATGTATGCCATGCATTGCACTAGACCAGAAATTGCTTATGTAGTGAGTGTATTTTGTAGATTTACAAGTAATCCAGGACAAGAGCACTGGAATGCAATTTATAGGGTGCTTAGATACTTGAAGAGGACTTTGGATTATAGCTTACATTATGTAGGATATCCATCTGTTTTAGATGGATATAGTTATTCAAGTTGGAATAATCTTGAATCAAAAGCCAAGTCAACCACTGGTTGGATTTATACGCTAGGAGGAGCAGCTATCTCTTGGGGATCCAAGAAACAAACATGTGTATCAGATTCAACAATGCAATCTGAATTTATAGCCCTAGCAGATGCATGTAAAGAAGCAGAATGGCTTAGAAATGTGTTGTATGATATTCCTTTATGGAAAAAGCCATCGCCTTCTATTATGATAAGTTGTGATAATCAAGCAACAATTTATAAAGTTTGGAACAAAACTTACAATGGAAAATCTAGACACATTAGTCTAAGGCATCAAATTATAAGAAAATTACTCAATGAAGGAGTAATTACAGTCGACTATATTAAAACGAACAAGAATGTAGCAGATCCTCTGACTAAAGGTCTTGTTAGGGAGATGATATATATCACCTCAAAAGGAATGGGACTAAGGTATATTAAATAACACAACTATATTTAATGGGAACCCAACTCATATCTTTAAAATATAGATAGAGTTCAATGAGGTACAAACAAGTTAAATTATAGTTATGGAACACTAGGAATTTTATACAAAAAGTTCCATTCCTATGTGCCTAGTGTTGGTTTTCTGCATGTTAGAGGATGAAGGTTACTTCTTAATAAATCATATAAGTGTGACTCGCAGAATCACGAAAGTTGATTTACCTATACGAGTGTCGAAAGTGTGGCCACTTTATATGGAATCAAGACCGATCCTCAAGCGCTCCTGAAATCAGGATTAGCACAAGGCCATAAAAGTGCATGCTAGAAGAACACTTATAAACTCATAAATCGGTATGTGTGATAGTTCCGGCTAGTCTCAAAAGGTCCTTGGTTCAAGATACGTTCACCAAAGCACCTTGATGAAGATTTGAATTATTTTCACTATATGGAAGTTCAAGTCCTAAAGACACTTCTCATTTATGTACTAGATTTTAGCGATAATTCCAAAAGTTATTTATTGTCTTTTTGCTTTGCTCTCTTGTGTATATTGAAATTGGTGGGGGAATGTTGGATAAATTCCAATATTTATTGATATTTTAATTTTCAGTTGTTAATATTTTATTATATTATTGGTGTTTTATTTTGAACATAGTTTGGGTTTTAATTTAGAAGGTAGAAACATGAGCAAATGGGTGTGAAAGATATGGGAGTGCTCAAAATTCCATATTGTCCAACATTGGAAGAATACTACAAAAAGTAGTGGTATATCAACTAAAGGACAACTAAGATTCTTAGTTGACAAGTCAAATAAGAGGCTATGATCCTAGGCATCACGGTGGTGCTTAACCACCACCAATCGCGACACGCGTAAGCGCGACAAGCGGATCGCGAAAGGGCGATTGAGCGACTTAGGGCGCATTGCGCGTTTTGACGCGCACTTGGCACTTCGCGCATGCGCATCGTCGCTTGGAGCGTGGGAGCCTAAAGTTTTGACGAGGTAAAACAGATCAACGGTTGTGATTAAACGATCCGATCAAAGGGTTTAAAATCCGAAACGACTTAATCTAAACCATTAGATGAACTCGTAGCGTTTCGTGTAGGGGATGTCCATTCGCTTACGACGGGACGCCTAATCTGAACCGTTAGATCGCAGCTGTTCCAAATAGGGACGATCCAACGGTTGCTGAGTCACTCCATGAAGAGTTGTGACTGTTGAAAAACAGTCACAGAAATGGCTATAAAAAGAGTTCCAGGCCTCTGTTTTGGACACCGAAAATTGCTAGTTTCTCCTCTCTCCATCCTCTATAATTTGGCATTATCAAGTTACAAATTTGGAGTGTTCTCAGTTTGATCAAACAGTACATTGTTTGAATCAAACAACTGTTCATACACTACATTGTATACTGAAGGCAGATTCTATAAAACCCATAGTGTACTCGCGGTTCTGGTTCTGTCTCAACCGAATTGGGAGAAATTTTGCCTAAAAGAAAGCGTTCCAAGAACGTGCCTTGCAGAAATTATTTAATATATTCCGTTATTTCCATAACAAATCTCCAACAGTTTTAGGCAAAAATATTCTTAAAGTTTGGGGATGTCTTGCTTATGTAAGAAAACCCGAACCTAAAAGACCTAAACTAGGAAATAGGACTTACAAATGTGTTTTATTGGATACTCTAGTAACAGTACGACTTATAGATTTGTAAACCTTGAAACTCAAAAAATCATTGAGTCGGTAGATGTGCAATTCTTTGAACATCTAACAAAGTTTAGTACTTTGAATCAAGGTTTATAAAATAATAATCCGACTGTTGACTCCTCAAATTTAGAAGAAAATTCACAACTTATATCTTCTTCGGAAACAACGAATGACGTTGAACCACGAAGGAGTAAAAGACAAAGAACTGAAAAAACATTTGGGCCTGACTTTGTTATTTATTTAGTTGAAGGAGATTTAAATGACACTAAGAACAAAACTAAATTTGTTCTTAATGTAGAAGATGAACCGACCACATTTCATGAAGCGGTAACATCTAAGGATGCTGTCTTTTGGAAAGAAGCAATAAATGATGAAATGAACTCAATTTTGTCAAATCAAACTTGGGTTATTTTCGATCTTCCCCCCGGGGCTAAACCTATTGGATGCAAATGGATATTTAAAAGAAAATTAAATCCGGATGGTTCTATAAATAAATTTAAGGCAAGACTAGTTGCTAAAGGCTATAAGCAAAAACATGGAATTGATTACTTTGATACATATGCTCCTGTTGCTCGAATCACTTCCATTAGGATATTAATATCTCTTGCTTCTATTCACAATTTAGTTATTCATCAAATGGATGTTAAAACTGCATTTTTAAATGGTGATTTAGAAGAAGAGATTTACATGGAACAACCCGAAGGGTTTGTTTTGCCTGGCCAAGAAAAGAAAGTGTGTAAATTGGTTAAATCTCTTTACGGCCTTAAACAAGCTCATATGCAATGGCATGAGAACTTTAATAATATTGTTATATCCCATGGAGATAAAGTTAATGATGCCGACAAATGTATATATAGTAAATTTGAAAATGGTGTTGGTGTTATTATTTGCTTATATGTGGATGACATGTTAATATTTGGGTTTAATCTCAAATATGTTGAAGAAACCAAAAGGTTTATTTCATCAAAATTTGATATGAAAGATCTTGGAGGAGCTGATGTGATTTTAGGAATCAAAATTGTGAGAAAGGATAATTCTTTAGCGTTATCTCAATGTCATTATATAGAAAAAGTTCTTAAAAGATATAATCATTTTGAACTTAAGCCAGCTGCTACACCAGTGGATCCTAGCATCAAATTAATGAAAAATACTGGGCGTGCTATGGACCAACTTAAATATGCTAGTATTATTGGGAGTCTAATGTATGCCATGCATTGCACTAGACCAGACATTGCTTATGCAGTGAGTGTATTATGTAGATTTACAAGTAATCCAGGACAAGAGCACTAGAATGCAATTTCTAGGGTGCTTAGATACCTGAAGAGGACTTTGGATTATAGCTTACATTATGTAGGATATCCATCTGTTTTAGAAGGATATTGTGATTCAAATTGGAATAATCTTGAATCAAAATCCAAGTCAACTATGTGACACCACGACTAATTAAATACCGGGTAGCTACTCCTTTATTAAATTAAATCAAAATGCCAAGTTGGCTCAGTTAATAGCATCACTGTCGAAAACATTTTATAATTACTAACCACCTAGTATTTAAAAAGTAAGTTGCCAAATTTTAATTAAAGTCTGATTAACATGCAACAAGTGTAATGAAGAATAATAACACCATTCATCATAATGAAATAAATAGAATAACCGTCACATGATATAAGTAAATCTGGAGGAAAACTCCTCACAACATAATCCCACAACTGAAGTAAATAACGAAATACTGAATACTGAATGAATACATGCCAAAGTCTGAAAAACTGAAATGGAAATGTATCTAATAGAATTTGGGCAACATGCCCTACAACTGAGGAATACTGAGTAAGGAATCCAAATGATATAAGCGTCTAAAAGCAAATCCCTGTAGCTCCCACAAACAGCTACAGCTCGTCATCTGAGTAAGAATCCTATGCATGGTGTCCTTGTGGTTGGGCACTTAAAATGGTTTTACAAAAAGTAGATTTGAAAGCAAACGGGTCAGAGCCCGAATGTGGAGATATTTAAAAACCTGCAAGTTCTTTAAAAACATTTAAAACACTATATGCGAAGTACATGTTAGGACGTGCTCTCACATGATATACTCACCTCTCGTCTAACTGTGCACTCCTAACGTTCCTGTACCCATTCATGTGTTATCTCGTAACTATCCAAAGAGTTTCTAACACTACTACTTGGTTCACGTTTAATTTCCAACCTTAATAATTAAATAGAGATTTCTACTTTAATTCCCGGATTCCCAATTACTAACAAAACCATTTATTGATAAAAGTTCTCTCTTTTTATCTTTTCAAAACATTACCATAACTATACTCACAATTTAACATAGTAAATTCCTTCTCATTTAACCGTATATTTCACAACATAAATATACAATATAAGCACCCAAAGGCTAAGCTGTGGTGACACATACTCTGCTATCCATCCCGGTACATCACGTACATAAGGATCACACATTCCGAATCTCTCAGGAATTGTTCAGATAACAACATCACAAATAGTGGAGGCGAACACAGTCACCATCACATGGGTCACGCACATACCTACGCTCCCACGATCAGCAGACTTATTAATATCACAATAAGTCCTTCTATGACCTATGTTCATCGAGGTAACCAATCTAAATCCGGGCAACACAAGGATAAGAAGACCCTAAGCGAACGTAAACCTCCCGTGATAGCAAGTATGGTAGGTATGTCATACACATAAAGTTATATACTAAGCATTCACACATCTTAGATAGCTCGATATTAATAAAGGTATTCTCTACATCTTTATACCATTATTCCAAATTCAAATATTTCAAGTATCCCGCTAATATATAAATTAAATAGTCGACACGTCTCACGTCGTAATTTCTTAAACTTAAAACCTATCTCAAATGGACTATTAAGTTCCCATTATTCACACATATAACATCTTTATACCTAAGGTCTTTACTTCTGCCCCAAACCTTATTCCATCAAATTATTCAAATTTGCACTATTAACCCAAATATTATTTCACATACGAATTTCATCAATTTAGAATAATTCCTCAAATTAAATTCCAATTAAAGTCCAATCTCATAATCATGTCTACTGGTCTTCCTTAAGGTTAAGGGTATTCACAATGTCTCCAATAATATTATTCAAGGGTTAACACCATTAAAATTCAATTAAGGAAAAACTTTACTCATTCTGGGAAGGTCGATCGATCGACCTTTACCTTCGATCGATCGATGGTGGTCGATCGATCGACTGAAGAACATCGATCGATCGAACGCACCAGGTCTGTTACGGACTGCTTCATTTTGCAGTTAAAATTTCGTCCCAAAACTCCACTTTTAAGCATGAAACTCCAAGACAAGGTTACTATAACATTATACTATCATCCTACAACAGTATTAACATTCTAAGTCCCATAATTCATCCTTTAAAGGCTTAGTTTAGATCAAAACTACATCAAAATAATTTCCAGAATTCTTCCATTCAAGAACATCATTAGACTTCTTCTAACTCCATTTTTAAATCATCAAAGGTTCTGTTTAGAACATATAATTCGTCCAGAATATCACTACATGCAATTCCTACATAAATCATGGCTTTTAACTTCCAATTAATGGGTCAAAGTTATCTTCAAAAATCAATTTCGAAAATTCCCAAACATGGAAAACATAGCTTGAATCAAATGAGTTTAAACCACTTGCCTTAATCTATCTCTGAATTTGGTGTTGAATCTTGAAGTTAAGTCTGTCCTCTCTCTTTCTTTCTGCAGAATTCTTTCCTTCTCTCTCTCTCTCAAGCTCTTCCCAAGGTTGAAGACAATGGAGTTGTGGAGGTGTGTTTGGTTTTTGGTAAGTTGGGATTGTATATCAACTTCTCCCGTAGCCCATATTGTCTCTTAGTGTAGTTAGTGGGTTAAGTGGGTTAAAGAAATAGTCAGATTGTAATTACAATTTTCGTCACTTTTTAATTCCCAAAAATACAAATTACCAAAATACCCTTTATGATGCCGGTATGGCCTAAAAATACCCCGGGACCCAAACTAAACTTCCGGCTAGTGTTTTCGGACTATCTCGACCCTTCCGGACGCGTTAGCGCACTCAAAACGACCATACGGTTAATGGGACTAAAATTCACTTTTTAATTTAAAATAAAATACCATAACGTGGCGGTCACACGCGTCAAACAAAATTCCCAAATTGCCGTATTTAAATCTCACGACAATTTCAATATTACCAATATTCATATAATGCCAAGTATGCACATTATAATAAAATACTAACTCACATCTCGTTAATATTTTAATCCGGATTAATTTCCAATTAATAAACATTTAATTCAATTAATCCCCAAAAATAAATATCACAGAAAATACGGGGTATTACAAACTACTGGTTGGATTTTTACGCTAGGAGGAGTAGCTATCTCTTGGGGATCCAAGAAACAAACATGTCTATCAGATTCAACAATGCAATCTGAATTTATAGCCATAGTAGATGCATGTAAAGAAGAAGAATGGCTTAGAAATGTGTTGTATGATATTCCTTTATGGAAAAACCCATCACCTTCTATTATGATAAGTTTTGATAACCAAGCCACAATTTATAAAGTTTCGAACAAAACTTACAACGGAAAATCTAGACACATTAGTCTAAGGCATCAAATTATAAGAAAATTACTCAAGGAAGGAGTAATTACAGTCGACTATATTAAAACGAACAAGAATTTAGAAGATCCTCTGACTAAAGGTCTTGTTAGGGAGATGATATATATCACCTCAAAAGGAATGGGACTAAGGTCTATTAAATGACACAACTATATTTAATGGGAACCCAACTCATATTTTGAAAATATAAATAGAGTTCAATTAGGTACAAACAAGTTAAATTATAGTTATGGAACACTAGGGATTTTATACAAAAAGTTCCATTCCTATGTGCCCAGTGTTGGTTTTCTGCATGTTAGAGGATGAAGGTTACTTCTTAATAAATCATATAAGTGTGAATCGCAGAATCACGAAAGTTGATTTACCTATACGAGTGTCAAAAGTGTGGCCGCTTTAAATGGAATCAAGACCGATCCTAAAGCGCTCTTGAAATCAGGATTAGGACAAGGCCATAAAAGTTCATGCTAGAGGAACACTTATAACCTCAGAAATCGGTATGTGTGATAGTTTCGGCTAGTCTCAAATGGTCCTTGGTTCAAGATACGTTCACCACAGCACCTTGATGAATCTTTGAATTATTTTCACTATATGGAAGTTCAAGTCCGAAAGACACTTCTCATTTATGTACTAGATTTTAGCGATAATGCCAAAAGTTATTTATTGTCTTTTTGCTTTGCTCTCTTGTGTATATTGAAATTGGTGGGGGAATGTTGGATAAATTCCAATATTTATTGATATTTTAATTTTTAGTTGTTAATATTTTATTATATTATTGGTGTTTTATTTTAAACATAGCTTGGGTTTTAATTTAGAAGGTAGAAACATGAGCAAATGGGTGTGAAAGATATGGGAGTGCTCAAAATCCCATATTGTCCCACATTAGAAGAATACTACATAAAGTAGTGGTATATCAACTAAAGGACAACTAAGATTCTTAGTTGACAAGTCAAATAAGAGGCTACGATCCTACGCATCACGGTGGTGCTTAAGCACCACCAATCGCGACACGCGTAAGGGCATAAGCGCGTAAGTGCGACACGCGGCGCGCGAAAGGGCGATTGGGCGACTTAGGGCGCATTGCGCGCTTTGACGCGCACTTGGCACTTCACACGTGCGCATCATTGCTTGGAGCGTGGGAGCCTAAAGTTTTAACAAGGTAAAACTGGTCAACGGTTGTGATTAAACGATCCGATCAAAGGGTTTAAAATCCGAAATGACTTGATCTAAACCGTTAGATGAACTCATAGCGTTTCGTGTAGGGGATGTCCATTCGCTTACGATGGGACGCCTAATATGAAACGTTAGATCGCAGCTATTCCAAACAGGCACGATCCAACGGTTGCTGAATCACTCCATGAAGAGTTGTGACTGTTGAAGAACAGTCACAGAAATGACTATAAAAAGAGTTCCAGGACTCTGTTTTGGACACCGAAAATTGCTAGTTTCTCCTCTCTCCGTCCTCTATACTTTGGCATATCAAGTTACAAATTCAGAGTGTTCTTGGTTTGATCAAATAGTACATAGTTTGAATCAAATAACTGTTCATACACTGCATTGTATCCTAAAGGCAGATTCTATATGACCCATAGAGTACTCGCGGTTTTGGTTCTGTCTCAACCGGATTTGGAGAAATTTTGCCTAAAAGAAAGCGTTCCAAGAACGTGCCTTGCAAAAATTATTTAATATATTCCGTTCTTTCCGTAACAGAACTCCAAGAGTTTTAGGCAAACATATTCTTATTACTCCACTCAAATGGAAGGAACTGTGGCACAATCTATCCAAGTCATGACTCAAGACTTAATCCGACTCGACCGTTTTGATGGCGAAAATTTCACCCGTTGGCAAGAGAAAGTTATGTTCTTCCTCACATCACTAAAACTTGCATACATTCTAGATGATATCCTTGAACAAATTCCCGAGCCCACACCCAAAGACACCGAAGAAATAAAGCAAAAACGTGTGAAGAGGAAAGAAGACGAATTTATGTGTCGAGGACACATCCTCAATGCTTTGTCTCAAACTGTTTATAGCGATCATCGAATGATTCCGACGGAAAATGAATTATGGAAGGATTTGGAGACAAAGTATCAAAACGAGGAAGCGAGCAACCGTAAGTTTTTAATTTCAAACTATATGAATTTTAGAATGTGTAATGATAAATATGTCATTGCAGAAACCCATGAACTCCAACAAATTGTTGGTGACCTTAAAGCCGCTGGTATTAATCTTCAAGATGAATTTTAAGTAGGGGTGATTGTTTCAAAACTTCCATCCTCTTGGAATGGCTTTAAGAAGAAAATTAATCATGATAAAAAAGACTTATACTGTGGAATCCCTTCTTCGTCATCTTCGTATTGAAGATGATACTCGTATTCGAGAAAAGAAGGATGAACAAGGTGAGGGTCATTCAAAAGCTAATATGGTTGAGGATCAAAAATCCAAGATTACCAAAGACTCAAAATTTAAAGCAAAGAATGATTCAAAATTCAAGAACCAAGGTGAAAATAAGAAAAAGAAGGGGAAATGTTTCTTCTATGACAAACCGGGACATTATTCTCGAGAATGCCGTCTTAAAAAGAAGGCATTTAAGGAAAAATAAGGGTCGAAGGAAACCAACAATGTTGAAGATCTTATTGCTACTGTTTGCGAAGCAAATTCAATTGATAATGAAAGTGGATGGTGGTTGGATACTGGCGCAACGGTCCACATATGCAAAGATCGCTCTTCATTCAAAACATATCAAGAAATTGATGGAAAAGAAGTGAATATGGCAAATAATCTTCGCACCAATGTAGTTGGAAAAGGCACAGTGGAATTGAAGCTAACTTCTGGAAAGACACTTACTCTAATTGATGTACTTCATGTACCTGATATGTGTAAAAATCTAGGGTCTGGGGACCTTCTCAATAAGAGAGGTTTCAAACTAGTGTATGAGTCTGATAAGTTTGTTTTGTCTAAGAACGGCCAATTTATTGGCAAAGGGTACTTTTGTAACGGCATGATCAAAATTAATGTAATCAGTGATATTAGTTCTGCTTATATGGTTGAGTCTATTTCTTTATGGCATAGTAGATTAGGTCATGTGAATTATAGAAGTATAAAAAATATGACTAATCTCGGATTGTAAACTTGATAATCTTTCTAAATGTGAAATTTGTGCTCAATCGAAGATAACTAGAAAGTCGTTCAAATCTGTTGAGAGGAAATTCGAAATGCTTGATCTTATTCATTGTCATGTATGTGATATGAAGAGTAATATGACTCGTGGTGGAAATAAATATTTCTTAACTTTCATTGATGATTACTCTAAGTATGCATATACATATTTACTTAAAAGTAAAGATGAAGTTTTTGAGAAATTCCTAATTTTTAAAGCAGAAGTTGAAACTCAACAAAATCAGAAAATTAAAGTCCTACGATCCGATAGGGGTGGTGAATATTACCCGAGTGAGTTTATACAATTTTGTAATACTCATGGGATAATCCATCAAGTTACGGCGCCATATATGCCACAACAAAATGGAACGGCGGAAAGAAAAAATAGGACTTTAGTTGAAATGATAAATTCAATGTTAATCAGTTCTGGTTTACCTTTGTCGATGTGGGGAGAAGCTGTTTTATCCGCATGTTATATTTTAAATAGAGTTCCATTGAAAAACAAGGATATTACATCATATGAATTATGGTTTAATCGTAAGCCTAATCTTAGACGTCTTAAAGTTTGGGGATGTCTTGATTATGTAAGAAAACCCGAACCTAAAAGACCTAAACTAGGAAATAGGACTTACAAATGTGTTTTTATTGGATACTCTAGTAACAGTACGACTTATAGATTTTTAAACCTTGAAACTCAAGAAATCATTGAGTCGGTAGATGTCCAATTCTTTGAACATCTAACAAAGTTTAGTACTTTAATCAAGGTTTAGAAAATAATAATCCGACTGTTGACTCCTAAAATTTAGAAGAAAATTCACAACCTATATCTTCTTCGGAAATAACGAATGACATTGAACCACGAAGGAGTAAAAGACAAAGAACTAAAAAAATATTTGGGCCTCACTTTATTATTTATTTAGTTGAAGGGGATTTAAATGAGACTAAGAACAAAACTAAATTTGTTCTTAATGTAGAAGATGAACCGACCACATTTCATAAGCGGTAACATCTAGGGATGTTGTCTTTTGGAAAGAAGCAATAAATGATGAAATGAACTCAATTTTGTCAAATCAAACTTGGGTTATTTCCGATCTTCCCCCCGAGGCTAAACCTATTGGGTGCAAATGGATATTTAAAAGAAAATTAAATCCGGATGGTTCTATAAATAAATTTAAGGCAAGACTAGTTGCTAAAGGCTATAAGCAAAAACATGGAATTGATTACTTTGATACATATGCCCCTGTTGCTCGAATCACTTCCATTAGGATATTAATATCTCTTGCTTCTATTCAAAATTTAGTTATTCATCAAATGGATGTTAAAACTTCATTTTTAAATGGTGATTTAGAAGAAGAGATTTACATAGAACAACCCGAAGGGTTTGTTTTGCCTGGCCAAGAAAAGAAAGTGTGTAAATTGGTTAAATCTCTTTATAGCCTTAAACAAGCTCCTATGCAATGGCATGAGAAGTTTAATAATATTGTTATATCCCATGGATATAAAGTTAATGATGCCGACAAGTGTATATATAGTAAATTTGAAAATGGTGTTGGTGATATTATTTGCTTATATGTGGATGACATGTTAATATTTGGGTCTAATCTCAAATATGTTGAAGAAACCAAAAGGTTTCTTTCATCAAAATTTGATACGAAAGATCTTGGAGGAGATGATGTGATTTTAGGAATCAAAATTGTGAGAAAGGATAATTCTTTAGCGTTATCTCAATCTC
Organism: Sambucus nigra; assembly: GCA_949130495.1. Taxonomy (NCBI): domain Eukaryota; kingdom Viridiplantae; phylum Streptophyta; class Magnoliopsida; order Dipsacales; family Adoxaceae; genus Sambucus; species Sambucus nigra. Next base: position 162,309,238 of record OX422220.1, on the reverse strand, counting down.
ATTATATAGAAAAAGTTCTTAAAAAATATAATCATTTTGACCTTAAGCCAGCTGCTACACTAGTGGATCCTAGCATCAGACTAATAAAAAATACTGGGCGTGCTATGGACCAACTTAAATATGCTAGTATTATTGGGAGTCTAATGTATGCCATGCATTGCACTAGACCAGACATTACTTATGAAGTGAGTGTATTATGTAGATTTACATGTAATCCAGGACAAGAGCACTAGAATGCAATTTCTAGGGTGCTTAGATACCTGAAGAGGACTTTGGATTATAGCTTACATTATGTAGGATATCCATCTGTTTTAGAAGGATATAGTGATTCAAGTTGGAATAATATTGAATCAAAATCCAAGTCAACTACTGGTTGGATTTTTACGCTAGGAGGAGCAGCTATCTCTTGGGGATCCAAGAAACAAACATGTGTATCAGATTCAACAATGCAATCTGAATTTATAGCCGTAGCAGATGCATGTAAAGAAGCAGAATGGCTTAGAAATGTGTTGTATGATATTCCTTTATGGAAAAATCCATCGCCTTCTATTATGATAAGTTCTGATAACCAACCCACAATTTATAAAGTTTCGAACAAAACTTACAACGGAAAATCTAGACACATTAGTCTAAGGCATCAAATTATAAGAAAATTACTCAAGGAAGGAGTAATTACAGTCGACTATATTAAAACGAACAAGAATTTAGCAGATCCTATGACTAAAGGTCTTGTTAGGGAGATGATATATATCACCTCAAAAGGAATGGGACTAAGGTCTATTAAATAACACAACTATATTTAATGGGAACCCAACTCATATCTTGAAAATATAGATAGAGTTCAATGAGGTACAAACAAGTTAAATTATAGTTATGGAACACTAGGAATTTTATACAAAAAGTTCCATTCCTATGTGCCTAGTGTTGGTTTTCTGTTTGTTAGAGGATGAAGGTTACTTCTTAATAAATCATATAAGTGTGACTCGCAGAATCACGAAAGTTGATTTACCTATACGAGTGTCGAAAGTTTGTCCGCTTTCTATGGAATCAAGACCAATCCTAAAGCGCTCGTGAAATCAGGATTAGGACAAGGCCATAAAAGTTCACGCTAGAAGAACACTTATAAACTCGGAAGTCAGTATGTGTGATAGTTCCAGGTAGTCTCAAAAGGTCCTTGGTTCAAGATACGTTCACCACAGCACCTTGATGAAGCTTTGAATTATTTTCACTATATGGAAGTTCAAGTCCGAAACACACTTCTCATTTATGTACTAGATTTTAGCGATAATGCCAAAAGTTATTTATTGTCTTTTTGCTTTGCTCTCTTGTGTATATTGAAATTGGTGGGGGAATGTTGGATGAATTCCAATATTTATTGATATTTTCATTTTTAGTTGTTAATATTTTATTATACTATTGGTGTTTTATTTTGAACATAGTTTGGGTTTTAATTTAGAAGGTAGAAACATGAGCAAATGGGTGTGAAAGATATGGGAGTGCTCAAAATCCCATATTGTCCCACATTAGAAGAATACTACAAAAAGTAGTGGTATATCAACTAAAGGACAACTAAGATTCTTAGTTGACAAGTCAAATAAGAGGTTATGATCCTACGCATCGCGGTGGTGCTTAAGCACCGCCAATCGCGACACGCGTAAGCGCGTAAGCGCGTAAGCGCGACACGCGACGCGCGAAAGGGCGATTGGCCGACTTAGGGCGCATTGCGCGCTTTGACGCGCACTTGGCACTTCGCACGTGCGCATCGTCGCTTGGAGAGTGTGAACCTAAAGTTTTGACGAGGTAAAACAGATCAACGGTTGTGATTAAATGATCCGATCAAAGGGTTTCAAATCCAAAACGACTTGATCTAAACCGTTAGATGAACTCGTAGCGTTTCGTGTAGGGGATGTCCATTCGCTGAAGATGGGATGCCTAATCTGAACCGTTAGATCGCAGCTGTTACAAACAAGCACGATCCAACGGTTGCTGAGTCACTCCTTGAAAAGCTGTGACTATTGAAGAACAGTCACAGAAATGGCTATAAAAAGAGTTCCAGGCCTCTGTTTTGGACATCAAAAATTGATAGTTTCTCCTCTCTCCGTCCTCTATACTTTGGCATTATCAAGTTATAAATTCCGAGTGTTCTAGGTTTGATCAAACAGTACATAGTTTGAATCAAACAATTGTTCATACACTGCATTGTATCCTGAAGGCAGATTCTATAAAACCCATAGTGTACTCGCGGTTCTGCATCTGTCTCAATCGGATTGGGAGAAATTTTGCCTAAAAGAAAGCGTTCCAAGAACGTGCCTTGTAGAAATTATTTAATATATTCCATTCTTTCCATAACAAAACTCCAACAGAGTGAACATGAACTTGCGCAATTAAGAGAGAGATTGAATCACCACCGTCTGATCCTCTTATTTAACATCATCTATGTACGCCAATCTGAATCCCCACTTCTTTATTATAATGTACTCCATCAGCATTTGACAAAAATAAGCCCTAAATTTAGAAATCGTGTTTGGTTTACTTATGATTCTATAAGGTGACATCCATAAAAAATAAAATCCTAGTAGACAAAAAAACGCATGATTCAAGTCAAATTATTTATTTGTGCCTATACGACCAGCAGTTGCAAAAGTCAAATGCCCCTTACAATTCTGGGTCGTCATTAGCATTTTGATGTCTATAATAAGGATGTTTTGGAAGTAAGAAGTAAATCTTCCAAAGTTAACTAACATTGATTAAAAAAACAACATATATAACAAACCCCATCAACCTATTATTATACCAATGTGAAGGAAGCCCCACTCAGATTTTAGGTCCCATACCCTGATCCTTAAAATAATTGCAATCTGGAATCTATGTTCCAAGAATAAGAATCATAAAATTATGCTTAATATTGTATTTTTGGAGTCCTTCTACCATGAAATCATGTGGTTCAGTTAAGATTCATTGATAATTTTCAAATTACACGGGCTTACCATTTTATTATTCCCTGTGATCTGGTTTAGTTAAGATTCACTTTTAAATTCCTAAAAATTTAACAATGACCCTTCATTCAAATCAAGATCACGCATGCAAGATCTCACACATAGTCGAACCAGTAATCAATCACATAACCATGTATAAGTATACGAATCGAATCAATTATCAATCGCATACACGTGAACAATGAGATTGAAAATGATGAAATTGAGATAGAGAAAGAAAAAACATATGAAGATCATTGATTGTACATATCGATAGTGATAGAGACTCATTCAACATTGGATTTGAGCCTCTTGAGAGTGTCCTTCTTATGCTCCGTAATGAACAGAGCCTCGGAGCTCGCCAAAGCCGACGATGAGACCACGTTATGAACAGGCAAAAGTTCAATTATAGAGAAAAGTCGGCCGAAAATAGATCCAATCGAAAGTTGAAGTGAATGTGTTGAGACATCGAAACCGTTATGGAAGACGAGGGAGGGGAATAGAGCGTTAATTTTGTGATAAGTTAAGCGCCAATTTTTGACACTTTTAGGTTGGAGAAATAATGATACCATAAATTTAGCAACCATTTTGATCACTTGTAAATTTTGCAAGTGTCAACCGTTATTCATTTTGTAAGTGTTGCAAACACTTCAAAATTAAATATTCTATTAGTTTCAAAATAGCTATTCTACTGTAGTGATCTTTGACTTTGGGGGAAAAGGTAATGTTGAACATCATTGAAAAAGGGCAAATGTATTCTACAGGTCCAACTCGATGGTGTTAGGAATTTGAGTTTTATATTAGTTGAGGAAGTTCCCCAGCCGGTCTTGAATCTCTTTTATCTCCCCATCTCAGGGCATAGATACCCTGGAACCCCCTTGGGAGTGGCGACCTATCCGTGACAGGAATGAGGGTGACTGATCAATGGGGGACCCTGGTCATGTCCTTAAGATCATTCTTCTCGTACAACAGGGGCTCCTAGTTCTCCCTAGTACTGCTATGGTCTGGTACTACTAGCTCCTCTACCACAGGGGGTAAAGGGAGACCACTTTAACAGAACGAGCTAAAGCAGCACTTGTCACCACTATGAGAGGATCAAGATATGTGTTTGAGAGATATGAAACTTGTTGTTCCCATGGACGGCACCCAACTAATGAATGTTGAAATCGTTAGTAACTTTATTCCCACGGTTGCTCCCCTCTAGACCTTAAATGGGTAAGAGGAGAGTAGTGTCAATCACAATATTTAAAGTGGTTCAAACCTCAGGTGATGGTCCTACATCCAAAGTACAAAGGTGTTGTACCTGTTTATTAGAATGTAGATGAGTATTATAGTATAAGAGACCCCTTAGATTTGGTCAAGGGAGTCTGAGGTGTTGCATCCTTCGTCAGTTGTCCAAATGACCGTAGGAAGTAATTGCATGACATCCATAGGAGTTCCTAAATGCTACTTGAGGGCTTAAGAAGATATGTAAATGGTATAAGCAGTGAAACAGGTCCAAGTTACATGTATGAACTCATGATAGTGGGACGTGATTATGGAATGGAATATAAATCCTTAGGAAAGGCTATAATTCTTATGAGTATGATTGTTGGATCTTCTAATCTCATTAAAAGTCTTGATATTAATCCCACTTTCCCTTTCACTATGATCTTATTTATAGGAAAATTCTTGGAAAGAGAGTAAGATGACTGTTACATCATGTCTAGGGTGTCCCGGAGGTCTTTCAATGTCATCAATGTGGTGGAGTGTTGAGAAAAGTAATTGCAGTTGGTGTAAGTCGGTTATTGAGTGCATTTAATGTTCAAGAGAGAATTCAATGCAAATGGAGCCTTACAAGAGTTTCAAGAGGTATGGATGGACCGTGGAGTTGATCAAAACTGATCATGAGGTATCACATCCCATGTGTGAGGCTAAAGTGACCTCAGGACGCCATTATTCTTCAATCTGAGGTTGGCTCTTAGTGCATATCATGGCAAAACCTTGATTTGTGGTCTCTCGGCGTTGTTGAAGAGGTGCGACAGAACGATTAACCTTCTTAGGGGGAAAGATGTGTGACTGAGGTATACTGTAGTACCGTAGCCCAATCTTAAGGGAAGATAAGGCTTTGTGTGAACAATTTCAGTCTTCCTGAGGAATGGGGCTAGCCTTGGGACCTCTACCCTACTTCAGGGGAAGTTATGGAGTTGAAGATAGACGATACCCTCAAAGGGATGGTAAGAATGATTGTATGACCCTTCGAAAACTCGCAGCCCAATACATCATTTATGATAAAGTTGTATTCAAGAGAAACTTTGATGGACCCAAATTACAATGCATAGCCGGGGCTCGTACTGAAGATATCATGAAGAAAATCCACGGTAGGGAGTGCAAACTCCACCTGAACAGCCACATGCTTACAAATAAGATTGTTCGACAGTGATACTATTGGACTACAATGGTCCAAGACTACGAAACGTACGTTAAGAGGTGCTGCAAATGCCAAAAATTTACTAATCTCTAAATTTACATCCCTGAGAGTTGTACAATATGGCTTATCTATGGACCTTATCAACCTTGGAATGGAAAGCATTATGAAAGTTAATCCCAAATAATATAATGAGCATGAGTTCACCATGGTTTCATTTCACTAAGTCGGTTATTGTTGAGTCATATGGAGTGATGAATGAAAAGAAGGTGGACAAATTCATTCAAAAAAAATATTAAATGTCGCTACGGAGTCCCTCATGAGCTCATATTAGATAATTTCCTCCATTTTGATGTTGAAGTCACAGACGTGGTTGAGGACTATCAAATTCAGAGACATAAGTCTTCACCCTACGTACAACAAACAAATGGGGCTATTAAATCTGCACAAAAGAAACTCAAGTCCATAATCAGTAAGATGACAAAAAGTTGTATAGTTGGGCCTACAGGATCCCTTAATCTCACTGGGCTACTGCATGTCTATTAGAATGCCTAGTGGGGCTACTCCCCACTTCCAAGTTTAGGTCATGGAGGTAGTCTTTCCTTTTCAACTCAACATACCTTCCCTGCGAGTCATGCTTGAGATCTAGGAAAAATAATTTGATTGGAACCAAAGCCATTACGATGAGTTAGATCTCTTGGATGAAAAGAGATTGAAGCTTTATACAATATAAAAGGATATCAACCCTGTAATGTACGATCGTTTAATAAGAAACTCAAGGACCGCGACTTGAGAGAAGGCAACCCTGCTCTCAAAGAAATTTTATAACTTACGTGAGTTCCGAGAGGAAAGTTTAAACCCAACAGGAGTGGGCTATACCTTGTGAATAAAATCTTATTACAAGGTGTCGCTATGCTCACTGATCTCAATGGAGAATAAATGGCCCACCTAGTCAACCTAGATCGTCTCAAGAGGTTCTATCCTTGATATGAATCTCTTCTCCCTACGCAATCCTCACATCCCTTATATTCTTAAAAAACCTCTTCATTTTCTCCCACCATGAGAAGTACGTATGACTTGATCCTTTCAAAATATATTTCAAACATTACAAACTTTTTCATCCCCACAAAGGTATGTAGGCAACCCATAAAGTAACTTTAGGTGCAGTCCTTTTTTTCACAAAATTCTTTTCTTTTCTCCCATTAAGAGACATAAGTACCTCTCATCATTTCAACTAAATAAAAGGATTATGTATGCCTTAGCGATTGGTATGATATTTCATACGTAAGGAATTATTCCACAAAGGCACAAAAAATTTGATAAATTGACATCTATATCAATACTTTTTATTTCAAATACAGACTTTTACATGACAAATCGATAATAGTATTTCCTAAAACACTTATAATATCCATATCAATAAGACAACCTTCACCCATGACCATAACAAAAAAATAATACTCATGGACTTTCCCTAAAATCGACACTGAAAACTCAACCAAATAAACCTACCAGAAAACCAACACCTAATGAAAACAAACCAACCATTTCCCTAAATAGCTTCACAAATACTTTCCTTAATTACCTAAGTGAGTCGCTTCATCATCATTACCCTAACTGTCATCACCCTTTATGGGGCCCCAATAGTCCCCATTATGAGTTCTTATCTGCATATATTCATGATTAGTCACTATTATTGTATTTAAAACCCCTTATATTTGTGCATTCTAGCATTCCTGTGCACGTTATTCCTGAAACTTATGCTCATTTTCTGGATAACCCATATTTTCATGATATATATTATGGATGGTTTATTTGAGATTTTATAAGTGTTGGGAATGCAAGGCGTGCAGTTCGGTTGAATTCTGGGGAAGTTTCGTAGAAAGTTACAACTTCGGGGGCATTTTTTTAATTTCATCACTAGGGTTTGGATCCTAAAATCTCATGGAAGTTGAAGATCGTCAAGTAATCTTCGTGTGTCCACCAGTGGCATGTGAATTTGAATTATAATGAAGAATTTACATAGGTTTCCATGGAACAAGAACCTTTGAATGTTCACTTAGCTCATCCCTCATTATTCAAGTAGGTGCGAATCGATTCGGGCCTTTGGCCAAATTGATTCGAAATGAACCAGTACGTAACCAATGTCTTGCAAATTGATTTGCATATTTGGTCGAATCGATTTGCCTCCATTTTCCTTTTATTTATAATTTTTCCATTTCGTTGCAAGATTTGGTACATATATGGCTTGGCTCTCTTTAGTAAAGGGAAGATATTAATTTTAGCAAGTTTGCTTTTATAGAAATCTATCTCTTCTCTCTCCCAGGTTAAAGACATTTGTTTCTTTCTCTTTCTTGTTAAGCATTTAATATACAAGGATTGTTTCTTTTATTGTATTACTTGCTCACTTACTTCATCTTTGGTCATTTTAATTACTTTAGCTTACATTTATTAATCTCTCTTATATTGGGTTGCCTATAAATTTATGGGTTCATTATTTATGAGGTTCATTTTCATGCCTTACTTAGTTTCTACCATGAGTGACTAGTCTTTTAGGTTAGGGATCATGATCCCACAATGAATGCTTGAGTTTCATAGTTAGTGTTTGGTTCATAATTGTTCTAATGGAACTTCATGTGTTGCTATTGGAGTATCCTAGTTTCTTAACTTTCCTTGTCTTTCAAGGATAATGTATGAAGCTTTACTATAACCTCAACCCATTTAGCACCATAACTAATTAACCATAATACTCCAATGATGATTTTGGTCTTTACATGGTTGATGTTCAAACGTAGTTAGTTATGATCGATTAGAATCCATTTGAATAAATTCCCATCATCTACTTAGCAAATCCAAGGTGGGAGAATGATCCCCAATACCTTTTCTCTCTTAAACTCATATTTTTCTTGGGTTGTTACATTATAACACCGTCTTTTACTCTTTCACTAGTAATTTAACGCATGTTATGATAGTTGTTAGCTAAACTTCACCACTCCAAACTATCATCACCTTTTACACTTTCCTTTTGTGACGTATAGCAAACATCCTATAGGCTGTCTTCATTCTCTTAGGAGAGTCCACTCCCTCTAGAATATGATCCCATCCTTGTCTGGTTACTACTTATTGCAAATGGTTACACTTGAATCACACATTATTTTTAGAGCATTAACTTTTTGGAATCGTTGCTAGGGTTTGGCAACAAAGTTAGGTTATACAACATCCTCTATACACTTTTCTATTCCTTGTGGTCACCTTTTTTTATTTTTTATTTTTGAGAAATATAGACTTTTATTGGATATTATTAGAAGAAATAGCCTCTTCTAGGTAGCAAACAGGGTTTACAATTCTATGGGAGGGATTGAAAAGCAAACATAAATAAGGTTCTTTATAAAATAGAACCCTTATAATGAATGAAAGATTTGAACAAATTAAAGATAACTTAAAACAACCATAAGACAAAATCTTGCACCAAAGGTTCTTATTCATGAGGGAAACTAATCATGCCCCATTTGTCAACTGTAATTTAGCCTTTTAACTCCCTTGGAAAGTCTGACATATTGAAAGAGAATTGTTTTGTTTTCTCTGAGCTTCCTTTTTTTGCCAAATAGTCTGCAACTTGATTCCCCTCCCTCAAAGTATGAATTATTTTACTATTTATACCTTTCAGCATTCTTTGGATAGATTGAATTACCCACTTAATGTTCCAAGGACAGTTGGAATTATTGTTTATAATATCCACTAAAACCTTTGAGTCACTTTCAATGAGAAGATCATAACATCTCTAGTCATAATAATTCTACAATCCTTTTTGCAGAGCCATAACCTTTGCCTCTATATTTGTAACTTGTCCAAAATGGACATGAAAAGCCCATATAACATCTCCTAATTGGTTTCTTAGAACTCCCCCACCTCTACCATTTCTTGGATTGCCCAAAGACTTTCCATCCACATTCATTTTTAGAACACCTAAAGGGGGATTCATCCATTTGACTTGTCTCCTATTAATTGGAGAGTGAGGAATGTGAGAAAAGGTTGCCATTTGGAAGTTGATATGATGTAGAACTAAGTGCACATTGGATTTACTTCCTTCAAACCTGCTTTTGTTTCTCTGATTCCATAAGCAGTAATATATTACTGCTGGAGCCACTCTATTTATCATTAGAGTTGGTTTTTCCCCGTGAAGCCACCAATTTATGAATTGATTTATGTATCCTCTACCAATTGATCTCTTAATACCATATTTCTTTGACATAAAGTCCCAAACTGTAGAAGCTGTTTCTCCAAATTCAAAAAAGTGGTCTAAAGTCTCTTTTGGCCTTACACAGCAATGACATTTAGAGGGGCCTCTAAAGCCTATAGACTTGATTTTATCATCTGTAGGAAGGATGGTATTCATAAGTTTCCATAAGAATATTGAAATTTTGGTTGGAATTTTTGAGTGCCGTATGAATCTAGAACTGTACTGTGAAGCTCCTGTAACTCTACATATATTCCAAGAAGATGAAATTATGAATGATCCATTGCTACAAGTCTTTCAAACTATTACTCCTCCTAGTTATGGAAAATCTTCTCAAATTTGAGAATCTTTAAAGCCTCATTAAGAGAGAGATTTTTTAGAACCTTTTCACTGATCCAACTTCCATCACTATCCCAAAACTTCTTAATAGAGGTAGCATCAAAATTGAGATTTTTGTATTGAGGAATACCCCAGTTGTCCCAATGAATACTTATATTTCCTTAGCCTATTTTCCACATCATATGATCTTTTTCTTGACTTCTGACTGAGCACATTCTATTTTAAGTGTGGGCACCTAGTTTTATGGGGGCTTTGGCTAGATGTTTGTTTCTACAGTAGGCTGCCTGCATGTATTTGGACCATATTAAATCTTTGCTTATTAAATATCACCATAACTTCATGATTAAAGCATCATTGATTTCAAAAATATTCCTGACTCCTAATCATCCCTCATTAATTGGTCTTGCAATTGAAGCCCAAGAACTCCATTGGTGTCTTTAGTCCCCATAATAGGAACTTCAAAAGAACTTTGCCATCGTTGCATTGATCCTATTGAGAACTGCTTTTAGAGGAGACATTGTTGTCATCAAGTACATTTGCATAGAGGAGATGACTGATTTTATCAGAACTATTTTACCTCCTGCACTAAGGCATTTGGCCTTCTAACGTTGGATCTTCTTTTTTATTTTCTCCACCATGACTTCAAAATAGATGATTCTTTTTCTCCCAAAATATATTGGACAGCCAAGGTAAGTGATTGGATATTTTTTTACTTGCATACTTGGGCAAACTTTAAGCTCATTTAGAGATTGGGGTCTAATTTTGTTAGAAACCACCATAAAACTCTTTCATTTGTTGACCTGCTGCCCAGAGACTCTTTCATAGAAGCTTAGGACTGCCACTGCCTTCTTTACTTCGTTCTTTAGACCTGAGTTGAATATAATAATATCATCTATAAAAGCCAAATGGTTAAATTTTGGGAAATTTATGGGCATTTTAAATCCCACAAAGCCCTTTTTTGAAACAAGATTATCCAATTTTTTTATAATACATCAGCTATAATAATGAATAGACTTAGGGGCAAGGGATCCCCTTGTCTTAATGACTAGAAGAAGCAAAGAAACCTGCATTTTCTCAATTTATCATGACTATAAACCAGGAAGAAGATATTATTCTCCAGATTATCCACCTGAGTTTCATTGAATCTCATTTTCCAAATAACTTTTGTAAGGAACCACCATGAGACCCTATCATAAGCCTTTGACGTGTCCAGCTTTAACAAGATGTTTCCACTATAGTTTCTTTGATGGATTCTAGCCATACACTCTTGAGCCAGTAGAACATTCTTAGTAACAGACCTACCTTTTATAAATCCAGTTTAACTAATGCATATTATAGATGGTAGAAGTTAGGCCAGTCTATCATTTAGAATTCTTGAGAAAATTTTTCTTATAAAATTATGCATACTTATTGGACTGAAATCATTTAGGGATTGGGGAATTTAAACTTTTGGTATTAAGGAAATTTTGGTTGTTATGATTACCTTGGGGAGATTATTCCCTGCAAAGAAGCTTAACACTGCTTTGAATAAGCCTTCCTTAATGTCTTCCCATAATAAATTATAGAAATGGCCATCAAACCCATCCACTCCTAACCCACTATTTGAATTAAGACCTTTAACTGCCTTGTCTACTTTATTCATAGATGGCCAAGCTATCAATAGGGAGTTCATCTTTTCACTTGTGGTCTTTGGAAGGTGCTCTAGAAGCTGCTCCTCTCCCCGAGGATTCAACATTTCTTCTTAAGTGAACAAAGAAGAAAAATGGTCAATAGCCTCGTCTTTGATATCCTCTGAAGTCTCTGCCCAGGATCCATCTTTTCTTCTAATTTTTTATATGCAGTCTCCACTACTTTGATTTGATAAGATTATGGAAATACGATGAATTTTTATCCCCCTCTAAATCCCACTGGTTCTTTGCTTTTTGAGCCCAATATTCTTCCTTAGTTTTTAGCTTGTGGTTTTGAACTGCCATAGCCTTTGACAACTCCTCCCTATGCTGCTCAGTAGGGTCTTGATCATAAGTCGTCTCTGTTATTATCAAACTATCCTCTGTATTTCTAGCTGCTCAGAAGACGTCTCTAAAACTAGTTTTACTCCACTCTCCTAATTTTCTTCTACTGAATTTGAGTTTGTTTGCAAAGGAAATAAGAGGATTCTTATGAGATTCTCCCTTCTAAGATTGTCTGATCAGCTTTACGCACCCTTTATTCTCTAACCATACTTTTAAGAAGCTAAAATATTTTGGTTTGACTTGATTTTGGGACTCCCCTTTCAACAAATAGGAGTGTGGTCTGACATGTTCCTATTTAAATGGCTAACTTTCCATTTAAAGTCCATGCCCAAACATGCTTGATTCATGAGGACTCTATCTAGCCTACACCAAATACTATCCTCTATACTCCTTTTGTTATGCCAAGTAAACTTAGTGCCTGAATACCCCACATCTGATAAGCCATTTACTTATATGCTTTCCACAAATTCATATATGGATCCTATATTGACCTCATGGCCTCCTATTTTTTCTGAAGGATAAGCCACTACATTAAAGTCTCCTCTTATTATCCATAGGTCATTTGTTGCAATTTCAGCAAAATGATCCCAAAGAATTCTTCTGGAGTATCTTTTATAGCTAGCATATACCAAACTACATTTAACTGTTTGAACTGGGCTTACCATTTTAAGATTAAGAGTGAGACATTGAGCCATATCTGACACAAGCTCCTAATCCACCCCCTCTTGAAAAAAAACATCATATTTTACTATTCTTCTTTGAAACATGTGTCCCAAATCCTAACTTATTACAGAAACTTCTAATTTTCCCACTCTTTACTTAGGCTCTAAAACTACTAACATCTAAAGATTATGAATTCTTTTTAATCTCTTCAACCTTCTAAGGGCTCCCTTTTTTGAGATACCCCTTATATTCCATATAAGAGCTTCTAACATTTGGAAATAAGAGATATTCTTTAGTTAGAGTTGGACCTTAGGACCCTTGAGTTGTCCAAAGTTTGGTCTGCCTTAGTACCCCCTTTTTTTAAATTCTTCTTTTTTCTTGAAACTGTAATGAAACCATTTGAATCCTCGGTATTTAGTTCTGTATTTTGTGCCTCAGAATCTTCTTGCAGTTTATGGTAATATGGCTCATAATTACCATCATCTTTTGAAGGAGCGTACATCTCATAGAATGCGTCTAGATGACAAGGGACTTCTATTTGCTCCTCCTGGAAACTTGGCTCTGTTGGTTGTTCCATAAGCTGATATAGAACTAGTTATATATCTTCATGAGTTTTATTTCTATTAACCATTATTCTTCTATTGTCTGTTTGATCTTGTAACTTCTCCATTGGGGAATTTTGTTCTGGGGTGTGGTCTCTACTCTAAATTCCTTCCTTTCCTTTCTTGGTATTTCTTGCTATTGAATTGTTCTTCCCTACTTCTTGATTCTTATTTGCTTCCTTTGAGATCACTACTTTATTGAAATAATTTGAAATAATATTTCGGGTCTGCCTACCTCTTGTCTCTATTAGTTCTCCATCTTCAATTTCTATTGCTTCTCTATCCTGACTTATTTCCTTCTCTACTGCTGGTCTGAAACTCCTTTGCACCCATTCTTTTGTACTCTCTCCATTTCTTGTCTCTTTTTTCATTAGTCTTCTTTATTCCATGATTGTTTACTTTCTTTCATTATAATCCTCCCTTTTTTGTAGCATTTTTTTTATCGTTCCCTTTCTTGCCACAGTGATAGTAATATGGGGGAAGGTCTTCATAAATAATTTGTTGCCAGAATCCAGAGCCTTTATCTTGATTACCTATCCAAACTCTTAATGGAAGGATTTTCTTCAAATCAACCTCCATTCATATCCTTGTCATGTTAGGTCTGGTAAGAGTTTCTGTTACATTATTTACCTTCAATGGAATTACCATTACCTGGGTTATTGAGAATAAGGCATGACGATTATACACGTGTATAGGTAGAAGTGGTAACATTATCCAAGAAGGGATAATGGATGACTCTTTTCTGGATGAAATTCAAGATCCCACTTGAAAGTTCGCATTGGAAAACTTTTGATGAACCAAATTTCTTTCAGCCATAATCTATGATAATCCTCTTCATGAGACAACCTGATCAAGATATATTTCTGATTAATAAGGCCGAGGCTAGATGAAGCCTTTAATTTTAGCACTGAAAAGAAATAGCAAATCTCATCTATTGGAGGGCGACCATGAGAAAACTTTCCAACAACTGTGTATTTGTAAGGTTGGCATTTCCATCAACATTTTATCTTCATACAAAATTGTAGGTTCTCCTATGTACATGGAGATCTTTTATAGGGCTACAGGTTTTGGGTTTTGCGAAAAAACTATATCAACAAAGGTTTTTTGTGGTATTTATAGTTTTAGAGGTTGCATGCGCTCCTCTGCATGAGAGTGGGTGATAGGAGCCTTGACAACATGATTTCTAAAACTAATCCAAAACTTTCAAAAATGCAAGACGCGAATGATAATAATTTAAATCCCATAGTGGAACCTCCGTCATCAAGCCACCATTCGAATTATTAGAGGCCATATCCTACTCCTTCTACTTTCTCACATACCAGATCCCACTCCAATTCCACCACCATGGGTGATAATCAAAGTAAGCATTGTAGTAGAGGAGAGGCTGAGCCTCCATATCAGCCGATGAGAGATTATTTAAGACTGGAGAGGACCACTTCGCCGTCGTGCATCATTTTTCCATACAACTTTGTGAAATTCCATTTTTGAAATGGGATTATACAATTACTAACCACATACCATGGCATGGAAAGTGAATAACTGTACTTACATGTATGGGAGTTTGAGGAAGTGTGCTCCACCTTTAGCGATCAAAATTGTACACTTGATGTCACACGACTCAAACTCTTTTCATTCTCTCTCAAGGACAAAGTTGAAACTTGGTTGTGGTCCTTGGCCCCAAATTTAATGGGAGTTGGCATGACATGCAAGCCTAATTCTTGTAAAAGTTCTTCCTTACCCACCATACCAACACCCTCAAGGGACAAATTCAAACCTTTTCCTAAAGCAAGAGTGAGACCTTTGAGAGATATTGGGAGAAATTTAATGAGATATTGAGTAACTGCCCCCACCACGATTTTGAGAAATGGATACTCGCCTCCTTTTTTCACAATGGTCTATGTAGGCCCCTTTTTCTCAAATGTGCTTTAAGGATGTCAAAATAATTTTTCTTTTAAAAAACTTTTTCCAAATTTCAACAAGAACCAAGTTTGTGAACTAATATCAATTAAGTCCAATTTTATTTTGTTTAATCCTAAACATGCATCTATGTGATTGAAGCAAGTAAAAATAAAGTAGAGTTCACAACGCTGGATGTACGAGGAAACCAAAAAGGGAAAAAAAATCTTGGACTGCCCAAGCCAGATAATCTCTATGATACGATTTTACAAAAGGAAGACAGACAAACCTACACAATGACTCAATCACCGCAAGTCTTTATGTTATTCTTCATTTTAACGTCTCCTCCACAGTGCCCATGCATAAATCCTTCCACAATACTCATCCATAGCACATGCATCCATGAGTGACTTGGTGTCCACCGATGTAGCTTTGACAATGGTCTACGATTCGTAACATGGACTCCTCCATTTCTTCATCGAAAAACCCAACGAACAATGTTCAAAGTGTTGAACAAACCCCAGATGGTTCAAAAAAGATCTCTATAGCGATAGGATATGAAATCTCGGATCTTTTGAACTCTATGGATGGTTTGAATCTTTGAAAACCTTAAAAAATATTGTGCAGAAAAACAAAATTGTTTATACTGTAATTCTGGTTCTGCAAACCCTACAAAATTCTGAGGGAACATGCCTTAAATAAAAAAGTTAAGTCGGAGTGTCGTTTGAATGAGATGAGATTGTCGCGGAGTGTCGTTTGAATGAGATGAGATTGTCGTCAAATGAGATAGTCATGTCGTTTGAATGATAAAGCCATGTCATTTTAATGACCTCCACATGTTGTTTGAATGACAGTGAATGACATTTTATCCTTCTAAACACAAGGGAAGGATTCATATGACTCTCAACAGTCCTTATCTCAGAATAAACAAAGTTCAAACATTTTAAAATCATTTTTAATTAAAAAAATAACATCCTTAAACAATTGCCAAGTCCCATAAATATTACGCATTCATACCTGAGAGATCAGAACATGATGAAGACGTGAAATGTTAGATTCAAATATCATCTTCCCCATATTGGATATCAAGTGGTTGAGTTAGATTTAAGTGGTTCCCAAGAAATTGGGAATCACCGTTGTCGAAAATGCGAAGCGTAAATTAATCTCGAAATGCGCCACCACCAGATAGCGCATGTGCATTGACTATCAAAAGCTCAATGTCGTGACCCAAAAGGATCACTTCTCCCTCCATTTACTGACCAAATACTAGACCGTATATCGGTCCACCCATATTATTTCTTTCTCAGTGGTTATTCTAGATATAACCAAATCGAGCTCGATATCCAAGAACAAGACAATAACTCTTTCACATGCCCTTTTGGCACATTTGCCTACAAAAGGATATCCTTCGGATTGTGCAATACGTCGGCCACATTCCAAAGGTTCATGCTAAGAATGTTCAGTGATATGATAGAGAGAGGGTTAGAGGTATTCATGAACAACTTTAGCGTCTTTGGTAACTCCATTGACCATTGCCTCTCCATTCTTGAAAGGGTCTTATATAGATGCGTCGAGAAAAATCTCGTCTTAAATTGGGAAAAATGCCATTTTATAGTCACAAAAGGGATTATTCTCTGGCATATTGTCTCCTCCGAATGCATATAAGTGGATAACGTGAAAATCAATGTGACTACCGATTTTCTTGCCCTAAAATCACTCAAAGACGTGAGGTCTTTGTTTGGCCACGTGGGATTCTATCAAAGATTTATCAAGAACTTTAGCTCCATCGCTAGACCCTTTTGTAATCTCCTCTCAAAAGAGACCCCATTCGAATGGAGTAAGGCGTGTCAAGTAGCTTTTGAGAAGTTGAAAATCATGATTACCAACGCCCCCATTATTCAAGCCCCAGATTGGACCTTACCTTTTGAATTCATGCGCGACGCGAGTGATTTTGAATTTGGGGCGGTATTGATACAGGGAAGAGATAAGAATCCCCACGTAATATTTTATGCTAGTTAAACTCCCAATGGTGCGTAACTGAACTACTCGACCACCAAAAAAGTTTTATTGGCAGTTGTCTTCACCTTGGATAAATTCCAAGCGTATTTGTGGGATCTCCCATCGTGTTTAAACAGACCATGTGGCATTAAAATACCTTCTTTCAAAGAAGGATGCTAAGATGCAATTTATTAGGTGGGACCTCCTACTCCAAGAGTTCAATCTCACCATAAAAGATAAAAAGGGAGAAGAGAATGTAGTAATTGACCACTTGTCTCAATTGATGTTTGAGGCACCTAAAGATCAACTTTCCATCGATGAGTTCTTTTCGAATGAATAACTGTTTTCCATTTCCTCTCTTTCATGGTTCCTAGACATCGTGAACTAACTTGTGACGGGATCCATCCCCTTACATTGGAACCTCGGGATAAGAAGAAGTTCTTAACTTGGGTGTGCATGTTTCTCTTTGATGATCCATACTTGTTTAAGTATTGTGCGGATTAAAGCATCCTAAAATGTGTCCCGGATGACGAGATAGTTAGCGTCATATGATTTTCTCTTTCGGAAACGTGTGGAGGCTATTTTTCCTTCAAGTAAACCGCCGCGAAAAATCTTGAAATGCAGTATATATTGGCCCATCCTTTTCAAGGATGCGTATGAATTCTGCATTTCGTTTGAGCGTTGCCAAATATTGGGGGCAATTTCTCGTCGAAATATGATGCTAATGTCCCCGATACTAAAAATTAAAGTTTTTGATTATCGGGGAATTGACTTCATTGGCCCATTCCCCCATATTTTGGTAACCTTTATATCCTTGTCGCATTTGATTGCGATTCCAAGTGGGTGTAAGCCATAGCATTGTGGACGAATGATCATAGGGTGTTATTGAAGTTCCTAAAAAACACATACTTTCTGGATTCGGTACTCTGAAGGCGATCATTAGTGACATCAGAACCCATTTTCTTAATGGTCCATTTGCCAATCTCACGAGAAAGTATGGGGTCATTCATAAGGTTGGAATGACCTACCACCCTCAGACTAGTGACCAAGCCAAGTTAGGCAAACGTGAGATCAAACATGTCCTAGAGAAGACGATCAATCCCAACCTCTAGGATTGGTCTCTACAGCTAATCGATGCGATTTGGGCCTATCACACGGTGTACAAAAACGTCCCTAGGCATGTCCCCTACAGGCTTGTGTTTGGAAAACCTGGCCAACTCCTCGAGGATCTTGAACACAAGGCTTATTGGGCAATTAAAATGTTGAACTTCGAATTATATAGGGCCGGGAAGAAGAGGATGCTCCAACTCAATGAGTTGTAAGAGATCCACAATGACTCGTACGAGAGTTATCGTACTTACAAAAAAAGGGGGGAAGACAAACATGATAAGAACATTTCACGAAAGTCATTGCACCATCCCAAAATGTACTCTTGTACAATTCTCGATTGCATATATTTTTGGGGAAATTAAGGTCAAGGTGGATTGGTTTGTATGTCGTAAAGACTGTTTTCCCTCACGGTGAGATCGAAATTGATAATCCCAAGGATTGGAAGGTGTTTAAGGTAAACGATAAATGCTTTAAACCATTTCAAAAGTCATTTGACCCATCTATAGAGTCAATTTCATTAACTAACCCCATTTACAGGGTCGAATAGGTTCTCATGTGCCTAATTTTTGTGCAGAGCAACCCTCGTCATGTGATGGATTGCATATTTTTGTTTTGAGGCTTTTTACGTACTTCGTATAGAGCTTATGGATACAAATTCCATGCCCACTTGGCAAATTCCATACCAACCATTATTTCATATGCAGAATGGGAGGATTATTGCTGAATAGGTGCCAATTGATTCGGGCCTTTGGCCGAAGAGATTCGAAATGGGGCAGTGATGAATGTTTCAGAAGAGAATCGATTCGCCCTTTGGGCCAAATCAGTTCAAAATTAGGAAGTGTTGAGATCGAGCTTTATGAATCGATTCTCATATTTGGGCAAATCGATTCGGGGTCAACAGGCTTTTAAAATTCCACTACCTCTTTATATTACCCCTACATCCCACTCCCCTATTCTCTCATATCATATGAATCTCTCAATTCCAAAAACACTAATCCACTATATTTTCTCTCCATTTTTCAAGAGTTTCAATATCCAATGTAATTATCTCGTCTTTCTATGGGGTTTTTAAAATTTAATTTATGGTGTTAGGTGTTTAAATTGCTAGGGTTGGGACTGTGTTGTGTATACTATTTCATTCGTCATTGAAATACCCCATAAGCTTAATGTTTCCCATGATTTATCAAAATTACAACTTGTATATAATTGTTGAATTGTTCTATAGTTGTTGTTGTGATTTGTGGGAGTATTTCAATAAATCAATGGCTCTCCAACCCCATTTTGAAATCTTTGCCCACAATGTGCTTGATAAAATGCTCCAATGAGTTATTAGTGCACAAGTGCTACACTCCTTACACCGTTTATCTCACACACTTGTTGAATTGTCTTATTTTGGGTATGGTGCACGTTGGCTACCCGTATCTAACCCATATTTCTCTCATGCACCCCCATTCACATTTTGACCATTGTTTCACGCATACTATAATTTTTTCATCGCGCTAATGGTGTTTTATATTAAACTATTTTCTTATAGGTCTGAATGACACAAAATCCCATGACAAAAGCAATAATGGGATGCACTGTTTGAAACACTCTGTTCAAAGAAAGAGAGAGATTGGTACCGAGCTAATTTCAAATCAAGTTGCTTGATACCGATGGAGAAACATTTTCACTTGGAAGAATTCCCGTCCTCTGTTCGGATCTTTTTGAGAAATTTTTCCTTAGAGTATCATCTAGCCAAAGGGAGGATGTCAATGAAGAGTTTGTGTGCCGTTTCTATGTGTCTCTCATGTTCACTCAGGATGGCACATATGAGGCCATTGTGCGTGGCTGGTGGATCCCCATCTCGAGTGACATCTTGGCGTTACACTTGAGAAGGGCCTCTAACCCCAAGAACTACCATTTTCCCATCTCAGATAGCATGCTGAAGCTCTCCAATGACACTTTTATAGTGCATTTTGCACTCGGTAAGACTTGGAGTGGCGACACGTACCCAACTTCTAGCATGCCTGATATCCACATTATCCTCCACCTAGTGAGCGTGAATAGCATCCTCCCCACTCACACCAAAGTTGTCCTCTATTACAAGCATACTCATTTACTTTACAATATGTTCGAGGAAGACGCCATAGTCAGACTTCCCACCCTCGTTCAATATCAAAGGTTGGGCACCACATATGATAAGTGGGGATTGACGACTCTCCCTTATAAGCGTCTCGTTTCACTAATTTGTCAAAATACGGGATGTGATGCCATGCTTACTGATAGGATTCCTAAGAACCCTAAATTGATAGATAAGATGATGATTGCCAAGTGCTTGAAGGAGGACTATTGGGAGAGTAGGAAGAAGATATTATTGGAGCACCGGGTGGTTCAGAGATGGGGCAAAGACGAGCATCTCGATGATGCACATGAGAGAGAGAGGGAGGCCCCATTCATGGAGAATTTAGTCAGTGACTTGGGGGTGAGGATGGAATCCCTCCAGACTGATTTCACATCATCCCAGGCCGATTACCAGAGAGACATTGTCATGATCATTTGGCTGCAGATGGATATGTATCTCTACATGCATGGGGCCGATGCACTGATTCCGAGATATTTATATTACCCCTGCGCATCGCTTGACCCCACCGCACCTGGGCCATCAATCCACCAGTAGGAGTTTCCCCCTTCATTCTGATGCTATGTTTTTATTGTGCCGTGTTAATTTGTGGATTTTAGATTTGCAACTGAGGGTCGTAAGGATATCTTTGATGTAGTCTTTTCGCATTTTGAACCCTTTGTATCTCAACGCTTAATATATTAATGAAAATTTTCATAAACTAAAATGTGAAGTCCTTGAGCCCATACATAAATACTTGTTTATGATTCGGTTTAAGGCAATTATAACTCGATGATCATATGTTGCAAGGTAAACACTTACATAAGTAAGATTTGAGACGTACCTTTATTTGTGAGCATATACAGTTACTTTCTCTCTCTTGAAAAATGTACTTTGTTGATAATCTCCTTATTCTTTCATTAATTGTTTATTAATTGAGTTTATCATGAAAACTGGCACTCGAGCATGATTTTGAAAAGTGTTGAGTCTCCATAATCACATAAAATCGTTTGAAAGGATCATAGGCCATCTTTGTTATTTAACCAATATTGACCTTAGCCTTGGCTACATTATTATCCCTTCTCAACCCCCTCAAGCCAAAATATAGCCCTTCGTTTCACACCTAAATCCCTTAACCAACTCCACATTGGAGTTTTAAGCCTTACATATACTTTTCGAGCTTTGATTTGGGAGTGAACCTGGGATTTATGATGTTTTGTGTGGATTGCAATCAAGCGATGGGTGGACTCAAAAAGAAAGAAAAAGGAAAGAAAAATTGAATAAAGTGTTCTAATGAGTGAGAATCCCATGCTCGTATGAATGTATATAAAAATCTTACTCTAATGAATATTGTTCTTGGGGAACTTGAATTCCAATCTTGAAATTTCCCACTCTTACCATTATTCTGCGTTTTATTCTCAAATCCCTTTGCACCCATAAATATACTTTCAACCTTGCCCAAGTTACATCCCCAAAAACTCCTATTTGATCCTAGGGTGAAGTTGATTTAAAGGTCGAACATTTGCGATAATCTGTTACAATTCATTTCACCTCAGTTAATGTGAATTATACTTTCATGAGACTGTATTTTTCACTTTTATATATCTTTCTCCACTTATGACATATGTGCGACCTAGTTTTCATTTACAATTACTCCTTATGACCGCATGTTCCATATGAGTTACACCCCTTATCTGAGTGCTTTCATTTGCTGAGTGTAACAACCGAAGAGGACTTGAGTCATGCATGCTTTATAATTTATTTAGGTTATGAAAGCTTTATCGAATCTAAATTATTGCATGTGTTTTCTTATCTCACAGAATGGGCGGATATATGTTTAACGCCCAAAATGCATGGGGCCCACTTGCACAATATGTATCGACTGTTTAGATTTACATTTCCTTAACATTTTTTCTCTCCTCCAACTACACATTTTGTTACCCATTGTGAGACAGAAATGTGTAAAACTACACATTTACACTACCCACTACAGATGGCCTTAGGAGAGTCCAGTCCCTATGGAATACAAACCCATACTTTCCTGGTTACTACTTGTTACGAATGATTTACACTTGAATCAAATATTATTCTTAGAGAACCAAGTTCAACACGATGACAGACCATAAAAATCTTAGTCAAGACAACTGCATTATCTTCTACAACGTCAATGGCCATAAGACATCATTAGCCAGACTCCTCAGCACAAACATTCATTACCAAATCCTTCCATAACCACTTTAAGTAATCACCTAAACAACTGAAGCTTCCCCCAATGACAGTGTGGGATAGAGTCTGTGATGCTGCCTTAAAATCCTCGAAGACGTCCTTAAATATTTGATCAGGCCCTCTATAGGGAAGAAATTGCGTATGCGCTAAGAAATAATATGATCCCAATTAGCGTGACACAAAAGTCTTCATGAGTGATAAAAAATAGGCCTAACAAAGGTCTACAAGTCAGACATACCAGTAATCATTAAGGCTCAAGACAGGTGTTAATATATCCAGCATGGCACAGACTAATAAAGAGAAATGGTCCCATTTCCTAGAAGTTAGCGAGATCAATCATCCACAAATGCTTCAAAGTTCATACGAGTCCAAAGAAAGAGGTTATGGATACAATCGAAGGAAATTGAGGAGGAAAAACCAAACATAACCTTTCCACTAACCACATACATATCATCATTTTGCTTCCCCTCAAGAAAGACGAAGGGTCTTCCTTTTAATCATCAAGGTCATTTAGCGGATCTTCCAGAATAGTGGCAGTCGATTACCTCGATAATGTATCTATAGAACTATAGCAGCAGCTTGGGTGTCCGCACTAATTCCACCCGTCACTAGAAGCATTTTAGTAGCTAAGCTTAAGGACAAAGCTTCATCAAAACCTATATCTCTAAAGTCCTGGTGTTGTACGAATTCAAGCACCACGGGGAGAAAAATTCCTCCCCCGAGCACCAAGAGTCGGGCTGAAGACGGAGAAACATCAAACATTTCACCTAGCACTTCCTTCAAAGAACGAGAAAACCTAGGGTTTGTGTGACACCCCGCCTAATTAAATACCGGGCGATCACTCCTTTATTAAATTAAATCAAGGTAAACAGTTGGTTCATTCTCAGCATCACTGTCGATAAAAATAAATTTTCCAATTTAACACCCTAAATAATTAAGCTAAGTGTCAAAACCATTTTCATACATAACTTTCCAAATTTTATTTTAAGAAAAAGATTTATTTATTTATTAACATCATTCCAACAATTAAGAATCACACCACAATAAACCTGGAACACAAAGTCCAATAAATATAATACATTCGTCAATCGAATGTCAATATACGAAATCTAAAGTCACAAATCCAATCTGAATAAAACCCATAGTAACAATACTGGAAATAACTGAAATACAAATATCCCAACAATAATGAAATAATGGAAAGAGCTACACATGCTCAACTAAATGAAAGTGCTAAGAGTGGATCCGAATGAACGAAGTCGTCTATTCAAAAGACCTGCAACTCCCACCTAAGCTGCAGCGCGTTCCTTTTAAGAGATCCTAAGCAAGACGTCCCTATGGCTGGGCACCTGTAATACATACATATATATACAAGAGAGGGAGAGAGAGAGAGAGAGAAACGGGTCAGAGCCCGAAAGTGTGTTTGATTTAAAATACGTTTAGCAAGTATTTAAATTGATACAGGCCAATGCAACAACATATTAGGGCGACGCTCTCTTGAGAAAATCTCACCTCTCTTCTAATGTGCACACCTATCGCACTAACCTTCCCAATGGTTTAACTTAACATTTTATCATACTAACCTTCCCAATAATTTAGCTTATCTTAACTTACTCATAAGATTTCAAAACCGAACAATATCAGTGTTTAAAAAGATACTTCCAATTAGCCACACAACTCTCGTTTTAACTTTATTAGTTTATATAGTTTCCCAGTGTCATATTATACTTTCACGAAACAAGTATTTACTATTTGAGTCGTCAACCATGTCCTACTTATCAAATCACAGTAGGCAGTTTCAAATTTCCAAATCTCATATATATATTAACTACTCGTATAATATATATAAAATAACAGCACCCCACATAAACTATGGTGCGTGAATACTCTACTATCCAAAACCCCATATCACTCATATTAAGGGGAATACAATCGGAATCACTCTCGAATTGTATTAACAGAATACACAACAAAATTGAGGCGAAGAATAGATTCCAAGTCTCTAAGAGGATGGCACATGCCTGCGTCTCTTAGGACCGTCTGAACTATCACGTCGATAGCTTGTACCAAGGACATCTATCTTCTAGGGTACAAGTCAATATCCCCCATAAAGGTCCCATCGAGATAAGACTGTCCCAGCGCGGTAACCTCAGGGATAGCAAGTAGCGTGGGCATGATTTTCACATGTATATAATATATGCACACACAATCATATAAATATACCACCTTTATCATATTAATTGTAGGTTCTCTCATCACCCATAATTACAACACTTATCCTTAATTTCACATTATTAGTATTACGTATAAGGTTTCATCTCTAACCTTAACTCGAAGGGTTTTCTCACTTATTTCGTGACACTCGTGGACTCTATTCGTCCAAGTAGAAAATTCAGTAGGTGTCACATCTACGTTTCATCGTAACTCTCTTACGCGCCTCACACTTTAACATATCAATTTACTAACCCTAAAGTAAACATCTCATAAATACCATTCTCGTCGAGTATTAATGATCCCAACCTTTATTTATACGCCCTACTGGTCCTCTATGTCTCCCAAATCATTATACTAAGAATGCCCAAGAATTATATCACGACAATTCAATTTTTAAATCATTTACAAAGGGAAATAGTAGTCCGCCAGGAGGGGTCGATCGATCGAGGTTTGGGGCTCGATCGATCGAACCTTCGATCGATCGAAGCTCTAGGATCGATCGATCGATCAAGCAGGTCTGCGAAAATCTGCAGAATTGCAGTTACGGGTTCTACCAATTTTCTTCATCCAAAACCATGTTTTTCCATTCTAAACGTCCCAAAAATCCTACTACTAACATTATATCGATATACCAGATGTTTTCAACGTAAAGCATGTGTATATCTAACATTAAACATGGATAATTAACTCAAAATCTCATCTAATCATCAAAAACCCTAGAGTTTTTCTTAATCATGGTTCAAATCTGTTTTTACCAAAATTTCCTTCTAATATATCATCAAAATTTCATGGGTTATATTCCTCTACATGGCAAGGATTCCAGAATTTTCATATCATCAATACTACATGCATTTTCCTAACACAAATTGGGTTTTCTTCTACATAATTCATCCATAATCTTCCCTAAACTAATATGAAGATTGCACCAATGAAAATAGCATGTTAAACACTTGCCTGGGATTTCTGGTATTCTGATTCATGGTTGATTTTGGTATGGCTGCGTTCCTCGTCTCGCGATCTACGCGGTGGTGGTGGTTGTGGTGCAAACGGAACACTTTTGGGGCCTTGGATTGCCTTGGAGCTTTCTCCTTCCCTCTCCTATGGCCGTCACTTGTGTTTTTGTTTTCTAACCCTAGCTGACTAACCTAAATGGCTGATATAGATTGCTGAATTTCGTGGGTTTAATTACCCAAAAAGGTGAAATGACTAAATTGCCCTCCCGGGGTACCAATTAGGCCTAAAAACGCCCACAGACTCAAACTAAACCCCCGAGTACACTTTTCTGACTATCTCGACCCTTTCGGACGCGTTGGTGCACTCAAAACCACCATATGAACAAATTATAAAATATTCACTTTTTATTTAACAAAATTTAGTCCTGACGCGACACGGGCGCGTCCCGATTCAAATTTCCAAAATTGTCATTTAACTCACTCATGACATTCAATATAATCAATAACATATATTACTTTGTTCATTAGTAATATTCAACCGATTTCCCATAATTACTAACACTCGTCATGTTAATAATTATAACATAATTAATTTTCGAATTTTTTTATTAAATTATTCATTCGCATTAACTTTAATAAATCCCCAAATTAATATAGCATAAAAATACGGGGTATTACAGTTTGGCAGGAACTTGAGGGTGAATACCGAATATAAAATAAAATTCCTTGTAGGTTGTATACATCTCATCCAACTCGAAGCACCATATGATCCTTAGGGTAACAGAACTTAAGTGTCGCCTCTAACACTCCAGATAATCAAAGGGTTATACCACAAAGTGAGCGCAAGTTGAATGCGTCATAATCAATGATGTAAATATTCATAGCTTCCAAGCTATCAAGATAAGTAGAGTAAACCTTAGACATAGGAATAGCCATCAAAATAATTGAAGTTGAATATAAAGAGAAAATAGAAAATAAGTATGAAAGTCCACCCTTATACCCCATTTTATAGCAAGAGCCTCCCATAAGAATGTTAAGGCAACTGAATCACCTATATTTGTGAAGGAATAAAAGGGCCAAAGATGCATAAAGGGAGTACAAAAGGCTAAAAATTCAAGTAACTTCACTGAGATGCCGGCAGGAAGGCTAAGGGTTATGCTAGTCAGCACCCTCCTATTTAAGAAGATTATTTTTTTCCTTTTTTGTCCCTCTTTTCTTTCAAATAATCTCCTTCAACGATTGGCTTTTTAGAACAAATCTCCTCAACATTTCTTTACTTAAATATTCAAAAAGCATATTCAAATTATTCAATAATGAAACTCATACTTCTTCTCAAATAAAACCCTCGATGGAAAATCGAGAGTGAACATAGAAAAACCCATTAAATCCAGATAATTAAAAGGAAATACATCATTTTATATATTTTTTTGTTTACAGGTAATAGTAGCAAATTGAAAGAAATGAACGAAAAAGAACAAAATTGTGGGGACGTAACTCGGACTTTCTCCCAAAAACATATAAGACTACCATAAAATTCCCATGATGGAAGGAGGTAGAGTCCCCACTCTCGAAGCTTGAGCAAGGGACGTAATCATCATTTGATAGAGGAGCAGCATAATAATAATCAATAGTTCAAATCTACTCAGTTGAGGAGACCATCTAGTCTCAGGCATCCAGCGACCATGAAGTTCGTACGGATACAGTCTGTAAAGGGAAGCACAAAGAAAAATATCAAAATCAGTAATAAACAAAGTCCAAAAATTAGAATATGGAGATTAATAGATAAATGCACGAACACCTACCACTAATCGGAAAATATTCACTCGCATAGGATGAAGACCCTCAAGCAATTCATAAGGGAGATTAGGGATCTCTATAATATCTCACCCATTCAGTCGCACATAATGGGAAGGCAAACCATACACCTGAAGCAAGATAATCTATCTTCCTCCTGTACCATTCCTTGAAGCCTGAGTCGATGATCTCGATATAGCCTTACCCCCTGTCCTCTCTATCAAAGGCAGAGCTCTCTCCATGTCATAGATAGATGCCACCATCAACCAACTAGTCACAAAGTTCAATAGTTATGTGTCAGAACTGTATTTTTATATGTGTAATAATGTTCCCCTATCATTTCCAGCATCCTCTCTACCTTCGGCGTATTCGTCGGGTCCCGCATGAAGAATAGGGGTTCCCCAAAGGAACCTCCTTATCCCCCTCCGTGAATTATTGCACCTCCCTCAGGTACTAGCTGCACCTAAACTCGTATGATAGTAGTGTAATAACCCTTATGTTTGAGTAATTGTTTTTATATAAATTTTCCATGTGAAGTAATTATATAAAATAATGGAAGTTGGATTAAATATTATTTTAAGTGATTTAAAAGATAATATTTACAAAATTTTGCATATTTACTGTTAAGTGAATGTAAATAGCATTACGTTATGTTTTATTGCGTCGTTGTGTTTTAAGCGACAGTATTGGTTTAAAATGATGTTGAATCGTGAAATAGTTTATATTATTCCGGATGCCAATTTAGAGGGTGCGATTAGTCCTGAAATAGTCGAGATAGTCAAAATAAGTGCCATATTATATTTTTGGGTTCCGAACACTTTTTACAGGTTGTGACTTAATTATGTAGTTATGAGTCATTTTAATGGTGTAGTAACATTTAAAGATGGAATTTAGTGTTAAATGAACGTTTAAGTCTTCCAACCACTTTTATTTCTCAATTATATCTTCTAAACCTAGAGAGATAGAGAGAGAAAGAGAATTTGGGGATAAAGGAGAGAAAGAAGGAGAATGAAGAGATTGAGCTTGATCTTGTAACTACTAGAAGAGAAACCGAGATTCCAGCCTTAAGGTAAGTTTCTAACTTTCTAGTATATTATTTAATGTGGATAAATTGTTGTGATAGTTTTGTATTTGGAGGAATTGAACACATAGTAGGTTTTGATGAATTTTAGTGTTTAACCATTAGATTTTGTTGTTTGTATGATTTAAGTTGGATATATTGGCTTATTGTTGGGTAGATTTATTGTGGTTATGTTGTTGGTTGATGATAATGAAGGAAGTGGAAGTTTTGGATTTGGTATTTTAGAAGATGGTATAGTCGTAGGTCTGGTGAGCGCAGTCAATCGTGGTCCAAAGCCCGATTGACCGGGCCTAAAGAGAAAAGCACACTGCTTTTCTCGATAGGCTTATTTTTAAAGCGCGATCGACCGCGTTTCAATGACCAGTCGACCAGGCCTTCAGATTTGAGCTCAATGCATTTCTTAGTAGTCAAAGCCTCATAGGTGCGATCGACCGGGAGTCAAGGGTCGGTCGATCGGTCCTCTGTTTTTCACCCAAAATCTGTAGTTTTCTCTAGCTCCTTTCCTTTAAGGTAGGGACCTAGGAACCTTCTTGAATGAAGTGAAACTATAATAGTAGAGTCTATTATTAAGGTATTCAAGAACATAGGTTAGGAACGAGAGTTGGGGCTTAGACCAGTAATAAATTTAGTTAGTTGTTAGGGGAAGGTAAGGGATTATTTTTACATAATGAGCTAGTCTAGGTCTAGGGGGAGATAGAGTGATATAATTGTGGACTTATAGAATTGGGTTGAAATAATATCATACTTATGGTCTCATAGGTTTGTCATTAAGTTTATTGGAGACTAATATGGAAATAAATTAAACGTTGTGGTTTATAAATTATGATATGAAAAGCTTATGACTCCGGATAAAATGTAATGTACATTCTAAATTGGCATATTTTGTGAATGATGAATTGCATATACATACCTATCTAAATGCAATCATAAGGGAAGTTACGCGCATGAGGTGAAGTCCCCTGGCTAGTGAATGCAGGGTGAATATAGTCCTCGGCCATAGGACCGGTTGTTATATTGTGTTGTTATTTTTTGAAGTGAGGTAATTTCGGGTATGGTTATGACTCACTGTCGAAGGTATATAACCACTTCCCAACATCTCGTGATTTAAGATGCCCAGGTTGTCTTGGTGATAGGCCCTGGAAGATGATAGCTATTTAGGGGTGCATCCAGTGGGGTGACTCCCGGAAGGATGGTCTTAGAATCGTTATATGTTGTGACTATAACAGTTCTTATGAAAGTTTTATTTTATAAATGGTAAAGCATTTTATGAAATAAATTGTTTTGGGGATAAGTTTTCTAATGAGAAATAGACTTGTAATGTCATAATGTGCAAAATGGAAAGGAAATCTTATTAAGTGAAATTGAGTTATGTTTCCTTGCATAAATGAATATACATCATTGTCTTTCATATTGAGCTAGGTTGTGCATTTAGATTGAGAGGTGGGGTTTATTATTGTTATTACTTGTGGAGAGCGAGATAAGCCTATTCATGACGACTTCATATTCATAACTTTCAAGCATTTTATGCACATGGTGATCATATCAAATCGGACCTGACCCATTTATATCTCTTGTTTTTGCATAAATTCTCTTCACGCCCAAGTGCTCCGCCGCAAGGACGTCCGTAATGAATCTTCCATTCCAAGTGTCATGGAGCTCTAACATTTTACGGATGATTATAGGATATTTGTTATAGACGCTTCTATCTTTTGTACTCTTGCTATGATCAGTTTACACATTCGGGCATGTTGCCCAAGTTTTGTACGTGTTTAATGTATTGTGATATTCAGTTTTATACTCGGTGTAACCTACTTGTAATGGTCTATTAACCGACAGCTTATTCGGTTATTATTTTGTGTATGATCGTTGTATAGTTACTTATTTGTATTTGTATCCACCTTTTTTTGCAAATTGGATTGTCTAAATGATTTTCTTTAAACTTAAAAATAATTTGTCATCCATTTTCTAAAATAATTGGTGGTTATCTCGTATATTTATTTTAATGACAGTGATGCTAAGAATGGACCATCTATGATTCCTGTATAAATTGGAATATCGGGCTGGCCACCTCTTATTTTAATAAGAGGGGTGTCAGAGATGGTATCAGAGCACCAAGTTCTAGAGTTCTTAGGATCTATGTGGACTATCACGTTATACCGTAGCGTTCTTTGATATAAAGCCATATTGTAAGGACTGTTTTGTTTGTATATGTATTCTATCTTTGGCAAAGATAAATTGTCTTAATTGTATTCTAATTTAGTTGTTTCTTCATCTCAGATGCCGCCTAAAAGAGGTCGCCCAGCGAGGAGAAATAGAGTTATAGAAGATATTGTAGAACCTCCACCGCCACAGCAAGGATCTATTAATGCCGCATAAGTGGCTAATATCGTCACCCAGGCGATCAATGTTACGATGACTACCATGGCTCAACTGTTTCCTCAAGATGAACAATCGATAGTTCAGGAGATGTAAGCCCATGAGGGACCTTCCCCATGGGAAAGAGTCAGAGAATCTTTCTTGAAGGTTCATCCCCCAGAATTTTAGGGTGGTTCTGATGTAATAGTAGCAAACCAATGGAAGAAGAATATGCAGCGTCATCTTCGCATGGTAGACTGTAGTGAGGAAAGGAAGCAAATCCTTGCTACTTTCAAACTGGTTGGAGCAGCCTTACATTGGTGGGAGTCGGTGACCACGCCAGAGAAAAGAGATACTATGACTATATCGGATTTTTGGGTTTTGTTCGACCGGAAGTATTTTCCTCCCGCAGTCCAAAGGGAGATGAGGAGGAAACTTAAAGATGTAGTTCAAGATGAACATTCTGTGGCAGAGTATGAGGAGGAATTTACTCGTCTGGCTAGTTTTGTGCCGAATGAGGTAGTTTCGGAGGAAATGATGATATCAAAGTTTAGTGGAGGTTTGCATTGGAAAATAAGGCAACACTTGCGAGGAAACCCAGCTTTATAAACATTTGGTGATGTGATGAATGTCGCATTGTTTCATTGCCAAGATCATCGTTTGCATGTGCAAGGAAGTAAGAAGGTTTTAGTGTCAGGGCAACCAAGTAGGCAAGGATGAAATGGTGCTGGAGGAGCACTACCCCCGTGTCAACCGTCGAGAAGCAAGTAGAGGGAAAGGGACACCCAGCAAGGGGATTTGTCCAAGAGACAGCATTATGGGGGCTGTAATTTTGGTGGTAGTGGTTTTAAGCACGGTCAGGGTGCCCAGCAGTAGCAGTAGCAGGTGGACCAGCAAGGTCAGGCAGGTCGGGGTAATAATGGGGGTCGAGGCCATTCGGGTCAAGGCATGGGGCAGTTTCAAAATAATAGGGGTCGTTATTCGAAGAATATGGCAGGCCATTATTTTCAATGTGGGGAAACGGGTCATTTTAAGAGAGCTTGTCCGCAGTTAATTGGGGGACAGTTGTCTAGAGTTCCACAGCCTCAGCAGGCACATCTACTTCCACCAGTGCCTAATCCAGCCGTCCCTCCACAGCAGGGACAATTATAGTATGGACGTGTTTACCATATTCAGGATGCTTTACTTCCTCTCGTCCCCCCGCGCTGCTAGCTATCGAGGGTAAGTTTCCCATTCATGAGCATATGGGTCGTGTGTTGTTTGATACGGGCGCAATGCAATCGTTTATTTCTAGAAGTTTTGCTCAATCGGTGAAATTAATTAAGTCTGCAGAAAGTACCTTTACTAGTGTCGAATCTTCTATGGGTGATGGTTCGCTCATTTTCTTTGTTTTTAAAAGAGTAGAAATAAATCTTAGTAATTTGTATTTTGAGGCCGATTTACTCGTCCTAGATATGGTCGGGTATGATGTTATCTTGTGTATAGATTGGCTAGTGAAATACCGTGCGATAGTAAATTGTTATGGGAAGAGTATAGTCTTTGCCATTCCCGGGCAAGAGATGTTTCTTGTGGCTATGCCTCTTTCTGAGGGAGGTTCAAGCACGTATTTGTATTGCATTACGGAGGAGACTTCTCGTGACATAGTCACTTCCCTAGATTCGATTCCCGTTGTTAGATACTTTGAGGATGTTTTTCTAGAGATACCGGGTTTACCTCCAAATCGGGAGATTGAGTTTATGATTGATTTAGCACCGGGAATGCGGCCGATTGCTAGGGCTCTGTACCATATGGCTCCTGTGGAAATGAGGGAGTTAAGAGATGAAATTCATAAGTTATTAGAGCATGGGTTTATTAGGCATAGTAAGTCATCGTGGGGTGCTCCTGTATTGTTTGCGAATAAGCGAGATGGTTCCCTCCGATTATGTGTGCATTACCGGGAGTTAAATAAGGTTACCATCAGGAATAAATACCCACTACCTCAGATCGATGATTTGTTTGATCAACTAAGGGGAGCGTCGTAATTCTCAAAAATATATTTGAGGATGGGGTATCATCAGCTGAGGATTGGAGAGAAGGACGTGTCCAAAACAGCTTTCTTAACTAGATATGGGTCCTATGAGTTTTTGGTCATGACTTTCGAGCTAACCAATGCTCCTGCAGTGTTTATGGACCTTATGAACATAGTGTATCGGGACTTCCTCAACCAGTTTATTATCGTGTTTATTTATGACATCCTAGTTTATTCTCAGACTGAAGCCGATCATGCTAAACATTTACGGTTGGTCCTACAAACGTTACAGGATCATCAGTTATATGCCAAATTTGAGAAGTGTGGTTTTTGGCTACAGGAAGTGGAATTTTTGGGTCACATTGTTATACATGAGGGTATTTTGGTAAATCTGAGTAAAGTTGTTGCGGTAAGGGAATGGGGTAAGCCCACGACACCTATAGAGATTCACAATTTTATGGGTTTGGCTGGCTATTATCGTCGATTTATTAAGGATTTTTCTAAAATTGCAAGCCCTTTGATAAATTTGACTCGGAAGGGAGTGAAGTTTGTTTGGAATGATTCTTGTCAACTAGCTTTTAATGAGTTGAAAGATAAGTTGACTTTTGCTCCAGTACTTGCGTTATTGAGGCTGTGGGTGGAATATTTGGTCTTTACTAACGCATCTCTGCAAGGGTTGGGAGGTGTGTTACAGCAAGAGCATCAGGCTATTGCTTATGCTTCTCGCAAGCTAAAGCCCCATGAGAAGAATTATCCAATACATGATCTAAAACTTATTGCAGTGGAATTCGCCTTGAAGATTTGGAGACGTTACCTCATGTGGGAGAAGTTTAGCCTTTTCACGGACCATAAATCGTTGCAATATTTATTCTCGTAAAAGGATTTGAATATGAGACAACGTCGGTGGTTGGAGTTTGTGAAAGACTACCAATTTGATATTCATTATCACCCAAGTAAGGCTAATGTAGTGGCGGATGCGTTGAGTCGGAAACTCGAGAGGGATTTAGCAAGGGTATGGAAGGCTAAATGGAAAGAACTTAGCCAGGAGGATGCGGTAGCAAGGGCGTTCATGTCAGTGTTGACCGTTACGCCTACGATAGTGGAAAGAGTTATGGAAGCTCAAGGAAGGGACAAAGATTGTCAGGACCGTATATGCCAATTACTGACCGAGGGAGCGGAATCCTACTCTATAAGTTCGGAGGGTGGGTTATGTTTCCACGGGAGACTTATTGTCCCGGATGAGGGGGATTTGAGACATGTCGTAATGACAGAATCTCATGGGTACAGATTTGCAGTACATCCTGATGGAGACAAAATGTACCAAGACATGCATCGTCAATATTGGCGGGCGGGTATGAAACAGGACATCTCTGAATTTTTTTCCCAATGTACTATTTGTCAATTGTTGAAAGTAGACCATAAGCGACCGACGGGATTGCTATAACATTTAGAAATACCGGTATGGAAGTGGGAAAGTATCTCGATGCATTTCATCACGAGATTACCAATGTCACAAAGCGGAGCAGTCATGATTCCATTTGGGTTATCATCGATCGTCTAACCAAGTCGGTACATTTCTTACCAATACGTACAGATTACAATACGGCTCGTTATGCCCGGCTATTTATTGCGAAGATTGTGAGACTTCATGGGTGCCCATTAATATAGTCTCCGATCAAGACAAGATTTTTGTTTCCCATTTTTGGTGAAGTTTCCAAAAAGCAATAGGAACTGAATAGAAGTTGAGTACCTCTTACCACCATCAAACGGAAGGACAGACGGAAAGAGTCAACCAGATATTAGAGGACAAGCTCAGAATGTGTGTACTTGACTTCAAAGGAGGATGGGAACAATACCTTCCCTTGGTCAAATTTTCTTATAATAATTCGTACCAATTCACTATAGGTATGGCACCCTATGAAGCATTATATGGTCGGCCGTGTAGATCACCTACTTGTTGGTTGGAAGTAGGGGATAATAAATTTCTTGGACCTGAAATGATCCAAGATACCTATGTAACTCCCCGTAATTTTGAGGATTTAATATTTAATTATTTTTGAGAGATATTAAATATTTAAATTGGAGAAACTTAAATTCATGATTTGGAGAATTTATTGGAGTGAGAAGAATTATTCGTAATTGGCGACTTTAAGTTAAACTGTTCGAATTTAAAGTGTGTCGTATTTTGAGGTCAATATTGGAGAGCATTATAAAGTATTTCGGATGGCAATTCTGAGGGCGTGGTTGAATTTGGATGGATCGAGATAGTCAGAAAAGAGTACTGGGGGGTAGTAATTGGGTCTCGGGGCATTTTTGGGCATAGCCTGGCCCATACGGGGTGATTTGGGCTATTTTAATTAGGCCCATATGGCCAAAAACGGGATTTAGAGTTTTAAACCTAATTGAGGGACTAGTGAATGGCAGAGAGAAAATTCTAAACCTAGGGTTTGAGAGGGGATTAGAGGAAGTTAATCAAAAAGCCAATTGGGGGTCTTTTGGAGCCAAATTAAGGGGCTAATTGGGGTGTTCTTCATCAATCAATCTCTACACCAACGGATCAGACCCTACAAACAATTACAGGCAAGTGGTTAATTGTTGTAGTTCTTAAATTGATGATAATTAATTCATATCATAGAAAATTCGTTTTTGGTGTGTAGCCATAATTAAATTGGGTTTTTCTGAATGTAAAGTAATGGATAAATGTAATTACTCAAAGGATGTTAGGTCATAATTTGGGACTACTAAGATTGAATTGTAGGGTGGATTACAGTAGGCATTTATGATTAAATTGAGTGAGAATGGCGAGGTTGATTTCGGTTAAAACGAAACCCGGATGAAAAACCCAAATCGGATATACTTAAGGTTATGTATAAATTTAATGATGGGTTAAGGTCTCTAGGGTGTTTAGAACCTTTTTCGTGCGTGGAAATAATGTTGGTTGTGATCTGGGTAAGAGTTTGGGAAGAAATAAAATCTTTAGGGTTCATCCATGGCCGAACATAGGTTGGAGAAGACGATTACTGGAACGATCGATCGATCGACCCAGAGGGTTTGATCGATCGATGATAGAGAAATTTTGGCAGTGACGTCAGTTTTAATTACATGGGAGATGTTTATTGAAAAAGGGTATTGGGCTAATTTAAATGATGAAAATTGATTAGGGGTATGATCTTGATAATTATAAGTAAATACCATTGAGAAATTTGGGAGAGATGAATGTGTGACACATTATGGACGAAAATTTGGGAATGAAATTCTGAGATTTAAAAATGGACCAAGTGAACGAGTCTGGGTAGGTTGGGTAAGTGACACCAAAGTTTTAAATTAATTATTGAGAGAATAAATTAATTTGGAGTCGGAATATAGACTCGAAAAATATTAAGTTATGGACCAAGTGAGCGAGTCCGGGTATAATGGTTGGGTGACACCAAGTATTAAATTAATTGATGTGTTAATTAATTAAATTAGAGTCGGACTGTAGACTCGGGAAGGTAATAAATTAATTGATTTGTAAATTAATTAAAATAGAGTCGGACCATAGACTCAGATTGGTATTAATTAATTAATGTGTAAATTAATTAAATTAGAGTCGGACCATAGACTCGGACTAGTATTAATTAATTAATGTGTAAATTAATTTAATTAGAGTCGGACCATAGACTCGGACTAGTATTAATTAATTAATGTGTAAATTAATTAAATTAGATTCGAATCAGAGACTCAGGTAAATATTAGATAAATCAATGTGCAAAGTATTTGTTTAAGAGTCGGACCATAGACTCGGGGAAATATTATATTAATTGACGTGTGAATTAGTAAGTGAGAAAATTAATTAAGTTGAGTCGGACCACAGACTCAGGAAATTACAGGCTAGTGTTATGGGATTTTGAGTACACGGTAAAGCCGGGTTTATATTATATATATACGGTGTAGTGATAGTATGTATATATATATATATATATATATATATATATGTATATATATATATATATATGTATATATATATATATATATATATGTATATATATATATATATATGTATATATATACATATATATATATATACGTGTATATATTATGTGTGCTATTAAATATTAGTGACTAGATATTTATTTAATTTATATACTCTAGTGCTATCAAGGGAGATTGCGCGATGTGGGTGAATACCCTAGCTTGAGGAGTAGGGTGAGTATATCCCCAGGTCATAGCGTCCGGCATATGGGTGAGGGATTTATCTCACTTTCAGGGAAAGAATATGACTGCCTCCACTACGTTTATATTTTGGGCTGGGTTGGTGAGCGATTCCAACTTGGGGAACTAGGTTATGTGAGCACACCTAGTGAGATAGCACTTTAGAGGGAATCATCCGGTGAGGGTATACTCGGAGGGATGGATATACGTATGGTATATGTGTGGATGTTTCAGTAAAGGTACGTATATAATGGTATTAAATATTATATGCGGGTAATAATACAGTGCGTGATGTGTTTATTTTATATAACTTGTGTCATGGTTATATGCTATTATTTAAGAAGGAATTAATTAAGTTGATTAGTGAGGTAACTTATAATTCATGAATAATTATACTCGGGTTAGTGTAGTATGGCTAGGGGAGGTTATACCAGGACTAGTTGGACGGGATAGTATAACTAGGTGGGGTTAAGGCAACCGTTAGGTGTGCACATTAGTGGAGGGGTGAGAATATCCTCAAGAGAGTGCGACACTAACTTAAATATAAAGTGCATTCATGCATTTTAAATTACTGGGGTTAATTCACTTGCTAAATATTTTCAAAATGTTTTGGGTTATAACCCTTGCTATAAAACTATTTTCAAAACCTTTTAGGTGTCCGTCCACAGGAACGCCAGGATTGATATTCTATTCCAGGGACACGGAGCTGTGGCATATGTGGATGCTTACAGAATCTTGGATTATACGCCTCATTCAATCTTTTTTAGAGTAGGAATCATCTATCAGTTTCAGTTTTACTTAGGGCATGTCGCCCAGAATTTTCAGTTGTAGTTTCCAGATTTATTTATTCCGCTGTTGAATATTTGTATTGGATTATTTTTTTTGGTGACCGATGGTTTATTTGGCATGTAGTTATTATTTATTCAATTGATTTAATTCAGTTGTGTGAATGGATTATATTTATTTCCGCCTGTACTGGTTGGTTTAATTAATAAGAAAAAACTTGGCACCAGCTTTTTGGAATACAAGGTGGTTAGTAAGTTTTAAAAAGGTTTTCAACAGTGATGTTATGGATGAACCAACTGGGATTCCTATTTTAATTTGGTATAGGACTGATCACCCGGTATTTTATTAGGCGGGGTGTCACAACCTCTTCAAAGATTGAGCTTATTCGCAACCGCATCCGAATCGCTTAAGACCGTCAAAAGAGTTATGCTGATGCGAATAGAAGGCATATGAAATTAGAGGTTGGAGATCAAGTTTTGGTACGGATGTCACCAATGAAGGGTATAACGCAATTTGGGAAAAAGGGAAGCTTGCGCCCCGCTATGTAGGTCATTTTCCCATTATTGCAAGGGTAGGCCCCGTAGCTTATCAGCTCGCCTTGCCGAAACGCCTACAACAGATTCTTGACGTGTTTCGTGTTTCATCCTTGAAAAAGTACAAAAGGTGTGATGGAGCTTAATGGCACATTCCTTTAGATGATATCGAATTTCAGCACGATATCTCATACGAGGAACAACCAGTTGCAATCTTAGATCACGGGGAGCATAGGCTAAGGTCCAGAGTAGTGCCCTGGTCCAATGGTGGTATCACAATGTCGAGGAGTCGACGTGGGAGCGTGAGGACGATATGCGAGAAAAATATCCACATCTCTTTTTGCAAGGTATGCCTGAATTTTGAGGGCAAAATTCCCTTATAAGGGGGGGAGTATGTAATAACCCTTATTTTTGAGTAATTTTTTTATATAAATTTGCCATGTGAGGTAATTATATAAAATAATGGAAATTGGAGTAAATATTATTTTAAGTGATTTAAAAGATAATACTTACTAAATTTTGCATATTTACTGTTAAGTGAATGTAAATTGCATTACGTTATGTTTTATTACGTCGTTGTGTTTTAACCGACAGTATTGGTTTAAAATGATGTTGGATCATGAAATAGTTTTTATTATTTCGGATGCCAATTTAGAGGGCGCGGTTAGTCCTGAAATAGTCGAGATAGTCAAAATAAGTGCCATATTGTATTTTTGGGTTCCGGATACTTTTGGCAGGTGATGACTTAA
This sequence comes from Sambucus nigra, assembly GCA_949130495.1. Taxonomy (NCBI): domain Eukaryota; kingdom Viridiplantae; phylum Streptophyta; class Magnoliopsida; order Dipsacales; family Adoxaceae; genus Sambucus; species Sambucus nigra. The sequence continues at coordinate 162,270,008 of OX422220.1, read as the reverse complement.
TTATGTACTTACGAGTCATTTTAATTATGTAGTAACATTTAAAGATGGAATTTAGTGTTAAATGAATGTTTAAGTCTTCCAACCCCTTTTATTTCTCAATTATATGTTCCTAAACCTAGAGAGATAGAGAGAGAAAGAGAATTTGGGGATAAAGGAGAGAAAGAAGGAGAAGGAAGAGATTGAGTTTGATCTTGTAACTACCGGAAGAGAATTCGAGATTTTATCCTTAAGGCAAGTTTCTAACTTGCTAGTATATGATTTAATGTGGATAAATTGTTGTGATAGTTGTGTATTTGGAGCAATTGAACACATAGTAGGTTTTGATGAATTTTAGTTTTTAACCCTTAGATTTTGTTGTTTGTATGATTTTAGTTGGATATATTGGCTTATTGTTATGGCTATGTTGTTGGTTTATGAGAATGAAGGAAGTGGAAGCATATGAGGTTTGGGTTTTGGATTTGGTATTTTAGAAGATGGTATAGTCGTAGGTCTGGTGAGAGCGGTCGACCGAGGTCCAAAGCCCGGTCGATCGGGCCTAAAGGGAAAAGCACACTGCTTTTCTCGATAGGCTTATTTTTAAAGCGCGGTCGACCGCAATCCAATGACCGATCGATCGGGCCTTTAGATTTAAGCTCACTGCATTTCTTAGTAGACAAAACCTCATAGGCGCGGTCGATCGGGAGTCAAGGGACGGTCAACCGGTCCCTTATTTTTCACCCGAAATCTTTAGTTTTCTCTAGCTCCTTTCTTTTAAGGTCGGGACCTAGGAACCTTCTTGAATGAAGTAAAACTAGAATATTAGAGGCTATTATTGAGGTATTCAATAACCTAGGTTAGGAATGAGAGTTGGGGCTTAGACTGGGAATAAATTTAGTTAGTTATTAGAGGAAGGTAAGGGATTTTTTTTACGTAATGAGCAAGCACTACACCAAAATGGGAGATTTGTGAGTGATGTTAGCAGTCACAAATGACCTTTATAACTGCTATTTACCGTCATAATTTAGGGGGTGACAAAAGAAAATTCGTAACTCCTAATAGCAGTTATAAATTTTTATAACCCCTATGGGGTTATGACTGGTGACCGCAATTTGTAACTGTTGTTTGTAACTGTTGTCAGCAGTTACGAATATAATATTTGTAGCTGTTGTCGGCAGTTACGAATATAGAATTTGTGACTGCTAACAGCAGTCATAAATATTATATTTGTAACTGCTAATAGCAGTTACAAAATTGGCAGTAGTGACAAATTTGTGATTGATATTAGCAGTTATAAATGTTGAATTTGTTAACTGTGTCACTGCTTAGAGCAGTTACAAATATCTTTATATTTAAAAAAAATAGTAGAATAAAAAAGTGAACTAAAATAGTGGAGTACATGAAATTCCATGAACATGTAACAAATCTAAAAAAAATAATGCTGACATTATACAAGTCTTAAAATTCGACAAATTTCATCTATATTTCAGACATTTCAAATATACTATACATATTAAACTTGTTTAAACTTAATTTAACATCAAATAAACCCATTTCGGGCGCCAAATACAAAATGAACATCGAATAAAAAATAAAGAAAAAAATGGAAGTGTTGGGAGCCACAACTGCATCTTTATCAACCGAACGGGCTTTATCAAAAAAGTTCATGAGCGTCCAGTGATTAATATATCCCTGCAGAAAAAATAGAGATCGAATAGTAAATTTATAGATTAAACTTACTCAACCAAACATTTTCAAGCCTAAAATAATATGAAGTTGCATATTGTTACTAAAAATTAAAAGAGGCATACTTCCAGAGTTCTCCTTAGTATAGATCCATGTACACTACATCAACTTTATTCTCATTATGACTATGTAGATTTGAGTTTAAACTATGTACATTTAATTTTTGAGGAAACTCGTTACACTATTAGGTTGCTTAAGCAAAATTTCAATTTGAACCAAATGAGAGAACGACTAATGGAATAGATAAAGTTTTATGCTAAAGAGGAACTGCATCAAGTAATGTTATTAGTAATGCTAAAGAGTAAGTTTTGTGTCAATATATACTAAAAAGAGTAAGTTTGTTAGTTAAATAATAGACAAATGATTTTGAAAGGCATATATAAAAAGAAATGCATAGCATTAAAGGCTGAGGCGCCAATCCCATCAACCCCATAACTTATTATCACTAGAATATCATCGAACACGACATATTTCAACATGAAGACACATACACAAAATTCTAACAGCTGTTAATATCACTTCTCGCTAATATGGTCCTTAAGCAACCATATGATCCAAATCACTAACACTGTTGCTAAGGAACCAACATTTCGAGTTAACGTCGTTCACTATCAATAAAAAGAACAAATTATTCTCTCCAGTACACTGTAACAAATAAATAAAAAGAACAAATTGTAATAGAAAATCATTTATATAGTGATGTGTGTGATTGTGTTTCAAAATAAAATAGATACAAGGCAGTCAATAGTGGTCACCATATGTATCCCACAAGAACAGTCAACATTGTTGTCATGTATGCAAGGCAGTCAAAAAAATAAGTAACATAAAATAGATGCATGGCAATTAACAAAATAGATGCAAAGAAGTCAATGTTGCTGCCATGAATAGGTTTCCAAACATCAATGAATTGCAATCACCCAAAGAACAATTAAACTAAAAGTAAGTAATGCAAATTCAAATCACCGAATTTGAATAAAATAAGTAACACTACAATAAAATTTATGCAAGGTAGTCTTACTTTAAACTAATACCCGATGTCTTTTCTCCTTTAACTCACCTAAATCCTGGAATCATCTGAGCATCAGTACTAGTTGTCGTAATTGGGTAGTCTTTAATTTGAGAAGAAGAGACTTTGGTATCTTCTATATCTGTAGGACCATCAAGAAATAAAACTAATGATATAGCTTGAGCAGCAAAAAAACGCTTAGCACTCACTCTTTCATGACGTCGTGGGGCTCTATGCCCTGTGCTAAGATAAAAGCTTATTCTTTTAGATGTCATAGATGGAATGAAGACATCTGCAATTTGCTTGTGAGTTTTGACCTTGGGGTTTAGACCCAAACACAACGTTTTGACCACTCACATTTTAGGCAAAACCCCATCAAGAAAAGAATCTGCAACAGGCATTACCTTTTTCTTTCTTTATATGCTTTGTTCTTCAAAAATTATATTCATTTTCCCATCAAACGAGTGTAAATAGAGACCAAAATTAACACATACCATGTATTCAGTTGGGGTCGCAATGCCAGCAGTCGTCAATGGTATTATCGGTCCCACAGGAGAAATAACCTAGTTAAAATTTTAGTAAAAAATCCTAATCCTCGAGTCTTCTTGCCATATTTCACATATACAACCTCAAACGTATTATTGGGGAAGTGAACTACTGAAGCAATTTCTCTTTAATAGACACACTAAACTACTGAAGCAAAACTGTGTTATTTTGGTGGCCGACTGGACTGTTCCAAAAAGTTCGGAAGGAATATGACTTTTTTGTCCAACATATATACAATGGTCATGAATGAAAAAATATTTCACGTACAAATCCGAGCATTGATAACTTAAGTACACAATAGTCAGGATCCACCAAGTTTGATAAAACAGTTAATGTATCAGATTTTAACAGTGGCACATTTCAAACATTTGAATTCAGCAAAGAAGAATGGCAAAAGAAGGTATACATTTTTAAAAGAAATCAGCATGACAATAATTGGGAAAAAATTATGACAATAAAAGAAAAGAAAAGAAACGAAGAAAGAAAGAAAAAAAGAAAGCATACAAACTTTATAATCATCCAACACCATTTTATCCTTCATGCGCGGTAGGACTGAAGCAATTTATTTTAATAATCACACTGAACTACTGAAGCATAAGTCTATGCTTTATGAGAATGCTTATATTTGACCATTACAACAGCATTGACAAAGTCACATTAAAACTAGTTATTTAATGAATTTCCATCTCCCATAGAGGAAGAAGGACTAAATTCGACAACAAAATTTCACTAGAGGTTGCAATTTGCAACAAGTTCACTAGGAAATTAAAGAAAGCTTGGCAAAATTTTTGTGAAGATGAAACCAACAAATCAACTAATGGTTTAGAAAAAATAGCTATGAAGTTTTAATCTTGGTTGATATAAGAATCTGAGAGAAATCTAGAAATAAGTAGAGATGGAAGAGAATGGAATTTTGGGTTCAATAATACACAAGATATTTGGTCTATGGGAAAAGAATAGGTTCTTGAGGTTCCTTTAAGTGGGGGAGTTCAATATTACTCTATCATCCAATAAAGAACATTCATTTAGGATGAAGTTTTATTTTTTGAATCCCATTCACATAACATCTGATTTTGATTTCCGAACTAGGTGAGTTTGGATTATGATTACAGATTTGATTTGTTTATTAGTTTTCACTTTTTTCTTTTGTTTTGATAACCAATTTGTCTTTTTTGGTGTTTTGGTTCTCTATATGGTCTAAGTATTAAAAATCAGTGTTGTTATGTTTCTAGAATTGCATTTGTTCAAAGGTTTGGAATTTTTTTCATTTCATATATATATATTGATTTCAGTTTTAGGTCTCAATTATTTTGCATATGTTCAAAAATAATTGTTTAGAATTTAATTTATTTAACTAACAAAACTTCCTTCATGCTTCGTACAACTTTTTAGACAGCCAAGAAAACATTAAACTTAAACATTCGTTCCACAATTTTAGCTGCAGCTATAACAAAATATCCAACAAATTCTTTCTTATTTATGTGAGAAGTAAAAAAGAAAAAGAAAAAAAGATGAGAGCATATGGTATTGCCCTCACAATATTGATTTTGGCAGTACCAGTAGTCTTGATTTTGTGTTGTCTACGCAAAAAAAAAGGAAAAAGCAGTAGCCCACGGTCACGCAAAAGGCGAGTGGGATGAAAATGATGGAATGGTTATTTTGGCAGTAGGAGCCACAGCCTCTGTTGTAATTAGTAGCGGTGGTTGTGGTGGAGGTGGTGATGGCGATGTTGGTGGTGGTGATGGAGGTGGAGGTGGAGGTGGTTGTGGTGGGGGTGGATGTGGTGGTTGTGGAGGTTGAAACAAAGTTCCATCCCTTTTTCAGAGTCAATCATATCATTTACCAATTGATTGTTCACATAACTGATGTGTGTTTGTTTTTTAATTAAGTTACGCTGTTACTAACAGCTATAGCATTTGTTATAGCAGTAAATGCTTTCCCACATCAGTATTTTATTTGGTTAAGGGTCTTCCTATTGGCCTACATATAGGATGAACATTTGTCTTTGGAGTAGGAATTTAGTTGGGATCAATATTTCCACCTGCTTGTATCTTCCTAACAACACTGCATTCAGTAACCCAATGACCAATACTCCGACAGTGGTTGCATCTAGGCGAAAGGTTCGCATATACCACTTATGTGCACTGGATATTTGCACCTTTGGATACAATATGGTGTTCACAATGAACAATGGATAAACCTTTTACTTGCGTAGAAGGTTGGGGCCCACTTTCCACTCTGCGCTCAAAATAGTTTAGGCACCTCTGTTTTAATACTTTACACGTTCTGTAGGGGCTCTACTAAAGGCACCCTTGTTTTTACTTCCCATCACCAATGTGTTTATTTTTAAACACAATGTACAATCACTTTCAAGCAATGTTGTGTAGTGACAACCCAATTTTACACTACCACTACACATTTATTCAGTATAATGTATACACTTTGTAACCCATTGTGAGCTCAAACTATCTAAATGTATCCATTTAGCCTGCCCATTGTGGTTGGCTTTATCACTACTTGATTGGAATTTAAGTGTTCCTTCAACTAACTTTGGTTCCTTCAATTAACTTTATTCACATTACTGGACTATCTATCATCACTAATAACTTTTAAACTGGGAACAAGGACTATTTTTTAAAGATATTTTATTAAAACTCTCTATTATGTGCTATGGATATTTGATTTCAACTCTCACTCACTCCCCATTAAGAGGTAAATTTCTCAAACAACAAGATTCAACCTTTAATGATTTTCTTTCCAAGAGATTTCTCTGTAACCAAACACCACCATATATTCAATAAACAAGAAGTTAATAAAATAAAAACATGATAGAGAAAAAGAAGCTTACTTAGGTCAGAGTTGATGAGCATAGCAGTCCCTCCAAACCCACAAGTTCCACCATTCTTCTTCTTCTTCCAGTAACTATTGGATATAAACACACCAATTAACACCAGGACACACATACACACCGGTTAATACTCTCACACAATCACCTATACTCCCACGCACACAAAAATGCATAGCAACAAAGAACATATATTCACTATTTTATTTCTTATACCAACACCACAAACAAAATAGTGAAAAACACACACACTGAAATTTTGAAAATAAGAATGCTTACACAATTTGAAAATTTTGAAATTTACACATGGAAGGCAAAAACAAGAGCTAAAGAACGACATGGGTCAAAGTTATACATGTCAAAGGAAAGGATATATAAATTTACATACACGAAGCTAGACCTTCCCCTTTTGGTTCCAATTTTCGCCATTCATATGGCTTCGCAGCTATATCCAAGGCCCATACATCAGTAAGAGGTCATTTTCCTAAAAATCACCCATCAAATTATTATATTCTGGAATTACAAAATGACTTCACTTCTAATCAACATTAGTGGAATAAGCGGTGAACATACTAATCATCATTTCCACTAATTTCCATGAGATACCTCTGCCCCACTAGAGCCATGACATGTCCATAACGCGGGCGTGGTCTAAGGCCTTGGACCACCACCCTGTACATAATATTAACATTGGCTACAATACAAGTATATATATTCCACAAGCTAACCAAACACATATTGATATATGTATGTGTGTGTGTGTGTGTGTGTGTGTGTGTGTGTGTGTGTGTGTGTGTGTGTGTGTATATACACATGAGTATGTACATTGTGCTTGTGTGTAAAGATATATGTAAATCAATGAGTACGTCCTTCAAGATTCTAAGCTATGCCATCGGGGTCGTTATTGAGTAAGGTCGAGAACATGGAGATCCTCAACAGACAAACCATCTAAACCAATTCCACCCCGTGTTAGATATGAATCAAGCACCCATAATCAGATCATTCAAATGTTGATGTCTCAGAACTATATACAACAGTCGGATTAAACAAAATGACCACTTGATGGAAAGGTCGTAAAATTAAGATCGTTGATCAGCAACCCAGGCTTACCTAGACCATTTATTTGTTAACACGTCATAACAATGCACATCAGTTGTGGATCATGCTAACCCTGTGATGAAATACAGCCTAATGGATAATAAAATAGTTTTCAAAAGGAAACATTTTCAATACACAAAAACTCTAAGCAATACCATCATTCATTTTAAAATGTTTCCGCCATGAGGTTTAGCATGATATTAGAAGGGGGTAAATGTTTCAAACACTGCTTCAACAGACAAGGGGAGTGCATGCATCTGGAATTTAAATAAGTGCTATTTGGTTCGCACTTCTATGGTTTCTGGGAATCCCGAATTATTAAATTCATACATGAAGTCTCCTAATTTATGCTAAGAGCTAAAGTAACAAAATGTCGAGTAATCTCCTAATGCTTAAATTTCCCATGTAAAATTACCAATTTCGATTCCTGAAAACAACAAAAACTTGAAGCGAGCGAGTACCAAAAGTAGAGATTCTCTAGTGCTTAAATTTCAAGGTTCATTAAAAGAATGAAAGTAGCTTAAAGCAAGCCTGGTAACAAGACCATATGACTGAACTTGAGTCGCAGGTAAGACAAATTTAGGCTTCAACACAACTACACGTGAAAACCCCCAAAAACGCTTATATGATGCTACTCGAGTTTTAGTATAATATTTGAGGGCATATCCATAACCTACATACACACACATGCATATACTAAGTGTATGTACATACATATCTCGGAAAGTAGATTCTAAATTTTGGAAAAAGAAAGTAGGAATATTAATTTGGGACAAAAGGAGTATAATAATGTAATAGATTTATATTATAATATGAAAGAGTTGAATATAACCAAAAATGTTGCAATTACATTATGTTATACAGCACCACAGGGACCTCACACTAAAAAGTCCATCCAACTCTAAGAGGGGGTTTGTTTTCACCACTTTATGCTAAATTAAGTTATGTTAAGGTAATATTTAGTATTTTTTTAGCTCTTAATGCGGAAAAGTATTTCAATTTCAGCATTCGGAGTCGAGTTCCCCATTGAATGTCGATGTCGTATTTGCTAAAGGTCACTCATATAAAGCAGTTTAACAATTGATTACAAACGATAAAATAGACAAATTACCTATATTCAACCTTCTAACTCATTTCGCGAGTCACTAGCATGTCAGTGTTTAGGGTCCACTAACTACCATTTAAAAATTTTAACACAATCAACCAATTAATCCTAAGTCGGCCTAGAATTGCCGCCTAAAAAATTCCCCGTAAACCAAAATCTAGTGGTCAACACACCTACATTTAAAAACCCACCAAACACCTAAACACCAAAAATTAAAAAGGCGATCAAAACAAAAATTAAAAAAGTGATCAAACCAATCCCGACACTCCCATCCAATACTAAATCATTTTTTTGCGACTCAAAATCATAATTCTAGGATGACCCAAGATTCTGACTGTTTTTTTGCAACTCACTGACGTTGTCTTTTGGGGTCCACTAACTAACATTTAAAACACAACCAATCTAGTCGTAATCCTAAGTCAGCCCAAAATTAGAGCCTGAAATATTCCCTATAAAACAAAATCTAGTGTTTAACACAAAGACCTAAACAACAAAATTTAAAAAGGTGATTAAGTCAAGTAAAAATATTCTCTCACATCTATAGTTACATAACATGAATGAGACCTCACATTTAAAAGTCCATCCAACACTAAATCATTTTTATTCGCTGACAAGAAAAAAATGGTTAGTGTTTGAAGTCCACTAACTATTAAAGCACAAGTGTGTGTCTGTATATATATATATATATATATATGTGTGTGTGTGTATATATATATATATGTGTGTGTGTGTGTGTGTGTGCGCATATTAGTGAGTTTGATCCATGAGAAGAACCCAAATTCATGAGCAATAATCTCTGAAGCAAAAATTAAAACCCTAATCTCTATTAAACAAGAATACAAACATAGATCTAACAAGAAATTAAACAAATGACCTTGAGTTTGTTAACACCATAAACAATATACAGATCTACCATTAAAAATATATAAAGATAAAGAGAATGAAGATAGAGAGAGATACCGTGAAAACCATTTGGGTGAGTTTGTTAACACCATCGTCGCAAGGTGTCGGTTGAGTAACGAGAGGTTAAAGATAAAAAACATTCTTTTTCCTTCCAAAAGCCCTAAATCAATTCCGTGAAACCCATTATTTTTCCTTCCAAATTTTTGGTGGAGGGGGAGAGAGAGAGTTTTCAATAGGAGGGAAAATTATTTTTTTGGTGGGAGAATGTAAGAGGAGAGAGAGAGAGGGGGGGGAAGGAGGGAAATGAATTTGCAGTTACAAAATTGTGATCGCTACTACCAGTTACGAATTTGTGACCGCTCGTACCACTCACAAATTAAGTCTAAAGCCAAAATTTATGACTCCTCTTAGCGGTTACAAATTTGTGACTCCCAGTAGCAGTTACAAATTAAGCCTAATGCTAAAATTTGTGATTGCTAGTGGCGGTTACAAATTTGTGACTGCTCATAGCGGTTACAAATTAAGCCTAATGCTAACATTTGTAAGTCCTCGTGGCAGTTATAAATTTGTGACTGCTCCTAGCAGTCACAAATTAATCATATGACAAAATTTATCACTGCTAATGGCAGTTACAAATAATTTTTCATTGCTCAAAATTTTTATCACTCCTAATGGCAGTTACAAATAATTTTATTACTGCTCCCGACAGTGACAAAGTTTGTCACCCTCATTAGCAATTACAAGCAGGCAGTCACAAAATCAGTATTTTGGTGTAGTGAAGTCTAGGTCTAGGGGAGATAGAGTGATATAATGGTGGACTTGTAGAATTGGGTTGAAATAATATCATACTTATGAGCTCATAGGTTTGTCGTTAAGTTTCTTGGAGACTAATATGGAAATAAATTAAATGTTGTGGTTTATAAATTATGACACAAAAAGCTTATGACTCCGGATAAAATATAATGTACATTCTAAATTGGCATATTTTATGAATGATGAATTGCATATACATACCTCTCTAAATGCTATCATAAGGGAAGTTACGCGCATGAGGTGAAGTACCTTGGCTAGTGAATGCAGGGTGAATATAGTCCTCGGCCATAGGACCAGTTGTTATATTATGTTGTTATTTTTCGAAGTACGTAATTTTGGGTATGGTTTTGACTCACTGTCGAAGGTATATGTCCACTTCCCAGCCTCTCACGATTTAGCATGCCCGGGTTGTCTTGGAGATAGGCCCTGGAAGATGATAGCTATTTAGGAGCGCATCGAGTGGGGTGACTCCCCAAAGGATGGTCTTAGAATCGTTATATGTTATGATTATAACAGTTCTTATGAAAGTTGTATTTTATAAATGGTGAAGCATTTTATGATATAAACTGTTTTGGGGATAAGTTTCCTAATGATAAATAGACTTGTAAAGTCATAATGTGCAAAATGGAAAGGAAATCTTAGTTAGTTAAATTGAGTTATGTTTCCTTGCATAAATGAATATACATCATTGTCTTTGATATTGCGCTAGGTTGTGCATTTAGATTGAGAGGTGAGGATTATTATTGTTATTTATTGTGGAGAGCGAGATAAGCCTATTCATGACGACTTGATATTCATAATTGTCATGCATTTTATTTAGATGGTGATCATATCAAATCTGGCCCTGACCCATTTATATCTCTTATTTTTGCATGAATTCTCTTCACGCCCAGGTGCTCCGCCGCTAGGACACCCGTAATGACTCTTCCATTCCAAGTGTCACGGAGCTCCAACATTTTGCGGATGTTATAGGATATTTATTATAGATGCTTCTATCTTTTATAATCTAGCTATGATCATCTTACACATTCGGGCGTGTTACCCAAGTTTTGTACGTGTTTAATGTATTGTGATATTCATTTTTATACTCGGTGTAACCTGCTTGTAATGGTCTGTTAACCGAAAGCTTCTTCGATTATTATTGTGTATGATCATTTTATAGTTACTTGTTTGTATTTGTATCCACCTTCTTTGCAAATTGGATTGTCTAAACGATTTTCTTTAAACATACAAATAATTTGGCATCCGTTTTCTAAAATAATTGGCGGTTATCTCGTATATTTATTTTAATGACAGTGATGCTAAGAATGGACCATCTATGATTCCTATATAAATTGGAATATCTGGCGGGCCACCTCTTATTTTAATAAGCGGGGTATCACAAGTAGTCCTCATATCTGAGCATGAACGCTAATTAAACCTATGGCATCCGATAATCGGCTCCAAGGATGAAACGTCACATGTTCAAATCAATTCAGTCATCAACATGAAATCCAAAGTAAATAAGAATAAAAAATAATCATAAGAAGAACTAACCTAGTTGCTCGCCAGACCATTCAGAACATCCTTCACATCCTTGAAAGTTGGTAAGTTCTTGGAAGCTTGATTTTCCAAACACATCAATGTGATGTTGTACTTAATCACCTTATAAAACCATACCTGAACAAAAACACAAAAATTCAAAAATATTCAGAAAAAGGTAACATAAAAATAAAGTAAGAATAAAATTAAAAAATAGCACTAAAAAATAAGGTTACCTCCAAAAGCTACGACGCCCCTGTGAAAGTCGACCGACAACACCAGATGAAGGCATCCAGAGAATCATACAAAATCGCCAACATCAGGCTCCCCCAGTCATAAATATGGATCAATGTGAAATACAATAGAAAAGGAAGGAGCCAGATAAGGATATCATCATTGCTATTCGCTAGTGGCGTACTACCAAGAGGAAACAAAATGATTAGATGTATCTCTTGTCGCACTTATCAGTCATCATCTAAATTCACCACTGTCCCCAACAGTGTATACTTGAGTAAGGCTACCTTAATCGACTCTCTTGAGCCTACCCTCTCCATCGATCCCAGCACTGCCTAAATTTGTGCATTTGTTAATCAAAAAGGCCCATCCACCACGATCTACGTCCCCTCACATGATAACCCTAAAAGTTTCTAGACATCAGCAAGAGTAACCATCATCTCCCCCACACCGAAGTGAAATGTTAGGGCAATATCTTACCACCTCTCCCTGAGGGCACATATCATGATTTGTCATTCAATACCCCCTAGAAATTTACAAAACCCTTAGAATTCATGCCACCTTCTGGTAGACACTAGATGTCGTATACCGATAGGCACCACCCTTAATTTTCATTAAAAAATTCCAAATAATCTCCAAAATTTTCAAATATTCCAAAAAATAGACTTTTTAAGAATTCCAAATTACACAAACATCCAAAAGTCATCAAAATTAACAAAATCTCTCAAAAAATTCCAAACCTTTTTGAAAAATCTCATATCATCATATATCCTTTCCAAAACTATCATGCACTCTTTAGGTCCACAAAATCGGACCTAAAAATTAGGTTGTGATCCACGTATTGGTCACACACACTTTTTAGATCCTATGAATTGGACATAAGACCTCGAATTTAGGTCGCAATTCCCGTATTAATTGCACACACTCTTTAGGTTCTTAAAATTATACCTAGGCCCTCACAATTAGGTCGCGGTCCATGTATTGGTCACACGCGCTCTTTAGGTCCTTAGAATTAGACCTACACTTTCAAAATTAGGTCGCGATCCTCGTATCAGTCGCACACACTCTTTAAGTTCTCAAAATCAAACCCAGGCCCTCATAATTAGGTCATGAGTCCCATATTGGTTGCATACACTCTTTAGGTCCTCATAATCAGACATACATCCTCGTAATTAAGCCTCGATCATCGCACATCTTTAAAGCTTTCAGAATCAGGTTGCATTCCTCCTACATCTTCTAAGCCCTCATAACCAAACTATATTACTCCAACACCTTTCTGAGCCCTCAGAACTAGGCTTCATTACTCTTATACCTTCATACCTCAAAATCAGGATATAACCCTCATATACAATAACTAGGTCCATAAAATTAGACCCCAAACCATCAATCCCCGCCAGTGTTTTGCCACATAGGGAATCAATGCTCACAACTTCCATCAAAGTGTTTATCTTTCAATGACCTTCACTTATACTCATCTCTCCCATTGAGGGTATATATAGACACCCCATCCTAGCATTGTTATACTTTTCATGGCCAAATAAATTCCTTTCAAATCCTGGACCGTCGCTCCTCCTTTACTCCCTATGTGGAGAATAATTGTACAGACTTTGAGCCCCATTTGACTTTAGTCAACTCTTGAACGTGAGACTATCGCAACACACTTTAATAGATCTCTGAATACTCTTTCAAATGGTCTAATCCGTGTGAGAATAAACTCACAATTCACAATTTATGGCCCAAAATCATGTTTGCCTTCCTGTCGGCATAACACCTCACTTGCCTACACGTGGATGGGGGCCAGGAAGTATGACCAGCCTTTTGGTAGGCTGGACGGGTATCATGCTTGAAAACAAACCCCTTCGGACAACTTGGTCATTTTATTCCATTAGGAATCTCCTATTTAACGAAGCCCTGACCTCTTTGAGAGGGACCTCAACCTCGAAAGTAGTGCACCAACATTCCTCAAACTTTAAGAATATCACTTTCACCACATTCCTTTCACATTCCCTTACATCATCCTTACCTCACCATTATCCATAACTACCTACACTCAAAATTTAGCATGCACAAGTCACAAAAAAAAAGAATCCAAAGAGATTGAGGGTCTAAACCTTTTTTTTTGAATTCCACTTTGCCTAATAGTTTCCCTTTCATATACTTTGGTGTTTTTAGTTTATTCATAGTTGTTTTTTCTTTATGTTATCTGTAGTATCAAAAAATTTATTACATATATTATCAAATTTAGTTTATAAATAAAAAGGGGGGTTTATACCTTAGTTCCTACTTTAGGGTTTTCTCACTTTTTATTGATGTTTTACCATATTTTACATATTATAAAAATGTTCACACACTTTAGAAGAAGTAGAACTTTTTTGTTATCCATGAGAAACTGAAACGGAGGAATGGGGGCCTAAGACCTTTCCATTCTATAACATAGTCTTTGAGCCCACATCTTATTTGGTTTTGCACACACTAGTAGTCTTTTATGTTGACTATTCAGAGATGAATATTTCTTTTACTTATTTTGAGAAAAATAGGCAGTCGAATCTGATCTCTACAAATTTCACACACACCTATGATGACCTCTTTTATAGTCCCCCTTATCTTTCAAGATGGTGAATCCCGAGCAATGCCTTCACGCAACACTTTCGTGCAAGTGATCGAGCAATGCCTTACACCACCTAGTTTGTGGGTTAATAATATTTATTCACACTTGTGATTGATTTTTAATATTTATATTCAATACCATTATCCTATGTTATGAGGTTATGCTCTCTCCCGGGATAACCTTGTAGGCTTTACCTATTGATGGATCTCCTTTTGTTGTAATGAAAAAGACTATATGTCTCATATTTTTCCACTTTTATAGCTAATCAAGTGTTCATTCATCTTTTCAAAACATGTATTTACTAGTACAAGATCATAAGTAATCCAAATATATATATATATATATATATATATATATATATATATATAGAGAGAGAGAGAGAGAGAGAGAGAGAGAGAGAGAGAGGAAGGCTCACCTACATCATGCACTATACATCACCCCGTACATCACACCTAATTCTAGGCCCTAGAAACCTTTTTTTTCAAATTTTATATTTTTCCCTTCGAATTAACCTTCCAATCAACCCATATGCAAAAAATTAGGTCAAAATACATTTTGTAGCTATTTTTAAAAAATCCACAAAAAAATGCTGGCGCAGACCCTTATAAATAAGGTATTTTTAGCACTTTTTTGTGGATTTTTTAAAAATAGCTACAAAATGTATTTTGATCTAATTTTTTGCATACAGGTTGATTGGAAGGTTAATTTCAAGGGAAAAATATAAAATTTGAAAAAAAAAAGTTTTTTAGGCCCTAGAATTAGGTGTGATGCATGGGTGATGTATAGAGCATGATGTACTATAGCCTGGCTCTATATATATATATATATATATATAAAATCAAAAAAAATGATGCGCGGTATTAGGGAATATAATACATAAAATGTTGTCTCACGCAGTCTCCCAAAAGATAGGCAAGAACGGTTGGAAGGGAACTAGAAAAAGGATATATGAAGACCTTATAACACATGTCTAAGGTATTCCAAAAATTATACCATTATCAACCGAGATTCAGTTCAACCAAATTTTTTATTGATGAAAACATTTCAAGTTCACTTTAATGTTAACATAAAGCTAACCACACACGTTAAACCGATCAATAAGTTCATAAAAAGTCACATATTAGATGAGAGTGTGAAAATCCATTGATCTTTGACTTATATCTCCCTCAAAAAATGCTATTAGAGTTTTTTTCTAAGAACATGACATGGCATAAATGATGAGTTTTAAGATTCTCAAATAGCATATATGAAATAATTTTGCCAATGGAGCTTTCATCACACATTGCCAATGACAAGCTAGTCAGTCGTTCATCGAGGATACATCGTAGTCTATCTCCTATAGGTGTGTGTATTATTGAAAAAACTGAAACCCAACCAAAATAGGTTTTTTCAATGCAAACTTAAAAGATAATGATTAAGAAAAAAATCAATGTTATAAGGCCACATTATCTTTTGTAGATCCAAGACCAAAAGATGAGATAGAAAAAAGAAAAGAAATTATGGTATCCCATGGTCTTGTTCACACGATCCTCTAATAACCACAGAAAAAAATGAAAAAAAAAATATTTGTTTTGTCTTTTTTAAAAAAAATTCAAATAAATGATAATATTTTTTTATTCAATAACAAGACATAAATAATTACTGTAGGAGGGTAGTGAGACTGGGGTCTATGAATAACTGGAAAGGGTGAGGTGTGGCCCACTCTAATAGATGCTATCTGCAAGGTCCTCAAGAACTTCTGGAGTAGCTTCTGGTAAAACCTTCTCCTTTTGGTGAAACTGGAGCTCAAGCTGAAACTCCCTCCCTGCAAGATGATGAACTATCACAAAAATAATAGTAATTTTTCTCAAGAGGAACTCCTGAGAATGATGGCTGTCAGTGGGGAGTGAAAGAACAAGGCACTTAGTACTAAGGAGAGAGCAGGGAAAGAATACTAGGAAGTCTGGTGTGATTTTTGCAGAGTAACAGTGCTATTGAGTTTTTCTCTCTCTTTTCATGACCTTGCCCAGGGGTCCTATTTATACTTGGGCACTAAGACTGGGCTGGAACTTTTGGCACCAAAACTTAGAGGGTTGGTGAGGGACAAAGTCTGCAGTGTACTATTTGTCCCTACCTGCGGGCAGCTCTGCCTGTCCCCTCTGGCAGATGCCCCCTGGTGCCAACCAAAGTTCAAAAGCAAATATATCTTCTAATGGAGACAAAATACCTGATTTGCTAAATATCTTTTGAAATGGCAACTTTTGGTACGAACTTTGTAAACTTGATGGGGGGTCTCGAGGACCACCTCCTCTAAAATCTTTGTAATCTTGAGGGGGTCTTGAGGAACCCCTTCTAAAATATTTTTTCTTGAGAGGGATTTAGAGGACCCTCTCCTTTAAAATCATTTTATAAATAGTTCTTTTCTTGTGAGCAGCCAGCCCTTTGGCTGCTCACTTCATTTGTGACTAAGTGTGAGGTGTGTGAGGACTGGGCGACCCTAGGGTCTCCTACTAGTATTCTCTCAATCCTATAGTGCTAAGTGGTTGATCTTTCTAGACATACCTTGTCCCTTAACTGCCAAGCCAAAACTCCCAAGAGATTCCAACTGGCCTACTTGAGCCCTGCTTGCTCAACTAGGCAACCTGTAAAAGAAAATAAGTGTTAGTACTTCTGTTCTTTTTTCATGATGAGGGGTTGCTTATGGTAGACACCCCATCATCCTAACTTGGTTTTTTGGGATCTGAGGGGGAAGAACCTTGTGGGTCCCTCCTCCCATGTAAGTTTTTGCTGTTGAGGAACTCTAGTAGGGGGTTCCTTCTCAAACATCATTTCTTCGGGGACCCTTGCAGAGTCCCTCTCAACTTGGTCTTCTGCAGGGACCCTTGCGGTGACTCTTCTCAACTTGAGTTTCTGGAGGGACCCTTACAGTGGTCCTTCTCAACTCGGACTTCTACGGGGACCCTTGCAGTGGCCCTTTTCAACTTAAGTTTTTATAGTGACCCTTGCGGTGGCCCTTCTTAAATATCATTTCTGCGGTGACCCTTGCGGTGGCTCTTCTCAAACATGGACTTCTACAGTGGCCCTTCTGAGCTTGAGTTTTTGCAGTAACCCTTGCGGTGGCCCTTCTCAACTTGGACTTTTGCAGTGTCCCTTGTGGGGAAGTTCTCAGATGTCATTTCTGCAGTGACCCTTGTGGTGGCCCTTCTCAACTTAGACTTATGCAGTGGTCCTTGTGGAGCACTTCTCAAATGTCATTTCTTGTCCCTTCTCAACTTTGACTTCTGCAGTGGCCCTTATGGGGAACTTCTCAAATTTCATTTCTGCAGTGACCCTTGCGGTGGCCCTTCTCAACATGGACTTCTGCAGTGCCCCTTGCGGGGCACTTCTCAAATGTCATTTCTTCAGTGACCCTTGCGGTGGCCCTTCTCAACTTAGAGTTCTTCAATGGCCCTTGCGGGGTACTTCTCAGATGTTATTTCTGCAGTGACCCTTGCGGTGTCCCTTCTCAACTTGGACTTCTGTAGTGGCCCTTGTAGTGGCCCTTTTTAACTTGTCATTTCTGCAGTGGCTCTTCTCGAACATGGACTTCTACAGTGACGCTTGAAGTGGCCCTTCTGATCTTGAGTTTCTGCAGTGGCCCCTCTCAACTTGGACTTCTATTGTGGCCCTTGTGGGGTACTTCTCATATGTCATTTCTGTAGTGACCCTTGCGATGGCCCTTCTCAACTTGGACTTCTACAGTGGCCCTTGTGGGGCATGTCTCGAATGTCATTTCTGTAATGACCCTTGTTGTGGCCCTTCTCAATTTGGATTTCTGCAGTGGCCCTTGCGGGGAACATCTCAGATGTCATTTCTGCAGTGACCCTTGATGTGTCCCTTCTCAACTTGGACTTCTGCAGTGGCCCTTATGGGGCACTTCTTAGATGTCATTTCTATAATGACCCTTGCGGTGGCCATTCTCAACTTGGACTTATGCAGTGGCCCTTGCGGGGTACTTACCAGATGTCATTTTTGCGGTGGAGGGACCCTGGGGGTTCCTTCTCCAATATGACACTTATGCGGTGGAGGGACCTGGGGGTTCCCTCAACCTCATATTTTTTATAAGCTGAAGGGGGGTCTTTGAGGGACCCTCACCTACAAATATAGTGGTGAAGCTTGAAACACCCTTCTACATTAGCCCCTCGTGCAAAATCTTTTGTGTTAGGTAGACTAAAAGGCTTTATACACCATAAATTTGTTTTTTTTATCTTGAGGGACCTTAGGGTACCTTCATCATTCCCCTTAGGGTCATTAAATGTCTTGTCACTTCATCCCAAGTTTTGTAGATGAGGCCACTTACAGTGGACCTCCTTATCTGGGTATCAACTTGGGTGGAGGGGTTACTCGCGGTAAGCCCCTCGTTCTTGGCCTTCTTTTATAGCCTTCTACTTTGTTTATAGGGGTTTCTCATGGTGAGCCCCTCGTCCTTAGACTTTTTTCTATGGCCTTCTATCTTGGGTAGAGGGTTTGCTCGCGGTGAGCCCCTCACACTTGGCCTTCTTCTGTGGCCTTCTTTCTTGGGCAAAGGTATTGCTCGTGATGAGTCCCTCACCCTTGGCCTTCTACTGTGGCCTTTTATCTTGGGTAGAGGGGTTACTTGCGGTGGGCCCCTCACCCTTGGCCTTCTTCTATGGCCTTCTATCTTGGGCGGAGGGGTTACTTGCGGTGAGCCCCTCTCCCTTGGCCTTCTTCTATGGCCTTTCATCTTGGGCGGAGGGATTACTCGCGGTGGGCCCCTCGCCCTTGGCCTTTTTTAGTGACCTTCTATCTTGGGCGGAGTGGTTACTCTCGGTGTTCCCCTCACCCTTGGCCTTCTTTTGTGGCCTTTCATCTTGGATGAAGGGATTACTCACGGTGGGCCCCTCGCCCTTGGCCTTCTTCTGTGGCCTTCTATCTTGGGCGGAGGGGTTACTCGTGGTGAGCCCCTCACCCTTGGCCTTCTACTGTGGCCTTCTATCTTGGGCGGAGGGGTTACTCGCGGTGAGCCCCTCACCCTTGGCCTTCTTCTGTGGCCTTCTATCTTGGGCGGAGGGGTTACTCGCGGTGGGCCCCTCGCCCTTGGCCTTCTTCTGTGGCCTTATATCTTGGGCGGAGGGGTTACTTGCGGTGAGCCCCTCACCCTTAGCCTTCTTCTGTGGCCTTTCATCTTGGGCGGAGGGGTTACTCGTGGTGGATCCCTCACCCTTGGCCTTCTTCTATTGGCCTTTCATCTTGGCCGGAGGGGTTACTCGCGGTGGGCCCCTTACGGCCTTCTTCTGTTGCCTTTCATCTTGGGTGGAGGGGTTACTCGCGGTGGGCTCCTCGCCCTTAGCCTTTTTTGTGGCCTTTTATCTTGGGCGGAGGAGTTACTCGCGGTGAGCCCCTCTTCTTAGGCCGTCTTATGTTGCCTTTCATCTTGGGCGAAGGAGTTACTCGCGGTGGGCCCCTCGCCCTTGGCCTTCTATCTTGGGCGTAGAGGTTACTCGCGGTGAGCCCCTTGCCCTTGGCCTTCTTCTGCGGCCTTATATCTTGGGCGGAGGGGTTACTCATGGTGAGCCCCTCGCCCTGAGTTATTTTCTATATCATCAAGTTTGGGAAGAGGGGTCACTCAAGGTGGATCCCCTCTCCCTAGGCTATTTTCTGTCAAACTTGCAATCTTGGGAAGGTGGAGTCACTCTAAGTGGATCCCCACACTCCAAGCTATTTTACTATTTTTTCACTTGCTTGAGGACTTCTCAATATTATCCCCCTCGTGCAGAAGTGTCTTGTAATGTCGAGAGACTTGTGCACGAAACTGTCGTACCTTTTATTTATACTTAGCAGTTGCTCAAGACTATGAGCGCTCTGGTGCCCTTGGAACCTTGGGTGCTAAACTATCGCACCTTACATTTATACTTGACACTTGCTCAAGACAGTGAGCGCTTTGGTGCCCTTGGAGCCTTAGGTTCTCAACTAGCGCACCCTATATTTATACTTGGCACTTGCTCAAGACTGTGAGAGCTCCAGTGCCCTTAGAGCCTTAGGTGCTCTTCTGGATCACCTTATATGTATGCTTGGCACTTGTTGCATATTGTGAGCACTCCTGCGCCCTTGGAGCCTTAGGTACTAAACTATTGTACCTTATGTTTATACTTGACCTTTGCTCAAGACTATGAGCGCTCCGACGCCCTTGGAGCCTTAGGTGCTAAACTGTCGCACATATACTTATACTCGGCAGTTGCACAATCTTGTGAGGGCTCCGGTGCCCTTGGAGGCTGAGGTACTAAACGGTCGTACCTTATATTTATACTTGGCAATTGCTCAATACTGTGAGCGCTCTGGTGCCCTTGGAGACTTAGTTACTAAACTTTCGTACCTTATATTTATATTTGGCAGTTGCTCAATATGATGGACGCTCTGTTGCCCTTGGAACCTTAGGTACTAAACTATTGTACCTTATGTTTATACTTGGTCTTTGCTCAAGACTGTGAGCGCTCCGGTACCCTTGGAGCCTGAGGTACTAAACGGTCGTACCTTATATTTTTACATGGCAAGTGCTCAATACTGTGAGTGATTCGGTGCCCTTGGAGCCTTATGTACTAAACTGTCATACCTTATATTTATATTTAGCAGTTGCTCAAGACCATGAGCGCTCCGGTGCCCTTGGAGCCTTAGCTTCTAAACTGTCGTACCTTATATTTATACTTGACACTTGCTCAAGACAGTGAGCGCTCCGGTGCCCTTGGAGCCTTAGGTGCTCAAATGGCGTACCTTATATTTATACTTGGCACTTGCTCAAGACTGTGAGCACTCTAGTGCCCTTGGAGACTTAGGTGCTCATCTGGAGCACCTTATATGTATGCTTGGCACTTGCTCAATACTGTGAGCGCTCATGTGCCCTTGGAGCCCTAGGTACTAAACTGTTGTACCTTATGTTTATACTTGGCCTTTGCTCAAGACTGTGAGTGCTCTAACGCCCTTGGAGGCTTAGGTACTAAACTGTCATACCTTATATTTATATTTGACAGTTGCTCAATATGATGAGTGCTTTGTTGCCCTTGGAGCATGAGGTACTAAACTGTCGTACCTTATATTTTTACTTGGCAATTGCTCAATACTATGAGCCCTCCGGTTCCCTTGGAGCCTTAGGTACTAAACTGTCGTACCTTATATTTATATTTGGCAGTTGCTCAATATGATGAGCGCTCGGTTGCCCTTGGAGCCTTAGGTACTAAACTGTTGTATCTTATGTTTATACTTGGCCTTTGCTCAAGAGTGTGAGCGCTCCGGCGCCCTTGGAGCCTTAGGTGCGAAACTGTCGCACAAATACTTTTACTTAACATTTGCTCAAAACTATGAGTTGCTCTATTTTCTCTGAGAACTTCAAGATGGAATTTCCCCATAGTTTGTGGGGTACTTTGCCTATAATCTGAGCAAGTTATCATTTTGATGTTACCCCTCTAACTGTAGGGTTCTTCCATATAACTGAGCGAGTTAATATCATGAAATTTCCTCTATAAATACGGGGTACTTGCATATAGGCTAAGCAAGTTAATATTTTGAAACTGCCCCTCTAACTGCGGGGTACTTGCATATAACTAAGCAAGTTAAAACTTTGGAAGCTGCCCCTCTACCTGCGAGGTACTTGCATATAACTGAGCAACTTAAAATTTGGAAGTTGCCCCTCTAACTGCGGGTTACTTGCATATAGGCTCACCATCTGCAAATTTTAAAGTTGCCCCTCTAACAGTGGGGTACTTGCATATAGGCTGAGCACATTACTATTTTGGAACTTCCCCTATAACTGTGGGGTACTTGCATATAGAAGAGTAAGTTATATTTTTTAGCGCAGCCCCGTGCGACTGTGCGATACTTTTTAGTTCAACCCCGTGTGACTTTGGGGTATTTTTTTATGCATATTCATTTCTTGGGAAGTAACTAAGAGATGGGGTTAGCCCTTATCCTTCCCACAAACTTTGCGTAAAATTTTACATATATTATAAGTAATGAAATAAGTATTTCTTTATACTAAAAATTTCCCTTGGTCTGAAGGGTCCTTGTTCCAAACTTTTCTTAGGAACCTTTTTGTCTTGGAAAAGTAACAGGTTTAGAGAGGGGGGTAGACCCGCTTCTCCCTATTTTCTGAAAACTAGTCAAATAAATTTTCTTGAGAGCATAGGTTAGGACTTATTCTCTAGGCTATAAATCTGTATGGAATAATAATTAAAAAAATGTACATAATTTTTTTTATTATTATTATCATTACTTGGAGGATAACCTCCTGTTGGTCTGTCGTGTATGTAGGGACTTTACTCACTATACTTTTACTTTTGGGTTGGATATACCCCCCAAGTATAATGAGTAAAGTTCCTTATATCATGGTCCCTCTTCTAATCTAGTAGAGGTTCTACTATACTATTAAGAAAGAGAAAACATTAGTCTGGTGTACCTTTTGTTGAGCAATTCTAGGACTGTCTATCTATATTTCGGCCTCTTCCACCTTTTTTGAGTGTAAATGCTTCAGGCGATTGCTTGTGCTAGGTATCAGTCATGGGATGTTCTCTGTCTGGGATTCAAGCCATCTCGGGTTCCTCTCTTAGGATATGTACTCCTTTTCTATCGCCATTTCCATGCCCATCGCCACTACTGTGGCCATCATCCGAGACGGTCTCGTCACCCCGACGTGTGTTGAAATGCACGTTAAGGCTGGCACTTTTGAGGATTCCTCATCGCTTTCTGCGATTATCAGTGGCATCTCTTCCCTAGTCATTATCGATGAGGGTTCCTCACCATTTGTGGGTTCCTTGCGCACCAATATTCAAATGCAAATTTCTGTTGTGGAGGGTTTGGGATCCAAGTGTTCCTCACCGACCAAAATGTCTAACCAGGGTTCCTTGTGCGCCGCTGTTACTAGGGCATTTGGCTTCGCCAATTTCATCATCTGCCATCAGGGTTATGAGGGAGCACAGGTTCCTCGCAATTTCATCATTTGCTATCAGTGGCACATTTAATCTTGGGAGTATGGATTCCTTGCAATTTGTATAAAAATTGGCGAGGGTTCCTCGACATTTGATATGGTGGTCAAGGGTTCCTCGTGCGAGGACTTTGTATGAGAGAGGATTCGTCTGCAAATTTTCATTTGAGGGATTCCTTGACTGAGCGCGCTGTTACAAGTTCCTCGCCCAAGAGTTTGTATACCAGGGGTTCCTCGCGAGGGCACCTCACCGAAGTTTGTGCATGTGGGGAGTTCCTCGTCTCAACCCTTTGAGACTATAGGTTCCTCGACCGCTGGCGCAGTTACGAGGGGACCTTTACCAGTACCTCTGATGAGGGAAATGGGTTCCTTGACCAACATAGGTTTCCTCCTGCTGCTCCAATCACAAAGGGTTCCTCTTTTGAAGCTTCTCATTTGACGGGCATCTCGTCTGGCACTTTGACCCCAAGGGGTTCCTCGCTTGTTGTCACGACCACAGGAGGTTCCTCGCGATCATCATTAGTCAAGGGTTCCTCGTCGCTGCCCATTATTAGAGAGACACCGCTCAGTCCCTCACGCGTGACTTCTTAGAACGGCTTCCTCGTCGGGACCATCGTCGGTAGCTAGTAGGTCTAGTAACTTGCGATTTGCTTTGGATGCAGGTGTCTCGACCTCATATTTCATTGAGTGTTCCTTGTCTGGTGGAACTGGGTTTGGAGAAGAGGGTACCTCGCAGTTCTTTTCAGAGGGGGTGTCTCGACTATTGGAATTTTTCTTGAAGAGAAGGGGTCTCAACCCCTAGTTCATTATTTCAAGAGGAGGGGGTCTCGACATCTTTGAATTATACAAAAATGGGTGTCTCGACTGTTGGAATTTTTCTTGGAGAGAGAGGGTCTCGACCCCTAGTTATTTATTTCAAGAGGAGGGGGTCTCAACGTCTTTGGATTCTATGGAAATGGGTGTCTCGACTATTGGAATTTTTCTTGTAAAGAGAGGGTATCTACACCTAGTTCTTTATTTTAAGAGGAGGGGGTCTCTACGTCTTTGGATTCTACGGAAATGGGTGTCTCTACCCATGGAGGAATGGTGGTCTCGTCTTCGCAGACTACCCATTTAACTAAGGGTCCCTCACGGGTTGTCCACGTATTCGCAGGTCCCTCGTCAACAGCGATGTCGGCGGCTGGTGGTTCCTCATGTGTCATCCTTATAGTTGGGGGTGTCTCGACTGTGGGTATCTCATGGATAGTTGTACTGGATCTCCTTCTCGCTTCTAGTTTCTCGTCGATGGATTGAGCGCGAGGGTCCCTCGACGCTGCATAAGATGGATGGGAGTCCTCGCACAGAGGCCCCTCATCACAATCTAATTTCATAGGACACTCATTCACTGCTTCCATAACCGAGGGCTTATCGACTATTTTAATCGTGACTTTAGGTTCCTCACCCATTCCTTCAATAGTTAGGGGTTCCTCGTTGGTCAATTTAGGACCGAGGGGTTCCTCGTCGAATTTTTTTTTACCGTGAGGTACCCTCGTTTGGACCCTTCTTAACTGTGGGTTCCTCGTCCAAAGTTTTCAACATAGGGATTCCCTCGTGCGCGACTGGTTTAGGACTTATAGGTTGCTCACCAAATAGAGCTTCAACTATGGGACCCACTGCCAAGGGTTCCTCACCCATAGTTAACACTGCCAAGGGTCCCTCGTACAAAGGGAGTTTCAACTTGAATGACTAATACTTTTGGGGTTCCGCACTAACTGTGGTTATCATGAGTAGTGTGATGACAACCAAGGGTCTCTTGCGACCCACCTTATTGGTGGGTTCCTCAGCCGCTATGTACCAACCACCTCTGGGTTCCTTGACAGCTATGTCCCAACTACCTCTGGGTTCAAGTGCGACTTTGAGCCCTTACGATGTAAGAGGTTCCTTGCGCATTGGTTCGCTTGCCATTGAATTTTAAAAATTTGGGTGGAACATACCCCTTTGGGCATGGTTTCTCATTCACGTCTTGTGGGAAAGTCCTGCAACTCTTCATACAAATGAGGACCTTCTCCCTCTGAGAAAAGCAGAGAAACTTCCTAACCTCCTTCTTAGTAACAACTTTGGAGGGTGATTCCTCTAAACTCCTGCCCTTGCCTACTGATGAGATTGATGATGTCATAACTTATTCTGACGTCATCCTCCGCGGCAGAGCTGAATCTACCGAAATTGCTATCGGAGCGGCTGCCCCTGCAGAGGGGGCTATCGCCGGAGCCACTGTCGAAAAATTGGTGTGTCCTTGCTGAAGAGAAGGTACTCTAGCTCCGATCACCACCGCATCCTCCTAAGTGGTCTGGTCTCTTTGAGCTCCATTCCTAGATGGAATGTCTTTAAACACTAGCCGCTTAGAAACATTAAAACCTTCTTTGTCCATGGAAGTGAGGATACCTCCCCAGCAAAGTCGTCAAATATAGGAGGGTAGTGAGACTGGGGTCTATGAATAACTGGAAAGGGTGAGGCGTGACCCACTCCAATGGACACTGTCTGCAAGGTCCTCAAGAACTTCAGGAGCAGCTTCTGGTAAAACCTTCTTGTTTTGGTAAAAATGGAGCTCAAGCTGGAACTCCCTCCCTGCAAGATGATGAACTTCCACAAAAATAATAGTAATTTTCTCAAGAGGATCTCCTGAGAATGATGGCTGTCAGTGGGGAGTGAAAGAACAAGGCACTTAGCACTAGGAAGAGAGCAGGTAGAGAATACTAGGAAGTTTGGTGTGATTTTTGCAGAGTAATAGTGCTATTGAGTTTTTCTCTCTTTTTTCATGACCTTGCCCAGGGGTCCTATTTATAATTGGGCACTAAGGCTGGGTTGGAACTTTTGGTGCCAAAACTTAGAAGGTTAATGAGGGACAAAGTCTGTAGTGTACTATTTGTCCCTACCTGCAGGCAGCTCTGTCTGTCCCCTCTGGCAGATGGCCCCTGGTGCCAACCAAAGTTCAAAAGCAAATATGTCTTTTAATGGAGACAAAATATATGATTTGCTAAATATCTTTTGATACGGTAACTTTTGGTACAAACTTTGTAAACTTGAGGGGGGGTCTCGAGGACCACCTCCTCTAAAATCTGTGTAAGCTTGAGGAGGGTCTTGGGGACCCCCTTCTAAAATCATTTTTCTTGAGAGGGGTTTAGAGGACCTTCTCCTTTAAAATCATTTTATAAATAATTCTTTTCTTGTGAGCAGCCAGCCCTTTGGCTACTCACTTCACTTATGACTAAGTGTGAGGTGTGAGAGGACTGGGCAACCCTAGGGTCTCCTACTAGTATTCTCTTAATCCTATAGTGATAAGTAGTTGAGCTTGCTCAATATACCTTATCTCTCAGCCTCCAAGCCAAAACTCCCAAGAGATCCCAACTGGCCTACTTGAGCCCTGCTTGCTCAACTAAGCAACCTTTACAAGAAAATAAGTGTTAGTAGTTATGTTCTTTTTTCATGATGAGGGGATGCTTATGGTAGACACCCCATCATCCTAACTTGGTTTTCTGGGAGCTGAGGGGGAAGAACCTTACGGGTCCCTCCTCCCATGTAAGCTTCTGCTTTTGAGGAACCCTAGTATGGGGTTCCTTCTCAAACATCATTTCTTCGATGACCCTTGCAGAGTCCCTCTCAACTTAGGCTTCTATAGGTACCCTTGCGGTGACTCTTCTCAACTTGAGTTTCTGCAGGGACCCTTGCAGTGGTCCTTCTCAACTTGGGCTTCTGTGGGGACCCTTGCAGTGGCCCTTTTCGACTTGAGTTTCTGCACTCACCCTTGCGGTGGCCCTTCTTAAATATCATTTTTGCGGTGACCCTTGCGGAGGCTCTTCTCAAACATGGACTTCTACAGGGACCCTTGCAGTGGCCCTTCTGAGCTTAGGTTTCTTCAGTGACCCTTGCGGTGGCCCTTCTCTACTTGGACTTTTACAGTTGCCCTTGCGGTGCACTTCTCAGATGTCATTTCTGCAGTGACCCTTACGGTGGCCCTTCTCAACTTGGACTTATGCAGTGGCCCTTGCGGAGCACTTCTCGATTGTCATTTCTGCAGTGACCCTTGTGGTGGCCCTTCTTAACTTGGACTTCTATAGTGGCCCTTGCGGGGCACTTCTCAAATGTCATTTCTGAAGTGACCCTTGCGGTGGCCCTTCTCAACTTGGACTTCTGTAGTGGCCCTTATGGGGCACTTCTCGAATGTCATTTCTGCAGTGGCCCTTGCGGGGCCCTTCTCAGATGTCATTTCTGTAGTGACCCTTACGGTGGCCCTTCTCAACTTGGACTTCTACTGTGTCCCTTGCAGTGGCCCTTTTTGACCTGTTATTTCTTCAGTGACCCTTGCGGTGGCCCTTCTCAACTTGGACTTCTATAGTTCCCCTTACGGGGCACTTCCTCGAGTGTTATTTCTGCAGTGGCCCATCTCAACTTAGACTTCTTCAGTGGCCCTTGCGGGGCACTTCTTAGATGTCATTTCTGCAGTGACCCTTGCAATGGCCCTTCTCAACTTGGACTTTTGCAGTGGCCCTTGCGGGGCACGTCTCGAATGTCATTTCTTTAATGACCCTTGCGGTGGCCCTTCTCAACTTGGACTTCTACAGTGGACCTTGCGGGGCACTTCTCAGATGTCATTTTTGCAGTGACCCTTGTTGTGGCCCTTCTCAACTTGGACTTCTGCAGTGTCCCTTGTGGGACACTTCTCATATGTCTTTTCTATAATGACCCTTGCGGTGGCCGTTCTCAACTTGGACTTCTGCAGTGGCCCTTGCGGGGTACTTCTCAGATGTCATTTTTGCGGTGGAGGGACCCTGGGGGTTCCTTCTCCAATATGACACTTCTGCGGTGGAGGGACCCTTGGGCTTCCCTCAACCTCATATTTTCTGTAAGCTGAAGGGGGGGTCTTTGAGGGACCCTCACCCACAAATATAGTGGTGAAGCTTGAAACACCCTTCTACAAATACTATGATACACTCTAGGAACAATGGCTCAATATAGATTATACTAAGTGAATCATAACCCATAGATGGTGGGAATCATCTTGGTTGGTGAGACAAATGAGTCATTTGAGTCTTATCCATATTATGATCGATCTCCTTCTCGAGATATTTTTTATTCTTACTTTTGTTCCCAATATTCTTCTTCTTACCATGAACTCTTAAAGGATGTCAAATCATTCTCTTAAACTCTCCCGTGAGAACTTAGGATGTTTGTACGAGATAATCAACATGTTCTTGGAGCTCAAATAAGTCTATGTTCAAACATTGAGGGACATACTCATGTTCCTCTCGTCAATAGCATTAGTTTATAAAGTGTCCATTCTTCTTACAATACGTACAATAGTATGGTTGAGGTGCATGTACCTTATTTGGTATATGACGATATTTTAGAGAAGGCTGAGAGGGGGCTTAGTTTCCTTTCACACCATGGTGATCTTTGCTATTGGCTTTTATTTTCACAACTTATCAAAGCCAAGAAAATTCTTATCCTTTGACATTTGGGCCAATGAAAGGAGAATCTTCCCTAACTTCTTGGATTTATCCTCATAATCAAATTTTACCTTGTTTTACTCCTCTTGGTCATGTTTAAGACTTTTTAGTTTCTTTTTTAACTCATTTTTAATACCAAATTATTCATATACCATTTTCTACAGGCTAGCAACCTTTTTGTGAAAGAGCTCTTATTCATTCTTCCCCTCTTGAAATTTCTTGATGAGAATGTGTTATCAAGATTTAAACTTGCCTAATAGTGCATCATTATCTTGCATGCCAATTATTTAACTCTCCCTCTTTTTAAGATTCTCAACCATCTTAAGATTCGGCTTCCCCATCTTGAGGGACATCTCATAAAATTTTGAATATTTTTTTTGGAATTCATCTAATCCTTCATCTATGTAAACACTCTTTCCCTCATGATGGGATTCACTTCATTTGGACTCAACCTCTTCTTCCTCCACTTTGTTTAACAAGGGATGGGTGAATCCTTACCTCATCTTAGACAACGGTGAATGCTGTGAAATTTTGCTCTACGAATGACTCTTCATTATGTGACTGTGAGTAACTATCTTTAAGGGTGTGAATAATGGTTTTCTTCTCCTTCATTATCCATATTAGTCTCATGGGACACTTTAATTCTCAATATCTTACACCATTTCACTCAAAGCATCTATCGAGTTTCTCTTCACTCTTCTATTTATGAGGCTTTTTGTTATAACTACTCGAAGACTTCTCAACCCTTTTGGCTATGATTTTCATACATGTTCTTATCATTATGAAAATATTTTAGATTAGACTTGAGAAAATTCTGAAATTATTTGGTTAACACGGTTATCTCACTCTTATTGACACCATAACAGTTTTCTGATCTAGATGGGTGAGTATTTTGATCCTTTAAATCAATGCCCTTTTCTTTGATGGACGGAGCACAATTTTCAAGATCAAAAGTGTCTAGAAAACCTATACGTTCTTCAACCTTTATCCCGTCAATGTTCCCCACCATATTGAGGTTTGTGACATGTGGGAGAAGTCTAGGAGGTAATGACCTCGAGATCTTTTAAAACACCATTTAGTGAGGAATATTCTCTCACATGTTAAGTTGACTAAGTTAGACACCATAGCATGGATTCCATCAAAATTCTCATTATCCCGCATTCTAAACATATCAAACAGTGTGGTGAGTTATTGAAGCTTTGAGACCCACATAGAATTCGTCCCCCGTGGATAACCTGAAGGATGGCCCATGCCTCGTTAGATGTTTCACATGTTACAATTCACGGAAACTCCTATGGAGTGGTGGGACTAAATATAGCGTCTTGATGACCATATTTTCATCCTTCTTGTCAGTGTGTGGGCACTATTTCCATCAAACATGGGTCCACATGATACTAAATTACACTATAAATCAAGCCCCTGAGAATCATATTAAGTTTTTTAAAACCCGTTATGTTACCGGTTTGAATAATCTAGGGAAACATAAACGACCAAATGTTTTGCATTTTCAAAATCTAATTAACCAATTTTATTTAGTTCTAATAGGTAATTTGTCCACATACCAATTCCAGTTCAAATTAAATCCAATCAATTTCAACTATTATTAATTTTATCAATTCACTCAATATTATTAATTAGATCATTTTTCATTTGTGTGGACCTGCAAAAAGTAAATTATGGAAAATAAATGAAATCAAATTCCATTCTAGATTTTTTAGTGGAACCCCTTGCGAGAAAAACCACAATGCGCACCCTCCCCAAAGTCCAATAGGATTGACGAATGTTAAGGAATTTTTATACAAAATAAGGCATGCCTTATAGTAAATAACTTATATCATGACACAAATTTTTCCTCTTGATTTGACTGTCAACCTCTATCCACACTTGTTTAAATTTCCTTTTATCATAGCCCCTCTGCAATTAAACACAACCTACTAGTCTCGATATCCATAAATATATTGTGAGACTCTAACTCGCAGGGATCCTTTGTGCTATGATCCATAGATGGATCGCATCTCCAATGGTATAAAAATAATGGTTTATTTTAACAATAATCAAATAATTTAATAGTATTGTTGTCCTCAAGTACAAATACAAAATATCAAATTTGTGGTTGCCTTGATAAAAAAAACTTTTCCAATGAAATGACAAATTATTCCCTTTTATAACATGCAAACTCCCGAGGAAAAAGAACATACCAAGGGTTTTGGGCTCTCATTCGAACTTGGCATCCTTTCGTTCAAATGAGAAGGTTCCCTTCTACGATGTGGGCATCGTAGGATCTATCCCATAAAGAAAACCTAATGCTCATAAAATTTTGTTCTATGATGTGAGCTTTGTACGAGGGAGTTATTTGGCTCGAGCTACGCTCCCATATGACACGATCTTCTTAAAAGGAAATTTGTATCTTGTACATTACTTTAGTACCAATTACTCATCGTACTAAAAAAAGTAAAGATACAAAATAATCTTCTTAAAATACTCATAGGAAGGCCTTATTCGAATGAGGCCCCTGTATGACCCCTCATTCAAATGAGAAATTAAGAAATTATTTTGTATTTCTTTTTAAATAGGAAAATAAAAGGTCTCCTTTGTGTAATATATGAAGTATAAAAATGAGTTTAAACAGAATAAAAAAGCAGGTCCTATAATCTGAATTAATCTAGAACACAAAAGTGTTTCACATACTTACCAACTACATATTTCTCATGAAATCCTTGTCTAGAAGTGCAAGGAAAGTCGTGATGCTGATGATGCATATAAGCATTTTATATCCTCAATATTTTCCAAACATACTAAAAAACTCTAGACCTATGTTATGTCCAAACTCGGAGTTTTGTCAACTGAAGGGTTGTCTTATAACAATTTAATTGATTGGACTAATGTAAACACAAATTTTCTAAAGTATTTTTCTCAATTATCTTCTTACTTGGGTCTAGTGTGCATTACTCGTTTATGGATTGAACCCTTAATATAAAAAAAATAGTTATGGCATGTGGATGTGATAACTTTTTAGGTAACATGTTATATAACTAATTTAAGCACTCCACGAACCTTTTCAATCTCATTTCTTGAATGTGGATAGTTGATATTCAAATATGCACTTGAAGAGTTCAATTTGAAACGCAAAATGCAATCTAAATTTATAAATCGTATGTTTTTGTTGGTTTTTTTGTTAATTCTAGCAAGGAATGTTTTTATTTTTATTTTTTATTTTCTTACATTGAGGCTGTGAGAAATACTAGCCATTCTTAGTAGTTAAAACTTATTTGTAGGAGAGTTTATTTTTTCAGTTTGAATCTCTTTTGAGCTTACAACCACTTATGTTTTGTTAAAAAATTTATCAATAATTGATCTTTGATGGTCCATTTTTATTTTTATATACCATAAAGAGTTATTAAAGAGTTGCAAAATTAATATAGTTTTGCATTTTTGTACAATTTATCTTATATTTTTTTATCTTCCGAATATTTATATTCAATATTGAAATTGATATTATAATGTACCATTGGATTATTAAAGTTATTTGACATATTGTTTTCTCCAATAGGAGAGCAAATTATTATTAAATGTTTAATTGTGATAATGAATATTGTTGTTTTAGTTTTGTAATTAAAAGCTTACTATCTTCATCGCACATACAATTTCTCATGGATGTGACTATATTTTCATTGAAAATTTCATATATACCCTCAACTTTGAAAATGTTGTTTCCCTAGAGGTCATCGTCAAATTAAGTAAACAAAATGAATTAACACATCCTTAAAATCAAATCTTCTTTTTAGCTAAACCAATTTTTTATTATATAAAATAAAATTAATTGTATCAATTACATGTTTGTGATGAAATTAATAACGATGGAAATTAAAATCAATCACACAAACACGTATGATTTGGATTGGACAGAAAAACCACTCTTGTAACTAGTCCAATCTATGTCAAAAGAATTAAGAAAAACTATTTGTGTGCTTAT
The DNA here is from genome assembly GCA_949130495.1 of Sambucus nigra. Lineage (NCBI taxonomy): Eukaryota > Viridiplantae > Streptophyta > Magnoliopsida > Dipsacales > Adoxaceae > Sambucus > Sambucus nigra. The sequence continues at coordinate 162,237,201 of OX422220.1, read as the reverse complement.
TGTTATTTTCACAAACATATGAAAAATTTAATGATACACATCCAATGGGTGATATAAATTATTTGTTAAGAACAATCCAAGACTAGAATAAAACTCGCACAATGACTAGGAAAAGAATCAATTATAGGTAGGCATAGCCTACGGAATGCATAATAATACTCACCCGTAAGGAGAAAACTTCCTACCTACTAGAGATTTGGAGCTATGTGTATCCGAAGGAACATGGTGAAAATGCATTCCTATCAACCGATTAACCAACCAATTTGAATATCCTAACATAAATCTAACAATAGGAACATGAGGTTTGGTAATCGGTTTGGTTCAGACCCTATGAGGCACATTGGACTTATAATTTTTTTTCTAAAACTTCATAGCTTTAGTCAAATCATTGACTTCTCTATTAAGATTCTCAATCCTACGACATATGTGGTTCAACTCTAAGTTTTGACTAGTGAAACGGTTAGTTCTAGGCATCCTATTAAGACTAAAAAACATATTTAAGGCGACCATCCCTATGGAAAAGTGTGTGAATGTATAGCTGTGGGGTGTTCACCTTATTCATATTAGGAGTGTTCCTATGTTGGGTATGAATAGGAGTCTTGTTTGACCTTTTGATAACGATGGTCTCAGCTTTGAGATTATAGCCTTAACAAATGGTGAAAGCCAAGTCTAGTCTTGTCCTTTGAGGATTGGGATGGTATTATAAGCATCTTCCCTAACTTTTTAAATCTCTCCTTTAGGTCAACCTTTCTAATGTTCAACTCCTAAAGATCCATCTTTAGCCTAGAATTCCCATCCAATAGTAAGCTTCGAGTCTCAACAGACTCAAGAACAACCTCATTTAGGCTAGAGACCTTCCATGTAAAAGATCACGCTCCGCATTACCTTCTTTAAGATTTACAACATGATTATCTCACGACCTTTCAAACGGCTCACAAGTTCCTCACCTTTCTTTATAACACAAATCTCCTAATCACATTTCTTAATTTTAGAAGTAGGATTGCCATTTTCCTTCTCCATCTGAAGAGACATATCATAAAGCTCAAAATAAGCCTTTTTAATGTCAACCTCTCTCGCTCCCCATCTTAGGAGCTATGAGAATGGGACTCTACTCCATTATCCTCAATATCGTCTTTAATAATGGAAGACATAGGATCAAATACATCTTTGATGTCGGTGAATGTAGTAATGTTTCATACAATGGAAGACTCACTCATGGAGTTGGAGTCAGTATCACTAGGAGTGGATTTTAACTTCTTATTAACATTAATTCTTCAGTTAGTTGAAAACTCAAATGACTTACGACCAACACATTGATATTCGCAGCATCTTCCCGAATCCTTTTATACCCTAATGTTATGGTTTTCCCTAACTTTCTTAGTGTAAGGGTAAGAACAACTGAATGCTCTGATACTAAATGAGAATGCGAAAATAAATGTGCTCAGTAAGGATGGTCACAAACAAAAATCTATTTTTGAATTTTTATCATTTTAATTCCCAAGCATATAAAATTAATTTTAAATCAATTTTAATCTTTTATTAAATTAGTTATGAAGGCAAATATGTGTTCAAAACAATATGAATATGCTACGCATTTAAGAACACAATGATTGAGGAAAAATACCGTACGAACAAAACCTTTTATTCAGCACTACGGAATTATTAAAAGACAGTCGACTTACAAACTACTTAATATCCGCCACAAGCATAATGCGCTAGTCTTCGTAAATTCTCTAAAGAATATCAGTTGTCACCAAGCGATTCGTAGATGACAGATTCATCCTCGGTATCCACCGATCTAGCCTTAGCCTTCGTCTTCATCAGTGATCCCCTCTGGTTTCAAAAGTCAGCCATGGAAATTTGTTATCCACAAAGGTGTCTGCAAGATACTAAAACTATCTAGGGTTTAAACAAATTCACATGAACAATTTCCAGGATGTATGTTGTGAATTAAAAGTGTTATAGAATAGTAAACGAAGAAGAACTTTTGCAAAATATATGTAGAAACAGATCAAGCAAAAGTCTTAAAAATCTGAACACGAAAGGAAGCAACTCATTCGAACGAATTTTAATCTCATTTGAACGAGAAAAGCAACTCGTTAGAACGAAGCATAGTCTCATTCGAATAAGAAAGCATTCTTGTTTGAACAGGCTTCAAATAACCTTCTGACGATTCAAAACAGTATGCCCTCGATTGATGCTCATTAGATATAAACTTCAAACGACCCTTCTAATGAAAATACATTCTCGTTTGAACAAGGTGAAGATCTCATTTGAACGAGGTTTCAAAATTTAAAAATATTTTTCTTTTTAAAAATAAAAAAACTTCGTTTTTAATAAGAATAAACATCCCAAAAATAAAGTCTGTGAATTAATTTAAACACTAAATTGATTTATACATTTATGGGATATCGGGAAGTCTCGAGTGTTGATGTCGGTTTTCGGTGATGGTATGAGATGGTTTGTAACGGAATATACCAAACTAGGCTAAAACAATACAAGGACTAAACTATGAGCAATATCATAAATTTTGCTTTTACAAATATCCTTTGACTATTCCAGTACAAAGACAAAACAAACCTATCCAAAATCCAATGTACGTCAATAAAACTCTATAAATGACAAAAGAAAGCTAACACCCTTCCTAACCCTAGAACGGAACGGTATAAGTCTCTTTGTCTTTAAACTTTTCCCTTCCAAAAAATTTGTCTTCATCTGGCTTGTTTTGAATTTGGCTTTAAGTACCTACACACATGAGACAAAAATACATACCCCGTGACGCATCGAGTTTTAAACAAACATAAAAACTCTCCCATAATTTTTTCTCCCTCTTTTTGTCTGTAATAAACAAAGGGGTAAAACATTGTCATGAAATATGAGCATCACTTAGAAGATAAGAAATCATCACAAAATGATATAAATCAAACATGTGTAATCATAATCTCAAAGGCCAATAAAACCAATTATTTTTGTACTTTTTTAATTTTTCAAAACAAATACAAAATGTACAAATTATATAGCACAACACAAAATATGGCCATAAAATCACAAATAATCCATAGATTTAAGCATTTTTCAAACATGTACTAAATGTAACAAAAATTCAAAATACCATATATAATATATGTGAAATATATCAAAGAAAATTTGGCACACATATATAGGTATAAACGATCACAAAACATGGCAGAAAACACATCAGCTTTGTACACTAGCATGTGGGATGCAATGAATGGACATGAGCTAGATACAAATGAATTATGACCCAAACACTCAAATTTGTTCAAGAAGCTCCAATTGATCGCAAAACTTTACCAAACTCATCTTTAGCCTCAAGTGAAATAAAGTTGACCTTAATGAATAAAATAAGCACAATGCACACAAGACTAGAATATTGATGATTATATAAATCAATAGCGTCATGACAAAATAAGCATAATAGGATTCATTGTGCAAGAACGTTGAACATCAACTAAACTCCCTCAAAAGATAAACACTCATATTTTCTTTTCTTTTCTTTTTTAAATTCTTTTGAAGTTATTTCTTTTAAATGAAATTTTTTAATCTAAACTATGTTGGCCTGTTTTTGGCATTTTTATATTTTTATTGCCTTAAAACGTTTAATTAGGATCTTGCCAACGGTGGCTTTCACGTAAAGACAACTTGTCTTTTGCATCCCTTTTCCCCATGCTCTCTCGTATTTTTTTCAATACTAAGCAAACATACTCTCATGGGCAACGGTTCTTACATTCACAAATCCCCCATAGTCACATAAACATGTAGATGACAAAATTTATGGGAAAACATATCACAAAGCTCAAATATACATGTGAAGTAACATTCAAAAAGCTCGTGCATGTGTGTGTGCGAAGGCATATTCAAAGTCGAATTCATAAAGTAAATCAAGTTCAAAACAACTCCATGCAAACATGACTAAGAACAACAAAAGTATCTACAATCAAAACCAAATCTCCTACCCACATAGATAGTACGGAGTGAATTGGATTCAAACGCACCAACATGCCATACCAAATGTGTAAAACTAAAATACACAAATCAAAAATCTTTTTGTATTTTAAAATTTATCAAAAATAAAATATTTTTGTCTTTTTTTATCTTTTATTAAAAGCCAAAAATCTTTTTGAATTTTTCCAATATGACTTAATAAAAGAAAAATATAATACAAAAGATACACATGTCGTAACACTTGAAAATATATATCATGAAGAACAACTAGAGTATGACAAACAAAACCATGCAAGCAATCATCCATAAGATGTAGCATGTGAAGCATCATGTTCAGACATATGAGAATCCACCAAACTAGAATTTAGCGTCTCCAAAATAGATTTTCTAACCCAAATAGATGTATACTTAAGGCGTCGGCTATTGGGAACGAACAAGACACAAGACTTCAACTTCCTAGGACCTCTTCCAAGATCTTAGAAAAATTGCCTAAGGTGACCTTTCCTACCACAATGTGTGCACGTGTAAACACGAGGAATGTTACCTACAGTTTGACCTTTTCTAACGTCCTTGGATGCAGTTGATCCTCTTAAACAAACAATGGCCTTGACTTTGACACTGGAAGCATTAGACATATGAGAGCCATTACCATTACAACCAACACTACTCGAATCTTTTAAATCATATTTTAACTTCAAAATTTTACTCAAGCAAAGAATTTGACTCTTCTAACTTTAGCGACTCCTTCTTCAAATTTTCAATTTTTCCTAGAAGGTTATATCCCCCCCCCCCCCCCCACACACACCTCAATGCAAGCAAACTTATTCCTAATAGTCTTCTCACGTGCCTTAAAATCATTAATTATTTTATCATTATCCTCAACGGCACAAACAAAAAACCTAGAAATTTTAGAGTCTTCTTTCTCTAAAAATCGGATTCTATCATCACTCTCTTAGGACAATTCTAAATTTTTAAAATCACGGTACATGTCCACAAGCTTCTCACGAAAGAAATCTCTTTGAGTATGAACATTTTGAAAAAGTTCCATAGAAGCCTTAAAATGAAAATTTCTTTTTCAAGAATTTCAATTCTTTTAGCAAACTTCAAATTCAAACGATTTAAATCGTCAAAAACTATGGCTATCCATCGAGAGAAAAACAAATAAAACAACACAAGAGAGTTGAATAGGAAACCACCCTAAAAAGAACTACATAAGGATCTACATTATAAATTAGTGCAACCCGCTCTATACTTGTGAAGATATGGTAACAGCGAAAAAAACTCTTTGAAAAATCAGGATCACACGAAAACATGGTGCAACCTTCTTTAATACCACTTGTAAGTGTAAGAATAGTTGAATGCTCTGATACCAATTTGAGAGTGAGCCATCGTGATCTTAATAGAATATTTATATAATTAAGTGTCCAATACATACGAATGCAAATTTTATCATTTTATCCTAAGATAAGAATCTAGGTGATAAACAAAATTAAAACATGCATCCAACAAAGGAAATTTGAGTAAAAATCCCATGAGGGGAAAAACCTTTTATTTTCAATACTTTAGAGAATTTACAAGAGTATCCACTTACAGACTACTTGATTTCGAGCGTGGAAGGCCGCGTGTGGACTGCTCCTCACCGAGTAGTATTCTTTGGAGTATCTACGAAGACACTGTGCATTATACATGTGACTGGTATCAAGTAGTCTGTAAGTTAATAGTTTTGTAAACTCTATAAAGTGTTGAAAATAAAAGGTTTTGCATGCAGGGGATTTTCCTCAAATTGCCTTCGTTGAATACAGGTTTTAATTTATTTGTTTTATCACCTAGATGCTTGTCTTAGGAGGAAAAAGATAAAATTTGGAATTGTGTGTGTTGAAAACTTAATTATATAAATATTTCATTAAGATACTGATAGCGCACTCTCACTTATCGTGTGAAACATCACCAAAACAATCAATTAAATTTGGATTATAAACCGGATTATCCTCCAAAGACAAACCCATGAGATACATAGTAAAAACCCGCTCCCATACCAGTTTGAAAAGGATTTGTCCTATAATGGTTTAAGTTCGGTTACTTAATAAATTTAAGTAATTAGTTTTGCCCTCAAAATAACTAGTAACCGATGACCATTAGAATATTTGTTTGTTGCAACACGAGACAATTCAAGTGATACCAAATTTTATCTTGTCGAGAAAAAATATTTTGGTCTAATTTTACATCCAAAATAAAATCACTTGTTAATTAAATCCAATTATCGTGATTATAGTCAATTTTTAAATCTACCCAATTAATAAATTATATCCAACTATGATATGTGGTGATTACAAATTAAACGATGGTTGAAATGTTAAAAGTAAGCACTCACAAGGAACACATGTATTTAAAATGGAAACCCTTGCAAGAAAAACCACATCGGTCCCCGTTCATGTCAAGTCCATTAATACTAATAATGTTTACAGGTATTATCGAGAACAAACGTGACTTATATATAATACATCGATATATGCCATGAAGTCTCTCCTTTGTACTATAATTTGATTCATCTACTCATACAAGAAATCAGTTAATCGCGACGACAAAACCTGCGGAACCCGCAGGGCTCCGTATCCATCAATATCGACTATGAACATGATTTTCCACCTGATCACTCATGCTCATATATTTTAATGAAGACGGTCGGCCTGAATTTTAACCATAGCTCTGACTCCCTAGTGCACTAGTCTCTAATGGACTCAGCCTTAGTTTCGGACAATGTCTCAAGCCATAGCCAAATTTGATGTATATGATAGTGATTTCTTGTTATGTGTTCAAATGATCATTGGCTTGAAAATATATCTCATGGGAACTCAAAGAAAAATATAAAAACACTCTGTCTAATATTTTAAAAAGTTGTTGCAATGGGAGAGGTTATTCTGGATCAAAACTACAGTCCTATTCATAGTATTCATATGAAGAAAAAAAAATCTTTTATAAAGTTGGCCCTTGTTCAAACCAGGTTGGCCTCATTTGAACGAGGTTTATTTCGAATTAAGGTCTTCTCATTTGGAAAAACTTTCAAATTATCCTTTTTGCCTCAATGTTTAGGCTCTCTTTGAGAGGGCTTCAAACCTAGGCAACAACTTTGTACGAGGTTTATTGTTTTTAACATTACTTTTGACCCAAATTTTGGAATAACACGCGATTTTTATGATTTAAAGTTTACTTAGAATTTTAATTTTCATATTTTGAGAAGTCTTAATTTGTAACATTTGATATTTAAAAATACTCTTAAAATTTTAAAGAACTGTTTTTATGACATAAAAACTTTTCAGACTATCAAAAAAAAATTCTCACTTGTAAAAATTCATGCCCAACTAAATTAACTGAAGACACAACAAAAAAAATAGAACTTATCAAACTAACCAATACCTCAATATGTGTCCATCAATGCAATGATGATTTTCAGTAAGATGATGTAGGCAAGAATGCCGCAACTTCAAGTCGCAAAGACACACATATACCTATTTTCTATATTTTTTCAATCTAGAATAATACAACCCAAAGGAAGTATATACAAACGTGTCCTTAAAAGATGAAATCTTCAAACGAAAGACTGTAGAGGATTTGTAACATCAAAAGTTATTTTGTGTTTTGGATTGACAAAATATCTCACTTGAAAAAATCCTCTCTCTCAAAATCAATTTGGGATATTATAGAATTAGGTTGCACACCTTTGGAATCATGTTTTTGAAGTTATTTATAAATTGTCACATAAATAATAACCACTCAAACACATTTCCTAACCTTTTACCTTCGTTCGAATCAAAAAGAACCTCGTCCAAAAAAGATCTTCGTATGAGAAGCCCTCGTGCGAAGCCACCATCTTACAAGGTGTTCTGTAAACTCAATATAAAACCCTATACAAAGTTCACTTCTTACGAGAGGTCATGTGCAAAGACAAAATTCTTATGAGAGAATACGTTTCAAAATATAAGCCATTATACTAAAATAGTTTCGTATTAGGGTTCTCTTATTCGGACGATAGGTTGAATATCAAAACTCTTAGTAAAACATCATAAGAAATAAAACTTATAAATCTGTATCAAAAAATCGATTTTACCCTATCAATTCATAAATCTAAAACAAAGTTGAGAAGTTTATAAAATAATAAAATTGTACTTAACCCTTTTAGCAAGGAAAATTATTAGGTCTGACATGTAGCATCTCAGTGCTTTGTTCGTGTCTTAAAAAATTGAAAATAATCAAAAATTAAGGATCCGATAGGAGCATATGAATTTTAACAAGTGGTACTCACTAGAAGCACTTTCATATATTATGCATGCACACACACACACACAGAGATATATATATATATATATATAATGTGGATAGTATTTGGAAATTCTTTTAAGGTGCTATTTGGAGTCATTTACTGTTTAGGATCTAGTAGCTTTCATTATTTATGGGTTGATCTTCACTATTTTTTGTATCAGTTAGTTGGGGCCCATGTAATGAGAAATTTCCAATGTAGAAAATTTGTATGTATTTTGTATTATTCAATGTTTGGACAAAACCTTCAGTCATAGGTTAGGACTTGAGTTTGTTGACTTTTCAGGACTATGACGTGTTTATTTGAAAACGTAGAGATGAAGTTTCAGATATTGCATTCATCATGTCGTGTTTCATGCCATGTTTCATCTTTATATTCCAAGGATCGCTCAAGTATAAATGCATATACATTTTTATCCTTGGAACTTAATATTTGGTGTTAGTTTTTATTAAAAAAAATTGAGGACAGTCCTTAAAAGATGTTCAAAGAAAAATATTTTTGTGTTTTAAGTCATTCGAACGAATTTATAATCTTCGTTCAAATGATATTGCTTGTTCGTTCAAATGACCTTCAAATGAACATTGAATGAGGTTTCTCTAATTGCAGAACAAATTTTGTTTGAAGCTCGTTAGATGTTTGTTCAAACGAGATGAATTATTCTTTCAAACGAGTTTGGTTTTGTTCGAACCAGATATACAATTTTCTTTGAACAAACTCTTGTTTTCATTTAAACGAGTCCTCAAAATAAGTACCGCCTCAAAAAATGTGTTTTGTATATAAAGGGGTTTTGGCATCAATTTTAAAGAGACTTTTCGCAACCTATACATATCCAAAAGATCTCAAACCTTAGCTTCACCCAAACACTTTGAGATCCAAGTTTCAATGTTTATATGCTTTGAGATCTAGTTTTGCATAAAGTTTTTACTCATCATCATATATGATTAAGTACGTTTCATAGGTGGATATTGTATTTGATGTTTACATATGGTGGGATCTGTGTTTGTGGTGTTACGATGAAGAAAATATGTGTCCATGTTACAGATCCATTGATGATTGATGAGCCGTATCAGTAGACACCCGAGCAAGTGTGGACTCATACGTTATGTTGTACGGGTGGACTCCTATGTGTCACTGTGGATGAGAGGTTGAAGATTGAAAATGTGTCATGAATTGCGAGAGGGTCGATTCGTTGTGTAAGTAATTTGTTGATTTTATATTTCCTTATCATAGTGAATTTATGTGGTTGTCCCATCATAGTTTTTCTCCATTTATTTTTCCTCGTATATTGGGTGTTCTGTGATTATTCATTTTACTTTACCATTCTATCACCTAGATGCATATTTAGGATAAAATAAAATTGTCTAAAATTAGTTAACACAATTGTCGTTTAAAAGTGGTGTTAAGTGTTATTTGGGGTAATTTTGTTTATGTTTAATTTTTATTTTGAAAATTTAAAAATTGGGTTTTGTTTAGACCATTCCGTATATATCATTCAACTTCAAATTGGAATCAGAGAGGGAACACTAAGTTTTTATGTTAGATTCGTGTTTAGGCATGAATTTTACCGATTTCTATACGGAGGGCCAATTATTTTCTAGACCACTTATGTTTTATGCGTCTAATTATGCATACTAGAAGATGCATGTAAAATCATCACTTAAGGCGATAGATGAGCAGATATGGCAAGCGGTTATTAGAGGGTGGCCAGCACCGATGACTTTAGTAGGTGAAGTTCGTGTACCTAAACTCGTAGAAATATGGAGTGAGAACGAGCATAAGTTGTGTAACTTTAATTCACGTGCTTTGAATTCATAATTTTGTGACGTCACCCCATAGGAGTTTTATAGTATTATGATATGTGAGATGTCTAAAGAGGCTTGGGAAAACTTCAACTCACCCATGAAGGTACTAGTGTTATTAAGGCTTCCAAACTCCGAAACCTCACCACTCAGTTCGAAATGATTAGCGTAAAGGAGAGAGAAACCTTTGATGATTTTTTTGCTTAGACTGTCTGATATTATTAACTCGTCATTTATCTTGGGAGAGAGAATACTGAAAACACAAATAGTCAAGATGATCTTAAGGTCTTTGCCTGAAAGATTCAATTCAAAAGTGGTGATTTTAAATTCCTTGGGTACTTTGGACTCTACGAGACTTGAAGATCTTATGGGTAATCTTCAAACAAATGAGCTTGACATGTTTTCCTCTAAAAAGAAGAAAAAAGATAAGGACATTACTTTGAAATCCCGGAAGTAGAAAACACATATTTCGGATGATGAGTCTGACATCGATTCCAATGATATGCCCATGTTTGTAAATAAGTTTAGAAAATTTCTCAAGTTTGAAAAATAATAGAAAGATTTAAAGAAGTTTGAGAAAAATAAGTATAACAAGGCTAAATAATTTCCCAAAAAATATTATTATAATTTTAAGAGAGATGAGTCAAATAGATGTTTTGGGTGTGAGGGTTATGGTCATAGACCAGCAGAGTGTCTCATTAAGCTAAGGAAGGAGGGAAAGAAACTGATTGCATACAATGTCACCCTTAGTGATAGTGAACCGAAAGAGAAACCCGATTCCCACATTGAGTGCAATTACACCACGTTCATGGCTAGTCATGTGAGCCTTGATGAAAAATATTTTAAAGAAGATAATTCTAAGCATGATGATTCCAATACCATTATTTATGACTCCCAAGTGAGTAATGGTGGAGAGAGTGGAAGAAGAAGAAGAAGAAGAAGAAGAAGAAGAAGAAGAAGAAGAAGAAGAAGAAGAAGAAGAAGAAGAAGAAGAGGAGGAGGAGGAGGAGGAGGAGGAGAGTGAACTCCAAATTACCTTTTGCGAGTTATATATAAAAATCGTGAAACTAAAAAAGGCAAACTTGAAGTTGGAAGCTAGGTTGAAAGAACATTCCATAGGGAATGATGAGAGTAAATGTGACACCCCGCTTATTAAAATAAGAGGTGGCCAGCCCGATACTCCAATAAATACAGGAATCATAGATGGTCCATTCTTAGCATCACTGTCATGAAAATAATAATACGAGATAACCAACAATTATTTTAGAAAACGGATGTCAAATTAATTTTGTAAGTTTAAAGAAAACCATTTAGACAATCCAATTTAAAGAGATGGTGGATATAAATAAAGATGGATAACATTAACACAATCATACACAACATAATAACCGAATAAGTTGTCGATTAACAGACCAGAACAAGCGGTTACACCGAGTATTAAAAATAAATATCACATTATATAAGCAAGTACAAAACTTGGGCAACACGCCCGAATGTTTATACTGATCATAGCTAAAGTGCACAAAAGATAGTGGCGTCTATAACAAATATCCTACAACATATGCAAAAATGTTATAGCTCCTGGACACTTGGATAGAAGGATCAACACGGGCGTCCTTGTGGTGGAGCACCTGGACGTAAATAGAATCCATACAAAACAAAGAGATATAAACGGGTCAGGGCCCGGTTTGATATGATATACATGTGAATAAAATGCAAAACAGTTATGAAAATATAATAACATGAACAAGCCTATCTCGCTCTTCATATTAAGAATAATCCTCACCTCTCAACTAAATTCACAACCTAGCGCAATATCATATATGGTGTTAACTATGCATTAATGCAAGAGAGATAACTATATTTCAACTTACTAAGCTTACAATTCAGTTTTGCCCAATATCACTTCACGAGTCCATTTATTAGGAAACTTATATGAAATAGTTGATTTATAAAATGCTTTAGCCATTTATAAAATGTCACATTCGGGAGAATAGTTATAATCACAATATATAACGATTCTAACACCATCCTTCCGGGAGTCACCCCACTGGATGCACCCCTAAATAGCTATCATCTTTCAGGGCCTATCACCAAGACAACCTGGGCATCCTAAATCACGTTGCGTGGGAAGTGAGCATATACCCTCGATAGTGAGTCATAACCATACCCGGAATTACCTCACTTCAAATAAATTAACATCACAATCACAACCGGTCCTATGGTCGAGGACTATATTCACCCTGCATTCACTAGCCAAGGGACTTCACCTCATTCGCGTAACTTCCCTTATGATAGCATTTAGAGAGGTATGTATATGAAAATCAATATTCACAAGGTATGTCAATTAAAAAATGTACATTACATTATCCGGAGCCATATGTGTTTAACGAAAAAAAACACAACATTCAATTATCTTCATACTAGCCTCCATGAATTGACAACAACCCTATAAGCCATCAAGTATACTATTATCTCATCCCAAGTCTAAAAGTCCACAATTATAGAACCCTACTTCCCCCTAGTCCTAGACTAGATCACTTTATGAAAAGGACACTCACCTTCTTCTAACAACTAATTAATCAATTCCCGAACTAAGCCCTAACACTCAATTTCTAACCTAGGTTCTTGATTCCCTATATACTAGACTCTAATACTCTAGTTTTAATTTATGCAAGAAGGTTCCTAGGTCTAAACCTTAAAAGAAATGAGCTAAGGAAAACTAAAGTTTTCGGGTGAAAACAGGGGACCGGTCAATCGGCCCCTGACGCCCGATCGATCGCGCTATCAGAAAATGGCCTTGTAAAAGAAGCAGTAAGCCCCTTACCCAAGGACCGATCGATCGGTCCCTAGACCGCGGTCGACCGCACCTTTTAAATATGCCTATCAAGAGAACCAGTGGGATTTTCTCTTTAGGCCCGATCGACCGGGCTATGGATCGCGGTCGATCGATCTCACCACTTCTCATGACCAACCCTTCTTTTAACAAACCAAACCCAAACCTCTAACCCTAATTTCTTTCCATCTCACAACCCCATCAAATAACAACATTACCACAACCTCTCTACACAACAATAAACCAATATCATCAACTTAACTCTTACAAACAACTAGATCTAGGGGTTAAACACCGAGATTTCTCAAAACCCACAATTTGTTCAATTCTTCCAAATACACAACTATCACTACAATTTATCCACATAAATCATACATTTTCAAGTTAGAAACTTGCCTTGGGGTTGTAGTCTCGGATTTTCTTTCGGTAGCAACAAATTCAAGCTCCAATCTTCAATTTTCTTCCTTTTTTCTCTTCTTTTCTCCCAATTTCTCTTTCTCTCTCTCTTTCTAGGTTTAGAAGATATAAATGAGAATAAATGTGGTTGGAAGACTTAAATGCCCATTAACACTAAATTCCATCTTTAATTGTTACTACACCATTAAAATGACTCGAAACAACATAATTAAGTCATAACCGGTCAAAAGTACCCGGAACCATAAAATACAACATGGCACTTATTTTGACTATTTCGACCATTTCCAGACTAACCGCACCCTCTAAATTGGCATCTGGGATAACATAAATTGTTTCATATTCCAACATTATTTTAAATCATAACCGTCGCTTTAGGCACAATGACGCAATAAAACATAATATGATGCTATTTACATTCACTTAATAGTAAATATGCAAAACTCAGTAAATATTATCTCTTAAATCATTTAAAATAATATTTACTCCAACTCCCTTTTATTTATAAAATTAACCCACATGGCAAATTAATATAAAAACAATTACTCAAAAATAAGAGGTATTACATACCCCCCCCCCCCCCCTCATAAGGGAATTTTGCCCTCAAAATTCAGGCGTACCTTGTAAAAAGAGGTGCGGATACTTCTCCCGAATATCGTCCTCATGCTCCCATGTTGATTCCTCGGCATTGTGATGTCCCCATTGGACATGAACCAAGGGCACCACCCTCAACCTTAGCCTACGCTCTCCATGATCTAAGATTGCAACTGGTTGTTCCTCGTATGAAATATCGAGTTGCAATTCAATATCATCCAAAGGAATGTGCTAGTGAGCTCCGTCACATCATTTGTACTTCTTCAAGGACAAAATATGAAACACATCATGAATCTGTTGTAGGCATTCCGATAAGGTGAGTTGATAAGCTATGGGTCCTACCTTAGAAATAATGGGAAAAGGGCCTACATAGCGAGACGCGAGCTTGCCTTTCTTCCCAAATCGTGTTATACCTTCATTGGTGACACCCGTACCAAAACTTGGTCTCCTACCTCCAATTACACATGCCATCTATTCGCATCAACATAGATCTTTTGATGGTCATGAGCGATTCGAATGAGGTTGCGAATAAGTTCAATCTTTGAAGAAGTATCTTGGATCATTTCAGGTCCAAGGAGCTTATTATCCCCTACTTCCAACCAATAAGTAGGTGGTCTACACGATCGGCCATATAATGCTTCATAAGATGTCATACCTATTGTGAATTGGTACGAATTATTATAAGCAAATTCGACCAAGGGAAGGTATTTCTCCCATCCTCCTTTGAAGTCAAGCACACACATTCTAAGCATGTCCTCCAATATCCGGTTGACTCTTTCCATTTGTCCATCCGTTTGAGGGTGGTAGGAGGTACTCAATTTTAATTCGGTTCCCATTGCTTCTTGGAAGCTTCGCCAAAAATGGGACACAAAAATCTTGTCTCGATCAGAGACTATATTAATGGGCACCCAATGGAGTCTCACAATCTCCGCAATAAACAATCCAGTGTAACGAGCCGTATTGTAATCCGTACGTACCGGTAAGAAATGTGCCGACTTGGTCAGACGATCGACGATAACCCAAATGGAATCATGACCGCTTTGGGACATTGGTAATGACGTGATGAAATCCATTGAGATACTTTCCCACTTTCATACCGGTATTTCTAAAGGTTGTAGCAATCCCATTGGTCGTTGATGGTCTACTTTCACCAATTGACACGTAGTACATTAGGAAACAAATTCAGATATGTCACGTTTCATACCCTCCCACTAATATTGACGACGCATGTCTTGGTACATTTTGTCTCCACCAGGATTTACTGCAAATCTGGACCCATGAGATTCAGTCATAACGGCATGTCTCAAATCTCCCTCATCCGGGACAATAAGTCTCCCATGGAAACGTAACCCACCCTCCGAACTTATAGAGTAGGATTTTGTTCCCTCGGTTAAAAACTGGCGCATACGGTCCTGAAAATCTTTGTCCCTTCCTTGAGCTTCCACAACTCTCTTCACAATCGCAGGTGTAGCGGTCAACACTGACATGAACGCCCTCGCTACATCATCCTCCTGGTAAAGTTCTTTCCATTTAGCCTTCCATACCTTCGCTAACTCCCCCTCGGGGTTTCGACTCAGCTCATCCGCTACCACATTAGCCTTGGCCGGGTGATAATGAATATCAAATTGATAGTCTTTCACAAACTCCAACCATCTACGTTGTCGCATATTCAAATCCTTCTGCGAGAATAAATATTGCAATAATTTGTGGTCCGTGAAAAGACTAAACTTCTCCCCCGGGACGTAATGTCTCCATATCTTCAAAGCGAACACTACTGCAGCAAGCTCCAGATCATTCACTGGATAATTCTTCTCATGGGGCTTTAGTTTACGAGAAGCATAAACAATATCCCGATGCTCTTCTTACAACACACGTCCCAATCCTTGCAGAGATGCGTCAGTAAAGACTAAATAGTCTACTCCTGGCCTTGGTAACGTGAGTACTGGAGCGGAAGTCAACTTATCTTTCAACTCATCAAAGGCTAGCTGATAAGAATTGTTGATGCAAAAAACTGGACCGATTCCCATTTTTATGATCACAGATAAATAGATGAAAGCAATCCAATCAAGCACATAAGAGACAAAGATTTTTAAAGTGGTTCGGCTATGAATAAAGCCTACGTCCACTGTTATTTTATTCCCAGGGGTTTATAATAGCACCATAGGGTGTAGAGAGAGAAAGGATGTGTATCTTGTGTATGGGGTTTCTAGGTTCTCTTGGATCTCTCTCTTTTGGCTAAGGGAATACATGTATTTATAGTGATGGGAGATAAAGAGATTCATTGTATGTAGACATTTATACATTATGTCTACATTCAATGAATCTAATTGTTGAATTACTTGGTATGCTATGTGTTGTCATCTACAGTATAAATGTACATTAATGCTCATTAAATGCATAGTTATCCTTTGATCTTCCTGGTTGGTATGCCGATCAACTCTCCTCGGGTGCCGACTAACTCTCCTCGGGGGACGACCAACTCTCCTCGGGTGCCGACTAATTCTCCTCGGGTACTGACTAACTCTCCTCGGGTGCCGACTAATACTCCTCGGGGGCCGATCAACTCTCCTCGGGTGCCGACTAATTCTCCTCGGGTACTGACCAACTCTCCTCGGGTGCCGACTAACACTCCTCACTGTTCTTAATTTCTTCCAGGACGTGGTTGATGTTTGCCATCAAAGGTGTGTACTTATCAAATATCCTCAAGACTTCCCATGACGACCTATTTTTGGATTGTTTGTCACCACCATTGTTCTTATGCTCTTTCTTCTTAGCTTTATCACCTTCCACCTTGGTTTCTTTGGCGTCCATATTCTTCTTCGCAGACATAGCTTCCTCGGCATTCATAATCTTGGACGCTTTTCCCATCAGGTCCGACATGGTTCGAGGTGGATCTTTGGCCAAAGTGTAGTACAACTTGTTTGGCAGTAGTCCACTCATCAAAGCGGTAATCGCTGTCTTCTCCTCATAATCAATGACTTCGAGTTTCTCATTATTAAAACGAGTTATATAATCTCTGGTACTCTCACCAGCTGTTTGTCTAACACTTAACAAATGTGCTACTCGTTTAACTGGCTTTGCTCCAAAGCAGAAATTCCCAATGAATACCTCGGCCAGTTGAAGAAAAGTTGAAATCTTACCCCGAGGAAGACTATTATACCATATTTGAGCAGATCCGGTAAGTGTTCCCGAGAATGCTCTGCATCTCATCTCATCTGGGACAGCATAGATGTCGGCTGCAGCTTGGTATTGTTCTATATGAAGGACAGGGTCAGTCTTTCCATCATACTTGGGAGTCACAACAGGTGCTTTGAACTTTGATGGTGTTGGAAAATCAACAATGTCATGGACAAAAGGCGTTCCTCGAACAAAGGTTCGTTGTAGAGGGTTCTTGGCCTTAGCCATTTCCCCTAATCTATCCTCCAGCCTCTGAATAGATCCTTTCCATGCATCATTTCCGTCCTCGGGCCTATTGGTTCGAGCAACTGATCGCGTTGAAGTGGCTTCCTGGGATTTATCTTGACGAGCAGCTGGTCGGTCATAGGATCTATCTTGACGAGCAGCTGGTCGCGACTGGGCAGATCCTTCCCTTAAATTTGATGGTCGTCGAAAGCTCCTCGACGCTGCATTAAGAGGACTTTTGTTCCTCCTAGGGCCTAATCGGTCGAAAGGAGAAACCCTACTTAATCTTTCCAGTGCACTGGTCCTTTCTGGGGAAAGGGTGACACGTTGTTCAGTATCTGTGGCCCGCACTGACGAAGTTCGCCCAGGTTGATAAGAAAAATCTTCAGATTCCTCATTGCGATATGAATTAGTACGCCTAGTACGCGAAGAAGACGCACGAGTATTTCTTTGAATGCTTCGTGGTCCGGAATGGGCTGATGCACCACCATGGAGGGTTTGGATGAGTTGTCGCATTGTTTCTTGCATGATGGTCTGGCCCTGAGCCAGATTTGCCATTATTCCAGTCAGATCTGGAATAATTGATGGAGTAGATGGATTTGGAGGGGTTCCAGCGTTTCGATTGCTGGATTCAGGAATATCCGCCATTGGTAATGGATTGTTTTTGATGAAAAACAATATTATCAGTAGTTTCCCACAGACGGCGCCAATCTGTTGATGTAAAAAATTAGACTACTCTAATTATTCAATCACAGATAAATAAATGAGACAAAGAATTTTAAAGTGGTTCAACCTTATAAGAATGGCCTACGTCCACTGTTGCTTTATTGCTGAGTGTTTGGGAATTCTCGATTATAAGTTCTATCAAGAAATTCCCTTCTGGATTCGGGGTCCAGGTCCCTTTACAATGAGGATTGTACAATGTATTTATAGCCCTGAGGTTATAATGTGAAAGGGTAATACATTAAATGATATACATATGAAAGGGTAATACATTTAATGCCCTTTTTGCGTGTGCGTCTGAATGATAAGCATTTAATGAGCAGTTAAATTGTTGGTATCCTGTTTCGAGGTGCAGCTCGGACCGCCTGAGTTGCTCGAACCGCTTGAGCTTCTCGGTGCTAAAGAGTTCCTCGGAGAGGTCTGTTCCTCGGAGCGTATGAGTTCCTCGGAGTAACATGGTTCCTCGGAGCGTGTGATCATCTCGGACGTACTTGTTATAGTCATGTAGATAGCCATGTGTCTTCATATGATTGGTCCATGTCAGCAGATTAAATTTGGTATCAACAAGAATTGTCCCAAATAAACTTCACTCCCTTTCGGGTTAGATTTATCAAAGGGCTAGCAATCTTGGAAAACCCCTTAATGAAATGGCGATAATAACCAGCCAAACCCAGAAAACTATGAATCTCTGTGGGCATCGAGGGCTGACCCCTTTCCCTCACCGCGATAACTTTACTCGGATCTACCGAAATGCCCTCAGCTGTCACAATGTGACCCAAAAACTGCATTTTTTGTAACCAGAAACCACACTTCTCGAACTTAGCATACAACTAATGATCTTGTAGCATTTGCAGGACCAATCATAAATGTTTAGCATGATCGACTTCAGTCTGAGAATAGACTAGGATGTCATCAATAAACACTATAACAAACTGGTCCAGGAAGTCCCGAAACTCTCTATTCATTAGGTCCATAAATACAACAGGAGCATTGGTTAGCCTAAAAGGCATAACCAAGAACTCATAGGACTAGTTAAGAATGCAGTTTTGGACACATCCTGCTCTCGAGTCCGTAGCTGATGATACCCAGTCCTCAAATCTATCTTAGAGAAGTACGACGCTCCCCTTAATTGATCGAACAAATCATCAATCTGAGGTAATGGGTATTTGTTCCTGATGGTAACCTTATTTAATTCTAGGTAATCAACACATAACCGGAGGGAACCATCTCTCTTCTTCACAAAAAACACAGGAGCACCCCACGGCGAGGTGCTACACCGAATAAACCCTTGCTCTAACAATTGCTAAATTTGATCCCTTAACTCCCTCATTTCCATAGGAGTCATATGATAGGGAACTCTAGCAATCGATCGAGTTCCCGATGTTAAATCAATCACAAACTCGATCTCACGACTTGGAGGTAAACCTGAAATCTCCTGAAAAATATCCTCAAAGTCTCTAACTACGGGAATCGAATTTAAGGAAATGACTATATCACGTGAAGTCTCCTCCGCAATACAATATAAATACGTGCTCGAACCTCTCTCCGAAAGAGGTATTGCCACTAGAAACATTTATTTCCCCAGAATGGAAAACACTCTACTCCTCCTATAATAATTTACCATAGCACAGTATTTCACTAACCAATCCATACCCAAAATAAACGTCATACCCGACCATATCCAGGACGAGTAAATCGGCCTCAAAACATAAATTACTAAGGTTTATTCCTACTCTTTTACAAACAAAGAATATGAGCGAACCATCACCCATGGAAGATTCGACGCTAGTAAAGGTAATCTTATTAGACTTAATCAACTCCGTCGATTGTGTAAAATGTCTAGCAATAAACAAGTGTGTTGCGCCCGTATCAAATAGCACACGACCCATATACCCAAGGATGGTAAACTTACCCTCGATAGTTGGCGGCGCAGGCAGGGCTGGAGGAAGTAAAGCATCCTGAATATGATAAACACGCCCATACTGAAGGTGCCCCTATTATAGAAGGACGGCTGGAATAGGCGCTGGTGGCGGTAGATGCACCTGCTAATGCTGTGGACCCCTAGGCAACTGTCCCCCAATCAACTGTGGATAAGCTTTCCTAAAGTGGCCCGGTTCCCCACGCTGAAAGTAGCGGCCCGCCATATTCTTCGGATAATGTCCCTGATTATTATTGCAAAACTGCCCCACGCCTTGGCCCGGATGGCCTCGACCCCCATTATTACCTCGTCCTCCTTGGCCTTGCTGGCCCACCTGCTGCAGCTGCTATTGGTCACCCTGACTGTGCCTAAAACAACCTCCACCAAAATTAAAACCCCCAAAATGTTGTCTCTTGGACGAATCCCCCTGTTGGGTGTCCTTCTCTTTCTTCTTACTTCCCGACAGTTGTGATGAGGGTAGTGCCCCACCGGCACCATTACCTCCTGGTTTACTAGCTTGGCCCGAAACTGAAATTTTCTTAGTCCCTTACACATGCAGACGGTGATCTTGGCAATGAAGCGATGATGCATTCATCATGTCACCAAATATTTGTAAAGCTGGATTTCCCAATAAAAGTTGTCGTATCCTCCAAAGCAAACCTCTAATAAACTTCGATATCCTCCTTTCCTCAGGAATTACTTCATCCGGCATAAATCTTGCTAGACAAGTGAATTCCTCTTCATACTCCGCAACTGAACGTTCCCCTTGTACCACGTCCTGGAGTTTCCTCCTCATCTTCTTTTGGACTGCGGGAGGAAAATACTTTCGGTCAAATAAAACCCAAAAATCCGATATAGACATGGTATACCTCTGCTCTGGTGTGGTCACCGACTCCCACCAGTGTAAAGCTGCTCCTACTAGTTTGAAAGTGGAAAGGATTTGCTTCTCTTCCCTGCTACACTCTACCATTCAAAGATGACGCTGCATATCCTTCTTCTACTAGTTTACTACTATCACATCCGAACCACCCTGAAATTCTGGGGGGTGACCTTTTAAGAAAGATTCTCTAACTCTCTCCCACGGGGAAGGTCCCGCATGGGCTTGCACCTCCGATTCTACCGATTGTTGAGCTTGAGGAAACTGTTGAGCCATATCTTCATATTAGTCTCCATGAATTAACAACAACCCTATAAGCCATTAAGTATACTATTATCTCATCCCAAGTCTAAAAGTCCACAATTATATAACCCTACTTCACCCTAGTCCTATACTAGCTCACTATATGAAAAGGACCCTCACCTTCTTCTAACAACTAATTAATCAATTCCCGAACTAAGCCCCAACACTCAATTTATAACCTAGGTTCTTGATTCCCTATATACTAGACTTTAATACTCTAGTTTTACTTCATGCAAGAAGGTTCCTTGGTCTAAACCTTAAAAGAAATGAGCTAAGGAAAACTAATGTTTTCGGGTGAAAAATAGGGGACCGGTCGATCGGCCCCTGACCCCCGGTCGACCGCGCTATCAGAAAATGGCCTTGTAAAAGAAGTAGTAAGCCCATTCCCCAAGGCCCGATCGACCGGTCCCTAGATCGCGGTCGATCGCACTTTTTAGATATGCCCATCGAGAGAAGCAGTGGGCTTTTCTCTTTAGGCCCGATCGACCGGGCTATGGACCGCGGTCGACCTGGCTCACCACTTCTCACGGCCAACCCTTCTTTTAAAAAACCAAACCCAAACCTATGACCCTAATTTCTTCCCATCTCACAACACCATCAACTAACAACATTACCACAACCTCTCTACAAAATAATAAACCAATATCATCAACTCAACTCTTACAAACAACTAGATCTAAGGGTTAAACACCAAGATTTCTCAAAACCCACAATTTGTTCAATTATTCCAAATACACAACTATCACTACAATTTATCCAGATAAAATCATACATTTGCAAGTTAGAAACTTGCCTTAGGGTTGTAGTCTCGGATTTTCTTCCGGTAGCAACAAATTCAAGCTCTAATCTTTAATTTTCTTCTTTTTTTCTCTTTTTTTCTCCCAATTTCTCTTTCTCTCTCTCTCTCTCTCTCTCTCTCTCTCTCTCTCTAGGTTTAGAAGATATAAATGAGAATAAATGTGGTTGGAAGACTTAAATGCCCATTAACACTAAACTCCATCTTTAATTGTTACTACACCATTAAAATGACTCGAAACAACATAATTAAGTCATAATCGGTCAAAAGTATTCGAAACCCAAAAATACAACATGGCACTTATTTTGACTATTTTGACCAGTTTCGGACTAACCGCACCCTCTAAATTGGCATCTGGGATAACATAAATTATTTCATGTTCCAACATCATTTTAAATCATAACCGTCGCTTTAGGCACAACGATGCAATAAAACATAATATGATGCTATTTACATTCACTTAACAGTAAATATGCCAAACTCAGTAAATATTATCTCTGAAATCACTTAAAATAATATTTACTCCAACTCCCTTTTATTTATATAATTAACCCACATGGCAAATTAATATAAAAATAATTACTCAAAAATAAGGGGTATTACAGTAAATTTATTAATGATCTTAAGGCACGTAAGAAGACTCTTGAAGGGAAGTTAATGTACGTTGAGAGGGAGATAGATAACCTTCGTGGTTTGATGGATATTTTGAAGAATGACTTCCTTAAGTTTGAAGAGTCTCGTCATTTACTCGAGTCAAGGATAGTGGAGTTAGAATATAAATTAAAACACTTGAGTCATATCAAATTTGATTGGGAATCTAGGTCAAAAAAGTTTGATAAGATGTTAGGCATCGTCCGAATCAAAGATGACACGTGTGGGATTGATTTCTATAATCTAAACGCTTATGCTACTAAAGCCAAGACCATATTTTTAAGAGAATGAATTATTTCTTGGGTTAGAAAAGGTTAACCCTTAGGTAACATCCCTCGTCATATCTACACATTTGCATATTAGGGAAGGAAAGGTCACCCTAGGCATTTTTATTTTTATCTTAGAAAAGGTCCTAAGAAGTCTAATACTAGAGTCACCGAGGTTTCATGTTTCACCTATGTGGGTTAGGAAAACATATTTGGAGCCTTTAAACATTAGACTTGTTGATTCTCGCATGCTATCACATGATTCTTTCCATGGTATAACTTATGAGTGATTATGGTTGCATGCTTGTCATGCACTAGTTTTGTGCTTCATTCACTACATCAAATTTGCACTATTGTCACGATCATTGACCTTGACAAGTTGGACTTGTCAAGGTCAATGACCAAGATAATTTCGGGTGAGATAACTTTTTTTGTCACGGACGTGTCACGGTCATTGACCGTGACAAGTTCGTTAGAATTGTCACGGCGTGTCACGGGCCATGACTGTGACAAGTTTAGTCACGGTTCATAACCGTGACAAAGCCTTGACCCTTTTTTAAAAAATTATCACGGTCATTGACCGTGACAAGTCCGTGACAATATTATTTGTCAAGGACTTGTCACGGTCAATGACCATGACAATTCTGGGCAGAATTTAAAAAAAATCTGTTGGGCAGTATGGCCACTGCCACTGCCCAGCAGTATATTTGTACCTGTTATAGCAACGTTGTACCTGTTCAAATATCATATATCCAAACAAACTAAAGATAATACAAATATATATTCAAAATAGAAACAATATACATGACGATATAATCCAAATATAATTAAAATGTACCAACTTAAAAATAATGTCACTACATGTCTGGGGTAAATGTGAGGAGGTGAGTAGGACACACGATATACGAATTGACACACCCACTAATATACATCGTGCCGCATTGTTCGCGCAACCACAATAGGGAGTTCGCCTTCTCGGGTATCACATGCGTGACGAGCACTTTGGACTCGATCTCTTGAAGCGCACGCCCATGAACTATTCCACCCTGGACGATATTCGGGTCCCTCAACCCCCGCCCTATCCACTGGCCATCAAATACGTCCAATATGAACACGCTCGTCCAACCAATTGTCAACATCGGTCTGGGGAAGGGAGCCAAATAAGGAAGTGGATCATCGAAGTACGCACGTGTCGGTGATGAAGCAGCGAGTTCCACATCCTCGTCATCCTGCGCCTCGTTCTCCCGCACCTCCACCTCCTCCTCCTCTTCCTCCTCCTCCTCCTCCTCCACCGCCTTCTCCTTCCCTTTCCCCTTACGGTCTCCGCCTAACGTACGCTTCATGAATGAGTACATATTTTGGACCGTCGCCTCCAAACGGGACAGCTTCGCGTCATGTGAATCCACCGTTTGAGCCAACCCGGTGTCGCTCGTCTCAAATCCGATGATCCTAGATTTGGCCACCCGTGAGCTCACCCCCTTATCCTCCCCTTGCGATCAGAGCCAAGCACTTGGCTGAGTGCGTCTGTGGACAAAGACGCCTTGTTGGCATCAGATTGCGACTCATGCACTTCCTTAAGCTTTGCCTGAAATGACAAAAAGCACATGATTAGTAAAATAAGTAAACTAAAAAATTATAATGTAATAATAAAAATTAAACTGTCGGATTACTTACAATCGTGGCCGCGATTCTCGGGGACACCTCCTTGTCCTTCCCTTTCTTCGTCCGAAGAGCCACATAAGTATCGAGCCTATGTGGCTTACCACCTGGGCCACTCCCTACCCCCTGAAATAAAATAAAGTAAAATTAGTATCGGCCCCGCAAAGTAAAACAATGAACAATAATATATTTCTATAGTTATAGAAAAATTAAATCTTACCTTCATCCTATGCTCCACCTCGACGTAAGACGTCCGGCCGGAGTAGTGCACGTTCGTCTTTTTTGCCCGATTTTTCCTCCCCGATTTTTGAGATGCCAATTGTCGATCCTCGATCTCATTTTCAATGAACTTTTGCCATTGTGCCAATGAGATCGGCTCCTTGGGCGGAACGGATCCACGCCATTGGATAATGGACTCTCGTATTTTTCCAAAGTACCGTGTCCGCATATCTTTCTTCCACGTCTTGTGTTGCTCCCTCAACTGCTCCAAGACGGAATCGCGTAGCTTTGGATCCAAGTTGAATTGTTCTTGTCCAACAAATACAATGTTAGTTGCGAATAAATATAAATATAAATATAAAATCGAAATCGAAATCGAAATCGAAATCGAAATCGAAATCGAAATCGAAATCGAAATCGAAATCGAAATCGAAATTGAAATTGAAATTGAAATTGAAATTGAAATATTCATATAAATCTAAATATATTACCTGTAGTGCCGCCCAAACAGCTAACTTGAGCTCATATGGCACCTCCTTCCAACTCATAAACCCCGAGCCGATGATTGTCTTTAGCAGCTCGAGGGATCTCGCTAATAACTCTGATTTGTTCTCGATGGTAATCCCAAATTTGCCATATTTGGGGAGCCTAGGGGCCGAGGAGCCCTCATCGCCTCCGCTACCACCGAGCCCAGACGACATCATCATAAACAGCATCATCATCTTCGCCTTAATACCTGAAGGAGACATTTGCTGTAAAAAATGTTATTAGTACAGATAAAAAAAAATGTTATTAGTACACATAGACACACACCCCTACCCCACCCCCCATCCCTGCCCCCAACCCCTCACCCCACCCCCACCACACACACGCACACGCACACATACACCCCCCACCACCACCCCACCACCCTCCCCCCACCACACCCCATGCCCCCCTCCCCCACCACACACCACCACACACATATATACACACACATATACACATACACACATAAATATGTCTAAATTAGCTGAAAACATCTAACGTGGATACATGTATCGAGATTTTATGTCATCTATTGGAACTATTAAAAAAAATTATTCTTTGTTTAAGGTAATTGACACTTAATAAATCTTATTGCAAGTGAAAACATTTTTTGGACAAAAAAAATCATTGAAGTCAAAATAATGCATGTAAAACATGGAATA
Organism: Sambucus nigra; assembly: GCA_949130495.1. Lineage (NCBI taxonomy): Eukaryota > Viridiplantae > Streptophyta > Magnoliopsida > Dipsacales > Adoxaceae > Sambucus > Sambucus nigra. The sequence continues at coordinate 162,211,273 of OX422220.1, read as the reverse complement.
GATGTAAATCAAATTTGAAGTAAAAAAAAATCATTGAAGTCAAAATATTATTTTTAAGAGGTTTTGTTTATTATTATATATATTATATATGCCGGAATAGATGTTATATATTATGTCCGTTCGAATGCCTCAAAATAAAAAATTCCAAAATTATTTTTAAAACTTGTTCCTAGATCCCAATACTTCAAAAGGTAAATACACAACTCAAAAAAATTCTTCAATACTTCAAAAGGTTTTTAAAACACATTTTATGAAAAAAATCTCTCAAGTTAAAAAACATCTTAGTGTGTGTAATTAGCCAATATTATATCAAACTTCTCGAAAGGATATAGTCCTCTTATTCAATCATGGAAGGCTCCAATGAGAGATAGTGCATGATCTTCAATCTTTAGTCCTTAACTAGATTGTGTCTCACTCATAACGAACCAAGTCTATTTAACTTGATAGACTCAAACGTTTTGATACATGAGAGAGCCAATTTATATATAATACAAATGTTTACATTTTCAGTAAGACTTTTGCCAACATTTAGTGAACAATAATGGTTCTTTCATTTTTGTTTGTTAAATACTAATCTACTAAGAATTTGGCGACATCCACGATGAAAAAAATTGGTAGGAGAAAAATACTACCAATTTAATGTTTTAATGGTGAAGGGAAGTTCAAAATAACCTGCATTATTAAAAAATAAATATCTTTCAACAGAAAGAATGCATTGATTTCTTTAACTCCAAGAATAAAAAATCTAGAATCACTTAGAAATAAAATCACAACGAATTATTTTTTATCTTTAACCATAGTCAAAATATCGTAATTTTCCCTTTGAAATTAAAATTAGACACAAATATACAAGTACAAATATCTTCAATGTGGAATTAAGTCGATAACACTAATATTCTAAAGTTCATGAACGATATCTAACCTAAGACAAAAGTATAGGTTAAGCAACAACATATTAACAAGTGAATTGTCTAATTCGAATGAAAATGAGTTAATCTTTATATACATAATCATCAATATTAATCTAAATTAGCTTATACCCATACAAGGCTAATTTTATATACATAATCATCAATGTTTTGCCTCTAATATAACAACCCCCTATTTTCCACATACTCACCCACCACATACACACACACACACACACACATATATATATACACACAAACATATATATAAATGGAAGAGAGAGAGAGAGATAAATTAACCTGAAACTAGAGAGAGAGAGAGCAGCGTAGAGAGAGAGAGAGTTGTAAAAAGGAGGGAACGGCGGGGGGGGGGAAAATAAGGGGAAAGGGTTTTTGCTGCAGAAGTTGTCACGGTCGTGTCAAGGTCCTTGACCGTGACAATTATTTAAAGAATTTTCACGGTCATTGACCGTGACAAGTCCGTGACAAGTAAATTTGTCACGGCCTTGTCACGATCAATGACCGTGACAATTCTTTGTCACGGTCGTGTCAAGGTCAATGACCGTGATACAAAACGCGTGTTTTTTATCACGGTCAATGAGCTTGACAAGGGTGGCCGGCTGAAAGGTGACAATTTTGTCATTTTGGTGTAGTGATTTTATTTGTTATTGCTAGTCTTATAACATGTTTTTTTTTCAATTTGATTTTTCATTTATTGGGTCTTATTGAAAAATATATGAAGTCTTAGGAGTTGTTATTATTAAATTGGTATCATCTCGAAAAATGTTTTAAAACTCAAAAGATTTTTGGTTATGTGTAATTTAGTCTTATACATTTTGTGTGGCATATTGGTATGTTTGAATCCACTTCATTCCATGTTTATATGTAGCTAGGACATTTGATTATGATTTTCAATGCTTAGATTGTTCTTAGTCATGCTTGCATGGAGTAGTTAGACTTTGATTTGCTTAACGGACTCGCTTTATATATGCCTCCACACACATATGCACGATCTCTTTTGAATTTCAACTTTACATGCTATATTTGATCTAAAAACAATGTTCCCCCGTCAATATTTTCATCTACACATCTTTTGACTATGATGGATTTGTGCATGTAAGAACTGTTGCCCGTGATTATATTGATTTTTATTAAATATATGAGGGTGCACTAAAAAGGGGTACGAAAGGAGCAAATCTCCTTTGCGGAAAATCCATCATTGGCAAGAGCCTAAAAAGAGAGGAAAAAAGAAAAGATTAAAGGCCAGCGTATTTGGTTGTTTGATTTTCAAAAATGGTATCTTCAAAAAAAATTGAGTAAAAAAATATGATATTTGTTTATCTTTTGAGGGTGTTATAGTTGAAGATCAGCGGGTTTACACAATGGATCATAGTTATGCTTAACATGTCATGCGCTTTTGGTTTGTAGAATCATCAAAAATTCTAGGCTTGTGTGCATTGTGTTTGTTTATTCTTTGAGTTCACTTTATCTATTACTTGAGGCTAAATCTTAGTTTGATAAACTTTTGCGATCAAATAGAACTCCTCGGACATTTTTGAGTGATTGGATCATAATTCTTTTATTTTTAGTTCACGCCTCTTCACTCCATCCCACATATCTATCGATACTATGCTAGTGTGTAACACTTATATGGTTTGTGTTAGTTTGTGGTCATTTATACCAATATATATATGGCATGTGTGTCTTTGGTATATTTTACTTAATTATATATATGGTATCATTTATTTTGAGTCATTGCATTTGCATTTAATCCATATTTTCATATTATTATCTTTGAATCAAATTGACATGCTATATGATCATATTGGTATCTTTTGTTACTTGTTTACATTGGTATCACATGCTTTATTGTGTATTCAAGTTTGTATCACTAGTTCACCAATATTTGTATTGTTTGATCATTGTTTGGATTATTTGTGTGTATGTTGTCATATTGTGTTTATTGCACTTTACACCATTGCATGATATTCTTCTTTCCTCTATATTTCGAATTGATATCACATGTTTTCACATTTTGGGGAAGATATGGGTTTGTGGTTGAGAAATGGTTTATTATGCATTTTTTCTTGGTCTACTCTTGAACAAAAAAGGGGAGAAATTGTATCTTTCAGTTTAGTGTTAGGATGAGATCTTTATTTTATAGGGAGACATCTTATCTAGGTGGGGATCATTATACAAAAGGGGAGTTTTATTCATATGCATATTTATATTGTGATATTCTCTTTCCATTTGTAGGTGTGTTTAAGTGTGCAGGTTTGCAATAATGCGGCAAAGTTTAGAAGCGTGCAAATCTACTAAAAGTATATGTCTATCAATTTTCTTTACTTTTTTTCTTTTTGGGTTGGGATTGAATTTTTAGATGAGCTTGATGGCCAATATGTTTTTAACTTGTATTTTTTTCGGAATAGCTAAAGGGGGAGATTTGTAAGGACAAATTTTCGATAGAGTCAATTTGTATGTATTTTGGCTTTTTTCATATTCGGAAAAAAACTTTGAGTCGTAGATTAGGACTTGAGTTTGTTCACATATCAAGCCTATAACGTGTTTATTTGAAGATGTAGCAGCGAAGTTTTAGATATTGCACTCATCGTGTCGTGTTTCATGCCACATATCATTTTCATATTTTGAGGATCTCTTAGGTATGAATGCATATACATTTTAATCCTTATAAACTAATATTGGGTGTTAGTTTTTATAAAAAAATGAGGATTGTCTTTAAAAGATTATTAAAGAAAAATATGTCTTGGTTTTAAGTTGTTCAAACAACTTTATAGTCTTCGTTCGAATGAGATTACTTGTTCATTCAAACGACCCTCAAACGAGCATCGAATGAGGTTTATTAAACAGAACAAATTTCATATGAAGCTAATTAGATGTTTGTTCGAACAAGATGAGTTGTTCGTTCGAACGAGTTTGATTTCGGTTCGAACGAGTTTGATTTCGGTTCGAACGAGATATAAATTAGCATTCGAATGAAATCCTATTTTCAATCGAACGAGTCCTCAAAAAATATGTCGCCTCAAGAAATGTGTTTTCTATATGGAATTAGTTTTTAAAGAGACTTTTGACGAAAATCAATTTCCTATATATATCCAAAAGCTCACAAATCCTAGATTCACCCAAACTCTTTGAGATCCAAGTTTTTAATCTTTATATGCTTTGAGTATCGTTTGGCATCAAGGTTTTACTCATCATTATATTTGATTGAGTACGTTTCATAAAATGGATTTCGTATTTGTTGTATACACATGATGGACTCCATGTTTGTGGTGTTATGGTGGAGAAGCGATGCATCTGTGTTCTAGATCCGTAGACGGTTGTCGTGCCTTATCGGTGGACACCGAGGCGCTTGGACTCATACGTTGTGATAGTTTCACGGGTGGACTCCTGCATATCGCTGTGGAGGAGAGGTTGAAGATCGAAGACGCATCAAGGCTTGAAAGGGCGTCGAGTCCACTGTGTAAGTTATATGTCGACTTTTGTAATTCCTTATCATAGTTAATTTTTGTGGCTGGGTCATCCGAGATTTTTTTCTATTTGGGTTTTTCTCGTACATCGGTCACTGTGTGATTGTTTATTTTACTTTATCCTGCTATCACCTAGATGCATGTTTAGGATAAAATAAAATTGACTAAAACTTATTTACACAACGTTCATTTAAAATTGGTGCTAAGTGTTATTTGGGGTAATTTTGTTTAAGTTTCGTATTGAATATGAAAGAATTAAAAATTGTCTTTTGTTTAGACCATTCTGTATATATCTTGCAACTTCAAAATGTTATAAATCGTTAGTTTACCACTTTAATTGTAAGTTGACCCATTTTTCTAACAAAAAGATGGTTACGTCCATGAATACATTAATATATTTATATATTGTATATATACGAATAATATTATGAGTACATTAATATGTATATTTATTTTAATAGCTTTATATATTTACATTAAAATTTGCAGTTTTTAACTGTATTGAATTGATAAAAAGTGAGGAAACAAACTATTTTTAAATACAAAAAGTAGGGAAATTTTTTTTATATTTAAATTTTAAAAATTACATTTATTAAATTCATATAATTGTACATAATCTATAAAAAAACAATGTATGTTATTTTTTTGCTATTATTATATAACAATATTGTATACATTTTCTGAAAAAAAATTGACTATTTTTTATAAAAGAAAATTTGTACCTTATTTTCAATTGCCTTTTATTAAAAAACTATATGTTATTTAAAAAGTGTTTTAACTATATTTTTGTAAATAGAAAAACTGTAGATTATTTTTAAAAATGTATGTTATTTTTTCACTAAATACTCTTAAAACGGTTTAAATATTGAGTTAATTATATAAAAAATCATTATAAATTAACATTAAAAAATGTTTCAAAGAGTTAACAACATAAAGTTGAAGCCCTACACTTTTCTCATAGATAGCATATAGTTTTTTTATTTAGTCAGCTACACTTAAAAATACAGTTTTTAATAATGAGAAAAATAATTAAAAAAATTAACATTAAAAATACTTATAAAACACATTTACAAAAAGTTTAAAAAAAAGATGTTAAAACGATACAGTTTTTTTTTAAGTATGAAAAAATAGTGAATTTTAAAATAACATACAATCTTGTTAAATTTTTTAAAAAATATAGTTTAAAACAACTTTCAAACACCATAAATTTAAATAAAATAAAATAAGTTAAAATGACATACAATTTTTTATATGAAAAAAATAACATACAATATCAATTTATAAAAAAATTAAAAAATAAATAACATTTTTATAAAATAGAATAAAAAATAATGTAAATTTTTTTTTAAATAACTCAATGTTTTTTATATTAAATAATGTACTTAATTTAAAATAAGATTTAAAATATTTTCCTAACTTTTTATTGATAAAAATGGCTAAATATAGTTTTTTATAAATATACATATTAATGTATTTCTATTAGATGCATAAATTGAATGTGTAAATATGCTAATATACTTTGATGTGTTCAGGGTCTCAACTAATGGTCAAGGTGATCAACTAACAGTTTCAGTTAGTTTTGAACCTCAACTAACTCGTATGAAAAGTAGTGTACCCCAGGCTTGAAATAATGAAAACTACTAAACTCCATTACAAATCTAATATTTTTTTAGAAATTCGTTTAATGATGGTTTTGAAATTAGCAGATAAAACATGATGCGATGTTACAACGACACATTATTCAAGTTGAAGACATGTGACATTGATATATTTGAATCATAAATACACCCGAAAGAATTTACAATTGTACCATCAACCCCTGAGAGTGTGTATGCTCTTAAACTTGATTATTAGAAGTGTTAAGAGGTTCTTAAGTGTGAGACATTTTTAAATTCCCCTTCCCAAGAGGTTTATAAGCTTTTTGTTAAAGTTTGTCTCGATAGGTTTCTCTCTCTCTCTCTCTCCTCTTATGGATAAGATTTGAAGTCTTAGACTCTAAAGCAAGGAGGTTACCTATTTTCTTGGCATGAGATAATCCCCCCCCCCCTCTCTCTCTCTCTCTCTCTCTCTCTCTCTATCTATCTATCTATATATATATATATATATATACGGGTGTCTCCCTAATGAAAATTGGATTTGCTGCAGTGAGAGTTCTTCGCGCCGGCAAAGGTTTGTATAAAAATTCTTTGGGAAGATGCACAGCCAGCGAGGGTAGACCTTAGCGTTAATGATAGGCTCGTGAATGGTGAAGGTCTTTTTTCTCTTCAACCAACGGGTTCAGCATCATCGGGTTCTTGAAAGACTTATTTTTGGTGTTTTTATTGATCTCACCAACATGGAGATTTGTAATGTATGACTCGGTAGGTTTCTCTCTTTCCTTGTGTGGATAAGCTTTAATGTCATAGACTCCAAAGCAAAGTGGTTACCTACTCTCTCTCCCTCTCTCTCTCTCCCCCTCACACACATACAGAGGTTATTATTTAAGGACTTGCATGCAATACCTCGTACTTTTATTGTTGATTAATTTTTTGTGTGCTTTATATTATTAATTTAATTGGGTAAATTAAATTAGAGTTTAGTAAATATTAATTAGTGAGATAAAGGATTAATATTTATTATTTACTTATGTGTGATAAGTAATTAGTTATGTGAATTATTATATGTTTTGTATGAGTGATAGCAATGGATTATTATATGCGATAGAGTGTTACATCGACGGATCGGTATAAATTATAGGCGACGCGTAGGGTACGCACGTGTTGGGTCCGGTTAATGAAATGCTAGCATATTTGGGGTTAGGTGATCCGGATGACCTTTTCAAGTGCACCCATGATCCAGGAAGGGTCGAAAATATTTTAGAATAGGTACATGGTTATGTTTGGGTTCTGGGGCTTTTTAGATATAAAAGGACCCGTATAATGATAGCAGGGTCATTTTATACTTAGAGTTAAGAAGAAAAATGGGATTAAGTTAATTAAGAGGATATTTAAGAGGTTGGGAAGGTGGATGGAATGCCACCTTTCTTATTCTACAGAAGAGATTAAATGATGTTAAAACTTATATGCTAAGGAATTAAGGATCTTAATCGGATGATTTATTGAGATTGATTATACTTGTAATTAGAAATAAAATTCTTGGATTTAAAGTAAGAAGATGAAGAACTTAGATAAAAAGATTGAATATTTAAAAATTAAGGTGATAAAGGATCTTGAATCTCGAATTTATGGGGGTTACTATGTGAGGATTGTATAGACAAGGATGGAATCACGTTTTCATATTTATAATTGGGTTATGGTTCTTGAAATTTTGGTAGGAAGAACCCTAGAAACGAAACTAGATATTTGGGGAAGAATCCTACCTAGGAAAAACGTTTCAGATCTGGGTTTCTATAACTTCGTTTGAACGAGATGTCATTTCGTTCGAACGAGATGAGATGAGATTTTGTTCGAACGACCCATGGTTTTAGGCAAGTTCAGATCGTGAAAATGTTCCAGGAATTCTTATGAACTCAAGCGAGTAAGTGAGAGGTTATCCAAGTGAGCGGATATTTAACTAAAAATAGTTTTGTGTCGTTATTCATTATCTGGAAATTTAATAATTAACTAGGGTGCTCAGGTAAGGGACTATTTAAATAATTAATCGGGAAGTTGGTTCGAACTTCGGGATCGGGTGGACCATGCGCGGTGGGACATGCGTACGAGTTTGGTACCTATTATATATACATATTAGAGTGACATGTATATATATGTATGTGATCATGCTACTTGTTTTATTTAAACATGCATACTCGGGGTTGCTATTGTAGGAGGTTGTGCTTAGTGGGCCGTCCACCCTGGCGTTGACCAGCAAGTGTTGCGTTGATTCCCTGGATCAAAGTACTGTTTCATGGCCACTATCTATGTACGAGGATAGGCGTTTGTTTTTAGTCTAGTTGGGCGCGATGTGGTACAGTTGCGAACTACGGATGTATGTTTGTGATCGCCTTCATTGTATGTGTGTTCGTTTGGAATCGATGGTGAGATTCCGACCTGGTGGCTCGGTGTGAGGTGTCATGCCTAGAGCCGAATAGCACACGAGGATATATCCACGAGGTCCAAGCTCTAGAGATTTGGTTATACGAATATACCGAGTAATATATATATATATATATATGTGTGTGTGTAATACCCCGCATTTTTATCGATATTTATTTATGGGATTAATTAAATTAAATGTGAATTAATTGAGAATTAATCCGGATAAAATACTAACGAGATGTGAGTTGGTATTTGATTATAATGTGTATATATGGCAATATATGAATATTGAGAATATTAAATTGTCGCGAGATAGAAATACGGCAATTTGGAAATTTCGTTGGGACGCGTGTGACAGTCGCGTCAGGAAAATATTTAATTTAATTAAAAAGTGAATTTTATTTTTATTAACCGTATGGTCGTTTTGAGTGCGCCAACGTGTCCGGAAGGGTCGAAATAGTCAGAAAACACTAGCCGGGGGTTTAGTTTGGGTCCCGGGGCATTTTTGGGCCATACCGGCAACCCAAAAGGGTAATTTGGTAATTTCAGAATTTTGGTAATTAAAACCCACGAAAATTAGAGTTTAATTATGATTTATCATTAAACCCACAAACCCATTATCAGCACTAAACTAAGTAGTGGGCTACGGGAGAAGTTAAGGAAAGATTAAAACTTACCAAAAACCAACCCCCACCTCCATTGTCATCTCGTGAGAAGAACTTGTAGAGAGAGAGAGAGAGAGAGAGAGAGAGGAGAATTCTGCAGAGAGAGAGAGAGGAATCCAACCATCTCCAATCTACAACAATCTGAAGAACGATTAAGGCAAGTGGTTTAATTACGTTAATTGCAACGAATGTTTCTTCCATGCGTAGGAATTTATGAAAATTTCATTTGTTTTGGGAGATTGATAAAAACCCATTGAATTGGATTTAGAAATTTACTTTTTGATAAAGAGATTGCATGTAGAATTTTGTTTGGGTGATTATTATGATAGAATTACATCTTTTATACCACAAAAACGGATTTATATATGGAAATTGATGACTTTAAATTCTAGGGTTCATACTCATAAGGTTTGGGGAAAACTTTGGGAGATTTAAATAATTAGGTGTTGTATAGGAGGATTTGATCCCATGAATGTGCTAGATTACGACCTAAGAATGTTAGGAATGTTGAGGAACCTTCAAATATTGTTGGAATAATTTTTGGAGGAGTTTTGAGGTAAGAAAATTGGTGAAAAACGTAATAGGAAATTTCTGGGCTTGAAACTGTCACCTCGTTAGAAGACCTGCCCAGGTCGTTCGAACGAGCTCGTTCGAACGAGCTTCTAACGAGTTGATAGTTTGACTTCTAACGAGTGGGATGTTCGTTCGATTACTTTCGTTCGAACGAGATCTCGTTAGATGGCCATTTCGTTCGAACGAACTCTCGTTCGAACGAGACTTCTAACGAGTTGACAGATTTGCCTTTTTGGCCTGGTTTGATTTCTAGTGTCCCGTAACCTTGTTTAATTGTAGAGATAACATTACCTTGATGAATAATTGAGATAGTTGGGATATTCGGGATATATTGGGGAGTAAAATATAGAAGAATGGTTTGAACCAAATGGTAATTGTGGGTTAGGACGCGAATAACTAATTACGACGTGAGGATAATGGATGATGTGTATATATAAACCGGGGACACGTGTATTGGTATAAGAATGAGAAGTATACCACTAATAAAATATGATAAGTACTAAGACGTGTACATGCTTAGTATATGTATATGATTTTATGTGTATGACATACCTACCATACTTGCTATCACGGGAGGTTTACGTTCGCTTAGGGCCATCTAATCCTTGTGTGCCCGGATTTAGATTGGTGCCTAGAGAACATAATGCTAGAATGACTTATTTGTGAGTTAATAAGTCAGCTGACTATGGAGCGTAGGTATGTACGTGACCCATGGATATGTTGAATTATGTTCGCCTCCATTTTCGTGTGTTGTGCTTATTCTAACAATTCCTGAGAGATTCGGAATTTGTGATCCTTATGTGCGTGATGTACCGGGATGGATAGCAGAGTATGAGTGCACCACAGCTTAGCCTCGGGGTGCTTATATTGTATATTTATGATGTGAATAATATACGGTTAAATGAAAAGAATTGTTATATTTGAATGTGAGAATCATTATAGTAACGCAGTGAGAATATAAAATGGGAGATAAACTTTGGTAAATTGTACTACTAATACTTTGAAATTTGAAAATTTAAGTAAAGCTCTCTATTAAATTGATAACGTTGGGACTTATAGTACGAATCGAGTAGAAAGGACAGTATTTGTTTTGGTCTAGTTAGATATGAGAAACACTTGTATGGGTACGGTACGTTAGGAGTGCACAAATAGCCGAGAGGTGAGTATTTCATGTGAGAGCACGTCCTAACATGTACTTTGCATTCATTGTTTTAATGTTATTAAAACACTTGCTGTTTTTAAAATACTCTCCACTTTCGGGCTCTGACCCGTTTGCTTTCAAATCTATTTTTTTTTGTAAAAACCTTTTAGGTGCCCAGCCACAAGGACACCATGCATAGGATTTCCATTCGGGTGACGAGCTGTAGCTGTTGTGGAAGTTACAAGGCCTTGCTAGTAGACGCTCCTTTTATCTTGACTCCATATTCAATTTTAATATTTGTAGGGCATGTCGCCCATTTCCTTTAGAGACATTTCAGATTTCAGTTATTCAGACTTTTGGTTTGTAATTAATTCAGGATGCAGACTTGTTTTATTTCTTTCCATATTGGGATTGTTGTGAGGAGTATTTCCTCTAGACTCATTTTTACTTGTTGATTTACTATAGTTGGACTTTATTGTGAATGGTTATGTTATCCTTTACATTTCACTTATTGTATGTTAATCAGAGTTAACTTAAAATTTGGCAACTCACTTTTTACATACTAGGTGGTTAGTAATCATTAAAATGTTTTAGACAGTGATGCTATTAACTGGACCAACTTGGCATTTTGTATTGATTTAATAAAGGAGTAGATACCCGGTATTTAATTAGTCGGGGTGTCACAGGTGATATCAGAGCCAGGTTCTAGTGTCCTTTAGGATCTGTACGGCTTATTATGTTTCAGCTGAGCTTTCTTTGATGTAGAGCCCTATATTTTAGGACTGTTGTATTCCTTTATGTATGCTTCGCTCTTCAGCTATTTTAAGTTTATAACTGCGAACTTATAGACTTTACTCTTATTTCAGATGCCTCCATGGCGTGCACCACGGGTTCCTAGGGATGCACAGCCCGAGCCACAGCCAACACCAGTACAGGGCACCATGAATGCCGCTGAGGTTGCAGCCATTGTAGCCCAAGCGGTAAACGCCGCTCTTGTCGTTGTACAGCAGGCACCACCCCAGGCGCCAGTAGCCGCGCCAGTTCAGGCACATGCATTCCCGTCTGCTTGGGAACGCGTTCGTGATGCTTTTCAGAAAGCACACCCTCCGGAGTTCGCAGGTAGCTCCGATGTTGTGGTATCTAGTCAGTGGAGGAAAGATATTTAGAGGCACTTGAGGATGTATGAGTGCACCGATGTTCAGAGGAAGATACTAGCTACTTTCAAGCTAGTGGGATCTGCATTGCAGTGGTGGGAGTCTATTACCACCGCAGAGGAGAGAGATACTCTCACTATACAGGAGTTCTGGGTGCGATTTGACCGCAAATATTTTCCGTCAGCTGTTCATACGAAAATGAGGAGGAAGTTCTTGAACCTTAGACAAGAGGGTAAGACTGTGGCCGAGTATGAGGCCGAATTCATAAATTTGCTGAATATTATCCCGGATGAGATACCGACAGAAGAGAAGAAGATTCAGAAGTTTACAGATAGATTTACTTGGAGGATCCGTCAGCATTTATTGGGGAACCTCTCGTTGGCCACTTATTCTGACGTGGTTAACGATGCACTGCTCCATTGCCAGGACCACCGCTTTCACTTGACAGAGGGGAAGCGATCAGGAGAGTCCAGCCATCAGGGCAGGACAGGGGGAAATGGTGCCAGCGGGGCACAATCAGCTCAGGGTCAGTATAGGTAGGGTGATCAGGGTTCCCAGCAGGGGGATTCTAAGAGATTCCGATCAGGGGTTTTCAGGCACGGACAGGGAGGTTTTAGGCAGGGCCATCAGGGTCCGAACGGCCATTAGGGAAAGCAGGGTCAAAATGGTCAACAGCAGCAGTTTCACGAGGGCCAGCAAGGCCAGGGCAGAAATGGTAACGGTCACCAGGGCGGTGGTCAGCAGGGACAGCGAGGGGGAAACTTCCAGGGGAAGTGCTTCATTTGTGGTAAGATTGGCCACAAACGTCAGGAGTGTCCTGATAAGGGTAAGGCCCCACAGCAGCAGCACTAGGGTGCTCGACACGAGCCACAGAGGCCTATGTTTCCCATCGCCCTCCCAACGCCACAGATGGCAGCATTACCGCCCATTCCAGCAGTCCCAGTTCAGCAGGGACAGCTTCAGTATGGGAGAGTGTATCAGCTCCAGCAGGTCTCAGCCCCATAGGATCCACCAGCCATTGAGGGTATGTTCTCTATTCAGGGGACTCTGGGGCGTATTTTATTTGACACGGGGGCTACACATTGTTTCATTGCTATGAGATTTGCACTCACCGTTGGGTTGTTAGACACCGCCGAGAGTACCGCTACTTGTGTAGACTCACCGTTGAGTAGGGGTTCCATGATTTCGCTTATGTGTAGAGGTGTGGGTATAGAGATCGGGAGGTTTACTTTACCCGCTGATATGTTAGTGTTAGAGATGACCGAGTATGATGCCATTATTGGTATGGATTGGCTAGTTGCGTACCGAGCCATGATTGACTGTTTTAGTAGGAGTATTATCTTTGCCATTCCCGGGCAGGAGATGTTTTTAGTGGCGATGCCTCGCCCTGAGGGAGGATCGTCCACTCATTTGTACTACATAGAAGAGGAGACCTCTAAGGAAGTGGTGATACCACTTGATTCGATACCCGTTGTTAGTGAGTTCGCCGATGTATTTCAGGATATACCTGGACTACCTCCGAGTAGGGAGATAGATTTTGTGATTGATTTGACGCCGGGCACTCGGCCTATTGCCCGCGCACCTTACCGTATGGCTCCAGCTGAGATGAGAGAGTTACGGGATCAGATTGAGCAGTTGTTGGGTCAGGGGTTTATTCGGAGGAGTACTTCACCGTGGGGTGCCCCTGTGTTGTTCGTGAAGAAGAGGGATGGATCGTTGAGGTTGTGTGTGGATTACTGGGAGTTGAATAAGGTCACGATACGGAATAAGTATCCGTTGCCCCGAATCGATGACTTATTCGACCAGTTGAGAGGAGCTTCTTTCTTCTCAAAGATTGATTTGCGATCAGGATACCATCAGTTGCGTATCAGGGAAGAGGACGTCTCGAAGACTGCTTTCTTAACGAGATATGGTTCCTATGAGTTTCGGGTTATGCCTTTTGGTTTGATCAACGCTCCAGCAGTGTTTATGGACTTGATGAATAGGGTGTTCAGAGAGTTCCTGCACCAGTTCGTCATTATTTTCATTGATGACATTCTGGTTTACTCCCAGACAGAGGAGGAGCACGCCAAGCATTTGAGTCAGGTTTTGCAGACGCTACGTCAGAACGAGTTGTATGAAAAGTATGAGAAGTGCGGGTTTTGGCTGAAGGAGGTTCAGTTTTTGGGGCATATTATTTCCGACCAGGGGATATCTGTTGATCCGGGGAAGGTATCCGCGGTGAGGGAGTGGGGACATCCCACGAAACCGACTGAGATCCGTAGTTTCTTGGGCTTAGCAGGATACTACAGGAGGTTCATTCGGGGTTTCTTAAAGATAGCGGGTCCTTTGACACATCTGACTCGTAAGGGTGTGACATTCATCTGGAGTGATGCCTGTCAGTTGGCATTCGATGAGTTGAAGGACAAGTTGACCTCAGCACCTGTGTTAGAATTGCCGAGACCGGGAGTTGAGTATCTAGTTTACACCGATGCGTCCTTACAAGGACTTGGAGGTGTATTGCAGCAGGAGAGTCAGGCCATAGCTTATGCTTCCCGTAAGCTTAAGCCTCACGAGAAGAATTACCCCACCCATGACTTGGAGTTAGCGGCAGTGGTATTTGCCCTTTGGATTTGGAGACATTACCTTTTGGGGGAGAAGTTTCGATTGTTCACAGACCACAAGTCCCTACAGTACCTATTCACACAGAAGGAGCTGAATATGCGGCAGCGAAGGTGGCTTGAGTTTGTGAAGGATTATCAGTTCGATATCCAATATCAACCGGGGAAGGCTAACGTGGTAGCAGATGCGTTGAGCCGTAGGCCAGTAGATGAAGTGGCAGGGGTGTGGAAGGCAAAGTGGAAGGAGTTGGGACACCAGGGTGCAGTGGCCCGATCATTCATGTCGGTGATGACTGTTACACCGCAAATTGTCACGAGAGTGGTAAAGGCACAAGCAGATGACTCGTTCTGTCAGGAGCAGATAGTTCGATTATTAGCAGACGGAGCCGAGTCCTATACCGTTAGCTCAGACGGGGATTACGCTTCAATGGGAGACTGGTAGTTCCGAAAGGGGAGGAATTGCGACACGAGGTGATGGAAGAGTCGCACGGCTCACGGTTCGCGGTACATCCCGGTGGGGACAAAATGTACCAAGACATGAGACGTCAGTATTGGTGGAGCGGGATGAAGAGAGATATCGCCGTGTTTGTTTCTAAATGCGCCACTTGTCAGCTGGTAAAAGTGGACCATCAGAGACCGGCAGGACTTCTACAGCCATTAGAGGTCCCGATGTGAATGTGGGAGAGCATCTCCATGGACTTTATCACGGGGTTACCTACGTCACAGAGGGGTCACGACTCCATTTGGGTAATTGTGGACACGTTGACCAAAGTTGCTCATTTTCTACCCGTAAGGACAGACTACACTACGGGACAGTATGCCCAGCTCTTTATGGCAGAAATAGTGAGACTTCACGGTGTGCCCCTAAATATCGTGTCTGACCGAGACAAGATATTTGTTTCACGGTTTTGGGAGAGTTTTCAGGAGGCCATGGGCACGGAATTGCAGTTGAGTACGGCTTATCATCCGCAGACCGATGGGCAAACCGAGCGTACAAATCATATGTTAGAGGACATGTTGCGTATGTGCATCATTGATTTCGGGGGTGGATGGGAGAAGTATCTTCCACTGGTGGAGTTTTCTTACAACAACTCCTACCAGTTCACTATTGGCATGGCTCCATTTGAGGCGTTGTACGGTAGACCTTGTCGTTCCCCAGCATGTTGGTTGGAGGTGGGGGACAACAAACTACTTGGGCCGGAAGTAATTCAGGATACTTCGGCGAGGATAGAATTGATACAAAGTCGCATTCGAGTAGCTCAAGATCGGCAGAAGAGCTATGCTGATGCGAAGAGGTTCTTCAGGGAGTTCCAAGTGTGGGACCAAGTTTTACTCAGAGTATCTCCTATGAAGGGGATTATGCGATTTGGGAAGAAGGGGAAGTTGGCACCGAGATACGTGGGACCATTTCCTATCATCGAGCGGATTGGGTCTGTTGCGTATAGACTTGGGTTACCGGAGCATTTGCACAGGATTCATGATGTGTTTCATATTTCCTCGCTAAGGAAATATCTTAGAGATGATTTGGCTCATTCTCACATTGCTTTGGAGGACATCGATCTCCAGCCCGATAGCTCCTACGAAGAGAGGCCGATTGCTATTTTGGACCGAAGTGAGCGAAAACTGCGGTCAAAGATAGTTCCTTTAGTACGTGTTCAATGGCGGCATCATAATGCCGAGGAGTCCACATGGGAGAGCGAAGATGAGATGCGCGAACGTTATCCAGAGTTGTTTTTACCAGGTACTTTTTAGTTCCGAATTTCGGGACGAAATTCTATTATTAGGGGGGAAGTATGTAATACCCCGCATTTTTATCGATATTTATTTATGGGATTAATTAAATTAAATGTGAATTAATTGAGAATTAATCCGAATAAAATACTAACGAGATGTGAGTTGGTATTTGATTATAATGTGTATATATGGCAATATATGAATATTGAGAATATTAAATTGTCGCGAGATAGAAATACGGCAATTTGGAAATTTTGTTGGGACGCGTGTGACAGTCGCGTCAGGAAAATATTTAATTTAATTAAAAAGTGGATTTTATTTTTATTAACCGTATGGTCATTTTGAGTGCGCCAACGTGTCCGAAAGGGTCGAAATAGTCAGAAAACACTAGTCGGGGGTTTAGTTTGGGTCCCGGGGCATTTTTGGGCCATACTGGCAACCCAAAAGGGTAATTTGGTAATTTCAGAATTTTGGTAATTAAAACCCACGAAAATTAGAGTTTAATTATGATTTATCATTAAACCCACAAACCCATTATCAGCACTAAACTAAGTAGTGGGCTACGGGAGAAGTTAAGGAAGGATTAAAACTTACCAAAAACCAACCCCCACCTCCATTGTCATCTTGTGAGAAGAACTTGTAGAGAGAGAGAGAGAGAGAGAGAGGAGAATTCTGCAGAGAGAGAGAGAGGAATCCAACCATCTCCAATCTACAACAATCTGAAGAACGATTAAGGCAAGTGGTTTAATTACGTTAATTGCAACGAATGTTTCCTCCATGCGTAGGAATTTATGAAAATTTCATTTGTTTTGGGAGATTGATAAAAACCCATTGAATTGGATTTAGAAATTTACTTTTTGATAAAGAGATTGCATGTAGAATTTTGTTTGGGTGATTATTCTGATAGAATTACATCTTTTATACCACAAAAACGGGTTTATATATGGAAATTGATGACTTTAAATTCTAGGGTTCATACTCATAAGGTTTGGGAAAAACTTTGGGAGATTTAAATAATTAGGTGTTGTATAGGAGGATTTGATCCCATGAATGTGCTAGATTACGACCTAAGAATGTTAGGAATGTTTAGGAACCTTCAAATATTGTTGGAATAATTTTTGGAGGAGTTTTGAGGTAAGAAAATTGGTGAAAAACGTAATAGGAAATTTCTGGGCTTGAAACTGTCACCTCGTTAGAAGACCTGCCCAGGTCGTTCGAACGAGCTAGTTCGAATGAGCTTCTAACGAGTTGACAGTTTGACTTCTAACGAGTGGGATGTTCGTTCGATTACTTTCGTTCGAACGAGATCTCGTTAGATGGCCATTTCGTTCGAACGAACTCTCGTTCGAACGACCTCGTTCGAACGAGACTTCTAACGAGTTGACAGATTTGCCTTTTTGGCCTGGTTTGATTTCTAGTGTCCCGTAACCTTGTTTAATTGTAGAGATAACATTACCTTGATGACTAATTGAGATAGTTGGGATATTCGGGATATATTGGGGAGTAAAATATAGAAGAATGGTTTGAACCAAATGGTAATTGTGGGTTAGGACGCGAATAACTAATTACGACGTGAGGATAATGGATGATGTGTATATATAAACCGGGGACACATGTATTGGTATAAGAATGAGAAGTATACCACTAATAAAATATGATAAGTACTAAGACGTGTACATGCTTAGTATATGTATATGATTTTATGTGTATGACATACCTACCATACTTGCTATCACGGGAGGTTTACGTTCGCTTAGGGCCATCTAATCCTTGTGTGCCCGGATTTAGATTGGTGCCTAGAGAACATAATGCTAGAATGACTTATTTGTGAGTTAATAAGTCAGCTGACTATGGAGCGTAGGTATGTACGTGACCCATGGATATGTTGAATTATGTTCGCCTCCATTTTCGTGTGTTGTGCTTATTCTAACAATTCCTGAGAGATTCGGAATTTGTGATCCTTATGTACGTGATGTACCGGGATGGATAGCAGAGTATGAGTGCACCACAGCTTAGCCTCGGGGTGCTTATATTGTATATTTATGATGTGAATAATATACGGTTAAATGAAAAGAATTGTTATATTTGAATGTGAGAATCATTATAGTAACGCAGTGAGAATATAAAATGGGAGATAAACTTTGGTAAATTGTACTACTAATACTTTGAAATTTGAAAATTTAAGTAAAGCTCTCTATTAAATTGATAACGTTGGGACTTATAGTACGAATCGAGTAGAAAGGACAGTATTTGTTTTGGTCTAGTTAGATATGAGAAACACTTGTATGGGTACGGTACGTTAGGAGTGCACAAATAGCCGAGAGGTGAGTATTTCATGTGAGAGCACGTCCTAACATGTACTTTGCATTCATTGTTTTAATGTTATTAAAACACTTGCTGTTTTTAAAATACTCTCCACTTTCGGGCTCTGGCCCGTTTGCTTTCAAATCTATTTTTTTTTGTAAAAACCTTTTAGGTGCCCAGCCACAAGGACACCATGCATAGGATTTCCATTCGGGTGACGAGCTGTAGCTGTTGTGGAAGTTACAGGGCCTTGCTAGTAGACGCTCCTTTTATCTTGACTCCATATTCAGTTTTAATATTTGTAGGGCATGTCGCCCATTTCCTTTAGAGACATTTCAGATTTCAGTTATTCAGACTTTTGGTTTGTAATTAATTCAGGATGCAGACTTGTTTTATTTCTTTCCATATTGGGATTGTTGTGAGGAGTATTTCCTCTAGACTCATTTTTACTTGTTGATTTACTATAGTTGGACTTTATTGTGAATGGTTATGTTATCCTTTACATTTCACTTATTGTATGTTAATCAGAGTTAACTTAAAATTTGGCAACTCACTTTTTAAATACTAGGTGGTTAGTAATCATTAAAATGTTTTCGACAGTGATGCTATTAACTGGACCAACTTGGCATTTTGTATTGATTTAATAAAGGAGTAGCTACCCGGTATTTAATTAGTCGGGGTGTCACAATATATATATATATATATATATATATAGGGTGAGACTATTCCCACTCCAAAAAAAAGTTTCTAGCACTCCACTTTGCTCCACAACATAAAAGAAAGACAAAAATGTCCTCGCTCTCCAACTCATTCATACTTTAGTTAACTTGCATTTTAATAGAAAAAAATTAAATAAGTTTTTTTTAATGAAAAAATGACTTATTTAATAAACAAATAACGAAACAATATTTTAAACTTAAATAACGAGACATTTTTTTAAAAAGAACATCCATTTTAATTTAAAAAGAACTAGTAAGTTTTTTTTAATAAATAACATAATATTTTTTATAAATAAAAATCTGACTTTTTAAGATTTTTATTTTTCAGAATATTAAAATTTTAATTTTCTAGAATATTAGGATTT
Source organism: Sambucus nigra (assembly GCA_949130495.1). NCBI lineage: Eukaryota > Viridiplantae > Streptophyta > Magnoliopsida > Dipsacales > Adoxaceae > Sambucus > Sambucus nigra. The sequence continues at coordinate 162,191,606 of OX422220.1, read as the reverse complement.
TTTTATTCGAAATATTATGCTTTTTTATTTCCAGAGTACTACATTTTTTTAATAACGTCCTTTTATAAACAGGATTATTGATTTTTTTATAAGTAACAAAATGTTTTTGATAAATTGGTGTTTTTGATTTTTCAATTCTTATTCCAAATGCATAACTTATTCAAAACCAAAAATTAAGCTTTTCCAAAATAAAAAAAATGCAAGTCAAAAATGGGAATTTGATTTCACATATAGTTAAAAACTAAATAAATTAAAATCTAAGTAGGAGAAAGAGAGAGAACATGAAATAAAAAAACGACATGCAATCTTATTTTTGTTTATCTAGTACGAATACGATTCAAGTAAAATTAAAACGACACAAAATCATTTTTTTACCAAATACAAACATGATTCAAATAAAGTATGACACAATCCATATATATTAGTTGGATTGTGTTGTATCGCTTTATATATGTGTTGTGTTTCAACTCGATCGTGTTTGTGTTTGACAAAAAAAGATTTCGTGTCATGTTGCTTTTATTTGCGTCGTGTTCGTATTAGGTAAAATAACAATAGGGAACGTCTATTCCTACACCTCAAAAAGTCTTCCCCCACACTCTTTCTAACAATTAAACACTAAATTACCAAAAGACCCTCAATAAATATTTGATTTGAGCAAATAGAATATTTTGTTCAAAAATTTATTACTTAAAAAAAACGTAATATTTTGAAAAAAATAAAAACATAAATTTTGAATATAAAAAAATCCTAATATTCTGGAAAATTCAAAATTTGATATTCTGAAAATATAAAATCATAAAATTCAGTTTTTTGATTTAAAAAACATTACGTTATTTATAAAAAAACTTATTACTTTTTTTTTAATTAAAATGGACGTTAATAAAAAAACTGTTTCGTTATTTATTTAAAAAAAATGGACGTTCTTTTTATCAAACAAAAGTTGACGTTAATTATTTTAAACAAAAAATATGAACATTATTTTTTGTTAATAAAAACTAGAGAATTTTTTTATCATAAACTATATTTTCTTTAAACTTTGTTTTTTACAAATTTTTATAATACATAGTTGTTTAAGAGAACTGTATTTTTTTGGTAAAAAACTAAATTTTGACTTTAATAAATTACTATTTTTTAAAAACAGTAAACAAAAAATAAAACATAGCAATTTATAAATAACATAATGTTTTTTTAAATAAAAAACTGAATTTTATGATTTTATATTCTCAGAATATTAAAATTTTAATTTTTCAGAATATTAAGATTTTTTATATTCAAAATTTATGTTTTTTTTTTCAAATATTACGTTTTTTTGTTAAAGTAATAAATTTTTGAACAAAAGATTATATTTGCTCAACATATATTTATGGAGGAGAGAGAAAAAGAGAGGATGATGTATTATGGTGCAAGGGTTTTATTGTCATTTGCAAAGTTTATCAAAAGATTGGAGTGCCTTAGTATTTTTAAGGAGTGTGAATAACCACACCCTATACATATATATATATATATATATATATATATATATATATATATATATATATATATATATATATATATATATATATATATATATATATATATATATGTTTGTACGATATAGTGTATATATCTATTTATAGCACGAGTATAGATTTGTTATGTTTACAGCATGAATAATTATTTACAGCAAGTGTGTCACTACAATATTATTTATGAACGAGTACCTAGTGAAGGTAGTTGTACTTATCTAATAGAGAATATTAGTGGAAGTGCACTTAAATAGCGGTTATATGTTCTAGTTAGACCAAGTAGTTTAATTAGGATATTAAAATGAATATGTTAGGTGTGCACTGCAGTTGAGAAGTGAGGTTTTATCTCATGTGAGTCCAATCGGTTAATGTTAAAAGCAATACACTATTGTTTTAATCGATTTAAAACAACTATCTACTTGTAAAATACTTTCTACTCTTCGGGCTTTGACCCGCAGCCTTTTATCTTCCCTTGTTTTTTTTTACATCCCTGGTGTGTAGCAGCAGTAGCCGGACATTAGGGATAAATCCATTATATTCGTGCATTAATTGTGGTGATACATCTTTAATTAGACGCCTCCGTCAATTTTATCTACATAGGATCAGTCATTTCAGTTTACAGCTGGGCACGTTGCCTGTAGATGGATAAAGTTTTATTTTACTTTCATACTTTTATATTTCTATCAGACATTTATATTTCAATACTCTACTATTGATATTTTATTTGGTCACCGATTGTTTATTCGATTCACTCTTATTATCTATTTATGCATGGTGATTATTTCATTCTTTTTTATTGTATGGTTTGTTCGTATTATTTATACTATATCGATCGCAACAGTAATGCTGATAATGAACCATACTGAGATTCCTGTTTTATTTTAGTAGAGGATTGGTCACCCGGTATTAAAATAGGTGAGTTGTCACATTCTAGACTTAGTCTCCAAGTCACATGAAGATACTTGAACTCCAAGTTCTTTCTCCTTATTTGAGGATAGTGCAACCATGGATTTTTTGTAGACAGATTTAGGCGTTCTCCTTTTTTGTTTTAAAATTGAGAATTATTGCGAGTGAAATTTAAGGGTTCACTTTTGTGTAAAATTGATTATTTTGGGGATCAATTTTGGGTGTTCTTTACTGAGGATTTTGGTAAAATATACGGCTTTTTGTGGTGAGATTAATATTTGTAAGAGTTTTTCAATATTTATTTGAGGATTATTTTATTTGTGAGAAGATAAATTATTTTATGTGAGGAATGAAAAAAAAGTTCTATTTGTAATATTTATCTATTTAGTGACACGGATCACTAATGCGCATAGTTAATTTGGCGAACCACATAAATTATGTGTTCTTTTATTTATTTTCTAATTTTTTTATTTGAATCCCTGTATTTTGGTACGAATCACTGATTCACTCCATTCATTTTGAGGAAAAAGATATTATAAAAATACTATTATCTTTTGTTGTGGCATATTATTATGAAGTGACCATTGAAGATGCTCCAAAGGCATTACTATAGACGACGTCCTTCGGAGGAAAGAAAGAGTCATCTTGTAGTGGAGATTCTTGTTTGATAAAAGCAATTGGTAGCCCCATTTGTCAATATGGCGTTTTGGGGAAAAAAAGTAAATAGTAGCATAGTTTTCAACTTTTTTAAATCTCCCACGAAAAACACATAAAAGTGAAAGCTGTGTACTAAGGGTGGTCATGAGTTAGGGCTGGGCAAGCGCGATCGAGTTCGGAACGGGCTTATAAAATTATGAGGTATTTCAAGTTCGTTCGGACTTGGATCAGACCTTATTATGTAATTCCAAGCCCGTCCAAATTTAAAAGTTCTTTACCCAGGCCCGTTGGCCAACCCGGTTACTATTTTTTTAGATAAAAAAAATCTATTTTTTCCTAATCAAAGACCCATTTTTCTAATTAAAAACGTGTTTTAAATCTTATATATTATAGAGTCTATATATAAAGTTCCCCACTCAACATAAAAAGACTTAGTATATGTTTTTATATTTGTAAAAGTTACCCACTTTATATATTTATTTATAACTTTGTAGTCTTACACTTTAATAATAAATTAATACACACACACACACACACACACACACACACACACACACACATATATATATATATATATATATATATATATATATAATTCTCGGGCCGGCGTCATCGGGCTTAAGAATTCATGATCAAGCCCGCCCAAAAAAAAAAATCGAACTTATGAAATTTTGACAAGCCCGCTTTGCGGGTCTATTCATCTTACCTAAGTCCTATTTTTTTATTGGACGGACTTGATGACGGGCCTATGGCCACCCTTACTGTATACCATATATATATCACACACGATAATGTGAATGTAGTCATCCTCAAAATCTACAGTAACTAATCTTAATACGTTCTAATGCGACACCTTTTATTATAGGTACTTTGAAAGATTTGATCTCAGGTCCTTTCTTACCTCGTGTATTTCAGGTAAAGAAAAAGAAAAAAGAGGAACTTCCAAACTAACTCCTTGGTCTTTTCAGCGAAGGGCCTTTGGAGTTGGTTTGGTTCGGATGGCATAGTGAAACCTAACCCGGAAGTTAAATAATTTCATTTTTGATGGTTCAAACAGATGCTAACTGAATTAGTAGCGGACGCCAATAAAATCAAATTTCCTTGAAAAATGATATGTACCTGAGATATGTTCTTCAAAAATATTTAAAATGTGCATTAAGTGTTTGAAGATTGAAATGTTGTGGTGAATGTTTTTTAAACTTGTAACACTAGTTTTTAGTCTCGTGCGATATGCGAGTGATTTGCAATTCTTATTATACAATGCAATGCAAACATACTTACAAAAATAGAGATAAAATATATAACATTAAAAAATTTATTTCACATTTGTGTGATACATGTTGTTAATACAGAAAAAATTATACAAGGAAAATGAAAATACGTATTTCATTAATAGAATATTTGATGTCAAACAATTACTTGCATGTAAAATTGAAATGCAAAAAGGAGAACATTGAATGATGAAATAATGGGAATTAAAAAAAAAAGAATAGAACGCGCGCGCGCGCACACACACACACACACACACACACACACATATATATATATATATATATATATATATATATATATATATATATATATATATATATATATATATATATATATATATTAAAAGACTATTTATAAATATAAATTATTTTTCAAACAATACTATTTGTATAAAAATATAAATATATAATCATTTTTTTTATAAAACTATAGTGTTATAACTTTTTTATAATTTTTTAATAAAACCTTATTTTATAAAGATAAGTATAAAATATTTTGTTATATATAAAAATTGTATTCTTATAAAGAAGTTTTTTTAAAAACTGTAGTTTTTATTTTTAGTCATTTATATAAATTGTGTTTTAAAAAGGTGTTCTATAAATATAAATAAAAGTACTTTTAAGAAAAAAATATTTTTATAAGCAGTGTTAACGTTTAGAATTTATAGACTATTTTAGAAAATTGTACATTTTTTTATAAAAAAATATTTTTTGAGCTATATATAAAAAATTATATATTATATAAATATTAACATTTATTAATTGAGGGAAAAGATGTTTCATATAAAAAAAACTTTATAAGGGGAGACATCATTTGTAACATAACTTTTTGCATTTAATTTGGACAATAACATAAGACACCATTTTTATAAGAAAAATGATAACATGTGCCCTTAGGGCACATGTTTTGAGCATCAAAATAGTGAGTGTGAGAGTTCTCTCTTTATGTATCCTAATAAATGTATGTCGAAACTTTGTCTTTACTATCTATGGGTTCTTAGTGTGTACTCTTAGGACACACACACACACACACACACACACACACACACACACACACACATATATATATATATATATATATATATATAATATTGCTCTTGTGTGGATTGTCTGGACATGTATCACCTGACATTGAGCCCAGAAGAGAGAGAGAGAGAGAGAGGGAGAGCGCCTACAATTTAGCCGATAATTTCTGGATTCGCCATCAGAAGACACATGTCCGGTCCGCACTTCCGCACAAGAGCATTATATATATATATACTCAAATCCGTTTTCTCGCTTTGACTCGATTCAATTTGTGAAGCACACCTTTTGTTGGTTCGAGATGGTTCACTAGTCGAGCTATTTTTAACCAAAGATTGTTATTCCTCAAGAGGAATCACACAAAAGAAAGTTGGAAATAATATTAATTCAAATTTTCAATCACAACAAATTAGACATTAGTAATAAAACAACATTTCTAAATACAAATATTTATATATATACTCAGTGACGGAGGGTTGTAGGGGTGAGTGGGGGCTGTAGTCCCCATTGATTTTTTAAAAAAATAAATTTTTATATGTATATAAAGTTTTGGGTATAAATTAAAATTTTAAAAATTATTGGGCATAAATATAATTTGCAAAACTTAACTTAAACTTATCATAACCCAACTCTCTCTATCATCCATAAACACAAAACTCTTTTCAACAAAAAACAATTTGGGAGCTTACGTCCCTGCTCCTCAGCAGGCTGCCTCCCTCCCTGCCTCCACTATCTCCATCCCAAGCTGCCTCCACCGTCTCCATTCCCTGTTTTGTTGCCAAAGATCAAAGGTAAGTCAAAGATCCCCTATTTTGTATACATAATACATTTGTGATTGTGAGTTGTTGTTTTGTTGTCAAAGATCGTATTGTTTTTAGTTTTGTTGTCAAAGATCATGTTGCTTACATTTGTGGACCAATGTTGTTTTTATTTCTGGACTAAAGTCTAACTTATTTATATTAATTTGTATTGGTATTCTTTGGGTTTTTTATTTTTATTGGTATTCTTTAGGGTTTAAATGCAGTGGTGACAGTGGTGGGTTTTGAAAAATATTTGGGATTTAAATTTAGGGTTTGAATTGATAGTTTAAATGGATATTGTAGGATTGAATTATGGAGAAGTATTTTGGGAAAAAATGGTGACAACAGCTTCCTCGCCCTCGCCACCACCACTCATTGAGATTGAGAGCAATGTATAAGAGGATGAAATAATATTTGAGGATTTTCACAGCGATCCTGCATTACTAATTCCAATCTCCCGTGGTGATCCAAAAAAGGAAAATATACTCAGAAGAGCCTATTTACAAAAGGGGCCTTGTTAGCCCCGCAGACACACTTTTCCACCCAAAAATTTTAGAAAAAAATTGAGGCGTTTTAATCCAGCTTGGTTTAATGAGTTTTCTCCATGTCTAGAATATAGCATTACTACTAATGCCGCATATTACTTATGTTGTTATCGTTTCAAGGCAATCATAGGTGTCCAAGCAGGTGGGGACTCACTTGTGGGGACATGATTTTTGAATTGGAAGAAGAAAGAAAGATTTTTAATTCATATTGGGGGTCCCAATAGTTCTCATAACCAAGCTTTGAAAGCGTGTGAGGATTTAATGAACCAACAACAACCATTGAGACAGTTGTATTTAAGCAATCGAATAAAGTTCGTAGTGAATATCGAACACGGCTAAGTGCATCAATCAACTCAATTCGATTTCTTTTACGGAAAGGGCTTGCATTTCGGGGTAGGGAAGAATCGAAATTGTCAAAAAATAGCGGTAACTTTCTTGAACTTGAAATTTCTTGTGAGCTTAATGCGGATATTAGAGCCATTGCAATGAAGAATGCTCCTTCAAAGCATAAATTGACATCGCCGAATATTCAAAAAGACATTTTTAATTCAATTGCAATCGAGATTGTTGACTACATTATTAAAGATGTAGGAGATTCATTTTTTGCAATTTTAATTGACGATCTCGTGATGTATCTATAAAGGAGCAAATGGTTGTTGTTTTGCGCTATATGGATAAAAGTGGGCAAATCATGGAATGCTTGATTGGTGTAGAACATGTTGGGGATACAACGACTTTGCCAAATGAATGCTCAAGCTTCCAACTTATGGAACTTGACATGCAACTTGGAACGTATATTCTTGATATGCACTCTAGTTCGGACATTAAATGACTGAATGAAATTTCTTCTCTTGCAAAAACATGGTCGAGACAAAGAAACATGAGGTATATAAATTGGTGTTTTTTCTTGTGACCTTGGCATTGATTCTACCCATAGCAACGACCTCCGTGGAGAGAACTTTTTCCGCTATGAATATCGCAAAGACTTCATTGCGCAATAAGATGGAAGATCAATGGATGAATGATACGGTGATTATATACATGGAGAAAGAAGTATTTGATGATATAGATAATGAGACTATCATTCAACGCTTTCAAAACATGAAAGGTCGTCGTGGACAATTGTAATTGTAACTGTGCGAAAAAACTTCAATCGAATATTATGTCTCTTTTTGTGTTATGCTCATTATTTTTAATGTTGGAATTTTTAAGTCCCCAGTAACTCAAATTCTTGGCTACGTAGCTGTATATACTAAAAACATACAAGTGTGTTTAAGGTTGTTACACTCCAATTCTATATAGATTAGGTGCAATTTTGGCTTGTCGTTACAGTCCAATTCTATACTAATTAGATGTAGGTTCATTTTTCTATGAGTTGACAAATGAGAAGGTAACGTACCCATTTATATACCTATACATGTTCATGTACCCGGTGACGAAGCTACTTGGTAGGTAGAGGTGGGGGGAGGGGTCGCTGGGGGCTAAATTTGTAAAATTACTTAGGTAAATTAGTATTATGTAAGGTTGTTTTATTTGACTCCTATTACCTGAAATTGCAAATTCATAATTGAATATCTATATTATACCTCTAAAAGAGTAGTATTAGATGTTTAATAATGCATTAATGTTAGCTCTGTTTTAATAAACTCTCACCATTCCCTTGAATACCACCAAACGTCTAACCCAAAAAATCAAAAGTCTTTAACTCTCGAACTTCCAATTTTCAAAAAGCGTCTAATAAAGACTGTTGGCTCTCCATATGCTGTGCTCCTTCAACCTTCAAAATTCTTCATTATATTCCTCCCCCAAAAATCTGCACAAGTCGCCATCCAAAAAAGTGAAAACCATCAAGCAAGATCATTTGCCCAATTTCTCACATAAAGGTAGGCCTGTCAATCGAGCTCTATGAGCCAAGCTTATGGTTGTTCAGGCTCGGCCCTATTTTTACTAATTTGGCTCAAGCTCAAGCTCGACCTGAATGAACTTAAGAGTGCTTGGCTCAAGCTCAGCCCACAAAGTAAATCAGGCTTCGGGCCCAATTTGAGTCGGCCCGAATTGAATATTCAAATACATGTTTATTTATTTCAGCAAATTAAATTTTATATTTCAACAATAAAAAAGCACATTTCAGCACTAAAATAACAGATAACAGCACTAATATTTGACATTTCAGTATTACAAAACCAAATTTCAGCACTTAAATAACAAATTTCAACATTTTAAAAACACTTTTCAGCACTTTAAAAACGCATTTCAGCAATATTATTGACATTTTCAGCATTAAAAACCCACGTTTCAGCACTAAAAATCCAATATTATACTTCGGGTATATACCCCGAATATATTTCTAAAAAGCAGGATGTTATGTGAAGTTGAAAGATAATTCCGCACAAATAACAAGCTCGGTGAAGTCACTCCTAGAGCGCTCTTGATCAAATTTCTATTGAACAAGATTTCTACCCTCCTCCGATTTCCCTTTTTCTAAATTAAGAAATGTTTGTGATCCCCCCCCCCCCTAATAGGATTCTCTTTATTATAAACTGGACACAACCTATTTGTTATGTGACGAAGCAAATGGGTTGTTCCACTCTTACTCTGATAAGAAAATAATTTCTTACAATTATTACACTTACATTTTTGTAGTCCAATGCTTATTTCAACCTTTGTGAAGTGAATCCACACTAGAGATCTCATTTTCACTTCTCTTTTTCGCTTCTCAACCGACTCGGTAGGGACACTTGGAACGGTAGACTGCGTGGTAGTAGTATTCCCAACACCTTCATTATTTGCATCTGACATTGACATCATGAACTGAGCATAGTAAAAACATAACATGAGATTAACTTTTGCATTGAAAACTTCATGAACTGAACATAATAAAAAAAACATAACACAAACATCTTCACTTCTCTTCTATTTCTACTCCACTCGCCTAAACCATTGAAGCAAAATAACCAGTACATATGTTTATTGACTCACTAATTATCCAGTACATATGTTAATTGTAAAGAAGATCCAGTACATATGTTAAAGAAGATCCAGTACATATTCACTTCTCTTCTATTTCTACTCCACTCGCCTAAACCATTGAAGCAAAATATCTGGTACATATGTTTATTGACTCACTAAATATCTAGTACATATGTTTATTGACTCACTAAATAACCAGTAAATATACATAAACTCGAACCAGGTTTTGGGTTCATGATGGATAAATCAAACCCATAAATATACACAAATCAAACCCATAGATTTTGGGTTCTTCATTACTCACCTCAGATCCAAACTCGAACCAGGTTCACTTCGGTTTTTGCCTGTACCTGATCAATAAATAAAGCAACAACAAATGAAGTTTTCAGTGCCGAAAAGCGTGATGAAGAGAACAACGGCCGAAAAGTGTGATGAAGAGAAAGGGCAAATGAAAGGGCAACAAATAGATGAAGAGAAAGGGTTGTACCTGATCACGTGACGCCGAACAGCGGGCGGTTTTTGCCCTAGATTAGAGTGGAGAGAGAGAGAGAGAGAGAGAGAGAGAGAGAGGGAAATGAAATCTTCTTAATATCCAGTACATATGTTGATATTGTACCTGCTTGCTGCCACACGCACACGCTTATAAGTTATAAGTTATAACTTAAGTCTCTAAACCACCTTATTTTTATTTCATTAATATTAAGTTCAATAATTTATTAAAAAAATTATTTTGTTTTTACATATCATGAAAAATAAATAATTTCGTAGATATATAAATAATATATATATATATATATATATATATATATATATATATATATATATATATATATATATATATATATATATTATTTCAGGCCGAGCCTAGCTCGGGCTTGAAAGTGCTTCGCTCGCGCTCGGCTCAAATTGAATTTGAGCTTAATATCTCGGCTCAAACTCGGCTCGGCTCAAACTCAATAAAAGCTCGGCCCAAATTTAACGGGTCGAGCAAGCGGGCTTCGGGCCTGCTCGACTCAATTGACAGGCCTACATAAAGGTCTCTCTATATAACAGTCTCACACTATGACTTCCAGATCTTTCCCTTTTTTTTCCTATTTAACCCGACACCAAATGGAAAAAAAATACTTTTATTGATGATTTTTTTGGGTTTACTTTTTGCAGGAGAAATTAGAAGATTTTAGTGCATTTCATGATGAAACTGAAGTAGGGAGAGCCATTATAACCAACAATGACTTCGTCCCTCACTGATTTGTCCGTCGACTGTTGGCCATGGCTTCTCAACTTGATCCATGAGCGAGGATAAAAAACAAGGGATTTGGTGGAGAACTTACGAGCTTGCACGGATTGTCATGCTGCAATCAAGGTGATTTTGAAAATTGTTGGGAGGGATATTACAGTTGGGGATTCAAGCAGGTTCCATCATTTTAGAGATGGGATTTGTTCCTGTGAAGATTATTGGTAATTCCTTTTTTTTTAGTACAAAGAATTATTGTTAAGTATATGTACCAAAGAAAAGCATTCAATTATTTTTTGTCAGTTGACCTAAAGTTTTATGGTTAACTCAATTTCATATTAAAAAAAAAAAGCACATTTGTGTTTATTATAATTTCTGGGGGGTCTCAATACTGAAAATAATCTTTGGTTAAAAAAATGTATGTTTGTTATAAAATAAAACTTTATTTATATTTAATTTTTAACAATTTTCTATAAATAAAAATTGGGTACAGTTTATTAATGTGAAATTATAATAAAAACATTTTTTTAATATTAGTTTTTCCAATTTTTATTTTTTATTTTTTGGACGTTTCTCAATTTTCTTGAAAAAATTTCGAATTTTTAAACATATTCCAATGAAGTTTCTTTATATAAAAAAAATGGACCGCTATTAATTTGGCGCTTAATGATTTTTTTTAAATGGGAGTCTTTCGCAAAACTAGTTAATGAAAGAAAAAAAAGCTCTATATACTGAGGTGATGTGGTTGAAGTCAATGCAACAAAATCTGTAATTTCTAATCAAGCAACATGAGCTCCTTTAGCCTAAGGGAAACATATTATTTTGAATGTGTGTGGCCATTACGAAATCGAAGAGATGCCGACGTGTTTCCTTTTTCTCATGTGGCTTTTGGTTGTTGGGTGGTGCTGCAACCAAACATATGTCAAAGAGGGGGGGCGGGGGGGGGGGGGGGGGGGGTCTCTGGTATTGAACGGGCTAGATGGATATGCACTAAGAGGTAGAAGTAGTTTGTTTTAGATCAGCTAATTTTGAAAATTGTGAAACTTTTTAATTGCGGGTCAGATATTTGCCAAAGTGGCCAAGTGAGATATTTGATAAAAGGGTTCACATCATCCATGAGTTGTTTGCTATTTATATCACCTGGTGGACTGAATTCTCTTTGTATAACATATATCTGCATTTTTTGTAATAGCATTGGCGGTGTAATCTAATATCAGAGTGACAATTATAACTGCAAATACTTATATTGGAAGACAAACCATTATATTTTTTAGGCAAGATTATTTGGCTTCCAACAAAAATGTTCAAGTGGACAAAAACTATATATTACAGATAATACCTTCCGACTTCAAAAGGATTCTATGTGTAAAAGAGGGAACTCAGTCGGATCAATTTTGTAAAATTGTTCTTGAACATCATAGAGCGGAGGTGGATGTGATCGTTGGTTGAAATTTATTTTCAATATAATGTGCTTTAACCGAAAAAGCCCTTACTCTCTTCATTCATGGTATAAATTAGGAGTGATAATTCGGGATAGTCGTGTCATTTTCGGGTCACGTAAATTTTGATTTGAGTATAAGTTTTGGGTACTCTTAAATCTATAAGCTAATCGTGTCATGTTCGGGTCATTTCGAGTTATTACCGTAAACGGATTATCGTGTCAAAAATTGTCAATCCTAGTATAAATATACAACTAATTCTAGAAAGTATACAATTGATTTTATTTATTATATTCATTTGTAATTTTCAGTACATTATTTAAGAGTTAAGATTATTCACTGTGGATTTAAATTTATAAATTATCCCTCCCTAAGGTTTGCAATGTTTTTTTATAGTTGGTTCATTATTAGATTAGTTTACAAATGAGTCGATACTTTTTAAAAAAAAATTATAATAAAATACCTAAAGATTCGTCTCACGCTCCATCCTTGCCCAAAAAATATTTTTGCTCTGCGAGTGCATGTACGTTGTTTTACAGAGAGTTGTATGAACTAGTGGAAGTTGGTTGGTAAGGTGGCAAATCTCTCGTTATTAAACATGTACCCACACTCAAGACAGGTAATGGATGACACGTGCATTTCCAAAGAAAAGCAGGCAACTGTGGACTATCCAAGCTCTGTGCATTCTTTAGTCATTAGGGGGCAACAACAATTTTGACTTTCAATAGTAATTAGTTGTTTATAAGTAGGATTATAAGATTTTTTGATAAAGGTCTGAGGTAAGTGGATAAGATCACAATAAAGTTCCAGGTTCTAAAAATACATATTGGTTTTTAATATATATATATATATATATATATATATATATATATATATATATATATATGAGACAATGGTGTTATGAATAGTAATTAATGTATGATAAAACATGCATGACATTTTATGTGCTGCATGCTTGCATGCATACACATGCATGTATGCATGCCTACATACATACATACATTATTATTTAATTATTTTTTATTAAAATATTATACATTATTATTTTTTTTTCATTTTTTTAAACTATTTTTTATTAATTTTTTTAACTATTTTTATTTATTATTTTTTTTTATCACGGAAGCAAATTTATCGCCGTGCCCTCGGGCAGGGGCATCCACTAGTATATAATATGAGACAATGGTGTTATGAATAGTAATTAATGTATGATAAAACATGCATGACATTTTATGTGTTGCATGCTTGCATGCATACACATGCATGTATGCATGCCTACATACATACATTATTATTTAATTATTTTTTATTAAAATATTTAAAATAATAATAAATTTTTAAAATATTTTTAAAAAAAACATTTTTTTATTTTTTTTAAAGTTTTTTTTCTAAAAAATGACGGTTTATTATGGACTGAGTTTTATCACGGGAACAAATTTATCATCGTGCCCTCGAGCACGGGCATCCGCTAGTATATATATATATATATATATATATATATATATATATATATATATATATATATATATATATAGAGAGAGAGAGAGAGAGAGAGAGAGAGAGAATCTTGTGCACACTAAATTTGCATACGTGCTGACGCACAGTTTTTTTTTTAAATATTAAAAAAAATTGAGTTAATTTTTTTATGTGATATTTAAACATTTCAACGAACCCATAAAAATTCAGCGCAAAACAACTTTTTTGTTAATTTTCAAAAATCGGTCAAACTTTCGCAGCTTTTAAAGTGCTTAAAAACATCGAAAGTTTGACCGATTTTTTAAACATAGCAAAAAAGTTTTTTTGAACTGAATTTTTTTATATAGGTTCCTTGAAATGTTTAAATATCACACAAACAACATCATCTCAAAAATATAATTTTTTACTATTTTAAAAAAATGATGTGCAAACTTAACCTCTCTCTCTCTAAAAATCAGCTCAATTTTTTTTTTCACTATTTTAAAAAAATGATGTGCAAACTTAACCTCTCACTCTCTCTCTATATATATATAGAGAGAGAAAGGGGTTACGTTTGCACATCATTTTTTGAAAATAGTAAAAAAATATTTTTGATCTGATTTTTTCTTGTGTGATATTTAAACATTTCAAAAACCCATATAAAAAAATTCAGTACAAAAAAACCTTTTTTGCTATTTTTAAAAAATCGTTCAAAAGATATATATATATACACAGAAAGTCTAATGTAAGGACACCTTATAGTGCAGACCTCGATACATACCATTTTTTTTAAAATAGTAAAAAAATAAACTTTTTTATGAAACTTCAAAGATATGATGTCCATGGTTAGAAGAACATTTTTAATTTTTTTCATCAAAAAATTCAATAAAAAATTGTTGAGATGAGGTGATATGTAAAAAATGGTATAAATATTCATTTTCAACCGTTGAAATATTGGGTCAGCACCCGTCACTTTATTGATTGAATTTTTTTATGAAACTTCATAGATATGATCTTCTTCTCACTGTCGAGATCATATCCATGAAGTTTCATAAAAAATTCAATCAAAAAGTGGGTGAGATAGTCGCCAACATTTCCACGGTCGAAAATGCATATTTATACTATTTTTTTACATATCACCTCATCTCAACGTTTTTTTTATTAAATTTTTTGATGAAAGTAATTGGAGATGATATTCTAACCGTGGAGATCATATATATGAAGTTTCATAAAAAAAATTATTTTTTTACTATTTTAAAAAAATGGTATGTACGTCTGCATCATAAAGAGACCTTACAGGCGGGGCCCTCCTCGGAGTCCTTATAGAGAGAGAGAGGGGCACGCCCCCTCGGATAAAAACTCTTTATGCTGCAGACTTCGGTACATATTATTTTTTTTTAAATAGTAAAAAAATATCTTTTGATAAAACTTCATGGATACGATTTCCACAGTGAGAAGATCATCTCCAACTTTTTCTTTCCCAAAATTCAATAAAAAAAACCATTGAGATGAGGTGATATATAAAAAAAATGTATAGATATGCATTTTCGATCGTTGAAAATTTAACGATCATCTCACCTACTTTTTTATTGATTTTTTTTATAAAACTCCATGTATATGATCTCAACAATTAGAAGATCATATCCATGAAATTTCATCAAAAAGTCAATTAATCAAGTGGTTGGCGCAGATCCAAAATTTCAACGGTCGAAAATGCATATTTATACTATTTTTTAACATATCACATCATTTCAACGGTTTTTTAATGAATTTTTTAATTAAAAAAATTGGAGATGATCTTCTTACCGTGAAGATCATATCCATGAACTTTTATTAAAAAAAAATATTTTTTTACTATTTTAAAAAAATGATTTGTACCAGGTTCTGCACCATAAGGAGTCCTTACAGGAGATTTTTTGTGTGTATATGAGGCAGCTTCTCGCGCACACCAAGTTTGCACACTCATTTTTTTACCTATTTTTTTAAAATATTATATAAAATAATTTTGAGTTGAATTTTTTTACATGAAATTTAAACATTTCTATGGGCACATAAAAAAAATTAGCTCAAAATAACTTTTTTTGCTTTTTTTAAAAAATCGGTCAAACTTTTAGAGCTTTTAGAGTGCTTTAAAAGGTGCAAAAGTTTGATCGATTTTTTAAAAATAGCAAATAATGTTATTTCAAGCTGATTTTTTTTATATGGACCCCTTGAAATGTTTAAATATCATATAAAAAATTTAACTCAAAATTATTTTTTTTAACTATTTTAAAAATCAGTGTGCAAACTGATGTGCATGAGAATCTGCCTCATACATACCAAGTTTACATACTGATTTTTTTAAAATAGTAAAAAAATAAATTTGAGTTGAATTTTTTTATATGGTATTTAAACATTTCAATGGATCCATGTAATAAACTCAGGTCAAAATTATTTTTTTTGCTATTTTTAAAAAATCGGTCAAACTTTCACACCCTTTAAAGCACTTTAAAAGCTCTGAAAGTTTGACAATTTTTTTAAAAATAGCAAAAAAAGTTATTTTGAGTTAATTGTTTTTATTTGGGTCCCTTGTAATGTTTCAATTTCACACAAAAAAAATTCAACTCAAATTTGTTTTTTAATATTTAATTAAAATCGATTTTCCCCAGCATGTACGCAAACTTGATATGTATGAGAGTCTGACTCTATAGGGAGACATAAAGATGAGTTAGACGTGCGAATGACTTACCTTTAAAATCTAAATGTGTAAAACTTTGGCTTCTGCACCTTTGTCCCCCGTTACCGGATAACCGTTAGCGCTCTCATAAGTTTGAGGGAGTGTTAACAAATCTCCTCCCCTTTTAAAGGATCTTCTCACCACAATTATCCATTTTGAAGGATCCACAATTTGTTTATGGTACCCATTGTGGAGGGCCTTATACCATGTATCCTACTTTAATTTGAATTTGGCAACTTAGATGTGATTGAGTCAGTAAAGTTATTATTTAATATAGGGTAATATGTTTAAAACTACCATTCAGACCTCCCTCGTATGTTGCAACAATTACAATATAGTTGGGTAGAGGAATGGAGCCATGAATTATAATGAGTGGGTGTAACACCCGCCCACGTGGTTTTGAGCGTACTCGTGTAAATTGGTGATTTGATGTGACCCAATTGGAATTTAGACTTTGTATGAGGAATTATGGGTCAAACTTGGGTAATATAGTGGCCTTGGTGAAATTAATTGAATTAGAATGGCCTTATATTTAATTTGGAAAAAATTTAAGGCCATTCGAACGAGATCCCAATCTCGTTGGAACGATGCTTTAAACAACCATCAAACGAAAATCACATGTTCACATTCACGGGCTCGTTAGATTCTCGTTAGAACCCCATTCGAATGATATTGTATTGTCCTTCGAACGAGGTCTACGCTCGCTCAAAAGAGATTGCAAAAATCAGAATTTTCAGATTTGGAAAATGCTGTCAAAATCTAGGCCCTTGGATCATTTGAGCTGTCAAGCTCTTAATGGAGTTGATCAAATCGTGAGTGGGATTTTGGGGGACCTTTTGTAAGGACATTATTTTATTGTCATGTTTACATTTGAGTATGTAGTATACCTCTACAACCGTTAATGAATTATTCAAGTTCAATCATGCGTCAAGACGGATCCGAATATCAAAGTTCTTCAACATTCAAGCCTCCGCGAGATTAATTTCGGTAAGGTTGTGTTTTTATGCCTTGATGGTTCACTTAGAGTGTTGGGACAATTTTTTTTTTAAAATTTCCAAGTGTTAGAGCTGAGTTTTTCGTTAAAAATATTTTTCTAAGTGTTGAGGCGGACTGGAACAAAAAATTAATTTTTCACTACGGTCGTTCGAGCAACTGAGCCACGACGTTCAAGCGACAATGGTTGTCGCATGATGTCTCGTTCAAGCGACAATGGTTGTCGCGTGATGTCTCGTTCGAGCGACATCATACCTCGTTTGAGCGACGCTGTTTTTTCTTTTGAGCGAGCTGCCGACTTTATTTTTCTATAAATTCTTTTGTCCAATTTCATTTTTCTTCAGAAGACCTGCGAATTTTAGTCCTACTAAACTGCTTTGGCAGAAACTTTTGTCTTCTCAATTTTAAGGGTTTTATCCTTTTTTTTCAATTCACAAATCATCCCAATCTTTATGTGAATTATTTTGGAACCCAATAACACAATTTTGTGAAGTTTCTCTTGTAGAGAAGATCTTTACTACTGATTTAGGTGCCACTTGAGGGAGGTACTGGGCTGATGTGACTGCGTGTCAAAGGGAGTACTCATTAGTGTTCCTGGGCTGACTGAACTGCGATTCGTGTGGAGTTGCTGCGGAATTCCATTGCTAATTTAGGTTGTGGCCTATGTGGGTTTACTGCGGTTAATCCATTACAGATTTCACTTGTAATCATTGTGAGTATTATTTGTGAAATAAAAGGTTTTACCCGAAAGGAGTTTTTCCTGAAATTTGTGTGTCAGCAATTTATTTATGATTGTTTGATTTATCCCCACGTAGTTGCATGTTTTAGCGCTGAATAAAATTGGGTTGAAAATTGACACCGATTAAATAAGGTTAACTTGGAAATTTGCAAATTTGGTTTAGTCAGTATCACACATACATTTTATTAAAGAAAGGTAAAAGGGGTAAATCCTCCCTTTCAATATCGAACCTCATCCGACCTTTAAATAAAAATCCAAGAAGGCAGTCCCTCCCCTCTCTCGTGTCAATCTCCTTAATCCCCCTAGACCTCTTGCAATGCCCTACTGCACATTCCCAAACACATCCTTATTCCACTTCTGAAGTCTTCTTCGAATAGATTGATTTTTCTATCTAGATATCTAAAAAGAAACTTGATAATCAATCCACCACTCACCTACGTTCTCCGCAAACTCTGATTCTGAAAAAAAATATTCTCAAATCTAAACAGATATAGTCATAAGAAATACAATACATATTCCCAGACACCTTAACATAATTCCTCGATGGGTGATTAATTAATAGCATACAGAAGTGGTGATATCAGCTCTAACTAAGTAGAATAGCTCGACTTTGGGGATCTTTATTTTTTACTGGTTATAGTTCTGAGTGGAATCCACTTTTGACAATATAAATGCCATTCTTTCTCACATGTCCTATGAGTGTGTCATTAAGTAACATAAGGTGACAAAAGGACGCCTTCAGGAAATATGAGAAGAGAGTTTGATAAGCTCATACGACGAAAAAAGACGCAATATCCATATTCCATTGACATATAATGTTAAAGCCATCTGCCACTTACAATAATGGTTCTTTGTTATTAAATGTCGACCATATTCCAAATCCATCATCATTTTATAAACTTTGTACAAAAAAAACTTTAGTAGTGCATTTGATCATATATACAATTATTTCTTCAAATAATTATGGTCCCGAAAAAATTGTATCCAACAAATCAACACAACAACTCTTATAGACTAAGATAAGTATACTATCTATCCAATTCCAAACATCATTCTTTACACCTTAATTATTAGACATTAACATTTCTCAACCTACACATAGATGCACACACAATACTACATCTGCAATTCGAAAAAAAACAGAAAACAAATCATTTTAATATATAATAAACATAAAATTTTAGACCTAGAAAAAAAAATCAAAGCAAATTTGGGGAATCAAACGTTAATTGAGGCACTGAGACCACACTAGTGAGTACAAGTGAAAATATAGCAATTCCATGACACAATAAAGAAAATTAAACTAATAGCAACGAAGTGTATCATTGGGTTTATTGGAGGATAAGAAACAAAAAAAGAAATAAGCAATGATAGAAGAAGAAAATATAGTAATAGATTTTCAGTTAGGGGTACCATTGAGTTGTCGAGTTTCTATTAGGAGTGTATCATTGAGTTGCTATGGATGAAAGAGAAATCTCATCTTTAGCCCAGTCCTACGACGGGCGGCGTTGACAGCCTTCTCGTCCTTGCGGGCGGCGGAGGATGAGAAGAAACCTCCATAGCATTACAGATTGGGGAAGAAACATCCATAGCATTACATATAAAAAACACACACACAAATATATGGATATATTACATATACAGATTGGGGAAGAACCTCCATACAGATTGGGGAAAAAATCTCCACGAATGCTACCAGCGTTTGGGGAAGAAATCTCCACGAATGCTACCCACCGCTCCTCACTCCATCACCAACATCGCAACTTTTCCATAGCAACATCGCATCGTTTGGGGAACCAGCGTTTGGGAAAGACAAAAAATAAGATATGAGCGGGGTAATGAAAATACGAGGCACTTGAGTTTTGGTTTAGGATTGACATTGGTCACAGCTGTAGGCCGTGACCCACCTCGCGACCCATTAATGAAAGTAAGTCTCGTGTATGCAGTCTACTGGTCACGGCCCATAGCCGTGACGCCCAAAATTGGTCACGGACCCCAGCCGTGACCCAATATGTGTGTGTATTGTGCTTCGTCATACCTATGGTCATGGCCCAAGTCCGTGACCCATGCCAAAAATGGTCACGGCCCCAAGCCATGACCCAGTATTTGTGTGTATTGTGCTTCGTCATGCCTATGGTCACGGCCCAAGTCCGTGACCCATACCCGACCAATTTTGGAGGGAATTTTGGCGCCAAGATGGTCATGTCATGGCCCAAGTCCGCGACCCACAGTGGTCACGGATTTGGTCCGTGACCACCTCCAAAGCATCCATGATTTAGTGTGGTAATAAATATGGTCACGTCAAAAATAGAGTTGGTCACGGCCCAAATCCACAACCAACTGGTCACGGACTTGGGCCGTGACCAACTGGGCGTGACCATTCGCAGGATTTGGTGTAGTGCGAACCGATTCCCGAGTTAGCAATAGATCCATATAGCTCTTAACCTAACCCACCTAGGCATCCCTTTCTCGAGAGGAGAGTGCGTCATAGGCATTTTGAGAGAGGTGGTCCTAGGCCCGTGTATGTTTGCACCCATTACAAGAAGAGAGGACACCTTCGGCAGTTTTGTTTTAAGTAGGGTTATGTGTCACGTTTTGCTACTACACGTGTTCACACCCACCCACCCACACATGATGCTCCGGATGATTACACATGAGAGTTTGCACATCTTAGGGAGCAGGTAAATTTTTTATTCAAGACTTCACATGACTTGATAGATGCTTTTCATAGGATGTCACCACCTTTGGAAAACTCCATCGCACCTAACGATTGAGGTTTAGACTTGTTTGCTACCATAGGATGATTTTCATGATGATAGTTTATGCCTATTGCTAGTGTTTACCATTTTTGTATTTATATATTTTCCATTTTTGATATATTTTTTAAAAAATCAAAAAGATTTTTGTTTTGGAAGTATTTAGGAAAAATACAAAAAGATTTTCTATTTTTTTGAGAAAAATTGAAAAAGACAAAAAGAGTTTTATATTTTGTTTACACCATATATGGATGGACATTTAGGATGAACGAGTCACAATTTCATTCCATATCCATATGACGATTTGATAGTGTTTTGATATGCGTCATTGTTTCATTTTTGTGCTTTACAATGTTTGGAGTCATTGAGATGTGATTTGTTGTTACTACCTACATGCTTGACTCATGAGTTTCTGTAATGCACACTTGCACAGATTTGGTTGACTATTTTTCTTATCTATCACACGTTGGTCGATGTGTTTTCATCTCAATTCTGTCTTTAAAACGAACCAAATGCGATAAAACTTGACAATAAATGTAGTGCATGTAAGAACCGTTGACGTGAGTTTGTGTGATGCTTATGAAAAATGGGGAAGGGCTACGAAAGATACTCATTTATCCTTTTCGATTAATCCACGGTTTAAATTGGACCTAAATAAAAAAAAATCATTTTTGTATGAAAATTTGAAAAATCAAAAATAGTTTATAGAAGCTTTTGGGTTACTCCTTTGCATGAGCGTAGTTTGATTCATGTTGGCTATGCATATTTGTTGTGACACTCCATGTTTGTTTTGTTTATTCGTTTCCTTATCTATTTCGAACAAATAAAAAGGGGGAGAACTAATTATGGGGGAGTTTTTGCATTATGGAGCGATTTGATTATTGATTGATTTATTCTTATATCATTTCAAACTCGATGCGTCACGAAGGTATTTTCTTTGTCTCATGTGTGTAGGTACAAAATTGAAGATCATTATTTTTCACATCTGTTGATACCAAATTTAATCTGCTGACATGGACCAATCATATGAAGACACGTGGCTATCTACATGGCAACAACAAACACTTCCGAGGAACCCACGCGCTCCGAGGAACAAGACTACAACGAAGAAGACTAGTTCCCCGAGGAACTCACAAGCTCCGAGGAACAATGCCTCTCCGAGGAACTCTTGAGTACCGAGAAGCTTAGGCGGTCCGAGCAACTCAGGCGGTTCGAGCTGCATCTCGAACAAAGCATTAATAGCGGGATAATCAACAGTTCAACTGATTCATTAAATGCTTATCATTCAGACGCACACGCAAAGAGGGAATTAAATGTATTACCCTTTCATATGTATATCATTTAATGTATTACCCTTTCACATTACAGCCTCAGGGCTATAAATACGTTGTACAATCCTCATTGTAAAGGGGGACCTGGAACCGGAATCCAGAGTGGAATTTCTTGATAGAACTTATAATCGAGAATTCCCAAACACTCAGCAATAAAGTAACAGTGGACGTAGGCCATTCTTATAAGGCTGAACCACTTTAAAATTCTTTGTCTCATTTATTTATCTATGATTGAATTATTAGAGTGATCTAATTTTTTACATCAACAGATTGGCGCCGTCTGTGGGAAACGACTGATAATATCGTTTTTCATCAAAAACAATCCATTACCAATGGCGGATATTCCTGAATCCAGCAATCGAAATGCTGGAACCCCTCCAAATCCATCTGCTCCACTAATTATTTTAGATCTGACTGGAATAATAGCAAATCTGGCTCAGGGCCAGGCCGTCATGCAAGAAACAATGCGACAACTCATATAAACCCTCCATGGCGGTGCATCAGCCCATTCTGGACCACGAAGCATTCAAAGAAATACCCGTGCGCCTTCTTCGCGTACTAGGCGTACTAATTCATATCGCAATGAGGAATCTGAAGATTTTTCTTATCAACCTGGGCGAACTTCGTCAGTGCGGGCCACAGATACTGAACAACGTGTCACCCTTTCCCCAGAAAGGACCAGGGCACTGGAAAGATTAAGTAGGGTTTCTCCTTTCGACCGATTAGGCCCTCGGAGGAATAAAAGTCCTCTTAATGCAGCGTCGAGAAGATTTCGATGACCATCAGATTTAAGGGAAGGATCTGCCCAGTCGTGACCAGCTGCTCGTCAAGATAGATCCTATGACCGACCAGCTTCTCGTCAAGATAAATCCCAGGAAGCCACTTCAACGCGATCAGTTGCTCGAACCAATAGGCCCGAGGAAGGAAATGATGCATGGAAAGGATCTATTCAGAGGCTGGAGGATAGATTAGGGGAAATGGCTAAGGCCAAGAACCCTCTACAATGAACCTTTGTTCGAGGAACGCCTTTTGTCCAGGACATTGTTGATTTTCCAACACCATCAAAGTTCAAAGCACCTGTTGTGACTCCCAAGTATGATGGAAAGACTGACCCTGTCCTTCATATAGAACAATATCAAGCTGCAGCCGACATCTATGTTATCCCAGATGAGATGAGATGCAGAGCATTCTCGAGAACACTTACCGGATCTGCTCAAATATAGTATAATAGTCTTCCTCGGGATAAGATTTCAACTTTTCTTCAATTGGCCGAGCTATTCATTGGGAATTTCTGCTTTAGAGCAAAGCCATTTAAACGAGTAGCACATTTGTTAAGTGTTAGACAAAAAGCTGGTGAGAGTACTAGAGATTATATAACTCGTTTTAATAACGAGAAACTCGAAGTCATTGATTATGAGGAGAAGACAGCGATTACCGCTTTGATGAGTGGATTATTGCCAAACAAGTTGTACTACACTTTGGCCAAAGATCCACCTCGAACCATGTCGGACCTGATGGGAAAAGCGTCCAAGATTATGAATGCCGAGGAGGCTATGTCTGCAAAGAAGAATATGGACGCCAAAGAAACCAAGGTGGAAAGTGATAAAGTTAAGAAGAAAGAACATAAGAACAATGGTGGTGACAAACAATCCAAAAATAGGTCATCATGGGAAGTATTGAGGAAATTTGATAAGTACACACCTTTGAAGGCAAACATCAACCACGTCTTGGAAGAAATTAAGAACAGCGAGCAGTTAAACTGGCCAAAGAAAATGAAGGCAGACCCTGACACGAGGAATAGGGAAAAATATTGCGAGTTCCACAAGGATCATGGCCATATGACCAAAAATTGCATAGCTCTTCAGAATGAGATTGAAACGCTCATCCGATGAGGAAAGCTAGCAAAGTATGTTGATCGGGGAGGCGAAAGAAGAAACAACGACCGAACTAGAGAGAGGTCTAGATCTCCTCGTCGAGCAGAGGAGAACAAGAAGAGAAACCATGAAGTTGATCTAGAGGATGACCCCAATCTTCCCAAGAAACCAAGGCAGCCAGAACGAGAAGTATTTTCAATACGCTTTGGGTCATTTGATTGTAATGTTATTACAGGAGGAGATGCAGGAGGAGGAGACCTTACTGCAGAAAGAAAAGATTACCTCGGTGAGGCTCAAGCTTCCTCGTACATTCCGCGAATAAATCTAGCTGAGGAAGATCACCCGAGAAAGGTGAACAAGGAGAAATTGGTTATCGATTTTTTAAAAAATGACCTTGCAGGTGTTTATATCCTCATGATGACCCACTGGTGATCAAAATGAGAATGAAGGAAGTCGTGATTTCAAGAGTACTGGTCGACAATGGTAGCTCGGTAGACATCATGTTCTACTCGTGCTTCGATAGTTTAAATCTAAAGCTATCTAAACTGGAGCCTTACCACAGACCCCTCATTGGTTTTGCTGGCGAGAAAGTATTTCCACTTGGGACGATCAAGTTGGATATATTCATTGGTACGTGGCCAGCTTGTCGGACAGAAAGAATACGTTTCTTCGTGATGGATAAGAATGTCCAATCATCGTACAATATCATCATGGGAAGAGTAGGATTGAAGAAGTTCAAAGTTGTACCATCTACAGTGCATCAGTGCCTAAAATTTCCAATAAACTTTGAAGTAGGAGTTGTGAAAGGTGATCAGAAAGTAGCTCGGGAATGCTATTATTCATCCGCCGAGCAAGAAGAACTGGAAGAATCAAAGAAAAAGACTACTACCTATCAAGTGGATGAAGGTGCAGAAATTGAAACATTGGATCCTCGAGATGAGTCGCAACTCGTGAAGGGTCAAGTGGTGGAAACTACTGAAAACATCATTCTGGACGACGAGCACCCTGAGCGAACTACTCAAATAGGTTCATCGTTGGAAGCCTCATTAAAACAGGAATTGATAACTTTCCTTAGAAGCAGAAGACAAACTTTTGCGTGGAGTCATGAAGATATGCCTGGGATAGACCCAAACTTCTTATGTCACGAGCTCAATGTGAATAAGGAGATCAAGCCTGTGAAGCAGAGAAGAAGAGTATTCAGTCCCGAGAAGAATCAAGCTATACAGGAGGAAGTCGAGAAGCTCCATAAAGCTTGTTTCATTGAAGATGTTAAATATCCAGATTGGTTAGCTAATGTGGTGATGGTAAAGAAGAAGAAAAACAAGTGGAGGATGTGTGTAGACTTCACCGACCTCAACAAAGCATGCCCAAAGGATCACTTTCCACTGCCCCGAATTGATCAACTGGTGGATGCTACCTCGGGACACGAGTTGCTGAGCTTCATGGATGCTTATTTTGGCTACAATCAAATTAAAATGAAACCTAAAGACAGGGAGAGTACTTCTTTCATTACCCCTAGGGGAACTTATTGTTATAATGTTATGCCTTTTGGTTTGAAAAATGCAGGTGCGACATATCAGAGGCTGATGAACAAGGTCTTTGCTGAACAAATCAGTGACAATATGGAAGTCTATGTTGACGATATGCTGACGAAAAGCAAGAAAGTTGCCGATCATCTAGTTAACTTAAGTCAGACTTTTGATCAATTAGATAAATATCAAATGAAGCTGAACCCAACAAAGTGCATCTTTGGAGTACGAGAAGGCATGTTTCTCGGGTACATTGTCAATCAACGAGGCATTGAAGCAAATCCTGAAAAGATCAAAGCTCTATTAGGGCTGCGATCTCCAACGACGAAGAAGGAAGTACAGAGTCTCACAGGACGAGTAGCGGCACTCAACAGATTTGTGTCACGAGCAACTGATAGATGTCTCCCATTCTTCAAGACACTCAGAAAGACTTTTGAGTGGAATGATGAATGCGGGAAGGTTTTTCAAGACTTGAAGAGATACTTGGGAGCACCTCCACTGTTGTCCAGGCCAGTGATGGGAGAAAAATTGTACTTGTACCTTGCAGTGTCCGAGAATGTAGTTAGCTCGGCGTTTATCAGAGTGGAGAATGGAGTACAAAAGCCAATTTACTACACAAGTAAGGCTTTCCGAGGAGCAGAGATCAGATATCCAAGGCTAGAGAAATTGGCACTGGCACTGATTGAGGCGAGTAGGAGAATGAGGCCATATTTCCAGGCTCATACCATAGTAGTATATACTGATATGCCATTGAGGTAAGCCCTGCATAAGCCAGAAAAATCAGGAAGATTGATGTACTGGGCAATAGAGCTCGGTGAATATGATATAGTCTATGAACCCAGATCATCGCATAAAGGACAGGCTATAGCAGATTTTATAGCGGAGTTCACCTATCCTGATAGCTCCGAGGAATAAAAGTTACTCGTTGATCAACTTGTGGATGTTACAGGATCAACAAACACAGGCTCAGACCAATTCCGATTGGTAAAAGGGCGTGTGGATGTTACAGGATGTGATGCAGAGATAGTTGTGAGGACTCCGGACGAGAAACAAGAGTTGCTCGTTGATCAACCCGTTGATGTTACAGGATCAACAAACACTAGATCAGACCAACTCCGGTTGGTAAAAGGGCAAGTGGATGTTACAAGATCATTGACTTCGAGCTCAAACCAACTCCGGTTGGTAAAAGGGAAAGAAGAAATGATCGACGAAAAGCAAGAAAAATCCGAGAAGGAAAGGAAGAAACAAATATTTCACCGAGGAACTCTGACTGATCATAAATTCGAAGACGAGTTACCTATATGGAGGCTATATGTAGATGGCTCATCTTGTACTACATGATGTGGCGCGGGGATAGTTTTGAGCACTCCAGATAAGGTCGATATAGAATACGCTTTGCGTTTCCAATTCAAAGCTTCCAACAATGAGGCTGAGTATGAGACCATGATTGCAGGACTTAGTTTGGCAAAAATTATGGAGGCGCAACAAGTCATTGTTTTCAGTGATTCTCAATTGATCATAAACCAAATGATGGGAGTATATGCAGTTAGAGGAGAATTAATGATCAGATATCATGCAAAGGCAAAGGAGCTGGTGTCAGAATTTGCCGCTATTCAGCTGGTTAGAATACCAAGAATGGAGAATGCGAGAGCAGACGCCCTAGCTCGACTAGCTTCAGCTACTCGCACCGAGCTACGACGAACAATCCCAATTGAAGTGTTAGCTGGTCGGAGCATAGATGAAGATCTGACGATGAACTTTATCACCCTTGATTTAGGACCATCTTGGATGGATTCCATCAGGGCGTATATCGAGGAGGGAGAATTTCCAATTGACAAGCTCGCTGCCAAAAAATTAAAGTTTAAAGCTGCTCGGTATGTATTAACTAATGGTGTTTTATATAGACGAGGAATTATGGCAGGTTTGCAGAGATGTGTACACCCCTCCGAGGTGAAAGAATTAATTGAAGAGATCCACGAAGGGTCTTGTGGAGCACATGTAGCAGGTCGGACGCTTTTACAAAGGGTAATGTCGCAAGGATACTACTGGCCGATGATGAGGGCTGATTGTATAACCTACGCCAAGAAGTGTGAAAAGTGCCAGCGCTTTTCCTCCATCCGAAGAACTCCACAAGCATTGTTGACACCCATAACTTCCCCTTGGACATTTGCCATGTGGGGAATTGACTTGGTTGGGCCACTGCCAACAACCCGAGGAAGGTTCAAGTACCTCGTCGTTGCAGTGGATTATTTTACTAAATGGGTAGAAGCTGAGCCACTCATTGGCATAACGTACGAGAAGGTGTACCAATTTGTTTGGAAGAACATCATTTGTCGATACGGTCTACCTCATGCCTTCATCACAGACCATGGAACACATTTTGATAACGAGGAGTTTGCCGCCTATTGTCATCAATCAAATATTTTGAAGGTCCACTCAGCACCAGGCCATCCTCAAAGCAATGGACAAACTGAAGTGACAAACAGAACGCTGCTAAATGGATTGAAGAAAAGATTGGATGATGCAAAAGCAAACTGGATCAACGAGTTACAATCAGTACTTTGGGGTTACCGAACTACTCCCCGAGTAGCAACTGGAGAATCACCATACATGCTGGCGTTTGGAAGTGAAGCTGTCATACCTGCCGAGTTGGGTCTTCTAACACACAGGGTACTGAATTTCAATTCCCCTGCCAGCGACTTAATGAGAAGACTGGATTTAGACATGCTCGAGGAAGTTCAAGAAGAAGCAGCCATTAGAAATGCTGCTTACCAGCAGCGAACAACTTTGTTCTACAACAAAAGGGTGAAGAAGTGCGACCTGAAAAAAGGAGACTATGTGCTGAAGAAAGTAATTCAAAAGCACAATAAGCTGGAAGCAAATTGGCATGGACCATACCGAGTTACAGAAGTTGTTCGACCAGGTACTTATCGAATAGCAACTCTATAGGGGGAGGAGTTCAAGAATGCATGGAACGCAGAGGACCTACGCAAGTATTATCAGTGATGTATATGTAACACAGTTCCATCAGTATGAATAAAATGAAGATATTCTGCTAAAGTCTCTCCTTTTATTGAGAATTTTTTGGGGAATACTAGTGCTACACACTACTCAGCAAAACTCGGCAAAGCTCAGACTGCTCAACAGCAAAATATTCCTAAAAATGCCAACTTCGGTTGGTTAGGAAATAAAATATTCCTAAAAATGCCAACCTCGGTTGGTTAGGAAACAAAATATTCCTAAAAATGCCAACTTCGGTTGGTTAGGAAACAAAATATTCCTAAAAATGCCAACTTCGGTTGGTTAGGAAACAAAATATTCCTAAAAATGCCAACCTATTTGGCTAGGAAACGAAATATTCCTAAAAATGCCAACCTGTTTGGCTAGGAAACGAAATATTCCTAAAAATACCAACCTGTTTGGCTAGGAAACAAAATATTCTCGCAAATGCCAACTTATGTTGGTCGAGAGGTAAGATTATTCCAGAAAGTGCAAAAGTTGCTAACTATGGCTGGTCGGGGATAAAAACCCACCAACTGTAGTTGGTCGACAAAGAAAATTTACCGACCTTGGTTGGTCGAAAACATTTAAGATAAAAGTCTACTAACTATGGCTGGTCGGAGATAAAAATCCACCATCTGTAGTTAGTCGACAAGCAAAATTTACCGATCTTGGTTGGTCGGAAACATTTTAAACAACATTTTTATACTCATTACTTTATTATTAAGTGATCGAGCAACAGTATTGATACTTGTAACTTTTTAATTGTTACTGAGTTGGTCGACAAACAACAAAATATTGTTTCTTTTTAACAGATATGCATAAATATAAAGTGTTTGACAATTACAAGACAATAGCAATCAATATTTGCAAACAAAAATGAAAGTCTTTCATTGAATTCAAAATAAATTACATTGATAATGAAATTACAGTTACATTAACATGTATGCTAACTATTACATCAAAAATTCCTATTCTACTGTGTGACACCCCGACTAATTAAACACCGGGTAGCTACTCCTTTATAAAATTAATTCAAAATGCCAAGTTGGCTCAGTTAATAGCATCACTGTCGAAAACGTTTTATTTTTACTAACCACCTAGAATTTAAAAAGTAAGTGCCAAATTTTATTAAATCTGATTAACATGCAACAGATGTAATGAATAACTAAATAACACCATTCACCATGCTGAAGTAAAACGGATAACCATCACAATATGTAAATAAA
Source organism: Sambucus nigra (assembly GCA_949130495.1). Lineage (NCBI taxonomy): Eukaryota > Viridiplantae > Streptophyta > Magnoliopsida > Dipsacales > Adoxaceae > Sambucus > Sambucus nigra. Next base: position 162,161,637 of record OX422220.1, on the reverse strand, counting down.
ACCTGGAGGAAAAACTCCTCAATACGAATCCCACAACTGATAAGTAAACTGAAATAAATAACTAAAACTGAATACTGAGCAATACATGCTAGAGTCTGAAAACTGAAATGTAAAAATGATGTCTCTAAATAGAAATGGGCAACATGCCCTACAACGGATAGATGGTGACTCTGGAATCCAAAAGATAGAAGCGTCTACATGCAAATCCCTGTAGCTTCCACAAGCAGCTACAGCTCGTCACCTGAATGAGTATCCTATGCTTGGTGTCCCTGTGGCTGGGCACCTAAAATGGTTTTACAAGAAAATATATTTGAAAGCAAATGGGTCAGAGCCCGAAAGTGGAAATCATTTTAAAAACCTGCAAGTGCTTTAAAAACATTTAAAACATTAAATGCAAAGTACATGTTAGGACGTGCACTCACATTAAATTCTCACCTCTCGACTAACTGTGCACTCCTAACGTAAGTACCCATCTATAACTACCCTTTCCACTAGCTGAGTGACAACGTAACTAGCTAGACTACCAAAGGTTCTACCCATTTTACTCGGTTCCAATTAACATAACAACGCTCGTAATTAAATAGAGGTTTAACGTAAACTCAGTTACTAAATATGCCATTGATATAATTATCAGTTAACTCGTTATATTCTCAAAACAATACCGTAATATTTTACAACATTAACATGAGGATTTCCATCGATTTAATGCATATTATTCACATCATAAATATACGATACAAGCACCCCGCAATCTAAGCTATGGTGCACACATACTCTGCTATCTATCCCGGTACATCACGTACATAAGGATCACATATTCCGAATCTCTCAGGAATAGTTCAGATAACACAAATCACAAATAGTGGAGGCGAACACAGTCACCATCACATGGGTCACGCACATACCTACGCTCCCATGGTCAACAGACTTATTAATATCATAATAAGTCTTTCTATGACCTATGTTCATCAAGGTACCAGTCTATATCCCCCCCGTAGGCACACAAGGATTAGAGGGTCCTAAGCGAACGCAACCTCCCGTGATAGCAAGTATGGTAGGTATGTCATACAAACAATCCATATACTAATACTAAGTAAACACATGTCTTAGTAATACCATATTTTAATCGTAGTACATATTGCACTCTCGTACTAACTATAATTATCACAATTAATGCTATTCCGGTTTGTAATTATACGCGCTATAATTCATCCTTACATCGTAGTAGACACTCACGTCTCAACCCAAATGGTTCTTAGAATATAACTCTCGTATATAGTTTACTCCTCTCAATAATCCAAAAGTCCCAAATCTAGCCTTACATCAATAAAGGAAGGTCACCTAAATCCTCGAACAAATTTAAGGGGCTCCAAAAATCGAAACAGTCCAAAAAGGGTCAAACTGTCAACTCGTTAGAAGTCTCGTTCGAACGAGGCTTCGAACGAGTTTGGACTGTCAGGTCGTTAGAAGTCTCGTTCGAACGAGGCTGTTCGAACGAGATCCCAGTTCGTTCGAACGAACTGACCCTTCTAACGATATCTCGTTCGAACGAGATATCGAACGAAAATCCCTACTCGTTAATAACGACTGGTCAACTCGTTAGAAGCTCGTTCGAACGAGTTCGTTCGAACGACTTGGGGCTGCTTCTAACGAGATGCCAGTTTCGGCCCAGAACTTCCCAAAAATCGTTTTTCACCATTTTTACTCCTCAAACCTCTTCTAAAATTCGTTCCCACAATATATTGAGTTCTCTAATCATACTCAAACATGTTAAGGGGCTATACTAACATCATTAAAGGGTTTAATATCTTCTAAACATCATTAAATCACAATTTCTACATTAATTCCCAATTTTCTTCAAGAACATAAACCCTAACTTTTTCTCATCATAAATTCCCAGATTTTAATTCATTTATACATCACCTAGATATGAAATCTCCGAAATTAAATCTCCCAACAATGTTTCTACATGCAAACCTATCCCAACATTCAATAATAACTTCAAATTTCATGGATTTTCTTTTAATCTTTCAAGAACAATCAAGATTCTTCAATATCTAACATGGAAAAGACATTCTTCGAATTTAAATGAAATAAAGTCACTTGCCTTGGTTTGATTTCTGAATTTGGTGTGGATTTGGTGTCGAATTTCTGCAGAATTCCTCTCTCTCTCTCCTTCTCCAAGCTTTCTTCTCCAAAAGGCTATGGTGGCTAGGGTTTGCTTTGGGGAAACTTATGAAAACCTAATTTGATAAACCTTCGTAGCTAGTTGGGTTAATAAGGGTTGGTTGGGGTCAATCCTTATCAGATTACAACTCTCAATTTTCGTCACTTTTAATTACCCAAAAATACCAAATTACTAAAATACCCTTTAAGTTACCGGTATGGCCTAAAAATACCCCGGGACCCAAACTATACCCCCGGCTAGTGTTTTCTGACTATCTCGACCCTTCCGGACGCGTTGGCGCACTCAAAACGACCATACGGATTATAGATTTTAAACTCACTTTTAATATCAAAATATTATACCGTGACGCGGCGGTCCCACGCGTCTCAACAAAATTTCCAAATTGCCGTATATAAATCTCACGACAAATTTTATAATACCAAATACATATATAATCATATATGTACATAATCAAATACCAATCGCATCATATTAGTATTTATAACCCGGATTAATTTCCAATTAATACGCATTTAATTAATTAATCCCAAAATAAATATAGCCAAAAGTACGGGGTATTACATACTTCCCCCCTAATAACTGAATTTCGTCCCGAAATTCGAAACTAGAAAGTACCTTCTAAAAACAGCTCTGGATAACGCTCGCGCATCTCATCCTCGCGCTCCCATGTGGACTCCTCGACATTGTGATGTCGCCACTGAACACGCACTAACGGGACTATCTTTGACCGCAGTTTCCTCTCGCTTCGGTCCAAAATCGCAATCGGCCCCTCCTCATAAGAGCTATCCGGCTGGAGATCGATGTCCTCCACAGCAATGTGAGAATGAGCCAAATTATCTCTAAGGTATTTCCTCAGCGAGGAAATATGGAACACGTCGTGAATCCGATGCAAATGCTCCGGTAACCCGAGTCTATACGCAACCGGTCCGATTCGCTCAATAATAGGAAACGGCCCCACATACCTCGGTGCCAACTTCCCCTTCTTCCCGAATCGCATAATCCCCTTCACCGGAGATACCCTGAGCAAAACCTGGTCCCCCACTTGGAATTCCCTGAAAAATCTCTTCGCATCAGCATAACTCTTCTGCCTGTCTTGAGCTACCCGTATGCGACTCCGAATCAACTCAATCCTTGCCGAAGTATCCTGAATCACTTCCGGCCCAAGTAGTTTGTTGTCCCCCATCTCCAACCAACATGCTGGGGAACGACAAGGCCTACCGTACAATGCCTCAAACGGAGCCATGCCAATCGTGAACTGATAGGAGTTGTTGTAAGCAAACTCCACCAGTGGGAGGTACTGTTCCCATCCACCCCCGAAGTCAATAATGCACATGCGTAGCATGTCTTCCAACATCTGATTGGTGCGCTCTGTCTGCCCATCGGTCTGCGGATGATAAGCCGTACTCAACCGCAATTCCGTGCCCATGGCCTCCTGGAAACTCTCCCAAAACCTCGAAACAAATATCTTGTCTCTGTCAGACACGATATTCAGGGGCACACCGTGAAGTCTCACAATCTCTGAAATGAAGAGTTGGGCATACTGACCCGCAGTGTAATCAGTCCTAACGGGTAAAAAGTGAGCGACCTTGGACAACCTGTCCACAATTACCCAAACGGAGTCGTGGCCCCTCTGCGACGTAGGCAACCCCGTGATAAAGTCCATGGATATGCTCTCCCACATCCACACCGGAACCTCCAATGGCTGTAGCAATCCTGCTGGTCTCTGATGGTCCACTTTTACAAGTTGACAAGTGGCGCATTTCGAGACAAACTCAGCGATATCTTTCTTCATACCGCTCCACCAATATTGCCGTCTCATGTCTTGGTACATTTTGTCCCCTCCGGGATGTACCGCGAACCGTGAGCCGTGCGACTCTGCCATCACATCGTGTCACAATTCTTCCCCTTCCGGAACCACCAATCTCCCATTGAAGCGTAATCCCCCGTCTGAGCTAACGGTATAGGACTCGGCTCCCTCTGCTAGCAATCGAACTATCTGCTCCTGACAGAACGTGTCATTAGCCTGTGCCCGTACTACCTTTGTGACAATCTGCGGTGTAACAGTCATCACAGACATGAAAGATCGGGCCACTGCATCCTAGTGTCCCAATTCCTTCCACTTAGCTTTCCACACCTCTGCCACCTCATCTGCTGGCCTGCGGCTCAACGCGTCTGCTACCACGTTAGCCTTACCCGGGTGGTACTGGATGTCGAACTGGTAGTCTTTCACAAATTCAAGCCACCTACGCTGCCGCATATTCAATTCCTTCTGCGTGAATAGATACTGTAGTGACTTGTGGTCCGTGAACAGCTGAAATTTCTCCCCCAAAAGATAGTGCCTCCAAATCCGTAAGGCAAATACCACTGCCGCCAACTCCAAATCATGTGTGGGGTAATTCTTCTCATGAGGCTTAAGCTTACGGGAAGCATAAGCTATGGCCTGTCTCTCCTGCTGCAACACACCTCCCAGTCCTTGCAAAGACGCATCGGTGTAAACCAAATACTCAACTCCCGGTCTCGGCAATGCTAACACAGGTGCTGAGGTCAATTTGTCCTTCAACTCATCGAATGCCAACTGACAAGCATCACTCCAGATATATGGCACACCTTTACGAGTAAGATGTGTCAAAGGACCTGCTATCTCCGAGAAACCCCGAATAAATCTCCTGTAGTATCCTGCTAAGCCCAAGAAACTACGAATCTCTGTTGGTGTCGTGGGCTGTCCCCACTCCCTCACCGCTGATACCTTCACCGGATCGACAGATATTCCCTGATCGGAAATAATGTGACCCAAGAACTGGACCTCCTTCAGCCAAAACCCGCACTTCTCATATTTTGCATACAGCTCGTTCTGACGAAGTGTCTGCAAAACCTGCCTCAAATGCTCGGCGTGCTCCTCCTCTGTCTGAGAGTAGACCAGAATGTCATCAATGAAGACAATGACAAACTGATCGAGGAAATCTCTGAACACCCTGTTCATCAAGTCCATAAACACTGCTGGAGCATTGGTCAAGCCGAAAGGCATAACCCGAAACTCATAAGAACCATATCTCGACAAGAACGCAGTCTTCGAGACATCCTCCTCCCTGATACGCAACTGGTGGTATCCCGACCTCAAGTCAATCTTCGAGAAGAAAGAAGCTCCTCTCAACTGGTCGAATAAGTCATCGATTCGAGGCAACGGATACTTATTCCGTATCGTGACCTTATTCAACTCTCGGTAGTCCACGCACAATCTCAGTGAACCATCCCTCTTCTTCACAAACAAAACTGGAGCGCCCCAAGGTGAGGTACTCCTGCGAATAAAGCCCTGCCCTAACAGCTGCTCTATTTGATCCCGTAACTCTCGCATTTCAGCCGGAGCCATACGGTACGGTGCACGTGCTATAGGTCTCGTACCCGGTAGCAAATCAATAACGAAATCTATCTCTCGACTCGGTGGTAAGCCTGGTATCTCCTGAAACACATCTGAATACTCCCTGACAACCGGGATCGAATCCAAAGGAATCACAACCTCCTTAGAGGTATCCTCCTCTATGTAATACAGATGAGCGGTCGATCCTCCCTCTGGGCGAGGCATCGCCACTATAAACATCTCCTGCCCCGGAATGGCAAAAACAATGCTCCCGCTGAAGCAATCAATCATGGCCCTATATGCTACGAGCCAATCCATACCGATGATCACATCGTGAACATGCATGTCTAACACTAACATGTCCGCAGGCAATACCAAACCACCAACCTCTACCCCGACTCCCCGGCATATAAAGAAAATAAGTGACCCATTCCCTAATAGTGAGTCGACACACGTCACTGTGCTCTCTGCCGTAGCTAACAATCCTAAAGCTTTCGCGAAGTGTGTAGCAATAAAACAGTGTGTAGCACCCGTATCAAATAACACCCGACCCATAGTGCCATGGATAGGAAACGTACCCTCGATCGCGGGCGGTGCCTGTGGAACTGCAGCCTGGTGAACGTTGTAGACACGTCCATACTGTAGCTGCCCCTGCTGAGCTGGGACTGCTGGAATGGGTGGCAATGCTGCCATCTGTGGCGGTGCAGGAAGAGCGGCGGGAAACATAGGTCTCTGTGGCTCCTGGCGAGCACCCTGCTGCTGCTGCTGTGGGGCCCTGCCCCTATCAGGACAATCCTGCTTCTTATGGCCAGTCTTGCCACAAGTAAAGCACTTCCCTGGGAAGTTCCCTCCCCTCTGCCCCTGCTGTCCCCGGCCCTGGTGGCCGTTACCATTCCTCCCTTGGCCCTGCTGGCCCTGATGAAATTGCTGCCCATTCTGCCCCTGTTGGCCCTGATGGCCCTGGCGGAAACCTCCCTGTCCCTGCCTGTAGTTCCCTGACCGGAACCTCTTATTGTCCCCCTGCTGGGTACCCTGCTCAGTCTATCTCTGCCCCTGACCGGTTTGTGCCCCGCTGGCACCATGTCCTCCAGTCCTACCCTGATGGCTAGACTCCCCTGACCGCTTGCCCTCGGCCATATGAAAACGGTGGTCCTGGCAGTGTAGTAATGCAGCGTTAACCACATCAGAATACGTGGCCAACGATAGGTTCCCAAGCAGATGCTGCCGGATTCTCCAATTCAACCCATCAGTGAACTTCTCTATCTTCTTCTTCTCTGTTGGAATCTCGTCTGGTACGATATTCAACAGGTTAGTGAACTCGGCCTCATACTCGGCCACTGTCTTGCCCTCCTGCTTCAAACTCATCAGTTTCCTCCTCATCTCTGTATGAACTGCGGACGGAAAATACTTGCGGTCGAACCGCACCCAGAACTCCTGAATCGTGAGGATATCCCTCTCCTCCGCAGTGGTGATAGACTCCCACCACTGTAGTGCAGATCCCACTAGCTTGAAAGTAGCTAGCACCTGTTTCTGAACGTCAGTGCACTCATGCATCCTCAAATGCCTCTGTATGTCCTTCCTCCATTGGCTCGAGACTACCACATCAGAGCTACCGGCAAACTCTGGCGGATGCGCTTTTTGAAAAGCGTCACGTACACGCTCCCAAGCAGACGGGAATGCATTAACCTGAACTGGCGCGGCAACCGGCGCCTGTGGTGGTGCCTGCTGAACAACGGCAATCGCGGCATTCACCGCTTGAGCTACTATAGCTGCAACCTCAGCGGCGCTCAACATGCCCTGAACTGGAGCGGGCTGGGGTTCGGGCACTGCATTCCTGGGAACTCGTCGTGCACGTCGTGGAGGCATCTGAAATAAGAACAAAGTTTATAAGTTCACGGTTTATAAACTTAAAATAGCTGAAGAACGAAGCATACACAAAAAGAATACAACAGTCCTAAAATATAGGGCTCTATATCAAAGAAACGTAGAGGAAACATAATAATCGTACAGATCCTAAAGGACACTAGAACCTGATGCTCTGATACCACCTGTGACACCCCGACTAATTAAACACCGGGTAGCTACTCCTTTATAAAATTAATTCAAAATGCCAAGTTGGCTCAGTTAATAGCATCACTGTCGAAAACGTTTTATTTTTACTAACCACCTAGAATTTAAAAAGTAAGTGCCAAATTTTATTAAATCTGATTAACATGCAACAGAAGTAATGAATAACTAAATAACACCATTCACCATGCTGAAGTAAAACGGATAACCATCACAATATGTAAATAAAACCTGGAGGAAAAACTCCTCAATACGAATCCCACAACTGATAAGTAAACTGAAATAAATAACTAAAACTGAATACTGAGCAATACATGCTAGAGTCTGAAAACTGAAATGTAAAAATGATGTCTCTAAATAGAAATGGGCAACATGCCCTACAACGGATAGATGGTGACTCTGGAATCCAAAAGATAGAAGCGTCTACATGCAAATCCCTGTAGCTTCCACAAGCAGCTACAGCTCGTCACCTGAATGAGTATCCTATGCTTGGTGTCCCTGTGGCTGGGCACCTAAAATGGTTTTACAAGAAAATATATTTGAAAGCAAATGGGTCAGAGCCCGAAAGTGGAAATCATTTTAAAAACCTGCAAGTGCTTTAAAAACATTTAAAACATTAAATGCAAAGTACATGTTAGGACGTGCACTCACATTAAATTCTCACCTCTCGACTAACTGTGCACTCCTAACGTAAGTACCCATCTATAACTACCCTTTCCACTAGCTGAGTGACAACGTAACTAGCTAGACTACCAAAGGTTCTACCCATTTTACTCGGTTCCAATTAACATAACAACGCTCGTAATTAAATAGAGGTTTAGCGTAAACTCAGTTACTAAATATGCCATTGATATAATTATCAGTTAACTCGTTATATTCTCAAAACAATACCGTAATATTTTACAACATTAACATGAGGATTTCCATCGATTTAATGCATATTATTCACATCATAAATATACGATACAATCACCCCGCAATCTAAGCTATGGTGCACACATACTCTGCTATCTATCCCGGTACATCACGTACATAAGGATCACATATTCCGAATCTCTCAGGAATAGTTCAGATAACACAAATCACAAATAGTGGAGGCGAACACAGTCACCATCACATGGGTCACGCACATACCTACGCTCCCATGGTCAGCGGACTTATTAATATCACAATAAGTCTTTCTATGACCTATGTTCATCAAGGTACCAGTCTATATCCCCCCCGTAGGCACACAAGGATTAGAGGGTCCTAAGCGAACGCAACCTCCCGTGATAGCAAGTATGGTAGGTATGTCATACAAACAATCCATATACTAATACTAAGTAAACACATGTCTTAGTAATACCATATTTTAATCGTAGTACATATTGCACTCTCGTACTAACTATAATTATCACAATTCATGCTATTCCGGTTTGTAATTATACGCGCTATAATTCATCCTTACATCGTAGTAGACACTCACGTCTCAACCCAAATGGTTCTTAGAATATAACTCTCGTATATAGTTTACTCCTCTCAATAATCCAAAAGTCCCAAATCTAGCCTTACATCAATAAAGGAAGGTCACCTAAATCCTCGAACAAATTTAAGGGGCTCCAAAAATCGAAACAGTCCAAAAAGGGTCAAACTGTCAACTCGTTAGAAGTCTCGTTCGAACGAGGCTTCGAACGAGTTTGGACTGTCAGGTCGTTAGAAGTCTCGTTCGAACGAGGCTGTTCGAACGAGATCCCAGTTCGTTCAACGAACTGACCCTTCTAACGATATCTCGTTCGAATGAGATATCGAACGAAAATCCCTACTCGTTAATAACGACTGGTCAACTCGTTAGAAGCTCGTTCGAACGAGTTCGTTCGAACGACCTGGGGCTGCTTCTAACGAGATGCCAGTTTCGGCCCAGAACTTCCCAAAAATCGTTTTTCACCATTTTTACTCCTCAAACCTCTTCTAAAATTCGTTCCCACAATATATTGAGTTCTCTAATCATCCTCAAACATGTTAAGGGGCTATACTAACATCATTAAAGGGTTTAATATCTTCTAAACATCATTAAATCACAATTTCTACATTAATTCCCAATTTTCTTCAAGAACATAAACCCTAACTTTTTCTCATCATAAATTCCCAGATTTTAATTCGTTTATACATCACCTAGATATGAAATCTCCGAAATTAAATCTCCCAACAATGTTTCTACATGCAAACCTATCCCAACATTCAATAATAACTTCAAATTTCATGGATTTTCTTTTAATCTTTCAAGAACAATCAAGATTCTTCAATATCTAACATGGAAAAGACATTCTTCGAATTTAAATGAAATAAAGTCACTTGCCTTGGTTTGATTTCTGAATTTGGTGTGGATTTGGTGTCGAATTTCTGCAGAATTCCTCTCTCTCTCTCCTTCTCCAAGCTTTCTTCTCCAAAAGGCTATGGTGGCTAGGGTTTGCTTTGGGGAAACTTATGAAAACCTAATTTGATAAACCTCCGTAGCTAGTTGGGTTAATAAGGGTTGGTTGGGGTCAATCCTTATCAGATTACAACTCTCAATTTTCGTCACTTTTAATTACCCAAAAATACCAAATTACTAAAATACCCTTTAAGTTACCGGTATGGCCTAAAAATACCCCGGGACCCAAACTATACCCCCGGCTAGTGTTTTCTGACTATCTCGACCCTTCCGGACGCGTTGGCGCACTCAAAACGACCATACGGATTATAGATTTTAAACTCACTTTTAATATCAAAATATTATACCGTGACGCGGCGGTCCCACGCGTCTCAACAAAATTTCCAAATTGCCGTATATAAATCTCACGACAAATTTTATAATACCAAATACATATATAATCATATATGTACATAATCAAATACCAATCGCATCATATTAGTATTTATAACCCGGATTAATTTCCAATTAATACGCATTTAATTAATTAATCCCAAAATAAATATAGCCAAAAGTACGGGGTATTACATACTGGTCTCTTCCCCTCTTCTTTTGACACAGATTCCTCGCCAGCAGGCGGATCATTTAAAGACAGAGGAGAGTTGATGAAGTTGAGATCCTTCAACATCCTGACATTCATCACGGATGGTCGATCTAAGAGATGCTCGGGATGAGATACCTCGATTTGAGAATGTAAATTGTAGTCACCGAGATACTTTGAAATTAAGCTCCGAGGAATGGCCCGAGCAGGGATCCAATCCATGTCCAAATTGTATGGTGGCATAGGCAAGTCGAGCAACCGGATCATGGTAATCCCACAGATAATGACCTTGTTCGAGCTTCAGCACACCTAAGGCATTCAGCCAGCCTTGCTTGTAGCCCTCATTGTTGGCATTCTGGATACGATCATCCAAGTGGAATAGTGCTTCGTTGTATCCAGCCATCCAGAACTCCCTGGGCTGTTTGTGGAATTGATATGTTAGCCTTTCTAGCTGCTCGTGGAGATTCTTGATGAAAAGCTCCTTATTCTCCAAGACTGACTTCTGCGCAGAGAGCTGTTTTTCCAGGTCCCTAATCTTTTTTGACATATCAGACAACGCCTGGTTCTTCGCCATTAATTGGAAATCCTGGTTCTCTAAGGCAGACTGAGTCCTCTGTTCCTCGACAAGAACCCGAGCTGCTCTGTCTCGTCCCCGAGGAGCTCTTGCTCGGCCACGAGAAGATGAAGAGGTGCCAGAGCTCTTCAAAGTCTCCAACTCGTCCCTCAACTTGGCGTTCTCAACCTCTAAGAACGAAAATCCCTCGTCGGTCACTGGGATCAAGGCACTAGAAGTGGAAGCTGCAGACTTTAATTGTGACAGCTCCTTTTGCAGGTTGTTGTTTTCCTTTTCCAGCAACTCAGCAATCTGTCTACATTCTTCGACCTCACCTCTCAAGGTTCTCTCTCTTACATCGTACCCAGCAAAAAGCTTCTCGTAGCCCTTGTCGGCAATGATTTGCTTGTACTTCTTCTCGTACCCCTCATACAACAAAGCGGTGGATTCTTTTTATTGAAGCTGAAGGTCCTCGAGGGTGCTTTGAAGATCCTCGATCATTTCATAATAAGCAACGTTATTGGCTACAGCCCGATCAAGCAGACACTTCAGATATTGATATGCTTCCACTGCCTGTTCTGAAGCATCCTGGCCAAGGATGTCGACAACTTTTGCAGCACTCAGGTCTGTGTGACTAGCCTTAAAGTACTCATTACATTGTCGCAACAACTTTGTATCATGGGCAGATAGCAGTTCCATCCTAGCCAGAAACTAGCAGAGAAAGAAGAGCAATCATCAATAAGAAGAATAAGCAGAGTATGAATGAAAGATAGACAATAGTATGCAAAAAAGTTCAAGTTTTATTAGATCATAGTTTAGAATTACATCTTCTGGGTTACATTTGATAAAGAGAAACAAAATGAAGAGAAGCAAAATAAAGAGAAACCCGAACAACACTACACCTTTTCCTTATCTCCCAAAACCTTCTCGGGAGGTTGGGATGAAGAGGTAGGTTGCTCGGAGGGAAGGGATAGTTGCTCGGGGAGAATAGGTAGTTGCTCGGAGGAAGAAATGATTTGCTGATTTTCCTCGGCAGCAGGCTTGATGGCTAGGGCATGATCTCCCATCACCATAGAAGACTCTTCGGAGGTAGCTTCGTCTCTTCTAACTCTTCTGGAGTTGGAGGGGGACCAGGGATATGTCTCTGGAAGAGCTCGGAAGACTCGTCGACCTTCATCTCCTGAAGGGCAGCGACCCATCCATCCCTAAAGTATTTGAGACTGCCATAGTCCACTTGCGACACCATGGCAGCCAACCCCTTATTCCACCCCTTGTCCCAGCCAGAGCTGAAGGACTTCTTCACAGCCATCTTCCTCTTGGTCTTCTCCAAGGCAAGTTTTTTGGATAGTAAGTCATCAACAGCTTTCAATTTTTGCTCAGCTTCCTCCTTCTGCCGACCTACTTCCCGAAGTTGAACCAACTCCTCCTCGGCAGCCTTGAGTTTATCTTCAAACTCTCCTGCAGTTTTGAGCCTCTCCTCAAGCTCCTTGGAGGCATCAACAGCCTGAGCTTTTTCTTGCTCGCAGGAGGCAATCTTTTTCTCCCAGACAGCTTTGTCATCAGCATATTTCTGGCGAGAATCTGCCAGAGACTTGGTAACTTCTTCCAGAGCTCCCTCCACACTGGACGAGGAGCAAGAAGCCTTAATCGCTTCATCCTTCTTCAGGATTATATTGAAGCAGCTCGTCAACTGTGAACAGAAAAAGAAAGCAAGTTAGAAACATAAATGACAAAGGAAATATAAAAAGTTGAAAGTAAGAAGACTTACAGAAGCAAGGTGACGAGCAGCTAGTGAGGTGACCATGTTCCGAGTAAGGTTTTCTTCAGTACCTTGGACCTTGGGAATGATCGAGGACTTTACCGATCTCATTGCAGAGCTCAGGGGAACAAAAGTTGGAACCCCAGTTCCAGTAACTGGGGGCTGAGTGATGGTATCAGCCAAATTGACCAAGGAGCTTTTCTTCAGCCTCCTCGGGGGAACAGGTACAGATTCAACTAAGGAAGAACCCTTGGTCGGTGATATCACAATCACCTCTCCAGGAGCAGCAGACCTGCTCGGAGCCACTGCGGGCTTCTCGACAACTTTAACAGGAGCACCTGGTGGAGCTGCATCAGTCTTCTTTGTCCCCTCGGGACATCAATCCTACTCCTTTTTACCTCCCCAGAACCGGAGGCAGTTTTCTCAAATAGGGTAGGAGGTCTTCTCTTCTTCATCCTTTCACTTAAAGGAATATGGGATTCAGGCGATGAGTTTGTGGAAGCTGGTACTGGCTCTGATTCACTTATCACTGGACGAGCAGTGAAAGAAGTGGTGTAGCTCTTGTACTGCAACAGATACGAAGCTGATCTAATGTGCTCGTCGGCAACACTTTGATGCAGACCCCAGATAAGTTTCAAATGCCTTATATTGACATCTGCATCTTTTGGGCACTTTCTCTTGCTATCAACTGCAAATAAATAAACATTGTTATCAGTGGCACATTTTATCAAACACAAAAGAAACATGATTTCAAAATAAATAAAATAAAATAAAAATAACCTATCCCATTGCCATAAGGAGGGCATCTGGGACCCTGGTAAACCTCATCTCCAGCTAATGGAGGGTGTTGCCAATTTTTTATGACAACCCCGTGTTCAAAATAATCCCTATTGGCATCAGGGAGATTGACTACTAAGGCTCTATTTAAAAATCTAGTTTTTAAATAAAAAATATTATCATTAACTGTCCATCTATAGCAGTACATGATTTCTGGAATTCCTATTCGAGTTCCATGAATTTGATTTAACTTATGCACCCCATTAACTATTCTCCATGTGTTGGGGGCTATTCGTGCAGGAACAACGTCAAAGTACTGACAGAATTCCAGACACAAGGGATTTTCTGGAAAAGAAAATCCACACTCAGCAAAAAAGAGACTGGGAAACCAATGTCCCTCAGCTAAATGGAAGTAATTAGAAGGCTCAGAAAGCTCTTCCAAAACAACCCATGAGGGAATGGAGAAATCAGAACGAAACTTCTCAAGAGACTCAACAGGGTAAACCATGGTGAATAAAGAAATGAAGAAGAAGGAAAAAGATCTTACAGGAAAATAATGGATCTGCTGACAACGAACGACGGAAAAGATGAACGCACAAGAGAGTAGGAAGAGACGACGTAAAACTCGAAGATAAAAATTTAAAAGGTAGAAGACGATGGGAGCGTCTGTGAAGTTTAAATACCTTGCCTTGGGAAATGGTGAAATAATGATTACAAAAAAGGATGATTACGTTACCGGCGGCTAAAAAGATGAAAAGTGGCGGGGGAATCAAAGTGGACAACAACGGCTAAAAAGATGAAAAGTGGCGCGGGAATCAAAGCGGACAACAGCGACTAAAAAGACGAAAAGTGACGTGGGAATCGAAGCACGCAGAAAAGTCCAAAAAAGCATGATTCTACGAATTGGGAAGGAGAAATAAATACAAGGGAAACGCTCCTAAAAATCAGGAAGACTATTTAAAGCTACCATATTCCGAGAAAGAATGTTCCATACTCCTCAAATTTCGAACTATGAAACATTGGGGGCTTCTGTTGATACCAAATTTAATCTGCTGACATGGACCAATCATATGAAGACACGTGGCTATCTACATGGCAACAACAAACACTTACGAGGAACCCACGCGCTCCGAGGAACAAGACTACAACGAAGAAGACTAGTTCCCCGAGGAACTCACAAGCTCCGAGGAACAATGCCTCTCCGAGGAACTCTTGAGTACCGAGAAGCTTAGGCAGTCCGAGCAACTCAGGCGGTCCGAGCTGCATATCGAATAAAGCATTAATAGCGGGATAATAAACAGTTCAACTGATTCATTAAATGCTTATCATTCAGACGCACACGCAAAGAGGGGATTAAATGTATTACCCTTTCATATGTATATCATTTAATGTATTACCCTTTCACATTACAGCCTCAGGGCTATAAATACGTTGTACAATCCTCATTGTAAAGGGGGACCTGGAACCGGAATCCAGAGTGGAATTTCTTGATAGAACTTATAATCGAGAATTCCCAAACACTCAGCAATAAAGTAACAGTGGACGTAGGCCATTCTTATAAGGCTGAACCACTTTAAAATTCTTTGTCTCATTTATTTATTTGTGATTGAATTATTAGAGTGATCTAATTTTTTACATCAACAACATCCTGATGAGAAAAACTTAAAGATTTGAAGTTGAAGATTTTGAAAAAAAGTTTTAGAGTTACATGTTTAGTACCTTTTCAGTTTTTGGGGTTCATGGGAGGGTATTAGATTTGTATAGACATTTTGATTTGATAATTTGGATATTTTTATTTTGTACCGACATAGACATAGGGGGAGATTTGTAAGGACGTTATTTTATTGTCCTGTTTACATTTGAGTATGTCGTATACCACTACAACTGTCAAAGACTTATTCAAGTTCAATCATGCCTCAAGACGGATTTGAATATCAGAGTTCATTAACATTCAAACCTCCGTGAGGTTAATTTTGGTAAGGTTATGTTTTTATACCTTAACAGTTCACTTAGAGTGTTGGGATGATTTTTTAAAAAAAATTCCAAATGTTGGAGCGGAGTTTTTCGTCCAAAATATTTTTCTAAGTGTTGAGGCGGACTGGAATAAAAAATTAATTTTTCTCTCCGATCGTTTGAGCGACTGAGCCATGACGTTCAAGCGACAATGGCTGTCGCACGATGTCACGTTCTAGTGACATCATGCCTCATTCGAGCGACTGTTTTTTCTTTTGAGCGAGCTGCAGACTAAATTTTTCTATAAATTCTTTTGTCCAGTTTCGTTTTTCTTCAGAAGACCTGTGAATTTTAGTCCTGCGAAACTCCTTTGGCAGAAAATTTTGTCTTCTCAATTTAAGTGTTTTATCCTTTGTTTTCCATTAACAAATCATCCCAATCTTTATGTGAATTGTTTTAGAACCCAGGAACACAATTTTTTTAAGTTTTTTTCTTGTACAGAAGATCTATAATGCTAATCTAGGTGCCACTTGAGTGAGGTACTGGGCTGACGTGACTGTGTGTCAAAGGGAGTACTCATGGGTTCGTGTGGAGTTGCTATGGAATTTTATTGCTGATTTAGGTTACGGCGTATGTGGGTTTACTGCGGTTAATCCATTACAAGTTTCACTTGTAATCATTATGAGTTTTATTTGTGAAATAAAAGGTGTTATCCGAAAGGATTTTTTTCCTAAAATCCAATCAGCAATTTATTTATGAGTGTTTGATTTATCCACGCGTAGTTGCATGTTTTAGGGCTGAATAAAATTGGGTTAAAATTGGCACCGATTAAATAAGGTTAACTTGAAAATTTGCGAATTTGGTTTAGTTAGTATCACACATACATTGTTACACCTTTGGGCAATGGATTTTTGGATTTGGGGCATAAACAAGAGAGAGGAGAGTGTTGGGGGGGGGGGGGGGGGCATTCCAACACTTCTCCATTAACTTTTCTCTCTCTCTCTAGCTCTTAAAGCTTCTCCACCACTAATTAACATCCACCACGCTAGAACCACCACCCCTCCAACCTAAGACACCATATTTACCTTATATTCTACCACATTTAATCCTATAAAAACCCTTACACACCACACGTTAGTCAAGTTATCATTTTATGGAGATGTTATTGGGGGTTGTTTGGAGAAGAAATGAGGAAGATTGATGGAGTTTGAAAGGGCTTTTCAAGGTGCAAGCTAGTTGTACTCGACAACTTCTGTAAGTCCACCTTAGGAGGTGGTATCTTGTCATCATCTTCTTCCTCTTCCATCCATTTTAGAGCTTCATTGAGGTGGAAGACTCTACTCTTTAAGTTTAAGAACTCTGTATCGTTAGTATTTGGCCACGTATATAGAGTTTTAATAGTAGAATGGATGTATATAAAAGGTTATTTTCTCAAGATTTATGTAAAATGGTTTTACAAATGGTCTTAAGGTTTTGAGAAAATGATATATTTTCAAGAAAACTTAGCGCTAAAATGTATTGGAATAATATTTATTATGTTGAGATATCTTTTAGACAAAGTCTTGAAGTTTTCTTGAAAAAATAGAATTTTGTGAAATTAGACATTAATTCAAGTTTTGAAGAACAAAAATGTCTTTTGGTCTCGAAAAGCATGTTTTTGCAAGTGTAATGAAATGTCTTAAATAAATTATGTGTTATACTCATTTTCTTAGATTTTTGAACTTAAAATCCCTCTTCCTATGTATATAATAAACTTGTAGTAGTTTGGCAATGAGCACATGGACGAGTATAGTTAAGGTTTTTAATGAGTTTTAATCTGAAATAAAGAAAATAAAAATTTCATCCCTTTATGTGTTTAACAAATGTGAAAAATATGATCAGTTTATATTTTAAAGACTACATGCGTTAATAAAGGAAAATGTTGTTTTTCTTATAAAGTAGTCTTTAAAATGCCAAATTATTCCTTTGATAAAGAAAGTAATGAAATAAAGAGATTTCAACTTGAGAAGTGTATTACTCCAAATTGTTAAAGAAGTGTTAGTGAGTTAAAAGCATTTAAGAAGTTAGTGTGTGTAACTTAATAATATTTTTGAAAATGGTGAAGAATGCAAGTTTGGAAATAAATGGCCAAAATGGTAATTTTATGTAAAGTAGAACATTTTTCTGAAATAAAAATATTATAAAAGGTGTCACACTAAATGGTCCTAAAAGATAGTGATTTTCGAGATGAAATCAACATAAATGTGTAACACAAATATAGGGCGTGATTCTCGGGATTTTAGCTTTGACCGATAAAAGTGAAATAATGTGGACATTTGTAAAATATTTAAACACATTGAAAAGGACTCAAATGTGATCTGTAATAATTAAAAAGGGGGGGCTCAGAGCCTTGGGATGAAAGACCCAAAATCACTAGCAAAGCATATGGTAGCATAGCTGACGGTGTGGAGCCCGTTAAAGTACGCAGTGTGGTAAATTCTGAGAAAAGGATAATGAGAAAAGTGGAACATAATAAAGAAATTGGTTGTGCTAAGATATTGGAAAAATACAACCTTTGTGAAACGAAATTGATAAATATTCTTGTTTTTTATAGGGTAATTTGGACAAGAAATATGATAATGACTAATTTCAAGTAAAGTGTGAGTTAATGACACAAGTGGAATTATTAATGGGTAATCAAGCAATCTAAGATAGTTTTAACCGTAATTAACACAAGTGTGCATTGTGAATGGTTTTTAAAATGAAAACAAGTACTTTCTAACATCGTGTGTGTGTGTGTGCGTGTGTGTGTGTGTGTGTGTGTGTTGAAGGGTGTTTTTTAAGGAAAGTACTAAAGTTGATTTGGTGTGATTAAATGAAAATCTCGATAAATGAAGTGTTTTTCCTAAGAAAATAATATTTTATTTCAGTATTTAACCAGGTGTGTTCAATAAGGGAAATTGATGATAAGTTAAGTAATAAGGGGCAAGAAGGGTTCTTTGTAAGATTAATGAAATTTTAATCAAGTCAAGTAATATTTTTTAGAATAAAATTCGATTCATGCATTAGTGTATGTGTGTGTGTGCATGTGTGTGTGTATACAATATTTACATGTGCTCGTAGGTGTTACGTTATAGAGTCTATTTTTTGTCGTTCAATTTTATATTGCATTGTTGTATTTCTCACTGGGCATTCGGCTCATTCCCTTACTTTGTTATGGTAGATTGTACGTGATTTCGTGTTTTGAGAGCATTATACATGTAAGTATTCTATTTATTTCACGCTAGTAGCTTTGAATGCTTTAATTTGGGGAACGCTTCCCAGGAGTCCCACATGCAGCTTGATATAAATTAAAATTGCATGCTAAATAAGTGAAATGTTAACTAAATAAAACTGAACTAGCAATATTATTTAGGTTGTATCATTGCACTTCATACCTAACGTTTGGGTCGGATCGGGTTAATCCACGGGTAACCCCTAAATTTGGGCTTGGGTGTTACAATTGATATCAGATCACAAGGTTCAAGGTTCCTTTCGGGAGTGACATTATGAGGTCGGTAGTGGCTCCTTAACATCGATGTTGGTTTTGGGTCGGTCACACTAGACAGGTGACGGTTTCAATTCATCTTCTCGACTATGGAGTTAAGGAGATTAGCATGACGAGGAATTCATTGCCAAATAGCAGGTGGCTAAGTTATCTGCCATTAATAGTTCTCGGCGCTTCTGATTTAGATGTGTTAGAAACTTGCGAGTGTCTGCATTGGCCATTAGTGGCAACACTATGTTCTCTAATGTGAGATTCTTTTTGTCAACCCTTAATGTGAGAGGCATGTTAAGGTGTTAATAATGGTAAATAACATCCATTGAATTAGAGATGTAAGTTACTTAAAGTCAACTGTGGATTAGGTGATTAAGGTGGGATGTCTGATTTTATTACAAGGACACATTAGGTATATTGGTTAGGTACTTGCGGGTGGTTAATAATGATGATGTGATTAGGCAAACTTGATCCTTAGGGTAGTGTCATGTCTTAATCATTTGACAATTCGGTAGGCATGTAGATCCATGTTGGTCATTAATTGAGGATGTGTACTCAGGACATAGTTGATTAGATGCTATCATTATAGATGAGTGCCTTAGTAATTATCAATTAATGGATGTGTATCATAAGCTATGATGTGAGATTCAAGTCATTGGCAATAAGTGTGTTACACATATAATGATAATGATTTGAAGTGACATAGGAGTAAACCATAGGTAGCCTTATATGATGTGGTTTTGGAGAATATGATGGGACAATTGATGAATAGGATCCCTTATGGTATCAGTAGTGTGGACTTAGAGGCTTATAGGTTGTACACGACGTCATGTATCCTGCCATAATCCATAGTAGCATTAGAGTTAAGTTTAATACGTTGTATATATCATTAGTCGTTTAAAAGGAAGTCCTTGGAGTATCCTTGTGACTTATTGCATGTGGTGTCCTTGGGAATTGGAGTCGACGTGTTGTGACGCCTTAAGGTGTTCAGTGATTATAGTTCTCCATGTGGAGACTTGTAGGCTAGTATTCTTGTTAGTATCTAATAGTTATGGGATGGATATTGGGAAATCGGTAGAGTGTACCAACTATAAGAGGATCATAGGTGATGAAATCCGGTCAGGTCTTTGGTGATAATTACATTGAGGTATGCTTGGTGTCCTTAGGGAACCGATTTAGTTCGGTATTATTGAGTACAAGTGTTCAAGTGATGTTTGTATTGAGGGCCATGTGATGATCACAAGTTATTGGTTAAGTTCAAAGGAGTCTAGTCATGTAGTCCTTGGTGAGGTCATCCAATTTGGTATAAATAGGTGATGCAACCTTTTAAGGGAAATTGGAGATTAATGTTATGATTGTGCATGATGCTCGTTTGTCATGTGATGACTAATCGTTTGTCAACAGTGTAAGTTAGAATAGCCCTAGTAGGAGAACGATTAGTTCTTGGCATGTCTTGTCAGACTTGTACGAGTTAAAAGGTGTAGACATGTGTAATACTTTTTCTCCTCATAGTGCTAACGACGACCGGTGCGACCATCACGTAGATTCAGTTTGGGTAGAATTTGGAGATAAATACAGTGACAACCTTGTATCATTGGTGATTGTAATAAGATGAGTGTTTCACCGAGTAGGGAATTGCCTAAGGAGATATTGGGATACAATCACCGTACAATATGGTGAACAGTGGCTTAGGTACCTTAAATTTGTCATGACATCATGTTTACTACAAGTAAGGATAAGTTCACCGTTGACAAAGGTGTTCGGCATTCGTCGATTGGAGCGATCCTTGTTTGTTGATAATGAAAGGGGAAATCATTACTCCTAATGAGGGAAGCCCAGGTTTGACTTCCCAAAGGAAAATAGGTCCGTATGTTATGTTCGTCTCATGGAGATGGGTGGTTTGTGATTTGATTTGTCATGGTTGATGACTTAATCCCGGGTGTATGGCTATGCTGGGATCCGATGAGGACGTCTAGGAGGAGTCGTAGACTTTAAAAAGTATGGAGTAGGTCCACACTTTGTGAACCATAGTTTGTTGCATGCGGATGGGATTATCTCAAAATGGTTGTTCATTCATTCTGATTTGTTGTGTTCTTTTAGTCTCGGTAGTTGAGGATTGTGCTCTTTCAGTCCTGATGGTTGAGGATTGTGTTCCTTCAGTTCCGGTAGTCAAGGATTGTGTTCCCTCTATTGCAGTAGCCTGGGATTATATCATGTTGTCATTTCGGTTACAACATAATTTGGCTCAGTGATAATGTGGTTAGACCTGGCATGGTCAATGTAGCTCAGAAACTGGGTGTGCACTTTTTTAAAATATCCTTTGTTTTGCTCAAGTTCCGTATATGTGTGGTTATACGTTCTGTCGCACGGTTTGCCCATAGTATCCGCTTTGCTTAGGATTAGCAATCTCATGGATTAGCCGACATGGCGATTAGTGTCTTTAGTTGTAAAGAGCAAGACTATGATTTGAAGGTATCGTGAAGTGTTAGAAGTCGAGGAAACAAAACATGTAGTGTTATTTTACCAAAGTGAGTGGATTGGTGTAATACTCGGGTGAGTGATCCATAGTTGGATGCCTAAAGTGATCCTAAATTCATAAAAGGACCTTATGGAATGTATTAGTCAAATGCACGATTTGTGACTAGTTGGTATGTCGTTCCTCGGAGTGGGCGACTAACTATGCGAGGTTAGTATCAAGTTTAAGTGAATGTGTGTGGTTAAGATGACCTACGAAATTGAGGAGACTCAGAATGTGTAGTCCTAAGAATTGAAATATTTTATAATAATGGATTGGGTGTTAGTTGTATGTCCTTTTGAACTTCGGTGAGTGTCGATCATTAGAGAGTGTTTCCCCAGTAGATGTGTCGATATGCTTTGGGTGTTAGCAAAGAAGTCTTTGGACTTGCTTGATTATGATCACCGGGTAAGTGGATACCTGAGGACTGTTATGTGACTTTGATGTCTAGCCTGATGGTGAACATTATAATATGTTGCATGTCGAGCTCCTTGGTGATAGCCCCTTCTAAAAGGACGTATGATGACTTCTTAGTGATTAAGGATTTCGATGACCTAACCATGAAAGATCCCTATGACTTAAAATAAGAATTGATAACCTTTAGAATAAGAATTGATAACCTCAAAGAACTTAAGTAATTGATGGATTGATAATTAAAAGGATGAAAATTCCTGAGGAAAGAATGTAACACACGCCCCCATGATTTTGACCGTACCCATGTAAATTGGTGACTTGATGTGACCCAATTGGGCTTTAGACTTTGTAAGATGAATTATGGTTCAAATTTGGGTAATGTAGTGGCCTTGGTGCAATTAATTGGATTAGAATGGACTTATATTTAATTTGGAGAAAATTTAGGATCGTTCAAGACAGACCCTTGGTCGTTGGAACGAGATCCAAATCCCGTTAGAACGATGCATCAAACGACCATCGAACAAAAATCACGTGTTCGCATTTTCAGCCTTGTTAGATTTTTGTTGGAACCCCGTTCGAACGAGATTATATTATCGTTTGAATGAGGTTTATTCTCTTCTAACGAGATTGAAAAATCAGAATTTTCAAATTCGAAAAATATTGTCAAAATCTAGGCTGTTGTCAAGCTCTCAATGGAGCAGATCAAATCATGAGGTGGATTTTGTGGGACCTTTGTGTAATACATTTTAAGGGTTTTGGGTATAAACAAGAGAGAGGAGAGTGTTTGGGGCCATTCCAACACTTCTCCATTAAATTTTTTCTCTCTCTCTCTCTCTAGCCCTTGGAGTTTCTCCACCACTCTAGAACCACGACCCCTCCACCCTAAACCGCCATATTTACCTTATATTCTACCACATTTAAGACTATAAAAAACCATACACATCACATGTTAGGAAAGTTATAATTTTATGGAGATGTCGGGGCTTTTGGAGAAGAAATGAATAATATTAGTGGAGTTTGAAAGGGGTTTTCATGGAGCTTTTAAGGAGCAAGCTAGTGGAGCTCGACAACCTCTTTAAGTCCACCTTAGGAGGTGGAGGTTTCCTTCATCTTCTTCCTCTTCCATCCATTTTATGAGCTTTATTGAGGTGGAAAACTCTACTCTTTGAATTTAAGAACTTAATTTCGTTAGTATTTGGCCTTGTATAAAGAGTTTTAAGACTAGATTGTATGTATGTTGTAGAAGGTTATTCTTTCAAGATTTATATAAAATGATTTTACAAATGGTCTCAAAGTTTTGAGAAAGTGATATATTTTTAAGTAACTTAGTGTTAAACATTTTATGAAATAAAATGATTTGAAATAATATTTTAGTTGTTGAGATATTTTATGGCCAAAGTCTTGAAGTTTTCATAGAAAAGTGGGATTTTATGAAATTAGACGTTTATTTAAGTTTTGAATAACAAAAATATATTATAGTCTTGAAAAGCATATTTTTGCAAGTATTATGAATTTTTATTAAATAAATCATGTGTTAAACTCAAATTTTTTGGATTTGTGAACTTAAAACCCCTCATCTTATGTATATAAATTCGTAGTAATTTGGCAATGAACATTTGGATAAGTTTAGTTAAGATTTTAATGAGTTTTTCAACCCTTAAAATGTGTTAATAAATGTGAAAAATGTGATAAGTGTATATTTTAAAGACTACATGTGTTAATAAAAAATATGTTTTCCTTATAAAGTTATCTTCAAAATGTCAAATGATTTCTTTGATAAAGAAAGTAATTAAATAAAGAGACTTGCAACTTGAGATGTGTGTTGCTCCAAAGAAATGTTAATGAGTTGAAAGCATTTAAGAAGTTAGTGTGTGTAACTTATAAATATTTTTGGAAAGATAACACTTGTAAAACTGGAATAAAATGCAAGTTTGAAAACAAATGGGTAAAATGATAATTTTATGTAAAGTGGAACATTTTAATGAAATAAAAATGTTGAAAAAGGTGTTACACTAAATGGTTCTAAACGAACATGATTTTCGAGATGAAATCAACATAAATGTGTAAAGGACAAGAAATTGAGATTTTCAAATGTAACACAAATATGAGGCATAGTTCTCGGGATTGTGTCTTTGGCCGGTAAAGGTGTAATAATGTGGACATTTGCAAAATGTTTAAACAAATTGAAAAGGGACTCAGATGTGACCTGTAATAATTAAGAAGGGCCCGGAGTCCTGGGGTGAAAGACCCAAAATGACTGGTCAGAACATATGGTAGCATAGACAACGGTGAGGAGCCTATTAAATTACGCAATTATGTGGTAAATTCTGAGAAAAGATAATGAGAAAAGTGGAACATGATAAAGAAATTAGTTGCGCTAAGAAAATGAGAAAAGACAGTTCTGTGAAATGAAATTGATAAATGTTCTTGTTTTAAAAAAGGTAATTTGGATAAGAAATATGAAAATGACTAAGTTCAAGTAATGCTTGAGTTAATGACATAAGTGGAATAGTTAATGGGTAATCAACCAAACTAAGATAGCTTTAACCATAATTAATACAAATGTGTGTTGTGAACAGTTTTTCTAATGAAAATAAGTACTTTTTAATGTCGAGTGTGTGTGTGTGTGTGTCTATTGAAAGGTAGTTTTCAAGTAAAGTACTAAAGTAGATTTGGTGTGAGTAAATGGGGAATCTCGATAAATAAAGTGTTTTTCCTAAACAAATAGTATTTTGCTTAAGTATTTAACTGCTTCTGTTAAATAAGGGAAATCGATGATAAGTTAAGTAATAAGGGGCAAGAAGGGTCCTTTGTAAGATTAATGAGATTTATGCAAGTCAAGTAACATTTTTTTTTTAAAACGGATTCATGCATTAGTATATGTATATGCACACACATATATATATTGCATTGTTGTATTTCTCATTAGGCATTCGACTTATTCCCTTCCTTTGTTACGACAGGTTATATGTGCTTCTGAATTTGGGAGAATTGTATAAGTAAGTATTCTTTTTATTTTATGTTAGTAGCGCTGAATGTTTGGATTTCGGGGACGCTTCCCACCGGTCCCACCCGTAGCTTGATATAAATTGGAATCACATGCTAAACAAGTGAAATGTTAATTAAATAAAACTAGACTAGCAACATAATTTAGGCTATTTTATTGCACTTCACACTTAACGTTCGGGTCGAACCTGGTGATTCAAAAGTAATCCATAAATTCGGGTCGACGCGTTATAGTGGG
The DNA here is from genome assembly GCA_949130495.1 of Sambucus nigra. Lineage (NCBI taxonomy): Eukaryota > Viridiplantae > Streptophyta > Magnoliopsida > Dipsacales > Adoxaceae > Sambucus > Sambucus nigra. The sequence continues at coordinate 162,136,305 of OX422220.1, read as the reverse complement.
GGTTGATTTAATAAGGAATATCGAGGGTTAGGGGCCGAAAGCCCCAAGCCGAATTTTTTTCATGTCATTTCTTACTTATAGCTTATAATTTCTCATATCTAAACAACAAGATAAATACAAAAATCAATTACACATAGTAAAAACACATCCTAATACATTAAATTTATTCATAACCATTTTTCAAAAGTACTTCTCCACAATTTAATCCTATAATATCAAATTTAAACTAACATTCAGTCCTAAATTTATATCTACAAACAACATTAAATTTAAACCAACATTCAACTCCAACTTTATCAATATCATTCAGCCCAAAATTTAATCCTAAAATTAACCCAAATTTAACCCTAAAATTGAAACCAACCAACAATAACATTAAATAAAAAAACATTAATTGTTTAACACTAAATTAATAATAACGCAAATAAACATATAATACAACCATTTAATATAAGAATAAACTAAAAAAATATATGATATTACTTACCATTTAACAAATTAATAAAAAAGGAAAAAGATATAATGGGGAGAGAGAGAGAGAGAGAGAGAGAGCGGGGGGGGGGGAGGGAGTAGCATGGTTAGTCAGAGAAGGAGATCAGCAGGGTTGGGCGGGATGATTGGGCGGGAGGGAGAGTTGATTTTGTGGGAGTGGGAGGGAAGGAGATTGGAAAAAAGATGAGTTTGTTTGTGAGGTATGAACGTGCATGTGTTTGTGTTGTGTAGTTAGTTAGGTTTAAATTTGATAATCTTTATTTTATTTCAAGATATGCTTCCAAGTTAGTTTGTAAATACTTTTTTTGCCTATAAACTTTGTATAAGAAATATATATATATATATATATATATATATAATGGCTACAGCCCCCGCTCGGCCAATTGTAGCTCCGACCTAGCCTAGGTAGCTGGGGGGGGTGTGTGTGTGTGTGTGTATATGATAGTGAAAATTAGCAAATATGATTAGAAACATATGCAATATGTCTAATTGAAGTAGGTATATGAAATAGTGAAGACACAATCTAATTTGAACTCTTAAGACGTGCAATAAAATACCAATGATTTTGTGCCGGCAAACACTTTTACTTTATTTATATTTATTTGATCCACATAGGTATCCAATTTAAACAACTCTTTCTTTCCTTTCCTTCAATTTATTTTGTGTTCCACATTGTTCAGGTTAGTATTTTTACTTTCATCCACCTACTATATACAAAGTTGGGATATATCATATCACCTTTTGATGAGTCGAGTGTGATAAATCCAACACCCCATTAGGCTGTAAACTTTGTCCTTTATTAGATGGAACTCATCCAAAAGTTTCAAGTTACATGGGCGGTATATGGGCGATGAAAAGGCATATTTACTACTGGGTCTAATCATTTATTTTCATACGCTGTTTTATAATACACACACACACACACACACACACACACACACACACACATACACTAACGGAATGTCCATGCCTAAAGACACGGAGAAAATTTTCCGAAGTATTTAATGTGTAGATAATTTAAATCATTTTTTGTAACACAAATGTGAAAACAATTTAGAAAAGTTTGGCAAAATTCCCTTTTGTTTATACGTTTAGTCACCACGTTAAGAAATAAAAATAGTCCATAGCAACAATAGTAATAGTACGTCTTGGACCTCACATAAACATCATAGCCATCAAATACATATTTAAAACATATATATTTTTTACAATTTAAAAGTTTAGACATTATAGAAAATTTTGGCAAAATTCCCTTTGTTCATTGGATTTTCCACCCGATGATGGAATAATAATAGTCCACAACAACAATAATAATAGTCCTTTTTGGACCTCGCATAAACGTAATAGCCCTCAAATACGAATTTAAAGTAAAAAAAATTATAACACGAAAGTGAACCTTTTAAAAAATTTGGGCCCAATTTCCTCTTATTTATAGAATAAAAATAATCCAACAAAAATAATAATATCATAATTATACAATTATGACAAAAAAAACAACACTAATTTTGTGATCAACATTTTCTTCCAATAGTTGGAGGGAGTTTTTCTTGTGAGAAAACATCAAGTATTGCAGATCGCACTACAGCTGGAACACTGCACAAAACAAATAAACTATCAAATAATTGAGACAAAGCCTTGTATAAATATACTGTTTTGGGTCCACTATATAAACTCTAAAGACGACGATGTTCAACTATAGTGCAGATTCATTATCTTAACTCATTGATAGATATAAAAAAAAGAATTGAAAATCCTGTATATTATTAGTATATCCACAACTGTAACATAAAATAAATAAAGCTAACAAGTATCTCAAACCCTTGATTTTTGTTTCGTAGAAAAAGATGGCCAAGTTCATATCAATGTATCAAAAACAACAAATAAACATACGTGCGCGCATATAGATGGGAAAATTATGGACAAATTCATTCTCTCATCTTCTTTTGCCTCTTTTGTCTCCATAGGGCTTATAAGGTTCTTCCATCTTTTGCGTATTGATGCCATGAAACATGTTGTAAGCGTTAATTAGAAATTTGAGAAGGAAGCTAGCTTAGAACTCCGAGAAGGCAATTATCTTTTGCGTATTCAATTCAAATGTAGGGATCTAGCTTAGAACTTTGAGAAGGCCACCGTTTGCAGCTGCTAAAAAGTAAATAACTGAATTAAATGGAATGACATAGCTTTATAAAACCCAGTCAACACTATGTATGGAATCACTTCAAATTGTTTGAGTATAACGGAGCTTTATAAAATTTATATTATCATAAACATTAGATGGATCAGCAGACTGTTAAGAACAATCCCATGTTAACAAAACATAAATGGAGGTGAAATAAATTGAATACAAATAAAAAACATAAAAACAAGAAAACTAATAGAGATGGATATCATACCAAAAGAATTTGTACAACCCCAATATATAGCAAGTTGTCTTGAAGACATTTAATCATCTAGCAAGTTGGCATGTTGTCGAGCGTCTTCAAGCTGCATTTATTCGAAAAACATCATTTCAATCATTATTTATTCCCACATAAATATAAAAGGACTTTTCAATCGATTTCTTGGGTAAAACCTCAATATATATATAATTTTTCATTGAAAAATGGTAAAAAGGTTGCAAATGCCATTTTTACCCTTCCAAAGATATAATTTTTCTGAAAAGAGTATCCAAACACAAACTATTACAAAAAATGATAATACTACAAAATAGAGTATTATTAAAAGAATACAAAGCTGCAGCACCAATTTATTCAGTGATTCCATCTTTCGAACCTGATGGCATTAGAACCACAAATTCAATGCAGTATGTGGAAGGGTGGTAAACAGGTGAATTCAGAGTAGATACCATAGCGCAATACAACTTATTCATATTAGCTAGGATTGTACATACAAATATATCTTATTGAAATATCATATTCAAATAATATCCTTACCAATCTACATTATTTAATATACACACATTGCTTTTATCTTACACTGATTTACAAATTAGTTAAAGGTCACAAAAATACTTTTTACAGGATAGTTTACGTAAAATAAAATATATTATGATAGACGGCCATAGAAAAATCGATAATCATACTCCATAATTGAGTCAGTGATGAAATAAATAACCAATCAGGAGTTTGCAATAAAAATGAGAGCATATACAGACCACGCACCAGTAATGAAAAACATGTAAGGAGACAAAACTTTTTACCCAAACTTTTCAAACATGGGATATGCTTATATTAATGGTCTGATGGAGTGAGATGGGAAACAGTTTATGGTCTGCTTTTTTAAATTGTAGGTACTCATCTTCTCCTAATGGTAGTTACATAAATACTCTGCAAAAAATGATGTTGTTTAAAGACTCATCTTGGCAGGCCTCTAGGAAGTCCAAACCAACATAAACATTGTTCCACTTGAAGATCTCATTCATTTTAAAGGCATATACATTGCATTTATATGTAGGTGTTATCATAGTCAAGCTGAAAGCTTCGATTACCTTTTTTCGAATAGTCATATTGCAAGAAATGTTTGGATTTTCTTTTCTAACTTCTTTGGCCTATAAACACATAAAAAAAGGTCAACCAAGAAAAGTTAAATAAATCGAAAACCACAACTTTACATAATGAATAAAAAAATCTAATCAGAGGGAAGTCTTCCATAAAAATATAGCATGTGGTAGGGCAAGAAATAAAGCAGTAACTGTAATAGGATACTTAGAATCACATTATTTGAAAAATATTATAAAGACATCAAGAAAACATAGAATTTATTCAGATTGTAAAAAAAAGTTACAGTCATATCTCATTATAAAAAAAGTCGAGATGATACCTTGAATGGTGGAGGGAGAGAGAGAATCAATAAGAAAACCTAAATAATTAATCTAATTAGAACAAAATCTACTAGTTTAATATTGCAACTATGTAGATTGCAATAAAATCTTTAATATTACTGGTTTGATTTGTCCTATGGAGGTTTTCTTCTTCAGCTCTAGTTGAGTCTTACATGTGTATTAATTTAGGATTTATCTATTTTTTTGGACTTCTAAATCTGTGAAGATTCCCATACATGGTTAAGCTATTAATGGTTTGGTTTTAGTTGTGAGGATTTGAATTTTTGGTATGATGATTCTCTTATGAGACGTGGTTCTCTAATCGGCATCCACTCTCTGATAGTTGATGTTGAAAGTTGTTAGGCGGATCTGATGTTTTTTAAACTTTCAACTTTTAAAGTATCTAAATTGTGGAAAGTTCGGAATTATTTCATATTTCAAAGGGTTTTGAATATCATCAAATATTGAATATCAAATTTTTCAAGAGCTGAGACGTTTCTAGTACCTGGATTTGCTATTCGTTGATGGTTTTTGTGTTTCTTGTTGATTCTTTTCCTTGGATGCATATGAAGGATATGAAGAATGTAAGATCACAAATTTTTAATTGAGTCTTACGTATGTTGGCTCAATTCTGAACAAAACCATTTGAGTCATAGGATAGAAGTTTGCTCCTATCAAACCTATGACATTTGAAGAAGTTGAAGACGTAATGGTCAGATTTTACAGCTTCATCATTGTCGAGTTTCTAGTGCCACGGTTCACGTCGTCAACATGAGGATCCCATGTCTTCAAAAGGTAGGAATGCATTTTATATATATATATATATATATATATATATATATATATATATATATATATATAGGGAGACTTGGAATAGTTTTATGGGTGTTATTTTTGTCTAAATGACTTTTATATTTAGAAAATCTCGTTAGAACTTTTTCCAAAAGTTTTTGGGCTTAAAAATGAAAATCAAAAGGTTTCTGAATTTTCATTCGAATTATCGTTCGAATGAGATTGTTGTTCGAACGAGAATTCGAACAAGAATTCGAACAAGTTTACCAACGACTTTGTGCTAAAAATTTATGTTTTCTCGTTAGAAAAGTCGTTCGAACAAAGTCGTTCGAATGAGACTTCGAACGAACTTCCAACTAGTTTGGGGTATTTTTCACTATTTTTTCATTCAAAAAGTCGTTCGAACGACCTGGGCAGTTTTTCTGACAGTTTTTTTTTATAAAACTTTCGACTTGCCCACTTGTTTTCCCACATCTTTTTCCTGAATAACCAAGTGCGAGAAACATTTTTTTAGTAACTTTTTCATTCCCTCCAAGAGATAGAGAGAGCAAGATACTTGACAGAAAAAGTTCCTTTTTGTGTTTTTAATTTTCATGGATTAAATTCTACCAAAAACACATACATACCCATATACTTGTTTAAATCCAAGTTCTCTCAGATATATAATTTTCTTGGAGTGTTTGTTTGGCACCGGGTTTTCTTCACACCAATAAGAAGAGAAGTTTGGGTTCATTCTCTACCCACAAAGGAGAAGAAGTTGTGCTGCGGCTTTCTCATATGGTGAAAGACACCATGTGTGGTTGGCGGTGGGTTGTGCCTCCATTGGTGGACTCTAAGAATGTGATGGACGTCGTGGTTATCAACTAGACAGAGGTATTTGAAAGAATAAGCGTCGGGGCTTGAAGGGAGTCAAGTCGAGTATTGTAAGTCTTTTTGTCTTGTAATTGTAAAACCGTATCTAGTGGATTTGTTAGGCCAGGGCCGTCCGAGGTTTTTCCCATTATGGGTTTTCCCTGTACATCACCGTGTTGTGAGATTATTTCTTTTATCTTGTTTAACTCACATAGAACACATGCTTAGGTTAAAAATATATAATTTGATTTAATTTGCAATCTTGCTTAATTTGGTGCTAATAAATTGTTTCGGTTTTGTTAGTTTAATTTGATTCAAGTCATCATATTTTACTCGTTAAAATTGGTGTTGGCCTATTGATAAATGAATTAATTATTGTTAGGCAAATTTTAGGACTTGGATTGAATTAATTGTGTTTAAGTGAAAATTAATGTTTGAGTAGTTTTTATTTCACTTCTAGTTTAGTTTAATTTTAATTTGAAAGAAATTAAAATTTGAAGTTTGTTTTGATTAAATTTGAATTGAAATTTTAGTTGGGAATTTAATTGAACCATAAAAGAATTTTAAATTTAGGGGCCTCGTGTTCCAACAAGTGGTATCAGAGCTAGAAGCGTTAAGATCCTTAGTTTTTCTTTGTTTAAAAATTGGAATTTTCCCGTTCTCAAAATTTCCAGTTTTTATGGTTCTAATTACGCGTACTGGAAAGCACGTATGAAATCGACACTAAAGTCCATAGATGAGAGGGTTTGGATGTCTGTCATTACTGGGTGGTCTCCACCTACATGTTTAGTATAAAATAAACGTGTCCTTAAACCCGTAGAGGGATGGACTGAGAATGAACTGAAATTAGCAAATTTTAATTCCCGAGGCTTGAATGCTTTGTTTAGTGCAGTCACACCGGATAAATTTCGACGTATCATGACGTGTGAAATCGCTAAAGAAACTTGATAAATATTGTAACTCACCCATGAGGGAACTAGTGTCGTAAAAGCTTCGAAACTCCAAAATCTCCCCACTCAATTCGAGACCATAAAAATGTTTGAAAATGAACCGTTGATGAATTTTATGCTAGACTTTTAGACATTGTAAATTCATCTTTTAATTTGGGAGAAAGGATACACGACGACCGAGTAGCAAAGAAAATTTTAAGGTCCCTACCTGATAGATTTATTCCTAAAGTGACCGTGTTGAATTCTTTACCCACTTTAGCCTCTATGAAACTAGAATAGCTCGTAGGTGATTTACAAATCTATGAACTTGACATATTTTCCTCTAAGACAGAAATGAAGAAAGATAAGGGCATCGCTTTGAAAGCCCGAAAAGAGGAAAAATAAGTTCGGGATGATGAGATTGATTTTGACTCGGAAGATATGGTTATATTTGCTAAAAAATTTAGAAAATTTCTTAAGTTTGACAAAGATAATCTTAAAAATGATTTCAAGAAATTTGATAAATCTAAGTATGACAAAGCTGGAAAATTCCCTAAAATACAAAATGAAGATTTAAATAGGGACGAGTCAAATCGTTGCTTTGGTTGTGAATGGTATGTCCATAGGGCTTTTGAATGTCCCGCTAAACTAAGGAGAGAGGGAAAGAAACAAATTTCATACAATGCTACTCTTAGTGATTGTGATAAGGAAGATGGACTCGAATCCCCCATTGAGCGCAACTTTACCGCGTTCATGGAAAGTCATGTAAGTGATAGTGAGAACTCATCCAATGATGACATTATAATACATGATGCTTTCGAGGCCAAAGTTTGTGAATCCCATATTTTTTATGATTTATAGAGTGGCGAAGAGAGAGAGAGAGTGAAAGTGAAGAAGAGGTTGATGAGAGTGAACTTCAAATTACTTTTTAAGAATTGTATGCCGAATCAATTAAATTAAAAAGGGAAAATTTGAAGTTAGAAGGTAGTTTGAGAATGCATTAGTGGAAGACCTTAGGATACGTGAGAGAGGTCTTCAAGAGAAGCTTAAGTATGTTGAAGGCGAGAGAGATAGCCTTAGAGGTTTGATGGAAATAATAAAGAAAGAGCTTCTCATATTTGAAGAGGGGAAGGTTGTGCTAGAGTCTAGGGTCTTAGAATTAGAAGAAAAATTGAGAGACTCTAGTAAGGTCAAATTTGATTTGAAATGTAGGTCCGAAAAACTAGATAAAATCTTAGGCATGGTCCAAATAAAAAATGACACTTGTGGTATAGGCTTCGATTCTTATAATGCTTTCGCTAATAAAGCTAAAACTACTATTTTGAGAGAATCCCTAGGTACACTTCCAAAGATCAATCCTTAGGTTCTACCTTTTGCCGAGTCTTTACTTGCTCACATTGTGGTCGAAAAGGTCATCTTAGGAAATTCTATTTTGATCTAAAAAGGGATCCTAGGAATTCCAAGGGTAGAGTCACCACGGTTCCCAAATCCCGGGAGTGTCAAGTTTCATTAGTTTGGGTTAGAAAATCCGATTTGGCGGCCTTACAAGATAGGATTTACGATTCCCGTTTTCTATCACGTGAAACCTCCCATGTTAAATCGAAAGGTTAAATGTGTTAGTTTAGTTTACATACTCTAGTGTTTTTGTGCTTCATGATATATCTATGCTAGTTGTATGTATTTTTGTCATTTTCTAGTCTATGCTCTATAATTAATCACATGTTGGAATTATGATTTGCGGGTATCTTTTGTATTTATTTTTCTTTGTTTATGTCTTAACAAGAGGTATCTTATTGAGAAAAATACAAAAAAAAAAAAATTGTTTTCTTTTAAGTTGTAATTTTTTTTATTTTGGGTTAAAAATTTTAAAAACTCAATAAGATTTTTTTTTTGTTTTGTGTGTATTTTACTTTGACACACTTTATGTGGCATATACTTGTTCTTGAATCCTTTCCTTTTCCGCTTCCATGTGGCTAGAACTTTTGGTTAAGACTGTCAATCCTTAAAATGTTCTTTGTCATGCTTGCATGGAGAATTTGGATTTTGTGTTGTTTAATGGATTCTATTTTTATATGCCTCGATTCACACATGCTCGAGCTCATTTGAAATTTAAACTTCACATGTATATTTGAGCTAAGTGAGATGTTCTCATATCAATTTAGTCATATACATTTTGCTATGACTGTGGAGGATTTGTGCATGTAATAATTGTTTCCCGAATTTAAAAAATAAAAATATATGTTTATCCAGTGCAGTTGTTTATCAATGGAATCGGGCTGCAAAAGACAAAATTACTTTGCGTGAAAATCCACCATTGAATATTAAGCCTCAAAAAATGTGGCATTAAAAGGAATATTTTCCAAGGCCAAAAATAGTTTACTTAATATGTTCAAAAGAAAAATAAAAATTATTAGGAGTTTGGTTCGATGTATTAATGGGTTTGCACAATGACTTTGTATCCTAGTTAATCTTTTATTGTCATGACTCTATTGGTTTGTAAAATCATCGAAATTCTAGGCTTGTATGCATTGTGTATGTTTGTTCATTGAGATCAATTTATATTGTCAGATGAGACTATATCTAAATGTGATAAAGTTTTGCAATCAAATGAGAACTCCGGGAACATGTTTTAAGTGATTGGGTCGAAATTTAATTATTACTAGTTCACACCCCTACACTTTCGTTTATTACATGTATTTGGGCAAATTTTTGCCATACGAGTGTGAAAAGCTTAATGTATTTTGTGTCACGTATGGTGTTTATACCTATGTATATGTGCGTGTGTGTTAGTAGTATTCATTATGTATACATATATATGGTATATTTTTTTATTTTTGAGTCTTTGCCTTGCTTGCTAGTCCATATATGCTTTGAAGTCATAATTGGTACCTATATTGTTGCGAATTTTGGTTGATATCCCATGATTATGTGTAATACATTTTAGTTGGTATCATTTTTGGTATTTATTTGTCCTTAATTTTAGATTAGTTGCTTGTTATTTGTTGCCCATATGCTTAATTGTTTTTATTACCTTAGTCACCACTGCATGTTTAACTTGTTTTTCCATAATTCATATCCCTTGTGTAGATTTAAGGGGGAGAAATGGTATTTGGATTAAATTATGGGATAAATAAGTTATTTATTTATTCTTTAATCTTTGTCTATTCCTGAACAAAAAGGGGGATAAATGGTATCGAAACCTTTATTTTAGGAGATCTAATTTAGGGGGAGAGCGCTATCTTTCTAGGTAGATTATTGTTAGATAAAAGGGGAGAATTTAATTTTATGCACTTTATATTTTTGTTATTCCCTATGTGTTTAAGTGTGAAGGAAACTTCTTTTAGCAGCATCTTTAAAGCGGCCAAGCGATTCATCCTTGGGTCGAGTCATCGCGTCTAAATTTTTTTTGTTGTTTTGGATGGGATGTTATGTCTAGACGAGCTTGACGGCCCTTTAGGATTTTTGGTTGGGTTTTTTTTCGCGGAATACCCATAGGGGGAGATTTGTAAGGGCATAAATTTTCAATTGAGTCTTATGTAGTGTTGGCTCAATTCCGGACAAAACCATTTGAGTCATAGGATAGAAGTTTGCTCCTATCAAGCCTATGACATTTGAAGAAGTTAAAGACATAGCGGCTAGGTTTTAAACCTTCAACATTGCAGAGTTTCTAGTTCCACATTTCACGTCATCAACATAAGAATTCCATGTCTTCAAAAGGTATGAATGCATTTAATATATATACATAGGGAGACCTGGAATAGTTTTATGGGTGTTATTTTTGTCTAAACGACTTTTATATTCAAAAAATCTCTTTTGAACTTTTTTCAAAAGTTTTTTGGCTTAAAAGTGAAAATTAAAAGGTTTCTGAATTTTCTTTTGAATTATCGTTCGAACGAGATTGTTGTTCGAATGAGAAGTCGAACGAGTTTTCCAATGACTTTGTGCTAAAAAATTTTGTTTTCTCGTTTGAAAAGTCGTTTGAACGAGACTTCGAACGAACTTCCAATGAGTTTGGGGTATTTTTCTCTATTTTTTCATTTTAAAAGACGTTCGAACGGCCTGGCAGTTTTTCTAACAGTTTTTTATAAAACTTCCCACTAGCTCACTTGTTTTCCCACTTCTTTTTCCTGAAAAACTAAGTACAAGAAACACTTTTTTTAGTAACTTTTTCTTTCCCTCCAAGAGATAGAGAGAGAAAGATACTTGAGAGAAAAATTTCCTTTTTGTCTTTTTAATTTTCATGGATTGAATTTTGCCAAAAACACACACACCTATATATTTGTTTAAATCCAAGTTCTGTCATATATATAATTTTCTTGAAGTGTTTGTTTAGCACCGAATTTTCTCTACACCAACAAGAAGAGAAATTTGGGTTCGTTCTCTACCCACAAAGGAGAAGAAGTTGTACTGCGGCTTTCTCACATGGAGAAAGGCACAATGTGTGGTTGGCGATGGGTTGTGCCTCTATTGGTGGACTCCAAGACTGCGATGGACGTCATGGTTATCAACTAGATAGAGGTATTTGCAAGACGAAGCGTCGAGGCTTGAAGGGAGTCAAGTCGAGTGTTGTAAGTCTTTTTGTCTTGTAATTGTAAAATCGTATCTAGTGGATTTGTTAGGCCAGGGCCGTCCGAGGTTTTTCCCGTTGTGGGTTTTCCCCACACATCGCCGTGTTGTGAGATTATTTCTTTTATCTTGTTTAACTCACCTAAAATGCATGCTTAGGTTAAAAAGATAAATTTTGGTCTAATTTACAATCTTGCTTAATTTGGTGCTAATAAATTGTTTGGGTTGTGTAAGTTTAATTTGATTCAAGTCATCATATTTTACTCGTTAAAATTGGTGTTGGTCTATATTGATAAATGAATTAATTATTGTTAGGCAAATTTTAGGACTTGGATTGAATTAATTGTGTTTACTTGAATTAATGTTTGAGTAGTTTTTATTTCAGTTCTAGTTTAGTTTAATTTTAATTTGAAAGAAATTAAAATTTGAAGTTTGTTTTGTTTTAAATTTGAATTGAAATGTTAGTTAGGAATTTAATTGAACCATCTCGTTTAATGGAAAGAATTTTAAATTTGGGGGCCTCGTGTTCCAACAAAGAACTGTGAAGATGAGTAGTCCTCTGTCACGCTCTAGAACCATGAAGAATCGTGAAAATAAATCCCCAAATCGTGTACCCTAGACGAGAGAGAGAGAGAGAGAGAGAGAGAGAGAGAGAGAGAAATGGGATTGTTTGGGAATTGTTTTGTGTTTCTTTTTATCAAATTACTAATTTAACCCTTGTTTTGAATTAAAGTAAGAGAGGGAAACTAATTAGTGGTGAGGCAAAAGTGGGGGAAACTAAAAACAAAGGGTCAAAAGAGTAAAATGAGATAAAGCAATCTCAACCTTTCATTTCTAGCTTTGTTGGTACAATCCTCATCCCTAATTATCGTATCATCTAATGGAATAATGCTACACTTCTACTCCTTATTTTATATATATATATAGCGTTTCTTGAATGGACCTTAGTTACAAATAGTAAAAACTGATTAATTGCTTGAAATAGTAAAAAAATGATTGATCATTTCAACATTTATTGATCAATTATTTTTTACAAGCTTAAAAAGCAAGTTTTTTTTATTAGGGTTTGTTAACGGAGATATATTTATGAGAAATCCTGATTGTATTTACATCCTTATATATATAGGGGTGAGATCAAATGCACACCATGTATAAGGACCAATTCTTGTATAATAGTAAACAAAAAAATTACAGAGTAACTACAAATTTTATGAAACCCCAAAAAAATCAGCTCAAAATATTTTTTTTACTAAAAAAGCCGACTTATTTTGGCCGATTTTTTTATAGTCTTTTTTACTTAACCCCCAAATTTTAATGCCTAATTTGACCTAACCAGTCGTTTTAATAAAAAAGATTAGCAAAAAGGGTGTTTAAGTCAAATACCACATTAAAAAGTGGGGGTTAAGTCAAATATCCTATTTTTTAAAATAGAAAAAAAAAATATTTCGGTTGATTCTCTTTTAGGGGTTCCATAGAATGTTTAGATACTCTATTAAAAAAATATTTGCCCAAATTAATTTTGTTTTTACTATTTTAAAAAAATTGGTCTGCATGAAGTCTGCAAGAATGAGCACATATTTTTCTTGACCCCGTATATAATGTTTAGATAATATGAGGCACAATCAAGTAACGACCGGCTTAAGGACCACTCCATGGTGACATTTGTGTTGGTTGCCTAGACAATGGTGGTTTTATGTGCGGGTGGTGGTGTTAGCAATGGGTTTAATGGTTTCAGTTTACAATTTAGGTGGTTGAGATGTAGTGGTGTGACGATTTCATTTTAATGGGGGAAGATAGATCTCGATTTATATTGGGTTGAGATTTGAAACTGGTGATGTGCAATTTTGGGAGATTGGGACTGAATACCCTGATTAAATCCATTCGATGGGGACCAGGTCATGCTGACTCGAGGAATTAATCACATTATAATTCTCAAAACATAAATAGAGACCCTGGGGTTTATGTGAAAACCCTTCTCCCACGTAATATTTTAAAAGTGGAGGAATTTAGAAAAATAATTCATTCAATTCTAAATGTCCAAATTAAATCCTTGGTAATTAACAATTGACTTGTACAAATTAAATTACCATAACTCACTATTTTAATTTTTCAAAAATAAAAATTATTTTTAAATTAAAATAAAATCGGGATATAAAAATTTTATTTATACCTTTAAATTAATTATCCCAATTAAATTCAATTTAGAAAATAATAAATTAACACGAATTTCCAAGAAAATAGGTGGTCTTGGCGGGGCTCAAAATAATAAATCATATCGTCCACAAATCAGGTGTCCTTAATTAACCAATTAATGAGCACGTGAAATTATGGAACATAAAATAATAAAGAGACATTGGAAATAAATAAATAAATAAAAGCAGTAAAAGCAAAAGGACAAAATTTTCCCTTTCCATCATGCCCTAGATTTTTTTGTTGTGTCAACTCCTTGAAGAATTAAAACTTCTTATGAAGATGACTCCAAGGTTGTGAAGAACATGTTGAAGAAGAATAGGTGTCAAAACAAGCTATTTGAAGAGTTCTTGGCATAAAAATTGACCTTGATCTTCCACCCGAAAAAATGGATCTTCCACTGAAATTACAAGTTGATGCTGAATATAAAATCTTAATATATAATGATTATATTCCCGCACAAAATCCTCCCAAAACATCAATTACATGCAATAATTAGAAACCATAATTATTATAACCAAATCGAATCTATGAGAAATTTAACTACGAATATACTACTGTAGGATCCATTCATATCAACAAACATTGATATGACCATAATGGAACGGACTCAATCATTCAAATCCTACATAACCATGTTAGCACAAACAATACATCTGCATGCAAAATTTCTAATATCATGTAAACGTAGAATTCAAGGTGGTGAAGAACATGAATATTTCCAAAGAATTATCAATCTACAATCGAGGACTCTAATACCAACTATTGGGGAAAATAACTTACGATTGACATATAAAATGCGGAAAAAAAATTAGCCTAAAGATCTTTGAAAGATCATGCAACGGAAAGAAAAATAAGACCTAGGTTTAAAAAAAATTAGGGTTTATAATACAATACTATAGTGGATCATATTGTGCTTCATATGAGGAGACAAAGGTTGAAGAAGATGAATTTCTTTATGCCCTACATGGTCTCCAAAAACCTTGTTAGAATGATCTGAACGCCTCGAATCTTCTAGCATATGATACACCTAAAGCAATCCTTATGTATGGTCACTTTTGGAGATGACACCATAGTGAAATATGAGATAGGTGACCTTCTCTCTCCTCACCCCTTCACAAAAAATATCAATAGTATTTTTGCTCTCCATGTCTAACTGCCCATAATGGGGCATTAGTCTAAAACCCTAGCTTATACCAGTATAAATATGTATGGACTATGGGCTTTAGTTAAACTAGGCTTCTAGAGAGTTTCGGGCTAACTACTTTCTTAGTGGACTATACTAGGGACCCAAGTTCCAAATAAATACTCAAAAATCCCAGTTAAAATACTGTAATTATTTCCTTAATGTATTTAGTCATGATTAAATCCACTAAATAATCGTGACTGCACTCTAATTTAATTATATTTAAATCACTCAGAACAAAGAGGTGTAATAGGCAAAGTTGATTATGGTACATAATATGATTCCCTGTGTTAAGTTTTCGATACCCTTTGGTCAAATCAATTATTGCTAACTTTAACCAACATTTAATCAATTCCTTGATTGTCAGACTTAACTTATTTGCTACTCCACTAGGATTATAAAATAATCCACCAATCGAGTTTTACTGGTGAAAACAAAACATATAAGTTTATCAAGGGGTATCACAATCCAAGATATCTCTTGGATGTGGATCCCTCTGCATTATGATATCCGACCTACTCATACAGAAATTTCCCAGCTATCAGGGATCATTTGATTCAATCTAAAATCGAATTGCACACAGAGTAGTAAAATTAACAATCGTGCAAGCATTCCAATCCTCATAATTCTCAAGGTTAAGAATATATGAACCCTTTGCAAATGGTGTGAGATTACCTAATTCTAATCAAGACATCCCTTAGACTTAAATCTCATGAGTGGTTATGGTCAATACATGTACGTGTTACAATGCTATTTTGAACAATGGAACAAGTTCTCAAATCATCAAAAAGGTTCCCTCAGTTTGAGATAAATCATTACAATTGCACCACAACCGTTATGATAATATGTCAAGTCTATATATAGGTTGTGAACTATTCAATTGTAATAAAACCAAAATTTTAATCTCCCATGATCAAGCCGAATCCAACTCATCACAATTTTTACTTAATACAATTGACCAACATTATATACAATATATTTAAAATAAATTTAAGGCATTCTCATAACCATAATTCTTATTTCAAAAAAAATTGACACACTTTTATCAAAAAGAAAAATACATGGTTTTAAGAATAAAACTCCAATAATATCTTACTTAGTCTTAAGGTTGTGTATCTGTCTCCCAACCCATCTATACAGCAGTCTGATGCTTATCGATGGAAGGATTTATCATTTGTTATTCGATACAACGTTAGTCATAAACTTATCAGCCATTTCATTTGATCTCTCGAATTAGGTGAAACCTATACTCAATGTGCTTAACCCTTTTGTCGGTTACGAATTCCCTCGAACTTATAATTGTACTGCTATGAACACTAAAAGTGCGATAAATAACTGTACTTGAAGGAACCTCACCCAAGTTACTTAGAAAATAATCGAGCCATATAACCTTTTTAGTTGCCTCCGAAGTGGAAGCAACTTCAACCTCATTGGTGGAGTCAGAAATCCCTGATTACTTCACACTCCTCACACTTACGTCTCAACGTCCATAGGTAAACACATATTTTGGGGTAGAAAACTTGGAATCATTAGAAAACTTGGAATCCTGATTTAACTAAAAACCTAGCCTTTGTGCTTAAAAGGTATAAGACTATTAGAATTATATTTTTTGACCATTTAAATAGTATAACAAAGATATGGTCTAGCACACAATATAGCATTCATGAGGTTGCCCATCACTTAAGGATTAGGTATATTCCTCATTTTCTTCCATCTAATCAAGTTTCCCAATACATTGATCCCTAGACAAAGTGATTCCATACTTTAAAGAAAAAACTTAATTCGATAAGCATTGAATCACCTTTTGCTATCCATAGTCTTAGGTTAAATCAAAATTCTTTATCTTTGAATGCCTTATTGTATTTCCTCGGACCCGCTTCGTGTTTACCTAGGATCTAATTAAAATGATCATTCAAAACACTAACCATTTAGGATGACTCATAATGCCCCCACTATGATGTGGCCCTACTTACTATCCAGTAAAAGTGACACATGCACATGATCATCAGTAATACTCCCACTGCAGTTAGATATTGTATCATCGATATAAGTTATATTTCATCTTATACGGTTTGTTTAGCAACATTTGCAATATGTTGTTCCATTTTATCTTGTATGAATATCTTACACTTGAGCAAGTCGTTTATTACAGAATCTTCTTTCAAGAACCTGGCATTGATAGAATCGATAACCTTCTTATACTTGGGAATATGATATACACTCCTTAATAACCTTTGGAATAACCAACAAAGAGACATACCTCTGTACTTAATTTCAACTTCATTGGTTCCTTCCATAGCACGAGTGTCGAGCACTCCCAAATACGGACATGATCGTGAACGAGCTTGCGCCCATTCCAATGTTTAATGGGAGTTAAAGAGGTTGATTAAGAATAAACTAAATTTAGAATGTCTATACCCATCTCTTACGTAAAATACTAACATGAATGTTACATTAATGAATAATTAACCATGGACCTTATCATATCTAAAAGACCCTTATTTCTTCATTTCATCTACACCATTCCGAAATGGAATACCTAGGGTAAAAAACTAGGATATAATTCCACACCTCCGATGGAAGATACTTTAACTATACTGAGAGGTAAACACCTCTACGATCAGATCATAGAAGTTGGATCAGTGTACCTCACTTATGCTCTACGTTCACTTTAAACTAATCAAAGGCTTCGAACTTATGGTGTATAAGGTAAAAACATATATACATTTGAGTAATCATCAATGAAATCTATTAATCATTCAAAGCCATGTTTTGATCAAATAGTCATTGAACAACACAAATCGAAGTGAACCATTTCCAACACTTTTGGATCTTTAGCGTTTGGCCAAGAAGGCCTCTTGGTCATTTTACTATGTAAAAAAAATTCAAGACTAAAAGTGACTCCACTTACAAGGAACTTAATTGTCCATTTTAAACCAGTCTTCAAACTTCTTTTAGAATAAAATAACCTCAGTGTAAGTCCCAAAATTGTGTTTTGTTCTAGAAGGAAACTTTCTCATTGATGATTGTCCATTAAAATTATTCACTTTAGTATGTAGCAATATTGATGAAACAAACCATATTATGTATAAATTATTTCCCAGTGTACCAAAACAAATAAAAGATATCCCAATTTTAATAAAATAATTTTATAAAATCAATGAAATATTTATTTAAACCCAATAATAAAAAAATGAAAACACTTTTCTTCTAAAAATCAGGTACATTAAATAATTTACATACATTAACTTTATGTCTCCACCAAAATCCAAAAAGGATACCCTATTGCGGATATCGCTACCTTATTCCAATTTTTCATAATTAGGAATTCCTCTCTTATAAGTAATTACCCGGTTACCTGGAACCTCTGCAATAAGTTACAGTCCTGATTTGTGGTTCCCAAGCCTATACACCAGGTTGTTACAAATCAGACCATAAATCAAGCATTTACTTCATGAGGAAAACCATTACCTTGTCCTTTTCCTTATCCAGGAAAAAATGGACACATTGCTATAAAAGTTCAAACTACTTGTATTGAGAATACCTACCTTTTCGGCTATTTTACTGCTAACAAGAAATATGAACATTCTTAACCCAAATTGTTGTACCTGAGACTTAGCCTTAACATTTTACTTCCCTTTCGGGAAAGAAGTAAAGCTTTTCTCAACAACTAACAAGATTCATTGGCTAATGATGATGCTCACTATCTAATTATGATGTGGCGTCGGGTTTTCCCACCATGTCTAATCAAAAGAATCCTTAGTTCAATCAATGATGGATATCATTTCAAGAACATGATTATTACTTGAGTGTGATTAACCAATAAAGGTGTTATGGCATCGGTTAATTCTTTAAAATTGAAACATCCATATAAAACTTTTCTATTGGGGAACCGAACACATGTAACACTCAATTTACAAGAATTACCATATATTTTAAAATACCGTGATTTTGTGATTAAAACCATCCAATGGGGGGCTACACGAGCTGACGCGAGGAGATAATCACATCACAATTATAAAATTTTGATGGGCATTGTGGGTGAAAATAGTTTATTGTCCCCTAAAATTAGAACAATGTCCAATTATATTATAAATTCTTAAAACTTATTCGAGTTAAAACTTTAAGACTAAAATAGTGAGCAAAAGTTGAATTCATTTTTGAAATCTTAGAATCATCAAATTAAAAAAATAATTTCCAATCAAACGTGATAATAAGTTTGATTAAATTTAAAAGTGGTACCCTTACCGCCATTTAAATCTTTACAGTTCTTGAACTTCATCCAAAACTAAATTGTTTTGAACTTCGAATATCTTCCAAAAACTCAATTAAAGACTTGCGCCCTTAATAAAAAACAACCTAAAAACTTGTAATACCCCGAGATTTTTGGGACAATAATTTATTTATTTTGGGAGAAATAAATATTATTTTAATTGGAGAATGATTAAATTGACATTTGAGGTCAAAATTTGAAGATGTTAGAAAGTGATTCGAATGATGATTCTGAGGGTGCGATTGTTTTCGGAAGGGTCGAGATAGTCGAAATGACTGTACTTGGGTCTTATTTGGGTTTCGAGATATATTTTAAGTTCGTTTGGCTCGAATTAAAGTGACCGAATCATTTAAAGTGTGTATTATCATTTAAAGCTGTGTATTTTGGGAGTTAAGGCATATTAAGCCCACGGGAGATAGAAATCTCCTTAGAGAGAGAGAAAGAGAGAAATAGAGAGAAAAAGAAAAGAAGAAGAGAAAGAGAGAAATCTTGGGATTTCCGGCCATTATGCGATTTCGAGGGCGAATCAAACTCTAAGAATTTGAGGCAAGTGATTAAACTTGCTAAATACTTGTTGTGTATCATTTATTTCATAATTTGTGGATAAAATTGTGAATTTTGGGATAAAATGCTAAAACCTAGATTTTGGGTCAAATCTTAGATTGGTTGTGTATATAAGGGATTTGAGGTTATAAATTAGTTGAGGTGTGTTATTTGATGAGTTTTAATGATATATATATGTTTGGGTTGAAGAAAAATGGAGAGAAGTTGAGATATATGATTTTTGGGATTTTTGGTTTTTGAGAAAAGTAGCCATTTTCATAACTTCTGGTAGGCCGAATCAATTCGACCCCTTACCGAATCGATTCGAAAAGTTGCAGGTGCCCAGGTCTGAGTGATCGAATCGATTCATCCCCAACCTGAATCGATTCGGCCGAGACAGAAGCCCAGGTCTTTGGACCCCAATTGATTCACCTTGGAGGCCGAATCGATTCGGGTTGGGCCCGAATCGATTCGAAAACAGGGCAGTTTTGGGGATATTTTTCTAGGGAAAGTTTCATCCCGTTTCTTTTGAGTTTGTCGATTGGGAACCTCTATAGGAGTTATGAGATGTGTGTTTTGGAGACTTTTAGGGAATTTCCCTTATAAGAAATTGTTGGAGTCATATTGACTTAATTCGAGAGAATACCGATTAGAGAGTATCGTATCGACAAAGTGGGGAAGCCCACTATCATTGAGAGTTCTGTGTGGAGATAATTATGGGTTTATAATAGAGAATTGGGATGCGCTTAGTGATATTGGGTTTTGATTAAATCCCAAATGGGATAACTTTGAAGGTTCATATGATTGATTGAACCATATTATGGATTGAGAATAATAAATGCTAATTGATGTGCATACGGATATGGGGAATATCCTTAACGTAAATTGAATTGGGAGATGTTTCATATAAATGATAAATGTTGATCGACGTGCATAAGGATATAGAGAATATCCTCAACGTAAATAGAATTGAGAGACGATTCATATAAATAGAAGTGAGGTTTGAACTTCAAGTGAAAATAGTATAGTGTATACTAAGTGGGGAAGTTATGTGAGTTATTAACGAATAGTATATCGAGAGTAAAATATACTAATAATGATATTATTTCATTTACGCCTAAGAGCGTAATAAGAGTATGTAAATAGTGTGATATATATACCTTGTGTGATGGTATACATTTATATGATGTGATGATGTATGTATATCTTGCGTGAATGATATATATATATATATATATATATATATGTGTGTGTGTGTGTGTGTGTGTGTGAAGCATACCCCCTCTATGCTATCATGGAAAGTTGTGCGATGTGGGTGAGGCCCCTGGCTTGAGGAGCAGGGTGTGTATAGTCCCCAGGTCATAGCGTCCATTTATTATTGTGTGATTTTTATTAGGGGTGAGACGTGGTGGGTATGTTTCGTCTCATTTCCGGGGAGGAACTATGATCGCTTCCCGTACGTTGTGATATGGTTTTTGCCAAGGCGGTGTGAGATTCCGACCGTTGGTACCCGGGATGATATGTGAGTGATTCCCTGGTAGATGATAGCATTGAGAACCTACATCCTCGAGTTATAGCTCGTTGGGATGGTTATTATTATACTTATGTGAACAGTATGTTAATTGTATATGATTATGTGATATCATATTTCGCTCTACAGTAAAGAGACATAAGAAGATTGCTTGAATCTGATTCCGAGAGATTTTACCCGGACTTAAATTATGATAAATCAATTAAGAGAAAATGAAGAGTAGATAATTATTATGAGTATAGATAGTACTTCAGGTATCGAGGGCATAATGGACCTCAACGACCAACATTGCCAAGGAGTAGTGTATCGGGGGGGTTCCTTGTTTGGATTTCGCTTGCGAGATGTCCCACGCACGAAACGTAGTAAAATATTGGGAGTGAGAAGAATTTATTCCTTAGTTCTCACATGTATATATTACTATATATCTCGACGATCGATAGTGCCAAGGAGTAGTGTATCGGGGGGGTTCCTTGTTTGGATTTTGCTTGCGAGACTTCCCATGCACGAAAGCCGTGCACTGTTGAGAATTGAGAATAATTAATTAATCATTTATAGTATAAAATAATTTGGGTTATACGCATCATGCACTGAGGGCATAATGAATCTTGATAATCAATACTGCCGGGAGTAGTGTATCGGGGGGGTTCCTTGTTTGGATTTCGCTTGCGAGACATCCCACACACAAAACGCAGTGCAGTATTGAGAATTGGAAGAAGTTTAGTCCTTAGCACTTAGATGATATTAACTCATATATATATATATATATATATATATATATATATATATATATATATATATATATATATATATATATATATATATATATATATTTATGTCAATAACTAGAATATAAGAACTTCTAGTAAAAGAGAATATTTATGTATACTTTATATGTTTAGATTTGGGCGAATAATTGAGATTAATATAGTAGAAGTTGAGGGTTATGATTTAGATGGATATTAAATGAGTATAATTTGGGAGTAAGTTAGATTCCTTTTCTTCTAGATAGATTTGGGCGATTATTTGGAGATCATGTGCATACGTTTAGTTGCGCGCTTTAGTTGAGAAGTGAGTTGGATTTTATGGAGAGTGCGACTCCACTTTAATCATGTCATGATGCATTTATAATTATTATTCATTTTAATGAACTTGCCATAAAATGTTTTCACACCGCGGGCTCTGACCCGTTTATATTTTCTCTTGCTATGTATATATTGTATTATTTTAGGTGTTCCTCCGCAAGGACGCCATTGATGATATCCATCCAGTGTATTCGTGGAGCTGTGGCAGTAGCGGACTGTTACGGTATTTTGTTATAGTCATTTCCTATCTTTCGTGTATCTAGATCAGGATTCAGTTTATGTATCGGGTTTATACCCAAGTGTTGTACTGTAACACTTTTATATTTTCTCTCTTAGATTATTGTATTGTCTGTGACCCGACAGCATATTCGGGTATTTTATTTTGTACATTATTAGAGCATGTGTGTATCTCTTATCATGTCTAGAGTTATGTTGTTGGTTAGTTGTTGCATGCTTTTGTTTTAGAGATGTAAATAAAATGTTTTAAAATTTTTTATACCCTCTTTTTGTGATAGTGGGTAGTTAGCCATGTTTATTTTAGAATTGTCAGTGGATGCTGAGAATGATCCACTTTATATTCCTGATTATTTTAGGATAGGGCTGGCCACCCGTTATTATTTTGAGTGGGGTGTCACAGGTGGTATGAGAGCATTGGGTTCTAGTGTCTTTACGATCTGTGCGGGTTACTACGATCTTTCGTAAGCGTTGTTGATGTAGAGACCTATGTGACACCCCGACTAATTAAATACCGGGTAGCTACTCCTTTATTAAATTAATTCAAAATGCCAAGTTGGTCCAGTTAATAGCATCACTGTCGAAAACATTTTAATGATTACTAACCACCTAGTATTTAAAAAGTAAGTTGCCAAATTTTACTTTAAGTCTGATTAACATGCAACAAGTGTAATGAAGAATAATAACACCATTCACCATAAAGAAGTAAATAGAATAACCATCACATAATGAAAGTAAAGTCTGGAGGAAAACTCCTCACTACAAAACCACAACTGAAATAACTGAACTGGATACTGAAACAATACATGCCAAAGTCTGAAAAACTGTAATGGAAAGATGTCTCTAATAGAATTGGGCAACGTGCCCTACAACTGATAGAATACTGAATACGGAATCCAAATGATAGAAGCGTCTAAAAGCAATTCCTTATAGCTTCCACAAACAGCTACAGCTCGTCACCTGAATGAGTATCCTATGCATGGTGTCCTTGTGGCTGGGCACCTAAAATGGTTTTACTAGAAAAATAGATTTGAAAGCAAACGGGTCAGAGCCCGAATGTGGAGATATTTTAAAAACCTGCAAGTGCTTTAAAAACATTTAAAACATTAAATGTAAAGTACATGTTAGGACGTGCACTCACATGATATTCTCACCTCTCGTCTAACTGTGCACTCCTAACGTAAGTATCCATCTAAAACAACACAAACCACTAGCTAAGTGACATCATATCTAGCTAGACTGTCATAGGTCCTACCCTTATTACTCGGTTCCCATTAACATAAAATCGGTCTCAATTAAATAGGGTTTAACGTAAACTCAGATGCTCAATATGCAAAATATTTCACTATCTATTAACCCGTTATGTTTTTCTCAAAACAACACCATAATTAAATTCACAGTATTAACATGAAGGTTCCCATTAATTAAGCGTATATTATTCACATCATAAATATACAATACAAGCACCCCGAGAACTAAGCTGCGGTGCACACATACTCTGCTATCCATCCCGGTACATCACGTACATAAGGATCACATATTCCGAATCTCTCAGGAATAGTTCACAGATAACAACATCACAAATAATGGAGGCGAACACAATCACATCACATGGGTCACGCACATACCTACGCTCCCACGATCAGCGGACTTATCAATATCCCAATAAGTCTTTCTATGACCTATGTTCATCAAGGTAACCAGTCTAAATCCGGGCAACACAAGGATTAGAGGGCCCGAAGCGAACGCAAACCTCCCGTGATAGCAAGTATAGTAGGTATGTCATACACACAAATCATATACCAATACTAAGTAACACACATCTTAGTAATCACCGTAATTTAATTGAAGTACTAATCTCATTCTAGTACCAATATAAAATTTATACACTTTATACGATTCCGGTTTATAATCATACACGCCATAATTTATTCTCACGTCGTAGTAGACACTCACGGCTCAACCCAAACAGTCCATTGATTTAAATCACTCGTCTATAATTTACTCCTCATAATAACCCAAAAGTCCCAAATCTATCAATACATCATCAAAGGAATGTTATCTCTACCCTCGAACAAGTTTACGGGACTCCCAAAATCAAAACAGGCCAAAAAGGCCTAAACTGCCAGCTCGTTAGAAGTCTCGTTCGAACGAGGCTGTTCGAACGAGATTCCAGTTCATTCGAACGAACTGTACCTTCTAACGACATCTCGTTCGAACGAAGGTATCGAACGAAATACAGTTCGTTCGAACGAAGGTATCGAATGAAGTCTCCCCTCATTAGAAGCGACTGGTCAACTCGTTAGAATCTCGTTCGAACGAGCTCGTTCGAACGACCTGGGGAGGCCTTCTAACGACTGACCAGTTTCAAGCCCAGAATTTCTTAGTTACGTTTTTCACCATTTTTATCTTCTTCAAAAATCATCTAAACATCAAACCATTGATTGTTTAAGGTCTCTAATCATCCCTAAACGTACCTAGGTCACATACTAACATATTTTAAAGGATTAATTCATCCAAACATCAATCAATTTACAAATCTCTACACTTTTCCCCCAATTTTTCAAGAACATGAACCCTAAACTTTTAAGTCCTCAATTAGTCCATTCTAAATCCGTTTTTCTTACATTCAACATATATGAATACCAGAATAATCATCTCTATATGATTCTACATGCAATTTGTCCTCAATATTCAAGTTCTAAGTCCAAACAACATGGGTTTTCATTTATCTTCCAAGAACAATTGTAAATCTTCAAATTATCTAACATGGAGGAAACATTCTCTGAATTAAAAGAAGTTAAATCACTTGCCTCGATTGTCTCTGAATTTGGTGTTGATTTTGTAAAGGTTTTCTGCAGAATTCCTTCTCCTTTCTCTCTCTCCAAGCTTTTCTCCAATGGCTATGGTGGCTAGGGTTTATTTTGGGGAAACTTAGAAAACCTAATCTAACAACCCCAGTAGCTTGTTGGGTTAATATGGGTTGGTTAGTGGCTTAGTGGGTCAATTCCCAATCAGATTAAAACTCTTAATTTTCGTCACTTTTAATTCTCCAAAAATACAAAATTACCAAAATACCCTTTATGTTGCCGGTATGGCCTAAAAATACCCCGGAACTCAAACTACACCCCCGGCTAGTGTTTTCTGACTATCTTGACCCTTCCGGACCCGTTGGCGAACTCAAAACGACCATACGGTTAATAGGATTTAAAATCACTTTTATAATTAAAATAATTATATCCCGACGCGACTGTCACACGCGTCCCAATAAAATGACCAGATTGTCGTATATCAATCTCACGACAAATTTCATAATTCAATATTCATATAACATCGTATATACTCAATATAGTCAAATACCAACTCACATCTCGCTAGTATTTTATCCGGATTAATTTCCAATTAATTCTCATTTAATTAATTAATCCCAAAAATAAATATAGCCAAAAATACGGGGTATTACATACTTCCCCCCTAATAACTGAATTTCGTCCCGAAATTCGAAACTAGAAAGTACCTGCTAAAAACAACTCTGGATAACGTTCGCGCATCTCATCCTCGCGCTCCCATGTGGACTCCTCTACATTGTGATGTCGCCACTGAACACGCACTAATGGAACTATCTTTGACCGTAGCTTCCTCTCACTTCGGTCCAAAATAGCAATCGGCCCCTCCTCGTAGGAGCTATCCGGCTGGAGATCGATGTCCTCCACAGCAATGTGAGAATGAGCCAAATTATCTCTAAGGTATTTCCTTAGCGAGGAAATATGGAACACATCGCGAATTCGATGCAAATGCTCCGGTAATCCAAGTCTATACGCAACCGGTCTGATCCGCTCGATAATAGGAAACGGCCCCACATACCTCGGTGCCAACTTCCCCTTCTTCTCGAAATGCATAATCCCCTTCATAGGAGATACTCTGAGCAAAACCTGGTCCCCCACTTGGAATTCCCTGAAAAATCTCTTCGCATCAGCATAACTCTTCTGCCTGTCTTGAGCTACCCGAATGCGACTCCGAATCAACTCAATCCTTGCCGAAGTATCCTGGATCACTTCCGGCCCAAGTAGTTTATTGTCCTCCACCTCTAACCAACATGCTGGGGAACGACAAGGCCTACCATACAACGCCTCAAACGGAGCCATGCCAATAGTGAACTGATAGGAGTTGTTGTAAGCAAACTCTACCAGTTGAAGATACTGCTCCCATCCACCCCCAAAGT
This sequence comes from Sambucus nigra, assembly GCA_949130495.1. Taxonomy (NCBI): domain Eukaryota; kingdom Viridiplantae; phylum Streptophyta; class Magnoliopsida; order Dipsacales; family Adoxaceae; genus Sambucus; species Sambucus nigra. Next base: position 162,109,593 of record OX422220.1, on the reverse strand, counting down.
CAATAATGCACATGCGTAGCATGTCCTCCAACATCTGATTTGTGCGCTCGGTCTGCCCATCGGTCTGCGGATGATAAGCTGTACTCAAACGCAATTCCGTGCCCATGGCCTCCTGGAAACTCTCCCAAAACCGCGAAACAAATATCTTGTCTCTGTCAGACACGATATTTAGGGGCACACCGTGAAGTCTCACAACCTCTGAAATGAATAGCTGGGCATACTGTCCCGTAGTGTAGTCAGTCCTTACGGGTAAAAAGTGAGCGACTTTGGACAACCTGTCCATAATTACCCAAACGGAGTCGTGACCCCTCTGCGACGTAGGCAACCCCGTGATAAAGTCCATGGATATGCTCTCCCACATCCACACCGGGACCTCCAACGGCTGTAGCAGTCCTGCCGGTCTCTGATGATCCACTTTTACAAGCTGACAAGTAGCGCATTTCGAAACAAACTCAGCGATATCTCTCTTCATACCGCTCCACCAATACTGGCGTCTCATGTCTTGGTACATTTTGTCCCCTCCGGGATGTACCGTGAGCCGTGTGACTCTGCCATCACCTCGTGTCGCAATTCTTCCCCTTCCGGAACCACCAATCTCCCATTGAAGCATAATCCCCCGTCTGAGCTAACGGTATAGGACTCGGCTCCCTCTGCTAGTAATCGAACTATCTGCTCCTGACAGAACGAGTCATTAGCCTGTGCCCGTACTACCTTCGTGACAATCTGCGGTGTAACGGTCATCACAGACATGAAAGATCGGGCCACAGCATCCTGGTGTCCCAACTCCTTCCACTTAGCCTTCCACACCTCTGCCACCTCATCTGCTGGCCTACGGCTCAACGCGTCTGCTACCACGTTAGCCTTACCTGGGTGATACTGGATATCGAACTGGTAATCTTTCACAAACTCAAGTCACCTACGCTGCCGCATATTCAACTCTTTCTGCGTGAACAGGTATTGTAGGGACTTGTGGTCCGTGAACAATTGTAACTTCTCCCCCAAAAGATAGTGCCTCCAAATCCGTAGGGCAAATACCACTGCCGCCAACTCCAAATCATGCGTGGGGTAATTCTTCTCATGAGGCTTAAGCTTACGGGAAGCATAAGCTATGGGCTGTCTCTCCTGCTGTAATACACCTCCAAGTCCTTGCAAAGACGCATCGGTGTAAACCAAATACTCAACTCCCGGTCTCGGCAATGCTAACAAAGGTGTTGAGGTCAATTTGTCCTTCAATTCATCGAATGCCAGCTGACAAGCATCGCTCCAGATGTAAGGCACACCCTTACGAGTCAGATGTGTCAAAGGACCTGCTATCTCAGAGAAACCCCGAATAAACCTCCTGTAGTATCCTGCTAGACCCAAGAAACTACGAATCTCCGTTGGTGTCGTGGGCTGTCCCCACTCCCTCACCGCGGATACCTTCCCCGGATCAACAGATATCCCCTGGTCGGAAATAATGTGTCCCAAAAACTGGACCTCCTTCAGCCAAAACCCGCACTTCTCATACTTTGCATACAACTCGTTCTGACGGAGTGTCTGCAAAACTTGCCTCAAATGCTCGGCATGCTCCTCCTCTGTCTGGGAGTAAACCAGTATATCATCAATGAAGACAATGACAAACTGATCTAGGAAATCCCTGAACACTCTGTTCATCAAGTCCATAAACACTGCTGGAGCATTGGTCAAACCAAAAGGCATAACCCGAAACTCGTAAGAACCATATCTCGACAAGAATGCAGTCTTCGAGACATCCTCCTCCCTGATACGCAACTGATGGTATCCCAATCTCAAATCAATCTTCGAGAAGAAAGAAGCTCCTCTCAACTGGTCGAATAAGTCATCGATTCGAGGTAACGGATACTTATTCCGTATCGTGACCTTATTCAACTCTCGGTAGTCCACACACAATCTCAGTGAACCGTCCCTCTTCTTCACAAATAAAACTGGAGCGCCCCAAGGTGAGATACTCCTACGAATAAAGCCCTGACCTAACAGCTACTCTATCTGATCTCGTAGCTCTCGCATCTCTGCCGGAGCCATACGGTACGGTGCACGTGCTATAGGCCTCGTATCTGGAAATAGGTCTATAACAAAGTCTATCTCTCGACTGGGGGGTAGGCCTGGTATCTCCTGAAACACATCCGAATATTCCCTGACAACCGGGATCGAATCTAAAGGAATCACTACCTCCTTAGAGGTATCCTCCTCAATGTAATATAGATGAGCGGTCGATCCTCCCTCTGGGAGAGGCATCGCCACTACGAACATCTCTTGCCCCGGAATGGCAAAAACAATTCTCCCGCTGAAGCAATCAATCATGACCCTATAAGCTACGAGCCAATCCATACCGATAATCACATCGTGAACATGCATATCTAATACCAACATGTCTGCAGGTAATACCAAACCACCAATCTCTACCCCCACTCCCCGGCATATAAAGAAAATAAGTGACCCACTCCCCAAAGGTGAGTCGACACACGTCACTGTGCTCTCTGTCGTAGCTAACAATCCGAAGGCTTTCGCGAAGTGTGTAGCTATAAAAAATGTGTAGCACCCGTATCAAATAATACCCGACCCATAGTGCCATGGATAGGAAACGTACCCTCAATCGCGGGCGGTGCCTGAGGAACTGCTGCCTCGTGGACGTTGTAGACACGTCCATACTGTAGCTGCCCCTACTGAACTGGGACTGCAGGAATGGGTGGCAATGCTGCCATCTGTGGCGGTGCGGGGAGAGCGGCGGGAAACATAGGCCTCTGTGGCTCCTGGCGAGCACCCTGCTGCTGCTGCGGGGCCCTGCCCCTATCAGGACAATCCTGTCATTTATGGCCAGTCTTGCCACAAACAAAACACTTCCCTGGGAAGTTCCCTCCTCTCTGCCCCTGCGGTCCCCGGCCCTGGTGGCCGTTACCGTTCCTCCCTTGGCCCTGGTGAAACTGCTGCCCATTCTGCCCCTGTTGGCCCTGATGGTCGTTTGGACCCTGATGGCCCTGACGGAAACCTCCCTGTCCCTGTCTATAGTTCCCTGATCGGAACCTCTTCTGATCCCCCTGCTGAGAACCCTGCTCACCCTGTCTCTGCCCCTGAACATATTGTGCCCCACCGGCACCATGTCCTCCTGTCCTGCCCTGATGGCTAGACTCTCCCGATCTCTGGCTCTCAGTCATATGAAAGCGATGATCCTGGAAGTGTAACAAAGCAGCGTTAACCACATCAGAATAAGTGGCCAACGAAAGGTTCCCTAACAGATGCTGACGGATCCTCCATGTCAACCCGTCCGTGAACTTCTCAATCTTCTTCTTCTCTCTTGGTATCTCATCTGGAACGATATTCAACAGATTCGTGAACTCGGCCTCATACTCGGCCACAGTCTTACCCTCTTGCTTCAGATTCATCAGTTTCCTCCTCATTTCCGTATGAACAGCGGACAGAAAGTACTTGCGGTCAAACCGCACCCAGAAGTCCTGAATAGTGAGAGTATCCATCTCCTCCATGGTGGTAATAGACTCCCACCACTGCAGTGCAGATCCAACTAGCTTGAAAGTAGCTAGCACCTGCTTCTGAACATCCGTGCACTCATACATCCTCAAGTGCCTCTGCATATCCTTCCTCCACTGGCTCGAGACTACCACATCTGAGCTACCTGCAAACTCTGGCGGATGTGCTTTCTGAAAAGCATCACGTACACGTTCCCAAGCAGATGGGAATGCATTGGCCTGTACTGGCGCGGAAACCGGCGCCTGAGGTGGTGCCTGCTGAACAACGGCAATTGCGGCATTTACCGCTTGGGCTACTATAGCTGCAACCTCAGCGGCGTTCATCATGCCCTGAACTGGAGCGGGCTGGGGTTCGGGCGTTGCATCCCTGGGAACTCGTCGTGCACGTCGTGGAGGCATCTGAAATAAGAACAAAGTTTATAAGTTCGGTATTATAAACTTAAAATAGCTGAAGAACGAAGCATACACAAAAAGAGTACAACAGTCCTAAAATATAGGGCTCTATATCAAAGAAACTTAGCGGAAACATAATAAGCCGTCAGATCCTAAAGGACACTAGAACCTGATGCTCTGATACCACCTGTGACACCCCGACTAATTAAATACCGGGTAGCTACTCCTTTATTAAATTAATTCAAAATGCCAAGTTGGTCCAGTTAATAGCATCACTGTCGAAAACATTTTAATGATTACTAACCACCTAGTATTTAAAAAGTAAGTTGCCAAATTTTACTTTAAGTCTGATTAACATGCAACAAGTGTAATGAAGAATAATAACACCATTCACCATAAAGAAGTAAATAGAATAACCATCACATAATGAAAGTAAAGTCTGGAGGAAAACTCCTCACTACAAAACCACAACTGAAATAACTGAACTGGATACTGAAACAATACATGCCAAAGTCTGAAAAACTGTAATGGAAAGATGTCTCTAATAGAATTGGGCAACATGCCCTACAACTGATAGAATACTGAATACGGAATCCAAATGATAGAAGCGTCTAAAAGCAATTCCCTGTAGCTTCCACAAACAGCTACAGCTCGTCACCTAAATGAGTATCCTATGCATGGTGTCCTTGTGGCTGGGCACCTAAAATGGTTTTACAAGAAAAATAGATTTGAAAGCAAACGGGTCAGAGCCCGAATGTGGAGATATTTTAAAAACCTGCAAGTGCTTTAAAAACATTTAAAACATTAAATGTAAAGTACATGTTAGGACGTGCACTCACATGATATTCTCACCTCTCGTCTAACTGTGCACTCCTAACGTAAGTATCCATCTAAAACAACACAAACCACTAGCTAAGTGACATCATATCTAGCTAGACTGTCATAGGTCCTACCCTTATTACTCGGTTCCCATTAACATAAAATCGGTCTCAATTAAATAGGGTTTAACGTAAACTCAGATGCTCAATATGCAAAATATTTCACTATCTATTAACCCGTTATGTTTTTCTCAAAACAACACCATAATTAAATTCACAGTATTAACATGAAGGTTCCCATTAATTAAGCGTATATTATTCACATCATAAATATACAATACAAGCACCCCGAGAACTAAGCTGCGGTGCACACATACTCTGCTATCCATCCCGGTACATCACGTACATAAGGATCACATATTCCGAATCTCTCAGGAATAGTTCACAGATAACAACATCACAAATAATGGAGGGGAACACAGTCACATCACATGGGTCACGCACATACCTACGCTCCCACGATCAGCGGACTTATCAATATCCCAATAAGTCTTTCTATGACCTATGTTCATCAAGGTAACCAGTCTAAATCCGGGCAACACAAGGATTAGAGGGCCCTAAGCGAACGCAAACCTCCCGTGATAGCAAGTATAGTAGGTATGTCATACACACAAATCATATACCAATACTAAGTAACACACATCTTAGTAATCACCGTAATTTAATTGAAGTACTAATCTCATTCTAGTACCAATATAAAATTTATACACTTTATACGATTCCGGTTTATAATCATACGCGCCATAATTTATTCTCACATCGTAGTAGACACTCACGGCTCAACCCAAACAGTCCATTGATTTAAATCACTCGTCTATAATTTACTCCTCATAATAACCCAAAAGTCCCAAATCTATCAATACATCATCAAAGGAATGTTATCTCTACCCTCGAACAAGTTTACGGGACTCCCAAAATCAAAACAGGCCAAAAAGGCCTAAACTGCCAGCTCGTTAGAAGTCTCGTTCGAACGAGGCTGTTCGAATGAGATTCCAGTTCGTTCGAACGAACTGTACCTTCTAACGACATCTCGTTCGAACGAAGGTATTGAACGAAATACAGTTCGTTCGAACGAAGGTATCGAATGAAGTCTCCCCTCATTAGAAGCGACTGGTCAACTCGTTAGAAGCTCATTCGAACGAGCTCGTTCGAACGACCTGGGGAGGCCTTCTAACGACTGACCAGTTTCAAGCCCAGAATTTCTTAGTTACGTTTTTCACCATTTTTATCTTCTTCAAAACTCATCTAAACATCAAACCATTGATTGTTTAAGGTCTCTAATCATCCCTAAACGTACCTAGGTCACATACTAACATATTTTAAAGGATTAATTCATCCAAACATCAATCAATTTACAAATCTCTACACATTTCCCCCAATTTTTCAAGAACATGAACCCTAAACTTTTAAGTCCTCAATTAGTCCATTCTAAATCCATTTTTCTTACATTCAACATATATGAATACCAGAATAATCATCTCTATATGATTCTACATGCAATTTGTCCTCAATATTCAAGTTTTAAGTCCAAACAACATGGGTTTTCATTTATCTTCCAAGAACAATTGTAAATCTTCAAATTATCTAACATGGAGGAAACATTCTCTGAATTAAAAGAAGTTAAATCACTTGCCTCGATTGTCTCTGAATTTGTTGTTGATTTTGTAAAGGTTTTCTGCAGAATTCCTTCTCCTTTCTCTCTCTCCAAGCTTTTCTCCAATGGCTATGGTTGCTAGGGTTTATTTTGGGGAAACTTAGAAAACCTAATCTAACAACCCCCGTAGCTTGTTGGGTTAATATGGGTTGGTTAGTGGCTTAGTGGGTCAATTCCCAATCAGATTAAAACTCTTAATTTTCGTCACTTTTAATTCTCCAAAAATACAAAATTACCAAAATACCCTTTATGTTGCCGGTATGGCCTAAAAATACCCCGGAACCCAAACTACACCCCCGGCTAGTGTTTTCTGACTATCTTGACCCTTCCGGACGCGTTGGCGCACTCAAAACGACCATACAGTTAATAGGATTTAAAATCACTTTTATAATTAAAATAATTATATCCCGACGCGACTGTCACACGCGTCCCAATAAAATGACCAGATTGTCGTATATCAATCTCACGACAAATTTCATAATTCAATATTCATATAACATCGTATATACTCAATATAGTCAAATACCAACTCACATCTCGCTAGTATTTTATCCGGATTAATTTCCAATTAATTCTCATTTAATTAATTAATCCCAAAAATAAATATAGCCAAAAATACGGGGTATTACAACCTATTATTAGGACTGTTGTGTTCATACGTCCGTATTTTCTTCTATGATGAGAAAACATTTGAAAGGCGTTCTGATACAATTGTTCTTGTTTCAGATGCCACCGAAGAGAGGTCGTCCAAGAAGTGCAAATAAAGGGGCTGAGAGTGTGGAACCCCAAATGCCTCAAAGGACTATGACTACGAATGAAGTTACCAGTATTATGGCCCAAGCAGTAACAGCTTCCATCTCTGTGATGGCACATCGACCTGCAGTTCAAGCAGCCCAAACCTATTCAGGGTCGTCTTTGTGGGAAAGAGTGCGGGAAGATTTTAGTAAGGGGCATCCTCCAGAGTTTTCGGGGGTATTTGATGTAATGGCTACAAGTCTATGGAAGAATAGTATGCAAAGGAACCTCCATATGGTTCAATATAGTGAGGTGAAGAAGAAATTTCTAGCCACCTTTAAGTTAATGGGAGTATCTCTCCAATGGTGGGAGTCTATCACCACATCATAATAGAGAGATACATTGCCTATAACAGATTTTTGGGCACTCTTTGACCAAAGGTATTTTTCTTTCACGATTCAGAAGGAAATGAGGAGGAAATTGATGGATGTGTTTCAAGGTAATAGAACGGTGGTCGAGTATGAAGAAGAATTTACTCGATTGGCGAATTTAGTACCTGATGAGGTGAAATTAGAAGAGAAACGAATATCTAAGTTTATGTGAGGTTTAAATGGGAAAATTTGGAAGCATTTGTTAGGCAACCCAGCGTTGGTGACTTTCGCCGAGGTAATGAATGCGACCCTTTTGAAGTGTCATGAATATTGTCTTTGTTCCCAAGGGGGTAAGAACTTTGGAGACTCGGGTTCATCAAGTAGGTCTGGTGATAAGAAAGCCAGTAATGCCAGAGGTTATAAGCAGGATAATATAGGGTCGCAATATAGTTTTGTTCCTCAAGATGGGCAAAGAGGATTTGCGGGTAGATGTTTCTTTTGTAGAGAATTAGGTCATAGAAAGAGAGATTGTCCTAAAAGAGGTCAAGTACCACGTTTTGAAGAAGTTTTGGATGTGAAACCCTTACAGAAGATTCGAGGTCATTTTAGGTCAGGGGACTTAGTGTGGGAACCTAATGATGAGGAGATGAAATCGGACTACAGAGTTATGATGTAAGTTATTTTCATGTGCGAATAGGATTATGTTATATGAAGCTTTGGGAGTATCGTATGTAAGATAGTTATGTCAAGGTAGTGCTATAGCCCTATTATGTATGGAATGACCCGAAAGGGAATTTTGAGCAAGTGAGGTTCTTATATTATTATCGTTTGAAAAAATAGATTATTTTGTAATGTGCTTGATAGAGAGCTATAACTTTGTTGTGAACGTGTGAATTGTAAATGCATTGTGTAGTAATGATAAAGCTATTCCATTTATAATCGTGCTAGACTTATATATTTGCTATATTCCAGCTATGGAAGCGCCTAATGTATGGCAATATATATTAATATGATGTGAGAGATTATTATGACTGAAGTGATTTAGAATTTAGTAGATTATTGTTGAGAGAGAGATTTTAGCTCATAGTTATGTTGATTTTGAGAACTATATATTATTATGAGTATGAGAATTGTTAAAACCTTGTACCTTGAGCATAAGGTATTTTAATTTAAATGTCGAAAGACATAAACTGTTTTAAAATGAACTATTTTCAAAATAAAACTTTTTATAGGCCTTTGGGCAATATCAAAATGATTTACATAAAAATATTTTAAACTCTAGTCCCGATCTAACAAACTCTCAATCTCCTACGTCGCTACATATTAGTGTATTGGGAGGGTTCCTTGTTTGGATTTCGCTTGCGATACCTCCCCCGCATGAAAATAGCGAGTGTCAGGAATTGAGAGGAGTTAAATCCTTGGACCTTTCAAAATTGTTATATTATTAGTATGTTAGTATAACTTAATATATATTTTTTAGAGTTATTGTACTATTGAGGTAAGTGAAGCCTAATTATGTTTATACGAGTAGAGCTTGAAATAAAGGGTGTAAGGGTGCCCTAGTAGTTATAATTGGTTTTATAAAATAGAATAATTCGTCGTGAGAAGTGGGAGGTTTGGGTATAGTGTTAGTGGGGATAAGTGTAGTAGGAACTAGTTTAGCTTTAGAGTATTAGGCTTATCTTAATTTCGAGGACGAAATTCTTATAAGTGGGGAAGTCTGTAATACCCCGAGATTTTTGGGAAAATAATTTATTTATTTTTGGGAGAAATAAATATTATTTTAATTGGAGAACGATTAAATTGACATTTGAGGTCAAAATTTGAAGATGTTAGAAACTGATTCGAATGACGATTCCGAGGGTACGGTTGTTTCCGGAAGGGTTGAGATAGTCAAAATAACTGTACTTGGGTCTTATTTGGATTTCGAGATATATTTTAAGTTCGTTTGGCTCGAATTAAAGTGACTGAGTCATTTAAAGTGTGTTTTATCATTTAAAGCTTTGTATTTTGGGAGTTAAGGCTTATTAAGCCTACGGGAGATAGAAATCTCCTTAGAGAGAGAGAAAGAGAGAAATAGAGAGAAAAAGAAAAGAAGAAGAGAAAGAGAGAAATCTTGGGATTTCCGACCATTACGCGATTTCGAGGACGAATCAGACTCTACGAATTTGAGGCAAGTGATTAAACTTGCTAAATAATTGTTGTGTATCATTTATTTCATGATTTGTGGATAAAATTGTGAATTTTGGGATAAAATGCTAAAACCTAAATTTTGGGTCAAATCTTAGATTGGTTGTGTATATAAAGGATTTGAGGTTATAAATTAGTTGAGGTGTGTTATTTGATGAGTTTTAATGCTATATATATGTTTGGGTTGAAGAAAAATGGAGAGAAGTTGAGATATATGATTTTTGAGATTTTTGGCTTTTGAGAAAAGTAGCCATTTTCGTAACTTCTGGTAGGACGAATCGATTCAACCCTTTACCGAATCGATTCGGAAAGTTACAGGTGCCCAGGTCAGAGTGATCGAATCGATTCAGCCCTAACCCGAACCAATTTGGCCTGAGACAGAATCCCAGGTCTTTGGAGGCCGAATCGATTCGCCTTGGAGGCTGAATCGATTCGCTAGGCAAAATCGATTCGGGTTGGGCCCGAATCGATTAGGAAACAAGGCAGTTTTGGGGATGTTTTTCTAGGGTGAGTTTTATCCCATTTCGTTTGAGTTTGTCGATTTGGAACCTCTATAGGAGTTATGAGAAGTGTGTTTTGGAGACTTTTAGGGAGTTTCCCTTATAAGAAATTGTTGGAGTCATATTGACTTAATTCGAGAGAATACCGATTAGTGAGTATCGTATCGACAAAGTGGGGAAGCCCACTATCATTGAGAGTTCTGCGTGGATATAATTATGGGTTTATAATAGAGAGTTGGGATGCGCTTAGCGATATTGGGTTTTGATTAAATCCCAAATGGGATAACTTTAAAGGTTCATATGATTGATTGAACCATATTATGGATTGAGAATAATAAATGCTGATAGATGTGCATACGGATATAGGGAATATCCTTAACTTAAATTGAATTGGGAGATGTTTCATATAAATGATAAATGCTGATCGAGGTGCATAAGGATATAGAGAATATCATCAACGTAAATAGAATTGAGAGACGATCCATATAAATAGAAGTGAGGTGTGAACTTCAAGTGAAAATAGTATAGTGTATACTAAGTGGGGAAGTTATGTGAGTTATTGACGAATAGTATATCGAGAATAAAATATACTAATAATGATATTATTTCATTTACGCCTAAGAGCGTAATAAGAGTATGTAAATAGTGTGATATATATATACCTTGTGTGATGGTATACATTTATACGATGTGATGATGTATGTATATCTTGTGTTAATGATATATATATATATATATATATATATATATATATATATATATATATATATATATATATATATAAGCATACCCCCTCTATGCTATCATGGGAAGTTGCGCGATGTGGGTGAGGCCCCTGGCTTGAGGAGCAGGGCGCTTATAGTCCCCAGGTCATAGCGTCCATTTATTATTGTGTGATTTTTATTAGGGGTGAGACGTGGTGGGTATGTTTCGTCTCATTTTAGGGGAGGAACTATGACCGCTTCCTGTATGTTGTGATATGGTTTTTGCCAAGGCGGTGTAAGATTCCGACCGTTGGTACCCAAGATGATATGTGAGTGATTCCCTAGTAGATGATAGCATTGAGAACCTTCATCCTCGATTTATAGCTCGCTGGGATGGTTATTATTATACTTGTGTGAATAGTATGTTAATTGTATATGATTATGTGATATCATATCTATCTCTAGAGTAAAGAGACATAAGAAGATTGCTTGAATCTCATTTCGGGAGATTTTAATCGGACTTAAATTATGATAAATCAATTAAGAGAAAATGAAGATTAGATAATTATTATGAGTATAGATAGTACTTCGGGTATCGAGGGCATAATGGACCTCAACGACCAACATTGCCAAGGAGTAGTGTATCGGGGGGTTCCTTATTTTTTCGCTTGCGAGACATCCCACGCACGAAATGCAGTGCAATGTTGGGAGTGAGGAGAAGTTAGTCCTTACTGCTCACAGTTATATATTAGTATATATCTAGACGATCGACAGTGCCAAGGAGTAGTGTCTCGAGGGGGTTTCTTGTTTGGATTTCGCTTGCGAGACGTCCCACGCACGAAACGCCGTGCACTGTTGAGAATTGAGAATAATTAATTAATCATTTATATTATAAAAGAACTTGGGTTATACGCGTCATGCATTGAGGGCATAATGAATCTTGATAATCAATACTGCCAGGAGTAGTGTATCGGGGGGGTTCCTTGTTTGGATTTCGCTTGCGAGACGTCCCACACACAAAACGCAGTGCAGTATTGAGAATTGGAAGAAGTTTAGTCCTTAGCACTTAAATGCTATTAACTCATATATATATATATATATATATATATATATATATATATATATATATATATATATATATATATATATATATATATTTATGTCAATGACTAGAATATAAGAACTTCTAGTAAAAGAGAATGTTTATGTATACTTTGTATGTATAGATTTGAGCGAATAATTGAGATTGATAATAGTAGAAGTTGAGGGTTATGATTTAGATGAATATTAAATGAGTATAATTTGGGAGTAAGTTAGATTCCTTTGCCCCTTGATAGATTTGGGTGATTATTTGGAGATCATGTGCATACGTTTAGTTGCGCGCTTTAGTTGAGAAGTGAGTTGAATTTTATGGAGAGTGCGACTCCACTTTAATCATGTCATAATGCATTTATAATTATTATGCGTTTTAATGCACTTGCTATAAAATGTTTTCACACCGCGGGCTCTGACCCGTCTATATTTTCTCTTCCTATGTATATATTGTATTATTTTAGGTGTTCCTCCGCAAGGACGCCATTGATGATATCCATCCAGTGTATTCGTGGAGCTGTGGCAGTAGCGGACTGTTGCGGTATTTTGTTATAGTCGTTTCCTATCTTTCGTGTATCTAGATCAGGATTCAATTTGTGTATCGGATTTATACCCAAGTGTTGTACTATAACACTTTCATATTTTCTCTCTCAGATTATTGTTTTGTCTGTGACCCGGCAGCATATTCGGGTATTTATTTTTTACATTGTGTAGTACTCTTCTATATTATTAAAGCATGTGTGTGTCTCTTATCATGTCTAGAGTTATGTTGTTGGTTAGTTGTTGCATGGTTTTGTTTTAGAGATGTAACTAAAATGTTTTAAAATTTTGGATACCCTCTTTTTGTGATAATGGGTAGTTAGCCGTGTTTATTTTAGAATCGTCAGTAGATGCTGAGAATGATCCACTTGGGATTCCTGATTATTTTAGTATAGGGTTGGCCACCCATTATTATTTTGAGCGGGATGTCACAAAACTAAGGATCTTCCACCGAAATTTCAAGCTAATGTGCAGAATATAAAATCCTAACATCTAATGATTACATCCCTCACAAACTCATCCAAAGACATCAATTATGTGCAATAATTAAAAACCCAAATTATTATAACCAAATCGAATCTAGAAAAAATTTAACTACGGATAAACAATGATAGAATCCATTCACCTAAACAAATATTCATAGGACCGTGATGGAAGGGATTTAATCATTCAAATCCTATAAAACCATAATAGTACAAACAATACATCTTCATGCATAATTTCTAACATGTGAACCTAGGATTCAAGATGGTTGATAACATGGATTTTTCGAAATCATGGTCAATCTACAATCGAGGGCTTTGATAACAATTGTTGGAGAAAACAACTTGGGATGGACATATAAAATGCGGAAAAAAATTAACCCAATTAACTTTAAAAGATCATTCAATGTAAAAAAAGAACTGGATTTGAAGAAAAACCTAAGGTTTAGAATACAATACCATAGCAAACATTGTTATGATTCATATGAGGTGACAAAGGATGAAGAAGATGAAATTTTGCCCTCTAAGGTCTCAAAAATCTTGTTAAGTTGCTCTGAACACCTTGAATCTTCTAGCATTGATTCACCCAAAGTTACCCATATGTGTGGGCACTTTTGGAGAATACACCATGGTGAAATATGAGAAAACTCACCTTCTCTCTCCTCACCCCTTCACAAAAAAAGTGAATAGTATTCTTTCTCTCCCTCTCTAACCCTCCATAATGGACTATTAGCCTAAAACCCTAGCTTATACCAATATAAATAGGTATGACCTATGGGATTTAGTCAAACTGGGCTTTTAGAGAGTTTCGACAGGTGTACTACTTGTCAATGAACTATACCAGGGATCCAAGACAAATAATTAGATTATCTTCCAAATAAATACTTAAAAATCCTAATTACAATTACTGTAATTATTTATTTTCTTTATTTATTCACGGTTAACTCCATTAAATAATTGTGACGACACTCCCATTTAATTACCTCTAAATCACTCAGAATAAAGAGATCGTATTTTCAAAATCGATTATTGTACATAATATGATTCTCCATATTAAATTTCCAATACCCATTGGTAAAATAAATAAACTATTAATCGACTTTAAGTAACCTCTAATTATTTCCTTGATTTTCATTCCTAACTTATTTTCTACTCTAGCAAGATTATAAAATGATCCATCGGTCGGGTTTTACTGATGGAAACAAAACATATAAGTCTATCAAGGGGATATCATAACCCAATATATCTCCTGGACACGAATTCCTCATAATTATGATCTTAGACCTACTCACACAATGATTGTCCAACTAATGGGGATCATTTTATTCAATTTAAGATCGAATCGCACACGTAGGAGTCAAAACAACAACCGTGCAAGCCTTCCAATCCTCATAATTATCAGAATTAAGAATCTATGCACCTTTTTGCAATTGGTGTGAGATTACCTAAGCATAAGAAATACATCCCTTAGACTTAAATCGAAGGGTGGTCCTATTCAATATATTCACCGATATACTAGGCATAATCCTCTTCTGAACTATCGCACAAGTTCTTGAATCATCAGATAAGTTCTCGCAGTTTGATATAAACCACTAGGATTGTACTGCAATCGTTCCGATAGGATGTCTACTCCATATGATGGTTGTGAACTGTTTAATTGTACTAGAACTGGAATTTCGGTCTCGTGCGATCAAGTTGAACAATTGATTTAAAACAAATATAAGGCATTCTCGTAACCATGAATCTTATTTTAAAAAGAATTGGCACACTTTTATCGAAAAGTAAATGTTATACATGGTGTTACGAAGAAAACCCCAACACTTAGCAATATAAGGAAAATGAATATGTAATGGATTCTCTTTAAATATAAAGGCTTGATTTATGGTTTGGTCTACCGAAACCTGGTGTGTAGATTCAGGAGCCACAAATCAAGTTTGAAACTCTTTGCAAAGGTTCCAGGTTATCGGGCAACTACTTAAAGGAGAGATGTTCCTAATAATTAGTAATATGAATAAGGAAGCAGCATTAAGGTTATCTTCTTTAGCTTTTGGTGGAGACAAAAAGAATAATGTTGGTAAATTATTTTATGTCCTGTTTTTAGAAGAAAAGTAATTTTGATTTCGAAATTGGTCTTAAACATATATTTGATTATTTTATAAAATTGTTGTATCAATACAGAGATATATTGTATATGCTATGGTAAATTTGAAAATGATTTATATATTATAAGGTATGTCTTACCAATACTGCCAAATACTGAAATGAATAACCTTAATGGACAATCATTCAAGAAAAAATTTCCTTTTTAGTTGAATTAAGCAAAATTGTAGCACTTACGATTAGGTTGTTTTATATTAAACATGAATTCATGGTATCAAATGGACAATCAATATCATTGGAAATGAAGACACTTCCAATCTATGAATCTTTTTTAGAATGTAAGATTTCCAAGAGTCCCTTCATGATAAAAAAAATGGTTATGACAATCCGAGAAAGAGGTGGCTATGAGTACTTCATCAATTTTATTCATAATTACTCAAGTTATGGATATGTTTACCTTTGTAAAAGGCTAAGGTGGAGCATACGTGAGGTAAACTAATCAAAACCTTACGATCTGATCATGGGTATGTATCCCTCTTGGGAGTGTTTAAGAATCATTTATTCGAGGTGGGGATTATATCCAAGTTGTCTGCATGGGTATCCCATTACAAAATGGTGTAAAGGAAAGAAGGAATAAGACTATTTAAGATACGATAAGGTCTATGTTTAGTTATTCAGGACTAAAACATTTTTATTTGTATTTTTTTATTAAGAGACGGACAAGTACATACCGAATTTAGTTCCATATAAATCACTATCTCTTCAACTACCATAGAACTATGGACTGAGCATAAGCTCATTCTAGGACAAGTTCGGATATGTGGGTACCCGACACTTGTTCTGCGATAGGAGCCAAGGGCATTATAACCAATGATAGAAGTATGTCTCTTTGTTTGTTATCCTAAAGGTTCTAAAAGGTAGTTTGTTTCATATTACTAAGACAAGAAGGTAATTGATGGTATTAATGCCTGATTCTTGAAATATTATTACGTAGGAACCCATGGGCTAGGGAGTAAGGTTGACTTTAAAGATATTTTGAAAAATGAACATCAAATTACCGATGTTATTACACCACCCGTATAGGACAAAATACAACCTGATATTGATAATGCATTACCTAGAGGTAGTGGAATGATTAGGTAACACATGTCACATATACTGGATCAAAAGTAATGTCACGTCATAGTGGGAACATCAGGAGACATCCTGACATGTTAGTGATTCAGATGAATATTTCGGTGAGATCTCAGACAAATAGGAAATGGGTCCCACGAACTACAACGAGGCATTTTAAGACAAGGAGTCTTAGCTTTTACTTAAAATTATGGATACAAATATGGATTTGATGCATTAGAATCAAGTTTTGGGATCTTGTAGACTTATTGATAAGATAAAACCCATTGGATTCAAGTAAATCTACAAGAATTTAAAAGATGAAAGGATGGGAAGGTGGAAACCTTTAAGGCAAGGCTTATTGCAGAAGGGTTTACTCGTGAAAAAAGGATTGACTTTGAGTAAACCTTCTCGTTGGTAGCCATACTAAAGTCTAGTGAGATTCTTTTAACATCAAAATTGTGTTCTTGAATGATGGTCTTGACAAGTGCATCTATATTGTCCAACCCAAGGGATTCATTGTAAAAAGTCAGGAAAGTAAAGTGTGTAAGCTTAAGAGATCCATTATGGACTCAATCTAACATTAAGGTATTTAAGTTTGATTAGGAGATCAATCTTTTGACTTGGATCAAATACCGAACAATACTTATTTGAATAAGAAGCATGAAAGAAATGTGGTGGTATGTCTAACAAAATATTTGGGTGATATTCTCCAAATCGGGAACGGGGTGGTATATTATCTTACCTAAGAGTGTGGTTATCAAGGTAGCTCGGTATAAAGAACTTAGTATAGTTTAGTCACATCTTTATGATCAAGTTTTTACTAGATCGGATAAAAATGATGTTGGGCTTATCCCAAGGCACTTATATCGACGTTATGCTCACAAATTTAGCATCGGAATTCCAATAAATGTTTATTTATTTTCAAACATGGAATCACTCTATGTAGGGATCAGTGCCCTGACACACTATATCAGATAGAAAGGATGAGGAATATACCTTATGCTTTGGTGGTGGGCAGCCTCATGAATGTTGTGTTGTGTACTAGACTGAATATATGCTATGTCGTTGTCATAGTGAACAGGTCTTAGTCTAATAGTCTTGTATCATTTCGATACAAAGACTCAATTTTCATTATGATATATATTTTAGGTTTTTACTTGAGGATATGTGTTTACCTTACGAGGAGGAGCTGTAAGTTAGAGGAGTTTGAAGCAAATAAATATTATTGACTCCACCGTGGAGGTCAAATTTATTGCCACTTCAGAGGGCATCTAAGGGGGCCATATGACTTGGGAACTTCCTAAGTAACTTAGGTGGGAATCCTTTAGTGAAACTAGCTATCACATTATATTTTGTTTATAGCGAAATGATTGCAAGACCGATAAAACCCATAGCCCATAAAAGGGTTAAGCACATTGATCATAGAGTTCAACTAATTTGAGTGATCGAATAAGGGAGGTCATAACTATGTGACCAAAGTTGCATCAGATAATAAGAAAATAATCCTTCTACAACTAGGGCTATAGTCTGCCAAGTTGATGGGTTAGGAGTTAGATGCATTAGCACATGGCTTGAAGATTATTCTTAAAACCATATATGACATTTATTTTCCAATAAAGGTGTGTTAAGTTCAATATGGAATGAAAATAATGTTTATGATAATGCCTTATATTTTCTTTAAATATGTTATATGCACGTCGATCAATTTCCCTTAGTAGCAATTTTCGTGAGTTAGGTTCATTCTTATAACAAAAGATCCAAACTCCACTTCTAATACAATTGAATAAGTTCACAACTTAGATAAGAATCTAACAACCTATCAGTAAAGATGCGAGTATAATGCTAGTAGTTTATCTTAACTATAGGAACCTCTATGATGGTTCTGAAACTTGTCTTATAGCTCAAAGAGGATTATAATTGTCATGAATGTATTGAACAGTACCATAAGTGACATTCAACTCTAGGTGATGACTCGATTAAACTTGCACAATCTCACAAGTTTGAAAAGGATGCATAGGTTATTAATCATAAGGGTTATGAAGATTAGAATTCTTGCAGAATTGTTACTTTGATTGTTATGGGTGCGTTTCAATTTTATTGGATTTAAATCTTTAAAAGTTGGGCAATTATTATATAAGTATGCCTGAGATCATATCTCGGAGGAATCTGCGTTAAAGAATATATGAGATTTTGATACCCTTTTGATAGACTTATAACTATTTATTTTACCTATAAACCTAGCCAGTGGATTAATATTTGGTAGAGTATAAAACAAGTTAAGTCTGAGATCAATGAATAAATAAGCAGTGGATTAAAATCAATTAGCAAAAAATGTATTTTACCAAGCGGGTATTATATGCTTAATGTGGGGAATCATATTATGTACCATATATACTTTCCAAATAAGAACTCATCATTATAATTTTTGGAGATAATTAAATTAGAATGCAATCGTAATCATTTAGTGGAATTAATTACGATTAAATGGAAAAAGGACATAAATTACGAGGATATAATTTTGGATTTTCTAATACCTATTTGGAAATCAATTCAATTATTTAGTCTTAGGTCCTTAGTATAGCCCATTTACCTAAGTACCAGACCCAAACTCTATGGAACATCGTTTAGCCCAATCCCACTTATATACCTCTATATATTGATGTAATCTAGGGCTTTAAGTTGTATGAAATATTACTAAGGGTTCGATAGGGAGAGAAAAATTACTATTCATATTTTTAGAAAGGGGTGTGGAGAGAGAATGTCACATCTCACTCAAAACACCAAGTATCATCTCTAAAAATGCCCACACATAAGGTATGCTTTGGAAGGTTCATTTACTTGAAGATCCAAGGATTTTGATGTATTCTAGCAAGGTTTTTGGATACCTTTGAAGAGTCGCAAGTTCAACCTCCCCATCAACCCATTGCCTCCATATCGGATCACCTATAAGGTTCGCAAATATATTGTTATTCAATCCCTATATTTGTGCTTCAGACCTAGACATTTTATTTTATTTTTTGGAATGTGATAATCAAAGATCAAGAGGAATTAAAGTTCTTTATAATGTCAATCCCAATTATTATAGTGTTTTATAATTTGCCTCTTTACTCCCGATTTATGTAGACTAGTAGTAATAGTTTATATACAACATTTTGATAATGAAGATGAAGTTGACTTTTATACTAGGTAGGTGGTGTAGTGTGAACCCTTAGATATGAGGCGCAGACATCTTAAATGGGAGCTTCAAATAATCTAACACATGCTATGTCAGGAGAAATAGTAAAAAAATATTGAATACTCATCACTTGGGCTTTGTGGTCCTAAATAATTATTGATGGAGACAAATACTGTCCAAATTTCCCTTCCAAATAATTCTTTGGAATTCAAAATGTCATGAAATAAGGCCGACCCATATGAGGCTGAACGACGTGAGGTCAACCCATGTGAGGTTGAACTATGATAAGACCTTGACTTGAGGCCCAAATTCTATGAGGTCGAACCATTCTTAGGCCTTTGCTAAGTCAAACCTTTTAGAGTTAAAGCCATGGTGGGATATTGTCTTAATTAGAGAAAGGTTAGGCCAAAAAATCCGCAGTAAAGACATTACTAGGTCAATGGACCTATAGTCCAACTATGTGGCTAAGGCACGTGGGAGGACGAATTTCTTTCCTTCTAAGATTATTTATGGCGATGCATGTTAAGCCAATCCACATGAAGCTAATGCATTATTAGGTAGATGATTAGGCTCTTAGTTAATTTTGTGGAAAGATAAGTTAAGGCAGGCTCGATCGAGGAACTCCTAAGCCAACAGGAATATTATTATGCTTTACAATCATGATGTTATCGACCCTCTATAAGGTTAAAAACTTTTGTATCCTTATAACTCCCCCAAATTAATGAATAAAGTTTAATTTCTAACTTAGAAAAAGAGATCATCGTTATTGGGATCAAGTGCGATGACATGAGCAATGAGGGAATCATGATGCATGTATTTATCAATACATTATTTTTCATTCCCATTATCCACATATAGGAGTCACTCATTTTTGGGGCGGAAATCGATTATGCAAGGCTTACACTAGCAACATTTAAAGAGCTTCATTCTAATGGGTGTGATGTTAGTCAATTAAGTCATGTAGTATTAAATACCTAAAAGGTGGTGTTTTGGTAGATTTATTTATTTACTCTTAAAGATTAAAATCGTCAAGAATATGGGAATACATTGACTATGCTCGTTGATTGGCAATCCTTGCTTTCTAGTACTAGTCTCAAAAAACTCTACTAAAACAACTATGTTCAATTAGTCACCAAGGTGATCTCTTTCGAAGGTTTTGAACCCACAGAAAAATTTTGCAATCATACGTGTGAGTGATAGTGTGATTAAAGGACCATGCCTTCCACAAGGTACATGACTATGGAAGGATTAGGTTGCTAAGGGTTTTATTGAATAACATTTGTGACTAAGTAGGTTCCTGGGAATGGTTACTGATGATTGTGATTATCTTAGTAACGGGTAAGGATTTTGGTTACTGGCTTCTTTGGGAATGTTTGTCATAGATAGTGAAGGGCCATTTTCCATCCTTTCACAACTAGGAAGGTCCAAGGCATGGATGGTGTTGTGTGGGTATTGTTGTTTTATACAACGATGAGTCTAGTCAATTGTAGATCACTGGGAAAGTTATTAGAAATAATATTAAAGTAAAGTAAGATAAAGTGGAGGGATATCAAGGAGGAGGAGGAGGATGAGTGTTCTCTTTCGATATATTTCTTACAAGTTTACAATATATATTTTTTTAAGTGGTATATACATTAAATAACACATTCAAAATTATGTTTATTATAATGTAAATTAATGCATCAACCCACGCATTCAACATGGGGATGGGTTGGTGGAAGCAAAGCATGTCCCATCATTAATTCCTCCATACTCAAAAAGAGATAGTAGTCATTCATATGAGGGCTTAGAGTTATGTTTTGATCATCTGGGTTATTGTGAAACTGGTGATAACCCTAGCACAAATCAATCTTCGAAAAGAATGATGCGTTTCTCAGCTAATCTAATAAGTCATCAGTATGCAGCAACGGATACTTGTTCTATATTATGACCTTGTTCAATTCTCGATAATCCACACATAATCAGAGCGAACCGTCCTTTTTCTTTGCAAACAAAATTGGAGCTCCCCACAAAGACGTGCTCCACTGTATACACCTCTGGCTCAATAACTGTGAATCTACTCATGCATCTCCCGCATCTCTAATGAATCCATATGGCATGGTGCCCTCACAATGGGCCTTGTGTTTGATACCAAATCAGTATAAAAATCTATATCCCTAGTGAGCGATAACCCCATTACCTCCTCAAATATGTCCAAAAACTCCTAAACAACTACAATCGAGTCTAAAGACACAATGACCTCCTCATTTGTACTTGCACCTATATAATACAAATGTATGCTAGAATCCCCCTCGATGCTTGGCATAGAAATAAGAGACATATCATGCCCAGGAATGGCAAATGTGATCGTATTCTCACCACAGTTGGTCTATGCATGGTACATCGCTAACTAGTCCATCCCCAATATGACGTCATACGTCGACATATCCAATAGTAATAAATCATCGAAAAAATATAATCGACCAATCTCGAGTGCTATGTCCCTACAAACATGACGTCAAGAAGCACCTTGTCCACTGGTATCCATGTGCATAGACACGTAAATAGCAATCTCTAACATACCCAGTGTTGAAGAAAAATTATAACTTGTAAAAGAATGTCACACTCATGTGTCAAAAAGTACTCATGCATAACTACTGTAAACATAAAAAACATAACTATCATAAACGTAAAACAATCCTCAATAGCATGAGTTTTCATAAGCTGGTCCGCCTGATCGACCTTAAAGACACGTCCATAATGCAATTGTGTATGTCCCTGATTCTAATCTCTAGGTGGAGGTAATGTCGGGTACTACAGCACTAGTGGAAATGTCTAACATTGTTATAGTGCTGGAAGACCCTGTTGATGCCCCTGAGGCTGTACCCGATAAACTGACCTTTCCCATCTTGAAAGCCCTTAGGTAACCTCCTAAAGGGGTGTCCATACTCCCCATGTGTAAAATAAACCCCTTGAATTAGGTAGCCCTTTTGACGACCATGCTGGCCTTTCCCCTGGGATCTATCTTGACCTCGCTGGCCTTAGCCTTATTGGCCCTAGTCTCTCTTGCCCTGATATCCCTATCCCTCGCCATCATAACAGCACTTTTCATCTTCTCTAAACCTCTTAGGTGGTTTCTCCCCTATATCGGACCCCTCTGGTGATGCTATGAGACTCCTTTCCCTCGGCCATAACTCACCAGTCTCAACAGTCTTCAGCCCCTGATCGGCTCCCCCTTATCCTTCTCTGGCTCTTTCTCCCACTGAAAATATTTATAATCCTAACAATGTAGGAATGCAGTATCTACTACCTGGGTATAAGTAGTGAAATTTGGATTACCCATCAAAGCATTTGATCATCCAACTCATACCCCGAATGAATCTATCCATTTTCCACACCTCAGAGCCCAGTATATCGGGAGAAAAGTGCCCAAGTATGGTAAAATCCCACTTGTACTCAACAACGGTACGGTGCTCCTGCTTGAGCCTTCAAAACTAGCCTCTCAGGTAAATCTACTATGAGCAAGGGAAATACTTCCCCTCGAACTTTGACCAAAAATCATAAGTGGTCATCAATAACCCATCATCCTCGGGGTTAACAGATTCCCACAAATACAAAGCATTTATCTCTAAATATCAATGCATTCTACCAAACATAGGTGCCTCTCATTGTTGTGCCTCTACTGTAAAGACACAATCGGATTTGTAGGCCTCATTAACTCTGGAGGGTTGCCTTTTGCAGAGGCCCTCCTGGCTCAATCCCAGGTCATAATGGTGTGAGGGGCTCGTACAGGTGCAGCCACAGGTGGTAGTTGATCCTATCACATAGCTTCCATCATCACTGCTATAATCAGTGAGATAATAGTAGCAAGGTCTATCGGTTTCATAGTTAGAGCTTGCCCCTATTGAGGTTGTTGAGGCGCCGTTGCTTCCAACTCGGCACTCATGGTTGGTCTTTGTTGTGATGCTCATCATTAAGTGTTCATTACTTAAAAGATAGTAACCAAAGGGTACCGATAAACATACAATGAATAAAGTACAAGAACCTAGACAACAAAGATCTAAAGTATCAAGTAACATTAAGCATAAAAATGATGGATGCACTCAATTGCTTCGGACACTAGAAACTGGAATGCTCTGATACCAATTATGACACCCCGTAAATTCTAAGCTAGATTGATCTGGTCTAAAATAAATAATACGGGAGTATAAAGAATTGAATATCATTCTAAGCATGAATGAAATAAAACTAAAGTATATAATATAAATACATGAAACATACTAAGAATGAACCACACAATCTCTCAAACATAATAAGAGTGAACCACATAATCTATGATACTAATATTGCCAATAGTAAGAAACTCAACTTTGGAAATACAACTGTCTCAATCCAACATCAGGTTAAATAGTAATACTGGCTCTAATAAAGATAAATACCAAATTCTACACAATAAAAATATAAAGGAACGTATAGTGAATGAGCATGCACGCTCAGCACCAACACACTAATAGATTAGTAACTGGAAAGAATGAAAATATTGGAATCAGGGCTGAGGCGGTACCGGTGGCCTAGAATTAACAACAATATAAACAACAAGTCTACAAAGAATAAATATTTAACCAAATTTGGGCTACAATATCTTTCTCCTAAAATTTAGTCATTTTTAAGTAATCCCAACCCAAACTAACCTAAATATCACATGTGTCTAATCCCAAACCTAAGTGAACCCAATATGTGATTGTCACTCTTCTCATTTGAAGTTAATTAAAAGGGTCTTATCATATATGTCAGTGTACACGTCTTAAGTATAGTAATAATGAGAAAGCGTGTAGGGGCTATGTGGACTCACTTGTATATTAGATTACACATACAAAGATTAACTTTTACCAAATTTTATCTTATTTAAATTAAAGTGAACATGCAAAATTGTATAAAGTCAACAAACAAATTAAACCTCCAAACCAAGTAGAAGAAGAAGAAATAAAGAAAAAATTCCATTTGGGCAAAACCTTTAATTCAGCACTGTATCAAAATGGACAGACACAAGATGACTTACAGATTACTTAAAGATCCATTAAGTAGAATGCGAAGATTTTTTCAAATATTCAACATAAAACGATACAGTCCAGCACCACCCACAGGAAGCAGATCTTCCCTCGGTATCCACCGATCAACCTCAGGAATCGTAATTACTTTATTCTTAAACCATAGAGCCTAAACTCCATATATCAGCAATAGAGAAATTCTCTATAGTGGTTTAGAACTTTGGATTGTGTTCTTCTTGGTTTGAAAAAGTGATCTTCAAAGATACAAGGAGTTTGGAGAAAAAAAATTGTAGAGTTTTACCACAAAAAGAACTCTAAAAAATCTTCTTAAAAGTCAAATCCAGCATATCTATTTACAGAAAAAGTTGTTGCCAAGAGATAGGGATTATTGTTTTAAGAATAAAAAACATACATACTCGTTCAAACGAACTACTACCTCATTCGAATCATGTACCTTATCTCATTTGAATGGTTTACAATGAAACTTCAAACGACATTCCAGATCTCGTTCGAATGTGAGAACATCATTCTAACAACGTGTCCAATCTTGTTCGAACGGCATGCCAAGTTGTTCTAACGAGATGGAAAGTTTTTTAAAAAATTCTTTTAAAAGTCATTTTAAAAACATTTTGAAAACTTTTAAGTGCAAGCTCTTTTTTTAAACTGACCCCTGAAACATTTAGCTTTACCAAACCACCTCATAACTTTTCTCAGGTAAAGTTGTGATAAACAATCTTCAATCTTGCAGATGTCACCAACGATTTTTCTCTTCAAAGAACGATCATAAAGGTGAGGTGGGGTGTAACGGGATAGCCATATAAAAATAAAATGAGCAAGTATAAATATTTCTCTTACAAACCTCCCTCTTTGAATATTCCAATACAAGACATAAACCAAAGCCAAAATTGACCCCTAAGACTAATACAACTAATGCCCTCCCAAATCAAGAAATGGAAACGCATAAAATGTATAAGTATTCCACTAAAATTCTTCAACTTATATGGTCCAATAAATAATCATTAAGACAGAATGACCTACAAACATGAGGCAAAAGAAATACGTGATGCGTACGAGTTTTAAAGAAAAAATAAAGTCCCCCTCAATTTGTTCTCCCCCTTTTTGTCCTTAATAAACAAAGAGTTAGAAACTAATCATGAATAATAATCATCACATAAATCCAAATGAAATAACATCACAAAGATAAGCAATTAAGTACTTGCAATGAAATTTCGAAGAAGCATACCAACTATTTTTGAAATTTTCCAATTTTCTCAAGTATAAAAGTAAGTATATTTAGATAAAAAGTAAATATAGGTACAAATGCATCACACCATGGAATAACACTAAAATATATGAATCATGAAAATAAAATGTAATTTATTGAACATTTTTCATAAACAAATCAATATAGGAATTCATAACATAGGCGTACGTAGTCAATGAGACACTTATGAAGAATGAACTTAATTTTAACCTTAGGCGTAAGAATGTTGAATAAGATGAAACTGACTCGACTTATGCAAAATGCCATGAATTTAAATTCTTCTCAAATCAATAATGCCAAACTATTTAGTGCTTTTAAAGATAGTTTGTTGTGCAAACCCATTGATCTTATACTTTATAACACCATCAAAACCTCACATATATAGGAATTCACTCTCAAATTTTTGAAGATATCATAATGCTCATGTGTAGCAAAGCATTAATGAAATAAAAGTGGCCTTAACACTTCTACTTTTGTGTGTCGTTAAACTTTTAGAATCTTTTTACAAATGGTGGATTTTAACGTAAAGAGAATTTTCTCTTTCGTAGCCCTTTTCCATTGCTTAATATATAACAAATTTTTCGAGAAATGAAATTTGGGCGATAGTTCTTATAATCATAACTTATCTTTAGTACATTTGGTTCGTTATTAAAAACTATTAAGGTGATAACACCATATTCGACACATGATAAGTAAGTATTAAGAAGGTAATCATTAATGTACAACGACATGTTATCCACACATTATTAAGCACACTAAAGAAACGAAGTAATGTCTCAAAACACCATGAAAAAGTCACATGAATGGATGGAATGAAGGGATGATTCGAATATCTAAAATGCACATCCATGTATCGTGAAAACCAAAATGCATAAATCTTTTTTTCTTTTTCAAAATTTTATTAAAAATAAAATATTTTTGGAAGTTTTCAAATTTTTTCTTACAAATCGAAAATCTTTTTGGATTTTTCAAAAAATATCAAAAATCATAAACATGTATAACTATAAGAATACATAGAAATAAAATAGAAGTAAAATCTATCCATAGGGATAAATGATGTGAACATGATAAATAGCCTATACTAGATTAAATACCCAAACTCAATCATTGATCCGAGAGGAGTTCTCAAAAGGAGTAGACATCCTTTGAAATTCCTCGATCAAACTTTGAGAATTTTTGACTAAAAATTCCACTTGCACTCAAAAATTCTTAAAATCTCTATAGTGATGTGCGGGAGCATGTGTGAAATCATGTGTGGGACAGCGTATGTGAACTAGAGTTAGAGCATATCGGGAAACCCGTACGTGTGTAACTCTTCCTATCTTAAAACTAAACTCCCTAAGGTGACCTACTTTTTTGCAGCGGGAACAAACATAAATAGGCTTGAGTCTATCTTCGTCAAAACGTCTAGGATGCGCCCTCCTTGGTGGGTTAGGTCTCTTTGGTTGGTTAGGTCGAGGCCTATAAGGATCCATCACAAACTTGAGAACCGATTCAGGTACAACATTCGACGTGGATGCATAGTAACAACCTATTTCTTACCTCTCATTAAAACTTATCATAGAACTAAGGAACATCTTTTCAACCTTCTTAGATGTGTCCTATACAGTGACCTTCCGAGCACATTCGATAACTTTCTCGATTTGGGATACATGGACTTCAAGTTTCTCACGAGTCTCCCATAAAGCATAAAGATCTCTTGTAAGACTAGACACAGTGTTGATCAAATTGATCTTCTCCTTACTGACCACAATTAATTGCTCATATAAATAAATTTCAACTTCTCGAGTTGACTCACTGATACCTCACAAAACTTTCACATCCTTCTCTCAATCAAACAAATTAAAAGTCAAACTCCTATTTTTATTTTTGGTTCTCAAATACTCTTTATAAAGTTTGCGGTAGGATCGTTGAAGTCCACTTTCCCACTCACTTAAATTCTCGGCATCACTCTCATCGTCTCTAGGATAATTCAACAAAGTGTCGAGGCTATCACGTTTAGACATGTCATCACCGGCATGGGATGAACCATATGTACTAACATTACTAGCCATAAAGGCAAGACAAGGTTCATGCGGTGTTGTTAAGAGTTGTTTTGTGTGAAACTTTGCCTTTCCTTTGTCTCTTTCGCCTAGTAGGACACTCACGGGCTTTGTGTCTTTAGCCTAGTATGACACTCACGAGCTTTGTGTCCTTTACCCTCACATTCAAAACATCTCTCGTTGACATTTTTATTTTTCTCAGAACTTTTATTTTCTGTGGAAGAATTTTCTTTATTGAATTCGAGAATTTTTCACAAACTAGGCAAGACCACCAAGCTCAAAATCGAACTCAGAGTAATAATCCAATACATTTTCTTTCTTCTTAGACTGAACTTTCAAAGCAGTCCTTGTTTTCTTTTTCTTTATAGTTTTGGGTAACATATCGATTTCGTAAGTTTAAAGGTCTCCTATGAGTTCTTCTAACCTAAGCGTATCTAAAACTCCTAATGAAGTAAGAACAGTAACTTCGAGAATAAAACGGGATGGCAAGGATCTCAAAATCTTTTTCACAACTCTCCTCTTAGGAATTCCCTCACCCAAATTAAAACTATAATTGACTATATCAGATAAACATGCATAAAACTCATCAAAAGTCTCAGATTCAAGAATATTGATTGTTTTAAATTGTGTAGTGAGATTTTGTAGCTTGGACGCTTTCACAGTGTTGGTACCCTCGTGAGTGAGTTGGAGAGTATCCCATGCTTCTTGAGATGTGGTACACGTCATAATCCGATGAAACTCATCCGGAGTGACTGGACCAAAAATTGCGCTCAAGCTACGGGAGTTAAAATTACTCCATATAAAATCATCCTTTGTCCAAGAAGTATTAGGTTTAAGACTTTCTATATTGTCATCAGCCATAGTTGATGGTGTCCACCCTCTTTCACAGACAAGCGATACTCTCTCGCCAATTGACTTCAGTGCCGACCTCATTCAAACTTTCCAATATGCATAATTTGACCCATCAAAAATAGGTACCCTATTATAAAAATTATACATATAATTCCAATTTAAAGATAACACAATAAATTAGCATAACCTGATCCGATACCAATTTGAAAAAATTGGCTTCTAAAAAAATGTACTTAAAATAAGGATCACACAACAATTTAGTGTAACGCGCTCTGACACTAATTTGAGAAGCATGCAGAGGCTATATGGATTCACTTGTATATTAGATCACACATACAAAGATTCATATTTTACCAAATTTTATCTTATTTAAATTAAAATGAGCATGCAAAATTGTGTAAAGTCAACAAAAAAATTAAACCTCCAACCCAAGAAGAAGAAGAAGAGGAAAAATCCCTTTCAGGTAAAACTTTTAATACGGCATTGTATATGAATTGACAGACACAAAATGACTAGTAGACTATAAAAGAGATACACTAAGTATAAAGCAGAGATGTCTTTGAATATTCGACAGAAAACGATGTAGTTCAGCATCGCCCACAGGAAGAAGATTTCCCTCGGTATTCACCAATCTGCTAGAGGAACCGCAATTCCTTTCTTCTTCAGCCATAGAGCCTCGAATCCATAAATTAGCAGTGGATAATTTCTCTACAAAGGTTTAAAACTTTGGAATGTTTTCTTCTTGGTTTGGAAAATTGATCTTCAAATATTCAAGGGTTTTGGATGAAAAAATTATATAGTTTTATCATAAAAAGAAATATAAAACGGCTTATTAAAAGTCTAATCTCGCATATCTATTTATAGGGAAAGTTGTTACAACGAGATAAGGATTAAAGATTGCAAAAGATTTGTTTTAAAAATAAAAAACATGTATAATAGTTCGAACGAATGGCCACCTCGTTCGAACAATGTATATTATCTTGT
Source organism: Sambucus nigra (assembly GCA_949130495.1). Taxonomy (NCBI): domain Eukaryota; kingdom Viridiplantae; phylum Streptophyta; class Magnoliopsida; order Dipsacales; family Adoxaceae; genus Sambucus; species Sambucus nigra. Next base: position 162,079,994 of record OX422220.1, on the reverse strand, counting down.
TTGAGTAGTTTCCAATGAAAATTTGAAAGACAATCCAAAGGGAACTCAAAAGGAGACGTTTTAGATCTCGTTCTAACAACATGTCCAATATCATTTGAACGACATGCCAAGTCGTTCTAACGAGTTAGTGAGTTTTCAAAAATTCTTATAAAAATTAATTTAAAAAAATTTTGAAAACTTTTAAGTGAAAAAACTTTTTTAAAAACAACCCCTAAAACTTTTAAGCTTGAAAAAAAACCTCATAATGTTTCACGGGTAAAGTTGTGACAAACGATCTTCAATCTTACATATGTTACCAATGATTCTTATCTTCGAAGACTTGAGAACGGTCTTGAAGGTGCAGTGGGGTATAACGGGATAAGCCAAATAAAAATCAAATGAGCAATTATAGTTCTTGCTCTTACAAATAATAAGAAAAAAATAATATCCAGTCTAGTATCCACATAAGTACGGTCCCCGACGCGTACAAGTAAATGGAATACTCTTTAGTCGACACATAAAGATATATAAAGACTAATCCCTATTCCCTTCGAGAACCACTCGTGCATACCAGGTATAGTTATAGGCCATCCCAAACCTATAGCGTGAAAGCCATCAGTAAGGGATAATAAGTATGCATTCATATCATAATGCATGGCATCCTTAAGTATCGGAATAAAGGACCAGGGTAAAGCATATCTCTATCATCGTGGTACCCACACGGTTAATGTCATATGCATCCAATCAAAACCCCTCCTAGTATGTCACCCACAGGCATTCATGCATGGTATGCGTACACATAAGAGCACATAATAGAAATCCTAATTACCAATAGATTACTAAGCCATATTATTCAAATGAAATCCCTATATCATCCAAATGAGATTCCACAAGTCGTTCGAACAACCTACTAAAGTCATTCAAACGAGAAACACTATCTCGTTCTAATGAGTTCTAAACTCATTTGAACGAACCCCTAATCTTGTTGAAATGAGATGAACGTTCATCTCCTTCAGTACTCCAAATCTACCATTGTGAACCCCAAAAAATATTGTAACACCCCACCAAATTAAATACCGGGTGATCAGTCCTTTATTGTATTATAATCAAGGTGAACGGTTGGTTCATTCTTAGCATCACTGTCGCAAAATAAACTTTCCAATTTAAACACTCTAAATAATTAAGCTAAGTGTCAAAACCATTTAAAACAATATTTCCATTTATTAAATCCAATTATGAAATTCTTTAATAAGTAACAATTTAATTTCACACAATTACTAAGACTCGAAATAAACACCCATGAATTTAATCATTCAGATAATCCAAAACCAACTTTAAAACTACAAAGGAAAACCATCCTGATAGTAATTAAATCCCAAAGAGTATAAATGCTAAAGATAAATGAACATAATCTTAGAAAAATCCAACTGAATAAGGAAACGGGCGACACATGCCCAAACTAATCAGAACTAGAATGAAAGTAGATTCAACATCGAGGTCGTCTAAGCAATGTCCTGTAACTCCCACATAAGCTGCAGCGCGTCCGGTCCAAAGAATCTATGCAAGACGCCCCTGTGGCTAGGCACCTAAAATATATACATATATATATACAAGAGAAAAGAGATAACAGGAAACGGGTCAGAGCCCGAGTGTAAAACAGTTTAAAATTAGTTTATCAAGTATTTAAAACGCTTACCTGCTAATGCGACAACCATGTTAGTATGCGACATTCTCTTGAGAATTCTCACCTCTCATCTAGCGTGCACGCCTACCGTACTAATAAATCTCATCAATTTCCCTATCTTATTCTTTATAAGGTTTTATCAAGTGAAAAGCGAGGTTATGATATTTTCTTTAGGAAATCATTCTCTTCAAGATTTCTTACGTTATTTAAAACCTTATGATTTCTTTAGGAAATCATTATCGTTATAAAGTTCTCGAACACTTATAATAAAGTTGAGGCATTTATTCATTACTTATCTACTTATACGCACAGTAGACTGTTCCCATATAAATATACGTATATATATTAGTTACACATACAACATATATACTAACGGCACCCCACATAAGATCTATGGTGCTGGCATACTTTGCAATCAAGTCCCCGTATCACACAAACTAAGGGAAATACTAGTTCGGAATCACTCTCGAACTGTATTAACACAAAACACAACAAATGCAGGCGAATCATAGTTTCAAGTCACTAAGAGGTCAGTACATACCCTCACATCTCTTAGGACCGTCTGACTATCAATCAGATAGCCAGTACCAAGGAGTCCTATGTTCTAGGGTACAAGTCAATATCCCCCATAAGGGTCCCATCGAGATAAGACTGTCCTGGCGTGGTAACCTCCGTGATGGCAAGTAACGCGGGCATGATTTTTACACATATATAATATATGCACAGTCACACAGTCATATATATAATTATTCACATTAACCAAATTAGGTTCACCCACGACCCATAATTATCACATTTTACTCGAGTATCTCGCATAACGAACTCGTCCCTTTTTATTCTCATTTATAATTTACTTTATACTTACTTCTTATCTCGAAGTATTCCATCTCAACTAAGTATAATCTCAGTAGGTATACTCTCACTTACCTTATGGTATAAATCCTAATTACGATTATCTCACTCTCATGATCTTCAGAGTAAACTCACCATCCCAAAAGTTTGAATCATTACACCTAAACAACTCCCAATAATTTCCCACTCTTCTAGGTTCCTCAAATACTGGTTTTCCTCACTCAAATTAACCGTTTACTAAAATAGGGGGAAAATAGGAAATTTCCTAAAAATTAGAAATTTTGCTCGAACCAGAATGGATCTCGCTCGAATGACTGCCACGTGTCGCTCGAACAACTTCGCGCGACATTAACATCTCGCTCGAACGACTTCGCGCGATTACGCGTGAACTGGACTATTTCGTCTTCAACCTTTGGCAGCCTCATTTTTCACCATTTTTAAGCTTAAAAATCTCTACAGTTTAATCCCCAACGTCTGATCTTCAATCCCAATCAATAATAACAAGGTTATATATCATTCATAACCTCCTAGAATCATTAATTCGTCCGGAATCATTAAGATTACATGAAATCCCCAAATTAATTCATAAGAACCCTAGTTTCCAAATTTTCAATTAAAGAACCTAACCAGCCCCAATTCGTTCCTCAATATTATTTCCAATTTCGTGAAAAAACCTCTACATATGATAAAAATTCAGGCTACATAGATTCTCCCTACAACCCATAAGAGTTTTCTTCTAAAACATATAATTCTTCAACTAAAACATATGATTTTCATTCCTAGACTAACATGGAAGGAACATTAACTAGAAATCAGCATGATAGATACTTGACTGGAAATTTTGTTTCTGATTTATGGAAGAAAGTGGTGTGGTCGTGTTCCTCATCTCGCGATCTACAATTTGGCGGAGACGGCGATGCAAATGGTGGAGTTTTTTGGCCTAGAACTCCTTGGAAAGCTTCTCCACTTCTTCTCCAGTGGTCGTTCTTTGGTTTTTCTTATGTTAACCCTAGATGACAACCCTTAACATCAGATATATCCTTGGTAAATTCGTGGGTTTAATTACCCAAAAATATGAAATGTCCAAAACACCCTCCCGGGATGGTAATTAGGCCTAAAAATGCCCCGAGACCCATACTAAACCCCCGGGTACATTATTTTGACTATCTCGACCCTTCCGGACAAATTGGAGCACTCAAAACGACCATACGAGTGACTTATAATTTATTCACTTTTAATCATCATAATTTAGTCCTGACCCGACACAGGTGCATCCGGACTTAAACTTTCATAATTGTCATTTTATTCACTCGTGACAATTTTTATAAAATCAATCTTATACATTACTTTACTCATTTTGTAATATTCAACGAATTTCTAATAATTACTAACTTTCGTCACGCTAGTAAATAATAAACTATTTTCCCAATTAATATTAAATTAATTTATCTCAATTAAATTTAATACATCCCTGAATTTAAAAGCCACAAAAAATACGGGGTATTACATACTTCCCCCCTAATAACGGAATTTTGTCCCAAAATTCGGAAAATAAGGCCTACCTGGTAAAACAAATATGGATACCTTATCAGTACGCAAACTATCTACATAGTAAGGCGTTCAATTACTATAGCCCCCACCTCGCAACAAGCTTGTTTAACATTCTCATTAAAGACACTTCACATTGTGCTCCTATCCGTCATCATTCGCATAAGACATGCCTGTATATTATTAATTCCCATTATTTCAATATCATTGGGAGGCCGCACCTCACTACATGACAACTACTCGGATTTCTAAACACCAAACTCCCATTCTGAGAGAAACCATACGAACATCTGACCGCTCTTGTTCACCTAAAATAGTGGTGGAATCCTACCATAGTCATCTGACTCTAACTCAACCAATCCAAAATTCTGATTATCCGCCCATCTCTTAACATTTAGAGTGAGAAAGTTAAGGTTTTCCCACATCAAAACCTCAATAAGCATCCTGTTCACAATAAACAGGTACGCGTGCTCCCACGGAACCCTACCATTAGGTAATATCATCCCCCAATTACCGTACTATACTCCACTTGCTAGTCATAACCGTTGCGGAAGTGAAACGATCACAATGAATCCAAAATTACTTTCACGCGGCTCCATTAATCGTTAATCACCGTGCGCCTATTCCTCGTATATGGGTGATACATCCTACTCAAATCAAAACGTTACACCCGTTGCTTCCTGAAATCCCATATTGAAGGTGGGATTCAAAAATCTCATCCCGATTCAAAATAATACCGTGTACGCGATCCTTCCTTGCAAAGGAAGACTGAGGAACACTAGTTGATATTGTAAATCACCCCAAAGGAATATCAATCACTTCCTTCTTGGGCGACTTGTTCCACATATTCAGATGAACCCTTGATCTTGCCTTGAGGATGGCAACCCATCCAGGAAACTTTATCGGCCCCTTCCATTACAGGAATTGTCAATAGCCCCATAATTTCTCTGGTTGATCCTCTTATTCCAACCGATCTCTATCTATGAGTGGTGCATACAGAGACTCCTCAATATGTCCCGCTAAACATTGAATTTTACTTGAAATGTCTCACATTAAGTGACATTTAATACTCCCCTTCTTTCCTAGGCATATACCGAAAGTTCCGACCCGTGCACTTTTCTCCACGATGTGCACTTTGGGACCTTTTATACCATACTAGCATTATCACTCTTTGTATGCGCAAGTCTCTCTCACATTTGAGAAATTACAACTCTGCTCCGAGTGTTCTCCATAATAATTAAATTCTACACTTATCAAGGAATACCCCTTTTTAAATGGCTTCCCACAGCCTCCTAACCATGTTCGGGAGTGCTACTCTAGTCGCACACGTACATATGGATTAGCGTTCTTCATGCGACGCTTAATCCACTCTACCACTTCCACCTCGTTATGCTAGTCCCACAAACATATATCCCACATATCCATTCCCACGTCCCTTCAACTCGGACGATTCTAACATCAGCTAACCAGGATGCCCACATTTTGTAACACCCCGACCGCCTGGAGAGAGCGAGCGGAGCGCTACTCATCGATAAAACTAACCAAATACCCAATGCAACAAGGTATAGAGTATCTAAATCCCACAACAACAAAAGAGAAACTACAAATCTCCAATCTTTTCAGATAAGTACAATAAAACTCTCGAATAAATACAATAACTAAAATAAATCACTAATGCTCTATACATCAAAATAAATACAATTCTTCTTTCTTGTATTAAATTTTTCCCCAAATAATCCACACTAAAAATCATCCCAACTTTTTATTTCCCTTGTGTTCCGAATGCGGTTACAACACTTGGGTACTCTCAATCACCTTAGAAATCGAAATTTTAAATTCTCCGTATAATCGTTCCACTCCTCAACTTGTGGTGATAAAACTTTTAATGCTTTCTTACCACACAACCGGCTCCACTGGCCTTAAATCATAACTCAACTTCCAACTTACAGATATAATTACCTACTCCTATTATGACCGAGGTACCAAACTCATGGACTAATAACCTAACATTTCCCTATTTCCAACCTTATGCTAAGTTTCATGCGTGGGATGTCTCGCAAAGTGAAATCCAAACAAGGACCCCCCTCGATACACTGCTACCTATCATTTTCAGTTATCGAAATCCGTTAGGCCCTCCGTCCATAGCATGTACCCCTTTATTCCGTCTCTTGACAGAAAAGTTACATCTCTTCCCGTAATTATACTTAACAACGAACATTTTGCCAATTGTACAATTATTCAATATTGGTGGTAATCACACTCCATAAACCTCGAATACATACACTCGGGGATCTCAAAATCCTATCCCCAAACATATGGGTCCAGCTCTTAACTCTCACATCTCTAAAGGATAGATATCTCAATGCGCTCTTCCTATCACCAAGTCCTGAGCACTAACCAACATAATTAGTTAAATCTTTTCGCCCAACAATAAACCTAATACATACTAAATCATAACAACAAAGTCCTTACACGCATCGGGATCGAATATCTCGAGCCAACTATTCCCTCCGAAGTCTCTAAAATAGATAATATAAGTGTGAGTCCGACCCTCTCGCAGGTGAGGCCTCGCCAGAACAAAACATGCGGCACTAAGGCGACCACTCCAATAGCCTTGCAATAATTGCCTACTATTGTACTAACCATTACTACAACGTTGAAATCAAGACAATATCATATTCATATATCATATCACTAAAATGAGTAATTTCCATAAAGTATATATAACACTATTAATACACACATTCATCCTCCGCGGATAGTACTAAAGATAATTCCGTTACACTAGGAAAAATATTCACATAATAATGTTTATAGTTATACGCATTAAACTCATCTCACATGCTAATCTAACAATGAAAAAATAAGTAGTGACTCGCTCGGGTCACATAAAACATGCCTCATCCTTCGAGGATAAAACTCATACTTCTACCTCGCCAATCGTCTTGACTGCACAGATGGTCTCCGGACGTGACACACCTGTCTAAACCAAAACAAAACTACTTTAATCGTTGTCCTTTACTAGGCACCATACTCTTGTCCCTTTACTCACTTCGGGAAAACATTAACGCATGTGATTTCACTCTCCACAAAATACCTCTACACATAATCCACTTATCACCTGTCATACTAACCATATTAGGATTGTCCTTCTCTCAGACTTTGGTAGGCTAGATTCCTGATGGCTACCCCCGTTGTTCCCTTAGCCTTGTAGGCCCTAAGAAACATGCTACTGGCTATAATAGTCCTAACTGAATTCACCATCGCTTGGTAAGAATTCAGCTGTCCGAATAATTTAAATGGGTCCCCTGACGTGTATCCTCACCCCTTTGTGGTGCTACACTACCATCGTTGCATCCAGTCTCATTCTTGACTAACTTCTTCTATTCTTTTAGCTTCCCACACAAAGAAGCATTATCATCTCCATTGTCAAAGCACGACATTGTCAACTTCTGACTCGACCGTCCAGCAGAATTCCCTTTTAAGTGTTATTAACTATTATTATGAGTCGATCTCCCACTTGGAATCCTCCCCAACATTTGCATCTACATTCTCCGATACAAGATTTGCTAACAGTTTAGACTCATATTCACAAATGAACCTCTGTTCGACCATCATGTGATGAGTTCAGGACAACATTCACATCTTATTCTGAGCATCTGATAAAGGAACATGCGGTCAAACTGTACCTAAGATTCTTCTATAGACATAGCATTCCACTTCTAAAAGTGGTGGATGACACCCACCATGATAACTTTGTTCTTACAAGTCAGGAAAAATTTTCTCCAAATTTCCACTTTCAGTTAGCTACACTCCGTCCTATGTCCAAACCTTGGGATACTTTACCTCCTCTGGCTAATACACACGATTTTCGCATTTCTAAAATTCCCACTGATAGCTCTCTTCAATGTTTCGTCTGACTTTTTCCCAGTCATACAACGTTTGGTGAGTTTACTCTTGCACCTCTTTCGACTATAGCAGCACATGGAAATCATAAGCTACGCCCTAGCCGTCTTTAAAGTCCTAGCTTCTCATGCCATAATAGGGGTGACCTTAACTATGGTCATCATCCTCGAATATACTTTACAACCTCAACTAAGCCCGGTCTCCTGATGTCCGTTTAACGGCCCACGTGAGACATCCTTCATTGCTCGGCACACGCACACATCCGAATGCAATTAGAATTTACTAATATACATACGTTGTAGCAGGAGAATGGAATATCACCATAGAAATCAACGATCCTAAACTTAGGGCTCTATATCAAACAAAGCAATGTTGGAAGCATAATAAGCCGCACAGATCCTAAAGGACACTAGAACCTGATGCTCTGATATTACCTGTAACACCCCGCCTAATTAAATACCGGGTGATCAGTCCTTAATTATATTATAATCAAGGTGAACAATTGGTTCATTCTTAGCATCACTGTCGTAAAATAAACTTTTCAATTTAAACACTCTAAATAATTAAGCTAAGTGTCAAAACCATTTAAAACATTATTTCCATTTATTAAATCCAATTATGAAATTCTTTAATAAGTAACAGTTTAAGATTCACACAATTACTAAGACTAGAAATAAACACCCATGAATTTAATCATTCAGATAATCCAATACCAACTTTAAAACTACAATGGAAAACCATCATGACAGTAATTAAATCCCAAAGAGTATAAATGCTAAAGATAAATGAACATAATCTCTGACAAATCCAACTGAATAAGGAAATGGGCGACACATGCCGTACCTAATCAGAACTAGAATGAAAGTAGATTCAACATCGAGGTTGTCTAAGCAATGTTCTGCAACTCCCATATAAGCTGCAGCGCGTCCGGTACAAAAAATCTACACAAGACACCCCTGTGGCTAGCTACCTGAAATATATACATATATATATACAAGAGAAAAGAGATAACAGAAAACGGGTCAGAGACCGAGTGTAAAACAGTTTAAAATTAGTTTAGCAAGTATTTAAAATGCTTACCTGCTAATGCAATAACCGTGTTAGTATGCGACACTCTCTTGAGAATTCTCACCTCTCATCTAGCGTGCACGCCTACCGTACTAATAAATCTCATCAATTTCCCTATCTTATTCTCCATAAGGTTTTATCATGTGAAAAGCGAGGTTATGAAATTTACTTTAGGAAATCATTCTCTTCAAGATTTCTTACGTTATTTAAAACAACTCATTACCGTTATAAAGTTCCTGAACACTTATAATAAAGTTGAAGCATTTATTCATTACTTATATATTTATACGCAGAATAAACTGGTCCCATATAAATATACGTATATATATTAGTCACACATATAATATATATACTAACAGCACCCCACATAAGATCTATGGTGCTGGTATACTCTGCTATCAAGTCCCCGTATCACACAAACTAAGGGAAATACTAGTTCGGAATCACTCTCGAGCTGTATTAACACAAAACACATACAAATGGAGGCGAAGCATAGTTCCAAGTCACTAAGAGGTCAGCACATACCCTCGCGTCTCTTAGGACCATCTGACTATCAATCAGATAGCATGTACCAAGGAGTCCTATGTTCTAGGGTACAAGTTAATATCCCCCCTAAAGGTCCCATCGAGATAAGACTGTCCCGGCGCGGTAACCTCCGTGATAGCAAGTAGCGTGGGCATGATTTTTACACATATATAATATATGCATAGTCACAGAGTCATATATATAATTATTCACATTAACCAAATTAGGTTCTCCCACGACCCATAATTATCACATTTTACTCGAGTATCTCGCATAACGAACTCATCCCTTTTTATTCTCATTTATAATTTATTTTATAATTACTTCTCATCTCGAAGTATTCCATCTCAACTAAGTATAATCTCAGTAGGTATACTCTCGCTTACCTTATGGTATAAATCCTAATTACGGTTATCTCACTCTCGTGATCTTCAGAGTAAACTCACTGTCTCATAAGTTTGAATCATTACACCTAAACAACTCCCAATAATTTTGGACTCTTCTGGGTTCCTCGGATACTGGTTTTCCTCACTCAAATTAACTGTTTGCTAAAATAGGGGCGAATAGGAAATTCCCTAAAAATTAGAAATTTCGCTCGAACCAGAATGGATCTCGCTCGAACGACTTCCACGTGTCGCTCGAACGACTTCGCGTGACATTGGCATCTCGCTCGAACGACTTCACGTGACTACGCGCGAACTGGACTGTTTCGTCTTCAACCTTTGGCAGCCTTATTTTTCACAATTTTTAAGCTTAAAAACCTCTACAGTTTAATCCCCAATGTCTCATCTTCAATACCAATCAATAATAACAAGGTTATATATCATTCATAACCTCCTAGAATCATTAGTTCGTCCAGAATCATTAAGATTACCTGAAATCCCCAAATTAATTCATAAGAACCCTAGTTTCCAAATTTTCAATTAAAGAACCTAACCAACCCAATTTGTTCCTCAATATTAATTCCAATTTCGTGATAAAACCTCTACATATGATAAAAATTCAGGCTACATTGATTCTCCCTACAACGCATACGAGTTGTCTTCTAAAACATATAATTCTTCAATTAAAACATATGATTTTCATTCCTAGACTAACATGGAAGGAACATTAACTAGAAATCAGCAAGATAGATACTTGCCTGGAAATTTTGTTTCTGATTTATGGAAGAAAGTGGTGTGGTTGTGTTCCTCGTCTCGCGATCTACAATTTGGCGGTGACGACGGTGCAAACGACGGAGTTTTTTGGCCTAGAACTCCTTAGAAAGAATTATATAGTGTCCTTTGGGCTTACAGGACCACGCCGATAAGAGCAACGTGAGAGACACCTTACATGCTCGCTTTTAAAACTGAGGAAGTGATACTATAGAGGGGGCTTGGAGGTAATCCTGATATTAGGGATAATCCACCCATTGGCAACAGTGTTTGGGATTAAGACAGCGTGGCAGCTCAAGCGAGGCAGCTTAGCGAGGCAGCTCATACTTTAGCTTGCTGATTACTTAGTCATATTGTATCTTTTGTTTGTATTGTCTATGAGCTATAACGATTGTAATGATGTAACGAGAATAATGAACTTGTGTGAGGTCGAACGGTACTCGCGAGAGACCAGGCTTGGCAGGGCCGGGGAGAGCTTTCATGCTCTATCGAACGATCTTACCGTGGGAACTTTAGAGGGACTTGGGTTGGAGGATTGAGAAGTAAGGCACCCTTGGGGCTTGTCCTGATCATCTTAGATACACCTGGTAAAACACCGAAGGACCCTGACCGTGGAACCTCAGGCGGAGCAGCTTGGAGTTCCATCGGGCGTTGAGTCATGAACCAAATAACCCTCTACTTAATGTCACATCTATTGTAGATGATGTCATTAGCTAGCTAAACAATGTCAGACATGCACTTGAGTAAACCACCATGGTATTTGGGGCTGTCAGGCAGTTGGTGAGCCACCTCTGCAACAATAGCCCCCTGACACACAGTGGTTAGGCAAAAGGCATGTCTTGACATTTAATATTTATGACGTGGAGATAACTAGTGCATCAGGCATTTAATGTTGTGACATAAAGTGTGAGGGATGTCTTTCATAGTCTTAAATGACTGAGTTGCCTCGGGGGTGGTGTGGGGGGCTATTTAAGGACCCCAACCACCTTTGAGGAGGGTGTGTTCTTTTGAGAATCAAGAAGTTATTACTAAAGAGAGTTATTACAAACCAAAGGGTGTTTTGGATGTGTTTCTACCTGCCTACCAAGGTGTATATAGGATGCTTACTTCCCTCTCCCTCTAGCTGAGTTACTCCTAAAAATTCCATTACTACTTTTCTGAGTTATACACGAGAGATTTGTGAGTTTAAATCGAGCTCCATCTTCATTAGGCTTGTGTTGGCATGTACTATTACTAATCCAAAGTTTTGGGATAATTAACTTATCATTACCATACTTAAAATGGGTTACGCCTCCATCTACATTCTAAAGTACCCTCTTACAGATACCAATAGAGATAGGTCTGCCGACTCACAAAGTGCTCAATTTTTATTCACCTAAAAGCGACCTGATGAGATGATTAGATCTAGATATGATCGAAGAAGTCAGAGAAGACGATGCTATTCAGATGGATGCTTACCAACAACGGATAGCAAGGTTCTATAACAAGAGAGACAAGCCGACCAACCTGAAATAAGGAGATCTAATTCTCAAGAAGGTCATTCAGAAGAACAATAAGTTAGAGCCCAACTGGCATGGTCCTTATCGTATCTCGATAGAAATCCGATAAGGAACTTATAGACTGGAAACATTGGAAGGTGAAGAATTTAAGAATCCCTAGAATACGGACCATCTTCACAAGTACTATCAGTGATTTTTTTTATGCTCATGGAATCAGTTTATTCAGTCCAAACACAATCAGTTAATGAAAAGCAGTTTGTTTCAGTCATGATCCTATTTCATGTTTTATTTTTTGGAGTATGTGACACCACCAACAAAAAGTTACACCTCAACTTTTCAAATTTTTCCAACTTCAATAAAGTTTACACCTCAGCTTTTCAAACTTTACCAGCTTTAGAATAGTTTATACCTTAGCTTTTTAAACTTTTCCAACTCCAAAAAAGTTTGCACCTTAGCTTTTCAAACTTTTCGAACTTCAGAAAAGTGCTTCTTGTATAACTTCGCTTTTTAAACTTTTCCAACTCCAAAAAAGTTTGCACCTTAGCTTTTTAAACTTTTCGAACTTCAGAAAAGTGCTTCGTGTATAACTTCATCTTTGACAGTTAAGAACAAGAACCTCATAAAACTTTGTGTATAACTCAAAAAGTTAAAAATAAGTTTTATTTGACTGGGTTAAAAATAGGAATAGATGTACACATTCCTAAACAAAGGAATACACACATACATTCTAATACACTTGGTCGTCGTTGATAACTTATGTTAACAAAACTCGTTACAGTTTTATCCAAAAATAACATTAGTAGCATATATGGCTTTACGTTCGCATTCTTCACATTTAATCAAGTTTAATAGTCTTTAAATCAACTAACTAGTCTCTACACAGACTATATAGTTGAGGATAAGATTAGTAACAACCACGGGCTTAAATCGTGAAGAAATAACGGCTCAATTTGTAAAGTCGACTAATTAGTCATAACAGATTATCTAGTCAGCTGGAAAAGAAAAACAAAGAGGACAAAGAAAAACCTTCAAACTTCATTTCATAAATGTTCAACAGATTATAATGAAAGAAGCAATACAAAAATCATTCAACTATACACTTTCCTTGATCCTTATCCATGCCGGCAGGGAGTCATACAAAATATATGGAGAATTTATGTAGTTAAAATCCTTCAGCATCCACTTATTACTATTGCTCGGCTGGTTAATCAAATGTGCAGGAAGAACTATCTCAAGTTCATCATGAAGTCCATAGTCCCATAAATATTTGGTTATTAGACATTAGGTAAGGACATTAGGAGGAATCTAACTTTTTTCTAATGTGAATGGAGGCTTATCACAATTAAGAAAACCTGGGTCATTCCAGTGCCATAGGTTACTATTTTGGTCATACTACGGCAAAATTAAAAGATTAGTTCATCTCCATTTGTATCCTTCACGATTGATCTGAGCCAAGTGATCATCTATATGGGATAACACCTAATTGTAACCATCCATCCAAACTTCCTTGGGTTGTTTATGAAATTGGAAAGTTAATTTCTCTACTTGATATTGAAGCTTCTTAACGACATCACTCTTGATCTTTAATTCATTAGCTTGGTTAGCAATGGCAGAATATTTGGCTTTCAGCTGAAGTGAAAGATCAGCAATAGTAGCAGTTTTTACCTTCAATTGAGCATCTTGGTCTGCCAAGGTCTTCTCAGTTCTCTTCTCCTCAACATTAGGCCAAACAACAATTGCTCTTCTTAAAGACTATCCTGACTTAGGTTTCTCCTTCTTCAAGGACTCCAGCTCCTCTATTAGTCTTATATTATCCTCTTCTAAACATGAAGCACCTCCATTGGGATTGGTAGCAATTGATTTCTTCAAGATGTCAAGTTCATCCCTCAGGGCATTATTTTCTTTCTCCAACAAGGTAGATATCTCCTGATCTGATTTAACCTCTTGATGTAGCACAATATCTCTCTTATTTAATGCAGAGGTAATCTTTTGAAGCTTATTATCAAGGCCCCGCCCTTCATTTAAAGATTTGTACTTGGACTCATAGGCTATGGATTGTTTGTGGTTTTCTTGTAATCATCCAATCATCTCATAATAGGCAACATCGTTTGCCATTTCCCGATCAAGAAGACTTCACATGTAGGAGTATGCTTCCTTAGCTTGATCAGAAACATCAGCATCAAGCAAGTCTAACAACTTTTCCTCGGTCAAATTCATGTGATCAACCTAAAACACACTATTGTAACATCTGAGTAGATGTAACTCAGCATAACTAATCCTTTCCATCCTTGCACCAAACTGAAAATGGCAAGCATGAGGGCACAAGAACACAGCCAAGAATAATTATATTAAGGGCAACCCTGTAAATAAAAAACAAGCACATCAAGTAGAATGAAATAACCAAACACTAAATCCTTTCATTGATAGAAAAGGGTGTTACAATGAGATATACTTATTACATAACAAAAAAGATAGACTTGGGGAGACTACAGGAACAAAGAAAGACAGAATAAGAAAAGTTAGACCTTCTCCTTATCTTGAGGATTAGTTTGGACAGGAGGTAGGTTGGCCAAAACATTAGGCACTAAATTTGACTCAATAGTGGCCAAAGAATAATCCCCAGAACCCTCTTCGTCATTAATTTCTTCATCAAAGTTTAGCTAGGATCCTGAACCATGACTCTAGAATAGCTCTGAGTCTTCAGTTGTGCCAACTTCCTTCAAATTTTTCGACCAACCATCCTTAAAATACTTCTTCTTAACATAAGCAAACTAGGCAGAAGTTATTGAAATAACCTTCCCCCAACCCTTATCAAAAGAAGTTTCCTTGCCTTTCTTCCTCTTGGCCTTCTCGATAACCAAACTAACCTTCAGACCAACAATTGTCTCCTCTGTAGTTTGAAGAGAGGTTTAATTAAAGGCCAACTTTTTCTGTACAGCCTTTGCTCTGCGCTCATGAGTACTCCTTATGACGTCAGCCTAGTACCCCCCTCAAGTGGCACCTAGATCAGCAGTAGAGATCTTCTCTACAAGAGAAACTTCAACAAAGATATGTTCTTGGGTTCCAAAATAATTCACATAAACTATTGGGATCTTATGAATTAAAAACAATAAGGGATTAAAACCCTAAAAGTGAGAAGATAATGATTCTGCCAAAGCAGTTTTTGTATCTTATAAAACGCAAGTCTTTTTAAGAAAAATGGAGCTGTTTAACACGTTATATATAAAAACGTTAAGGCGGCGCGTTGCTCGAACGAAACATTAATGACCCTCGAATGGAACACGTTGTCGCTCAAACGACTGTTCATTTCATTCTAACAAGATAAATAAAAAATAATTTTTTATTTTCCCAAAAAATATTCCGCCTCAAAACTTAAAAAAACTCTTTCACGAAAAACTCCGCTCCAACACTTAGAAAATATTTTGTAAAAAAAATCCCAACACTCAAAGTCAAATGCTAAGGTACTTAAACACAACCTTACCAAAATTAATCTCGCAGAGGCTTGAATGTTGAAAAACTTTGATATTCAGATATGTCTTGACGCTTGAATGGTCTTGAATAATTCTTCGACGGTTGTAGCGGTATATGATATACTCAATTGTGAACGGACATTAAAAATAATGTCCTTACAACCTTTGGTGAAAAGGTTAAAGTAATGATCAAAAGGGAAAAAGTAAGTAATGACAAATCGGAAATTTTGATAAAAAGGTGGTCTAGGCGCAAGAAAAAATTAACTAAAGTAAATAGTTTTCACAAAGGAGAGCGGGAAAATTTAACAAGGGCCCCAAGCCCTAGGGTGCGACGTAATGCTTAGACCCCAAATCACTGATCAGTAGCATATTTCGACATATTAGGAGTTAGTGAAAGGTCGTATAACACTCATGGTACGGTCAACTCCAAGTTAAAAGTATATTGCAGCATTTGTGGAGTGAAAGGCCATTAATAAAAATGCGATATAGTAAACTTTTTGATAAAAGTAAAGTAATTGAAATTAGTAATATGTAATACCCGGTAAAATTTAACACTTAGGTTGATCAAGTCTAAATATAAAATCACACAGGATAATGAAAACAAAATAATATCATTCTCAGCATAAAGAGATCAGTTGAAATAATATACAATACTTTGGAAGCGATGAGAAGATACTCAAATATAACTCATAATGTTCAATAGTCAAATCTATAAACAAAGTTGTCGCAACAGTAATACATAAATACAACCCCAAAGAGCCTATGAATAATACAATCCATCTAAGTCTCAACATACAAATAGACATCTCAATATAAGCTAGACTAAAAAGATAATGATAACATGAAGAGGTAGATAACTACAATGTATCTGGAGTTGATACCTTGATAGATGTATATCACGAGCTGATCGGATCGAAAAGCAATCTAAGTGTGAGGTTCAGTCCTAGCCCCTAGTATCCATAAAAAGGGGGTTAAAACCCTAGCAAGTAACTTAGCTACGTAACTCAAAGCAGTTATATGCATAGATGATAAAGTCACAGTTGAATTATTTAATGAACGATCCAACCCATAAACGTAGTCTCACAATATATTAGAACTATCTCATTTTATACCATTATTTAATCATTCTCATTAACTAACCAGTAAGTAACCGACATGCTCAATAATTCGTTAACACATAACCACCATGTGCTCCTTCCTCTCAGCCATCTCAAATACATACTGTTTGCCAAGTTTAAGTAATCACAGGTTTTAGTATTAATTACATTCATTAATCAATTATGCTCATTAATTACTTACCACGTAACCGACATGCGCCCCTTCATCTCGGCCATCTCATAAACATGCGTATCACTTACCACGTAACCGACATGCGCCCCTTCATCTCGGCCATCTCATAAGCATGCGATACGCCAAATTTAAATAATCACATGTATTAATATCAATTACCTTCATTAATCAATTATGCTCATTAATTAAGTACCACGTAACTGACACGCGCCCCTTCATCTCGGCCATCTCATAAATATGCGGTGCGCCAAATTTCAATAATTACATTTCACGCCCTCACGCCACCTGGTATTCGCATGGCCGGGAAATCATATAACACAATAATCATAAAAATTACGTCTCACCCCTTGACGCCACCTGGTATTCGCATGGCCAGAATTAACATATCATAATAATCCATAATCATGACGTTTTACGTCCTGACGCCACCTGGTATTCGCGTGACCGAGAATTTACAATTCGTAATATCGGGGTGTTCTTCTATGGTACCCACCCATTTATTTCCATTTAATATGTTCAATTAATTTTGACATTTTAACACGTAATTATTCACTCCGATAAATCTACTCAAACGTCAATTATCCCAGTTACCCCGACTTAGTTGTACCATTTAGAATTCATTACACATTTTTAAGCGATTTCGTAAAGAGCAAAAAGGGATAAACATCATGTAAGTGATTCCTTGTAACAAAAAGCATAAAATTGAAAGAATATAAATTGCATTAATAAATTTAAGTTGTCACTCCTACCCGTCTCTAAACTCCGTGCGTGGGACGTCTCACAGAGGTGAAATCCAAACAATGAACCCTCCCAATACACTTAGGTTTAGATAGAGTAGTTGCTAAAACAAATTATTTAAGTTTTATTACGTGAGAGTAGAGCAAGAATTTAAATATCTACGTGAGAAATCTTCGAAATAATCTACACTACTATTCAACAACCAACCAACCACAAACATTTCCCATACTCCTTTTAACGTCTACATAAAAGAACATACATCAACAATAGCGTGGTTCTGATCATGGGTTCATATTGAGCTCTTACATAAAAGGGACACGTAGTTATTTTATGTGAGAGTGTTACATCATAGGGGTTCATTAATGCGTATCAATTATCCCAAGTCATTTATAATGACTTTATATCTTTTATTACAACATGAATAAGGGTCTCGTAACGAATCTCATCAATTTGTAAAATATAAGTCAAAAGTACTACTCCTAAGATGCAAGGTACAACATTATTGAGCACTTTTAGAATATTTTAATTCTAAATAAATAAATAATAAAAAAAACTCACCACCTCTCTCTCTCTCTCTCTCCCCGCACTCACCATACGCCCATATCTCTTCCTGCATGGCGCCTGATCCTCCAGCCCTTAAACCTCCTGATAATGACAGAAATCTTTCCAAAAGCTTCGCCTCCTTATTATCCCCTACTTCTTCTTCGATTGCACTTTCTCCTAAACAGTGTACATTATTCAAAGGAGAACCATCTGTTGAGTTTTCAAATGATGAAACAGCACAACTGGCTCTTACTTACAAATACTCGTTTATTGGCAGATTCAATTTTGGACGTCCATCTATGGAGACAATCCGTAAATCTTTCCATGGATTCTCTTTAAAGACTTCATTCTCCATTGGTTTTCTTGATGACCAACATATCTTAATAAGATTATACTGTGAAGAAGACTTTTTGCGATTATGGCTTCGTGAACAATTGTTAATCTTTAAGGCTCCTATGAAAGTGATGAAGTGGTCACCAGATTTCATTCTGGATTATGAATGCCCTGTCTTTCCTATTTGGGTGTCTCTCCCTCATCTCCCAGTTCATCTTTTTGCTAAACCTGCCCTTTTTGCTATTTGCCAGAGGATTGGAATCCCCTTGAAAATGGATGAATCTACGTTATCAGTCTCCTGGCCTAGTTAAGCTCGTGTTTGTGTTGAGGTTGATGTTCTAAAGCCTTTAACTCATCGTATATGGATTGTTAATGGATCCAAAGGTTTTTGGCAAAAAATTATTTATGAGAA
Organism: Sambucus nigra; assembly: GCA_949130495.1. Lineage (NCBI taxonomy): Eukaryota > Viridiplantae > Streptophyta > Magnoliopsida > Dipsacales > Adoxaceae > Sambucus > Sambucus nigra. The sequence continues at coordinate 162,060,993 of OX422220.1, read as the reverse complement.
TATACCTTCTTTCTGCGGCACATGCATGCAAACTGGCCATTTGACCAGTGAGTGTGATGGTGTAACAGGTGGTTTTGAGAGTAACCCTAAACCAGCCGTCATTATTCCGACTGGTAAACCCCAAAAGGCAGTTGGGAAAATTCCGGTAATGTCGAATAAAGTTGTAACAACTTGGCAAGAAAAGAATAATATTCAAACTGGAGTTGTTCTCAACGATAATTCTTTGACTAATGATCCTAAAAATCAGGTGGTTTCCAAAATTGATAACAAACAAAAAGGCACGTGCCAGATGATTTTAGATGTCTGCCCTAATAATAATGCGATGATTAGTGGAACTGTCGAAATAACTCCTCATGGTCTAGCGTCTTCTTCAGCAACTGGTGTTATTCTATTTGATTCAACACTCATACCTCAAGGTATTGCAGAACCTGATACAGATCACAACTCTGAGACGTAAGGTGGTATTTTTGTTCACAACTTATTCGCTGCGCTTATGGAAGATTCTGAAGTAGAAGAGGGTGAGAGAACTATTCCTCCAGCTGTCCAATCCTTTATACCAAGATGTCGTCAATCTCCAGCTAAATCAGAAAATAATCTTATTCCCGATAAATCTCATGCAATCTTATTACCTCGGTGGAATACCGCGGATGATATAGACTCTTCTACTTTTCACCATTCTTCTATCGATGATTTGAGGGAGTTCTCTAAACAGTTGCAACAAAAATATGCGTGGCTTAGGTGTTGATTTTGGCTCTCCTATTTTTTCAGTTTTGGTTTTATTTACAAATTTGCCATTTTGGCTCAAATCTATAAATACAAGTGTCATTTCTAGGTTTTGAGAGAGGACAAGTTTGAGAGCTATTTTGTGAGTTATCAAAGCTAAAGAGAGATAGAGCTCCCATTTGAGGGGTGAGTTCTTGTGAGGTTGTGAGTGACTTTCTAAGAGAGATAAATTGTGTGTGTGTATAACTTTTGGGTTCCTCCATTTATCTATAGAAAGAAGAAATCCTCCTTGGTGGATGTAGCCCAAATTTGGGTGAACCACGGTATATCGTTGTTGTTTTGCTTTGATGATTGCTTGTATGTTCTTATTGTCTCTTCATTGATGTTTGGTTGATTCGATTGGGAGTTTGCACACTAGTTCATTTTGGGAACAAGGTCTTGGGTGTTTTCCGCACACCAAGTGTTTGATAAAATTCCCGAGTGAGTTTTATCGTCTTGGTCGCTAGAGATAGTCTTGCTTTAGCGCAACAAGTGGTATCAGAGCTTTGGTTGCATTGTTTGTCAGGTATTTTGGTTCGAGGTTGAATCAATTTTGGCAATTTTGGCATAGCTTTTGTTTTTGTTCCAAATGACAGAAAATGTGGAGAGTGCTCGAGAATCAACCTCTACGAGCGGAGGCTCTAAGAGATGGGATCCGAGTTATGGATCGAGTGGCTCAATGAAGACGGACATGAAGACTTTTGATGAGAAGATCAATTTCGGGTTATGGCAAAGACGAATGCGAGGCGTTCTTGTCCAACAGAGGTTGCAATTAGCATTGTTGGGGGTAGAGGGACGACCGGTAGGCATGACCGATGCCGAGTGGATTGACATTGATCAAAGAGCGGCTTCGTGTATTGAGATGCTTATCACGGATGATGTGTTGAATAACGTGATAGCGGAGACCACGGCTAAAGGCATGTGGGATAAGCTTGAAGAGATTTATTTGGGAAAGTCGTTGTCAAATAAATTGTTCCTCAAGAAGAAACTCTTCAAGCTTGAGATGAAGGAGGGTGAGGATATGATGAAGCATATCAACGTTTTTAATGCCTTGATAAATTACTTGAACCGGATAGACGTTCAATTCATTGAGGAGGATCGAGCATTGTTGTTGCTTGCATCATTACCCGATTCATACGAGCATTTTGTGACCACGCTCATGTTTGGGAAGTCTACGCTCCGGTGCAACGAGGTTGTGCAAGATATTCAATCTCATGTCACGATGAGAAAGAAGGAAGGTGGAGGTGACGGGTATTCCCATAATGAAGGCCTTATGGCGAGAGATGGAGGTGGGCAAAATGGCGGGAGGAACTCCAACCGGGGATTTAATGACGGTAGTAGGTCTAGATCGAGAGGTGTTGGTGGTAAAGGGCCGAAATGCTACAAGTGCCGGGAATGGAGTCATATGATCCGAGAATGTCCTTTGTGAAACGACGAGGTTAAGGGCAAGGTTGATTCCGAGAGGGCAACGGTAGCAAGTGTGAATTATGAAGATGAACTTGGAGAACTTCTCACAATCTCCAAGGTTAACTCTCTTTCCCAAGATGATTGGATATTAGATTCGGGATCGTCGGATCACGTTTGCTCCAAGAGGGAATATTTTGAGACTTTCACAGAAAATGGAAAAGGTTCCATGTCTTTGGCTAACGGAGAGAGGGTTTCCGTTGAGGGTGTCGGGACGGTGAAACTCAAGATGTTCGATGGGGTGGAACGCACATTGGGTGGTGTGGCCTATGTCCCAAAGTTGCGAAAGGATTTGATATCCATTAGCCGTTTGGATTCCAAGGGTTGCCGGGTGTCGGTGGCGGGTGGAGTCTTGAAAGTCACACGCGGTTGTATGGTCCTAGCGAGGGGAGAGGAGAGAGAGGGGTTGTATCGTCTAAATCAGACTTCGAGAAAGACGGGGAAGCGGTGTGCACAAGTGATCGAACGTTCGAGGCATGTCTCGTTTGTGAACAAAACGGAGTCATTGGGTGCTAGCTTTCCGAGAGTAGACGGTAGTGATGGGAGAATACCTACTAGTGGAGGGGATGGATCGAAGTCCCCCTCCAGGGCCAACGGGTGATGTTGACCCGGTTTAGTTGCACACATGCATTGGCCGATTGGAATTGAGGAGGTGTAGGACTGTGATGGATTCGAGGTGTGTGTAGCTAGTTCAAGGAAGGTCGATGAGTTATTGTTTGCGAGCATTGGCAAACGGGAGTTCTTCGTGACAAAGACTTGGTACATCTTTCGAGGGTGAGATTTGGAGGGTGTGGGAGGTGAGGAATTTTCCCTCTCATCCGTGGTTATTTCTCAAGGTGGAAGATTGTGTTGATGTGTTTGAATGTTTCGTGTAAAGGTGTATGCTATATGTATTGTGTGGGGGTGTACTCACCGGGTTACATGAGGAGCGAGCTTCACCGTATGGTTACATGGGAAGCATTCAGGGGAGTTCTTAGTTTAGAACTTGGTTCCTCGGCGGGTGGAGTCGTTTGGAGTCTTGGAGTGAAGACTTGCGGTATCTCACTTCATGGTTGAAGTTTGAGGTGGCTTAGCGTCGGGTGGAGCGTATTGGCTTGTTAGATGTCGGGATGATCTTAGAGCGGATTTGATGTTTGCATTCCGAGTTCGGTTGGATCGTGAGGATCGCCTGGGGGAATCGCATTAGCTTGGTAGATGGTGGGACAGTCTTCAAGCGGGTTCAATTTCAGCATTCTAGAGATTGGTTGGATCGTCAGGATCGCCAAGGTGGAGTTTGTTGATTTTGGCTCTCTTATTTTTTCAGTTTTGGTTTTATTTACAAATTTTCCATTTTGGCTCAAATCTATAAATACAATTGTCATTTCTAGGTTTTGAGAGAGGACAAGTTTGAGAGCTATTTTGTGAGTTATCAAAGCTAAAGAGAGATAGAGCTCCCATTTGAGGGGTGAGTTCTTGTGAGGTTGTGAGTGACTTTCTAAGAGAGATAAATTGTGTGTGTGTATAACTTTTGGGTTCCTCCATTTATCTATAGAAAGAAGAAATCCTCCTTGGTGGATGTAGCCCAAATTTGGGTGAACCACGGTATATCGTTGTTGTTTTGCTTTGATGATTGCTTGTATGTTCTTATTGTCTCTTCATTGATGTTTGGTTGATTCGATTGGGAGTTTGCACACTAGTTCATTTTGGGAACAAGGTCTTGGGTGTTTTCCGCACACCAAGTGTTTGATAAAATTCCCGAGTGAGTTTTATCGTCTTGGTCGCTAGAGATAGTCTTGCTTTAGCGCAACATTAGGAACACTCCTAAACAGCTGGAATCAGATGCTTTAAAGGTTAATGAGATTGATCAAATTGAGGTATTTACTACTATCTCAGCTAAGAGAAAGAAGAAGAAGAATAAAATGACTTCATTGTCAGTGATCAAAACCAGGTCTGCTGCTAAAATGTCTCAAACTCATCTTCTTAACAAATCCTTATGATTAGTGTCATTTTCTGGAATATCAGAGGTGTGGAGAATAATGCCTCAATCAGAAGACTTAAGAAGATAATTAATAAATATAACATTTGTATGATTGCTATTCAGGAGCCAAAATTGATGAAGTAAACCTTTCCTACCTCTCGACCAAAATAGGATTCTCCGGGCATGTGTCTAATGTGGGGGGTAAAATTTGGATGTTGTGGAATCTTAACTGTCTTGTGGATATAGAGATATGGATCAAGCCTTGACTGTGTCAGTTTCTTTCCCTAATTCTCCTAATTCTTATTTGGTCACTTATGTATATGCCAAATGCAATAAAACTGATAGAATGGTTCTTTGGGATGAGATTAAAGCTATAGTTGGTCTGAGGTATGAGTCTTGGGTTATTGGGGGTGACTTTAATATTGTGGCTAATCAATAATGGGGGGTAACGCAGTTCATAGTCAGACTATTATTGATTTTAACTTAACTATGATTCAAGTTGGTTTACAGGAGGTTCCATTTTCAGGCTCAAACTTTACTTGGTGCAGTAATAGAGATGGGGATTCTAGAATATGGGCTCGTCAAGACCGTGTTTTGGGTAATGATGGTTGGTTTAATAACAAATTTTCTTCCTCAGTTGAGCATCTATATCGTACTAATTCTAATCATGCTCCCCTAGTTCTTAAACTAAAATTTAATGATGATTCAGTTCCTAAACTATTCCGCTTTCAGAATATGTGGACCACTCATCATTCCTTTTTGGAGATAGTTGATAAAGCTTGGCATTGTGATTATTATGGAAACCCCATGGGGATCTTTTCTTCGAAATTGAGGAATGTGAAAGAAGCTAAAAAGACATGGAATAAAAATGTTTTTACTAATATTTTTTCCAGGGTCCAACAAGCAGAAGATGATGTTGTTCCTAAGGAAGCCATGTATGATATTGACCCGTCTCCTCCAAATACGGAAGCTTGGCAGCTTGCTAAAGCTCAGTATAATAAGGAGCTTAAAGTTGAAGAAATGTTTTGGAAGCAAAAGGCTCGTGTTAAATGGGTCAAAGATGGGGATCTTAACTCTAAATTTTTTCGTTCGGTAGTTAAGAAGAGGAGGAATAAACTTTTTCTACACCAAATTAAGAATGATGAGGGTGTAATTCTAAATAAGCCTGATAAAGAGGAAGAGGAAATCGTTTCCTATTTCCAAGCTTTACTTGGGGAGTCTTCAGTTTGCGAGGAGGAGAATTCGATTTTTGCTCACATTCAAAAAATGGTTAATTCTGAGGATAACCAAAAGCTTACTATGGTGCCGGATGAGGAAGAAATCAAAAAGTCCATTTTCTCCATGGATAAAGATAGTGTTGCGGGGCCGGATGGTTTTAATGAGAATTTCTATCAATCTTGTTGGAATATTATTGCTAAAAATTTTGTGAGTGCTATTCAATCCATTTTTGTTGGCAAAGATATTCCAAGAAGTTGGTCATCCACTAATCTAGTGCTTATTCCTAAAGTGGAAAAACCAAAAACTTGCTCTGATTTGAGACCCATAAGTCTTTGTAATTTTTCTAATAAAATTATTTCAAAGATTTTAACTAATCGCATTGGTTCTTTACTTCCACAAATTATATCTACATCTAAAGCAAGTTTTATGAAAAGAAGATCCATCTCGGATAATATCCTTCTAGCTCAAGAATTATTATCTCAGCTCAACAAAAAATCTAGAGGATCTAATGTGGTGGTGAAACTGGATATGGCAAAAGCATATGATAGGATATCGTGGATGTTTCTTCTCAAAGTGCTCCAGGCTTATGGATTTTCAGAAACTTGGATCGATATGATTTGGCGGGTTATTTCTAACTGCTGGTACTCAATAATTCTCAATGAAAAATCTTGTGGGTTCTTTAAATCCGGTCGTGGAGTTCGTCAAGGAGACCAGTTGTCGCCAGCCTTGTTCGTTATAGCATCTGAAGTCCTAAACCGAGGTATCCACAATCTTATGATTCAAAGGTTAATTGGTCACTTCTCTATTCCAGTGGTTGTCCGGTAGTTTCCTCGCTTTCATTTGATGATGATATCATATTTTTCCTCAATGGAAATGTTAAATTTTTCAGAAACTTCATGATGTTTCTTACAGCTTATGAAACTCATTCAGGCCAAAAGATTAATAATTCAAAAAGTTGTATTATGTTCTCTAAGCACTGTTCTTTGCGGCAACGTCAATCTCTCCTTGGCAAGTTTGGCTTTAGACAGACATCTTTTCCGATCACTTATCTGGGAGTTCCGTTATTTATTGGTAGGAAAAATCACAATTTATTCCAACGTATCATTTCAAAAGCTGTTGACCGGATAAAAGGTTGGAACTATTCTTATCTTAGCCAAGCAGGTCGCTTACTTCTTATACAAACAGTTTTGCATTCCATGGGATTACATGTATTTTCCAACATTCATCCTACTAAATATTTTGTTAAGGACTTCCAGAAAATTTGCTCGAATTTTTTTTAGGGTCAACTAGACGAAATCAGTAAGCATCACCTGGGTTTCTTGGGAGGTGATTTCACGTCCAAAATTAGAAGGTGGTCTTGGACTCAGAGATTTAAATGATATTTGTAATGCATATGCCTACAAAATTTGGTCTCAATTCTTAAATAAAAATTCTCTTTGGGCCAATTTTATGCACTACAAATATAAAAAACTCGCTTGTGTTAATTTCAGGGGTGTTCCTACATTTGCTAGTGCCACGTGGAAGAGAATGCAATCAGTTGAGGAATTTATTGAGGAGAATATTTCTTCTTATGACCCAAACTGGTTTAAGTCAAATTTTTCTCTTAAAAAGACTTTGGGATTAATTAGAGAAAAACATTGCTTACAATTCTCATATTCCATGATATGGGATCCGAGGATCATTCCAAAAGTTTCTATTTTCTCGTGGTGAATTCTTCATAAAGCTCCTCCCCTGGACCTTAATCTCAAGCGCATTTTTATTCCTATGGTCTCTAAATGTCGTTGTTGTATGATGTCTCAAGAAGAAGATGACGATCACTTATTTCATAATAGTGATATTGCTACGGAAGTATGGTTGCATTTTGAAAATTTGATGGGCCTTCGTCTTCAGAATTATTCTTTGAGATCTAAAATTATATCTTGGTGGATTAACTGTCGGGGGAAAAATATTAGATCAATTCTTTGCAAGATTCTTCCTCTCTACATTTGTTGGCAGATATGGTGTTCCAGGAACAAAGCTAATTTTGAAGATAATTCGATGAAGCCCATATCAATAACTCAGGTCATACACTATGATATTGTTTTAGCATTCAAAGCTAGACCTTATAAAGGCCCTTTCTCTAGATTTTTTAGTTCTTACATTGATGATTTTGATATTTCGTTCTCTAGATTGTAAGCCCTCGGAGAAAGGCTTTTTTTCTCCTCCTTTTAATATATCCTCATTTTTCTAAAAAAAAAATAATAATGCTAAATAAATTTCTCATTGTCTATCCTGGTATCTCATATTATAAATTTTAACAAACTGGGTCATTCCAAAATTATCATTTTCATAGGCTCGACATTAATTTTTAAGTATATAAAAAAATATATATAAATTCACCTAATATAACATAAGTTAGGGTTACACACTAAAAATTTAGTTTAGGTGAATTTAGCAAATACTCACATAAAAAGAGAGGAGTAGAAAGGTAGTTACCTCCAAATGCGAACTATGAGATCTTTGAAATTGACCTCGAGATGGCCTTTGAAAAAGTTTTGTAATACCCTTTAGAAATAATTAAGGATTTTGGTTTGTAAATTTAGAGAAAATGGGGTGGAAGGTGGATTTATGGGACTTAAATTCGACTCTTATACAGCTCGCCTCAACTCCGGAATGGGGGAGTAAATGATTATTAGTCAAGGTGTCGAAAGCAGCAGCTAGCCTCTTTTCTAAACCCATCGGCTATAGGCATCATTCTCTCATCTCACCCAATCAATGATCTCTCCACACACTTAACTGTTTGTTCTAATTTTTTAGTACCTCCACGGTTCCAAACCCCAAGTCTAATTTATTTCTATGTGGTCGGACACTATAAGAACTTGGGTATTACTAATACAAGGCCCAAGGACTAATTTAACCATTTTCCACCCCCAAAAACTTTAGTTTAAGTGATCATCCCTTAAAAATTATCATGAGAGTCCAACCCCCATTTCAATAAACAGGTCAGCCCAAAAGATTCCCAAACAGATAAGTGTCCCTTAATATTATTAAATAAATTAGATTAATTTCCTTGATAAATTTATCATTAGAATTTATTAATTATTTACAATAAAGTTGATAATGAAAATTTCAATATATAATTCTATTAATTTTCATAAGCATATCACATTGGTTTAATTCCACCAAATGAAACATATTTCAATTTAAATTACCAATATTAAATCATGTCGTCTTCTCAATAAATTATTATTTTAATTAATAAATGCTCAGAAATAAAGGGGTATTACATTTTTCCCCTCTAACAAGAAGAATTTCGTCCTCGGAATTCACACAAAAAAAATGCCTACCTACCTCATATTATTGTCTATTCATTTCCCCTCCCTATCAAGTGGATTCATCCTCACTATGGTGACCCACTGAAAACAAACAAACGGAATCTCCTCAGTTCTCAAAGTCTGGGCCCTACGGTCTAAAATACAAGTTGGCTCCTTAGTGTACGAATCATTGGCTTGTAATTAGATATAGTATAAATATGTGGAATGATACACGATTTCACCCGCATAATGGTTTAAGGAGTATCGATACATGAAACACAACATGAACACTAGCTAGATGATTCGAAAGTGACAACCATAGGCAGGAGTTCCATGATCACAAACGACCCAACATACATCGGGGCTACTTACCCTTACTCCCAAAATTTATTATTCCCTCCTCTAATGGCACCTTGAGAAGTAATTGGTTACCTAATCAAAACTCTTTTGCCTACTCTGGGTTATTTTGGTTCGTTCACGAATCATCTCGATCTCCTCTGTAGCCTCCCAAGCGAACGCGAGCCCGAACAAGCTACTCTCTCCTAGATCTCATTAACGCATCGTTGGCTTACAAGACCTCCCGTACAATGCCTCATACGGTGCCATACTAACGAATTCTGATAATTATTGTCGTACCCTTGAAATTTAATGCGCATTCCTAAAGCATATTATCCAAAAATATGGTTCACTCAGTTCAACTTCCTATTCGTCTAAGGCTGTTATAACATACTCACGTGCAACTTGGTCTCCACAACCTCCTGGGTAGTGTCCCAGAAGCAAGATACGAAAGTCATTTCCCTTTTTGAGACTATAACCAAATGTACTTCATGCAATCGAGACGCCAAACAAATGTGTATACTGCTCTGCAAAAAAAAAATCGTGTGAGCTAAAATGAAGTGTGCCACTCTCATTAAAAGGTACACTATAACCCAAATAGAATTGTGAGTACTTGGTGTCAAAGGCAACTTTGATGATGAAATCCATCAAAATGTTATCCCACTTTCACTCGGGAATGTGTAAAGCTAAAAGCTTACCGGACGGTCGCTGACGACTCACCTTCACCATCTATATGGGACACAAACATAATGACGTCCAACTTCATCTGGGACCACTAATATTATCTCTTCATATCTTGATATATCTTATCTCCACCAAGATGCATCGAAAACTACGGCCCATGGAACCCTTGCATAATGACTCAACATAACTCTTCTCCTTATGGCACAACTAACCTCCCCTTGCACCGCCATCCACCATATAAACTGACGGTGTAAAGAGGTACACTGGTGGTCCAAAAATTTCGGCCACTCTCCCCTTTCAAAACACATGATTTGTCTTTGCTCCAATCACCCCTACAAGAATGTCAGGAGGCACGGTGATCACCCCCCCATAAGCGTGTTAGCTAACTTACTAAGCACTTGAACGGAACTCACATCTATCAATTGAAGTGAGGGAAAAGTGTCACAAATTTTGTCGACTCAAGGCCTCTGCCACCACATTGGCCTTCCCTAGGCGATGCTAAATTGTAAAGTGGTAGTCTTTAATAAACTCAAACTATCATCGTTGTTGCATATCCGAATCCTTCTGCGTGGATTAATATTGAAGACTCTTGTGATCTCTAAAAGCATGAACTTCTCACTCCACAAATAATGTCTCCCAACCACTCCTAGGTGGGGCTGAAGACTGTGACCGAAGTCATCTTCTCCTTAAGAGTGTCAAATGCACATTGAAACCTCATAATCTTCGAAACATCCTCAAATAAATCTCCAATAATACCGACCCATTCCCAAAAGCTATGAACCTCTATAAGTGACATGGGTTGTCTTTAATCCAAATGGACAAAACCTTCTTTATACATACTAATAATCCCAAGTCCTAAACTACATATCCCAAAAATTCTACCCCTCATTTTTAAAACTCACATTTACGAAATTTCACATAAAAATCCAAATATTCAGCATGACCCCCTTGGCCCGTGAACAAATCAAGATGTCACCAATGAAGATGATGACTAACTGACCTACAAAAAATTGGAACTCCCTATTCATCAAATCCATGAATAGGGTGGGACGTTGATCAACCCAAATGTCATAATTTTTGAATTCGTAAGAACCATTACGAGTAACAAAGACAGTCCTTGGTACGTCCTCCCCTTATACACTTAACTAGTGGTACTCTGAACGCAAATAAATCTTCGAAAAGAAATCAAACATCCTGAAATTGATCAAAAAGATCATCACTCCTCAGTAAAGAATACTTATTCCTCACTGTCACCTTATTCAACTATTAGATAATTAACACACAAACGTAGTGAACCATCCTGCTTTTCCATAAGAGGACGGGGGTTCCTTAAGTGACATACAATAGCGAATGAACCCTTATTATAACAATTCCTTATTTTACTCTCTCAACTCCTTGATTTTAATAAGATCCATTCGATGTGGTGCATTGACAATTGGCGACACAACGGGAGTTAAATAAATCACAAAAGTCAATCTCTTGAGTTGGCGACAACCCTGGCACATGTCCAAATATGTGGGCCAAATCTCTGACAATCCGAATAGTTACTAATGAAATGGTAGTTCCCTCTGACGTCATCTGATTAATAAAAATACAAGTGTATAAGGGCACCTTACTCAGGCCTACTCATAACTACAATGTACCTCTCTCCTCACCTTGTTTCGTGAAAAAGGTAGTCTGACCCCTACCATTTATATATGGTCTTATACTTCACAAATCAATTTATACTCAAGATCACATCATAAGAGTGGGAGTCTACAAATAACAAATTAGCCTCAAGATACAAGATATTGATGTAAATCATCCTATCATTATAAATCTCCAAAATAAGAGTAGACACACCTACTGGGGTAGCTATCAATAAATATCCATCACAATTTATCAGAAGAAAACTAGTAATCCCCATAAAACAAAGTGATACGAGCGAGTGTGTGGTAACATAAAACGCAGCGTACACACATAAATACATTCATGCCCAAATACACACACACATACACACTGTACACACACAACACACACACACACAGTACACACGCAATACACACATACACACAAAAATATACACACGCATACACACATACAAACAAAAATACACACATATATACAGATTCATAAATACCCAAATAAAAAATATTAGGGTTTAAGTGTTACCTTTGAGATTGAGATTGAAAAACTTGAGATTGAAAATGAAAGGGGTTCGAAATCGCCGAAATCACCGGAGAGAGGGAAATGTTTAAGGGTTTGGAAATTTTTGAGTGAAAAATGAAAACTGGTTCAGGCTGTTTTAGTATAAAGACACTGGTTACGGTTCTGGGTGACCAACTTGCATGACCCTAATTTTTTTGCGGCCCTAGTCCATGACCAACTAGCATGACAAATTTAAAATGGTCATGGCTCAAAGTTGTGACCCTATTGAACATAATTGTGGCCTTGGTCACGGATCTGGTCACGGCCTCAGTCCGTAACCCATCTGTGACCACAATTGAAGGGAAATTTGGCGCGAATTTGGCACCATGATTAAACACTGACTTGAATCGCAAATCAAGCCTTCAGACTTAGTGATCGATCAATCCTTAAGCAGGTCTCATTAAGAATTATCAAAACTTCCAACCAAATATGATATATATGATGGTGATTTATTGTTATGTGTTAGTATGATCATTAGTTTGGCAATATCTCGCACACTGTTTTAGTAGTTGGTTTTCGAACACTATGCTACATATGTTAAACGATTATACAAGCCCATGTATGCCGAAGTCATGGATGATCATGCCAGAGTGTGGCCACCTTTTGGTTGAAACTTACAAATGTGTGTGCGTCCTCATCTCGAAGAGACATTATCTCACATTTCTACCGATGAGATATGAACAAACCATGCATCCAATGTTCATGGAGATTGCTCATGTATTTTGGAATCACTTTGTCGTTTTGAAGTCGAAGCATGGTTGTCTGATTCCATCGGTAGCAAGTCACTAGCATAATTGTTCATTTCTCGAAGCAAAACCTTGGATTGATAAATACGCGGATCAAGTATCAGAGTTTCGAAAAATCTTCTCAAAGGATTTAGCGACCAATAATCAACCTATCAACATCAACTAGTTGTGGATATCATTTATTTTTTGAAACATGTAAAATTGCTTGGATTAAAGTTGGTATTGATTGTTGGTAATGTATTAAACTTGGTGATGTATCAAACTTGTTAATAATGTATTGAATTTGTTCGTAATGAATTAAACTTGTAAATATAAGTTGGTGATGTATCAAACTTGTTGCTATTGTTGGTTATGTATCAAACTTGTTGTATTAAACTTGGTGAGGTATCAAACTTGTTGTTGTATTAAACTTGGTGATGTATCAAATATGTTTGTAATGGAAGTTGGCTTCATTCGCTACAAACATAGCGAACAATTAAGCTTCACTCAGCATGATAGTAGCGAATGAAACTAGATCTCCAACAAAGTTTACCCACATTTAGGAATGTTTATCCCGAACCAAATCCATTCGCTATGTTTATGCCAAAGCCAGAGAAGTTTCTCGCTATGTTTTGTGACACCCCACCTAATTAAATATCGGGTGATTAGTCCTTTATTAAATTAAATCAGAATATCCAGTTGGTTCAGATTATGCATCACTATCGAATACTTTATTATTAAATACTAACCACCTAAAATTTAAAAAGGGTGATGTCAAAATTTTATCTTTTAATTAATATAAAACTAGGTTAACGAATAATTAAACATTCACCATTCACACCAATCTCATATGATTGGAAATAACTGCAATAATAAATGTAACTGGAGTAAACACTTTCAGTCTAAGTACCAAATACAATAATCCAATAAAGATAAACCAACAACTGAAAGAGCAAGTAACTAAATCCAAAATCTTTGAGTATCTGAATAAAAAAGGGGCAACATGCCCAACTAATAATATAACTCAAGAGGAAGAAATGATGGACATAGAGGCGTTTACTACCACGGTCTTGTAACTTCCATAGCAACTACAGCTCGTCGAATGAATGAAACTCCTATGCTTGGTGTTCTTGTAGCTGGGCACCTAAAATAATTTGACAAAGAAATTTTTTTTGCAGAAAACGGGTCAGAGCCCGAGTTGTAAAATAGTTTAAAAATCAGCAAGTGCTTAAATGAATCAATAGCACATATATTATTCATATTAGATTATCTCACTCTCACTTGAGATTCTCACTTGTTAACTAATGTGCACGCCTAATGCATATACCAACCCATCCTAGTTATGCTACCCCGCCTTACTAGACTGATAATAAATAGAACTACGCCAAGACTCTCAAGTGATTAACCATATCGCCCGCATCCCGCATGAACATATGTTAAGGATAGCTACATAAGTATTCAACCGTTATTCTCATAACAATCTTTTTCTCATTAAGTTAATATAATAACTATTATTATTAGCAAAACTACTAAACACACAAAGTAGAATAAATTACAGGTATATGTATATCTATCTCTCTATATTTATATATACAAATATTGCACCCTTGGGTTAGGTCCCCCTTGGTGTCAGGCGTACTCTACTATCATGTCCCAGTGCATCGTTCATTGCATAAAGGACTATAGGTTCAATCTCTCGCGAACCATCAAAACAAACACATATATTGGAGGCGAACATAGTTCCAAACCGATGGGCTATGCACATATATACGCACTCATACGACCGTCATCACTATCATTCTCACAAATAGCCCGTACTTAGGTTCTATGCTCTAGTGGTATGATTCAAAATCCCCCCGAAGGTCCCTCAGTATATAATCATCCACAACGCGCAACCTCCACCCGATAGCAAGCAGCGTAGGTGTGTTATACACATAATATTTCAATCAATACGTATACACACAACTTATCATATTCATTGGGTATTCACACAACCTAAATCCCCGAATTTATAAGTAGTATTATCATCTCTACTACTCACAATACACTAATCGTATGATTTATCTCTCTATCGTATATACTCCTTAAGGCTCTCTTATTCCAACATATTCCCTGAGTAATCCCACACTCATCTCACCTCTAGACTAGGAATTTAGGTCACTCAATGTTAACGTGGGTCATTTCTCTCACTTGAATCAACCTAGAAGGATCTTAACTCGTCCGGGCAAAAATTAGAGTTTCCGACTTCTCCTTAGAAGTTGAGAATTCTCGTTCGAACGAGGGTCTCACTTTGAACGAACTATAAACCAAATCTCGTTAGTAATCTCGTTAGAATTCTTGTTCAAACGAGGTCGTTCGAATGACCTGGGCAGGTCTTCGAACGAAAATTTCGAGATCGTCCCTGTCTTCTAAAAATTATGTTTTCCCATTTCATTCAACAGAAAAATCACTTAGAACTCGTTCTAATTCAAATTCAACAACTCTAAAATATATCCTTTAGCTTTATAACACTTTCTCATCCGTTTTTAACATCAAATCCCTAAAATTATAACATGAATTTCAATTAATTTCTCAAATCTTCAAGAGGCCCTAAAATTATAACGTGTTGGTGTGATTTTTGGTGTGAGAGCTTGAGTCTTCATCCCAGGGCACCTATGGAGTTCTTCTTCTCCCTCTTTAGTTCTCTCTCTCTATCACGTATGTTTGAAAACTGACAGATAACCTATTACCCGCATACACTTCTTTTTTAATTATCTATTTTCGTCCATTTTAATTCTTCAAAATCTAAAAAGACCAAAATACCCTTCCGGGGGTGTCAGTTTGGCCTAAATTGTCCTGAAATCCAAATAAAACACTTGAGTAGAGTTTTCTGACTATCTCGACCCTTCCGGACTCATCGACGCACTTGAAATGATCATACGAGTTACTTAAAAATAAATTATCTTTTTAACCCAATAAACTAATACCGACACGACTCATGCGCGCGTCCCAACTAAGTGTATTGCGACTATAATTTTTTTTCACTCTCGGCCATAATAATATATTCGTAATCATATATTACTTTACTCGCTAAGTAATATTCAACATAATTATCGCCAATAAATATTAACTCTCGTCATGCTAGTAATTATTAAATTTAAATCCGGATTAATTATAAATAAATTTTCTCCATTTAAATTAATTAATCATAATTCCATAATTAAAATAAAATCCCTTAAAAATACGGGGTATTACATGTTTGTAGCGAAGAAACTAGGTATCAATTACAACAAATCCCATTGTTAGGGATGTTTAGCCCCGAATTAAGTCCATTCGGATTGTTTATGCCGAAACCAGAGAAGTTTCTCGCTATGTTTGTAGCGAATGAAATCCCAGTTTCAAAAAATTCATTTCCATAGTTTCAAACACTGTAAATCCAAAGTTTCAAAAAAGATTAATGTAATTGATAAGATAATTGCAATTGCAACGAATCATAGTGGCAAGGTCAAATTGCCATTGATAATAAGATAAATACCATACTCATTGCAAGTCCAAAGTTTGAAACTTATAAATGTTTGTAACAAACAAAGCAATTCCAAACATATAAATGCAACTAGTTTCCAAGAAAGGAATAATACATTATACTGAAACACACTTGCGCGCAAAACAAACATATATATCAACCACTTTCAATCGGATTCTATTTTCCTAATGTCATATATATATATATCAACCAACTCTCAAAAAATAACAAAATGAGGTATTAATTATAACTTGCAAGAATAAAACTAGGTATCAAGGCATCCTAAAAACATTCATTTTCTTTTTCGTTTTGCGCTCTCAGTAACCTTATCATTTCCTTTGCCCTTTTCAGTTTCTCTTCCCTTTTTCTCACTTTTATTTCTACCTGACTCTTCGATGATAATCGACCGGCCCACCCCAATAGCTGCAACAAGTATAGCGTACGCTTGAACATTGCACGCAAGCGGTGCACCGGGATCTGTGTCAATCCCATCATCCATGTTATTCTTCAATAATTCCATCGCCTTCCGCACCTCGTTCACCTATCGAAGATCATACACGTAAGTACGACAAATTAGTTCAAAGCAATGAAATGAGTAAAAACGAAAAACTTAGCACAAATGTTTTCGTTTGTTTAGACTGACGGAAAGTAGGGTTTTGAACGATAGGATGGGAATTGGATAGGTACCATGGCATGTAATCGATGCTACAGTCCCAGGAACTCGATACGGGCCCCGACCTAGACTTTTCAGAAACAAGGTGGTCTTACCAGTTTTCCTGGTACCATTTCTGCATGTCGAATTTAACCTTGTATCGGGCAGCCTTGTTTTCCCACTCGTCCCTCAAAGGTGTCACGGGCTTGTGGGGTATGATTTGGAGTCAGCCAAACTGTCTCAAAAAGCGTTTCGAGTAGTATGGCTCCCTACATCAAAATAGATAATAATTCCACTATAAAACGATATGTCGGGAAGTGGATAAGCATCCCTAGCATCCTTATAGGGATCCCAAAATACCTACAAACAAACAAAATAGAATTTTAGTTAGAAGAATATTTAAGTTAAAAGAAACCTCATACACTTATACTTAAAATAAATCACTTGCATGCCCTACAGACATGTCATCTAACTGCTCACGATATTTGATTAGATTTTGAAAAGCATTCTTCTAGGAGGCGGACTGAAATGCCAAATGTGCAATCCTGGGCATTGTGTCATCGAACTCCATGTTGAGGCAGTCGCCTAACCCAGAGAAGTGCTCATAGATCCACGATTGCGAGACATCCAAAATGAAATTAGAATATGAAATTACAAAATGAAATTAGAAAGATTACAAAACTAAAATATTAGTTACATGAAGTAGAGACAGGCGACCGCTCATTTTCTCAACACCGGAGCGAGAGGCCAGGTCGAGCTGTCTATAGACGTGTGCCAGGATACCATTCCCCAGGCCAACTTTCCCACCTTCTTCAAGTCTTTCAAAGCTTGAAGGTGAAAGGTAGAAATTTTTTTTTGTCTTATCAGGGAAGATAGTGCACCCGATAATGTAAAGTAAATATGTCCTGGCACAGTAGTCTTTGACTTGAGAAGTTGCATTCATGTCCTTCGCTTGTTGCTTAAAATTCGTCGTAAGACAGTTCAAGCGCACAACACACGACTCACTAAATTCTTGTTGGGCATCGCCCCTTGTAATGCCCAACGTCTCCACTACTAAGTCAATAGCAAACGGGACCTCAACATCCTCCTCCTCCTCCTCAACTGATGTGTGCGAGCTATACAGAGGGTCACCAACTATAGGTACACTCAGGATTTGTGCTATGTCATCGAGGGTGATAGTCATCTCGCCGAATGGCATGTGAAATGTGTTGGTCTCCGGATGCCACCGCTCGACAAAAGCTGAAACAAGGGCGTAGTCTATGTACCCGTGGCTATATTTTATCAACCCGTCAATCTTAGCGCGAGATACCCCTCATTTGCACACTTTGACAAAGATCATTGAATGCCCACTCACGGATCTTAGTCCAGTGATTGATGCAAAACAACAGCACCCGCTTAACCTATAATAGAAATAGAATTTATATCAAAACTTATCATAAGGAATTATATAAAACACTAATCATAAGTTAGATAAAAAAAATTCATTACCACTGAACCAATCCATATGTCGTAAGCAACATGATCCTTAAAATGTTTCAATAAACTCAAATCGTTGGGACACCCATAAGCCGCGAACGAGGGGCTAGCTTTAGCAACCTTCTTCTTCTTATTGTACTCAGCGGCGGTCTTGTGTAGAATGTTTGATGGGTTTGACGGCTTAGGGGCATCAACATCCCCCTCAGTGGGAGCATCATCGTGAGCAACATCCTCCTCCTCACCAAGACCCTCTACCTCAGAATGACCATCCTCACCATGACCCTCCTCAGCGGTCTCCACATGTCACTCCACCACGGTCTCCCCAGGTACCCCCTCCACAACAGCAGTGAAATCCCCCCAACTTCCCCCTCTTCAGGAGTAGCAGCAACAGACAAATTGTGGATCTCTTCACGACGCTTCTTCTCTGAGGCAGTGACCGGCTTCCTGTTGGCATGGGAGTAGCATAGGAGTTTATTCATAGATGACATGCATTAAAACAAAGAGGATTAAACAAGGGTATATGATAATGAATAGAATGCCATCATATATGAAAGCTTCTATTATATATGATAATGCAAACTACTATTGTATATGTTGGTCAAATATGCAAATATGCAAAGTGTCGTCAAAGTTGGTATTAAAGAAACAATTGGCATCCTGGGGGTTTTTTGTTGTACATATGTGAAAATATTATACTATCAAAATTGTACATAGGTTAAACTATTGTACATAAATAGAATGCCATCAAATATGCAAATTGCCATAAAAGTTGGTATAAAAGAAACAAACGACAAACAATTGGCATATATGATGTCGAGGTTAAATATAGTGTTCATTCATCAAAAACATATCGAGATAAACAATGTATCACGGGGTAAAGCAAACGAATGAATTATATGTTAAACTAAGGGTTCATTCGGCATAAACATACCGACAAAAAGGTTATGTTTCAGGGTAAATACAACGAATCAATTTTAGGTTTAACCAAGGCTTCATTTGTCATGAACATACCGAGAAATAGGATGTGTTTCGGGGTAAATATAACGAATTAATTCTAACCAAGGCTTCATTTGTCAGAAACATACCGAGAAACTCAATCGATTCGTGCGATTTATGCCAAATGAAACCCTAATTCGAAACTTATTCGTTTTTTCAATAATCTCACTGCAAGTGTTGGTTGTCATTGATTGCGAAAGAAAAAAAATAGCAACCTAAATGAGTTCAATAATGCCACTGTTAATGTTGGTTGTGGTTGACTTGCTTCAGATGCAGTTCGTCTGATTCAGTGAGTTCCAATGCAGTAACAATGAGTTCAAATGCAATTTTGTATGTTCAATGAGTTCAAATGCAATCGTTCAAATACAGTTTATCGATTTCTAAGTTTCATACATTATATATAGTTATTTTGGGGCCACAATTGATTAATGTCAAATAACTATTAGGATTCCAATAATTATTTTGTTCAATGTACCAACTTGAATCTGTAGTTGAAGTTGAATGAATTTGAAGATGAAAGTTTGAAAGTTGAAGGTGAATGATTTTGAAGGTTTGAATGTGTAGAGAGAATGGGGGAAAGTGTGTAAAATGAATTTTAAAACTTTAAATATGGGGTGACCCTCTAAGTGATATTTGGAAATAACTATTAGGTTTAATTGGTATTTTGTAGTAAAAAAATTGTGGTAATTTGAGTATTATTTGGGATGCCCCTTAGAAACTCCCAAAAAATTTATGCTTTGAGAGGTATGAAATTTCAATATTTTATTTGATAATAGTACCATCATAGTTTTCAAAAATAATTTTTAAAACTTAAAATCTTTTCAAAACATCAAAAAATATTTTTCCTTCCTTTTAGTGATTCATGCCAAACAAAATCAGGTGAAGACACAATATTAAAAAAATAAAAAATCACAACTTACCAATACCTAGATATGTGTGCATTAATGCAATGGTGTTGTCCTGTAAAATGGTATAAGTTAGTACATCGCATATTCAAGACACAATTATACACAGACCTAGGTTTGTATGTTTTGTTAATCCTAAATAATAAATACAAACCAAAGGATGGGTATAAATATGTCCTTCCAACAATATTTATCACTATACCTTACTGGGAAAGAGTTCAAGCTAGTGAGGAGTGTGGAGGATTTAACTTTGAAGTCTCCTTCTTAGAGTAATGTATATTACTTTACTTGCAAAAGCTTCTTGAATGATTATCGAAACATGTGGTCACAGGTCTGTCAGTCTAAATATCTACACTAGTTACATATGTTTGATTAGAAAGCTAAAAACTCCAACTCACATACGAGGAAGGGCTTGATTCATAGTCTTGATTATTTTTCGATTCAATAGGGAATTGGAGATGGCAGTATGGTTTCCTTATGTGATCTGCGTGTGTGATTATCAAAGCAATCAAATTAAAAACTGTCATGGGTAGATCCCAAAAGAGATTGTATTGTGTAGAGTAATCAGGTTGTGGATGGAATACTCTCTTCAAAGTTTGTCTATAATTTTTTGACTCGCCAATATGGAGACAATGAGCCTCATAAATGGAAATGGATCTGTTTGTTTAAAACTATCGTAGAAATGTTAATATTTTATTTGGTTAACTTATCATGGTAGTTTAGAAATAATTGCAGATTTTGGAGACATTAGTCATCTTCCAGGTTGTATGAGATGTAAACATGTTCTTCAGTCCATTATCCATCTTCTTAGGGACTGCTCTTTGTCTTGGGAGGTTTGGACAAATTTTATTCCTTCAACTTATGAGGAGGTTATATTCTACGATGCTGGTATGGAGGAATTGATTAAATTAACTCATAGAAACTGTAGTAACGTGTTAGCTGAACTGGAGCTCCATGTTTACATGCTTTCACAGCTTCTATTTCTGTGGGTTGTGTAAAAATCAAGAGATAAAAGTCGTTTTTGAACAAAAGCAGCAGCCAAAAGATCTGCTTCTAACACATGTTAACTTTTTGGTTGATGATCTAAGTTTTGCTTTTTCTGAGCAGGGGAAGACTGGAAGACAGATTAAGCAAATTAGCCGGAAATATTCATTTATGACCATATAGAGGATTGCACCATAACAGTTGCTTAACTCATAGAAATACATCATGGTCTTGCTTTGGCTTGGGATGGGATTGGTAGGATTGAAGAAATTCAAGTCGAAGTAGATTAATGAATACAAGACCTTGGACTCGCAAGATTCACTACACTCATTTTTATTTTGAAATGATTGCTAAATTGGTCATTAAGTGGGCTGAATTGATTAGTGACCCGGGGGGGGTGTTAAAACTTGTTTAGATCTTTGGAGAGGAGTTTATTGTAACATTGCTAAAAGATTGCAATGCTCTCTTGTATCAAGTAGACGGACTAACCATATATTTCTCATCCATATCATGAACCCAAACGGAACAGGAGAGTCAATTAGCATCACAAAACAAAATAATTGTCCTGTGGCTTGCATTTACAGTAGAATATTATGAAAACTATACAAGTTCTGCATTTCAAACTTGTGTTGCCTTAAGAGCGGGGTTTGTTTCAGTTACCTAGTGGAGATGAGCATTTAAGCTCATGCCACAAGCAAAACAAGGTGTCAAAAGTATCATCATCTTCAACCTTAGAGACTGTAAAGAGGGTCCGAAACCAATCTTCATGCAGCGTTGAAAACTGCGACCTCTCCTCGCTTGACCTAAAACTTTGTCCAATCATTGTCTTCATAACCTGGGATGCCTTGGATGCAGCTTCAACCACCTGTTTTGGGATCCCAGCCATGCATGCCACTTGCATGCCGTAGCTCCCCGGGCAGGCTCCTGATGTTAGACGGTATAGAAAAACCAACTCCTGCTCATCTTCAGATGATTTTTTTTCATGCTTCGGTTTAAATGTGCAGGCCATGTGTTGCAGACTAACATGGGGGTGAGAAGAAAATTCTTTTGTTAGTGGATGGTAATGTGTTGCAAATAGTAACCGGCAGTTGACATTCTCAACTAGATGACGGAACACCTGGACATACATACATATATACTCAAATGGTGAAACTTATTAGACACGCAAGATAAATTTAGGATCATTTGGCTTTCAAACCCACACCCCCACCACCAGCCCACACAAATAAAAAAAAATAGACAAGTTGCTTGTGGGAAAAATTAATATAACCCCCAAATTTTCAGTTAATATAGACTTTGCCCACATTTTTTTACTACTAAAATATATTCCCAGTCAATATCTAATTAAATATTAATGAGTAGGGGCTAAACCTAATACATTTTAGTCATTTGAGATGAACTGTGATAGTAAAATGACAGAACCATCAAAAAGGGGGCCAAAGTCCAATAACTGACAACTTTAGAGACTGAAGTCAGTTTTGGCCTACATAATTGGCGTAAAAGTCAAATGTCCCACAAATTAATTCCAGATTCATTGGTTTATATTACACAAGAAACAGCTACAATATTTCAATAGGCTACAAGTTCTTCGATTCAACTTTTTCAAGCCGTTCCTCAAGAATTACCATCCTTTCTGTATCAACATAAAGCAATTGAGTGCCCCTTTAATACACGATATTAGACATGCCCCTTATCTAAAATATAAATTTATTGTATTCCTGATTCTCACCCTGCCTATTGGCCATTTATTAAAAATAAAAATAAAAATTATCAACACCCCCTTCTTTCAAAGTTCACCCACCCAAAACAAAAAACTCCAAATCTAGCTAACCCTAGCACTAAAGCAAGATGCATGCTTGTCTCCAAATATTACTCTCATTTGTTATGTCTTGTGATGTTGTGTTCTTACCTACTCACTGTCTCTTATAGGGCCCGAGTCGAAAAGAATATTTGGCAGGGACTATAAGCATGATGGGATGTAATACTTTGGGGGTCCTCCACCATAGCTCCCTCCGAGCATCTGTCCTACATATTTCTACCTCTTATGACTTTCATTTCAGTCTGCGCATTTGTGGCATGTCCGTTAAGGCCTTGTCAAATTTCAATATCTATGTTTGTTATTTTCTTATTTCTAAAGCTTGGCGGCGTGAACTCTGATGCGAACCGGGTATTCAATATCGCCGCTGAGATGCTCAGTTGACTCCTTGACCTTGATAGGAAGATAGCTTACTCAATAATTTATGCATAAGGGTAAGGGACTTTGGATGAACTAATGTGAATGGGTGTAAGCCTCACTGCTCTTAAGGACAAGAAATTTCTATATGAAGTGTGAGTTTTCCAAACATTAACTAGTTACATTTCATATATGAGTCGTGCTTATCGTGAGAATAATTTAAAAATGTTAGGAAATAGCAAATGTAAATAGGAATGACTTTGTGACCTAAATTAAACTTTTGAACTTTTCGCCTTGCTCCGATTTTCTTGGAGAGCCTCCCTCCTTTCTGTTCCAACCCTCCGGACACCTTGGAATGGCGGCTGTGGAAGCTGCTGCCACCACAACTAAGCCTCCTGATTCTCCCTCCCTTCCTTCATCACATCATCCTCCTAAATCTATACTTCCTTTTGCCAACAAATCATTTGCCTCTCTTAGGAAGCAAACCTGTGATTGATGTTTCCTTAAAATCCCCATGCATGCATAAAGGAGAACCTGCTATTCTCTTTTCAAATGAGGACATTCGCAGCCTAGCTGAACCTTCCAAATACTCTTTAGTTGGTAAGTTCACTCTTGGGCGACCACCTATGGAAGTGATTAGAAAAACTTTTCGTTCATTCTCCCTTAAAACTGATTTCACCATTGGATTATTGGATGATAAACACATACTCATCAAGCTCAATAGTGAAGAGGATTTCTCGAGACTTTGGCTTCAAAATCAATGGTATATCCATAAATACCCAATGCAAAAATTCAAATGGACTCCCCTGTTTAAGGCCAATGAAGACTGCTCCTCGACTCCAGTTTGTATATCTCTACCTTGTTTATCTATCCATTTATTCTCTAAAGCAGCTCTTTTCTCCATAGCATAACTGATTGGATCTCCTTTGAAAATAGATGATTCCACTGCAGGTCTAGCTAGTCCAAGTATGGCTAAACTTTGTGTGGAAATTGATCTCCTAAAACCTTTCCCCCGTAGGGTTTGGATTGACAATGGTGATATGGGGTTCTGGCAATCTGTTGAATATGAGAAAATCCCTTCCTTTTGTAAGATGAGCAGACGCCAAGGCCATCATGACATGGATTGCAAGAAGACTGATTCTACCTTTCCACCTGGTCCACGAGTGGTGAAGGAAGTCTCAAACCCTAGTGCTCCTAATCATAAAGGAGTTGTGACCGAAATCAACTTACCCTCAAAGGTGTGGGATAAAACTAGGGCTGTGTTTTTTTTCCGATTTTCCGATTTTTCCGAATTCCGATCCGATTTTTTTCCGATTTTGGAAAGTTTTTTTTTTTGCCGATTTCCGATTTTCCGATTTCCGATTTTTCCGAAAAAAATCGGATCGGAAATCGGAATTTTTTTTATTTTCCGAATTTCCGATTTTTTCCGATCCGAATTTCCGAATTATTTTCCGATCCGAATTTCCGAATTATTTTCCGAAAATTTTTCCGATTATGTTTCCGATTTTGATTGCCGATTTTAATTGCCGATTTTTATAATATCCCTTTAACTTATAAATTATAACAGCCTTTGGATTGTTACCATTTTGCCACAACCTGTAATAACCCTTGGATTGAAACTTAGAAAATTAGGTTAAGTTACCATCTCACACTTAGAAAACTTCAGCCGCTCACATACATCTCACAAATTTCTCTCACCCTCTCACACCTCACAAAACTTCCTGCCGTCGCTCTCCGTCGTCTTCCACCGCTGTCCGTCTTCCACAACTCCTGCCGTCGCTCTCCTTCCACTCCTGCCGTCGCTCTCCTTCCACTCCTGCCATCGCTCACCGCTGTCCGTCGTCTCTCCGTCTTCCACCGCCGCTCTCCGTCTTCCACAACATTTCGGTGAGTGGGTGACCACTTGCACAAGATACATCTGCTATTAGATATTAGTGATAGGATCTGGTGGGTGGGTTTTCAGTCCACTAATATCTGCTATTAGATATTAGTGACTCAATGACCACTTGCACAAGATACATCACAAAATAATATATACTATACTTGATCTCTCCTTGAAAATATTTTTGGTTTGTTGCAAAGTAAATCATTTGTTCACTGCCACGATATTGACCTAGTTTTTGGTTTGTTGAAAAATATTTTTGGTTTGTTGAAAAATATAACAAAAAATTATAATAAAAGACTAAATAGATGAGTTCATCAAATCGTAAACTAAGTGCCATATTATATGCAATGGACTTGTTTTTCTTTTTCAAATGTAAAAGTCAGATTATAGATCAAATGAAACAGAATGATACATTCACACAATGAGCAGAATGATACATTCACACAATGAGGCAGACATTTTTTCTGTGAGGGACTTATAAACAGAATGATACATTCACACAATGAGGCAGATATTTTAATCGATTGGTGTATTTGTAATATTGCAAAAAAAAAAAAACTCAAACCAAAATAGATCTGTTTTTGTTTATAACTCAAAACCAAAAACAAAAATCAATAGTGGGAGGGACTCAATGACACTATTGTAATATATAATAGTGGGACTCAATGATGATACTATTGTAATATATAAAAAAAACTCAAACCAAAATAGATTTGTTTCTCTTTCTCTTTCTGTTTTTTTTTTATTATTATTATCACTGTTATGTTTTTATACTAACACGAGTATATTTGATTGTTTTTTTGTAATTGTTTTGTAGGGGTGTAAATTTACAAAATATAGCGGGGATTGGGAGAGACAATAAAACAACCCCAAAACAGGTATCCTTTCTTTATTTAATTTGATTGCATGTCGTCAACAATGGATGAAAGTGCTGGAGTAAGTAGCAAACCCAACCCTGATAATAATAAAAAAAAAACAAAGATAGGCTCAAAATCTGGTTTAGGTGGGCATCACGGAGCGTCGGGTGTATGGGAATATTTTGAAAAACACTTGATTGAGGGCACAAAAAAATTTTCGGGCACTTGTGAGTGCAAGTATTGCAATGTAACAATACTTGCACCATCTTCTGGGGGAACTAACAAATTGTGGAATCATTTAAAAAAATGTAAAGATTTTCCCGGTTATGAAGGAGATAAGACGACACAAACCATTATTTCTGTGATAGGATCTCAACCTTGTAATTGGAGATTTGATCAAGATAGATGCCGCAAATCTTTAACAAGAATGGTAATTATTGATCAACTCCCTTTTAATCATGTGGAAAAGGAAGGGTTTAGAATGTTTTGTGCGGATTTGCAACCTAAGTTTCATGTGGTTTGTAGAACAACATTAACTAAGGATTGCTTAATCATGTATCACGAGGAAAGAACCAAGTTGAAAGAATATTTTAAGTATTTTAATACACGAGTATGCCTCACCACTGATATGTGGACATCGTTACAAAATCTTGGTTATATGGCTTTGACCGCTCACTTTATTGATAGAGATTGGGTTGTTCATAAGAAAATCATTAATTTTCGAGTACTTCCACATCCACACAAGGGTGAGGTAATTGCGAAGGCAGTGGAGAGTTGTTTGATGGAATGGGGTTTAGAAAAGGTAATGACTATCACACTCGACAATGCAAAAAACAATGACACGTGTATCGTAGATTTGAAAAAAAGATTAAATAAAAGAAACGCTTTGTTATTGGGGGGTGAGTTCTTTCATATTAGATGTTTTGCACATGTCATAAATCTTGTTGTGAGAGATGGAGTTGAGGAGGTTAAGGACACAATCAAGCGTCTTCGGCGAAGTGTCAAATATGTGCGAAGTAGTCCCTCACGTATGCAACTCTTTAAGAAGTGTGTTGTGGATGAAATGTTAGAAACAAAGAGGGGGGTGTGCTTGGATGTTAAGACACGATGGAATTCAACCTACCTAATGATAAATGCGGCGTTGGAGTTTGAGAGGGTATTTGATCGTTTAGATGAGGTGGACCCCAATTATAAGATTGAGTGTAATGTGGAAGGAAGAGGTATATTGGATGAGAGTGATTGGAGAAAATTAAAATCCTTGCACACTTTTTTAGAAGAATTCTATGAACTTACAAAGCGTGTGTCGGGTTCTCAATATGTCACTTCCAATACATACTTTGATGAACTAACACAAGTTAAAGACCTTCTCATGGAGCATTTAGATAGTGATGATGAATTGTTTCGTGCCATGGCCATTAAAATGGATGTAAAATTTGACAAGTATTGCAATTTTGATTCTCTTAACCCAATATTGGTTGTTGCAATTGTGTTGGATCCTCGATATAAATTACAATTTGTTGAGTTTTGGTATTCCTCATATTTGGAGAAATGTGCTAATTTTTCCGAAGTTGAAAGGTCTTACAAATTGGAAACGTTTGTGGAAAAATTGAAAGATTTAATGAATCGGCTTTATAATTACTACAAAGCGGGAGAGACACCTTATGTGGGTCTTGGTTTTTCTACCCCCCACGATAAAAGTGATGTGCCCAAAGACTCCAATCTTAATGAAAAAGTAACTAAAAGACCAAAGGCAAAAGATTTGTTTAGAGGTATTTTAAAGAGAAAGGATTATGCGGATGTTTCCAATGACTTGGAAAGGTATTTGAGTGATGGTGTTGTGGAGAATGATGAGCGTCATTTTGATGTTGTTGCTTGGTGGAAAGGTAAAGTTACAACATATCGCGCACTTGCAATAATGGCCCGTGATGTGTTATCCATTCCCGTGACATCGGTTGCTTCCGAGTCCGCTTTTAGTACGGCCGGTAGGGTGCTTGACCAATTTCGAAGTTCTTTAACTCCTTCGATTGTGGAATGTTTGCTATGCACGCAAGATTGGCTTAGGAATCCTTTACTCCCGTTTTGTGTTGAAGATACAATTGAGGCACTTGAAGCAATTGAAAATGGTATTTTTTTCCCCAACTTTGTTTCAATATATACATGTGTATATATTGAAATTGCTCTGGGTTTATCATAAAACCCAGAGCAATTTTCCTGGGGAATCAAGCAAACACTCACAACCCCCTCAAAAACTTGTGTCTAACCAAACTGTTTGCCCTATTCCTCAAGCTGATACCACTCCTCACACCTGTGTAAATAACGCTTCTCCCTCACAAAATCAGATCATAGTGGATGAACCAATCCTTTCTCCAATTGAAGATGATGAAAATCCTACCCAAAAACTCTATTGAGAAACCAACTCCAACCAATCTTTTTATTCCCAAGCTCCATAAGAGACAACTCATGAGCCCCACAAAATTTTGGCTAAACTCCAATAACCTCTCTCCCAGACCTAGCCTTCCTTATAGAAAAAATTGACTGGAGTTCTAATAGCCTATCTGATAGTGAGATGGATGGTGACATTTCTGATAATCAAGACCAAACTGATGAGTTCAAATCCTTCTTCATTGCCCTATCAAACAAATTTGCCTGCCTTGGGAATGTGGATGCGGGATTAAAAATCAAGAAGAAGAAGAAGCAGAATAAATTGCATATTGAGCAGTCATCAATCATCACCAGATCAAGAGGTAAAAGTAGCTCTTCAAAAACTTCATTTATTCCCCTTTCCCAATGATTAGGATCCTCTTTTGGAATGTGAGAGGAATTAGTAACAAACTTACTGTTAGAAGGCTCAAGAAATTAATAAAGGTCCATAACATTTCTGTGGTTGCCATTATGGAACCTAAAGTAAATGATCTTCAACTTCAAAATCTGATGATGAGGATAAATTTCTCAAATGGAATTTCCAATCTCAATAATTCTATTTGGATTTTGTGGAATCACCAATGGAATATCTCTCTTTCTCACAACTAAATGCAGTCTTTAGCTCTGGAGATCCATGAAAATTCTCTTCCTTGCCCATTAAATTCATTGTTGTATAGGGTAAATGTAATAAAGAGGAAAGAAAAGACTTGTGGGATGAAATCTACAATCAATGCAATAGTCCTTTCCCCATACTTGTTGGAGGTGATTTCAATGTGGTCTCATCCCAAATGGAATAATTGGGAGGTAATAAAGTAGATCTTGAGGCCTGCTCTCAGTTTAATCATGCTATGGGATTAGCTGGTCTGTCTGAAGTATCATACAATTCACTTGGTGCAATCATAGAGTAAGTTTGAATAGAATTTGGGCCGGGTTGGATAGAGTGGTGTGTAATTTTCAATGGAGCCAAACCTTTATATCCTCTCTGTAGCTCTTTTGAACAGAACCAATTCAGATCATAGTCCTCTTCTTCTCAGTCTTCTTCAAAAGGGTGGATTCATTCAAAAGAAGTTTTAGATTCCAATATTTCTGGCCAAAACACACAGAATTTCTTTCAGTGGTGGAGCAGGCTTGGAAAATGGATTTGCATAGGTGACCCTCTAACAATGTTTTAAAAAGCGCGCTATTGCGAACGCAATAGCGTGCTATTGCGTTTTGCGGGCTAAAAACGCAACATTGCGGTCAATGTATTACGGGATGCTCAAAAAGCGTGCGCTATTTGGCGCTATTGTGCGCTATTTTGCGCTACAGGAACGCTATTAATGTTTTTTTTAGAAATCACAGTTTAGTTAAGGAGGGGGAAAAGTGTTACTTTATTTCACGTACGGACCTTGTTTCGGTGAGGTATTCTTTGTTCCAAACCCTCAATTTACTTATTTACGAAGGTCTCAATGATGTTATTTGCTTATTTAAAAAAGTTTAGCTTAAAGGTTACTTTTATTTAATATTTTCTATTCCAAACTCTCGGTTTACTTAAATGTTTACTTATTTTACATTTTTCAGTAAATGATGTTTTTTATTTTATAATTTCCAGTTTTAAATGTTACTAATTTTTCAAATCTCAGTTCAAAATGTTTTTTTTTTTTATAATTGTCAGTTTAAAATGCTACATGTGTCATAAACACTGTTCTAAAAAACCCGCCTAGGCTTAAGGCTTGGGAGAAACGCCTCGCCTTACGCTTTTCACGCCTTATTCTTGGTAAAACCCTTAAGGTGCAATTTTTTCTAAAAACAACAATGCTTTAGTGAAACGATGTCGCATTTTAAAGAATTTCTTTACAAACCGGACCATTATCTCATCCAAAATAATCAAATAATATTTTAATTTGCATATATTCAGACATATTTTTATGATATGTGCAATTTTTGTATTTTAATAGCCTTGTTATGGTTAAAAAATATTAAAATATATTAAGAAGGCCTAAACGCCTTTTCACGCCTTTTTACGCCTAGGCCCGCCTAGGCTTCTAAGGCTTAAGGCTTGGCCTCCACGCCTCAATCACGCCCCGCGTTTTTTAGAACCTTGGTCATAAATATATGTTTAAATTGTTATTTATTTTATAATTTTCAGCTTTAAATGTTACTTATTTTTCAGATTTCTGTTTAAAATGTTATTATTATTATTATTATTTTTTATATTTATCAATTTAAAATACTACTTGTTTTATAAATTTATGTTTAAAATGTTATTATATTATAATTTTAAGTTTAAACTTTATTTATTTTACAAATTTCATATTAAAATTTTATTTATTTTATTATTTTTAGCTTTGAATGTTACTTATTTTCAGAATTCTGTTTAAAATGTTATTATTATTATTTTTTTAATTGTCAATTTAAAAAGTAACTTGAGAAAAAAATAAAAAAAATCAATTTCAATTATAACTTTTTTTTACCAATTTCAGTTTAAAATGTTACTTTCTTACAAATTTCATTTTAAAATGTTATTTTTTCATTTATATTTTATTTATAAGTTTTTTAATTAAAAAGCGGGAATGCATGAATTGCTTGCGCGATGCGATTAGCGCGACGCTACTTCGGAGCTAGAACGTGACACCCTGCGCGACCGCGATTTAAAACATTGCCCTCTAAGAACATTCTCCCAAAAATTGAAGGCTACTAAGCAGGCCTTGTCTCTGGAATAACTCTACTTTCAAAAATATCTTCCAAGCAACTATAGAAGCTGAAGATGAAGTCCTCCAAAAAGAAGTTACATTAGAATCCAATTATTCTGAATCAGCCAACATTGAATACAAGCAGGCAAGGGCAAGGCTGCAGTTTCAATTGTCCATTGAAGATGAATACTGGAGGGGGCTAATGTCAGAGAGTGATAATGCCTTTCTCTCCTCTCCTCCTACTATGGAAGAAATTAAAGAAATTATAGGCCAAATGAACTCCTCTAGCACTACAGGCCCTGATGGTTTCAACTCTTTATTTTATAAACAGTGTTGGGAAATTATAAAGGAAGATTTATTCAATGCAATATCCAGCTTCTTTATGGGGAATCCTCTTCCAAAGAGTTGGACCTCTACTCTTCTCACTCTCATTCCCAAAACTGAAAATCCAGCTTCTTGTAATGATTATAGGCCAACAAGCCTATGCAACACCTCAAATAAAATTGTTTCAAAAATTCTTGCTAATAGATTGGGGGGACTTCTCAATAGCATTATCAGTCCCAACCAAGCAGGCTTCATCAAGGGCAGATCAATATCTCAACAGGTCCTTTTGGCCCAAGAAATCATATCCAACTTCAACAAAAAGCTTAGAGGAATCAATATGGTTTGCAAACTTGATATGTCCAAGGCATATGGCAGATTTTCATGGATGTATCTTATCCAAGTTCTCAGAAAATTTGGATTCAATGAAACTTTCATTGACATGATTTGGAGTTTAATTTCTGAATGCCGGTACTCAATTCTAATCAATGTCTCTCCTCATGATTTCTTCAAGTTTACTTGTGGGATTAGGCAAGGGGATCCCCTGCCCTTTTCATTCTTACAGCTGAAGTCTTAAATAGGGGCCTGCACAACTTATTTTTTAATGGAAAAATTGAGTCCTCTCTGCCCCCTGGCAGTCCTATTATATCATGCCTCTTTTGCAATGAAATTCTCATATTCACCTCTGGAAGTCAAAAACCTCTGAAGCAACTCATGCCTTCTTATCAAAGACTATGAAGCTTTATCTGGTCAACTTTCGAATAGCTCCAAATGTACCTTTATGGTTCCTTCTCATTGCTCCTCAGCTCATAGAAGAATTATTGAGAGGACAACTAACTTCACTTTTAAAAAACCTCCCTTATTATATCTTGGAGTGCCTCTTTATGCAGGGAGAAAGAAGAAAGCTCTATTCAATGGCCTCATTGACAGAATCAAAAAGAGATTAGAAGGATGGTCTTGTAAGCTACTTAGTCAAGGAGGGAAAATTTCACTTCTCAAGCATGTGCCTCAATCGATGTTCTATTACTTATTTGCAGCATTAGACCCCCCCCCCCCCCCCCCCCCCCCCACATATCCATCATCAAGACAATTGAAACTCTATTCTCAGGTTTCTTTTGGGGCTCTTCAGAAGGTATCTCTAATAGACATTAGAAAAAATGCAGTTCAATTTGTCTTCCTTATGAAGAAGGGGGCTTTGGACTAAAGCTTATTCCAGATTTTGTAGAAGCTAGCTCTTGCAAGCTATTGTGGAGATTGTTGACAGTGGATTCTACTTGGAGCAAGATTTATGAAGAACAAATATTGCAGGAGATGTTCTCCTCTTGATTCTGCTTGCAAAGTCTATTCTTCACATGTGTGGAAAAGGATGCATAAGGTTCTTGCAGTGGCTAGAGAGTGGATTGATTATTCTTCTGATTTCCATTGGTTGGGCAATTCAAATGGCCTATTCGCTCTTCAATCTGCAAGGCACATTGCATCATCAGGAATCTCTTGATCATCTTCTCTTAAAGGGTGAAGTGGCATCCACAGTTTGGCTTTACTTCAAGGGTCTTCTTGGCATCAGAAATTCATCTACTTCAATCAGTGGAGAACTAATAGCTTGGTGGATCAGATCTAGAGACAAAGGATTCATTTCCTCATTACTTATCCTTGTTCCTTGCATTATCACTTGGGAGATTTGGAAAGGCAGAAATAATCCAAATATGATGCTCATCCTATGAAGACTGATTTTATAATCTCTAACATCCATCATGGTATTAGAGAATTGTTTTTAGTTTATCCATTTAGAGGACCTAAGTCTAGATTTGATCTTGAGATTGTCAAGGATTTTAAAATTCATTGTACATAAGCTTGTTTTAGCCCCTGGAGAAAGGCTCTTTTTCTCCTTTTGAATAAAAAAATGTTAATTAAAAAAAAAAAGTCATGTTTATCCTATGTTTGATTTGATTCATTTATATGTGATGGGGCATGTTGCTGTTTTTTCTTGCAATTACTATTATGAAATATTATTGATGGCTAGTCTTGTTGCATTTGGGTGTATCTTCTTAAAAAGAAATCTCAAGTCCTCCCTTTATTTGTTTGATTTCTTCAGAAGATTGAAACCCAATTTCAAAATGTGGTTAGTAATAACACATCGGAAAATGGACGTGAGTATGTCTCTAATGAGTTCTCAACTTAACCATAAGGGGATCTTGCATCAGCTTACTTGCATATATATCCCCGAACAAAATGAGGAGGCGAATTGCAAAAACCGTCATCTCATGTCTATTGGTAGGTGTTTGGT